>OY284487.1:39372158-42110425 GCA_958336395.1 Ctenicera cuprea | reverse complement strand
CTTTGCTGGTGCGGTTGTTTAGGAAGGAGTCTATGAGTCTGATGAAAGAGTGGTTGAGGTCCAGGGATATTAGTTTGTGGATGAGACCGTCGTTCCAAACCTTGTCAAAAGCGTACACCGGTTCAGATTGGCATTTTTGGTCGAATCGGTGTGAAGTTCAAAGATGGGGTTGAAAGCGGAATTGTTCGGAGTGTAGGAGATTGTTGGTTTCGAGGGTTTCTAAGAGGTGAGAAGCCATAATTCGATTTCCCCTAAGATGTTAAGTAAAGAAATGGGTCGGTAAGGTGAGGGATTTCTGGGGTCCTTGCCGGGTTTGTGGATCATGATTGTGGAGGCGTCTTTCCAGGAAGTGGGAAAGTATGAGATTTGCAGCCAGGAGTTATAGATGGTCGAAAGGGCGTCGGTGGCTAAGTCTGGGAGGTTTTTCAAGAAAAGAGGTTTTAGTTGGTCGGGTCCGGGTGCTTTGGTATTTTTGAGATTTTTTATGAGGGCTCTGATCTTGTCGGGATTTGTGGAGTCCATTAAGAAGTCGTTTTCGGGAACTTGGTCTTCGGGCAGTGGGTTTAGGCAAAATTGGGTGATCGTGGTGGAGACTTCGTTTAGGAATCGTTGATTGAATGAGGGATTGTCATTTTTGGCCTGTTAGAGATTTGAACTTGTTCCAGAAGAGTTTGCCGTTACGGTAGTCCAGGGACTGGCAGGTTTTGGTCCATTGGTTTAGTCGAAATTCGTTGATGTCGCGCCGGATTTGGGCGTTTAGTCTGTTGAAATGAGTTTAAAAAATTGGGAGACAAGTTGGGGAATAGTCATGGTAGGCTTGGCGTTTTTGACGGATGAGGTTCAATAACGCCAAGCCTACCATGACTATTCCCAAACTCGTCTCCCAATTTTTAAAACCAATTTTAACAGACTAAACGCCCAAATCCGGGGCGATATCAACGAATTTCGACTAAACCAATAGACCAAAACCTGCCAATTCCTGGACTACCGTAACGGCAAACTCTTCTGGAACAAGTTCAAATCTCTAACAGGCCAAAAATCTAATCCCAATCATCACCTTAACTTAAACAACACCATCTTAAACAACCCCAAGACAAAGCAAACTGTTTTGCCCAAACCAGCGACTTTTATTTAAATTTGTCATTCCAATGGTGTACAAATTGAATGAAGTGTTCCCTTTTTCAAAAATTTTTGATACTCTACTGGTATTTTTAAATTTTAATATTTAAAAATTTTAAAAATAAGTATGTATGTTTATAACGTCCGATGCGCCATTAAAAAAATAAGTAAAAAAACAAAAACCGTACATTTACATAACTTAAATAAAAATTTATTATAATTAATATGAATGTTAAAATTTTAGTTATTGTTTCAAATCGAATAAGGTGCTCAAAATTCTCTCCTTGAGCAGAAATACACAACTCAGAGCGTCTCTGCGTTCGCATGCTTTGTCGAACGCGATCCAAAATTTATGGAGTGTTTCTGCATCTACGATTATACGATACGTTCGTGAAGAGCCTGTGCATTGCGAAGTGGTGCAGCGTAAGCAAGAATATTAATATATCCCCACAAAAAATAATCGAGTGGATTGCCGTCGGGAGAACGTGCAGGCCATACAATTGATCCTTCCCTACCAATCGATCGGGCATGATAGTTGGTGCCCAAAAATTATCGAACATCAAGAGAAAAACGTGCCAGGACCCTATCATTGCATCAGCCACATTTGACGTCGTTTTTGAAGTGGAACGTCATCTAGCAATATGGGGTCCGCCTCGTGCTCTCGGAATGGCACGCGAATAGGTGGTCCCGACTGTCGCATTAACAACGCGGCAGTCTTTAGAGGGCTTGAAAGTCCCTTCAAATACAGAGGTACGAAAAAACGGCTGATAGGAGTTTGGCATAAGCTGATGGAGCGGGATTTTTTAAAAGTGTAAGAACTCCATTACCTCCTGGAACATACCGATAAAACCAATCCCTAGCCATGTTCAACCCGACGCTCTAGGGGCATAAAGGATGGCTAAAGAAGAAGATAAAGTTAATAGTTTATATCAATCTATGTAACTGGATTCTGGATTCGGAATTGGGAGTGTGAGTTACCTCACGCGCACTTAGACCACAGTAGGTGGGCCCATTGTACTACCTCCCCAGCAGCTCTCCACATTGGACGTCACCCAAGCCATCCTACCTTTTGGATGTACTTGAGGACATCCGCAATTGGAGTGTTGCTGATTTCGGCCATGTTAGGCCAGAAGTTCCCCAGCATGGATACTCTGGTTGTTGCGAGATCTGGGCAGTGACATAGAACATGTTCTGCCGAATCGTCGTCTTCGTTACATGCACGACAGTTTAGGCTGTCCGCCAGTTCCATCCTGTGCATGTTGCTTTAGGGTGTAGTGTCCAGATAGGATACTCACAATTAGTCGTAAGTTCTTTCGGGACAGTTGCACGCAGTATTTGGCTGTTTTTGGTGAAGGTGCCGTAATAGCAGCCCTTGCTTGACGACAGCTTTGAGTGTTAACCCATCTTCGTGTGAAGCTTTTTAAGGTTTCTTGGTATAGCATAAAGCTTAATGTCTTCAGGGATATGGGAATTACGGGTTCTGGCCCCCAGAGAGGTTGTCCGGAGGCCAGTCTCGCAATCTCATCAGCCTTTTCGTTGCCGTAGGTTCCGTCATGTCCTTTCACCCATACAAGAAACACGGCATTATCTTTTGAGATATCGTCGAGAGCTTCACTACACCGCAGTACCACTCCTGAGGTGATTTTGCAACTGCCTAAGACTAGTAAAGCGGCTCTGCTATCGCTGTAGATACTAATACGTTGGTTCTTGATTTGTCGTTCAAGAATTGCATTTGCACCATGCATTATTCCCACTACCTCCGCTTGGAAGACAGTGGCAATTTTGCCTAGTGGTATACTCTGGCTTAGGTTTAGGTCATCGGAGAAAATTCCGGCACCCGTTCCATGCTTTGTTTTAGATCCATCGGTGAAGATGGATATGTCCATATGCTGCGTTGGTCCAGCATTCGCGTAGACACTAAAGTGTCTATTGAAGGCATATTGTAAAGGGAGGTAGTCCACCATAGCATCCAGAAGAGGAATCTTGACGATTGCCTCATCCAATGCGGGTGTGTCTGCCTCCCTTGCCTGCTGTTCGCCACACCCCCTTGTGGCGCAGCCTTAAAGCAGTCCTCACAGCTACTTCATCCACAAAGAGATCAAGTGGAGGAAGGCATAAGATCACCTCTAAGGAGGCCGTGGGGGTTGAGCGTATAGCACCTGTAGAACTGAGACAAGCGAGACGTTGCACGTGTCCCAGTTTGGTTGCTGCCGTAGCTTGTCTGACCCTGGGCCACGAGACAAGTGCTCCGTAGCATAGCATGGGCCTAATCACGGCAGTATACAGCCACAAGGTAATTTTAGGAGATAGTCTCCAAGATTTACCCAGAGCGCGGCGACACTGCCAGAAAGCCATGCATGCTTTGTTTGTTTTATCTTTCAGGTGTTTCTCCCAGTTCAGCTGTTTGTCAAAAATAACTACCAGGTGTTTGACATTATCTGAGAATCTGAGAGAAGTGTTGAATAGGAGAGGTGTACGTAAGGGTCCAACCTTCTTTTTCTTTGTGAAGAGTACCATCTCTGTCTTCAAGGAGTTGACAGATAGGGACTGTTCATTACACCATTTTTCTGTTATTTGAAGAGCCGTCTGCATTAAGGTGCAGAGCATGCCCTCAAACTTCCCCGTGATGAGGATGGTGATGTCATCCGCATATCCGTATAGAATCCAGCATCATTGAGTGAGTTTAGAAGGCTGTACACCACTGTATTCCATAACAGTGGAGACAGAACTCCGCCCTGTGGGCAGCCTTTCATCACAACACCTCTAATTGAGCTTTCTCCTAAGCTAAATTGCACTGCTCTCATTGCAAGCATGTGCTTTATCCACTCACAAAGAGTAGATGCAACACCAAGTCTGCGTAAGACAGAATTTATACTTTCAAAGGTGGCCTTGTCAAAGGCTCCTTCAATATCAATGAAAATTCCCAGGGTAGACATTTTGTTGTCTAATGATCTCTCGATCCGATTCGCTACGTCATGTAGCGCCGATTCGGTAGATCTCCCTGGGATGTAAGCGTGTTGGTTCAGGTGCAGTGGGTGTGAAACAAGCACCTTCTCCCTTATTTCCCGGTCACAAAGTCTCTCAAGAGTCTTTAATAAGAAAGATGTAAGACTAATGGGACGATAAGATTTGGCCAGGGTGTAGACAACACGCCCTGGTTTGGGTATAAAAACTACCTTCACTTCTCTCCAGCTTTCCGGTATATATCGGAAGGCGATACATGCCCAGTAGATGCGCACCAGGTGGGCAAGTATCAGGTCCAGACCCCATTGTAATAGGGCTGGGAAGATACCGTCCACTTATCTTCAGTATACGCTAGCCACTTCGGACCCGCCCACCATAAGGAATGTGAAAGAAGGTCAATAAGACCACGCGACACACAATCGGCTGGGTTATCGACACCACTCACATGATTCCATAACATCGGAGAAACCTTGTCCTGAATGTGACTTACTCGATTAGCAATGAATGTCTTCCACCTGTGAGGAGACGACTTGATCCATGATAAAACAACAGTAGAATCGGACCATGCGTAAACTTTATCTACAAGAATGTAATTTTTGTATGTGTTAAGTACAAATTCAATCAAATCAGACAAAAAAACCGCTGCACACAACTCCAACCTAGGTATGGATACACTTTTTAAAGGAGATACTTTAGATTTAGCACACACAAAGAAAACTTTGGTTGAACCACCACAAGAAACTTGACGGAGGTATACCACAGCCGAATACCCATTTTGCGATGCGTCACAAATGCACCTCGGAAACGGTAACATCGTCCATGACCACTCGCCGAGGCAATGTAATTTCAGATAAACTAGGAAGTTGTGATTTGTAAGTTGACCAACGTTCAAGAATCTCAGGTGGAGGCTTATCATCCCAGTTTATACCCAAACTCCACAAGCGCTGCATCAAATATTTCGCAAACAAAGTGATGGGAGCTAAGAAACCTAATGGATCGTAAATTCTAGCTAATTCTGAGAGCACATTACGTTTTGAACACGGCCGATCGATAGGTTCAACCTTATAAGAAAATGAATCTGTGCTTGGACACAACTGTAGCCCCAGTATTTTCAAACGTATAACATCATTTGAATCGAACATATGAGATTGTTGGTGTTCCACAGGAATCGATGTTAGTAGTTCATGATGATTACTGGCCCACTTCCTTAGTTCAAAACCTGCTTCTACAAATAGCGCCACTAATTGTGATTGAACTTCACAAGCTTGTTGTGGTGAATCTACACCACTCACGACATCGTCTACATAAACATAGGATTTTAATACCTCTGCCGCAAGTGGGTATTTAAGACCCTCATCTTGAGCCAACTGAAGAAGACAGCGTATAGCTAAATACGGACTGGAGGACACACCAAATTTTACCGTATTTAGACGGTACGCTTTCACAGGTTCATATTTACAAAATCTCCATAAAATTCGTTGATAGTCCCTTTGACAATCAGCGATTAGAATTTGGCGGTACATCTGCCGGAGATCAGCTGTAAACACAATGCTATATATCCGAAATGCCATGAAATTGAAACAATATCCCTTTGAAGTTTAGGTCCAACGTATAAAACATCGTTTAAAGAAGCACCGTATGAAGTTTTGGCAGATGCGTCGAACACAGTACCAAGTTTTGTTGAAGTACTCCCAGGCTTTAGTACACAATGATGAGGAATATAATACATCTCGTTACTAGCACGATTTTCTGTAGTTAAGGTCATATGATTTTGATCTATATAATCTTTCATACAAGCCGAGTACGATTCATAAAGAAATGGATTTTTTAGTAAACGTGATTCCAAATTCATAAATCGACGCAAAGCATTACTATACGAATCTCATAATTGAGGGGGTAAATTCTGAAAAGGTAATTGCACTACATATCTACCACCTTTTTCACGAGAATGTGTATTAAGAAAAATGTTTTCACATATGATGTCATCGGGCGATTGAGAAGTGTCTTGAGGAATTTGCTCTAATTCCCAAAAACGTCTGATTGCACTTTCCAAAGAAACATTTAAAGATGTACAAAAAGAATTAACCACCTTTTCGGAAGGACAATCAACTTTGCCAATAAGAACCCACCCAAACACAGTGTTAATCGCATTAGGTTCACCGCGATTACCTTTCCTAAGACTGTGCGTCATATTTGAGCGTATATGTCTGCCCCCAACAAGATGTCGATGTCACTAGGATCTCCGAAATGTGGATCCGCAAGTGGCAGACCTTGAATATGCTTCCAACTTTGTCCATACACACGATTAAAGGGGATTTGGCCACAAATATTTGGTATCACGATCATCTCTATTTCAAAATTCGGATGAAGATGTCTAGAGGGTCTTAACTTACACAAAACTGTACCTAAATTCGATAATGTAGCCATTTGATTTAGTCCCCGAATAGGAATTGAAGAAGGAGACGTGGAAAAACGTTTTTTCGCACACCGTTCGGTTAGAAAACTGGCTTCACTGGCGGAGTCAAGCAGAGCTCTACACATTTGATAGTTTCCATGAACATCCCGAACACTCACCACAACAGTATATAACAATATAATAACACTATTTTTGGACCCGCCAGCATACAACTTGTCATCACTTTAAGCTGATTATCTTCGGCGGATTTGACACTATGTTCATCAGTTTTATCTGAAGAAACGGAAGATAATTGCTTCGGAAAATTATGAGTGTATGATGACGTTTATGACACACACGACAGCTAAACTTGTAGTTACAGCGATTCCCAGAATGAGTCGCAGATAAGCAATTAAAACACAAATTGTCCCTTTTCGCAACAGCATGACGATCACCTGGACTCAATTCTAGTAAACCGTCACACTTGAGAAGTGAATGATTTTGTTTGCAATACACACACACCACCGCATCACCTCCACCTGTCACAAACGAAGAAGTAGCCTTGGTTCCATGCACTGGCAAAAAATTCTTCTTGAAATTAGAAGTAGGTTGGGCTGAAGAAGCATAACTTGAAGTCATCACAGTAACCTCCAAAGCACGACACTGTTTTTCAAGAAATTTACACAAATTGTCATACTTCGGCACTTGAGAATCGCTAAATTCTATTTCGAACCTTTTTTTCGTGGAAGAATCAATTTTTTGTAACAACAAATTAAGTTTCGTAAAATCCCAGAGATCCCACTCAAATTGATCCAAAGCATCTAAGTTTTCAGCAAACACCGACAATAAATTACGAAGAGAAGAAGCTGAGTCATCAGTTGCTTTGGGAGCATGAAATAGGTTTTGCCAATAATTGGTTATTAGCACACGTTTGTTCTGATACCTGGACACCAATGCTTTAAAGGCTATTTGATAATTGGCAGCAGTAAGAGGTAGATTCTTCACCAAAGTTAAAGCTTCCTTTGAAAGACTTGAAATCAAATACTGAAAACGTTCAATGTCAGATAGTGATACATTCTCATGAATCAGTGTTTTAAAAACATCATAAAATGTTGTCCAATTTTTAGTAGTACCATAAAATTTAGGAAGTTCTATTCTTGGTAACTTAACATGAGAGCGATCACTGCCTGAACCTGCACCAGATGCTGTGGCAAAGCATGCATGGAACTCCCATCATCAGACCTGTTGCCGAATATTTCACGATGAATTGTTTTGATCGAATATTGCATATTATCAAAAGATTCCATTATATCTTCTCTCCACTTTCACCAAATCAGCTAGATTTTCGAACCTGAAACCGAAATCCACCCTTTTTTGAAGCATCATATTGAGCATCTTGAGCTAGTTTTAGCAAAGTCTCAACAAGCTTCTGTGCACTTTGACGTTTTTTAAGTAATTTATCTACGTCCATATTTTAAAGGGAAAACTGACGTATTAATATGACAGAAAGATGACGTAAAAAAGTAATGTTAGTTATTTGAAGAGAAAAAACTGTAATGACTGTATTACCAAAAGAGCAATTCAATTTGGCTGTCGAAGGACCAATAACTGTTTGCGGTTATAAGAAACACAAGTTGCACTAACACTACTGTTTCCTACCGTTTTGAAAGTGTCAGTTCTACGCCAATTCAGGTAATTCGCCAATGTATAGGGATCCTCTTTAACGCTGGTGTCTTCTTCACAGGTTGAAAAATCTGTCTTTTTTAGCACTTAAAAGACCACGAGGAAAAAACACCTTTTTGTACTAATGGTTATTGATAACAACAACTTTTTGTTTTTTTTACCGAAAAAATGGCACACTTCCTTTGGTAAGACACGTGTGCCAGTGCAACTCAAAAAAATCATTAAATAAACGTTGAATACGGAACAGCCTCTTTGTAGCCACCTGTCCTCTCGGTGACCTTTTGGTCAGGTTTGACCTTCTTCCTTGGATTTGAGGTGGAGGGCGTGCTTCCATCCGATCTAATCCTTTTGCTAGTAGAAAGTGTAGGACCACCGGAACCGGCCGCCTTGGGGCTTGCTCTGTGAGCCAGTCCCTTGGTAGCGGTTGAGGAGACCCCACTTCCCCTCCCACTTCTGCTGTTTATTTTACCTGAGCCTACCGCTCTAGGGTTAGCTGCAGGAGCCAGCATTTGAGTGGAGGTAGAGGCAGTGGCGTCGGAGTTTTCTGCTGCTAAGCGAGCCTTCCTCCTTCGTTTCTGTTCGGAGCCAGAAATCCTCTTCCTCTTTGGAAGAGTCTGTTCCTCCTTCTTTTGTTGTTTTTGTTGTTGCTGCTGCTGCTGCTGTTGTTGCTGCTGCTGGCTTGTTACAGGGGTATCCGAGGACGCACCCTGTACGATTTGTTTATTTAGTTTTGACTCCATACTGAAATATATATTCATCTCCCTAGCTCCTCACCCACCACGGAGACCAACAAGGAGACGTCGAACTTCGACGCCAAGGCTACTAGGGAGACATAGTTCCCAGAGATGAGTTGCACACGAGTAGGCACCACCAGAGAAACCCTAGGAAATCAGAAATCAGAACCCCTAGGGACCCACTGCGCGCCCCTCCACCCCCAAGGAGATCGCCCTACCGGCGGTCTGACCCGACGATACAGCCGATTGATCGAGGTGGGCTAGTCACTCGACCTCCCGTCTAGGTGAAATCAGGGCCAAAGAGATGTGTTGCCGCACTCCAGGAAACCATACCTGTCCCAGAGGTAGCTCAATCACCAAGATCCCTTCATCCAACCGACACGGGTCGCCCCGCACGGCAGAAACACGAGGGTGACTTAAACCCTGTGAAATCTATTGAGCGGTCACAACTCAATGGAGAGGGGGGGATGGTCCGCGGCGGCAGCTTTCGTTTCATCACACGGGGGTTTAGACCCGGGATGTCCCTACTAACTAACCACTAACCTAGGTCCGAGGACTTCGGCCGTTCTCCTATCCGCCACCCGGAGACGCGCTCGGTAGGTATCCCATACCGATAAAACCAATCCCTAGCCATGTTCAACCCGACGCTCTAGGGGCATAAAAGATGGCTAAAGAAGAAAGAAGAAGATAAAGTTAATAGTTTATATCAATCTATGTAACGCTGCACATAATATTTACACAGTTTCTTATTTGCATTATTTAGTTAAACCCGGCTTGGGAGGATTGAGTAAACAGCAGACACGTTAGATGAAGCAAACAGACATCCAACGTGTCTAAGTTATATAAAATGTAATTCGGCACTACTCCATAAATAAGAGAGTGTTAGCAATACCCGATCGGAAGACGCGGCTGAAATTTACGAATTTAAGCATTTCCGCGCGCATGGCACGTATACACAAACCTGCCAGACAACGAATTTAATGCCCTCAATTCTGGTATATTGTAACACTGTAAGTTTTCAATGATCGTGCATTCGTTAATTGTTTCTCTAAGGTGGCAGTTTTGTAGTTGCTTCGGCGGCAACCCAAATGGCAGGAAAGTATATTGCTACGGCGTATCCCTTCAACCTTCAAGATTTATTTTGAAACCAACTTCGCGCTACTAACGATCTCAACAAATTTTTTTTTCAATTATATAAAATGTTAAACATTAAAAACCAGAACCAAGAACACACGCACAAAAAATAAACATCGAATCACTGTGGGACACAACTATAAAAGGGCTATATCAAAATAGACTGAAGGATAAAATCGATAAGAACCCGATAGAAGAAGAAGAAGATGTCAACAACAGTTGGGAGAAACTGAAAAAAAATATTAAAGAAGCAGCAACCGAAGCCCTCGGAACTCGAAATGTAAGCCAACAGAAACAAAGACCAAACAAAACACCATGGTTCTGCAAAGAAATTAAAGAACAATGCCAAAAGAAAAAGAAAGCGTACTTAAATTATATGTCAACACAAACGGCAGAAACATACGAAGAATATAAGAGAATTCGTAATGACACTAAGTCACTAGTCAGACAAATTAAGAACAAGCACTGGGAAATCTTCTCAAAAAGAATGGAATGTGACTTCTACGGACTCCAGAAACAGATTTGGCGATTAATCAGAAGCCAAAGAAAAGAGGCAAATGAATTCATTAGCACCAGACATATAGAAAAAGACACTTGGGTAAAATACTTACAGGAACTTTACAAGAAAGAAGAAGAACCCGAAATTGAACCGAATACACCAGAGATATTAACTAACGATGAGGCCGTTATAGAAAAAAAAGACATAGAAATAGCACTCCAAAAACTCAAGAACAGGAAGAGCCCAGGTCAAGATAACATCACCAACGAGTTGCTTAAATACGGGGGAGAGAAGCTAAATCAACAATTAACAACTTTAATACAAAAAATATTCTCCCAACATAGAATCCCAGATGAATGGCGAACCAGCATTACGATCCTATTATTCAAAAAGGGGGATAAAAAAGTGCCAGAAAACTATAGAGGAATAAATTTGCTTTGCACTACCCTGAAGTTAACCACGAAAATTATAACAAACAAAATCAATGAATGTACTTCATTAGCAGACGAACAACAAGGGTTCAGATCAGGAAGATCCTGCACGGACGCCGTCTTCGTTATAAGACAAATAACGGAAAAGTCGATCGAATACAATAGACCAGCCTTCATGTGTTTTATCGATCTACAGAAGGCTTTCGACCGAATCCAGTTAGAAGATATAATACACCTTCTTTATGACAGACAAATACCTCACAACATCATTAAAACAATTGAAAATATATATTTAGAAAATAAGATTCAAGCTAAAATAAACGGCGAATTAACTGAACAGATATCTGTAAGTAATGGCATTCGGCAAGGGGACTCTCTAAGCCCGCTTCTATTTAACATCGTAATGGATGAAATTATAAAACAAGTAAACAAACTAAAAGGATACAAAATGGGAAATAAGGAGGTCAAAATCCTATGCTATGCAGACGATGCTGTGCTGGTGGCGGAGAACGAGGATGATCTCCAGAGGTTACTGTACCAGTTTAATAAAACAGCAAAAAAATTTCATATGATAATATCAACGGAAAAAACAAAATCCATGACTACCTCCAAGACACCGATCAGATGCAAGCTTATGGTCGATGATAAAATCATACAACAAGAAATGAAGTTCAAATATCTGGGCATCGAAATATCTGGATACGGGGATGTTGAGACGGAAGTAAAGAACCAAGCTGCAAAAGCGTCAAGGGCAGCGGCATACCTAAACGACACAATATGGCGAAACAAACATATTAGAATCGAAGCCAAAGCCCGGATCTACAAGACTGCAATTAGGCCTATACTAACTTATACAGCAGAAACCCGACCCGAGACATCAAAAACAAAAAGAATACTAGAGACAACAGATATGAAAATAGTGCGGAGAATAGCTGGAAAAACACTAATAGATAGAGAAAGAAGTGAGGACATCAGACAAATATGTAAGATAGATAACATCAATGACTGGGTATTAGATAGAAAGAAAAAATGGAACGAACACATTGATCGTATGACGGAAGAACGAATTGTGAAAATAACAAGGGATAAATCACCATCAGGACGAAGGAGCATCGGAAGACCTCGAAAACGATGGAGTGACCACCTTCCAAACGACTAAATGGAGGCAAAAGATTCGAAGAAAAACAGGCAACCATGCCTAAATACAGAAGGAAGAAGAAGAAGAAACATTAAAACTAGAAAAAAAATACAGAATTGTAACAAATAGCTGGGAGGGCAGTACCCTGTTGCCCCCTCTGTACCAGCCGCCACTGTCTCGCATGTGCTGGCTAAGCTATTTTTTGATTTTTTGGAAAAAGATTTCTGAGGATTAAACAACAACAAAATACGGAAGCACAAATCCGTTCACCAAAATTAGAGAAGGAGGGGAAAATGAACCCCTCCTAAATATTGCTGCTCTTAAAAATCACGCTTTGAATCTTATTCCACCATCACCTCTGTGCAATGTAGCTTAAACATACATTTTTTATCGTCCCCCGTTTATTAAAGAGAGGGACATACATTATCGATTTTTAAAATTCATAGAAGGAAATTAGGGGACTGAGACACGAATAAAATTATAGTCCATCCCTATCTCTATAAGCTTATAAAGTTTAAAATCTATGCTGTCGCTAGTTTTTGTGCAATATTGTTTTTGAAAATATCTAAGATGTTAAAAATATTTTCACGTTACAGTTGTCATTTGTATAAAAATTCTCTTACATAGTAGGAACATTGTGTTTTTGTAGAACTACTGTAATAGCAAATTTAGCCTGGTTAACGGGCCAGCGGGTGGTCTAGTGGTTAAAGTCCCAGGCTTTGAAACTAGACTCTCAACGGCAGTAGGTTCGAGTCCTCTGCCCGTCGGAAATTTTTCTGAATAAGTTAAATCCGGCGTGTCCATGGATGGTGTGTATGTTGGGTTGCATGTCTGCCAGCGGTGGGGTGCATGTTACACCGGTGAAAGAGCGCAAGTCCGCTGAGCCCGGGTAAGGTGATGGGATGGGAATCATGGAATCGTGCTCACGCACAGCCTCATGATTCCTTTTAAGAAAAAAAAGCCTGGTTATGAAAAAAATGCTACAAAAAAGCATTTACAACTTCCGGTCTCGGTTCGTAAACTAAAACTAAAAATCGGAATGTTACTATTCGGATGACTCCCATAATCAGAGTATTCGCATCAGAATCGGCGGAAATTCCTGGAGCGTTTTCTACCGAATTTCATGCGACTGCAGCGCAGTCGGTTTAACAACGGAATTTCGGAAGTTCGAATATTCGGAAATAAATAAAATACAATTTTAGTTATTATTTTATTATTTCGTTATTATATTCTCTGTTGCAATTATAATTTATGCAAAATTATATTTATAACCCAAATGCATGACCAAATGCAGCTTTGTGTTTATTCTTTATTGCATTTGCGTGTGAGTAAAAGAAACAGACCAATAAAAGGTTTCAAATATATGTAAGAGTGAGCGATAGACAATTTGTGACGTCGCGTCGCGTCGTACCGTACCTCGGTGGGAATAGGAAAATCACTTGGGTGACCAGTCAACAGAGCATTTACCTGCTTGTTATGTTACACAGCAGTAACGACTGCACGCGCTTTGGAAAAATAAAAATCATTCGCATGGTATCGTTCGTATATTATTAAAACCTTAATCGGATTATTCCGATTATTTTACGAATCACTAGTTATATGTTTTAGCGTTATCCTGGTTTTGGGCCACATCCCGGTGGTGCTTTGGTTTTTTTATGTATACTGCATTTTTAAAGTGTTGTCGGTCTATGCGATTTACGCTAGGCTATGATTGTGAAACGGTGCTTTTTTTTTATCAAAATTTGAAAACGAAGTTCTTTTCGGTCAAATTATGCTGTAAACGGTTGCTGTTGTTCATTTACAGTCTTTTCTCTTTCTGTAGATGTTTGGTTTCTTTAAGAAATAATTACGTAGGGGACTACGCGCCCAACTTTAAGTTCTTAAACAGTCCCATTCATAGGCGCACCCCTGAGCCAGATTAACAAAAATTAAATAAATTAAACTAAAAATAAAATAATAATTTTTAAATAAAAATCAAATAGAAAAAATACTCCTAAAAGTGATAGAGTGCCAATCAACAGCGACAAACATTGCGAAGTATTGTGACATATAATAGCGTTTAAGAAGTATTGCAATTAAGTGTTTGTGAGAAACAAAACTCGATTGCGCAGGGCGAAATGCATGTGTGCGCGTCGCCGCAGCGGCATTCGTACAGTGAACGCGGACGGGAAGGAGCGATGAGTGTCCTTTGATTGTTGCTAACACACATCTTTGGATTAGTTAAAATGGACAAATTTGTAATTCGTGTAGCAGAAAAGAAAGTTGATTCATTAGATTCATTTTCATCGAATGCAAACATTAACATATCATCGTCATCAGCTGGGGGATGCCTCCAACCCACAGGGGGCACTATGAGCAACACTAAGAATAAAAGTGAAACGAAGAATAAAATGACATAAAAAGCTGGGACTCCAGTAGTTTATCCTCTAAGGACTCGTAAACATCATCGATCTCACGATCACGCTCCACTGGATCCGTCTCTGCCCAACGGTGACAGCTAACCAGAACTCCGCCGTTCTGCCCGACTGGCTCAAAGAGGTTTAAATACCTCCGCTTCCCGGATTTGAATAGTGTTTTATTCACTCTGAAGATGCAAGCTGCAATGTCTTGCGAAACGTTAGTTTGTATGGGTTCACAAACAGCTAATAAGCATAAGCCGATTGAGTGTTATTGTCCTGGCAAACAAAATACATTAAGATCAAATCCTTGACCGCCCCAAGGTTTAAATAATCTAAGCACACGGCCCTGTTTAGGCAGGCATGGCCTACGAACAAATATTGCTCAAACTTCTAGGGCAAATGCTTGCAAAGGCAGACAAGCTGCAGGTCAGTCCTTACCTGATTATGCTGGGCGTAGTTCCCAAATGACAACGCGGCCTAAGCCGAAAGTAAATTGTTTTATTGGTTAAAATCGTTTTGACCATTCCTGTTTCAACATGTACAGCAGAGCTGCTTTAAGGCGCTTGAAAACATACCTCAGAAATAATACGACTCAAAGAAGATTGAACGACCATGCAACTGTAAACGTAAATAGGGAACTGGCCGACGAGATAAATCTTGACACTGTAGCTGACATATTTATAAATACAGGGTGTTTCTTAATAACATGCTAATATTTAAGGAGGTTATTCTTGGGTCCATTTTGAGAAAAAAACTTCATATGAACATATGTCTTAAAGGTCTTAACTTTTGAACTACAGGGTGCTAAAGTTTTAAGAAAAAAATCTTTTTTTTATGATAACTTTGGTATGACCCTAGATATTTTTGTGAAAATTTTGTGTTAGTATTCCAAAATGTATTTAGATTACTTTAATTTTATAATTTTACCGTTTAAAAATTATTCTCTTAAATAAATTTTTGTTTAAAGTTACATAAATTGGTTTTTGTCGTAAGTGGTCTAGCAAGATGCAAATGAATGAATTTTATTTTTTTATGCGAAAACCGTACGTCGAACGAAAAAAAATCAAGAGACCAGATTTGCTCAGAAAGGAATGAGGATTTCAAAAATAATTTTTACTTTAAGAAAAAGCAGTGGCGTATCACTTTTCTCACTAAAATGATTCAGTGCAAATCCCGCACGACCGCCACTGGCAAGAGTAAAAAATTATGTTGTACAGCAGAAAATGCCTTTTGAGGCGTAGAAAATTCGTACTACGTTTTACAAAAATATCTAGGGTCATACCAAAGTTATCATAAAAAAAGGATTTTTTTCTTAAAACTTTAACACCCTGTAGTTCAAAAGTTAAGACCTTTAGGACATATGTTCATATAAAGTTTTTTTCTCAAAATGGACCCAAGAATAACCTCCTTAAATATTAGCATGTTATTAAGAAACACCCTGTAGAACTACAGCTCGCAGGAATACTTTTATTATAATTAAATAATTTGCATTAGCGCAATATTATCATATTTATGAGCTGAAATTGTTTCTCTTATCTAATTTTTTAATTTATTTTACTTAAATAAATTAGTTTTGTTCAGTTTTTTGTATGTTTCAAAAATGTCTTATTAAAATATTTTTAAATTTGATTTTATTAATTATTAACCTTTACATTACGTTTTTTGGAGTCTGCATCAGCTCAACTTGTCAAATGTTAGCATTTGTGATTTGAGTGACCACCCCTGAGCATTTTCAAAACCCGGCGCCTATGGTCCCATTATTGATGTAATAAAGTTTAATTTCTAAAGTACCAAGTGCTAAAATTAGTTGCAGTGGTAAAGGCAAAAAAATGAAATTGATTTTGACAGAAATACATGTTTTGGGTACCTAAAAATTATTTTAAAAAAATTCTCTATGAATGGGTGGGTAAGTTCGTTCCCTCTCATCTTCGAAACGGTTGGTCCGATTTTGATGCGCTTTGGCATGTGGGATATATAAAAAATTCATAGATAAAATAAGTTCTCAAAAATAATCCGAAACCTGAACCTGAACCGGAAGTTAGAAGTTAGAATGTTCAAAATCTGAAAATAGAATTTAAAAAAAGACTTTAAGCTAAACGAAACACTTCTAGTTTCAAAAATGGAGCCCGCTGCAGTTTTTTTTGAAAATTTTGATTTTCACGCCCTAGTATTCTAAAACGAATTGGTAAATCGGGATCAAACTTTGCTTTGTAATCGTTCTAGGTAGACAAAATGTTACTATGTACGAAATTTTTAAAAATGTGAAAACTGTTCAATAAACTTAAATTTAAAAATTTTGGTAAATTTACAAAAATATAGTGCTCAAAAACTGACAACACGATTTTGTATAAATGTTGAAGGGATCATGCATCATCTCCAATTTGGTTTATGTCTCAGTCTGCTAATTTTTCTGTGATGCCTTTTGTGAATTTTTTTTAAATTTTGGTTTTAACGCGTGTTCACTCAAAATCGATTTATTAGATCGGGATGGAATTTAGGGTTGTAAATGCCCTAGTTACCCTATTACCAAAACCGTGAAGTTATCAAATTAAAGTGTATAATGTAGGGTTCCCAAATGGTCCATTTTTTTAAGGAAAAAGTCCTTATTGTAATTTTTCATAATGGTTTTTTAAAGTCTCTATTTTTCGTGATTTTTACTTTTATATACAATATAAAATAATTCACTGTGCACCTAAAAATTAAAACATTTGTTGAAATGGCACAATTTTTGTTGTGTCATAACGTTCCAATTTGCTACCAAGTGACCAAGTGATCCAGTGCTCATTTCAAACTGCCTAAATTTACTTACAGCGCGTGGATTTACTCACACGGTACGTGTATCTCTCTCATTTTCACTCACTGTTATTATACGGTGGGGCGGTTTGTTGTAGTTTTCTGTCTCATCTAAATATGGTGAATTTTTTTTGTAAACACCAAAAGTTTTGTTGTAAAGCTTTTAGAATTGCTATTGTTAGAGAAAAATTATTTATTTAAAAAAATATGCATTAAACAATAATACTGAGTTCTATCTGTTGCAATTTTTTTAAATATATTTTTTCAATGTTTAAAAAATAATACCAAATTTATTTTGTTGTAACGAAGCGCTCTTAGAAGTTTAACGTGCGGTTGATATTTACATGAAATTATTTTTTTAAATAAAGACTTAGAAAAATAAACTTGGTCCCTATTTGGTTCTTATTTTTTAGCATGAAGGTTCATCTTCTTTAATGCAAAAATCATCTGGGAGCCCTGATTTAATGACAAAGTGAAATTTAATAAGGATTTTATACGTAGATTAATTCATTTAACAACAGGTCTTGGTAAATTGGAGTTGCCGTAATTTTTTCACTTTTTAATCTTAATGTTAAATAATTTTCACTGCCATCTAAATTTTGAACCCACGGAACGCCACTGTTTAGAACACTTCGCAAAACTCGCCCGTTTCGTCTTGGTCGCCCGTAACGTCCGCGTCGCTCGACGATTAATAGTCGAGGACGCCGTGTAAATGTACTTTTAGGTCTCAAATATATAACACCATGTCTAGCTCCACGTTAACGTGGAGCATTTAAATATTTTTAGATCCACGCGAAACGTCATCTGCAGTCTGACTGAAGTTTATATTACGTGATTTAGCGACTGCCTGTAACTTCATAGTGGCTCGGGTGGACATGCGGCTGTACAGCGTTTTACTGCATAAGCAGTTGATGGGTCGAATCTCGGTTGGGCCCAAACTTTTTTTTATTATACTTTTTTTTTTAAAACAATGTTGTTGGTCTTTACAATATGCCCGAGGTTATGATTAAGAGCAGTTATATTTTCAAAGAAAAAATACGAAAATAAATGTGCATTCGCTCACTGATAAATTAGTGCGTAGATTGTGACGTCATCGCGTGGATTTAAAATATTTTAATGCTCCACGTTAACGTGGATTTAGACGCGGCGAATATATAATGCATCAACAGATGGCGCTATATTACACGTGCCTACAAAATAACAAGAAGTGGTTATAATTTGACAATGACAGTTCCCTAGCGTTTGTATTGGGTTGGATTTGTAGTACTTGGAGACAACACAACACTCAACTGTGTTTTGTGGTTTTAGTGTAGTGGAATGTCCCGCAGTTATAGTGCGTAATTAGTCACCAAAAAATAAAAATAAAATGGCGTCATCGCGTAAAAAACAGGACGAGAAGAATCTTAAAACTTTACGTGATTTAGCTTCGTTGCAACATAATAAGTATTGTTTCGATTGTAATCAACGAGGTCCGACCTATGTGAATGTGACCATTGGTTCTTTCGTTTGTACGAAATGTTCCGGGATACTGTAAGTATTCGTTTTATTGCATTTTTTAACCCTACATTCGAGCGTTATACGTTTATTTGTCTTCTTGAAAGTTGTTACGAGATATTTTCTGTTTTTACTCGGTTTCTGTGTCATCTTGCTTGCCTGTCAGTTTTCTAAAGTAACAGTTCTTTCTTCCCCAGTTTTTTTATGGATGGCTACACAAGAGACAACAATGGACTTGTGTGGTGTGCTCATAGTCATTTGTTTAATTGTACAAAAAAAAGTGTACAGTTCAAATGTTTGTTTGACCATTGATATGCATTTTAATAGTTTGCATGCTTTATCAACCAAACAAAATAATGTTGCAATTACTTCCGCGTTGGCATCTTTCATTAATTATTTGATTAGGAAATTGCTTTAATTTCAAAACTGGTATTATTTACACCAAAATCATTTTAGCTCATACTAATCTTTGACCCATTAAACGTTATAAATACCCAAAAACAATTTTGGACCCCATTGAAGGTGTTAATTCATGGCCCGATTTACGTCCATTAAAATTAAGTACACGACCTTATAAACTAATCAGTTTTCTTTACGAATAAACATATTCCGTATTTGTTGTTTATAATGGACGTAGTATCTGTTTAAATAATATATTATATACCTAAACAGGTTTTGCCTATCAATGGGTAGTTATCTTGCAAAGATGTGCTAATTGTGGTATGGGGCCTTATTGCTGTTTCAAGGAACGCAATTACATAGTGGCCTCATTCATTATTCATAGTTTTTGGAAAGATTTATTGCTTAAATTTTCCAACAAAATGAACAAGCAAAAATTGTTATAGTTACCATTGTTAAATCATTATGCACAACAAATAAGTCATAAACAAAAGATTGCCATGGTTTCCTTTGCTGTCATGCTGAACAGATGCCACAATTTGGATATTGAAGAATTATGGTTATTTTAAAATCAGTAATAATGACGATCATTAGATAAACAAAAAAAAAAACGCTGAAGTGTGGACTTCGAGTGAACTTTCCCATACGAAATATTAATACTTACCGTATTTGGAAAAGTCTAAAATATATAATTATAACGTTGTACATTTCACAGACTTTTCTGAGAAAGCAAGCTATATAGTCACCCTTCCATTCCATCTATCCAAATTCATAGAAAGCGCCATAGTGAAATTGTAGCTTTCAGAAAAAAATCAAATTGTAGCCAATCTTCCGTTCTAACAGCCTGCAAAGTTTAAAAAAATCGTGTGGGCAGTTTTTGACCAATTTTTTTTTAATTTTCTAAATTTTGAAGAAGCGCCATTGCGATCGTTTTCGAAATTAATTTTGTTTCATCGTATACTACGCACAAGGGTCTTTCAAAGAAGTTGTAGTTAATCCCGATCAGATAACTACTTTTCGAGCAAATGGGCGTTAAAGTCGAGATTTTCAAAAAGTTGTAACGTCCGCCATTTTGAAGCTAGTTCCGTACAAAGTTTTCGATTTGCCTTAAGCTCTTCTCTCATTTCACCGTATGTTAGATTTCTAAGAAAATAATTTATTTAGGCAACCCAACGATGTCGCATACCGTAAAAGAATGGTAAGAACGCACTGCAGCGGATATCGGACTAAAATCGATATAAATGGTTTATTTAAAGAGTTTTCCGTTTTCGGTTTCAATTTTTTTTTTGAATAGCTTAACTAGAACTACAATTTTTGATATACCTTTTGATTAAGAATTTCGTCAAAATTGGTTCAGTACTTTCGCCTGCAGAGGCATCACACACCGACTTACCCACTCACCCACCCACAGACAGACATTTTTTTAAACCCTTTTTTTTTATTTCCTCGAATCACAAAACGTGCGTTTCCGTTAAAATATAGATTTCGAAAATTTTCATGAAATCAACATAAGTAAAAAATGAGCGAAGCACTTCGTCTGGACTTTCCTATACTTGAGAAATTGTGACTAAACTATCATATTGACAAATGTAATTTTGTATGAACGTTTTACTAGTTAACAGTAGTGATACGAATCGGAGGGCGGAACGAATGAACGCCCGCTTTCAGGTAGCACAGGACACCTGCATGACGTAGTGATATTTAGAAATTAAATTGTGAATTTTATTCTACTATCAGTCTTACTTCCTTCTAGGGAGGGAAAGTATGGAAAAATAAAAAATTGTATCCTTATTTGTGTTTCCGTATTTTAATTTAAACTAATGGCGATTGCCGAGCTATTCTAATTGTACCTAATAATAAAATATGTTTATTCGGAGGGTTTAATATTTTATTGCTTCAAACCTCTGTTTAAACAGTGTTTCTTATTAAATATTTGCACACCATTAATTTACATTTGTTTTAGATTAGCTAAGTCCGTAGCTTTTCATTAAGACCATTGTTTTTCTTTCATCTGTTTACTACATTTGTTATTACCCAAATAATATTTTTCTGATAATGTATGGTAACTTGCTATGTTATGTATTGATGTTAAGTATGTATCAACTGCGAAGTGAGTAATATTATATTGACCTTTTGACTTGCGTCAAACAACAATGAAGAAATCAAAAATTGTCGAGAAATACCCGCTTATCGGGACTTTGACGTTGCTTTAATTAGAGAGAAATCATATGATTGCAAATTAGTATATTAAGTATACAGGGTGTGGCAGCCCGCTGTAATTGGTCGATTGCAGGTTAAGTATTAGAGATAGAGAAAACTTTTTTAAATAAAAGTTATTAGGGGTCATGTGTACTGTTACATAAAAATATTTTGCATTATACAGGGTGTCCAATATCAGAGTGGCATAGTAAACTTGAATTTTTTTTAATTAAACACCCTGTATATTTTTGCAAATTATTATTTGCCTTTTAATTTGCTTTCCGACTGTTTTTTGCTTTTTTAAATCCGTTGCGGTGTCGCCAAGTTATTTCATTTTTTTCTGTAAATTTGACATTTGCAGACCCTACTAGTAAAATCTGTACAAGCCGTATTTTTACAGATGAAACAATTTGTTTTTGGAAAATATTAGTCAAAACCAAAGTTTCAAAGTTGAATTTGGTTATACAGGATGTTTGTTGCCGCGGTCCAAAGTTTTCGAACTTTAATGTGTCATAACTTTGTTTTATCTGATAGTACACACGACCCCAAACAACTCTTATCTAAGAAAGTTTCTTCTATCTCTAATACTTAACCTGCAATCGACCAATTACAGCGAGCTGCCACACCCTGTATACATACCACTCTTGTGTGAGTGGGATTGTGTTCATTGTTAACTAGAAATTGTTTTAACATTTGGTTTGGTACCTATTAATAGATTGCTTTGCTGGGACGAAATAGTAGGCATTTTTTTTATTTTCGATGCTTTTAGCACAGGGAAGTATAAATTTCATGAAAATGTTCGATATCGAAATTTTAAAGAAAATACATATCTTGGACCTCCAGGAACTCAAAAAAGTCGTTTTTAAAAATGTATGTCTGTGGATGGGTTAGTGTGAGTGTGTATGTTTTTGTATAGCATTATTTTCAGAAATTGAACTTCCTAAATATGAAAACGGAATCTAATTAAAAACCTTAGGGGAAATCCAAACCCCCCCCTTTTCCCAACGATTGCGATTGCAATTTGGTATTATAAAAGTCCCAGGGGAGCAGAATATTGTTATATTAAGAGAATTTGTGTGCGGGTTAAAACTTATGAAGTATTTAGAAAGTTTTGGAAATCTTCCAAAAAAATATTGCTCAAAAGTATGCATAAGTCTTTTTATGAATTTTGTAGACGCATGGGGTTAGAGATGAGTTACAATTTGGTTGGTGTCCTAGTCTGGTAATATCACTGTGACGCGGTCTATGGGTTTTTGAAAATATTAAGGGGTGCCAATGTGTTCCACTCTCGTCAATTTAGGCCCGATCAATTTTCTGTTTGATCTGTGTTTTTTGTTGCAAAACATTTAAAATTGGCTATTTCTAAAAAACGTCATACACACATACTTTTGCAAATACGATAACTAACAATATCTAAAGTATAGGAAAGTCAGGCGAATAGCTTCAGCCATTTTTAAAAATTTGTTCTTAAGAAACTAAATTAAGATCAAAATTTAAAGAAACACTTCTGAATTATTTCCTTGGTATTATTATTTTGTTTAAAGGAAAATTATAATAGAATATTTTTTAAGTCCGTTTCGATGAAAAATACCCAGTATACATATAACATCGTTTTATCGTCATACCTTGTAGATATTTTTACGCTTAACAATGCTATTAAACCGTCGGTGTCTTGCGTTAAACAACACCTTTACAAGGCTATGAAAGCTGCAAGGCACTTTAACCGTGGCCGCACGAGCTGTCGTGACTTGATTCGCACGCGTACTGATCATCATAACCTCAACCACAAACGACAGGGAGGTGTTTTGTAGGAAAATCTGTTTAGTTTTCATAAGAACAAGATGTCAGTTGAAGTAGTTACGCGTGCTGCTCAAGTCACGACATAGTGCGGAATCGATGGCCTGTTGGAGCTAGTTTTTGTTTGAACGCACGGTATAATTTTTGCAAGTGTTAAAATCGCTCGTAATCTCATATAGTGATAGTATCTGCTGTTAAATGCACACTCCCTTAGTTATTTGTTAAGGAAACTAATATCACAGATAAGGTTAACACTACAGATATACGACCCTTTATACAAAATGTCCGCTCATATTTGGAGACGAAATTAGCGTTAGTTTGGCTACAACGCACCAGACCAATTTTAGGGCGCTGCTATCGCTATTTGTTTATTACTGTTGAAATGTGTTGGAAACTGTTTTATCGGGGATTTGAGTGCATCTGTCACATCATGAATATAATTTAAGTAGAATTGGCTTCAATATTACTTATTTACGAAAAATTGCGATTTGACAATTAAGCATGGCAGATGGCTGCCTAACTTTTGGTTTGAATATGTGCTAAGTAATTTGCTCAATTACAGTCATCTGTGACTTAATTATAAATTGTCATTATAGCGCCATCTTTTTGCAGGTTATTAATTATATAAAACAAGCTGCCGATAGCTCACATATTTACCGTATATCTGTAGTGTTAACCTTATCTGTGCTAATATACACAGTAAGATGCGTTCAGTAGGCTATTATAATACTACATTTCACCCCGGAGCCCTCTATCTGTCGACTCGTTTAGTCAAATGAGGCATATGTTTCTTTAAAATTCGAAAATAATTTTTATTGACATAGGTCCGTAAGCGGGAAGACCTCAGATTGTTTCTTCTTAAGAAGGCTGTAACTCCGTAAGGAAGCGTTTCTGGGCCCATCTTTACAGAATTTTTTTATTGCTTCGGTGTGTAGAATGTACCCCTAAAGTTTGTGCAAACTATTTCAGCATTTTAAGTAGAGATGTAACGCATAGAGAATTTTTAAGAAAGCCGGTACCGGATACTCGGCCCAAATTTATTGCCGAATAACGGATATTTGTTGCCGGTAGTGGGATTGTATCCCCAAATGGAAGATCTAAAAACCAAATAGACCATATAATAATAGAACAAAAATGGAAAAACGCATTATGAGATGTAAGAGCGAAGAGAGGTGCGGACATAGCGTCCGACCACTACCTCGTCAGAGCAAAGATAAAAATAAGCTTAAAAAACAATAAATACATAACAGCGAGACCCAAATACAACTTTGAGAAACTAAAAGTAGTAGAAGAGAACAAAAAATTCCAGGAGAAACTGAGAGAAAATATAGGGAGGATTGACGATCTAAAAGATCTGTCAGTTGAAAATCTATGGTTAAAATACAAAAAGGCAATCCAAAAGACAGCCTTAGAGACCCTTGGATACGCAACAAGAATAAACAAACCCTGGACAAACCCAGACACAATAAACGCAATCGAGGAAAGACGAGAGATAAGAATGAAAATACTAAACATGAAAAACGAAGAAGCAAGGAAGGAACTCGAAGGAAAATACAGGGACAAGAACAAAGAGGTAAAAAGAAGAGCACGACAAGACAAAAGAGCATACAGAGAAACCTAGCGGAAAAAGCGGAAATAGCAGCTCATAACAAAGATATGAAAGCCCTATAAAATATCACCAAGCAGATTAATGGAAGGAAAAACAAACCAATAATGAAACTCAGAGGAGAAAACGGAGAAATCTACAGAACAGACAAAGAAATGATGGAAAGATGGACGAGACATTTCACGGAGATCTACAAGACAAAAGGAAACACACAGGAAGTGAATAGCGACATGATAATTGAACAACTAGAGATAAGCGAAGAAAATTTCAGCAAGGAAGAAATTGAACAAGCACTGAGCGAAATGAAAAGTGGCAAAGCACTAGGCATAGATGAGATTCCTACGGAACTATTAAAAGCAGACAAATAGCGTACAATTGAGATAATGCATATCCTAATAAACAAAGTGTGGGACGGTGAAAACATAGCAGAGGACTGGGCACAGGGAATGATAATAAAAATACCGAAAACAGGCGACCTCACTCGCTGTGAAAACTTCAGACCCATAATGTTACTATCAACAGCAAGTAAAATAATGACTAAGATGATGTCAAAACGAATGAAAGCAGCTATAGATGCTAAACTTAGAGAAAACCTAGCAGGGTTCAGGGAGATACGTTTATGCATCGACCACATCTGCACTCTAATGATTATCCTGGAGCAAACATCAGAGAACTATCAGAACATATATCGACTTCGAAAAAGCGTTCGATTCAGTCTTAAGGGAGGTGATGTGGAAGATACTGAGATACTATGGGTTACCGGATAAATTCATAAGAATAATCAAATTGCTATACACAAATTTCGCAGCAAGAGTCGAGCATCATGGCAAACTGTCGGAAAAAATCAACATAAAGGCAGGAGTACGACAAGGGTGCATACTATCCCCAACACTTTTCCTTATCATAGTGGACTGGGTTATGCGACACACAGAAGACAAAAAGAACGGGATTCACTGGGACATGTTCACTAAAATGGAAGGCCTAGAATTCGCAGATGACATCTGCCTTCTAACAACAAATGGAAAAGCAATGCAAAAGAAACTCGACAAACTAAAATCCGAAGCAGAGAAGGTCGGTCTTAATATAAATGGGAAGAAAACAAAAATACTCACAACAAGTAACCAAGACGAAACTAATATCACACTCGGGGAATCTAATATAGAAAAAGTCAACGAATTCTGCTACCTAGGTAGCATGCTGGACGCTAACGGGGGCACACAGAAAGACATCAAGAGAAGAATAGCCTTGGCACAATCGGCATTCAACATGCTAAGGAAAATTTGGAGCACGAAAAACATCAAAACAACAACCAAGCTACGCCTTTTTAACACAAATGTTAAAAGTGTGCTGTTATATGCTGCGGAAACGTGGTCGATTAATAAACAAGTGGTGAATAAAATTAAGTGTTTATAAACAAATGCCTTAGGCATATACATCGTATATTTTGGACGGAAAAAATAACAAACCAGCAGCTGTGGCAAATCTCAAAAGAAGAAAGGATTGAAATAACAATTAAGAAAAGGCGATGGGAATGGATAGGCGATACACTGCGGAAACCAACCAGTAACATCACAAAACAAGCACTGGATTTTAATACACAAGGAAAACGGAAGAGAGGTAGACCAAAGGACACATGGAAAAGAAATGTTGCTAAAGACCTTCAACTACAGAACAAGTCATGGGGACAAGCTAAATTTATAGCACAGGACAAAAAGGAGTGGAAGAACCTGGTACAGAAAATATCAAGAACAACGGACCAAATCAACGATGCGCAGGCCTAGCAACCCTGCCATTCACCTCGCTTTAGAAACGCCCTTCGGGCGCCCTTCGCTCCTCTGGAGCTACAGGAAGAAGAAGAAGAAGTAGGATTGTACGACCGGACAGTAAGGCCGGATATGCCAGAACTGGTTGTAGCAAATAAAGAAGGGTGCTGTGTTTTGTGCTTCTGTTTAGTGAAACCTTATGCAAAGCAAACGCTAAACAATAACAATTGAACAAACTGAATAAAACTTCAGTCTGGAAATATTTTGAAACTAAAGCTAATTGCTTCCCGATTTTGCAGAGCCATCATATGACGAGATGGTATGAAATAAAAGCGTCAAAATCTCGGCTCTTCAATCACTTGAAATATAAACATCAAACATGAAGCAGAACATGAACAACTTCTGCGTCAGGAAAATGAAAGTAATGAGGAAGTTTTTTCTCTTAAAATCTCAATGGCAAAACAATTGGACAAAAGTTTCAATAAACGTTAACAAATGGCGTATAGATAATTCAAAAGCTATTTATTTAATGAGATTGTGAACTTACACAGCTATCTGTTGGTTTAACACAAACAAATATTTGGCCGGATACATTTCACTATCCCTGCCGAATATCTGGCCAAACTTGTTGGATACTATCCGTTACATCTCACATTTTAAGAAAACACACCACACGCCTTAATAGCCAAGATATTTGCTGAAATATAGTGTTATAATACAAAAACAAGTGAAAATGTAAATCATCAGTAGTTAATTATCCATCAAAAATTTGAATAAAAATCTCAATTTATGGTGGGGATATTAATTAAAGCGTGGCTAGACTGGTTTATTTTCGGAAGACTGTAACTCTAAGCAAGCAATTTTGGACCAAGGTATTGTTGGTTTAATCGGTCTATTTTAAAATTTCAGGTAAAGAAGCTTCTGCTAAGTGGTGGGTGCCTCATTATGTTCGGGACACCCTATTATGCGTGAAATACCCCAATCTTATACTGTAACTGTTGACTAGATACCGCACACATTCGTTTATCAATTTGTTGGTCTAAAACCACCAGTTGTTCTTAATGAGTGAAAAAGTAAATGGTGACAAATTAAGATCTTACCCGTGGTACAGCATGCGAAAAATGAACATTTCCCATAAGATTCGTAGTAATTGAAAATAATTAAAATACATCGTAATTAATTGTGTGTGATAAGCCATTACAAATAGAACTTGTGGCCGTGATGAGTGATTGAATATTTATCTTCTTTTCCCCCCGTATATGAAGATGTTGCTCCTCACCAACCATTGCCGTTTCGGTTTGGTTAACTGGGGGAGTGGGAGTAGAACATGTGTGCGAGCCGGCTGCGGGTGCAAAAAAGGGCAATTATCATCCTGACATCCAGATTGCTGGGTTGATTACAAGAGCAGTCTAACTTTAAGAAGGAAGCATTGCTCCGGCCAGCCCTAAAATCTTAATCTTAAGAAACAGGTACTGGAAGAATCGGCTTTAGCCCTATCTTAAAGAATTGGCACTAAAGAGATTCCTGTAAGAGTTGTATTGTAGCAAAACGAGCTGATTTTTAATTTTTTTTAAAAAACAGCACCGCTTACTAAAAAGAAGAACTCGTCATCACAATATCCTTTTTCATCACCATATCCTTATTGGACGGTACGGACTGCGTGGCGGTAAGGTAACATCTAGCAAAACGGGCTGGCTTACCCTGACATACAGATTGCTGTATTAGAATTGTCAGGCCAGCCCTATCTTAAAAAATAGGCACTGGAAGAATCAGCTTTAGCCCTATCTTAAAAAATAGGCACTAAAGGGATTCCTGTAAGAGTAGCAAGACGGGCTGATTTTTAATTTTAAAAAACAGCACGGGCTACTAAGAAGAACTCATCACATTCTCTTTTTAGAAGGTACGGTCCTGATGGTGTGAAAGTGTTTTCGCCGTAACTTGATATGAGTAGGTCAGCTACTTCTGGAAAACACGTTGTAGCAAAACGGGCTGGCTTACCCTGACATACAGATTGCTGTATTAGAATTGTCAGGCCAGCCCTATCTTAAAAAATAGGCACTGGAAGAATCAGCTTTAGCCCTATCTTAAAAAATAGGCACTAAAGGGATTCCTGTAAGAGTAGCAAGACGGGCTGATTTTTAATTTTAAAAAACAGCACGGGCTACTAAGAAGAACTCATCACATTCTCCTTTTTAGAAGGTACGGTCCTGATGGTGTGAAAGTGTTTTCGCCGTAACTTGATATGAGTAGGTCAGCTACTTCTGGAAAACACGTTGTAGCAAAACGGGCTGGCTTACCCTGACATACAGATTGCTGTATTAGAATTGTCAGGCCAGCCCTATCTTAAAAAATAGGCACTGGAAGAATCAGCTTTAGCCCTATATTAAAAAATAGGCACTAAAGGGATTCCTGTAAGAGTAGCAAGACGGGCTGATTTTTAATTTTAAAAAACAGCACGGGCTACTAAGAAGAACTCATCACATTCTCCTTTTTAGAAGGTACGGTCCTGATGGTTTGAAAGTGTTTTCGCCGTAACTTGATATGAGTAGGTCAGCTACTTCTGGAAAACACGTTATAGCAAAACGGGCTGGCTTACCCTGACCTACAGATTGCTGTATTAGAATTGTCAGGCCAGCCCTATCTTAAAAAATAGGCACTGGAAGAATCAGCTTTAGCCCTATCTTAAAAAATAGGCACTAAAGGGATTCCTGTAAGAGTAGCAAGACGGGCTGATTTTTAATTTTAAAAAACAGCACGGGCTACTAAGAAGAACTCATCACATTCTCCTTGTTAGAAGGTACGCTCCTGATGGTGTGAAAGTGTTTTCGCCGTAACTTGATATGAGTAAGTCGGTCACTTCTGGAAAACACGTTGTAATTTATTTAGTTTGTTTTACTTACTGCGTGGCGATAAAGTCATATCTCTTTGTCGGGAAACTGAACAGGACCTTGAATGTCTGCGAACGTGATGATAATGAAATGGGAGGTGTCCACGCGAGGCGTAGACTGCGCTGGTCATACGAATGTTGGCGTATTGCAGCCCTATGACGATGTTATTTCTTTTCCAACTTTCGTATTTTTTTTCGAATTTCTGGGCTCTTTTCCATATCATGCTTATGTTTACCCATAATGGTATCACTGACAACTGTACTACACAGAAAAACAACCACAGCGAGGTGGTAAACGGCACAGAGCGCGGAGACGTGTGGGTCGTAGCGCACAAGAAGAAGTAATGAGTTCTCTACACTACCAATACCAGCAGGCACAGATCCGTCCCAGGAAATTTAGCCCTCTTACTTTAAAATTGTGGGAACTAGCCTAAAGTCGGAGTTACTACCAAATGATCTATGAAGGACGAGGTGCGAAAATAATAGCTATTTGTTTTGGCGGCGGAAGAACCCAAGTGGGTCAACGGCGGCAGACATAGTTCCAGTCAGAGAGAACAACCTCTATGCACCAAGACGCTTGGCCAACGTGGTGCATTACGGCTAATAACTCCCCCAAATTTCAAATATGATGATACAACCAAATGAAATTAGGCCCTCAGTCCCCAGCAGCCCTACACTCTCCGGTCACAGCAGCGATCGGGCAAAGAAAAGGGCAGATGGTGCGAAGAATACCTGGGTTAGGCAAGGCTGCTATAAGGAAAACGACACGGCTAAGAAAAGGACTTTATATATAGCAACATATAATGTACGAACACTCTCAACCGAAGAAAGACTACAAGAATTAGAAAGCGAACTAAATGAAATAAAATGGGATATTCTAGGTTTAGGTGAAGTAAGACGCCTAGGAGAAGAAATTACAAGACTTAAATCAGGGCATACACTATATCACAAAGGACAGGAAAGAAATAAAGTAAACGGTGTAGGTTTTTTAGTACACAAAACGCAGGCCCACAATATTAAACAGTATGTAGGAGTCTCTGATAGAATAGCATACATAATAATGAAACTAACAAATAAGATAGAGATGAAAATTATACAAGTATATGCACCAACAAGCGATCACGAAGATGACGAAATGGAACTATTCTATGAAGAACTATCTGCAACTTATAGAGAAAACCCGACAAAATACACACTAATAATTGGCGACTTTAACGCCAAGGTGGGCAAGAGACAAGAAGTGAAAGAATACACCATTGGTCCACATGGAATAGGTAAACGAAACAAAGGAGGAGATACGCTAATAAACTTCACAAAAATGACCAACTTATACATCATGAACACCTTCTTCAAAAAAAGAGAAGAACGTAAGTGGACATGGATAAGCCCCAATAAAACAATAAAAAATGAGATAGTCTTTATTGTGTCAAACAACAAACAAATTATACAAGACGTAGATGTATTAAATAGAATTTCGATAGGAAGCGATCACAGAATCGTCAGAGCTAAACTGTATATTAACAAAACTTCGGAGAGAGCGAAGACATATAGAAATAAATCAAAACCAATAGACTTACAAAAACTGTCCCAAAGTAAATTTGAATATCAAAAAGAGCTAGAAAAGGAAATAAAAAGAGATAACTCAAAACAGAAGAAAGATCTAAATGAATTTGCTGAAAATTTGACGACAACAATATTACAATCAGCGAATAAAGTCGCAACAAAAAACAAAAACACACAGTAAAATCAGCAATACAACAAAAGCACTCCTAGAGAAACGAAGAATTATGATGTCAGACCGAGGAAGTAGCAACAATGTAGAACTTGCAGAATTAAACAAACTTATACGAAAAGAGGTATGGAAAGATAACAGAAGATATAACACGCGAATAATACTAGAGACAATTGAAGCAAATAAAGGACCAAAAGCCATAAACAAACAGCTAAACATGGGAAAGAAAGAGATAATGAAAATACAAAATAATGAAGGAAGAATCATAACAAACAGGGATGAAATTATGGAAGAAATAACAAACTATTATACAGAACTATATGATTCTAAGTGTAATGATGTAATGTTTGGTTTGGAAGTTGTAAATAAAATACTAATTTGCAGGAAGAACTTTTAATGTGGGTTACTTTTACAAGATGATCTTGATGAATCTTTTATAGCAACGTCAATAGCAACGCAAGTCGCCAAGTTACAAAATACAGTTGAATCCAAGGGCTGCTACAGTACAACCAAACGAGATTCAACAAGAACAAGGAAAAAAGAAAATCCAGAATATAGGATCGAAAGACATCCCGGAATTAAGTATAGCTGAAATTAATAACGCATTGAAAAAGATGAAACGAAATAAAGCTTCCGGCCCAGACAATATGCTGGCTGAAATTCTAAAAGAGTCAGGAAATAAATTAAAACACGAATTAGCAAAATTATACAACCGATGCATAGAAGAGAACACAATCCCTAAGATATGGCACAGAGCGGAAGTTATACTAATACATAAGAAAGGGAATATATTGAAATTAGAAAACTATAGACCAATCAGTCTCTTATCACAAATGTATAAACTTTTTACACGCATAATAACGAACCGACTGACAAATAAATTAGACCAATGTCAACCACGAGAACAAGCTGGGTTTAGGTCAGGATACAACACCTGTGACCATATACAAACAAACTATAAGAACCTTGATAGAAAAAAGCAATGAATACAACTTTAATCTTTATATGGCCTTCATTGACTTTGAGAAGACTTTTGACTCTATCGAAATATGGGCTGTCCTAAATGCACTGGCTAAATGTAGAATCGACAATAGATACATAAACTTAATTAGAAACATTTACTCCAACGCAAGAATGTACGTTAAAATCTACAGTGACACGCAAGAAATTCCCATAAAAAGAGGAGTGAGACAGGGTGACACTATTTCCCCTAAACTTTTCATCACAGCATTAGAGAGTATTTTCAGCTCAATGGACTGGGAAGAGAAAGGAATAAAAATAGATGGAGCGTTCCTGAACCACTTAAGATTCGCGGACGACATAATAATAATAAGCAAAAATCCGCAAGAATTACAAAACATGATAACCGAACTGAATGATAGATCGAAAGAAGTCGGACTTAAAATAAATATGTCAAAAACAAAAATAATGACAAACGCACAAGAAGATATTCGCATAACATTAGAAGACGAAACACTAGAAATAATGAACGACTATATATACCTTGGTCAGAAGATAACAGACAAAGACAACATGAGCAATGAAATAAGAAGAAGAAGAAGAATAAGATTAGCATGGAGTTCATTCGGAAAGCTGAACCATATCTTTAAATCCGATATACCAAATACACTGAAAGCTAAAGTGTACAATCAATGCGTGCTCCCAACACTGACGTACGGAGCGGAGACCTGGAAGTTGGCGAAGAAAAACGCACAGAAGCTAGTACGCACACAAAGAGCACATGAACGGCAGATACTTGGCATTAGCCTAAGTGACCGAAAAACAAATATATGGATACGGCAACAAACAAAGTTAATAGATGTTATACAACGAACTGCACAATTGAAATGGCGATGGGCAGGACATATAGCCCGAACAAATGACGAGAGATGGACAAGAAGAATATTAGAATGGAGACCTCGCACTACAAAAAGAAGTGTTGGAAGACCAAACATCTGATGGCGAGATGATATCAGTAAAGCGGCAGGAATACAATGGATGACAACGGCTGCCGATAGAACCGAATGGAAGGAGAGGGAGAAGGCCTACATCCAGCAGTGGATGAATATAGGCTTATAGTGATAGTGATTTGTGCAACAAGTAAAGAAATGTGAATTTTTCTGTACCAGGCGTGAGATTTCGGAATCACGCCGTGTACGGAAAAAGACACTTTTCCTAGGTGTTGCACGCAATATTTGTTCTACTGCCGGTTGAAAAGGAGACTAAAAAAGATATTTTAAAATTTTCAATTTGGTATTTGTTATCTGTCTTGACGTTTTGGCAAATTTTCATTTTTTGTGTTAAAAAATTGAACCAATTGCCGCTCCTGTACGGAGAAGTTCAACTTTTCGTAACTCATATTAATATAAACCTACCGATCCGTAGGTTCAAAACTGCAGTAAAACCTTTCCTGATTGGTGAGGCCTATTACAGCATCGATGCTTTTTTCATAAACTATAGTTTATAATTATAAATATTGTACCGTTTCTGTTATATATACTGACGTGCCTAAACAATTGTTATTGTATCAGGTGTCAATTAAATATTATTATTATTATATTATTGAAATCACACACTTTTTCAAACGGTAGTAGAAAATAGTTATTTGTGTAACAAGGGAAGAAAGTAATAGCTATTTTAGTCGACCTTGTTGGAAAGTAGGCTTTTTGACCCTCATTTGGTGGTCGAAATTTGACAATTGCCGCTTAGCGGCAGCAAAAATTAATTTTCGTCCCAAGGGACGAAAACGCGATTTTGTTCCCGCTTTTAAATGCGAATGTTGGTTACGCTTTGTTTATTTTACTTGGATACGTCTTGTACACTATGGTTACCGTGGATAACAAAGGTATCTTATTTGCAAAACTCAGTTTTTACATAGCAATTGTCAAATTAAATAATTTAATTTAGATTAATTTTAAAATAATGTTTTTTCAGAAATTTCACAAGGTCGACGAAAAAAGCATATGTGGAACTCTGAAAGAAAGTGTCTTTTTTTTCCTTGTGTGCTTTATTAAGCATAAATAAACTGTACACGCGGGATAATTGTATCACTTTCTTCCCGTGTTATACACAAATAACAGTTTCGTAACAAGTTCGAGAAGTACGTGTTCCCACACGAATTTGAAAATTACCGAACAGCGATAGCGAGTTCTGTAATCAAACAGTGGGGGAAATACGCTTCTCGAACGTGTTATGAACAACGTTTTTTCTACAATCGTACAGGAAATACAGAAAATATCCGAATAATTTTGCCGCCTTCTTCGCATTTTCAATTTTTGTAGTTGTTAAAATTCGAATTTGCATTTTTTGATTATGGTTGACATGGATATTAACAATATTTCAATTTCCCGCACTAGTGCGGAAAATAATTTTACTTTGCGCATTCGTTTTGCCTTCAGGAACGACCATTTCCAGAGCAAATGTAAAAAAAAAATATGTTTCATAAACCGCCCTCACGATTTTTTTTAAGGTTGTATGTCGATAGAGCTTTTAATTTTGCTTTTTTACATCTCTTAAATATCACTGTGACGCACTCTGAATATAAAAAATGGGCGAAACAGGTCGCTGGTACTCTCCCATACTTTTTACGTTTTAAATATTCTCGTAATACGATATCGTGTACCGTCTAAAGTATAGCGCTGTAATTTCGGCTAGCCGCATAGGTCAGTAGCACGGCAGCCGACCGCGTCTTACATTTGATTAGATGCGCTTCGAACTTCGGACTAAAATCGCCGTAAAAGCTTTTTTTAGGAGTTATTAAAAATATGCAAAGAATAAAAAATCATTTGTTTAACTAGAGCTAATTAATTGATAGACGTAGTTAAAATCGCATAACTGCCGGAAAACACGTTGTTGATAAAAAGTATCGTTTTTTTTTCTTAATGTTTTAAATGATTGAAAATTCTTGCTGATCCTAATAAAGTACTTCAAATAGCCCATCGAACTGATTAAAGTTTATAACGATCGGCGATACGTTTAGTAATATATTGTTGTTTATTGCAAGCTCTACTGGGCAGTTTTTGTGGAATTTGTTTTTTAAAATGTCAAAATTTTGAGTTGCTAGTAATATTCGCAATTTTCAAATTTCTAAAAATGTTTTTTTTTCTATAGCAACTGTTAAAACGTGCTATTATTAACTAAAATTAGAGGGAAAAGTAGCACTTTACCATCAAGGGTAGATAAAGTAGTACTTTAACAGCAAGGATAGATAAAGTATTTTATTTTTTGGTTTATTCTATAGCAAAAAAAAAGTTATTAAAGCCACCTACTCATTTTTTCGGAAACTGTTTTTTTCCTGACACTTTTAAATTAAATTTATCATTGATTTTTCTTCATTTTTTGGTCTTCTTTAACAATTGCTATAGAAAAAAATGTTATATTCCACACGACGATAAAATTTCATTATCTTCTCGATGCTTATTAGCGTCTCGGCTGACGCCTCGACGCTAAAATCGCTCTCGAAGATAAAGTGCAATTTTATCATCTTGTACAATAGATAACTATTACATCACTTGATTTAAGTGCCATCAAATAATATGGTAATTTGTATTGATTGGATATTTTGTTTTTGAGTAATAGGGCATTAAAGTTAAAATTTTCAAAAATTCGTAGCGGTCTTTATTTTGAAGATACGGCATTTTGAAAAAAAAAAACATTTGATTTAACTTTAGATGCACTACAACGCTATGTATTCAAAATTTCAAAAAAGTGTTTAGAAAACAATTATACCAAAAAAACGGTTAATTTTCGGTTCCGATTCCGATTAGCGACCTTACAAAGAACTTGTGTCAATCATCTGTAGTTAGCCAATACTGCTGAAGCCGAAATGTTTATTGTACCCCGTTTAATAAATAAAAAGGTACCAATTTCAATTTTTTACTTTCCCATACTTCTACTGAAGTAAGGAAAGTTATGATTTCATGCAAATTTTCGAATTTCAGATTTTAACGGAAATACGCGTTTTGGGATCCAAGGAACCCAAAAAAGTGGTTTTAAAAAATGTCTGTCTGTGGATGGATGGGTGCGTTCGTTTCCCTATATCTCCGGAACCCCTTTACCGATTTTTATAAGATTTGGTGTCTGGAAGTTTTTTAGTTGCAGTTAGTTCTTTGTAAGGTTGTTAATAGGAACCGGAAACGGAAATGGACCTGATTTCTGGTATAGATTTTTTCTGAACACTATTTTGAATGCATAACGTTGTAGTGTATCTAAAGACAAATCAAATGCTTGGTTTTCCAAATGCTGTATCATCAAAATGAAGGCCGCTACGAATTTATGAAAATTTTAACGTGAATGTCTGATTACTCAAAAACAAAATTACCAATTAATGCAAATTATCATATTATTTGATAGCCCTGAATAAGTATAATCAAGTGATGTAAAAATATGTTTGGAAATGTAAAAACTGTAAATGTACAAGCGGCTAAAAGTTTTATTACTCAAAAACTGCTCACATCATTTTTTTTTAACTTTCTAACCGAAAGAGCTTTCAATGAACTACAAATTTGTTTTTTTACTAATCTCAAATTTTACTCTGACTCCCCCCCCCCCCCAGGAATTTTTGTAAAATTTGAATTTGACGCGTTTCCGGAAGTTACGTGATTTTAACTACGCCTATCAATTAGCTCTAATAAAAAAAATGTTTAATTTTTGCAATTTTTGATAACTATAAATAAAGTTGTTATAACCATTTTAAGATGCAAGCTGCAATGTCTTGCGAAATGTTAGTTTGTATGGGTTCACAAACAGCTAACAGGCATAAGCCGATTAAGTGTTATTGTCCTGGCAAACAAAATACACTAAGATCAAACCTTTGTCCGTCTCAAGGTTTAAATAAAATAAGCACAGGGCCCTGTTTAGGCAGACAGGGCCTACGAACAAACATTGCTCAGACTTCTAGAGCAAATGCTTGTAAAGGCAGACAAGCTACAGGTCGGTCCTTACCTGATTATGCTGGGCGTAGTTCCCAAATGATGACGCGGTCTAAGCCGAAAGTAAATTGTAATATTGACAGTTCGAGAAACCGCGAAAGCCTCAAAGAATACATTTTAACGATATCAGGGCATGCTTCACAATGTAAACATAATGCTATCCTTGTTAGTTATGTTGGCACAGAATCGAATGAAGAAGGCGTTATCTACGTTTACGTATGATCTAAGATTAAATTTGTCTTGTAGAAGTTGGTTCACGAGATTTTCCATCTTCGCTGCAAACCACGTCTAAAATAAATTGAAACTTGCTTGGTGTAGTATACTGCACGTTGCATACGATTGCTTCTGACTGACCGTTCTCATTCTGATCCAAATAAAAACTACGAAAAGTCCGGAACAGGCAGAAGCGTCTAGTCGGTCAATTCACAACCGTTCCTACTTCTTATTGGTGCGTGCGCACGCATTTAGCTGGCCCTTCTCTAGAGTTTTAGCGATATCCTGCAACTTCGAAGTGGCACACGTGGACCTGCGGTACCTCTGCTTTTTACTGCATAAATGGTTGAGCGGTCAAATTTTATTTTTAGTTTATACTGTTTTTTTAAAACAATGTTGCTGGTCTTTGCACTTTACGCAAGGTTATGGTTAAGAGTAGATGGTAATGCGGGTGTATTGCTTTTTATTGCATAAATGGTTGAGGGGTTGAATCTCGGTTGGGGCCAAAATTTTTATTTTATACTGCTTTTTTTAAAACAATGTTGTTGGTCTTTACGGCGAGCCCGAGGTTATGGTCAAGAGCATTCGCTCACTAAGATTGACGGCATACTAACTGCGTAAGTCCTGCTGTAGGAACGGTTGTTGTATACAATGGCAGTTGCCAGCAGTGTTCTGTAGGGTAAGGTAATCAAGGAGCCTAGCCTATGCAGCATGTTTTACATCTTTCTAGTAGGTGAAATTTCGATAAAATCGTTAATAGATGTTAATTAAACAGTGATAACCATTGTAACATGACCTAACGGTCGAAAACATAAGCTCCAATCAGCTGTGTTCAGTTGTAATTGCAAAACAGGTTCACTTTTAATTTTGTATTTTCCTAGATAAACTTCAAAATGCCACTTCTTTACACTGAATTTGCACGTTAGAGGTTTTAAACTCGAATTCACACAATTGGTAATATAAACGAAAAACGCTTCAAAATTTAGAAAATACGTGACAAAAACTATGTGCAGATATACAAACACGTGCGGCTGGTAACAACATGCAATGTTTATCCTACTCACCAAAAGAGCGTAGTACTATCTGACCAAGCTGTGGCGTCACAGCGGCATGATATATTCCGACTAGAGTCTAACCCTTTGGTTTCATCTGATCCCGAATTGCGCAATATCATCTAATATTGGCTCGCATATGTGCGAGTGTGATATTTACATCGAGATTTGCATTGTTAAAGCCGATTTTTTCATTGCTGCTAAAACAACTAAACTACCAATTAATTCTATTGAATAATCTCTCTTCATAAAATCCAAATAATAAATATAATTTCACCTCCCATAATTTAACATGCTAATAAATTGCATTCAATAGAAAACAACAAATCCTTTTTTTAATTTATTACCAGACTTGCGTGTTAGTATGCCGTCAATCGGTGAGTGAATGCAAATGTCTTCGTATTTGTTTCTTTAAAAATATAACTGCTCTTAACAAATAACCTCGCGTAAACAGCAAAACGCAACAACAGTGTTTAAAAAAAATATTCGACCCCACAACTACTTATGCAGTAAAAAAGTAGTACACCCGAACACACTCGCATATCCATCTGTGCCACTGCGAACTTGTGGTTTACACACATTCCAGCTGCATGCAGAGGAGGTGCGCACGTATGTAAGGTAGGATCGTGTGATAGTCCAAAGGGCTAGACGCTAATTATATTCCGTGGTTACTGCGGCGTGATATCCCTACTATTTCTTTGCATCTGATCATTGCACTTCTCCGTGTATGTTCTGCGCTGTACTCTTTACAAATAATGTGCATGCAGAGGTATTCCGAATAACAGGTTGATTGATTGTTTGGTAGCTGGGAGCGTTAAGGCTCGTCTTCGCGTATGCAAAACAGTGTTTAAAGGTAACGGTCCATTTATTTGGCGCCCAATTTTTAATGTCACACTGTAACGTTAAATGTATGTAAAAGTAACTTTTTTTTTATTGAAACTCAGAATTTGAGTTTTTTTTTATTTGAAAATATGTGGGTAGGCATTGCCTACGCTGCCTAATAGGTAACTGAAGTACGTGCATATAAAATTAGTATTCGTAAATATAAAATTACATTTATGGATATTACCTCTAATAAAGCAATACGCTTTGTTGAAATTTGTGGTTTGTCATATTGTTTTGTTTTTAAATAAGTTCATGACTGCCACCATATGACGCCATTATTGTTGCCTTTTGTAATAATGTATGAAGCTCGTCAGCACGTGTTATTAGATATGATGAAAAATCCATGTCTGTATATCGTGTTGAATAAGGAAGAAATTGTAAAACAAACTCTTAATCTGCGCACTGAATGTCATGGGCGGGTTTCAAAGCACATCAATTTTTTATGTTTTGTTTAGTCTAGTAAACTGTATAAAAATAAGCATTTTTACTACAAATCATAAAAAATTCCGATAAGATATGCAGTTGTACATTAATAGTACTATGGTAATTAAAACATTTTATGGTAATGAAAGATTTACACAAACTGAAATCACACAGGAAATTATGCAAAGTCTATACGTCACTTCTATGGATTTACCAAAAAAGCAGATTATAATTATTGAAAAAAAAAGTCCAATTTTGTAGTATATCTTTATGAAATCAAGGGAATTTTGACTTCGTTAATTATTAATATCGTACCATGTTTCCTCGCTTATCATTTTCCAGATTGGACGTGCGTTTGTTTTTACGAGGAACTGGACATACGTTTATTATCTTTTAAGAAGCGCCCCTTTAACCTCTGCAGCTATAATTACTATATTATATTTATATTTTTTTCGCAAATATAAATATATATATAGTTCATTGTCATTAAACAGATAAAATTTAGGATGAGTCATGTTTAAGAAGAAATTAAATGACATTCAAAATTTTCATTAATCTATAAAGGCCAGGCACAAGGTGATACAAGATTGTAAAATTCTACCAACTAGAACAACGTTGTCAAAATTCTTACTACTAGTTTCTGATATTCGTTTTCATAAATAAACTGTTAGTGTTAGCTAAGCTTAGTGTTCATTTATCTTCTTGTTGCAACTATACCGTTGTAAACGTATGTATTGCATTAGTGCTAATATTATATATTTTAGTGTTAGACAATAAGCATCATATTTTTTTACAAAAAAAATTCATACTGTTTCGTAAGAAACTAATTTCTAATTCTAATTTGTACCATTCTTCCCATAAAAACACTCATAATTTTGTTTTTAGCCGAGGTTTAACACCACCACATCGAGTCAAATCAATTTCAATGGCAACGTTTACACCAGAGGAAGTAGAGCTGCTGCGAAACAGAGGCAACGATTACTGTCGGCGTACATGGCTGGGTCTGTACGAAGGCAACATTCTCTCCGATTGTAGAGATGAGCAGGTTGTACGTGATTTCATGGTAGATAAGTATGAACGAAAGCGCTACTATCTAGATCCTTCAGTTAAGTTAACCAATGGAGTTGATGTTCAGACTTCTAATCAACCAGTGAATAAAACTGCTGTAGTACAACCTAAGCTGCCGCAAGTCAATGGCGCCTCCAAGGAAAAGAACATTAAGAACCTTAATGGAAAGATAATCGATTTTGTAGCAGATTTTGGATCTGCTGACATCTACAATGCTATTAATGTGAATAAAGATAATAATGCCAATAATAATGCAACTCAACCATCTTTTGCCAATTTTGATAATAATCTTATTTTTAATAGCAACAGTAAGTATTTTGTGGGTTTAATTTAAAGTTTTGGGTCGAAACTTGTTTTACTTGCAGTCGAATCTACTAGTTGTAGGGTCGATGATTGGGGTTTTACAAATTTCGACACACCATTTGATCAAACGCTTCTGTTTCCAAAGTGCAATGTGAACAACCATTGGAGTAAGTGTTGTTGCTTACAATCCGGTTGTTTGTGATATGTTATTTAGCTGTTTTAAAAGTTATAACTGCTTATTTCTGTAGTACCATCTGTTTTCTTTAATATCTGGTAATTTTTTCCATGCAACCACAGACCCTTTCCTGTCCCTACTTCCTTTATGGTCATACCAAACATGTCCTACTAAGCATAATTTTGAGAATGAAGAATGTAGTTCCTGTCCTGCAAGTAATTGTTTTTGCCCAAAATTCTGTTAAATTTTTTTAGGTATTTTAAGTCTTGTTTTTTTTGTACAGGTGCCCCTGCATTTAGTAATAATACAACCAACCCCCAACAATTTAATACAACAGGTTCTGCTGCACCTGCGGAAGATCGATATGCCGCTCTCAAAGATTTGGACAATGCTTTGAAAGTTCAACCACAGACACAGATAGATTGGAATTCAGTATCAACTGGTTCACCTTACGGCTCTGCTACTCCGACAAGCTCAGTGTACAGTTCATCCTCACCGCACGGTTCCATGTATGGTTCTCCTAGTCAAGGTATTTGTGAATTTTGTTGTTACCTGCCGTGTGTTTATGGTCTGATGTTTGTAGGTCAATTTGCGAGCGTTTTCATGCAACAAGATACAACCAAAGTTTCAAATCCATTCAATGGAGGTCTTGTTTGGGGTGATAGTGGAAATCAACCAACGGGTGTGGCTGCCAATCCATTTAGGACAACCAACAATAAGGTTAATGGTATATCTTCCGGTTTCTACACATCGTCTTTTCCAGCCAGCAATGGTAGTCCATGGACACCTAATCCTTTTGCGGTAATATATTTATGATCATAACGAGAGAAAAAAAGTAAAAAATAGCAGATTTATCATAAGTTGTAGCGATGTTCACAATATAATTTTATAGTAACTTTGAAGACTTCCCTTTTAAATACATAATCTAAATTCTCTAGCTAAGTAAATAATTGCGCAAATTAAGTTCATTTTATTCAATGTTACTATAAAATAAAATTTTTGTATTGCAGATGGGATCATCCACATCTAACGGACATTCGAATAATCCCTTTTTATGAGTGGCTATAGGATACCAGAGTGAAGCGAGAAATGATGTAGCTTTGCTGTGCCTTGAGAACACACAATTATTAATAAAAAACATGGCTGTCAACCATAAATTAGAACAATTTATTTTTTGACCATCTGTATACCTAGGTATTTTTTTGTGGTTTTTGTTGCTTCATACGTAATTTGTTTATTTATTTATTAACTTTTGTAAATTAATTATCTTATTGTCTTAAGATTGGTTTATAATTAGCTTAAAAAAGTAAGGTGTAGCTAAGAAATCGGAAAATTTAGTAGAATTTGTTTTAATTACATTGTAATGAAATTGTTTATTTTTAGATTCCACAAAATGTTTTTGTGGGCTTTTGTTAGAAAAACTTTTAGAAATTTTTGTGAGTAATGTAATACTTCCTGGAAGTCTGCTGTGAAAACTTGTTGATTTATTTGATTTAAGATGATTATAAACTATTCTTTATAATACCAAAAATGCTGGTTGTAGTTCTTAAAAATTTGTTAAATGTAATGATTTTTATTTAACAATGCTTTATTTGAAAAAAAAAGTGATATAGTATATTTAACGAACATGCCTTTAGAACAAATTCGCGCCAATTATTATTCGGAATCAAAACTAGTAATACGTAATATAATTTTTAGTAACGTAGCGATTGTAGAAGAGCAGGTGGGTGTATTTAGCTCTCTGCTGATGTATAAATAATACTTCGGCTTGGTTGTAACCTTTTATTTTGTAGTAATCTCCTTTGGTACTGAAAGCAGTATAAACTTGTGGCTAAAATGATATAATATTTAAGTGCTTATTTTTTTTCGATGCTCTAGTATCTGTGTTTGTAATAGACCTTTGATGATAATTCATACTGCACTTTTCCACACAATATTGAACAAGTTTTAAACCAAACTCTAGTAATGCAAGTGTGGCACGGAAATAATAAAAATTTTCCCTGTGCCATCTCAAATTGTGTTAATCTCAGTATGATTATCCTCAAATTTGATACTGCATTTTAGAAGTTGGATCGCCTATTGACCATCAATGCTTTTGTTTCAAATTTTAAAGAGCTTTTATTATGAAAATGTCATAGGTATAAAAGTATTATATATTTATTGTATTAAGAGTAAAACCAAAATTTAGCTGCATATATACAACTGCTGCATTGGAATGATCATTTATTAACATTTGAATTAAAATAATAAAAAATAAATCATCGAAAAATCATAACTTCGAATTAGAACTTTAGTTCTTTTCATATATAAATGTTGGAATATTGTTTAATGGAATTATTTAAATTGACATTAAATGATTTATTAATTAACAGTGCTCTTTTTAAACTACAGGAATAGGAAAAATGCATCCGTCCCAAACTGCAGAGGACTGTAATTATTTAGCCTGAGCACAATTTTATGAATGTACAGATAAATTAACATATACATACATAAACAAATACTTGTAGTTTTATTTACAGCTTTAACCTTCTTATTTCATCGGCTTTGAAATCGGATCTATAAAAAATTTATGCTCAATAAAAATGTTAAGTTGCATTAAAAATTTACCTTAAATTCATAATCGTTCTCATTTCTGTTGGTGTTAATCTCCAAGTCAGTACACCTTCATGGTTACCCCAATAATCCGCTATTTCCGACACATGTTCCAAATTAAGTATAGTTGCAATCTGTGTAAGGCGAGCAAATTTATCCCTCGCAGACCATGTAGTGGTGGTTGTTAAATAACCAGCCAGTGCTCGCACTTCTTTATCTAAAACTAATCCCCCCAACTATAAAAAAAATTATATTTTATTTAAAAAATAATCTGAACGTCTTGCAATTAAATATACCCTGTTGAATGTAGATTTAAGAATGACTTTTTCTAGTCTTGCAGTGACTTCAGCCGTTAAGATTTTCACAAGACCATCATAGTTTGAAGAAGTTAAGCTTTCTTTAAAGGAAGTCAGTAATGAATCTAAGTTCATGATGAGCGTTTGAACAAACGATTCTCCTGCTTCATATTCTGATAGTTCATCCTATGAGTAAAGTTAAAATGAGTTGTTAAAGTATTGCAGGGTGCTCCATTTTGTCTTTAAAGAATTGAAGAGCTTATTCGGCAGGCCAGTACAATTAAAACAATTCATATAAATATGTATGAATAAAATAAATAAAAACCGGATAAATTTTAGTCTCCCCACTAGTATTTAAAACATACGACTGCTACATTTGTTATGGCCGAAACAAATTACACCGATTACTTAACGCTTCTTATATTGACTATAGTTTTGACCACGTTTTTATTTATTTAAGAAGCTATCGGTAAAGAAGCATTGTTGGATATATAATTACATAAACTTTTTTAATTGTCTCGGCCTGCTGAAAACCCTCCAATTCTTTAAATATAGAAACGAAACACGCTTTTAAAGTGAGGGAGTGTTCTCAAAAATTAAAAAAGTTATAAAATTCAAGATTTTTTATGTTAATATTCATTCAATCCATTAATTGCACTTACTTCTGAAAGCTGATGGTTAATATTAAGAAAAGAATCAACCCAAGGACTAATACGAGGTTTGATAGCACTAGCCCGTAATTGCTGCATACCATATTCTATAACATCTCTCAAGTTTGTAATTACTGAAGATAAGCCAGAAAGACAGCTCTCTAATTTACCACGTTCATTGGCATTCATATTTGGAATAGCCTGCTCTACATCGTACAACACGCTATCACAAAGGGTTTCAACATACTCTGTGCTAGCATCTGCATTATTTAAGGCTACCTAAAAAATTTAATATTATGTGGGTTTACAAAAATTGTATGTATAATGTATGTAACATACAATAAAAGCTGTACGTATTTGTTCCGTATCTCCTGGTTGCAAGCGTCCATGTTGGATAGAAGTTTGTAATACATTGTAGGCTTGTGTGAGATCCAAATAGCCTGATGGGTATCCTTGACGCAAACGCCCCCTTAAAACGGCACAAAAATCATTTTCTAATACTCCACATGCATTATTAATAACGGCACAAATTCCATCAAGACTTCCACTTGAAATTGCTCGTCTGTAAAAAAATTGTTTCAAAAACTTATGAAAAATTCTAGTTAACACGTTGCATTTTGCCATATGCTAACATGGTGCTCTCACGATAAGCTTTTTAGAAACTGCCGGGTTTACTCAAAACTTTCTGGGAAAACCACATTTTGGCTTTTGACTTTTTTGACCACCTAATGCCATTTAACCAGAGCCGGATTGTGAAGAGGCAATTGCCTATGAGCGTTCAACAACAAAATGGGGTGCTTAAAATTCCTTAAATTCAGAAAATTATTAATATTTTATTATCCAACAGAAAATTTGAAATGGGAAAACTTAAGTTACGTCATTGTATAAAACCAGAATTTTTCCTATAGCAGATCAGTCCCGGGATTTGAGATTATTTATTTTAGATCCCAAAATCCCAGGTTTGAAATTTAGCCTCGCGATTGTATTCCCTAGTAGTATAAAATGCAGTTTTACTTTTAAGTCTGAATTGTGGAAAACAAAATTAAACTTTAGACATAGGAAAATTATTAATATCATCAGAAATTAACTTTTTGGTGTCTAAAAATCGTCAAATTTCGGATAACAGTATTTATACAGGGTGTGTATAAATTGGCGAAAGAACTACACGTGGCGATGTTGGTCATAAAATTCTGAGTCGAAAATCCTAATACCGAAATATTGTACCGTGCTTCCTGGGTATGCACGGGATCTTCAAAGTTTGAAAATTAAGTCTTTTAATAAGTGTTTTAATTCATTATCTGTTGACAGAAAGAGCTGCAAATTAGAAGAAATAAGAATTGTAATACATATTTTTTCATAGATGTTGTCTTTCAGCCCCAAAAGCCTGTTTTAAACATTTCTTCGTTAACTTATTATTGTAAAAATACATATGGCAGCATTGTAAAACAATAATTATTCAAGAGTGATGCGACTCTAAATTACTTCTATCTTGATAACGTCAAAGTTTAACAAGTGTCAAAATTTGTAATTGGACTTGCTTTTTCTACCATCGTTGCTTTTCTCGTAGTTATTAGTATTAATTATTATTATTTTCGTTTTCTTGTTTCGTTCACTAACAATGGATTTTACGTTCAATGATTATGCTGATATGTACATGGTATTTAGTTTCTGTAATGGAAATGGTGACATGGCAGAACGTGAATATCGTGCACGTTATCCAAACCCGAGGCATCCTACAGCAAATGTTTTTCGAAGGCTGGACCAACGTCTTCGTGAAACTGGTTCATTTGTTCCAAAGAATGTAAACGCTGGTCGACCAAGGCAAAAACGCACGGTACAACTGGAAGAGCAAATTTTAGATGCAGTACAAGAAGATCCCTCCGTTCAGCACCCGGCAGTTAGCTGCAACATTAAATATTCCCAGCAATAACACCGTTTATTTGGTTCTAAAACAAAGCTTCTTCGTCAATATCATGTCACCAAAGTACAGCCCACATATGAAAATGATAACATCAGCCCGATTGAATTTCTGCAACACGATTTTAAATACGATTCGTGACAATGACGGCTTCTTGGAGCAATGAGTGCCTGTTTACTAGAGATGGCGTGTTTAATACACATAATATTCACCATTGGGCTGACGAAAACCAGCACGAATATCGAGAATATGGTCACTAGAGAAGATTTTCCATTAATGTTTGGCTTGGCATAATAAACCATAGGGTTATTTGCCGAATCGTCTTAATGCCGATGAATACCTCAATGTTTTAGAACAAGTAATTGACGAGATGCCGTTGCAGATAAGACACGAAATGTTATACATGCATGATGGGGCTCCTACTCACTTTGCTCGTAATGTAAGAGAGTGGTTGGACGAACACTTGCCAAACAGATAGATTGGTCGCGGCGGCCCTATCTTATGACCCGCGAGTACCCCGATTTCAATCCATTAGACTTTTTTATTTGGGGTTTCATTAAAGAAAAAGTTTATGCTACTTGAACGAGTGATGCAAACTATACCACAAAAGGTTACAACTGTGTTTGCAAACAGACGGTTTTCAGTTCGAACAATTGCCTTAACTTTGTTCCAACATTCACGAAGTATTGCAATGTAACGGACATCCTTAGTTACCGTGCAGTATAACAAAACACCTGTGGTGTGTGGATCCAATGTTGTCAAATGTATGTTCCTTTAAAATGGTTGCTGAGGACAGAGGAAGCATTGTCCAAAATTTTGGTATTAAGATTTTCGACTCAGAATTTTATGACCAACATAGTCACGTGTAGTTCTTTCACCAATTTATACACACCCTGTATACTAAATCCTGTATTCGAATTTTTAACGTCGAAAATTAATTTATTAATGTCAAATATTCATTTTTTGACATTAAAAAAATCATTTCTTGACGTCCGAAAGCTGTTAAAGCAATTTAAATTAAAATAACAAAAATGTAAAAATTATTTGTAAACTACAAATACATATAAATAAAAAATTAATTTTTGTCATCAAAAAATACAATATTATGAAGCCTAAATTAATGTTTGACATCGGAAAATGCTGTCACCTAACGGGATACCTACAGTACTAGTGTGAACTGGAGTCATACTGTAAATATTGACTGACAGGGGGGCTACGAGCCAAAAGCGGGCACAGGTACATCTGCACCGGCACATCAAAGCACATGGGACAATAATTATTAATAATAGGGTACATGGAGCACTAAGGCAAATGGGTGATGAATTATAAAATCACAATATAAAATAGTTCTTAGGGTAGGACATATAAAAATTTTATGGTATCAGCCTTATTTAAACCCACTATAAAGCGCACTCTTGTTGTAACCAAATCAAACATGGGCAACTAATTTTGGGTGGACAAACCATTCAAGATTTCGCTACTACGCCAGCTCCACTCTTAAATAGCAGAATTTTCTGTGTCAATAATTATTTATTCATGTCAAAAAAATCCGTTTTTGTGTATGTATTAATTTTCAGATGTTATAAAATCTATTTTTGACATCACAAAATCGATTTCTAACGTCACAAAATATAGTTTAGATGTATAAAAATTATTTTTTGGGGTTAAAAAACCAACTACTGACGTAAAAAATAATTTTTTGATGTTTAAAATATCTTTTGACGTGAATAAATAGTTTTTTGACGTTAGAAAAACATCTTTGGCGGGAAAAAGTTGTTTCCTAACGTCAAAAATATTTTTGTTTTTGTGTTGAGGATTTCAAGCAAAAGGAAAAAGATTGACTCGCCTTTAGCAGGTGAATCCTTTCTTGTGGAATGCGACAGGGTAGCGAAAGTTAACACAGTAGTGAAAAGTGGAAGAGTTTTTTGCACTTTTGTTTGCATGAAAAAAAGGTTTGTATTGTACGAAGAGAAAAACTTTGCTGTTTGTGTCACACGACCACGTCATGCAGGAGGTCGGCCTTTTTTTTAAATATGCGACAAAATATAAGAAATATGAATAACAAAAACAAATCTCTCGTGGAGACTGTTTTATGCAAAGATTGAAGAAGTACAACAAACAAAATGGGAAATAACAATAACTACAAAATAAGACCAAATGCGAAACAAAATCTTTAATAAAAAGTAAAACGGCATTGCATAAGGCGGCACAGAAATATAAACTGGCTAGGGGCTTTTTTAACCAAAACCTTTGATTATATATAAGGGTATAAAACTCAAAACCCTACACTAATATGCTAAGCTACTACTAGCAACCTTCTTCCAATGCTGATGAAACCCTGCCTGCTTAATCTTGCCAATACTAACATGTGCATCTGCGTCGTTAGCACATAGTGAAAGACAATTTGCAGATTCGCGTCTGTAGCGAACGCATTACAAAATATTTAATCCACTTACCTAATACATTTCCGAATGATAAAAAATGTGTCATCTACCATACTCGATGTATGCTGTGAAGCATCTGTACTGTCCATGGATACAGCCTTGCTAACAGATTCCTCCATGAAATATTGTTCAAGTTGTAGATAACGAGACAATAACTCGTGCTTGCTTCGACTTAAGTCGCTACTGTTTATAACTTGCTCTAAAGCCATTATGTTTTTTGCACGCTCTTCTGCAACTTGTGTACTTATATCTATGTCACACTAGGACAAGAAAAAACCTCAAAACTAAGTCACTATGGAATTACATTTACTTACCAAAACTTTTCTTCTAATAAACTTAACATATAATTCAACACGAACATGCATAATGGTAATTTCTTGAATTAATATATCCAAATCTTTAGGATCAAATTTTTCTATTTTACTGAAACTTGAACTACTGCTTAATTTTCCAATTTCAGTAATCTGATTAATTTTTTTATTGACTTGTCTATGCTTATTAAACTCCAATATTATTCGTTTAACTTGCGCATCACATTCCTTCTGAAGCAAACTCACAACTGATAACAGACGTCCCGGACCGTAGTATGTTTCAACAAGTGGTTGATGAATGTCTATTATACGAGCAAGACCCTCGAATAATAGGGTTAATGTGTCTGCATATATAACATTGTAGCGCTTATCACTTATGGAAGTATTCAGAGCAGTGTGCAAGTTTTTTTGAGCCGTTTCTTGTAGCTACAAAGTCATCAATATTTATTAGTTTTCCACTAAGTCATGATAAATATCGCTACAGACCTTTCCACATAAATAATTACAAAATTTTTTAATTCCTTCATCATGCATTCCTAATAAAGGATAAATTTTAAAAAATCTCTCAACACTACCCAAGTCTTCCATTCTGACGGCTTCATCAAATTTGTGCTGGACAACTGTTCGTAATTGACTTGCTGCATCCTGTAAAGTTCTTACAGCTTTTAAAACGCTTGATACATTTTCAACATCAGTTGCCGTTTGTTTTAGTAAGGATTGATCCATTGATAAAAATCGATGGACATGACCTGCCCCTTTTTCATAATCCTCATTAAGAATGGCTGTTTGTACACCTTGTGAACAAAGTTCTAAATCGATAAGGTCTCCAACACGCTGTTGACAGTCGTCAACTCTGCTCTGAAATTAATATATTTTGAGCATCAACTTGGTTTTGTACGCAAGACTTACTCGTGCGCGATCTAAGCTTCTAACTTTGTTACTAATGTTTTCAGAGGACTCAGCAATACCGTTTATGGTATCAACCAGTACTTGCGCATCAAATTTAAGGTTTTTTAATGTGGGTACTATTTTACCCAACGTCTTTATTTTAGCATCAACATGAGATTTTTGCGTTATGAAGTTTTGCATTTCTTTAAACAACTCATCCTAAGAAAATGCAAAGAAAGTTACGAATTATTGAAAACTTTATCTAGACTAACCTCTTGCGATTTTAATTCTTCTAGTTTTCTTTGCATCTCTTGATGTTTTTCTGCAAATTTTGTTTTCGCAGTTTCTTCCATAATTGTTATTTGTGCTGATTGATAAAATTTTTATTTATTATCTATATTGAAATGTCTGTACAAGGTTTATTAATTCTCGCTATCTGTGGACCAGGAGCAACTATTAAAAGAGCTCTGAGCCACGTATATACAGTCGTTTCGGCTGCATTCGGGTTTCGACTCGCCAGTATTTTTGTAAAATACTGTTGTCGTTACTTTATATTTTTATTATATACATAGTGGCCTGCTACTGTTTATGCTACCCTGGATTTATATATCATGAGAGCAGCGCCGTCAGGCGCTGCAAGTAGTGCTAGTGTGGAAGATCACAATGAAACAGTAAACACTCGAATGTAGCCGAAGTGCGTGGCTCAGAGCTATTGCAATACTCGCGCTGCAGATGTATGATTCTAACCTTATTTTCTCTGCATTGTACAAAGTTGGTCAAGTATTTTGCACCTAATAAAAGAGAAAATTAATTATTGCAGTTATAGTAGTCTTTAATCTAAAGCGGCAGCTATATCAATTTCGCTTCAACTTCTGTTTTTATCTCTTTCACTTTTTATATACAGAGCGATCAAATAAAAACTTAATTGCAGTCTCCTATTTTTATTTTATTTTAGAAACACGCATGATAAATGTCAATTGGTAGCTGTGAGCCATTTAACTGACATAATGGAAAATATTTTAAGCGGTGATTTGGTTTAGCGGTAAAGGCGTGGGCTTGTAATATGGCGACCCAAGTTGAAATCGTGCGACAGCCTTCTTTCTTAATTTTTTATTTATTTTTCGACATTTATTGCTGGTATATTATCTTGTCTTTGTCTTTGGAATAATAGCTGCGTGTGTAAAACAATGGCGCAACGATGTATTAAACTATTACATACGTATATTCACTTATTTTTCTAAACGATATTTTAGTTAGTTTATTCATTCAAGAATGGTTTTAACAAAGCAACATAAAACATTTTTATACTTATATAATACCCATTTGTTAAAAATAATATATAGATGTGGACCAACATAAGATAAAAGTAAGAAATGTTAAAAAATAAATTAAAAGAAAATTAAGTAAATAACACGTCTGTCGCGGGATTTCAACTGGAGTCATCAGATCACAAGCTCTCGCTTTTACCGTTAAACCAAACAACTGTCTAATATTTTTTTCCTTCGTGTGTTAAAAGGGCCACGGTTTACAACTAATATTAATCATGGACGTTTGTAAAAGAAAAAAAATAAATATTAAAAATAACTTACCATGCTCACTTGCTAATTGTTTAAAAGTGTTAAGTATGAGGAAAAGCGGTAAATCAATAAACCTCGCAACTATGATAGTAGTTTACGATTTGCAAACTAATCATCAACATGACGCGCTTGTTTCAGAGGCGACTGTTATTTGATCGTTTTAAAAATAATATTTTTTTTGTATAAATTAAAAAGAATAAACAAAGAACTTAACTGATTATCACAGCGCTTTCTTTTTTTTGTCTCCATTGAATTGTTTTCCAAAGTACTTTAATATTGAGTTATTTTTGTTACTCAGTTTAATTATAAGAATCTTTAAAGGCAATGCACAATTAACTAATGGTAACTAAAATGAAGTTTACCTATTAGTAATTTGATACTAAGACTATTTTAAGGTATCTATTCTAAATTCCCACTTTTATATCATTAAGCATTGTTTGGTTTTTCCAAAACTACCCTCTTCATACATACATATCTTGTACAAAGGGTTAGGTCATTAGGATTATGTGAATGAGCATTGAGCAGTGGGCTTAGACCACCTTTCGATAAACTTGTTACTTAACATGAGATTTTATGATATCGCCGTGATATGGCCTATGCAAGGTGACTGACAGGCTCCAATTAATATTTCAGTTATTTTTGCAGATAAAAATAAGTTTTAAAACAAGGTTGTAAAAAACTTCGTCACACATTTAACCAGTAAACCAGAAAATCAGTTAAAGATCAAATAGAAAAATTATAGAATTAACTTGCATTTTTCTTAAATGCATCACTCTATATTTTTTGCATTTGTGGAAGATATTGAAATTCTATTTACTGTGATTATGTCATATAAGTGCATTTTCATAATTTCAGGCCAGAAAAGGAGCTGTCAAAGCTCCAATTAAGAAGGCCAAACCTATCTCACGACCAAGAATATCGTGTTCTATTTTATTCTTTACGAGATCGTCATGCTCATGGTGAACACTCTAGCTGGAACACCCTGTGTGTATTGCTTTCCCTTTTTGTGGGAAACGGTTCTACCATTTTCCAGTGATAAAACAAAAGTTTTCTGGATTTATTACTAACACGTACGCATGCGCAATTGAATGACAGTGACAGAAATATCTGGAAAAACTCCTACTCTCGATCGAACACAAACATCGAGGTTGAACCAAAAAATTTGCTTGAATTGAAACGGCTTTGGGGAATATTGTAGTTGTTGGTGGTAAAATAATACTTTGTATTTGCCCAAACGTGTTTTTAAAGATACTTTGTAGTTTGTGTACAAATACACATAAAAATGAGTGCGGAGGAAGAAGTAATGCGAATTCAAAAGAAGCTTAATAAAATGACCTCCAGCGATGGAAGCGTAAGTTCTAAATACAACAAAACTTTGAAAATGCGAAAAAAACTTCATATTTGATAAAAAGAACATTAAACAAATCATTTTGTTGCATTTTAAATGTATTGGTCTTTTTAAATAACGCGGGAAATTTGAAATTTACAGGGACAAGAACAAGCACTTGATTTACTTAAGGAACTACAAACGCTTGAGATAAACCTGGATGTTCTTACTAAAACACGAATTGGCATGACCGTTAATGCTTTAAGAAAATCTAGCAATGACGAAGAAGTTATAAGTTTGGCAAAAACACTAATAAAAAATTGGAAAAAGTTTTTGTCAGGGCCCAATAATACTAGTAGAGATTCTAGTGGTAGCTCAAAAGGTTCCTCTAAAAAAGACAGTAAGGAGGATAAGTCCAGGGACGATAAAGACCGAGATAAAGATAGCAAAAAGTTACCAAGTCAATTTCCTCCTTCCAGTTCTGGTACAACTGATAAAGTGCGTTTGAAATGTAAAGAGATGTTAGTTGCTGCACTCACAGTCGATAACGAGGAATTTGAAGGTTTCGATTTTGTTTTTCTTGATTAGAACAATTGACATTTTGATTTTGTAGGTTGTGCAAGTGCTGAAGAATTGGCTGAAGAATTGGAGGAAGCCATATACCAAGAGTTCAAAAATACCGATATGCGTTACAAGAACAGAATTCGTTCCCGAATTGCTAATTTAAAAGACATAAAAAATCCCACTTTGCGTACCAATTTTCGTATAGGGGCTATTCCTGCATCACGTTTAGCTGTTATGACGGCGGAAGAAATGGCTAATGATGAAATAAAACAGTTGCGAGAAAAATTTGCAAAAGAAGCCATTAACGATGCTCAGTTAGCCACTGTCCAGGGTACCAAAACTGACTTGCTTAAATGTGGTAAATGCAAAAAACGTAATTGCACTTATAATCAAATCCAAACACGATCTGCTGATGAACCTATGACCACATTTGTTATGTGTAATGCATGCGGTAACCGATGGAAATTTTGTTAAATTTCTTAGACAAAGCAGACTACTGCAACTATTTATCAGTGAATTATTATGGCTGGTATTGTAATGGCAAAAATTTTTTTAATAATTTCAAAAAATTTGAATTTTCAAGTGATTTTAGCAAGATCCCTATTAGCTGTATAAAGTTAAACTTTTAAAACGTTAACAGTTTCTTTGGAAGACTATTTTTTAGTTAGAAAAAGAAGCAGACAAGTTACATTAAATGATTATTAGTTAGTCAGTGTTTTATTTATCAATTCATTTTCCAGTTAATTTAAACAAAATGTAATAAATCTGTAATCAAATGTTTGTATATGAGTAAATTGGAAACTGGAAATTTGTTTAAATAAAAATGTTTTGCACTAATAGAAATGAAGGATTTAATAATAAACTTAGGAAACAGAAATCTATTTTTTTCTGTTACTATATCATCAGACAACTGTTGCTAGCATGGTACAACATAATTTTTGTTTAAAATGTGTTATCAATTTTTAGATTTTTAGAACAAATACATTTTTTAAAATTGAATATACAGAGTATCCAAGATAAGGGGTCCATGCAATCTTGTAAACGGGAAGAGATAGAGATTCAGGTAAATGAAAAGAATTGTTCAGCATCTAAGTACTACTACGATCCACATTCAAATCCTACAATTTTTGCTTAATTTTCAGTACAGACTGAAAAAACTAAAATTTTCAGTTTTTACTTTTTGTGTATAATTAATATTAAATAATAAATTTTTACACACATGTTGATTCTTAAATTTTAATTTTTATAGGTCATTAAATTTTCTAGATATTGACATCATGTTTTTTAAAAATGCTTCCTTCAAAGGCGAATGTGTTACATTGAATAGGGCTCTTTTTTATCTTTTCTCAGATATAAGGTTTGATGTTATAATTTTTGCTAATAACGGAGTTATAATCGAAAAACTTTTCTCATGGTAGGCTGTGAAAAACCATTTTCTTGTGGTAGGCTAAAAATTAAGAAAAGAAAAAAACAACAAACCAACAACAAAAGGCTACATTTGTTTTCCTTGAGGTTTGATTTGTTTACCTTCCCAAAAAATAAAGTTATAAGTGGGAAACGGTTTCCCATAGTAGGCTGTGAAAAAACAAGAGAAACACGATGTTTCAAGGAATAAAACTATAAAAAATGTATGATCGTATAATAATCGGAGACTATTAATTTTGTTTTGGCAATATCTGCGTCTTTATACGAGTTTATTTTTTATTCTAAATTTATCTAACTTTTCACGTTTTATTACCTACGAGGACTATTTAAAAGTTAAACGCCTTTTGATTGTTATAGGAGCATGTGTTTTTATTAGTTTTATTCTCTGAAGGATTCACACGTTTTTTGTTTTTTTCACAGCCTACCAGGAGAATAAAATTTCTCACTTATAACTTGATGATATGGGAAGATAAACTGATTATACCTCAATGGAAACAAGCGCAGTCTTTTATTTTTTGTTCTTTCCTCTTTGTTAGTTTTCAGCCTACTGCAAGAATACGGTTTTTCACAGTCTACTATGAGAAAACATTTTTTCGCTTATAACGTCGTCATTTGTAAAAATAAACCCATCATACCTTACATCAGAGAAAAGGGGGAAAAGAGCTCTATCCAATGACGACATGGCCGTCTTTGACGCATATTTAAAAAAGCAAAGTTAATGTCAATTTCGTGAAAATTAAACGATTTATTAAAATTTTCATTTTAGATTCGAGATCTGTGTACAAAAGTGTCTTAATAATATCCAAACTGCTTTGAGTTATCTTTGATAATAACCAAATTATACACAAAAAACGGAAACTGAGTATTTTAGTTTTTTCAGTGTACTGAAAATTAAGCAACAATTCTAGGATTTGAATGTGGATCATAGTAGTACTTACAATGCTGAATAATTCTTCTCATTTAACCGAATCTCTACCTCTTACCATTTACGAAATCGCCATGCATGAACCGCTTATCTTGGACACTCTGTATAAAGTTGGAAGTATGAGTTATATAAGAATTTGTAAATTCTATTGCTGCTATTTTTGCATTTATTTCAAATAGAGTAATAGTATATGTGATGCCATATTTTGGATTGGTCATCAAGAATATTTAATTCAATAATAGGCAAAGAACTTGTCTTGGACCTGGACCAAATATTAGTATTATAAAATATTTTATGTTAAAGTTTAAGTCTCAACAGTTACTGTTCTACAAACACTATAGGCTCTGTCACAATAAACCGCAGCCTAAAATTTGTAATTTAGTTATTTTAACATTTTATGAATTTTGACATGTTAACATGCCATTGTCAAAAGTTATATTAAAAAGTAAACAGTTAGTGTTGTTAAAGATAGAGCTTGGTGACTTGATCGCGGATAGAGGTGAATTTAAGAGATCAATTTGCTTGTTCATTAACGGTACAGTGTTTAATTGTTTGTGAACTTCAAAAGTTTCTACTATATCTAATTTACGTTTACCATCACAAAAGTGTAAATATTTTATAGTGTTCTTAGATGTCATTAAATGATTATGTTCTAGTAAATGTTTAGCGTAATTGGATTTATGTGGCTATTTGTATTTGAAACAACGTACGTGTTGTTTATACCTAATATCAAAATTCCTAATTGTCTGGCCTACATAAACCGAATTACAATGCGAACAATTTAATTTGTAAATGCCTGATTTTAGCAAATCATCTGTTTTTGATTTTGAATCAAACAAAGAGTTTAAAATGTTTGTACGTGTTTTAAAAATTACTTTATATTTATTTCTCTTGTATATAATTTTAACAATTTTTTCTGATTTGTCACCAAAATATGGGATCGAAGCATATTTTATTGTATCGGATGAAGTTGGGATATTTGGATACATTTTTTGATTGGCTAATTTATAATCCATTTCTTTAATTATTGATTCATTAAATTAAGAAAAAGATTATAAATTAGCCATTCAAAAAAATGTATCCAAATACTCCAGTTTCATCCGATACAATTAAATATGCTTCGATCCCATATTTTGGTGACAAATCAGAAAAAATTGCTAAAGTCATAAAGAAGACAAATAAATATAAAGTATTTTTTAAAACAACTGAAAACATTTTAAACATTTTGTTCAATGCAAAACAAAAACACATTATTTGCTAAAATAGGGCATTTACAAATTGTTTGCGTTATAATTCAGTTTATATAGAAATATATTAAAAATTTTGATATAAGGTATAAAGACCACGTACGTTGTTACAAATACAAACACCCAAGTAAATCCAATTACGCTAAACACTTACTAGAACACAGTCATTCAATGACATCTAATAACACTATAAAATATTTACACTTTTGTGATGATAAACGTAAATTAGGTATACTAGAAGCTTTTGAAATTCACAAACAGTTAAACACTGTATCCTTATTGAACGAGCAAATTGATCTCTTAAATTCACCTCTATTGTACATTTTGGAATAAGAAATCAAGTCATTTGCAGATGATTACCGAGATCAACTCACCAATAACTGCAATATAATAACACTAACTGTTTACTTTTTAATATAATTTTTGATAATGGCATGTAAACATGTCGAAATACATATAAGGTTAAAATAAATAAATATTGTTAAAGTAAAAACTATTTAATTTATACTTAATAAATATGGATTTCAACGAAGTAAAGCTAGAACTTATAAATTAACATATAATAAACTTATAAAATATATTACAGTTAACTTCTAATAGTATTATTAAACGTAATTATATGGAGTCTATGATATCTACAAATTTATTTTTTTGACATATTTGTACTTATTTTTACCTTCCTTGCCCAGATTCATATTTTAGCTGAGCAAGCTTAAGATTCAGGTACAACACAAAAATTGTAAATTAGATATCGTAAGTGAATTAGGTACATACCATTTTTTTAAATAATAGTTTCTTTTTATTTATCGTTATAGGAATAGTAAAAAACTGGAGACCTAATTGTTTCTATTTATTTTATTCCTGCTTTCATATTACAGTCTATACATATTTCTCTTCAAACAAATAAAAATTAATAATAATATTTTAGTTTAAAATTAAGTAAGTTAACATTTACTTAAAATACCCCTAAATGCATATTTAATCAATGCCATATGCAATCTACATTTTTTAGTCCTAACACTAACATTAACATCCTTAACCCTAATAAACTGCTCATAGCAGAAAAGCGTTATAAGGCCGATAAGAGAAAACATTTTTCTTTTAAATAGCACCGAAAAGAGGTATTGTAACGTCGCAAGGCCTAGTTATGTTCGATGTGGTAGAATGCTCGCAGGTTCCTTGTCTACTGATCATGTCAGGAACTGGAGGGTGGTGATACCGCAGATGGAGAATAGGTAACCTGGCGAACGCAGCCAGCGAACCAGCGCAGAAAACCAGGTGGAGGAGCCGCAGAGGCTGCCAGACAAGCCAGCCCCAGGATTGGTCGGAAAAGAAGGACCTGAAGAACTCAGCCAGAAAACCAGGTGGAGGAGCCCGCAGAGGCTGCCAGACGGGCCAGCGACAGTAATGGGCGAAAAAGGGGGACTTGGACTACGCAGCCAGCGAACTGGCGCGGAAAACCAGGTAGAGAAGCCCGTAGACTCTGCCAGATGAGCCAGCACCAGTTACGGTCGAAAAACAGGGACCTGAAGAACGCAGCCAGCGAACCAGCGCAGAAAACCAGGTGGAGGAACCGTAGAGGCCGTCAGACCAACCAGCGCCAGTGATGGTCGCAAACAGGGACCTGGATAACGCAGTCAGCGAACCAGCGCAGACGAGGTGGAGGAGCTCGCAGAGGCTGCCAAACGAGTCAGCGCCAGTAACAAAAAAAAAAAGGAAAGTGGAAAACGCAGTTAGCTAACCAGCGCAGAAAACCAGGTGGAGAAGCCGCAGCGGCTGCCAGACATCAGCGCCAGCGACGGTCGGAAAAGAAGGACCTGGAAAACGCAGCCGGCGGACCAACGCAGAACCTTGTGAAGGAGCCCACCAAGGCTGCCAGATGAGCCAGCGCCACCAACGGGCGGAAAATAGAGACCTGGAGAACGCAGCCAGCGAACTAGCGCGGAAAACCAAGTGAAGGAGCTCGCAGAGGCTGCCAGACGAGCCAGTGCCAGTAACAGACGGAAAAAAAGAAACTGGAGAACGCGGCCGGCGAACCAGCGCAGAAAACCAAGTTAAAGAGCCCGCAGAGGCTGCCAGACGAGCCAACGCCAGTAACGGATGGAAGAGAGGGACTTGGTGAACGCAGACAGAAAACCAAGTTAAAGAGCCCGCAGAGGCTGCCAGACGAGCCAACGCCAGTAACGGACGGAAAAAAATGGACTTGGAGAACGCAGACAGCAAACCAGCGCAGAAAACCAAGTGAAGGAGCCCGCAGAAGCTGCCAGACGAGCCAGTGCCAGTAACGGACGGAAAAAAAGGATCTGGAGAACGCGGCCGGCGAACCAGCGCAGAAAGCCAAGTTAACCTCTTCAGGGACAAATGCACATTTGTGGCCATTTCATTCAAGGTTGTTTAGCTTTAAATTTTACTGTTCCTTTTCTGCTCTCTGGCAACCGTTGTGGCCACTAATACTATACACTAAATCACTAGAAAATAGAAGTCAAAATCGCAGTTTGCTGTGAGTTAGGCGGTTGATATTGTAGCGTACAGTATTGAAGGTTAGGTTCAATTTATGCAGTGTGTTTTTTTTGGTGAAAATTAGGTGTTTTTGTACTGGAAAAAATAGGTAGGTAGTTACAGAGAACTTGTATTTTATATGATTTACTTCAAAATAATCAGATGTGATGTAACACCAGCACGGACTCATAAACATATGTACACGTTTGTGGACACTGGTCTAAAGTACGTATTTCAATACATAATCTTTGTTTTTACATGGTGTGAATCCTTCTAATTCCAGTTTGCCATGTCTGACGAAATACCACCCAGAATCTTTTACGGCAAGAACCTAATTCAAATTCTTGACCATTTTGAAAACCCAAATAAAATAGCTCGGATTTAGAAGATATTTGTATTACTGAAGATGAAGATTCTGATTATGAGGCGGATGTCCCCACAAGAATTTCCTCTTTTGAAGATGATATATCTAGCGAAGATAGCGATGATGATGTACCGCTTGCTCAACGTTATCGTGTTGCCCGGCAACAAATTGGTAACAGTAGCAATAATAATCGAAACGTATCTCCTGAGCCTGTTACATGGCACCCAGAAAAAGACAATGACCACGCAGGAAATCCACCTAGTTTTCTGGGTGTTCATGAAATTCTAATTGACGGCGAGACCCCATTTTCTTTTTTTACAAAAATATCCACCGATGAAGTTTTTGAACTGATGAGAACAGAGACGATTCGGTATGCTGTTCAGTCCGGTAAAGACACATTCTCTGTAACAATTTCGGAAATGAAAAATTTTGTTGCAATAAACATATTTATGACTTACATAAAATATCCAGCATACAGGATGTATTGGTCGTCAATAGAGGGTCTTCGCTTTAGTCGCATAGCTAACACTATGGCGCTCAAACGATATGAAGAAATCAAGCGGTACTTGCATTTTATTAATAACGATGATATTCCAGAAAATAATGAAGACACGTTTATCAAAGTCAGGCCATACCTGAATATTTTTGAGAAAACTTTCGCCGACGCTGCTACACCTACTGAATACATGGCAATTGATGAAATGATCATCCCATTCAAAGGCAGAAGTAGAGGCAAACAATTCATCAAAAATAAACCAAAAAGGTGGGGATTCATCTGATGGTTACGTTTCAAAATTTGAAATGTATCAATCTACAAAAAATAAAACGCCCATACTTGGCATTATAGGAGACACCGTAGCGCGATTGTGTTCTGGATTAGAAGGCCTAAACCAGAAAATTGTTTTGGACAACCTATTTACATCTATTCCTACTATCCAGTATTTGTTAAAACATAATATCTATGTGGTGGGAACCGTAAGAGCTGATAGGCTAAAGGGGGCAAAACATGAACTCGTTGATAGTAAAACTTTACTAAAAAGAGGCCGAGGTTCTTGTTCAGTGACAACTTCTTCTAACAATACTACAATTGTAAGATGGGCTGATAATAACATTGTCCATATGATTTCTTCTTTTACTGGAAGAGAGCCAGAAGACAAGGCAAAAAGGTGGGACAGGAAAACGAAAACTTTCATCGAAGTTTCAAGACCAGCTGCTATAACCCAGTACAACAAATTCATGGGTAGCGTAGACATGACCGATAGGATGGTAGCCCATTACCCGCATGCAGTAAAAAACAAAAAGTTATATTTTCGCATAGTTTTCCATTTTATGAACGTGGCTATTATAAATGCATGGATTTTGTATCGAAACTCTAAAAGTTCTAAAATGTCATTATTAGAATTTAGAGCATACATAGCTCCAACTCTCATTCAAATGAATGGTAAAAAGAGAGGTCGGCCTTCTTCAGCTGATACACCACCGGTGAAAAAAAGAACATTTGTCATTGCATCGCATGAAGTACGAACTGATGGAATAGGACACTATCCTAAGAAAATTGAATATAGGAATCCCCCAAGATGCCATGACAAAAACTGCAAAAAGCGCACACGTTACGTATGTAAAAAATGTAATGAAAGTGTGTGTCCCGATTGTATGGAATCATTTCATTCATAGCCACAAATGCTCGCTGGCAACATACGTGTACGGGTATTTTTCTTAGCGTAAAGCAATAATATAATAATTTTTTCATGTTTCTACTGTATTTTAAGTATTTTCTCTAATAAAAGCTATGAAAACCTTTTTTTTTTATACTTTATTTTTCCCAAAAAAAATCGTCCCTGAAGAGGTTAAAGAACCCGCAGAGGCTGCCAGACGAGCCAGCGCCAGTGACGGACGAAAAAAGGGACCTGGAGAACACAACCAGCGAACCAGCGCAGAAAACCAAGTGAAGGAGCCGGCAGAGGCTGCCAGACGAGCCAACGCCAGTAACGGATGGAAAAGATGGACCTGGAGAGAGTAAAGTACTTCTTGCAGATGAAGAGTTGTTCGGTGACGGACGAGTATTCAATTTAAAAACGGATGTGACTGACGGTTCAAGAACAATATAGGTTTTCCATGGAATGTACTGTCCCAGTATTCATCTTTTGGCTCCTCAGGAAAACCGCGGGAAAAACCTGATCTAAGACCCCCTCTTTCGGTTTTCTCTCTGAATGTTGTTTCTCCTTATATAGGGAAACTGTGCGAAACATCTGAGGCAAATGCGGCAAATTTCTTAAGCGTGTGGCTTTTGAGCAAAGAAAGATGAACCGAACCTTTAAGTCATTAAATTTATTACGCGGTTGACGACGCCACACGGCATCGTTGACAAAAATTAAATTAAAACTAGCTCTGTGAAAATGTACCTAAATTCACAAACGTAAATTGAAATGTCAGCAAAGCCAACTTACAAACTGTGCAAAAATAAGCAGTAATTGCAATCAAACTAATTACTAACAGAAGTAAAGGTAAAGGACGGGCTCAATAAGACGTCCGTGAAGTTAGCATTAGATTTAGATTCAGATTTAAATTTATTTGTTGACCAAATAAATACTTTGTATAGCTAAAATTCAATCTGAATCTACGGTCAATTTCCGATACACTTAGAAAATTACACGTTTCTATTCTTTCTCTTTGCAATATGGCACCTAAAAAAACTCCTTTTGTAAAATAAACAAACACACCAATAATTTAATTACAACGCAGAGGCGAAAGTAGTCTAGAGATAAAATTTTGGGTTTGAATATGCATGCAGTAATTGAAACAAAATCCAATATTTTAAAACAAAAGATCATAAAGTGGCCATAACCCGGGAGGCACCCCCCTTCACTTATTAACTCATGTTTTAAATTATAATGAACCGCCGCGCCGATTGGAAGTGATCTAGAAGCTAAAGTTTGATTTCTAACGTTTCTTCAGTATTTGAAAAAAAATCATAATTTCCTTAAAAATAATCGTGCATTTCCATATTCTGGGAAAATGTTCTGTAGGTACCCCCATAACTACCACATACTTTAAAGTTCTTTGACCCGCCGATTGGAAGCGATCCAGAGGCTAAAGTTTGATTTCGACCGTTTCTTCAGTATTTGAAAAAAAATCATAATTTCCTTAAAAATAATCGTGCATTTCCCATATTCTGGGAAAATGTTCTGTAGGTACCCCCATAACTACCACATGCTTTAAAGTTCTTTGACCCGCCGATTGGAAGCGATCCAGAGGCTAAAGTTTGATTTCGAACGTTTCTTCAGTATTTGAAAAAAAATCATAATTTCCTTAAAAATAATCGTGCATTTCCATATTCTGGGAAAATGTTCTGTAGGTACCCCCATAACTACCACATACTTTAAAGTTCTTTGACCCGCCGATTGGAAGCGATCCAGAGGCTAAAGTTTGATTTCGACCGTTTCTTCAGTATTTGAAAAAAAATCATAATTTCCTTAAAAATAATCGTGCATTTCCCATATTTTGGGAAAATGTTCTGTAGGTACCCCCATAACTACCACATACTTTAAAGTTCTTTGACCCGCCGATTGGGAGTGATCCAGAGGCTAAAGTTTGATTTCTAACTTTTCTTCAGTATTTGAAAAAAAATCATAATTTCCTTAAAAATAATCGTGCATTTCCCATATTCTGGGAAAATGTTCTGTAGGTACCCCCATAACTACCACATACTTTAAAGTTCTTTGACCCGCCGATTGGAAGCGATCCAGAGGCTAAAGTTTGATTTCGAACGTTTCTTCAGTATTTGAAAAAAAATCATAATTTCCTAAAAAATAATCGTGCATTTCCCATATTCTGGGAAAATGTTCTGTAGGTACCCCCATAACTACCACATGCTTTAAAGTTCTTTGACCCGCCGATTGGAAGCGATCCAGAGGCTAAAGTTTGATTTCGAACGTTTCTTCAGTATTTGAAAAAAAATCATAATTTCCTTAAAAATAATCGTGCATTTCCATATTCTGGGAAAATGTTCTGTAGGTACCCCCATAACTACCACATACTTTAAAGTTCTTTGACCCGCCGATTGGAAGCGATCCAGAGGCTAAAGTTTGATTTCGACCGTTTCTTCAGTATTTGAAAAAAAATCATAATTTCCTTAAAAATAATCGTGCATTTCCCATATTTTGGGAAAATGTTCTGTAGGTACCCCCATAACTACCACATACTTTAAAGTTCTTTGACCCGCCGATTGGGAGTGATCCAGAGGCTAAAGTTTGATTTCTAACTTTTCTTCAGTATTTGAAAAAAAATCATAATTTCCTTAAAAATAATCGTGCATTTCCCATATTCTGGGAAAATGTTCTGTAGGTACCCCCATAACTACCACATACTTTAAAGTTCTTTGACCCGCCGATTGGAAGCGATCCAGAGGCTAAAGTTTGATTTCGAACGTTTCTTCAGTATTTGAAAAAAAATCATAATTTCCTTAAAAATAATCGTGCATTTCCATATTCTGGGAAAATGTTCTGTAGGTACCCCCATAACTACCACATACTTTAAAGTTCTTTGACCCGCCGATTGGAAGCGATCCAGAGGCTAAAGTTTGATTTCGACCGTTTCTTCAGTATTTGAAAAAAAATCATAATTTCCTTAAAAATAATCGTGCATTTCCCATATTTTGGGAAAATGTTCTGTAGGTACCCCCATAACTACCACATACTTTAAAGTTCTTTGACCCGCCGATTGGGAGTGATCCAGAGGCTAAAGTTTGATTTCTAACTTTTCTTCAGTATTTGAAAAAAAATCATAATTTCCTTAAAAATAATCGTGCATTTCCCATATTCTGGGAAAATGTTCTGTAGGTACCCCCATAACTACCACATACTTTAAAGTTCTTTGACCCGCCGATTGGGAGTGATCCAGAGGCTAAAGTTTGATTTCTAACTTTTCTTCAGTATTTGAAAAAAAATCATAATTTCCTAAAAAATAATCGTGCATTTCCCATATTCTGGGAAAATGTTCTGTAGGTACCCCCATAACTACCACATACTTTAAAGTTCTTTGACCCGCCGATTGGAAGCGATCCAGAGGCTAAAGTTTGATTTCGAACGTTTCTTCAGTATTTGAAAAAAAATCATAATTTCCTAAAAAATAATCGTGCATTTCCCATATTCTGGGAAAATGTTCTGTAGGTACCCCCATAACTACCACATACTTTAAAGTTCTTTGACCCGCCGATTGGAAGCGATCCAGAGGCTAAAGTTTGATTTCGAACGTTTCTTCAGTATTTGAAAAAAAATCATAATTTCCTTAAAAATAATCGTGCATTTCCATATTCTGGAAAAATGTTCTGTAGGTACCCCCATAACTACCACATACTTTAAAGTTCTTTGACCCGCCGATTGGAAGCGATCCAGAGGCTAAAGTTTGATTTCGACCGTTTCTTCAGTATTTGAAAAAAAATCATAATTTCCTTAAAAATAATCGTGCATTTCCCATATTTTGGGAAATGTTCTGTAGGTACCCCCATAACTACCACATACTTTAAAGTTCTTTGACCCGCCGATTGGGAGTGATCCAGAGGCTAAAGTTTGATTTCTAACTTTTCTTCAGTATTTGAAAAAAAATCATAATTTCCTTAAAAATAATCGTGCATTTCCCATATTTTGGGAAAATCTTCTGTAGGTACTCCCTTAAATGAGCGAAACACTTCGCCTGGACTTTTCTATACATTTAAATACATTGTTTTATATTTTCCAACATTTTCGATATACAGCTGCCTAGACACGACTAGTTAAAGTAAATAGTTCTTATAAGTTGTAACATCTTGAAGCGGTTGAAGAAAGACCGACCGCTGCGCTGCAAGCATCAGGTTGGGTAAAATATTCGGACTGAATCAACGGAAGCGCGGAAATTGATATTTGAAAATATATTAATAACTCGAGAAGTATTATTTTTAGCAAGAATTTGTATTTAGAATTTCAAAACCTTTCTGATTTTAAAGCCAAAATGCCACGTTTCCATTTAAAAAAAAAGTTATTTTTTACCGTGGCCACCATATTAACATTGGAAACTCAAGTTTTTTTCTTAAATACAATCGTGAAGAATTTGTCCTACAACTTTGCTCTTGGGTTTGCGAGTCTATCTATTAAAATAAAAAAGTTAGCCTACACTGAACATTAAACGACTAGTACAAGAATACAACTGCTGTAGAAAGTATGTGAAATTCTTCTAAGGACAAAAAGATTATTAAGGGGCAAAAAAATCGGTTTTTTGATTTTTTGTAAAAAGATTCTCCTAGAGCAAACAAAACAAAAAACCAAATTTTTAATTTTTTATCGAAAAAATTTGGGGGGAGGGGGAACAGTAGCCCCCCTAAATATGAAATTATCGAAAAAATATTATTATATTCAGATTTTGCTATCAATGGTGAGCTATTTCACATTAACAGAAATATTTTATTGCCCCCCGTTAAATAAATAAAAGGGTACTAATTTTCAATTTTCAAAAATTCATAGAGGGCGTCACAGTGAAATTATAGCAATGCGAAAAAAAACAAATTGTAGAAGATTCCCAGCTCTATCAGCTTAAAAAGTTTAAACAAAAACGTGTGGGCAGTTTTTGAGAAATATTTTTTTGAGAAATTCCAAAATTTTGGAGTGATGTCATTGCGATCGTTTTTATATTTTGAAAATTAATTATATTTCATGGTATAGTACCCTTGAAGGGCTACCATACAAGATGTAGTTGATTCCAATCAGATAACTGGTTTTTGAGTAAATGGGCGTTAAAGTCGAAATGTTCAAAAATTTGTATCGGCTGCCATTTAAAGCTCGAGAGTTCGGTAAAAAATCGTTTGATTTGTCCTAAGGCTTTCTTTAATCTCCACTGAAAGTATAGGAAAGTATTACTTTCCTATACTTTCAGTATAGGGAAGTATTGATTTCATGCAAAATTTCAAAGTTGAGATTTTAACGGAAATAGTCGGGGGGGGGGGGGGAGTCCATGGACCCCAAAAAAGTAATTTTTAAAAAACGTCTGTCTGTGGGTGGGTGGGTGGGTCCGTTACGCTCCATATCTCCGGAACGGCTGGACCGATTTTAATGTGCTTTGGAATGAGGGGGTATATCAAAAATTCACCGACAAAATAAGCTTAAAAAAAACGGAAGTTAGACATGTTTTTTTGGTAGCATTTTTTTCAGAAACTGAATTTTGGAAATTTTAATAGTGGAGATTAAAGAAGGCCTTAGGACAAATCAAACGATTTTTTACCGAACTCTCTAGCTTTAAAATGGCGGCCGATACGAATTTTTGAACATTTCGACTTTAACGCCCATTTACTCAAAAACCAGTTATCTGATTGGAATCAACTACATCTTGTTTGGTAGCCCTTCATTTTATTAATATATTTTCAAATATCAATTTCCGCGCTTCCGTTGATTCAGTCCGAATATTTTACCCAACCTTATGCTCGCAGCGCAGCGGTCGGTCTTTCTTCAACCGCTTCAAGATGTTACAACTTATAAGAACTATTTACTTTAACTAGTCGTGTCTAGACAGGTGTATATCGGAAGTGTTGGAAAATACATATAAAACACTGTATTTCAATGTATAGGAAAGTCCAGGCGAAGTGTTTCGCTTATTTAAGGGAGTACCTACAGAACATTTTCCCAAAATATGGGAAATGCACGATTATTTTTAAGGAAATTATGATTTTTTTTCAAATACTGAAGAAAACTTAGAAATCAACTTTAGCCTCTGGGTCGCTCCCAATCGGCGGGTCAAAGAACTTTAAAGTATGTGGTAGTTATGGGGGTACCTACAAAAGATTTTCCCAAAATATGGGAAATGCACGATTATTTTTAAGGAAATTATGATTTTTTTTTCAAAAACTGAAGAAACGTTAGAAATTAAACTTTAGCTTCTGGATCACTTCCAATCGCCGGTTCATTATAATTTAAAATATGAGTTAATAAGTGAAGGGGGGTACCTCCCGGGGTATGGCCACTTTATGATTGGTGTGTTTGTTTATTTTACAAAAGGAGTTTTTTTAGGTGCCATATTGCAAAGAGAAAGAATAGAAACGTGTAATTTTCTAAGTGTATTGGAAATTGACCGTAGATTCAGATTGAATTTTAGCTATACAAAGTATTTATTTGGTCAACTGTAAAATCCAGCTCGGAGAGAAAAATAAATTTAAATCTGAATCTAAATCTAATGCTAACTTCACGGACGTCTCAATATTACAATACTAGAAGAATTAAATTAAATTAAAGAATAAAATTACCTGAATAATAATTCACAGTTCGCAGAGTAAAATCAATTTAGGCTATACAAATGCAAAGGCAGTGTTTATAAACAAAATTTGCTATTAACGCTACCGCAAAGTAAGTTTAACGATCTTGATGATTGGAAAAAAATATAATTTTATTTTATTAAGAATAGCCATTCAAACCTTATATAGAGTTAACATGTAAATGTTTACAACTAATAAAGCTATAATAATAAAATTGCTTACATGTGCATAAATATTAAAATCAGTGGATCTACATTCATTTGGTAACTCTTTCAATTTTTCCCTAAGTTGGTGTACATCATCTAAGTTAATGTTTTCTAAATGTAATTTAAGAAAATTAATTGCATTATTTATTGGTTCCGTAGAACTCACATTAACAATTGCCAATTGTCCTTAGTATTTTGTTATCAATTTCCTAATTAACAGGTAATTGAACTATATAAGAACCTAATAAAGGTATTTTCCTATTATCGTTGTTACAATTTGTTTTTCCTATCAGCTCGTGAGCGGTTACAGTAACCCATAGGACACTATTTATTTTTTGTATTTTACAACTTTTTAATTTTTTTTTATTATTAATAAATCGCACTAAAACTAGTCGTAATCGATTAACCATTAGTTTATATTTAACCTTATCACCCTAGGTACTTACTTAGGTTCTAAAATGTTGACACTATTTTTACGTGTTAATGCACAGCTCACTATACTCTGCTTTTTTCACTATTACACTATATACATTATTTACACTATACAAGCTCAAAGGGTTTAATTCCTTTAAGTCTTCACACTAAGTTGGTGTTGTCAAGAAGCTGCAATACTTCACTGTTAACATGAGCATGAAGTATCTCCTCATATCTTGCTGCAAACTCCTTTATTTCTTCTTGTGCTATCGGGATCTTCAGATCTATGTATGCTGTCATTCCGTACATACCATGGAGCGTCCAAAATATTTCTAAGAACTTTATTTTGAAATTGTTGGATTATTTCTATGTTGGTCTTTTTTGCACATCCCCATAACTGAATCCCGTACGTCCAGACGGGTTTTAAGATTTGTTTGAACAGAAGTACCTTGTTGTGTATTGACAATTGCGATCTTCTTCCAATTAGCCAATACAACTTTTTGTATTTAATGTTAAGTTCATTTTGCTTTTTTTTTATATGTTCCTTCCATTTGAGTTTTGCATCAGGTGCATTCCCAGATATTTGGCTATGGGGGATGTTATTATTATTGATTGTTATTGGATGATATTCGTGTTTTTTGTTGGTGAAATCAACGTGTACTGACTGATTTGCCTTCGTTTATTCTAATTCTCCATCGTCTGGTCCAGGCGTTTATATTATCACTTGCGTTTTTTTCACTTCCTAGCTGTTTCTTCACGTTGTCTCCAACTGCAAGGATCGTTGTGTCATCAGCAAATGTCGCTAGTATTGTATCTTCAGTTCTTGGCATGTCACAAGTGTATATTAGGTAAAGCATTGGCCCTAACACACTTCTCTGTGGCACGCCTGCTTTAATTTCTTTCATCGCTGAGAATTCATCTTCTTGTTTTACTATGAACATCCTTCCAGTTATGTGAGATTTTAGTATGTCTACAAATTCTTGTGGAAAGAGTTTTTCTAGTTTATATATTAATCCGGCACGTCAAGCTTTATCAAATGCTTAGGCTATGTCTAAAAGTATCGTCTTTTTTTCTTCGTATACCTTTTCTATGACGTTCGTAATTCTATGCACCTGATCTATTGTTGAGTGTTTTTGCCTGAACCCGAATTGATGGATTGGGATCAGCTCTGATCTAGGTTTTAATCTTTTCAACAGATGTTTTTCAAATAATTTGATATAATGGGCAATAATGATATCGGCCTATACGATGCTACTTCGTTCTCTGGTTTACCTGGCTTGGGGGTCATAATCACTTCGGCTACTTTGCAGATGTCCGGGACGTGCTTCAACCTGAATGCTGCATTAATCAGGTGAGTGAGTTTTACAATTCCCTTCCTTGGTAGTTGTTTGAGTATTGCTCACTCCTGTTATTAGATCATAGCCCGGTGCATTCTTCGGACTCATATTCTGTTTAATTTCTTGAGTGACTTCTTTCACAGTTACTAATGTTATTTCCGGGGACTCCACTTCTTCTCTAGGGAGATCTATATCTTCTATTGCTTCATTTGGCTGGAACGTGTTTTCCAAATGAGTGGCGAAAGCTTCAGATTTCTGTTGACTGCTTTTCGACCAGCTACCATCAGAGGTTCTGATTGTCGGGCTGTGCATAATTGGTCTATTCAGTTTTTTTTGTGCCTCTCCACAGAGAGTAGTCTGTCGCTTTATCGTCAGTCAGATCTTTTAGGTAGCTATTCATAGAGTCGTCTTTTAACCTTGGTATTTCTCTCTTTAGGCGTTGTGTTTGGTTCTTTAGCCTGTTCTTATTTTCTGGTGTTCTCGTTTGCTGCCATTTTCTTCGTGCTTTTCTTTCTTCTGCTACTAGCTCCCTAATTTCCTTCGGGTAGTTATTACCAATTTTTTTCTTTTTAATTTCTGGTGTATTTTCCCATGCAGCTAGTTGTATATCTTTAACAAACTTTTCGGCCTCCTGATCCAGCTGCTTTATTGTGCCTAACTATGGAACGCCATATTACTATTTATTCAAAAGTTTAAAACAAAATTGTGAGCAACATCTAGTTGGTTTAATTCATTTACAATTAAAACAATATAGTAGTATTTACAAAACAAAGTTTCTACGGTATTGCTTTAAATATTGCAAAACCCTTTCAAGTTTTTAAATCATCACGTTAGTAATTGCTGCAAATATTGAATTTTTACAATATACGACTATTGTCGTAAATATTAAAATATAGCAATGTTGGGCTATTGCTCTAATTCGACACTTGTTTCACCTGCTTCCATATAAATAACTAGGTGCTGTAACCGAAAGTTTGCCAAAACATACCGTAATAAAGCAATAGTGGAACAATGTTCTATTTCCTTAATTCCGACATTATGCACATATTGGGGAAAATGAGCATATGTAGCAATTCTTAATGTGTTGTTTTTAACGCCAGAGCTGGTATCGTTATATTTAAAACAATCTACGAGTTATTTGTTCCGAACATTTGTAAGCTATTGTAAAATTTACATTTATTTTATTAATAAGACCGTTTTCTCTGTTTAGTACAAATAAACTTTATGTTATAATACATCATGTAGTTATAAAATTTCAAATATAAATCTAACATAGGTGTTTGTGTTATAAAACAAAGTTTCAGGTTAATTGTTTTAAATATTGCAATAGCTCTTCAAATTTTCAATGGAGTACATTGAAAGTTGCAACAAATAATGAATTCTTACTATATGCGACTGTTGTGGTAAACAATCTACAATAAAACAACAATCTACATTTGTTGTAAACCACACAATACACGACCATTGTTGCAAATAATCGAACTGAAATCAAATTAGACTGTTGCTGTGAACGATATTATTTAAAACAATATTACAATGCTGTTATAAATATTCGTAATTGAAGCAACTACAGAATAAAAACGATACGCGACTAGCTGCTGCTGCAAATAAACAATTATCGCAATATGCGAGTGTTGTAGCAATTCGAATTAATACAATGTGCGACTATCGCTGTAAATGTAGAATTGAAGCAACCAACTACCTACCGAATTAAAACGACATACGACTATTGCTGCAAATAATACATTACCGTAATAGATGTCTGTTGTAAATCGAATTAATGCAATGCCAGATTGTTGTAAATAATGATTTGAAGCAATACCAAAGCACTGGCGAAACGCGAATTCAAACGACACCCGACTATTGCAGTAAATATCAAGTGATTTTACGCAATATGCGGATATTGTTGCAAATCGAATTAATACAATGTGCGGCTATTGCTGAAAATAATAATTTCAAGCAACACCGTACTTTTGGTTTAAATGCAGAGCAAATAAGGAATTTATACAATGCCCCATTTAATACAATTGTCGAATTCGAGCAACACCCGACTATCGTTCGAAATAAAGTCAGCAGTTGGCCAACCTGTGTCGCATTAAATAGCGTTAGTGATTTTACTTTTAAACTGGGGAGTTGCCTGAACCACAAAATCACTAGGACGCTAGATAGTAGACAGCAAGGGTTTATTACTTGGCTATACTCGAGGAAATAAACCCTTGCGGTCTACTATCTAGCGTCCTAGTGATTTTGTGGTTCAGGCAACTCCCCAGTTTAAAAGTAAAATCACTAACGCTATTTAATGCGACACAGGTTGGCCAACTGCTGACTTTATTTCGAACGATAGTCGGGTGTTGCTCGAATTCGACAATTGTATTAAATGGGGCATTGTATAAATTCCTTATTTGCTCTGCATTTAAACCAACAGTACGGTGTTGCTTGAAATCATTATTTTCAGCAATAGCCGCACATTGTATTAATTCGATTTGCAACAATATCCGCATATTGCGTAAAATCACTTGATATGCAATAGTCGGGTGTCGTTTGAATTCGCGTTTCGCCAGTGCTTTGGTTTTGCTTCAAATCATTATTTACAACAATCTGGCATTGCATTAATTCGATTTACAACAGACATCTATTACGGTAATGTATTATTTGCAGCAATAGTCGTATGTCGTTTTAATTCGGTAGGTAGTTGGTTGCTTCAATTCTACATTTACAGCGATAGTCGCACATTGTATTAATTCGAATTGCTACAACACTCGCATATTGCGATAATTGTTTATTTGCAGCAACAGCTAGTCGCGTATCGTTTTTATTCTGTAGTTGCTTCAATTACGAATATTTATAACAGCATTGTAATATTGTTTTAAATGATATCGTTCACAGCAACAGTCTAATTTGATTTCAGTTCGGTTATTTGCAACAATGGTCGTGTATTGTGTGGTTTACAACAAATGTAGATTGTTGTTTTATTGTAGATTGTTTACCACAACAGTCGCATATAGTAAGAATTCATTATTTGTTGCAGCTTTCAATGTACTCCATTGAAAATTTGAAGAGCTATTGCAATATTTAAAACAACCTGTACCTTAAATTTTGTTTCATAAACCAACCATGTTGTTCTAAATGTAAACAAAATACTTGACTATATATTACTAGCAATCTTGCTTTTAACTTTCAAATAAATAGCAATATGGCGTTCCATACCTAACGGTACATTTAGTTGAATTCTGGTGTTGAAGCTTTCTTGTAATCCTTTCCAATCCGTATGTTTGTTGACTAGCGTCGGATTACAACTTTCTAATGAGAACATTTTTGGTTGCATTTATTAGTTTTTGAAAATGATATTAATCGTGACTTGGATAACGAGTATCCAAAATTCATTTGTTGTGGGATATTACATATAAAGTTATTTTTACTTAATGATTTGCATTGTTAGTCATGAGTCCGAAAATAATAAGAATTTATGTTTTGATAAAATAGCTTGGCATTATTGGTCAGTAATTTTCATTGGCAATAGATACAAGTAATAATAATCACACCTAGTTGTATCTGTTAAAATTACTTCGATTATAAACACTAATCTGATGTTTAACTGCTATGCTTTGACAGTTATTTTTAGTAGGTTCGAATGGAAGTTGCAATTCATTTGATTTAGTTTTGAAGAATTTCAGGCTTGCGTCTAAATCTTCTGGTTCCAAGATAGATGGGTGAAATGTTTTTAATTTTGCAAATGTGCTTGCCTCTTATAAGGTGTTTTAGTATGAACATTAAATTTGCAATTACAGTTATTTGCAGAAATATTGTATACATGTCGATAGTTGAGTACATTTCGATTTGACGCAGTGCATTCTTTTTTATTTCAGCTTCTACTTATAGAATTCTTGATTTTAATGTTGCTTGGCTTGTTTGTAAAGTAACAATATTTTTGTTGAATTTATTTAGTATCTGATCAGTTAGGGATATTTGTTTAGTAATTATTTGTCTTTGATTTTCTTGACTTTCTGTAATCCTTTAATTGATTCTTCACATTTTTGCCCATCGGTTGCATCCAGATTTCTGGTAATAATTTTAATGATTGATTCCAATTAATCAATTATTCCTCGTTTCTGTCCGGTTGGGAATAGTTGATTTAATTTTCTCTTCACCTCAGAGAGCGTTGCATTACTAAGCATTTGGCAATTCTTAAATACTCTAGCGTAAATGGGTCCATTATTATATTTATCAAATATGGATTTCATTTCCATCAAATTTTGCTGTAATGAGTTATATTCTTGAATTATAGAGTTGCAATTTACATTTTTGATTAAAGTCCATTTATCTACTTGATTTTTTGCTTGTCCAAGTTTATACGGAAATACCCCGAGTTGTTTGTTATCTGGTTCTTCTATACTGGTAATGTAGTGAATGCAGAAACATCTGAAACAATCGAACGGCTAAATGTAATCACATGCCTTTTCGTTTCCTTATTGTTAGAGCCTAGTAAGGTTACTAAGTTTTATCTGTTATTTCATTAAATGTATAGGGTTTGTCGTATTTATTGAGTACCTCTCCTCTTTCATCTGATTTTATCATCACTTTGCCGCCTATTTGGTATGTACGATTTTTAATGTTTTTATTTCTTTTGTTGATAAGATTTTCTTTGTTTTTATACATAGTTTCCTTCAGTGTCTCGTGCATAATATTTAATTTATTCTTGTGAGTGGTTGCGTATTCTTCATAAAACTTATTACTTAGCTGGAGATCAAATGGATCTCGAATAGAGATATGTCCATAAATAATCTCAAAATGTGTCAATTCAGTTGCAGAGCAGATAGTATTATTATATCCAATAATTGCGTATGCCATAATTTGTTTAGATGTTTCTTTGTTATTTTTATATTTAATTATTCTATAATTTTCGATTAATGTCAAAGGAATCCCTTCAATCATAGAATTTGACTTTAGGTTTTTCGGTGTAGTTATGTGAATTTCAATTTTGTGTAATTCTAACAGTTTTCTGACTGCTAAGTTGACTAATTTAGAGCTTTCGTTCATAGTAATTAAACTTGGTGATCCGTGTTGAGATATGAAATTAATTAAATCTTCTGCTACTTCTATTCTATATTTAGCAGTCAGGTGATGAGCTTGGTAAAATCTTGAGAATGAATCAATGATGGTTAAGAATGATTTTTTTTAAATTTGTTTGAATGGTCTGTTAGGTGTCTCGGTAATATTTAAAGGTGTTGTATTGGGATGTCGTTCGTATTTTGTTTTTCTACATGTTATGCACTTATTGATATAGATGGTGGCGTCGCGATCTAGATCCCAATAATAGTTTCTTCTAGTTGCCATGCAAGTAGCTAATATTTTGCGGTGATTTCTTTTGCCTTCATGATAATTAGTAATTACATCTAACTTGTCGTCTTTATTTGTTACGTGTAGTATCCTCTTAGTGCATTTGTACAATTTTACTTGATTTTGCGTAAAATGGGTTGTGACTATTTCGCATGTTGCTTATCAAGATTCTTCACTTGGAAACAAACAATGATATGATTTGTTCGGTACACAGTGTTCTTTAATGAATTCATATACATTAGTTTTTAGGTTATCATCTCTTAAGTGACCTGCTATTAATGTGTTTCTTTCTTTTTTTTTTTCTATTTCTGCTCTTGCAGATTTTTCATTGTAATTTTCTTATTTTAACTGTGTTTAATATTACTTTTTCTTTCCTCATCAATCACCTCGTCGTTTGTTATTCTTTCTACCCAGCTTATTTTCATCATTCTTCGGTAAGTCCACATCTCAAATGCTTCTAGTTTGTTGCTGAACAGTATACTGGGCATCTACTAATTAACCACTAGTGCACTAGATCACTTTACAGGTAAATCACACATTTTTATGCAGAGCAAAACAAAAGCATGCTAAACCACTCCACATGCAAAAACGATTTCTCGATCTACCCCAGTTCAAAGCACATGCGTTTACGCCCCTTACTTAAGCCGGGTTATTTATTTCTCCTGCACCCTCTGGTGGAGTCGTATCGTGACCCAAATTCTCAGTTAGTTCGCCAGTGAAATTTTATGTGTAATTATTAAGACAAAACTTAAATTTAGAAGCTAAAATACAAAGTCATACCATTGAATATTTAAAACATAAAAAAAATTGTATACTAAGATAAACCTATCCCCAACACAAGTGGCAACATTTGACTTAAATAATTATTAAGAACTAGAAATATTCAAAAATAAAGGTGGCCAGGGGCGGATCCTCACAGTAGATTTAAAAAAAACATCTGACGATGTCATTGCTTAAAAACAGATAAAGCTATGAACACCCAGCAATAAAATTGAATAGCCCATAAAGAGCTGTTAATTTTATGTTAAAAAAGCTTGTTAGTTCTCAGTAAAAAAATTATTTAAAAAATACATGCCGTTCCACCACATCTGTATAGCTAAATGTTATTTTTCGAAAAGTGTATATAGAATCTAAATTTTAGGTTTTCTTGCAAGGGTTGCTATTCACCGACGCTATTGCTGAAGCTGACAGTGTTGCAAGTTTGGGGATATAGCACACAGCGTTGCCGTTTTGAAGTATTTTAATTTTTCTTTATTAGTTTACACTAGTTTAAATTGGTACCATTACGATCTGATGAAAGTTTTTTTTTTTATTTTTTGCATGGGTGCTCAGCCCTCCTTAACTTTTCTCAGGGGGTGGTGGCTTCAGCCAGTTAATGTACAAAATTGCTTATACTTTTCTTTTTTTTAATTAGGCTGGTGCCGCGTTTGAACTTTTTTATAGAAAATTTAATTCTCCATCGAAAATTGTAAAAAATTACAAGATGTCCTATTTAAAAAAAATGCTATTTTTATGAACAACTCGTAAATGCGACGTTCAATTATTTTTTTTAATTACATCATCGTAATCAACGCAAGCAACTGTAATACTTCGCTAATTTAATATACTTCATAGTTCCAATATACTTATAACACCTTAACGTATTTTTTATTGGCGTATGCAATAAAGTGGGCAATTATCATGAGTATTGGTAGTTCAAGGAAACTCCATAGTTTGTTTCGGAAAGAAGAGACGTAGACATTTTATGCGAACGGTAGCTCGCGGTTATATTAGGTAATAAAAACCATATGGAATGAATACCTCTGGCTTAATGTATTCAGATATAAGGTCGTGAAAATAGGTCGACAGATTTAATTTTTTTTAATAAACCTTACTCTGAGAAAGACCAGCAGCAGTAATGGTTATTCTTATTAATTATTACTTTGAGGTAAGCTGCGACCGGGCTTCACATTTAAAGAATAATCGCGTTTCTTTAATTGTTGGCCGCCGCACTTCAGTTATTAAAAATCATGATGGCCATGAGATAAATAAAAATTAATAATTTTTGTTAGTAATAATTGCTTCGTCATTTTACGGTCAACTAGATTGTATTATAATTACTTCTCAGAAAAGTATTTTTCTATTATACCGGTTGGTGAATTTGACTACGCTCTATGGGGAAAATGCATGTGTTTATAAAATCATTAAATTACTGCTTCCTATAGCTTTTAAAGCAGTTTTTTTGTTTAAAAACTGGTTATATGTAGGATGTAATAGACAAATGTTTGTTTAAACGAATAAAAACTATTGAATAACTAAATGTTTCAAATTCAAAAAAAAATCAAAATTATTGAATAACTGTTTTAATTCAAAAAAAAAAACTTTTCGCAATTTCCTAAAACTATTGAATAAAAAAATAAATGTTATTAATAGTACTTTAGCTGCAGAAATAGTACCAGAAGTATTGTGAATATTTCACGACAGATTTACCGATTGATCGGTATTTGCACACTCCACCATTTTGAGAATATTTACAACTTGAAACTGATTCGGCAGTTCATTACATAATCTTTATTTTTAAACAAAAACATGCTTTAACAAAGTATGAAAAGCAGGAATTTAATTATTTACATAAACACATGGTTTTCGCCTGTAGAGCGTAATCAAAATCACCACTCGATATAGTATAATAAATTAATAACAAAAAAAAACTGGTAGATACATAGACGTTCATAAATCATAATTATAATCAAACATTGCTGTCAAACAAATTTATTTAAAAACATTAGTCATCTTTGTATATGAATAAAACTAGGGCGAATGACATTGACAGATTTGTTATTTGCCAATGTGATCCAAGGCACCTTAGATAAAACATAAGACTAAAAAGTGTTTACTTTTATTTATTTATTATAACAAATACTGTTACAAATTATCATTGTAATAAACTGATATAATTATTAGGTTTCATCATTGATTGTAAAGTCAAGGGTTTAATTTACTTTAATTTCAGCTTGTTTTTGACGAACCCAAAAGACGCCTCCATCTTTCGCCACGGTAGCGCTGTAAAATATTCATTAAAAAGAACCGGCTTTAAAAAAACGAAGACTAACAAAACTTACTATACATCGACTTTTCCTTGGAATTTTGCTGGGGCAATCCAGTCCAAAGTTAAACTTTTCTTATCTGTTGAGTTTTTGTGTGTAGCTCCACCCTAGAATTATTTTATCTATACAACACTTGTTTCGTTATTGATTGTTTACAAATTTATTTGGAAAAAGCGATATAATTATCGCGATTTAACAAATAAAAGTTTATTTTTATTGCGTATATTGTTACAATTTAGACAAATGCATTTTTTAAAATGTATAAACATTTTACAACTTTTTTTGAGTTTAAAATATATGAACGCATATGCGTACAATGTATTTCTGTATTGTATTGTATTTCTGGATAGTGCATTCGCGATTAGGTAACACAAACAAAATTTAAAAATTAAAAATGTTTAATTTAACTTACCTGTTTAGATCCGTGGCAATTAATGGTTTTTGCGTATTTGTCGGAATCGCCAATAATAAAGGAACCGACGGATTTATCCCCATTTCTGACTTGAAGAAGGAATCCTTTGAAGGTTTTTTCAGCCTTTCCTCCGCTAATAGTAATTTGCACTTTTTCTCCGGCTTTAACTTCACTTTGGCTAACGGTTACGGTGTAGGGAAAAGTAGATTTTTGAGGGTCCACTGGATGTTTTGGTGTCATATCGTCGCAAACTTCTTCCGGTGCTCCTCCCGAGTAACCGGAAACGCTCGATATAGCAACCAAGCCGAAAAATACGACTACAACCGCCCCTTTCATTTTGTTTTATTGGAACTAAAAACATGTTTTTATTATATGTCGATAAACGTGATAATTAAAATAAGTACCTGCTTTCACTTAATAATGAGACTTGATCCTTCTGGGAACGAAGTCGGAATAAACTTGCAGGACTATTACAAATTGTAGTAGTTTTACTTTCGATTTTCAAGTCTATTGGTACAGTGTGGAAGGGGAACATGATTTACCTAATTCTAATGTCAGGTTACACATTAGTTGCAATTAAATTTATTGGCCTTTGCGTCTGTTCATTGACTAAGTACATTTTTTTATTATTTTATTTTGAGAATTTATCGCGAAAAAAAAAATACGAAAGCCCAAAACTACAAAGTGTTTTTATAATTGAATCGATTATTTTCATTGGATATTTCTGGTAAAACCACTTAAAACATAGTTGATCTAAAACACAACGTTGCCATTAATTAGATGTGAAAGGAAAAAGTTATTGGTTGCCGCTAAACTATGTCAAGGTAGCTGTCATTGATAGTTTGTATAATTTATTACAACTATTACTTCCAATACCTTACACCTATATCTTCACAGTGGTTGATGTTTTCAGAAAGTCATAAACTTGAATATTTATTTATTTCTTGCAAAATTTGTGTTGTACAATAGGTACAATCAAGTATGATAGATTTTTAAAACTAGGTAAGATGTTGAATCCGATTTTAAGATATAAAATACATATTGTACATGTTTGTAATTTTATGTACATATTTCATATACATATAACTGTTTTATAATTATAATCCAAGGAAAGCAGTGTAATAAAAAAGGGCAAGGATAATAACTGACAAGGCAAAGAAAAATAAAAAGTACTCCTAAGCATGTGGATTATTAACAGCAATATCACATGTGAATTAATAATTATCGATAATTCTGTCGCTTCATTGTCGACGAAATTGTCTTGTTGATAGGCAATATCATGAGTCCGAAAGACGAGTGACATTATCGTGCATCAACACAATTTATTGATTTATAGGTATATAAAACACTTAATTACTTCAACAATATTTATTTAATTTATTGTAAATAAAACAATTCTTAACTTCAACGGGTTTTGTAATTTAGCTTTATACGTATTTCAACGTGTTTACACGTCATTATCAAAAGCAAGTTGGTGTTGCTATAGAAACAATAAATCTTCATAACTTGATCTTGGTTTTCTATATCTGCGTCCAGATGACTTGATTTCTCATTCCAGAACGTCTAATAACGGTGAATTTAAGAGATCAGTTTGTTGATTCAATAAAGGTACAGATTTTAAATGTTTATGAATTTCAAATGCTTCTGGTATATCCAACTTACGTTTGTCATCAGAAAAGTGACAAAATTGTATAGTGTTATTAGATGTCATTAAATGATTGTGTTCTAATAAGTGTTTAGCGTAATTGGATTTATTGGGGTGTTTATACTTGTAACAACGCACGTGTTCTTTGTACCTAATATCAAAATTTTTAATTGTTTGTTCTATATAAACCGAATTACAGTGCGAGCAATTTAATTTGTAGATGCCTGATTTTAGTAAATTTTCTGTTTTTTCTTTAGCATTAAACAAAGTGTTTAAAATGTTTTTTGTCGTTTTAAAAGTTATTCTACATTTATTTGTTTTGTTTATAATTTTGGCAATTTTTTCTGATTGATTGCCAAAATATGGAATTAAAGCGTATTTCAATTCATCTGATGATACATTTTCTAAATAGCTAATTTATAATTTTTCTCATTAATTAGTGTATCAATAAGTTGAGTATTATTAACCATTATTGTATGCAATTTGTTTAATAATCGAAATTTCTCTATTATAACTAACTTCACCTAAAGTACCCGTTAAAGCCCTATGTATCATGGACCTGTATGCTGCTAATTTATGTGTTTTATGATGACAAGAATCGTGTGGTATTGTAATATCTGTTTATTATTTGAATTAATTTTTATGTTTAAATCTAAAAAGTAAGTAGACCTATTTTGTTGTTTTTAGTGTAAATGTTATTTTTGGGTGCAAGCTTTTAATAAAAATCAAAAATTCATTGATTAACTCAAATGAATTATCAAACCATGCTAAAATGTCATTAACATAACGAAACCAAAATATTTTTGATTCAAACATTTTATCTTCTAAATTTTCCACAAATATATTAACTAAAAGAGGTGAAATTGGACTTCTCATGGGTAAACCATCTTTTGGTAAATAAATTTTATTTTTAAAATTAAAATAATTTTGATTAATGCAAAGTTCAAATAATTGAATCAACTCAGTCCGTTTTATTAAGTCAACTTTTTTGTTAAAAAGAATAGTATTTAACAAAGGAATACACTCTTGAGGAGGTATTTCTGAAAACATGTTACTAGTATCGAAACTAACTGTTAAATACTATTCTTGTTAACAAAACTGTTAATTATTAAATAAAAATTTTGTTTACATGCTGCTACACTGAGAAAAAGGTTTGTTTAATGTTAATAAGTGTATACTTGGATATGGCGAATCAAATAATTCTTTGTGGCAATGAGGTATTTGCGCCAAACGATGAATAATTCATAGTTAACAAATATTGTTTTGTTCCAAAGAACTAATTGTTTCGCCATATCCAAGTATACACTTGTTAACATTAAACAAACCTTTTTCTCGGTGTATGGTTATACAGCTCCGATAACACCTGGGGATTCCTACAGAGAGATTTATCGCGGCCAGTCAGGGTCTAATTGGCCAAGAACCTGAAAATAAACGGCTGCCATTGGCTGTTACAATGCGAGTGAAATATTCAAAACATTAGTTGACACTACTTATTCGAGTAGCTCTTTTGTTTTTTTTTGCGTGCCGCTGTTCAAATGTTATCTTCTAATAAAACTACTACCCACGGTTCGTAGGTACTATTTCTCTTTATCCCTCCCACCCTTCTTCTATCTTCTGTTTCGCGTTTTATGTGAAATAAGTTCCAAATGTGGAAGTCTAGCGAGCATTTTTCACTATCCCTATCCTTAGATGCTTTCCCATTTCACTTTTTTAAAAGTTCTATTTCCCGTCAATTAGATTAACTTGACTGGGAATTACAATGTAATTACATTTAATGTGACGCGTTGGAAGAACTTAAGTGTAGATTATAAAAATGAGCGAATCACGTCGCACAGTGGGAAATATCGGCCAAACATACAATTTGGAATTTTTTTAAATGTTAAAATAATAAACTTGAATTTAGATTTAAATGCTTTGAAGCAGTAAATATCAATATGAATATTTTTTAATTGATGTGCTGAATATTTTTAAAGTGACTTACAATTTAGTATTATTTTATACAATTTATCCGTTGTTTTTTTGCAATGTAAAAATATGAAAATATTCAATTATTGATGCAAATAAGTTTCTCACCAAACTGTATAAAATCATTGAAGATAAAATCCAATCAAAATCTTCTGTTTAACTTTATAACCATCTTTAAAAATGTTATTATTTTGCAGTTTGAAATATGCGAAAAGCGGGCTATCAAATTCAATACCTTCGGGCGTGTCATTGTAAAGTAATAAAAATAATGTTGAAATTTTGCGTCGTAATGTTGAAATAAAATACGAGAAATGTCGACGATAGCCGATGATAAAGATGTCAATTTCAACAAACATGAATCGCGAGTGTTCAAATAATGACCGACCTAAATTTTAGAGTACACCTGTAATAAATACATATAATAATAATATGCTAATATGCATTACAAAACATAAATATATATTTACATTAAAATTGTATTTTGTTTGACAGGTTATATGAACTAAAATTTTGGACCAAAAAAATTTTATGAAATATCACTTAACGACTTTTCTCCAAAACAATCAATTTTTACAACAACAGTTCATAGCAACAGTAAATAAGAACGTCAAAATAAAAAATTTAATTTACAAAAGGGCGGAACTGCGTATTTCCGACTAGTTCAGTGTTACCAAAAATGCGCCAAAATTAATGTGAGTGATATAGTCAAGACGAATGCGACTCGTGATATGATTTTTCTTTGATAAAATTGTTGTGCAAGTTAACTCGTGCTAGTTAAGATTTAGGTAATTCTACTCCCGCTGCGAGGTCGTGGAATTACCATCTTAACTAGCCCTCGCGGTTATCGAAAAATTGCAATCACTCGTATTATTTATGAAAATACAATACGAAAATTCTTGTTAAATTCATAAAATTGAAGTAAAGCAGTTTACTATATTATTATTTTATTTTTTAAATGTAATAGTAAATTTTTGTTTTAAATTACCATTATTTGAATTTTTTTTTTGAAAATTGTTTTGAATTATGGTAATTTTGTAACTTTCTAAAAATTTTGAATATTTTTAACTAAAAACAAAATTTTCTAGAAATTTTGGTAAGTCTTGAAAAATTTTGAAAATTATAAAAAATATAGTAAATTTTAAAATATTTGGCAATTTTACAAAATATTTTAAGATTTTGGAAAAATTGAAAATCTTCAACATTTTGATAGTTTTTGAAAATATTTAGAAGTTGGTATTTTTAAAATGTAAAATTATTGAAAATTTCGAAATTTTGAAAGATTTTGAAATCCGCTTTATCATAAAAATAAGTAATAAAAATAATGTAAGAACTATAAATTAAATATAAATAAATGTAATATACATAAATAATTAAAAAATTATTTCCTGAGAAACCGGAAGTCATAAAACAGGTAATGTAGTTGTAAAAAATTTGTCTATATTATGAACTTTCACCCAATTTTAATTTAGATATGTTTATTATTGCGGAACGTTTAGTCTTCTCGCCTTTATTTCCACTGTCGTCGCCTACACTTTCGATATTGTTCCCAACCGTAATTGCAAAAGTACATACGTTTGAATTTAATCACGTAGGTAGAGGATATGCTAGCGAACGCGCAGGAGATAAGAAGACTATGAAGGTATTTGACAATAATAAATACGTGCATCATATTACTACATTACTACTACAATTTGGGATGAAATATACAGCGAGCAAGATCCAAATTTATCTCCGTCATTAATAAATGCAAAGAGAAATCTTTCATTACAAAAACAAGAAAAGAAAAAATTGAATAGCAATCCGATTAGTTAATACTCTAAATGTTAGGGACAAATTAAAACAATAATTAATAAAAAAAATGGGCGAAACAAGTCGATGGTACTTTCCCATACGTTTTAAATATTCTGGCGCAGGTAAATGAGTGAACAATATTGCTTTAACAAAAATTAAATAAAAAAGATAAATTTAGAAATAGATAATTAGAAATTGGGTTTCGGATTTCGGATCAAAAATCGCTATAAATCCGTTATTTGAAGAGTTATCAGAAATATGCAAAAAATGAAAAATATATTTTTAACTAGAGATAATTGATAAGCATAGCTAAAACCACGTAACTGCCGGAAAATGCTTTGTTGATATTAAATAGTGTCTTTCGTTAGACAATTCTTACTTCACGATTTTCATACGCTTAAACATTCTCCCCCATAGTAATATATATCCCTAGACGTAGAGCCACTACAATACCTAATTTCATATCGATCTGTCAACTAGTTTTTGTTTACTAGAACGTTAGTAAAAAAATTCAAATAATAGTAGCGGTCACCATTTTGAAGCTAGAAATTTCGGAAAAAAACAGTGGCTTTTTCCTAAGGACGTTTCTATCAGATTTCGTTTTCAGCTTTAGAAAATTTGTTTTCCGGCAAAATAATGTTACATAAAACATGTCAAACTTCCGCTTCCGGGTTTTAAAGCTTATTTGCATTTTTGATGTACCCCCACATTCCAACGCTCATCGCAATGGAGAAGTTGTGGGGCACGTCGACCACATACATATAAACATATACATACAGGGTTATCCACTCATAGACAATTTTATTGAAACCACGTTCTTGGGTTCCTGGGGACCAAAACTTGCATTTCCGTCAAATATCGAATTCGACAAAATTCATGAAATCAGCACTTAAAAAGAAAGCATAGTTATACTATCAAACATTTATTGATTTCTAAACATTTCAAAGCACGTTGCAATATTAACAATAAAAAATAGCAGAAATTATAAATCAAAAACTAGAAATTTTAAACCTACTTACAGATAAATCAGCGTTTCCAAAATAATGGGAATGTGAGAGTATTATCTAATTCAAAAGGAAAATTAAAGGAATTGATAAGCAATGAATGCTTTCTACTTTTCTTCTGTTTTGGTTTTCAAAACTTTGGAAAACGCTGACTTTCACAACACATTGAACGTTATTTTTGAATTTATGGAATGTTCAATTCAGTCTGATTTTGCAGTTTATTGCAACCTTTTAACAATGGTAATATAGCCACTAGAATAAAATACAGGAATGTCTTTAGTACACCAGTCTCTGATCGGTCTAAGACTTGCAAAAGGATTTCTCCCACTCATCAAAACTTCCAATTTTAAATTAGGTACATCCTTGACGCACTTGAGATCTTTCAGCATTTCTTCTTCTGTATAAGAAGTCAAGACAAGCGGTACACCAATATTTTTTGTTAACATAGGAATTGACTTGTACCACTGGTCGAACTTTTGACCCTCAAATTCGTGAAGGCCACTATTAAAAGATATCACCAAATTGGGTTTTGTAATATAATTAACCACTTCGTGGTATAGGTTAGTATAAACTTTCACTTTCAAAACTTTCTGGTGTTTTTTACAAGTTCGGCATAATTCGAAATAATCTGATGTAATATTCCAGGCTTCTGGTCCAACAAAAATGTATGTAATTTCGCGTAAATTTTGTGTCCAGTGTAAAATTAGTTCCGTTACTATTCGCCAATCCGTTGTTCCCTCTGCCACGGATGGTCCAACTACATGTAAAATTAATTTATTATGTTCGAATTGCGTAATTAAGGAAATACCCAATGCGTACAGTATTATTGCTCCAGGGGCTATGCAATCGGATTTTAAAACTTGTTCAAGAACTTGTTCATCATCCTCGAATGTCGACTTTTTTTCTACTAAATCAATCAACTTTCCAATCTCGCCAGGAAAGTCTTGAGTTGAATTAAAGTTATCTTTTAGTTTTATGTCAGGATAAGTGTTTTCTCTGCATAAATATATATCAATATCCATGCAAAGTCTTAAATCGTTACAAAACTTTGCATGAACTGGTTTATCTTGTTCCATATGCGCGAGGGAACAATACGCGACATTCCGACACTTAACACAATCCATCAGGTTTTCTCTGGAATAACAAACATTGCAAATTCGAGGGAACATCCACATTTGGCATTCAAACGGTTGTAACTGTCTTTTTAATGTGTTAATCCAAGCCGTTTGACAGGAAATGCGATAATTTTTCCATTCTTCAAACGAATATTTTTTAATTTTACCCATGTTTCTAGTTGTAAGTGCGATTGCTTTGCATAATTCTTTATGGTTTCTCCAATCGTATTTTTGGTGCTGTTTTGAGCAATAAGCCACAGTTTTGCAAGAACTGCATCTTTGTATTTCTGCAGAATTATTCTTACAAAAATGGCAAATGCCGAAGTAAAAAAATTCACCAAAAACTGGTGGCATTGCAACGTAATCTCTGTTACAACGTTTTAACCAAAAGCAGTTACTGAATGGTTTTTTTTTGTTATCAAACAAAAGGAAACCCGTTTGTTTTTTTAAAGTGACCTTGGAACAAATACAAAAAACTTTTACCTAGAAGTACTAATCAATCATTTAATTTTTCTAGAAGGTAAGGTGCGGTAGATTGTTGAACAATGTAACTTTTTCCTGTATGAATATTGATTATATAGAAATGTATAAATTGAGTATTTGAATTAAAAAAAAAAGAAAAAAATTACTAAAACTACGACTATGCAACATTTTCTACATTGAAATGACAGGGATTTATTAAATATTTACAATTTTTCCCTCCATTCTCTATTTCTAACCTAAAAAATTCCAGGATTTTATAGTGTAGCAATTTCTTATAATATAATTAGTACGCATAATAAATACTCAACTACATTTAATTAAAGATTTGCAAGCACTAAACATTCACACAAGGAAATTATAGCTTATTAAAATAATATAAAGCATATAAAACTTTCGAGACTCAGATATCGAACACGAACGGATATCACACTTCGGTGTAAAAATTTGCAACTAGACCCCTGAACTAGGCGGGAATTAAACTTACCATAGCCATGCCACTTACAGTGCTGCTGCCACAGTTGGCTGCACCTGCGGGCAACCAATATTGCTAGAAACAACCCAGGGTCCCTAAATAGTAACTTTCCAGCATGTACACAATAAAAAGCAATTTAATAAAACATCATGTGCACCATTAAATAGAACATTATTAAAATAAAATAAAACATATTTTGATACTGCGGAGGATTGAACACAAGACCACATACACTGAACACTTATTCTCATTTATTACGCCACCGCATGTTGTCTAGGAGCGCCTAAATACAAACTTATTCAATGGGACCACTTAATGAATTGCGATCTGGCAACACTACAAGTAGCGTAGATATGGTACGTTCCAATTCTTGCTAACTAGGTTCAAGTGCTAGGAGTTTAGAGCCTGCTGGGTAGGCAACCCAACTAGCAGCTGATCAAATTTCTGTTTTTTTCCGAGCCCATTTTACTTTTCTAATATACTTTCAGTATATGAAAGAATTAATTTCACGAAAATGTTCGATTTCAAGATTTTAACAAAAAAACTATGTGTTGCAGTTTTGAGGAACCCAAAAAACTTATTTTTTTTTGGGTAGGTGCATTCAATTTTATCCTCATATTTCTGGAATGAATGTAAAACTGCGTTCAATTTTATCATCATATTTCTAGAATAGATAGTACAACATTTATGAACTTTGAAAAGACATATACCAAATGCAAAAGTGAGACGTTTTCTCAGACACATTAATTAAAAAATTTGAGAGCTAAATTGGATATCAGAACAATTTGAATGCTTTTTTTTCTATCGTTCAGAGTGGTCGCTACAAGTTTTTTTAAACTTTTCTACTATACTGTGAACTCTCATAGATCACAGTTGCAGTTTTTAACTAAAGTAACTTTTGTGTAATGTATATCTAGGTAATTAAAAAAAATAAGAAAATCAAGTACAATTTATTAACAACACTGATTAAATTGAAATATAAATAAACAAATAACAATTGTTGGTTTTACCATTAAATTATAGTACATTAAGCTACAAGGTGGGTAAGCAAAGCTTACCAGGCCGAGGGTAATGTTTATAACTACCAGTGACTTGCAGGGGAATTTAACAGCGCCTGGAATACACTGTTTTTTGCAAGATTGACAAGTTAATTAACAAAAAAATTTTAAATTAAAATAGGTGAATCCATAAATCATATTAAAAATATTTACGTTTTTTAAACTTCCATGCTACGGTTGCTACATAATTTTGTACCGCCACACAGTGGTTCACAGTAGTTCAAAGTTTATTTTATATTATGTTTATAATGGAAAACATTAATAAGGGTATGGTCTTTTAAATTCAATAAAAATTTGTATAATTATTATTTTTTGGATCTTCAAAATAATTAAAATTCTTTTGGCTGTCATAACAATAATTTTTTATCGCTTATGAATGTTTAAACAGTGATACAAAAAAAGAGTAAAAATGAGTAAACGTAATATTTAGTGGATGATTAGCGTACATATTTAGCTTTTATTTTATATATAAATTATTTGCATAATGTTGCAGATTGCAAAGATTTAATTTTTGTTTAGTTATAACGCGGAAAGAATTATTCGAAGCATTGAAGACAAATGAAACAATACGGCCAATGAAACGTAAATCAAAGCAAGCTTTAAGCAACCATGTAATAAAAAAATTTCATTTAGAAAACTACGAGGAAGGTTTAAAGGACGTAATATCATCAAGGGTATTGAAGTTTTGCTCGGATTTGAATAAAAAATGGCAAACTGTGCACAGAAACCAAAAGCAGTTTTTTACCATTTGTTCAGATTGGCTTGAGACAGAAAGTAACATACCTACCGTTCCAGACGTTCGTAACAAAGCAGGAACTAGTAGATGCGGTAGCATTAGTAGACCAAAAAAAGGTTTCTCACAAAGCAGCGATAAGACTAAAAAAAGGAAAGTTGCAAAGTTATTACAGGAATACAAAACTGAAGAGCTTTCTGTTGCAGCATGTTTAAGTTTAAGATCCTCTGGTAAGAAATACGGTGCTGCTATTGTTAAATCAGCCACTGGAACTACGTCAACACAAGCTGCAAAAATTAAAAGGGTGGACAAAGCGTCAAATCTACCAGTAATTAAATTCACTCCCGAAGAAGCGTTGGCTGTTATTGTAGATCTTAATTTAAGTAAACGGCAATACATTTCCTTACGTCTACATATCAAACAAAAAGGTATTAACTTGTTTCCTTCTTACGATGCTATTAAGGACGAGAAAAAAAAGTGTTATCCTCCAAACGATAGTATAATTGTAACAGAGTCATATGCTGAAATAAAACTTCAAAACCTTTTGGATTGCACAGTGAACAGTTAAGTTAAAGTTCAAGAGCCGGTACTATTACAGGCTATCAATAGTTTGCTGTTGGACAATGTGGAAATGATTTACAAATGGGGTTTAGACGGAAGTTCTGGGCAGTGTCAATACAAATAACGATTCACAGAATCTGACAACGTAACGGATTCGGATCTTCTAATGACATCTCTTGTACCGATCCAGTTTCAGAGTATTTCTAAGAATTCTTTAGATAAAATTGTAATTTGGAAAAACCCGCGAAAGTCATCTACAAGGTATTGTAGACCAGTTCATTTACAGTTTACAAAAGAAACACAAGAAAACACTAAATGTGAAGTTGAAAATATACAAAGGCAAATTGATGCACTTAAGCCGACAAAAGTGAAAATTGGGGAAACGGAGTTTTGCGTAAAACACCACATGATTTTCGCAATGATAGATGGAAAAGTGATAAACTCTTTAACTGATACTTCCTCACAGACATGCTACATTTGTGGAGCATCACCAAAATGTATGAATGATTTGACTGCTGTAAAGAAAAGATCGTTTGACGTCACAACCTACGCATTTGGCTTGTCACCACGCACATATCCGTTTCTTTGAATGCCTGCTACATATTTCTTACCGACTAGATGTTCAAAAGTGGCAAATGAGAAGTGATGACGACAAACGGAGTTTTGCAAGAAGGAAAGCGGAAATTATTGGGAGATTTCGACAGGATACTGGTCTCTTAGTGGACCAACCCAAACAGGGAACTGGATCCACTAACGATGGAAATACAGCGCGTCGTTTTTTTAGAGATCCTGTACAGTCAGCAGAGATCACAGGATTAAATCAGGATCTAATCTCAAGGTTTTCAGTAATTTTACGTGCGCTTTCAAGTGGATATGATATTAATGTGGAGGGATTTGAAAAATGTGCAAGCAATACCGCGAAATTATATGTTGAACTTTATAACTTGTACAAGATGCCCGCCAGTGTTCACAAAGTGCTAATACACGGTAATGCAGTGATCAATAATTGTATACTACCCATCTTGTCATATCGGCAAAAAGACAACTACCACCAAGAAAAAGTGACACATTTTCGCCAGAAGTATTAGCACTTATCAAATGCTCGCCAATAATATCTTCGCCTGATGTTATGATATGAGTTATAGTAATTAAGAGAAATACTTGCATAAAAATGTAAATAAATAGCCTGGCCCTTCTTTTTAAAACACACTGTATTAACGCAAATAGGCAAAAGTACCTACTAATTGTAAGTAGATCCAGTTAATGTTAGAATTAGTGCATAAAGTTATCAGCGATTATTGCAATCCGTTTAGTGTATGCCAGCACTACTGATGATAGTTTTATATCACCCGAAACGCTGTATATTCATGAAAAAAGGACCACAGTAAAAAAATTACTATAAATCTTCTAAAATTATTGTTTCATGTGTTAACATATTGATAACGAATTTTGTCCACTTAGTTTTGCAATTTCGCCCACTGTGCGCCATAGGTACATAAAGGACATAGCCCTAGGGCGGGTAACAACAACTTACTGCGTTGAGAACAATGCTAGTAAGTAAATAAAATAGTCTGAATCGTGCAAAAAATACTTAAAGGCAATATCAATTTTTCTTTTATTATAAGGAGTGAATTCAAAGCAACAGTAATCCATGAGAGTTCACAATTTCCAGTTTGAATACGCTCCAAAATTGTTATTTTTCAGGATACATTTAAAAACTCTTTTATCGTAACGAAAATCCCTTTTGTAATATTGAACAATATACAGGGTGTTCTACATAAAAAGGGAAAGTTGATGCCACTTCCGGCTATTCTTGGAAATACAAGATGAAGTTTGTTTTAGAACAGGTAATATTAAAACAAAATTAGAGCGTGTTTGAAAAACCCCTCTGAACATCTTTGGAAAGAGCAATTGCTCAACGGAACTGATGGGTATCTGGTCACCCTATTTAAACTAGTGCAATATTTTTCATGAATGTATTACCTATATAAATTCGAGCTCTAGAAGGAGGAGGGTTAATCGTATGTGATGTTTGTAACTTTTTCTGTTATTTTGTTTTATTTTACATTTCTGAAAACTAAATTTTAAATCTATTTGCATTCTATAACAATCTTGAATGTGAACTTCTGTAGGCAACTGTAGAAGAAATGGGATATTACATCGGCAATGAAAAATATCATTTATTAAAATACTTATCTACGTTAAATAAATGATAATTAATGCAATAACTGCAAGGGTCCCAAGCATTCCTCCAATTAAAATGTATTTATCTTCCCGTACACGTCTTTCAATAAGTCTCATAGTATGATTACTTAATCCAAGTGTATTAGCCATATCTACTATGCGACGATGTGCCCCTTTAAGCGTGCTACGTTGCAAACGAAGGGATTCTAATGTGCCCGATCCTGTTTGCAACATTTCATCTACTCCTTGATGCACATTGTATAATGAATTTTGTTGCTGTATAGCATAATCCATATTAATAGTTGTTAGTTCTGGGTTAGCCGTAAATCTCTGATTTAGCAGTTGTTCACGTTCACTGGCTGCTATTTGTCTACGCACATTTTTTTGTTTCCACGAATCTAGAGCAGCTTGTAGGTGTCTGCAGTCATATTTTAATTGATCACAATTCATCTTTGCGTTTTGTCTTTGTGATGGAGGTACTTTAAATAGTAGTATATCTAGTTTTTCACAATTACTGCAAAATGTCAGATAAGTAAGCAATATGTGGCCATTAATATCAATCAATGAAGGTTCGAAAATCTTACCTGTTAATTAAATTTATTTTCTCCTGTATTTCTAACTCTACTTCTTGATGATTGGTAGTCTTTGATTCGAGCAGCTGGAAACATTGCTGAGTTTGTTGAACTAATTTGTTGGTTTGGTGGTATAATGTGTCCATTTTTATGGTTTTTGTAATAAGTCATCCTCAACTTCAATAAATCGATAATTTATTATCAATCGTTCAGATTCAAAAATGTTTTAGCATCTCTAATGAATTACTAATAACATTATTATTTCGTTTAAAAACAATAAAACACACCCCACAAAATTTAAAATTTACGTGTCCAAGTCAAACACGACGTTTGGAATTTGGTCTGGAAGTAGCTAAAGCACAACTAAAGTATCTATAACAAGAACCAATATTAGGTGCCCATACAGGGTACTTCAAAAGTACGGAATAATGGTTGTGTTGGTGAAAATATTTGTTTTACAAAAAATACTTTAATGAAAGAAAGTGTTTTACTATATTTTTATATACCTTTCTATATAGGGTCATTCTACACTTTGCGACAGTATGTACTTTAGGAATTAGGTCAGCGTGTTTTTATTTCATGTCAGTAATTGAATTTGCAGCTAAGATCTATATAGGTTATAGCTCTGACCATAGATTTGTGAAAACTGATAAAACGCCTGTTTTCAGAAATCAACGCAGACCACGGTTGTGGCTAGTAGTCATCGATAAATGTCATGTGTATGAATGTATATATGGTATACAAATAGAAAGTATTTTGCAATCCTCTTTCATCAAGATGATTTTACAGTAAGTTGCATGTTGTACACTCGACTTATTTACGTTGTCAAACTATTTTAACTTTCAATTTGTAACAAAAAATTCAATGTCAAATAAACAAACCGCTGCTTGTACTTTGGGACGCTAGTTTGATGTACTTTGGGAAATGTCCCAAAGTATATGCCGTTTCAAGAAAATTAAATTTAATATAACTTTATGGAGTAATAGAGTATTGATTCTTGGTGGTACTTAGTGCAAGAAAATGCCAACTAAAACTTTGCCATTGAGTTGTCAGCTTATAATTAAATTCCTATTATTATTTGTTAGTAAGAATATGTGAGTTTGATCTGCTATAATTTGATTTTTAACATTAAATAGTATTATCACAAAAACGACATTTTATAAAAATTATCCAAAAGTATAAGCATTCTCCACAGATTAGAAATATATATACGTATATAGATATGCAACTGTTATACAAAATTTTAAAATAAATGTATACACTAGCGACAATGTACAACGGTGTAAGCACTAATGAAAAGAAGCGGAAATTTAAAATCATGGCGAATATTTTTTGGAGTATTGATGTGTTTTCGAGTTTCTCGGAAAAACTCCGTGTTTTTAATGTTGTGTTTCATCTAATGAACGACTACACTGGTTTCCAAGTCCCTTGTGTACTTGACTGATAGAAGCTGAGCATGTTGTTTATCTCAAAAAAATCTATTTTTATATGATCAACAGTAAACTAATAGATTACGCAAGGAATGCAGATTTAAAATTTTAAGTTCATAATTTGTAAAAAAATACTAACCTGCGCATTTAAAATAGGAAATCTGTGTTTTATTGCGTTTGTATTTAAACATTGCGGTACACAACAAGTATACATATTATATAGGTAGTCGGAAAATCTAAAAATATGACGCACATAAAAGTAAATTTGACAGATAGAAGCGAATTCAAATTTTCTGCAAATTTTTAACGGCGAGTTAATCCGAACACATACGATTGATAGCGAAGCAGCGCCCGCGGTAAACGGTGTTAGAACTAAACATTTTTTGATTTTTGCCTGTGGAGTTGCACACGCATGGCATTTTCCCTACTTCAAAATTTTTCGCGAATGAAGTAAACACTAATTATCTTACTAAAGAAATAAATGCTCCTGCTCCTTGATACTCTTTCTTAATTTACCGTGGTGTTGTATTAGGTACAGCACAGTTGTTTGGTGTTTTGACAGCAGACAGCTGTAGGGACAATAAAGAGATTATTGTAAATAACTTATAACAATTATAATAAAATGTTTATAACGACGAAATTATGATGTAGTGAAAACGAACATTATAGCATTAACTTATTAATGTTACAAGTAACATTAGAAAACCGAAAGAATGGCAAATTGTATCTTATTACGCGTGATACGCCCAAATCAGAAAAATTGCCAGCAGCGGCCCTACAAGAACAACTAGCTCAACAAGTATAGAATGGTATGGGGGCGCGGTGCCGCTTGTGTGCTGAAAGTTATGACGATTTGGTGGATGCGTTGGACGAGGCAGAATTGCCTGCCAAGATCCTTCAGTTTTTTCGGGTAAAAATTGTTGTTGAAGATCGACTACCCACTACAGTATGTCGACGGTGTTATGATGCAATTAACGCCACTTGGGAATTTAACGATCAAATACAAAAAGCACAAGAATTACTTGCAATAGAAGAAGCTAACAAAGTTGCGCTCGAACAACAAAATAAGAATTCTGTAGTGATGGTAGAATGTGTATTATTGGATTCTGTATCTGAACAGCCAAAACGTAAAATGAAATCTAAGGTACGTATATTAGACAACTAATAATTAATAAATTGCCGGCTGTTTTTAAAAGAACTTCTTTTTAGATTCGAAGAATTAAGAAAAGGGAGTCTGTAAGTTCAGATTCAGAAGGTTTATTGTCAGGTGCCAGCGATGCCGAATGGCATGAGGATGGGAGTATAACCTTACGCCATTGTTTAGATGGCTGGGATGCCTATCCATGGACATGCTGCGATTGTCAGCAGAACTTATCGAGTGCTGACGATCTTCGTGATCATCATTCGCTAGTTCATGGACAGTCGGCAAAATACGTCTGTGCTGAGTGCCCAAAAATGTACACAAAATACAGTACATTCATAAGTCATGTTCGCAGTCATCGAGAGCAGTTGCGTTTTTGCTGCGATATTTGCGGGAAATGGTTTGGGACTAGCCGGGCACAAGAACAACATCGTGCCACACATTGCGACCAGCGACCTCACAGCTGTACCACATGTGGGAAGAGATTTCGTGTCCAGTCTTCTCTGTTGGTTCATGCACGTTCACATTTACCTGTTGAATTAAAGAATAAACACCAGTGCGATCAGTGTCCGAAACGGTTTGGGACAAAACCTAATCTTATGGCGCATAAAAGAATTCATTCGGGTATTCGTGACTTCACGTGTGATCAGTGTGGAAAAAGTTTTGTACAAAAGGGTAATTTGGACAATCATATGTTAACACATACCATGGCTCGACCTTTTACATGTCTTACTTGTGGGAAGGCATTTAAAACGGCTGTTCGCTTGCGGAAACACAGCTCGGTGCATTCGGGATTAAAGCCTCATCAGTGCGATGTTTGTGGGCGGCAGTTTCGTGAACGGGGCACTCTAAAAGAGCATCATCGAATTCATACCGGTGCTATGCCATTTACATGCGAGTATTGTGGGAAGTCATTTCGATTTAAGGGAGTATTAACCACTCACCGACGCCAGCACACAGGAGAACGGCCATATTCATGCCTAGAGTGTCAGCATCATTTTACAAACTGGCCTAATTACAATAAGCATATGAAAAGGCGCCACGGTATTAACACAAGTGTTACAGTGCGTAAGCCGCAATCAATTCCACCAACTGGTATGCCTCAACGCAATCCTCCAGGTACTGTTTTAGCTCCACCACAGCCAGCTACCGTAACAATGTTATCAGCGGTGCCACCAACGGCTGCTGGAATCCCTGATAATTTTCCGGAAACTCCCCCTCCGTTTTATCCTGTTCTTAATTTATACAATCTCCCTGAGGAATTACTACAGCAACGTGTGTGACTTTACAACGTCTGAATCGGAACTAAAAGAAGACAGCGTAGAAATGTGAATTAGAAGCTGATATTGCCCAACAGTGAAATAAGAATTAAAATTTTTGTATAAGAATCTAATTGTAATTTAATTAAGTAAAAGCTCTTACTGATAGATACTTAACGTACATTAAGTGAATTATTGTACACAAATAAACAAATTTATTAGTAGATTTTTGCAACTCATGTTACCATCTTGGACAAAAATAATGTTTTTTGTGATTCAGATTTTCATATACAATTTGTCAAAGTGACAAATTAGTTGTTTTTTTGTTACATTAATTGATATTTGGGACTGGATGACTTTTGAGGGGCCTGGCTATTGTTGCAAAATTCATTTGCAAAGGTAATGTTACGCAACCTTTGAGGTGGCCTAATTTTACTCGCACAAACCCAATTTCCACTACTAAATAATATTAAAAATAAGTCTTAGCTATGGTTAACAAAACCGGTTAGAGTTTTATTTATAAAGCATGGCCTTTTAAGTAGTGATCTTTGACAGCTCCTATGGCCTTCTAAATCGGAAGCTTGGACAGCTTCTTATGTCCCAATTTAGAAACGAGTATTGAAAGGTCTCTGGGACCCTATTCTCGACTCATGCACGTTATTGCATGTACGTATACGACAAAAGTTGACTCGGAAGTTGAGTACAGGCCCCCTGAGCCATGCATAGGCCAAGGTTAGTTAACACACTTAACTAACCCTGCACATAGGCAGTAGTTTCGGCTGCATTCTTCAAGTCGCAACTCGCGGATATTATTCTTGCAGTGACCTTATACCGTTTACTAACATGTGTAGTGAATTCTTCTGCAACCTAATTTAGTGGTGTAGAGGCATGAACTCCTACCTACCGTGAAAAGGGTTTGTGGTTCGATCCTGGCACCACCGTTAATTTTTTTTCATTAACTTTTGTGGGTTACTTTATATTTTTATGGTGTACATGGTGGCCTGCTGTTGTTCCCCCTGGGATGTTTTAGCAATAGATGTAGCACCATCAAGCGCTGCTAATGTGGACAGTCACAATGGAGCCAGGAGCGTTTCCGAAGCACCAGAATGTAGCCAAACTGCGTAGCTCAGAGGTGTTTCAATACTCGCATTTAGGGTGATTCACAAAGTATGGGCCATAGCATTTCAACATGTTAATAACAATTGGTGATGGGCTGTTGACATAACATCTATGGTTAGGAAACTTGTGGAAGAACAAAACACTGTAAATGTCAATAGGATGCGAAGGACAAGATCTAGTCGTAGATGGAAAATTAATTAAGAACACAGACGAATACAAGTACCTAGGAGTTACCTTAACAAAAGACGGAATTGATGAAAAAAACAAGAGCCGTCACAAGTCAATTAAATTCATCACTGTGGAGCAAAGATATTGGAACTAATACCAAAAAGCACTACAACATTACTGAAAAGCACAGTCACATACGGCTCAGAAATCTGGACACTTAATAAACATATGCAAAGACGCATTAGCTCAATTGAGAACAGGTATTGGCGAAGATGTTATAGAGTAACATTACAAGATCACATAAGAACAAAGAATTAGAGAAAGGAGGAATGTAGAAACAATACTAACAGATACAATACAGAAAAAGCAACTTTCCTGGTATGCTACCAAGAAAAACCTGGAAATGAATTTCAAAGAGAAGAAAAAGGATAAAGGAAGGAAATCCCGTCCTCAGTCTCAATTTTTAAATTATTAATTTCAAACTTTTTGTAGGTAATATACACATAAAAATGCATATTACGATGTAAAATGTTAACTTGGACTTCCGGTTAAACCGGAAGTGATAGCAATTTTTTAAGTTTTAATAGAACACCCTATATATTTTTGCATATTTGGATAGACCTTTAAATTTTATTTACAGGCATGTACTTACTCATTAACTTTAAATTTTTGCCGCCAGTGAGCGTTTTTTAAAAATCGTAGTTGGCCTTGCAGCGTAGCATAAAAATCTAATCTTTTACTTATTACTGGTAATTTACTAAACAACAAATTTATAAACGCATTATTTTATAAATTAAAAATGTAGTATACAAGCATACCTAAGCCACATTAAAAAACTACAACAACAAAATTTATAACGCAAAAAAATAATCACATCTTTATGTAAAAGATATATATTTGATAAAAATTTAGAAAAATATTAAAAAACAACGTACATTACAGTAAGTGTTTAAACTGATGCCCTTTGAGATCCCTACACAAAGTTGTTCTTTTAATAATTTCCTGTAAGCCATTGTCTCATTGTTGTCTAGTTAAATTTTCTATAGCCCGTCTCATGCTTGCCTCTAAATCTTCTTTAGTTGTTCGTTGTATAGCATAGTTTATTTTTCAAATGCCCCCAAATAGAAACTCGAGAGGTGTTAGATCAGAAGACCTTGCTAGCCACCTATTAGGACTATTTTTCCCAAACCATTGGTTTTCAAATCTCTGATTTAGATAATGTACTACTATTCGGGCATTATGAGGGGGAGCCTCATCCTGTTGAAAATAGAGACGATTTCGCAGGTCATTCGGTAACCCATTAGGATACGCATTGACTTCATTTGTTAGGAACTGTAAATAACGCTCACCAGTTAAGGGGTCTTCAAAAATTGGGAAGCGGGGGTAGCAATTAATTACCTATGACCCCTAAACCACATGTTAAAACCAAAGCGGTCTTGGAAACCTTGACTCATCTGAAAAGAATACTATGTCGAACGTGTGGTGCAAGTGGGCTTGAGGTAAAACGCCCACTCATCAATGGCAGGATTCCGGGTTCAGAATTCTCATAAATTGTTTTTTATTTTTCATTCATGTTACAACATTTTCAATAAATTCAATGTGATTGTAGCATATTTTTTTTACTTACTTTATCCTATGCTTTTCCACCGAAATGTTTGGTGTAGGCTTGCTTGTTTCCTTTCTTCTAGTTCCTAATTGGGGCCTTTTCAAAACCACTTCCATTTATTCCTATTCTCCTTTTTTTTTTCCAAGGCAGACTTAATTTCTTCCTCCAATCTTTTTCTAGGTCTCCCTTACTGTTATTTTTCCTAGTAATCTTACTTTGCACACTTTCCTTATGATTTTTGATGAGAATTTTTGTGTAGATTATCATAGTCTAACAAGATATTTTCTATATTCAATTATTTTCAAGATATGACCCAAACCTACTTCATTGACACCAATAAAATGTTTATTTTTTTCCTTTTGGAAAATATAGTTCTATATATTTATTTGTAAAAATATATAAGTACAACCATTGACTATACCCTTAGGTATATAATCAAAGGTACAACTGATTTTCTTTTTTTTTATTAAGAATCGAGCATGCCTTGATAATAGAACAAATTACCTACAAAACATGACATGTAAACATGCCGAAATACGTATAAGGTTAAAATATATAAATATTGAAGTTATTAATTATTTCATTTATACATTAATATGAATGAAGTAAATCTGGAACTTATTAATAAAATAATATTAGGTACACCTTTAAAGCTTTTAAACTATATAAAATAAAATGTTGAATTTTTTAATAAAATTTAGGGTGTAATTAAAAAAATATGATTTGATCACTTTGAATTTATTGAAAATGTAACAACATAAAAAAACATTTAAAGAAAAGGAGTTTTAATGGGTATTAAGATCATAAAGGAAACAGTTGTACAAAGCAATGATACATAACTTAAGATACCACCTAAATTAAACTAGCTAGTAAAAATGACGATAGCCAAATCAGAGTACTCAGTTCCAAACAGAGCAAAATATAATATACAAAAGATTTGTGCAACTAATAGCATATGCCGACGACGTGGATCTAATAACAAGAGACAACACATTATGCAGAGAGAGCGTTGTAAAAGCAATACAATAGGCTTAGAAATCAATGAAGGCAAGACAAAGCTAATGGTACCTTCCAGGACGAAAATGAGACGTAGAATAGGCTAGAACTCTAACTTAGGAGATCAGAACTTTGAGGTCACCAAAAACTTTGTGTACCTGGGATCCCTCGTTAACAATGACTTGAACACAAGCGAAGAAGTAAATAGAAGAATCATGCTGGCAAACGGGTTCAACATCAATGTTATACAAACAATTAAACATGCAAGACTTCGATAGCCTGGCCACGTGGCAAGGATGAATGACAAAAGACCTACAAAAAAACTGCTGTTAGGAAAGCCCGAGAGTCGAAGGAAGGTGGGACGCAATGGGGAAAGTTCTTCAGAAACTAGGCGTAACAAATTAGATAACAGCAGCACACAGAGACACCTGGAAGACGGCGCTTGAGGAGGCCAAGGCCACGCAGAGCTGTAGCGCCACGAATTATGATGATTGAGATCACGATCCTCACTTTAGTAGGCAGGTGCTTTACCTTGAGAGCATATTCTGGGTACATGTGCAATTTGTTTTTATTGCGTGGATATTAAAAGAAATATGTATTGTGACGAAATTATTCAGATAACCTGCTTTGATCCTGACCAATTACTAACACGGTTAAAATGCTGTGGCTCGTACTCCGAGAAACATCCAATATCAAAAATTGTTTTTCTACTCCCATGTTTTAATTTATTTATTAAGTGCCTATGCTATAATGATACCCATTTCGACACAGATTTTCATTATGAAATGACCCAAACTGACCAATAGCAGCAAAGCATTGTTTTTGGTAACCATGGTTACAAGAGTTGTTGACATTTCTCAGTTAACATCGCAACACAGTTCGGTTTTTTTAAGTATAATGTTCAAATTAATTTTTTTAATGAAAATTTTTTTAAATTAACTAGTCATAGAAAAAATAGTGTACGCAAATATATAAATATATAATGGCTATTAATACACTCGTTTGAATTACGACACTCGCTGCCACTCGTGTATTAATAGCTATCGTTATAGATTCGTTGCATAATATACTATTATATAACAGTTATTGTAACTAGGACATGTGCTATGACGTAAGAATCGACATCAGTTTTATTATCTATCCGCAATAGATGGCGCTGCTAAATTTAAAATGGTTGACTTTAAGAAGTAAAACAAACCGTTTGCGATAAGTTTGTAGTTTGAAGGAGGAGAGGCACTTGTAGTTTGAAGGAGGAGAGGCACTTTTTATGGCAGCCCACTTTATAATGAGTGGTTATAAAAGTAGAAGCAGACAATGAAATATATTAATCAAACGTTGAACTACCCATCCACCCACAGGAGTTCTTGAACCTTTAGTGAATGTTAGTACTAGTAAGAAATAGTTTTGTAGGTATAAATTTTATTGTGAAAAAAAATTGCTGAAATTTTCGGGTTATGTTTACAAACACCTCCCCATGAAAATATCATTTTAAGTAATACAACGGTCTTCAAGTGGGAGTGTTAACACTTTAAAGTGTATCTGCAAACCCGGAAATTCTGCTCGCTTCATTGGCCCATGCCTTGCACAACTCTGGGTTTTTATGTGGAAATAAGTGCAATGATATTACCTTACTACTGCAATAGGTGTTACAGTGAGATGCAGCACAAAGTCTTTTTAAGCTAGGAATCATTTAAAACGTGTTTATTTTAAATTTTCACTTGAAACAAATGTGTTGCATCTAATGACTAAACACTTTGTCTTTCTATGCACCGTCTGTACAAAATGTTGTGTGCAATAAGAAAAAAACATTATTTTCAGAAAATTTCAACAATGCTCGGTGAAGTATAAGTTTGTTAGATACCAAGTGGCTGCTTATTTAACAGCTAATACTGTGCTGGTGCTCACTAATTATTATTTAATATTCAACTATATTGGCCGTTAGTTGTTCTCTACTAGTTCAGTATGTACTATTGAAGAATAAATTCACGCTAAATTTCAAGTTAGTAACTTAAGCCTTGTGAGAAATTGCGAATTAGATTTCTATGAGCCCTTTTTAAAAGGCTCCATGTTTTGGAAGGAGTAATGTGGTAATTTACTTTCGGGGCCCCCTGTATAATAAATTAATAGTGGCGGTTTGAAGTTTACACCAGTGACAATTATTGCGCATGCGTATTAACGAATATTTTCAATGAATTGAAAATTTTGAATATTTTTACATTTTACCACATTTAAACCACAAATATAGGCACTGCTCTAAAGGCTGTAAGAAGCAGAAGCCATCATCGACTTCTCTTGGCTCTTGTTTGTCGGTCAAATCGTACTACCGCTGTGTACTGCTTGGTATATTACTTACTTGTAAGTTGTTATTTTATTCCTAATACAGTAGCTGCATGTGGGAGTGGGTTGTTTTACACATCCAGTATTTTGTCGCTTACGTATTACATCCCAATACCAACTCCTATTAAATTAAAAGTTATAGTTTAGGTGGAACTAAGGTAAACAAAGCTGTAGAAACAAAAATCCCACTTTAATGATAAGTTAATCTAGTTTTATGAAAGGTTTAATTTCTGTGGTTTTCTGTGCCTCAAGTCTTCTTGTTAACAAAAGTATACCCAGCCAATTATGTGTAGGTTTATTATACAGTTATAGTATGTAATATCCATTTCTTCAGAAGATGTATAATGCCTAGAAAATAGTACAACAAAGAAGATATGTGTCTTTATAGTACCTACACTTAAATCTTATAGGTTAGGGTTAGAAAAACAATTGCGCGTTCCTTATTGTACAGGGTTTTTCAAAAGTAAGAGGTAATTTAAATTGCTCACATCTTCCCTAATTTTTATGCAATCTTGAAAATTCGGACAATGTCTTGTAACAGAAGAAGTTGGTTGTTTTTTTTATTCAGGAATAAATTGATTGCCATAGGAACGAGTTTCTTTCAAGACAGTTGCATAGAAAATAATATTGTTTGAGTTTAATCACAATTTGATCCCGTTTGGCACAGTGATTTATCAATGGTTTCGTACCAGGTAGCGGTATCACCGCTACCAGTGAGCGCTCCTTGCCTGCAAGATGCAACCTGTCAAGATCAATATTAAAAGTCTTCCAGTTATCCTTTCTATAAATCAATTAAGATCAAAGTTAATTATTGGCTATTACTACACAAACACATTATTGACAACTCTGCATTTTACTTTTGACAGCCTTGATAGTGATCGATAGCAAGGTAGCATAGTTTTTTTGCTCTCAAACAGAGGTAGCCATCACAGGGAACAGTTCAGTAATAATTTGGTATCATATGCATTCAGCACAATTTTAGTCAACAGTGCTGAATTTCAATTCCGGTGGTTTTACTTCTACAAACTCGTATTCGGCTTATTCCATATTATTATCCATCACGCAAAATGTGGCAGTTATTCCAGTACACGAACTCATAGCTGTTGTTTACAGCATTGAAGAGAGGCTGCCACTTGTCCAAGAAAAACGCGTTGGCCACAAATAACATTTACGATGAATGTAACATTTTTTATAAACTCCATTTGTTTGTGTACAATCAGGTGTTTTTATTTTTCAAATTGCTTGGTAATTAACGATAATATCAGTATTTTAAATTACCTCTTATTTTTGGGAAACACTCTATTTTTCAAATTCGTAGCGCTAATATTACCTACTGCAAAGTATGGTAAATTGACTATTTATTATGAGTTCTCGAAAAAGCATAACTTCTACTGAAATTATCAGTTTCGCTGGCCCGTAACGGGCCTGTATAATTACAGCAAGCGTTAATGAAACCTCCTTTTTTCTTTATTTCTTAAGATAAACAATTAAAATTTTAGCATATGTTTTATAAACTGAAAACTCATATGGCCTAAAAATCCAATTTTTGTTACTTCCGGTTTCACCAGAAATGACATTGTGCATATTCGGAATTAGGATGAAATTCTGACTGTCTATGCCAATTAAGTGCAGTTTTAACATCTCAAAAACGGTTTTTATAAGTTGTGTTTACTATTATAAGAGTGCTTTGACTCATCCAAATCAATTCTAATCAGTGGCAGTTTGGGTAGGCAATGGCAAAAATTATGTAACAGTAAAAAAATTATGGCAACTCCAAATTACTAACCCTTGTTGTTAAATGAATTAATCTACGCATAAAATCCCTATTAAATTTCACTTTGTCATTATGCACTTTAATTTGATAACGTAAACCTTTGTCTAAAGCCAAGTGAATGCATGATTTGCCAAATAATTTTAATCTAACAGTTGCAGATAAATGTTCCTTGGTCACCGCACGGTTTTCAATTGCAACTGAAACATTTTTTAAAACAGAGTGTCCTGTTTCAGACTATGCTTTTGAGGGGTTAGATATAAATGAAAATAGTAAGCAATTCTAGCAAAATAGTTTGTTTTTAATATCGCTATCAGCTAGCCAGTCCATTCTTTTATACCATTCAGTATTAAACGATCTGGATTTCTTTCTATTGGCTGTCTCTAACGGCTCTAGTCATATTGAAGTACATTGCCCATGTTTTTTATTTCTATTTGTTTTTTGTAAGAGTATCCATTAAATTTTTCTTTTACAAGCTGGTCAACTACTATTTCCATATTTACTGCAAATTTGCAAACTACGAATGAAATAAACACATATTAGCTGCAACAACAAACTGCTGCTGAAAGATTTGATTATTAAAAACCTTAATACGCGATTAGCAGAAATGAAACGATATAGAAGAAACCACAACGTCGAAATATTTCGCATGAAAGAAAGGCCCGCCGATTGTAAGAATATTGTTGCGTGTATTGCCAAAGAATTGCAATTAGGCCTCACCTTCTAAGATATAGATATAGTGCATCGCCTTCCAACAACACTAAAAGACGCATCACGGTCCATAGTGGCTCAATTCATGTCCCATACGAAGCGTAATATGTTCCTAGATAAAAGAGTACTAACAATCACAAATAATATATGTGGCCTTTCGGTATGAGAAAAAATATTTATAAATGAACATTTGACTATCGAAAACAAGCATCTATGCACAGCAAAAGCACAAGCAAAAACTGCAGGTTATCGATACGTCTGGTTTAAGAATGGAAAGTAATTCGTAAGAAAAAACAATGAAGAACTATCTTTTAGGATTCTCAACGAGGAAGAAATCCGTATTAAAATGAGGGCTTCAAACTAATCGCGGCTCCCGTCTATTCTTAGACTTTTTTCACAACCTTTTAGCAGGTAACACATTGTTATAATTATTTTTTCTTTTTATTTGTATTTTTATGGTAGTTGTAGAAGGAGACATTTCTGATCTCCAACGTGAAAGCATACAAACATGCATCGCTAATGATATAAATGAATTAAATCAGACAACACATAAATAATAATAATTTATTTTTTAATATTTTACATACTAATATACGAAGTATAGGCAGGAACTTCGACGAGTTCCAGGTATTAATTAATAACGGATATACCATAATTAGATTAGAAACAATTGTCAACAATAAAAGATTTGGTATAACATCAGTATATAAACCCCATCTTATGAGACAAAAACCTTTATAGAGGAGCTTGACCAGTACAAAATCAGCTATTGTAACATGTCTCACGAAATTATAATAGGAGATATACAACTGTTATTTTCTAATTAAATTATTAGCTTAAATTGTAGAAATTATAGACTGTATAGACATATAAATAATAAAGATCTAAATACCCATGCGTACTTAGACGTAGGCATGGATTTAACTGATGTATTAATAAACCAGACTCTTTAATTAATATGAGTAAACGTCAAAATTAAAACAAAACTAAAAATCGCACACTAGATTTGTTCCAAAACAGGCGTTTTTGTGATATATTGTCACACGACATACTGTTTCATAAAAAAAAATAAGGATCAAGTCACTGCGCCGTGTCATGTGATCCTTTAGCAACAGTAATATGCTCAAAATGTGGCTGGGATAAAACTGAAGTTTAAGAGTGTTTTAACTGAAATATATTTCGGGAGATATTGAATTTGTTCCAGGCTTTATCCACACACTGTATGTAATTGCTTTTACAAAAAGAGCTAGTAAACTAATTGGACAACGTTGCTATAAATATTATGCACCAAAAATTTACAATAAATTTCAACAATATCTTGCAAATTGTATTATTAGACTGAACATCAAAAATACTCAATAAAACTGTAAGAAATTTATTAATAAAATTAAAAACGGTTGAATCCAAGAATTATTAGAAAACTAAATTATTATAATTTTATAATTCATTTAAATTAAGTGTTCATAAATATAATAGTTGGGCACCTAGTGCACAAAAGCAGTACTAAGCCACATACGACTGTTGTTAAATTCAATCTTACGTAAATTATGTTGCTACCTAGATTTGGCAAAAGATGTTTCTGTAATCGAGGTTAAGTATTAGATTTGTAATCTAAGCTTTATTTCATTGAAGTTTATATTAACAGAAATATCTGTTAAAGTTATTAATTATTATATTATATATTACATTTGTTTCTTTTAATCTCCGTTTTAAATCATCAATACGATCTAAGGTTCAATGTTTTCAAAATGAAATTTACGGTCAAACGTCAACAAATTTAATATTTGACCCAAAAGCCAGTAGATATACTAAAGTACCGACATGTTTTGTCATTTTCTCAAATGGCAGCAATAACATAACAATGTAATCACTGTCACATTTAACATTTTCTTGTGTGTTTTGAATATTTGAACTTGCTTTTTGAACCGTAAAAATAGTTTTTACTGATTAAAACAACCAACAAATTATAGAGGTATAACCTCATTAAGTTCAGTACATAAATTGTTACAAAAATGATTCTTGAAAAAATAACACATCTCATAGAAAACGAAGAGCAACAGGATTTCAGACAAAATCGATCAACAGTAGATGCTATATTCAATGTTAGACAACGGGTTGAAAAAGCCACTGAATTTAATACACCTGCCTTTTTGTGTTTCATCAATCTGAATAAGGCGTTCGACCGTGCTCAATTGGAAGACGTACTAAATATACTTCAAAAAAAGAATGTTCCAGCATCACTGATATGACTAATAAAAAACTTAAACCTAGGCCAAAAAACAAGGATATAAGTTAATAGCATTCTCACAGAAGAAATAAATATGGAACAGGGAATAAGGCAAGGAGACTCCTTAAGCCCCATGCTGTTTAAGCTATTAATGGATAAGATAATAGTCTCTATACGGCTCAATCTCGTTTACAAAATAAGACGGCAAAACATAAACATCGTGCGTTATGCAGACAGCGAGGACAACTTACAGCAGCTAGTACACCAATTTACGATAACAGCAGCATCATACAATACGAAAAGTATCAATCGATAAAACCAAAAGTCTGGTTATCAGTAAAGAAGTAGATGCAAGTTAGAAATAGATCAAAATGTCATAGAACAAGTGATGGCGTTTAATTATCTGGGTGTGAAAATATCAAATGGCCAAAACTTAAATGATGAAGTCAAACAGCAAGCAGCTAAAGGAGCCTGAATATCTGGAGATCTCAGAAACATAGTATGGAAGAACAAGTTCATGTCAACTGATGCTAAAATGAAGATATGCAAAACATCTGTAAGACCCAGCATAACACATGCAGTGGAAACTAGAGCCGACATGCGAAAAACCAAATAGGTCATGGCAACTGCTGAAATGAACAGTCTAAGAGCTATAATATGGAAAAACTAGCCTTGAAACAGTGCTAAATGAAGAGATCAGAAATCAGTGCAATATCCGGGACATCAGAAAATGGATCAAAACAAGAAGAATGGCTTGGAACGAGCATGTTGATAGAGCTAGTCCAAGCAAGCTGATACGAACGGTCAGTGATCAAGCAATCCATGGAAAATGAGATCGAGGGAGACCACCTAAGAGATGGCAAGACATCATCAGCTGATACACCCCCATAATATGGGTACTTTGTAATAAAACAGACTAATTAGATCTAATAGAAGAAGAAAAAGACCGATAAAAACTATTACTTTCTCTAATTGTAGCAACAATTCGCACAGTATTAATCAACTTGAGAAGAAATATAGTGAGGTGTAGCCGATTAGCGCCTGCTCGATGGTCAGTCGTCATTGTTGCCTTTTCACATTTGCGTCGGAACTTTGGTTTATCCACTGGCTTTGGTTGCATAGCTATTGCCAAACTTAGGTAACAATATAATAATATCCAACGTTGATTGCAGCACCCCCAACATGCAACCCTCCTATAGCCTTGAGTCCAGAGTCGCACAATCCGTGGCAGGGTAGATGCGATGCAAGCCAGTGGTGTACATTAAAACGAAAATGCCAATTTTATCAGTTGCAACATAACATATAGTCCCAAACTTTTTTTTTAAATTATGTTTTACAATATACATTCCAACCAATGCATTTGATTCATCTCATTAAATGATGAGATTAGTTAATACCACTGCTTTTAACTGTGTGGTTAACCACATACAACGAGAAAATCCAAACCCGTTATTGAAGGCCTGTTCTAATGTAATTTTTGTGTGGATTTAACGTCGAATCCGAACAACTAAATACCAGAGAAGGTTTCAGGCATTAAGACCCCACGGTTGCCTACACCGGATTGGGGAATGTGAGTGGCGGGTTACGGCATAGATTTTTATTGCTGCATGGCTTCGGCGGGGAATCGAACCCTAGACCTTTAGCGTTAGAGGCTAAGCGCCTAACCTCTGAGCTACCACCACTCCCCATAGCATATAGGTAGTAGAAAATCGTAGTGTAGGTCCAAAGTTATTTGGAGCCATACATTGCTAACAGACATTTTCCAAACACCCCTTTGAGGGTATTCCATATTATCTGCATTCACACTAGCGCTAGCTGGTCGTGTTTCTCTGGAAAAACATATCATATCACCCTGAAAAAAGTTAAAATATTTAAAAATTAAAACTCATTGGTAAAATGTCATAGCTTACCACTGTTTAAGGGTAGGGTAAATAAAGCCATATGGCCCTTAAATTAACTGACCCAATCTACGGCTTTATTAGTGCTTTTAATTTTGTATATAAAATTAAGTTTTACTAATTCTTATTATTTACAGAATATGGAGTCGAATACTATTGCTTTGCAAAATGTAAATCTTAACGATGACGTGGAAGATTCAGGTATCTGTGTTAACCTCTACGAAAATTTATTTTGTAACATTATTTTATTCTTTTAGATGAGATACCAGCTTATACGGAAATTTTTCTAACTAATCATAAAGTTAAGGAGATAAATATAGAAAAATATGCAGCAAGAAGAGTTATGAAATTATTTAACGGCCACTTATTAGACACCGAAATGGTTGAAAATCATGATAAATTGGAAAAACATTTTGTTACAAAAAACATTACATTTAGAAATATCATGATTAGAGGAATAATAGTTGCATTACAGTTTCTGTCATTTAAGACTAAAGAACGTACGCTTATTTCTGGTAAATAGTTCAATTCTTGTCAATTCTATTCATTTTCATTTTTTGTTTTATTAGTTGATGATGGTACAGCAGTAATGGATTGCTATGTGGAGGAAAATAAATTTGTAGAAAGTACCAGGAATGATGTTTACACTAATCTGCAAAATACCACAGAAATGTTTGAAGCGATACAGTCCGATAATGTTATGTTAAAAGTAATACACCCTTAAGACTGTCATAATATTGGTAACCCTAATGTATTTTAGGCTGCACTGATGGTATTACAACATTCAAGGGATAGAATGAATAAATTACCACATTATAAAAATTTTCAACTTGGCGATAATGTAAGAATTGTTATAACATTTCATGAGATTATTAACAAATTCGTATTTTGCAGGTGGTATTAATTGGAACCTTAAGCGAATATTGTGGCAAAAGATCTTGTTTTGTCTCGTCCATAGTAAAAAATGATAGTAGTAATAACGCTCATTACTTAGAACATGTCTACAATTTGTACCAAACACTGTATTTTTAAACATTAATTTTATCACCAATTTGTAAGTTTTTTTATTTTGTTTACCAAGTACAAAATATACAGTAAGCTGTTAAATGTGTTTATATACACTTTTTAATTAGAAAAACGAAAATACGTTTCAATATTTTATAAACTACAACTTGTACAAATTTTTAATTTTTTAGTTTTAATTTGTTGTGTTGTACACAAGTATTTCTTGTTGACATTATAAATTTTTTTAATATAATTAAGTACAAACCTGTATGATGCACCTAATAACATAAATGTTAAATTTAACTACCTCTGATATTTTTACGTTTATGATACTTTCATATGTCTACAAAGTGTGCTCGCACTGTGAAAACCTTGATTGCAAACTTTGCGGATGTGTCTTGTTGCTTTTGGATGTGTTCGTGAATGACCCTGTTTGTAAGCAATTGTTAGGGATTGCATTAAACAAAATTTTCATACTTACTCTTAAGTCGCTCATTGACATAAAACATGCAGTACATTCCTCGCTTGGATAGATAGGTTGTTCAGTGTCGTCTTTAAATTTTCTTTTCTTAGTAGTATATAAAATGTTACTTCTGGACCAGGACGTTTGGCACATGCAAACATCGTTGAAAAATGACCAAAAAAAGGATATGAAGCAACCGAAAAGGGCCCAAAATCCTTCAAAAATCCCTAATTTTTATGCACCCCAAATATCTATAGACCACCAAAAATTGGCCACACGAAAAATGGTTGAATATCACCCAAAATCAAGCAAAGTTACCTCAAAAGCACCCAAAAAAACCTTACAAAATCCCTTGTGACATCCCAAAATGGCTTTTTACTTCTGGACCAGGGTATTTGGCACATGCAAAATTCATTGAAAAACGACTAAAAAAGGATGTAAAACAAGCCCAAAATCTTATTCAAATCTCTCGGTTTTCTACACCCCAAAATGGATTTTTATTTCTGGACCAGCGAGCATTTGGGCACTTTAAAAAACCTAATATAAATCATGAAATTAGTCTTAAAAAGTTATTAAAATTATTGAAAGGAGGTCAAAGTTCCTCATTTTTAGATACTCCAAAATGGCTTTTTATTGATAGACCAGGACAATAATTGGTAAAATGAAAAAAATGCTTAAAGAGTCTTGGTGTCTGAATATTCCACCGGTTCCAGATGGAACCGCTGCAAAATCAGAAGATCCAATAGCCAATATCTACTATTACTTTTCAAGACACACTTCATGACATTATTTTTGGAGCAGGGACAATTAGGCACATGAAATAATCGTTGAAAAAATCACATAAAATCAAAAAGTTTTAGAATTCTATAAAATTCCTTTATTTTTCAAGTTCTCTTAAAAAGGGCTTTTAAATTTCCGAACCAATATTTATTGAGTATATTTGTTAATAAAAAAGTGCAAAACATTCCTTGTTTTTGTTCAGACTACAATCCGATCTATTCTTACAGCATCTCCTCTTTCACGACAGCTTATACCGTTTATAGGTATGTGTCTATCGAGGAGAATCATCGGCACAATCATCAATCCTGAATTAACAGGACAGGTCTTTAATGTGTATTAACACCAGTACGACTAAGGCTTCTCAAATTAATGAGAAGAAGTAATTTTTTCAATGTTAAACACATTGTTGTTCGGTACTACTGTAAGTTGTGAATAGACAGAAGAGTCCCAAAACCGAGAAATGTTTTTGAGAATATTTGGCAGCACACAGTTGCTCGTCAACCTTCGTCGGTCATCAATCTCTATGGCCACTCGAGATCTCACCAGTTCAAATTTAAGAACAACTGCATTCTCAATAAAAAAGGCGGTGATAGGATTCGAACCCAAAACCTTTTAATCACCAGTCTAACTCTTGACCAATTGAGCTATTTAAGTCTTGTCATTTATAATTTTTAACCGACTTCAAAAAAAGGAGGAGGTTCTCAATTCGTCTGTATATATTTTTAATCGGTTATAATAATACATAAAATTGCACAATATTACGAAATTTGAATAATAAAATCAGAAAAAAAGTTGGATTGCGGGGATTCGAACCCGAGGCCCCTTGCATAGAATGCGAACATTTTACTAACTCGCCTATGGTGGATTTAATACAGGCGCTTTTGTATTGAACATATATAATGATTATAATCTCTAAGCTAATTTTTGAAAAAAATTGTTACTGATTAAAAAATGATATTTTATAATACAATAACACATTTCCTGAACGTGAATATAAAACGTTATAAACATTAAAAAGAAATTATAGTTTTGCGAGACGTACATAATAGGTATCTAAATTGATTTTTTTTATATATACAAACGTAATACGCCCGATCGTGCTTCGTTTAATTTAATAACGAATAAGAAACATCGCTTTGGAACGCATTTAGACTTTTGAGCGTTCTACTTAAACGGTAAGATGGTCGATTTTTCGAGCGTTCGTATAGTTTATAAACATCCCTCAAAAATACGCTGAAATTTCAGTTTCTTATTAAAAAACGAATTTACTGAAACAATTTTTACTGTAATAGAGATTGTTCTTATTCAAATTAACAGTAATAATTTTTAGCCGACTTTTTAATTTGCATACCTAATAATTGAATACTGGACATGATATCACAACCTAATTGTTACGATTTTACATCGTCTAAAAAATGTCAGTGTAGGTAATAAAGCGAATGTAAACTTTGTTGTTTTATAATTTTTTTGTAATACAACGAAATTGAATTTTTTTTGAATTTTATGCTATTAGCCCTTTATAATTTAGTTATTATTATCCGAAAGTATTTTATATTTTGGAAATAATTAAAAGTTAAAAATATTTTTATTTTAAAACGTTATGGCTAGCGCCACCTAGAGCAGGAGAAACATATTGCAGTTGACACGATGGTCGACGAATGCAGTTCCCGTTAACATTAAATGTCCGCTGCCTCGGTCGGTTTCGGATAATGTCAATATGTGATCGCCATTACGCTATTCAGTGCACGTGCACTGTTTTGTGATTCGCCTCTTCGTAAAGTAAGTAAAAGTTTTTCAATTTTTATTAATAAATCGGTTATATAATTCGTCTTAAGAGGCCTATTCGGTGTGTATTTACCTTTGCACAGGTACAATAGTGGTAACTATTCTATTTGTACTATTAACATAAAAATCGTTAAATTCCTCTACTATTTCAGTCCCCACATCAGTCTTTTTGTTTTTGAAACTAATTTCTCCAAAATTTGCAGTATCTGACTTAGATATTATTGTTTTTAAAGTTTTCCACATACGATTGGGATCATGTTTACAATCGTCAATAGTCAGTTCATAATATGCTTTCTTTTCTTTCTTGACTAACTGCACAGTTCTATTTTGTAACATTTTAATTCCTTCCCAATTCTGTCTATTTTTATCAATTAAAAATTTCTTATAACTAGAATTTCTCTCTTTTATTACCTTTAGTATGTCAACATTAAACCACTTATTGCAGTTTCCCGACCTTATTACTACTTCTTTTTTTAGTATTACGTTATCTACTATTTGCATAAACCCATTATAAAATTCATCATATTTTTTATCTACATTATCTGCTCTAACATTAAAATTAAAAGTTGTGCAGCAAATTGTTGCCTCAATAACTGCCTATCAATGTATTGCACTTACGAGTTTCCCTCTTACCAAATTCAATCTTAATTATCTTATGATCGGTAATAAGAGTATCTAATACTAAACAGGTGAAATCTTTACTACTATTACTTATTACTAAATCAACAATAGTGCTACTTAGATCAGTTACACTAGTGAACTCGTCAATTAATTGTTTACAACCACCATCATTTACTATTTGTTTTATGCGATTTGAATAACAACTGTCACTATTCCAATCAATATTAAAGTCTCCTATAACTAGTAAGTGTCCTTTATAGTGGTCAATTAAATCAGCTAAATAGTTTTCAAAAAAATTAAGAAACTGTACACAGGAACCACTTGGTGAACGATACACACATCCCAAGATGACAATTTCTTTATTAATTAACACTTCAATAACTGTGAACCAGTATTCTTTTGGCACTGCATACTTTTCTCTAATTTTGAAATTAATACCAGATTTAACATAAATTATAACGCCTCCAGTATATCTACTATCAGAATCGCATCTCACCAGCTCGTAACCTTTAACGCCTATTTCCCAGTCTTCAACGTCATCGTTCTTGCTTCGGATACACACAATAATTCAGGCTTTTTGGTAGCTAATAACTGTATAATCTCATCTTTATTTGCTATTATAATACTCCTACCATTAAGCGAAAGTAACAAGTTTCTGTCCTTTACTACATCAGCTGCCCTTCCATTTGTTTGTGATTGCTATTCAAGGTCTTCATACTCCACCCTCTTTCTTTGTTGCTCCATTTTCGTTTTCAATACTTCACAATTTACATCATAAGCTCTATGAGTATACTTCAAATCATACTTCTGGTTTACTGTGAAACAATTAATGCACTTATGATTATCCTTAGTGTTGCAATCTTTAGTTTCATGACTTCCATCTCCGCAGTTTCCACAAGCAACATTATTCCTGCAGTTGAATGCTTTATGGTAAAAACCACAACACTTATAGCAGCGCATTACATTGACATATTCAAATACTTGGCAGATAGCCCATTCAGTCTTTAGCATTCCTCTTTTCATTACTTCATTAACTTTTAAGTTATTTCAATGTTCATTTTATAATGAAAATCAGTTTATTTATTTATTTATTTTCCTTCAATTTCGTTTTCCAGGCTAGCCTCAATGAAAAATACTTGCTCGACATACAACTGTTGAACCTGAGTGGTGGATTGAATACATTTGAGCAGCGAAAGATGCAAATTGCTGATACATGTAGAACAGGTGAATACTGGAAAGATTATTTTAAGGAAGAAGCATCAGCAAAGAAAGCCCTTAGAGAAGTGGGGTTTGAGTTTGACGTTCAAAATACTGTGATTTCTTTATTTAAAACCCTCAATGATGGTATACATAGTTACACAGTTGGAAAGAGGGTGGTTGTCTATCAGGATGAGTTCACTGTTGATGAAATGAAGTTGGTTGAAGCTGTCTGGAAACTCTCTCCATTGCGTAAAGGAACTCTCTGTGTGGTAAGTTAACAGGATAACGAATGAGCTAACAAGCTAACCAATTAGTTAATCTAATGCTTATAAACTACTGTGTATCTTATAACCACTTTCAAACTATAACTTTCAAGCAGTGTCTAACATGATTTTTGTGATTTTTGTAATTTTTTGTCGTTCACGGGCCCTCCTTCATAAGATAGCGCCTCTAGGAGGCATAATGGCTTTTGTAGATTTGTAGATTTTTGTAATTTTTTGAATTACTTGTAGATTCCCAGAACATCGGTTCGGAAGGTTCCATCCCATACTCTGTTGAAATTTGGAACGGCTTCACGTGCTCAGAAAAGCAACTCAAAGAAGACATGATTTCCTGAATAATGCTGACAAATCACATTTAAATTATTATTTATTATTAAATAAATTTGTCTCTTTTTCATAAAAGTTAAAGTTGTAAATAAACTTGCAGTATCCGAAAACTGAATTGTGTGCTTTTTTTCGAAGTGTTCAAACTATCCGGAAATGGAGCAGCATCTCTCAATTGCATTTTTTGATGACCTTGCTGGATTTGACATATGCCTTTGCATAAAATGAATATATAGTTGGATTCCAAGCATGTTGAAGGGTCTTTTCTAAGAAAATTGGGCGATGTTGCTATAAAATTGTGCCTCTATAATCTGCAGGTGGTCCAAAATGCTGTTCTGTTTTCTTGTTTTATGAAATGATTCAAACCTTTAGGTTTTTTATAACCTTCTATGCTTTGACATGTTTTAGCCAATTCTGTTACGACCTACACAATGTGGTCCAGTATTGTACTAGAAAAAGTCTTTCTTGTTATAGAGATGTTTAGTTCTTAATGGATTCACCGCTTGGATGCATTTACCTTTCAAAGATTCCAAATGTGCCTCAGTGGTTCTAAATAATGGAGGCTTGTCTTCAACTATATATTTAATTCCAGCTATCGTAGAACCAAAAATTAATTTCTTGTTAAAACTTCGACATGTATTACCATCTTTTGTTTTCTTACATAGTTTTGCTTTATTACACCGAAGGTGCTAGATCCAAAGGGTCGTTTTTAAGCTCAATTCTTACAAAATATTTTTATCACACAATATAGCGCCTGTATTCGTCGACCCTCGTGTCAACTGCGATACGTTTCCCCTGCTCTAGGTGGCGCTAGCCATAACGTTTTAAATTAAAAATATTTTTAACTTTTAATTATTTCCAAAATATAAAATACTTTCGGATAATAATAACTAAATGTATAAAGGGTTAATAGCATAAAATTAAAAAAAAATTCGATTTCGTTGTATTACAAAAAAATTATAAAACAACAGTTTACGTTCACATTATTACCTACACTTACATTTTTTAGACGATGTAAAATTGTAACAATTAGGTTGTGATATCATGACCAGTATTATATTACTGTTAATTTGAATAAAAGCATTCTCTATTACAGAAAAAAATTGTTTTAGTCAATTTGTTTTTTAATAAGAAACTGAAATTTCAGCGTATTGTAGCTGTGCTACTCAAATTAATTACCTGTGCTCGACCTAATCGCTCATAATTAGTCGTTGTTTTGGAAGATGGTTTCCTTATTACGTCACACCAGGTACAGATTTTATTGGTTATTATTGGTTATTGGTAGTACCAATTGCAGAGCACGGTTTTGTGAGTCCCTGAACACCCCGGCCAATAAGACCTATTGTGTTTCTCTGCCTTTGCGTTTTGATTTAGGTGAACAGGTTAAGACCCGTTACTAGGTTTAGTAGCCTGTGGACCAGATCTTCTTCCGGTATGCCTACCTGTGGGTCTATTTCGCCCAACAGGTTGTGACGTCGGCGGTTTAATGCTTCACATTCAAAGATTACATGAGAGGCAGTTTCTTCCTCTTCATTACAGAGTCTGCATATGGGTTCTTCTGTATATACGCCCATTCTGTGCATGTGTTTCCTTAGACTGCAATGACCGGTTAGTAGCCCCGTCGCAATTCTAAGATTATTTCTGTTGAGTTTCAGTATTTCAGTTGTTAGAGTCTGAGATGGTCTTCCCATCATCAGTTTACTGTGTCTTTGTCCTTGCACGTGGTTCCAATATTGCTGGTGTTGTTGTTTGATCCACTCAGTTATTACCCCACGTGCTGTTGCCTTTGTGATACCTAGTACTGGTTCAGGACCAGTAACGGTTGCCTCAGATGCTTTCCTCGCTAGTTGGTCTGCTTTTTCATTGCCTGCTATGCCCTTATGACCTGGCACCCACACCAGTGTTACTTGGTTGTGTTTTGCCAGGGTTTTCAGGTTTTGCATGCATTCCCAGACTAGCTTGGATCTTATCTGCTTTGATGCTAATGCCTTTAGGACTGCCTGACTGTCAGTGAGTATGTGGATAGGTTTGCCTTTGATTTGCCTTCTCAAATTCTCACAGACACAGGTTCCCAGAGCGAATATCTCCGCTTGGAATACCGTGGTGTTTTGCCCCAGTGAGACATGCATGTTGTGCCTTGGGGTTTCGCCGTGTATTCCAGCACCTAACCCGTTATCCATCTTGGACCCATCTGTGTACCAGATCAGCCCTCTTGACGGATTCTGTTCTTCCCTACGACGCCATTGATCCCAGTGCATTTGGATTTCAAATGGTTTGTCGTATGAAATTTTTGGAATCATAGTGTCGCTACCCATGTTTAAAAGAGGGTTTGCGATATCATTTGTGATTCTGGTGTGCCCAAGATTATTCTGGGTTTTTCAGTTCATGTTACATGTCAGCCTGTATGCTGCCATCCTGGCCTCTCCCCTGATGAAAATGTCGAGGGGGGTAGGTTTAGCATTATTTCCATGGCTGCCGTGGGTGAGCTTTTCATTGCTCCTGTTATGCATAGACATGCTCGCCTCTGAATTTTTGTGAGTTTTGCAATTGCCTGCTTTTGTTTGACCTTTGGCCACCAGACCAGGCAGCCGTAGGTTATCATGGGTCTTACCACTGCAATGTATAACCAGTGCACCATGTGTGGCTTTAATCCCCAGGTTTTTCCAACTGTTCTCCGGCACATCATTAATGTACAGATTTTAGTTGCGTGGCTTGTCTGATGCACTATTATATTTTTTTATTTGCCACTTTTAGTAATTATAACCCTACGTTGTGTTTTATTTTTGCTTGCAAATGATTTTATTAGCTTCTTCAAAGTAAACCCACTCTTACAAGGGCAAAAGGGTTGAGAATCTGCTTTAAATAAAACAATCATAAACCTTTTTACCAATCAAGATTGCTCAGCAATTGCGCTCTTACGAATTTGCATAAATCAAAAAATATTTGCGCTTCCAGAGGACGCATACACTTTGCTCACTTGACTGAAAGCAATTCGGACTCTCTTATCCCTTTTCTGAAGACGTCTAAATAAAACAGAAGCCTCGATTTTCTTCGTACGCTCAACAGTATTCTGCGCAAGTTCTCTGTGCTGCTCTTCGTGACCAGTCAGATTAAAAAATCCTCTCCGCTCAAGTACGGGTAACAACCTTTTTATCAAAATTGCAAATCCTGCCTCCAAGATTCGGCTGTGCATCAAGTTTTCCAATCAAATTTCAGTCCGGTTTTAAAAGTTAATTTCATTGGTGCAACACTACAAAATTCCCCACACTAAAATTCCCACTCTTGAGTTTCCTGAATCTTAATTTAATTATTATGCTAAAGCCACCCTAATTTATGTTAACGCGTGAAGCTTCGGCGTTTCCTAGTATTTCAATTTCTTCAAACGCGGTACCTGTTCTCTGACAACTTAATCCCTGCTAATGTGAGCCCTGCAACTTGGGTTCTTGCGCGAATTCCGCAACGACACACACCCTCAAATAAAATGTGATCTATGCAGTCGTAAAGGGGATTAAACTAATTTATTTGCAGACCTTTTACATAAAAGAAAATAACACGTTTATTCCCTCGCATGTGTGAATACACGTGTGTAAATTGCTAACTATTATAATTACCAACAATATCGTAGAACGAATTAACCCATTAAGGTAACAAACTTAAGTATTACATTATTTAAATCTAATGTCTTTTATTCTTAATCTACCTGTAAAAATTATCTACTCTTTACCTTTCCCTGTAAATTAGTAATAAGATCTCAAAAGGCGATTTCTCACAGTATTTTTGAGGGATGTTTATAAACTATACGAACGCTAGAAAAATCGACCATCTTACCGTTTAAGTAGAACACTCAAAAGTCAAAATGCGTTCCAAAGCGATGTTTCTTATTCGTTATTAAATTAAACGAAGCACGATCGGGTGTATGTGTACAAAGTTTGTACTACAAACACAGTGGAAGCAGATTTCCGCTTACCGGCAACCAGCGCCGAGTCGCGCTTATAAGCTTGCAAAATGAATGCATGTTTTTAAATTGACAAGTATATACAGTTAAAGCAGGTCGACGCCGGCAACCAGCGTTCTCGCTTTTACCGGAATGACAATTTAGTTTATTTCTGCTTTTAGTACGCGCTGGTTTAGTGGTTGTACCATGGTCCATGGATAAGGCGTCACTTATTGCGGCGGTTTTTGAAAAACCCCCTATTTGGGACAAGAGGGAGAAGTTGCATTGCAACCGGAATGTGATTGATAAATATTGGAGAGAAATAAGCACTCAAATGAAAGAAAATGGTAAGTATTTACAGTATTTATTTATAAAACTTATAGTTGACCAAACATAGGTAATTTTTTATTAAGGGTTTTAGGTGTACGATAAAGGATTTTCAGAAAAATACGTTACAAAAATATCGCGAATATTTTTTGCTTCACTTAGAGGTCTTCCCGTCATTTGTCTTTCGGTATTTCCCTTGCAATATTCGACAGATCCATCGCTAAGATCTTTGAAAACCTTCCTTATCCAGTGGCGGATCTTGATTTTGTGGGGCCCCAGGCGCAACCTGATCTGGAGGCCCCCTATTGACCCTACTAAGAATGGGATGGTTCAATAAAATGAACAATGCAGAAAATCACAACGTTTTTTTTATTTTTGGAATCAACAAAAACATAAACACAAAAATAAGATACGGAAATAAAAAAATATTCTCAGGTACTAGAAAAAAAATAATCACATTCCCATTTAAAAGCAAAAATCACATTCTCAGGTAAAACAATCACAAAAAAATTCAGCATCATATTTTTACTAATTTAGTATTACTAATTGGACTATGTCCAATATTGGACAGATAGATGAACAGTGTTCCACTTTAAACGAGTGGTGCTCGTTTAAAGTGGAACTTTTCTTGCCTTCATTCTTGCGAACTTATCAATAATAGATTCATAATCTAACAATTGAACAAAATCATGTTGTATAAACATGAGTGACAAATTGCTCAAACGTAATTGACTTAATGAATTACGTAAATAATTCTTAACCTGTTTAAGTACGGAGAACGAACGTTACCGCTTGCATTGCAGTTAGGCATTGTCAAAAAGATTCTCAAAATAGTTACTACATTAGGAAATGTAGACTGCAGTCCGTTAATTAATAATTTATACATATCGACAGGATCGGATACGTTTTCTTCCTTAGCATATTTGATGAAATGGAGAACTTCATCTTTAATAGTATATTATAATACAAGTGTATAAGCAGGCCTTTAAAGCACGCGCGACGGGTTTAAAAGCACGAGGCGAAGCCGAGTGCCTTTTAACGGAGTAGTGCTTTAAAGGCTCTTATACACGTGTATTATACGCTATTTTTTATTATACCTGCATCATAATCTAGAAAATAAGAAAAATATAGCTAGGAAGCAGCATTTTGATTTTGATTCATTTTACATAGTAGTCTATGATGTGACGTCATATCATTTACCTGGAGATTGGTTAGCATTTTTTGTTGTTTATGTTGCTATGTGAATTCGAGTTATTTTTTTTCGCGTGTTTGTAATTTGTTGCTTCAAAATTGATGACGTCATTGTTGCTTAGCAACTTTAAAACACCGGGGTGTTTTAATGTTGGGTTTACGCGCGCTTTTTGGTTTGTTTTACAAGGATTATGATGCAGGTATAATAAAAAATATATAATGTCGATATCATTGCCGTATTTCAACGATAATCTATCCACACATTCAATAATTTCATCCGTACTCATTTTCTCATTTTTTTAATTGGCATCAATGACTATTACCCAATACCCACAATGAAAATAGGATTTAAAAGATATTAAAATTTGCCTACAATTATTATTTTATAATTCTCATATTAACAGACAGTAAAAATTTAATTTTGGTTTTTGAGGATGAGGCACCCAACGATTCTGAGGCCCCCGCTTTGCTGAGGCCCCAGGCACGCGCCTCATGCGCCAGTGCGGCAATCCGCCACTGTCCTTATCAATGATTGTATTATGTAAAATGCAAATACATTTAATAATACTGTCTGCTGTCTCAATATTGGTTTCAATGCATTTTGAAAGTATACGCCATTTTGCCGTAATTATTCCAAATGTACATTCTATCCATTTTCTAGCGCGAGATAAGCGTTTATTAAAACATTCGTGCTCAATACATACATTTTTTCCACCAAAAAGTTTTAAAAGAAAAGGTAGGAGTGGATATGCCTCGTCACTTATTAGTACAAAAGGTGCCTTTATTGTTGTTTGGGGAAAATAAGATGGTTCCGGAATACGTAGTTGATTATTTTTTAATTGGCGATATAGTTCCGAGGCCTGAAATGTACCACCGTCGCTCTGTTTACCGTAACCGCCAATTTCTACAGCAATAAATTTGTAATTAGCGTCCGCTACGCCCTGTAAAACTACGGAAAAATAGTGCTTGTAAGTTATAAAACATCGATCCTGAATTTTTAGGACAAACAATGCGAATATGTTTGCCGTCGATGGCTCCAATGCAGTGTGGAAAATTCCAAATATTATTAAATTCTTCTGATATCCTTTGAAAATCTTGTTTCTCCGGAATTGGCACGTGAACAGGTTGTAACACAGCGTCACGTGACATATGAATTATATATTCTCGCATAATATAACAAGTGACATGATTAATTATTGATGATCTATTCTTGTTAAAACCGAAGCAGCACATTCAACTCGTGTATTCGCACTTATTGAATCTGCAGCTCCGTTTCAACTCGAAAATATCATTGATAATAATCGTATTGTTATATTATGGCTGAGAATTTATATGACTCGTGACGCTATTTAAACCAATGAGATGCATAAAAATGCATAATTACGTTTTAGCATAGCTGTAAATAAAACAAAAACAAAAAATCTTGTTGTTTTATTTACGTATGTTGCGTTGGTAACCACCTTACGATCATAGCAACTATAACAAAATTATACTTGGTAAAATAATTTTGGTTCGCCATAATACTTTATTCATTATATTCTCATACTATATATAACTCGTGCTATGATTAATTATCGATGATTTATTCTCATTGTAATTGAAGCAGCACATTCAACTCACGCATTCGCACTCGTTGAATCTGCAAATCGGTTTCAACTCAAAAATATCATCGTTAATAATCATATTACTTCAAGAAGAAGTCGTTAGAGACGTCTTTCGAAATTCTACCACAAAAATCAGCCGAAAAATACAATCGCCAGTATGACATTCATGGAGTGGTGCAAAAAAACATGGAATTAAAAAATATAGTGAAAACGTTTTACTGGCGTATTTTTCCGATTCATCGAAAGAGTATTCTCCTTCTTCGATGTGGTCGTATTATTCCATGGTAAAAGCAACCATTTCAGTAAAAAATGACTTTAACATTAGTAATTATAAAAAACTTACGGCTTTTTTAAAACAAAAAGGAAGAAATCATTTTCCAAAAAAGTCCAAAACTGTTTCACACGAAGAAATACTTAAATTTTTACTAAATGCACCGGATGAAATCTACTTGATGGTGAAGGTAATTTATGCAAACTTTTCAAAACCAATTTGATATGAATGTAGCAAGTATTTTAGATTTGTGTTGTGATTGGCATTGCTGGGGCTTGCCGTAATGATGAACTTCTGAATTTAAAAGCAAGTGACACAAAGAAACAATTCTGGTTGTTCATCTAACTAAAACAAAGGCCAACAGGCCTCGATTATTTGTGATCACTTCAGAGTTTGAAGGAATAGTAAAATAAATAGAATTATTTAACAAATATTTAGTTCTGCGTCCTAAGCAGACGCCCCACGACCGATTTTTCATAACTTATAGAAATGGCAAATGCACAGTCCAACCAGTTGGAATCCATACTTTTGGAAGTGTACCAAGCAAAATTGCCAACTATCTGCATTTGCCAGAACCATTACTTTATACGGGACATTGTTTCCGTCGAACGTCCACCACACTCTTTGCCAACGCAGGCGGCAGTACGGAAAATTTAAAACGCCACGGAGGGTGGAAAAGCGACACGATTGCAGAGTCCTATGTTGAGGAATTTGTGCTCAATAAAACGAAAATCGCAAAGACGAGTTTAGTTGAAGGTCAAACTGATGTTACCATTGATAATTCTACTGAAGATTCACATAATCAAATTATTAACAGAGATAATAATCCTCAAACATTTTCAATTCAAACTCCGACTTAATTTTTATAATGAGTCAGGGTGTACGTTCACGTTTAATATAACAAATAATAAGTAGATTTGTTTTGTATTCGCTGTTATTTTTCTATCTGTTTACTTTGTCATAATAAAATATGATAAGTTATAATATCTCCATGTTTTTAAATTATAGATTTTTACGGTTTGCGATAAAAGTTTGTATGCACCACGTCAGTAAAGTGTCTTTACTGACTTGGTACATAAATAACTATTATATAACTTCAACAATATTTATTTATTTTAACCTTATACCTATTTCGACACGATTGCACGTCATTGTAAGATTATGGTGTTGCTATAGGATTATAGGAACAATAAAACTGGATGACTTGATCTTGTTTATCTATGTCTGCAGATGTCTTAATTAACGTCTGATAATGGTGTATCTAAAGATCAAATATTCTTTTAAATTCACCCTATTGGACATTTTGGAATTAAAAGTCGTCGTCTGCAGACATAAACAACCAAGAACAAGTCATCCCATTCTATTCTTTCTGTAGCAACACCATAATACCAACCGTTTGCATTTTAATCTTACAATGGCGTTCAAAAATGTCGAAATAGGTATAAGGTTAAAATAAATAAATATTGTTGAAGTTATACAGTATTTTATTAATACATTAAGTTACTACTTACCATATTGTTACTTGATTGTAAACAACTGTTTTATTCTAGGCAGGTTTAGATTCCATCGCTTTCCACATTACACCTTTCTTTTTTTGCATTTTTTCAAAAATTTTATAATTCAACCATATTAAGTATTTAAATAGATGAAAAGCAGAGAAAATTCACTATAGGATTATGTGGAAAAAATATGCAATGCGTAATAAATGTCGATGATGTCATCGCGAAAAATTGGCGGCAATAAACAATTTTTGTTTTCGTCAAATTGTAGAAACAATTGCCCCATTTAGAAATATACAGGGTGTTAATAAATTGTAGGGACAAATTTCTAGGGCTTGCAAAACACAACAAAGCAGACAACTTTTGTTAATAAATGTGTGGTCAAAAGTGTTTCCTTTCAGGGATAAAGCTTCTCAAAGATTCTTTAAGAAGCGCCTAAATGTAGGCAACTCAATTTACTACCTACTATTTGTTTCTAGAACGACGGAAATTAATACAGGATAAATAAAGCCCCCTTTCCCGCTTTTCAAATTCAAATTAAATTTAAAATAGATTAATTAACGAAATGTTTCAAAACTAAGCAATAGAAAAAAACCAAAAGTACAAAGTAAAAATCAACTACTTGAAAAATTTACAATAACTAATTCAAAAATTAACAAAATTATAGTAAATGTTCAAAATGTCTCCCCCCCCAGCTTGAACCATGGCTTGTACCTTCTGTGGATGGTACGGATGTAGCTGCTGCTCATGTAGTACCTCCCATACTGAAACATGGTTCACTCCCATTTCATGAGCGATGGCTCTTAAACTAGTAGAAGGATTTTCAGTCACTCTCTCCAAAACTTCTTCCTCAAAATCCACCGTTCGCCTTGTTCTGGTAGTTCCACAGTTGTGTCTGTTGACAACGAATGTACCTTCCTCCCGCAGCCGACGTGAAACTACAATAAAAGCCTTGTGCGATGGATGATTCCTATTCGGAAAAGGTTCTTGGTACAGGCGAGCAGCTTCGCGTGCGTTACCCCAAGCAGCTCCATACATTAACATCATGTCATGCTGTTCGGCAAAAGTATAATTTGCCATAACACAAAAATACGAAACACAGAACAAAAATAACAAAAAAAATAATTATCAAAAAAATCACACAACTAATAAATCGAATTATAAAAGGCATAGAAAGAATCGAATGCAAGAAAAGTCAAAAAATATCACAAAAATATCGAATTGTGTCAAAATTGACGTTATTTGAATGCTTGTATATCTAGTTCTTTTCTTTTTCAAAATTCAGTGTGACCTGTGCAAAATAATTGAAAATGCAATTTGAGTTGCCTATTTTCAGGTACTTCTTAAAGAATCTTTAAGAGGATCTATTTTCTAAAGGAAACATTTTTGACCACACATTTATTAACAAAAGTTGATTGCTTTGTTGTGTTTTTTGCAAGCCCTAGAAGTTTGTCCCTACAACTCATTAACTGTATATGGTTTGTTGGGGTTAAATAAAAAATGTCGTTACAGCCTTGGGCTTTTTTTGTAGAACAGGCTGTACCTACTGTAATTTTAGAATGAAATAGAAGAAAGATCTTAAGCATCGTGTTTATTAAATATTAAATAAATGACGCAACAATTGGATTTCTTATAATAGGTTTATTATTACTATATTATATATGTTTACTATAGTGTCAAAAAAATAATCTGGAAGTTTATGCAACATAAATTTATATGTCTGTTACATTAGGTGCTAGCCCGCAGTTCTGTCAACCTGAAAATTTCATAATGTCAAAACATTTTATTAATTTGGTAACGAAAATGAAAATTTAAAAACGCTACCAGTTACAAAATTACAGCAGCTGCTTCTTGGCATTATTTTGTAGGTACATACATCTTTTTATGTTTTTTAAAACCGCAATCAAAATAAAATTAACGTTTGACAATTTGAAATAAAACAATCTGCAATAAACTCATTATTTATCTAGGCACAAACAAAGCAGCCACTGCGATATTTTTGTTTACACCATGCATAGGTACCGTTGTCCGCGATGATCGTGCGTCTGACACACACAAATCAACGTATACGACCATGACTTACCCTATAATTATAATAATACATACCAGCCAGCGTGTGTCACGTTCGTCGCGACGCGTCGTATGCGTCTGACAATCAGTAATGTCATATCATAATCGCCCTCGTGATCGTCATATTGTAATATTATTGTTTTCTGGGGCAGTGGGTAGCGGGTGGACACTTCTCTATGATCCCGATAGAGAATAGGTACACTTCAGGGAAGCGTCCCTGCCCACACGAGCCGTGGGTCCTTCTCGCCTCCTAGCAAATGAGAGGGATTCATGTCCCAAAGCCCTATCCTATCCAATACCTATCTACCCTTCTTATATCCTACCTAAACTCACTAACCCGTCTGGCCAGCGAGCGTGGTGTCTTGGCCAAACAAAACCTTCTATATCCCATATGAAAGTACAACGAAAGAAATGGCCCAAGTTCCCGGCGGCTTGCAGATCCCGAACCAAGACAGCGGCTGGAACAGGACTCAGGCCAGGGGTGCTAAGAATACCCGGGCTACGGCAGGCTGTAAAAACACAGCAAAACTAACAATTGCAACAATAAATGTGCAAACCCTATTTAAGGAAGGGGACATAATATGCGCTAGAAGAGGAAGTAAAAAAGATCACATGGGACATCATAGAGCTATGTGAGACGAGAAGAGGAAAACACTGTAGTATCTTGCAGACGGGACATACATTATACTGCAGAGGTGCAGAAAATGAAAACCAAAGAGACGTAGGGTTTATAATACACAAGAAAATAGCACCATAGATCATAGAATACGACAGTATTTCAGACAGAGTAGCATCTATAACAATAAAAATATCAGACAAGCACAAAATAAAATGCATTCAGTGCTACGAACTACGAAGACCTTGCTACAACAATGAACAAAAGCAAGAATGAAAACACATACACCATCGTTATGGGAGATCTAATTGCCAAACTAGGCATACAGGAGATACAGGCTACTCGAATTCTTAACACACAACCGACTATATGCGATGAATTCATTCTTAAATAAGAAAAAGCAAAGAAAATGGACATGAGTCAGCCCAGACGGTAACACTAAAAACGAAGCAGACTATATTATTTCCAATACAAATCAAATAATACAAGATGTAAGCGTGCTGAACTCATTTAGAATATCTAGTGACCATTGACTAGTAAGAGCGAAAATAATAATAAACTACCCCCTAAAACACCTCCAAGCACAAAAAAGAAGGCAAACATCCATAGATCTACAAAAACTGAAAAATAATGGTGAACGATTCAGTCAAGTAGTTAAGCAAAATATGGAAAAATACAAAGAAGAAGCAAACAAAACTAAACTAGAAACCCTAGCTGACAAACTGACAACATCATTAAAGAATGCTGCCCAGAAAGCAGCAAAGAAAGAAAAAACCGAAACAGACAAACGTAGTAAAGAAACGAGGGAAAAAAATAGAACAGAGAAATAAACTATCAAGAGAAAACAAAACTGAACACCCAAAAAATAATAGTAATATCAGAAAATTTCTACAAAGCTATATATACCTCGCAACTTGATGAAAGCCCGGAATGTCAAGCACCCAGAGAAAAAGTTTTAACCGTTGGATCGGAGGAACTACCAAACATTGAGAAAGAAGAAGTGAAGCTAGCTCTGGACAATATGAATAACAACAAAGCACCCGGGGATGACGACATAGAAATAGAACTTCTGAAAGAAGGAGGAGAAGAGGTTATGAACGGGTTGTGCGAACTATTTAATGAATGCCTGAAAGAAAGAGAGATACCAGATACATGGAACAATGCTATAGTCGCTCTCTTCTATAAAAAAGGAGACCCAAAAAGCCTAGAAAACTATAGGCCTATTAGCCTGCTATCACAGGTCTATAACCTCTTTACAAAGATCATAACCAATAGACTTACTAGACGTGTCAACCGGTAGAACAGGCTGCGTTTAGAAAAGACTACAGCACATGCGACCATCTACTAACAGTTTGAATATTATTTGAAAAAGCTATTGAATATAACCGGAACATTTGCATGGTTTTTATGGACTTCTACAAGGCATTCGACTCAGTAAAACACTGGATAATTCTCAGTGGACTGAAAAACCCCAGAATTGATCACAGATACATTCAAATAATAAAATATATATATGAAAAAGCAACATCTGAAATCAAATTACATCAGAACACAAATAAGATTAACATCGAAAGAGGAATTCGACAAGGCGACACTGTGTCGCCGGGAAAAGTCTTCAAACATCTAAAATGGGACGACAAGGGCATATTAATAAATGGCATGCGATTAAATAATCTAAGATTCGACGATGATATACGTATTGTAGCCGAAAACCCAGAAAACTTAAGACAAATGATGTAAGAACTAAACGAAGAAGCGGGTAAAATGGGGTTAAAAATGAACCTAACAAAGACAAAAAAAAACTATGAGCAAGATATACCCTCAAATAAACATTAAAAACACCGAAATAGAAAACGTCGACAACTGCATATATCTGGGCCATCAAATAAAACTGAATAGAGAAAATCTGACCACCGAAATATATGGAAGAAGAAGAAGACTGGCGTGGATGGCATTCGGTAGGCTGGAACATACTCTCAAAAATAAATATATCTCTCTAAGATTAAGATCGCTACTATTCGAACAATGCATCATTCCCGTGCTAACATACGGATGCCAAACATGGACCATCACCAAACAATCAATTAAAAAAATAGCTGTGACATAGACAGCAATGAAGAGGCAAATGCTCGAAATATGTCTAAGAGACAGGAAAAGCAATATATGGATTCGAAAAACTACTAAGATCAAAAATGTAATTGAAACCATTGCTGAACTAAAATGGAATTACGCCGGCCATGTAGCTAGATGTAAGGACGGCAGATGAACTAATGCGATTTTACATTGGAGGCCATATATTGGAAAACGTGTAAGACGGCCACCATCACGCTGGACAAATGATCTGAAACTGACAGCAGGATTAAATTGGACAAAAGTAGCACAGAACAGGAAAATATGGGAAAATATGAAGACGGCTTATGTTCAGAAATGGATTGTAGAAGAAAGCCACTGAGATTGAGATTGAGATTGTTTTCCGAGTATAATCTAACACGTGATCATCAATTTATTTTGGGATTCTTCCTTTATGCTAATTATTTTAGCATTTTTCTAACTTAGTATTTTGATATCACTCGTCTATTACACATAACTTTCAACATTAAACACATTTAAGGTCACTTTAGTGCTGTTTATTACAAAGTTTTTACTTAAAAATTAACGTCTACCTTATTTAAAAGCCTTACATTTCATTAAATATCAAAAAACCTAACTCAAATCACTGTAGTAAAATTCTAGAATTAATTACTGAAATAAATAAATCTACCCATTTGACCGACAGTATCTAATATTTGCCTCCGGATATAAAAACTGTTCATTTAGGTCTTCACTTATAAGCGGACCAAATTGCAAAAGCATTAATTCAAAAGTAACTATCGTCCCTGCAATCTAAACAGATGAATAACTTGAGAATTATCCAAAAAGATGAAATTCCTGACTTACTCTTAAAAGAAAACTTCTTGAAATGAGAAAAAATCTAGAACCAGTGATGCCAACAGGATGTGTGTGAATTTGCTGTACTAATCTCTCTATCTGCAAGAAATTTTTTGAAACATGATTAGTGTTTAAACCGATATTTTTTGTGCGTGAAAGTTACTTCTGCACAGTAATTTTCTGTAGGTAGTGAGTGCAAAATTTTCAAAGGTTCTCGACTTTCATCATTTATCCATGCTGCATATATGGAAACTGCAAACGTTCTTGCCAACAGAAATCCAAATGAATAGAAAAAATACACTGCGGGTATCACACCATATCGAGGCCTAAAAATATAGTCAAATTGTCTTTTCTTCTTCACGTATTAGAAAACACCAATTTAAATGTTGTAAGTGAAGTATTTAATAAACCAAAATTACAAAGTGCTACTTACTTGAGGCTGTTGTATAACTGAATGCATATGAAAAATAGATTACTAATATAGGATATCGTAACGATAGGTCCAATGTGCTTGTCTAAAATTGTACACAATAACGATAACCTATTGTAATCTTCTCGAATTTTTTTCCAACCCGCTTGATGCATTATCTGTCGTATTATAAATAATATAATATTGTACTGTCATTTTTGGATTTGTATTAACATACCTTGTTAGTTTCTAACCTATTGCAAACTTGTTTAAACCTTATCGCTACAGCAGAACTCAACAGCATAATGAATAAATCAAAGAAATTCCAACAAAATGTAGCAAGGATATTTGCAATCTGTAATAGGTAAGGTCAACAATTAGAGCTAAATTTAAATAAAATTAATTTTAGGTTAGCTACCTCTACCAGTACAGCTTTCCAGTGCGAATAGGAGACAATGGCGAAAACGTGAGGAAATGCAAAACCAAAATATATTTCAGCGTCTTGGTACTGACAATTCCACATCGAATTAAGTGCATTGAGAACGAACAACAAATGTTCCGCTAAAATGAGGATACATTAATATATGTTGAATAAGTTAGAATTAAATGCATTGACAACGAACAAATGTTTCAATAAAATGACGATACATTAAATACGCTGAATAAGTAAAGGAATTTCCAATGTATTGAAAGCTACATTTATTATTGTCAATGGTACTGAAAGAAATTACATGTAAAATAAATTGTAATACTTATAACCAGTGGCGGTCTTTTCAAAAACAATCAAATTCTAACTTTCAATAAAAATATTTACAGTTTTTCCTTTTAACACCACATTAAAAATTAGGCCACAAATAAACAGACCGTTGCCTTTAAATACAGTTTCGTATACTCGAAGGCCGAGCTTATCGGACCGAATGATTCCAGCGACGACACAATCAAGCTATCTATTATTCTTAATACCATTTGCGTGAACATTGATACAAATAATGCAATAATCAAATAGACAGTTGCAAAGAAATAGTAGGGATTTCAGAACGAAATAGGCACGACAAAGGTACGGTCCCTGTAGTACTTTACTTGCGCCGATCGGCGGCAGTTAGTTGCATCGTGCGTGTTTGGAAATTTGCAGTAAATATGGAAATTCTCGTTGACCAGCTTTTAAAAGAAAAATGTAATAGATACTCTTACGAAAAACAAATAGAAATAAAAAATCATGGGCGATGTACTTCAAAATTGCTAAGGCAGTTACAGACAGACAGTAGGAAAAAATTTTGATCGTTTAATACTGAATGGTATAAAAGAACAGACTGGCTAACTGGTAGCGTATCAAAAATAAAAAAAATTGCTGGAATTGCTTACTGTTTTCATCTATATCTAACCCCTCAAAAGTATAACCTGAAACAGGATACTCTCTGTTTTAAAAAATCTTTCAGCTGCAATTACGACCAAAGAACAATTATCTGCAACTGTAAAATAAGATTATAATTCTTTGGAAAATCACGCATTAACTTTGGTTTAGACGAAGGATAACGTTATAAAATTAAAGTGCATAACAACGAAGTGAAATTTTATAGGAAGTTTATGCGTAGATTAATTCATTTAACAACAGGTCTTGGCAAATTGGAGTTGCTGTAATTTTGTTACTATTTAATCTTAATGTTAAATATTTCTTGCTATTGCTACCCAAATTTTAAACCCACGGAACGCCACTGCTAATAACTAATAAGTAATAACTAAGAAGATATTTTATTTTTCTTACTTAATGCGAGAACTAAAATAACGAAAGTCATAACTTTAAAACGCCTTTTTAAGTTAGGGGGAAATCCATAGCTTCTCATAGACAATTCCACTTTTGTCCATTCCCGAATCAAACTACTCCAATTACGTGCAATTCGTACAAAATATAATGCACCAAAAAAATTACATATGTAAAAAGATAAAGTAGCTGCAAAAGTTCAATAAAATATTTATGTAATTACAAAATAAAAAATTTCCATGATTTTACCTGTTTTATCCAACATCAAGCCCACCATAATAAACTGAACACAGCAAAAAACTGCACATGTAAAAGCTCCAGACAAATTAAAAATTGTATAAAGAAACCTTAACGATTTCCATTTGAATTTAATGCTCTGATAGTCTTTTCCTGTTATTCCATGCAAGGGCATTATTCCAAAAAACTGTGCAATGACAATAACGAAGGACATGGAATTGTGAATTGACTCCGGATGAGACATGGATTCTTTCGATTGAACCGCTATAGTTAGGTGAGGTTTAACCTCATCCATTTTCTTTAGTAAACTCATTCATATAATTTTTAAACGTATATATTCACTTTAAAATTTCTGTTAATAAATTTTGGTATAAAGATATTTAAATTTATTGCTTCTTCACGTGTCTACGGAATGAATATTAATGTATCAAACATTAATGCCAGAGTGCACTATACTTTCATATCTTTTCGATTGATTGCGGTAGAGCTGTTTTTCCATTTACTAACACTCTTGAAGGCTTTATCACCCTGTCAATCAAAATGTGCAAACATCGGGAAGATCAAAGAAAATGATTTGGCAAAAATGTAAAAAGATCTAAAAACACTGTAATTCGAATCTGAACTTAAATACAAAAATCGTTAAAGAAAAAAGGAATTTTTTATCGATTTACACGTGTATGTGAAAAATTCATTGCGTGAAAGAAGCTGCAATACGACACATGAGAAAAGACACCTGTTTTGGTATTTTATAAAAGCGATAAAATTGTGACAAACGAGAAAAACACTTCGGCTAAAGAAAATATTGTTTTTAGGGTACACGGAAAAACAAAGTGAGTATTGATAAAACGCGTGCTCTTGTAAATACTTGTACATATGAACCAAAAAGATTTAAATCGGCAAATTGAACTAACACTAATTCATGTCAAAATTACTCCTCCAACCTGTAACAATAAAAGTATATGTAAATTGTTTGAAAACGTTAATGGGGTAATTTTGTTTACATTACTCATATTTTATTGATTTTAGGTTATCTCAAAAGACATTTATGGATGCATTTAATACTTTTTACCTACTTTAACACGATAATGATTTCACCATCATAGACACGGTTTTCAACACTCACGGCGATTATCTACTTGGGTTTCATCGAATAAACTGCATATAAATCAAATAGACTACATACCAATAAAAGTCAAAAGCAAGTGCCTCGTGGGGATAAGATCATAAACTACTACCGACCTCAAAACAAAGTTTCACACAACGAAAAGATGTGAAATAATCATGAAATTACCAACACCAGACGAAGTGACATTATGACAAGAACTACGAGCACACAAAGAGCCTGGCATCTCCAAAAGACTAGATGAAATCTGGCAGGAGACAAAATATAGATCACAAAAGCTGTAAAGACATGTAGTTGAAGCGAAAGAAATATCAGGAAAAAACAGTAAATGTTTGATGAAACAATACAGAAAATAGAAAAAAAAGAAGAAAAGTCAGAAAAGAAAATCTATCAGCAAATCAGACAGACTCAAAAATTAAACAATTAAACTTAGCTATCAAACACTTACGCAGAAAAGATAAAAACAGCCACACCAATGGAGTGTGCGATGAAATAGAACAGCATGCGGTCTGCAACGAACCACACCAGCTCTCCAAAAAAATTAAATACTAAACACGAGAATTCAAACTACGCCTCAAGTTATACAAGACGAAAACAGTAATATAATTAGGATTGCAAAGAATATAAGTTAAGTTTAGAGGCGATATTGTTGTAACTTATTCAACGACTCTAATGCTACCACAACAACAGCAACACCAGAACCACAACAATGCGAGCCTAACATCTTAAGAGCGGAAGTAAAAAGAGCCATAACAAAGCTTGGTAACCGAAAAGCTCCTGGCATAGATGGAATAACAGCCGAAATCATAAAGGCAATGAGGGAGACCGGTGTCAAAATAATACACATAACATGGGGAAAAGTGTGGCAGTCAGGAAATTGGCCACAGGAATGGTGTGAATCAGTTTTTATATTGTGAAAATTATAGAACAATTGCACTGATCCCGCACAATTGCAAGGTACTGCTTAACATTATACATTAACGACTGAAGTCATCATATTTTCTACCCCAAATATCGGACGAACAGACTGGATTTATACTTTGTAAAAAAACCTGCGAGCAAATTTTGAACACTCGACAACTCATTGATAAAACCCGAGATGTAAATGTCAAGATGTACTTGTGCTTCGTGGACAACCACAAGGATTTGACTAGGTGAAATGGCTAAAATTCTGGAAAGCATTAACTGAAATGAGCACACTCACACCTAATAATACTTATTCGGAATTTATATGAGAACAATAACACAAAAGTTAGAGTTAATAACACGGACTCTCGTCGTTTTGCAGTCGAGCAAGGGTGAGACAAGGGTGTATTCTTTCCCTCTATCGTTTAACATGTGTACGGAATACATAATGCGTATGGTCCTTGAATAGTGGGAAGGGGGATTAACCATTGAAGGAGGGACTATAAACAACCGAAGGTACCTACGTAGACGATACCCTTATCAAAGCAGCGCAAGAAGGGAAATTCGAGACTACCAAATCCAAAATTAAAGTGATGATCGTAGACAGAAGGAACGATAATCAGCCCCAGATACAGAGAGTCGCTGAATACGAAGTCGTGGATCTATTTCAATACCTGGGTTCTATAATAACCACTAGAGGACAATGCAAACCTGAAACTAGAAAACGCCTAGCAATAGCGCGCACGACAGTTACAAAACTCACACAAATATGGAGAAACACAACCATAACGAGAGCCACCAAAACAAAAAGGCTACTACATACGTTAGTATTTCCTATAGCAACTTATGTGGTCGAAACGATCAAGAAAGCAGACAAGATAAAAATTTACGCCGTTGAAATGTGGGCTTACAGACGATTGCTACGCATATCCTGGACGGATATATCAATGAACAGAATCTGGTTCTTTGCTGAAGCGACCAACCTGTTCAATGAAACCTACATCATTTAAGAGGCACAGTGAGCACTAGTAGCTGAGTGCGGGGGGACGTTAGTTCTCCGACCCATTGTAAATTATTATGATTATCAGACCATGAACGGCCCACAGAACCAATTAATTGATCTTAAAGGATTAAATACTTCGGGAATATTATTAGTCGCAATAATGACATGGAAGCACTAATATTTAGAGAAAAAATGAAAAGACACCGACCAAGAGGCAGATCACCGATGCGATGGATGGATCAGATACAGAAATTAACAGGTCAAACATTTCAGGAAGCCGCACTTGCAGCCCAGGATAGAGAGCTTTGGAAATTGACCGTCAATTCAACTACATGGCTCATAATGTTACTTTACCTTTACGAGGCGCCGAAGGAAAGAAGAAAGAGAGACAATAACACGGGAGGTAAGTGTGAAAAATAAACTATACATATTAAAAAAATACATAACAATCCAAATTTTCCTGTATCTGTAAAATGCTTAATAAAAGGTTATCTGTCAACAATACTTACGTGTAAAATAAGAGCTCTAGTCACATTAAACATTTTATTTCCTGTAAAAGCCACACAATCGTAGCTTATTTGCAGAAGGAATCTTTGAATCTGCAAAAATAAAATGGATTCTTAATGATTTAATCAGAGGCAGGCATTGGCTTAATCACAAGTTTACCTAAGTCTGGTAAATATTTTTATATTATTTTTTGCCTCTGTATTATATTGAGTAGATGAAACAGAATTCAAAGCGAAAGACGGTTCTTTACTTTCGTCATTAACCCAAGATACGTAGAGCGCCATTAATATACCTCGAATCAACAGAATTACAAAAGCAAAGATGTAGTAAATCTGTTGGGAATAAGAGAACATATTGTAAACACATCTTTAGTGTTAGTTAGTTACATTTGTAGTGTAATATTTAGTGTGGTATTAGTGTCCAAGTACTTCACTAGAATAAAGCTGTTGTAGTCACAAACAGAGCTACAGAAATTTTAGAACTAGTTCATTCAGACTTGTGCGGGCCTATGGAAATTAGTTCTATTGGTGGAGCCAAATACTTTCTTACTCTAATTGATGATTTTTCTCGAAAAGTATTTGTATATTATTTAAAATCCAAAACTGAAGTTAAGGAAGCCTTTGTAGATTTTAAAAACTTAGCAGAAAACCAAACCGGAAATCGAATTAAAATTTTACGCACCGATAATGGCGGGGAGTATTGCAACAGAGAACTTGCTGCAGTGCTACGTAAATCAGGGATTCGACATCAAACTAGCAATCCTTACACACCGGAACAAAATGGTATGGCTGAGCGAATGAATCGCACTCTGGTAGAAAAAGCTAAGTGTATGCTGTTCGATGCAGAACTAAAAACAGAATTTTGGGCAGAGGCAGTTTCAACAGCAGCCTACATAATCAACAGATCACCTTGTCGAGGACTGGACAATCAACAAAAAACGCCTGAAAAAATATGGACAGGTAAGAGGCCAAACTTAAGCCATCTAAAAGTTTTTGGTTGTAAGGCCATGGTCCATATATCGAAGCAGCAACGTCGCAAATGGGACCCCAAATCAGAAGCTTTAATCTTTGTCGGCTACTGCGAAGAAACCAAAGGCTACAGGCTAATCCGACCAAACTTAAAGAAATTAGTAAAAAGCCGTGATGTGGTTTTTATTGAAAAAGAAAGATCAACCGAAGAAGCAGTAGCAACAAAGTCAAATGAGTTCATACTAAGCTCTCTAGAAGAATCTCTGCGAAATGCCGATGAAGTGGGGAACACAACTGGTGATGAAATTGTCGATGAAGAGTCGAACACATCTGATGATGAAATTTCAATCGCTGAAAGTAAAGATAGTGAAACTCCAGTTGATGTCAGCCAAGATTATGAGACATTAAACTCCGATGATGACTCAGATTTCATACCACATAATGTGCAACAGTCTTCAGAAGAAACGATGGCAGAAGCTGATGATAACCTTCGACGATCCGAAAGACAGCCGAAACCAAAGAAAATGGACGATTATGTTGTATATTCCGTTCAAGAGTGTGACCTAGGTGATCCTTTAACTGTCAGTGAAGCACTGAAGAGGTACGATGGAGAATTTTGGAAAAAAGCTATGTTAGAAGAGTATAATTCTCTTATAGATAATGACACATGGGTTCTTACTGAATTGCCCCCAAACAGGAAACCAATTGACTGTAAATGGATTTTTAAAACCAAACGAGATGCTGATGGAAAAATTCAGCGGTATAAAGCTCGTCTTGTAATAAAAGGATGTGCTCAAAGGAAAGGTATTGACTATGAAGAAACCTACGCACCGGTAGTCAGATACAGTTCGATCAGATATTTAATAGCTTTAGCAGCAAAATATGATCTTGACATTGAGCAGATGGATGCCGTAACCGCTTTTTTGCAAGGAGAAATTGACGAAGAGGTGTACATGGTTCAACCTAAAGAATTTTGTGAAGGAACCAAAGTCTGCCGATTAAAGAAAGCAATATACGGTTTAAAGCAAGCAAGTAGGCAGTGGAACAAAAAATTGGACTTAGCCATAAAGGAAATAGGATTGAAACAATCTAAGGCAGATCCTTGTATCTACTATAAAATTTCAGGTCGAAATATGTTGAATGTAGCAGCGTACGTTGATGATCTGCTAATTTTTTCTAACGATTCAAAGGCAAAGGAGAAATTGAAGTGTAACCTTAAAAATCGTTTTAAAATGAAGGATATGGGAGAAGCAAATTATTGCGTGGGACTCCGAATTACACGAGATCGTAAAAATGGCAAAATTTACTTAGATCAACAAAGGCACATTGAAGAATTTTTGGCTAAATTCAATATGGCTGAATGTAAATCGGCAATCACTCCAGCTGATGTAAATCAAAAATTGACCAAGGACATGTCACCTAAAAATGACTCGGAACTTGAAGAAATGTCCAAGGTACCTTACCAAGAAGCAGTTGGAAGCATTTTGTACGTTTCCCAAGGTACTAGGGCTGATATAGCATATGCTATAAGCACTGTCAGTAAATACAACAACAAACCTGGTAAAGCACATTGGAAGGCAGTAAAGAGAATCTTACGTTACTTGAAAGGAACAGCTACAGCAAAATTGGAATTTTCAAGAAATGCTGATTCAAATGTAACAGGCTATTGTGATGCTGATTGGGCAAGTGACACCGATGAAAGGCGCTCCTGCACAGGGTATGTGTTTATGTTACAGGGTGGTACAATAACGTGGAATTGCAAACGACAGCCAACCATAGCATTATCAACAACAGAGGCAGAGTATATGGCTATATCCTCTGCAACCCAAGAAGCTTTGTGGTTGAAGCAGTTCAAACGAGAATTCTGGCCGGCCACACCTGAGAAGCCAACAATCATTAATTGTGACAATAAAAGTGCTATAAATCTCGCCTCAACAGATGGCTATCATGCTAGAACAAAGCATATTGACGTTAGACATCATTTTGTTCGTCAAAAGTTAGTGGACGGTAGTATTAAAATTAATCATCTTAGTACTGATACAATGATCGCAGATGTTTTAACGAAGGCATTGTTCGCCAATAAGCACAATTTTTGTTCAAGTCATATGGGTCTTAGTGTATTTTAGAAACCTATGTTCTAGTGGGGATGTTGGGAATAAGAGAACATATTGTAAACACATCTTTAGTGTTAGTTAGTTACATTTGTAGTGTAATATTTAGTGTGGTATTAGTGTCCAAGTACTTCACTTGAATAAAGCTGTTGGAGTCACAAACAGAGCTCTGCTAATTATTTTCTAACGCTTTAAGCACTTGCTTTTTACATTTCATCAAAATCTTGTCCGAATTTAAACTGAAAATAAAGTTGGCAGGAAGATAAAGACCCAGTGGGTAGTCTTCTAAAGCAAACGTGAAGTTGTTTGCTTCTACTAGCATTAAAATAGCATCTAACAAAAACGTAGCAACAGATAATTTTTTTAATACTTACTCTACAATCAATGTACAGTTACGTAAATAAACCAGTAGTAATATTAAATTTTCAGAAAATGAAATGAAAATAACATTCGCTATCTTATCGTCGACAGGTTTGCACATAAGGCAAATTTTGTCATAATCTTCGCGTACTTCCCTCCAAAAATCTAAGCTCCTTGTCTTAAACAAAAAATATATCCGTTGGTAAATAAGGATCAGACATCGTTCTCGGAAAAATGCTTACTCTATCTAGTGCTGAACGTCTCTCTGTAATTTGTTGAAATCTGAGACTGAGGAAAGAACTCAACAGCGAACTAAACAGCTCGATGTATACCATACGCAAATATGTAAAAATAGATCAACTACAAAACAATACAGTTAATATTTCAATGTATGTATATATATATACATTTTTTAACAGCGAATGTCAAGTGTTACCTGACAGAAAATTCCAGTAAAGATTGAATAAGGGAAAAATTCAAAAACTTGTGGAAATATAGACTTAAAGTAAAGCGCAGAATCGTGAGTATGAAACAATAAGTAGTAGATTATAAAAATGCTTATTTGACCTGCAACATAACACAAAAAGTGCAATAATAACGGGTGTCCAGAAAGTCTTTCAGCCGGGCGGCTATGGATTGTATAACGCATGTCTTTTATTCAGTCATATCTAAGTAATTTATTTGACATAAGTCAAAGTCAATTTAAATTAAAAGGTTTTTATTTTGAATTGTTTACTTTCTGCATATTTCTTGCTATAAAATGTTTACGCAAGAACAATAAACCTTTATTGTGAAATCTTATTTTCGCAATGGTCAACAATTAGAAAACGGAAATTGGAATTGTTCCATCAATGCGTGTAAACAAGAATTTCTACAAAGATATCCAAAGACATACGTTACAAGCCGCCCAGGACTGAAAGACTTTCCGGACACCCGTTACATAAAGTGTAACCTAGTATACGTTTATTATTTTGTTACAAGTTTATATTAGTTTAATTCTTTGAGTAAAATCATACTAACCATAAAGTAAATAATAAGTAGTAGTTTTTTAAGTAATTGTAAATGCTCCCATACCAGCCATTTATGTAGCTGACTGAGCAAAAATAATGTTTAAATAAATAAAAATAACTATATCAGTAATTAACATGTACGAAGCACTTCGGCTTGACTTTTATATACTTTAGAAATTGTTATTTATCATATTTTAAAAGTATTTTTGTATCAACGTTTTAATGACTATAAGATCGCACCACTCTTATGTCTTATCACAGTACTGAAAGCGTAGCTACATAGTAGTCACATTATAATGAACATACTACATGATACTAAAATATTGTAAATAATATAGAAACCTTTCATGTATAAATAATAGTATAAACAGAATTTTCACATATTAGAATTGCTGGCTATAAACAAAGAGAGTGCTGAAGCAGAGGCAGTCATGCGCCGTTAGACTGTTCTAGGTGTATCTTTCAGGAGCTTCGTAGAGGGATTTTAAATAAACTGATTATGCGCTAACACGTTTCATCTGCCAGCTATAGTTTAAAACACAGTTTTTGTGTGAAAAAAATCGATTTTTTGATTTTTGGACAAGGATTCCTCGGGGTTAAAGGAAACCAGAGACGAAAAAGAAAATTATTCAGTAAAAAATTACCCCCTAAGTATTTATACTTGATAAATATATCCTAGTAAGGCATATGCGGTAATTTAATTGCAATAAAACGCTCTTTAATTTAATTTAAACGTTTTTCATGTTAATTGAAACCTTGCAGACTACGCTTTTTTTGCCTTCGTTTCAGGCCTCGGCCTGTTCAACATCAGGTTTAAGATGATACCTATCTAACTAATATTTAACCAAATGTTTGATAATTTAAACTAGAAAAAATTTTTTCTTACACTGATTTAGTAAGAAATGTTAGCTTGAAGACGAGTTCCTCGTGACCTCGAAACATGTAGCACTTTTCAATTTTTAAATTCGCATGCTTATGGTACAGAAAAGTATTGATTTCATGAAAATCTTCAAAATCTAGATTTTAACGGAAATACACGTTTTGGGGCTCAAGGAACCCAAAAAAGTGGTTTTTAAAAAATTTCGGTGTGGGTGGTTGTGTGGGGACGCTTCTAAAGGCGATAGTACTGGACCGATTCTGATGAAATTTTAAATCGAAAGGTATATCGACAATTGTAGTTCTACTTAAATTTTCAAAAAAATTCTAAAACGGAAGCGGAAGCTAGTATTCTTGGTAGCGTTTTTTCGAAAACTAAATTTTGTAAATTTGAGCGCAGGATCTGAGAGAAAATCTTAAAACAAATCTAAAACGTTTTTACCGAACTCTCTAGCTTTAAAATTGCAGCCGCTACGACTTTTTAAAAGATCTCTACTTTAACGGCCATTTACTCAAAAAGTAGTTGTACAATCGGGATCAACTACAACTTGTTTGAGATACTTTTGTGGGTAGTATACGATGAAACAAGATTAATTTTGAAAATTTGAAAACGATAGCAACGGCGCGCACAATTTTGAAAAATTTCAAAAAAATATATTTCAAAAATTGCTCACAATTTTTTTAAATTTTAAGTGTACTGTGGCGCTTTCTATAAATTTTTGAAAATCAAAAATGGATAGCCCCCTTTTTTAATAAACAGGGTCCGTTATAAAAAATTTCTTAAGCAGAATTGCTCATCATGACTAGTAGAACCAAAAAATGTTAATTTTTAGATAATTTTGTACTTAGTGGGCTACTGTAGAAAATGTAAATTTCAAATATTTAAAATTTTCAAAATATATATCTCAAAAACTGGTAACGCTTTTTTTCAAACTTTGTAGTCTCATAGAGCCTACATGGTCTACAATTTGGTGTTTTGCTGAATACGATAATTCCACTCTGGTACCCTCTATAAATTATTGAAAATCAAACATTGGTACCCCTTTATTTATTAAACGGGAAACAATAAATAACTTCTGATTAAGAAGAATTACTTATCTTTACTAGTAGAACCAAAGATTATTGCCAGTTTCTAGAAAATTTTATATATGGTGGGGCTACACGCCCCCCTCTAATTTCTTAGCTGTCGAGTTTAGGATTTGGTTGGCTACTGTAGAAAGTGTAAATACCAAATATTTGTAATTAAAAAAAATTTCTCTCAATTTTTGGGCAAGTTAAGATACAAGCAGGTATGCTTACTAAACCGGCATCATTTTTGATGCCGTCAGGAACTGACAGAGCTGTATTAAAGATTGTAGTATGGATGAATGGAGGGTTGCCTACATTGCTTGTTCTCGTAGAAATCTAACAGTCTGTGAAATGTACAACGTTATAATTATAAAATTTACGCTTTTGCACATACGGTAAGTATTAATATCTAGTATGTGAAAGTTCACTCGAAGTGAACATTTTAGCTTTTGCAAACTTACCACGCCGATTATTAAATTTTTGAAGAAGATGCAGAGTGTTTTATTTCAATTAAATTCAACCCCTAAATGTTATTGCACTTGAAAAATAATTTGTATATGGTATTCTACCATTTTGCATAAGCCATTCCGCTTAAATCGAAATGTTTTATCGTCTTCCGTTTATTGAAAATTCATGTATCCTTAATTTTTCATTTTTCAAAGATTATTAGAGGGCGTCACATCGAGATTGGCGGACTGGGACGCAAACCAAAGCTAATCCTTTTAAAATTCAAGAAAATTGCGTAGACAGTTTTTGAGCAATATTTTTTCAAAAATCTCGAAAATTATGAAAATTTTTACGCTTCAGAGTTTTCATTTTTTCAAAAATTTTCTTAAACAGTAACATGGTGTTCATCTACGGCTATTCAAGTTTTTGCCGGTTTGGCAACTCCTAACTCACACTTCCAGTTACGGATTTTGTTTAAAAACTTATTTTGTCGTTGGATTTCTGACGAACTCCCACAGTCTATAGCTCGTCAAATCGAACCATCCATTCCGGAGTTATGAGACGCACCCACACACCCATTCAGCCACCTTTTTAAAACTGTCATCGAACATCAAAACAACACGACAGGAACCAAGCATATTTGACAACATTACATAACTGTTTAGGCTTCTCAGATTCTTTTGTTTTCATGAGCTGCTAGATAACAATTATGAAACATTATTGTTCAATATCTCTAGAATTATTGAAAACAAAAGCATTAAACTTTATAGCACTGAACTCGCAAAAAAGAGTTGTATCGATATATCAAAAAATATACAGTGTTCCATTTAAAATAAAAAAGTTGATATTATTTCCGGCTAAACCGGAAGTCTTTTTAAACCGCCGATACTTTCATTGTATCCGCCGTATATCGGAACCTTCATGTAGAAAGTTAATCAAGCTAATATACTGCAGTCTCGAGGCCTTCACGACACATACTAATGTATATGATATAGATTACTTCGTTACTGTTTCAAGAATATTAAAAAATTACCACAGAATCATGTAAATTGAATTAATTTACTCAAGATTTATTCACGTCTCATGTCTGTCAGAGGTTAAACAACTTCATCAAAGACCTATCATGAACATCAATACGTCGTTTTAACCGATTACTGCATCGTCTTCAATGCATGTCAATTGAATATCGGCATAAAATGACATCATTAAAAAAGGAGAAGTTTTGAGGTAAAATATTATGTATCATCTTATGTCAGGATATTTCCTTGACGTCATAGTTTCTATTTTTACCGTTTCCACTTTCGGGGTATTTTTGTAACCTATATATAAAATGATAATTTACTTTCCTCGCAATATTGATTTGCTTTTACAATAAAGTTTACACTCCAAGAAAACTGAATTACACAAGGCAGAAGATTGGATAGTAAATCACGTCAAAGTAAATTAGAAGACACAATCACGAAACTGTTATGAAATCTGATAATATTTAAAGAATGTTTAAATATTATAATAACCTAATCTCTCTTCTCTCTCTCTTTAGCCTTCTTGCACCCAGTATTGGGTATAGGCCTCCCTTATCTGTCGCCATCTTTCTCTGTCTTGTGCGATTCTTAACCACGGTAGTCCTGCAATTTTCTTGATGTCGTCGTACCATCTTGTTTGTAACCTAATATGAAGAAAAATTACTACAGTCACGGTTTCGCATGGCCGTAATTTAAAAACAAGTTTTTACTGCAACTGTATCCATTTATAATCAGTTGAATAGCAGCAACATAGTTTAATGTCTTGTGCATACATTTAGCAAAATACTGCAATCGCAGGAAATGTCAGGACTGCAGGTTCAGTCAACGTTATAACTATTAATACAATGGTAACGTTTTAGTAATTAATATTTCCTTAATCATTGCCGTAAATTCATGAATTACTCATTAAAGGAAAGATGTATGAGATGCATCACATCCATAACGATTTAATTATGTTTGAAATTTTAATCCAGCGTAAAAGGCAGTATAATATAATATAAAAATGCAGACATTAAGGTGGACTTGAAAACCTTTACAATGTCACGATTTTATGTTAGTGTTTCAAAAATAATTTTTCACGCTACCGGCAGTGTAAGTAGGCCTTACATCCATAGCTACAGGGATCGTAAATGGCTGATAACATTCGTGTACTAGTTACCCTTGACGACGGAACTTAATAGTGTCACTTACGTTCCTAGGAAAATAATGTTGATTTTAACTGTTGGTTGACATGGTAACAAACACAGACAACTTAGAATAATGGAGCTTTTAAAAAATAATTCCGATGACAGCTGTCAAAACGAACTTTTAAAAATATGATTAAATTTCTACCTGTAGGCCTACTTACATTGCCGGTAGCGTGAAAAATTTAATAAGTAACACGGAATGTATCGACTAATAACATCCTCGGCAGGCGATAAGCTTCGGCTCCGCCTCAGCTCGTATTCGCCTACCTCGGATGTTATTACGTCCTTACATTCCTTGATACTTAAATAACTATTATTGATACTTTTCAATCACAAAAGCGTATACAACCCACACAATTATATTCATCATTTCTTAGGTTAACATGTACGAAGCATTACATTGAACACAAGTAATAGCATCAGGCACGTAACATAATTAAATTGTTTCAAAAAATAAAATTTATTGATAAATATTTAAATATTTAAATTTCATATATAATAACAAAATAAAACACTTGGTATTTGTTTAACAATTTGTTGATTTGTATTCACTTGACTTGAGTTTCAACTATCTCGGTTATCTTCAGTTTTATTTGTTAACTCCTAAAAATAACCAAGATGGTTGAAACTCAAGTCAAGTGAACAAAAATCAATAAGTTGTGAAACAAATACCAAATGTTTTATTTTATAGTAATAATAAAATAGCTCTGTAGGCCTCAGCAGCCTAAAGCTTCAATTACTTGTTTGCACTTTCTTCTGCCCTTTGCAAGTTCTTTCCACTCTCTGATCTGACACTGCACAAGATTCTCCTTTACTGACTCCGCCCACTTCCTCCTTGGCCGACATCTTTTCCGTTTTGTACCTGCTTCACTCTCTAGTAAAAGTTTTGTTATTCTTCCTTCTGGCAATCTGGCGATATGTCAAATCTATCGTAGTCTCTGTACTTGCAATAGTTAGTTATTTTTGGGTGTCTGTATATTTCCATGATTTACTGGATTGTTCGTCTTTTCCACACATCTCCTTCATTTACACATTCATTTATTCTCCTAAGTATCTTCCTCTCCCATATATCTAGTTTTTTTTCTGTCTTTATTAAGGAACCACGATTCGCATGCGTACGGAACTTTTGGTCGGATGACTATATTACATTAAGCGGCCGTAGCTCAGTAGTAAGCGCGCGGGCTACCAATGCAGCGGATTCGGGTTCGATCCCTGCCCCGGTCGTTCTCCATCGCAAGGCAACAGGAAACCATCGAGGTAGATTTTTCCCCAGAAAAACATCTCTGGAGAAGAAGTGCATGCACTTCCTGTGGTTCGGAGCCCACGTTAAACTGTAGGTCCCCCATGTCTGTCTGTGCAAAATATCTGTCGCCGTGCGCCAAGCATAGACATAGGAGAGAGGTAGCCAACGCCCTGAATAGGGTACGGCACTATAAGAAGAACACTGTTACATATGTTCATATTAGTACAGCTTCTGTTAAGTTGATTATTTTCCCGGGAAACTCAAAAACACTTCATACAATTTTTGTCTCTTAATTGTGCCACATTCTTGTCTGCAATTAATAAACAATATATTTAATGACAAATTAAATTCATTACAGCTTGCTAGAATCTGTTTCATTTCGAAAATTTGTTTAATCGCGGACCTATTTGCTCGAAAGCTAGCTTGGTACTCTCCTATAATGGTTTCCGCAACATCCTTGATTCGTTCTCTAGTTAATATTGCTAATATCGTATCTACTGTATAAGCATTATTTGTAGCTGATTCGAACTCTCACGCCGGACTGAAGGTTTTCTCTGAGTCCAACGAGACCGTACCGGTTCCCGACCTATTGACTTTGAAATACTTTCAGAATAGGAAAGTATTGGTTTCATGAAAATTTTCAATTTCGAGGTTTCGAAGAAAACACACATTCAGGGTTCAAGGAAGCCTAATAACAGTTTTGTGGAATATATTTTTTTGGGCTTAAATTGGTTAGTAAGTTTAAAGGTTCATTCCTTCGTTCCTTCATCTCTTCCAAATGGTCTTAAAAAAACCACAACGAGAAACGGAAACAAAACATATTTTTCTCCCTATTTTTTCGTTCTTCTCTCTCTTTTCTTCGTTTGCCCTTTTGGCGTCGGAGTTAGGTATGACGCTACCCAATTTTTTTATTGCTTGCAATTTTGTGCCACCTGTTTCATCTCTTCCTCTGTTTTTCCTCTTTAGCTCCCCTGTTCTCCAAACTTTATCATGGCCTTCTGGATTCTGTTACTTGCTTTGTCAGTCTCTCGTTTATACGGAGTGATCGAAAATGATTGAAGGTCACGTGACCACGATCTGGTCCCATTATTATCAAAAATGCGTTTCGATGTGTCCGCGAACCTGTTGTTTATCAATACTTACATCTCTAGAATCCATTAGCGTACGCGCATTCAACCTGTCAAATGTCGTAATAATAACAGTTATTGTTTTCTTTTGTGTTATTGTTCTCGTTTTTGTAATCCCCACGTTATAACAGTTTTTTTCAAAACTCAAAGTTTGTATTCGTTTCCTTTATTAGGTAAGACAATAAAATTACAAAGTTTATTTTAAATGAGGATGATAACAGGTGTGTAATTTTAGGTTAATATGGTGTTTACAATAGAGCATGATACATTTATTTTGGAAGCGTACTTTAGATCCGGAGAACGTGACCAAAATGGTGTTTGGCAGTACTCTTATCCCTCCTGTTTCAATCAGTTCCAAGAGCATTTTCCCAACGAAGCAGTTCACTATGAACTTTTAGTCAACACGTTCGTCGTATTTTTCAACGGTACCACGAAACAGGCAGCGTCTGCAAAAGAAAGTCTACGGGCAGGTCATCTGTACTTACCGAAGACACTGTACATGATATTCAGCAACGAATGGATGCAAGTCCCAACAAATCGAGGAGGAGTTACAAGAGGCCATAGTAAATGCCGTGAATGAAATCACACCGAGACAGTTAGTAGCCGTTTTTGAAAATATAAAGCGCAGGGTCAATGTTTGTTTAGACAATGATGGAGGGCATTACGAGCAGTTATTGTAACAACTATCTTACAAAAAATTTGGTTTTTGTATTCATTTAAATTGTGTTATTGAAAAATGTGTTTTTTATTAATTTAAACTGTTATTAAATTGTTAAATTGAGCAATTATTGTAAGCAACAATCAAGAAAAATGTGTTTTTTTATTAATTAAATTGTGTTATTAAATTATGTTATTAAATTGTCTTGTTTTTTAACCTATAGGTTAACTTTTGGAATATAAAAATTTACTAACATAAATTGTAATTTACAACAAGAAAAGTCTTTAAAAGTCCCTAACAGTAATTATTTCGCTAAAAAAAATGGTGCACCAACAATCATATAAAGAACACGCCACCAATTTTTAAATTTCCCGCGCTATTTAAATTACCATTGCACGCCAGTGGAATTAGTCAAGATCACATTAAGTAGTAAGCGGACAAGATCAAATCAGTATGAAGCGGCACGTTCAATCATTTTCGATCGCACCGTACATATCCAAACCAGTTTAATTGTTTCACGTTCAATTTTTTTGTTATTTAACTTACTCCCAACTCTTCGCTGTCTTTTTCATTATTCCATCTATCAAATTTTGTTGTGCCTATAAATTTATTTACGAACTTCATTTCTATTGCTGTTATTTTATTATCATGTTTATGTTTAGCCGGCATTGTTTCGTACTTTTGCCCAACCCTGTAGAGAGTTTTAGTCACTACTTATTTTGTATTGTACAGGTTATTGCATCTAACGTGTATGAATAAAGCTGTTAGAACTTACAAGCAGCGTATGAAAGAGCGATTACAGATGTCAGTTTTGTCCTATTATAAAGGTTTTTTGGGTATCCATAGTGAATTTCCATAGAATTATCTAATTCGTACCATTTTTTAATTAATATTGGTAATTCTCTTGTTAAACGAAATAACTCAATCGTGCCACAAAGATTACTAGTATAAAATATCGTCCTTACTGAAATAATTATCTACGTAATTTTAGCGGAGGTAAGAGTTAATAAATACCATTACCTGTATTTAGATAGGTCCAGCCATAAGAATGTCCATGTTAAAAACACAAGATTACTATAAAACTTTCCAAGGCTGCATTAAATAGGCTGTAAATTGTTTTGAAATACGTCCATGTGAAGGTTACCCCATTTGAAAATTTCAATGGGAAAACACCGAGAAATTGGCCTAAAGTGAAAATAAAAATAAAACTTTTTTCGCTAGGCGTCTTCATTGGAATTTCTGAAGTCATTCTTGTAAATCACCACTTGTTGAAACAACTTTATTTTTCTACTGCGTAACTCAGAAATTGTTAGATAAATATTCTTAGCTTCCATTGAAAAAAATTAAAATTAATGCTGGTAAATTATTTATTCTGCAGAGGATGTTCTATTTATCAAGCTATCATTGGTAAACAACATTACGGCTACGAATTTTTCGATATCTGCTCGGACACGCAATATTTATGTAGGTTGCATAGTGTGGAAAAACAATTATGACTATTTTTTATTGACTTTTTTGTTCGTATGTAAAGAGCAAACAGTTAGTTAATGTCTATCTTTGTACACGTTTGATATTGATTTAAAAAAATATTCGCTTATATAAAGAAAATGGTAGAATTTAAAAACTACAGAAGCAACAAAAAATTTATAAAATTTTTGGAAATGGTTTATAGAATTTTAGAAATTGCTTATAGTATTTCATAATTAAATTCTGGAATTATGCAGGAAAACTCCTTAAAACTTAGTAAAAAATATGCCTTTCTTTGTATGCATAAGCTTTGGATACTGAGGTGTCTTTTACAGTCGACTACGTGCTGCTGTAGTTATGCTAACTTTTCACGATACATTTTGTTTTGATTACCTATATGACGGATGAACTTATTTGTACAGTATTACCTTCATAAGACGTAATCGATTCAGGTTAGTACATTTTATCGCCTCGCGTTGAAGTTCGTGTTCTAAATTAAAATTATGGTTTTGTCCATTATCACAACGTGGTTTTGAAAAAAAGCATTAGTGTTCGCTGATGACTGTTCTGCTATTAAAATAGTACTAGCGCAACCCGTGGACCACGCCCCACGCATTTTTGTATAAATGGTAATCCAGTATCTGAGAGCGATAAAGTAATCGTTGGTATTAAATCAACACTTCTGTATCTAACCTGCATTTATATCAAAGCTGCAATGTACTTTGTAAACCCTACTAGGATAGACGCGCATTCGTAGCCTCGCTCTTCCTATTTGCCATGATTATTAATATAATAATACATATTAATATATGTTTTTCTACTTCCGTCTTTAAAATGCCATTTATCGCATATGTTTCCATGACGCTAAGTGACCTTTTAAACACACCTCGACAAGCCGTGACTTTGTGCGCTTTAGTCACGGGTTGAAGTTAGCTCTAGGTTTTTAATCGCAAAAATCAATTGAAAATCAACTGAAAATCAAGTTAGCCGTCACTTGTCATCAATCTGTCAAAATAATTAATATTGCTTAAGATAATAAAATAATTTCCAAATTTTAGTATTTTTGTGATGGTTGTAGAAAAAGTATAGTATGCAATTCGTTTTATAAACTTCTCTAGACACTCGTTTTAATAAACACTCGCTCCGCTCGTGTCTAATAAAACTCGTGACTAAAATGCCGTTTTTAAAACTTGTTGTATAATATACTATTAGATCACAAAGTATTTGTATTTTTATATTTATAAATATTGCAATGATATGCTTGACCTTGTTACTACTAGAAAACAATCCTTAAACTGTTTGCAATTCACGCAATTAAATTAAACTTTCTATGAGACTCTTTTAACTTTCTCAGGGTCGTTATTTAGCTTGTAGAATAAGTTGTTTAAATTAATTTTAAATAGAAATAAACACACACAACGATATCAACTTTACAAAATAAGGTTTTATTTAATAAAGGAATTTCTAAATGTGGTTTCCGAAAAATCAAAACGAGTTTTACTAACTACTATAGTTTTTATTTGGTTAAATAGAACACTTAACTTAGCTTCCGTACAATTACTGTTATGGTCCTTGACTTGATGACTATTGTATGATATACTCCTCTTCTGATTAGATTATTTCAAGGAAAACACACCAATCGGCTCCAAATAACAATTACCATTTATTTATTCAAAATTGTTAATGTAATTTTGCAGTTTCTTCTTCTGTAGCCTCAAACACGTATTCGATTGCTTCACTGTCTTACTTTTGAATACTTTCAATATGATTCAAATTAATTTTATCCGCTTTGTTATAGATTTCATCTAACTAGTAAACACTATTTTCATTCAATGAGACTGGTTTTCTCCAGGAGTTTTAAAAATCCTGCCCCCTTGTTTACCAGACGACTCGTAACTAACTCAAACAAATTCTCTTCTTTTTTATATCTTTTGTCTTCCTCCTTTGATCCCCATTTTTTAAACAAACACATCAGGAGTATCCTTTTATATGTTTTTGACTTTGACACTGACATCCAAACTGACATTAGTCGACGCACAAATCAAGTAACTCTAAAACTTTTTTATAAACTAAACCTTTTTAACAATTCTAATTTAAATTATAATTACAAATAACATAAATAGTCTTCGTATCAATCTGTTGTGTTTTTCTTTTCTTTCAGTACCATACGAAAAATAACAATTATTAGAATTTATAACAGGAATTCTAGCAAAAATACGCGACCCTGAGTTTATAAGTCAGAACATTAAAATCTTACAAGTCTTCATAAATCTCCAAATGCAAATTGAACTGCAACAAACAATCCAAAAATTGCCTTCCAGCAACCACAATACCCCAGTCAAATCAAACACCTCTAAATATCATAGCATTTTTGCCCCCAGATTAAAATAAAATTTTAGAATATTAAACTAAACAAGTTTTATAAAGAAAAATTTTGTTTTCATCGATTTCAACATTAAACTTCTTTAATATTGTAAGGAAAAATCATTGAAATATGAAATCTTCCTCTTATTCTTCCACTCTCTAACTCAGCTAACTCAAAAGTATTCTCCCCAAAAATCCTATTTATTTTGAAAGGCCCTATGTAAGACAATTGTAGTTTTGCACAAATCTTTTCAGCCCTATTTGCAACTTTTAAGTTTTTAACCACTACTAAATCACCTATCTGATAAAACTTCTTTCTTTTTAAATTTTTATTCTTCCTTTTTTCATACTTGTTCAATGCTGCTCTGTTTTTGATTCTTGCTTGTTCCAAGATCTCACGTACATCTTCTACTACTTCCGCACCTTTCCAAGGTCTTTCTGGTAAAATGTTTTTCATCAACAATATTGGTGGCACTTCTGTTATTGAATTGGGTACTTCATTCATAAATTTTTGTATTTGAGGCACATATTTTACCCATTGTTCATGACTTCTGTGCGTTGAAATTCTAAGAAACTTTATAACTTCTTTAACATATCGTTCTGCAGGATTCGCACAAGGGTGTCTTATGCTACAAAATCCAACTTGTATATTCCTATTCTTCCAGAATGTTATAAACCTATTGTTCCTAAAATACGTCGCATTATCTGCTAAAATTTTCTTCGGCACACCAACTTCTTCTATGAATTTTCTAATAGACATTATTGCATGATTTGTATTACAACTTCTTCCTGGATATAATTTCACAAATTTTGTACAAATATCCGTAATAACCAAAATATGGCAAAAATTATATTGTCCTGGTACTAAATTTCCTATATAATCTATAGCAATCAAATCTAATGGATTTTCAACTCTTATGCTTTTAATCGCGTTAACATTCTTATAATTCTTTTCTTTTGTAAACAAACAATGTTCACAATTATTTATAATTTCCTTTGCCAAAGGCAAATCATTCTTTGTGTAGAAACACTCTCTGAAAACTAACCATGTCTTTCTTATTCCAATATGACCAAACTTGTCATGAATTTCTTTTATAACTTCTATCGCGAATTCTTTATTTAAAACATATAAATCCTTCTCATTTATTACTTTTACCAAAAATCCTTGTTCAATTTTAAAACCTTTTATAATTTGATTATTATTTTCTTCTACCATATCACGTAGTATCTTTATTTCTTCCACTTGCTGTTGTCCGTGAATACGTTCTTTTGAGTATCTGTCTTGCCCCCTTAATTCTTGCAAACCTATTAAGATCTGGTTTATTTTACCATTTTGATTATCTTTCCTGCTTAAATAATCAGCAGTCACATTTTCTTTACCAGGTCTATGTCAGATTTCAAATGAATACTCCTGCAGAAATAAAGCCCAACGGTATAAACGATTATTCAAAAAATTCTTTTTCTTCATAAAAGTTAAAGCCGAATTATCAGTTTCCAAAATAAATTTATTGCCAGTTAAATAAAATTTCAATTTATTTATTGCAAATATTACTGCCAGCATCTCTTTTTCAGAAATAGTGTATCTTGTCTCGTATCCTTTTAACACTCTTGATATAAAACATATAGGAACTTCTTCAGTATTTTGTATTTGCACCAATTCAGCCGAAATTGCAAAGTCTGAAGCATCTGTTCGAAGAATAAACTTTTCTTTGAAATTCGGGTATCTTAACCGTAGTTCGTTGTAGAAATTTTCTTTCATTTGTTCAAATGCTTTCTCTCTTTCTTGTGTCCAACTCCATTTTTCATTTTTCCTTAATAATTCTACCAATGGTAACGTTAATTCGGAATATTTCGGTATAAACTTCTTGTAGTAGTTCAACATTCCAAGAAAACCACGTAAAGTTTTCAAATTCTTTGGTCTGGGAAATTCTTTAATACTAGTGATCCTTTCATCACTAATTTTCACACCATTATCACTTATTTCATATCCCAAGTATCGGACTTGGTCTTTCATGAATTCACATTTTTCAATATTTAATTTCAAACCATTTTCTTGCATTTTCTTTAAAATAATACTTAAATATCTTAAATGTTGTTCTTCAGTTTCACTAAAAATAAGAATATCATCTACATAATGCACACAAAATTCTTCAAATTCATTTAATATCTTCTGCATAGCTCTTACTAGCGCTGCACACGACGTTGATAAACCAAAAGGTACAACTTTAAATTGGAAAATTTCTCCATCTACATTGAAACCTGTATATTTCCTTGAACTTTCTTCCAACGGAATTAACCAAAAAGAATTCTTGAGGTCGAGTTTCGAAAAAATTTTCTTATTGCTAATTCTTGCTAATAAACTGTCAATCGTTTGCGGAGATTCATATTGTGGTTTGGTAATATTGTTTATTTTACGAGCATCTAAACACAATCGAAGACTACCATTTTTCTTCTTAACAACCACCAATGGGTTCACATAACTAGTTGTGGATGATTCTATAATATTATCTGCCAACATTTTATTTATTTCTTCTTTAACTTGTATTCTATACGCAAAAGGTATCGGATAAACTTTAACATTAAATGGAGCTTTGTCGTCTACTTCAAGTTTATGTATGTGATTTCTTGCTACACACGGTTTTTCATTTATGAGGTCAATATTTTCACGTACCAGGTTATTTAATTGTACTTTATATTTCCAACAAGGGATTCCTATCTGCTCCTCCTTTATAAAGTCACTTATGACATAATTATTTATTTTAATATTATTATTATTATATAAACCATCTTTTGTCCATTCTATTTTATCATTATTTATTATAATACATTTATATTCGCCGTCAACTTTAACCCCTTCTTGTTCTATGAAATCTATTCCAATTATAAAATCTAACTGTAACTCTGGTACGACCAAAAATCTTGTCACATAACTTTTATTTCCAATTGTAACTTCTAAATTCACAGCTTTCGAAATAGTAGACACTTTTTTCTTCGTTGCAGACAACAACTCCAACTTCCCTATTTTAATTAAATGTTTTTCTGTTAAAGTTTTATTCTCCAAAATTATTTTTTCTTTGACTAAAGAAGCTTGCGCGCCTGAGTCAATTAATGCCAAATAAAATTTGTTACTAAAATTTAGACGAACGAAAGGCAATTGTACTTCCTCATATTGTTCTTCATCATCCAACAATAAAAATTCTTTTGGGTGGGCATAAGTAGTTGTTAAAAACAAACAATCATAAACAGTATTTAAACAAACGAAGTTTTTTTTTTCTTCTGAACGTGGTTCTTTATGAACTTGGCCCACCTCAATATTTTCTTCATCTCTCTCTTCTTCTGACTCTTCATCACGTCTATACCCTCTTGTTCTACCAAAAGTAACCGTATGAATCTTCCTTTGACCATATTCGTCATTCTTATCTTTAATAATTCTTTCATACCTATTTCGCCAGTCCCCATTCCGGTTATTAAAATTTCCATTATTCTTATTGTTGTCATTACCTCTTTCTCTGTTATAATTATTGTTATTACCATTGTAGTAAAACTTTTTATTTTGGGTATTATTTTGTTGATCTTCATATTTCCTCTTGTTTTGTTCAAAATGTGGCCTATTCTGTTCATAATTATTGTTTGGTAAATTTCTGTTACCTCTCCAATTCCAATCTCTTTTATTTTGAATAAAACCCCTACCTGCATTCTCATTCGTGGTTGCTGCATCATAATTTCTAATTATTTCCAAAAAATCTTTTATTGTTTTAATATTTTGGACTGCTACTGCTCTAGTAATTTCACCTTCCAAATGTCTTGATAAATGTTGTATTAGTTCTTCCTCCGTAATCATTGGTGTGAGGTATTTTGCCTTGCTAAATTGTTGCATTATGTAAACCTCCCTTGAACTTCCTCCATTTACCTCATATCTGCCCATGGTTAATTTATTCCTAATTCGGGCCTGTTGACTATTACCCCAGTACTGGTCCAAAAACATCTTCCTGAATTCTTGGTAGGTCGTAAACTTATCCTCTACCAAACTGTACCAAACTTCCGCATTAAATTTTAGTGCATTCCTTACCGTTTGAATCTTTCTATCCTCGCTATTGTATCCTTTTACAATCTGGTCCATTTTGTTAATGAAAATCATTGGAAATTCATTTTTCCTTCCTTCAAATTTTTGCGCTCCTTCTGACTGATATGCCCCCATCATTGGCATCATGGCACACCCTGGTAAACCATTAACACTCAGGTTCTCCAGCTTTTCTCCTATTATTTTAAGTTCTTCATCATGCTTTCTGTTTTCTTCTTGTGTCTTTGCCCCAATAATTGTTAGTTTATTTTCATTTTGGTTTACTCTATCTTCAATTTCTAGTTGTTTTCCATCTAATTTTACCTGCTCATTTTGTATCTTAACTTGTTTTTCTTTGATTTGTACATGTTCAGTTTCCAATGCAACGAAAGCTTCTTGTATTCCTACTAATTTTTCTGTTGTGTTATGTTGAGCCTGTTTTACACTTAACACCTCATTATTTAATTTTTCCAATTTACTGCCAGTTTTTTTAGTAACTTCTTGTATGTTTTTATCAATTCGGTCTTCCAAACTTTGGATCTGCTGTTTAACACTGTCGTCTAACTTCTTTTCTAAACTGTCCATTTTCTCATCTATTTTCTTCTCGATACTCTCTTTAGTTTCCCTTGCAGTATTGTCGATTTTCTTTTCCATACTATCCATTTTTTTAGCATTATTGTCGATTTTCTTCTCCATACTGTCCATTTTCTTGTCCATACTGTCCTCCATTTTCTTAGCATTATCTCTTGCAGTCTCTTCCATTTTCTTTTCCATACTCTCTTTAGTTTCTCTTGCGGTCTCTTCTATTTTCTTTTCCATTCTTATCATCAGTTGCATTAATGTATTCAAATTTACTTCTTGTGGTACTTCTGCCTGTACCTCTTCTTGCCCCTGTTGTTCTATAACAGCTATTACTTCTTCCTCTCTTATATGGTCTTCATTGTCATCTTCTGAATTTGATTCTTCTGCATCATTCTTCCTTATCGAACTTCTTAACATCATTCTGCGATTTTCATCTGTCATTTTTTTAATCAAAATATCACCCTTTTAAATCTACAAGAAAAACTAAATAACTAGCTACTTGGGTTCTTTATTAATTGAGTTTACTGTTGAAAACTGTATCCCGACATTTACCAAAATGCCACGGTGTACATTAACGAGCCCCACGTTATTGGGTGCCAATTTTAATTGCAATGATATGCTTGACCTTGTTACTACTAGAAAACAATCCTTAAACTGTTTGCAATTCACGCAATTAAATTAAACTTTCTATGAGACTCTTTTAACTTTCTCAGGGTCGTTATTTAGCTTGTAGAATAAGTTGTTTAAATTAATTTTAAATAGAAATAAACACACACAACGATATCAACTTCACAAAATAAGGTTTTATTTAATAAAGGAATTTCTAAATGTGGTTTCCGAAAAATCAAAACGAGTTTTACTAACTACTATAGTTTTTATTTGGTTAAATAGAACACTTAACTTAGCTTCCGTACAATTACTGTTATGGTCCTTGACTTGATGACTATTGTATGATATACTCCTCTTCTGATTAGATTATTTCAAGGAAAACACACCAATCGGCTCCAAATAACAATTACCATTTATTTATTCAAAATTGTTAATGTAATTTTGCAGTTTCTTCTTCTGTAGCCTCAAACACGTATTCGATTGCTTCACTGTCTTACTTTTGAATACTTTCAATATGATTCAAATTAATTTTATCCGCTTTGTTATAGATTTCATCTAACTAGTAAACACTATTTTCATTCAATGAGACTGGTTTTCTCCAGGAGTTTTAAAAATCCTGCCCCCTTGTTTACCAGACGACTCGTAACTAACTCAAACAAATTCTCTTCTTTTTTATATCTTTTGTCTTCCTCCTTTGATCCCCATTTTTTAAACAAACACATCAGGAGTATCCTTTTATATGTTTTTGACTTTGACACTGACATCCAAACTGACATTAGTCGACGCACAAATCAAGTAACTCTAAAACTTTTTTATAAACTAAACCTTTTTAACAATTCTAATTTAAATTATAATTACAAATAACATAAATAGTCTTCGTATCAATCTGTTGTGTTTTTCTTTTCTTTCAGTACCATACGAAAAATAACAATTATTAGAATTTATAACAGGAATTCTAGCAAAAATACGCGACCCTGAGTTTATAAGTCAGAACATTAAAATCTTACAAGTCTTCATAAATCTCCAAATGCAAATTGAACTGCAACAAACAATCCAAAAATTGCCTTCCAGCAACCACAATACCCCAGTCAAATCAAACACCTCTAAATATCATAGCAATATCTACATCGATATTTTTCGTTATGGTTGGCGCCTTATGCCTAATGTTGTTTTCTGTTAGTAAACAATTTTAAGAGATGATTCATTCTTTCAGCCCTGATCCGATATCTATAAGAGCCGGGGGAGAGAGAAGAAAAGGGACAACGGCCGTTCTCTGGAATAAGTCGAATCTGTATACTGAATTTAGAAATTTAAAAAATTTAAAAAATCTGGTATCAGTGGGAATATGTGTAAGAAATAAATTCCTGAGTTTCAAATTGCAAAGAAATAGTAATAATAATTATTATTATTTATATTGACTTACTCCTCAAAGAAGCGACTATTAAGTTTGCCCCCTCTTTTTAATAAAATCTGGTGGCCTCCTCTTTGGCTACTTTCAAAAATTATAAATTGTATTCCATTGCAAGTGATGGTAATAGTTTTTGCTGGGACGGGGTTGTATTATGTCAACCAGGAGGGTACCGCTGCGCTGCCACCTTGCCGCTTTGATCCCCGTAAACTATTGCAATGATATGCGTGTGCATGTACTTACTAGAAAACAATTCCCTAAATGCTCGCAATTCACGCAATCACAAATTGTATTTCGTATGAGACTCTTATTAATTTTCGCCGGGTCGTTATTTAGCTTGTATAAAAAAAATTATTAATAAATAAATAAGAAATAGAATAAACACAAAACAATATCAACGTTACATAAAAAAGGTTTTATTTAATAAATCAATTTTTGAATGAAGTTTTCGAAAAATCAAGTAAATTCTGCTAACTACTATCATTCTTTAAAAACAGAACACTTATCTTAACGTCTCCTTATTGGGATATCTTTCAATCGAGCAAACGATGAATGTCCAACTTCTACTTCACTAGTTTGCAGGTTCCTCAAATAACCACAAACACTCGCCTTTGGTTTGAATCTTGCTCTGGTGTGTTTTTTATTATTTTAGACTTGGTTTTACCTCCATCACAACTGGAAAAACTTTCTGGATTGCTTTTTACTTATTATTCTTCTGGAACTTTTCACAATTCGTAGATAATTAGTTGTATCTCCTTCCTTTATATTCACAATCACTTTTACGTTACTTTTAAACTCGTTTTTCCTCTTTGTTCACCCAGAGGATATAAATTTTTTGTCTTTATTTACAAAGACGAGTCGTACTAACTAAACAAATTTCCATTTCTTTTGTATTCCTTCTTGATTCCCATTTTTTTGAACAAACAAGTAAATCTCATGACCACGAGTATTTTTTTATACGTTTGTGACATTGACACTGACATCTATAATGACATTAATCGATGCACAAACAAGTAAGTCTAAAACTTCTTATAAATTAAACCTTTTGAACAATTCTGAACTAAATTATAATTAAAACTAACATAAATAAAAATGGTATCAATCTGATTGTGGTTTTCTTTTCTTTCAGTAAAAACAAACCTCACAAATATGAAAAATATAAATTATTAGAATTTATAACAAGAAATTACAGCAATAATACGTAACCCTAAGTTTAAAAGTTAGAATATCAAAACCTTACAGCCTTTACAAACCTCCAATCTCAAATTGAATTGTTGCAAGCATCCCAAAAATTGCTTTCCAGGAACTACAATACCCCAGTAAAAACATACACCTCCAAATATCATAGCAGTATATATCCAAAGCATATTCTACAGCTAACAGCTATCTACCCGATTCCCGCACGCCAAGGTGGGTAGTCTATCCTCTGGCATTCTCAGTAAATGTCCAAACCACTTTAGACTCCGTTTCTCCACTCCCTCGATTGTTGTTTCATCGGCTTCCATTCGGTTTCGGATTTCTATATTCGGAACATGATCAATTCTGGATACTCCGGCACTCCTACGCAGGTAATCCATTTCAACGGCTGGTCAGTTTTCTTTTTATATCAGCATTCATACTCCACACTTCACAGCCGTAGGAGAGCACTGATTCAACCATTGTTTGCCCTATTTTTTTTAATTCTTTATGGATATGTTTTTATCCCACCAAAGGGGATTTAAAGCTCCAATGATTTTCCTGCTTTGTTGAATTCTATTTTTTATTTCAAAAGTTCCTAATCTGTCTTTATTAATTTGCGCACCCAGATATTTGAATTGATCTACTTGTTTTACTTGTACATCATTTATCATTACCTCAAATTTAACTTCCGAATTGGCTACTAAGTACTCAGTTTTTTGTAAACTTACTTGTAATCCCCATTTCTTATATTCATTGTATGTACAATCTTTTTATCATAAATTCAAGATCATACGCGTCCTGGGCTAACACCACCTGGTCGTCCGCAAAACTTACTGTGAAGAGTTGCTCGTTGTTTATAGGGATACCCATTCCCATGCAATGCCTCTTCCAGTTCTGAAGAGTTGCTTCTACATAGATATTAAACAATAGCGGAGACAGGCTACAACCTTGTCTGAGTCCTTTGTTAGTATGTAAGGAACTGGAGAGTTGTCTTCCAATTTTTACATATGATACATTATCTTCGTATAATTCTTTTATAATTTTGATCAGATGGGTACTAGTCTTCATGTGTTGCAGTGCTTCCCAAAGTTTACATCGCGGCACTGAATCGTACGCTTTTCCAAATCAATAAAAGCCATATGTACTTCATCTCCTCTTGAAATTTTCTTTTCCACTACTTGCTGCAGTATAAATAAGTTATCCACACAAGATCGACCGGGGATAAATCCACTTTGCTCTTTACCAATTCGTTCGCCAATGTCCGTTCTTAGTCTATTCTGTAGTATTCTCCCAAACAATCTACTAAACGTGCCGGTAACACTTAACCCTCTGTAGTTTCCCGGATCTTTCCTATTCCCTTTCTTAAATACTGACACAATATACGATGTTTTCCATTGTTTGGGGATTTGGTTCTTCTTCCAACAGGCCTCCATCAATTGTGCCGTTTTTCCCACAGTATTTCTCCTCCATACTTAAGCAGCTCTACGGAGACTCCCCCTGGACCAGGAGATCGTCCATTTTTCATTCGCATCACATTAGTTTTAACCACTTCCGTGGTAATTTCCACTCTGTCATTATTGTTCTCTTCCTGGTCTAGTTGTATACTTTCTAAATATTCTGGTCGCGTCTCTGTCAACAGATCTTCGTAATACTTCTTCCATTTTTCTATAGTAATAGGGTTATTAACCATGTCGCTATTGTTTACTTTCATTGTTTTTATGTTCTTCCATACTTCAGTAGATCTTGCACCGCCAGTTAAACGTTCGATTTGATTACATTTCTGTTCCCAAAATTTATTCTTTTCCTCTTTTATTGTTCTTCTGACTTCTCTGTTCTTATTTTTGTATTCTTCTCTATTTTCATTTGTTCTGCAATTCATCCATTTGTGATATAGTTTGTTCTTTTTAGAAATCAAGGCTTGTATGTCTTCAGTAAACCATGGCGATTGTTGTCTTTTTTTATTTTGTCATTTTCTCCCAATGCTTCCATTGCTGCGTTATGTATGGCCCTCAGTATGGACTGGTTTTCATCTTCAATATTACTGACTACTGCTACTTTCCTTAATTCTTCTCGTAATCGATTCTTATACAATTGTCTAATACTTTCTTGCTGTAGCAGATATAATTTGTATTGTTTCTCTGTAGTACGCGTAGTTATTCTCTGTTGTTTATCACACGTTGTTTTCTTACACGTCAATTTTTCGTAAGGCCATACTAATCTGGCCATTAGTAAATAATGATCCGAGCCACAGTTGGCGCTTCTTTTAACGCAACAATCATATGTTTTAAATTTTGAGTTCTGTTTGACAATGAAATAATCGATAATTGACTTTTGTTGTAGTGACGGTCTTTCCCAGGTATACTTGTGTATGTTTTTTGTGGTCGAAATAAGTATTTACTATTCTGAGGTTATTTTGCTTGCAGCATTCTATGAGCATATCACCAGATTCGTTTATAACCATTTCTCCATATTGGCCTACTACTTCATCATCTACCCGGGATCCGACCTTTGCATTGAGGTCTCCAGCGATTATGAGATCTTTATTCCCTTTAACTTTCTCTATGGTCTCGGAGAATTCCTGGTAGAATTCCTCCTTGTCTAATAAATTATAATCGTCTGTCGGTGCGTATATTCCAATTATATTTGTCTCATATCCATATACCGATATGGTTAATAGTATGACTCTTTCTGAATTACAGACATAGTTTTTTATGTATTTTTTAAGCTGTTTTTTACCAGTACAGAAACTCCTGCTTTAGCTCGCTGTGATTTGTTTACTCCAGACCAAATATGTACATAACTTCCCACATCTTCGCTACCTTGTCCTTTTTCTTAGTTTCAGACAGGATGGCTATGTCAATATTTATTCTTTCTAATTAGTATTTCAGGCATTTTATTTGTTACACTCTGCACATTCCATGTACCAAGTCTCATTGTCCGTTTTCTCGTAAATCGTTGTCTTAATCTATTCCAATCCGGCTTTTTTCGAGGCTTTCTTTTGGTTTCAAGAGCCAATATATAAAGTTTTTCCGAGTGATGGGCTGCTACCCCAACGCCCCAACCCTCAACCTGGAGGACCGGGCCAGTTTCTTTTACCGGTGAGTGTTTTATTTTCTCACTACCCTCCGACACTGCTGGATTGCAGTGCCGGCGAGCTTCCCTCAATTCCCATGGGGACGCACCCGATGGAGGTAACTGGCAAATCCCCACACGTAATCAGATCATGGATGTTAATAAAAAAAAATTACAATAAAAGCGGGCTCAAAGAAGAAGCTTAAACATCTCCAAGCCATCCCCGGGTGCACCCGTAACCCCTACAAAATATAAAACATTAATAATACGAGAATTTACCGCTTTAAAAGCAGCACCTCTAAACCAATCTGAACTGCGCCCCCAACTCCTCCTTCAAGTACTGAAACTGTATAAAAACGAGGAGAATCACCGCCTTTATAAGCAAATCATCTAATCCACCCTCAAGTGCATCTTCCACGCATGACAATTATTAATCATTTATAAAACAGACAAGTCATCGGCTTTATTAATGATCGCTAAACCACGCTCAAGTGCTAAAATGTAAAAATGTGTTAAAATAACGAAAATCCCTTCATGAAAGAAATACCTTTAAGCTATTTCAAAGTGCACCCCCAACCCATAAAAGTATAAAATTTGTAAAATGACGAAAATCATCCAATTCAGCCTTCCAGTGCACCCTAACCCCTAAAAAATACAATTTTCTAAAAATCACAAGAATAATATTTTGTTTATTAAATCAACTTTTCAAATCACCTTCAATGTGCACTACAACCCCTAATAATTTCAATTTATAAATACGAAAAGAACCATTGCCTTAATTTTATTAAAGTAACGTAAACTTTCTGAATTCCAGAAAGGGAAAAAATTCAAAATGGAGGAAGATTCCGTATCCCTAATGAAAAACAAGTTTTGTTCTCGGAAAGCAAAGAAAATCGTATTTAAAGAAAAGGAAAACTCAAATTTACGTATGAAAAAAAGAAGAAGAAACAAACAAGCTTAGTTTTTGAAAATGACAACCCAAAATTAAAAGAAATATTCAACTAGAATTCAGATTCAAGTTCTAGGAATGCCTTACTGGATTCCAGAAACGATAAAACTTTAAAATTGAGAAAGAATCCCAAATGAAAGTAAACTTGATTCTCGGGAAGGAAGGAAAATCATATTACCGAAAAGCGGAAAACTTAAATTCACATAAGCAACAAAAAGAAGAAGAATTCAAAGAAGGAACACGGTTGCTTCTTGAAACACAAAGAACTTCACACGAGTCTAAAAATCTTGAAAACAATTTAATTGCCAAAAAAGAAAGACATCTAAATTCTGATGACTGCACAGAGGTAATAAGTAATAGTGAAGAGAGCATTCCTACCAGATGTTCAAGATTTAGTGACAATAGTTTTAACGATCTTTTGTATTCGCCTAGTGCAACAACTTTAAGTAAAGTAAGTAATTTAATCTATTTTTAAGTACAACAATTACAGTAGTGTTTATATTTGCAGTCTGAATATTATGCAAATTTCTTAATATTAGAGCTGCAACCATTAAATTCCATTACAAGCAATATTTCTCGGGTAACTAAACATAGCATTTAGAATTCTTTTAGGGAAAATAGGACACAGTATACAAAATCAAACATGTGTTAATACTATGTTTCCTTATTATTTTACAGCAAAAAAACAGAAAAAATTGTTTTCACGCTACCGGCAATGTAAGTAGGCCTTACATCCATAGCTACAGGGATCGTAAATGGCTGATAACATTCGTGTACTAGTTACCCTTGACGACGGAACTTAATAGTGTCACTTACATTCCTAGGAAAATAATATTGATTTTAACTGTTCGTTGATATGGTAACAAGCACAGACAACTTAGAATAATGGGGCTTTTAAAAAATAATTCCGATGACAGCTGTCAAAACGAACTTTTAAAAATATGATTAAATTTCTACCTGTAGGCCTACTTACATTGCCGGTAGCGTGAAAAATTTAATAAGTAATACGGAATGTATCGACTAATAACATCCTCGGCAGGCGACAAGCTTCGGCTCCGCCTCAGCTCGTATTCGCCTACCTCGGATGTTATTACGTCCATACATTCCTTGATACTTAAATAACTATTAGAATCAAGAATTGCATCTAAGGCCTATTTCTTGCATTGTAATTCACTTTGCTTTAGAAAACACACGGTACCGATTTTGCTCTATAAACAATTCGACATGCTGTATGCCACTAGTTGCGGGTATTAAACAGGCCATTGGCCTATAATAAGAGGAGAAAGAAGAAGAAGTATGCCAGTATGCAAATGCTTATTATACAGTATTTAAACGAGTAATTTCTAATATCCTAATTGTTATATCCTGATTGTTATGAGCATGTTAAATGACAATAGGAACAACTTTACATTGAGAAAACACCTCCAGGAGGTTTGCTTGGTCGTTTAACTGAACAGTTTAATTGGATAATCGTCAATAACACGACCAAATTTTATTATTGATTTCAGATTTTATATTTTCAAATTTTGAAAATGCTGAACATTTCCAAAAATTTTCATAACTAATAAAAATTTTCAATTTCTTTTAAAATTTTCAAATATTATTAAAATTTTTCAAACAGTATTTGATAATTTTGAAAAATGTTCCTATTCTTAAAAATCTTTAGTTTCGAATTTTTTAATAATTACGTTATTAAGTTTATTTTAAAGTGTACAAAATTTTCAACCATTTTCAAAATTGTAAAACAAATTTTTCAGTTTCCTAAATTTTAAAGACTTGAAATTTTCATATTTTGCAATTTTCAAAAAATTCGAAATATTAAAACTTTTTCAACATTTTCAATATTTACAAAACCTGGTCATCTGAAAATGGGAACACTAGAGTTAAAAATCTTTTTTTCACTGGTGGTAAAAAATTTTTTTTTGTTAAGAATCGAGCATGCCTTGATAACAGAACAAATTACCTACAAAACATGATGTCGAAATACGTATAAGGTTAAAATATATAAATATTGTTGAAGTTATTAATTATTTCATTTATACATTAATATGAACGAAGTAAATCTGGAACTTATTAATAAAATAATATTAGGTACACCTTTAAAGCTTTTAAACTATACGTAATAAAGCTGTTGAATTTTTTAATAACATTTTAGTGTAATTAAAAAAATATGATTTGATGACTTTGAATTTATTGAAAATGTAACAACATAAAAAACATTTAAAGAAAATGGGTATTAAGACTAGAGTTGGGCAAATGCATATTTGCATCTTTTTTCCTATTGATCATAAAATGTTAATTTTTTGTATATATACGTTTTGTGATGTTTAGAGTCATAATAAGTAAATTTTATTTTGCATATTTGGCATATATTACAACTTTACGGCATACGGCATATATTAGTGCATATTTTAGCTTTTAATGGCATGAAAATGCATATTCTAGCAAAAAAAAAATAAAATTTCAAATAAATTATCAAATAAAATATTCGTAGTTCTTAGAAGAAATTGCATAATTTCTTCTAGTGAAACCACATGAACCCTAGACTTGCACTTTCTAAATTTCCAAGTAGGGGTCGAGGAAATAAAGGATTAACTGACAAAGGTTGTATTATTTGGGTAGGTCTTATTCCTTAGGTACAAATTTCTTTGAAAATAATATTTGGAAATTTTTCTTATACTTATTCTTAGAAATAGTTATTTATAATTTTAGTGCTTGACTAGTTCATTTGTTGCCTTGACAGAGAGCTGTAAAGTGTAATTGTCCAGTCTATACCCTGAAAATGCCTAAAGTTGCTAGTTCAAAAAACGATTTAATTAAGAAGTGGTTGAAGCCGTATACATGTTTTAAATACGATGGAAGTGTTGTGTTGTGCGTCATCTGTGAAAAAGAGGTAGTTATCCGTTTATTTTAATATTGAATTAAAAAAAACGGAATTGCAACCTCAGTTGTCCTTCATAAAGGCTCATTTTTCGAAAATTCCTAGCATCATTAATAAATTAGAAACACAAAACCTGCTTCTCACTGAATCTTCAGAATTAATCGAAAAATTTCATTCAATAAAAAATAAAAATAAAATATGCAAAAAAGTTAGCAGCAAAATGGACGATTTAATTCAGAAAAAAAAAATATTTTAAATGGAGATTTCTTAAGCAATGGCCACAATGACGAATGTTTTGCAGTTAAAAATTCACATTTATTTAAATATTGTCCAGTAACTTCTTGTGATGTAGAAAGAAGTTTTTCCAGCTACAAAAATATATTGGAAGATAAGCGGCAAAATTTTCTCGTTGACACCATTGAAAAGCACATGATTATTTATTGTAATAAATAGGTTGTGTTATTTATTGATTTTACTTCTACCTGTATTTTGGTATATGCAAATAAAAAACGCAGTTTTAACTGAAAATAATGATGCGTTTCTATATTATGTAAGCCCTTTTGATGTTTTGAATGTTGAGTGTTTGTAACTAAAAATAATGAAAATCATTAATTGTATTTATCCTTTTCTTTCAACGAAAAATTGCATTTGATGCAAAACGTGCTTTAACTCATATAATAATTACTAGTAGGTATTAAACTGCAGATTCAAATAAACATCAGATTTTCATATTAGGCACTAAATAAACAAACTAATTTTTTTAGTGGATATCGCAAAAGGTTACTGCATATTCTTGCATATATTGAAGGTTTTATGCGGCATATTTTAGTGCATATATTGACGGTTTTATGAGACATATGTTGGTGCATATATGCACTATCTTTACAGCATATTTGCCAACTCTAATTAAGACCATAAAGGAAACAGTTGTACAAAGCAATGATACATAACTTAAGATACTACCTAAATTAAACTAGCTAGTAAAAATGACGATAGCCAAATCAGAGTGCTCAGTCCATATCAAAACAGAGCTTTCGGGCAAATTCCAAACACAAAGGGGAGTAAGACATGGAGACGCGTTGATTCAACAGTCCTAGAAAAAGTCGTTTGGGACTCTCGTATCACCACCCAAAATACAATACACAAAAGATCTGTGCAACTAATAGCATATTATGCCGACGACATGGATCTAATAACAAGAGACAACACATTTATGCAGAGAGAGCATTGTAAAAGCAATACAATAGGCTCTGAAATCAATGAAGGCAAGACAACGCTAATGGTATCTTCCAGGACGGAAATGAGACGTAGAATAGGCCAGAACTCTAACTTGGTAGATCAGAACTTTGAGGTCACCAAAAACTTTGTGTACCCCTGGGATCCCTCGTTAACAACGACTTGAACACAAGCGAAGAAGTAAATAAAAGAATCATTCAACATAAATGTTGTACAAACAATTAAAATTGCAAAACTTTGATTAAAACATGATTAAAATGCTGTGGCCAGTACTACAAGAAACATCCGATATAAAAAATAATTTTTTTACTCCCATGTTTTAATTTACTTATTAAGTGTGCGCTGCCTATACTATAATGATACCCATTTCGATACAGATTTTCATTATGAAATGACCCAAACTGAGCAATAGCAGCAAAGCATGGTTTTTGGTAACCATGGTTACAAGAGTTGTTGACATTTCTCAGTTAACATCGCAACACAGCTTGAGTTTTTTTAAGTATAATTTTCAAATAAATTTTTATAATTAATATTTTTTGTAATTAATTAGTCGGAGAAAAAATAGTGTATGCAAACTCTTATATATTGGCTATTAATACACTGCTTTGAATTACGACACTCGCTGCCACTCGTGTATTAATAGCTATCATTATAGATTCGTTGCACAATATACTATGTATTATATAACAGTTATTGCGACTAGAACATGTGCTATGACGTAAGAATCGACATCAGTTTTATTTTCTATCCGCGATCGCCACCCGCAGTAGATGGCGCTGATAAATTTAAAATGGTTGACTTTAAGAAGTAAAACAAACCGTTTGCGATAAGTTTGTATAATGTGTTAATTTGTTATCTGAAATTTAAAAAATCAAAATTAATATGGCTCACAGAAAAACGTCCTTGATGAATATTTTTGAATATTTAGATAAACGAAGGCGACCAATTGAAGAAGGAGAGGCACTTTTTATAGCAGCCCACTTATATGGTTATAAAAATAGAAGCAGACAATGAAATATATTAATCAAACGTTAAACTACCATCCACCCACAGGAGATTTTGAACCTTATTTGTTGTTTTGTATTGATAGCGATGAGGATGAATGTTTGGTAAATTAAGTAAATTTAAGTTAAGCTTGGTCTAGTATGTGGTGCCGCCACGCGGAGGGTGTAGCAAAAAATTTGGCAAGGGTGCGTTTTGCGGGAGAAGGAGCGTCAGTGGAGTTTGGCGACTCGCAAAAGCAAGGCGGCTTTTGTGAGGAAACGGAGTGGCGTTGTAATTAATATTAAAACATTGCGGTTGTGAATGTCGTGAATTTATTATTAGCATTAAGTATTTGTTGGTTGGCGTGTAATATAGTGTGTGTTAGTTTTAGAAGGTATAATTTAGTGTGTAAATAAAACTCTCAATGTACATAATCCGTCCAATTTTATTTTTATTGCTAACTGACCGTAGATGAAAAGCTAACATTATTCAGAAGTGGGATATTTGAGTAATATCTTGGCCCCACATAGTGGAACTGTACGTTAACGAATTTATGAGAAAGACAATAGAGTAACGTAACGGTGAATATTGGCGTGGCGTCGGTTTGATCAAGTCGGCTTGGGTTGAGTTGAGGGTGCGTGCGGCGTCAGGCAAGCTGCGTGCTGAAGCTTGCGCGGCAACGCTGGCGGGTCGTTGCTCAATCGGGGTGTTTTGTGTTAACGGTGACTGGTGACATTAAAAGTAATACGTCAGCATGAGTGACCCTATTCTCGGAGAAGGTATTATTGATGGCGAAGGTGGGGAAGGCGCGAGCGGCCTCCAAGGAAATGGCAACACGGAGTCGTCAGGTTTCGCAGGATTTAATGGAGATGAAGGTAGAGTAGCACCTAATTGGATTTGCATGGAAAAGATGTTGAATATTATGGCGGAAAATCACCGTCGAGATGAAATGCTGTGCAATGTGATGGAGAGGCTAACCTCGCGAAGCACTATCCCAGAAACTTCAGCCAATGCAAATCACGGCGAATTGCATGTTATGCCAGGCCTTTCGAAAGTTATTGGGTGTTTTGACGGAGACAAAGATGCGAGAGCTGCAAACGATTGGCTGACAAACGTTGAGACGAGTGCGAAACTGAATCGATGGCCAGATTCGTACGTTTTAGAGACTGCACGCGCGCATTTGACTGGGCCAGCTAAATTTTGGTACAGTTCTAAACGGGAGTTCATTACAACCTGGGACTCTTTCAAGACGGAGTTCAAACAGACTTATGGGAGAGCGGACAAATTAGCGGATCGGTGGGAACGAATGAGAGCGCGTGGGCAGGGACGTAGTGAAACGGCACTAGCCTACTTTTACGAAAAGGTCGCGCTATGTAAAAAATTAGATCTTTCTTTCGGGGAGAGTAAAGAAGAAATTTTGGCCGGGTTATATTCACGTGACGTGGCGGTTAGCGTGGTAATGAAAAACCACGAGGATTATGATTCATTGCTGCACGATATTTTGATGGTGGTGAACATTAGGGCGGGCAAGTCATGTGAGAAATCGATTCCTGGGGTCCGATCGGAAGCCAGAGGTGAAGTGACCGTTCGGAAGGGACCGATAAACTCAAATATGTGAGTGGACGCGAACGACTGGACCCTGTAGGGCGAAAGGCGAGTGTATTTGTAGGTGAGGATGCACGGAGACGAAATCCGGATCGCGGTTCGAATGTTGGCGGAACTGACGGTTGGAAAAAACGGTGTTTCGCGGGGTGGAGGGCGATGTTACAATTGCGGAACTGGTGGTCATTTAGCGTGCGATTGCCCGGAACCGTGGGCGCCCATGATGTGTTACGGCTGCAAACAAAATGGCCATACCATGAGGGATTGTCCGGCAAAGAAGAAGCAAGCGATGGCTGCCTCAGCGGAGTCTGCGGGAAATCCTGCCATTTAAATGAAGACTGTGGTGATTGACAATAAGGTGGAGGTGTGCGGGTTGGTGGATACGGGCTCGTCGGATTGTTTCATTAAACGGTCAGTAGTGGCGGAAAAGGGGCTGCAGTTCCGACCCACCCAAAAGGACGTGTTCGCTTTCGGACAATCGGCGCCGTCGGTGAAGCCGATCGGTGTTTTGGAGTGCTCGATGTCAGTGGATGGTGTCCTGGCAGAGAAGGTCCCTGTGTTGGTGGTTCCGGAGGACGCGCAACCTGTGCCTATTTTGATAGGAAGAACATTCGTGGATTTGCCTCACCTTGCATATGCGCGAAAAGGTTATGTGTTCATATTAGGGTACGAGAAAGACTTCCCTTTTAAGGATATGGTGTTGGAGAAACAGGACACTCGGGCAATAGTGCAGGACGAAGTGGTGATACCCCGACACACGGCGATGTTTGTTTGTGCTCGCGTCGGTGGTGGGGACATAAGCGTTCCCGTGGCGAATGACACCGATCGGGACGCGGTTGTTTTAAAAGGACGAATTTTGGCGCGTAACATATGCACAGACGCACAGTTCGAGAGTGCGGCGAGTGTTAACCGCAAGGTGCTTCTGACGGAAGAAATGACCCACTTGGGAGACGCGATAACGGTGGCCCAAAAAGGTGAATTGTTGCAGCTGCTCAACAGTTTCCGTGATTGTTTTGCGCTCAACATGGCTGAGTTGGGGTACACGAATGTATCAAAAATGGATATCGTGGAGGTGGAAGGGAGTTCGCCGTTCGCATGCAAGCCATATCGCGCTTCCATAAAGAACCGTGAGGCAATGAGAGCGATCGTGGCTGACTGGAAAGCGCACGGAATAGTGACGGATACTAAATCACCTTACGCTAGTTCGGTGCTATTAGTGCAAAAGACGACGGGGGAGGCGCGCTTGGTCGTCGACTACCGGAGGTTAAACCAGCAGACGGTCAGACAAACATTTCCCCTACCCAACATCGACGATCAACTGTCACGATTGGCAGGGTGCACCATGTTTACAGTGCTCGATCTGGCGCATTGGTACCTTCAAGTGCCGCTCTCAGAAGAGGCAAAGGCGAAGACTGCTTTTATTACCCCGGACGAAACTGGTCAATTTGAAAGGATGGTGTTCGGTTTGATGAACGCGCCGTACGAATTCACGCGCTTAATGAATTCGGTTTTGGGGAACTTGCGTGACTCGGTAGCATTGTGTTACATAGACGATTTACTAATACTAGCCCAAGATTGGACGGACATGAAACTGAGGCTTACCAAGGTGTTGGGTGCGTTACGCGACGCGAGACTAACTTTGAAACCGGCGAAGTGTTACTTTGTGGAGAGGGAAGTGGAGTATCTCGCATTTTCGTTGTCGGCGGACGGTATACGACCTGGGGTGCGGAAGGTTCAGGCGGTGAAAGATTTTCCAACTCCTCGGGATGTTCATGAGGTGCGACGGTTCCTTGGGCTTACTGGTTTTTTTAGGAGATTTGTAAAGGAGTACGCTAGGCGAGCCACTCACTCAATTGACGGGTAAGTCGATGAAATACGAGTGGAAGGCGGAGCTTTCAGTGATTTGAAGCAAGCCTTAATCTGCGAATCAATTTTAACAATTTATGACCCGGCTAAATATACAGAGTTGCACACGGACGCGAGTTCGGCGGGACTAGCCGGAATGCTCTTGCAGCATGGCGGGCGCGGAAGGTAGAATGCACTTGATTTATTGTGTAAGCAAGGAAACTACGGATGCAGAGAAAAATTACCATTCCAGTCGACTCGAACTAATGGCGATAGTGTGCAGTGTGGACCGACTGCGATAGTTTCTGATCGGAATCAAGTTCACGATTGTGACGGACTGCCAAGCTCTCGTCTACATGCATGCGAAGAAAACTGTGAACCCTCAAATAGCCAGATGGTTCGATCTGCTTTAAGAGTTCGAGTATGAGATAAAACACAGACCTGGAAATAAAATGGCACACGTGGACGTCCTCAGTAGAGCGCCAACAGAAAACGGAGAAGCTACTATGGATGAGATTATAAATGGACGACTTGGAGTTTACATAACATTGAGTGAATCCGATATGGTGGTGACAATGCAGCGTGGCGACCCGGAGGTGGTGCGAATGATACGGGAGTGTGAGACGCGGACGAACGACCGTGAAACTCAGCAGGTAAACCCAACACGTGATTTTAGATTGAAAAACAATATATTGTATAAAGTCATGGCGCGCGATGGTGATGAACGTCTACTATACGTGGTGCCCAAGTCAATGAGAAAGAGCACTGTGGTTAAGTTTCATGACTTGCTGGGACACTTTTCTGTGGACAGGACAGTGGCGAAAATATGTGAGCGCTATTGGTTTCCTCGGATGCGAAGGTACGTTCGACAACACGTCCGAATGTGTCCGGAGTGCATCCTTACCAAGACACCTGGCGGTAAACGGGCGGGTTTATTGCATCCCATACCACCGGGAAGGAGGCCGTTCGAGTTGGTGCACTTGGATCATCTCGGACCTTTTGTGAGAAGTACGCGGGGAAATGTCTACCTACTCGTGCTGGTGGACAACCTCATCAAGTTCGTTCATTTGTATCCCGTAAGGGATACTTGCGAGGAGACGGTATTAAACGCGATCGAACCGTTTGTGCTGGATAGAGGTCTTCCTGAGACGATTATAACCGACAGGAGTACGTGTTATAACGAGTTTGAAAATTTCTGCCTCACAAATGGTGTAAAGCATGTCCTCAATTCAACACGTCATGCAAGAGCCAATGGACAGGTGGAGCGTGTCAATCGGACCGTGCTACCGGTGATTCAGGCGACCATCGAGGGTGACGGACCTGCGAGTTGGGACAAACGAATCAAAGAGGTGGAGAGGAATTTAAACGTTTCCGTAAATAAAACAACGGGGAAGTCGCCATTTGAGGTGTTGCACGGGTACTTGCCTAGATTCACAGACGGGGTGCTGCGGCAAATGGCGAATGAAGATAATGTAGAGTGGCGGTCGCCGGCGATTATTCAAGAAGAGGTTCGGCAGGAAATAATCAAAGAGCAGGCGAAACTGAAGGGCTACCATGATAAACGACATTACGATGGTACGAAATATGAGATGGGGGAGGTCGTATTTGTGAGGAGGGCTCCTCAACATACGGGAGCTCGACAAAGTTGCAACCTAAGTATAGGGGGCCATTAGTGGTAACGGCTGTGCCACCGGGGGACACGTATCGAATTTCGCAGTTGAGAAATGAAGAAGGCGGGCATGTTTATGCAACCACGGCGCATGTCTCTCAACTGAAATGCTTTAAAACGGAGGGGTCTGACGACGACCAAGATTCGGATTCGGAGAGACTGCATGCGCATCGATATCGGGGTCTTTGGAGAAAAGGGAACGGCGAGAGGTTCGGAGACCAGGGTGGTTGAAGGATTTTGTATAGTGCGAATGTGATAAGTGCGCGTGTTCTTTAAGTTAAGGACGATATAGGATAATTTAGGCTAAGGTTGTGTATAGTACATTTAACATTAAGAGCGTAAGTGCGAGGACGCACTTTTGTCAGGAGTGGTCGAATGATAGCGATGACGATGAATGTTTGGTAAATTAAGTAAATTTAAGTTAAGCTTGGTCTAGTAGGTGGTGCCGCCACGCGGAGGGTGTAGCAAAGAATTTGGCAAGGGTGCGTTTTGCGGGAGAAGGAGCGTCAGTGGAGTTTGGCGACTCGCAAAAGCAAGGCGGCTTTTGTGAGGAAACGGAGTGGCGTTGTAATTATTATTATAACATTGCGGTTGTGAATGTCGTGAATTTATTATTAGCATTAAGTATTTGTTGGTTGGCGTGTAATATAGTGTGTGTTAGTTTTAGAAGGTATAATTTAGTGTGTAAATAAAACTCTCAATGTACATAATCCGTCCGTTTTATTTTTATTGCTAACTGACCGTAGATGAAAAGCTAACAGTATGTATAAATGTTATTTTGAAAAAAAATTGCTGAAATTTTCGGCTTATGTTTACAAACACCTCCCCATGAAAATAACATCATTTTAAGTAACACAACAGCCTACAAGTGGGATTGTTAACACTTTAAAGTGTATCTGTAAACCCGGAAATTCTGCTCGCTTCAATGGCCCATGCCTTACACAACTCTGGGTTTTTATGCGGAAATAAGTGCAATGATATTGCCTTACTACTGCAATAGGCGTTACACTGAGATGCAGCACAAAGCCTTTTTGAGCTAGGAATCATTTAAAACGTGTTTATTTTTAAATTTTCACTTAAAACAAGTGTGTTGCATCTAATGACTAAACACTTGGTCTTCCTTCCTATTGTAGTTCCAAATTTCACCGCCAGACCTCAGCCACTTTGTGGCGATTGCGTATAAACAAACCTTATTTGAAATTTTGTTGATCATAATGTAGTATGCACCGTCTCGCGTCTGTACAAAATGTTGTGTGCAATAAGAAAAAAATATTATTTTCAGAAAATTTCAACAATGCTCGGTAAAGTATAAGTTTGTTAGATACCAAGTGGCTGCTTATTTAACAGCTATAACTGTGCTGGTGCTCACTAATTAATATTTAATGTTCAACTATATTGGCCGTTAGTTGTTCTCTACTATTGAATAATAAATCCACGCATTTTTTTGAAGGAGTAGTGTGGTAATTTACTTTCGGGGCACCCTGTATAATAAATTAATAATAGTGGCGGTTTGAAGTTTACACACTAGTGACAATTATTGCGCCTGCGTATTAACGAATATTTTCAATGAATTGAAAATTTTGAATATTTTTACATTTTACCACATTTAAACCACAAACATAGGCACTGCTCTAAAGGCTGTAAGAAGCAGAAGCATTGATTTCTCTTGGCTTTGTTTGTCGGTCAAAACGTACTACCGCTGTGTACTGCTTGGTATATTACTTACTCGTAAGTTGTTATTACAAATCCTAATATGTACAGTAGCTGCGTATGGGTTGTTTTACACGTCCAGTATTTTGTAAATACCAACTCCTATTAAATTGAAAGTTAAAGTTTAGGTGGAACTAGGGCAAACAAAGCTGTAGAGACAAAAAATTCACTTTAATGATAAGTTAATCTAGTTTTCTGAAAGGTTTAATGTTCTGTGGTTTCCTGTGCCTCAAGTCTTCTTGTTAACAAAAGTATACCCAGCCAATTATGCGTAGGTTTATTATACAGTTATAGTATGTAATATCCATTTCGTCAAGATGTATAACGCCTAGAAAATAGTACAATAAAGAAGATAATGTGTCTTTACAGTACACTTAAATCTTATAGGTTAGGGTTAGAAAAACAATTGCGCGTGCTGTATTGTACAGGGTTTTTCAAAAGTAAGAAATAATTTAAATTGCTCACATCTTCCCTAATTTTTATGCAATCTTGAAAATTCGGACAATGTCTTGTAACAGAAGAAGTTGGCTGTTTTTTATTCAGGAATAAATTGATCGCCATAGGAACGAGTTTGTTTAAAAACAGTTGCATAGAAAATAATATTGTTTGAGTTTAATCACAATTTGATCCCATTTGGTACAGTGATTTATCAATGGTTTCGTACCAGGTAGCGGTATCACCGCTACCAGTGAGCGCTCCTTGCCTGCAAGATGCAACCTGTCAAGATCAATATTAAAAGTCTTCCAGTTATCTTTTCTATAAATCAATTAAGATCATAGTTAATTATTGGCTATTACTACACAAACACATTATTGACAACTCTGCATTTTATTATTGACAGCGTTCATAGTGATCGATAACAAGGTAGCATAGTTTTTTTGCTCTCAAAAAGAGGTAGCGATCACAGGGAACAGTTGAGTAATAATTTGGTATCATATGCATTCAGCACAACTTTAGTCAACAGTGCTGAATTTCAATTCCGGTGGTTTTACTTCTACAAACTCGTATTCGGCTTATTCCATATTATTATCCATCACGCAAAATGTGGCAGTTATTCCAGCACACGAACTCATAGCTTCTGTTTACAGCATTGAAGAGAGGCTGCTACTTGTCCAAGAAGAACGTGTTGGCCACAAATAACACTTACGATGAATGTAACATTTTTTATAAACTCCATTTGTTTGTGTACAACCAGGTGTTTTTATTTTTCAAATTACTCGATAATTAACGATAATATCAGTATTTTAAATTACCTCTTATTTTTGGGAAACACTCTATTTTTCAAATTCGTAGCGCCAATATTACCTACTGCAAAGTATGGTAAATTGACTATTTCGACGGTGTTATGCCAGAACGGCATAAGCGCCAAAAATGCGAAATCGAGATATTGGTATCACTGAAAAGGTGAAATCAAGCCGAATCTATTCGTTCTATTGGCATAAGCGACAAAAACTTGTAACATAACGTTATTTTGTAATAAAAGATGTATAAGCGCCATTCACCCCACCCCTCTTTTTATTAGTTCGACATAATAGGGCATAAGCGCCAGTATGCCATTGCGTTTGTATGGTAGAGGTTGTCTGTGATTTATGTAAATGTAAGTCAAGTATTTTCACTATTTACTCACTATGGTTAATAGACACCGTTTGCTTTAAAATTTGAATTAAGTTAACAGTCTTTGTTCGTATATTACCTACATGTAAAATCTGTAACTAAACGTGTGGCGCTTATGCCAATTCGTTTTTTTCTTGATGTGTTTGGCGTAAGCGCCATTTCCGTATGTAAACATAAGCAATCTATTTACACGTTTTTACTATTTAACCATTGCAATGTCATACAAACAAGGTATAAATTAGAGTTATTGTTGCTAGTATTTTCAAAATACAAACTTTTTGTGACTGAAAAATCAGTCAATTGTATAATATTCGTCGAATTTTGTTTGTCGCTTATGTCATTTCAAAACTTGCAGATGAATTCGCGAACTCGAAAAATACCAACCCACTTTAGAAAATACAGACTCGGATAATAAAACTAATAGAAGTAATGATAAAATACAACATAACAGTCCCGCAGACACAAACTATAATAATTTTCAAACTGTTCCCGAACATACTCAGGAAATGATAAATGTGATAATAAATACTGTTTCCATTCAAAAATATTGAAAATATATTTAATCCACTATTAGGAAACACATTCCAAGGGCAAAATAACGTGATTAACTGACCATTATGCCAACAAAGAGAGGGGTGTTGAAGATCCTGTATATCAAGTTGATAATCATAACAAAATCGGTTAAGGTGTTGAAGATACTGGAGAATATGAGATTGAAATTCATAATGAAGTTGATATCCATGGTGACAACAGTGAAACATACGAGACTGAAGTTAATAATAAAGTTGAGGAACACGTTCAAGGTTATGATATTGAAAGTCATAATGAAGTTGAGAAAGACGACGATTTTAATAAAACAAAACCAAACTTTCAGAATAGAAAAAAAAAAAAGTCCTTAAAGATTCCGGACAAAAATATATAAATACAAAAGGAAATATCGTTAAAAAAGATGTTAATAAACCCGTGTTTGAATAAAAATGTTTCCAAATGCATTATTTGTAATAAAAAATTTAATAAAATTTATTGTATTTTTTAATCTTTCGTCATAAACGCCAAGAATAATCAATAGAATTTTAGGCATGAATGGCATAAATCCACTAATCCATCTAATGTGATGGCATAAACGCCATCTCGATAAAGACACAAACGCCGAACTGTAGTTTAAAGATTTAGAGACTTGGCACAAACGCCAAATTTGTACATTACTGGAAATATTTTAAATATCCCAACAACAAATTTCATTGTAAGTTGAGTATAAGATAGAGTAATTACAATACTATAAATTAGTGCGAAAATTCCAAAAGTAACAACAAAAGTATAAGAGAAAAACAGTTTTTTGTAACTTCTGTAAAATATGCTGAATGGCGCTTACGTCGATTTATTATGAGTTCTCGTAAAAGCATAACTTCTACTGAACTTATAAGTTTTGCTGGCTCGTAACGTAATAAAACATGGCGCACCTCCTTTTTTCTTTATTTCTTAAGATAAACAATTAAAATTTTATCATATGTTTTATAAACTAAAAACTCATTATAATTATGGCCTAAAAATCCAATTATTTTTACTTCCGGTTTCACCAAAAATGACATCATATTGTGCATATTCGGAATTAGGATGAAATTCTGAGTGTGTCTATGCCAATTAAGTGCAGTTTTAACATCTCAAAAACGGTTTTTATAATTTGTGTTTACTATTATAAGAGTGCCTTGACTCATCCAAATCAATTCTAATCAGTGGCAGTTTGGGTAGGCAATGGCAAAAATTATTTAACATTAAAATTAAAAAGTAAAAAAATTATGGCAACTCCAAATTACCAACCCCTGTTGTTAAATGAATTAATCTACGCATAAAATCCCTATTAAATTTCACTTTGTCATTATGCACTTTAATTTGATAACGCAAATCTTTGTCTAAAGCCAAGTGAATGCATGATTTGCCCAATAATTTTAATCTAAATGTTCCTTGGTCGACGCACGGTTTTCAATTGCAGCAACAGAATTGCAATTAGACCTCACCTTTTAAGATATAGATATAGTGCATTGCCTTCCAACAACACGAAAAGACGCGTCACGGTCCATAGTGGCTCAATTCATGTCCCATACGAAGCGTAATATGTTCCTAGATAAAAGAGCACTAACAATTCTAAATAACAATATCTGTGGCCTTTCGGTACGAGGAAAAATATTTATAAATGAACATTTGACTATCGAAAATAAGCATCTACTACGCACAGCAAAAGAACAAGCAAAATCTGCAGGTTATCAATACGTTATATACACTGTATGCACCTGGTTGTTCATATCGGCAATTTTTGTAAACCTACCCATTTCCTTTCTGCATTCAATTACACGATCTCTTGTAGTTTTCCTTGTGAATTGTACTACTATCTTTGAATCATTTGTTTCTTTTCCTCTATAAAAAGATTTTTTTCTATAGCACGAACTAATTGCCTCTTCCTTAACGCCTGCCTGTAAGAATTTACACATGTTTAAAACCTGTTTTACAAGGTTTTCCTCTCTCATCTCCGGTATCCCGATTATTTCCAGGATTAGTCATTGCATTGTTCTAAGAGATAATTTGTGATTTTAAGTTGTATGTTCTTATCTGACCCTTTCATGTTGTTTTCTAGTATATCACACTTTGTCGTGAGTATATTAACTGTTTTAGTTAGAGCTATTATTTCAGCTTTGTATTAATCTCTTTGTGCTTTAACTTCAGCTAGTTCTCGCGCTAGTTTATTTTGATTTTGTATGATTATATCTAGTTTATAATCGATGGTGTGTTGTTGCAGGAAAGTTGCAAAAACAAAAGATAAATGTTGTAAACCTAGTTTTATTTTTGTTGTTTGCAGAAACTATTGGTGCGACCCTCCTAGCTAGTATTTTAAAAATGTGTGAACAATTTGGTCGCAAAATGTTTTTTAGTGGAGACCAACTCAAGGGCCACGTCATATGCCCATTTATTGGCCCAAAAACAGGACAATAACTTGAAATTTGCTTTAATTTATTTTACAATTTCTCCCCCCTCAGATACCTAAAAATAAATGGTGATAAAAATTACTCGAAAATGCCCATCACTAAATTGATACTACAAACTTCAATATAAGTCTGTTAACGAGTTTTCGATTTTCGCAGATCTTGCACCTGCAGTAAATTTATGCAATTTATTTAGTGGAAAAATTGATGTTTTTAAATTTTATTAAATACCAATTTTGTTTCTATAACTTTATTTTTTGCATTCCAGAGTTTTGCCACCCGGGTGAATTGAAATACACGGTTAACCCTGAAATTAGTACCTTCATTTATATGACAGCAGAATACATGTCCAAAAGTGCTTTATTTGGTAGCTCTTAAAGGGGTACAACTTCATCGACTTGCACGAGAAATTGTTTGTCATTTTTGTTGATACTACATTTTTTTAAATGAATATTTGTTAATATCATTATAAAGAGTGATGCTTAATTTTATTACGACTACTTATTGAAACTACTGATAGAAAAAAAATAATTAAAGAAAAAAAATTAAATTTATGCAAAAACCTTTTGTCCTAGGGAGTTGCAACGTAATGACCTTTTTAATTTTAAAATTTGGAATCTAAATCTATAATAAAAAAATTAAAACACTAATAGTACTTTCTGTCGAAAAAAATATAGCCCTCCACATCTGTGTTGCACTTGGTCGAGATTTACAAAAGGGCAATAAGTACTTTCAAATTAAATTCACCTCTTTTCTAGTTCATAGCGAATTTGTATCGTACAATGTTCTTTTTATTATATTCAATAAATTAAACCTTATTGGGTAGTCTTTTAAGAGGGTGTAGACAGTCAATATTAGATCAATATTCTATAAACATTTTTAACTTATTTTTATTCCAAGACTCGGTTGTATTAGTTATTTACGTTATAAGGCCGGGAGATGACTTATTAGTCGAGATGTTTCTGGATGAGGCGACGAAGGAGCCGAATCTGGAATTTCGAGACGAGTATTGTAAGAACATCTCACGGCCGCGTGACGTACAACATTTGATTTCATACTGTATCGCTTTTTTTAATTTTTAAATAAAGGATAATATTTTAATCAAGCAAATTATTAAAGATAATCTGGTTGCCTTATTTAGAGTAACGATAGCAACCAAATGTTTGAAAATTTTCTTGTTTTGTGATTGGCCAAAGGTTGCGAGGCAACACTTCCCGTCCTAGTACTGTAATGTGTCATTTCCCGCACTCAAATTAATGACGTAAAGTAGTGTACGGTCGACAGTATGAAATAAAAATAATTATGGTACTTATTTCACAAGAAACCCTATACACAGGGTGATCTAAAATGTCCTTAATAAATTTATAAATTTGAGAATGGATTCCTTGGTCAAAAATAAGAATAAAAGTTTATATAAACATATGGCCCAAATCGCACCCTTTTCAAGATAGAACTGTCGAAAGATGGTGCAACCAAATCACGTTTTAATTAATATCTCTGCCATAAATTCAGATATTTAGTTAAGACTTTCTAAGGAAATTTAACTATTGACGATCAGTGTTGGGTAAGATACTTTTTATTTGTATCTAGATACAGATACAGGTACTTTTATAAAAGTGTATCTAGTTACAGATACAAGATACATTTTGCTAAGTGTATCTAGATACAGATACAAGATACTTTTAAATGTATCTAGATCCTTCTCAGATACAAATTAGATACCACATTAAAAAATTACATTTCCAGAAATGAAAGCGCGCATAAACCATGATAATATTAATTAATAGTTTAAATGAAAAAATTCACTACACACCTTAAGATGTTTGATAAAGTTTCCACTTGAAGTTACATCACCCTGAATCTTTGAGGGGCAGTTTCGACACTGTGTGACAACCTTACTATCACAACGCAACACTATCTTAAAAAACTCGCCATCCAGTATCGCTGGCACTTCCAAAAAAGCACTTTCGTTATCATTCATTCTTCTAATTGTAATCACAAGGTATAACTAGCAGACTAGCACAAGAATTGATTCTGGACTTGTCCACTACTTTTATTTAAACTGAGGACACTTCAAGTTTTGTCAAGACAAGCCTACCGCTCTGGTTATGAGATTTACTTGGAAATTCCCAATATCCAAAACAGCAAGGGCGGTTATTGTATTGCCACAATGGGTAAATATATACATAAAACCTTAAGCTTCTTACAGTTCTTATCCCCTGAAAATGGGGATGTTTGAATATTTATTACCATTAACTATCTTAAGACGTATTTGGGTTTTTCTGGAAAAGTAATTAATGCTAAAATTTAAATGTCCAAAAATGTCCTAAATTTTAAGTTGAAGAAATGTTTTAATAAACTTCGAAAACTACATAAAATAAATTATAATTCTTGAATGTATCTAGGATCTTTTATTGTTTAATAAAAAAAGATACCGCTTAATAGGATCTAGATACAGATACAAGATACAATTTTATAAACGTATCTAGATACAGATACTAGATACTTGAACAGTATCTAGATCCAGTATCTAGATACATGTATCTAGATACTACCCAACACTGTTGACGATTTACATACATGACAGCGGTCGAACTAATTCAATAATTTTTTAATATACTCGAAATCTTAGTTTCATATAGATGATCTTTCAACCTATTTTTGGCTGCTAACTAAACTTGTAATTTTACAGCTGTGCCAACTGACAACTTTGAACAAAATTGTACACCATAAATATACCTTGAAGTATTATATTAGTAAAGCATGTACACAAAATAAATGACGCAATAATTTATTTAATTATAAAAACAATGTGATTAACCACTAAACTAAACATAATTACAAATTCCTAGGATTGTTATGAATTTTCATATGAGTATTTAACGTATTACTTTGTGTAAAGCTTGTACCACAAATCTGACAACAGTAAGGCCTTTCCCCAGTATGTATACGTATATGTATTTTAAGAGTAGAAGATTCTCTGAACGCTTTCCCACAGTATCTACAAGTATGATTCTTTTCTCCAGTATGAATTCTTCTATGTGATGTCATATGTGAAGAGGCTCGAAAGTTTTTGCCACAAAAATCACACTGATACGGTCGTTCATCTGTGTGAGTACGTGTGTGTATTCGCAATTCTGCCGGAGTGCCAAACTGTTTCTGGCAAATCGTACATGTATATTTGAGAAGCCTCTTTTCTCCTGTGTGACGTCTGCAGTGATTTTTAAGTTGCTCTTTGGTGGGATATGCTTTGCCACATTCGCTACACATGAAAGGACATTCATGGGTGTGCTTGGTGCGAATATGGCTTTCTAAGTTTACTTTTTGCGAGAAAGATTTGTTGCAGTCAGGACATACAAATGACCGTTCACCTCTGTGTATCTTTTTATGAGTTTCTAATGAGCCACTGTAGGGGAATGATTTTTGGCATATATCACAAGTATATGGTTTCTCTCTAGTGTGAGTCTAAAAAAGACAAACTTTATAACAAAAAATACCTACAACAATTCTCACCTTCATATGTATTTGAACTTGGGCAGGAGTAGCAAATGGGCGTGTGCATACGCGGCAGCTATACGGTTTTTCACCAGTATGAGTTCTAGCATGAATTGTAAGTTTGTTTCTTTCGTAAAACCTAAGGCCACATTCGTTGCATTGATGTTTTTTGTCTTTGCTATGCTTACGTAAATGTTTCGTTAGATTTCCAGGTTCCACGAAGCTTTTATCACAAAGTTTACATTTATGAGGTTTCTCTCCGGTGTGTATTTTCATATGCCGTCTTAACGAATGTATAGTCTTCACTGCTTTTTTGCATAATTCACAAATAAATTTATTATTATCTGCAGCACACCTCGTAGAACTTTGATTAAATTGAAAAACGTTACATCTTGTAGTTTCATCTGTAGTAACTGTATTTTCTGTTATATTAGGTTTAATTTTTTCTTCACATTTAACTTCCTCACTTTTATATTCAATGTTGTCTTCTGTATCTGCATCATCAAATTGTTCTGCTTGTTGTCGTTCCAAAATTATACATCGCAATGTGGAATCGTTGTTTGTTACTCGCAGCTTAAATGCATACCAACGGCTTATTTCCCGTATACAAAGATCACAAAGAAGGTTTGGAAGACCATCATTTAGAGCAACCTAAAAAATGGTTGTTGTTATTTGATTAATAACAGAAATAACATGAAATTCTACCTGTACTGAAGCAACTTCTTTCAACATATCTGCAACAGTTCCTTCAAATAATGGTCTCATGTCTTCTTTTTGGCTAAGACATACGCGACATATTTTTTCTAATTCTATATTTTCAAATTCTTCCATTTTCACGTAAAGTTTTTAAAGAACGCAGAGGAAGAAGAAATAGATAGGTTAAGTTCGTGTTATTTTTGACGTTTAAATACATTCATCTGACAAAAACAAGCAGACTACAAAGCCGGAAAGCAGAATATACGGAACGACTAGAAAAGAAGAGAGATTACAGGGAATTAAACCAAAGACAAAAACTACAGCAAATTGGCAAAATACATTTACATTAAATTTAATGTGTGATTACTCATCAAAACAAAGTTTTTAGTTTAAAAAGTACTACTACAACATTGCAACCACTACTACCTATTTCAACTTTAAAGAACATTGTATATACACATAAAAACTCGAATCTGGCTTAATCCAAACAAATCCAGAAATATTGATTACTATTTATAGCAGATGCAAACTCTTAATGCGGGACAATAGTACTTGATGACTTGATCTTGGTTACATTCACAGGTTACAGGTCTGCAGATGGATTAATTTCTTATTCAAAGATTTCTAATAATGGTGAACTTAAGAGATCAATTTGTTTATTCACTAAAGGTACAGTTTTAAATGTTTGTGAGTTTCAAATGCTTCCAGTATATCTAAGAGGTGTATTAACTTTTTAGATTGAAACATCAGAATTAAAACAAACAATAAACTTGAATAATCTGTTCATAGAAAATCTACACAAACTGATATTTACCACACGATTCTTCTCGCCATAAAACACAAATTAGCAGCATACAGATCCATGATACACAAAGCTTTAGCGGTTCCTTTCGAAAAAATTAGTTCTAATAAATAAATTTCAGTTATTAAACAAATTGCATACACTAATGGTTATAATACTCAACTTATTAATGCACTTATTAAAGAGAAAGATTATAAATTAGCGATTCAAAAAATGTATTTACATAGTTTATCTGATACAACTAAATACGCTTTGCTTTGATATTTTAAAGATAAATCGAAAAAATTGCATTATAAACATAAAGTAATTGTTTTAACAACTAAAAACGTCTTAAAAACTTTATGCTAATGAAAAATGGATAATTTACTAAAATCAGGCATTTACAAATTAAAATTCACTGTTATTCGGTTTATATAGGCCAGACAATTAAATTACAAATTTTGATATTAGGTACAAAGTAGCGGTTAAGGTAAATAAATAACAACCACATAAATTTAATTACGCTAAACTCTTATTAAAACATAATCCTTTAATGACATCTAATAACACTATAAAATTAAGTTAACTTACTTTTGGTTACGACGAATAACTACACAATTCAAGAATAAGTTTTTATTTTAAAAATATACAAGGTAAACAATTAAGGTAGAGTTCTCATTATTATAGGTTTAAAGGGGCGGGATGGGGAGGAAACAAAATTCAGCAAATGTAGTTTCCCATGTTAACGCCTTGTGTTCCACCTTGAAAGTTTCCAGTCGGTATGTTATAATAGTATGAATACTTTAATCTATTTTTTTATGGTAATCTATATATTAAACGAGATCCTTTACATTTTACTCAACTCTCTGACTGCGTCGCGTGCCGCCGACTTTCTATTCGTTGCTTTCGCGGAGAGATGTAAGTCAGATCACGCAGAGTAGTACGCGCCGCCGAGCGGCGCGGAACGCACCGACATGTCTTACATGTATTATTAAAACAAAATAAAAAGCGGGGGCATATTCCAGGTGTTTTACTGTATTTGTATTTAACCATAATCCCGCTGTTGGGCAAAGGTCTCTCTCATGGTTTTCCATACGTGTCGATTTTGTGCAATGGTACTCCAATTTTTTCCTGCCTTGTTACCGACTTCATCTTCCCATCTTTTTCTTGGGCGCCCCCTTCATCTGCTGATTGCTATTATCCAGGTTGCCGCCCTATTTGCCCATCTGACCTTGCTAAGTGTCCGGCATAATTTCATTTTAGATGTCTGCACCTTTCTACTATGTCTTTGGTTTTAGCTCTTTCTCCGATTTCCTATAGTTTCACTCTATCTTTTATATTTATGTCGAGCACACTTCTCTGTATCCTTGATTGCGTTGATTTTACGAAAATATTTAAAATTTTTCAAATTGTGATAGTTTTGAATTTTTTGAACATTATTTATGAAAATTTGTTAAAATTGATGACAAATTTAAAAATTTTGAAGATTCTTGAAATTTATATAGTAGTGTATCATCAATTGAACTGTGTATCATTCAAAGAATAAAGGTGAACGAATATCAAGATCTTGTTCTGTTACAGCGAGTCTTGCCTTGCTCTTGTCTTGATTTTTAAGACAAGGCCAAGACTAGTCTTGGTATTGTCGAAGCACTAATATAGATATTTATTTCAAAAAAATTGAAAATACTTTGGATCTAAGCATATGTACTCTCATTAATCTAATAATGCGGCAAAGACTGCAGACAAAGTAGAAACTTACAAAAAATGAAAAGAAAAAATAGGGCCCAAAAGCGCCGGACCAAGACCAACGCCTTGCGCGCCCCATCCTAGGACCGGGTTTGCACAAATTTCATTACAGCTGAGATTTTAACAGGGCAGATATCAGAAATGTTGTTTTATTATTAGTGTCCAGATTTCTCATTTAGTATTTAAATTATGAGGCAATCAATTAATACTAATTCCTGGCACAATTCCTTTAAATGTATAGTTGGCGCATATATAAAATTGTAAGCGAATTATCTACTAGAATGGTAACACATTAATATGTTTGACCTTATGGTAGCTTGTGTAGATAAGCAATTTTATAAAACTGCAAAAATATTTTTTTTTAATTGAAATGGAAAATAGCAACCACTAATTAATGAAAGTAGAACTTGTTAATACATTAATACAACGAGAAAATTCTACGAAGGAAAAGTTTGGACTATCAACATTCATAAGTGACAGAAAACCACCACTGAATAAAAAACTTAATAATTGCAGTACACAACAACAATAACTTTTTCTAAATTCTTATCCAAAAAATTAGTTCTCTTGTGCGACAGAATACCTTTGAACATTGAAAATAATCTTTCAAAGTGGCAACTCGTTAATAGAGCAAAACTGTAAAAGGTGGCCGGTGAACAACCGACTGGATTATTTGTCGACTTTAGTATATTTGCAATTAATTGTGAGTAACCAGGATTGCGATGCTCACAGATTTCTAATAGTTTTACTGGATGCACGACTCCAGCTTCTGAGCGATGAAAAGTGTAGCCAGTCGGCCATTTTGTATTTGGGCAAAGTCAATTTTGACATTTCACAAATTCGAACATTTCAGAGAGAATTGGGTTACCACCTCTGATTTCAACGGTAATATAAACATTTAAATCTAATTTTTCAAGTTGTAAAACCTCATTTTCGAGGCATGCCGCAAGTGCGGTGGATTGTAAAAATCGCCTGCAAAAGGGAGGCGGTTTGTAGTTTTTAAAGTAAGTGTCAAAAATTAGGTTTATTATGCGATTTTCGCATAATGATAGCATAGTTTTTTTATAACATTGAATACTACTATTACTGCTGTTGATATTAATTAAAATCTCTTTATGTTACTTCTTAACACAGATTTCCTTTGTCAAACGAAGAACATTTAAACAAATGGATAGAAGCTGTAAGCAGACAATATTTTAAACCAGCACAGTATACGGTTATTTGCAGCAATCATTTTACACCCAATAATTATTTTTACCACGTCCTGGAACCAGTGTTCCGCGTCTGAGAAATGACGCAGTTCCCTCTCTATTCTCATATTCCTCACAGAAAGCAACACACGTTACCAGTAGAACTCCCTGTACCTATTCCGCCTACCTAGAAGGAACTAACACCCATGGAACGTTTTGATACAAATTCTGTAGTAGTTTTTACAATCCACCGCACAACACGCTTGCGGCATGCCTCGAAAATTAGGTTTTACAACTTTCAAAATTAAATTTTTTCTTCTTCTTTCTCTTCTCCATACACGGTTTAGACCATTTTGATCTGTTCCGGCTCCTTCTTCATAGTTGATCTGACCATCCTTTTCGTGGTCTTCCTATAGCTCTTTTGCCTCTTGGACGATAATTCCATGCTTGTTTTGGTATGCGATGCTCTAGATGTTCTTTCCAGTTTATTTTATACTGTTTTATCCTGTCGTTTAAATTTAATATGCTAAGTTGTCCCCTTATATCCACGTTAGGTATTCTATCTCTTAATGTATGTCTGCTTATTCCTCTGAGAAATCGCAGTTACGATGTTTGTATTCTGTTCTGTTCCTTTGCCCGTAATGTCCATTCTTCGCTTCCATACATAAACGTTGGTACTGCCATTGTTTTGTATAATTTTATTTTTGATTCAGTTCTAGCTTTTTCGTGTAATGTTCTTTTAATGGTTCCGCACATCCAGTTAAATCGTGCGACTTTGTGGTCTATCTCTATCTCTCCTGTGTATGATATTTCGCATCCTAAGAATTTAAAGTTCTTGTTTGTTCTACAGTTTTGGTTTTCGATTATTATTTTTGATCTAACTGGGTGTTGGCCTTGGAAAGCCATTACCTTGGTTTTCTGTATGGATATTTCGAAGTTGTAATTTTTTATGATATTGTTTAGGTGAAACGTAGCTCTTTGTAGATCATCTTCATTTGTTGCTAACAATACCTGGTCGTCTGCAAATAGTTATGTTGTAGAAATATTAGATTTATATGTTTATATTAACGTTGAAATGTTCGAATTTGTGAAACGTCAAAACTGACTGACAAATACAAAATGGCCGACTGGGTACACTTTTCATTGACCAGAAGCCGGAGTCGTGTATCCAGTAAAACTATTAAAAACTCTGTGGCGATGCTATACTTGTTCAATATATTGCGACAACTTGATGCCAAATTCTTCACCGAATTCCAAATTGCCAATAATAGAATAAAAGTGGTCAATTAATTCAAACAGTGACAAATTTTTGCCTTCTAATGATTTTATAACTTTAGGAATATTAGCAAAACGATTTTTAATAAGTTTCATTTTCTATCATAACGAGCACATGCATTTTGTAGCACAACCTTGCAAAATCGTGCAATGTGTTTCACGTATAACTTGAGTACGCCCGTGGTTATTGTTTACTTATCTTCTTTGAGGCTTTCGCGGTTTCTCGAATTGTCAATATTACAATTTACTTTCGGCTTAGACCGCGTCGTCATTTGGGAACTACGCCCAGCATAATCAGGTAAGGACCGACCTGTAGCTTGTCTGCCTTTACAAGCATTTGCTCTAGAAGTTTGAGCAATATTTGTTCGTAAGCCTTCCTGCCTAAACAGGGCATTGTGCTTAGATTATTTAAACCTTGGGGCGGACAAGGATTTGATCTTAATGTATTTTGTTTGCCAGTACAATAATACTTAACCGGCTTATGCCTGTTAACTGTTTGTGAACCCATACAAACTAACAATTCGCAAGACATTGCAGCTTGCATCTTCAGAGTGAATAAACAACATAAACAGGGATGATGGTTTTACACTCAGTAAAGCTTGGACTCCAGTGGTTTATCCTCTAAGGACTCATAAGCATCATCGATCTTACGATCACGCTCCACCGGATCCGTCTTTGCCCAACGGTGACAGCCAACCAGAACTCCGCCGTTCTGCTCGACTGGCTCAAAGAGGTTTAAATACCTCCACTTCTTGTATTTGAATTCATTCTTTTTATTTACTCTGAAGATACCAGCTGCAATGTCTTGCGAAACGTTAGTTTGTATGGGTTCTCAAACAGCTAACAAGCATAATTGTTACTGTCCTGGCAAACAAAATACATTAAGATCGAATCCATGTCCGCCCCAAGGTTTAACTAATCTACGCACAAGGCCCTGTTTAGGCAGACAGGGCCTACGAACAAATATTGCTCAAACTTGTAGAGCAAATGCTTGTAAAGGCAGACAAGCTACAGGTCGGTCCTTACCTGATTATGCTGGGCGTAGTTCCCAAATGACGACGCGGTCTAAGCCGAAAGTAAATTGTAATATTGACTATTGTTTACTTATCGAATTTTAACAACATTTTTTGCTATACTGAGACTAAAAATCCACTCTTTGTTTATTACTTACAGTTATTTTATCACCGTCAGATACTGGACCATTTACAATACATTTTGCTCACCATTGGCATCTCTGAAATTACACGAGATACGACGTCGATTAAATTACAACCGCGATACTATAATTAAGTACCTATCACGAATTACAACATAGTTGCGTATTTTTATTGCTATTAGGAATATCTGAGCAAATCTTCCGTAAGTCATCAACCGATTTCTGAGATAGTCTTAAAAAACTATGAATTAGATTTTTCTTTAACATGTTATCGCCAAATGATTAAAAATCATTTAATGTAAGTTATTACGGATATATAAAGCCAATATACCACACGTAATTTATGAAAATGAAATGAAATTAACAAAAACAATAAACAATACATCTGCAACAAATGTTTCTATGTTTGATGGTATAGCTGGTTCAGGAAAGAAGGTTTTCTTTTAATTCAGAAAATCGCCAACGTTTTATGAAAAGTTTTGCAATTAAAAATTTGTATGTGATCTACCTAATAGTAATAAAAATATAAAACTTTTTGCTTGTCCTATACTTTCCGAGATTCCATTGGTGAACAAAATTAAGATGAACACCGTGTAAGGGACAATTGAGTAACATAATAATAACGTGTTTTTTATTTACTTAATAACGTGACAACTAGCATAGTCTCGCGACAGCTTACAATTTATTATTGTTTACCCACTTCATCAATTTTTCCAAGTTCTGATCAAAAAAACATTCGTGCGAGTTTTTTTGCGCGTGATGAAAGTGATTAATGCGCCTCGATTATTCACTGAAATATTACGAATAAGTACTTAAATACGCAACACATAAACTGATATGGTGATATCAAACCAGATACGATTAAAAAGGTTGAAATTATACTACTCTCGGTAAGGTGCCGGCCCGGCCTAGCCATTAACAAGTGAAATCGAGCTTTTATAGTAATGGATTTATTGTCGATTTGTCAAACACATCCTATCTAGTATTGTTGATTATAAGTACTTTAACATAAACAATATAATATGGTGGGTGTTAGCTATTACGCCACACGCGAACTTGTTATGTAAACTTTCACGAAATGTACGACCCACACGCCAAAGGACATTTTTAACTAACAATGAAAAAGCTTAAGTTGTGCGGTTTTAAACAACGTTTTAGTGAATACTCAACAACAAGCGAATGTTTCACTTTCATTTTGATACTAGGACAGTGTTTTGCCATGTTTCCCATGGAGGGCCTTATGAAATCTGATTTACGATCGCTGCGTTTCCGTTGGATATCATGCAGCACGGTTTATACTTTTCTGTACCTTTCAGGCGTACTATTATTCTTCGGTTTCCATCTATGCAACATAGTTCAGTTATACCAGATAAAATTTGGCAATTTCGGTATGTACAAATTTAATATACAGGATGTATCAAATTGCGTGTTAACTATGGGGATCTCGCTTATTTGAAGAGATACGACGATGGTTAAATTAGAGAAAAGTTGTGGAATTTTATGCCCACTAATACTCTAAAAAGACATTAGACCTATATTGCTTAGTTTCTGAAGGAACTGGAAAAAAAAGAAATTTTGGATTTTTTGTTTTCGGCTATAACTCATTTATCATTTATGTTACATATTTCTAGTTAACGCTTTATTGGGACACTTTTTCATGCTGAATCTAAATTTTTAATCAGATTTGGTATAACTGTTGTCTGTTACCATTGTTCATTTTCGACTGTCGTTTTTTTATGGTTAGTATTTTAAATTTTTTCATATATGAATAGAGTTTTTAATTCTGATTTCAACGATGTGTCATACTTTGCATTTTGTTTAAGTTTTGAACATTTTATTGCAGAAAATAAAAATTGCATAAGAGTGCCATGGAAAGACCACGTCATTTAATTTATTTTGAAAACAATCTAGTAGGCCATGAACTCATGAATGTAAAACAAAACACTACGTTTATTTGCTTTGGCTTTTAGATACATTAGGTACGCGAAAATTTCAGAAAGCTTTGTTTTAAGCGTAGACAGCAGGTAAAGTTATTTTTTACAAAAACAATGAATGACACAGTTACTAACACACAGATTAGAGAGTTTATTTAATAATTGTTTAGTGTAGTTCTAGTGTTTTCTGTTGTATTTATTTAACCTGTTATTCAAATTTATTTTGTCAGTTGCAAACATAAAAACTGCAAGCAGAATTTTCAGTAAATTGTGTATGTTAGAAAATGTATCATTTATTTGTTTTTATAAAAAATAACATAACCTGTTAACTACGCTCAAAACAAAGTTTCCTGAAATTTTCGCGTATCTAATGGCCAAAGTAAATATAAGTAGTGTTTTGTTTTACTTTCATCAGTTCATGGCCCTCTACAATTTTTCAAAATAAATTAAATGACGTGGTTTTTCCATGGCACTCTTATGAAATTTTTATTTTCTGTAATAAAATGTTCAAAACTTAAACAAAATGCAAAGTGTGACTGATTCTTGAAATCAGAATTAAAAACTCTATTTAAATAATGAAAAAATTTAAAATGCCGACCACAAGAAAAAAAAGTTGACAGTCGAAAATGCGCAATGGTAACAGTTATACCAAATCTGATCAAAAATTTAGATTCAGCATAAAAAAGTGTCCTAATAATATGTTAACTAGAAATATATAACATAAATGATAAATGAGTTATAGCCGAAAACAAAAAATCTAAAATTTCAGTTTTTTCAGATACTAAGCAAGATAGGTTTAACATCTGTTTAGAGTATTAGTGAGCATAAAATTCCACAACTTTCAACAACAACATCGTCGTGTCTCTTCAAATAAGCGAGATCCCTATAGTTAACACGCAATTTGATACATCCTGTATATATGTTAAATGATTTTTAAATGTTTCTTTCCCATAACAAGATTGATCGTCAAATCGCGCGATGGAATTAAGGCCAAAACATTTTCCTTTTAACGAAATTTTCTTTTTTAGTGACACTTCTCTTTTACTTTACTACTCTGACGACAGTGCTACTTTTTATACGATTAGCCCGTGGATGGCCTCAATTGATGCAAAAATGGGCTGAAGTAGATTTTCGTATGCGTTCGTACGGATTTTGTAAAAGATTGCCGCTACGTTTGAAGATTATTTCTATAGTTGTATTGCTAGCGGCGTTGTGTAAGTAGCTCGGTAATTACCCAATCGCTACCATTACTTTATTTTTGAAAATTTTAGTAGAACATTCGTTGTATTTAGCTACAGCAATGTCAGACATTAAAGATGCAGAAGGATGGGAGAGAATTCAACGTTTTTTACAAAGCACTTTTGACTTCATTTTTAAGCATCTGTCTTTTGCTACATGGAAAGCCATTGTTCTGCTAGTAGGTATACTAATGTTGTAAAGCATAACTGGATTATAATGGATTTTTGTTATTTTTAAGATTGTAAACATTATGTGCACATTCACGTGGAATTACATGGATTTATTTATTATGTTAGTTAGTGCAGCTTTAACAGTTAAATTTAATCAAATTGCATACAGGATACGAAAGGCTGCTACGAACAAGGTATGAGAAATTATTAGCTGCAGTTAGTGTACTTATAATACAAAAAAAAACTGCAGTATTTTTGAGCTCGACCTATATATTTTTATGCTTCTTTTATTAACATTTTTATATTATAATTTTTAATAGCTTAAAAATGCGCTATTTTGGAAAGATGTCAGAAGTGACTATAATGCGGTATGTGGACTTTGCAGCACTGTGGATGGCGCTATTTCCGATATAATACTGCTATCATTTGCAAACAATTTATTCGTTATTCTAGTTCAACTTTTTAATAGCTTAAAGTGAGTATATTACACCATCTTATTGTAAGTGGTTTGGCAAAACCTATGTATTAAATGGCAACATGTCACAAATGTTTATTCTTCAAAGCATAGGGCTTAATTATGTCGGATTTGCCAATTTGTTTAATACAAACTATAATACAAAATGGTGTTTAATATTAAAAAAAAACTTTATATTGCAGGCCTCGAAATAATGGCACAATGGGACGAATTTACTTCTTATATTCATTTACTTTTCTTGTACTTCGTACAGTTGCAGTATGTTTGTATGCTGCAGGCATCAACGAAGCAAGCAAAGAACCTACTGCACTGCTGTTGTCAGTTCCGCCAGAAACTTATAATATAGAAGTACGTTGGGAGGTATACTTTTGTTATAATTTTTATACCATTGTTTTATTTTATATTTTGTTGCTAAGTCGAAGATCAACTTTTTGAAAAATTTGTTGGTAAACTTATTTCGGTTGTTTATTTGTTCTCATTTCTGCAACCAATCCAAACCAGAGAAATATTAATCGATACATTGGTTGTTGATTCGTAGCCTTGTTTTTCTACGTTTTCAGATAGAGAGATTTCTATATAAAATACAAGCTGACCCATGTGCTTTAACAGGAAGGAAATTTTTTAATGTTACCAAAACTTTAATTTTAAATGTAAGGATTGTAACAACAATTCTAAAATGACATTATACAATTTGTACATTTCAGATCGCCGGTGCCATCGTAACTTACGAATTAGTTTTAATACAATTTGAAGTAGTAACTTGAATTGTTCCATGTTGAATTTAGAAATAAAATATTATGTACTTAAGCAGCATATTTATTTTTAAAGTAATTATTTTCATAAAAATTAATTTAAAAATTGTCAAAAACTGAATGACTAATTCCCTTATTTTCTTCAAAATTACTAACAATTTTCGTAATAATGTACAAACCTGCAATTTTTAAAATTTGGTAACTATATGTAAGTATTTAACTATTAAAAAGTTAATAATTTAATAACAAAATAAAACACTTGGTAATCTAAGTTGCAGGCTTCCGCGGCCGTTGTTAATAACAGCTAGGCTTCCGGGTTGGAGCCGCGTCATCGGTGCATGAACTGCCGACGTTTCGTCCTCGGTTCCACGGTACATCTTCAGGGCTGTGGTCACTTTGGGATCTGAAACACAACTGGCGAGACCGGTGCAGGCACCGGGTTTATAAGGGACGGGTGGGTAACAAGGTGTGAATGCTGGGTTTGTGATTGGCTGTCGGGCTGTAGGGGTTGGGCGGTTGCAGGGCGGGGCTTGGATTTACTCGGAAATAACAGTTTGTAGGCATTGTGCAGGGGATAGCTGTGGTCTCGGTATTTGATTCACAACTTGTGAAACAAATACCAAGTGTTTTATTTTATTATTATATTACTATTAATTTTGTAATAGTTAAATATTTATTAATAATGCTTCACCAAGTGCCTATAACACAATTAATTCAAAATACCGTTAATTATAATAATTACATATATTTTGGGCAGAAATTTTATTAAAAAAACAAACATTTTGAATGTATTTTGGTGGCTCTTTATGCAAAAGATAATCATTATATTATTTCTTGGCAAGTATGCTAAAACGAAAGGGTCTTCATAAGTCACTCATGAGACAACTTTTGTTTTAGCCAGGGTTGGGCATGTACAATATTACATGTGAAATATAATTATGATACATGGTTATTCTGCATGTACAATATTAAGCTCTTTTTCTGCATATTTTTCATGTAAAATAATACCGATGCAAAATCGGACAGATAAAAAAGAAATTTCATTGTAGGCGCATTCACGAATACTGTACTGACTGCTCATGGTGACGGACGTGTCGTTAACTGCTCCGCTAAACGAATTGATAAATCACAGTGAAAATCATACTTGTTTAAAAACAGTAATTACAGTTTGAAGATCAATAAGTGTATGTAGTTCTATAAACAGAGATCAGTGATTAAACTTTAAAAAAAATCTATCTATACCGCATCATTCGGAAGTGTGCAATAAAACAACTGTGGTGCAGCATGGAGGAAAAAATAGATAAAATATTAGAGGCCATTGGAACGCTGAATACTAAAACAGATAAAACCAATACTAATCTAGAAGCTCTTACGAAACAAATTGAGGAGCTAAAACAAGAGAACTCTAGTCTAAAACAAACAGTAACCAAACTGGAAATTAAACTAGATTATCTAGAGAACCAGTCTAGGCGGAACAATGTAATCTTTTTTGGGCTGCAAGAAAGCGATAACGAGGGCTGGAGTGAAACCGAGAAAAAAGTTATCGAGATTGTGCAGCAATAATTTAATCTAAAATTAAACAGCAATGATATAGAGCGAGCTCACAGAATCGGTTATAATAAAAAAGATAGACCGATAGTAGTTAAACTTTTAAATTATAAAACAAAGGCTATGCTCATACGTAATGGCGCAAAACTAAAAGGATCCAACATCTCCATTAGCGAAGACTTCTCCGAGAAAGTTAAACAGGAACGCAATGAACTTAAACCATATTTAAAAGCCGCTAGAGAACTGGGAGCTCGTGCGCACCTTAATTACAATAAACTACTGGTTAACGGTAAAAGCTATCGATTCGACGATCTAAGCAAGTTTCAAATTAAGAGTCCCCAGGATATTTTTAATATTATGGGTACATCTCAACCTGGAGAGCAGCAGCAGCTCCAAGCCCCAAGAGGAATGGTGACGAGAAAACGAGTAAACAAATAGGAAACAGATCACAAGAACAGCCATATACAAGAAAAAAATCATATTATTGTTTTACACCAAAATTTTCAATCCATTAGAAATAAATTATTAGAATTAGATATTTTGTTAACAGATATTAAAAACGAAATCGGTCCAGCTGATGCGGTGTGTGTGTCTGAGCACTGGCTTAAACCAGATGAGCATAAAATTATCACACCAGATGCTTATTCTTTGGCTGCATTCTCTGCCCGGATGAATGATGCACATGGTGGTACGCTGATACTGGTGAGAAATAACTTATCATTTTCTGAAATTAAATTTGACGATTTAAAAAGTATTGATACTCATTTTGAATTTTGTGTTAGTAAACTTGAGAAATGTATTGTTGTTGCGTTATACAGAACACCCACGGGTGATTATGAAATTTTTTTTGAAAATCTAATTCACTTGCTAGAAAAAATACAAAAGTTTAAAACTACAGCTATTGTTTGTGCAGATTTTAATATTAATGTTTTGATGGATTCTCAAAAAAGGAATCAATTACTAAATATATTCAATATGTATGGCTACGGTCACACAATTCAGACTCCTACCAGGGTGACGCAACGCTCAGAGAAAGCAATTGATAACATATTTATTAACTTACTTTCTACTGATACCTATGAAGTCGTTAATAAAAATTACGGTATATCTGATCATAACTGTCAAATCATAAAATTTTCAAGGGATTACACAACCGTTCAGAACAACAATATTACTCAGGAAAAAAAACGTTGTTTTGGAACTAAAGCTAAACAAAAATTCAGTAATATTTTACAAGGGACAAATTGGCAGTGTATGACTAGTGAAACTGATGTCAACCTAAAAGTCGAAAAGTTTTACAATATTGTTAACACCGCTATGGACGTTGCGTTCCCCTATAAAACGATTACTAAATGTGTTAATAGTGTACATAATGAATGGATCACAGTGGGCATCCGGAATTCATGTAAAAACAAACGTGCATTACTTGAGTATGTAAGATTTAGCGAAGACCCGGGATTTTTAAATTACGTTAAAAAATATTGTAGCATTTTAAAAAGAACAATTATTCTTGCTAAACGAACATTTTTGTTAAATAAAATTAATTTATCCGAAGATAAAATTGCTACTACATGGGACATTATTAAAAGTGAATATAAATTTGAGAAAACAAAATCAAAAAAAAAAAATATTACTATACAAAAAAACGATGAGATTATAAAAGATCCCACTCTTATCGCAAATTCATTTAATAAATATTACATAAACATTATTGAAGAACTTCTTGAAAACATACCACAAAGCACTTGTCCCTTAGAGAAATTACGTAAGGTGGGGCCACCACTGAGTGATTCATTTTACCTATTTCCCGTTACAAATGATGAAGTTAAAAATATCATCAATAAGTTGCCTAACAAGAAGTCCTGCGGATACGACGGTATACAAACTAATTTAATTAAAGATAATATAGAACACTTAGTTGAGCCCTTAACGGATATTATAAATACCTCTTTTGCACAGGGATGCTTTCCAGAAAAACCAAAGCATGCAATAATAGTGCCTATACATAAAAAAGGTAGCACGCAAGAGGTTGCTAACTATAGACCTATATCACTTTTAACCATATTGTCGAAAATTTTAGAAAAAGCGGCTAAGATTAGGCTAGTAAAATTCATTGAAAACAAAACCATTTTAAATAAATTTCAATTTGGATTTAGAGAAAACAAAAATACCACTAAAGCTTTGTATGAATTTATCGATAATATATATAGCGGGCTTACTCAAAAGATGAATTGTCTGGGTGTCTTCTGTGATCTATCTAAAGCTTTTGATTGCGTATGCCACTCGATTCTCCTACATAAACTGGAACATTATGGTATTAGGGGCTTACCTTTAGAGTGGTTTAAGTCCTATTTAGAAAACAGAACACAGGTAGTAGAAATAAATCATTATGATGATCATAAAAACCTAACAAAAATTCAATCTGACATTGAAGTAGTTAAACAGGGTGTTCCTCAAGGTAGCATACTAGGCCCTATTTTATTTCTATTGTACATTAATGACTTACCATACAATATACCGAATGCTGAATTTGTTCAGTTTGCAGATGACACAAGCTTATTAATTAAAAAATACGATTTACCTCAGCAATCGATAACTTCAAACCAGGTTATGCAGGATGTAAACGAGTGGCTTTTAAGCAATAAATTGCTGCTTAACCCTGATAAAACAGTAAAAATGCACTTTAAAACAAGTAAACAAATGCATAACACTACGCCGTTGCATATTGGCACGACACCAATAAAAACAGTAGAACAGACCAAATTCCTCGGAGTCTGGATTGATGATCTGCTTACCTGGGACGATCATTTAATAGATTTGCAAAAAAAACTATCTTCGTCTATATTTGCTATTAGAAAAATCAAGGAAAGGGTGGGTGTTCAAGGAGCGATGATAGTTTATTATTCTTATTTTCATAGTATTTTGAGCTATGGCCTTGAATTCTGGGGAAGTTCAAATAACACCTTAACAATACTAAAAATACAGAAACACGCAGTTAGAGCTATTTTTGGACTAAACATGAGAGAATCTTGCCGACAATTTTTCATAAACAGTAAAATATTTACCATATACAACCTATATATATTTAAGCTATGCCTGATTATTTATGACAAAAAAACGGAATTAACAACCTCATCCGACATCCATACATATAATATTAGAACAAAAAACTTGTTGAGATTACCTAAAGTTCATCTTACCAAGATACAAAATGGCCCTAATTATACGGGAATAAAACTATTTAATCAGCTGCCCGACAGCATTAAAAATATTGACACAAAAAAACATTTTAAAAAACAATTAAAGAAATGGCTCTCTAAATTTTGTTTTTATAATCTGCAGGAATATTATGACAGTACAGCAAATGTTCCACATGCCCGCTCGGTGGCTATGTGCTCAGACACACATACACCACACACTGACACCTAATTGCTAATTGTATTTTTATAATATTAATTTTCTTTATGAATGGTGTATGCCTTGGAACAATAAACGTTTATTTATATTTATATTTATTTAAGAGGTGGGGCGCTATAGGGGTCTTTGGGTCTTCGTCCTTCTTCATCCGAGAAAGAATGCTAAGGATGGATTGGAGCAAGGAATTTGAATAAGGGATTATTTCTGTGAATAGTACTGTACCAGTATTCACTTTGTGGGCCAGGAAAACCACGGAAAAAACCTGAGCCAGGACAGCCGTCCGGGCCAGGGAATGGAACCCAGGCCTCCTGAACCTTTCTCGATTCTAAACGTAAATGAATACGTATACAACTTCACAAGTGCCCCCCACCCCCTGCACCAAAGTAACACAATAAATATTGATAAATGAAAATTTAAAATATCTCAAAATAGTACAAAACTAAAAATTTAAAATAATTACGCCCAATGCATGAATTATAGTGGGGCGAGCGGTACTTCCGCACCAGACATAACAATTTAAAGAGCGCAATTTTATTGTATATTTTTGACAATTAAAAACATTTTGCAGTAAGGTACGTTTGAACAGAGAAGAGGCGACGCGCGTTCATACCGTTGGATAGTCGTTCATTTACATAATAAACACAATTATTTTATGTAGGTGTTTTTCTAGAATCCATCGGTAAATATTTTACATATTCTACATACTTTAAATGTATAATATGTAAAAAAAGGTTGATATACCAGTTTTATTTAACGTACATATTTTACATATCATTCTACATGTTCTACGTAGTGTACACAGTTTTCTACGTGTAATGTAGAAAATAATATTCTACGTAGAAAGTTACAACCCTGGCTTTAGCATACTCTACAAGAACAATATATATAATAATTATCCTTTGCATACATGAATATTTTAGCAATTTCGAACAGGTTCGTATTAGCCAGGTATACTTAAGAAATAGTCAGTATAACATCAAGTTATTTGTAATATTCTCTTAGTCAGCCATACATTTTAGTGATAGACGTTCACTTACTAATGTTATCGTTACAATGCAAAATAATTAATTTTTTATTTTTCGGTAAGAAAAGTTATTAGATTGTTTACAAAACTAAATTACAACAGTTAAACAAAATGACCCCTCTGAAACGGTACGCCACTGAATTAACTGATTCCTAAAAAACAGTATGTCACTGGATAGATGAATATTGATTTTCCCCGATGTCGGCCAAACAGCTGGTCGGATGGCCAATCAAAAGGTCCATCGATGCGTATATCCACAAAATGTCCGACACTGTGATTTTCTGTGAATACAAATCTTTCAAACACAAAAGTATTTTTTTTTCTCGGGAAGAAATCCAGTGCTTTCTGTAATAAAACAATGGGTAATTAATCAGTGATGTTCGCTGATCACGCCGTCAAGCCCTTATTTCAGGTCTGTGTTGCTATCTAGGAAGAAAAGTTAGTTTGTTGCATTTTCCAGTGATATTGATTAGGTAAGTAATAAAATTGTATCTTTTCACAAGCTTTAATTGATTGAATGATTTATAATAAATTGTTCACAGTAATCCATCTACACATGACCACACGCGCACGCGCACACACAAATACGCGCCCACACGACAACGCGCACATACAAATACACGCAAGCACGCATGCATGCACGTACGTCTGCACGCACTTACACACGCGCACACAAACACACACAACCGCGCTTGCGCACCACACACAAATATACAGACAGACAGTACACAAACACCCATAAACACTCAAAAACACACCTACACACACACCTCCCACACACCCTCTCACCCCCCCCCCACACACGCGTTCGCCGAACATACATCCAGACAGACAGACGTTTTGTGAAATCTACTTCAGGCCATCTCAGAATCGAAATTTTTATGGTCACAATACATTTTGCGATTTTCAACACAAGCACTGTATATTTTTGTATGCTAAAGGCTTTTGCAAATTGCTCTTTGTCTATAAACCAATAAACATTTTTTATCTAATGAAGTACTTATAGATGTATAATCATAAATTCACAGCAATATTTAATAAAGGGTTATTCCCGTTATAAACTTGACGGATAATGCATCACATTGAGAGATAACTCGCGTGTTGTAAAACAGGTGCAAAAAGAAGTTGTACATGCTGGTCTATTTTCTATGCAGTATATATGCGTAACTTTATTAATATTAAAGTTATAAAGACGCGTGACGGATTCAATGGTCAAAACAAAAATTAAAAATGCAAACAAATTAGCTAGAAACCGACCTAAAATATGAAATGAAATATTCTGAGAAAAAAATTGAAAATTCCATTTTTGTTCAATACGCTATTAGGTAATTATTGACAATTATTCAAGATTTCTATTTGAAAATTAGAACTTACATCGAAAACATTCAGAAGAATGGGGTGGGAATGGGATAATTGGAATTGTTAATCTCCCTTTGTATAGGAAAGCCTTTTTTTTTGGAAATTTAGTGCGCTACGGAATATCAAAACTCTGTATTGAAATCTTTTTATTAAATATCGCTGACATGGTATTTTTAAAGAAAATGGTGTGATAATTACATATTACTGTTGTGGGGAAACGGGAAAAAGTAAATTTAAGCTACACATTTATAAAACTACAATACACAACGAGTAAAAACAATGAAATTGTCAATATTACAATTTACTTTCGGCTTAGACCGCGTCGTCATTTGGGAATTACACCCAGCAGAATCAGGTAAGGACCGACCTGTAGCTTGTCTGCCTTTACAAGCATTTGCTCTAGAAGTTTGAGTAATATTTGCTCGTAGGCCCTGCCTGCCTAAACAGGGCCGTGGCTTAGATTATTTAAACATTGGGGCGGGCAAGGATTTGATCTTAATGTATTTTGTTTGCCAGGACAATAATACTTAATCGGCTTATGCCTGTTAGCTGTTTGTGAACCCATACAAACTAACGTTTCACAAGACGTTGCAGCTTGCATCTTCAGAGTAAATAAAACACTGAGTGTAGTTCCCAAATGACGACGCGTTTAAGCCGAAAGTAAATTGTAATATTGACAGTTTGAGAAACCGCGAAAGCCTCAAAGAATAAACAATAAAATTGAGAATAACAATGAACAATTGATTTACAGCTGTTTTATGTTTCATGGCAAACTTGACATCAGAAAAACAGGTTATGTATAAATTCGGAGAACAATAGGGTAACATTTTTGCGACAAATGTCATATCATTTCGAAGGTTGCTTTTTTCTAATCTACTGCTATAAAAATTAAATATAATGTGAATAATAAATAGAAAAACGTGACTATCGAATTTCAAAAACAATAATTGAAAGTAAGTTTTTTAATATTTATTCTACACTTACGGGATCACCAACTGCTAATGCTATGGCACCCCATTTGCCATGCACAAACATACACACACCCAAGGTGGCTCTCTCGGGAATCGAACCCGGCATGTTTGGACAAGCAGTGTCGAAGCCAGCGGCCTCAACTGCTGCTCTACCGCGCGCCCGAATCGAAGATTTGGCAATTCTGTACCATTATTGCATTCTATTCACGACTTTACATGTCGATACCAGTTTTGTTACAGAAACTTCTACTGTTTCGGAAATAATAACATATACTTATGAAATGAAATCTAAGTTTCACGTTTATTTAGAATATTTCAGAAACGGGCTAACTTATGAAAACTGTGCTCATATATTCTTAATAACAACGGTCACAATTTGTTTCTCACCGATATACATAAATCTGTGTATTACTGAGAATAAAGAAAAAAATGTATCCGAAGACATAATTAAAATATATGTGTATTCTTTCTTATCTATTTAGGTGTGTATATAAAATTTCGTAACTCTTATATGGTTTCCGAAATGGCAATGATGAGCAAAATAAAAGTGGACACCCTGTACATGTATGTAATAACAAGCGCGTGTTTTCTGATTATTTCTTATTACTGAAATTCTACTACCTCATTGGCAATGTTCATGCGTCACATTTGCTGTTTAAATTTAACAAAATATCTACTTAATACCAGGAAAAAAAACAGAAACTGATCCAGTACTTAATGGATTATTGTTAGAATTTCATTAATTCTAATCTGCGAGATCAACAAGTATAAAATGGCTATTATGAGCGATAGATTTTAATGCACTGATGTAGATAAGTAAATGTGACTAGAAACTAATACAAACCACCTATCAACAGAACTGACATGAGCACTATAGGTACACAATAATAGCGTGAACAAGAGCGCTTTAATATAAACACGCCGAAGTGCTGGCGTTTAAATATTGTTTACGATTTTACCTAGTTTTTACTTACCTACTATATGACACACTTTAAATTAATAAATCTGAAAGAAAGGTAATCATTATTTACGAAATAGCAGTTTTGTTTGATAGATAATGAAAAATAAATTTTGTATTTTCAACATATTTCTTCGAGAGTTCATATGAATGAACACTTGCCAAACGAACATTGGAATTTTCCGTATTACAATTTTTCTGCCCAATTGCTAATTTTAATAGATGATGAAAATTTCGGGAAAAATATATACAGTTAACTTAAAAACCCAAAATGAACCCGAAATTGACACGGCAAAGAAAAACATCAGGAGTTTACATGGATCCTTGAAATGGGTGTTATTCGTAGCTCAGTGTTTTGGGCAAATGCCCGTGATGGGTATTACTGAACCAAATTCTCGCTTGATAAGGTTCAGTTGGAAGTCATGGAGAACTATCTATTGCATTTTGAATTGTATAGGGTCCGGTTTTATCACCGGATTCAACATTTATGGAGTTATGGGAAATGGAGCAAACCTATTTCAATACTGTAAGTAGATTATTTCAATCGTATACAAAATACATATCAAAATTGTGTAATATTGTACTGTTCATTTTACTATTACCACTCTTATGACAAACTACGCATTGCTTTTTTACTTTCCCATACTTTTAACATAGAAATGTATTAATGTTATTGACATTTGCGATTTCATAATTTTGACGGAAATACATGTTTTGGGCTTCCAGGAATTTAAAAACGGTTTTCAAAATATGGCTATCTGTTGATTGAGGGTTGAATAAGTGGAAGGACACGTCCGTTTGTTTGTTTTCGAAACTAAAAGCAAACATTTTTTCATATCATTGGTTCAGGTGTTGATTTTGTATATTTGAAAGCGGAATGTAGGGAAGGCCCGTGAAGAAAATTCGACGCTTTTTATTCCAAATTTATAGCTTCAAATTGCGGCCAATACTGTTTTTTGAAAATTTTGGTTTTACCGTTTAAGCAGGTACGCAAATGTTATTTGTCAACTCAACGTAAACTTTGGGTATCGTATAATAAAACAAAGAGAACACAACATTACTATGTATTAGAATGTTTAAACCATAATCATAAACACCGTGAAGAAAAACAAACAACTTTCAAAATCATGAAAATGTTTAAACAATTATGTCTGAAAAACGGACAACTGATGTTTTTTAAGTATTAAGCGAGGAAAAGAGAGAGGATCATAAAGTTCGGGATGTACCACAATTTAATTTTTTTCTTGATATGATCACTTCTTTGTGACACATTTTAAGAATTTTTGAAATTTGGAATTAGTGTCGCTTTCTGTAACAAACGGGGAACGGTAAAACATAGCGAAATTGCTGATCACTGATCAGCGATACTATAATAAAGTTATAAAATTAATTTAATTTTTTTCCCTTCCACTTGTTGGTTAACAAATGCGTATTTCTAGCCTGTGTCCTCGAAATTGAACCAACCCTTTTCAATTTAAAGAATCGAATTTTTGGCAGGTATTTTGTGATCGATATGTAAACTATAAGCGGATGACGACATACCATTACTACTCACAGCGTTAGGATTATTTTAGTTTTATAGTAACTGTAAGGAACGTTTTATGCTCCTGTTTTCGCAATTTCCTACATGCGCTAAAACAGTATTCTATTTTATTATATTCTTTTAGCTTTATTTCCTCCCAATAGTCCCAACTAAACCATCCAGCCTAATCGACGTTACTGTCACTATTGCAATTTCCACTTAAAAGTTATATGCTAAATAATAATATAACTCTAAATTTATATTTCAGCTTCAGTGGTATTTCATTTTAGTACCTTGGTAGTAACGATCTTCTTCCTGAAACTTGCTATGGAGTGGTCCAAGCTGATGCAAAAATGGTCAGCCATGGAATTCTCAATGCGACGATATGGATGGCCTCCACATTTACATACACGAATTACAATTATGTCAATTACGGTGCTTTCAATAGCTGCAGGTAGGCAACATACACCTCTTCTTCTAAAAAGTCAAAATTGCTTGTTGTAGTCGAAACAGCGATGACAAAAATAAGTAAGGTATTTATTGCCATGAGATGTAAAAATGAAGACGATGACTTGTTCGAATATTACTTCACAGTGCATTTGTATGCGGAAATATTTGCATACGTCACTTATTCTTTGTGGAAAGGTATTTTGTTACAGGTAATTATTGTAAAAAAGCAAAACATTGTACTACTTTGTTCAATTATTAGATTGCAAATATTTTGGTAACATTTGCATGGACATTCAATGATCTTTTTATAATGATAATGAGTACGGCCCTAGCAGTCAGATTCAAACAAATAACTGCACGACTGAAATTGATGAAAAAAAATTGCAAGGTAGGGAATAAACGTTTTTAGCATGTAATGAATAGACAATAAAGAAAATAATCCGCTTAGGCTGGCAACATGAGCATTTGGCGAGAAACCAGAGAAGACTACAACAGACTTTGCAAATTGACTAGAAGTTTAGATGAAGCTCTTTCTTATATTACTTTAACTTCCTTTGCAAGTAACCTGTTTTTCATTCTTATGCAACTTTTTCACAGTTTAAGGTAAAAGATAGAATTTATTATGGTTTAATTTATAATAACCAATTGATTTTAGAAAAATGAGGGATACTCTGGAAAAGTTCTATTTCTTCTTCTCCTTTGCATTTTTAATACTGCGGACCGTCTGTGTATCCCTTTATGGAGCATGGATATACGACGAAAGTAAGGAACCACTCGCCGTACTGAATTCTGTTTCTTCAGATGTATATAATATAGAGGTAGATATACAGGAATAACTAAATAATACTTTAGTATATTTTAAACCGTACTTTTGGCAACACTTGCAAGATGCTTACCCACAAATCTCATTGCGCTCAACTACTTACATAAAACAACATTTTGACATATTTCTGTCTTCCAGATTAAAAGATTTATCGAGCAAATCAAATTTGATACAGTGGCATTGACGGGCAAAAACTTTTTCTACGTTACAAGAGGATTGGTCTTAAGTGTAATTTGACAATGCCTTTATTAAACTTACATCTAAAGGTTTTTTCTTCTAGATGGCTGGAGCTATTGTTACGTACGAATTGGTATTGATTCAGTTTAATGAAAATTTGCTGCGAACCAGCGCAGAACAAGCAAAAAATTATACTGGAAAGTGTTAACTACCTTGCAGCAAAAACCCTCGTTGTGTAGGTTACGATGAAAATTAATACTTTTCCCGCACACCATGCCTTATCTACAGTTTTAAATTCAAGTCTATTTGCAGTTTTCGAACTCCTACCTGCTTTTGCATTCTACATTAATTTATTTCCTCACTATCCCTGCAATCTCAATAGTGACATAAAGAAAAGGATCACCGGCCTAGTCCACGGTGACTATTTCACACAATATTTACTAAATTTCTAGATACTTAAGTACAGAGCCTTCATTAATTACTGTACCCACGTGACCACAAAATATAGGCAACCCAACTTACACTGTTGGTAAGCTTTTTAACCAAAAATTCCCAAGCCGTTTGTTAACTTATCAATGCTTGCTTGTTTACATACATAACCTCACTTTGAGTGTTGACAGTGACACTTACAGGGAATTTTTAGTTACGACGCTTACCAATCCTGAACTGACTTCAACATCTAAATCTAAAACTTCCTAAGTCACTGCGCACCAAAGATCACGTGGGTATCAGTAATTAACGAAGGCTCTGTAGTATACAAGGTTAGAGGTACTAAAGTTAGATCGGATCGGGGCAATTTTGATCACCATGTGTAGATGGTTAAAAATTTGCGACCTAACCGTAGTACTTGCTCCAAAAAACAAAATTGTATCTGCCAGTGCTTTTAATAAAATATATCAAACAACTTTATAATACACAATTTAAAGAATGTTATAGCTAGTGCTAGCTTTACAAGTGTTAACCCTATTCAATAAACCTTTCTAGCAGCCTACGATTACTAACTGCTAACAATAATTTTAAATAGTTGATGGTTGCGGTCGTTATTTTGTGAAATCCATAATAATAAACAATGGGAGTAAAACAATTTTGTTTTTCGGGCACTCAATGGAAATGGACTACATTTCCTTATTATAAATCGTAAAGAAAGGCTGCGCCTCGATTAGAAAGATCGCGATTCGTAAAGAAAAACAATACTTTTCTTTATTTATAATACAAATTTAATTTTTGTCTTTTGTTACATGCATGCAATAGTTTGGGTTCGAAATTTCGGAATAATTTATGGCCGGAATCTATTAAGTGTTGACTAAAATTAACATATGTCTTTTGATGATATTTGTTGATCTAACGGACTGTTCCACGTACGTCGTACATACCATTATACTCTAAGCACTTAAGTTCATACACACCACATTTGTCCAGACAACCATTTTGCTTTGCGTTGAATAACAGCTTTCCCAAGTTGTTTTCTGTTTTGAAGGCGGTTTTTGCTGTTGTGTTTTTTTAAGAAGGTGTGTTACATTTCCAGATATTTTTCCAACATAGGGTATGATTTTGTATGAACTGTTAATAGTGTGGATGTAAGGGGGTAAATTTTGTTTCATAAATTTTTATTTTGTTTCTTATTATTTATAATTTTCTAAGAAAAAAAAACGTTGTTTATGGCTATAGCTTTTATTGTAGTCATTTCTAATTTAATGTTATCGTCCAAAAGGGGTATGCACAAGGCTCTGTGATTCATGGAATTATAAGCTGCTAATTTGTGTTGTAACGGATGGAACGGAATGTATTGGTATTGCTGTGTAAAGGTAGGTTTTCTGAATATTTTAAATGAAAACTTGTTATTGTCGTGTGATATCAAGGAAATGGATGATAAAATTTGTTTCAACTTCTGTGATGAATTTTATTTTTTGGTTAAAACAGTTTATGTAGATAGAAAATTGATTTCTTTCTTTATAATCCGGAAAAGCTTACAGGGATTTCATCTTCGTATCTGTGCCAGAAAAGAATGTTTCTTAAAAATATCATTTTTTTAAATATTTGATACAAGATTTTCCATAAATATATAGGCAGGTAAAAGACTTAAAGATGAGCCCATGACTAACCCTTCATTCTGTTGATCAAAATTGTTATTACATTTTTGAGACGTAACGGATTGTATACGGTTAATCTGTTATCCGGCTATCCGGCACGTTTGGTCTGATATGTATCCGGCCAAATATTGCTTTGTATTAAAAAACCAATAGAAAGTTGTGAAGGTGCATTAACTCATAAAATTAACAACTTTTGAATTATCTATATTGTTAGGAGCGCTATTTTCGAGTACCAATTTCCTTTGTCAACAACAAAGACACGTATAAGGCTAGTTTAACCCAAGATCGTTTAACAGAAACCCGGCTTCACACACTTCTTGTAACCGGGGATGGGGTGTTGGAATTGGTTGTGCAGGCGCCAATGACCGACAAGGGTTGCAAAGAAACGACGTCGCATATGGAAACATAAAACAAAGAATACTCACCATCTGTCGCTATTTGATATACTGTGGTTTAACTCACCGGGGAACCTACCCCTCACACCTTGGCAGAATGGATAATTCACAGTAATTCTAACATCTCATTACATTTTGATTGGCTACATCTCAATGGTAATTACTTCCACATTACTTGTCATTGGACATTTTCTTTTTTGTTAACATTCAAATTAACACCTGTAAACCAGTTTTCACTGCTGCACACCCAAAAGGGTTAATAGGGGTGGATAACCGACCGCCTATGTCACGTGATATCACGAGAATTGCATAGCGTGTATCATGTCACAAGATCCAAGATTTTTAGGCATTGGTTAGATTCCTTTTGCCAGCCCGTGGTTAACCACACTTGTACAAGTACACCTGGCCAAAACTCGAGAGCTCTTACCTTCCAAACGACACAGATCACTGTAGCTACAGCTACCAGATTACCATACTGATCATCTAGTGCACTAGTGCGCTAGATCATTTTACAGGTAAATCACACAGTTTGCCAGTTTAAGACAATGCGTTTACGCTCCTTACTTAAGCCAGGTTATTTATGAATCTTACACCCTTCGGCCGGAGTTGTATTGTGACCCAAATTCTCAATTAGTTACGCCAGTGGAATATGTGTATTTATTAAGACAAAACTTACATTTAAAAGCTACAATACAATGTCATACCATTGAATATTTAAAATATAAAAAAAAAGTATATACTAAGATAAACCTATCCAAAAAACCTCTTCACTCTTCTTTAAATAGTTGGTCACTTTAATGTAGTGCAACATGGTAGTGACGCAGAGCTCTGGTTTTTGTCTAAAGAATGGCAATTTTATTACCAGCTGTGCAGCTCCTGTTCTAGTATTTTTTTATTACACCTTTATCCTAATTTCAATCCCAGTTAAATTATTCATGCTACTAACATTTATTTTAGATAATGTCTGAATCCTATAGACCGAAACTAACTTTAAAAAGGTAACTAATTTTTAATATTTTTTAGGATTGATAGTAGCTTCTAGGGATGCTATCTTCCTAGTTCTACTAACATACTGTAGGAATCGGAAAGACGTTATATCTGGCAAAAGAGGTTTAAGTCTAAAGACATTTTTACCGCTTCAGAGTCCTTACCTGCAGGGCAGATAAGTGCTAAGGCAGATCGGTAACAGCCTAAGGAGGGGAAAGCTGCCCGCTCTTATACAAAATCCACAACCAAACCTTCCGTTGCTCTAAGTGGGCCGTTACTTTTACTGTTTCAAAATTTCCACTATTTTCAAAGGTTGTATTCTATTGTTTTTGTGTATTTACACTAAGGGAGGCTAGCATGGTATTGATATTTTCAACGCTCCGATTTGAAGAAGTGGTTTCTGATAATTGTGCTGCAAGCAGGGTAAGTTTGATACATACGAGGTGTGGTTTACTGGAAGGAAATAACAAGAGTGATTTAGATAGTGCATTGTAGACAGGGTGGCCTATATCAATTTTATTGGACATAAGGCTCCACGACTGTGTCTTCCATAATGGCACCACCACCACTCCTTCTTCCTTCTCTAGATTAATTTTGTTTATCACTCTGTGAGTGTTTCATTTTTGTTTAAAAGTGTTCACTAAAACATAGTACAGTTTTTGTCCAACATGGAACATTTGTGATTGCGGTGGGATGCAAACAGGTCTACTTCTAGTTGACCAAACCTGCCAATTATCTTCTTAAAAGCTCTGCTATCTGGGCTGTATTCATAATCAACTGATAATCGTCTAGATTCATAATCTTCCACCGTGTTTTCTGACAATTTAAAATTCAGTGGTGACTATTCAGGTGAAGCAGAATGCAGTAATGCCTCTTCACCTAATAAAACCTGAATTGTATTTGGTTCATGAAACCTGTTATATACTCGGTTTTATAATACGCCTAAACGCACATTTTACTATCAAACTGAATGTCCATAGAGCGCGAGAACGCAATTTATAAAGCGTGCGTAATTCGATTGTGGTAACAACTACAACATTCCGTACAGAAGTGTTTGCTAGCGTAACGCAATTTTCTGCAGTCACGAACGCCGTTATCATGGCAACGATGACGTCACGCTGATAAATCTGGATATGCTAGACTGGCCGATTTGAAGATCACTAGATTTAATATATGAAACAAATATAAAAATGTTTCTTTCCTCACACCATTTCCAAATTCATATATGCTGCTATATTGTCGACTCTAATGCAGAAGAATACTTTTATGCAATTTAGTTTCTTCTGTTAACTAAAACTTGTGCATATTCTTGCCTTCACACTAAACCCTCCAACCAGTAGTACAGGGATCGGACAAAATTTATAAGGTAAATTGGTTCTTCCTTGTTATAGATGCCTTTGCCGATTGTATGTTACCGTTGCACCACTGAAAATCGCATTGTAAAATAGGTGACAGTTTCATAATTTTATCAGTTTTCCTTAGATTTTATTAAGGTTAGTCTTTTCTTTTTCAGACAGCTATGTGTATAGCCAGCCATAAAGTACTGGTGAACGTACCGCTACCAAACAACTTGCGAAATCTCGACTTAAACGTCTTTCTGATGTTCAGATTTAAGAAAAGAGTTAACGTGAAATAAAGCGGTGGACGTCCGTAAAATACTGTGCTGCGTCAGCTAATGATGTTTAGACATTTTTCCTTTCAGACTGTTCTAATGACCCAATAAAGTCAAGAGCTGATCCCATTGCGGTGAGTTCCAATCTAATTTGGTCCTGGGACTTCATCATAAAAACGTTCCTTTTTAATTCCGTGTCCTTTAAGGCAAGTTCTACCTCGGGTTTAACTTTTTGTTCCTTTAGATAGATGCAGCTGAGTGCAAAATTTCATTTGGTAGTCAGTGATTCCTTAGTTGGTTTGTTCAGTCCTTGTCAAGTAGCTCAACCAACGCTACGTGAGTTCGTGATGTAATGGTTTGCCCGGAATCTTTATTTTAGATAGATCAATCCACATAATTGAACAGAGAAAATTATCCTCGTCCGGGGTGCTCTCAGGCTGCAGCACCAGGGCTTCTTTTGCAATATCTCGTGCCATGATGTGCAAGATCTGCTTGAGAAACCTGTTCTTCCTCCATCCAATCTTATGTAGAATCGGAAGCACCAAATAAAATATAATACCATTACGTACAGCGTGCCTTATGTTGTTGAAATAAAAAAGAGTATATTCTAATACCAATGAGAGCTATCGTAACGCATGGAAGTAAAACTTTCTTGTATACATATAATACACTCATAAGACAAGAAATCTTCTTACAAAACATAGGAAACCTTGCGTCCTGATAACTTTGCCACTGCCAAACAGGGCGTTAACCATAGCGTAAGGTATTAGCATATGGTAAAAAAATAAACTGATGAGACAGCCATGGAAAACAAAACTCATGTTACAGAACAACATCATTTCCATAGGGCCAAAACTTAAGATATTTTAACCAACCTTGCAAAAAACAGGTTTACGTATACAGAGTATTTCAAAGGGTTTCCGACTTGTCCGGTAGTAGATTTTTTTTTAGATAGGTAAAAAATTGCGTGCAGTTACAACTTTGGCCGTTAACTGCTAAAAATCCAATCTATATATCTAGATGCAGTTTGTGCAGAGGCACTGTCATAAATGGTCGTTCATGTTCTGTTGATATCGATTCTTAGCGACGGTTTGACCATGGAAATGATTTTTTTACAATCTTGGTCTTTATTACAAAAATTGTTAAGCAAGAAAAGTACTGTAAGAGGATGTCAATGCCGTCGTCGTCCAAAGAACACATTTTTAGGCGCAGTCTGCAGCGCTAAAAAGGTTTCCAGACCGATTATTACAATCGGTCGTAAGACAATTTAGTTATACTAGCTAACGAAAGAAAAGGTGACCGTGTTAGTCAATTTAGAGCCGAACTATTCCCGCGCAAAGATACATTATGCGTGCTCCACTTTATACCAGTGCCGTTCGTGAACGGGTCGACCGACCTGGTTCTTCTTTCGAAATGTTATAGGCAAGAGTAGAAGCTAAATTTTTACTGAGTTTGAAGTAGATAATAGTAGATAAGTGTAAATGACGTATAGTTCTACTAGTAGGGATATTGAATACCTCTTCACGACGTGCGTAATAAACTTATTATGGTTAGCAATCCAGAGCAATCGGTTCTATTCTTTATAAATTTATCTATTAATAAAACAATTTGGAGCAATTTCACATCTATACGGGAGTTTTAAATGTTAAATTCACATCTGGTATTACGGTAGTTCTCATATTCAAGATGGAAACCGTGCTACTTGTGTTACACAAATAGAAAAATATTGTATGTTTAATTGTTTATGTAAACAACTAAATACAGTGTAATTAGAAAGTTTTTTGTCCGTATAATGATTGTTTTTTTAAAAGTTTGTTTTAATGTGAATTAATTGAAGACAGTGACTTTTACCATAATAGTTGATCAGCTGGGTTGTCCATTACTGAGTCCCAAATGAAATGTGTTTAAGTAATTACGAACATTGCTATTTGTAAATTATAATATTAAGTTTAGTGGCTAATAAAAATGTACATAATCAGTGAACAGCGTGTTTTTTGCTATGCTAAACAACACATGACCTGATGCAGAAAAGAACTCTTTTTGTTAACCCAGAAAACAATAGCAGCAATGAGTTTTGCAAGACTTGTATTCCAGACTTTGTTAGCAGCTACAACTCGGAATTAACAAGTGTAAATAATAATAATTTTATTTCAAATTGTGCAGTATGTCTGTTTTCTTGTTTTTCGCATTTTTTAGCCATAAACCTCTCTTACAGAGTTTTCTTTCTGCTTTATATAACATCTTTGTTTTTCTATAAGAAAGTACATCGTTTATTATTTAAATAATAAACATTGTAAAAAAAAGGGAACGTCTCTAGAGAGGTTCGTTTTTCAAAAGTGTGAAAATAATTGAGAATGCCCTAATATATGGTTTTGGTCTCGCGCTTACTATCTCATTTATAGTGTAAATACATGTGGTATCCAGCTATAGCTGCTAGTAAGTTATAGAAGAATCTAAATGACAGAAAAATATATTAACAGCTGAAGGAGAAACATAAATGAGACTAACTGTCTTCACATCACTTTTACGAAGTGCAGAGGAAACACCGCAAGTCTTCAACAGTAATGTACCATTGTCAAAAGTGACCCTTAAATACCTCGGCATGCACTTGGACAGGAGTCTGGCGAGAAGCAAGCATATATGGAATAAAAAGAAAGTAGCCCAAATTTAGTAAACACTACTGGTTACTCGGTAGAAAATCCAAATTGTAGCTTCGCGATAAACTACTAGTTTACAACGTAGCTTTTACACCTATGGAATCCAGCTGTGGGGTACAGCAGCTAACACTAACATTCAAATAATAGAGAGATTCCGGGCAAAAGTTTTATGTGCTATGAGCGAAGTTCCTCATTTTCTAAGAAATGTTAATATATTAAATTTCTTGAAAGTGGACACAGTAAAACAAACAATAATAAAGTATAATGAAGAATATCTAAACAAATAAATCTTCTTGGCAATAGTACCAACGTTCAAAGACTTAATATATTTAAGCCACTGGACTTACCACATTGATTTACACTTTAGATTCTGTGTTACCCATATTAGTGTCTAACCTACAGATTAATCTTTCATAAGTAATCTTCTTCTTCTTTTTCCTCCTTTATTTAGGCTATGCCTGTTTTTCTTTAACGACAGCTTATATCTATATTTTCAAGGTGTTTCAGCTGATGTAGATATCCAGCTCTGCTTCCATCGTTTTGGGGGGCATCCAACCCTTCTCTTTCCTTATAGCGTGTTATCTCGAACTATTCTTGGTAAACAGTCAGTGTGCATGTTTCATGTTTCATCGACATGAGCATTCCACTCTTTCCTTCTGGTTTTTATAAATTTTCTAATGTTTTGTATACTGCACTGTTGGCGTATTTCTTCACTTGGTACTCTGTCTCTTAAGGTTTTTCCGACAATTGTCCTTAACGTTCTCATCTCTGTTGTTTCTAGTCTTTGTCTTGTTCTGCTTGTTTCAGCACGTGTTTCCGCTGCATAGGTCGGCGCTCTTAATATATTTTGGTTCTACTTTCCATCGATATGTATTTGTTCTTCCATATTACGTCCCTTAAGCATCCGTAGACTACGGACCCTTTATTTAGTTGGTGTTGTACTTCTTTGTCTATATCTCGCGCACTAGATATGGTGATTCTTAAATATTTAAATTACATGATTTGCTGTATTACAGTCCCTTCTATCTCTAGTTTGCATCTTACCGGTTCTCGAGATATTGTTAGTTTTGTAGTATAGTTAGGCATTTCGTTTTTTCCTTGGACACTTCCATGTTTAGCGTTTTTGATGTTGTTGCGAACTGATGTAGCATTATTTGTAGGTCGTCCTCGTTACCAGCAATCAAAACAGCATCGTCAGTATAGCATACCATTTGTATTTGTTTAAGTAAGTAATCACTGAGCTATAATCATTGGATTCTAACTCTCATGCAAATTCTTGTCACCTTTTAATATACATTGTATTTGTTTTTTGTAATGTTTATAGATTGCAAACAGTTAATAAATATATTTCTAAATGTAGATGTTATATCATTAATTAGAGTTAAAAACAGTAGTCTAAAGTATCGTGATAGTATATTTATTATCGCATTCATTTTGAGTATCAAGTATCGGCACATTTTTAAAAACGTATTGTGTAATGGTATCGCTATCGCAATACCTTTTTAATTATCAAGTATCGCAAAATATGTGATACTTTGACAATACTATTTTAGTTGAAAATTCTAGAAAAGGTAAGGCGGTAGGCCTATTACAGTTCCTCGAAACACTTAAAAAAAATTAACACTAGGAAATATCCTTAATGAGGGCCTTTAATCTTTATATCGCGCAAGTGATATTATTATGGAAAAAATGATTTGTTTTCGTTTTATCTGCCGTTACCAATTGAAAATGTTTTTTTATATATCGACTATCGATTTTAAGTATCAGGTATCGTTATCGCAATACTTTTAAAAGGTATTGTTCTGGTCGCCTGTTAAAACAGGATATGCCCTAGGTTGCCATCCTAGGCTACTCCAGAAGAAGTTTGATATTGCTAAGATATATGTTCTTTGAGGTTCACACCGTCTATTTCTGAGATAAATAATTAACGAACATAGATATCTGGGAAACCCCAACTTGTATAGTTTCTTTTTTCAATAAAACGTGATGATTAAGTTTTTACAGCTAACACTTGTTTCTTTCCACTGTTTCTTTTGTCCCGTTTTCGCTTTATTACAATTCAAGGAGAACCTGATTGAAAAGCTTCTCGCAGTTTTGCGAAAATTTTCTTATGTAACAATATAAAAATTTTATATTGTTGAAAAGAGAAGAAAGCGCTCTACCTCAAATTGGAAAAACTATATATAGCATGCAATTTAAAAATATTATTTGGAAGCAGTTAAAGCTACAAAAAAATAAACATTGCTAAAAGATGGAGTTTTGGGTGATATTGAATCTTTTATGTTTTATTGCACTTACGTATCGTATAACAGCGCTGAAGCGCGGAGCGGTTTTTATAAAACGAAAGCGGACGGTACAACGCCAACCTGACTTGACTACTCCTTCTATAAACTTTCAGCAAAAAAAAAGGTAAGTTACTGAATCGTAACAACAGACCTATGTGTACGCTAGGGTGGTCCATTTTTTCAAGTATAAAATTTAGGCTCTCCACAAAGTTGTTTTTATTCCAAATGTGCTAACTAACATCTGTGTAAAATTTGAGCCTAATTGGGTAATATTTAGAGGTCGCTACGATTAATGGTTTCTGGGGGGAAAGGTTAAATTTAGAAACATATACAGTTTTTACAAGACTTATTTATTGGAAAAATACTAAAAACTAAAACCCATTCTAATAAATCTTTCACGGTTAATACATTGAAGATTTTACTCGCTCATAGTCGTCTTCGTGATATTGGTCTTAGAAGCAGTGGGAAATTTCTTCCTATGCAGATCGATTACGCGAAGCATATATTGTTTCTGCTGTTCATTTTTTGTAATAGTCGAATTAAATTTATTAATCAACGCTATCCCTCGCTTTGCAAAGTCGTTTACGACTTTTAATTGGCGAACTTTTGCTTCCATTTCAATGTAAACTTCATGCTCCTTCCACTCTGTAGGATCTTTTCTAAGGAAAGATGTAGCCTTTTCTCTTCCCTTATTTATTAACAAATCAAGGAGAATGGTTGTACGTTTGGTTACAAAGGACTCAAGAGGATTCTGATGATCAAATCTTTTACCGTCAAGTCTGTTTAACGCCTTTGCTTTTGGTGGTAACAAAATGTTTCTCTTTTAGACTCAACTCTTACTCGCGAATCGAAAAAAGCTAAACCAATCAAATATTCAGAAAAATACCAAAGATGGCGACGAAATGCTTGTGATGCAACTGTACGAATCATTTCATTAGGATAGTTATTGATAAGTTCAATGCTTCATCTCTCTTCCGCTTTCGACTTTCTTTATCAGTTAAACATTTGTCTACGCCTGCCATGCTGCAGCTCATATTATCTCCTCTCTGCATTATAAGAAATGTTTGTCCTCTTCATTCTTCATTATATTTAATGCGTCCTTAACAGCTATATTGAATGTTTCAACCAAATCTCCTTTAAATATGTCTTCTTTCATACGACAACTTTTTAAATTGGTTTTCCTATTCGTCTTTAGAAGGAAATATTTGTCCACCAGTTTGCTAAGTTTCCTTTCGACAGAATCAATTCTTTGTGTAGGAATTCTTGCTTTTTTCCCAAATTTGCAACACTGCTGTTGCCGCGTCCCGAATACTTTTTGTAATAGTCTTATTTTCTTCGAAATGATTAAACCGGTATCTTTTAAGCACATCTTCTTTTGATGGAAGTCTTGCATGGGAAAGAGTTTCTGTATGTTTTCCAATTAACCACGCTCCAGCTGACGCCCTTGTAGATTTAGGAGTATTAGTAGAAGCATTGATATAAGCATTATATAATCAAAGGTAGAAGCCATTTTCCTGAAGCGAAAAAAGTAATGTTTATCACGCGAAGAAATACAACGAAGAGAAAAAATAATAATAAAGCGAATAACAAATAAATCGACGCGCGAATTCAAAACACACGCGCGTTACGGTTCAACAAATAATATTCACTTAATAGTTTATAAAATTCGTATCATAATTATTGGCATTAGCAACTAATATTTGTGTCTAAGGTTTTAATTCAAAGCAACACATTAGTTGTTTATATCAATATTTTTTTTAATAATTCATTAATAATGAAAACTAAAAAAATACAAATTCATCATAGCATAAAAATGTTGAAAATCCTAGCGACCTCTGAATATGGTTCATACAAGCCAGGTTTTGAGATACACACTTCTTTTGATGTAAGGAACAAAAACAAGCTTGTGGAGAACAAAAAAGAATACAAATAATAATTCCCATTAGGCCGTGGACCACCCTAGTGTACACATTGTAAGGTTTTTAACCGAACCGGACACGATAATCAGACGTTGTTTTTTTGTAAAAACTTTTTTTTGGAATGAAACATAGCCTTGTAGTGCATCTAAAAGCTATCAAATATTTTTTTCAAATGCTGCATCTTAAAAACGAAGGCAGCTCCAATTTTTTGAAAACGTTGGCTTTACTGCCCGAATACTCAATAAGAAAATATCCAATCAATGAAAGTTTTATTACCATTTAAGAGCAGTTAATCATGTGCTATAAAAATATTTTTGGAAATATGAAAATTGTAAAAGCGGCAGATTCGCAAAATTTTAGAAATTAAAAACTGTTAGTCCTCAAAATTGTACACATCATTTTTTTTCAACTTTGCGGGACTATGGAGCTAGCAGTGAACTACAAATTCTACTAATCTTCCTAGTGTTACTCTGACCCTCTCCACAAATTAAAAAAAAATTCAAGTTGATAATTTATTTACAAACGCAAACGCCAATCGTTATAAGCTTTAAACAGTTCAATAGCCTATTGGAAGTAGTTTATTAGGATAAAAGAAAATTTTAAACTATTTCAAAGATTAAGAAAAACATTGGTACTGTAGCAGCCTTGGTCAATTGTATTGTAACTTAGCGACTTGGTTGCTATTTACATAACTAAAAACATTCATCAAAACAAATTCATCAAAATTATTTGTAAAAGTGAAAACTCGCATTAAAATTCCTCCTACCAAATAGTGTTTTATTTAATAACTACGAACCAAACATTACATTATTGGTGACCCCTCCGACAAGATTTGAACACGTACCCCTCCCGACGTGCCGAATTCAGAATTTCAAAACCTTCACAAACCGCAACATTCAGCTGCTACATCGCCACAGACCTGCGGATCTTCAAAACCCCAATTTACAAGATAAGTAACGCTTATTATATATGGCTTTCACAACCACACAACATGCATAATTTAATGACAGACTATGCTGTGACAAGAGTGTTTGAACGAGTTTATGATAATCGATCTATAATGTTCGACTCAGACATTCGTGAATCATCCATTCTTCCACAAACCATCACTCCAACCCACTTCATCACATCACAACCGTCACTCCATCCCACTTCATCACAATCAAACATCCAACCAATCTCTCAATCATCTCTCTCTAACAAATCACAACTAATCATACATCCTAATCAACTTTCCAATCTTCTTTCTTCTGAACTTAACAACTACCAATCGCCTTCTACGGTAGAAGTATATGTTAATGCTCAAGAATTTCTTCTAACTCACTCCCTTTACAATCTTTATCACCTAACATTACATTATTCGACGTGAACACCCCTATTAAACATAATATAGTGCATCGAATTAAAACTAACGGTCCGCCAATTAGTGCAAACTGTCGAAGACTTAACCCAACACAATTACTGTTTTTAGAAAAGCATCTGCATGAACTGTTACGTGCTGGAATCATCGAGCAGGCAGACAGTCCTTGGAGTAAAACCTGATGGCAGCTATCGTGTCTGTGGCGATTACAGGCAGCTGAATGCGACGACAGTTCCGGATACCTATCCAATTCCCTTCAGAAAGCATACTTCCAAATTCCTTTACATCCAGATGATATGGACAAGATCTAATTTTGGCTTAAGAAACGCTCCTTCTTCCTGGTCCAGATTCGTCCAGAAGATTCTTACAGGGATGTATTACATTTATTTTTACCTCGACGATATATTAATTTTTAACCGCGTCAGAACATTTGCGTCATGTAAAAATGTTTTTTGAACGTTTGACTAGTAGATATAGACTTTTGTTGAACGTTGATAAATGTGTTTTTGGGGTTAGTCAATTAGATTATTTGGGGCACAAGGTTTCATCTAAAGGCATTCTGCCACAAGACTCAACGTTTTGTTTATGCACATTTTTTTCCTTTTTTTGTTCTGTTTTTTTTTAGTGAACTGAACTTTTTCGACTCTGCTCTTAGAACCTCAAGAATTGGAAACGCACCTGAAAAGACTAGAAGCAACTTCAAACTAATTCTATTTTCAATGTTCAATTAGTTAGTTACTTGTATTGTTTTTTGAAAAGATCAGAAGTTTTTGTAGCTAAGATAGCATGCGCTTCACGTTTGCTGCGTAGTTTTCTTCTTCTGCAAAGTTGGGAGGGGGGGTATTAATGTAGCAGCCTTGGTCAATTGTATTGTAACTTAGCGACTTGGTTGCTATTTACATAACTAAAAACATTCATCAAAACAAATTCATCTAAATTATTTGTAAAGTGAAAACTTCATTAAAACTTTCTCCTCTAAAATCAGTGTTTTATTTCCAACTACGAACCAAACATTACAGTACTTTTTAATATCAACAACGCGTTTTCCGGTTACATGATTTTAACTACGCCTATCACATCACAATTAACTCTAGTTAAAAAATTTTTTTCATTTTTTGCATATTTTTAAAACTTTTTATTTATAGCTATTTTTGGGCCGAAGTCGAGAGCAATATCTAGCTAACGCCTTACGTGAGTAGGTAATCCCCAGTGACGTTCCAACGCCAAGGACTTGGAGCGGGCGTACGAATGGGTCCTGTTTCAGATCTCTTGTAGCGGGTGTAGAAGTAAGTTTCAATCACTTATTGGTGCGAAAATATTTAAAACGTAAACATTATGGAAAAGTACCAGCCCATTTTTCCAAGTCTCATGTATTCTTGACCATGATAATCTGCTTTGCTTTAATACTTACTTAGTGAAATTCTTTTTTCTATATGATTAAATACCATTTCTTTGGTGAACCATATTAAAAATTGTCGCTTTTCCACGATTTTTACTTTCCCATTGATTTCAAGAAAATTTTCAAAATCTAGATTTTAATGGAAATACACGTTTTGGGGCTCAAGGAAACGGAAGTTGACATGTTTTATTTTGTAGCGTTTTTTCCAAAACAAAATTTTGAAAATTTGAGCACGGAATCTAAGAGAAGAACTTACAGCAAATCGAAAAGTTTTAATACTTACTTAGTGAAATTCTTTTTGCTATATGATTAAATACCATTTCTTTGGTGAACCATATTAAAAATTGTCGCTTTTCCACGATTTTTACTTTCCCATTGATTTCATGAAAATTTTCAAAATCTAGATTTTAATGGAAATACACGTTTTGGGGCTCAAGGAAACGGAAGTTGACATGTTTTATTTTGTAGCGTTTTTTCCAAAACAAAATTTTGAAAATTTGAGCACGGAATCTAAGAGAAGAACTTACAGCAAATCGAAAAGTTTTTTTACCGAACTCTCTAGCTCCAAAATGGCGATCGCTACAGCTTTTTGAAAATCTCGACTTTAACTCCCATTTACCCAAAAAGGACTTGTCTGATCAGGATCAGCTACCACTTGTTTGAAAGCCCTGCTTAGTATACGATGAAATAAAATTAAATTCAAAATTTCAAAAAATATCGCAATGGCGCTCCTTCAAAATTTTAAAAATTATCAAAAAAATTTTTTGAAAAACTGTATACACGTTTTGTTTTAATTTTCTGAGCCGATAGAGCTTGCATTGAACTACAAATTTGATTTTTACTTACCTCTCAAATTTTACTCTGATTTTTGAAAAATTTGAAATTTTTATTTATTAAAAAACGCAAACGCCGATCGTTATAAACGTTTATCTGTTCGATAGACTATTTAAAGTACTTTATTAGGATTTGCTAAAATTTTTAAACTATTTTAAAAAATAAGAAAAAAAAAACGCTAATTTTTAATATCAACAACGCGTTTTCTGGCATTTACGGTATTTTTAACTACCCCTATCAATTAGCTCTAGTTAAAAAATGTATTTTTCATTCTTTGCATATTTTTGATAACTTCCCAAATAAAGCTAATATAGCCATTTTTGTCCGACATCCGCAGCGGAATTTGTAATCCGCCTTTTAGCGCGCCGGCGGGCGCTTACATTGCTTTGGTCCAGGTAGTCGCTGCTTCTATGGGTAGAGTTACGGTACGGAAACCAATTGAACAGGCTATCGCAAACTCAAATTCCCGCTGCTTGTTTTCTTAGAAATCTAAGATTCCCTGCAACGGCAACGGCAAGTATTAATATCTAGTATTGGCTACTATTTGTTGTTTTTTTGAAAGTTTTAATTTTATTGTGGCGCTTCTTTTTCTGAATTTGGATGGATGGAATGGAAGGTTATAATTATAAAATTTACACTTTTGCAAATACTATAAGTTTTAGTATGAGAAAGTACACTCGAAGTCCACACTTCACCTTTTTGTATTTGAAATACTCAAATATATTACAGGATAGAATAAAATCGGCGTACGGCTTCATTTACATCAACATATGTTCACAATACACTTAATCAATTTAACACAATAACTCGTATGCGTAAAAAGCAATTTTGTTTCAACGTTTTGAAAGGCTGTAACTAAGACGACGCTCGTTTGGATGGTAATGTAAGCTCGATCGTTATAATCTGGTTCTCAGAATTTAGTATTATAATTATTTTATCAGAGCATAGGTGGTTTTCTTCTCCGATATTTTAAGTTTATTTTTTATGCACCATTGGTTTAGTGATGTTAGAGTGATGTTTGTTTTGTCCTGTAGCTCTTGCCTCGAGTTTCCCTCTATGACTATTAGCAGGTCATCCGCGTAAGCTACCGTCGCCCTGACCTCCCGGCTTCCTTCGAGGACCCCCAGCAGTTCCTCCATAATGAGGTCCCAAAAAATGGGGCCGCATATGGAGCCCTGCGGGCATCCTCTCGTGATGCCTTTGGTCAGGGTTTCGGCAGGGCTTAGCATCTCAACCCACCTATCCTGGCAGTAGTTTTTTATGACTTTGTATATATCTATAGGACAGTTAATTGCTCTAAGTCTCTCAAAAAGGGCCGGCCACCATAGGTTGTCGAAGGCTCCAGATATGTCCACAAAGACTGTGATGACATATCTGGAGTCCGCGGCCTCCACTTTCTCCAGCGCCTTGTTGATAGCATCTTCTGTGGATTTTCCCTTTCTGTATCCGAACTGACTCTGGTGCATGCCATTAATTGTTCTGTGATCTTGCAGTCTGTTACAGATCAACTTCTCGAACATCTTTCCGAGAACGTTTATTAAACAAATAGGTCTGTACGACCCAGGGTCTTCTGGGTCCTTATCGTTCCCTTTCTTTAAAATTATGACGTCTGCCCTCTTCCAGATGTTCGGAAATTTGCCCTGTTTCAGACATGTGTTGTACAGGGTCGTGAGCTTCGGTGTTAGTTGATTCAGACCTTGCTGCAGTACCTCGGCTTTTATGCCGTCTGGTCCTGGCGCCTTATTCTTTTTTACTGTTAGTATGGCTTCCTTTACCTCTTCTTCTGTGAAGTCTCTTGTGATTTGCATGTTGTCCGCTGTTGTTGTTATATTTTGCCTCATGTTAATTTGTTCCTCATTTTCGTCGTTGTTGTCGTCGTCTGGGAGAAGGATTCGTAGAAGAGCCTCAGCCGACTCCTTCCAGTTGTTTGTATACATGTCTCCCTCCACTTTTAAAGTGGAGAAGACAGTAGGACTTTTGATCTTTTTGGAGACCAACTTATAGGGCATGCCCCACGCGTCGATCTCCAAGTTTTCTCGTACAAACTTCTCCCAGCTGACGATTTTGGTTTCGTATATCTTTTGCGCGTATTCCCTTTTTAGAGTTCTGTATATATCTAGGAGGTGTTGTCTTTCCTCTTCTACTATCGTTCTCTGGTACGCTCTTCTCGCCCTCCGCACCCTTTGCCTAAATCTTATAAGTTCCTCTGTCCAGGGTTTGTTCTTCACCTTCGTATCTTCTTTGTTTTGCGGTATCGCCGTTAGCATTGCCTCTTTTATGGCTTTGGTTACGGCCCTGGCACTCTCATGCACGTTGGTGTCTTCGTTTATTCTCATATTCATATGTATGTTTCTTCTGAATTTCTCCCAGTCTGCTTTCTTCAAGTTGTACTTTCGTATACTGTAACAAAGTTTCCTGCAACAACAATGTTTTAATAAATAGTAAGTATTTAGATTGTTGTAATTCCAAGGCAAGGCGTTCGTGGCGCTGGAAGTGGAAATTTAAAAGCGAAGTGCTCGCAGAAGACGTCGGATGGGGGAAACGGAACTCCCACAATAACTCCTTCCATAGCATCCCTACCACCTTCAGTGGATATAAAACCGGAGCACCAGCTCAAAATAGGGAATTCAATCCTGCCTTTGAAAGAATTCATTCCTGCCTTTCAAAGAATTCATTCCTGCCTTTCAAAGAATCCAGACCTGTCTTTCTTAGAAACCAGAATCCAGTTAAAACTTTTAGTTTCCTGTTCAATTTATTTTGATCCGACTTAGTAAATTTATTTTGATTTTGTTTCCGAACAGTTTAACTGTTAGTAAATTTTTATTTCAAGTCAAGACTGGACTTAGAGTTTAAAAATTAGGCTGGAGTTTGATTTAAACTTAAAGTTACTTTTAGTTTAAATTAAATACAAACAGTAATTTAATGGAATGTTTGATTCTCATAGGAAGTAGATATCTTTTGTGAGAATTCGATATTTATTGAATTACATCAAAACGTTAGTGGAGGTTGATGTTCTTTTAGTGAGTTTGACGAGCTTCTAAAGGGAATAAAACCGTATTCACTAAGAATTAATGCATCTAATCTCAAAACTGGGGTGCCCTATTGAGATTGATTCGTTATATTCACTTAGAAAGTCACCAGTTAAGTTTATTAAATTAAACTTAGAAAATTATGCGTCAAGTTTCAATAACTTTAATAAAGTAAAGTTACCCGTTGGGTTTATTATTTTAAACCTATCCATGAATTTGAGTTATAACCTGAACCTGTAAATAATTCCCCGTACCGTCAAACCCGGCAATTTATTTATCCAGTACCGATCAATTAAATAAATCCACAAGCACTTACCTGACGAATTCACAATTATCCGTTTATTTCCAGTTAGAGCCGTAACCAGAGGGTTGGTGACCAGTGGAACACTACACCACACACTATTTAATTTAATTTCAGACTTTCTCTGCAAGATTGAGTGAATGTGGAGTGTGCACAAGACATTAATTATTTTTACAGAAACGCCGAAGTCGAGAATCGCCATTTTGGTCGTCACTACGCATCGATGTTCATATCGACCGACGCGCAGTGAATACCAGAGATTGTGCGCACCCAGTCCTGTCTGTCAGCCGTGAATTCGACGCAGAATTCGATTCGACGAAATAAGATCCGTTCAAGGAAGCAGAACCCAGGTTGACACACTCCGAAGAAAATTTAATTGTTTCACATTTAATTATATTTAACTTTATTATACATAAAATTATTAATTTTACAATTTTTCCGATACATACGATAATTTATTCTTGTATTGTAATAGCATTGAATAAATATTATAAATAATTTGATTTACAGTTCGATCTTATTATTTCTCTGAACCCTGGCTCTAAGCTACCTGGGAAGAGCTGGTGAGAGATTACACTACTTACAGTTGCTTCCTGCTCCCCACATACCTCGCTGTTTATTTCTAATGTTATTAAATTATGGTCGCTTGTTGTCCGGTTTGGAATAACCTTCCAGTTCGCGACCTTGTCTACGGCTGTTGAATTGGCGAGGGTAACATCTATGTTTGATGTCGCCCCTGCTCTTCCATTGTAGGTCGGTGGGTTGGCCGGTTTGTTTAGTACCTCTAGTTCCAGTTCATTGATGGCGTACTCCATTTGCTCCCCTCTGTCATCTGTTACTGCGCTGTGCCACATACCGGATTTGGCGTTTATGTCTGCCAGCACCAGTATATTGCTAGCGTTTCCGTAGTTCCTGATTATCCTTCTAGTTCTTTCTATATGCGGTTCTATCTCATCGGCGAATTGATAGTACTGTGTGGCCAGGATCCAGCTGCCGGCCTTGATGTTTATTTCTGCACACACGCAGTGTCCGTCGCTTAGCCTGCCGTTCACCGTCGTCGCAATGTTGCGGTTGAACACAACGACTGCTGTCATTGGGTTCTCCCCCACCACTACGATCTGTGAGGTGACTGGCATTCCAAGCAACTTCCCTCTGCGTGTGTACGGTTCTTGTATACAAACCAGGTCTGGGTCTTCGTCCTCTGCAACTTTTCTTATTTCGCTCATCACGGTAGAGCTACGCATGGCGTTTATCTGTCCAATCCTGATGGTTTTATTGGGCATGTCTTGTATGTATGTGGCTTGTTGGCCAGCTTTGCTTTGGATCGATCGTAACTCTACCGTGAATCATAACGAATTCCTTGTATGTTTCTTCTAGATCCCACTTCTCTTCCCTTCTCTCGAAAACCTGGTCTATTAACTGTCTTAGTTGTGTTGCATCTGTTGGCAAATTGCATCCTTTCAGCTGAATCCTGTCCACTGCTTCTAAGGTCGGGAACGTAATCGCCCTCCCTTTCGGGTGTATGTTTCTAATTACATGCCTTATGGCTGTAGTTAATATTTTCCCCTCTTCTAGCCTCGATAATCTCATATTTATTTCAAAGTTTTTATAGATCTGTCTTGGAATATCTACTTCAAGTTCTGTTTCTACCCCTTCTTCTTTTACTCTTGTCTTTTTATTGTTTTCTTCTTCCTCTTCATGCTTTTCTTCTCTTGTGGTTGGGTCCGCTCCCATCCTCTCGTTTTTATTGCGGTTTACTTTTCTCCTTCCCTTTATTATTGTCCAGATGCTTCCTTTCCCTTTTCCTTCCTCTATTCCCTCATTTTTATTTTTGTTTTCTGTTTTAACTTTTTCTCCCTTTTTCAATGCCTTCTTATAGAAATAAGAGAAGCATTTCTTGCCCTTTCCCTCCCTGTTACCTGATGATGTTTCTTCTGTATCTTTCGCTTGCATCTCTTTCACTTCCTCTTCATCTTCCTCTACTTCCACTGCCTGTTCTTTCTTCTCCTTTGTTTCCACTTCTGTTCCTATTATATCTTGTAAGTCTGTTTGTGTCGCTATTTCTCTGGTTTCTTTTTTCTCCTTTATTTTTTGTCTATGCATTGCTGCTCTTATTCCGTCTCTTATTTTTCTAGATGGTGGTTTCCTTCTTTTGGTTTTGATAGGTAGCGTCGATATGGGCTTAAAGTCCATAATCGATTCTACTTATTAATCTTTCGAGCATTATCTTGTAGGTTTGGCACTCTTTCTGGTCTTTTTTGTTGCACTTCTTCTTTCGCACTTCGCATGGTATGCAGACCGCCGGTTTATCTTTGCTTGCACACTCATCCTTTTTGTGGTCCGTACCACAATGCCCACATATGGTTTTCTCTTGCTTGCAATACTTGGCCACATGGCCCAGATCATGACACTTATGGCATTTTGCGACTACGATGTAGTCTTTTATTTTAATTGAGTAGAAGCCGTTGTATATTCTTTCTTGGTGTATTATTAATTTTCTTATGCTTTGATCCACTTCTGCAACTGCATGTACCGTTTGTTTGTCTTTTGGTCCTGTCCTAAATCTTATGCTGAATCCATTTTCAAACTCCTCCTCAAAAATTTTTCCTTGGAAGTTTTGTTGGTAAATTGGTCTCTTTATATACTCCTCATCCCATCTCGTTTGGAGATCGTAGAGAATTATCAACGGCCTTCTCTTCTTAGGTGGCTCCATCTTCAAATCTGTTGTCATTCTTGCGTTGTCCGTAATCTTCTTTATGTCTTCCCGTGTCTCAGTTTCTACAATTAGAGTATTTTGCGTGGTTCTGAGGTTCCTTATCTTAATCTTGTCTTTTACAGGGTCTACTCTTCTAGTGAATTTTGCTTGTATCTCGCGTATGTTTTCCCCCTTTTTTGAGGTGATCAATAAGGTGTGTTTCGCTTGCGTGCTTTCTATTACATTGCTATGTGCTGTTTTTGAGGTGCTTGCTAGTGCCTTTGCATATGAAGTGGTTGGAATTTGTGTTTGATTTTGCTTAATCTCTTCTTTTAGTTTTGCATTTTCTTCTTCCAGTTGTTTTGCTTTTCCGGTTAGTTCTGCTTGGGCTAAGGCCCAAGACGTAATTTTATCCTCTAGTTCTCTCAGGTTCGCTTTTCTTACTCTTCCACTCTGGTCGCAGAGCTTCTCTCTCAGGAAGTCTTTCACGTCTCTTAATCTTTCTTCCAGGGTCAGGGTTTCTGCTTTTTGTTCTATGTCTTCCCCATCTGAATCACTTTCTCTTCTCTCTACTCTCCTCTCTCCTTCTCCCCCTCTGCTCTTACTTCTTCCTGGGGTGGTCATTTTGTTCATTCTTGCTTTTCGAGTTGTAGCCAATTTAACAGTTTAGGTAGCCCTAATATCAATATTCTTATGTAACCTTTTTCCAAATTAAACGCACGTTCGTGCAGAACGGCCTGTGAATCCTCCATAGCCGGGTCCGCGCGGGTATGGAGCTGACTGTTTATACATCCCCCTGGTCCCCAGAGACTCCTGCTCTCTTTCCAAGCTTCGGGTGGCTAGTCCTACAATCCTGCGCCGCGTGGGCAACAGGCACGCTTCAGGTCCAAGAACAGAAGCTATTCCACTAGTTTGCAGAGTTCCGATAGCAGCCAGGCGGGCTATCAACCAGCATGCTTAGCCCACTCTCGCAGCTGGGGAGTGCTTTGTACTTTAAGCGCGAAGCACTACCACAAAACACACTGGACAAGGCGCAGTTGTCCACTGCCAACCATCCCAACTAGGGATCTGATGTGTTCTGTGAGAACAGTGGACACCTCGAGTAGGTGACGGCATAGCCGCCCACATCAGTCTTGCCTGGAGAGAGGCTGTGGCCCTCAAACTTAAGTTAGACTTAAGCCCAAGTTCTATATTCGCGTCATCCAGGCCTGGTCCCAAGCTCCAATGACTTACAGTCATCTGGGGCTTGGGGTCCACGCCACCAACAGAGACATTATTTTGTTCCTTCATTGCTTGCTGAATATTCGTCTTGGTTTCTTTTACCAACTTTTTCTCAGCCCCGCCCCTCGCTCGCCACTTTTATAGACAAAGTATATGACAGGTGTAACAAAGTTTTAAAAAGCCGTATTCTGGCGTGTAGTATGGATAGTCCGAATTTCAGGGTATCAGGATTCACAACTCTGTTTTTTTCTTCCAATTTGTTGAAGTCCTTTGATGTAGCTTTGCATATACAGAGCGAGCAAAAAAGATGAAGAACCACGTGACTATTGACTGACTTAAATGTAGTGAATTTTATTTTCCAATGTTGCCTACCGTGCTGATTTCCTTTTGCAATGTCATTGTGTTTCATTGGCGTTCGTGCTTAGGTTATATTTTTATCTACGTTTTTTTCTATTAATTACCACAATTATTAAACTGCGACATTTATTTAAAAAAAAACTTTTTTTTTCAGAACTTATTGATCTACATCTAAATCGTTCAAAGTAAGTGTACGAACGCAGCTATTTTCAAGATTAAAATCATAATACAACCTCATATTTCAGATTTGATTTATCATGCCTTTTACAACCGAACAAGACGCAGTTATTCTTATGGCCCATTTCCGGAGTGGAACCCGGAATGCAGATGGTTCATGGTCATATTCGTTGCAATCTCGTATTGAACAGTTTAGTGAAGCTTTTCCGAATGAGAACGTAGGCTATGAAAACTTTGTAAACCATAAGCAAGTTCTTGTCTATCGCTTTAAAACAAGAACTGCATTAGTAAGCTGAACAATTGACTTACGCTGCGCAAATGAACCTACGAGCGGCTGGTAAAAGCGATGCATCGGCAGTCATAAAAGAGATAACGAAGTATCCAAAAAGAGCTAGCAAATATCGCAAGACATGAGCAAAACAACAAACTGTCGAACAAGTATCTGCATTGAAAGCTTTGTCTATATTTGTAGAAACTGCAGTAGTATACTTACAGAAGAAGTTGTAGAGGATATTCAAACTCGAATTGAAAGAAGTCCTCATAAATCGGTTAGGATAACGTCCTAACCGATTTATGAGGACACAACAAACTGGTAATGTATACAATAAATTAAGCTAACTACAGCTAAGACTTATTTTTTTGTACAGGTAATTCTTATGGAACTTACCGAAAGGCACTCAAAAAATCTTCATATGCACCCATACATAGCATCGGTAGTGCAACAACTGTATCCGCATGATTTTCCACAACGGGTACAGTATTGCCAATGGTTTATGGAGAACTTGAACAATGACGATTTAGTTCATTTGTGTTTACAAAGCAATGGCACTCATTTTGAGCAGCTATTATAATTTATAAATGAAATATGTTTTTAAATTGTGTGACGTGCCAAATTCAATTTTTATGAAAATATGTTTTCTGTGCCATAATTTGTACGTGCTACGCCAATGGTAATTGCCACAATTGTTAGGTTTAGTTTTCTGAAAGAAGGTTGGTACTTCTGTAGAATGGGTTGCCTATGTTACGTGGTCACGTGTTTCTTGACCTTTTTTGCCCACTCTGTGCTATAGCAACGCATAGTAGAAGTATTATCGGTTGCGACACTGCAAACTTTTGCGTCCATCATTGTAGGAACTAGAGTATGTTTAACTTGAATAACTTCATCGTTGGCAATGGGTATCTCTGTTTTAATCAACTTCTTTATTTGATCTTCTACATAATCAATTTCTTCATTAATAATGTCTTTCGTTTCGTGTACAAATCTCACACGAATTGGTCTACAGAACCTTGGAGATGAAGAGACCGGGTTCTGCCAGATTATGTTTTTTGTCCTTTAATATTTACACTTAATCTTAAAGGCACTAACGAACTCTGTAATCTGTTGGCGTCACTGTCCGCAGGGTTTTGGAACTGTTGTTTAAATTGAGTTTGCCGCGATCCATCGCAGCCCCATTTTGATATAAGCTCTAAGTTATTTTTCTCTTGCAAGCTCAAACATGTACTGCCTTTTGCTTAAATCTGCTTCTACAAATATAGACAAAGCTTTCAATGCAGATACTTGTTCGACAGTTTGTTGTTTTGCCCATGTCTTGCGATATTTGCTAGCTCTTTTTGGATACTTCGTTATCTCTTTTATGACTGCCGATGCATCGCTTTTACCAGCCGCTTGTAGGTTCATTTGCGCAGCATAAGTCAATTGTTCAGCTGGTACTTGCTCCCGTAAATCCTTTGTTTTCCGCCGTTTTCTTCGTTCACTTGTTTCCACGAACTCTTTACTTGGTCGACCCGCCTTTTGTTTTGTCTAGATATTTAATGTTATTGTGCCCGAAAGCCACTTTTCATTATTTTTAATAAACCGATCTTCTCTGTTGTGTGGAGTTGCCCATTTCCGTTTAAATTCTGATTTAAAATACCGTAAATTCCGTTTAAATGCACTGACTTCTTTTGTAGGACAATTGGTGACTTCTAGGAAATGATTTTCCATAAAAGTTAACTTTTCATCAATCAACCGTTGAGAACATGGCTTAATTAAGTTGTATAGTTCTCTTCAGGTCATCAACTTTATATTCTGTCCTAGTTCTTATAACTTTAAAATAAATTTCATTAAACTAGCTATTTTAAACTGGTCTAATAACAAAATCTCAAAAAAAGACTGCAACTGTTTGCGGGAAGAGTTGTTTTTGTTTTACGAAGTAGACAAAGTAGGTTATAATATTTTTTACTTGACAACCATTGACACTATAACTAAAACGTTAATCTTAAAATATCGAAAAAAATTGATATATTTTCTAGATTAAAAATAAATAAATAAACATAATACATGTAATTAATAGTTTCAGCCTTTACTTGGTGATGCTGCATTTAAAATAATAAAATACAAAGTTTTGTAGTGTTTTTATTATTTTTATAATACATGTAACTTCCAAATGCACAAATTGTACAAAAGAGTGTAGGTACATACCTTGGGTTTCTAAATCTATAACAAACGATAACACTTCAAATCTCCAGTTGAGCGCTGAAAACACAGACGTGCAGTGTAGACAACTACTATTTCGACTGCTGTCATGGATCGCACAATCGACTGACACGTGCCAGATGGCTCCTATATGACGTGGCATCTATCGAGATTTATCGAAAATCAGCTCTATTGAATATCAGTAAAAGATTTTCTTTTTGACTTTTGACCAGCTTTTCAGGTCAAATAACCCTATGTGGGTCGTTATAAAGCTTTAGGAAAAATGGAATAAGATAAATAAAACAGAAACAACCAAATATAACGTTACAATGGTATTTATTAAATATCAACTTCAAATTATATTAGTTTATAGGGGATCAAGAAATTTTAAAATTTTGCTTTTCTTAAACAGAGACTTAGGTTCTTCGCAATCGCTGTTGGTATCTTCGACTTGGTTACAGTTGAATGATACATTCTCTCTTCTCTGGTTAGATTATTTGTAAAACACACCACACGGCTCCAATAACAATCTCATTACCATTTATTAATTGAAGATCGTTAATCTAATTTGCACCTTCCTCCACTGTAACCTCAAACACGTACTAGACTGCTTTTATACTATCTTATAATTCTCACCTTCCTCCACTATATCTGCAAGCACGTTATGGACAGTTTTTGTACAATCTTACTTTTGAGTATTTCTAAAATGATTGAAAATACTTCTATTCGTTTTGTTATAGCTCTTATTATTTACCACTAATTTATTCCATATGACTGGGTTTCTCTCTCTTTTCTTTTCAGAGAATCAAAAATCTTCTCTCTGTTTTCAGGACGAGCCGTAACTAACCAACCTTCCTCTTTCTTTTGTCTTCTTCCCTGATCCATTTTTTGACAAATAAATCTCATGATCAACAAGTGTTACATTTTACACTTGTCAAAGTATCAAAATGTCATTTACATCCATAACCCCCAAAACGTCATTTAACGATTCTAAAAACAAGTAAGTTTAAACTTCTTATATCTTAAACCTTTTAAACATTTCTGAACTAATTCATAACTAAAATAGCATAAGCCATAACCGTACCAATCTGATTGTGTTCCTCTTTTCTGAATTTTTAATAAGAAAATATACCAAAAATACGCATTCCTGAGTTTGAAATTTTGAATACTAATAAGTAATAAAATAACTTACTGTCTTCATAAATCTGTGATTGTAAAATAAAATGCAACAAGCATTCCAAAGACTGCCATTAAGAAATTACAATAATTCAGTCCAAACAACCCAGCTTCAAGATATTGCAATAGATTTATTATTAAAACGTTTAGATATCGTTTCATACAATACAAGAGTGCAATCATATAATCAATTATATTTGGTGTTAAGATATGTTTATACACTAATTTAGTGTAAAATAAAGGCAAGTTATGTTTCAGCTTAACCATAACAAAGTATGTGTACATATAACTCAAAGGCGTTTTAATATTGACAGAAGAAGCATAAATTATGTTGTTTACTAGTTTAGCCTTCACTCTTTTCATACGATTTAAGTTAATAACTCTCACTTATTGTAGTTTATTTGCCCTGCTTACAAAAATATTAACAAAACGATTTCCACATTTCGAACAACTCTATCGGTTGCTTTGGTTCAATTCGCGACAAACCGTAACAAACTCTATAATCACGTTCGGCTATGTTCTTTGTGTTATGAATTATTAATCTGCGGTGCAATGAAAAGCTTTAGAAAAATACACAACCTTAGTCAACATAGACAAAATGAATATGAAATAATCGTTAGAAAAAGAAGCACACACCACTGTTTAAAATGGATACTATTCTTGGCTCAATGTTTTGGACAAATGCCGGTACATGGCATCACTGAGTCGGATTACCGTTCTTTAAAATTTCGCTGGTTATCATGGAGAACTATTTATTGCCTTTTGAATTGCCTTGGTTGTGTATTTATTACCTCATTTTATATTCATCAAATTATGAAAGGTGGAGCAAGTATATATGAATACGGTAAGTATCTATCCACTATCAGAAAGTCAGTAACTTTAGAGGAATACGTATAATATATTCTTTGAGGCTTTCAGGGTTTCTCGAACTGTCAATATTACAATTTACTTTCGGCTTAGACCGCGTCGTCATTTGAGAACTACGCCGAGCATAATCAGGTGAGGACCGACCTGTAGCTTGTCTGCCTTTACAAGCATTTGCTCTAGAAGTTTGAGCAATATTTGTTGGTAGACCCTGCCTGCCTAAACAGGGCCGTGTGCTTAGATTATTTAAACCTTGGGGCGGACAAGGATTCGATCTTAATGTATTTTGTTTGCCAGGACAATAACACTTATGCTTGTTAGCTGTTTGAGAACCCATACAAACTAACGTTTCGCAAGACATTGCAGCTGGCATCTTCAGAGTGAATAAAAACACTGTCCTTGTCACAGACACACGAGGTTAAAGCAGAAACACTGCTTAGGCACAGATGGCCTACGAACTACTCTGGCTCAAAGATCTAGAGCAAATGCTTGAAAAGGAAGACAAGTTGCAGGTTGATCCTTATCTTTTTATGCTGTGTGTAATCCCCAAATGACAAATCCGTCTAAGTGTAAGCCAAATTTAATATTGACTGTCATGGATTTGTGAAAACATTAAACTTTGTGTTTCTGTTTCAAAAAGACCGTGCATTTCTGGTTTCAGCTTCCAGTTTTACTATTAAAAGCCACAATCTATTATTAACTACTAATAGAAAAATAATTAAATATTTACATTTTAAGGCTCGTTGGTGTTTCATTTTAACACCTTTATAATAACGGTGTTGTTTTTAAAACTTGCGACTGAATGGCCCCAACTGATGCATAAATGGTCCTGTGTAGAGTTTTCGATGCGTAGTTATGCATGGCCTCAACATCTGCATACAAGAATTGTATTACTGTCAGCAACAGTGCTCACCATAGCTGCAAGTAAATAATCCACAATCTTTAGTTATAACAACAGACAAACTTTTGATTATTGCAGTTGAATATACTATGACCAAAGTGAGTAGCTTGCTTGCGGCCGCCAAATATAAACGGAGTGACGAGGATTTGTTCGAATATTACATCACTAGAAATTCGTATTGGGAGATATTTACTTTAATGGGATACACAGTTTGCAGTGGTATTCTACTTCAGGTAGATTTGTTCAGATACAAACGTGATGCTGGGCTAGTATAGCGTTTTAATTTTTAGATAGAAAATTTACTAATGACATTTGCGTGGTCTTTTAACGATCTTTTTATTATAATAATGAGTACAGCTCTAGCACTCCAGTTTAAGCGAATAACAGTCCAAGTTCGACTTTTGGGAAGAGATCTAAAAGTACTTGATATTTCTATTTATTTGATATTCGGTGTATTTAATAAGTTTTGTTTAGATTGAAAATATAAGCATGTGGCGAAAAACCAGGGAAGATTACGACAGACTGAGCAAATTAACAAAAGAATTGGACGACACACTTTCGTACATAGTTTTAGTTTCTTTTGCAAGTAACTTGTTTTCCATTCTTATGCAACTTTTTCACAGTTTGCAGTAAGATAACTGACTTACATATGTAATTTAAGAAATTACCAAGAAAATTTATTTTAGGGATATGGCTAATTTTCTTGAAAAAGCTTATTTCTTCTTTTCATTTGGGTTTTTAATATTACGAACAGTTTGTGTCTGTCTTTACGGTGCTTGGGTATATGACGAAAGCAAAGAGCCATTGACTACACTAAATTCTGTGCCATCAGATGTATACAACATTGAGGTAAATAAATATAATACGTTCTACTATTTTCAGCTAGCCATAGCGTTCAACTCTGAAACTACGTCCCTCTGCCTGTAGCACGGTAAAAATCCAATGTAATTGCTCTTTGCTTACAAATTAATTTTGTTTCAGATTAAAAGATTTCTCGAGCAAATTACATTTGATACAGTAGCTTTAACGGGTAAAAAGTTTTTTTACATAACAAGAGGATTAATTCTTAGTGTAAGCCAAAAAAATGTGTATAAACATTTTATAATATATAATAACTAAATGTTTATTATCTACAGATTGCCGGCGCAATAGTTACATATGAATTAGTGCTCATTCAGTTCCACGGCAATCTCATAAATGGCAGTGTTTAATACACTCAACATCTTGCTTAGATGACACTTTTTCAAAGTATTTTGGTCGACATTAGATGTTTTACAAACTTCGACACTTCAAGCTGCATTCGGCTGTGTACTTTGCAAATTTATAGATGACTGTGTATATGTGACCATTTCCGTCTTTCTTCAAGGTTATAGGACACATAAACACGCGACACATAATCATAGGACATTTAATCACGGACAGTTAAACACGCCGACAATTAATCACACGGACATTTAAACACTGAGGCACATAATCACATGGACATATAAACACACTGGCGTATAAACACAGTGTGTTTGAATTCTTATATGACTGCAGTAAAACTAAAATATAAAAAAAATAAGGCAAATGAAGCTTTATTGCAATCTAGGTTCTAGAAACATCTTAAACACTTTGTTTAATGCAAAATCAAAAACAGACAATTGGCTAAAATTAGGCATTTGCAAATTAAATTGTTGGTATTGTAATTCGGTATATATAGGTCAGACAATTAGAAATTTTGATATTAGGTATAAAGAACACGTATGTTGTTACAAATACAAATACCCACATAAATCCAATTACGCTAAACACTTACTAGAACACAATCATTCAATGACATCTAATAACACCATAAATTGTTTACACTTTTGTGATGATAAACGTAAATTAGAGATACTAGAAGCTTTTGAAATTCACAAACATTGAAAAACTGTACCGTTAATGAATGAGCAAATTGATCTCTTAAATTCTCCTCTATTGGATATTTTGGAATAAGAAATCGAGTCATCTGCAGACGATTACCGAGATCAAGTCACCAAGTTCTATTGCTATAACGACACTAACTGTTTACTTCCTAATATAACCTGTGACAATGGAAAATAAACATCCCGAAATAAGTATAAAGTTAAAATAAATAAATATTGTTAAAGTAATTCAGTATTTTATATACAGATAATCATTAAATATGGACTTTAACGAAGTAAAGCTGGAATTTATAAATTAAGTTAAGATTCTTAACGTTAAAGATCATATTTTGTGAAAGTACAGATTATATGTCCATGTGATTATGTGCCTCGGTGTTTAAATGTCTATGTGTTTAAATGTCCGTGTGATTAATTGTCGGCGTGTTTAACTGTCCGTGATTAAATGTCCTATGACTGTGTCGCGTGTTTATGTGTCCGGACACCTTTCTTCAATGTTATTACCCTACAACGCATGGAATTTCTTGTCCGGCACCAGAGCTTCGATGACCTGCTGTGACCCAATCTACTCACTCTTAAAACAAATGAAGGCATTCAATGACTACGTATACACACTAGCGTCTGGTGAGTTCGCAAACAGCCGATCCTGACTTGCGCAACCTCGTCTAATATTGGCGCGCGTTGTGCAGTGTTAACTTGTCAGTGTGGTTGTTTGTGGGAATGTGATATTTACATCGAAAGTAAAGCAAGTTAATGAAAGTGTAAGTGTAAAATGAAATTACATTGTTAAAGCCGATTTTTTCATTGCTAATAAATTGCATTCAATACAAAACAACAAATCATTTTTCTTTTTAAATTTAAAACATGCACGGTACAGCGTAGAAAATACAAAGCGAAAGTAACTTCTGATTTTCATTTTTTACAAGAAGGAATGTTAAAATTATTTTTTTACCCTTTGACTACTAGCGGTACTACAACGTATCGTCGAAGAGTTTATATCCAGAATACCAAACATATTAATAGGTACTCATTTTTTTCTGCCATTTTTTTGTAATTTTTTTGGTGGTAATAGATTAAATATTAAGTAATTACAAAAAATTAAAAACACCGTTTCCTATTTAATTTATTTTGTAGAGCTCTTTAAAAAAATAAATATTAAATAATAATTGTTATTTTATATTGTACGTCTTTTTTATTGTTTAACTTTTAAAGCAACATATGAGCAAAACATCAAAAAGGTAGTCGTACAACTGACGTTTTAAATTTTAAAACACGTGCGTTTGATTAAGGAAGGTTACGATCTCTGCTGACGGCGAGTTCGGGCGGTAGCTTTACAGACATTCCAGCTGCATGCCGAGGAAGTTCGCAAGTCATGAAAGTTCGAATAAGGTAGGATCGGCTGTGTCGAACTCACCAGACGCTAGTCGAATACACCGCGAGGACCAAACATTTGGTGTAGGACCAAACAGTCAAATTCAGACCAAGATGCGGTGTATGCACTCTAAATTAAAGCACTTGGTCCACATTTGGTCAATTGATTAATCTTCGGATTAGGGCTGTATTAACTACAAAAAATGCAGTGTAAACAGTAATAGGCCAACAGAAGGACTAAATGCAAGTTACATTTTATTTTCGAGTAGTGTTTACCGCAATTTATGTTGGTATAATACAAATAAATTATTATACCCTCACTTTTATTTGCGATTTCTTTTCCGATTTGCAATTAAATAGTTTATGTTTTATAAAAATGGTTAACGACTATAGCAATTAAGTGCGCATGCGCGAAATGTGGAGCAAATAAGAACCAAAGTAAGTCAAGTGTTTTGTTTTTCGCCACGTCTAGCTCCACGTTAACGTGGAGCGTAAAATATTTATAGATCCACGCTAAGACGTCATCGGCAGGCTTCGCGCAGGCGCAGATTAGGAATGCAACTTTGTTTTCGTATTTTTTCTTCAAAAATATAACTGCTCTTAAGAGTCTTAACCATAACCTCGGGCAGACCGCAAAGACCAACAACATTGTTTAAAAAAAATCAGTAATATAAAAGAAAAAAGAAATTGGCCCCAACTGGGATTCGATCTCTCAACTGTTTATGCAGTACAGCCGCATTTCCATGTGAGCCACGACGAACTTGTAGGCAGTCGCCAAAACACGTAATATAAACTTCTAAACAGTCTGACCGTGCGGATGACGTCTTCGCGTGGATCTAAAAATATTTTACGCTCCCCGTTAACGTGGAGCTAGACATGTTCTTTGTTTTTCTGTCTTTACCAAACTGGTGTATATAGCATAGAGCAACCACCGCACCAAAATAGTACTCATGGTGTATAGGTAGTCAATGTTATGCTCTTGTTGGTGACGCAATAAAATTAGCTATATTAAAACGTTTGTACGTGGCACATAAAGAATGTGTTATAATAAATATTATAGAGCAATAAACGTCTACCTGTCTGTTTCTAATACTACAACTAGGCGAGTCCTTACGGTACTATTAATTATGACATTAAGAAAAATCTGTTACAACGCGCGTTCTTATACGTACAAGAACAATTATTAGTACGTCCAGATATACATTGCGGCTGCTAAGCAGCCATCTTTAGTGAACTAACACGTTAGAAACAAACACTACACCGAAGTGGAAAAGAGGAAAATTGTGAAACTAGCCATATAGAAATCAAATAGGTTGGAGAATTAATGCCAGACACAATAGGACGCATTGGATTGTCAGGTTTAAGGATTTTCGATAGACAGTATAAAGGAGGTATTACGGGATTGGAGACCCCTAGTTGTTTCTTACGTTTTTGTTTACTGAAGATGGCTGCTTAGCAGCCGAAAGGTACATCTGAACGTACTAATAATTGTTCTTGTAGAAACTAAAGGGATTTTCCTCATTATTGTTATAATTTTCTCACAGTCGCTCATTTTTTCCTATTAGAAGATACGATGATTATTACAGTATAGATAAGATTCTATTGAATGTGATTATTAGTCCGATTATGAACATACATTACAGAATTTCAAAACAGCTTAATACCTTCCGGTATGCCACCCCACCGTTTGCATTTAAAAATTAATGCTACTATAATTTTACTAAAAAATAAGGAAATATAAATATTAAAAAAAAGATGGTGTAATGGTGTCACATTAATTGGAAAATAATTATTTAGAAATTTTATTGTACTTGAGATTTTAACACGGCATATGTCTGGAAATGTGGTTTTCTTTCCCAGAATTACTTTACCACCCACAAATACTGCATTACTATTTCAACTTCAAAGAAAACAGTCTCCGATAAGACTAGCATACGCAATCACTATTAATAAAGCTCAAGGACAAAATTTTAATAAACTATCGTTTATCACATCCTGTATTTTCAGGTAGGCAATAAAACGTAGCATTTTCTAAAGTTAGAAGACTTTTAAATGTAAAAATTAATATTGAAAGCACTAATGAACAGGACCAATTAAAGGAAAAATGAGTACATTTACTAAAAACAATGTATATAATCAAATAATAAAATTACAATTTCAATGCATTTATTTTAATGATTACTATATTGAATAGTTATTTGTTTTATTTATGTTTATGATTATTAAAAATACTACATATTGCTATATTTATTCTTGTCTTACTTGGCACTACAGTCCATCTAAGACCTTTGTTGCATAACAACGACTTTCCATTCTCTTCTCTCCAACAAATCCCTCATTCTTCATCTTCTAACATTAGTTATCTAAAGTCTTTCTCTACATCGTCACCCCATCTCTTCTGTGAATTGCTTCTTCTTCGCCTTCGGTCCTCCACTCTCGACATATATACTTTCTTCGGTAGTTTTCTTTCTCTCACAGACCTCTAGATCATTGACTTTCATAGTATTTGTAATGCTGGATTTGTTATATACGTCTTTTAACTCTTGTTTTCTGCGCTCTTTGTATACATCCCCTTCATTGACTGGTCCATTATCTTCCGTAACACCTTTTTTTCAAACGTTTCTGGTTTACGTATATCCTTTGTCGTCAGTGCCCATGTTTCTGATGCATACCTTACTGTAGATTTTCTTATAAGTTTGTATATTTTGACTTTTACAGTTTGTTGATATATCTTTGATTTTAGGATGTTCTTGAAAACGTAGTAACTTCTGTTTCCTGCCGCTATTCTAGCTTTTATATCTTCTTTGGTGTCAATTTGCTTGATCAAAGCACTGCTTAGGTACTTAAAACATTTCACTTCTTCAAATACGTATTGTTTATTGACATATTTTGTAAGTGTTTTTTCACCATCTAGATCTCTTCGCATCCACATGTACTTGGTTTTCTCTTCAATTATTTTTAGCCCATTACTCTTGGCTGCTTCTTCTATTTCAAAAAATGCTGTCTTGACGTGTTTCTCTTGTTCTTGGTAGGATGGCCACGTCGTCGTCCGCGTACGCCAAATATTGTTGCAACCTGTTAAAATTTTCCGCTAGGGTTTGCTCTAATTGCTCTTATGCAGATTTCTAAAATTAAATTTAACAGGGTATAGGACAGAGCTATATTTACTACAGTATTGATATGTAAAATACTGAAATAATATCACAACGTCTATAATAGTTATCGTTTTATTAAATATTGGTTATTTTTATTGTGTTATACATAGTTTTAATACATTTTCTAACATTTGTTTAAAGAAAAGCGTGGGGCGTAGTCCCCTGGTTCAGCTAGTTAATTACTATTGTTCAGTTCAGTTAAAAACAAATTGTTATTTACTTGGCTTTAGAATGTGATATAAAAAAACAACGATTTTTGTTTAACCTCCTTACGTTTTGGATCTTCACAATCGGTTTAAGTAAAAATTGTCGTTTTATTTATAACAGACCCTAAAGCCTATAATAAAAAAACATTTTTTAAATATTGTGCTATCATATTTTATGTTAATCGTAGTAACATAAACAAAATATAATATAAATTATTCTAAATACGAAGGGTTTATGATGAAAAAGTACGAATAACATAAACAAGCCGTTTTAATATGCACACAACAACGTACATGCATTAAAAGTTGTTTACTATTTTATCTGGCAGTATTTTGCTGCGTTTACTTGACACATTTAAAAATAGTAAACCTCAAGGTAATATTAAAAGAGCTGCAGTTCAATATTATTCCATTTATTAAATGCTCACAAAAGAGTGTAACATTTTGACACGCTCGGTTAGCCTGCAGTGACAAATAATTGTTGTTCTCTTACTCATTTTTTTACATACGAATTATCCAACACAATGGAAAATTCTAATAAAATATTTACTGTTTGTTCAAAAACCCAAAACGAATCCAAAATCGGCGTTTCAAAAAAAGTGAAAAATTTACAACGGTCGTTGAAATGGACACTTTTCTTGGCTCAGGGTTTTGGGCAAATGCCAGTAATTGGTATTGCTGAATCAGATTCGCGTTTCTTGAAATTTAGTTGGAAATCGTTCAGGACGATTTACTGTATTTTAAACTGCGTGGGTTCTGGCTTCATTTCTTCATTTTACATGTATCGCATTGTAAAAGGTTATGGAAATCTTCTTGAATACAGTAAGTATATAAATCCTGTTTTGTTTAGAAAATTTTTTTGCTACGCACACTTTTCAGTTCTTAGTACTTTTACTTAGGATTAATTTTTCTATCCCCATCTCTATTTCGTCATAGTTATCACCACAGCTAAGGTTAACACTACAGATATACGACCCCTTATACAATATGTCCGCTCATATTTGGAGGCGAAACCAGACCAATTTTAGGGCGCTGCTATGGCCATTCGTTTATTACTGTTTAAATGTGTTGGAAACTGTTGAACTTTTGTTTGTTTCTTCTAAGGTTCTCGCATACGTAATGTGTATACCTACGTTCACATTTCACCAAAAGCTAGCTCATTCTAATGTTTTTATCTTTAACACTGCATTCTGCAAGGTTAGGGTAACCTTATTAGTTATTACAGACTGCAGTTTAAGTGCCAGAGCTGAAGACCATAGGTAAAGGTTTTTAAAGCTTTGCCACCTGAGGGTGACTTCAAAGTGATGCTATACCTAGATATTTACCTTATAAATTATACTGATTATATTTTAAAACTGTAATATGTAATGGTTCCAGAGGTATAACATAAAATAAATTGTAATTTAAATATATTTTGGGGTTACAATTCTACTGATTTTATTATTAATACACTAGATTCCAGAACTGTATCATACGTCTTTGTAGTCTTATTTACTTGGAGTCTGTCACATCATGAATATACTTTAAGTAGAATTGGCTTCAATATTAATTATTTACGAAAAATTGCGATTTGACAATTAAACATCTCAAATGAAATCGTTAAACATGGCAGATGGCTGTCTAACTTTTGGTTTGAATATGTGCTAAGTAATCTGCTCAATCACAGTCATCTGTGACTTAATTATTTGTGAGAGTACAAATTGTCATTGTAGCGCCATCTTTTTGCAGATTATTAATCATATAAAACAAGCTGCCGATAGCTCACATATTTACCGTATATCTGTAGTGCTAACCTTATCTGTGGTTATCACCATCGATGAACCATAATCTGTATCATCAGTTTCTTCCCTCTATTGTAATAAAAGAAAAATTGGTGCTGGTTCATTACCCGTGTAGGGGCGGGCCGCTATAGGGGTCTTTCGGACTCTGCACCGGAGTCCTAAACCCCTTTTCAGCCGAGAACGGATGGTAAGGATGGGTTAGAACAAGGAATTTAGATAAAGGAGGTTTTCCGCGAAATGTATTATCCCAGTATTAATCTTTTAGCTCAGGAAAACCTCTGAAAAAACCTGAGCTAGGACAATCGGTCGAGCCGGAAATCAAACCCAGGGCTTCCCCAATGAAAGGCGGACGCATTAACTGCCATCGAATGGCCCCGCTTAATGCGGGAATGGTCCAATATGGAGTTTTCTATGCGTAGTTATGGATGGCCTCGACATCAGAACACAAGAATTGTCCTTTTATCAATAATTGTACTAACAATAGCTGCAAGTAAGCAATGTGTAATTTCTTAAACCATAATATTACAATATCTGCTTTTTCATGGTAGTCGAATATGCAATGACAAAGACGGATAGCCTACTTAAATCAATTAGGTGTAAAGATAAAGATGATGATCTATTTGAATATCACTGCACAAAAGAATTGTACGTAGAAATCTTTGCAACGAGTGGTTATTCCTTGTGGAAAGGTGTTCTGCTTCAGGTAAATTTCCAAATGGGAAAAATCATTGAGTTCTACTTTATTTAATTTCCAGATTGAAAATGTTTTAGTCACATTTGCATGGTCCTTCAATGATCTATTTATAATGTTAATGAGTACGGCTTTAGCACTCAGATTTAAACAAATAACAACACGCCTACAACGACTGAAAATTAACTCCAAGGTAAGGGATGATTTGTTCAATTAATAAGAAAATATACTTAAATAAGATTTTTTTCAGACTAACAACATAAACATTTGGCGAGAAATTAGAGAAGACTACGACAGACTTAGTAAATTAACTAAACGTCTGGACAAAGCCTTTGCATACATAATATTAACTTCTTTTGGAAGCAACCTGTTTTTTTATTCTCATGCAACTTTTTAATAGCATTAGGTTGGAAAAAGTATTATTTATCAGTGTATAAATGACTTATAAACTAGTTTTTAGGAAAATGAAAAGTACCTTAGAAAAGGTCTATTTCTTCTTCTCCTTTGGATTTTTAATACTGCGAACGGTTTGTGTATCGCTTTATGGTGCTTGGACCCACGACGAAAGCAAGGAACCACTTGCCATACTAAATTCTGTTTCTTCAGACACTTATAATGTTGAGGTAAGCACAGAATTCCTAAGCCATGCTATTGGTTTTTATAGGGTATCTGATAGCAGATGTATACCATAGGTATCTTGAAAACCATAACAGCTAGAAAGTCGGGAGCATAGTTTAGTTACGTTGTTGTTGTTTCTTTTTAATTAATACATAGCCTGCTAAATATTTTTAGATAGCAAACAACTTATCAACAGCAATGCCCAAGTAAATTTAAAATTACCGATCATTCTTTCCCTTCATTGACAACGAAATTGTGTTGTTGCTAGACAATATCACGAGTCCGAAGGACGAGTGATATTTCCGTGCATCAACGCTATTCAGTTCGTCAATGAAACCCAGAATTATAGATAATTTTTAATTCACGGGTGGTATTTTTTAGAATATTCCACGAATAAAAAAATTAAATTATAATTTAGTATAATTAGTTGTTATGCACTATCGTACAAATGCGTTATTTAATTATTAAATTCAATATTAAAAAAATTGTTGACGTGTTGCTATGGTTATACAGCACCGATAACACCGGAGCTTCTAAATAAAGGCTTGTCGCGGCCAGTCAGGGTCTAATTGGTCAAGAACCTGAAAATAAACGGCTGCCATTGGCTGTTACAAAGTGAGTAAAATATTTAACAGCAATACCACAAGTGAATTTAAAATTATCGATAATTCTGTCGCTTCATTGACAACAAAATTGTGTTGTTGCTAGGCAATATCATGAGTCTGAAAGACGAGTGATATTACCATGCATTAACACAATTGAGGTCGTCAATGAAAGACAGAATTATCAATAATTTTTAATTTACGAGTGGTAGTTTATAGAATATTCCACGAAAAAAAAAGTTAAGTTATTATTTAGTATAATTAGTTGTTTTGTACTAACGTACAAACGCGTTATTCAATTATTAAATGCCACTACAAAATTTTGTTGACGTTGTCACTACTGGAAACCAGGGCTGTAGACCATCTGGGCAAAATGGTCGGTTTATGCACTAAGCTCATAATACCAACTGGACAAAATGCAAAAAACGGTCAACTTTAAAATAGTACCAACTGGGCAAAGTGGGTTATCGGATTTAGAACCATCTGTATTGTTAAGGTCCGAAATACAACTAAGGATAAATGTGAAAGTAGTACAAAGGTTTTATTTATCAAAATAAAACTAAACAAAAAACATACAACCAGGCAACGGCCATTACATTTCATTTATTTTTGGTAACTACTCAGTAATGCCACCGTAAAACTATGTTACTAACTACAACGGAATCTTTCAAATATTGGCGCTAACACTCCCACGAAAGATTCTGTTTCTTAACCTGTTAGTATTGTTAAACCAAAACAAAGAAATTCAAAGTACTTAAAACTAACCAAAACAATTTTAAGTAATAACTTTGCTCACATGAATAAATTATAGTTCTGCAACATATGACATGCCCATTAAATTCCTAAAACTATCAAAAAGATTAAAAGGTAAAGCTTTAGTGAATACATCAGCAATTTGCATTTTACTTGGTACTAATTCTACATCAATCTCGCCATTATTATACTTTTCCCTTATAAAATGGTAACGCACATCAATGTGCTTAGTACGATGATGAAAAACTGGATTTTTGATCAACTTAAGGGCACTTTGATTATCAACACATAGTTTTATTGCACTGATGTCTTCACTGACTTCGCTCAATAACTGTTTAAGCCATATTGCTTCTTTACAAGCTTCTGAAGCTACTATGTATTCAGCTTCTGCTGTTGAACATGTCACACACTGTTGTCGTTGGGTTCTCCATGTGATTGCACTATCATTTGCTTTGAATACGTAACCTGTTGTTGAACGACGTCCTTGAAGGTCGCCAGAAAAATCAGAGTCAGAATAACCAACCACTGTCAGATTATCTGCAGCACTGTATTTAATACCATAGTTCTTGGTGTCTTTCAAATATTTCAAAACACGTTTTGCTGCGTTCCAATGGTTTTTTCCATAATTATGCACACTTCTGCTGAGGATGTTTGTAATATACGTTATATCAGGACGGTAAAGTTGTCAACTCCCACGTTTTGTTTACTTCCAATGAATCTAATTCTTCACTAATTGCCTCCTTCCAATTATCTTTCTCTGGGCTCTCTAAAGCTTCTTTATATGTCAATGGTATGTTTATTTCTGTTAGATTTAATTCGCTTTCTACTTTATAGTCGTTTAAATATTCTGGTAACCTCAAATTTTTTCTTTGTCGTAAGTTATACGTGACGTTTTCTGAAACATTTGGGTTATTATTAACTATAATGTCATCTACCTGCCTTATTTCATGCTCATTGTTTTCATTTTCTGATTCTTCTTCAAAATTCTGTGGAGCTTCGATTTCCGCTGTAGCATTGTCTTCGTCATCACCTTGGTCTTTATTATTTACGTTGACCAGCATTGTATTTTTCCTAGATAAATTTACTACACTATCTTCATTAAAAATAATATGACGAGAAACTTTAATCCTGCCCGATGTTGGGTTATCTTCTTCTCTTCTTATTCTTATTTTAGGTGTAGGACTTGTTTTTTTCGGTTATTATTTGATTGAAGTCCAACTGTCTTTCCACCTCTTGGCCGGTCTTCCCGGCAGCCTTGATCCATGCGGTTTCTGGTTCATTACTACCTTCGCGATTCTTTCGTCTCCCATTCTCTGTATATGCTCCTTCCACTGCCTTCTTCTTTGTCTTCCCCAACGTACAATGTCTTCTGTTTTGCATGATTCCCTAATTATTTCATTTCTTACTCTATCTCTTAATGATTTTCCTGTTATGCTTCTTAATATTTTCATTTCATTCGTCCTTAATAGTCTTTTAGTTTTAGTTGTATCTGCCCTTGTTTCGGTTGCATACGTCATGTTGGGTCTTACGCAAGTCTTGTATATTCGGACCTTGCTGTCAATGTTCATATTTTTGTTTTTCCATATAATTTCTTTCATACAGCCCGAAATAGATGCAGCTTTACAGGTTTGTTTAAATACTTCATATAAATCGCCATAACTTGATAATTCTATGCCTAGGTAGTTGAATTTCAGTACTTGTTCTATAGGCTTATCATTAACAGTGAGCTTGCATCGTACCGGTTCTTTGGATAATGTGATGCATTTCGTTTTTTCTACATTGATTTTCATGTTGTATTTTTCTGCTGTCAGGTGGAATCTGTATAATATACGCTGGAGGTCGTCTTCGTTTTCAGCCAATATCATTGCATCGTCGGCATAACATATTATCTTAATTTCCGCAGTGCCCATTCTGTAACCCCTGCTTACTGTCTTGACGTCTTTAATTATTTTGTCCATTATCAAATTGAATAGTAAAGGGCTTAGGCTATCCCCTTGGGGCACTCCCGTTATTAGCGGTATCTCTTCAGTAAGTGATCTGTGTTTAGCTCCTATATAATGTGTGTGATCTTAACTGGCACTTGCTCTTCATTTAGAATATTTACAATGTCTGGTAGTCTGACTTTATCGAAGGCTTTGGTCAAGTCGATAAAGCATATAAAAGCTGGTTTGTTATATTCTAGGGCCTTTTCTCTTATTTGTCGCATTATGAAAATCGCGTCTGTAGTTGAGCGATTCTGTCGAAAGCCCTGTTATTCTTCGCTGATCGGTATTATTTCATTAATCTTATTTCTGATGATGCTCGTAAATAGTTTTAGTATAGAGCCTAACAGCGTTATCCCTCTGTAATTTCCGGGGTTTCTTTTGTTACCTTTCTTGAAGATAGGGATGGTGATGCTTTTTTTCCGTGCTGTGGTATAGTACCGTAGTCTATGATTCTTTGAAAGAGGGTGGTTATTTCACTGATTAAATGGTTTTCTCCGTATTTCACCAGTTCGTTGGCTATTTTGTCTTTACTTGGTGCTTTTCTGTTCTCTAACTTTTTTATATTGTCTTTTACTTGTTCCTCGTCTATTATTGCTGCTTCTTCTTCCTCTCGGATTTGTTCATCAGTGTTGTTAATTATTTCATTATCGTTATACAGCTGATTAAATTACTCCACCCATTGTTCTTTCGTTATTATATTCAGTTCTTTATATTCATTAACATGCTTTTTCCGTGACCGCAGCAATTTCCAGATCTTTTTTTGGGCGCCACATAGGTCGCTTTCCATTTCTTTTGTGAATCGTTGCCAGTAGTCATTCTTTATTTCTTTAATTCTTGCATTGGCCCTGTTTCTAGTCTGTTCTGTTGGGTTATACAGTCTGTAATTTGTTGAATTTCCTTCGTAACCAACAAGTATTAGTTTTTCACTTTTCTGGTCGAACTTCTTTCTCAGACTGTCAGGCACATGTAGGTAAGCATCACTGCCAAAAACCTTTACAGATTCTAAAGTTGGCTTCTTGCCTGTCCACTGTTCGTAGGGCGTTGAACCTTTTGTTTGGGTAGTGGGCGTTCTATTTAGTAAATATACTGCTGTGTTAACAGCCTCTGCCCACAAATTCAAGAGTATGTCTTTTGTAAATAACATGGCCCTAGGCACTTTCCACAATTGTGCGATTTTCTCTTTCACAGCGCCCATTCTGTTCTGGGGTGTATATTCCGGTGGTTTCTAAAACAATTCCATTATCGCGAAAAAGTTTTTTCATTCGGTGATTTATATAATCTGTTCCATTGTCAACACGCACTCGTTTTATGTTGTAACCGAATTTGTTTTTGCACATTTTAACAAAGTCGCGAAAACATTCATAAACAACACTTTTGTGTTTAATGAACCTAACCTCACGATAACCGCTGCTGTCATCTTTAAATAACAGGAAGTATCGCGCACCACCAACGGATTCGACGCTCATTGGACCACATACGTCACTAAAGAACAGTTCACCGGGTTTTGTCACACTTCGTTCGATTGGCGCGAATTTTAATTTGTGCTGTTTACCATAAACGCAACTTTCACAGAAAAATTCTTCACTTTTGGTTAATTTTGCACAATTTACGAGTTCTTTCGAAAATAATTCTTTCAGTGGTCTTGTATTTATGTGTCCTAATCTCTCATGCCATTGTTTTAATCGTTCCCGAAGCCACAGTATTTGCTTCGAGTGTTACTGTTTGAGCACGAATTAACATTTTGTACAAGTTGTTATCATCACGAATTGCACTTCCCACCAGCTTGTTCTTTTCAAAGATTTCAGCTTTTGTAACACCTTTTATGATGGTAAAACCCTTTTTTGTTATGGCACCTTCAGAAAATAAATTTCTTCTTAATCCTGAAACGTACCATACTTCCTGAAGAATTCCATCGTACCATCTTCCATTAATCCATTTATCGATGTGAACTGTGCCAATTCCTTTAACTTCAAGCTGATCGTTATTACCAAGTTTGACTGTTAGGTCGTTAATTTCACGAAGAGATGTGAAAAAGTTTCGATTGGGGCTCATATGTCTTGATGCTCCGCTGTCCATCAGCCAAGTTGATTGACAGTCTGCTACTAAAGCCTCTATTTCACCATTACATTCAGTGTTGAATGCACTGCCCTGAGGACTATCGTTGTTGCGATTTCCACCATTACTTTCACTACCTTTATTTCCAGGTTGTATCTTCGGTGCACGACAATTTCTTGTGAAATGCCCCTTCTTATTACAATTGTAGCATGTGACTTTACTTTTACTGTACCTCGTATACTGTTGATTGCCTGTACTGACACTTCTTGAACCGCTTGCCATTAATGCATTTTCATTTTCAGCAAAACTATTTAAGTTAAGTTCTTCGTCTAGCAATCGAGCTGTAAGATTTTCTATCGTTTGTTGGGATTCTGCCATCGACAGCCACGCTTGTCTAAATGGCCAATACTTTGATGGTAACGAGCTCAAAATTTTGGTTATTATAGCTGTATTGCTTATCGTGTCACCAGACTCTTTTATTTGACGGGCCAGATTTTCTATTTTTGAAATATGCTGAGCTACAGAATCTCTAGGTTCCATTTTGTATTGGTAGAACCTCTCATGCACAAGCATTTGATTGGTTTCGGTCTTTTGCTCATATATTGAGTTGAGTTTATCCATTATTTCTTTCGACGAGTTGCAGTTTTCAACCAAGGAAATTTGATTTAATTCCATCGCGGACGTCAAGATGCACATCGCCACTGCATCGTTTTTTATCCATTTTTGAATGTCGTTTGCATTAGTTCCTGTCTGCTGTGGTTTACTTGTAGTTCCATCAGCTAAGTCATAAACTCCTTTTGCACGCATTGCACATTTTATTTGAAATTTCCACTGTTGGTAATTCTTTCCGTTGAATTTGTGGATTTGGACTAAACTTCCGACACTCGCGCTATCACCCATTGTTATTTGTTCGATCTCTAAGTGGATTCTATTGAAAAAAGGGCCAACCACTAAATAGTCCTCTTTTTTTCTTCTTGATCCGTCGAACCGCTCAAAGGGGTCTCAATTATCAAAACTAACACGTGGTAACCGATGCCGACGCGAACTACTACTTTTCGAAAATACGACGACTTATTTATCCTTCTAAAGAATGATCTGGGCCCATAACCTGTTAAGGTCCGAAATAAAACTAAGGATAAATGTGAAAGTAGTACAAAGGTTTTATTTATCAAAATAAAACTAAACAAAAAACATACAACCAGGCAACGGCCATTACATTTCATTTATTTTTTGTAACTACTCAGTAACGCCACCAACCGTAAAACTAAGTTACTAACTACAACGGAATCTTTCAAATATTGGCGCTAACATGTATTCGTTACAGTGGTGATGCTTAGAGAGATAAAATTATTCATTAGCTTTTCCACTGGACTTCGTTTTTATTTAAAAAAATAATAAACCATAGTTTTAAACGTATGGGTAACTACTTGGCTTTAAATAACACAAAAATCAAATTTAATTAAATAAAATGCAGGACTCATCTACAATATGTACATAATAACCACTAAAAAAAAATATTAATGATGAAAATATTGTATTGCAGTAAAAAACATTACAATATATAAAAACACTTTACAATATATTTATATATTATTACAAACACAAAAACGAGATTCCATATTTTAAAATATTTACATATTATGTAATATTTCCTCATTTTATAAAACTGTGACATGGATTTAACAATTGATAAAAAAAACTTTTTAATAATTTTTGCTATCAAATCTGGGCGTTTTCTACAATTTACTTCTTTCTTTGCCAAGTTTTTTATTTTTGTATAAGTATCTACTTGACAGTTCTTGAGCACGCTAATAAAACGATGTAAATCTGGATGTTGCTCATAAAAGCTATGATTAAATTTTGAATGACAAGACTCGCATGAATTCTTAGTCCCATCGGTGGTCGAATTTGGTGCCCAAATGTATGAAAAAAACTTAGCATCATCCTCCGATATATAAAACTTAAGAGAGATTAGGAGATAACTGAGTTGTAAGAAATATAACTCTTCTTTCGATTTTGCCCAGTTGGACTATCATTGCCGAGTTTCCCACTTAAGCAGGGGATCAAAAGAGTTACCATTTGCCCAGTTGATCTACTGCAGAAACCAGATATTTAATTTATCGCTCACCTCTCTGGCTCACAGTGCCAAACTAAACTTCACGGGCTGTAGATGCGTGGGAGGTAGCGCACGGGTTTAGCTAGTCTCATTTAATCGTCTTCGTAAGTATTTCTTATAGTTGCCAAGATCTCCATGCTGTCCCTATTTTATTGAATAAAAACAGATCAATTTCCAAATTTCAAGGCATAATTGAACAACTATAGCATTAGAGAAAAACCAAGTTACAACCTATTCTGAGTTCTAAAACTTGTGTGGCCAGTTGTGGAAAAAATTAAATGTTTTCAATATTTGGAAAAATATATTCTGCTGTATTTTTATATCATAAAATTTCCTCCCCTCTCCCTGGAGATATTACAATACCAAATTCTACGTTTCTTCACCAACTTATTTTCGAGTAAACGGCTATCGGAGAAGAAGCAATCGATTTGCCTTGAAGTACTTTGTCAGATTTTACTATGGTATCTGTAAACTATTTTTAAAAAAATGATACCAGATTACATGCCTAACTTTCGCTTTCCCCTTCGGATTTCAAAGCTTATTAATCCGGTGATTTGTTTATACCTCCACATTTCGGACTAGTTGAGCTGCAAAACGCGGATTTTGTTAGATTTTTGATATTCAACATTTTTACGAATTTAACACTTTCCTATAACGGAAGTATGATGGAAGAACAGGAAATATGTCCCAAAATAATAATTTTAGAGACAAAACAAAAAGGAAGCAAGTATACCAAATTTTCCTCTTTTTAGTCAGTCATTTATTTCACCCAAAAATGTTTCAGATTAAAAGATTCATTTGCCAAATCAAGTTTGATATGGTGGCATTGACCGGTAAAAATTTTTTCTATGTCACGAGACGATTAGTGTTGAGTGTAAGTAAAGATGGTCTTCTACTACATTGCTCCAAAAGTTTTATTTCTTTTAGATGGCTGGAGCGATAGTTACATACGAATTGGTTCTAATTCAGTTTAACGAAAACTTATTGAAAGAAAGTGCGGAAGAAGCCAAAAATGTTACAACAGAGTGTTAAAATAAGTTTTGTCTATATTGTGTGTGTATGAATGTAGAAAATATATTGGAGGATTAGATTTGTAGTAATAATTCCTCCAAATATTCTGCTCTACTAACTCAAACCATCGCTTATTTACATTTTTTTGCTTCAAAATAAGATTTTCACTTGCATTTATGTTTATGTGATACCAATTTATATTTTTCTCACATCTAATATAGCAACTGCAGCAGAAAAATTCAGTGCACAAAAACATGTTTACAAATTTTACAGTCAAACTTCGGTTGATTTTAATACACGTGAATTGCTCCATGTAAATATCAAAACACGATCTCTATCAGAAATATTGATTTTCAGCAATTTATTAGACCCAGTAATAAAATTAATGGAACGTACAAATAAATCTATGTTTAATAATACGTTCCAGCTTTACTTCGCTGAAGTTCATATTAATGTATAAATAAAATACTTTATAATCTTAACATATATTATTTATTTTAACCTTATACGTAGACACGTTTACATGTCATTATGAAAAATAAGATTAGAAAGTAGACAGTTGGTGTTGCTATAGAAACAATAGAACTTAATGACTTTGATCTTGGTTAGTCTGTGTTTGCAAATGATTTAATTTCTTATTCCAAAACGTCCAATAATAGTGACTTTAAGCGATCAATTTGCTTATTCATTAAAGGAATAGTTTTGAAATGTTTGTAAATTTTAAATGCTTCCAGTATACAGAGTGCCGCTTGTAAAACTCCAAGCCTAATTTTTTTTAATAGGCAACACACAATGCAACTCCCAGAGCACTATGCGTTTCTACCTTTTTTTTTTAAATTGAGATCTGAGTTATTTTACAGTACATGTATCTACTAATGATTAAGTACAAATTTAAGGTTACTTTAATAACTCAAATTTAATACTTGACAACAATAACTAAAATAATTTGATAGGAACATAGTACAAAAACTAACGAAGCAGGTGTTCAAATTGCCTTCTCCCTTCATTTTCGCAGAGTATAATTCTACGCATCGAACCTCTAACACGAGCTAACATTTCCGGTGTGATAGAGCGACAACATTGAATTATCCTTTCGCGTAGATGTTCTTCATTTCGAATGGGCACGTCATAGACATCATTTTTTACTTTTACCCACAAAAAGAAGTCTAGCAGAGTCAAATCGGGACTACGGGCAGGCCAAGGATGCAATGCACCTCGTACAATTACGCGTCCCTCAAAACGTTGGTTAAGATAATTTCTCACATACCTATGAAAATGCGAAGGTGCACCATCATTTAAAAACCACATGCTATTCCGTAAGTTTTTTGGAACTGTTTGGAGGAGAGCCGGTAGTTCATTAATTAAGAAATTTAAATACATTTCACCATCTAAATTTCCATTAAAGAAATGTGGACCTATTACAAAATCGCCAATAATACCGCACCACACATTAAGAGAAAAAATTCTCTAAAAATCAGTTATCCTGATCCAGCGGAGATTGTCTTGGGCGTAATAGTGGCAGTTTTGTCGATTAACCATGCCGTTGTTTGAAAACCTCGCTTCATCACAGAATAATACCATACTTAAAAATTCCGCATTGCCGTTTAATTGCCGTCTAAGAAATTGACAATACTGAACACGATGCTCATAATCCCTATCTTCAAGATGGTGTATGGTATAAACATGGTAGGGGTGAAATTTGTTCGTCTTAAGAATATTGAAAACAGAACCTTTGCTAATGTTTAAGGCATTTGCAATCGCTCTTTGACTTGTATGGGGATTATCCGTAACCATTTCAATTACAGCTACTTCGTTATGTTCAACCGTAACTTGCCGTGCCCTTACTTTTGGTTTTGCAAATTGCCCATACTCTTGTAAATTCAAAAGAAGCATTCTTAATGTTTTGTCTGTTGGAATTCGTCTACCTGGAAAGCGTTGCGCATACAAAGTACTGGCAGCACTCGCATTTTTTTGACATTCACCCAGAATTAGAAGCATGTCCACTTTGTCAGCGTTGGAATACATTTTGCACCAAAGATTAGTGATCGATAATCTTTGTTTTGCACCGTTCAAGTAATGTGGCTTAACGAATTTGATTAGTAAACTGTCAAGTTAATGCAAACATGATTGCCCTGATCTTAATTATAGAAATATTTTGTTTTAAAATAATAGTCGGCAGTGACTTGTATTGTGTATTGCCTATTTAAAAAAAATTAGGCTCGGAGTTTTAAAATGGGCACTCTGTATTATCTAGTTTACGTTTATTATCAAGAAAGTGTAAAAATTTCATTAGATGCCATTAAAATCATAATAATAAGTGTTTACTGTAATTGGATTCATGTGGGTGTTTATATTTGTATGTAGGCCAGACGCCAGACAGTTAGAAATTTCGATGTTAAGTACAAAGAACACTTACGTTGGTACAGATATAAACACCCACGCAAATTCAATTACTCTAAACACTTATTACAACACAATCATTTAATAACATCTAATAACACTATAAAATGTGTACACTTTTGTGATGATAACCGTAAATTAGATATACTAGAAGCATTTGAAATTCACAAACAATTAAAAACTGTACCTTTAAAGAATGAGCAAATTAATCTTTTAAATTTGCCACTATTGTACGTTTTGCAATAAAGAATGAAATCATCTGCAAACACAGATAACCAAGATCAAAGAATCACGTTCTATAGTTTTTATATCAACATCAACTGTATACTTTTTAATCTTACTTTTTATAATGACATATAAACATTTTGGAATATGTACAGGATTAAAATAAATACAGATTTTTGAAGTTATAAATGTTAGGGTTAGATTTTATAGCAAATCATTTTGCTACTGTAATTTTCAAATGTAACGTTTGTCTTAAATAAAATACACCTAACATTCTACTGGCGTAACTAATTGAGAACTTGGGTCATGACGATTTTGGCCAGAGGATGAGGGGAACACGCTTTAGGTAAGAGTCGGGAGCGCATGTGTTTGAACTGGGGCAGATTGTTTTTGCATGCAGAGTGATTTAGCATGCTTTTGGTTTGCTCTGCACGAAAACTGTGTAATAATAACTGTAAAATAATCTAGTGCACTAGTAGTTAATTAGTAAATGATTAGTATGATATGACCTGTGTTGTTTGGAAGGTGAGAGTTCTCGATTTTTGCCCAGATGTACTTGTACAAGTACAAGTGTAGTTAACCACAAGCTGGCAAAAGGAATTGCCAATCAAGGCCTAAAAACCATGGATCCTGTGACATGATACGCGCTATGCAATTCTCGCGATGTCACATGACATAGGCAACCCTTTTGATGGTGCAGCAGTGCAAACTGGTTTACAGGTGTTAATCTAAATATTGGCAAGACAGATTAATTGTTCAATGGCAAGTAATGCGGAAGTAATTACCGTTGAGCAATCAATATCTAATGAGATGTCCGACGTACGGTGAATTATCCATTTTGCTAAGACGTGAGGAGTAGGCCCCCCGGTGATTTAAACCACAGTATATCAGATAGTGACAGATTGGTGAGTCTCTTTTCTTTGTTTCGTGTTTCCATATGTGACGCCGTTTTTTGCTACCTTTGTCGGTCATTGACGCCTGCACGACTCAATTCCAGCACTCCATCCCCGGTTACAAAGAACGTATGAAGCCTGGTTTACATTAAACGATCTTGGGTTCAACTAGCCTTATACGTGTCTTTATTATTGACAAGGAAATTGTTAATCAAAAATAGCGCTTCTAACATAAAGTATTTTATTTATAAATACTAGCTTTACTTCGTTGAAGTTCATATTTATTGATTATAGGTACATAAAGTACTTTATTACTTTAACAATATTAATATTGTTGAAGTAATAAAGTATTTTATGTATGTATGCTAAATAAAGTATTTTATTTATACATTAAATCTATGTTTACTGTTTAAATATTGGAATTCGTATTTTTTTTCTCATAAAAATATCGTGTAAAACTTTTTTAGATTTTAAATAAATGAGGCAATACACAAATTAATGTTTTATTTCAGATAAACATTGGTGTTACAAAATAATATGCACTATACAAACATAGTACGAAACGCATATAACAAAATGGTATATTTCATTAGGAGTCTGGAAATAAGGATTTTTCCGTGCGCGCGTGACAAATTCTCACACGGGAAGTCATGCAAGCAAGAAAAATCCATTTCTGGACGCGTAATGAACGATACTTTTTATTATACTTATCTGAAAACAACGCAAAAAAGGATAAGAAGTAAAGTTAGATTATTTTATTTTCAGTAGTAATAACCCAAGGACATTGATAATTGTTCAAAAAACTTTTATAACAGATTTCGAAAGCATGTTGCTTGGAAAAAGACCGACGCCGTAGGCGGAGGTCTGTTGCCTATAAGCAACAAGCTTGAGAAAGTTGTTATAAAATTTTTGAGCATTTATCAATGTTCGAGGGTTATTCGGATAGAAAATTTTTTTCTAATTATAGAAAAAAATACAAAACAAAAATAATTTATTTAAAGGTGCAATTAACGAAAGAAGAATTAGAAAAGTTAAATGAAGATCCAGACGTGTTAGTTTCTATAACTGATGAAGATGTATTTCCACGCATGCTGTTAATAATTTGATTATGATGTTTTTCGTCAATATTTAATTGATACTTTCTAACATTGCAAAAAATTCCATAAATGCTTTCCATACAAATTTTTTACTGTAAACAGCATTTTTTGGTATATTTGATTCGATAATTTCATGAATCTTCTCGTTAGTATTACAACCAAATCGTGACATTTTTAAATTAATTAATATTTGAAACGTCAAAATCGAAATAAATCAAAATGTATCCATAGCAACGTAATAGAGTGAAAACAGCCCATGGAATCTGTTTTCAGTACAATGTTGTTCTGATTGGTTGTGTTCAATCAGATGACCTCAAATTAACTAATTTCATTGGATTTCTACTTGAGCAAAAAATTTTCAAAGTAATAATAATACATCGTAATAGTACCAAACATGATTAACATTTCCATAGCAACGATTTATTTAATATCGGCATTGTTTTATTTTCTGTCGGTTTAATTCATGTCAGTTTTAAAAAATGTAGTCGGAAGAAAATCCAGATATTCCTAAGAACATATTAGAGCAAGCGGCACAAGCCAGTGCTGATTTGTTACCAGCAAAATCCAGGTCGAGATATGAACACGAGTATCAACTTTTTATGGAATGGCGAGATCTCAAAAAAGTTAAATAAATAAATATTGTTTTATCTTATAATTAACTCTGTTTTTTTATTTAGGGCACGGAAAAAAATCAGAGATCGGGAAAAGTTTTCGGTCCGCTGCTGTTCTGAAAATGCCACCTAAACGTCATTGTAAAAACGGATGAAAACAAGGTGTTTTCAGATAAGTATAATAAAAAAGTAATAACGGGTGATCTTAAAAAACATGCTTCAGAGCAGGCCATGACCGAAGTGTTAAAGTTGGCAATACTTAATATAAGCCAATTGTCAAATGTTGACAGCTGTAAAAATTTTTTGTTAGATACATTAAGTTAAATGAACTTTTTAACGGTTGTCTGTTAGTCTGCCCATTTCCATTTCAGCTCCGGCGCATATGTTACTGCGCCTGTGACTTTCATTTGTTCACGGATAAACTTGTTTGTCTTTCTATCTCTCAAGTTTATGTTGAGCTATAGCCTTTTTGAAAATCTTGGAGTTTTCGCCGTTTTATCTATATTGCTCTAAGTGAATGTCTACGTTTGTGTGTCATAGGTTAAGGTTGAAAAAATACATTTTCCGTATACTCTACTACTTAGATATTATGAAATGTTCTTGTTCTGCAGGATATAACTATTTTTTTCCGAAAGCGGTTCAACTTAATTCAGTTGTTCTATCTACCTCTCTGTAGTCTTTTTCTATTGCCCATTGCTCTACGTTATCGCCTTTTCGTAATCGATGAACGCAAGATATAAGTCTTTTCTATTAGTATTTTCATAGTAAAAAGGTGGTCACAGGGTAAGAATCCGCTCCGGAATCTAGCTTGCACCTTTGGTTGATAGTCACCAAATTTTTTAAGTCTCATTACAATTCTTGGTAGTACATAGTTTGTATAATTGGAAAAAGTAGCTTAGCTTTGTTTCCCCTTTTAAACAATAATGCAGCTTCTAAAGGAATTCCAAAGCAATTTGTCATGTTTCTAAGCACCTATTTAGAAAGGTTTTCAGTATAGTCTCTTTGCCCCCCTCTTTTAATATTTCCGTTAGAATTCCGTCTTTTCCGAGCGCCTTTTCAATTTCCTGATAGTGTTCCTTATATATTCCTCGTCTATTTCTGGCAGGTCTTCAGAATTTACGTTAACATGATTTTCTTTAGCTGTTTCCCTTTGTAATTGGGGTAATTTTTGATTTATATAAGTATTTTCAAATTTCTTTTGCCACTTTTAACATTGTTAGTCTATCTATGTATAACGTGCTGTTTTTGTTTATTTTTTGCCATAAGTATTTGTTGTTTTCCGTATTTGTGTTTTAGAAATTTCAGATTTTTGTTTTCTTCGATAGTTTTTTGAATAATTTTTTCCTGTTGTTTTCTTCGGTTTTCTCGTATCATTCTTCGTATTAACATGTTTGTTTCTGTATGTTCTATAGTCTTTTGTTTCTTTGTTCTGTCGGATATTTATTTGTTTGGTTTTATTTTTTTTTGTACTTTGAGAGCTGCTTGCATAAGCAGTTCATCCAAGTTCTGATTATACATGTCTCTCTCTTGTTTCTCTTCTCATTAATTTAGCACAACCTAACATTCAGATTTAAACAGATAACATAACAACTTCACATACTTCAAGAATATTCCAGGTAACTTGCCTTTCACATGTTTTTTAGGGAGACAGCGTAATCATATAGAGAAAAACCATAGAAGATTACACCAGATTCAGTAAATTGACTAGAAATGTGTACAATTTCCTAGCTTTTAGAACTTTAATTTCTTTCTACGTTACTGGAGGATTATTACTAAATGTACGTTAACACACCTTTTAATAAACTTGCACTCGTATCAGTAATAATCCTTTTAGGTAGTCGGGGCGATAACTTACGAATTCTTACCAATTATATTTACTAGAGATGTGTATAAAGAAAGTGTAGACTAATTCCAGAATTCTAACGAAGATTTATAAAAGCTTATGCTTAAGGTGCAGGTACAAGCTATATGAAGCAATTAGACTAGTTGGTTGTTGTGCACAATAAGGCCAACACACCACAATCTATTATGTAACAAATGAAGCAAAATAAAACACTTTTCACTTCGTACGCATATATCTAATCCACAGATTACTATTAACACATCTTCTTTATTTTTTCTATTGTCAGATTAGTTCATTTGTAAATTAGGACGAATAGGCCCATGTATTTTTATTAAAGCTCTACTTCGTGAGGAAATTGCTGCGAATTCTTTTTCAACTAAAAATATCAACACTAAAAACGCTTTAATAAAGCTGCACAATATTTGCATATGCATTAGGCGCTATTGGAACGGGACCTTCCCATCCCGCTAGAAAGTTTGTTTATACGGTAACATAAACATAAGAATACGAACGCCAGACAAAACTGCATCATTAATAAGCTCCTGAGTTTCTGATTTGCTTTATTACGCACAACTTTATCTGCTATGTTAGTTTTGTATGTTTCATCTCGTGTATTTGCTTATTCTGTTTTTAAAACCATTGGTACCTATCTGAGATTTAGATGGTTTAGTCGGACAGTGTCCACAGTCTATCGTTCTGATGACGCGACGTTTCGGAGGTTTATTCTACTCTCGTCTTTAGGTATTTTGTCCTGAAAAGACAATGTTTCATTGTTGCAATTGGCGTCACTTGGATTCGAATTCAGGTTGTTTTCGTTTTTCTGTTGAAACTACTAGACCGCCGGAACGGTACACTATATTGATGTAAGAAGTTATACTTAAGTTACCGTTCCGGATTTATTTTATTCCCAGTAGTATTTTATTTTCGGATTTCTTTGCACAGAAATGGTATCTAAATGGGTTTTATTTGTACACTGGCCTGACATATTAGTTGTTCTGACAGAGCTAATTATATAGCTTCTTTCAGTTTCCCGCGTGTTCATTTTTCGTCTTTGGGTATTATAGTAGTGTTATATCATTCGATTTTATGTTTCAGTCCAAACTGCAATTGTAGACTACTCTGTATCGTCCTTTCGTATGTTATTTTTATGCTCAGATACTCGCACGGTATGTTTTAGATACATTTCTGATTCTAATTTTAATTTTTGTATTTGGTTTTCGTGGATATGCCCCTTAAAGTTGTCTTAGATTTGAAGGCAGTCTTGGCAGCGAATAGGAAATTCCGGCAATGTATGGAATACTGTTGTGCCACTACTTGTGGCTCACCAGTATAACACCAAACTCCATAAAAATAAGCAGAGCCAGCAAACTAATAGATAAAAAAGCTGTCTCATTTTATAACTTATCGCCTACTGATATAAAAAGCTTTAGAAGACTTAAATCGTTCAAAAAGAAGTTAAAATTATGGATCACACAAAACAGACCACTTGTTCACTTAACAATGATCAAACTATTATAAAGTCAGTGGTTGGAAGTAATGAATTACAAGTAATGCATTACTGTAATTAAATTACTTTTTTCGGTAATAAGGAATGTAATGCATTACTTTTTTTGATGAGTAATTAGTAATTTGAATGCATTACCTTTTTTTGGTAATGTGATGAAAAAATACATTACTTTTGTCATTACTTTCATATTCAACAGAATAAATAATCAGGATATTCAGAATATCATTCATGAGTCATGACATGACAAATCCGAGTAAACCTGGGACCAACAAAATCCTTATTTTCCTAGAATAATGTGTAATACCTACAGCAATGAGTGAAGGAATGTTAAGTAAGGTTTCATAGGAAATTTGTTGCTTGGTTGAGAACGAGGTACTTAGTTCGTGTTCCAAAAATTAAAATACTTTCGTGGGACATATTAGCATCGTCTAATTTAAGAAAACATCTTGTGGTAAGTATTAAGTACCTAGTATAAAACTACCCTATTATTTGAATGTTACAGATATTTACTTATTATTAATTCCAAATTTGTAGCTATACCTAATACTCATACATTTTGCCAATTACCCCTATTTTATATGTACAATGTTGTACAGTGTGAAATATCTGTATTGTAACATTTTAGGAAAGCTTAATTGGATGTTGATTAATTTTTGCTTTTGTGGCAGCAGACGTTTTTAAAACGAAACGTCACGCCCTAGCAGATAACAGTTTTGAAACGCAATTGTTGTTAAATTTAAACACGGAATATGTAGAATACATTTTTTTTTTAATTATTGTGTTTTGTGTGGTGTAATTATTAGTAGTATTTAATAACGACAAAAGTAATGTTTAAAATAATGCATTACTTTTTTCGGTAATTAGTAATTGTAATGCATTACCTTCCACGTAAAGTAATTAGTAATGAGAATGCATTCTTTTTTTGGCTAAATAATGAGTAATTGTAATGCATTACTTTCAAAAAGTAATGTTCCAATCACTGTATAAAGTAACCAAAATGGACGCTATTGCCACTAAAAGCAACAATATTACTTACGTTTCCAGTAGTAAAACAATATATTAAGTAACTAAATAAATAAATTAATACAAGTACCATTCCAATCTCTGCAATAATAGATTATGCCCAATAAAAAACTATTTTAGTTAACACACTGACACGATCCACATATTCTGTCTTCGACCTCGACATTCAGCGACAACCAAATAATCTGCCATCTTGAATTTCAATTTAGATACTGATATGTAATTACCAGCCTCAAAATAGGAATACAAATAGGAATCCTTATGAAAATCGGATATTTTTCTGACATATTTCCCAACATTATACGTTTATATTGTATTTAAGTTTATTGTTAATGATAAAAATATAAAAATGGTAGTGTAGCAATCACAAATAATAGGACAACAACTTTACAAGAGAATTCTTTTATTTGAGGCTTAGATCTCAAAACAATAGTGATAACAGCATGGCGAATTTTCCTCTCCGTCTCCACCAACGAGTTTTGGTTGTACAAAATATGTTGTATGTGTCGCGAACGAGCCGGAGTGCACAATTTCTGTGTCGATGCGTGACGCATTGCGTTTCCGTCCCTGTTTCTCTTCTCTACGATCGAATGTTAGTCCTGTCGGCAAAGAAGTTTAACTTCAACAAATAATTTAAGTGGATGTTTAATTTAATACTTACTTTTTGTCTATGATAGTTTGAAGCAATTCTTTACATAACACTTTTTAATAAAGCATATAAATTAAATGAAATTTACCTTAAACACTAAATTGTTGAAAAAGTATAAGCACATGCCATTTGAAATATGAAAAAAGTACAAATGCGGCGCGTGCGCCGTGAAGTTAACCAAAGTTTCTCAACAACTTTTTATACTTGCGCAGAACTTGAAGAAATTTGGTGAAAGAAACAGCATACCATTTTCTATACTATATTATTGCCTAACCTCCAAATACGGTCCAAAAACTAGGCTTCTACAGCCATCTGTTGCTGAACCGCTGAAACGGTCCTACACTGACTCAATTCAGTTCGTTTTTAAGATCGGAAGGAACGGAAACTCCAAATACGGTTCAAAAATTAAAACTACTAAAACCATTTACTGCTAGATCGATTAAACGGTCCCAGTTCGTTTTCAGGATTGATAAGTAGCTAGCCTCCAATACGGTTTAAAAAGTAAATTTTTACCGCCATCTGTTGCGGGATCGCTCAAACGGTCCTACACAGACTCAGTCCTACTTCACGCGGCTCCTTCCAGATCTGCAAAATAAATAACGTCACTCCGTTTTCAAATTCTGCAGCAACTCCAGCTCCTACCAGAACACTGCAGACCAAAATCCCACTCTTTCAACGAATCCCGCAACACCCCAGCTTTTTACAGAGTGCCACAGCCCTAGATAAATGCCAAAGGACATGCCATGTGTTCTGTCCGACGTCTTTGTAATTAACTGTACTTAATAATTATATCCATGCATAATCTTCCGTTCGTTCAATTTACTGTTTGCTAAATTCTGATTTACTTCTTCATGTATTGTTATAAAACTTTGACTTGACATGGACTTTCAATGATCTTTTCATAATGGTATTAAACACAACTTTAACGCTTAAGTTTAAACATTGTAACAACTCGACTTAAACTTCTCTAAGCAAATTCAAAGGTAATTGCGTAACGATGTATAGTTAAGTTCAAACATTATTGTTTTATTAATCTTGTATAAAAAGCTGTCGGGCAACCGCCACGAGGAATTCTTCTCATAAGGCCGCCTCTTTGTTTCCTATTCTCTAATTCAAGCTATTAAATTACTTTGGATTGAATAAGTCATGTTAACTCCTTTCTGTTATTTTTTAAATTTGAACGTTCAGGGGTTGGCCGTGCACTTGAGTGGTTTGTAGGTGTAACGTTTAGAGGCGTACTCCTAAAAAATAGTACCGGGGCAGATTAATTTTCTATTAAGGTACTAGCCGTACGAGAAACTTCAATATACTATAGACATTCGCGACGACTTATTTGAAAGCTTTGATGCACGTACCTCCACCCTATCCTACATGGAAAAATTGTATCTTAAAATGTTTGGGCACTGTTATACTCTAGATATCAAACACCTAAAAGATCTCGGAACGGCGACAACTAAAATAACGTAAATGTTTAAAAGTAATTAATTTCAGAGGCAGGGCGCAGCCTTGGTATCTTAAAAAGGACTAGGGTGACAATCTGTGCGTCCTGGCGCAACTACAACCTTAGTTACGTTACTTTAATTAAGGCAATGGTTCTTTTCGTATTTATAAATTGAAATTATTAGGGGTTGTCGTGCACATTGAAGGTGATTTGAAAAGTTGACCTAATAAACAAAATATTATTCTTGTGATTTTTAGAAAATTGTATTTTTTAGGGGTTAGGGTGCACTGGAAGGTTAAATTAAATGATTTTCGTCATTTTACAAATTTTAAACTTTTATGGGTTGGGGGTGCACCTTGAAGTAGCTTAAAGGTATTTCATGAAGGGATTTTCGTTATTTTAACACATTTTTACATTTTAGCACTTGAGCGTGGTTTAGCGATCATTAATAAAGTGGATGACTTCTCTTTTTTACAAATGATTGATTGTTATGCGTGGAAGATGCACTTGAGGGTGGATTAGATGATTTGCTAATAAAGGCGGTGATTCTCCTCGTTTTTATACAGTTTCAGTACTTAAAGGAGGAGTTGGGGGCGCAGTTTAGATTGGTTTAGAGGTGCTGCTTTTAAAGCGGTAAATTCTCGTATTATTAATGTTTTATATTTTTAGGGGTTATGGGTGCACCCGGGGATGGCTTGGAGATGTTTTAGCTTCTTCTTTGAGCCCGCTTTTATTGTATTTTTTTTATATTTTTTTTTAACATTCATGATCTGATTACAATCTGTCTAAGTAGACAATAAATAACAGTGTTGACAGTGATTAATTGACATAGTAGGGACTTGCCCATTGGCAAGCTCCTTAATTGTCTTACACATTAAGTGAGATTTATGACTGCATGGATTTTACTGGATTACTCAATAATAATACTCAAGTTCTTTGTGGAAGATCTAGAGGGTCGTGTCTCTTGAGTCTCTTCACTCTGCGGGCTATGAGTAAGTCCTTGGTCAAGGTATTCGGGTGATCTCTTAGACGGTCCTGGTATCTTGCTTGCATTCAGGGTGGCGATTTGTTCTTTGACAGTTTGTGATTTAAAGATCCCGATAGATAACATGGCTTGGTACATACCACGGTGCATTACAGATCGCTCGTAATGTTTTGGACTGAAATCTTTCCAGTTTCAAGATATTTGTGCCACTGGTAGAGCCCCAGATTTGGATGCCGTATTCTCAAGTGGGTTTTAGTATCGCTCTATAGAGCAGGAGTTTGTTGTCCAGCGTCAGGTGAGAGTTGCGACCCATCAACCAATACATCTTGCGGTAGTTGAGGCCTAGCTAGAGTCGTTTATTCCATATGTGTTTTGACCACTTTAGCCGTTTGTCCAGGTGGATGCCGAGATATTTCACCTCATCCTTTTATGGAAGTGGAATGTTACACAGGTACATAGTTAAGCAAATCCTTCTGCGAAGGGTGAAGGTGATGTGTGTAGACTTCGTACTGTTCACTTTAATGCCCCATTTTTTTTTAACCAGCACTCAATCTTGTTGAGATGATTTTGTAGAAAACGGGATCTTGGTGTGATGACATTACGGCAGTGTCTTCTGCAAAGGTGACGATTTGAGTATTAGTGGTAGTTGGTAGATTGGCTGTGTATATTAGGTAAATGATAGGCCCAAGGACACTCCCTTGTAGAACCCCTGACCTAATTGAAACCAAGGGGGTGTGCACTTACCCATGTTTTACTAGGAAGTGCTTTTCTGCTAGGTAGGATTTGAGCACTTTACAATATGGATGCGGTAGATTTATCTTCATCTTGTAGTTCAGGCCTTCGTGCCACACTTTATCAAAGGCCTGCGATGTATCGAGGAAAGCAACGGAGCAATACCTCTTGGTTTCTAGATCATCTTTTATATTTATGGCTACACGGTGTACCTGCTCAATTGTCGCATGTTGTTGACGAAATCCCAATTGAAAGCTGGGTATCAGGCTTCTTTCTTCAATGATAGGTTTTAGTTTTTTTAAGAAGAGCTTTTTAAACACTTTAGATAGATATTATAGGTAGCAGGCTGATGGGACGATAAGATGTTACCTCAGATGAATCTTTGCCAGGTTTCTGGATCATTATAATCTGCGCAACCTTCCACTGGGATGGAAAGAGTCCGGTTCTTATTACTGCATTGAATATGTAGGTAAGCATTCTGTAGCCTTGTGGAAGCTCTTATAGGATTTTGCCTGTTACCAAACCGTAGCCTGGGTCTTTGTTAGGATTGAGGTTGGTAGTTATAACGTCTTTTACTTCAGATATTTTAAAACTAGTTTTATTAATGTTTTATATTTTTTAGGGGTTATGGGCGTCCCCGGGGATGGCTTGGAGATGTTTTAGCTTCTCCTTCGAGGCCGCTTTTTTGTAATATAGCACCCTTCTCCCACTTTATTTTTAGAAAGGCACATTTCATTTTATGATATCTAGTATTTTCTAAACCAGAAGTGTTTTCTTAATGAAAAGTTGTTTCTATGGTCATTGTTCATTCCGAGTTTAAAGTCAAGTACTTACATTTGAAAAAAATCGATGTTAGGGTACTGGGGAATGGTAGGTGTATTTGACTTACACAAGTCAGCTAATTGACATGCGTGATACTCAAGCGCGGGCCCGCATGCACTCACGCACGTATTCACGGACACACGCGCACACAGACAGCTCTTATCCGATACACGATTATACTAATACAGGTAATATAGTATAGAATCAAAGCGGCAAGCTGGCAGCGCAGCGGGACCCTTCTGGTTGACATAATACAGCCCCGTCCCAGCAAAAACTATTACCATCACTTGCAATGCAATACAATTTTTAATTTGTTGATTTTACAAAAAAAAATTATATCAGATGCACAGAACCATATAATTTTTGAAAGTAGCCATCTGGTCACCAGATTTTATTAAAAAGGGGGGGGCAAACTTAATAGTCGCTTCTTTGAGGAGAAAGTCACGATAAATAATAATAATTATGATTACTATTTCTTTGCAATTTCCAACTCAGGAATTTTTTTCTTCCACATGTTTCCACTGATACCAGATTTTTTAAACTTTTAAAATTTCCAAATTCAGTATACAGATTCGACTTATTCCAGAGAACGGCCGTTGTCCCTTTTCTTCTCTTTCCCCCGACTCTTATAGATATTGGATCAGGGCAGCTGAAAGAATGAATCATCTCATAAAATTGTTTATTAACAGAAAACAACATTAGGCATAAGGTGCCAACCATAACGAAAAATATGGATGTAGATATTTATAAATATAAAAATAGAAATACTTTGTGATCTAAACATATATTAATATGTAATATTATATTAATAATCGTGGCAAATAGGAAGAGCGAGGCTACGAATGAGCCTAGGTCCGGACCTGCACTAATGTAGGGTTTACAAAGTACATTGCAGCTTGGATATAAACGCAGGTTAGATACAAAAGTGTTGATTTATTACCAACGATTACTTTATCGCTCTCAGATACTGGATACATTTATAGACGAATGCGTGGGGCCTAGTCCACGGGTTGAGCTAGTACTATTTTAATAGCAGAACAGTCATCAGCGAGCACTAATGCTTTTTTTCAAAACCACGTTGTGATAATGGACAAAACCATAATTTTAATTTAGAACACGAACTTCAACGCGAGGCTATAAAATGTACTTACCTGAATCGATTACGTCTTATGAAGGTAATACTGTACAAATAAGTTCATCCGTCATATAGGTAATCAAAACAAAATGTATCGTGAAAAGTTAGCATAACTACAGCAGCACGTAGTCGACTGTAAAAGACACCTCAGTATCCAAAGCTTATGCATACAAAGAAAGGCATATTTTGTATTAAGTTTTAAGTATTTTTCCTGCATAATTCCAGAATTTAATTCTGAAATTCTATAGCAATTTCTAAAATTCTATAAACTATTTCCAAAAATTTTATAAATTTTTCCCAGTTGCTTCTGTAGTTTTTAAATTCTACCATTTTCTTTATATAAGCGAATATTTTTTTAAATCGATATCAAACGTGTACAAAGATAGATATTAATTAACTAACTGTTTGGTCTTTACATACAAACAAAAAAGTCAATAAAAATAGTCATAATTGTTTTTCCACACTATACAACCTACATAAATATTGCGTCTCCGAGCAGATATCGAAAAATTCGTAGCCGTAATGTTGTTTACCAATGATAGCTTGATAAATAGAACATCCTCTGCAGAATAAATAATTTACCAGCATTAATTTAAATTTTTTCCAATGGAAGCTAAGATTTATCTAACAATTTCTGAGTTACGCAGTAGAAAAACAAAGTTGTTTCAACAAGTGGTGATTTACAAGAATGACTTCAGAAATTCCAATGAAGACGCCTAGCGAAAAAAGTTTTATTTTTATTTTCACTTTAGGCCAATTTCTCGGTGTTTTCCCATTGAAATTTTCAAATGGGGTAACCTTCACATGGACGTCTTTCAAAACAATTTACAGCCTATTTAATGCAGCCTTGGAAAGTTTTATAGTAATCTTGTGTTTTTATCATGGACATTCTTATGGCTGGACCTATCTAAATACAGGTAATGGTATTAACTCTTACCTCCGCTACAATTACGTAGATAATTATTTCAGTACGGACGATATTTTATACTAGTAATCTTTGTGGCACGATTGAGTTATTTCGTTTAACAAGAGAATTGCCAATATTAATTAAAAAATGGTACGAATTAGATAATTCTATGGAAATTCACTATGGATATCCAAAAAACCTTTATAATAGGACAAAACTGACATCTGTAATCGCTCTTTCATACGCTGCTTGTAAGTTTTAGCTAAACTGTACAGTATAAAATTAAGTAGAGATTAAAACTCTATTGGGCACAAGTACGGATCAATGCAAATATCTTTAATACGGCAACCGCGATTTTGACAAAGTTTTCTACATGAAGGTTCCGATATACGGCGGATACAATGAAAGTATCGGCGATTTAAAAATACTTCCGGTTTAGCCGGAAATAATATCAACTTTTTTATTTTAAACGGAACACTGTATATTTTTTGATATATCGATAGAACTCTTTTTTGCGAGTTCAGTGATATATGGTTTTATGTTTTTATTTTCAATAATTTTAGATACTGAACAATAATGTTTCGTAATTGTTATCTAGCAGCTCATGATAACAAAAGAATGTGAGAAGCCTAAACAGTTATGCAACGTTGTCAAATTTGCTTGGTTCGTGTTGTGTTGTTTCGATGTTCGATGGATTGAGCAGTGTGGTTGCAGTAAACAATTAATTAACCAAATTAATTAAAACTGCTGAATTTAACATCAGAAATAGTTCAATTAACAGAAATATTGCAAATTGTTAAATCAAGTACAAACTTCTTGCCGAGTTCTACGACGCTTACCAAAACCAACCATAATTAAAATTTGAATTCGTTCTCTTTCTGTTAATTGATCCATTTTTGATGTTAAATTCAACAGCTTTAGTTAATTTTGGTTAATTAATTGATTATTGCAACCACACTGCTCAATCTATCAAACATCAAAATAACACAACACAAACGAAGCATATTTGACAACTGTACAAAACTGTTTAGGCTTCTCACATTTGTTTGTTTTCATCAGCTGCTAGATAACAATTACGAAACATTATTGTTCAATATCTCTAGAGTTATTGAAAATAAAGGCATGGAACCTTATATCACTGAACTCGCAAAAAAGAGTTCTACCGATATATCAAAAAATATACAGTGTGTTTCATTTAAAATAAAAAAGTTATTTTAATTTTCGGCTAAACCGGAAATCTTTTTAAACCGCCAATACTTTCATTGTATCCGCCGTATATCGGAACCACACTTTGTTTCAAAATCGCGGTTGCCGTATTAAGGATATTTGCATTGTTCCGTACTTTTACCCAATCCTGTATATTGACAATACCAAATATTTTATCTTGATTTGCTTTTAATTTTCCAAACTTCTACTGTTAAAAAATTGTGTGTTTTATGTGCCGCTGGAACTTTTATAAACTACTGAATAAAATTTGTACATAACGAAAATGCATCCAGTGCAAAAGCTTTTAAAATTATCTTGAGCCGCTAAGAGAAGATAATCTAAGTGAGGGTTAGAGCATTCTAAACAAAATTGGATTTTCACTGCTAACTTATAGCGCAGACGAAATCAAATTACAAGAAATTGATAGGTTTAAAAAGGTGGGTGGATGGGTGTGTGGGTGCGCCTCATAACTCCGGAATAGATCGTCCGTTTTGATGAGCTACGAAATGTGGGAGTTTATCAGAAATCCAACGAAAAATAAGTTTTTAAACAAAATCCGCAGCTGAAAGTGTAAGTTTGAGATGTGTTTTAGTACCGTTTTGTTCGAAATACAAAATTTAAATCTGGAAACGGAATTAAATAAAAGACTAGGGCAAATCCACTGCGATTTTTCGTAACTCACTAGCTTCCAAATCAGGGCCGCGGCGTTTTTTGAAAGTTTACTTTAATGAACTTTAGAGGCTTATCACTAAAACAAGCGAGTTGCCAAACCGGCGAAAACTCGAATAGCCGTAGATGAACACCATGTTACTGTTTAAGAAAATTTTTGAAAGAATGAAAACTGTGAAGCGTAAAAATTTTCATAATTTTCGAGATTTTTGAAAAAATATTGCTCAAAAACTGTTCACGCAATTTTCTTGAATTTTAAAAGGATTATCTTTGGTTTGCGTCCCAGTCCGCCAATCTCGATGTGACGCCTTCTAATAATCTTTGAAAAATGAAAAATTAAGGATACATGAATTTTCAATAAACGGAAGACGATAAAACATTTCGATTTAAGCGGAATGGCTTATGCGAAATGGTAGAATACCATACACAAATTATTTTTCAAGTGCAATAACATTTAGGGGTTGAATTTAATTGAAATAAAACACTCTGCATCTTCTTCAAAAATTTAATAATCGGCGTGGTAAGTTTGAAAAAGCTAAAATGTTCATTTCGACTGAACTTTCACATACTAGATATTAATACTTACCGTTAGTGCAAAAGCGTAAATTTTATAATTATAAAGTTGCACATTTCACAGACTGTTAGATTTCTAAAAGAACAAGCAATATAGGCAACCCTTCATTCATCCATACCACAATCTTTAATACAGCTTAGTCGGTTCCTGACGGCATCAAAAATGATGCCGGTTTAGTAAGCATACCTGCTTGTATCCTAACTTGCCCAAAAATTCGTTGGGAGAAATTTTTTTTTAATTGCAAATATTTGGTATTTACTCTTTCTGCAGTAGCCAACCAAATCTTAAACTCGACAGCCAAGAAATTAGACTGGCATTAAAGTTTGGTTCTACTAGTCAAGATAAGTAATTCTTCCTAATCAGAAGTTATTCATGAAATTTTTGAAAATTAATCTTGTTTCATCGTGTACTACCCACAAAGGTATTTAGATTTGGAAAAAATGCTACCAAGAAAACTAGCTTCCGCTTCCGTTTTAGGATTTTTTGAAAAGCTTAAGTAGAACTACAATTGTCGATATACCTTTCGATTTAAAATTTCATCAGAATCGGTCCAGTACTATCGCGTTTAGAGGCATCCCCACACAATCACCCACACCGAAATTTTTTTTATTTAAATCACTTTTTTGGGTTCCTTGAGCCTCAAAACGTGTATTTCCGTTAAAATCTAGATTTTGAAAATTTTCATGAAATCAATACTTTTCTGTACCGTAAGCATGCGAAAGTAAAAATTGAAAAGTGCTACATGGTGCAAGGTCACGAGGAACTCGTCTTCAAGCTAACATTTCTTACTAAATCAGTGTAAGAAAAAAATTTTTCTAGTGTAAATGATCAAACATTTGGTTAAATATTAGTTAGATAGGTATCATCTTAAACCTGATGTTGAACAGGCCGAGGCCTGAAACGAAGGCAAAAAAAGCGTAGTCTGCAAGGTTTAAATTAACATGAGAAACGTTTAAATTAAATTAAAAAGCGCTTTATTGCAATTAAATTACCGCATATGCCTTACTAGGATATATTTATCCAGAATAAATACTTAGGAGGTAATGTTTTTACTGAATAATTTTCTTTTTCGTCTCTGGTTTTCTTTAACACCGAGGGATCTTTTGTCTAAAAATCAAAAAATCGATTTTTTCACACAAAAATTGTGTTTTAAACTATAGCTGGCAGATGAAACGTGTTAGCGCATAATCAGTTTATTTAAAATCCCTCTACGAAGCACCTGAAAGATACACCTAGAACAGTCTAAGCCTCTGCTTCAGCACTCTCTTTGTTTATAGCCAGCAATTCTAATATGTGAAAATTCTTAATGTGTTTATACTATTATTTATACATGAAAGGTTTCTATATTATTTACAATATTTTAGTATCATGTAGTATGTTCATTATAATGTGACTACTATGTAGCTACGCTTTCAGTACTGTGATAAGACATAAGAGTGGTGCGATCTTATAGTCATTAAAACGTTGATACAAAAATACTTTTAAAATATGATAAATAACAATTTCTAAAGTATATAAAAGTCAAGCCGAAGTGGTATACTGTGATAAGACATAAGAGTGGTGCGATCTTATAGTCATTAAAACGTTGATACAAAAATACTTTTAAAAATATGATAAATAACAATATTTCTAAAGTATATAAAAGTCAAGCCGAAGTGCTTCGTACATGTTTATTACAGATATAGTTATTTTTATTTATTTAAACATTATTTTTGCTCAGTCAGCTACATAAATGGCTGGTATGGGAGCATTTACAATTACTTAAAAAACTACTACTTAATTATTATTTACTTTATGGTTAGTATGATTTTACTCAAAGAATTAAACTAATATAAACTTGTAACAAAATAATAAACGTATACTAGGTTACACTTTATGTAACGGGTGGCCGGAAAGTCTTTCAGTCCTGGGCGGCTATGGATTGTATAACGTATGTCTTTGGATGTCTTCGTCGAAATTCTTGTTTACACGCATTGATGAAATAATTCCAATTTCCGTTTTCTAATTGTTGACTATTGCGAAAATAAGATTTCACAATAAAGGTTTTTTGTTCTTGCCTAAACATTTTATAACAAAAAATATGCAGAAAGTAAATTATTTAAAATAAAAACCTTTTATCTACAACAGTGAGTAAAGTGACCACTTTACCCACTCCTGACAGTGAGTAAAGTGAAAATTTACTCTCTAGTTGACATTACCTCACTAACTTATATTTGGTACATTTATATTTTGTACTTTGTACTGCACTTTGTACTACACTTTAAATATGTACATGTATGACACAATTGTTGCAATTATTAATAGTTATTCTTGAAAATCCCGCAACAGATGTAATAGACTTATGCTGCTCGTTTATTAAAGACGTTCCAGGCTGAGTTGTAATTTCCTCTCCAAAAGATTTACAAAAGCTGCTTTGTTGTTGATTCATGTCAGATGCACTTGGCTGCATTTGCATTGTCGTATCAGTCAACACTCGTTTTGCTGTCTCCTCTTTTTGTTTGATCGAATTTTCTATATTAACCTTCAGCAATCGAAGTACACTTCCACCAACCGTGACGTTTAATTGTTGTTATTTTATGTTTTGTTTCAAAAGCATTGTGATGCAACACTTTCATTTTTTAAAACGTCAATTTAAATATTTATGAAAATTGTACATATTATTCTGTTGTAGATAAAATTTTATATAGAACACATGACTAAAGTGTCTTTTTTTGATTTCGCAGATTTATATCACTCGCTGACGCTCGTGATTTAAACTTCTGCTCGATCAAAAAAAGTACCACTTTACTCACTTGTACTATAAATAATTATTACTTTAAATTGACTTTGACTTATGTCAAATAAATTACTTAGATATGACTGAATAAAAGACACGCGTTATACAATCCATAGCCACCCTGGCTGAAAGACTTTCTGGACACCCGTTATTATTGCACTTTTTGTGTTATGTTGCAGGTCAAATAAGCATTTTTATAATCTACTACTTATTGTTTCATACTCACAATTCTACGCTTTACTTTAAGTCTATATTTCCACAAGTTTTTGAATTTTTCCCTTATTCAGTCTTTACTGGAATTTTCTGTCAGGTAACACTTGACATTTGCTGTTAAAAAATGTATATATATACATACATTAAAATATTAACTGTATTGTTTTGTAGTTGATCTATATTTTTACATATTTGCGTATGGTGTACATCGAGCTGTTTAGTTCGCTGTTGAGTTCTTTCCTCAGTCTCAGATTTCAACAAATTACAGAGAGACTATATTCAGCACTAGATAGAGTAAGCATTTTTTCCGAAAACTGTCTGATTCTTATTTACCAACCGATATATTTTTTGTTTAAGACAAAGACCTTAGATTTTTGGAGGGAAGTACGCGAAGATTATGACAAAATTTGCATTATGTGCAAAGCTGTCGACGATAAGATAGCGAATGTTATTTTTATTTCATTTTCTGGAAATTTAATATTACTACTGGTTTATTTACGTAACTGTACATTGATTGTAGAGTAAGTATTAAAAAAATTATCTGTTGCTATGTTTTTGTTAGATGCTATTTTAACGGTAGTAGAAACAAAACAACTTCACGTTTGCTTTACGACTACCTACTGGGTTTATCTTCCTGCCAACTTTATTTTCAGTTCAAATTCGGACAAGATTTACTACATCTTGGCTTTTGTAATTCTGCTGATTCGAGGTCTATTAATGGTGCTCTACGTATCTTGGGTTAATGACGAAAGTAAAGAACCGTCTTTCGCGTTGAATTCTGTTTCATCTACTCAATATAATATAGAGGTAAAAAATAATTTAAAAATATTTACCAAGCTTGTTGTAAACTTGTGATTAAGCCAATGCCCGCCTCTGATTGAATAATTAAGAATCCATTTTATTTTTTCAGATTCAAAGATTCCTTCTGCAAATAAGCTACGATTGTGTGGCTTTTACAGGAAATAAAATGTTTAATGTGACTAGAGCTCTTATTTTACACGTAAGTATTGTTGACAGATAACCTTTTATTAAGCATTTTACAGATACAGGAAAATTTGGATTGTTATGTATTTTTTTAATATGTAGTTTATTTTTCACACTTACCTCCCGTGTTATTGTCTCTCTTTTTTCTTTCCTTCGGCGCCTCGTAAGGGTGTAGTAACATTATGAGCTATGTAGTTGAATTGACGGTCAATTTCCAAAGCTCTCTATCCTGGGCTGCAAGTGTGGCTTCCTGGAATGTTTGACCTGTTAAATTCTTTATCTGATCCATTCATCGCATCGGTGATCTGCCCCTTGGTGGGTGTCCTTTCATTTTTTTTCTAAATACTAATATTTCCATGTCATTATTGCGACTAATAACATTCCCGAAGTATTTAAAGTATGACTAGGCTATGATGTTGCTTAAACGATGCTCACTGGGAAGATCTTTTAAGAGCAATTAGTTGGTTCTGTGGGCCGTCCAGAGTATGGTGATGATGATAATTTACAATGGGTCGGAGGACTAGCGTCCCCCCGCACTTAACTACTAGTGCCCACTGTGCTTCTTAAATGATGTAGGTTTCATTGAACAGATTGGTCGCTTCAGCAAAGGACCAAATTCTGTTCAATGATATATCCGTCCAGGATACGCGTAGCATTCGTCTGTAAGCCCACATTTCAAGGGCGTCAATTTTTATTTTTTCTGCTTTCTCAATCGTTTCGACCACATAAGTTGCTATAGGAAATACTAACGTATGTAGTAGCCTTTTTGTTTTGGTGGTTCTCGTTATGGTTGTGTTTCTCTATATATTTCTGTGAGTTTTGTAACTGTCGTGCGCGCTACTGCTAGGCGTCTTCTAGTTTCTGGTTTCTGGTGTCCTCTAGTAATTATTGTAGAACCCAGGTATTGAAATTGATCCACGACTTCGTGTTCAGCGACTCTCTGTATCTGGGGCTGATCATCGTTCTTCTTGTCTACAATCATCACTTTGATCGCGGATTTGTTTTTTTTCGCCCATGCGCTTTGCTTGCTTCTATTAATCTCTTCGTGGTGGTCTCGAGTTCCCCTTCTTGCGCTGCTTTGTTGAGGGTATCGTCTACCTTGTTTATACGCCCTCCTTCAATGGTTAATCCCCCTTCCCACTCTTCAAGGACCATATGCATTATGTATTCCGTATATATGTTAAACGATGGGGGCAAAGAATACACCTTTGTCTCACCCTTGCTTCACTGCAAAAAGACGAGAGTCTGTGTTATTAACTCTAACTTTTGTGTTATTGTTCTCATATAAATTCCGAATAAGTATTATTAGGTGTGAGTGTGCTCATTTCAGTTAATGCTTTCCAGAATTTTCGCCATTTCACCTAGTCAAATCCCTTGTGGTTGTCCACGAAGCACAAGTACATCTTGACATTTACATCTCGGGTTTTATCAATGAGTTGTCGAGTGTTCAAAATTTGCTCGCAGGTTTTTTTACAAGGTATAAATCCAGTCTGTTCGTCCGATATTTAGGGTAGAAAATATGATGACTTCAGTCGTTAATGTATAATGTTAAGCAGTACCTTGCAACTGTGTGGGATCAGTGCAATTGTTCTATAATTTTCACAGTATGAAAACTGATTCACACCATTCCTATGGCCAATTTCCTGACTGCCACACTTTTTCCCATATTATGTGTATTATTTTGACACCGGTCTCCCTCATTGCCTCTATGATTTCGGCTGTTATTCCATCTGTGCCGGGAGCCTTTTGGTTACCAAGCTTCTTTATGGCTCCTTCTATCTCCGCCCTTGAGATGTTAGGCTTGCATTGTTGTGGTTATAGTGTTGTGGTAGCATTGAGTCGTTGAATAAGTTACAACAATATCGTCTCAAATCCAAACTTCTGTTATATTCTGCGCAGTCCTAATTATATTACTGTTTTCGTCTTGTATAAGCTGAGTGCGTAGTTTGAATTCTCATGTTAAATATTAAATTTTTTTTGAGTGCTGGTGCGGTTCATTGCACACCGCATGCTGTTCTATTTCATCGATGTGGTTGTTTTTATCTCTTCTGCCTAGGTGTTTCGTAGTTAAGTTAGTGATGTATGGAAGAGTATGGTGGTGCAACTCCCACCATTTGTTTATATTAAAAATTTATCCTAAGAGTTTGACAATCTCGGGACTCTTTATAAGATTTGCGTATAGATGGCGCTCTTAAAACTTCAAATTAAAGCAATATTTCAAATTTGGCGCCGTTTGATAAGTCTTTGATTACTACTTGACACCTTTTGAACCTTATTCTGTGTACAACACTTGTTTATTAAAGTTAAGTTAATTAGTTAATTTCGTTTTAGTTTCATTGATGAAATAAGCAAGTAAGTGAAACATTTATACCGCATTTTTATGTAATGATTATAGATTATTGTAGTTATTTTTGTGCTGGTTTTTAGTTGGAAAAGGGGTTTAATGATACTAAAATCCACAAAACAGCAACAACCAATAATATTGGACACACAAATCGCCACAATAAACTAGTGGTCTCATTTACAGGCTCTACTGAACAAAAAGCAACGAAAGTTTGCATTGCCATTACACGAAATTTGTAATTCGCTATCGTTAGTTTGCAGTAAGTGTTCCAAAGTAACGCGTTACTGGCTTCGTTACACAAATATGTAACGCGTTACTTTCGATAACTGCATAAACTTAACTTGCTACAAAGCATAATTTTAGTAGACACCATTTATTTACTGCTATATTCTCGTTATCGTCACGTGCATATGCATCCATTTTACCTGCAGTGTACATTCTCAAATTTATTTGTAAATTAGTTTTATCATATAAAAATGCTGATGTCTTTTACAAATTTCTTTTATTTGAGAAGAAGTACCCGCCTTTTACGTTTAATTTGAATGGTGTCATTAAAATGCTTACTACAAATAAAACCATTTTCGGATTTTCCTTTTAAAATTTCTACTCCATTCTCGCGCATTCTGTTTTAGTCTGTAATTCCATCAAAGTCAACAATTATAGGTATACTAAATAGCTACATTCACCTTGAGAACAGCAAATAATGATAAATCTTTGTTATTGCTCTTTGATACGCCGCACAAACAACAGTATATTGGCATTTTCAGCCTAGAATCTTACCGTGGTAATAAATAAATAAAAAACTTCTTACTTGTCAAATTTATTTTAAAATGAAATTGACGTTTACAGTTGCGTCATCTGTTGGTAAAATTTACAAGGAGCCCTGAGATTGTCAAAGCTTGAGGATAAAAACAATAGAGAGAATAGAGTGCAAACACCAGTCTTCCTTACATCACTGTTAAGTTTAATTGTTTTATTTTTGTCTCTTTCTGATTCGCTGATAGATTTTATTTTCTGACTTTTCTTCTTTTTTTTCTATTTTCTGTATTGTTTCATCAAACATTTACTGTTTTTTCCTGATATTTCTTTCGCTTCAACTACATGTCTTTACAGCTTTTGTGATCTATATTTTGTCTCCTGCCAGATTTCATCTAGTCTTTTGGAGATGCCAGGCTCTTTGTGTGCTCGTAGTTCTTGTCATAATGTCACTTCGTCTGGTGTTGATAATTTCATTATTCTTTCACATCTTTTCGTTGTCTGAAACTTTGTTTTGAGATCGGTAGTAGTTTATGATCTGATCTGCGCGGGGCACCTCATTTTGACTTTTATTGGTATGTAGTCTATTTGATTTATATGCAGTTTATTCGATGAAACCCAAGTAGATAATCTCCGTGGGTTTTGAAAAACGTGTTTATGATGGTGAAATCATTATCGTGTTACAGTAGGTAAAAAGTATAAAATGCATCCATAAATCTCTTTTGAGATAACCTAAAATCAATAAAATATGAGTAATGCAAACAAAATTACCCCATTAACGTTTTCAAACAATTTACATATACTTTTGTTACAGGTTGGAGGAGTAATTTTGACTTATGAATTAGTGTTAGTTCAATTTGCCGATTTAAATCTTTTTGGTTAATATCTACAAGTATTTACAAGAGCACAATCAATAATCACTTTGTTTTTCCGTGTACCCTAAAAACAATATTTTCTTTAGCCGAAGTGTTTTTCTCGTTGTTCCCAATTTTATCGCTTTTATAAAATACCAAAACAGGTGTCTTTTCTCATGTGTCGTATTGCAGCTTCTTTCACTCAATGAATTTTTCACATACACGTGCAAATCGATAAAAATTCCTTTTTTCTTTTACGATTTTTGCATTTAAGTACAGATTCGAATTACAGTGTTTTTAGATCTTTTTACATTTTTGCCAAATCATTTTCTTTGATCTTGCCGATGTTTGCCCATTTTGATTGACAGGGTGATAAAACCCTCGAGAGTGTTAGTAAATTGAAAAACAGCTCTACCGCAATCAATCGAAAAGATATGAAAGTATAGTGCACTCTGGCATTAATGTTTGATACATTAATATTCATTCCGTAGACACGTGAAGAAGCAATAAATTTAAATTTCTATATACCAAAATTAATTGACAGAAATTTTAAAGCGAATATATACGTTTAAAAATTATATGAATGAGTTTACTAAAGAAAATGGATGAGGTTAAACCTCACCTAACTATAGCGGTTCAATCGAAAGAATCCATGTCTCATCCGGAGTCAATTCACAATTCCATGTCCTTCGTTATTGTCATTGCACAGTTTTTTGGAATAATGCCCTTGCATGGAATAACAGGAAAAGACTATCAGAGCATTAAATTCAAATGGAAATCGTTAAGGTTTCTTTATACAATTTTTAATTTGTCTGGAGCTTTTACATGTGCAGTTTTTTGCTGTGTTCAGTTTATTTTGGTGGGCTTGATGTTGGATAAAACAGGTAAAATCATGGAAATTTTTTATTTTGTAATTACATAAATTTTTTATTGAACTTTTGCAGCTACTTTATCTTTTTACATATGTAATTTTTTTGGTGCATTATATTTTGTACGAATTGCACGTAATTGGAGTAGTTTGATTCGGGAATGGACAAAAGTGGAATTGTCTATGAGAAGCTATGGATTTCCCCCTAACTTAAAAAGGCGTTTTAAAGTTATGACTGTCATTATTTTAGTTCTCGCATTAAGTAAGAAACATAAAATATCTTCTTAGTTACTACTTATCAGTTATTAGCAGTGGCGTTCCGTGGGTTTAAAATTTGGGTAGGCAATAGCAAAAATTATTTAACATTAAGATTAAATAGTAACAAAATTACAGCAACTCCAATTTGCCAAGACCTGTTGTTAAATAAATTAATTAATTAATATGTAGCTTTTTACAGGCCTTTTAGGCCCATAGCTTTTTCGAGGACTTTCACTCCGGGTAGGCTCTTCGCTTGTGCATAAACTTCCTATTAAATTTCATTTTGTGATTATGCACTTTAATTTTATAACGTAAACCTTCGTCTAAACCCAAGTTAATTGTTCTTTGGTCGTAATTGCAGCTGAAAGATTTTTTAAAACAGAGTATTCTGTTTCGGGTTATACTTTTGAGAGGTTAGATATAGATGAAAATAGTAAGCAATTCCAGCAAATTCTTTTATTTTTGATATCGCTACCAGTTATCCAGTCCGTTCTTTTATACTATTCAGTATTCAACGATCTAGATTTCTTCCCACTGTTTGTCTGTAACGGTCCTAGTAATTTTGAAGTACATCGCCCATGATTTTTTATTTCTATTTGTTTTACGTAAAAGTATCTATTACATTTTTCTTTTAAAAGCTGGTCAACGAGAATTTCCATATTTACTGCAAATTTGCAACTACATATGAAATAAATAAACACACAATAGGTGCACGCTGCAACGCACTGCCGCCGACCGGTGCAACTAAAGTACTACAGAGGCCGTGCCTTTGCCGTGCTTATTCCATTCTGAAATCGCTACTATTTCTTTGCATCTGTCTATTTGATTGTTGCATTATTCGTATCAATGTTCATGCAAATGGTATTAAGAATAATAGATTGCTTGATTGTGTCGTAGCTGGAATTATTCGGTCCGATAAGCTCGGCCTTCGAGTATACGAAACTGTTTTAAAAACAGCTGTTTGTTTATTTGGCGCCTAATTTTTAATGTGGTGGTAAAAAGTAAAAACTGTGTAAAAGTAAATATTTTTATTGAAAGTTAGAATTTGATTGTTTTTGAAAAGTTTTGAGTATGCACAGCCTACCCTGTTTAATAGAACGGACCGCCACTGGTTATTAGTATTAAAATTTATTTTACATGAAATTTCTTTCAGTACCGTTGACAATAATAAATGTAGCTTTCAATACATTTGAAATTCCTTTATTTATTCAGCGTATTTAAATGTATCGCCATTTTAGTGAAACATTTGTTGGTTCTCAATGCACTTAATTGTAACTTCTTAAGCATATATTGATGTATCCTCATTTTAGTGGAACATTTGTTGTTCGTTCTCAATGCACTTAATTCGATGTGGAATTGTCAGCACCAAAACGCTGAAATATATTTTGGTTTTGCATTTCCTCACGTTTTCGCCATTGTCTCCTATTCGCACTGGAAAGCTGTACTGGTAGAGGTAGCTAGCCTAAATTTTATTTTAAATAAAATTAGCTCTAATTGTTGACCTTACCTATTACAGATTGCAAATATCCTTGCTACATTTTGTTGGAATTTCTTGGATTTATTCATTATGCTGTTGAGTTCTGCTGTAGCGATAAGGTTTAAACAAGTTTGCAATAGGTTAGAAACTAACAAGGTATGTTAATACAAATTCAAAAATGACAGTACAATATTATATTATTTATAATACGACAGATAATGTACCAAGAGTTTTGGAAAAAAATTCGAGAAGATTACAATAGGTTATCGTTATTGTGTACAGTTTTAGACAAGCACATTGGACCTATCGTTACGATATCCTACATTAGTAATCTATTTTTCATATGCATTCAGTTATACAATAGCCTCAAGTAAGTGTCAGTTGATTATTTTGGTTTGTTAAATACTTCACTTACAAGATTTAAGTTGGTGTTTTCCAATACGTGAAGAAGAAAAGACAATTTGACTATATTTTTAGGCCTCGATATGGTGTGATACCCGCAGTGTATTTTTTCTATTCATTTGGATTTCTGTTGGCGAGAACGTTTGCAGTTTCCATATATGCAGCATGGATAAATGATGAAAGTCGAGAACCTTTGAAAATTTTGCACTCACTACCTACAGAAATTTACTGTGCAGAAGTAACTTTCACGCACAAAAAATATCGGTTTAAACACTAATCATGTTTCAAAAAATTTCTTGCAGATAGAGAGATTAGTACAGCAAATTCACACACATCCTGTTGGCATCACTGGTTCTAGATTTTTTCTCATTTCAAGAAGTTTTCTTTTAAGAGTAAGTCAGGAATTTCATCTTTTGGGATAATTCTCAAGTTATTCATCTGTTTAGATTGCAGGGACGATAGTTACTTTTGAATTAATGCTTTTGCAATTTGGTCCGCTTATAAGTGAAGACCTGAATGAACAGTTTTTACATCCGGAGGCAAATATTAGATACTGTCAGTCAAATGGGTAGATTTATTTACTTCAGTAATTAATTCTAGAATTTTACTACAGTGATTTGAGTTCGGTTTTTTGATATTTAATGAAATGTAAGGCTTTTAAATAAGGCAGATGTTAATTTTTAAGTAAAAACTTTGTAATAAACAGCACCAAAGTGACCTTAAAAGTGTTTAATGTTGAAAGTTATGTTTAATAGACGAGTGATATCAAACTACTAAGTTAGAACAACCCTAAAATAATTAGCATAACGGAATATCCCAAAACAAATTGATTGGAGCAGCCCATGACCAGCGTACGTCACGTGTGATGATATAGTCATGGTCACGTGTTAGATTATACTCAATGTTAGGTCGTCATCAAGCAGTGGTAGAAAGTGGGCGCTGCAATCTGATCACTGTTTTTTAGTTATCGACAAAATAACAGCAAGAAAAATGTACAAATATTGTGACAGTCTTTAAAAATAAATAATTACAAATTTAGAAAAGATTTTAATTGATTTAGACGACGAATTATCAATACAGACGACGCAACATTGGTCCTTCGAGCCGAAAGATCTGGTTTTTGGATATTACCAACTCTTGACAAATTATGAGTGGACGTGAACGTAGACGAGGTGCTGGTGTAAATAGGAACCTTTCTTTAGACTAAATGTGGCCACCTGGGTTTGGGATGTCGAAAGCAAAATCAGAATCCGCATTTGTTCAGGAAAAGTCACAGGTTTTACAAAAGGATATTGTTGACTCAAAAGAAACTGACCAAACAAGTCGGCGTTCAAAAATAGCAATTGTCGAAACGTCAGTGAATTTGAAACGCACAACTGTCAGTCAAGACTTACGAAGAAAGAAGCTTGCTCTAGAAACAGAAAAAGAAAAACTTAACATAGAATTAGAAATGAAACAGCGTGAGTTAGAGACTCGGTTGAGATTATTGCAGTTAGAACACGATGTCCGAGAAGCTGAAATCGCTGAAGCCGAAGAACGTTGTTCCACCGAAGAAGCACTTTCTAACACCAGTAAGTCTACAAACCCTTTGTATCCGCATGACAAATGTTTTAGACCACATCATGGACCTTCCATGAAATCTGTAGCTGAATGGGTGGATAAAACTTAGCCCAATATTTCCGATTTCCAACCAGAACAAAAAACTGAAGAAATGTCAGACATAAAATTACTATGTAATGCTCTTAGTAATACAATAAAGCATGTTACTTCTGCACCAAAGCATGACAGACTTATTGCTAGACAGACGGTGAAGAAGGACTTCCCTTTATTTGACGGAAACCCGGAAGAATGGCAAATTTTTATCGCACAATTTAGACGTATTTCACAGCTATGCGAATACACCCCTGAAGAAATGATGATCAAGTTACAGAAGTGTTTGAAAGGTGATGCTAAATTAGCGGTATCCGGTATGATGATGTCACCAAAAAATGTTGATTTAGTCATACGAACCTTGGAAATGAGATTTGGACGACCAGACCAAATAATTGATATACTCATTTCTAAGGTGAAAGGAGTTCCACCAATTAAAGACAGTAACATCGAACATTTATTTCTCAAATCACGTGCAACGCCTTGCGTCAACTATAAATTCATTAAAATGTTATAATCATTTACAGAATCCATACTTACTAAAACACTTATTGTACAAAATGCCTGACATGTTAAAACTTCGATGGTGAGAAAGGATAGTCCAGAAGAATGGCGAATTTGACCTGGACGACTTTTCAAACTGGCTGACCGAAGTAGCGACTGCAGCATGTTATGTGAGTACGCCAAGAAGTGTCAAGATACAACTTGTCACAGATAATCAATATCGAAGACAACGTACAATTTCAAGAAAAGAAACAACCTTAGTAGCGACAGATACCACGTCAGAAGCTCGGTGTGAATACTGCGATTCTAAGGAACACAAGACTACAAATTGTACCATTTTAAAGGAAGACGACGTAAAGACGGGATGGAAAACTGCGACAACAAGAAAATTATGTTTCTCATGCCTGAAAGGCAACCATCAGACATTCAAATGCCGAGCTAGACGTCCGTGTGGAATTGATGGATAAACACGCCCTCGCCATAAGCTTCTACATGAAAAATTAGAGCCACGAAGACTGACGCATCCCGCCCTACAGGCATAAGAAACCAGGGATGCCGATACAAATGAAAATGTGCTTACTGTGGGACGTAACGATGTTCTACTGCGATTGGTAAGAGTGAAGTTATATGGAAATGACACCGAACTTGAGACTGTTGCTCTTTGTGATGAAGCATCCACTGTGACTTTAGTTGATAAATCAATTGTTGACAGACTAGGTATAAAAGGACAGAACGACACGTTATGTGTACAGTGGACCAATGAGGTAACATCTCGACATGAGAATTCAATTCGGTTTGATGTGAGTATATCCGGAATCGCCAACAATGCAAAAATTTTTGCCATGAAAGACGTTCGATCTGTAGAAAATCTCTCACTTCCTGCGCAGACAATTTCTTTAAATAAATGGTTCCGATATCCACATCTGAGCGGACTACCTCTAGCGGACATAAATGAACGTCCTATGATATTAATTGGTCAAGATAATATCCGTTTAACGGTAGCAAGGAAGGTGTGCCAAGGTCCAAAAAATTTGCCTATTGCTACAAAGACAAATATTGGGTGGACACTTCATGGACCTACGATGGAAAAACCACGGAAGAGTACATGTTCCATGTTTGTGAGCACGAAAGAACCGATGTAGACCTTCATCAGCTTGTTAAACAATCCTTTACCACTGAAGCCTTTGGTGTGACTGTAACGCACTCGAAAGCTAGCAAAAACGAAGTTCGAGTGATGGAGATAATGGAAAAAACTACAAAATGTATAGGCGACAGGTTTGAAATAGGGTTATTGTGGCGGGCAGAAGAAATTATCCTACCAAACAGCAAACCAACAGCTATACGACGACTGGAGTGTGTCGAAAGGCGCATCTTGAAGAATGCTGATTTTCGACAACAGTACTGCGAAAAAATACAAAGTTATGTAGATAAAAGATACGCTCGTAAATTGACAACAGAAGAAGCCGCTATAGAGGGACCCCGGTGTTGGTATCTTCCGCACTTCGCAGTTGTAAATCCTAATAAGCCAAATAAAATACGTTTGGTTTTTGACGCTGCAGCGAAGTCAGATGAAATAAGCCTAAATGATAATTTAATTGCAGGACCGGACTTATTGCAACCTCTGGTAGCCGTTTTAATAAAATTTCGCCAAAGAAAAAATGCCTTTTGCAGTGATGTAAGGGAGATGTTCCATCAAGTACGAATACGATCAGACGATCAAAGTTCCCAACGTTTCTTATGGCGCGCAGGAAACGTGTACAAACGATGAGATATTTATGAGATGCAGGTTATGACGTTCCGGGCAACTTGCTCACCTACCTGCGCTCAATTTGTTAAACATCTTAATGCAAGACAACAGACAAAATCAGAAGAAATCTTAAGTGCGATAATTCAAAAGCACTACGTTGATAGTTACCTCGACTGTAAGGACACCGAAGATGAAGCGTTGACAACCATTTTGGAAGTGCGACGCATTCAGAAACTTGGAGGTTTTGAACTAGTAAATTGGTTATCAAATTCGAAAAATCTCATGAAATCTCTTTCTGAGAAGGTAGAGACGATGAAAGATTTAAATATCGACTGTGATTCCACAGTTCAGCCTGTTTTAGGACTTTGGTGGGATGCAAACATGGACGATTTCAGATTTCGACTAAAGTTAGACATGGTCAGCCAAAATGAAAACCATAGACCTACGAAAAGACAGGTGTTAAAATTGGTGATGTCAATATTTGATCCTCTGGGTTTAATCGCCAATTTTACCATACGTGGACGTATTTTACTGCAAGACATATGGCGGACGGGAATTGGATGGGACGACAGTATTGACGAAGAACTTCACTGCACGTGGATTGCGTGGTTAGATGACCTTACGCATAATATAACCCAACTTCGCATTCCCAGATGTTACTCGTTAAACATCCCAAAAGCTAAAAGAATTGAAATGCATGTTTTTTGTGATGCCAGTAAGAAAGCCTTACGACTGCTTGGATAAGGACTTATTATGTCATTCATTTTCGTTAGGTAATGAATGACATAAAAAGTGATGGGATGACTTGTTCTTGGTTTTTTATGTCTGCAGACGACAACTTTATATCCAAAATGTCCAATAGGGTGAATTTAAGAGATCATTTGATCTCTGAAATTCATCATCATAAAACGTCAATTAAGACATCTGCAGACATAGATAAACAAGATCAAGTCATCCCGTTTTATTGTTCCTATAATCCTATAGCAACACCATCATACCAGCTGATTGCTTTTTAATCTTACAATGACATGCAATCGTGTCGAAATAGGTATAAGGTTAAAATAAATAAATGTTGTTGAAGTTATATACTAGTTATATATATATATTAATAAATAAGAAGTTTAAATTATTTTTGACAGTTAATCAGGTATTTATTTAATAATACTACAAAAATGATATGGTTTGTGAACTGGATGAAGATATGAAAATTGAAATTATGATACACGTGTTAAAAGCGTAATTTTATTTTGTGAGTGGGGTAGTTCGACAACACCTTACCTTACCTTCCGAGATAATGTTATATCCTTACATTTCGTGTTGCTTATTATATTTTTCCCACTACCAGCAGCAATTAGCTTTAAACAATAAGAAATTGTTTATAAAACATGGGTCTATTTGACATCTGTCATCAAAACTATGATCAAAATTTTGCTTTAATTATTTGTATTTCGTAAGTTTGCTATGTCTGTTGCTATAAATCTGTACTACTATTATTTTTGGTCATAATACAACAAGTGGTATGATTATTATTATCGATATTTTCGAGTTGAAACCGAGCTGCAGATTTAACGAGTGCGAATGCACGAGTTGAATGTGCTGCTTAGATTTTAATGAGAATAAATTATCAATTAGGGATCCTAGATCGCGTAAGACATTGTCAGATTTGCTGTCAATATTTTTCACCATTTATTTAGGGTCCTAGCTTCAAAATGGCGGACATTACATTTTTTGCAATTTAATCGTTAATACCTATAATAATCAAAATAAGTTTTCAGATCGGCATAAGCTTTAATTATTATAGTAGCCCTAGAGAGACACAGTATTACTATGAGCAAGAAAAGTTGAAGTTATAAAAACTGCAAGGTAATAAAATATTCAAAAATTTGGAAATGTTCAAAAATAAATAGCTTAAAAACTGTGATAATCGAGTAGCATGCTGTTTATCATCTGAGATAACAGTACCTTGGTGTTTTTAGCTAAAAAATTCGATGGAAGGTCGTATAATATTCTAGCGACAGTGCAAGCAAAACACTTTCTCGATTGTAGCAACAACACCAAACAATTGAGTAAACAAAGATTGTAGCTTTGTTGCTTATTCCTGAAATAATCTGTCCAACTGCTATTAGTGATTATAATGTCTTCAAAATAAATTTCTTGGATACTGTCTTGCAAAAATTTCGATTTTGAGAAACTGCACTCGACGTTTTGACTATTATGGATAAAAACCTTCCATCGAAAACCAACCAAAAGGTTCTGCACATTTTCTCATTTAACCTATTCTTTCTCCTACCGCTTACGAAATCCCCATGCAGTTCGTGCTTATTTTGAACACTCTATAACATACAAATATAAAAAAAAACGCATAAGATGCCAAGTTGCGCCAGAATATAACTCATACAGCCATAAACTGTCATATGAAAAGCTATTTTTTCTACGTGCTCGTGAAAGTGACAATTTTTGATATAGTTTTTAGTGTCAAAAATTGCCCTTTTAAACACTTGTGCGAAAAAAGTGAAAATAGTATATAATATGTTATATCAACGGACTAAAGTAGGTTTAATATCGAGTGTGAAAGTTTCACACGAGGGATTAAAATACACTTTAGTCCTAGTCCGATCATGCATTATCATCATCATCTGACATGGAGCAGACTTGAAGATCGATCCTCGATTACTTCGGGCCCACCCTATGTCAGTAGGTGGGTAGGAATTTATGTGATCGATTGGGATTGGGTGAGGTGTTGAACAGCTAAACAGGTTAAACTACTTAAAATTTACCGCAAAATTTGTTGTTTAAACTTTATTAACACTTAACTGTAAGGTTCCAGCAGCTTGATTTTACTTGCTTCTGTTCTAAATTTCCTCTTTGCAATTAACACGTTTCGTCGTTTTTTTTCCATTGGTGCATGTTTCGTTGTTCCTCCCTTGTTATCTCACCCTTTCTCATCGTCTTTCTGCCTTTTCTTCTCCGATAGCCCGTTCTTCTTCTTCAATCGATTCTCAATCCGATTCTTCAATCAGTGCGTAAATTATTCCTGTCTCTTCGTATACCTTATTTTTCTTCTTGACCATTGCTCCCATGCGCTTCAACTTATGACCTTCTCAAGGTGTTGGGGGCCGAATCTGACTATCTGTTCTAGATGTTTTCTATCCTCTTCTGTGAGGTCGTATTTGCCAATGTGTAAATTGAAATCTCTTACCAGTATTATCGGTGCCCTCTTCATGCTTTTCCTCATGAGGTGATATAGTTCTGCCGTTCCCCGGCCATTTTATTGTCTGACGGTATTTGTACTCCAATAATATTTACGTTAATTTTCTAATTTACCCTAAGGCCAAATTGTGGTCACTCTCATATCTGCGGATGCCTACGGCAAAACAATCATAATGCCTACAGAATCAATCGATAATAATGTACATATAACTGTTAACTGTATTGCACAATAAATTTAATAAAAACAGCTACGTTGCACTTATTTATTGTACTCTAATACCGGAGGGTGAAAAGTGGCACTTCTATCCTTTTTTTAGAATGTGTTTATTGCCAGATCAACAAATGAAGATTGTTATACACGGCATGAATAACATGTAATCAAATAATTAGAAATAACATTATTAGACTATTTTGCACGTCTTAAGAATAACAATAGATTATTGCGATAGGTTGTATTAATCGCTTCCTTCATCAGAAATTACCAAGTCTTGTGGAAGTCTGCGTTTGAGTCTAGTGTGTATGTTTCATTGACACAGACTGTAGTGTACGGCGCTACTAGACTCACTAATATTTTTTATGAATTTTTTGGCACATTTTAGGATAAAGTCTTGGATTGAAGATATTCCCATTTCGTAATGTAGTAATCATGTCTCACATACCAAGGAGAGTTAACAGCTATACGCAACACTTTATTTTGTAGTCTCTGCAGTTTTTTGATATTTGATTTGGACGTGCTGCTCCACGGTGACGCATATAATGCTAATGGTCGTAGTAGGGATTTATATAGAAGTATTGTGCATTCTGGTTTTAAATGTGATTTTCTGTTAATTAACAGATAACGCTGTGTGAGTCTACTGTAGCATTGCGTTAATTTCTTTGATTAATATGATAGCTCCAGCTTAATTGTATGTCTAGATGAACACCTAAATATTTAATAGCCGAATCCTTTGGGTTCCATGCTATAATATTCCCGATGATTTGGATGTTAGGAGCATCTACTATTTTTCTCAACGCAAAGATTTTGGACTGCCCCTTTGTTGGATTTATTTGTAAGTTCCACTTTTTGAACCACAAGGAAATTTTATGAACTGCTAGCTGTAGGTCCGCAATTGCTTCATTTAAAGGCCGGGACACACATGACCGCACCGAGCCCGCACCGTGTGACGCCCGTGTGTTGGACGTCGCACGGCGAGAGAATTGCACAATGTATAAGTACGGCGTAGTCCCCACCTTTCCGCACCGACACCACCGCACCGAGGGCGCACCGTGCCCGACTAGTTTTGTTTACTTTTTGACGGGCACGGTGCGGTGTCGGTGTACGAAGTTTTTATATTTTATATTATTATAATAATAATAAATATTATTAATATTAAAATGGATGTAGAAAAATTAACCGAAGAGATAAGAAAGTTTCCAGTGCTATATGACCAGTCGAATTTCGATTTCTGCGATGATTCCTTCTTCAATTAGCATCTTCTTCTTCCAAAGCAAGTGCTACCATCTCTAATTCACTATTTGTTAAATTTTTCAGCATTTTGTCTCCACGAAACAGCTGCATACGCTTCAAAAAGAATACTGAACTGCAATCGTGAGACAGATCAGCACGGCCGACACACGGATCACGTGCGGATAAGTGTGGTCTCCCGTCATCGTTACCGACAGTCGGCCGACTTGCGGTGCGGGCATCGTGTGAATATGGCAGTCATCCGCGAAAGTAGCTACTGTGGTTGTTATTTCCGGCATATCCGATATATAGATGTTAAATAGGAACGGTCTTAAGATACTGCCCTGTGTTATCCCGGCTCTTATAGTATTCACTTCTGAGAGACAAGAATTGACTAGGACTTTAAAGGTTCTGTTTTCTAAAAATTAATATAACGTTGCCTTTAGGTAGTTAGGCATTGCTATGTTTAATATATATTTCTTCGGGCCTTCAATCCATACCCTGTCAAAACCCGCTGTCACGTCTAGAAAAACTGCCGCTGCGTATTACTTATTTTCGAATCCTTGTTCGATTGTTTCGCTAATACGCTGCAGTGCTGAGTGATTCTATGTGAACTATTGTGCGTTTGTATATGATTTTCTCTAGTAACTTTGATAACGCTGTTAGAAGGCTGATCGGCTTATAGTTTTCTAGCTTCTTCTTGTCTTTGCCTGGCTTATTAAACATTAATATTTCGGCATGCTTCCATTTTTTAAGGAAGTAGCAGAGACGTAAGCATGCATTGAATGTTGACGTTAAATATAGTAATGTTTTGTTCGTGAAGCGCTACAATATTGTGTTGGGTATTAAATCATATCCCGGAGATTTTATTTTTGGTAGGGAGTCTATTATTGTGCTTATTTCCTTGGAGGAAGTTGGTTTAATGTTTTCTGTTATCACCGGTAAGGTTCTTTCTATACTGCTTATTATCAATAACGCCTAGTCGCTTGGGCTTGCAGCCGATCCTACCTCAACTGACTTGCGCACCTCTCGGAATGCAGCTGGAATGTGTGTAAACCACAAGTTCGTAGTGGCACAGATGAATATGCGGGTGTGTTCGGGTGTACTGCTTTTTTACTGCATAAGTAGTTGTGGGGTCAAATCTCGGTTGGGACCAAATTTTTTTTTATTTTATTTTTTTTTTTAAACACTGTTGTTGCGTTTTGCTGTTTACGCGATGTTATTTGTTAAGAGCAGTTATATTTTTAAAGAAAAAATACGAAGACAAATTTGCATTCACTCACTGATTGACGGCATACTAACACGCAAATATGACCTTGATGAGGTAGGATCGATTGCCGCCAAGGGGCTAGATGCTAGTATCATGAATACGCTACCAAAATGTGTACAAGAAATGCTCAAAAAGCAACGGAAAGTTTGCTACCGTTTAAATCGAAGGCCTTGTTGTTTTCTATTGAATGCAATCTCGATGTAAATATCACTCGCACATATGCGAGCCAATATTAGATGATATTGCGCAATTCAGGATCGGCTATAAGGCCAAGCGTCTAGACGCTAGTCTTATTATCTGCGTCGCATGGGTTGGATTAGCACTGATGACTGGAATAAACGTTTGTTCTAAATGTGTGGCGAATGCGGATGCCTTTTCTCGTCATTTATGTTTATGTTTCGTTTTCACTCGCTGTTGATAATGGCGGTAGCTCTTGGCGTTGTCTTAGGATTCGTGTCGTAGCTTTCCACATTCCACATCCAGGATAGCCAAGGTCTAATTCTTCAATGTACTTCCTGTAAAAATTTATTCTCATTTCATCTAGCTCTCTTTTTATTTGGCGAGTTATGTTGTTTAGTTGTCTTTTTACTTCTTGATTTCGTCCTCTTTGCCATTCGCGTCGCAGCCTGCTTTTACTTTTAATTAGTTTAATTATGTATCTGGGAGGATAATTGTTGTAGTGTGGCTGAGTTCTCACTGACGTTTTGGTGGTTAATTTTACACTGTCCACTATATGAGCGGTGAGGTTTGAGATAGCAAGGTCTACGTCATTCTTATTATCTAGTCGAGTTGGTCATTTGGCGTTGGCCAAGTACTGTTTTGAACGAATCCCAGTCTACAAGTGGCCTGCTGGGTTTGTGTCACCGTTAAGAATGACACCAGGACGGAAAGATGATCTGATCTATTGATGATCTATTTTTACTATTTAGATCTCTAATCACTAGTATCGGTTATGATGTATTGAATATGGATTGTAGATCATCTTTTTCTAGTTTTTTGTTGGGTTGCCGGTATGTGCTCACTGAGGTTAAATAGCACTGATCTATTAGTTTTACTTTGTTACTTTTACCATAGTTTCTAAGTTCATGGTAGCAATTTCTGGGAGACTACTATGTACAATGTTTCTCTTAACTATGATGACTACACCTCCTGATGCTACTCTGCCTTTTCTATCTTTCCTGTAGGTTGGATATCCTGGTATCTTGAAAGTGTCATTTTCTCTGTTATACACGCAATGTCTACATTGTATCGAGCTAGGAATGCAATGAATAGGGAGTGTTGTTTTAAGATGCTATTAGAATTCCAATTAAGGATGGTTAAATTTTCGAAGACTTTTTGATGACTATGGTCCAATTGAAAAGGAGGGAAAGGATTGTGATTGTGATGAAAGATTTTATTTGAGGTAAATAAGGGGTTAAAAAATCTATTATGACTTTGATCAGGTTGCTTGGTATGGGTGATTCAGTAGACTGAGTTGGTTGTGTTGTTTTAGGAAGGTGGGGTTTTGGGGTTGTTAGATTTCGAGCTCTATCAGCAAATGTTTGTGTTTGGGTGACAAGGAAATTTCTTTTAGGTATTTGATTTTTTGCTAGTTTTTGGAGTAGTTGTATATTATGTCTACAGCCGCAATAGCTAGCAGCACGCTCTCCACCACAGTTGACGCATTTAGATGGCTTTTCAGGTTTTTTATTACATTGTTGGTAGGGATGGTTTCCATAACATTTAACGCATCGGGGGTCTTGCGCGCAATAATTTTTGGTATGCCTGACATCGATGGCATGGAGGTATATTTATTAATTTTCGCCTTAATTCAACGATAACAATTGAGTAAAATAGAGTTTTCAAAGTGAAAAATTTTTTTTGACATTGGTTTTACTGCTCATACTGGTAACGGATATTTTTTCTTTATCAGTAACATTGAGCGGCTTGCTGTTTGGATTTTGGAATGTGTGGTATTTTATGCTGTTTGTCGTTGAAATGCTTTGTTAAAGTTCTATAATCTTCCTTTTTTGTTAAATTTATCTTAAGGTGTTTATATTACAGAGTGTAGTGAACTCGTCAGATGCTAAGTTTTTGATATCTGAGGTCAATGCTGTGTGGTTAATAGTATTATGAGGATAAATTGGTGGTGTTTGGCGCGAGAAGAGCTGCTTGTATTGTTGGGTTGGCTTCCATTCAGATTAGCTTCTATGTGGGGGGGGGGGGGTAAATAGTATTTACTTTTGCGTTAATACATTTGGTGATGTCCAAGTATAACGTTTTTGAACTTCGTTAATGGGTGGTGATAACGTGTCTGATTTCCGCTTATTTAACGCTTGTATTTCTATTAGGGAGGCATTTTTAATAGTGTCCTCTGGTATCGTAATAAAGATTGCTTACTGTTTTGTCAATTTGTTTTCGTACGTGATGATAACAAGACAACGGCTTTTAACCACTCGCGATAGCGATTGCACTTAACTTGCTTACACTCGGAACAGTGATAAAACGCGTCTTTGAGCTTTAAAAGTTAAATGCAAAATATTTTTTGCACGATCGGTCATTTCTGACTATTTACCATGGCTGTTGTTACGGGCCAAACGGTAAAAAGGGGTCCAAGCGAATTGGACAATAGATTTGTTAGAGCCCCCGTTTAAAAAGGCGTGCACGCAGTTAGCTCGAAGTCGAAGAGGGGGGTGGTTCGATCGATAAAACGGAATGGCTCTTCGCAAATAGACTTGGGGTTGAATAAAGGAGTTGATTAAAAAGGGCGCCACCTGTTTTTGATGTCTTAATAAGGGTTGTTGAAGCGGGAAGATAGGCCGATGTACAGGGGGGAAGAAATAGGAACCTCCCTTGTAGACGGCTTTCTTGGCGATGACTTACCTTCGGCTTTCCACCTAGATGGAGTTTACAATATATGCTTCTAATTTTGCTGAGGCTAAGTACGGAAGTCAAATGAGTCTCAATGTTTAATTTGAACATAGAATATATTGAGTAAAATATAATTGGCCGCTGATTGCAGCTATAAATGAATAATGTGAATAAAGATTAGATATATGCTTAAATTTATACGAACAAGCCTGGCAACGTTGCGATAAACAAAATCATCGCCTCGGAGGGGATTCCCTTTAATACAAGGTAACTCCAGCTCAGAAGTGAGTTTTGAACAAAACACAATAAATATAATAATACACATGCAAATATACCTATAATACAATTGAATTCGATGTAATGTACAGGACCGTAACACATAAATGTTTGACGGCACTTTCACTGATAAAAGTAGCGTACAAATGTACTTACAAGTCCGTGATTTTTACTCCACCTGGTGTTCTGCTGGAGGGTAATCGATAGGCATCTTACCAGAGGATTAATGGTGTAGATAGAGAACGGTAACGGAAGTTCTAATACTTGAAGACAGTTCGGGAGCTCCTTGAGACCAGAGAGTAGTTTAAAACGATGACGAAAAAGGTAGTTCGAGATCTGTTCCAGGTAGGCTTCGGTGGTAGCCAGGCAGTGACGACAAAATCCGCCCTAGGCGAATGGTTTACCCATGCGAACGGCAAACGGGACCACATATACCCTTGCAAGTGAATATAACCCCACTATATGCTTTAAAATCCGACAGAGTCGAGCAAAGTACCAGAGGTACGCGGGACGATAGCGTGAAGTATTCAAATGACGGGTTATGCACTGCCGAAGCTTCCAATCTAGGCTTCCCTAGAAGAAGGTGTTGGATTTACATATTCGATAATTCGTGACGGGAGCGTTACACAATACGACCGCAGCGTATGATAGTTGTAGGTCGACTCTTTGAGTCCGGGATCAGAATGACTCAGGATCCGGGAGGCGCAGAGGCGGCTTATGCGCGTGCAATTCCAGTGGTGGCGAATCGGGGAATTCATATAACAGTGTTTCCATGACAGTAAGTAGAATTTACCAGTTGCTATAACTACGACGACAACAAAATTACTTATCGATCTAAAAACTGAACAGCAAAAAACTTCCCGACGCCATTTTAAAAAACAATCAAAATTAGTCTTACATTAAAATTTTGTAGGTATTCTCGTAACGGCCCCTTGACTTTTCCGGTATTACCGCCGCACATCCAATGCCCCATGCCTCTACTATTTCGTCTATTTCTGAACTGTACATCACTTTCGGAATCGCTCATAACTGAAGTGCAAAGCTAGCAAAAGAGCCACATGCACAATTTTATAAAATTTTTTTCAATTTTGACAAATAACAAATTGGTTACCTAGTTATGTGTGCCATACCACTTCGATCATTTCGATGTATTTCGCTCGTTTTAATTTCTCAGTAGAAATTTATATTTTTTGTATAATTTTAATTCCGATCGTGCAAAAAACGTTATAAGCACGTCGAACGTTAAGGGTTACCGTTCTCAGACAAAAATTGGAGTCGTCGCTTCGCTACTCCTCCAAATACTTGTCTTCGAACTTCCTTACCGTTCTCCATACTTATGCTATTTAAACACTAGTGCGCAAAAAAAGTTTAAAGCAAAATCTGTGCAAACCATAGCAACGGCATTAGAAAAAATTAAATTCAATACTATCAGATAGATACTAATGAAAGGTAACTGTAAAAAAATCTATTGACGTTTGATAAGCGCTTAGAAAAACTAGCGTATGCAACACGTGCCAAAGAGCTTTTTTCGCAAACGTGCGATTGTAGACCTGGCCTATCGGCTCGATCTACAGCGTTCGCATTCGTGTCAAAAATTTCTCTTTAGGCACTTGTTGCATAATATACTATTTTATAGGCGCGTGTCACGAGTGACAGTTTTTAGTGTGTCAAAGTGGCTTTTTAAAACAGTAGTGCGAAAAAATGTTTTTAAGCATTAGTGCGAAAAATTGCTCTTTTGAGCACTTGTTGCATAATACACTATTTTATAGGCGCGTGTCAAGACTGACAGTTTTTAGTGTCAAAGTGGCATTTTCATACAGTGCGAAAAAAGTGTTTCTGAGCACTAGTAAGAAATTGTTCTCTATGTATCACATTTCTAAAGTGCAACTTCATGGCAACGAGTGTAGAGTTCACTGCACGAACTATAGCACTAGTGCAATAAAGACTATAGCACTAGTGCTATAAAGTGACATTTTGAACACGATTTTGGTTGCCATAATAACGACATCTTTACACGATTTCAAGGAAAAATGTTTTTAAACACTACTGCAATAAAAAGTTTAAAGCAAAATGTATCCAAACCGTAGTAGCAACGGCGTTAGAAAAAATTAAATCCAATACTGCCGAAAACTAATCAAAGGTAACTTTAAACAAGTCTGTTCTCTAATTTTTTTGCAATTATGATTGTAATTTCTGTTCACATTTGACAGGCGCGTAGAAAAAATAGCGTATGCAACACGTGCCAAACCAAAGAGCGTTTTTGCACTCATGCGCTTCGCATTCGTGCAAAAAAATCACTCTTTTGGCACTTGTTGCATAATATACTAGTTTATCTGACCGTTTGTTTGTGATTGTATGAATTAAATTACATCTGCTTTGTAATTCATGGCCAAGTTGTACGAGGTTTTTAATAATATATTAGAGTTAGACGCGTATTTCTTTCTCGAAAACGTGTACTTCTTATTGTAAATAATTACATACACTACATTTAAAAAAATTAATGTTTAAAATTGGTTTTGTTTTGCCGGAGATTAATAAATGTCGGCCGTCTGGTATAACCGATAGAAAAAGACAACGCAAGGGTAGAGCATTCCATCTATTTTCTTTTTTAACTAAAGCCGTCTATTGTAGATCATTACATTCCGTCCAATTAAATTCCGCGTAGTATTTTTCCGAATTTGATTAAAAAAATAAATAAAAACTTGTACTGTCAAAGTGTGAACTGAACTGAACTGAACTGTCATGAACTGTTTATAACAGGTTATCCCGTGATTGTTTATTGACAAATTACAAAAATGGCTTTACATACAATTCAAACTGATAAAATATGTAGAACATGTTTATCAGAAGAAAGTAACATGCGATCTGTTTTCAGTGTAGAAGACAATAGTACTGGTGAAACAGCCAGATTATTCGAAATGCTTATGGCTTGTGCTGCTGTACAGGTATATTTAATTAATTTTTCTAATTACCATTACTTTTAAAACTAGTTTAACTTTATAATGAAATAAAGTAAATTTCATAAATCATTAAATGCAAGTGTATTGACACTGAAATATTTTATTTGCAGGTAGTCGAAGGGGATGGATTGCCAGGTCAAGTGTGTTTGCAATGTGTTCATTACATTACAAGAGCTTTTTCTTTTAAACAACTATGTGAACGATCAGATTCTACGTTGCGACAATTATTAGACAAACCACTAGTAGCTTCATACATAGAACAATTAAAATCTAATGATCACATACAATCTCTCGCAGCATTACAGATGGTTGAAGAAAAACCTTCACATAGTGTAGAGCTTAACGATCTTAAAATGGAAATAATGGAAAATGGTGGAATTTTACTTCCTCGTAAGTAAAGTGAATGTTGAGTAATGTAATCACTTCAGTTTTTGACGTTACAAATAACTGCAAATGTAGTTGATTACAATTCCGATTATATGGTGTACGAGGACTGATTGCCAGGGTCATACAGTTTCCATATAACATACCTTAATTATAAAGACTACCACACCCCAGAAAAAGTCCACTGAGTGGGAATTGAACCCACCCACCTTTAGCAGAATAGCTCCAAAGTCTGGAACTCTACTACTACTTTACTGCCAACCTAAAATATATGTATTAATATGTTTGGATTGAGAATTTTGATTTTGATTATAATATTATCTTGCTGTTTTTAGTTACAGGCATTGATAATTCAGAAAGTGAAACGGATAACACAACAGTAGATGTAACTGTGCTAGGAATTGAAGACAAACCACAAAAAGACAGTAAGAAAAGAAAATTTAAAGACGACACTGAGCAACCTATCTATCCATGCGAGGAATGTACTGCATGTTTTATGACAATTAGCGACTTAAGAGTAAGTATGAAAATTTTGTTTAATGCAATCCCTAACAATTGCTTACAAACAGGGTCATTCACGAACACATCCAAAAGCAACAAGACACATCTGCAAAGTTTGCAATCAAGGTTTTGCCAGTGCGAGCACACTTTGTAGACATATGAAAGTAAGTAACATAAACGGAAAAATATCAGAGGTAGTTAAATTTAACATTTATGTTATTAGGTGCATGATGGTGCAAAACGTCACCTTTGTAGTGAATGCGGCAAGGGATTTGCTCGTTCAGATGATTTAACAAGACACTTACGTACACACACAGGAGAAAAGCCATTTGCTTGTAAACTATGTGGGAAGGCATTTGCACAATCATTTAGGCTATTGGAACACATGCGAGCTCATGCTAACGAGAAAAGTTTCATTTGCTCGGTGTGTGGAAAAGCATTTTCACGTTACACAAGTTTAGCTGCACATAATAAGACTCATAGTGGCATCAAAAGTCATGCATGTACTGTTTGTGGAAAGAGGTAATTCAAGTCATATTTTGAAAAAAAATGTTTGGTTATCATAATCCATGTTTGTTAAGATTGTGTGGTTCTGGCTCGCTAGCAATGCACATGAAGACGCACACGGGACTTAAAGACCATATATGTCCTTACTGTGGTAAAGGTTTCACTACTCCCAGTAATCTCATTATTCATAAGCGTACTCATACAGGTTTGTACTTAATTATATTAAAAAAATTTATAATGTCAACAAGAAATACAATGGTAAGCAGTTCTTTTTCTTTAATTTCCACTATTTATAAATATCTAACAATCTGAAAGCTCTTAGAGTTGCATTAATCTGTGCCCTTTTTTAGGTGAACGACCATACGTGTGCAATGTTTGTGGTAAAGGTTTTCCTGATCCGTCCCGTCTAACTGTACATTCACGGTCACACAGTGGTGAAAAACCATATGTCTGTTCCGTTTGTGGCCGTGGCTGTGTAAGCTCATCACAGCTGAAAAAACACATGCGCATTCACACAGGAGAGAAACCTTATCTCTGCACTCTTTGCCCAAAAGCTTTCCCACGCAGCGAAGATCTTCGTATACACATAAAGACCCATACGGGTAAGAATTAAATTAAAGCTAGATATGACACTTCTTTTACTTACGTATTTAAAGGTGACCGTAATCATATTTGTGGTGTATGCAAAAAAGGATTCTATCAAGCATCGACTTTAAAAGTACATCTTCGAATCCACACAGGAGAGAAACCTTACACATGTAATATATGCGACAAGGCTTTTTCACAAACAGGACCACTTTCTACGCATATGAAGACACACTAGCGAATATTTCTTGTGTATAACACAACAAATTAAAAATTTCTACAAGTTGTAGTTTATAATATATTGAAACGTACTTTCATTTTTCTAATTAAAAAGTATATATAAACACATTTAACAGCTTACTGTATATTTTGTACTTGGTAAACAAAATAAAAAAACTTACAAATTGGTGATAAAATTAATATTTAAGTTTACAGTGTTTGATACAAATTGTAGACATGTTCTAAGTAATGAGCGTTGTTACTACTATCATTTTTTAACATGGACGAGACAAAACAAGATCTTTTGCCACAATATTCGCTTAAGGTTCCAATTAATACCACCTGCAAAATACGAATTTGTTAATAATCTCATGAAATATAACAATTCTTACATTATTATCGCCAAGTTGAAAATTTTTATAATGTGGTAATTTATTCATTCTATCCCTTGAATGTTGTAATACCATCAGTGCAGCCTAAAATACATTAGGGTTACCAATATTTAGACAGTCTTAAGGGTGTATTACTTTTAACATAACATTATCTGACTATCGCTTCAAACATTTCTGTGGTATTTTGCAGATTAGTGTAAACATCATACCTGGTACTTTCTACAAATTTATTTTCCTCCACATAGCAATCCATTACTGCTGTACCATCATCAACTAATAAAACAAAAAATGAAAATGAATAGAATTGACAAGAATTGAACTATTTACCAGAAATAAGCGTACATGCTTTAGTCTTAAATGACAGAAACTGTAATGCAACTATTATTCCTCTAATCATGATATTTCTAAATGTAATGTTTTTTGTAACAAAATGTTTTCCAATTTATCATGATTTTCAACCATCTCGGTGTCTAATAAGTGGCCGTTAAATAATTTCATAACTCTTCTTGCTGCATATTTTTCTATATTTATCTCCTTAACTTTATGATTAGTTAGAAAAATTTCCGTATAAGCTGGTATCTCATCTAAAAGGATAAAATAATGTTACAAAATAAATTTTCGTAGAGGTTAACACAGATACCTGAATCTTCCACGTCATCGTTAAGATTTACATTTTGCAAAGCAATAGTATTCGACTCCATATTCTGTAAATAATAAGAATTAGTAAAACTTAATTTTATATACAAAATTAAAAGCACTAATAAAGCCGTAGATTGGGTCAGTTAATTTAAGGGCCATATGGCTTTATTTACCCTACCCTTAAACAGTGGTAAGCTATGACATTTTACCAATGAGTTTTAATTTTTAAATATTTTAACTTTTTTCAGGGTGATATGATATGTTTTTCCAGAGAAACACGACCAGCTAGCGCTAGTGTGAATGCAGATGATATGGAATAGCCTCAAAGGGGTGTTTGGAAAATGTCTGTTAGCAATGTATGGCTCCAAATAACTTTGGACCTACACTACGATTTTCTACTACCTATGTGCTATGTAATATGTGTCCTAAGCTATATACCGAGCGATCCACAAAAAAAGTTGATTGTTTAAACTGTTCGTGTGTAGTAGTTCGCAGGCCGGCATTGGACTGCAGGCTTAATTTTAATCCCGACAAAAATCGTGGTCATTTTTTGATTCGACATCACCGAACAAATGGCAAACCAGCCTAGTTTTATGAAAGATTTTATTGATTTGTACCGTAAACATAAATGTTTATGGAAAATAAAAGACAGCATATATATCAACAGAGCTTTGCGAACAAAAGCATATGAAGAACTTCTGGAATTTTATAAAACAGTAGATGCTGATGCTACTGTAGAATTACGCATTACAGTGTCCTTTTTTGTAATATACGGTTTTATTAAATTTAGTAAATACTCGAAACAATTATCATAAAATTTTTTAAATCAGTTGCACTCAGTTGTCTGAGTTCTCGTATAAGCTCCATGTGAGATAAAGTGCTACGTCTTTTTAACCACTCTTTCATCCAAATTGTTATCTTTTTCCTTTTTTTTCTCTGGTCGTGATAAAATAGCAATTGCAGCTGCGTACTCTTCTGGACATGTTTCAACTGTCGATAGTAAACGGATGGTGTGTAGTGAAATTTAACAAAATTGGAGGCCACTATCGAAACCGGCAGAAAATTGTCAGACGCAATCGGTGAAGTAAACTGCAGGTGTAGTTTGAGTATCGATAACAGCTGTCTGGCCAGGACGGACAGTCCACGGACTGCCGGCCGACTGAACGTGGATAGGTACCTTTAGACACAATCGAAAAATCTGATAAGTTAATACTTTATACGCTATATCTTAGTAATTTAGAAGAAATTGATATTTCGTAAAAATATTCAATACTTTTTCCATAAAGACGTGCGAAGTGAATCAAGTCACTTTTAGAGTTATAATGGGGTGTGATTGGTCCTGGACTAATCTCACTCCAGATGTTAAAAAATTATGTTTTCAACTTATTTAACTCTTACACCAATTACTTAAGGCTAATACTAATAAATTAATAAACAAAAACTATTTTCTGTCGTGACTTCCTGAAGTTCTATTGGATCATTGTTGGTTTTCTCTTTTATTTCAGTCCGTTATGCCACGAACGTATAAATGGAAGGTAGGAAGCCGCCGATATGCAGATTATGATTCGGAGACTTTAGAAAAATGCCTTGATGATATCAGAACGAAGCGACTTAGTCAGCGAAAGGCTGCTCAGCAGTACGGTATACCCCGTGCTACTATTATAATTAAGTTAAAAGATAAGCACCCTAAAACTATTGTCTATTGGTGATCAAACAGTGTTTTCGTTGCAAGAAGAACAAAGTTTTATGAATCATTTAATCCAACTATATATATATACACTAGCACTGCGAGCCTAGTAGGCCCATGGCTTGGTTAACTAATGCTCTCCACTCTTTTTTATCTCTTGCCTTCTCCTTCCAATTACTGATGTTCAACTGTCTCATGTCCTTAATTACTTCTTCTTTCCACCTTGATCTAGGCCTTCCTCGTCTTTTTTTGCCCCCTATGCTACTCTCGAATATTCTTCTTGGCGTTCTATTCACCGCCATCCTTATTATATGCCCCAACCATCTAAGTCTTTGAGATCGCACAATTCCTACTATATCTGGTTCCTCAAACAGCTCCTTTAGCTCCTGATTAGCTCGCCTTTCCCACATACCATTCACTTTTTTCCCCCCAAATATCTTCCTTAATGAGTATCTGTATATAAAATACTTAATCACTTTAACAATTTCTATTTATTTAAACCTTATACGTATTTCAGCATGTTAACATGCCATTGTCAAAGGTTATATGAAGGTAAACAGTTAGCGTTGTTATAGCAATAGAACTTTTTTACTTATCTTGGTAATCGTCTGCAGATGACTTGATTTCTTATTCCAAAATGTCCAGTAGAGGAGAATTTAACAGATCAATTTGCTCATTCATTAACGGTACAGTTTTTAAATGTTTGTGAATTTCAAAAGCTTCTAGTATATCTAATTTACGTTTATCATCACAAAAGTGTAAACATTTTATGGTGTTATTAGATGTCATTGAATGATTTTGTTCTAGTAAGTGTTTAGCGTAGTTGGATTTATGTGGGTGTTTGTATTTGTAACAACGTACGTGTTCTTTATACCTAATATCAAAATTTCTAATAGTCTGGCCTATATAAACCGAATTACAATGCGAACAATTTAATTTGTAAATGCCTGATTTTAACAAATCGTCTGTTTTTGATTTTGCATTAAACAAAGTATTTAAGATGTTCCTAGTTGTTTTAAAGCTTACTTTATATTTATTTGTTTTGTTTATAATTTTAGCAATTTGTTCTGATTTCTCACCAAAATATGGGATCGAAGCATATTTAATTGTATCGAACGAAGTTATGATATTCGGATAAATTTTTTGAATGGCTAATTTATAATCTTTTTCTTTAATTAATGTATCAATAAGTTTAGTATTATAACCATTACTGTATGCAATTTGTTTAATAATTGAAATTTCTCTATTATAATTAATTTCATCTAAAGGGACCGTTAAAGCCCTATGTATCAGGGACCTGTATGCTGCTAATTTATGTGTTTTATGGTGACAAGAATCGTGTGGTATTGTAATGTCTGTTTGTGTAGGTTTTCTATAAACTGAGTACTCAAATTTATTACTTGAATTAATTTTTATGTTTAAATCTAAAAAGTTAATGGACTTATTTTGTTCAGTTTCTAGTGTAAATTTTATGTTTGGGTGCAAGCTGTTAATAAAAATTAAAAATTCATTAATTAAATCAAATGAACTATTAAAACATGCTAAAATGTCATCAACATAACGAAACCAAAATATAACTTTGTCAAACTCCTAATAACTTTTGCTCTGTTATTCCCACAGTCCACACTTCACTTCCAAATGTTACAATTGGTCTTATAATCGTTTTATAAATTCTTAACTTTAACCCCCTTGATATTGTCTTATTTTTTAGTAAGTTGTTGAGTGAGTATAGGCATCGGTTCCCTGCCATTGTTCTTTGCTGTATCTCTTTTTTCATGTCCGGTTTTCTACTAAACACTGTCCCTAGATACGAGAAACTCTCCACTTCTTCAAATTTATAAGTTTTACCATCTTCCGCTCTTAATTGTAGGTCCCCACTTTCCTCCAGATCCTTATCTGTCCACGTCATAAATTTAGTTTTATCTTCGTTGATTACCAGGCCCATTTTCTTTGCTGAGTTTTCTAATCTTCGCATTACTACCTGTAGTTCTTGTTTACTTCTTGCTACTATCGCTAGGTCGTCTGCGAATGCAATGCACTGGTGTCGTTTGTTGTAAACCAAGCCTGATCTATTAACTTTAGCCTCTCGTATTACCTTTTCTAGTGCGTAATTAAACAGAACGGATGACAATGGATCACCCTGTCTTACTCCTTCCTTCACTTTAAATTTTTCCGTTGTCTTTCCTTTAATCCTTACTCGGTTTTCCGTTTCATTTAGTGTCAACTTTATCATACTTAAGAGTTTTCTACCCACTCCTAACTCCCTTAACGCTTTGAATAATTCCGATCTTTTCACTCTATCATAAGCCTGTTTAAAGTCTATGAAAATCAGAAATGTCTCCTTTTGATATTCGTAACTTTCTGCTTGAATTTCCCTTAAAGTAAATATCTGATCTATCACCGATCTTCCCCTTCTAAAACCACCTTGATAGTCTCCCAGCTCATTTTCCATTTTTGTTGTTAGCTTGTTCTTTAAATATGAAGCGAGTATTTTATAAGCAACGTTAAGCAAAGCTATTCCCCTATAATTGGCAGGCTCCATCTTATCTCCTTTCTTGTGCAGTGGGTGTAGTAATGCTTCCCTCCAACTCTGTGGTATTTCTTCCTGTATCCATATTTCTGTTAAAAGAATTTGCATGCATCTGGCTAAATCTTTTCCTCCGCATTTAAACATCTCTGCAGTTATTTCATCATTTCCAGGACTCTTATTATTTTTTAGAGATCTAATTATATCTTCCACTTCCTTTAGGGTTGGTGGTTCTTCTTCCTCCCCATTCTGGTTTTCTATATCATCTTCTATGTGTTCTTCTGCGATTTCTTCATTTTGCTCTTCGCCTCCGTTTAATAGTTTATCAAAATAATTTTTCCACAATTCCAATATGTCCTTCTCTTCCCCTACTACTTCCCCATTTTCTTTCTTATAAAATACTGTTTTTGCTTGGTAGCCTTTTATTTCTTTTTTAACCCCCCTATAGAGACTTCTTATTTCATTATTTTTGTAATTTTCTTCTATTTCATTAATGAGATTTTCATTATATTTTCTTTTCTTTTCCCTCGGTACCCTTTTACATTTTTTCCTTTGTTCTTCGTGTTCCCTTCTCGTTTCCTGCGTTTCCATTTTCAGCATTTTCTGTCGTAGTTCTCTCCTTTTTGCTAATTCTAGTTCACATTCCTCATCAAACCATTTTCCCTTATTTTTTGTGTTCTTATCTTCGTGACATCCTACTGATTGCTTCATTCCTTCGCTTATAGCTTTCCATAAACCTTCTATATCGTCAGATTTCTTTATAGAATTTAGTCTATTGTTTAGTTTTTCTTGATAATACGCTTTCTCAGTTTCATCTTTCAATCTGTTTAAACTTCTCTTATTTTTTGATTTCTCCTTTTTTTGGTTTCTTATCACTGGTATCATTTGTTTCATTTTTATACCCAACAAAAAGTGATCCGAATCTGCGTCAGGCCCCCTGTAACTTCTTATGTTATTTATACATTTTTCCTCATCCTTTTCTATTAACACATGGTCTATTTGGTTCACATAAGAACCATCCGGTGATCTCCAAGTTCCCTTGCGTATTTCTTTTCTATGGAAGTATGTACTTTTAATCAACATATTTTTTTCTCTTGCAAAATCAATCAACAGCTGGCCATTTTCATTCGATGTTGTATGTTTACTAAACTTTCCTATAGTTGGCCAAAAAACACTCTCCTTACCAATCTTCGCATTTGCGTCGCCCAAAATTATCTTTAGATCGTATTTCGGTATTTTTTCATACTCCCTATTAAGCTTATCATAAAAATCTTCTTTTTCCTCCAAAATTGCTTCCTCAGTTGGTGCATGGATGTTCACGAAAGTAAGCTTCTGGTATTTGCCTCTTAACCTCAAAAAGCACATCCTGTCCGATATCGGCTTGAATTCTACCATGGCCGCTTTAAGGTTTTTGTTGATAATAAAACCTGTTCCTCGGATTCTATCTGCTCCTCCACTGTTGAAAAAAATGTAGTCGTCCAATTCCATTACTTCATTTTCTTTTTGCTTAGTTTCTTGTATTGCCACCAAATCGAATTTATATTTTTTTATTTCGTTAATCAAGTTTTTTAACGTTCCTTCTGTATATGTGCCCCTAACATTCCATGTTCCCACTCGCAAGTACTTATCGAAGTTAAGATTTCTTTTTCTTGTTCCATTTTCCTTATTACTTTGGTTTTCCTGGTTATTTTTTCCCTTTATCGCGTCCTTATTTCTCGCCTGGTTTGTCATCATAAATCCATTTCCATTTGGTATGTTTAGTTTTTTGACGCAGGTCGTTCCAACTTTTCCTTATCTTTGTTCCATCTCCATTCCACTCCTTCGATTTTCAATTTGCTGTACCCAACTTTTACCGTTTTTCCGCTATCCTTTTCTTCTTGCGCCCTTTTCCTTATTTCTTTTTGCATCTCTCTTTCTTTGTTAGATCATTGTTTATGTAGATTTTTTCACCTCTAATTTCCCGTAGTTTAAATTTATTTTCCATAATCTTTGCCTTATCTTGGTCGTTTTCCAGTTCTATTAGACAAGTGCTCTCACCTAACTTGTGGGCTGCTTTGACTTTTACTTCCACCCCTAGGTGCATTCTTACAAGGTTATCTACTGCTCCTTTCAGTAAATTTGGATCATTTGCATCCATGGGTAGCCCAGTCATTATCAGGTTGTTTTTTCTCCTTTGCTTTTCTAGCCACTCAACACTGCTCTTTACATCTCCCAGTTCCTTTCTAATTTCCTTATTTTCCTTTTTAAAACTCTCATTCTCTTTTTTCAAATTTTCGTTTTCCTTTTTTAAATTTTTAATTTCCTTGCTAAATTCTCTTTGTTCATTTCTAATTAGCTGTATTTCTGTCTTAAGATCAGTCACTATGTTAAGGATCTTATCAAGTTTTTCATCACCCTTTTTTGACACTTTGTAGGGCTTCTTGCTGTTTTCTTTCTTATTCCTTCTACCTCATCGCCATCGTCCCACTTCTCCGCTCTCCTCTTTCTTGTTACTTCGTCGGTAGAATACTCGTCACTATCGGGCATTTTATAAATTAAATTTTTACCCTGAATTGACTGCTCGGTTTTCATCAAACATAAAACGAATTCGAGCCACAGTGGATAAAGAAACTATTGAAAAATAGTTGAATAATTTAGAAAAGGAGGTAGAGAGCATTCCTCCCACACATATTTGGAACTATGACGAAACAAACATGCGAGATGACCCAGGTCAAAAACGAGTTTTGTGTCGTCCGGGAGTAAAATACCTGTAGCAAGTTTGTAACACTACAAAAACCTCCATATCAGTGATGTTCGCAGGATCAACAGCAGGAGAACTCTTACCCCCGTATATAGTTTATAAGGGGGAACATTTGTGGGACCAGTGGACACTAGGCGGACCTCCAAATGCGCACTATAACAGAACTTCTAGTGGATGGTTCGATGGTGTAACATTTGAGGACTGGATCATGAAACAACTCTTGCCTAAATTAAAACGCCTAGATGGCCCTAAAGTGGTAATCGGCGATAATTTAGCCTCACATATCAGTCAAAATGTTGTGAGTGCTTGTGAAAAATTCAACATTCGGTTTATCTGTCTCCCTTCCAATTTAACAAACCTGTATTTAGACTGGTTAAGATAATTTGGAGAAGTATTTTGACTGAGTGGCGAGGCACAAGTAGTGACTCTCGTGTAAGTGGGCTTCCAAAAGAGATGTTTCTATCTTTATTAAAGAAATTAATGGAAAGAGTTAAACTAACTACCAAATCAAACTTACAGGCTAGATTTAAGAATTGTAGCATATATCCGATGAATAGAGAAGAACTTCTTGCAGCATTTAATAGGTATGAAACTCGAGATAATCCAAATGTAATTGGAGAAGCCTTCATTGATTACTTACAAGAAAAGCGAAAGAAGAAGCTTTCTGTCCCTGCTGGATGTAGTATCACAGCTGAAGATTTGATTGTTCCAGATAATGATTTACCAGAGACATCAAAAGCACAAAAAAGACAGTGCAAAACTACAGCTAAGCATTTAAATGAAAATTCCTGCGACTCTGAAGATGACTCAGACCCAAAAGCAATAGAACTTGGATCTGAACATTTAAGCGAAACATTTAGTGACTTGGAAGAGGAAAAAGAAGAACCTGTTAACAACTTTTTAAGCACAGAAGAAAAGAAGAGTTTGAAAAAGGATGATTAGGTAACACTTATTTACAACGATCAAGAATATCCTGGAATAATAAAAGAATTAACTGATACCATAGTGAAGGTTGCATGCATGCAACGGTACGGCACTAGTACTTGGAAATGGCCTGCCAAAGAAGATACAATGGATTATGAATGGGAAGATATCAGAAGAAAAATTGCTGTGCCAAAATTAATTTCTAAAAGAGGATTCTATGATGTTCCCGAACTTAGTTGTTTTGTTACTAAATAGCAGTAGATTTTGTTTATTTTCACTAGCTGGAAAAAATGTAACTAATAAAAGATTTTTTCATTGTACCTATTTAATATATATAGCAACGTTCAGGCAATGGAAATGAAATACTTACGAAGGGTCAAAGGAGTAACACGAAGAGACAGAGTACGGAATGATAAAATAAGAGAAGAATTGCATATAGAACCTATAACAACAAGAATCAAGCAGCAACAGCTTGGGTGGTTTGGCCATCTAATAAGATTGAGCGAAGAAAGACAGGTGAGGTGCTTATGGGAAGCAAAAGTGCAGGGGAAGAGAAGCAGGGGAAGACCAAGGAAAACATGGGACGGGACAGTTGCAGAAGCATTGAAGAAGAGAAATTTGGAGTGGAAAGAGGCTACAAAGCTTGCAAAAGATAGAAGACAATGGAAGAAGCTTGTTTACAAGACTGTTTAGAGACATTACATACCTTTACACCTACGGTAGATAAGGTTTTGATTATATATATATACCTATTTAATATTTTTTGTATCACCTACCTAGCTTCTTTAAACTCCATTTTTAATGAAAAATGTACCTTTTCTGCAATATTTTGATAGAAATTCCATTTATTTGCTGTCAGACCCCTGCTGTTAGTACTTTTTTGTGGCCCTCTATATTGAACCAGTTACAGAATGAGGTGGCATTAGTCCATGATACCCTAAAACCTTCTGACATGAGTTATTTTGAGTGTGGTATAATGTCGCCCCATGGCTGGGTAACATTAGTCCACTTTTTTGAGCAGCTATATCAAATTATGGAAATGTCAAAAAAATTTTGAAAATGGGAAATGGTTCTATATATGTAGAATCTATAGCCATGTCTTATTTATTTTTCATTTGCATTTTTGTAGTAGATTTACACTCAAAAACTTAAAAAAAGCTGAAAAATGGATTAATGTCACCCCGGCTGACGGTACCCAATCACAGGTATTTTAAGAAGACTGACAGGAACCGTACATACAGAAACCCTGAAAACAATTTATTATTCTTTAATTCATAGTCACCTTCAATACATGCTACCAATATGGTGTTGTATCCCGAAAAAATACTTATACCAACTGCAAGTGATGCAAAACCAGGCAGTCAGAAACGTTTTTAACCACCCATACAACATACACAGCAGCATGTATACAGAAGCAGAAATTCTATCATTGTCATTACAGAGAAATCTGCAGTTAGCAATGTTGGCTTATAAAACTCATAACTGTACTGACTTAACACAAAAGGCATTAGCAACAAATAAGGACAAACACAACTGCTTTACCAAAAACAGAACCTAGATGCAACTAAACCCCATCAACACAACAACATAATGCAGTAACTCCCTTACACCCAAGATGAAGATACTATATAACCAAATGTTAACAGAACTGACAACAAATGTAACCAATACAAGACAGATTAAAAAAAAATTAAAAATAAGCCTATGCTAAATGAAAAGGATTGCTTTTAACAATTTTAAATCAAAAGAATGTTAGTATCTATAAGTAGGTACAATTCAAGTGCAATTTTTCTAGTACCTGGCCAAACCTAGAATGCAACTTAAAGCAGAAGTGCAATTTATTTTATTATATTTCCCCAATTATTGTAATACATCAAAGGTAATCTGTAAAAATACCCATAGCAATAATCGTATTTGTTTTTATATTTAACTATTTAAGTAATAAGTGTTTTATATTTAAGTAATAAGTTTTTTATTTAAGTAATCAGTTTTTTTTTATATTTAAGTATTAAATTGTATTTATAAGCGAATTCTGTTAACCTCAAAAAATGAGCCTACGCTCACTGAGGTCTTTGTCAGCAAACAAATAAATTGTTTTTCAGAATATTCCCCTTATAACTCAATACATTAGATAAAACCAATCGTTAAAGCAAGCTAACAACTCCATATTTCTTGAGACTCCTGAAAGACCATATTTTCGAATGCTTCAACTTAGTCCTTAGTTTTTGCAGCGGTATGTGAAGATACATTGTCATGATGCAGAACTATTTTACTTCGAGGCCGATATATGCATACTTTGAAACACTTGCGGCAAAACAAATTGTTGTGTACCAATGAGCAGTTACTGTTTTCCTATGTTCTAAAAGCAACATTGGCAACAGGGCAAGATTTTGAGAAGAAGGAGGCAATCATTTATTTGCCAACGCTTCGAACTGGCTTTGACAGTAATAATACTATAAGTGACTGGGTTGTCTTCTTCAATCATTTTACAAACAGCAGCTATGTTTTCATCTGTAACTGCAGAAATTGCGACCGACCTCCGTGTGTTTCATCACTGAGGGAAACTCGATCAAACTTGAATTCGTTATACCAGTTGTAAACTGACCTAACACTAGGTGCTTCATTACCAAAAGCAAAAACTTGAATTCGTTATACTAGTTGTAAACTGACCTAACACTAGGTGCCTCATTACCAAAAGCAAAGCAAAGTCTTTCAATACATTCTTTTGGTGACAGCGAACTTTAAAAATTACCCTACTGAAAATCACCTCAGTTGCCTCATAAAACCTCATACAAAATGAACCTGGTTGTTTCAAAAACCGCATAAAACCACATACAACCTGATGAAAACATTATCAGGTTATATGAGGTTTCTATATATATTTTCAGTAGGGTATAGAAAATCATGTCTCGGAAATTTTCTCTAGATAAATGCATTTTCTTAGAACACACAAACTTTAACACTGCGAAGAAAATTATTGACAACAAATAATGAAATCTAACAATAACTGTCATAAGAATGTACTCAAATGTAGGTACTTTTCTTTTTTCTGGATTTACTTTTCATAGCTACTTTGATTATATTAGTTTGCAGACATAATCGGTGCTACCCTCGTATATATTTTAAAAATAATAGGCCGTATGATGATGTGAATGATTTGAAGAGGCCAGGAGCAGATCCAGGGGAGCTCAAAAAGCACGCGCCCCCTCCCGAGGCATCTAAATTTAGAAAAGATAATCGATCGATTTGCAAATAAAAAAAAGAAAAATTGATTTTATTATTTTTCTGGTTCAGTTCAGTTTCTTTTTTGGATAAAAGTGATAAAATTTACTAAAGAAAGTTATTGAACTTCAAAAAAAGTTTAAGAAAATATACATTTACTAAAGTGTTATCACTGGTAGGCTTCAAGTAAGTCTAAAATTAATTAATTTTCTTCTTTTTTAAAAAAGTAATTAACATTGTAACTCTTTTTTTTAAGAATCCTGGCAACTCCAAGATGCCCCCTCCATGTTATCCTGGCTCGGCACAATTAGTGCTATTCATCAGTCTAACATGCCCCACCCCAAAAAATCCAACTTAACTGCTCTGAATTTATAAAAATCCGACTACAGCTGGTACAAACTCGGGTTGATCAAATAGGACTGCAAGTAGCTCTTAACCCCGACTGCCATTTCAACTCTAAAACTTCAGATATTGCTTTATGAAACATTGATCTCTACTTTGTGGGTATGCACCGTTATTTATTTTAATGGTTTTGCTTAACACTTTTGACACATTCTTTGTAATAAGAAATTATTAAATTATATAACTGTTGTTTTAATGTTGTAATAGGTATTTGTATTATTATTTCAATATAATATGTAGTTCAGCATTGTGAATTACTTTAAATTTTGTGTGGTTCTATTTTAGATTAGTTGATATATTCTTATACTATAGGTACCTACAATATGATTGAAAAACAAAACTCATGCACAACTTAATTCACATGTTAAGAAAATGTAATATGAAATTTTTTTTACACACGTTGTGAATGCTGATAGAAAACGTAGTTCTATTACTAGGTACTGTTAATAAGTTAAGTTTTAAGTAATAAATATTGTTAAAATTATTGTCATTATCTATGTTAATAAGCACAAATTGTAATATACATAAGTAGAAAATTGTTGTCAGTATTACAATTCACTTTCGGCTTAGACCACCTCGTCATTTGGGGATTACTCACATAATCAGGTGAGGACAGACCTCTAGTTTGTCTGTCTTTACAAGCATTTGCTCTAAAAAGTTGAGCCATAGTTGTTCGTGGGTCCTGCCTACCTAAACAGGGCGGTGGCTAAAATTATTAAAACCTTGAGGCAGACAAGGATTTGATCTTAATGTATTTTGTTTGCCAGGACAAGAATACTTAATCGGCTTATGCCTGTTAGCTGTTTGTGAACCCATACAAACTAACGTTTCGTACAACACTGCAGTTGTGCATCTTTAGAGTGATAAGAGCACTATTACATAGTGCTCTTATCATTCTGAGAACAGGTTCAAGCCAAAGCAAACAAAAAAGGTTATATGAACTGATAACCTACTCCAGCTTCTTATTAAGTTACAGCATGTTAGTTTCTAAATGGATTTCAAAAATTATCTATCAAACCAACATTGCTTTGTTTAAAATTTTTTTATTTTATGCTAAATGGACAGCTAATGCATAATTTTGTAGCCCTTTTATGTTAACTTAATTATACCGAGTTTGTTTTTCCTATTGTTATTAGTCAATTCGTACTGTATTTGTTTTCTCGGTATGCAGCACTTTTCGGACTACTGAAAGCATATTTCAGCATGTGTGGCAGTCACTTCTAAACCATGCCAAGATGTATTGAAGTAGAAAGCGGTCACTTCCAGCAACTATCAGAAAATAAAAAAATCGTATGCAGTTCCAGTAATTATCAAAATTTTGTCAAAGTGTGTTTGTTGTTTGGACGTGCAAGTACAATTTTTAAGCAAGCAACACGAGTTAATGCTTTAGCAAACATTTTCTGCATGAATTATATAAATAACGAGACATTTTGCTATACTATTCAACAAACAAAAAATATAATTCCGTATAACTGTGAAGATTTTGTTCAAATCAAGTTGCCAGTTAGATCGTTAATGCTATACCGTTGTGTAAATAAGTAAATAAATTACAAAACACCCAGTGTCGTTAATTTGAGAAAGATTTCAAGCGTTTCACAAAAGGAAAAATGTTTACCTGCTACAATAACTGCAATTTTACAATTACCAATAACTAGTTGCTTAAAATAGTTTAATTTTATTTTTTAGTTAATAAATGCTTAAGGTTGGAAAACTTTAAAGTCTTGTAAATCAGCAAGATATATTATCTTCATATAAACTCATCAAATGTTAGATGTGAGGTGTTTGAATATTATGTTGTTACTCTACTTGTTTTTGCAGCCACTCTAAATATCAGTTTGTATGTCTTGGGAGGTATTAATAAAGCTCGTTTAATTGTGATAATAATTACTTAATTGTAAATAAACTGGTTTAATGCTAGGTACAAGTATATTTAATTTATAATTTTCAGGGTGCGACGATTTAAATCTAACGATTACTATAATAAAACACTTGCTTGTTGAATGGGGTGTCATTTTCATGAGAAATTTTGCAATTAGTACAAAAACTTGCAGAAATTGCAGCAAGCTTAGAATTGAATAGAATTAAATAAAACTTTTACAATTTTACAAGATGTGTAAAAAGGAATGCATGATGTCTAACCACAGTATACTTATATATATAGTAGCGAAAGCGCCCATATAACGCCTGGTAAGCTATAACTAGTGGCGCTCCAAGCGGTCGACAAGTTAAACTATCGTTTAAATTATGGCGGGTTTTAAATTCTAATCCAGTTCGTTGTTGTTACCATATTTTTAATGAGCAAAACAGAAAAATTACGGGCTACATTATATAATGGTTTTTAAATAATACAAAGATAATGCCAGTAATATGATTTATTAACATTTATAAACTGCGAATCTTCAAAATGCAGCGTACACAAAGTGAAGTTTTTATTCAAATATCTCACCTCCTTCTCACGTAAATCTTCACTTCTACAGTTTACAACCCACTGTTTTGATCTAGAACGACGAGAAAGTCAAACTTTAATGTATTAATATTTATTAGAATTTATTACCTTTTTGGATCTTTGGGAAATGTAAAAAAACTAAGGTTAGATTCTTTCCTTTGTTGTTTTCGCAGTTTACGGATTTTGGTGTAACTTGTTCGCCGCTTGGGGCTATAATTACCATAAATGACCTTTACTTTCGCTACTGTATATATAAGTATACTGTGGTCTAACTCTGTAAATATTGATTCTATGAAAAAATAACCTTAATAAGTCTTATATTGTCGACGTTTAATTTTTATACATTTTTCTTCATTATTTGGTTGCTATGGCAATAGGTTACAGACATGCTTTATTTTTTACTCACTCTGTATTCTTTATCTGAACTGCACTCATTATAAAGTAATTATTTCTACAGAAATTCATACATAAGTATATAATACTTCGTCTTATTCCCCCTAAAAATTCAACTGGGACGAGCTAAAACTGTAAAATAGAAACAAAATAAATTTGTAAATGTGTGCGACATGCATCAGCTGATTTAGTGCCCCAACTATAATTAAAGTTTTATCAAATAAAAAATCAGTCCAATTGAAAAATGTATATTAACTAAAAAATCAGATTTAAATCAATCGATTTTTTAATAAAAAACTTAATTTTATTAACCTTATTGTATTTTTAGGCCTGTTTTGGTTATTCTAATATTTAGTAACTTTATTCAAACCACTTCTAGTAGATAGATTTAAACAAAATAGGTATGCATCCAAACCTTTATTTTTAAAGTAAACAAATACAAAAATAAGCAAAACTTACGAGTAAAATTTATCTTGGTTCTGCTTTTAATTTTTTTCGAGCACCACGTTTGCTCTCACCGCCTCTTTTAGCACTTGGTGGTACATCAATCAATCCCAAATTTTTTAGTTTTTTAAATTCTACAGCTATACGTTCATCTAAATTTTCATCAGAGGGAACTCCATCTACAACTTCTTCCATGAGTTCTTCTAACAATTGCGATTTAATGTATGCTTTTTTCTTGGCAACTACTGGATCTCTAAAGTTAGTTGGATTAAAATCAAAGGTTAAGGCTCCCACTAAGGCGCTCATTGCTTCCTCTTCCTCTTGGTTAAATTTGATCTCTTGTTTGGGGAAAAGCGGATAATGTATTTCTGGTCCAAAGGGTAACACCTTGGCCAAAAACATACGTGTATTATTAATATATCTTGGAACCATTTCAACAAGTCTAATATCGCCACATTTTTTATATTTTCGAAGACAAATAAGACACCTAGATTTATCTCTGCAGAATTGCCAAAAACTATCAAATATCGGTTCCGTTTCTTTGTAATATTTTTCCATTAGCGAAGGTTGTTCTATAACCCACCCATATGTGGATGTCTCTTCTCCAACACATAATAAAGTATATCCAATTGGTAAATCGGTTTCAAGTAGAGCTTCTTTTTCGATTTCATTAAGAATTAATGGCTCTTCACTTTTTGCATATTTACAATCATAATTACCAGTACCCTCTTGTTGCGCAATTGATTTTTTTACTTCCTTCTGTGTATCCCGAGTGACGTACATATTTTTGACGATATTTGAGTTTTGAATAAATTTATTAATGACGATTTCCACATATGTATCTGTATCACCTTTGAAGGGATACAATTTATATTTATATTTCTTATATTTTGTCTGAACGAGAGTTGTTAATTTGTCAGCTAAGTTAAGCGTATCTTTGATTTCTTCAACTGGAGGACTATTAGATGCAGACAACACTTCCGAATAAAAATTTTCATTATCAAAGGTGTTTTTAAAAGTAAACACATTCAAATCCATTTGAACACTTGGGAATTTTTGAGACTCATTTATAGTTTTAAATCTTTTTCTTGGATCATTCGGAACTGGATTGACATCATTTGTTATGTAAATAATTGTTCTTTTGTAAACATCTGCATTTACTTGCAAAAGCTTGTTTTTACACAACAAGAAAAAATCGGCCAAATCAAAATTACCTTTGCGTTTGTACTTGGCTTCTAAATCATCATTGGACTGCTTCTTTAAATCTTCCAACATTTTTATGGTGTTTGGTACAGATTGTTCGAACTCGACAAAGTTAGCTTTAGCGGTTTCATTTTCTGCCAGAATAATTCCAAGTGGTCCTTTGATTGATGACCTATCTACCATAATTAAAGAATTTGCTACTTCGTAGCACGCTTCAATACAATCCATGAAAGGAGAACGATTAGAGCCATTGGTTGCGAACATTGATTCTTCAGTATCTATGGCAATCAGAACATAAGATGGTTTAAATGTAAGTGTTGCTGATTCCTCTTCTGGCTCTGATTCTTCATCAGAATCTTTCCATTCATCATAAGCATCCATCTATTGTGAAAAAAAATTACTTCTGAGTAATTAAAAAATTAAGTTCATTAAACATTCAAAATAAAACGGACGCAATGTTGGTTTACTAGTTATTTAAAGTCGGTAATTAAATAATACAGAATTGATAATAAAACGGTTAACAATTTCGATAACTAGTTAAAACTAGACTAGTTTAGGTGAATTTTTGTTTTTAAAACAATGTTTATTATTACTTTGGTGTAAATAAACAATACTACTGTACTCACCCTAATTCAATTGTAGTAAAAACTGTAACAAAATAAATATTACAAGATAAAGACGTGATGAAAATACCCACTGTTTCTTATAATAAACATAACCTCAAAATTATGCTTGGGGTTGATATATCTTACCGCCAAATTTCAACTTGCTTACTGCAATTTATAATGATACAAGCCTTACTTTCTTAATTAAGGGAACTATTATTATGTATAAAAATTGAAACTTATTAATTTTAAATAAGCTTTTTTATGATGATTTCATATTCAATCTCAAGCTGATAATAACTTTATATTCATGCATTGTGGCCATTGCGAGCCAATATCTGTTGCCAAAGCTAAAAATGAGCAAAGTGGGTACTTCGCCTAGTTTTCTTTACTGTAGATATTGTTACTCACCGTATTTGCAAATTTCCATTTATACAAGGCAAGAACTAGCTTAGCAACGCTACGCACAGTGTTGCCAACCTACTGTAACAAAGAAATCTTATCGTAGCTCAAAAACTATCGTATTTCGTCGGCGACTATCGTACGCTTAAATTTTACAATTGAAAAAAATTAAAAAGTTGCAGATTTAATAATTACAATTTTAAAATCTTGCTATGTAGTTGTTTTCAGCAAGGTATTCTAGCCAATATTTAAATTCGTCGTTTTTCAAACATTTTTTCGAAGTTGTTTTGTGTTTTTGATGTACTTGCTTTTTCTTATTATAGTTATGCTTTAAGCTGGAGCTTTTCGAGTCTTCGGATTTAGAATCGGATTTTTTATCAGCCTAATAATTAATTGCAAAATAGATATAAAATGTAATTACGTAATCACAGTAAACTTGCAAAATTACTTATCATAATACTGCACAAACCGAAAGTTTTTATTTTTAAATTAAATAATATTATAGTACAAAACTATGTCAGTTTGAAAATTTATGTTAAAAGTTATTCTCTCAAAACTTGTTGCATCAAAAAGTTTGAAATGCAGCGAAATTTAAATATTAAAAAAATTAAAAATCCAAAATCTTTATCCCCTCCAAAAAAATGTTTTTAAGTAAAATAATCGTATTTTTGCATACGATTTCATGGTGTTCATCGTACATCGTACTCAGCAACAAATAATGGTCCAAATACGATAGTTATCGTACGGTTGGCAACACTGCCTACGCATTATACGTTGCCCGCGCGGTAAAATTTGCGAGCGTACGCGACCGAATTGTAGCGGGACATTTAAAAATGAAAAGCTATTCATTACTTAGAAGGACTGTTTTCTTTTGCAGATGTAACTTTATATATAGACATACTAATTTTATTATTTCACTAAATTAATTAGAAATTTTAATTAAGTTAAACAGTAAAAGAAAAAATAGTTTTAATAATTCAGAAATTTTATAATGATAAATTAAAAAAATTATAGGTTAATAAATAATAAGCAAGCATATATTTAACAATGTGCAATTGTAGTACTGTACAAATATAAAAACAGTACAAATTGTACAAATATAAAAAAATGAGAAAACAGTAATAATAATATAGCACTTAAATTCAGGTATTACACATAGGTATGAATAAAGGCACTAACAATATTGCATGATCGATTCATTTTTGCCGTCAATATTTTTCTACTCCCTCAATTACATAAGGACAGTACTTTGAAAACTAGAAACAGGAATTTTATATAATGCCGGTCTAATATGCAGACCACTACACCACCGAGGCAGCTCTCGTCGACGACATTTTTTCTTTCAAATTTCCAAAATAGGTACCTACTGCTGTCATGTAATTAAGGAAAGAGAAAAATACTGATGTCAAAAAATACAACAAGTATATAGTAGTTAATCGTACAAAAATACAACAAATATATCATTAACAATAAATCACTACAAATTTGCATCTACATATGTTCTAACATTGGAAATGATGTACAAAATTCAAATTCTAATTTAGCAATGAATTCATAGAAGCTTGCAGCTGGCATTCTTAAATTTCCAAAAGTATCTTTATTTTATTTTCGTAAGCCCGAAAATAACTGTACATGGTAATCTCATCTGAATGTTTTGTTTCCATCGAATATTGTTCACATACATCATAGTGATTTTTCTGAAAAAAATTGTTACTGAAGCGATCATTGAAATCAAGAGCTAAATTTAAAAAAATATGTTCTTATGGCATCAAGACTCCAAAATTTTGAACTCTTTCTATTGTGAGAATGATCAACAATTCATCAAAATCTTCAAAGCAGTTTAAAGCCTTTGAAAACTGAATGTGTTGGAAACACAGTTCCCGCTCTGTTGCCTAATTTTTCCAAAACAATTCTCCAATGCATCTTGGTTTAGTTGCCTTGTAAACAATACATTTATGCCCTTTTCTTTTACATCTTGCCACAGTTTCAGAAAAGCTGAAATTGTAACTTGCCAATCATAAATGAATTTCGTTAAATTGGTTACATCTTTGTTGTATTTATTAATAACACGTAATGTATTTAAAAATCGGTTACAACTCATGTATGTCGACAAGAAAAGAATTATTTTGAAACACAATTTAATAATAATCATACGTAACTTCCACATCATTTATCAGATTGTACCCAAATTAATAACTATTTTATTAACTCAGTGCTGAAGCTCGTAACCAACCTTGATAAAAAATTACCTTCCGCACCGATATGCACACATTGAGTTTGAGATTTAAGGGATTACTCACTCCACCACGTCATCATCGTACTGAAATGTTCAAACTCTCTTTCACTTACCAAATATTGGACCATTACAATTCACTACCCTTAAATCTCAAAACTATCAACTATAAAAATTTTTAAAAGTAAATTATCAAAACTAAAACTTTACCTAGCTGAGTCATTCCTGTCTGACAGCATCACAGTAAGGTGTGGCTACTCTAGGACTTCGATTGTTTTGCTTCGGAATTTGTATCCTTCCTACATTTCCTTCCCTCATTATTCCTTATTGCCCCTTTCCCTTCTGCATCTTCATTCCTTGTATTAATTTAATTTATTTAACTACTTATTATTTTTTAATATTATATAATTATTTAATTGCATAATCAACATTCCACAAAGTAGGGGTTAAGTGGAAGAGTAACTTATCACATTTACCAAACAATTCTACGGTTGCCTTCCCACTTAAAGGAGTAGCACCCAAAGAAATGTAAGTATTTATTGCAGCTGTTGCAGTAGCCAATGAAAATTTGAACGGCTAATTTAACATTTAACTTTAATTTTCTGAAAGTTATTGGGATTTAAATGCTGTTCTGTAAGTTTTGGTGCTAAATGTAAAGACAATTTTCAATCGGCTTCATAAAACATGGCCAGATATTTTTTGGCGGTTATTCCATTGCTCGTCTTAAAATGATGAGTTAAAAATGTTTCCAAATGGATTTCATTAGGTGAGGAACATCAAATCTATAAAATATTTGTCATTTACAAAAGTATAGGGCTTATCAATAGTAACATTTGTTTTACAAAATTTTAAAATTCGATCGCTGGTCAGACACGACTGCTAACACATTTAAAACTATTTCCTGTAAACGAGTAATTGAGAACATTATTATAGTTTTGAGGTCTTTACTAGAATAAGTGTTGTTAATTAAGAAATAAGCAATGGATTGCTTCCATTTTGTATGGACTCCTCTAGCCACAATTAGTAAGGCAGCATTTGCCGGTGTAGATGTTTTGTATCCATTTAGTTTATGGAAACCTATAATTTCGTCTTTGCTCCAATTATAAAATAAATTCGTTTTAAGGGATATAAATATAAAAATTTTTATCACAAAATTCCCTAAACTTCTGTTCTGTAATCAGAATCTTCATAGTACTAAGGATAGCAATGTCAAAACAAAATGGTTTCAAAGCCTTCTAGTGGGGTTTCCAAAGAGGATTCAAGGATCATCAAAAAATGACACCCAAACCGAAAGAAAACTAAACATCATACTAAAAAAAATCAATACCAAAGACAACCAAAGCACTCCCATGGATAATGAATCAATTAGTAAAAAAACAAAGGAACGCTTCCCAGAAAATTGGCCACTAGGAAAGTGGAGAGACCACATCCACCTACAAATAAGTTAAATATAAATAAAAAAATAAGAAATCTAAACATATGTACAATAAATGTTACTTTGTTATCAGAAGCCAAATATGTCGAAATGCAATATGCTGCAAAAAAATCAAACGAGACATCATAGGAATGGCAGAATCAAGACCTAGTGAAAAAATAACAGAAACTAAATGAGACCACATTTTTGACCACATTGGAAAAGAGAAGGGCCGAGCTGATGTAGGTATGTAAATTTCTGGATAAAAAGTGTTAGAAAAACAACATTGTAGAATTCAAAGGCTACTCAGAACCCTTTGAAGACATTGGGATAATAATACCCAGTTCAAATAATTAAAGTGACCAAGAAAGTACATAACATATATACAAATGCCACAGCAAAAATTAAACTTGAGAATATGAGGCGCAGCTTCAAAACACAAAGGGAAGTCAAACAAGGCGACCCCTTATCCCCGAATCTGTTTACCAGTGCCTTGGAGCAGATTTTCCAAAAACTGAAATGGAAGAAATTTGGCATAAAGATACAAGGTAGGAACCAACCGAAGATTTGCTGAATATGTGGTTCTTTTCGCAGAAATAAGGAAAGATTTGGAACACTATGCTCAATCTAACAGAAACTCAACCAGCTTGAAAATGGGAGACAGTCATAAAATATACAGAAGAAGTAATTTACCTAGGACAAGTAATCACTTTTATAACTAGCATGGAGAAGGAGATTGATAGAAGAATTAAAGCAGGTTGGACATCCTTTTGAGCTTTCAAACACATATTTAAACAAAACATTCCAATGACTCTAAAAAAGAAGATATTTAACAGTTGCATAATATCTGTATAATACATGGCGCACAAACTTGGTCACTCAACAAGAACCTTTGACAAAAACTAAAAAGAACTCAAACGAAAATGTAGAAATCATTGCTAAATATACGCTAAAGAGATGAAGTATGAATAACAGATATTAGAAGTAGAACAGTTATAGAAGACATAGTAAGCAGAAGCACAAGTTTGAAATGGAAATGGGAAGGTCATGTGACAAGGCTGGACGACAATAGATGGACAACACAACTAACAGACTGGATACCGAGAAATTGAGAAAGAAAACAAAATAGACCAACAGCCAGATGGAACGATGAAATAGCAGCAACTGGGGGATCAAACTGGAAACAAGCAGCAGACACAATAGCTTGGAATGGAATGCGGGAGGCCTTTGCCCGTGAACTGGGATAGATAGGTTAATTATTATTATTATTATCAAGCACCTTTATGTTTTGATTTCAATAAGTGCAACTGTGTCTTAATAAACACTGTTTCCTGGTCAAAATTTTTATCACAAAAATCTCTAAACTGCTGTTGTGTGATATTCTGTTACAGAAGCATGCAGACGTCTCCTCTTGTATTTTTGTTGTTGCAGTTGTCAAACTTTTCGTTTCAACAACACTTTTCGATGGGTGTTTTTACTCAGCACACTGAAGGTTTGTGTTGATGTTCCTAAAAAATATGTGTTAGTTAGGTACATCAAATGTAAACTATAATGTAGTAGGTAAACTTGTGTACACACCTTTTACTGCACAGACTGCTGGATCCAGCTGTGGGAACACCCATCCACCCTTTTGGGTTCCTGGAAAATAGATTTCCGTCAAAAGCTGGAACTCGAAAATTTTCAGATAACCAGTGCACACTGAAAGTAAAAAATCAAAGCCCATTGAAAGTACAAAGAATATTCTTTTTCAATATTAATTTTTACTCAAAGTATTTTTCGTACTTTTATTTGTCCCTGGTTAAAGCATATTTCAAATAAGTATTGGTTAATACAAAACAAATAATTTTGTTAGATATTTATTACGCTTATTATTCATGTACAAAAACATATATTAGAATACAAGTATCTTTCAGTCTATGTGTATTATGTAAGGAAATTAAACGAATATCGTTTATTTTTATAAAACTAAATGTGGAATTACAAGTTTCTGGAATTAAGACAGTTCATTATTAACTGACTATACAGAGTGTAACAGGAAACCGGTTCACCCTCTATTTTTTCGTTATTTATTGAGTTAATTCAAATTTGGTATGGTTAATATACAGTGTGTGGATCAAGTATGGAACAAATTCAATATTTCCCGAAATATTATTTTTCTGTAAAAATGCTCAGATACATAAACTTCGTTTTTGTCCCAGCCACATTTTAAGCATATTGCTGTTGCTAAAGGGTTACGTGACACGGCGCAGTGATTTGATCCTTATTGTTTTTAAATGGAACAGTATAACGTGTGATGACTCATTTGCAAGCCATTTTCAAGAGGAATTCAGAGCACTGTTTTTTGCCAATTATTGACCGATAATGATAAACAACTGTTTAGTATCTGTAGTTCAAAATAAAATTCTTGTTTAAGAGCAAATGTCTACATCTGACTAGATAAAAATGTTAAGTTATGAGGATCATATTAATTGTAACAAAATGCTCTTTCAAAGAAACATATCGTTCCATTTAAAAATTTTGGTTTTATCGAAAAAACCGATTTTACCAACTTTGAATGCTTCTACATCTCAGCCAATAGTGTTAGAATTACGATAATTGTTTTTAAAACAATACTTTATTTCATAGCAAACATTTTGGGTGGGTCATAAAACACTGTAAATTAAATTATTTTTGCAGCCTAAAATTATTAGGGCACCTAAAATTTAGTTGAACAACAGCATCATATGCAGAATTTCCTCCCAAATTCAAAAATGTAAAAATATAAAGGATGTTTCGTTTAAAATAAGAAAGTTGAAGTCACTTCCCGCAAAACCAGAAGTTCCAAAATTTATAATCTACGTCAAATAATAGGGCCCTATGCCTATTAACCATACCAAATATGAATTGATTATCTTAATAATGAAAAAAAGAGAGTGAACCGGTTCCCCGTTACAACCATTATTAAAATAGAATTACTATTAAACAATTACTATCAATTAATGTAAAAAAAATAGGTAACAATTTAAAACTACGATTCATTTTTATCAAAAGAAACTTATCTAACCACAACATAAAATTACCCGTAATTTATTATGTGCTCAAAAGTGATGTGGAAAGATTCATATAACAATAAATATCTGAATTTTGTTTCTCTTAACAATATCAATTTTATTCCACAAAGTTATAGGATAAAATTTCATTTAGGTCTAATTTTTTCATAGATAAATTTCTGTGGTCTATCTCCAAGTGTCTGTTTTTTCATAAAATGAAAATGGTCCAACGCAAACTCATACAGTTCGTTCTCCATTTGCCACACTGTGGTTTTCTGTATTTTCTTTACAGTTTCCTCAGATGGCATTTCCTTCTGAACAGTTTGTCGCAAATGTGACTTATTGCTAGTTAGGTAATGGTCCACTGCACCTTTAAATATCCTAGGAAGAGTCAATTCCAGCATTTTCACAAAATCGTCCAATTCCTCAGTAACACCTACTAATAAATAATTATTCACTAAATTCTTTTTTGCTTCCAGAAGAGCCCACTTATTTCCAGGTTTCCTATTAATCAAAGCTTTTATTACAAAATGCTATTTGTTTTATTAGCAGAATGGGAATGTAACTTACCAACAATTGGCAGCATGGCCGCAAAAAAATGGCACTTGTAACCACATGTTGTTTGGATCACAATCAGGTTGGTTGCTACTTACACATTCATTAAAAGTCTGAAATTAAGTCAATTAGATTTAGGGATACAAACTTCTTGAAAAGAAATACCATTGTATCACCATGTTTTCTTCTAACTAAATAAGGACGAAAATTATCCCCATAACGGAGAAAATAATAGTAGGATATTAATCGGTCCAAAGGTTTTCTGATAATATTTATAAATAATGGCTTCTTGGCTCCAAATCTAAAATCAAACTGTAAATGCAATTTAAATGATTAAAAATATGTTTTAAAATCGTGTTGGTACGTTAAAATTAATTATTCAAAAATTCAAATATTATTATCAATCATTATTACTTTTGGGTGTTGTTAGCTTGGAAATAATTTCAAACACTTTCCATTAATTAAGTACATTGAATGGGCTTTTTTTGTTTCGTATTAGCCACTCCTTTCACAAAGTCGGTGTCAATAGAAATATAGGTCCCCATAAAGATAAAACTAAAGCTTTCTTGAATGCTTACCTGGAAAAATCCAAGAATGCAAAATGTCCATGATACAGTGCAGGTTTCATTGAATCCCAACGACTAATATTCTGCACAATTTTGTATTGATTTGCTAATGATAACACGTGATTATTGGCAGTAACATTGATGTGAAGCACGTGAAAACTGTTCCTCTTGCATAAATCATAAGCAACACCAACAAAACTTGTCGACCCAGTTTTAGGAACTCTATTGTAAATTACTACTAAATCGTCATCTTGATTGATTGATTTTTTACGACTTTCTCTCATTATCGATGATGATTTGCTTTGTGATAATTCTAAAGCACGTTATTAAAAGTGAGTAAAAATTTTCAAAACGTTACAAGAAACTTACCTAAGTTTCTGACCTGTTCATATAATTTTGAGATCTGTAGTTGATAAAAGAAGATAATACAGCTAACACAAAATATTGTTAGGAACCAACCTAACCTCAAATTCGACATCATCTTCAACTTTTTTTTTTAATATTAAAAAATGTTTTAATTTTAACTACTGGTTATTATACGAATTTTGTTACTACACTATCATTTATAACTAAACATTGTAAATACTGATAAAAGCGAGTGCAAAGTACGCTTTATCAATTTCATTTTTTGATTCACATTTTCAACAGTATCAACAAATCCATAAACCACGGAAGTATATGAACCACAGATAAAAATATATATACGTATATAGATATGCAACTGTTATACAAAATTTTAAAATAAATGTTTACACTAGCGACAATGTACAACGGAGTCAGCACTAATGAAAAAAGAGGTAAATTTAAAATATAGGCGAATATTTTTAAAAACCACAAGCAAAAGCAAAAGAGAAAATACGAAAACATTTATTTAAAAAAAATACAGATACTAAGTTTTATTGTCTGGTGGTTCAAATTAAAAACGTACTGTTTTTTTTTAAATTTACTACTAAAATTTAATATTCGCGTTCTAGCGTTGATTGAAGTATTAGTAAGATGTCTAACCACAGCGTGTTAAATCACTCCGAAGACAGCTTAAGCAAGTGCTGCGTCAATATTGCAAGAACGCAGTAAAATCTTTAGGGTTTACGAATTTGCTATTTTGTATCTATGCAGCAGTCGGTGAAGGCATGGTTAAAATAGTAGAGTTTGCCAGCCGCCAAAAGCCTTCTAGAAAAGATTTTCGTTTGCACTTCGTTGCTAAAATGTAGTCCAAGACGCGTCGAATCTGTAAAATAAAAAACATAATTAGTCCTAAGAAAAATTAGAAAAACCTATGTAATTTATGTCACAGTGGCTGCTGTAGGAGTCATCTCCTCTTCAGCCGGGAAAATAAATGAGTATTGGTTGTAACGCGAACTTGAAATTAGGGGGCTAGTGAGATAAGGGGGCCGGTGGGGGTAAGGGGGGTAAGGGGCGAAGCGCGGTGCTGGGGGCAGGGAAAGGAATTGTGAAAAGTGATATTTAAAAGAGGGGGGGGGGGGTATTATACTCCCGGGGATGATCCGGCCTCTAGCGGAAGGCTAGTGGAGTGTTGTCCAGGAAGTCTTCTAGGTCCTGGGGCAGATCTTCTGAGTCGGCGAGGAAAGCTGCGGGAGGGAGCCTGAGCTTTCGCTTGGGTCTCCGTTGGTAGGTGGAAGGTGTCGTGAGGGTTCTTAGGATGTCTTCCCGTTGCAATGCAACGGCCCTGGCAACGTATCTCCTCCGGAGTCCGGCGAGTCTTCCATCGATGGGAGCGATTCCCGCTAGATCGCAAACTTCCTCGGAAGGGTGGAAGCGGTCAAGGCGGAGAATTTTCCTGGCGATGGCCCTCTCCTTCTGCCGGAGTTGGTTGATGTGGTCAGGGGGTGCCACGCTGAAAACAGAAAAGCGGTATTCAATAATAGGTCTGATAAAGGTTTTGTAGGTATGGAGGAGAGTGTGGGGGTGGCAGCCGGTGAAGGTGCCGCGGAGGCGAGAAAGAAGGTTGCTACGCCGCTGAACCTGGTCGAGGCATTTCCTTGTCTCCTGATACCAATTCAGAGTGGCCGTGAAGGTCACCCCGAGGTAGGTAGCGTTTGGGGAGAGGCGAAGTGGCTGCCCCCACAGGGTCAGTTGGACGTTGCCGGAGTCAAGGCGGCGTTTTCGGGTAAGGTTGGGGTGACGAAACAGGATTACTTGGGTTTTGTTTGGATTGGGCTTTACTCTCCATCGTCGGAACCAAAGTTCCACTCTTTCAAGTTCGGCCGAGAGGATGTTGGATGAGTGGGTGCTGTGGTAGGAGGGTGCCCAGAGAGCCGTGTCGTCGGCGTACTGGACAAGACGGACGGCAGGGTGGATAGGAGCGGCAATGTCTCGGCAGAAAATGGTGAATAGGAGTGGTGATAAGATGGATCCTTGGGGGACGCCCGCAGACGGAGTGTACGGCCGGGACCGAAGGCCCCGGACGCGCACCCGGTGTTGGCGGCCCTTCAGAAAGGAGTGGAGGATGCGGACAAACTGGGGTGGGATTTCGGCCTGAAGGAGCTTCTCCACAAGTCCCTCGTGCCAGACGGAGTCGAAGGCCCTCTCGATGTCGAGCATGACGGCTGTCATGCACTTGCCCGCGTTGACGGCGACGTTCGCGTCCGTGTGCAGTCGGAGATGTAGATCGACGGTGCTCCGGTGGGGTCGAAAGCCGTATTGGAGGTCTGGGAGAAGATTCCGGGAATCGAGGAATAGGCGGAGGCGGTTAGCAAGGATCCTCTCAAAGGTCTTCCCGAGCACGTTGAGGAGGGCTATGGGGCGATAGGAGGTTAGGTCCTTGTGGTCCTTCCCGGGCTTGGGAATCATAACCACGTTGGCCTCCTTCCATGGGGATGGGAAGTAACCTGCAAGCAAACAGCAATTAAAAATCATGGTGATTGCGGAAATGGCGGGAGGAGGGAGGTGGCGGAGAACACGGCGGGTTGGGGAGTCGATCCCGGGGGCGGAGTTTTTCCCGGAAGCGATTGCGGTGGTGGTGTCATCGTCGGAGATGGGGTGAAGGATTTCGGGAACGAAATCTGGGGTGGGTTCGGGGAGGGGTTGGGGGATGTGGTAACTGGGAAATACTCCCTGGTTTCCGTTGACCAGACGGTTGGTAGTCTGGAAGGCGCCCGCGTCGAATAAGGGATCCTCCGGAACATGGTGGGCTAATTCCAGCGTCTCGGCGAAGATGTCGGCCTGGTGCTGGGCGTCCACGACGATTTCTCCCTGGTGGTGCAGAGGGGTAGTTGTCGACTTGCGTTGACCGGTGAGGATCTGAAACTTCTTCCAGAAGCGAGATCCCTGGCGGTAGTCCAGCTTTTTGATCAGTGTGTGCTGCCAGTACTGACCTACTGCTGCCAGACATGGACCTTCACCAAAGCAAATATTGACAAGCTCATTAAGACACAAAGAGCAATGGAAAGATCTATGCTGAATATCAGTTTAAAAGACAGGAAAACTAACACCTGGATCCGACAAAAAACAAAAGTAAAAGATGTAGCTGAACATGTAGCAAAGCTGAAGTGGAGCTTTGCAGGCTACAATGCAAGGCAGAATGACGAAAGATGGAATGCTGTGATACAAAGATGGAGACCATACATGGGTAAAAGGAACAGAGGAAGACCTAAATGAGATGGGTCGATGACCTGAAAAGAGTGGCTGGCTTTGGATGGATGAGAGCAGCTCAAAACCGGAAACATTGGCATGAATTGGAAGAGGCCTATGTCCAAGGATGGACAATGGAAGGCTAATGAAGAAGAAGAAGAAGAAAGTCCAGCTTTGCGCACTCCGAGTTCCAGCGAGCTTCGCGAAACCTCATTGTTTGCAGCCGGACGATGGCGTTCAACCGGTTCCATTGCGTTTTCACTAGGGGGTCTCGAGTGCGGGCGAACTGGCGGTACAGGCGTCTTTTTTCCTTGATCAGCCGGACGACGTTCGGAGGCAAGGGTGGGCGGTCCGTGTCGATGATTTTCTCGGGGACGGAGTTCTCCACGGCATCCTGTATGACAGAAGTAAAATTAGTAACTACCCTGTTAAGTTCTTCTAGATTTGCGGGACGAAGGATTCCCCTGTATCCGGTCTCGACAGCTTCACCGAACTCATCCCAGCGGGCATTCTCCCAATCCCGAAACTTCTTGATCGTCGCCATGCGTGGAGGCGGGTTGACGATGTCAGAGGTGGCCGTTGGAGGGAGATGATCGCCGGCGATTGAAGTTCCGATCACTGCTTCGTCCGAGAAGTGGGCGGTGAGACGGTCTGAGACTAGGATGTGGTCTATGATGGAGGAGCCTAGGTGGTTAATAAAAGTGGGGCTGGTGTTGGGGATGCGGGAAAGGTCGAGACGGAGAAGGCAGTCGGTCAGGGCTCTCCCTTTCGGGTTGGTTCCGTGGTCTCCAAAGGCAGTGTGGCGGGCGTTGAGGTCTCCCATCACGATGGCTCGTGGGAGCGAAGCGGCAAACTCCAGAAAGTCCACCGGCAGGGGATCCGCCGGAGGGACGTATATGGCGAAGACGTGCGTCGGCCCGGCGGGCGTATGGAGGATGGCCCCGCAGCACTGGAGATCTTCGTGTTCCTCTGGCAACTGAAATTCAGAAAAGGAAAGGCGATTAGACAGAGCTAGTGCAACTCCGTGCATACCCCTGATTCTATCCTTCCTGTAGCAGTGGAATCCTGTTATGGTGAGCGACTGGGAGGGCCCCAACTTTGTCTCGTTTATCCCCAGCACGTGGATTCCGTCGGTCTGGACCAGGTTCTCGACCAGCGGGCGTTTGCGGAGCCATCCGCAGGTGTTGACTGTTCCGAACTTCAAGTCCATGAACGGTTTCGGTCAGAGTGGAGGGCGATGACAGCGTCTACTTCGTGAGGGAGACGTGGACGTAGTTTCCGGCGTAGGATGCGGAGACCTGTAATCCGAAGAATTGGGAAATTAGTGGGCGTAGAACAGCTTGGACGTGCTCTCTACGGGTAGGGAAAAGGTTGAGGAGGGAAGTGATGGTGAACCTGAGGAAGGTGGTGAGTTCGGAGGAGGGGGAGCGGTCGGCGTCGGCGCGTTCTTCAGGCGTCTGGGCGTCGGCCGTCTTCAGGAGGACAATCGCTTCCGGTGTGGCTGGCTCTTGTGGTCGGTTGGGGCACTTCATCGAGAAGACGACGTGGTCACCCCCGCAATTGGCGCACTTGGTTACGGATTCCGGTTTGCAGCTTGCAGTGGCATGGTTTCCTCCGCAGATTCCGCAGACGGTTCTCTTCTGGGGACAGGTGTTGGTGGCGTGGTTGAACTGCAGGCATCGACCGCACTGGATGGGTTGAGGTTTGGGTGCGTGGGAGGGTTCGGCTGAGTAGGTGTGAGAATACATTCTCAGGCCGAAACCAAGAAGCCTGTCTAGAGACGCCTTGCAACTGGTTACAATGCGGATCAGACGGGTATCGCGATCCGTGGCCTTTGATCGTATTCTCCACACTTTATCGGCCTGGAGGTTGGAGGAGGCGATGGATTCCCTGACATCTTCGGGGGAGATGTCAGGTTGGACATCTCGGAGGACACAGGAGAAGGTGGGGGCCTTGGGGGTGTGTGGGGGCCTAGTGGCGGTCCTGGAGGCGATCCGGAGGGGCTGTCCGACTTATTCCCCGACGGCGGCGAGCCGCTGGCGGAGATCCTCTTGGTGAGACGAGATCTTGGCTGTGCCGTTGGAATACACGGTCACGTTGCTGGCAGTAAGGTTGACCTTCTTGAAGAGCTCCTCGAGGGCCTTGGGGGTGGCGGCGTTCCTTGGCAGGCCTGAAACAAAGAAAGTTTTAATTAAAGGTCGTGATGTGGAGGAGGCGGAGGAATTGGTGGAAGAGGTGGAAGAGTGCCGACGCCGCTGAGCGGTGGTCCATTCGTTGGCGACGGGTTGAGGAGAGGGAGGAGGATCCATGGGCCTGTCGACGGCGACGTCCATCAGCCCCGGTAGAGGCTGAGAGACGACGGTGGCGGCAGGGATGGCGGCGGCAGGGGTTGCGGCGGCAAGGATGGCGGCGGCAGTGGCGGCGGCGGTAGCGTCGTCTGCGGCGGGTGCGGTGATGTTGGCGTTGGGGGTGGCGGAGTTGTCGACGGCTTTGTTCCTCTTCTTCAGCTTCGTCTTGTCCCTCAAATCCGGCGGCGGGCCAACCTTCTGGGCGGTTCGGCTTGAGCTCGATCCTAAGACCGTCTCTAGCGTCACCGTCTTGGAGCGGGTGGCGTACTCTGTCCGAAGGATGGTTGGCTTGGCTGGGAGCGGCGACTTCTTCGGAGAGCGGACGGTAGACATCTCGGTGGTGGCGGCGATGGGCGTCGGGACGGCTGAGAAGGTGGTGGTAGTGGTGGTGGTGGTTGAAGCTATGCAAGCATAGCTTCGTGGAGGGGTTCGGGTAACAGACATCGCGTTATCCCTAAGAAAATATTTTTCTAAGAGCGAGCCGGAGAATTGAAAAATTCTCCGGACTCAAATCGATGCGCTGCCGGCTGGCTTCCTGGAGCTGGAGGCGGGCTGGCGGTGTTTCTGTACGGTTAAAACCGGACAGAAAAAACTGAGCTCGAACAGCACAAGTGTACAGTTCGAGAACTCAGAGCGGAATGACGTTAATAGGCGACTATCAACCTTATATGCGCCCTGAAACATAGAGTCGTGTTTCGGCTGCACTTGCCACGGTAATCTGAACGTTCCTCGCGTCTACACGCCCGACTGCGATCGGCACGACATGGTGTTAAAATTTTCAATTTTTTTTACGAAACTAGCCATCGGATTAAGAATTTGAAAAAAGCATTGTAATTCTCGATCTTCGATCTACAACGTTTGTAGAAACGATTTTTTTGATTAACTAAAAGGTTCTCGACTTAAGACAAATTAAAGTATATCACAGTTAGCATTGTATATGGTAATTTTAAAAAATAACAAAATATATTTCTGATTAAAATATTGATTTAAGATTTTAGCAGATACATGCCCAGGTGACGTGGATGTAAAACCCACAAAAATTGTTTGCAAATTTTTCAAAAATCACCCCCCGCCACCCCCTGCGCAGGACGATTTTTGGACGACCAGGCGATTTTGCATTCTTAAGGGATGGGGAATGATTTGAAGTGGGTCTTACATTTTAGCAACAAAGTGCAAACGGGATGACACGATAGAAGAAGCTTTTTACTCTACTAAAAGGCGCTGGTCCATTTCCCACTGTACTGGGGTGGAATGACTAATAATGCAATCGCTGTGATGAGAATCGTAGATAAAGTACTTTAAATAGTCTATCGAATTGATAAAAGTTTATAGCGATCGGCGTTAGCGTTTTTTTTGGAGCGGTTGCATCTTTAAAATTATCAGCAGTAATAGTAGAGTGCTCAGAGGCTCAAAATGTCATCCTGTGGGGGTTTAAAGACTAAAAGCTGACACCTGTCTAAATCGACAGTTTATATATAGGTTAACTTCCAAAAAAAAGTTGTCCAAAGATTGTCCTGTGCAGAAGGGCGTTATTAAAAATTTTCGAGTTATGTAGTGCATCAGATAGCCGAAGCTCAAATCTTTCTTTGGTAAAAATTTTAAAAACTTTTCTGTGGCGGTTTGACTGTAAAAAAATAAATAATTTTCCAAAAAGCATTGTGTCTTATGGGAAGCGCAGAGTTTAAGGGCCTGTATCTCGGTTCGAAGCTCGCTAAAAACTAATTCATTTTGCCGTATTTGTACGTTTTTCACTCCATAAGTCGGAAAGTAAGCCTCAAACAAAGAAATGTTATTCTTTAACAATTGAAGGCCGATGCTTTCTGATTACGACAGAACTTTTTAATATAATTTTAGTGAAATAATAACACGAGTTTGATTAAAAAACGAATGCAACTACAAAATCTGTAAGCGATTGAAACTCAAACCTCGATCACCCTCTCTTACCGCACTATGCCCCGCGCTCGGCAGTTACCCAAGTTTGCGACCATCATTTACTTTGTCAATAATTTTACAGTTAGTTCACAACAGTGAAACACACCTGTATGGGCCGCGATGGAACACATATTTGTTCAACTTCTAATTTTAAATTATATTAACAAACTTTATGCACTGCTTTTCGGTGCGTCTCAACTGCGTATCTAATAATACGGCATTTTGCTTGGGATACATTATATTTATATAGGGTGAAATTATCAGAGTTTCAAAGATCAAATCAAATTACATGCAAATTCTGAAATGGTATTACTAATTCGAAAATAGCGATCGTTAGTTAAGGTAATGTCTTAATGATACATATTATTTAAGTCAATGTTAGGTCGCAAATAATGTTTACTAATTTCTTTCAGTGCACGTTTAAAGACAAATTACAAATATGCAAAAATATATGAATTAAAAAGTTATAGACTGTTTACAAACGACCTGTAAAATAAAACTGTTGACGAATCAATGATAAAACTGCGGTAAATCAAAACTATAGACCATGATAAGTTTGCCGCGATTATTCAAATTTAGCTTAGTACCGTTTTAGTAACCAACAAAATATTGCAGCTGCGCTGTAATTTTTAAGAAAGGTTTTACACCAGGCTCAGTTTAACTCATGTTCTAGGCACCAGGTATCGAGCGACGCGCCCCCATAGCGGCTAGAACTTCGTCCTCAAACGTTTTCCCCGTAATGGTTAGACATCTTACTAAATACTTCAATAGTTATGTTAGTGTTAACAATATGTGTCTTATTTAGAAAGAGCACCTTATCTAACAGGATATGTATGTTTACTTCACACTTCCCTTTAGGATGTTTACTGTTTATGTCTTAAAGCACCCCTCGGATAAGAAAACGCGTAAATAATAGTGTTCTTTAGTTTTAGATTCAGTTTTATATTGAACTCAGAATTAACAACATCTATGTAATCAATGTAACTCCGACGTTTAGTTAATAAAATTGTATTTTTTTATTAATCTAAAAAGTCGTTAAATTAAATGGCGCAGTCGTTTGGATAGTGAAAGAAGAAAAACTCGACGCAAATTTCCTCGAGAACTTCTTGTGTTTCTACACTTAATTCACTAATAAAAGTATCCGCCCAAGCAACGGACAGCATCGCCGAAGTTTGCACGCTTCACTCCAAGACAAGCATCGCTGACAGGTGTGCGAAGAATACCATTCTAACGCCTCACCCCGGTGGACAGCATCGCCTAAGATTGGACGCTTCACCCCAGGACAAGCACCGCCGACAGGTGTGTGAAGAATACAATTCTAACGCCTCATCCCGACAACGGTACATCCAACATCGAATACCCGAGTCAACCCTTCGAAGACTACATCGCTTCATCCTCCTAGCATCTAAGAAAACCAAGAATGAAAACTACACTGATATTCTTGTAAGTAAAAGAAGTTTTTCTTTACTAATCTGCTTACAGGAAAAGTGAAGTGGATTTATAATTAATATTAATTAGCTCACTTTGCCGAGCATAAGCAACTAAAAATTGTTAAAATAATCAATTTAGTATATACGCAACTTTTATGATTATCTAATATACTTGTTTCTTAAAATTGTCAGGACAATTGAGAAGAGTTATTATTTACCATAAAAGCAATTGCAACTCTTAAATAAAATTATAAAAATCAAACTGACCCAATTTAAAACAAAACTAGAATTAAGAAGTAGAATTGTTGGTTGTTAGTTTAAATACTTAAGCAAAATTTATTACCGTGATTGAAATCAAAATTTATGCCAGTAATCGACGATTTAATAAATCAAATAAATCAACTGCAAATTATTGAATAACCAATCATGCAGAACCAACAACAACCACCAGCTGGGATCTATCCACCAGGTTTTCACGCATCTCTCTTGCAAAACATACCTGAGTATGATGGCAATCCTACAAAATTGGTAAAATATTTACGTCAAGCAGGAGTTATCATAGATCAATTCTCTGTAGCCGATAACAACGCATATATTAATCATCTGTTATTATCCACTGCATTGGGAAAACTAACAGGTGCAGCCGAATCAGTCACCCTTGGCGTTGACATTACCACCTGGCAAGATTTAAAAAGAATTTAAGAAAATAATTTTGGTGATACAAGAAGCGAAGACGCTTTATTGCAAGACCTAATGAGTTTGTATCAAAAAAATGAACATCCTGTTGAATTCTACAACAAATGCATCCAAGCAAAAACCTCATTGCTAACACATCTACAAACTACCGAAGCAAACGCCGCAATCAGATTGGCAAAAACCAATCAATATATTAATCTTGTGAAAAATCAAATTTTTATTGGTTTAAAAGAACCATTTGGAAGATACATCCGTTCAAGAAATCCAGATAATATGGAAGACGCCATCAAGATAATACAACAAGAAGAAGATATTGAATACCGTAGAAAACAAATTTTTAAACACCCTAATAACACCTCAAATGAAAAATCAATACAACAAAGAAACATACCTACAAATAATTACCAACGATCTCCACAACCGTTTGTATCGCATTACAATTATTCCAAACAACCTACACAACGTTTGCCGAATATAACACCAATGAAATTTCCCGGAAACCAATTTTCGCAAAAAGCATTCTCACCTTTCGAGAAAAATCGAAAAAAGGGACCTAATGTTTTCAAGCCTACTGGACAATTAAATCAAGTAAAGCCAACCAACACCTATGGAAACATCCGCAATTCAACCTGTACCGAAACGAATCGCAAGTCAACAAATAGGTAATCCAAACAGAAAACCATTCTACAATCAGAATTACCTACAACAAAGTAATCAGCCGCGTAACTTTCAGTCGCAAGAATTATTCTACACGACCGACCCCTCAGAAGAATCAAATTTGGATCTCGAATTTTACGATTATACACCTGAATATACTTTTAGTCACATGACCCCTAACGATATGGACTTTCCGCAAGATCAACAATTCTTTGAACTTGAAGATAATCAGCCGGAAGAAGAACAATTTAATAATGAAGAACTAAATTTTTACCTAGTAGCCTCGGAACACCTGAGTTAGTAGAAATAAATGCAAGCAACGCTCTACATTTACCGTACATACCTAGAACAAATAGTAAATTTATGATTGATACTGGTTCCACAAGAACTCTTGTTAATCCTTCATTTATATACCAATACTTCCCGGAACAAATTCAGAACGAAAATTTTCAAATCAGTACGGCTCATGCAACTACAGAACACGATGAAATCGCTTATATACCAATTCCAGAAATTTTTGGACAAGAATCTTTACATAAAGTTTACCTGTTCAATTTTAACAACAAATACGATGGTTTAATCGGAATCGACTTATTACAACACGTCCAAGCAAACCTTGACTTTTCAAAAGGAATGATTACAACACCAAATAAACAAGTTACAATGCATTTACCTAACAAAGAATACCAAACACTACAAATCACAAGCATAAAAAATGTCCAAAAACCACAAGCCTTAAAACATGCCATTGTTGTGCCTCCAAGATGTGAAAAAATAATTAAATTGCCAACAAATTCTAATGTTAAAGAAGGCGTACGTTCCAAAAGAAATTTTGGCGAACATTTACAAATTCCTGATGCAATAGTAAAAATTGAAAATAATTTGTTTACTACTACAATTATTAACACCAGCAACCGCGAATATACAATGACATTAATGGACCCTGTACCTATAAAAGCTTTAGAAAAAGAAAATAATATTCACTGCAATAATGTGCAAATAGATATTAAAAATACAACAAAGCTTTTACGAAACAATTTAAAACAATTACGTACAAATCACTTAAATGAGGAAGAAAAAACATTACTTATGAATCTATGTGAAGATTTTAAAGATATCTTTTACCATCCCTTTATCTGCCACCAATTTAACAAAACATCACATAAGAACAAAAACAAATGAACCAATATATACTCGTAATTATCGTTATCCATACGTCCATAGAGAAGAAGTAAAAAACCAAATGGACAAAATGTTAAAAGAAGAAATAATTTCACCGAGTGAATCACCGTACAATGCACCCATTTGGGCTGTACCAAAAAAGGAAGATGCATCCGGAAAAAAGAAATATAGAATTGTCATTGACTACAGGAAATTAAATGAAAACACCATTGAAGATAAATTCCCGATTCCCCAGATAACAGATATATTGAATAAATTAGGCAAAGGTAATTATTTTTCGACACTTGATCTCGCATATGGTTTCCACCAGATAGAAATTAATGACGAAGACAAAGAAAAAACAGCATTTTCCACGGAAGATGGTCATTTTCAATTCAATAGAATGCCATTTGGATTGAAAAATGCCCCCGCCTCTTTTCAGAGATTGATGAATAATGTCCTAAAAGGCCTAAATGATACTCAGTGTTTAGTCTACCTGGATGGCGTTATCATTTATTCCACATCTTTGACCGAACATATGCAACGATTGAAAAATGTATTTAACCGTATAAGACACTGCAACTTGAAAATTCAATTAGACAAGTCCGAATTTTTACGCAAAGAAGTAGATTATCTTGGATACGTTATTTCACCAGAAGGTGTAAAAACAAATCCGAAGAAAGTTGACGCTATAAAAAAATATCCGCTACCCCACAGCAATAAAGAAATAAAAGCATTTCTAGGACTTGCTGGCTACTACCGACGATTCATAAAAGATTTTGCCAAACTTGCCAAACCTATGACAACATGTCTAAGAAAAGGAAGAAAAATAATTCACACTCAAGAATTCATCGACAGCTTCAATAACATTAAACAAATATTGTGCAACGATCCCGTTTTGATATATCCAGATTTCAATAAGCCTTTCGAAGTAACCACGGACGCGTCAGGTTTCGCAATTGGCGCAGTATTTAGTCAGAATGACAAACCGATATCTTACGCAAGTCGCACCTTGAATGACACCGAAATTCGTTACTCGACCATTGAACGAGAATTATTGGCCTTGGTCTGGGCTGTGAAATACTTTCGCCCGTATTTGTATGGAAGAAAATTTATCTTAACTACTGACCATCGACCACTCGTTTGGCTCAATTCGCTAAAAGACCCTAATAGCAAGCTGATTATGTGGAAAATTAGGCTCGATGAATACAATTACGAAATTAAATACAAACAAGGGAAAACCAACCATGTGGCAGATGCACTTTCTCGAATTCAAATCAATCCCATAACTTTAGAAGAAATAGATAACAGATCAATAATAAACAATGCAGATCCCGACATCGATGATCTACTGAGAGAAATAGCGGAAATTGAAAGAAGTGACCGGCTAGAGACGCCTCCGCCTCCTTCAAAAATCATACCACCATCATTGAGAGCATCTTCACCTGTAAACTACGAAGATTTTATCGATGCAACAATAATTGAAAGAGAACCCGAAGATCAAACCGAGGTCACAACACACTCACAGATTGATTCTAATTCAACAATACCCGTAAGTGAAGAACCACTACAAATACATACACGACAAATCATATTTATAAAATCGAAAAATAACAATCAACATATAACAAGAAGGAAAATCGAAGACCACTTACAGCTATATGTACCTGTGAAGGAAAATAATGACAATCAAGAACAATTTAATAAATTAATCACTCAATACTGTGAACCTAAGAAACGTTATTACTGCCTATTTCAAATAGATGAAGTATATCAAGAATTTTGCAACTATATTACACAGATTACTAATGAAAACACACCTACATTTTATAAATGCATAAAACAAGTCAAGCATGTAGAAAATGAAGACGAAAAATTAATACAAATTGCAAACTACCATGAAGGTAAAACAAACCACAGAGGTATAGAAGAAACCCTAGAAAAATTGAAACGTTGCTATTTTTGGAAAAATATGAAAGATTCAATTAAGAAATATATTAATAACTGTGACACCTGTAACAGACAGAAGTACAACAGGAAACCAAATAAAGTTCCCTTTAATCTTACAGAAACAACAAACAGACCATTTCATACTATTCATATGGACATCTTTTACATTGACAAAGAAATGTTTCTGACAATAATCGATAATTTTACAAGATATATGCAGATTTTCCCAATCAAAACACGCAATATGATAGAAATAGCCGAGAACATGTTGCACTACTTTTCTATATTTGGGACTCCGACAAAAATAATAGCTGATAAAGAATTTGATACGAATATATTAAAAAATCTATTCCAATCTCATAAAATACGACTACACATCACAACTATTGACCACCACGAATCTAATTCGATAATCGAAAGGGCACATTCTACTATCATAGAACATTATCGCATATTGAACAGCGAATATCCCAAAGAAACACCTGTAAAGAAAATAAGATACGCGACCATTGGTTATAATAAATCCATTCATTCAGTAACCAGCTATACCCCTTATGAACTGCTTTATGGTCATACCGAAGCTAAGAATCCATTAGACATAGATTTTAATGAAAAATACTATGAAAATTATGTAAAAGACCATAGAGATAAACTCAAGTATATCTACGCTGAAGTAGTGAATAAAACCTATGAGAAGAAGGAAAAATTAATAAGTAATTTAAACAAATCAAGGACATTACCACAGATAAAAGAAAATTGTAAGGTTTACTTAAAAAATAGTAGAAGAGGAAAACAGCAACCCAGATTCTTAGGCCCTTATAAGATAATAAACATATCTGATAAAAATGTTTGCGTAATAGAAGATTTAAATACGAAAAAACAAAAATCAGCACACTTAAATGAACTATTAATTACAAATTCGGATTTATCGTCTGGACACTCGCTTACTCCCACACCAAATTATTAGAAGATGTAAAGTTTATCGATCTAGCTGATAACAAAGGAATGTATCCTTTAAAATTAGGAATAGCAAAAATACAACACTCAAAATGGAAACTAATAAAATATAATGATTACAGTGCTATCTTAGAGGAACACAAAGTTTTGAAAAATCATATCAGAATATTTACGGAAATGTTAAAATATTCAAATCATACGTACAAAACTAATGACAAAATAATTATAAAAAACCAATCCTAGGTACGTATTGCATTACAATCCCAGAAACCTGTTCAGTCACTGTAAATAATGAAATTCTGAAACCGATACACGATAAAATTTTATTAAGCACTCTAGAATTACCAAATGTTAATGTGTTAGAAATAAGTAAATTAAATATAGAAATCAAAAATATTACACTTAATCATATAGACTTGCAAAATGTAAATAAAATCTATGATCAATTAAAAATATTACCTGATAAATTTATGGAAAGAAAAAATACTCATCATTCATTGTCAATTAGTGCAATTAGTATAAGTACTATTATAGTTATTTTATTAATCACTTTTATTATTGTGTTTGCATGTAAACGTAAATTTCTCTGTGCTAAACTGGAAGAATTATTAACCAAAATTAATAACGATAAAGTAAATTCAGAAATTCAACTTGCTCATATTGTTAAAGAAAATATTTAACTTTATTTTTGAAAGATTTCGTTTCGCTGTATCTTTCATCTGGCGTTGGAGGAGTTATGTTAGTGTTAACAATATGTGTCTTATTTAGAAAGAGCACCTTATCTAACAGGATATGTATGTTTACTTCACACTTCCCTTTAGGATGTTTACTGTTTATGTCTTAAAGCACCCCTCGGATAAGAAAACGCATAAATAATAGTGTTCTTTAGTTTTAGATTCAGTTTTCTATTGAACTTAGAATTAACAACATCTATGTAATCAATGTAACTCCGACGTTTAGTTAATAAAATTGTATTTTTTTATTAATCTACAAAAGTCGTTAAATTAAATCAATCAACGGTGCTAGTGGCAAGATGCTTATCGTTCGGCCTTCGAAGTCGTGCACCAAAGCACAAAGTAGTAATACACGTTAATTAATTAATTAATTTGTCGCGCTTTTTGCTACTTGTATTTCATAACCTAAAATATTTGGTAGAGGTGGTAAAGCTATAATGAAGTAGATTATGTTCTGTGGTCATAAGCAATATTTGTTATTTATTGTCATGATTGACAAACGTTTTGATGTCACATTAACTCATAAATTACATATTTTTTAAAATTTGATAGCAAATTAAAATATGGAATTTGGTATTGGAAAATTAACCACAAATAGTTTTTCGATTTCCGAAGAGAAGTTAGAGCAGCAAGAAAGGGGAGAACGATGAACGCTGTAATATTATAATAATCGTGTTAGTAAAGATAATTTGTTTATTAATTAATTACTAAATATAATTTAGTTTATAACACTGATTTGAATGTGGATTTTGGCGGGAATATGACGTCATAGCGCGCCCTAGTGATACTAGTAGAGAGTTTTCGGTTTGTACTTGTCATATTTCAGTGAGCTTTCAGATTTGTACAGCCATTCATCCACAGATTATATACTTCTCCAGACGAATAAAGACAATGTTAAGCACTGGTACACATATGGTAACGCCATCTCTTGTTTAAAAGCACAACTATCGGTTTTGATACTAACCTATATGGTAAAAATCCCGGCTAATATTTCAATTTTAAAATTTTTAAAGAATTAGTACCAGTTCAGCTTCAATGTAAATATTGATTTTAACTGCAAATAAACCTGTTTAACGATTTATTACCAGTTACAACCAAAATTATATGCATATTATTTTACTTTTTTATTTTAATTAAATGTAATAAAAAATATACAGTTGTAGTAGAATTTACTTATTTAAGAAAAACAGTAGATAGTTATACAATTTATCGGCTATACTCCAATGAGTTTAAGTTATCCGTAACAAAATAAATACAGTATAAAACGTTACGTAACAACTACCATTAGTAATAAACACGTCGTTAATATTCATTTTAGAAAAAAATGTTTCGAATAAAAGTTGCCCATGAAATTTTTATCTACATGTAAACAAACCAAAAAAAATTTTTGTTCACTTGTTTCAGTTATGACGTCACGCGATATTTTTTAAAAACGAACCTATTAATTTATTTCCACTATTTGAAAGGCAATTTTTTTCTCTTTCTAATGATATAAAAATATTATGGGGTTACGTAACAATTTTTTCGAGAAAACACCGCTTAAAAGTAATAGTCTAAAATTTATCAACTTCACCATGGAAAAACAGATGGTGTTTAAGGTAAACAATAACGGGACGTTATAAACAAAAATCGCGCTATAAAAAAAGGGAGTGAGTTAGAAGCATGGAGAAACAGTTTTTGTTTAGTTAATATTTACACTATTTGGTTCAGGATTTTCCCTTTATGGTGATATAAAACTATTATGGGGTTACATAACAACTTTTTGGAGAAAATGCCACTTAAAATGTTAATCTAAAATTAATCAACTTCACCATGGAAAAACTTACTTAATGAGGTTGATTAAAACTTTAAGCGATGTCTTCTCAAAAAAAATGTTATGTAACACCACATAATATTTTTATACCATCATAAAGAGAAAAAATTCCCTATCAAATAGTAGGAAAAAATTAATACCGGGTGATCGTAAAAAACATGATTCAGAGCAGGCCATGACCGAAGTGTTAAAGTTGGCAATACGTAATAAAAGCCAATTGTCAAATGTTGACAGCTGTAAAAATTTTTGGTTAGATACATTTAACTTAATGTATTTACCCAAAAATTTTTACAGCTGTCAACATTTGACAATTGGCTTATATTACGTATTGCCAACTTTAACACTTCGGTCACGGCCTGCTCTGAATCATTTTTTTACGATCACCCGGTAGGTTCGTATTTAAACAACCCACTGCGTGGTGTAAGCTTCTATACTATATGAATAACATTTGTGGTAAAAATTTTGACGGAGAAGTTTGTTAGTTAATTAATATCGGTAAAAAAGATTTTAAATTGTGACTCGATCTTTATCTGCCCATCGAAATCTCAGATAGATTTCAAAAAATTTTGTTCTACCTTTTTTGTAGAGCGGAAAATTTTCGGTCATGCGAGAATAAGACCGAAGTATATTTCCAAATTTACTAGTTTGGACTGTAGATATTTATCAAAAGTGCCTTCGTTTGCAATGACTACAGGATCAGCTCCTGCACACCGGTTAATAATTAATTAGGTAAAAATATCTAAATGTTGTTTAAAAATTCTAATAAAAATTGCATACTATCTACTGATTATAAAAGAAACGTTTTAACATGGTAGGCAGATGAAGCTCGAACCACACTTTAAAATCTTTTTTACTGATATTAATCAACTAACAAATTTCTGTCATTATTTTTACCACATATTATAATCATATTGCATTTACACTTTACTTCATTTGTTATCCAAATAACGACACTGAACGATCAGGACCTACTACACTGATTTAATGAAATTTGGGATTCGATACCTAGGTATTATGAAAATATCATCGGACAAAAAAGTTTTTTTTTACGGTGTGGAATCAAAAGTTAAATATGTTTGTTTGGTATAATTGTTTCCACAAACTGAATTTAAAAAATTTAAGAATAGAGAATGCTGGAGGGCGCGAAAACTAATCAAAAGCTTTTTTTATCGAACACTAGCTTCGACATAATATTATGCAGAACTGGCAGAATTTCACCCATTTCCACGTGCTGTAAATTTCTTGAACAGCTAGGGCCAGGCTCTTCATGAAAATAAGTGCTTTTTGTTCTTCTAAAGTACCTACAATAGAAAGTTAGTAGTTAATGTAGTTGCAAATGTAGCTAAGATTACATATTAAATACGGTATACGTACTTATGTTCCGCTACCAAAGAGGAAGAAGACGCTAACAGGTTCTTGACTACTAGTACTAGTAGTTGTAATTAATGTTACAGAGGAGCTGTAATTGTAAGTACTGTAAACGATACTTTCTACTTAAATCTTTAAATTAGTTACCATTTAAATGCAAGTTTGAAACTGCATTCCGGTGAAACCGTTTACTTTCTGTATCATAATACATATTATGGTTCAAAATGGCAACGACTTACTCCTCTCTTTTTGTGAACCATTTCTGGAGGTAAAGTTCGTCAATATCTGAATGAGTTGGTATTATTAAGCGAAATAAGTTTGTTTCTTTTTCTAATACAGGTAACGGTATTAATTTATAACAGTCAAATTGTTCTTCTTTAATCAAAGGTATTCCAATGATAAAAACTAGTGTTGAGTTTTCTGTAAGCTTTTATATTTAATATTTGCTCGTAATAAGCAATATTATTAATTTCATTAGGGAAAGGCAATTTATATTGATTGTTGAGATGGTTTTCAATATTATCTATTTCCAACATTAAATCAACAATTTCGATAATTGATGGGTGAAATTATTTATTGGTACATCAATCTGAAGATTGAGTAGATTCTGTAACAAATGATTGCATCTTTTCTTTATGAGAATTAACATAATTGTCATAATATTTATCATAGTTTAATTCATTCGGATTATCTGCTGAAGTGTGTCCAAATAATACTTCACGTAGTGTATGATGGCATAATAAAGTTTAATTTTTGTGTCTTCCTTAGGGTGAATTAAATTTAATTTACGATAATGTTCTAATAGAGTTGAATAGAAACGTTCAATTATACTATTTGATTCATGATGTTTAGGGGTAAGTAATATGAAAATATATTTTGTGTAATTGTAGTCTATGAAGGTCTATGATCTGTTTCTAAAGTAAATTTGCGTCCATATAAATAGGGTCGAAAATACTGAGTATCCCATACTAAAGCTAGGAGTTCACGCTCAATAGTGGGGTATTTTGTTTCTGTTTCATTTACAGTACGACTAGCATAAGCGATTGGATGTCCTTGTTGTGACAAAACCGCTTCAATTGATACACCAGAAGCAATATAGTAGCCTAACAGTCCTAAGAAAGTTACGAGTTTTAACGAGAAACTAATTAAAAATAATAAAATTTATTTTTAATTAAAACGGAGTTACATTAAAATGTTACAAAAGCAATGTCAGAGCTTAAACTAACAGCATAACTAACTTCTAATAGCGTGTAAAATGCTTATATAAACGAAAGTAGCATAGACTGCAGAATGCAGTTTTATCTTGGTTTCATATTTATCTAGCGTTACTATTCTAGGTACGTAACTCCTCCACCCTTAGATGGAAATATAAATTTGGAAAATTTTATTTTCTAATTCGACTTTCGACAACATGTGCTAATGGCACAGCATGTGGTTTTTCAATTAATTCAATTTCAGTATTCTTGATTTTATTAATTTTAGGAATAACTTTTTGGTAAAAGAGTTTACATTTACACATGAGTACAACAACAATAATTATTATAAGCATACATATCAATAAACTAGTACTTATCGATCCAATGGCCAAATGATGTGTCTTATGAATATTTTGGATGTCCTTGTTTTTATTCCTCTTTAACTGATTGTAAACCATGTAGATTGACATGTTTTAAATTGATTTGATTAATTTCTTGCTTAGGGGTTAGACTTAAATCTAAAGCATCAATATGAGGTAAATAACTATCTTTAATATCTACGTTAATATTATGATTAATTAATAACTCATTTTCTTGTATTACAACATAACAAGAGCTGGGCATGATTAACATTTTGGTGCCGATTAAATGTTTTTTATATTCATTAAGGGCACATTTTACAGTAATAATTATCTGGTAAGGGGTTGCGATAATCCATTGGTTATCTATTATTTGAATTATCTTATAGTTATCAAGCCTGAAAGAATACATGTTACATGTTTTGTTAGGTATAAAAGACAACAATTGTGTTTCACATAACAGTTTATTAGGTATCGAAAGTGGTATTGATTTTTTACAAAAATATTCATTTTCTTTTATTTCGAGGCACTGATTGTTTGTTATGGGTATACTTTCTTCTTCGGAGTGAAGGATTTGGTTGAAATGTGGTAAGATCATATGAAAATTATTATTGGTAGAAATGGGAATAGGACTTAATTTATACCTTAGGTATTTGGTTTTTGTGATAAGAGGTATTTCAAGAATGAATGTAATTTGTTCTTTGATTTGGTAGATTTTTACATCTATGATTTTTTCGTAATTAAGAATTTGGGTCTTATCGATGGGATATGGTAAAGATAAATATCTTTTGATATTATTTTCTTGTGATTCCATTAACAGCTTATTTTCTATAAATTGTAGTCCCTGGGTTAGGTCTTCGTCTCCTATTAGAGCGGGATGTAGGTCATTTGTTTTTGCAAATACGAACGCTGTTTGCAGATCTTTTAATTTTATTAGAATTAGTTGAAGAAGGGCTATCATTTGATTCATTAGTCCTTGAGCATTTACGATTTCTGTGCTTTGTCTTACTTCTTTTTGTAGAGAGGTTCGCATTTCTTCTAATTTATTTGTAATAAACTCTTGGTTTGAGTACAAATCCTTAATGGTTTCATTGAATTTTTCCATTGTTGTTAAAAGTAGGGATGCTTGATGTTCCATAATTGTCGCATGTTCTTTGGAGGTTTCTTGAAGTTCTTTTATCATATTTTCGTATCGCTGTCCATCTTCTGCATCTAGGTTGCCAGTTACAAATTTGATTATTCATCCTAAACCATCGATGGCCCGTCGTTTGATTCGATGTTTTGGAAATAGGTGTTTAATGAGGTTTTCATTTTCGGCTACCAAAGTGTTCATTATGTTAAGGTAATTGGAATATTCGTAATTAGAGTAATTTCTAGCTTTATAAGTGTTCCTTCTATCGAGGCAAATGGATGATGAACATACGGGGGATATTTCGGGTCTCTTGGTGGTGCGAAGGTTACAATTAAGTTTTTTCACATTTTCTTTTAGATAATTGAACTCATTTAATAGAGGTTCGTAATTATTTTGAGCAATAAGTGTCCAGGTTGATGCTTGTATCAATGTTGGTCCTAATTTCAAGGGGTATAGTCCAGGGTTGTTGGATAAGTCCTGTATGACTACATCGTTGGTTAGGCTTAATGACGTGCAGCAGAGGATTCTGGAATAGAAAGTAATTCGTTAACGTGAGCTTTCCGTTCTTTATTAGATTTTTTATGTTTTAGTTTACAAACGCTGTGATCACATATCTCTAATATTTCGTAGGGTCCAACAAATTTGGGTAGGTGTTTTCCTCCTCTTGTTTCTTGGGATTTTAAATAAACAGTCATTCCTGGTAATAAATTGTGTTGTTTTCTTCCTTTTGTTGATGTGTTTCCTTTTCCTCTTGTTTTTCGCTATGAATTTGTTCATATAGGTCACTTAATTTGTTTTTGTGAGACGTAACGTAATTTTCGTAAAATTTTGTAGTATAATCGAGGTCATATGAATTTCTTGAATCTGTATGTCCGAATAATATTTCTCTAGGGGTATATGCTAAGGATGTATCGCATTATTGTATCCTAAAATTGCATATTGCATTCGAATCTTTGGCGTTTTCTGGGGATGAGTTTCCTTTAATATTCGGTAATGTTCTAGTAATGTAGAATGGGTTCTTTCTAACAAACTGTTAGATTCATGATGTCCGAGTGTGGTTACATGGAATGTCATTTTGTGTATCTCGAATAAATTTTTTAATATGCTCTTATTAAATTCGCCATCAGCAATGATGTTTGAGGGTATCCCATATTTTGTAAAGTAATCTAATATTTTAACAGATAGTTCTAAATTGTTTCGAGTTTCGATTTCATAGGCTTGTACAAATTTCGAAAATTGATCCAGAATTGTTAGAAATATGTGGTTTTCGACGTAGAAAATATCCAAATGTAGAGTGTTGAACGGTTTATTTGCCGTTTCGGTTATGCAAAAAAGAGCTTTAATGGGATTTCTGTTATTATATTTTTGTTTTTTGCATATTTCGCAATTTCTGATGAAGGTATTTATATCATCTTTCATATTTTACCAGTAATATTTTCTTTTTAATTTTTCCAGAGTTTCATGTACTCCTCTATGATTTGTCTTACCTTCATGTTATAGTTCCCATTTTATACTTGAGGAGTAAAGACATGCTGTCTTTGCTCTGATAAGACATCAATTGCAACGCAATACGGACAAGCCCAACTGGCCAAGTGTTACTGTGATAAGTGTTAACAATTACAAACAATATTACTAGTAAAAATTTAAAACATAAAATGTTCCCCTCGGGGAACTTGCTCGGATGTGATAGTAATGGACAACCAGTTTACCAACAAGATAATCTAATGCAAGCCACGTCATTTAATAACCCACAGCAGTACTGTTCTATGCAAGTTGACCAAAATTACCAATCGCAATTTGCTCAACCAAATTATCATTATCAGCAAAAACAGCCTGTAAATAACCCACTATCACAATTCTCTATAAATAATACATATCAACCTTCGAATAACCCAAATTTAAATACACCATATCAAAGCGTTTATCAGCAAATTCAAGAACCACACACAGTACAAGAATTTCAATGGAAAACAGTCGAAAGTAAGAAACGCACCCGCACGGGAAACAATGGAAAAAAACCCTCAACAGAACAAACAATCAAAAATCACAGATTACTGGCTAAATCCTACCAATCGTTTTAGTCCATTAAGCAATGATAATGAAAGCACAGATCAAAATAAAGAATCTAATTCCACAAAACCGGATTACAAACCTCCACCGATATTTGTGTCGGGCGTCAAGATCATTGAGCCCTTATTTAAATTACTAGAAACAATAGCAAAAAACGATTACGAAATCAAAATACTACATAATGACGAAGTTAAAATTATACCAAAAGAAAAATATACGGCTATTGTTAAAGCCCTAAAAGACAAGAATACGGAATTCCATACTTATCAGAGGAAACAAGAACGCACTTTTAGGATAGTAATTAAAAATCTACATCCCACCACAAATCTGGAGGAATTAAAGGCAGAACTAAAATCACATGGACACCAAGTTACCAATATCTGGAATGTAAAACACAGGACTAAAAAAATAGAGTTGTCACTATTCTTTGTTGATTTAAACCCAGCTGAAAACAATAAGGACATAAACAAAATTAATAGACTTGCTCATTCAGTAGTAGTAGTTGAACCTCCTCATGCTAAACGACAAATACCCCAATGTGCTAAGTGCCAGCGTTTTGGACACACAAAAAACTTTTGTAACCACAGCCCAAAATGTATTACATGTACAGGAAACCACGCAACATCTGAGTGTACACGCAAAGAAAGAGATAACGAAGTAAAATGTGTTAATTGCAATGGGAGTCACCCTGCAAACTTTAGGGGATGCACTGTCCATAAAGAACTCCAACAAAGAATGTTCCCGCAACTAAGAAAAAAACAACCGAAAATCATAACCCAGAAACTAGCAAGACAAACCCGACCAGATCTAACGCATGCCCAGGCTGTGAGAGGAAACCTTCCTATATTTTCCAATACCACATTTCAATCACAACAAACACTACCAAGTAATTCATCTGAAGACATACAAGAACTAAAAAAGATGATGAAGGGATTAATGGAACAAATAGGAACGATGTTAAACCTATTAACAACTCTTGTCGCAAAAACCCATAATGGCCCATCACATTAGACTGGCTGAATGGAACGCCAACGGGCTAACACACCACAGAGACGAGTTAATATCTTTCCTTACAAATCAATACATAGACGTTTTACTTATATCTGAATCACACTACACAGACAGAAGCTACATAAGAATTCCAGGATATGCAGTGTATGCAACACAACATCCCGACGGCGGTGCCCATGCTGGTACATCCATCCAATACAGCTTCTTAAAGTCCATTGTTGGACATAAGCCTCCTCTAATGTATTCCAAACTTGTCTATCCTTGGCTTTATTTATCCAGTTTCCAGCTATCCTCTTAACGTCATCAGCCCAGCGGGTTGGCGGTCTCCCTCCGATTCGTTTGTCCTCTCTTGGTCTCCATTCGATTATCCTTTTTGTCCATCGGTTGTCCTGGAATCTTGCTACATGACCGGCCCACTTCCATTTTAGTCTTGCTATTCTTTCGACTATATCCGTTACTCCGGTTCTTTGTCTAATTTCGATGTTAGGTATTCTATCTCTTCGTGTGATTCCAAGAATGGACCTTTCCATAGCTCGTTGCGTTACTCTTAGCTTATTTATTGTCTTTTTTGTTAATGTCAGCGTCTCTCCATAGGTGATGAAGGAAATACGCGCTGCTCCAGTACTTTTCTTTTCAGACATATTGGCGTATCCTTGTTTTTGAGTATGTAACGCAGTTTACCAAAGGCTGCCCATCCGAGACCAATACGACGGTTCATTTCACAGGTCTGATTGTCTCTCCCTAGTCTAATTTCATGTCCGAGATATTTATAGTCAAAAACTTGTTCCATGACTTTATCACTTATTGTTATTTCCCCACTTAGTACGAGGTTCGTCATAATTTTTGTTTTTCCGAAATTCATATCTAACCCTGTCTTTTTTGCTGCCACATTTAGTTCGTTGATCATTTTAATAGCATCTCCGATGTTATTAGCTATGAGGACAATGTCATCCGCGAATCGTAAGTGGTCTAAATATTCTCCATCCACATTTATTCCTATTTTGTCCCAGTTTAAAGTTTTGAAGATATATTCTAAGGTGGTAGTGAATAGCTTTGGGGATATGGTGTCGCCTTGTCGAATGCCTCTCTCGATTTTAAATGTTGCAGTATGTTGATGCATTTTAATACTAGCTGTAGCATTTTTGTAAATGTGTTGTAATAATTTTGTGTATCTGTAGTCTATTCTGCATCCCTGGAGTGCCGATATTATTGCTGGCAATTCAATTGTATCAAAAGCCTTTTGAAAATCTATAAATATTAGGACGAGCGGTTTATTATATTCTATTGTCTTCTCTATTAGCGTTTTTATTGTTTGGAGGTGATCGTTAGTGCCGTATCCCTTTCTAAAACCCACTTGTTCCCTGGGTTGATAGAAATCTAATTTTGTTTCCAGACGTTTGCTGATGATTTTAGTGTAAAGTTTGTATAAATGAGAAAGAAGACTTATTGGTCTATAGTTTCCAAGGTCCAAGATATCACCTTTCTTGTGTAGAATGATGGTTATCGCGTTATTCCATGTAGTGGGAGTGATGCTACTGTGAAAGCATTCGTTGAATAGATTTTAAATAGTTTGCTTCAATTTTTTACCTCCAATTTTTATGGCCTCTATAACTATTTGATCCTCCCCGGGCGACCTGTTGTTTTTCATTTGTGTTATCGCCGCATTTAATTCCTCCTTGGTTATATCCGGCACTTCTTCAGATCCTTGGTTTAGCACCCTTCTTTCGTCATTTTCGGCCTGGACTTCTTCCTCTTTTGTCCACCTGCTTCTGTATAGTTCCCTATAGAATTCTTCTGTTACTTCAAGTATTTTATCTCTGTTGGTCACGGTATTTCCGTCTTTGTCTTTAAGCTTAAATATTGCTTTCCTCCCGGTAGATATAGTGTTTCTTAGTACTTTCATATTTTTATTCTTCTCTATTGTTTCATTTATCTGCACGGTATTGAAGCCTCTTATATCTCTTCTAATTGCTTTAGATATTGTCTCAATTAGTTCTGTTATATCTTGTGGGCTACAAAATAGTGTTTTATTTACAACACCAAACCAAACATTACATTATTGGTGACCCTCGACGTTGACCTTCCTGAGATTTTCAAGCAGAATTCAGAATTTCAAAACTTCCACAAACCACAACATTCAGCTGCTACATCGCCACAGACCTCCGGATCTTCAAGACTCCATTGAATTACAAGATAAGTAACGTTTATTAACTATGGCTTTTAATCGTGTTTGTATTGACTTTCCCGAATTTAATACTAATGACGTCGATTCAAACTACAGCTTGTTACCAAATGCTTTCTTTCACAACCACACAACATGCAATCCTGCCTCTTTGATTTCTTTATTGGCAGCGAACCAAACACAAATACAAACACTAGCTTTAAAATTTGATTTTTCAAATCAACCAATTACTTGGAACTTTATTTTGGCAGATATTGCATTTCCAATTTTGGGGCTAAATTTTTTACAATATCATAATTTAATGATAGACTGTGCTGTGAGAAGAGTGGTTGAGCGAGTTTCTGTTAATCGATCTATGATGTTCGACCCGGAAATTCGTGAGTCATCCGTTCTTCCACAGACTGGTGGTAATTCACCTGTTCAACAAACAAAACCTCCTAGTTTTTACAAGTCGCAAACAATTATAAAACATTTAAACGAATCATCTCAACATTTAAACAACTCTTCTCAACTTACAAACAAATCACAACCATCACTCCAACCAACTTCATCACAATCAAACATCCAACCAATCTCTCAATCATCTCTCTCAAACACATCACAACTAATCACACATCCTAATCAACTTTCCAATCTTCTTTCTTCTGAACTTAACGACTACCAATCGCCTTCTACGGTAGAAGCAGATGTCAATGCTCAAAAAAATTCTTCCAATTCACTCTCTTTACAATCTTTATCACCTGAACGCACTTTTTACTCTAATCTTCTTCAACAAATTCCTGCTTTAACAGCTGAATTCGACGTTAACACCCCTATCAAAGTGTCGAAGACTTAATCCAACACAATTACTGTTTTTAGAAAAACATCTGCATGAACTGTTACGTGCTGGAATCATGGAGCAGGCAGACAGTCCTTGGAGTAGCCCAATACATATGGTATTAAAACCTGATGGCAGCTATCGTGTCTGTGGCGATTACAGGCAGCTGAATGCGGTAACAGTTCCGGATACCTATCCAATTCCCTTCATGCAAGACTTTACTCACAAAATATATGGATCTACAATATTTACTAAATTGGATTTAAAGAAAGCATTTTTGCTCTATAAATAATGGGTTCGAGAAAAACTAAATGTCTGGATTTAGTGGCAAATGCAGAATATGATATTACCGGTGTTTCGAGAGAAGAAAATATTGGGCCTGGAGATGGAATAACATTAACTCTACGTGATGACACTAATAAGCTAAGTTTATACTTATCAGAGAAAGATTTAAATTTGTCTTCAATTTGTGTTTTGGATTTGTTCAATACTGTTTCGTACTTAATTGAAAAAGATATTACATTAAAACTCAAACGAGATGTTTTTTGTTTTAGATCTGATGGTACCATGTCCACAAGTATTATTTCAATATTTGAAATAGAAGATTTGGAATATTTGAAACTGAATTCGCATCTTTATATTCCTCATGAGATTAAATTTTATTATTAATCTATTATAAATGGAAAAATATTTAGATAAATGATTGTATGTATATAGAAAAAGTTACATATATTTTTATAAAATTGGAATTGGATTATCTATAAGTAAATTATTATTTAGTGCATCTGAATTATCTTCTTTAGCTCTACCTCCACTGGTTTGTTTATCTCTTGGTGCTGGAGTAATAGAAATCTTAGATAAGAGATTAAAAATATCAGAATGAATTAAAGAATATAAGTTAATTTATAAATTTTATAGACAGTTATTACATTTATACAAGGCTGGTAAAATAAATGAAAAAGAAATAAATTTACGAGAAGAAGAATTTATTGACAATTTCAACTATTTTCCCAGAGAAAAATATTTACAACAAGTTCACCTAGACGGTAATTGATTCTTATTCTAATAAATGAGATGTATTATATTTTTATTCTTTCTCAATAATTCTTTTTCATCGTCAACTCCTAAAGATGATAAATCCTCGATTCAGAATTATTTAGAACAATTTGGATATTTAGAGAGTAATGAATCATTATTAATAGAAAAAAATGACGCTTTAATTAGATTTCAAGAATTCTATAATTTACCTGCTGATGGAACATTAAATAAGGAAACACTTGGTCTGATTAGTAATCCCAGATGTGGTGTTAAAGATAATCCAACAGCATGCAGAGTTCATAATAATATATGGAATAAAACGAATCGTAAATGGTATTTTTCATTATCCACAAATGAAATGAAAGAAGTAGCACAAAAAGCCTTTGATCAATGGCAATCTGTTTCAAAATTAAAATTTTAATATAATATCAATAAACCAGATATACTTATTTCATTTTCTAGTTCTCTGTTTCAACATAATCATAATGTTCGATGTCAAAAAGGTATATGTAGTAACAGTTTTGACGGGAAAGGTCGTGTTTTAGCACATGCTTTCTTTCCAAATAATGACGAACGTCGAGGAATACATTTAGATAAATCAGAAGATTGGTATTTTGGTTTTGATATTACAGATAAAACAAGTTTATCTACTGTATTATTACATGAGATTGGACACACTTTAGGAATAGAACATTCTGCAAATAATAATTCAATTATGTACGCCTATTATAAAGGTGATATTGACGAATTAACTCACGATGATATATGGGCAATTCAATATTTATATGGAAGACCTGAACGATTAAAATATGAATTAATACCAACAACAACTACTAAGGCATCGACAAATAGACCAGTTATTACAGAAGAATCAAATTCAACAAAGTCTCATGGGGGGCCTTTAGAACCGAATTTACCAGACTTATGTTCAATAAATCATTCAAATAATTTATTAATTACTTCAAATCACCATTTGTATATATATATATATCACAAAAAATGGGTTTGGATAATGAATATAAATAACAAACGATATAGAGATACAAAATTAATATCTGAATATTTACCGCTTGTAAAACAAATCTCTCACATCTATCAAAGATCTTCTGGAGAAGTTGTAATTATAGATGAAAATAAATATTATTTCATCGACTTTCCTAGTTTTCAAATAAAGCAGTCTGGAAACGTTCATGAGTAAAGAATACCTAGTAGGTAATAAAAAAATTCAAACAATTTTTAATTCGTACACAGGACGTACATAAACATATTTTATGATAATTATTATTATATTGAATTGAATAAATGTACTATGAAACCAAAACGATATGGAATTATTAATGAATTGTTTCTGGGTGTTCCATCCGATGTAAATGCTGTATTTAGACATAAAATGGCATATTGTATTTTTGAAAAAAAAAGGATAACAAAGCGATTTTATAAGAATGCGATGAATTTTCAAATGTGTTAATAAAGGCTGGTCCATTGGATTTTAGTACTATTAATATTCGCTGTCCAAATGTAAATGTACTGGTACAATTGAAAACTTTATTAAACAAACTGGCTTCGTATGCCTAGTCTGGAAAACTGATTAAAATCCATATTGAATGAGTTCAGTCTTTATGTTGAACAAGCGCAGTGCCTCATTGCACATTAAATCAAAAACTCTAAGTTACAAATTACAAGTAAATTACTACATGCAAAATGATATAAATTACAAATTACAAGTTAGTACTAATAATATTAGTATTTTTTTATTGTGCTACGGGCTCCAGGTGATGTGAATTTAGAAAATTGAATTATATTTTGCCTGAAGTTATGCAACACAATATACATGACGGTTACCATTTATATTGTATTGTGGTTTGACGTCTCCTCTTATAATGAAAACAAATCTGCATATTTTTAAAATTAAAAATTCACACAAGAAAATGTTCAAGCTAATCAATAATATTAAAAGAATTTTTATGTTAACTTGGAAACGCAATACTTTATGTCAAACTGCATGTCAACGTCAAATGCATTCATGCATATCATATGGAAAGAACGTGGGCGAGATTTTGGGAGCATAAGTTAATTAGGATGAAGTGGTTGTTGGTCCGGGAAGAAGCGGAGCTTAAGGGCAGTCACGGCCGTGACGTGTGAGTGTGCTGTGGGTGATGTTATATGTCATATGTCATATGTGTGTACGTGTGAATGTGAAATGGGTAGTTAATCAGTTAAGGTATTTAGAATAAGGCTAATTATTGGTCAAATACAGGTGTAGGTAGGTGATTAAGGTGAGATTGATTAGAGATTGTTAAGGTGACATTAGGTAGGTGTGTAGGTGTGCCGACTAGGGGTAACATAATGTTTAACTCCTGTACTCATGTTCTACGAGAGCCTGAGGCCGACTAGGGTACCTGAAGTACCCTGTAGACATGTTTACGTGAGCACTAAGGTAACTGTTGGGAGAGTGATCCCACAAGAGACTTCGGGCCGACTAGGGTACCTGTACTGCCCTCGTAACAAAGAGAACCGTATCTGCAATTTTCATGATTTTGGGGTTAGATACTAGCTTAATAAAATCGAGGACGGGGAATCCATTTATGTAACTTAAAATACCGTATCTGCATTAAAAAGGCCTCAAAATGCACTTACGTTTTTCAGAAAATTACGTCACAAGGGGGTTATTGTAAATTAAAAGACCGCAATCAACATTTGTAGGTAAAAGAGCCGTATAAGTTTATTTAATGCACTATAAGCTAACAACGCAACTTATTAATCTGGTCCCTCTTCAGCTTAAAGAACCGTATCCCAAATTCCTTACTTAAAACGCCGTATCTACTTGTTTGCCAGTTTGATACGGCTGTATAAGTTACAGTTTATTGTCCGATGTACGATACGCGTTTTGTTTACGTTGTATTGCGAGTGAATAAATTAAACAATAAAGCTGTGATTTCCCTGTTTATAATACACGAATTGTTATTTTTCCTAAACAGTGAGTATCCTAATTTGCTGTGTTGATAATTATTAGGTTTATTTTGCTTTTGTTTCTATTAGATATTCATCAAGTCGGAGGCACACAGTAACATAACCTATAATAATTATGAATAAACCGCCAGCCATGGCTGGATCACGTACAGAGAAAATCATGTTGTTGGCTAAGACATTGCACCAACAAGAACATAATAATATTTTGACAATAGAACAGAATTTTCCTGTTGAGGCCGCTAGTCCAAGACTTGTCCAAAATACGACTATTAAAGTAGCTGATTCTTCTCCGACTTCACAGGACGTGGATTTGAATCAAGTGTGTGCTGCTGACAGCTTAAATCCACCTCTATCACTGTACAATAATGTGGATATAAACAACATTGTTGTGTTAGATGAAAACCTAGTGCCACTCCAGCAAAACATGGAATGCGATAATTTTATTGGCACGCTTATTAATGAAGTTATTGGGAACACCACCACGTCTGAAGAAAATAATATTCAAGAACTAAAAGATGAATTATATCTGCAAAACGAAGAATCTCAATCGAGCTCTGATGTTAATTATCAACCATATACAGACACAAATAATGATGAAAACCTAGTGCCACTACAACAAAGTATGGCATGCGATAATGATGTTATTATTGACATGCTTATGCTAGATGAAGTTATAATTACGAACACCACGTCTGAAGAAGACGGTACTCAAAAATTAGGAGATGATGTCCTGCAAAACATAGAATCTCGATCCAACAACTTTGACGTTGATTATCAACGAAATACAGACACAAATAATAGTAGTAGCTCAGATGAGTCTAATATTGAAATCCAATCACCGAACAAAATAACTAGGACCAAAAACAAAAACCAAACGAATGCGGCATTAGGAAATACAACAGATAAAAATGAAAACGAGCTTACCAAGAAAGGAATTTTGAGAAAACGCAAGAAGAAGTGTAAGAAAGAATCTAAAGAGGTACTGAATATGAAGAAAATGAGAAAGGAACAAGAGAATCATGAACTGAAATTGCCGTGTAACGATTCATGTAAAAGAAGTTGCAAAAAAAATATTTCAGAAACTCGACGTCAACAGATAAATACGGAATTCTGGACATTAAATTGGTCCGAAAGAAGAATGTTTGTACTTCATAACACAAAAAAAAATGGATGTCAAACGAAGATCGAGAGGTTCAACAGAGACAAGCTCCAGGCGAAATGAAACTGTATCTTATTACCTCAAAGACGGAAGCGGCGAAGTCCACCAGGTATGCAAGGTTTTCTACTTAGCGACATTAGGGTTCTCTAAAAAGAACGATACTATTTTGAAACATGTCTTATATCATAACGAATCTGATGTAGCGGTTTCTAAAGATATGAGGGGCAAACATGCCAAACACGAAAAGGTAAATCGAGAAATTCTACAAAACCACGTGAAGAAATATAACCCTTGTGTGTCCCACTACAGACGAGAGCATGCTCCTGATAGGTTATATTTGCCCTCAGATGTAACTATAACAGCAATGCATAATGACTTCCAGAAAGAATTTCCTGATTTGAAATGTTCTTATGAACTATATCGACATGTTGTGGTGAAAGAGATGAATATTTCTTTTGCTCATTTAGGACATGAGGAATGTGAGATTTGCGAAAATCATAAGCTGCATGATGTTTCACATTCACGCGAAAATTTGGACCCTAACTGTGAAATTTGCAAATCCTGGCAAGTTCATAAGGAAAAATATACAAACGCTCGTGAAGCATATAAAGAGGATGTTAAAAAAAGTAAGATGACGTCATTTGATACACTGTTTTTTTCGGCTGATTTGCAAAAGGTAATTATGTTGCCGCGGGTGGAAATGTTTAAATCAGTAATTTTCACTCCACGCATAATCGCCTTTAATGAAAGTTTCGTTCCTTTGGGTACTAACTCACAGCATAAACCTGTTGCCACTATTTGGCACGAAGCTATCGCTGGGAGGAAAAAGGAGGAAATAATAAGTAGTTTCCATCAGTTTTTCATTTTACACCGGGATTCTGAAAAAATCGTTGTTTGGTTGGACAACTGCAGCGCCCAAAATAAAAACTGGGCCTTAATTTCTTTCCTCATATATATTGTAAACTCAACAGAAATCGAAACTAAAGAAATATGTTTAAAGTTTTTCGAAAAAGGGCATACCTTCATGTCGGCCGACAGCTTCCATCACCAAGACGAGATGGCACTAAAATTGAAGAAGAAGGTGTATGACTTTCCTGATTTCTGTGATTGCATTAAAACCGCCAATTCTGGTCGCGTCTTGGTGAAAGAAATGCGCACTGAGGATTTCTCCATTTGGCCTGATTATGCGTCTCAAACAGCACTAAAAAAGATGAAACCTAGGCCCTATCTTTCTGAAATAGCTGAATTGAAGGTAGTTAGAGGATCCCGCAAGCTGATGTACAAAATGAATTTAAACATGATTATACAGAAATCGATTTTTTACAAAAAAGGTATGCGAAAACCGGTTGCCCGAAGCCACCACCGGTACAGAATTGTCGAGGGATATCTTCTCAAAAAAAAGAAAAACTTTTAAAAGAACTTTCCGGAATTATGCCTGCTTCCAGGTTGAATTTTTGGGAAAATTTGCCGGTCTCCGAAGCAGCAACAGACCTAATAACGCATTTCGAATAAGCACCAAAATAAAAATTAAATATTCTAGGGTATTTTATGATTAGTGTTCCTATTAATTAATAATTACTATGTATTACATTGTTTATAATTAAAACAGTTCATCTAAAACCGTTTCTCGTTTTATCTTAGAAAACCGTAAGTGCATTTTACATGCCTTACAATATAATTTTTCAAATATAAACACTCTAAAATCATTTACCATCACCAAAAACTTTGGAACCGCCCAAAATTACCGAACGTGCTGTACGTTTGAAATAAATAGAGTTACAAATTCATGCGCAGTTTACTCAAAACAGTGTTTTTGCAGATACGGTTCTCTTTGTTACGAGGGCAGTGTAGTATTCTGTGGGCTCTCCTCTTCAGGTGTAGGCATAGGCGTTATTATTGTGTTCACAGCTGAAACCTACAGCCAGCCAGAAAATGATAATGTAGCCGCGTCCAGGTGTTAGCGAGGCCAGGGGAGACGTCCTTGCCGTAAGTTAAAACTATTAAAGCTTTAAGTCGTAATTAATGCTAATACCGAGTACCCTTTCTTTACATGTTCTCTATAACGTGCCCGCCGAGTGTAATGCACGAGTGTCGTCCAGGTAGAGTGAGAATCCAGCTTAAGCCGGCCCCTTGTAATTGATTACAGGTATCGATTACGAATGGTAAGATTAAATCTACGTACTACAATTTGTCAGAAGTGGGATTCTCTCTATACTTGGGCCGGTGTGTGAATTTTAATATGCACTTGTAAGCTGTAACTGACGACGCACCCTGTACTAGTCAGAATTTATAACTTCAAGTTATTTACTGCGGCGCCGAAATTTGATTCTGAAAATATACAGGAGGCGACAGAACGACCCTTAGTGCCTGTTATCGAATGCGCTTCGGCTTCGGATACAAATAATACGCAGATCCGGGAAATAGTAGCGCCGGTTGTTAGAAATCTGGTCGAATGCTCGGGGGCTACTACTTCCGCGGCAGCCAGCAGTAGCGGTACGTTTCAGGGGGCTCCACAAATGATGCCTCGTAACAAAATGATCCCCCCGTTTGACTCGGAAACGTCCCCATACAACGTATAGAAGTGGATTGTCAAGGTGGAGGACCTGAGGCAGATTCTTAATTAGACGGAACCAGTAATGATCCACCACACCGTAAAAAAATTGCATGGACTTGCGCAATTGTGGTATAACTTCCTTCGCAATCTCGCTATGACTTGGGAAGAGTGGAAAGAAACATTCATTGAAACGTTTCCCAGCTAAGCGAAACTATTACACCACTTTAGATCAAATGATGGCTCGACGCAAGAGCCCAACAGAGTCATATTTGCGCTATTATTATGAAAAACTGTCCAAGCTGTCACTGGTGAACATAGAGGGTGAGAAATGTGGAGACAAACCCGGTACCCAGAAAGGGGCGTTCCGCGGAAGTTGTTTCCTCTGCAAGCAAGTAGGTCATCGAGCAGATTGTGGACTGGGCCCGCGATCGTTTTCGGCCGTTGTGTGTCGAAAATGCAAAGTACCGGGACATCTGGCGGTCTGTAAGCTCGACCACCAAGTCAGATGACTATATGTAAAAGACAGCAACACTAAATATTTTAAGGACGTGTGGGTCAACGGTTTCCATCTGAAAGCAAACATTGACATGGGTAGTAGTTGCAATACAATTTGTAAAGAAGCTGCTGAAGAAAACAACTTAGTGGTGGATGCGACGAAAACCGTATTGATTTCGGAGTTCGGTGGTGGCAAAACCCAGACTATGGGCACCACCAACTTCCGTTTGAAGATCGATCAAGTGGAATCAGACGTCGCGGCCCATGTAGTACCAAATTGCGTCCAGACTATACCTCTGTTGGTTGGACAGCCGTTTACTGACCAACCAGGTGTATTGGTTATTAAAGATCACATAACTTTGAATCTCCATCAAACCAGCACGGAATATCCCACCGAATCATTAATGCAGCCAGAGAATAAAGTTACCTTGTGGCCTTTAGAAGCAACCGTAATCCCGCCCAACCATGTGGCCTATGTCCAGGTGGAACCCCATACCAGAACAGCAGGTGTCTATTATCTCGAAACCAGATTACGTTTGGAAAAAGGTCAGGAACTGATGGTTCCTCGGTGTATTATCGAAATAAGCGATTATACAAGTAGCGTTCCCCTTGTCAATTTATCAGATTTCGAGAAACCGCTTGCACGAGCCATCTTTTGTCAACCTGAAGTAGATAGCACCGGCTTAACAGTCCGCGTCCTAGAGGAGGTCACCACACTGCTACCACTACCTGAAGAAAACGTTACGTTCAGAGTAGACGATGAAGATACAGAAACAAAATTGATTACACTTCTTCAGCGGTATCGTCATGTTTTTGCGCAAACGACGTCTGAGTTGGGCACTTCGAAATCGGCAGAAATGAAAATAACGTTGACAGACCATGAACCTTTCTCCTACAGGCCATACCGTCTGGCACGGAATGAGAAGGAAAAGGTGAGGGACATGGTTTCTCAGTTAATGGAAAACGAGATCATCAGAGAGTCATCATCAAGCTACTCTTCCCCCATTTTACTAGTTAAAAAGAAAAATGGTGAAACCAGACTGTGTCGATTTTCAAAAACTGAATTCCAAAACCGTTAAAGAACGTTTTCCGTTGCCCTTGATTGACGATTGCATCGACCGACTGCATAATCAAAAATATGTTACCGCCCTTGACATGACTTGCGGGTACCATCAAATACCCATGGCAGAAGGGTCAAAACACCTGACGTCGTTCGTGACACCAGAAGGACATGAATACAACCAAATGCCGTTTGGTCTGTGTAACGCCCCCAGTGTGTTTCAGCGACTTATGAATAAATTGCTGCTTCCGTTTACTGACCTCGCAGTAGTGTACTTAGATGATATATTAATATGGTCAACTACCAAGGAAGAACATCTTGAGAAGTTGGCCAAGATACTGGAAATTCTTCCGACAGAAGGGTTTACTCTTAATCTTAAGAAGTGTAGCTTCATGAAAACGTCCACCGACTACTTGGGTTTCGAAATTAATAGCATCGTCCTGAAGCCTGGAACAGGGAAGATCGCCGCTGTGAGTCATTTTCCAAAACCCCAAAATGTACGGCAAGTGAGGCAGTTTGTCGGGCTGGTTAGCTACTTCCGAAGGTTTATTGTAAAGTTTTCCGTTTTGGCCAAACCCTTCACTCGGCTAACCCATAAAAATGTGCCATGTAAATGGACAGCCGATCAACACAACGCTTTCTTGAAATTGAAGAACATTTTAGCTAGTAGACCCGTGTTGGCGATCTACGACCCCAAGGCGGACACTGAAGTCCATTGTGACGCAAGTTGCCTCGGACTAGCGGGAATCTTATTACAAAAAAACCAAAACAACACTTTTCATCCCGTTTTGTATTACAGTCGTCAAACCTCCTCTACAGAAGCGAAGTATCATTCATTTGAACTAGAGGCCTTAGCGGTGGTAGAATCTTTAAAGAAGATGTTTCGGGTTTACTTGTTGGGAAACCCGTTTAAGGTTGTTACCGATTGTAGTGCCTTAACCACCTCCAATACGAAGAAAGACTTGGTTCCAAGAATTGGTAAGTGGTGGTTAACTCTCCAAGACTACGATTTCACCGTAGAGCAACGCCCCGGGAAACGAATGGGTCATGTAGACTCGCTTAGTCGCAATCCGGTATCGGAACATCAGGTCCTACATATAAACGTTGCCGACTGGATACTTTCTTCGCAGCTCACAGACACAAAGCTACAAATAATTCGCGCAATTTTGATAAAACGGCCCGAAACACAATATGAAAAACAAGTATATCGGGATTACGCCTTACGCAATGGCAGGGTTTACCGAATCACCGAGCGAGGGATACAGTGGGCTGTGCCTAGAGGAATGAGTCGAAACGTGGTACAAATGTCGCACGATAACATGGGTCACTTCTCCGCCGAGAAAACATTAAATAAACTTTGTGAAAATTATTGGTTTCCCCGAATGAGACAATACGTCGAGAAATATATCGCCTGTTGCGTTCCCTGTTCATACATTAAGACATTATTCGGTCGGAAACCTGGGTTCCTTTACCCAATTGTGAAAAGGCCTATATACCGTTTCACACCGTTCACGTCGACCATCTGGGCCCATTTGAGAGAACCAAATATGGGAATAAATACCTTATTGTCTTCGTAGATGCCTTCTCCAAATACTGCTTTCTTAAACTAGTCCGTTCTACAAAGAGCAAGCATGTTTGCAAATTTATGGAAGAATGTTTCTTCACTTATGGTGCATCATCCCGCCTGATTCATGACAGAGGAACCTTTGCCTCTAAACGCTTCCAATATTTTTGTAAGAGCCATGGAATTAGACAAATAATGAATACCGTGGCAACTCCTCGGACGAGCCCAAGTGGAAAGATTTAATCGATCCATAATAGCCTCTCTCGCTACAACTGAGAATACGGAGCGCTGTGATAAAGAAATTCCACAACTTCAGTTTGCTCTGAACAACACAGTCCATAGGGTTCTTAAGAAGACGCCCTCAGAAGTACTGATGGGCTACAAACCAAGATTTAAAGACGAAAGTCACCTCACTAACGAGACAGCATTTAATGCAGAAGTGCAAGAAGATCTGCAAGCTCTATGGTTGGAAGTTCAAAAAAAAATTGAAAGAGAGCAAGCTACTGCCAAACGGGCATTTAATCGAAAGAGAAAGCGTCCCAAACCATATCGCAAAGGACAGTTGGTCCTGATTCAGAAAAACGCATACGGGGAAGGTACCAGCAAAAAGCTGTACCCTAAGTTCAGTAGACCGATGGTAATAAAACGGGTTCTGTCGAACGATCGGTATTATGTTGAAGATCTGCCTGGTTCGACACGATCCCAAAGGCGTAAATATAAAAATGTTGTCGCCATAGATCGCATGAAGCCCTGCAGTTTACCTGGGGGTATGTCGGAAGATATCGATGAAAATAGTGACGGAGATGGTACTTCACTATCTTCGATTGAGTTTCGCGAAGCAGCCTAGCTTAACTTTTGTTTGTTTTCTTATCTCATTTTAATATTAGTCTACTCAATAATACACTTTGCCTTAATTAATATACTTAATTATTGTACTAAGTTGTGTTAAATCTCAATAAATGAATGTTAGTATCCAAGTTTATGAAGTATCTCTTCTTGAGGGACCAGGAAGTTGCAGGATGGCCGAACTGTAGGCGAGACTTTGGGAGCTTAAGTTAATTAGGGTGAAGTGGTTGTTAGTCCGGGAAGAAGCGGAGCTTAAGGACAGTCGCGGCCGTGACGTGTGAGTGTGCTGTGGGTGATGTTACATGTCATATGTGTGTACGTGTGAATGTGAAATGGGTAGTTAATCAGTTAAGGTATTTAGAATTTAGAAGCCGACTAGGGTACCTGAAGTACCCTGTAGACATGTTTACGTGAGCACTAAGGTAACTGTTGGAAGAGTGATCCCACGAGAGCATTCGGGCCGACTCGGGTACCTGTAGTACTCTGTGGGCTCTTCTCTTTAGTTCAAGGCGTAGGCGTTATTATTGTGTTCACAGCTGCAACCTACAGTTAGCCAGAAAATGACAATGGAGCGGCGTCCGGTGTTAGCGAGGCCAGGGGAGAGGTCCTTGCCGTAAGTTAAAACTATTAAAGCTTTAAGTCGTAATTAATGCTAATACAGAGTACCCTTCCTTTACATGTTCTCTTTAACGTGCCCGCCGAGTGTAATGCACGAGTGTGGTCCAGGTAGAGTGAGAATCCAGCTTAAGCCGGACCCGTGTATATGATTACAGGTATCGATTACGAATGGTAAGATTAAATCTACGTACTACAAGAAGTGGTGAAATGGCGGAATGTAAGTTGTTATGTTATTGCTAAATAAGTTTCTGTAATGATAATATATGTTTACAAACATTTACAGTTAATTATCTTCAAGTGGCATGTCCAAGGGAGCACCCGGTTCAACAACAAGTATTGGATCTTTTCCAAGCATTAACACCTCCAAACGGATATTCACAAGGAAATCAGGCTCGAGAATTGAGAAATGAATTAAATAAGTATACACCACTGAATGCAAACATTGTCGACCACGAATTTAATGAAGATCATGCTATTAATAATAAAGGGTGGTTAATGGTTTGGAAGGTTGCGTGCGACCATGTTCCAAATTTTTGTAAGCTGGACAAAACTCGCAAAGAGCAGCTACCAATCGGTAGAATGGGTAATATATTATAGATTAATATACAAGTTTAAAACTCCGTCTGCGTCAGCTACTGAGTGGATTGAGTAGCTCAGTAGCTGACGTTGCCGGTCCCAAGCCCGGGTAAAGGAGGAGAGTTTGTGTGCAAGGTTAGCGCCCTACAAACAGTAAAAACCAAACATGCTCAAAGAAATTACATTTGGCCCCGGAACCGGACGGATGAAACGATGACCAAAATAGCGAGAAAGCGGACGAAAAGTAAGCAAATCCTACGATTAGCCACGTGGAATATTGGCTCCTGGAATAATAAAGAACAAGAGATAGTAACTGAATTGGAGAACCATGATATTCACATCTGCACAATTAGCGAAACAAAACGAAAGGGCAAAGGAACAACAATGAGAGGGCAATATATCTTTGTGTACAGCGGGGTACAAAACAAACAAGAGCTCATGCAGGCGTAGGCGTATTGATCCACAACAAGTATATAAATAATGTAGCAAACATAAAATATGTTAACGAAAGAATTCTGTTAGTTACCTTAATCTTCGATGAAATAAATACCAATATAATATCAGTTTACGTACCAGATACGGAAAGAACAAAAATAGAAAGAGAAAACTTTTATGACTCTCTCCAAAGCACGCTGAATACGATACCGAAACGAGACAGAGGTTTGATAATGGGAGATCTTAATGGACGAGTTGGAAACACGATATTACAAGGAATCAAACAAAGGTTTAACGAACCAACCATAAATGACAGCGGTGAAGATTTGGTAGATTTTTGTGCAATGAATGAACTCAGGGTTAATAATACCTTCTTTAATCATCCCGAACAACATAAAATAACATGGCATCGACTATGTAATAAGCAACAAAGTAATACACCCTAAACAGGTAGAAGACGTGCAAACGTTAACATCAGCGAATATTGGCACAGACCATGGCCTTATACTATGCAAGTTAAATCTAACAGTAAAATTGAAAAAAATAGCGCCACTATTTATAGATAAACTTAACATTGAATTAATCACCGAACCAAGCACACAAACGTTATATCAAAATAGACTAAAGCAGAAACTAGAGAAAGAGAACCCAATGACAAGCTGTACCGTAGAGGAAATGTGGAAGAAATTAAAACAAAATATACTGGAAGCTGCAAATGAAGCACTGGGGAAGAGAAAAATTAATAAAAATAAAATTAAAACTAAAACACCATGGTTTGACGACAAAGTTAAGGAGCTATCAGAAGAAAAAAATAAAGCATTTCTTAGATATAAAAGAAATAACACGCCAGAAGAACGTGCTATATATGTGCACACAAGAAACAGAGTTAACCAGGAAATAAAAGGAATAAAATTAAACTACTGGGAAAAATACACGAAGGATATGGAACATGACCTATACGGCTCAGAGAAAAATATGGATGATGCTACAAAACCAGAAAAAAGAAATAAACGAATGCCTGCGAATCAACAATATAGAAAAAGAACAATGGGTCCAATACTTTAAAACACTGTACCAAGAACATAGAGAAGATGAGGTACTTAACAATAACTTAAACGACGAGGTAATAAACATCACAGAAGATGAAATGAAAAAATCAATAGTTAAACTAAAAAACCGAAAATGTCCAGGCCCAGATGAGATTTATAATGAACTACTTAAATATGGCGGAGATACCTTGAATGCCTGTATCCACAAATTGTTTAATAAAATACTGCATGAAGGCAAAGTACCCACAGAGTGGAAAGATAATCTCACTGTGCCAATATTCAAGAAGGGGGACAGAAGAAATCCTGGCAATTTTCGCGGTATCACACTATTGAATTCATCACTAAAATTATTCACATCCATCTTGCACAACCACCTACAAGGTAAAATACCTATAGCGGAAGAACAACAAGGATTTCGAAAGAACAAAAATACCCTGGATGCAATATTCATCCTAAGACAACTCATTGAAAAATCCATAGAATATAATAAACCTGTGTACTTATGCTTCGTAGACTTCACAAAAGCTTTCGACAGAGTTAGAAAAACGGAGATTCTGAATATTTTAAATGAAGAAAGCATATCATCATAAATAACAAATGTGATAAATGATATAAACTCAGACAACACGACAAAGATAATTACTGCAAAAGGAGTCACACACTCCATACATATAAAAACAGGTATACGACAAGGAAATTCTCTCAGCCCTTTTCTCTTTAATCTGATTATGAACAAGTTCATAGAAGCACTGAAGAATAGCGAAGGCTACAGAATGGAAAATAAAAACATCAATGTACTGTGTTATGCAGATGACGCTGTACTGATAGCCAACAATGAAGACAATCTGCAAAGATTACTACACAAGCTCAGTCAAACTGGAAAACTGTATAACATGGAAATATCGAAAGCAAAAACAAAAGCAATGGTTATATCCAAAGAACCTATAAGGTGTAAGTTAGAACACGAAGGAACAATAATAGAGCAGGTGATGACTTTCGACTATTTAGGAATTGAAGTGTCAAGTACTAGAAATTTAATAAATGAGGGAAGGAAACAAGTGACGAAGGCCGCGCAAATAGCAGGCTGCCTGAATAATACAATTTGGCATAACAAATACATGCGTGTAGAAAGCAAAGTGCAAATATATAAATCAATGGTCCGTCCAATTTTAACCTATGCTAACGAAACGCGTGCAGAGACCAAAGCAAAAAAAACAATGAGGACAACAGAGATGCGAGTTTTAAGATCAATATTAGGCGCAACACTGCGAGATAAACAGAGAAGTATAGATGTAAGAAAAACATGCAAGGTAGAAGACGTCGCGAAATGGATGAAGGATAGGAAAAAGGAATGGAACAACCACGTGGAACGAATGGGAGCAGAGAGATTAGCAAATATATGCAAAACAAATATGCCAACTGGGAGAAGACCCCCAGGACGACCACCGAGAAGATGGATAGAAAGCTGGATCTCTTCGTCGGCGGAATAACAGGCCAGACAAACAGGGAGACATCCCTAGTCAAAGGAAGAAGAAGATACAAGTTTAAGATTTAAGTAGAAAAAATCAGTTCTTGTTGTAGTATGTATTCATTTAATTTAAATGTTTGTAAGATGTATTTTCATTGCATTATGATAAAAATTTATATACATATTATGTTTAATTGATTTTGCCTTCGAGTCAATTGATTTCATCACATTTGAATAGTTTTTATATTCTAAAAATGTACCTTTTCTCTTTCTCGATGACACGTCCCGAAAATTTGGATGTGTCAAATAATTTTTATTATAACATATTTTTTTCTTAAATTCGTTTAATCTTGAGGAAGAAGAAGAACTTGAATTGTTACGAAGAATGGCTATAATCTTAATTGCACAGTCTGGCAAGACCAGTGCAGAGACCAAGTCAAAGATACCAGACGAAGATATAAAAAGTATATTAAATCATTAACAAATGAAAAATGTGTGACCTAGAAATCAGCAAACTCTACTTCTAAACTAAAAATAAAAATAGGCCGAAATGCTTTTCAATTTTAACTTTTTTAATATACTTTAAAAACAGGGCAAAATCCTTCAAATTTCAATAGCTAAAACTGGTATTTACAAGAAGCTAAAACAGCTCAAAATATATTGATATTTTTAACTTTTTAATTTTACACCTAAAAATCAAATTGTTCTAAACAGAACCATATAGTCAGAGTCCGGGAATTTGTCGTGTTATAGTTTTACATTTTTTTCTGTTGGTTCATTTCACATTGACATCTGTTTGTTTTGTCTCTGTGGTTGTTGCATTATTAAATAATAATTTATAATTATAAATGGAAAAATACTTAGAAAAACGATTGTATGTATACAGAAAAAGTTACACATATTTTTATTAAAATTGGAATTGGATTATCTATAAGTAAATTATTATTTAGTGCATCTGGATTATCTTTTTTAGCTCTACCTCCATTGGTTTGTTCATCTCTTGGTGCTGGGGTAATAGAAATCTTAGATAAGAGATTAAAAATATCAGAAAGAATGGAAGAATATAAGTTGATTTATAAATTTTATAGGCAGTTATTGCATTTATACAAAGCTGGTAAAATAAATGAAAAAGAAATAAATTTACGTGAAGAAGAATTTATTAACAATTTTAACTATTTTCCAAGAGAAAAATATTTAGAACAAGTTCATTTAAACGGTAAATGAAAATTCGTGTCAAACTCTATAATTAAAGCTTAGAACTGGATTAGAAAATAAGATGTATACTATTATAATACTCACTTCATTATCTCCCTTTTTAATTGTTGGGTCCGATAATGAGGCTTCGCTGAATTTTAATCAATCAGTTATCAATTATTTAGAACAATATGGGTATATGAACAAAAATTTACAACATCTCTTGATTGAAGGGGAAAATAATGTCGAATCACCAAATATTAAAAAAGCACTAATAAATATTCAAGAATTTTATGATTTACCAGTAGATGGTACTTTAAATGAAGAAACTATACAGTTAATAAATACTCCGAGATGTGGTGTATCAGATAGACCTTTACCATTTTCGATTTCAAATACCAAATGGATAAAAATAAAATTTTATGGTATTTTACTATCAGATCAAGCACAGAAAAGCATTGCAACGAGAGCTTTTGATGTGTGGCAAGAGAAATCTAATTTAATTTTTGAATACAATATGGTGAATACGGACATATCAATTGTATTTTCCAGTGGTCGTACAACACACAGAAATAATTATCGTTGCATGAAAGGTCAATGCAGTTATGGTTTTGATGGAAATGGAAAAGTTTTAGGACATGCTTTCTGTAATGTATATGTATTCATTTTGGCTAATACGAGTTAGTGTGAATGGAGGGGAGTTTTCAGTTTTGGGAACTGAGTTGTTTCCAAGTCAGTGTATGTTCGGCCCTCCTTAAATAAAGTATATAAACAAGAGCCAAGCTATATGGATGATATTCATCGTTTACGTACAAATGACAAAAAAAGTAAATGCAAGGTTTGTGGTTACTCTGATCATAGCTTTGACCAATGCAGGTACCGTAATTTTAAACGCAATTTTTGCTCTAAAGTTGGACACCTGGCGTCTGTATGTAAAGATAAGCGTAAAAGGAAGAAACGCAACCGGTTTTCTTTATCAAACGATGTTCACAATGTTAAAGAAGTTTCGGAATTTGAAAATTTATTTATGTTAAACCCATGATGCAAACTGTTTATATAGAAAACATTCCAATAGAATTTGAAGTTGATACGGCAGCTAGCGCCTCAGTAATCTCCAAAAGCATGTGGCAACGACATTTGTCGCATATCTCTTTATTATCAACAAACAAAATTTTTAAAGATTATTCAGGTCACATTTTTCAACCCATAGGCGCAACTAACGTTGCAGTGAAATACAAAAATTTAACTTATTTGTTAGATTTATACGTTATGGATAATGCAGGACCACTACAGAAGTTGAGTTTAAACTGCGTTGTTCGCTGGTTCAATTGTTCATTTGATTGAACTTTGTGCTTTGTGAATTGTTATAAGCGATATCAGTGCAACATTTGTGAATGATAAAACGTAAAAAATACAATGAAGGTTATTGCAGATCTCAACGTTACTCAACTAAAATTAGAGCTAAAGAAACTTGGAATAACCCTAAAGGAACTAAAAGTGAACTGGCAAATCAGCTAAAAAAGGTACTATCTAATAAAACGACGTTGGCTGATAGCGCCAAAGTAAAAGCAAGTGGTATAGGAATTAATGCCACACGTGGTGATAAAATAAAACTTAATAAGAAATATATCAACACATATCAATCTAAGATTAAGTGTCTTGAAAACAAAATTAAAGTGTTGGAACAGAATATGCGTACAGTATTTACTAATTGCGTTAGAATTAATCATAAATTCAAGACTTTACGCGTTGATTATGCAAATATTGATATGACCCGTTTGATATCAGTAGGTAAGACGAAACCTCAACCTGAGGATAGTAATAAAGTCGTGGGAACTAAGCCTTTAAATTCGGAAGTGATACATAAAACAGATACAACAGTATTGCTAGCTAAGACGAAACCCCAAATGGGTGATAGTAATAAAAATGTGAAATGTGTTATAAATGCGAAATCTGTAAGTTCAGAAACGTTAATGAAGGCAAACACGCCAATTGTGTTAAATAAACTTAGTGTAATGACAGTGACAAAAACCCAAACTAAAACACCGGCGAAAGTGTTACCACTTTCTGATAGTAATGGTAGGGACTGCGTAAGCATATTACAAAATCTTTTTTGTCAACATTCCTATTCAGTTCAATGTATATTTAAGCCCAATGGTATACTTGAAAACGTTGTTGACAATTTGAATAGTTATACAATGAATTTTAAGGAAACTGATTACGTTGTTATATGGACTGGGTGTAACAATGCACATAAGGGAGGACAAATCAATATTAGTGCTGTGGAAAAGATATTAAATGGTGTAAATAATACAAATATTATATTTTTATCAGCTCCATTTTCTAAAAACCGCCCTATTCTCAATAACTATGTCTATGATATAAATTTAAAGTTGTTTGATATGATTAATATACGCAAATGTTCACGTGTATCTTTAATTGATGTAAATTCTCTATTTAGTAATAATCCTGCTAATCGTAGTCTTCATTTAAGCAAGGGAGATAAAACTACGGTGTTAAAAAAGTATTTGATTTTATAGTGTGCGATAATATCAAGAATAATAATATGCTAGTGCATCGAGAGTTTAAAGCAGCACAATTTATCAATACAGATAACTTGATTACTATAACAGCTTGTCCGACATCAGAGGAAGTATTTCCGATCGAAGAAAATTCAATTATTAATGGTGCCTCTTTGACCTGTGCATGTACAGCAGATACACTTAGTGAATTTTTTCCAGATAAGTCAAACATTGTAAAAAGTTTAAATGATACTTTTATATCGACGTCATCTGTTTCCGATACGGATACAATAGCTGACTGCTCGGATTTTCTGGCAAAGCAACAAAAAGTAAGAAGGGTGTAACGAATTCTGTTTTGAATGTTTTTCATGTAAATATTCAAAGTCTAGCGAACAAAATTTTGGACTTGGAAATTTACATAAATCAATATAAAAATTTAGATATTTTATGTATTGACGAGCACTGGCTTACTGACAACGAAATTTCATTGGTTACTTTAAGTAATTACAAAGTTGTTTCCTTTTTTGCACGTAAATTACATAAGTGCGGTGGTACGATTTTGTTTGCTAAACTTAACATTAAATGTAGATCACTAGATAATATTAGCAAATTAACCGTTGAAATGCATTTTGAATGCTGTGGGATGCAGCTTTTGGGTTTGGATATTGTTGTTATCGCAGTGTATCGTCGCCCACAGGGTGATATGCATATTTTCCTGGAGCAATTTGAGCTATTGTTAGACGCAATAAGTAAACATAAAAATATTATCATGTGTGGTGATTTTAATATAGACATTTTATTACAAACTAAGAAAAGAGCAGACTTTTTATCCTTGTTAAATTATTAAAATGTGAGAACAACGCTTGAGGTACCTACTCGGGTCACATTGTTGTTAATGCAAATTTAAATTCTTTTCATGTTGAAAATATTGCAGCTGGTCTTTCTGATCATGATTCACAGATAATTAGTGTGAACAAAACGAACACTTTGAGTATCAGATAACAAACACAATTGCCAATTTTCAACTACAAGTTAACGCAGCAATAGCCCCTGCATCTGCCCAAGAACTTAAATCATATATAGTACTACTACTCAAACGTAAGTCTCCTGGGCCCGACTTAATAAATAATGAAATATTAAACCACCTCACCAAGAAGGCGCTGGCTTATTTAACCACAATATGTAATGCCTGTCTTAGACTAGGACATTTCCCGACCCCTTGGAGAACTGCAATTATACTCCCCATTTATAAAGTAGGAAAACCGAAGGACAACCCAGACAGCTACAGACCTATCAGTCTCTTATCAACTTTGGCCAAGCTCCTTGAAAAAGTGATACTTACCAGACTACAAGATGACCTACTGCTAAATGACACAATCCCCCCTCATCAATTTGGCTTCCGAAAATCTCACTCAACCTCTCACCAATTGCTTAGAATAAGTGAAGCAATTGAAAAAGGGTTCGAGAAAAAAGAATACACTGCGATCGTATTCATGGATCTGGAGAGAGCGTTTGACAAGGTCTGGCACGAAGGGCTCCTTTACAAAATGATACTCCTAAACATTCCAAGTTACTTAATCAAGATCACTCGCTCCTTTCTGACCAATAGAACATTTAGAGTCAGAATTAACTCAACATTATCCAGTACCAAACCCATAAAGGCTGGAGTGCCCCAGGGTAGCATATTAGGACCAACTTTATTTAATCTGTTCGTTCACGATCTGCCTACAGCTATCAACTCAACACTAGCCATGTATGCTGATGACACGGCGATAATAACACAGAGTTCCAGTGCCGAAACAGCAATCGAACACCTCCAAAACTCCATAAACATAACGTGTGAATGGTTCCAGAAATGGAAAATCAAAATAAATTCCGGAAAATGCCAAACGAAAATGTTTACCCTCAAACGATACGCCCAACTTACAAAAATAACAATAAATCATAATGAAATAGACTGGAACCCAAAGGACTCTGCAGTGAAATATCTAGGTGTTTACTTAGATGCAAAGCTTAAGTGGGGGTACCATGTCAATAGAAAACTCAACGAGTGCCACAACAGACTGGGTGTATTATATACGTTAATAAACCGCAAATCCCATCTTAGAACCGAATGCACAGTGCTCATCTATAGAGGAATCCTCCGACCAATACTTACCTATGCATGTCCAATCTGGTGCAACACATCAAAAACAACAATGAAGAAACTCCAAATAATGCAAAACAAAGTGCTCCGCATTGCAATTAACTGCCCGTGGTTTGTTCGCAATACGCAAATACATGACGAACTAAGTGTTCCACTAATATCTGAGTTTATCAAGAAAACTACTGTGAAGTTTTACCAAAACCTAGTTTTATGTTCCAGTGCTACTGAATTAAATCTCGGACAAAAAGATATCCACACGCGCCTCAAACGCAAACTTCCTCAAGATTTAATCTAAAGCCTGTATAACTTAAAATTAATATTTAACGAGGAAACTGTACGACAGAGGTGTGATTAGTCACTTAATCCTCCCTTGATTATAAGTTAGAGTAGTAGTTAGATGTAAGTACCTATTAACAAAGCCGTGTATTGCATATTGTATTGCAGATCCAGCTATAATAAATTATAATAAAAAAAAAAAAGATAATTAGTGTACCCTTTGTAGTAAAAGAAAACACAAATAATGAAGCTAATGCAAAATACGGTAGAATGTTTTCCAAAAAAAATGTATCAAAATTCAAAGAAAGCTGCGTAAAAATCGACTGGACGGATTGCTTAAATGATGGCTCATATGACAACAAATTTTCATCATTCACGTCAAAAATAAAAAAACTCGTTGAGCAATCCTTCCCATTGCGATTAATCAGAACGAGGAAGTGCAAGTCGTGGACCACGAGAGGAATTAGAACTTCAGCAAAAAATTTTCGTTTTTTGCGGCACGTTCGAAAATTTATAAATAATGATGCTTTTATACACTATTTCAACAGTTATAAATTTGTCTATCGTAATGTTGTCAAATCAGCAAAAACTAGTTACTATGAAAATCGGTTATCCAATGCAGCAAATAAAACCAAAGAAACTTGGTCTATTATAAACGAGTTGAAAAATTACAAAAAGAAACATGCTATAAAAGTTGAATTACAGCCGGATCAGTTAAATTCACATTTTTGTTCTATAGCACATACACTTACTTGAAAACTAAACCTAAGCCACAATGCTTTAACCTCTTTATGTAACCTTTCGTCTAAAGTTTCAAATACTTTTTTCCTCTATCCGATAACAATAGTTGAACAAAGACCAATGTGTTCGCTAACCAGGTACACTCACTTTTGAAATTTTTTCTGAATATTATAATTACATTAATATTTTTCATTTTAAATTATACATGATAAATTCTAAATACCAGACACTTAGATTTTACAATTTTCAAATTACTTTACAAAATTTTAAAACCATAAATACATTAACTATTTTCTGTATCAACCCTTGGATTAAAATTTATTTGTATAGGTCATTGGCTTCCATACCCTTCCTGAGTATACTAAAAAAAAACTGTCTGGTTTACTTTCTTTCAACCTTGACCTAATTTGAGCATTAAACTATTTAATTTATAACAGGTTAATATACCGATATTTACAAAAGTAGAAAGATAGGGTGTTTTTAACCTAAATTAACAACTATGTTAATTTTTACAACACAAACCAATTAACACCTTGAACATATTAAATCTAAATTAACTAATACAGTATGCGTCAGAATAAATTTTATAAATCTGTCCTTTTCACATTTTAACTTAGATAAACACTTTTAAACGAAGAAAACATTAAATAATTATCACTTATTAAGTTTATATACAGTTCGAGTCAACAATAAATTACTAAATATGTCCTTTTCATCTCTTAATTTACATAAACAATTTTTTTCTTAGAAAATAAATTGAATTCGGCTTAAATTATGCAGTTTGTGTCAACATTAAATTACCTCAGTATGTTCTTTTCATGCTTTTCTTTTCTAACATTTGAAAAAGCGCAAACACATTCATTTATTCCTGACTTTCTTATTGTCATATACTTTTAATAACATTGAAATTTTTTATTTTTGTGTGAGTGTACCTGGTTAGCGAACACATTGGTCTTTGTGTGCAGTTGTATTAAGGTCGATTTTTCGGAATTTCCAGATTTATTAGAATTAAGATAAAAAGTGTTTTGGGGTCGAGATTAAATTAGATAAAAAGTATGTGGGGTCGAGGCTATTTATGTAAAACAATTGATATTTATGTAATATGTTATAAAGGGTGATTTTTGAAAATTTCCTGAGTATTAGAGTATTTGGGGTCGAGGCTAATTTTAGTTAAAAAATTGGAATTGTGATTGTTTCCTGTTAATCTTTATGTATTGTAGTCTTAAGGTCCAATTTTGAAAATTTCAAATAGTTTATTTTAATTATTGTAGGGTTCGAGGCTAAATTTTAAAAAAGTTTCCGGTAGAATTTTGATAGCGTGGGATGCGTTTGTAATTATCTCCCAAGAAATTTTAAAAATTTAGTTAGAAAATTTAATATAAAATTAATAAATAGTGATTATTAGTGAACTTAATAATGTTTTATTAATAAAAGAAAAATTAGAAAAATCCGTCGAATAATTAAAGAATTATAAATAAATCTAAAAATTGTAATAAAAGCGTGGGTACCTGAGCACAGTTCTGACATGGAAAAGAAGTTCTGCGAATTCCTTATCTGAAGTGCATAGCAATACATCTTGGCGTCCAAAGTTGAGACAGGTGATTCTATTAAAGATATTGAATCATTTTCTTCGTGTTTTAATAATGAATCTGTAAGAACAAATTAAAGAATGGTAACTTTTTTTACCTAACAAAATGGTAATTGATAATTAAGTCACAGCTTAAAATAAATTAAAAGTGTTACCAATTACAATGAATAATTAAAAATAAAATAATTACGTACCTGGGAATTGATGTTGGATTATGTTCTGGAGAGCACATGGTTTAACTAGTTGGACTATAATTGTTGGAACGGCACATATAGTACTGTTTACTAGCACCGAAACAAGAAAGAAAATTTGGTTGTACGAGTTGATCAGGAACATCCAGATATGTGTAATGCGCGCGCATCGAAAAAAAGTTTGTTAGGGAATACAAATACCTGGTATTCCATAATTCAAAGGAAAAAGTCGATGAAAAGCTAAGTAACAATTTAGAAATAAGATAATAAAGAAAATTTGTTTTATTTATTTTTGAATTGCTAATTAAGGTTGATGTATTTATGTGTAAATTTGCTTGGTTGTATTCTGGAAAAATTTATTTCTAATTTTTATTTAACTCAATCTAAAGTAGGGAAGCCACGTAATGTTCACAAAATTAATTTTATCCCTGAGATAATTGAAATTAATAGGTATGGACAGAGAGAGAGATCCCGACATTTATCAAATAGAAGTTGTATTTTTTGATTCAGTCTGCGGACCTTGTCTAGCTCAAGAAGCAAAAAATAGAAATGCAAGAGAATTTATCCATGTTTACCCGGAAGCAGCTGAAGCCATTATAAAACTGCATTACATGGACGACTATTTAGACTGCGCCAATAACGAAGACGAAGCGATAAAGTTAATTGATGAAGTCATAACGGTTCATAAAAAGGAAAGCTTTGAAATTTGCAACTGGGTATGCAATTCTAACAAAGTACTTAGACACATAGACTCTCACCTTGTCGCTCATGCAGAAAAGAATTTAGACGTAGATGGAGATATACCAACCGAAATAGTATTGGGATTGTGGTGGAATCCTAAGGAAGACTGCTTTAGTTTCCAAACTAAATTCCACAAGATCCACCCACAAGTCATTGAAGGAAAGCGACGTCCTACTAAAAGAGAAGTTTTACAGACGGTCATGTCTGTATACGATCCATTAGGTTTTATCGCTAATTTTACCATTCAGGGAAAAATACTGCTCCAAGATATTTGGAGAAGCGGAATTGGCTGGGACGATGAAATAAGTGGAAACTTGGAAAATGATTGGGAAAAGTGGCTCACAGACTTAAAAGATATTAATACTTTCAAGATCAAACGACAGTACTTCGACGAATTAACCCAAGATACAAAAGTACAATTACATATTTTTTGCGACGCTTCAGAAAGAGCATACGCCACTGTGGCCTACTTACGTTGGGAAAACAAAGGCAGACCAGAAGTCTCATTTGTAGCTTCAAAAACGAGAGTAGCACCTTTGAAACCCACTTCGATTCCTCGATTGGAACTACAGGCAGCACTTATTGGTGCTCGTCTAAGTAAATACATAAAAGAAGAGTTGAAAATTGTCTTAGAAAATGCTTACTATTGGACGGATTCAAAAACTGTTCTACATTGGATAAGAGCCGAGGCGTATCGATTTAAAGTATTTGTTTCACACAGAATCGGAGAAATTCAAGATTTAACGAATTCCAAGAATTGGCGATACGTTAATTCTAAAAACAATGTAGCAGATGAAGCTACAAAACGTGGACATCACGTAAATTTTTCTACGAGTAGTCGATGGATAAGAGGACCTAATTTTCTCACACTTCCATATGATAAATGGCCACAGGAAGATATTTCTCTAAATTCTGTAGACGACCTAGAAATGAAAACGAATTTAGTAGCCGTGGTCACTTTATGTGAAAAATTACCTACTCCAGATTCAAATAGATTTTCGAAATGGAACAGACTGCTAAGAACTACGGCCTGGACTTTAAGATTCATTAGAAATTGCAAAGCTAAGGTTTCTAAGAAAAATCCTGTATTTTCAGAACTTCGTCCAGAAGATTTGACTGCGGGAGAAGTGTTATTATTCCGAAGAATTCAAATGGATTCCTTTGGGGCAGAATTAAAAATTCTTCAAAACAAAAAAGAAATCCAGTAAACTTTATAAATTCACCTGCATAATAGATGAAAACAATTTGTTGCGACTCAATGGGAGACTAAATAACGCTACGTATTTGGACGAATATACTAAAAGACCAATCATCTTGGATGCTAAACATGCATACACAAAATTGTTAATATTTTATTACCACTGTCTGAATAATCATCAAGGTAAAGAACATGTCATCAATAATTTACAGCTGAAGTTTTGGATTTTTCATCTAAGGCAAACTGTTAAACAGATATGGTCGTCATGTCAATTTTGTAAAATTAGAAGAGCATTGCCACAACAACCTGTTATGGGACAATTACCTACATGCAGAATAGAGTCAACAATCCGACCATTTATTAAAACCGGCGTGGACTATTTTGGACCCATAGAAGTCACCGTAAAACGTTCTCATGAAAAACGTTATGGAATAATATTCACTTGCATGGTCACTAGAGCTGTACATTTAGAAATAGGCCAAGACCAATGCTTTTATACACGCTTACAGACAATTTGGATGTAGACGAGGATTTCCTTTAGAGATGTATTCTGATAATGGTACCAATTTCAAAGGAGCCTGTAGAGAATTAGCAGAAGCATTAAACAAATGGAACCAAAATGAAATAATAAATAGTTGTTCAGCACGAAACACAAAATGGTACTTCAATCCACCATTGACGCCGCATATGGGTGGAGCTTGGGAAAGACTAATTCAATCAATAAAAAAACATCTAATGGTTCTACTAAAAGAAAAATATCCACAAGAATATGCTTTGCGGACGATATTTGCTGAAATCGAGAATATCCTGAACAGTAGACCTCTGACACATGCATCAACAGACCCAGACGAACTAAATGACATTTTAACGCCAAATCACTTTATTATTGGTCGTCTAGGTGCATCATTTACTTGCGCTGAAACGAACCAGAACGACCAGTTTTATCTGAATAAATGGAAAGGTGCACAGTACTGGGTGGAAGAATTTTGGAAAAGATGGTCTAAAGAATATTTAGTAAATCTGAACAGGAGAACCAAATGGTTTCAAGAAAATCGACCAATTAAAATTGGTGATCTTGTACTGGTTGTTGATCCAGATGGACCAAGAAATAATTGGTGCAAAGGCAAAGTCATCGCTCTTTATCCAGGTGGAGATGGCAGGGTGCGAGTGGTAGACATCAAGACGGCCAGGGGTATATTTCGACGTAGTACCAAGAAGCTCTGTGTTCTGGATACCGATAGAGAAGAGTAATTGGCTCTCCTACCCAATTACTAGGGGGGAGAATGTTGTAGATGTAATTATGTATTATAATCAAGTCGGGTTAATCTGTTGTTTTTGAATATATATATAAAAAAAAGAAACAATTTGTAATTTGTCAATAACACGTTTATTTTTGAATAAAGACATTTTCTTAATACACTTTGAATAGTCTGAACATTTTCACGGAATGATTTACGATTTAAATCCAGGTCTACCATCAGAAATAAATAATGCTATTAGATATACAAATGGTTTGTTATATTTCTTTCAAAATAATACATTTTTTGAGTATAATGAGTTGTCTAAAAGAATTGTTAGGTCTGGTAAACTTTAGTTGGACATGTTTAATATTTATTGTCCTACTAAAGGAATATTAGAACAAATTAGAGGCTTGTTAAATAGATTAAGTAATGTATCATAACAGAAGTATCCCCTTGGGGGGATTTGCCAGTTACTTCCATCGGGTGCGTCCCCATGGGAATTGGGAGAAGCTCGTCGGCTCTGCAAGCCAGCAGAGTCGAAGGGTAGTGAGGAAATAAAATACTCACCGTGAAACAAAAACTGGCCCGGTCCTCCAGGTTGGGGGTTGAGGCATTGGACTGGTTCTCCATTACTCGTAAAACTAATAAATTACTAAAAAGCCTAAACAACACCTCGGAACTTCGGACGGATCTTTAAGAAGACGGACACAGCAAAGGAAACGGTTGATGAAACTGGGAACGTGGAATGTACAAGGTATCAAACAAAAGATCGACATCATCATATCGGAGTTGGAAGAACTAGATATAGATATTATAGCGCTGACACAAACTAAGAAAAAAGGAAGTGGCACCAACATTATTGGAAAATACGTCCACATATTTACAGGGGTTCCTAAGGAACGAAGAGCAGCCAGGGGAGTATCTTTACTTATACGGAAAAACCTCAAACATAAAATCAGTAACTGGGAATCAATTGACGAGAACATTCTGAAAATGAACATTGAACTACATGGACATAATATTACAGTAATAGCTGCCTACGCCCCGTCTGATGACGAAAGAATCGACACGAAACAAAAGTTTTTCGAAAAAATTGACGAAACCTTAACAGAAATAGGTAATGACAGAGAAGTGATCATGCTTGGGGATTTTAATAGTAGAACTGGGCGTGAGAAAAATAGTAATATAGTGGGTCCATTTGGAGAAGAGACAACCAACGACAATGGCCGAAGTCTAATACATTTATGCGAAACTCATAATCTAAAGATTAAGAATGGATTTTATAAACATAAACATTCATCGGTATACCTGGACCCAAAATACACGTAATTTGAGAGAGAGGTTGAAAAACCCGACAATTTAGAAACAATTGAACTCCCCAAATACAACTTAGATAGCTTTGGGAATGAAAGTACGAGACAACTATATCAACGACAACTAGATGAGAAACTAATAAATGGACAAACACAAACATTCACAGAGATATACGAAAATATCATTACAAGCTTACATGAAGCAGCAAAAGAGGCGATCGGAACACAGAAAAACAAAGTAAGCAAAAAAGTATGGTGGAGCGACGAAATTGAAATGTTGGTTCAACAGAAAAGACAAAACTACTTGAAGTGGCTGAACACAAGAAAAGAGGAAAATCAACAAGCTTATAAAGAAACCAAGAGACAACTGAGAAGGCTAATAAGTGCAGAGAAAAACAGAGTATGGGACAAAAAGTGCCAGGAAATAAGTACATACATAGGCGGAAGAAAATGCTCAGAAGTATGCAGTTTCATAGGAAATTTAAAAAACCCAGGGAAAGATAGAGCCCACATACAAATTATTAAACCAGAAGAATGGAATGAACACTACAAGAAGCTACTACAGGAGACAAGACAAGAATACCTTAACGAATCTTTAACACAAGGGATACACATACATGGGGAAGAAGTGAAGATCCAGATGGATACAGTGAAAAGAGCTGTTATGGGCCTGAAAAACGGTAAAGCTAGTGGACCAGAAGGGGTATATGCCGAAATGTTGAAGAACGGAACACAAAAACTTTTTGAAATGATAACCTATATAATGAACAAATGTTTGAATGGACAACCGGTTCCGGAACAATGGAAAGTGGTGTATATCTCGTCAATTTACAAGAAAGTAGATAAAAAGAAGTGTAATAATTATAGGGGTATATCAGTAACCAGCACAACGAGTTGACTTTATGGGAGGGTATTACGAGATCTAATTGAAAATGATATCAAGGAGAACGAAGAAGAAGAACAAAGCGGTTTCCGTACAGGAAGATTATGCACTGACAATATATTCTGTCTTAAGCAAATCATAGAAAAAAGGACGGCTAGAAACATAGAAACCCATATTACATTCGTAGACCTCCAAAAAGCATACGATACAGTTCCTATTTCTAAATTGTGGGAAGTATTAGAACAATCGAACATCAATCATACCTATATACATGCTCTTCAAGAACTATATAAAGACTCAGAATCTAGAGTAAAGATAGGTAAATACGTCACGCAAGAGTTTCTGGTTAATAAGGGACTGAGACAGGGTGTTGCATCTCCCCAACCCTTTTTAAAATATACGTAGCAGCAGCTCTGAAAAAATGGAAAAGGAAGGTTCATGGCATGGGTATTGAACTTAATGACAGGTGCATGTACACCCTACAATTCGCCGACGATCAGGTGGTTATAGCAAATGATAAAGATGACATGCAATACATGATGCGCAAACTGATAGAAGAATACGCAGAATGGGGGCAAACTGATAGAAGAATACGCAGAATGGGGGTTATCAGTCAATATCGAAAAAACACAGTACTTATGCATAGGAAAGGAACCTAGTACATTGGATCTTGAAAACGGACAAGAAATCTGCAACTGTCAGAACTACGTCTATTTGGGTGTTACATTCGATGATACTGGTACTGATACAAAAGAGATAGAAAAGCGAATAGTACAAGCAAGGAAAATTATTACATGTCTCAATAGTATATTCTGGAGTAAAGAAATAACAAAAAGAAGAAAATTCAATATTTATGAAACGATGGTAAAAAGCACTCTTCTGTACGGCGCTGAAACCTGGAGGATAACGGAGAAATATAAAGCAAAAGTAGAAGCAGTAGAAATGGATGCGATGAGAAGATCTTTATGTATTTCAAGAACAAGTCACATTAGAAACGATACAGTGAAACAACAGATGGGGATTGAAGGAAGTATAGTAACTGATATAGACAACAAACGGTTGACATGGTATGGCCACGTACAGCGTATGCCTGAAACAAGACTACCTAAACAAGTTTTAGAATGGCAACCAACTGGACGTCGGAGAAGAGGTAGACCCAGGTTGGAATGGCAAAAAGCGATACAGAAATCGATGAGCGATAGAAACTTAACAGCAGAAGACTGTGAAGACAGAAGAGGGTGGAGAATAGGCGTCGGACAACGTCGTAAGACGTTCCAAACCGGCTTATATATTGCTATGATATTTGGAGGTGTATGTTTTGACTGGGGTATTGTAGTTCCTGGAAGGCAATTTTTGGAATGCTTGCTACAGTTCAATTTACATTTGGAGATTTATGAAGACTTGTAAGATTTTGATATTCTAACTTTTAAATTCAGGGTTGCGTATTTTTGCTATAATTTCTTGTTATAAATTCTAATAATTTATATTTTCATACTTGTGAGGTTTGTTTTTATTGAAAGAAAAGAAAAACACAATCAGATTGATACGATTTTTATTTATGTTAGTTTTAATTATAACTTAGTTTAGAATTGTTCAAAAGGTTTAATTTATAAGAAGTTTTAGTCTTACTTGTTTTTGTGCAACGATAAATGTCATTATGAATGTCAATGTCAAGGAATGTCACAAACATATTAAAGAATACTCATGGTCATGAGATTTACTTGTTTGTTAAAAAAATGGGAATCAAAGAAGGAGGACAAAAGAAGAGAGAATTTGTTTTAGTTTTTGTAAATAAAGACAGAGAATTTTGATCCTCTGGAGAAATAAAGAGAAAGAACGGTTTAAAACGTAATGTAAAGTGATTTTGAATATAAAAGAAGAAAATATAAGTAATTATCAACGAATTGTGGAAGGTCCAGAAGAATACGAAGCATAAAACGATCCAGAAAGTTTTTCCAATTGTGATGGTGGTAAAATCAAGTTTAATATAACATAAAACAAAACAGAGGAAGATTCAAACTAAAGGCGAGTGTTTGTGGTTCTTTGAGGAACCTTTGCAGACTAGTGGAGTAGAAGTTGAACATTCATTGTCTGTTGGAGTGAAGGATATCCCTACAAGGAGACATTAAGATAAGTGTTCTTTTTTTAAAAAAAAAGATAGCATTTAGTAAAATTGATTTTGATTTTCGAAAACGTTTATTTAGAAATTGATCGATTTAATAAAACCTTTTTCCTTTTCTGTAACGTTGATTTTGGTTTGTGTTTTATTCTATTTCTTATTTATTTATTAAAAAGCTAAATAGCTAAATAACGACCCTGAGATAGTTAATAAGAGTCTCATACAAAATATAATTGCAGTTGAGTGAATTACAGGCATTTAGGGATTGTTTTCTAGTGAGTACATACACACGCATTTCATTGCAATATATTATAACAGAATATGAACTTTACTTCACATGATTTGAATAGTGAATTTTTAAATATATTTTTTTCAAGTACCATTAAATAAATGAATAATAAAATAAGATATAATTATTTGAAAAGATTATTTATGCCGCATTTCAGAGATTTATCCACAATTGGCCTGGTGCTGCCATCTATGAACAGAGTGTTAATATGTACTAGTCTGGATTTATTATACCCTGTGCTTATAATTATTTTACGCAACCGCAGGAGCAGGAGATCCGCCATGGCCATTTCTGCATTGTCACTTTGGAGCACACCTTACAGTTTCTTGTGCAGTTTTTGTTAATGTTAGGTAGATAAGAAGTTTTTATAACGAAAAAAGCAGCTATGGACGCAAGAACCACGTTAGGTGCGTATATTAAAGGTCCGTTTTAAAACTTGCCTTATCCATTTTACCAGTTTTGATCACATTGTGAAATCCTTTTTTAACCCTTAGCATACCAAGAGGGGTCCCTTCGGGACCCCAGCGCATAATTTTTGAAGATAACTATGGAATTTGAATGTTTAGAAATATGTGGCTTAATGTATGTGCCTATTCAACCTTTAGCGAGACTGTTGCAATACCGTTTTAAAATATAACAAAAAATAATTAGTTTTTAGTGTAAATTGTGAGATGGGGTCTCCGTAGGACCCCCCTTGGTGCGTTGCGTAACACTATTGATACAAACGTTTTATTGAAATATGCTTTGTAAAAGTACTCAAAAGGTTCGTAAAAGTTCGTTATCCTTCGGAACGAGGTGATAGAATCAAAACTGGAATAAAAATAAACATGATAGACGAAAGTTGTATCTTTTAGAGCTCGGAAAAGATCTGGCCCGTATAAATATGGAAAATAGAATTGCTAGACCAGCTGGACTTCAAAAATATATTTTGAATGCCATTCAAGCCTGCGGAGTTAATTTACCTTCTGCTGAAGAAAACCAACCCATGTAAGAACCAGAAAGGGCTCCAAAACGTTCTAGATGTTACATATGTCCCAGAAATCACGATCGAAAAGTTAATACACGTTGTGCAACTTGCACAAAGTTTGTGTGTGCTGAACACAGGGAAAATATTACCATTATAAAATGTCTAAATCACAAGTAAATTATGGATCATCCTGTTATTGAATAGAATTAATTGTTCTGTTTTTGTCATGTTCATACTTTTATATTTTTGTTACATACGTAAATAAATTTTGATATATATGTATTGAGGTTGTTTTTTGGGAATAGATGTGTTAGTATGAAGTATTAAACATGTGTTTAACATTTATATACATTAGGAAGAAAAAAACCTATCATTTACATTAAAAACATAGTGGGGTCCTCCCAGAACCCCGCTTGGTGTACAATGTCGTCAAAAATAGCTTGGTGTGCTAAGGGTTAAGATATTTTGTTATTAATGTATCAAAATATTATTTAAGTTCATTGTCTTAGCGACATCTGTCGGCAATTAAGTAAAACTATATTTTTGTATGTTTGCTGTTGTTGCTCAATAATCAATAAAGAAGTCGTGACTGAACTGTCAACCGATGCGTTTGTTTTAACATATTGCTATGATTTGCGTGGTCTTGTATTTACTAGAAAACAATCCCCAAAATGCCTGCAATTCACGCAATTCCAAATTATATTATATATGAGACTCTTTTATTAACTTTCTCAGGGTCGTTTTAAGCTTAGAAGAAAAGTTATTAATAAATAAGTTTAAAAAAGAAAATACACAAAACAATATCAACGTTACAAAAGCTTTTATTCAATAAATCAATTTTGGGGTCAAATTTTCGAAAAATCAAGAATTTTCTTCTAATACTACTGTTCTTAAAAACTGAATACTTATCTTTGTGTCTTCTTATCAAAATATCCTTCACTCGACAATCGTTGAATGTTCTACTCCCTCTTCTCTGGTTTGCAGGTTCCTTAAAAACCACAGCACTCGCCTTTGGTTAGAATCCTCCTCCGCTGTAGTACCAATATGTACTGAACTGCTTTTATGTTTATTTATACTTGGCTTTTCTTCAATGATAACTGGAAACACGTTCGGGACCGCTTTTATATTTTTTATTCTTTTGGATTTTTCCACAATTAGTTGATAAACACTTGTATCCGTTTTATAATAGCTTCTTTTCAATTCAAAATCACTTTTAATTACTTATAACTCGTTTTTCCTTCTCTTTTCTTTTAGAGATTATAAAATCCTGTCTTTGTTTACAGGACGAGCCGTAACTAACTAATAAGTTTTTACTTGCTTTTGTCCTCCCTCTTGATCTTTCGTATTTTTTTAAAACAAATAAATCTCGTGACAATGAGTATCTTTTATATATTTGTCAAATTGACATTCAAATCCATAACCCCCACAAATGACATTTCACGATGTACAAACAAGTAAGTCTAAAACTTCTTATAAATTAAACCTTTTAAACAATTCTGAACTGAATTACAATTGAAATTAACATAAACAAAAATCGTATCAATTTGATTGTGTTCTTTTTTCTTTCAGAGTAAACAAAACTTCAGAAATATGAAAATACAAACGATATAATGGTAACCACATTATTTGAATTTTAAAAACAAGAAATTACTGCAATAATACGCAACCCTGAGTTTATAAGTTTGAATATCAAAACCTTACATTCTTCACAAACCTCCAAACGTAAATTAAATTGTAACAAGCATCCCAAAAATTGCCTTCCAGGAACTACAATACTCCAGTCAAATCAAACACCTCCAAATATTATAGCATTTTTGCCCCCCGATTAAAATAGAATTTTAGAATATTAAACAAAATAGGTTTTATAAAGAAAATTTTATTTTCATCGATTTCAACATCAAACTTTTTAAATATTGTAAGGAAAAATCATTGAAATATGAAATCTACCTCTGATTCTCCCACTCTCTAACTCAGCTAACTCAAAAGTATTCTCTCCAAAAATCCTATTTATTTTGAAAGGCCCTATATAAGATAACTGTAATTTTGCACAAATATTTTCAGCCCTATTATCAACTTTTAAATTTTTAACTACTACTAAATCACCTGTCTGATAAAACTTCTTTCTTTTTAAATTTTTATTCTTCCTTCTTTCATACTTGTTCAATGCTGCGCTGTTTTTGATTCTTGCTTGTTCTAAAATTTCACGTATATCTTCTATTACCCATGCATGCTGTTGTACATGATTCGTTCTTTTGAGTATCTGTCTTGCCCCCTTGATTCTTGCCAATAAACTATCAATCGTTTGCGGAGATTCATATTGTGGTTTGGTAATGTTGTTTATTTTACGGGCATCTAAACACAATTGAAGGGTACCATTTTTTTAACAACCACCAAAGAGTTCACTAGTAACTAGTTGTAGATGATTCTATAATATTATCTGCTAACATTTTATTTATTTTTTCTCTAACTTGTATTCTATACGAAAAAGGTATCGTATAAACTTTAACATTAAGTGGAGCTTTGTCATCTACTTCAAGTTTATGTTTGTGATTTTTTGCTACACACGGTTTTTCATTAATGAGGTCAATATTTTCACGTACCAGGTTATTTAATTGTACTTTATATTTCCAACAAGGGATTCCTATCTGCTCCTCCTTTATAAAGTCACTTATGACATATTTATTTATTTTAATATTATTATTATATAATCCATCTTTTGTCCATTCTATTTTATCATTATTTATTATAATACATTTATATTCGCCGTCATCTTTAACCCCTTCTTGTTCTCCAACAAGGAATTCCAATCTGCTCCTCCTTTATAAAGTCACTTGTGACATAATTATTTATTTTAATATTATTATTATAATATAATCCATCTTTTATCCATTCTATTTTATCATTATTTATTATAATACATTTATATTCGCCGTCAACTTTAACCCCTTCTTGTTCTATGAAATCTATTGCAATTATAAAATCTAATTGTAACTCTGGTACTACCAAAAATCTTGTCACATAACTTTTATTTCCTATTTTAACTTCTAAATTCACTGCTTTCGATATTGTAGACACTTTTTTCTTCGTTGCAGACAACTCCAACTTCCCTATTTTAATTAATTGTTTTTTCTGTTAAAGCTTTATTTTCCAAAATTATTTTTTCTTTGACTAAAGACGCTTGCGCCCCTGAATCAATTAAAGCCAAATAAAATTTGTTACTAAAATTTAGACGAATGAAAGGCAATTTTACTTCCTCATATTGTTCTTCATCATCAGATAATAAGAATTCTTTTGGGTGGCCATAAGTGGTTGTTAAAAACAAACAATCATAAACAGTATTTAAATAAACGAAGTTTTTTTCTTTTACCGAAAGTGGTTCTTTATGAACTTGAACCATCTCAATATTTTCTTCCTCTCTCTCTTCTTCTGAGTGTTCATCACGTCCATAATGTTTTCTTTTACCAAAAGTAACCGTATGAATCTTCCTTTGATCATACTCATCATTTTTATCTTTAATGATTCGTTCATACCTATTTCGCCAATCCCCATTCCGGTTATTAAAATTTCCATTATTCTTATTGTTGTCATTATATCTTTATTGCCACTTTTTTGGAATTGTCAAATACATCCCTGTACACTGGCCACTGCTTTCGTCGGTCTTCAGCAACGTTGCTAGTCGATGCCGGTGCCTATATAACTACTCTGAAGAGGCACGGCGCGTGGAAATCCACAGCCGTCGCGGAGGGTTATATAGAAAATTCTGTTAAAAATAAAATCTGCATTGCTGAAAAAATCCTTGGGGAACCTAGTACTTCATTTCATAAAAATAGCTTTATGATTTCGGAAGACAAAATAATGAGCACAATGTTAATATTTGTAAAAATAAGAATATTATTTGCTCTAAAAGTAATTTACCGTTTTCTTTTAATATTTCTAATTGCAATAAGTGCTATTTTAATATAAACACCAATTAATATGTATTAATTAATTAATCTCAGTAATGTTAAGAATTTTCTTTAAAATAAATGTTTTATTTATTTAGTTTTTGGTTGATTTTTTTTAAAGTGGGTTGCAAAGTACTTTGCAACACACTTTGGTCACTTTGCCGCACACTTGCGAAAAACAACTGCTTTCAGCATTAAAAACCATCTAGAAAGATCAACTTTCAGTAGTGGAGTAGAAAAAGACTTTTTCAAGTTTCAGTGAGGTTGAATTGAGCGAGAGCTTGACAGTTTATTGTGTACTAATTGTTTAATTTTGTTTCAGAAATCCGGCAAGGCAACCAACACCCCTATCTGTAATTACATAATTAATGTAAAAAAAAAAGGCTTCCGGTAAGAATTTGTTAGCGTGGGTTGTGTTAGTAATTAGTTCCCACATATTTCGAAAAATTAATTAGAAATTTAATTGTAAAATTGCAATAAAGTGGTCACAAGTGAAATTAGTGTAACCCTAGCCCTTAATTAGAGTATTTTGATATATTATTGGAAATTTTAAAATCATTTCTTTATCTAGTATTTAAATAATTTACATACTTTATTATTGTGCAATAGCATAGTTCATTTCATATATTTCAACATGCTTGCTTAGGTATTTGGAGTCAGCTTAATGGTGTAATTAAAATTACCAATTTTGCTGAATCTTTTTGAACTTTGGTAAAGTAGGTTAGAAGTATGTGCAACAAATTGTGAAGATATATAAATTCTTTTATAAATTGCTATATTGCAAATTTGCATGAGGAATTAACTTTTGTCAGAAATTACCTTTTTAAAGTGTTTTTCAATGCAAAACGTATTCACATCAATCATCAAAACTTTATATGCAAAATTGATTTGGAAAAGCTTAGTTCCTCATGGAAGTTAGTTGTTCGCTAGCTACGGGCTAGAACACCACAAAGTTTAGAGTTGTTCTCTAGCTACGGGCTAGAAACATCTCAGAGCTTTAAGTTGAAAGCTCTGAGCTTTGTCAAAGTATTTTATAACAGGAAAATAATTTCTTGTTAATTTAAACCAAAAGTTGTTTAATAATATTAGAAGTGTTAATTAATAATCTTGTGATCAAACTTCCAAGTACGTAAGTTAAATGATATTTCTACATTGTAATTTTTGTGCAATTGTTTGTGTTTGTTGGATTTTTATTAATTTATTAATATATTGATTGTTGGATATTTGGTGTTATTATTCATACATTTCTTCCAGTTTAATATTTATTTCAGGGATAAACATATTAAATTATAAATAGCATAATACAAGCAGATCTTGTGCTTAATAAAATCCAATTCAGGTTTTTAATGGGGTTAATAAAAGCCTGTCTTGGTTAATCGACGTTTTCAGGTTGTGCATCTGAGTTGTTAGGGAAGCTTGAGTATTTCAGGTGTTCGAACCTGAGGGCTCGGTTATATTAGTAATGTGTTTTATTATTTAAAGAAAAATTGGAAAAATCCATCTACGAATAATTAAAATAAAATATAAATTGATAAAAGTGGTATACCTGAGCACTATTTCATGACAAGAGGCAGTTCTGCGAATTTCCGGTTTTTGAAGTGTAGTAATACATCTTGGCATCGGTGGTTCAGATTTATGATTCGACTGATAATATTGAATCAATTTCTTCGTGTGATAATAATAATAAATCTGTAATTATAAAAGTTAATCAGTTATAATTAAAAATAAAATGCTAACAATAAATTAAAGTAAAATAATTATCAATTGAAAAGAATAATTTCTAAAGTTAAAAAAGAATTACGTACCTGAAAAACTGTTATTGAAGAATTTGCTGGAGAGCATATGGTTTAAATACTTGGACAGTCATCGCTAGGACAGCACATATCGTACCGTGCACTAGCACTGCACAAACAGGAAAGAAAAATTGGTTGGACGGTTGATCTACCATCCAGATACGTGAAAGCGCACGCATCAAAGAAAATTTGGTTGAAGGGGAAAGAAGATACCTGGACGTCAAGAATTTACAGGGAGGATTAATTAACATCAGATAAGTCGAAAATTTAATTTTAATTGTTGAATAAAGAAATTGTTTTATTTATTATCATTTGTGCATTTATGTCGATGTATTTGTATGTAAATTTAATTCATGGTATTTTGGAAAAATCCATTGCGCATAATTAAATAACTCAGTCGTATTTAGGGGAAGTCACGCACCATTTCATTATAAAAATATTCTATTTCAAAACCCTGAGATGTTTAAGACAAATAATGATTTGTTAAATAAAGAAAAAAAAGTCTCGTGCTCTAGAAGAATTTATCATGCTAAAAGAAAGGAATGTCTCATAATTATTAAAACAAGTTTAGAATGCTAATCATTTATTTATTTAAAACAATTATAAGTTGCTTAATGGAAAAGTTAGAACCTAAATTAAAACACACAACATTTAATTTTTTTATTACTGAGCTAGCTAATGTCGGGTCATTTATTTAATCTTACTCAAAATTATTATATTCAAATATTTAAATTAATTATGAATTTTTATAATTCATATAATCACAGCAATACATATAATTTCTTTAAGTGCCACTTATATATATATTACATACTATTTATACATATAAATACGTATATATTGGCTTATACATAAAGTTAGAGCAGTGTAATAACGAAAAATACGATAGTTAAGTTTTTCTGCAAAATCTCGGAATTTACACATAAAGTTAAAACTTTTGAACGGTTGAAGATAAAATAGTAAAATATCATATATTCTTGAAGGAAATTTAATGCTCTACAACTTCATTTTGTATGACTTTTTCGTAGGACGAAGGGCTGAAGAGTTAGCTATTCAAATAAGGCAAAAAAAGTGAGGCAAATGTTTTTTTAAATTAGCAAATTTTGATAACGGATATCTCACAAACTATGCAAGACAGCGAAAAAATAAATGGAATCAATCTTGTAGCACATTTTATCAGATTTAATTTTGTATAGAATGGTCTTATTGCTAGGACGCATAGTTTCCGAGATATAAGCGGAAAGCCGAAAAAGGGACCTTCTACGTGCCCCCCTGCACCCCGCTCACCTCCTAGGAGTGGGGACTTTTAGTATGTTTACCTCCTAACTAGACCAAACAAAGTCCCAAAGTCAAAAATTGTGTTCCTTCCATTTCCCTCTACAACTTTTCGTTGACTAGACTATATACAGTAAACGTACACATTTATTGCCGGATGTTAGTATTAACTAAAATCGGCTGGATCTATGATTATATAAAGTAAAATCATTTGTTCCCTTCTACAGGAAATCCTTATAGTTTTATACATTATATTAAGACAAAGCTTGAATTTCGCATATGATAATTTATATGATAATTCGCATGTCAATGCCAAGCGGTTTTCGTCAGCTCGTGATTGCCATGTGTGCTTTGTTAACGGCTATCAATTTAAATTTTATTTATATTAATTAGAGCGCGAAAAGCTACAAGAGTCTCTGGTGTTTGGAAGCGCACTCATTATATGTCACATGATCATAATATTGTGTTCAAGGTCACCCCATTTACGTTGCACAGCCGTGATTTCATCATTATTTGTTTTGTTTCGTGACATGTTTGTTTGTGAAGTGAGAAGTTTTTAGTTTGAGATTTTGATAAAGTTACACATTTGATAATGTCCTAGCGGATTAAACATGTTGTGTAAAATTTATTTAATAAAGTGGAATAGTGACAAGTTAAACAATTTTAGTGTTATTTTATTTTGATAAAGTTATTGCTATGGAGCCTAATTTTGTTGAAGGATGTTCTAATAATTTACCAGAAGCAAACTTTTTGATGGTATATGACTATTATATAAACAATTTAGATTATTTAAGTGCTGAAGTGAGGAGTGCTAAAAATGTGAGATTAGTATTATATACTTGGTTAGAAAATAATAAATTTTGAGTTGTTTTAATAATTAGTGTTTAAAATACATTCGTAGGGTAGCCAGAGCCAATTATGGTGACGATGCGATAGGGCACATACAATTAAAACGGGAAGGACATATTTGCATAATAAAAGAAAGAATCACACCGAACATAAGGTTCGAAGCAAACCCTACACGGTTACTGTTATGCTAGATGAAGCACAGGATAAGGTTGTTAGCTGCAAATATGAAGGTTGTGCTGCAGCTCTCGGTAAATTAAAATAACCACGAAACGTTAATACACTTTAAGTACTTTATTTAATTTTTAGGTGGTTGTAAGCACGCAATTGCAACTAGCATCTAGCCCCTTGGTCAACAATCGATCCTACCCCATCAAGGTCAGACTTGCGTGTTAGTATGCCGTCAATCAGTGAGTGAATGCAAATTCGTCTTCGTATTTTTTCTTTAAAAATATAATTGCTATTAACAAATAACCTCGCGTAAACAGCAAAACGCAACAACAGTGCTTAAAAAAAACTATAAAATAAAAAAAATTTTGGCCCCAACCGAGACTCGACCCCACAACTACTTATGCCGTAAAACGGCAGTACACCCGAACACACCCGCATATCCATCTGTACCAATACGAAGCTGCCGGTTATTGCTAAATAAGTGCCTATTGAACGCTATTGCAATTGCATATTTGTATTGGCTTCTTCCTAGAAGCGAGGAACCTAGTCCTACGTCAATTGAATGCTATTGGAAGAACCCAATATTGTTGAAGGTGGGGACAACTATAAAATTTATGAAAGCTTTGGATTTAAAACCTGGAAGCACCCGCTGCGTTTGAAATAAGAAGTTGCTTTTAAGAAATCCGTTGTTAAAGTAAAAGCAACTGGAAGCAGTGCACAAATTGTTAATTACTTTGCACCTTCGGCAGAAGTTAAAACTGTGCCGAGCGTAAGCAGTGATGACTTTTTACGTTACTGTGCTAATAACATGGGGGAAGATCTATGTAAAAAAGTAACTGCGAAAATAGCTTTACAGTCGAAATTCTTCTTGTACGACTTACGGTATGGTAGAACAACGGCTTCCAAACATATGAAGCTGCACGTTGCGATACCAGGGATGGGTCGTTAGTGGATACAATATTTGGAGCGACTAGCATACCTGATACCGATGCAATGAGGAGAGATCGACTATTAAAAGGCAAGGGTTTAAAAGTAGTAGCCAAAGAAAAAAAATTAAAATATCGGAGGGAAGGTCTTACTTAAAATAGAAGGGTACCCAGCATTAGATGCATCACTAGATGCAGTTTGTGATAAGTATGTCACTGAAGTAAAATGATCCACTAAAAAAGGTACCATGAAAAATTATTTAAAATCAAATGGATAATTAGCCCCTAGATATGTCATTAAAATTTTACTGCAAACGTTGTTTTGTGAAAAAGAAAGAGGGCTATTTTGTATTGCTTCGCCAGATTTTGAATCGACACAAAATATATTTTAGAAATGCAGTGCAACACTCCCTATATAAAAGTAATTATTAAAATGGCCATGGAAATTTGGGAGAAGCTATATTTTCTAAATTAGCTGAATTAAGTTAAATTGTACCTTAGATCATATATACGTAAACGTAGATAACGCCTCCTTCATTCGATTTTGTGCCAACATAACTAACAAGGATAGCATTATGTTTACATTGTGAAGCATGCCCTGAAATCATTATCCTTAAAAATCAGCTGCTTCTGGTCTGGTGTGTTCAGTGGCGCACACATTATAAATTTTGTTATGTGCAAAAATACAGGCGGAAAATCGAAAATATTATATTAGTAACATCATTTAACTTAAATTTTCACGTAGTTTAAAATTGTTCCGATAATTATCACAGCAGATGAAATTCATTTATTGTGTGTATATTTAATGGTCCTTCCTATATAAATAATATGTTGCTCCTTATGTTGTGTTACCATTAGTACAATAATCTTGAATAAATGTTTATTTTTGAATTACTTTTAGTTATTTTTTGAACGGTGTGGATTTACTCTGCTAACTGTTCTGTACAAGAATATTGCTATAAGCCTTGTGATAAACAGTAGCGAATACTCAAAGTATTTAATTCAGTTGAGATGCAAGAACATATCGAATAAATTGTTTTGAATGATCAATATATTTTCATGTTAATCAACTTCTTGAGTTAATTCTGAATACCTATTCAAAGTTAAAATTAGCATACTATGGAAAAACTTCTTTAAAAAAATGGCAGTTTTAAAAAAATTTATAATTATTTCATTCCATTCTGTAACAAATAAACTTTTGTCCAAATGAAATACAAAACCTACAAATTAATTTCTTCACCGTTCAATTGCAGTAACTTAAATTATGAACATCTAATAAGGGTAATTAAAAGAGACGTGAAAAAGAACTGCACCACTACATCGCTATCTTTATGCCACATTTCAATTTGCTGTTGTCAGACGTTTTGTAATAAAATGTTTTCTTATATTGGTTTTATCCCTTTAGAAATTTTTAACTCAACGCCTATGCTTTTCATTTACCTGCACAGTTGACCGTGTGAGCATGTTGTATAATATACTTACGGTCGCGGTGTATCAAATACGTTTTCGGTATCTTGGCACAATTTTGTTATACAGTGAATATAGGGAAAGCACTATCTACGTTTACGTATATATAATCTAAGAATTGTACTTATTTATTTATTATAATGAATATTTATTATAAATTAAGTTATTTTAATTGGTTATTGATTTTAATTTATATGTGTGTCATAATATCCTTAAATAAAGATTTATAATAGAATTTATTGTAAATAAAACAATTCTTAACTTCAACAGGTTTTGTATTTTAGCTTTATACATATTTCAACGTGTTAACACGTCGTTATCAAAAGCAAGATTAAAAGTAAAAAGTTGGTGTTGCTATAGGAACAATAAATCTTCATAACTTGATCTTGGTTTTCAATATCTGCGTCCAGATGACTTGATATCTCATTCCAAAACGTTTAATAACGGTGAATTTAAAAAATATATAATATATATAATAATAAATCAATTTGTTCATTCATTAAAGGTACAGATTTTATATGTTTATGAATTTCAAATGCTTCTAGTATATCCAACTTACGTTTGTCATCACAAAAGTGTAAACATTTTATAGTGTTATTAGATGGCATTGAATCATTGTGTTCTAATAAGTGTTTAGCGTAATTGGATTTATGGGGGTGTTTATACTTGTAACAACGTACGTGTTCCTTGTACCACGTATCAAAGTTTCTCATTGTTTGTCCTATATAAACCAAATTACAGTGCGAGCAATTTAATTTGTAGATGCCGGATTTTAGTAAATTGTCTGTTTTTTCTTTAACATTAAACAAAGTGTTTAAAATGTTTTCTGTTGCTTTGAAAGTTATTTTACATTTATTTGTTTTGTTTATAATTTTGGCAATTTTTTCTGATTTTTTGCCAAAATATGGAATAGAGGTGTATTTCATTTTATCTGATGAAGTAGTTGGATAAATTTTTTCAATAGCTAATTTATAATTTTTATCTTTAATTAGTGTATCAATAAGTTGAGTATGGTAACCATTATTGTATGCAGTTGTTTAATCATCGAAATTTCTCTCTTATAACTAATTTCACCTAAAGGAACCGTTAAAGCTTTATGTATCATGGACCTGTATGCTGCTAATTTATGTGTTTTATGATGACAAGAATCGTGTGGTATTGTAATATCTGTTTCTGTAGGTTTTCTATAAATAAAATATTCAAGTTTATTATTTGAATTAATTATGTTTAAATCTAAAAAGTTAATGCATCTATTTTGTTCAGTTTCTAGTGTAAGTGTTATTTTTGGGTGCAAACTGTTAATAAAAATCAAAAATTCATTCATTAACACAAATGAACTATCAAAACATGCTAAAATGTCATCAACATAACGAAACCAAAATATAACTTTCTCAGAACGGTTTGACTCAAATATTTGATCTTCTAAATTTTCCATAAATACATATATTAGCTAAAAGAGGTGAAATTGGACTTCCTATGGGTAAACCATCTTTTTGGAAATAAACTTTATTATTAAAAGTAAAATAATTTTCATGAATGCAAAGTTCAAATAATTGAAACAGCTCAGTCCGTTTTATTAATTCAACATTTTTGTTATCAAGAATAGTATTTAATAGTGCTGTCAAATCCGTTCCATTTTAAAATCCGGATTTCGGATTTTAAATTATCCCGTATCCGAATAATCCGGAATACGTCGGATTTTTACTATTCGGATAAAATCCGTCTCGCAAATCCGTTATCCGATAAATTTACTATCCGGATTCATCTGAAAAATCCGCTATCCGGATTTATCTGAAGAATTCGATATCCGGATTTATCCGAAAAATCCGATATCCGGATTTACCCTAAATAATCCGCTATCCGGATTTTTAAAGAAAATCCGATATTCGGATTTAAGCAAAAATCCGTTTTCTGAATTTATCTGCGTGCGTTTATTTATTAAATTAAGTTAAACATTCCAGTAAATCCACATATCTACAGTCTGCTTTCATCTGGCATTTAGAATTTGTATGAATATGCAGTTAATTCAGATAAACATGAGAAAAATTGTAGGTACCTATATGCGTATTCCAGTAAATCGCTGTCTATGTCTAAGTTCCTCATTTTAATACATTTTAAACTTAAATATTCAAAATCATCGATAAATCTGTTATAAATATATTATCTGGATGTATTCGTTATTTAAATAAAAAAAATTACATAGTGGTGGCAAGTATGAATCCAATATGTGCTTAATTATTCAGTATTTCAATTGTTAGAATAGTAGTGTGTCGTTCAATATATTGTTCTGCGTCGACGCAGAATCTATAAAGCGTATAATTTCAAGACAGAAAAAATGGATGTTCGAAGCTCCTGGCAAATGAGGCTGTTACCCCCCTTCCACTAAATAGTGATGGGTATGACGGAAATGTCAATAAAAGTACACATAAAACATTAAAAATTTATAAGAGAACTTATAAGTTTCGTTCTTTCAATTATTATAAAATACTAATTATAACCATAAAATAACCAAAAAACTACTTATAAACAGAAACAGTATTACACCCAATGACCTAACAAATAAAACGCAACTCTTAATATTAAAATTCAAATAAACAATAAACAGGTAAGCAAGCTGGGTTAGATAAAATTCTTTCTAAAAATTTTAAATGTGTAATGTAGTTTCTTAAGTAACCATTTGAAACAATGGCGGTCTACCTGTATTAAATAAACCTGTTTCACTCGTTTGGCAAAAAGGTATTTTAAGCTGGGATAGTGGTCATTCATTTGCATATTTCTCTAAGCATTTCCAAGAACGCCCCTGGTCAAATGCCATGGTGCCTACTTATTGTACCCTAGCGTTTCTTTATAGCTACTAAAACAGTTAAGAAAAAAAAATATAGGAACAAAATCCAAGAAAATAATTCACAAAAAAAATCTACGAAAAAAATTCATAATATAACGTTCGTTTGTTTATTTGTAATAGTAAAAATTATTATTTAAAAAATAGTAGTCGTCTTCTTAATACAAAACACAGTTTAAAAATGTAACATCTATATGTATGTGTGCCAAGCCCATGATATATAATACTACTTATTATAATTGTTTACAAACTGAAATAGTGTCATATGCAATAACGCCGAAAACAAAAATATCGGATGCAAATAATGTATTCATTGGAGAAACCTAAATAATGCTTTACAACTATCAAACAAGCGCAATTTTCGTAGAAGGTTATAGGGGTATAATAAAGAAAACGCTCCAACTTCACCCAAGCAAGTTACGTACATTCAAAATCAAAATTAAGAGTTACTTTTTGTATTAACATTTTATTGAACGAAATTTGATGGCGCTTGACAGTTGACAACACCACTATTTAGCCGACGCCCTACAGCAAAGCATAGATGTGATGATCAAAGCACGCCAACTACCTAGAAACTTTCTTGCAGAAAAAGTATTGTAAGCTTGCAACTCCTATTAAAATTTAAACTTGTAGGGACACAGGAATATCAGCATACCCCTGGAAAAACCAATCCCGATGTCGAACAATGAAGTGGTCGAAGACGCACTGTGTCAGGGTCATTAACACCCTGTTAAGAAATCCAAACCCAAAGCAGCTTTATTTCGCAATCCCTTGGAAAGTCCACCAATGCTAACATAAACTTATCAAAAACATTTAAAGCTTAGCGGCAAAAATTTAAAGTTGAATTCGGTACAAGTAGACATCACAATTCCAAAATGATTTACCTTAAACTAACTAGACTAGTCACTGGAATTGCTTTATCACCGGTCAATGCACTGCACAGCCTCGCTTTTCATTCCCTCTAGTTTAATATTAATAATGTTGATAATGCAAGGGGTTGTCCAAGAGCAGTTACAATCCGACCGTAGACAACTTGAATAAATTAAATTGTTAAACAAGCCATTAAAAAGTCTATTTTATGGGTTAAAACACTAGCAAAAAGCTGTAGCTGAAAAACCAAAATTGCATGTTAAATTACCACAATCTGCTTATGTTAAATGTATCGAGAATATGTTGCCGCTTATCAAACTTATGTTACACATATTGTGTACTGTGCCTGTAATTGTAAGATAAAAAAAACGTGAAAAGAAAAGCAACGAAAATAAAGCATGAAAAAAAAGTTCAGTGAAAAAAACAGGGAAAAGACCCGAGGAAAAAGAAGTCGGCGAAAAAAGGCGAGAAAACAAAGCCAACTACAAAATATGAAATTATTTTTATGTTTTTTTTATACCAACTGTTATATGAATGCACAAACATAGACACACATTCAAAATCGCTTTGATCAACTCAGTCCGTTTTATTGATTCAACTTTTTTGTTAACAAGAATAGTATTTAACAAAGGAATACACTCTTGGGGAGGTATTTCTGAAAACATATTAGTAACATCGACACTAACTAGCTTGCTTTGTGGTGGTAAATGTATGTTAGATAATTTATTGATTAATTCAGATGCATTTTTAATGGAATATTTAGGTTTATAATCAAAACTGGTAATTATGTTATTTAATATTTTTGACAACATGTGGTTGGGTGCATGCATGTATGATACTACTGGTCTAATAGGCATGTTGGGTTTGTGTATTTCTAATAAACCATATAATTTTGGTGGTTGTGTATTTGGATGTAGTTATTTATCTTTTTTTGATAATCTGTTAAACAAACCTGACAATTTTCCAACGTTTGTTTCAATTCCTTCTAATTTTTGGTGGGATTACTAGTTAAAGTTTTTAAATTTGAATTGGTTATGAAATCATTCATTTTTTGGAAGTAAATGTGATTAGGTAATATAACTAACGTGTCTCCTTTATCTGCTTTAACAGAAATCAGGTTATTTACTGAAATCAAGATGACAGGAAGGTATGGTGTTGTCACTCGAGTTTGATATGGGCGTCAGTTGTCATTTGACTTTCGCATCGTATGGTTGTGTTATCCGTGCTCCACACGTGTGTCTGCTTGGCGTGCAAGTGATAAGTTATTGAAAGGTCAGCGTTGCTGACCTCTAGTGCATATACCAGCTTAAATAAGTACGTAATAAACAATTTATTTTTCAATTACCTATTTAACTCTAAAAGGCCGCCATGCTTGGCGTGCCGAATCTCGGGTATCAATCCCAGCTCACCAATGATGATTGATCAGCAATATAATACTTATGCATATCAACAAACCCTAACACAACCGCAACAGCAGCAGCAAACACAACCGCAACAGCAGCAGCAAATACAACAATTTCCCTTGCAAACACAACCACAGCAATTTCAGCATACCTATCCTCCATATCCAACACAGCAATCAAGCCAACAAGTAATTCCGGCTTCACAGGTTTCAAACCTTGAAGAACAATGGCAAACACAAAACTCAAGAAAAACAAAACGTAGCTGTTCCGAATTACAACGCAATCTTAAACAAACAAAAATGTCAGATTATTGGCTTAGTGCCCCAAGTACTGTCAACAGATATCAAGCTCTCGAAGATTCTGGTTCTGCAGAAGAGACCGAACAAGAAATAAAACCTCCACCAATCTTTGTTTATGGTGTAAACAACTTGAAACCTCTTACAGATATGCTTGAGGAACAAGCTAAAGATAACTACATTGTCAAGCTAGTTGGAAATGCTCAAGTAAAGATACAGCTAAATAAAGCTATATACTACAGTACAATTATCGAAATACTGAAAGACAAAAATACGGAATTTCACACTTTCCAACAAAAAAGCGGTAAAAGATATAGAGTTGTACTACGAGATATGCATCCTACAACCGATCTCGAAGAATTAACTACTGAAATAACCGGGCATGGGCACAAGGTTCTGAACATTCACAATATCAGGCACAGAGTCAGCAAAACCCCGCTTCCGATGTTCTTTGTGGAACTACAACAATCAGAAAACAAAGAAATATTTAACATTGAATTCTTAATGAAATCCAAGATAAGATTTGAACTTCCACATGTCAAACGATAAATAATTCAATGCCAACATTGTCAACGGTATGGTCACTCAAAAAACTATTGCCACAGAATGCCAAGATGTGTTAAATGCGTAGGTGAGCATTTAACGAATAATTGCGAACTGATAAGTAAGGATGTGAAGTGCATCAACTGTCAAGGTAACCATCCAGCTAATTATAGGGGTTGTATGGTGGCCAAGGAAATACAGAGAAGAAAGTACCCACCCTTACGTCCAAGGCAAACTGATATCAACAATCATTTCGTCCACCCAGGAGTATCATATGCTCAAAGAGCAAATGATGGAAGATCAGACCAGAACGCAGCAACCAATTCTCACCAAACGGCACAAAACGTATCACATCAGCAAGCGGACAATAAACTAGAATCATTAATGACAAAACTAATGAAAAGAATGGACACAATGCTCAACCTACTTACAGCCATGATTAATAAAATGAATCATAATGCCTAACATCTTAAAAATTGCTCAATGGAACGCCAACGGCTAGCTCAACATAGCCAGGAGGTTGAAATATTCCTACATACGCACAACATAGATATAATGTTAATATCTGAAGCTCACCTCACAACCAATACGTACTTAAAGATACCAAGGTACTAAATATATGCTACTCCCCATCCTGACGGTACTGCTCATGCAGGACCAGCGCTTATCGTAAAAAACACAATCAAACATTATGAACTTCAAAAATTTCAGGCAGATTATCTTCAAGCAACTAGTATTGCAGTTGCAGAAAAAAACCGAGAAATTATATTCTCTGCTGTCTACTGTCCACCACAACATATCATTAAAAAACAACAATTTAGAACTTTCATCAACACCCTTGGCCCCTGTTTTATAGCTGGTGGAGACTATAATACGCCAAAAACCAAATATGGGGCTCGAGAGTTACACTAACACGCGGTAGAGAGCTATTTAAAACAATAGAAGAACATAACTTGCACTACATATCTACATTTGAGCCAACGTATTGGCCCCCAGATCTTAACAAAATCCCAGATCTGATAGATTTCTGTATTACCAAAGGCGTCTCATCAAATTATCTAAAAGCTGAATCCTGCTTGGATCTGTCCTCCGACCACTCACCAGTACTCATCACATACAGCACCCAAGTATTACAAATACAAAAAAACAGCAACGCTTTCCTCAAGAGGCACCAGCTGAAACTACTTTAGAGAATTGATTACAGAAAGAATACAATTAACTATCTCATTAAAAACGGAAAATGAACTATTTAATGCCATCAAGCACCTCAATCAAACCATACAGCAATCGGCATGGGATTTTTTCGCCGGACTACGAAACCCAGCAGTTTATAGAATATTGTCCTACAATCATCAAGCAAAAAATAGCCGAAAAACGAAGGATAAGGAGAATCTGACAAACAACAAGAAACCCCAGAAACAAAACTAAACTCAACCAAGCCGTTGGAGAATTAAAAAGTCTTCTAAACAATTTTAGAAATCAAGGAAGGCAAAAATACCTATCCAACCTAACCCCTACTGAGGCCACTGAATTTTCATTATGGAAAGCTACTAGAAAACTAAAAGGATCAAATACACCAGTTCCGCCTATTAGGAAAACTGATAGAACATGGGCAAGGAATAATCAAGAAAAAGCAGATGCTTTCGCTGACCATTTAACCTCAGTATTTCAACCTCACGATAGAACCTGTTCTGCTGATGAAGAATTATTCATACATCAAACCCTCGACGAATCTAACGAAGCTGCTCAACCTATAAGACCTGTAAAGGTTAGCCAAGTAAAAACAGTTATAAAAATCTTAACTCAAAGAAAGCCCCAGGTTACGACCTAATAACAGCCAAAATTCTTAAAAAGCAATAAGACTGATAACGTATATAATCAATGCTGTCCTTTGATTGCGAATATTCCCGGATCAATGGAAAGTGGCGCAAATAGTTTTGGTACCAAAACCCGGAAAAAATGCAGAAGATATCACTTCATACCGACCAATCAATCGGCTTGCTGCCTGTCATATCCAAAGTCTTCGAAAAGATACTACTCCAATAATTAAAGCCAATTCTTGAAGAACGAAGCACCATACCAAAGCACCAATTTGGTTTTCGGGAAGGCCATGGTACAATAGAGCAAGTACATAGAGTAGTCACAAAAATAAATCACTATTTAAATCTAAAAAGGTATTGCTCGTCCGTATTCTTAGATATTAGCCAGGCCTTTGACAAGGTCTGGCACATCGGGCTACTGTATAAAATCAAAAAGGCTCTACCAAAGGAATATTACGAACTATTGAAGACGTATTTATCGGAAAGAAGTTTTCAAGTTAAATTTAAAGAAGCACTATCAACTATTCAACCAATCCAAGCAGGCGTACCACAGGGCAGCATTTTAGGACCTGTCTTATATCTTCTTTATACGGCTGATTTACCAACAACACCACAAACATTAGTAGCTACTTATGCAGACGTCACTGCAGTTCTGGCGTCACATAGCGATCCACGAACAGCATCGCTAATACTACAACGAAACCTCAATAAAATGGAGCAATGGCTTAAAATATGGCGCATACATGTGAACGAAATGAAATCGGTTCAAGTAACTTTTACTCTACGGAAGGAAACCTGTCCACCAGTAATATTAAATAACACACCGATCCCACAAGATAGTGCAAAGTACCTAGGTATACATTTAGATAGGCGACTAACCTGGCGGACCCATATAATAAAAAAGAGAATGCAGCTTGGATTAAAACTTCGCAAAATGTATTGGCTGATAGGAAGAAAGTCCCAATTATCACTGGAAAACAAAAAAGTACTCTACAAAGCTATTATAAAACCCAATATGGATTTATGGGTTACAAATCTGGGGATCTGCTAGCAATTCAAACCTGGAAATACTGCAAAGATTCCAAAATAAAATAATTAGGATAATTACAGACGCCCCTTGGTATATCCCTAACTGTCTACTCCAGCAAGACATCCCCATGCCCACAATCAAGCAGGAAATTCAAAGTGTTAGTGAAAAGTATTTAGTGAAACTTAGTGCTCATACAAATAATCTAGCTGTGTCGCTACTTGATAGACAATATAACAAAAGATTCAAAAGACATGATCCGTTAGATTTCGTTAATAGGTCTAATTAACTAAGAGTTAGCTGTAGTTTAGATTTTAAGGTTTAATTCAATGCCTATCCAAGACACAATTTAGGACAACAAAAAGAAGTAATGCTAAAGAACATTACTACTTCCTCATGTTATGCATTACCAAACAAACAATTAACTGAATGTTAATGTATAACAAATTGTAAATATTCTTTGAAATAAAAGTGTGAAAAAAAAATATGGGCGTCACGAAATGTTTTGCGGAGAGATGGCGCAGCAGATCATAGTTACTAAAAAAATGACGCTTGTGCGCCAAATTTAAATCCGAATAGGGAAACGCCTAAAACTTGACCAAACGTTTCAGTACGCATGCGCAAGTGTTCGTTCTTTTACGAGCCTAGTATTCTGTTTAACCACATTTCTTACTCGTGCTTCTGAAAAATGGGTGTAGGAAAGGAAGTTATCGATGTCTTTTTGTCTGTTTTAAGTACAACCGGCCGAACTCCAGGTTTAATTTTCTATAGTTTTCCCAACAAACTTGAAAGTAAGAACACTCCTTAACAAATTGCTTTTGTGAAGCAGAATTATCATTGTTTTTTTCATGAAAACTGCAGCTACAATTTGCTTTCTTATTTTAAATCAAATTTTAGGTGAAAGCTCGTTATCCTGATACAAAAGATCCATAATACATACACACTATTGAGTATGTGGCTTACACTTTACACACAGGAAAGGAAGTTATCGATGTCTTTTTGTCTGTTTTAAGTACAACCCGCCGAACTCCAGGTTTAATTTTCTATAGTTTTCCCAACAAACTTGAAAGGTAAGAACACTCCTTAACAAATTGCTTTTGTGAAGCAAAATTATCATTGTTTTTTTCATGAAAACTGCAGCTACAATTTGCTTTCTTATTTTAAATCAAATTTTAGGTGAAAGCTTGTTATCCTGATACAAAAGATCCATAATACATAGACACTATCGAGTATGTGGCTTACACTTTGAACCTCCAGTGTTTCTAAATGAATTAAAAAACGGTTAAAGGTACAGGCCGTTGCAAGTTTGTATCTTAAAAATGTGTCAAAACGAAAGCAGAAAAATCAATTAAACTTCCCACTTATCCCATAAAAAGGCTAGAACTAAAGATTTACTTCCACCTGGTATCTATTACTATAAGATGTACTTACACAAAAACATTAAATTCTACATTCTCTTTCAGCAGTTTTTCGGATTAATGAGAGCAGCCGGTGGTGATAATTCCCATCCCGAGTCTTATCAAGTAACTAAAATTTTTAAACTGATGTCACTGTATTCTTTAATAAAGCCACAGAGGGGAAGTAATATTACAGGTGGTAGCATGCTGGAGAGTTTGATAAAATCTAAGGATATCCTTAAAACATCTTCTGATGCTCATCTAAAAAAGGAATACTTAGAAAATCTGGATAAGCTTGTGGATGATGATATACATACTGCGGCTGAACAATTACCATTTTCAGACAATGAGGAAGAGTTTGCATATGTTTGTGGTTATATAGCTCGGAGATACAGGTCGAAATCAGTTTCATTCTCTGAATGTTTCCATACACTCGTTGGTCTAGGAAACGAAAACTGTGCAGACTTCATTCGCAGGAAAGCAAGAGGCTCTTTAACTTTTCCTTCGGCAATGTTGTTACAAATTCTAAAAAACATAGAGGCTGTTATAAGAGATATTGTTAAAGAAGATCTAAAGCAAAATGCCCGTTTAGAAATTGTTGCAACAGTTGCCAAATGCAGAAAATTGCCAGGATATGTAGGGTGCCAAGAACACAAAAAAAATTTAACAAAACTAGTTATTTTCGATTTTTTACTTATAAGAGTGGCATTTTGTTGCAAAGCAGAGTCCAGAAAAAGACTTGCAGATAAATCTGAAAGACAAAAGTGTGCCAAAATGGCCAAGTTAGTTTAAGATTGAGAATTTGTTGAATTATTGTACTGTTAAATTATAGTATATTTATGTTAGTTACGAAGTTGAGCAAAACAAAATCAGGTGCACAGCTCTACATTCCGTTTACAGTACAGCAGCCAGTTTACGTTAAGTAGAACGCATGGGGGTAGGTGCTTGATATATTATTTACATTCTTTAATATGCTTTAGTTGTCTTCGTAATTTTTATATGCAAAGTAGACCTAGTCGGATGCTAATGTGTTTCCATTATATTTAATTTTTTACTTCAAATAATTTGGTTAATTAATTTCTTTTCTGATAACCATTTTAAAGTCATTAACATAAAATTAATTAAGGTATAGCACGAAGTATCCCTATGACATTTAAGTATAACCCTCATTGCTGTATTTCGTAGAGTTTGCAATTTATTAGTTTGTGCATCATTTAATTAAAACAGTATTATACCACAGTAATGTAAATGTGGTTGTTTGATATTTTTTACTAAATACTCGAAATGTTTAGAATAATTTAAACGTTTGTCAAAAAGTATAAAAGTATGATTTCATTTGTATAAATAATAAAAAGAAGCGGTATCACACTTTCTTGTGGCACCCCATGGACGTTTTCTTGAGGCAGGGAGACAACACAATTAAACTTAGTCACCTGGAAAGGATGCTTCCAATAAGTATCTAAGATACTTTTAAAAGGTACTTGTAGAAATTATTTAAAAGTTAAAAGATATTAGATATTTTAGTAAAAAGGTATTCAACATACAAAATACTTTAGTATCTAAGAAATATACTAACAAGAACTTTAAAAAGATATTCTTTTTATGGTGATAATTAGAAACACATATTTATTTTAAATGTAATACAATACATATATTTTTTTACATTTTATTTGACTTCAGCAGCACCAAGTGCACGGTATGCTGACGACATGTTGAGACTTGGAAAAAGAATCCTTACAGTAATATTGCATCTAAGATACTTTATGAGTATATTAAATGTTATAAATTTTTTCTCTAAAAAGTATCTTACGTTTTTGCATCTTAGATACTTTGAAAATAAATAGTATCTTAGATACTGTTTAAAAAGTATTTGAAATTTTAAATTCAAATAGAAAATAAAAAGTATCTTACAGAAAGTATCTAATATACTGAAAAGTATCTTTCATCTTGAATATTTTTCAGCTCTAGTCACATGAGATCTCCCGTTTAAATGGTTCATCAACTATTCTAATACACCCATCTAAACCGTAAAAATTTAATATTTGAATTGAGATTTCCCTATCACCTATTCAAAAGCCTGTTTCATATCTAAAGAAACGGCAATTACAATGTATTTTGATCCAACTCTTTGAAACATTCATCGATTAAAAAACGTATAGCATTTTCATATGAAGTTTTTTTTTTCTAAAAACTGACTGGTTAATACAAATTAAATTATACTATTCACAGTAATTTAATAGTTGATTATGAACTTTAGTTTCAATAACATAACTCTGCCAATTTTTCATGGGTCAGGTAACTGCCCACATTGTAGATTTATTCATTGTATTAAGTTATGAATAACCAATTGTATCAAAAATTTGTTTTATTAAAAATGTCTATTGGACTACTCTATTTATTTGCAAATCTAAAACATTTTTGTTTTAATTTGTGCAGCATAGTAATAGTACTGCATTCTCTAAAAGAACGTAAAATGTCCAGAAACTGGACTAAATTGAAAATTGCTACGTCATCACGAAGCTCTAGACATAGTTACTGGTGCACTCGCTCTACCGGAATCACCAGGGGGTGCAGCTGCAGCTGAAATTATCAGGGGCTATGAAGCTAAAGTAAAGGCAAAAGCAACCTGGGATAAATTGTTGTCGATTTACGAACAAAGTTCGGGTCAGAGAGTAGATCGACTGTTGGAACAGTTTTTCAGTAGTGAAAAATTCCAACAGAAGACATTGCAACTCACATCGCTAGACTACAGCGTAATTTCCGTGATTTGAACGACGAGTTAAGAGATTAGTAAAAACCGAATTACCTGATCTGTTGCTCATGAGCCGGATAATGTCGACGTTGCCGGCAGAATACTTTGAATTTAAAAGTGATTGGGAGTCGGTGCCTTTACAAGAGCGAACAATCAACAAGCTGACAGAACGGCTACGGCTGATTGAGATGCGATCGCCCAGGAGACACAATGAATTAGCGCTCGTTGTAAAATCCACTGGGAAAAAGAACCAGACGAGAAAAGGAAAGCTGGAGAGAAAATATTTTAAATGCCATGAGACTGGACATATAGCAAAAATTGTCCGAAAAAGTCGACGAACGTACCGTCAACCACAAACTCGAAATGGGGACAAAGACCGGACGGAGATGCGTTTGTGTGCACGATCAACGGCGTAAGTGGAAGTGAGATGTGTTTAGCTGATTCTGGTGCATCAGCGCACATGAGAAATAAAAATTATTTCTTGACTGACGAGGCATTTGTTGCTCCGAAACAAGTGCGGATCGGCAACAGCGAAGTCATCTGAGCATACGGACATGGAACAGTAAACGTTGAAATATGGATCGGTGAGAAGTGGCAACGAAATTACCTAACAAACGTATGGTACGTTCCCGAAGTTGCACGAAATCTGTTTTCAATTAGTGAGACTGTTGAAAAAGGTTTTGACTTTAATGCCGATCGAGAGGGCTGTTCGTTCGCGAAAAACGGTATTGTGCGGATGACCGGGAGAAAGACGCCGAAAGAACTGTATGCGCTAGAAATGCGAGAACGCGAACCGGAAAAAGCGGCAGAAGTGTTGATCGCGTCGTCGGATGAAACCACACAGTTGTGGCATGAGCGGCTGTCACCAAAATAAACAGAACGTAAAGAAAATTCTAAAACAGCGCGGAATCGACGTGCAAGTCGATGAAGAGTTTTGTGCCAGCTTCAAAACGAGAACGGATCGACCAAGAAACCCAGGCGAATTGATCCATGCGGATGTTTGCGGGCCGATGCAGGAAGAGTCAGTGTGTGGCTCAAGATACTTTGTATGCTTCAAAGACGATTTTATCAAATTCCGTCGAGTGTTTTCCTTAAAATCGAAAGGGGGAGATAGTGGAATGTTTAAAAACGTTTGTGAACAAAGCGATTGTGGCTGGACATACCATAAAAGAATTTTTGTGCGACGGAGGAAAAGGATTCGATAATATGGATGTGAAGGCGATTCTCAATTCGAAGGGAATTAATTTTCACAAAGTAATGGCGTACACGTCAGAACAAAATGGGGCGGCAGAACGCGAGAATCGCACATTAGTCGAGAACGCGCGGTCTATGATTCATGCCAAAAATCTGCCAATCAAACTTTGGGCAGAAGCTGTAAATACAGCGACGTATATACTAAACCGAACGGGCCCTACGTCTACAAGGGATAAGAGCCCGTTTGAATTATGGTTCGGTAAAGAATTTATGAACATTGATCACCTGCGAGTTTTTGGTACAAAGTGTTTTGTGCATGTACCGAAACAGCGACGGCAAAAGTGGAACAAAAAAAGTTCGTTTGGACGATTTGTCGGTTATTGCGCCAAAAAAGATGGTTATCGTATTTGGTTTCAAAGCGATAATAAAGTTGTGTTAAGTCGCGACGTTGTTTATGAGCGCGAGGACATTCTAAAAAGGAAGATGCAGTTAATCATTGACTCAAAAGACTACAGTGTGTGCGCGAATAAAACTGTCGATGACGAACATGAAACTTCAAGTGCAGATGAAGCGGACAAAGACGATGAAGCAGATAACGACAAAGAAGAGCAGTTGCATTGTGATAATCGACAAACACGAAAACCAACGTATTTGGATGATTATGTGCTACTCGCCGAGTGCAACATTCCGGAGTGGTACAATTCTGCAATGACATCGAATGAAGCAGAGCAATGGCGGCAAGCTATGGACGAGGAAATGGCGTCACTGGAAGAAAATGATACTTGGCAGCTCGTGGACTTGACGAAAGGCAAGAAAGTAGTAGCAAACCGCTGGGTCTTGCGTGTAAAAACGAAGGCAGACGGCACTGTGGATCGCTTTAAGGCCAGATTGGTAGCAAAGGGCTACTCTCAGAAACCAGGCATCGACTACGACGAAACATTCAGCCCTGTAGCTCGGTTTGACACTGTACGAACGGTGCTAGGTGTCACAGCGTCCGAGAACCTTGTACTTCTACAATTCGGTGTGAAGACAGCCTTTCTATATGGCAAAGTTCAAGAGGAAGTATACATGAAGCAGCGTAACAGGGTAATGACGGAACGGGTCGTGTGTGTAAATTAGACCAAAGTTTGTACGGACTAAAACAAGGACCGCGTTGTTGGAACAAGCGATTCGTGGACTTTATGATAAAACAAAGTTTTGTATGCAGTGCCGCGGACCCTTGTTTATTCAACGTGCGAAACATGGAAAGAAACTGCTAATCGCTGTATATGTTGACGATGGACTTGTGGCTGGAACCGATAATGAAGAAATATTGCCATTTTTAATAATTTAAAACGATCGTTTAAAATAACTGCTGTCTCGTTGGATTGTTTTCTCGGCATGCGGGTAACGCGTTTAGAAAATGGCTCCATTTTCGTCGGATAAAGTGCCTATACCAACAAAATTCTGGGAAGATTCAGGATGGCTGATTCCAATGCCGTACGAACTCCATGCCAAAGAAATAGCGGAGAAGACGACGAAAATTATTCAGTGGTGGGTAACAAAGTTTTGTATCGCGAGGCCGTGGAAAGTTTGATGTACTTAGCAACGGCAACGCGTCCAGATATTGCGTACTCAGTCAGTGTAGTGTCGGAAAATCTTGAAACTCCGAAGTTATCACATTGGCGTGCGGTGAAACGAATTTTCAACTATTTGACAGGAACTGCCGAGTACGGATTGTTATTCCAGGTTAAAAGCAAAATTGGAGAGTTAGAGGCGTCGCTTACGCCGGTGACATCAAGACCAGACGTTCAAGAAGCGGAATGGTATGTAAGTACTGGTGGAGCTATCACGTGGGCAAGTCAGAAACAAAAAAGCGTAGTGCTCTCTACAACGGAATCTGAGTACGTGGCCGCAAGTGAAGCTGCCAAGGAAGTGATTTGGTTAAAACGGTTGCTTTTTGAAATCACAAAATTGAAGGACACGCGCACTCTTCGTGTGGATAACGCTAGTGCAAATAAACTTGCAAAGAATCCAGAATTCCACAAGCGCTCGAAGCACATAGAAGTCAGATTCCATTTCATTCGTGAAAAACACAATAAAGGATCGCTCAACGTCGAGCACATTGAAGGAGAAAATCAAGTTGGTGACATCATGATAAAGCCGTTCACTGATGAACGTTTTGAGAAGATGCGCAACATGTTAGGACTAAAGTGTTTTAAAAAGTTGTGTTAGCAACGAGTAAATTGCGTAAATTTGAGAGGAAGTATATCACTACAAAATAACCAATGTTCGTTTTGGCACCACTGACTTAAGTAGGTTAAATGTTTTTCTTTGTGTCAAGCAGTAGTTCAGTTAATGTTAAGCTGGAATCTTGTGTGTGTGTGTGTTCTTTGTCCTGTTTGGTTCAATAATTTCAGTTATTAAAACCTCCTATACAATTAAATGCTTGTTTACTTTAGCACTCCGACGTTGTGAAAATCCAACAACAACGGAAGGAAATGCTATAGGTTGTGATGACCAACATGCGGTATGCAGACATAGAATTGGCATTCTTTTAACCAACTGAAAACATATAAGAATTTTTCAGTTTCTTAACTGTAATTTTCACAGTTAATTTGTAGTCTACATACATATTTGATTATGATTAGTAAAATAAAACAGTACTTGTCTTTATTTTTCTGCTGGTAGTCGTAAAGTGTGGTCGTTGCTATGTAGAAATGTGTTGCTAGGGCGTTGCTATGAAGAAAAGTGTTGCTAGGTCGTTGCGATGAAGAAAAGTGTTGCCAAGGAGAAAAGCGGCTTTCTATTAAGAAAAGACGTTCTTTGCCGTTGAGTACACGAAAAAATATAATCTTTAACGCTTAGTAAAATATCTTTTGTAACATCTAAACTGGATTTTTCTCAAATATATTTCCTAATAATGGGAAATATCAAGGAACAAATTACATGTGCAATTTTATAACCTAACGTTCCTTTTTAATTTTGATGGAAGGAAATTTAAAATTTTGTTTTACTTGTATCTCGGGACACACCCTTATGGCGTACATGGCCCAAGGTACACAGTTGTTTTATAAATTAATTTTTATTACATCTATTTTTAGATGCCTCAAAGTAAAACCAATAAAAAACCGACAAAAATTATAAAAGAAGCAATAGAAAGGGCTGCAAATGCAGTTTTAAACAATAAATTAAGTCTACGCCAAGCAGCAAACGATTTTGGAGTCACAAAATCTACTCTTAGTAGACATTTAATAAAACATAGAATAAATAACAATACAGATTTTAGATATGTAGCTAACAATGCTGTAAAAAGTATTTACTGATGCGCAAGAGCAAGCATTAATATCATATGTAAAAGAAGCAGCAAATATGCATTATGGATTGTCAACCAAACAAGTAAAACAACTAGCTTTTAACTATGCAAAAGCTAATAATTTAAATTATCCTACGTCATGGACTGAAAGACAAATGGCCGGATCGCATTGGTTCACAGATTTTATAAGGAATAAAGAAATCACACCTCGAAAACCTCAACAAACAAGCTTGGCGAGATCAACGGCATTCAATAGACACAATGTAAATACGTTTTTTGATAAATTGGAATTGCTACTACAACAACATAAGTTTCCCCCTAGCAACATATTCAACTTAGATGAAACAGGTGAAGCAAGTAGGTGCTGTAACATCAGGTGGACGACGGGTAAAGTAGGTTATTTTGGACAGTTCTGGATCCACCCCCCACTCCTGGCCTTGAGTTCAAGGTCAAGGACACCCCCACCCCTGGCCTTGAGTTCAAGGTCAATGTCAAAAAAATTTTTCGGCCTGCGGCCGGCTTGTCCTGCGGACGGCTGAGATTTGCGCCCCGTCTGGACTGGAGCATCCCCCCACTCCTGACCTTGAGTTCATGTTCAAGGTCACGGTCCAAAAAAATTTTTTAGCCTGCGGCGGGCTTGTCCTGCGGACGGCTTGTCCTTCGTACAACAACGCTTATAGTTGGAGTCCTATCTGAAGAAGTGCTCGCAGCATAACCTCACTAGCCCCTTCTAATCTCAAGACCATTCTCCTCCTTTACCCGACGGCCACGCCGTCCACCAGCTTAGTCGCTCCAAAAGAAAACACCAAATAGATTTCAAATATATTTATTAATTAAATATACATATTGTAATTAATTCACCAATATATAAAGAAAAGCTGTACTCTTGTACACAAAATTAAAAGAATAAATTTTATAGTTTTTACATTACATAATATTTGCACATATACAATATATAATTTTAATTTAAATCAAGCGGATCTTCTTGCAGTTGTTGACACCATGAAAGTCTGTAGTTTTAAAATCTCCAGTAACCTCCAGATATAAACTAGTCAAGTGATCCGTCGGAACACAAATGTTATATATGTTGTGTTCGTACCACTCACGCAAATTTGTATGATAATTTACTTCGGTAACGGGAATAATAACCTTTTCTACACTATTCCGAATAAATGTTGCATTACCACTAATTTTTATATAATGCTGATGTGAGAAATATTGCATCTCATCGATATTACTAATAACTAGCGGCTTGAGTTTCTCACTGACATACTTGAAACATTTGCCTTGGCTTGCTGTTTCATCTAATACGTACTCAAGAGTCAACGTTTCACGCACCATGTTGATACGAGTATGTCAAACTTGCGAATGGGGAAATAAATATGTGCGATGTGTATTTTAACTGCACGCGAGCTCTACAAAGAATGGAAAAATTGTAGTAGTAGCTTCTTTGCCGATAGACGATCATAAATGTCTTCGGATTCTACACCATTTCCAGCAACATCGACACCATCAAACTTAACTAGCCTTTCCAAACCATCGAAAGCCTTCTTCGTCTCTTCAAGTAGCCCCTTTGTAGTTTTCAAGGATTTTATAAGATTCGCAAATGAGCAATGCTTTGACCATCGAAGGTGTTCAGACAGGGGGTCGTCAGCGGGTTCCCATAAATATATTTTAATTCCACAACAGAAGCATTGCGTATCGTCAACACCAGTGGGGATGTGGTAGAAACCGGCAGCAGCAAGCGATTCTGGGGTTAGCTCACCAGGCCAATTGTCGAATGTTTTTAGTCGTTTAACATAAGACTGGTAATTCGGGTTAGACCACATCTTCACAGACTTGACACTGTGCAACTGAAGTTTGGATTTGCAAACAAGGTTATATAATCCCAGGTACAAGAGTGGGGGATGGGTGGAGTCAACTCAAGGCTAAATAGGTTCAAGGTTGTGAGGATTTAAACATTTAAAATAAAGAATTAAAATTAAAAAGTATAAATATTTATTGCCAATAATAATTAATATACAACAGTTCCCCGTTCCTATATCGTGAGGTAAAGCTCAGCACCTGCCGAACCACGTTGTTTCTGTACCACTCCTCCAAGGGTTTCGTCAAGGGTGCCTCCAACGTTTTTAGTCTTGCAAACTCGGCAAGCAGTTCCCCTTGCAGATCTAGATCGTACTCGATCGTGGCAACCGCATACACTTTCTTACCCTCGAAGGAGCTTCCCCCCTCTTCCACAAACTGCTGGAACCGTTGGTAGTGACTGGTCCTTGGGGGTTGGAAGAAGACATCTTCGTCGGAAAAGTTGTAAAGTGACATGATTTTCAGACTTAGACTCAGACGATAACTGATGCTGTAAAGCTTCTACACGAAATATAAAGTAAAATACGCAACCTTCGTGAAATATGGCCGTGAAAGTCAAGGTTATGGGTGCCCCTTTCCACCACCACCACTACAAAGTGCGACCTTGACTGATTGCAATATAAAGAGCATGCTTGTTTCGATATTTAGTTGAGTTTGTTTAGTTCGCGAAAGAAGATCGAGTTCGTAAAAGTGATGGATAATTTATTACAAAGTATCGAAAAGGTGAAAAACCAAGTGCGAATGAAATCGGGGGAGATTGTTAGTTGTGTAAATGCTAAACAAACTGCACCGTATCCAATATTGATACATTGCAGAAGTTATCCTCTAAATAAATCGCGAAGCAAGTTTGTAGCGGTTGGTCTGTCAAGTTATACACCGCATTGGCCTGTAGTGCAACTGTATGGTTGTAAAAATGACTGGATAAGTTTCAATGAAGAAGAATGGAAAGTGTTCCTGGCGAATCAAGGGGTGATAACAAACTATTTCTTTTCAAGAGATTTTGAAGTTCAACCAGTGAGCATAAGTCCTTCAAAAACCATTTCCTTCCAAACTGTTGCAAAAACAAAAGTGATAATCATACAGGACCAGGGTGCATCTGAAATTTATTTGGGATTGGAGTCTCTTGTGGAATTATGGGAACTCCTAGCATTAATTGATTGTCGATTGGGTCTGTTAAAAAGTTTGGAGTTTGAAAAGTTTTACACAAGCGTTATCAAAGGGGTTGCCTGTATGTCTGGCGACATAAAAAGCAACATTCATAGCGTATTGATGAATTTAAATATAAAGTCTGAAAATGTTGTGTGTATGTTGGAGATGTTAAAATTTGGTGAACAAATAATTACATGTGACGTTGAATTTGAAAACTTTGCAAATAAGATTAATTAACAAAAGGTGTCAGAATGTGGATGGTATACTCTGCAGCATCGCGTCCTGTGGCTACAGATTTACACACAGCAGTTATACTTCTTCAGAGTTTGCTTCAAGACTTGGCATTCGATGCTGGACACGAAAGCGTGTATGGGTTTGAACGATTCGGAACTATCAGCGAGCTTGAGGAGTTAGAAAAAAAATATCAGAAGGGGGTCAAGTTATGTCGGAAATTTTTGGAGAACCGAATATGTGGAAAGCTCCTTCTGGAAAGTCTAATCGATATTGATTTAGAGGAGTTTACTGCTGAAGTTGAAATATTTGTGGGTAAAGATTAAAACCTGATATATAACGATCAGTTGAAGAGCAGGCAATCATTACGTGAAAGTTCTATAAGGTGTTGAGATGCCGATCGATAAATTTGGAAGACACTTGCATAGTCATCATGACCCTCAAATTTTTCTTGCAGAAATGGGTGAGGCGGAATTAAGAAGCGAATCTAATTTATTATTACTGGCTCTTAGGACCGATGAGAACGCCAATTTTGTTTTTCTTGGAGATGAAGCTAAAGGCGACAGACGCGTGTATAAGTGTCCAATAAGGGGAACCATTACAAATGTAAGAATCTCGGTGAAGGAAGTTAAACTTTATATTAACGACAAAGAAATTAAGTACACTGATTTGGTTGGAGTAGACCTGAAGGTAGACGATGAGATTACAGCTATATATAATATAAAGAATAGCTACCAAGCGTTGATGTTGACGTTAACTTTGCAAAGCCCCCTTATAGTGCATGCATAAATGCCATAAAATGGTTCGCCAAGTGAAGTTTGATATGTCAAAAAATAAAATCCACAATATGATAGTATGGAGTTTCGCATATCGGCAAAGTAGAATTAAGTTTTGGGAATTTGTAGCTGTAGATCGATGTAGATTTCAAAGAAGAATTGAAGATACACATAAAACGCTTGTGAAAGTTTTAAGTTTGAACCATAGAAATAAGATATACTTAGAACGCTTTGCATAATTTTATAAAGAAATTAAAATGTATTACTATTAATAATGTTGATAGCTTGTAGTATGTTAGAAATGTTTTTGCATTACAATGTATTATTAACGAATATATCTATCGTTTTAACGAAACCTGTATTTTATTAAATAAAACTAGTAAGTACATAAAAAATTTATTTGAAAATTATTGCATTACATAGTGTTCGTATAAAATATAAACATTAGACAATGCACAATAACATAGTGGTTTCATATGATGCATGCAAGATGGTTTTGATACACTCAGTGCTGGTTGTTCTTCAATTTCAATTATATGTTTATCGATGAAACTTCTTAAAAATGTAGCTTTTTCATGTCCCTTTACGTAGACTACGTCAGCATCTTGAACAAGTCGCATCAAAATTTTTGGAAATAAGAAAACAGGCGTGAATCCTTCATCCCAATTAATACAGTGATGATTTTTCATCAACCAGTTAGCTTTTTGTTGTAAATTTTGGGGTAACGCAGAAAAATGAAACGGAGCTCTAAAAATGTAATGTGAAATGGTGTTTCCATCGTATGCAGCTAATTCTTTTGGTGAAAAATTTTTTTCGGAAATCATGAAACCTTGGAGATCTATTATAACAAACATGTTGTTGCTCCTAAGGCACTGATTAAACTAACCATTTGGTTTTAATCTTACAGCTGTTTAACTGCTTTTGTTAGCGCGTTGTATGTAAACACGCGATCGTGCAAAACCAGGCAATACGCTATTGTATCGGCCGCCATGTTGACTGCCGTTTCAAATTCGAGTCTAAACACAACAGCATTAGCTTGTAAGTAATCCTTTTGATTCGAACAATCCACAACAATCAGAGGAGCAATTTTTTTAAATTCTTCTAGGGATAATAGAGGTTCGTTATGTTTGTTATAGTATGTTGATTGAAAGTGTGAATACATTTCGTATAGAGTTGCATAATGATTATTTGCGAAATCGATATTCAAATTATCGTATGGATATCTATCGGTGTTTAAGTAAACTCGAAGATTTGTAATACTACAATTATCAAATTCGTTCATTTTTTTGTAGATTTTTCCAGAACGATCTGTCTGGAAACCCAGTATAACTTGTCGCGGAGTCTGTAATTTTGTACTGGTGGCAATCGCATGAGAATGTTGCGTAACTTGATTTAGTCCTGAGATTATATGAAGTTGCCAACTTCTAAACGGTACTTGAGTGTCGATATTTTTATCTATGTATTTTGTTAGAGCTAATTCTTGAGCAAGGCCTGCTGTAATATGGGGAACTTTCCAATAAAGTTTTTCAATTGTAACTTTGACATCTTCATCTATATTTGGACTATATATCGCATCGTTATCTGTATTACTTCGAATTAACACCAATTCTTGCCTGATATTTAGTACCACTTTTCCGTAATCCTCCGCAAAGCCCAACAGCATGCTGAGGGGTATGCAAACGTTAAAATTACCAGATGCATCAACTATTTTGCTTGTTGCGTTGGGAAGCCATCCAGCGTTTTGAAGCTTTTTAATATCGTTAGAACTGTAGGAAACATAACCTTTCATAGTAGATGTTATACCAGGTTTCGTTACCGAATCAACTACAACGCCATTCATTTCATAGCGAATTTCGCTAAATAGGTGGGCAACTCCATTGTTAACAAATGTTGCGTTTGTAGCTCCTCCAGCTGTTTTTAACAATTTTCCTTGTATATACAAGTAACTTAAACCGGGTAGTGTTGACATATCTTCTTGAATCGGAATCCGGATTTCGTCATTATTTTCAAAGCGATTCGTATAGGGTTGATGGGTATGTATTTGATTGCTAACAATTGAATTGTCAACAAGAACTTTTTCACTAATGTTTAAAATACTCATTGTAACACTTGAAAACCTAACGATTTAAGAAATGCTTTATTCTTCTTTGTCAACTGATCGGCTGACGACCTCTTACTGACTGCGGAACGTTTGGTATGTCTCATGTTATATCCTTTTGGAGCTGTAGATGATGTGTCTGAGCTAAAATTGCTGTAAGTGGTGTTGAATCTGAAACCCATTATAGCTTCTTCAAATGCAAACTGACCGTCACGGTTTCTGAACTGAAACTGACAGGAACATCCTCTTGGTCGAGTATTTTAATTGTTATGTTGGTAATTATTTTAGTGCTGATTGGAAGATAAATGACTGGATTTGGAGACGCAACTATTTTGTATCCAGACGGTACAGTAGGAAAAAATTGATGAATTATATGACCTGCTTCCCCATTCTTATAAGATCCTAACGATATATTGCAATGTATTAATATGGAATTTATTTTCATTATCTTAGTTATATTTTCAGACGAATGCCACACATTGGGTTTATATTTTTGAGGTAGAAATCCTAGTAAATCTCCTATCGAGTTATCCGCAGTGAAGTCTATTTCGTGCGACGACTTAATCATCGTTTTCAGCGTGCTGTTACTACCTTTTATTAAAACGTATTCTCGGTTAGCTGGATTCAGGCTAGTTTGTATGTAGTCGTTGATGTCGTTAATTTCATAAGCTCCTTGGGGTATCACAATATCTTCTCGCCCAGTAAGTTTGAAGACGTTCTTCGGTGGTGATATATTGGGAATAGAATTGTACGACTCAAAACTAAGTAAACCCATTACATATTCGCTGTCTTCTTCCAAAAAAAGTGGTGGATTAAAATCTGCACTTAATACTGATGAGTTACCGGTAAGAGTAAAAATGGTGGACATTCTGAAGTACTTTATTCAAGAACTCAAAGCGCACTGCAGGTACATGTCAGTTTACGTAGCTATATAAAAACTGCAAACACAGATGACCACAATTGTAGGAATTTAGGTTCTGATATCTATCAAAGTTGTACGCGATGTTATTCTTGCTACCGTCGCTGCGAAAGTATTTTATTAATTCAAGAGGAGGTTTCAAATGCCCTATGCTGTCGAAGTATGTTACGTTTTCACTACGCTTCACGTAGGCAGTCCAATGGGTGCCAGGACCTATATTATCGTCGAGATTTACGATACCGCATTCGTTTTCATGAATTCTAGATGGCAAAGCATTGCGCATGAATACTCCTCTAAAATACGGAATTTTTAATATTTTAGCATACTTCGCTAAATCAACGTTTGTTAACGCTCGTCGCGGTAGCTTCACAGTTAGTTTTTTGGTTGGTAGGGTCTTAAATATAATCCAAATCCTCTTTTGTAGGGTCCCAAATGTAGACCTTTTCCAAGAGCAACCGACTCCATCGCTTTATTATGTCGCTCCTTTTCTTTAAGGTCCTTTGCAGCAGATTTAGCATCTCCCACTGCTTTGGCGATTGCTGCAGCTCCACCTCCTAAGGATCCTAGGGCGCTTAAAGCGGCAAATATTGGTATGAGTGGTAAAATACCACCAGTTTTAGGGATTTTGATTATTCTAGTTTTTGGCTGAGCAATTTTACTTTTTTTAATGGTTGCTAAAGCTAGCTTTGCAGCTTTCATTACATCGTATCCTTTATTACCTTTAATACGGTTTCGCGCACGCGTGACCGCACCGGTAAAGCTAATAACTCCACCAGAACGTATTTGCCTCACTTTTTTTGAACTTCTCTTTTTACGTAGAGCACCCATTCCTAGTTTGGTTTTTCCTTTCATAATACCTGTTATGGTTAGTGCTGCGGCTTTTTCTCCAAATTTAGCGTCTTTTGAACGAAAACGTTGCCACGCCTTTTCGGAAAGTATCTTGTCAGCTTCGTGTCGTTTCTGAAGATCTTGATGTTGAGAATATGCGATATCGTGCTCTTTGCACGCTTCGTCTAGCGGATTAATTCCCTGATCTCCCCTAGCAAGTCTTTTCTTTAAGCGAGTACCTGGACCACAATACTTATATCCAGGCACATGTAGTTCCACTGGCAAATTATTTATAAGCGTATTTAAAACACCACAACCTTTCCTTCTCACGGTTCGTCGACGAATACCTGGTTTGTGCGCGTAAACTCTCATATTAAACTATTGCGATCGATTGCAAAGTTTGAACTGCAAACATTTCTTTAAAACTTGTTCTTATATATAACTTCATCACTGGTTAGGTTTAGCTTAGTGTTTAGCGAGTGTACTGGAGAGAACGGTGTCGAAATGAAAAGGATTACAATTGAAAAACAAAATGTAACCCTACCGATCGTAAATCACGATGCTAAGTCATTGGTAAAACCATTTCAAAGGCATAGTGTTTTACTAGGGAAGAATTGTAAAAGAGGGCTTTTCGTGGGCAGCTCAGCCAGCGGTAAAACAAGCGTGATGGTTACTTTGATAGAACACCCTAACGGCCTACGATTTGAAAATGTTTATTTATATTGTAAGACGCTAGATCAGCCTAAGTATGCATATCTTAAGAACTTATTAACTCCGATAAAAGAAATTGGTTACGAGGAATACGAAGATGGGGCTGCAGTCCCACAACCTATGAACGCAAAACCCAATTCTGTAATTGTTTTTGACGATGTGGTCGGAGAAAATCAAAATATAATTGAAAATTACTATTGTTTCGGACGTCATAGAAATATCGACTGCTTTTACCTATGTCAAACGTATTCATCGATTCCCAAACAACTCATTAGAGACAATGCTAATCTGATAATAGTATTTCAACAAGATAAAACAAATCTCAAACACATTTACGACGACCACGTCATTGTGGACATGTCGTTCGATCAGTTAAAGGAATTGTGCTCTATTTGTTGGCAGGAGGACTACGGGTTTTTAGTTATAGATAAAGATAGTGCAATAAATTCCGGAAGATACCGGAAAGGCTTTGATTGCTATTTCCACATAAATAATTAAAACTTACTTCAAACTGTTAGTGGTTGGCGAACAACTGTAAACGCAAGATGGATAAACGTTTAGTTGCCGAACTGCTTAAAACGAGAAAAGCCGTAAAAAGGAAATATCAAAGTTTAAGGTCAGACATTGCTCAATCGCAGTTACAGTTGGCGGAACAATTAAAACCAATTTCCCAACCCCTTCAGGATCTAATATCAACTCTAAAAACTGAAAGAGTAGATACTCCTGATATAAAAAGTAAAGTTGAGCATGCGACCTCTCCACCCAAGCCTATTATTCCCCAACCAAATTTTCTAAAGTTAGAGGACATTGGAGAAATTTCACCAGAAACAGAATTACAGGATCATGTAGAATCAGAACAAACCGCAGAAGATGAAGTGCATGAAGAAAGCATCCGGGAAGCTAATAAAACCGTACAGCAAATGATGCAGTCTCAAGTTTTGGACCAGTTCTTAGAGCAGTATGACGGATTAGCTAGGCAATATATCGAAAACATGATACATGACACACAGGACGAATTTGATATGCACTACGGAGTACGATGGGATCTTGAGAGCAATAAATTTTCTATAGGCAATAAAGAATTAGACTTTGATGGGGAAGACATGGTCATAATGGATGGTGCAAATAGGGTGGTTTACAAAGGAACGCCTGGAATGTATGAGTTAATGTTTAAAAAGAAACCCATAGGTTACAGTAAAGCTGACGAAGACAATTATAAAGATATCGTTAATCGGTCTGCAGCCAACCGGCAAAGTTACAATCCCAACGATCGAATAAGTGGTAATGCAGGACAAAAGTACAAAAACGTTGTTCGCCGTTTAGTTGAACCCAAGCGACGAGGTAAAGGACTCCTAAATTTAAATAACAAGCAGATTGAATTTGTTCCCTGGAAAAATCCGAACACGTTAGTAAACAGATTACAGATTTTAATAGCCTCGCAGTTGGCAGGTCATACCGGACATAATAACGAAATTCTTAGTATCATTGACGCTTTAAAAACAGAAAAAATTATTAAATAAACAAACCGATGGTTAAATAGAGACCCAAGCTTGACTTCTCATCACATAGTTACGAAATGCCGATCGATAAGTTTGGAAGACACTTACACGATTCTCGTTATAGAGCCTATCCCACTCATGTTTTGTTTAAAGTCAAAAATATATCGGAATTGTATTACGAAGTCCCTCTACACATCGTTGGATCGAAAACTGACAAAGCGGGATTCTTCAAACTCGGAAAGGGGCAAACAGAATACATATTTCCGTTAACGTCGGCTGTTGTTTTACAAACAAATAAATCTATAGAAAACGTGGAAGTGTATCTCAACAATGTTCATGTAACTAATCTGATCGGTCAAACATTGAAACGTGGAGATGCTTTCCGACTTAAGCTTCCCGATGGTGGAAAGGATGTTCTCATGTCGATGCAGTTAGTTCTTAAATGTTCACTGCAGCAGGAAAAGGTTCCAGTCTAACATGAACGTTAAACATGAAGTTGTCGAAGAATTGCACAAACCAGCTAGAAAAAATTTTAAGCGGCGACGCGTGATTGTCAAGGGAATAAACGATTTATTCCAAGCTGACTTGGTAGAAATGATACCCTACGCAAAACTTAACCAGGGATACCGATACATTTTAGTTGTGATCAACGCATTTTCCAAATACGTTTGGGCATACCCCGTCAAGCGAAAGACGGGTCAAGCAGTTACCGAAGCTATGAAGAAAGCGCTTAATGCTGCAACACAAAAGCCTAAAAATTTGCAAACAGATATGGGAAAAGAGTTTTATAATGCAGAATTTCAAAATTTGATGAAGAAATTCGGCATAAACCATTACAGTAGTTATTCAAATCTAAAAAGTAGCATAGTTGAGCGATGTAATAGAACTCTAAAAAATATGATGTGGAAGCAGTTCAGCTTTCAGGGAACCTACAAATGGTTAGATCTTTTACCAAAAATCGTAAAAGCGTATAATTCAAAGAAACACAGCACAACTGGGTTTAAGCCAAAAGATGTTAGTAACAAAAACGCACCTCAAATTTTACAATCTGTATACAGTCATACCAAAACGGTAGATCCTAAGAAACAAAAATTTCACTTGGGCGATCATGTTCGGGTGAGCAAATATAGAGCTGCATTTGCCAAAGGATATACCCCCAGCTGGAGCAACGAAATATTTAAAATTGCAAAAGTTCGTCTTACTAACCCAACAACCTACATATTGGAAGATGAAACTAAGCAACAAATAAAAGGAGGATTTTACGAGTACGAATTGCAGAAAACTAAACACCCAGATATATTCCTAGTGGAAAAAGTGGTTCGGAGAAAAGGAAATCAACTGTTCGTTAAATGGTTAGGTTTAGATAAGAGGCATAATTCATGGATATCTAAAACAGATCTTGTATAATTTTCTGAACTGTAATTATGATGAAATAAAATAATTTTTAATATGTATTTAGTTTAATTATGTTGCTATACAAACGTGTTTGTTCTTTAGATTGTCATTTACAAATAATTGATATTAAATAGACTTCAACGAAGTCACGTAAAATATAAACATTTTTCTCACATTTTTTAGTTGTTTTACTTTATTATAATATATATACACATATAAATAATGCTAATACAATCTACTTAAAAACTACAAAGCGCAAAGCAAATATGAGTAATAACGTACAAGAAAGTTTCTGTAAACGATTATGGTAGGACTCCTGCAGTAAACTAACAACCAGTACTGCTCACTCGCGACAACTGTAAATTAATTTAAATTGGTTCTGAAACGGCTGCCTCTAATAAATCCACCAAATCGTTAAGTCTGCCAACGCTAGGAATATCCTTGTGTCCCCATGCTAAAGTATTGGTAGAACCGGGAATAATGAAACGTTTGTCATCGTAAGAAGACAGCGCAACTTTATTAACCAGTTTGGTGTACATAGTGTGCAAACTAGAGCGAAAAACGGTCATCATACAAAACACTCTAGACTGCATGTTTGTAGCTACTGCGCTATACGTTTCCGTCGTAAGAGATTTTTCGATAGCGCATTTCTTCACACCCTTAGCCTTTCTATCTGTTTTATCGCGCGCATTTACACAGTATGATTTTGCACCCGTTCCGTAATAATTTAAAACAGGGGTACCAGCATATTCGTCTTTCATCTTGCCAACAACAGACATGGTTCGCGGCATTCCGTGTTCCCGAGTTTTATAATTAGAAGTATCGAATTTATCTAAATGCTCTTTCATGTCATCATAAAAATTTTCAGTGTAAATTAGCAATATAAAGGAGTCAGTATCGGAATATAGAAGAACAACGTTATTACCATACTTTTGTTTCAAAAAATTATAGAAAAAATCATACATGACAGTTTTCGATATATCCAAAACAGAGAAACCAACGTAACTCGGTTTGTTGTAGAAAACAGAAGTTCTGTTCATCTCAACGGCTATTAAATTTTCACAAAATATAGATAAATTTTTGAAATTTGGTTTTGCAATTAAATTTTCGGCCCCAACTCTTTTACCAATTTTTTCCCAATGGCTAAGCAATTTAATGTTCACCCTTTTGTCCACGTTTTCCATTGTTTTTCCAAAAACGCTGTTATTAATACCCTTGAAAAAGTTTTTTTCAAAGTCGTTTTTACTATCGTTTCGAAATTTGGTGTTCAAATCAATATAAGATCTTAACCACGGAGACTGGGTAAATTTCAGTATTCTATGAATTCGCGTCAAGATTAAACCGGCATCTAAACATTGTTTTAAATTTCTGTAATGAATAACATACTTGCTTTTATCAAATAAATTTGGAATTAATTTTGCATCTTTAAATTTTCCTTCAGGCGGAACTAGCAACTCGGGACAATATGGGAATTCATTGTGGTATTCGTGCAAATTTTGTGGGTAGTGCAAGTCAACTTCCAAAACGTAGCCCGTATCCGATTCGTCCGAAATGTTGGAAACGTCAAAGTTTTCAATTTCCTCCGCGGTTAGCCAAATAAAATCGCGCTGCGGCAAATACTGTCGCATGGCATAGCCATACAGATTAGTTGCATCTAAATACATGATAAAAGAAGTGGGTTTTTTCGAATCATAATTTTCAACAAATTTGTTGTTAGCAATAGCTTTCCTCCCCACACAAGTACTGACTCCTCCGCGTATTCCCTTTCGAAAAAAATGTAGCATATCCAAATCGGTTAGCAACTCTAATTCCACAGCAGTGTATTTCAACATAGCATCCCAACTTAGACCCGGAGCCGTGTAATAATGGGCCGGATCTAGTAGGTAGTGCTGTAGGCAAAGAGTTCTAAAATTTTCAAATACGTCAGCCAAAAGTAGTACGTCCGATTTTAGATAGATGTCAGAGTAGTCGCCCAAAGTTTTGCATTTAAACGTTTTCCACACATCAACAGCGCGATTATAATTTTCGACCGAGATTTCCTGCTCGTTCAAAGTATCATAAAATTGTTCTATTGTCGGCAGATCGCGCTGTTGTAGTTTGGAAAACGAATCGACGTAGGAGTATGGAAACACACCTTTTTGCCTCATAAGATTAAATTTAACGCCGTTGCCAAATTCTTTCTGTATTTGAAAACACAGATCGGAATTTAAATTTTCAGCCAAACTTGACAAAGAACTGTTCATGAACCGAAAACTGTCTAAAAATCGCAAATGGATGTATATTTTCTCGTTCTTGCCAGCATTATTTTGAATTTCATCAACTAAAAAGTGCTTGCTAAAAGATATATATTTTTCCTTGTTTTGTGGAATAACATCAATTTGTTCGTTTTTTAAGGCAATTTGTTTGACAAAAAGGTGGGAATCATAATTTAAATTATGAAAAAATATGGGAATAAAATTTGGAAGAATAAAATTTAGATTGCAATTGGAATGGGCGGCTCCTCGGTAATTTCCTGTGAGATAACAGTGATCTCTTACTTTATCTTGCCCATCGTCATCAAACGGTAAACTACAGATGTGGCATGAAAGAGCATCATTAAAATTTTGAATTTCGTTTGCGGTCAAAACTTTCATGGGCACAACATGTTTTAAATGGCTGGAGTATAAATTTTGAACGTCCCTTTCTAAACGCTCCATGAACACATCAACGGTATTTTCACCACGATAAATTTCGAATTTGGATAAAGTGTCATCATAAGAACATTTAATAAAGTACGCGAAAGAGTAAGGTTGGTGTTCACACACGGTTACCGTGAATGGTTTTGTAGGATTGGGATGCGACGTAGCAAGTGGTTTTAAAATGGTTTCAAAATCAGCATAAATTACGAAGGGAACTTTTAATTGTTTTTGATAATTTTCAAATTTAAGAATATTTTGAGGCGCAACTTTTCCCAGTTTGTTCGTTATCAAGTCAGTAGTTGGCAATTTTGTGTAAACGTGATTACAGTCAAAACGAAGGTGCATGTGTAACTGTTGTTCAGTACGAAAGTAATGGAGACAGCCGTCACAGAAGTGTTTTGCGCCATCTCTAGCCGTTATTTGTTGCGAAACTAATCTAGACAAATCTTTTATCCAACAGTAATGACTATTACCCACCGTATCAGTAATAAGCAGTAAATTGATATGAATAAATTTTTTATTGTGGGTGTAATGCAGGGGTCCTACAATTTCGTATTTCGTAACATTATTTCGAAAAACTTCTTCAACACCGTACACGTTAATAGAAAGTTGTGGATTACATTTTTCAAATTTAGAAACATCGCTTAATCTCACCGGAAATTCGATGCCGTCGAAGCGCAATAACTGCCGGCAATCTGGATAGGAGCTGGTTCGGTTGGAAGGTCCTGTCGGTTGACAAATGGCGGAAGTCACCGCCCAGCCGAAACAGCATTCATCCTCATTTTGCACATTTACAACCGCTTTCTTGTTCTGAATCTGTTTTGGGAGCGGGATGTAGGACGAGGCTCGAAGCGGATTGTACTTGTTAATATTTACATCCAAATACATTAGGTGCTTCAAACGCCACCCTGTAAAAAGATATGGTCAATAAATATCGATACAAAAGACAAGAAAAGCAAATATATGTACCCGAATCTCGCTCCTGAAATTCTGACACCTTCGCGTCCAGCATCCCCGTAAAACGATCACATAAGTCATTCAAGTCGGTCGCAACTGTTGCAATTTCATTAACCGTCTGAAACGTTTTTACATCTTCTATTTCTTGACTTTCCAAAACAAACAATCCAAATAGCTCCAAATTGATCTTAACGCTTTTAAATGTCGCCATTTTATTTTCTATTAAAGTTACAATTTTATGTTTAATCTCGTCCATAAATTCCGCAACTTTTATATAATTGTTAACGGGAGTTACTCTGTAGGTAACAATGCGCTGCTTGAAGGCGGTCTGACGGATCACCACTCCTTCTCCAAAGGCTGCTACACCAGATCGGCTGTTGTGGCGATTGCTCCTGAGATGTCCTACATACCCGGAGCGGGCAACGTTTTCGTCACACACATCACAGTAGCGCATAGGAGAAGGTCGAGAATCTGAAACAAAGAAAAACACATTACTCTAAACATCTGAAACGCGGCAGTTCGACTTACCATTAGGAGGATTTGTTTTAACTCTTTTGCTTGTGGAGGGTCCTTCACCATCGGTTGCCGCCGAAGCCTCCAAACCGTTGCCTGAAAACCGCAAAATCGAATATTCTTTTTACGTTATTAATCAGAAGCAAATCAACTTACCGCTCGTAGATGGGTGACCCAACTCCTGACGGCAACTCTCTCGTCGGTGGCGGTACAATGCATCCGATCTGGTGAAGAACTTGCTGCATTTGTCGCACCTGAACATGCTAGTTGGCTAGTAGTTAAAGACTAAACACACCTACCAACACCAGAAGGATATAAACAAATGTTAGCAGCAGAACTTTGTTATTTGTTCTTGGCAACCTAGACCGAGAGCATTTAAATAAAAAAATTACTAGACTCGGTGTAGACCTCCAACTGGAACGAACGCGGACGTTGAACTCTCCAGTCTGGAAAGGATTTTCGGGAAGGTTTCAACAATGTTACTATGGAATTGGATTGTTAAAAATACATATTAAGCAAAAGATAGAGTCCTAATTAGCGTCTGCTGCACCCGAAGCACCTTCGATAACCTCAACTTTCTGGCCAGCTCATTCAAGCACAACCGTCGTGTCTTATTAAGTTGGCGGATAGTATGATTGTAGTTATACCTCCTAAGGTTATCTTGGTGCTTTGAAATAATTCTCTGGAAACGGTTCAGCTTGCGCCCGCTAGCGTCAAGCATCTCGATGGTTTTGAGAATCTCCGTTTTCAGAAATTCGCTGGCGCGTAATTGGACTCCATCTGCACACCAATCTTCAAAACCATCGTTTTGACTTTCTCGCGTGGAACGTTGTGATGGTGCAGCTGAATCATCACTCGTTGGCGGAGAAACTGAAGTACCTGCGGGGGTTGGGTCAGCTGCACTATCAGAAAGATCCATGGATGTTTTCTCATGGGTTGCGGCGGTAATTTGTGGAGTGTCAGCAGCCAAACTGATGTCTGCAGCCAAACTCAACCCATGTTCTAAAACACTACCCTGAGAATCGCAGTAATCAAATGTTTCTTCAAAAGAGTTATCAATGTTCAAACTTTTTTTCAGATTTCGAGAACGATTTCGGGACAAAATGCTGTTTTGTGTAAATTGTTGGTAAAAGGTTTGTGTCGACATTGCTTTAATAACATGGGAATTGAAAGTTGAATAAGGACTTACATTTTGTGACAAAGGAGACATTTCAATAGTGCTCCAATCGAGCTTTTGAGCCAAAGGAGACATTTCTGTGGTATTTGAATGCACTTCGGAATCAGAACTAAAATTTAAATTTTTTTTATTATTTGAATTTAATTTTGAATCGACACCATTTAACATTTGGTCCAAAGGGGTCATGATAATATCCGAGTCGACTTGTGAATTAGCGGTATTTTGAGACAAGGGGGGCTTTTCATAAATAACATTTGAATCTAATTTTGAATCCTTGCTAATTAAATTTTGGATGCTAGCTATAGATATATCCCCCTGATCAAAACTTCCATCCAAAAAGTTATTAACTGCTTGCGAACAATCACGAGAAGAAATTTCAATAATTGTTGCAGGTTTCGCAATATTGCAGCTAATGACAGAATTATTCTTCTGGTGATTGTTCTCAAATAGTAAGAATTCGGCAATACTCTTTTTTAGTGCATCCACATTTTTACTTTCTCTACTAATTTTAGAATTTGAGGTGCTAGCTGCAGAAATGTTCTCATATAAACTATTTGAATTATCCGTCCCGACGCCGTTCAGCATCTGGTCAACGCATTCTGCCAAATTAAATTTCGGTTGCAAAATACATTCATTTATTTCAACATTATTTGCAGAAATCTGCTCGAAATGGTCAGAGATTTCAGCATGATTTTCATTTGCAACATTTTGCACTGAAGCATTAAAATTCAATGTAGGTCGCGGAACACTTTTGATTTTGTTTAACAAGTAATTCCTCAAAATGCTTTCACACACTACGTCCTGAGTCAATCGTTGTTCTCCTTGGCGGTTATTTTCAGGTCTTAGCTGCTTTGCATTTTGAACAATTACATTTTGCAAAATTTTGATTTTATTGGTCGATTCTATAGGTAATGCTTTACTAACCTCAGAGCTGGTGGAAGCGCTCGGTTGCGAACAGGCACAGAGTTTAGCTTTGGACTGCTGGAACTTCCTCAAAGAGAGTCGCGACCACATGGACCGCACACCTCGAGGAAAATCACTACACCCCAACACAACACCGCCACAAACACCACAAGAACCGCAGTTAGCACTAGCACCCATTTCGCTCGAGAGTTCGACGTAAAATGGCTTCCCAGACATTGTGGAATGTTTATTACCCAGACAGGTTAACCTTAGCCTTGATCCCAAGGCAAAATGGTGGGGATGCAACATAAAAATTAGGGAAATTTTATAAAATCAGTTCAAGGTCAAAGTAGTAGTCCATGCTAACTCCGCTTGGATAAAGTTAAAATTCACCTCAAGGTGAAACTTGAAATAAAACAATATATTTCAATTAAGTTATTTATGTATAAATTTATATATCATACATTCACGCTGGTGGTTGAGGAGTGTAGAAAGAAAACATAAAAAAAATAAAATTAGTAGAGCATTAAGGAAGCTTAGAAATACTTACAGATAAATAGGAAGAGCTTTTGCTGGGCCGCATCCAAGTAAACTTCGCCAACTAACGAACCCTCTTGCAAATCGAATAACTTTTCAAATGAATTATTTGGGAGGTTGCGACACGTCGACAATTGATATAACATATATTCGGGCCTGATGATTATTACAGCCATTGCTGCGCGCCACATTAATTTTTGTTCGTCTTCTAAAACACTTCAAATTGTAAAATAAGTTCACAGACGCAAAAATATCAAAATTACCAGAATAAATCAAAGTATGGTCATTGGTGGGGAAAGGAGTCATGATCGTTGGTGTCGGATGGAGATTCACTGTTCGATAGTGGGCTGAAAATGGTATAAGTACCATCTTCAAAGACTCAAGGATAGTATAACTTAAAAAATAAAAAATAACCTAACCTTGGAAAACTTAATCAATTCGAGGACCAAGGCTATCTTGTCTATACAGATTCCAAGGCCAAGGTTAACCTGTCTGGGTTCTACAATTTCTTAAGCTCTAAAAACAAATTATCCGTTGAGCAAGACTGCGCAGAAGCGGTTCAGTCTCATATGCTTAAGGCCAACTATCCGCCACCATGTGTTAGAAGAATCTCAGTTTTCTTCGAGCTCTCGCACGAGCAACATGTTATTCCTGTACGTTCCTGACGACGGAGTGTATCACGTAGATGAAACTGCCGAAAGTCGTTATTATAATTTTGATGAAGAGCCAACTATAAATCCTGAACTGGTATTTAAATTCCCTAAGATATCTCATCCATTAAACACTACACTAGCAAACTTTTTCCGAAATGACTCGGGATTCTTTCATTACGATGCCTCCACTCTGTACACCAAGAATCCGTATCAGATGATCTGCTTGGATAGATATCCTGCACTACATAATTTGGAACTTCGCGTTAATGTCTTCGAGAGGTCAAACGAGTTAAAAGCCGCAGCTAAAGAGGTGGGGGAAGTGGATAAGTGTAATTAAAAAGTGTAGTGCCATTTATGTAATATACTCATTCAGTCTTTGTTTGTGTGCGGGTCAACATGATACCTATAAAATTATTAGCAGCCTTAGCAGCTGTCTACGATGGTCATCTGTATGTGCTGCAACCATCGAATTGCGCTTCGGCATCTATTGCATACGATCGTGATGGTAATAACAGCGTGATTTGGAACAAAATGGATATTGATACCTGGGCTGACATTCCAGTCTTCAAATCGTCTGTCAAGAACTTAACGGAAAATGGTTTCGTAACATTCAAGATTAAATTTAATTTTCCTAAATACACGATAAGTACAAATTGGCAAACTATCGTGACGAACAATAAAAAGCCTAGCATACAAAAACTTGCTATTAATGGCAATCACTATTGTTGTATTTCTACAATAATTGTCGGAACTATTTTATTACTTAGTTTATCTATGTGTATTATATATTTCTATATATATATTGGTCAATTAATTACAATAACCTACCCTAGTGATCATTATGTATATTTAATTAATAAATATATTTGAAATCTATTTGGTGTTTTCTTTTGGAGCGACTAAGCTGGTGGACGGCGTGGCCGTCGGGTAAAGGAGGAGGATGGTCTTGAGATTAGAAGGGGCTAGTGAGGTTATGCTGCGAGCACTTCTTCAGATAGGACTCCAACTATAAGCGTTGTTGTCCGCAGGACAAGCCGTCCGCAGGACAAGCCCGCCGCAGGCGAAAAATTTTTTTTGGACCGTGACCTTGAACATGAACTCAAGGTCAGGAGTGGGGGGATGCTCCAGTCCAGACGGGGCGCAAATCTCAGCCGTCCGCAGGACAAGCCGGCCGCAGGCCGAAAAATTTTTTTGACATTGACCTTGAACTCAAGGCCAGGGGTGGGGGTAGGAGTGGGGGTGTCCTTGACCTTGAACTCAAGGCCAGGAGTGGGGGGTGGATCCAGAACTGTCCAAAATAACCTACTGGGTAAATATAACAATTATTTCTTCCATTATTTGCGTTAGAAACTCCGTGCCAGCAATGTTTATATTTCCCCGTGTGTATTTCAAAGACTTCATGCTAAACGGTGCCCCACATGGCAGCAAAGGCAACGCTCATAAAAGTGGTTGATCAAACAGCAAAATATTTTTAGATTATTTGGATCATTTTATAAAATGTGTGAAACCAAGCCAAGAAAATAAAATATTGCTGATACTTGACAACCATGACAGCCATATCTCAGTTCAGGCCATCCAAACAGTAAAAGATAATGGAATTGTTATGTTGACTTTTCCTCCTCATACACGACATGGCTTGCAACCCCTTGACCGAGCTGTCTTTGGGCCACTTAAGAAGTACTACAACCAAGCTTGTCACGAATAGTTGCTAATACATCCAGTTATTCCAATGACAATCTATGATGTAGGGGAATGTGTTGGAAAAGCTTATCCCAGTGCGTTTACGCCGGCAAATATTCAAGCGGGTTTCCGTGCGGCGCGCGGGCATATTTTCAACAAATCGCAACATTTTTGGTGATCATGAATTCCTTTCATCGTATGTCACTGATAGGCCCGTGGAACAACAAGAACTACATTTCAACTACCAACACATTCGAAGAGCCTGGGCCATCGAATATACCAAGAACACATTTGAATACGCCGACGACAGCAAATACATCCACCACAAATTTAAATACACCGACGACACATTTAACTCCCCAACAAATTCGACCTTTTCCAAAAGCCTTACCCCGAAAAGCAAAACCTGATGGTAGAAAACCAGGAAGATGTAGGATTTTAACAGATACGCTGGAGAAGTCAGAAATAGAATTCGAGGCAGTACTTAGAGAAGTTAAGAAACAAGAACTAGCAGAAAAAAGAAATTAAAAGCAAAAAAGAAAATTGTCTAATTGGATTCTAATAGTTCAGAAGAAGAAACAAATGAATCACTTGAAATGTCAACAGCTTGGAGTAGAAGAAATAGACGAGTTTGTTTCGGAAAATATAGAAAAAGGAGATTTTATTTTAACTAAGCTTTGTGGCAAGAAAACAATTAAACATTATGTGGCAGAAGTTATAAACAGTTTTCCAGATAAAGTAGAGATGAAGTAACGGTGTCCAGAAAGTCTTTCATGAGGGCGGCTGTGGATTGTATAACGCATGTCTTTTATTCAGTCATATCTAACTAATTTATTTGACATAAGTAAAAGTCAATTTAAATTAAAAGGTTTTTATTTTGAACTATTTACTTTCTGCATATTTCTTGGTATAAAATGTTTACGCAAGAACAAAAAACCTTTATTGTGAAATATTATTTTCGCAATGGTCAACAATTAGAAAAGGGAAATTGGAATTATTCCATCAATGCGTGTAAACAAGAATTTCGACAAAGATATCCAAAGACATACAATCATACAATCCATAGTCGCCCAGGAAATTAATGGTTCTAAATTTATATTTGAAAACCAAGTTGAATATGAATTATCCAGAGAAAATGTTGTCATGAAATGGCCGAAACCTAGTGTAAGTGGGGCTACACAAAGAACAAGCACCCAATTCAGATTTGAAGTAGACTTTTTAGGGTATTATGTGGAATAAATAGGAGTCCTATGGTACAATAATCTCAATGTCTCAAGGTACGTAACCACGTAACGTACCTCGGGACATTTATAGAATTTTTAATTATTTTTTTAAAGTTACCTACATGTATGATTTTCTTTTGTAACATTAATATATGCAAAGTAAGAGTTCAAATATATGTTTTGTCTATTTTCCCTCTACCATTTCTTAAAAATCTAATTGTTAAAGAATATAATATAAAAATTGTCCCAAGGTACGGCGGCTGTCTCCCCTACCTATAAAAAAAAGTGCAAATTGTCTAATTTTAAACCATCTTTTTGATTCTTCTTTCAACCATCTTTGTACAACATTTCTGATTACATTATTTTTTATTTCATATAATTATCACAGCAGTTAAAGTTCGTTTATTGTTTGTATATTTAATGGTTTTTTCTATATTTAAATAATATGTTGCTCCTTATGTTGTGTTACCATTAGTACAATAATCTTGAATAAATGTTTTATTTTTGAATTACTTTTTGGTTATTTTTTTAACAGTGTGGATTTACCCTTTTAACTGTTTTGCTACAAGCCTTGTAATAACAGCAGGGAATACTCGGTATTTAATTCAGTTGAGATGCAAGAACATACCGAATAAATTACTTAAGAAAAAAACAGTTTTAAAAAAATTTATAATTATTTCATTCCATTCTGTAACAAATACACTTTTGCCCCAATGAAATACAAAACCTATAAATTAATTTCTTTATCCACACCTTACATATTATAGAGGCATAATTCTACTATTGAGAGACGTCTTATGGTATTTGTTAGCGCCAATGTTTGAAAGATTCCGTTGTAGTTAGTAACTTAGTCTTACGGTTGGTGGCATTACTGAGTAGTTACCAAAAATAAATGAAATGCAATGGCCGTTGCCTGGTGGTATGTTTTTGTTTAGTTTTAGTTAGTTTTATTTTGATAAATAAAACCTTTGTACTACTTTCACATTTATCCTTAGTTTTATTCGGGACCTTAACAGGTTATGGGCCCAGATCATTCTTTAGAAGGATAAATAAGTCGTCGTATTTTCGAAAAGTAGTAGTTCGCGTCGGCATCGGTTACCACGTGTTAGTTTTGATAATTGAGACCCCTTTGAGCGGTTCGACGGATCAAGAAGAAAAAAAAGGACTATTTAGTAGTTGGCCCTTTTTTCAATAGAATCCACTTAGAGATCGAACAAATAACAATGGGTGATAGCGACAGTGTCGGAAGTTTAGTCCAAATCCACAAATTTAACGGAAAGAATTACCAACAGTGGAAATTTCAAATAAAATGTGCAATGCGTGCAAAAGGAGTTTATGACATAGTTGATGGAACTACAAGTAAACCACAGCAGACAGGAACTAATGCAAACGACATTCAAAAATGGATAAAAAACGATGCAGTGGCGATGTGCATCTTGACGTCCGCGATGGAATTAAATCAAATTTCCTTGGTTGAAAACTGCAACTCGTCGAAAGAAATAATGGATAAACTCAACTCAATATATGAGCAAAAGACTGAAACCAATAAAATGCTTGTGCATGAGAGGTTCTACCAATACAAAATGGAACCTAGCGATTCTGTAGCTCAGCATATTTCAAAAATAGAAAGTCTGGCCCGTCAATCAAGAGTCTGGTGACACGATAAGCAATACAGCTATAATAACCAAAATTTTGAGCTCGTTACCATCAAAGTATTTGCCATTTAGACAAGCGTGGCTGTCGATGGCAGAATCCCAACAAACGATAGAAAATCTCACAGCTCGATTGCTAGACGAAGAACTTAACTTAAATAGTTTTGCTGAAAATGAAAATGCATTAATGGCAAGCGGTTCAAGAAGTGTCAGTACAGGCAATCAACAATATTCGAGGTACAGTAAAAGTAAAGTCACATGCTACAATTGTAATAAGAAGGGGCATTTCGCAAGAAATTGTCGTGCACCGAAAAGACAACCTGGAAATAAAGGTAGTAAAAATAATCGTGGAAATCGCAACAACGATAGTCCTCAGGGCAGTGCATTCAACACTGAATTTAATGGTGAAATAGAGGCTTTAGTAGCAAACTGTGAATCAACTTGGCTGATGGACAGCGGAGCATCAAGACATATGAGCCCCAATCGAAACTTTTTCACATCTCTTCGTGAAATTAACGACCTAACAGTCAAACTTGGTAATAACGATCAGCTTGAAGTTAAAGGAATTGGCACAGTTCACATCGATAAATGGATTAATGGAAGATGGTACGATGGAATTCTTCAGGAAGTATGGTACGTTCCAGGATTAAGAAGAAATTTATTTTCTGAAGGTGCTATAACGAAAAAGGGTTTTACCATCATAAAAGGTGATATAAAAGCTGAAATCTTTGAAAAGAACAAGCTGGTGGGAAGTGCAATTCGTGATGATAACAACTTGTACAAAATGTTAATTCGTGCTCAAACAGTAACACTCGAAGCAAATACTGTGGCTTCGGGAACATTAAAACAATGGCATGAGAGATTAGGACACATAAATACAAGATCACTGAAAGAAATATTTTCGAAAGAACTCGCAAATTGTGCAAAATTAACCAAAAGTGAAAAATTTTACTGTGAAAGTTGCGTTTATGGTAAACAGCACAAATTAAAATTCGCGCCAATCGAACGAAGTGTGTCAAAACCCGGTGAACTGTTCTTTAGTGACGTATGTGGTCCAATGAGCGTCGAATCCGTTGGTGGTGCGCGATACTTCCTGTTATTTAAAGATGACAGCAGCGGTTATCGTGAGGTTAGGTTCACTAAACACAAAAGTGATGTTTACGAATGTTTTCGCGACTTTGTTAAAATGTGCAAAAACAAATTCGGTTACAACATAAAACGAGTGCGTGTTGACAATGGAACAGAGTATATAAATCACTGAATGAAAGAACTTTTTCGCGATAATGGAATTGTTTTAGAAACCACCGGAATATACATCCCAGAACAGAATGGGCGCCGTGAAAGAGAAAATCGGACAATTGTGGAAAGTGCTAGGGCCATGTTATTTACAAAAGACATACCCTTGAATTTGTGGGCAGAGGCTGTTAACACAGCAGTATATTTACTAAATAGAACGCCCAATACCCAAACAAAAGGTTCAACGCCCTACGAACAGTGGACAGGCATGAAGCCAACTTTAGAACATGCAAAGGTTTTTGGCAGTGATGCTTACCTACATGTGCCTGACAGTCTGAGAAAGAAGTTCGACCAGAAAAGTGAAAAACTAATACTTGTTGGTTACAAAGGAAATTCAACAAATTACAGACTGTATAACCCAACATCGGGCAGGATTAACGTTTCTCGTCATGTTATTTTTAATGAAGATAGTGTAGTAAATTTACCTAGGAAAAATACAGTGCTGGTCAACGTAAATAATAAAGACCAAGGTGATGACGAAGACAATGCTAAAGCGGAAATCGAAGCTCACAGAATTTTGAAGAAGAATCAGAAAATGAAAACAACGAGCATGAAATAAGGCAGGTAGATGATACTATAGTTAATAATAACCCAAATGTTTCAGAAAACGTCACGTATAACTTACGACAAGGAGAAAATTTGAGGTTACCAGAATATTTAAACGACTATAAAGTAGAAAGCGAATTAAATCTAACAGAAATAAACATACCATTGACATATAAAGAAGCTTTAGAGAGCCCAGAGAAAGATAATTGGAAGGAGGCAATTAGTGAAGAATTAGATTCATTGGAAGTAAACAAAACGTGGGAGTTGACAACTTTACCGCCTGATAAGAAAACGATTGGTTCTAAATGGGTTTTTAAAGTAAAGACGTCCCCCGATGGAAACAACATTCGTTTTAAAGCTCGTTTGTGTGCAAACAAGTGGAAGGAATTGATTACAGCGAAACCTTTGCTCCAACAACAAGATATGACACCATCAGAGTTTTATTAGCACTGGCTGTGAAGAGAAAATTGGAAATGATCCAATTTGATGTCAAAACTGCTTTCCTTTATGGAGAACTAAAAGAAGATATTTACATGGATCCTCCACTTGGCACAAATGTTACTCCAGGAACTGTGTGTAAACTAGTTAAATCATTGTATGGACTGAAACAAGCTCCACGATGTTGTAACTCTAAATTTAATGACTATTTGAACGATATCGGTTTAAAACAGTGTCAAGCGGACAAGTGCCTTTATCGAGGTGAATTTGATGGCGAATTGACCATACTGGTTTTGTACGTTGATGATGGACTAGTGTTAGCTCAAAATAAAACTTTGCTGGAGAAGATATGGAAACAGCTTCAGCTTGTTTTTAAAATAACCATTAGTGAACCGAACTATTTTGTGGGACTAGAAATTAAACGTGAAAAAGACAGTGGATCAATTTCAATCAGAGTAAGTGCATTTACTGAACGCTTACTTAAACGTTTTGAACTTGCAGAATCTATTGGCTACAAAATACCAGCCGATCCAAACATGTGCTTGACTGATCCTAAAGTTCGTCCCATGGATAAACCGTACCCTATCGTGAGGTTGCGGGTTCGCTCATTTTTGCTGCTACAACAGCCCGTCCTGATATAGCGTATATTACAAACATCCTTAGCAGAAGTCTGCATAATTATGTAAAAATCCATTGGAACGCAGCAAAACGTGTTTTGAAATATTTAAAGGACACCAAGAACTATGGTATTAAATACAGTGCTGCAGATAATCTGACAGTGGTTGGTTATTCTGACTCTGATTTTGCTGGCGATCTTCAAGGACGTCGTTCAACAACAGGTTACGTATTCAAAGCAAAAGATAGTGCAATCACATGGAGAACCCAACGACAACAGTGTGTGACATGTTCAACAGCAGAAGCTGAATACATAGTAGCTTCAGAAGCTTGTAAAGAAGCAATATGGCTTAAACAGTTATTGAGCGAAGTCAGTGAAGACATCAGTGCAATAAAACTATGTGTTGATAATTAAAGTGCCCTTAAGTTGATCAAAAATCCAGTTTTTCATCATCGTACTAAGCACATTGATGTGCGTTACCATTTTATAAGGGAAAAGTATAATAATGACGAGATTGATGTAGAATTTGTACCAAGTAAAATGCAAATTGCTGATGTATTCACTAAAGCTTTCCCTTTTAATCTTTTTGATAGTTTTAGGAATTTAATGGGCATGTCAAATGTTGCAGAACAATAATTTATTCATGTGAGCAAAATTATTACTTAAAATTGTTTTGGTTAGTTTTAAGTACTTTGAATTTCTTTGTTTTGGTTTCACAATACTAACAGGTTAAGAAACAGAATCTTTCGTGGGAGTGTTAGCGCCAATATTTGAAAGATTCCGTTGTAGTTAGTAACTTAGTTTTACGGTTGGTGGCATTACTGAGTAGTTACCAAAAATAAATAAAATGTAATGGCCGTTGCCTGGTGGTATGTTTTTGTTTAGTTTTATTTTGATAAATAAAACCTTTGTACTACTTTCACATTTATCCTTAGTTTTATTCCGGACCTTAACAGTATTAATAAAACACATGGGTCTTATAATTATGCCATAAGACACGTAACAAAATCAAACTATATTTAAACTTCCTTGTTAACATTTCCATTTATATTCACAATAAAAGAGAAAATATTGTCGGTCTTTACTCACATTCACATTAATAGTGTTTGTATTTATGTGGCTTAAGCCGTTTAATTTATCATTATGACAATTTTGACAGTTTTGATTAGTGACAACTTGCTACTCTGATCTTTCATATAATTTAATTCGATGTTTCAAAATGATCAATGTCGGTATTAGTGATCCACATAATTCTGCTTCTACAATATTGTAAGTTGTGGATAAAATTTTGTATTGCATTTGTGGATTACCTGCAAATAAAACTCTTGGAAATTTAAACACTAGGCCTTGCGGCCTAGTGCCTAAACTTTTTTGCGAGTTTTATTTGCCTCATAATCCACTCATACAATAAATAACTATTATAATAACAGTCTCGAGCAAGCGAAATAACGCGTTACATTTTTAAGTAACAAGACCAGTAACGCATTACTTTGGAACGAACACTTACTGTAAACTAACGGTAACGAATAACAAATTTCGTGTAATGGCAACGCAAACATTCATTGCTTTTCTAGTTACAGTAGAGCCTGTAAATAAGACCACCAGTTTATTGTGGCGACTTGTTTGTCCAATATTGTTGGTTGTTGGTATTTTGTGGATTTTAGTATCATTATCACGGTGTGTTGAGTCAACTTAAAAAATACAATCGGTAATTTAGTTTTGACGCTAACCACCATTGGCGATGATTGCAGAATATGTTTTGGTTGCTAAGATACGGCAAGTGAATTACTTGTTGACAGTTCGGTGAAGAAACGGAATTCTAGAGTCTGCGATGTACATTTTAGCGAAGATATGATATTTCAGGAACATCATAACAAGACCAATCTAAAATTCAATAGTTTTCCTACTTTACATTTAACAGAACATCTTCAGTTACCTGGGACGTCTTCAGATAATTTGGATGCTTCCCAAATTTTACCCTAGATGGAAATACAAAGAAGTCCACCACCAAAAATTCTAAAAATGAATAACTCCCCAATTTTATAACCAGAAAATTTTCAGTAAAAACCTAAATTTTCCTAAAAATTTCCCAATTCAGAATATTTTCACATTAATTAAACATTACGTAAAAATGCAGTATAAATGTTTCACTTACTTGCGTATTTCATTAATAAAAGTAAAAACGAAATTAACTAATTAACCTAACCGTAGTAAACAAGTGTGCACAGAATCAGGTTAAAAAAGTGTCAAGTGGTGATCAAAGATTTATCAAACGGCGCGAAATTTGAAATATTACTTAAATTTGAAGTTCTAAGAGCGCCATCTATGCGCAAATCTTATAAAGAGTCCCGAGATTATCAAACTCTTAGGATCAATTTTTTATATAGACAAATGGTGGAAGTTGCAACACTCTTCCTTACATCAGTGTCGCGCTAAACAATATTTGTTATATATTTTAGATGACAAATTTTTTAATGTCATTGTTCATACGTTTTTTTTTAATTTACAAGTAAGTTAAATTAAAATGTATTTTAGCGGTAAAAAATTATCAAGAAATAGTTTTATAAATTTTCGTCAAGAAGTAGTAGAAGCGAGAAGGGGGAGTACCATAGTAGAAGTATCTCGTGAAGCTACGCGATTATGGGCGTACATGCCACCCATAGCAAGACGACCCTACCAAATGCAGGCGGTAGCGGTAAGAAACCAGGAAAATATGTCAAACCTACGAAAAGTTAGGACTTTAAATTGCAAAATATGTTCTGGATCTTTAACAACATTTGTCAGTGGCTACCACCTTTACAATAAAATAATTGCATTAAACATCACCTATATGGGAAACATAAGTTGGAACATTTACAAGCAACTAGCGTCACCATTTAAGACTGGATTGGCCCGATAACAATAGTAGCAGTTTATTGCCCTCCTAAGCATATAGTAAAAGTGGAGCAATTTGAACACTTCCACGCCACTCTTGGACAGCGCTTTGTTGCAGGAGGAGACTATAACGCAAAACACCCCCATTGGGGATAAGATTAACCACCCCAAAAGGACGCCAACTATATAAAACCATGCAAAACAACAACTTTCAACATGTTTCCACAGGTAAACCAACCTACTGGCCACGGACTGACGTAATTGACGTTTGCGTTATAATGGGAATACCTAAAAACTGTCTCGAGGCTGAGTCATGCCTTGAGCTGTCATAAGATCACTCTTCTGTTGTAGTAACACTAAGTTCGAAAATAATTCCAACAGAGAAAGCATCAACTCTCATTTCTCAAAGAACAAACTAGGAGAATTATAGAGACCCGATTGACGAAAACCTAACACTAGAAATACCACTAAAAACTGCTGATGACAGGAAGGAAGCGTTAAGTACTTTGTACAAACTATTCAACAAGCAGCTTGGAACTCCGCACCTGATCGACAAGAAACTGACAATAGTGACGCATGCTCTGCATACATCAAACAGAAAATTCTAGACAAAAAAACAACCAAGAAAGAATGGCAGCATACTCGATCCCCACGTCATAAGGCCAAATTAAACAAAGCTGTAAAAGAACTTAAACATCTACTAAATAGTGAAGAAAAAAAGGGCTATCCAAAACTATCTGGAAGGATTAATTATCAGTCACGGACTACTCGCTGTGGAAAGCCACGAAGAGATTTAACCACAACCACAAATAGCCATTTCCCCCTTAAGAACTCAAGAAGGAGGGTGGGCAAAAAATAATAAAGAAAAAACAGAGTTATTCGCAGAACATCTGTCAAATGTATTTAAACCTTTTAATTGTGAAATATCAAAGGAAGAAGAAAATGAAGTTCTATAAGTCCTTAAAGCCCCTGGACAGCTGGAATGGACAGTGGCGGATAACGAAATCAAAATTCAAATCTTAGTAGGAACAATCTCAGAAAGCCTCAGGAAGAAAATACTGAAAGAAGCAACAATAACACTCAATAACATCTTGGAATTTGGTCGTGCTGAGGAAGTAATTGCAGGACAGGCTGCAGTACTAGCAAAAAAGGAGGAAGTGATGAAGCTTAAATCCTCAAAACTAGGAAACTATCATCAACAGAAGTCATCAAAACCTAACTCACACAAACATCAAACAAGAAGTGCCAGAATTGTGTTGGCAGTTGGCATCAAAACGGGTTATCAACATGTCCAGTACGTGGACAACTATGTTTCAAATGTGGGAGATCAAACCATTTTGCAAGTGTGTGCAAGCAAAAGCCAACCCACTGGAACAAAAACAAGCAAATAAAAATAGTAACAGAACAACCCAACAGTGATAACGATAGTGACAGCTATATCTTTAACATTAATAAAACAACTGCTGAACTGCCTAAGGTAACTCTAAATCTGTGCGGTGTGAAAATAAACTTTGTTTTAGATACCGGAACTAGCTCTAACATAATTACCGAAGCTATCTATAAAAGGCTGCACGAACCAGCACCTTTAAAACACACAACAACAAGTCTGTTTCCATACCAGTCAACACAACGACTACCAGTCATAGGAAAATTTAGTGCAACAATCTCAAACAAAACTGGTACAAAAATAACCAACAGTCACTTTTATGTACTTGAAGGAAACTCACAATCGCTTCTTAGCTTTAAAACAGCAACCGAACTGGGTTTGATTAGTCTAACATACAACATATCTGCTAATCAGAATGAGTATATGACAAAATTTCGTAGTTTGTTCAAAGGAATAGGAAAGTTAATAGGAAAGCAGGCACATTTGCACATAAATAATACTGTTCAACCAGTGGCACAACCGCAGCGAAGAATTCCCTTTCATGTTAGAAAGAAAGTTGAGGAAGAAATTAATCGTTTGCAACAAGCAGACATAATTGAAAATGTAACAGGACCAACAACTTGGGTATCTCCGATAGTGGTAGTTGCGAAACCATACAACCCAGAAAAAATTCGCATCTGTGTGGACATGCGGTTACCCAACACTGCAATTAAACGAGAAAGGCACATCACTCCAACAATAGATGATTTTATCACAGAACTAAACGGTGCGTGCGTGTTTAGCAAATTAGATCTTAGCGATGGATACCATCAACTGGAACTTGACCAAGAATCAAGAAATGTGTCAACATTCTCAACGCACACAGGTCTCTGGCGCTATAAGAGATTGAACTTTGGAATAAATTCCGCCGCAGAACTTTTTCAAAACAGCATTCGTCAAGTAATAGCTAGCATAAAGGGGGCCATCAATGTCAGTGATGACATCCTAGTTTTCGGAAAAACAAAGCAACAACATGATGCAGCACTACATCAAACATTAAAAACACTCCAAAACCGTGGTTTAACCCTGAACACAAGCAAATGCCATTTTGGCTTAAAAAAAGTAGTATTCTTTGGGTATCAATTTAGAAAAAAAGGCATAGCTCCCGATCAAAGAAAAGTTCAAGATTTTGTGAAGCTGCAACCACCAGCTAACGTGTCCGAAGTAAGGAGTCTTTTAGACATGATCAATTATTGTGGTCGTTTCATACGCAATTTAGCTCAACTAACAGAGCCACTGAGAGCACTGATTATCAAAGATGCTACATGGCAATGGGGGGAAGTTGAAGAACAAGCACTTCTAACTTTGAAAGAAAAGCCAACACCTACTTTGACATCAACAAACACAGTGAACTGTACGTAGATGCTGGGCCAGATGGTATTGGTGCGATGCTTGCTCAACCGTCGAAGACTTGGGCAGGCTTAATAGTATGTGCAAGCCGTTCCTTAAGCAGCGTAGAGAAACGCTACTCGCAAATAGAACGGGAGATGCTTGCCATCGTATGGGGAGTCAAGCACTTCAAATTATACTTGGAAGGTTCATCGTTTACTATCAAAACTGATCATAAGCCGTTATTATATCTGTTAACAAATCTAAGAAACAACACTTTTATAAGATTGGAAAGACTACGTATAAAACTTCAAGGCTATGATTTCAAAATAGAACACTGTCCAGGTAACAAAAATCCAACAGATTTCTTTTCAAGACACCCCTGTGACAACATAAAAACAAATGATGATGTAGAAGAGCAGGTTAATTACATAGTAAATGGAGCATTACCAAAAACTTTAACAAGAGAATTCTTAGTAAGTGAAATTCAAAAAGACAAGACCTTTCAAAAGCTTAGCGAAGCAATAAATAGCAAAAGTGAATCTCTTTGGTCTGATCCCGACGTCAAACGATTTGTACAAATCAGATGGGAACTAGATGTGTCTCAAGATGGAGTGATTACTAGGGGTAACAAGATTATCATACCTAAAAGTTTAGAAGAAAATGTTATTGACCTTGCGCACAGAGGGCACCAAGGCACAACAAAAACAAAAGCACTTCTGCGAGAGAAAGTTTGGTTTCCAGACGTAGACAAGATGGTAGAGGCCAAAGTCAAAAGTTGCATTGCTTGTCAAGCAACGACTCGTGAACACACTAGAACACCGATCATTTCCACACCTTTACCGAAAAATGCTTGCGAAGATCTTTGCATGGATTTTGCAGGTCCGTTTCCGAATGGCAAATATGTGATGGTGATCATGGACGAATTCTCTAGATTTCCAGTGGTCGAAGTAATCAATTCGTTGAAAGCATCCAAAATAATTAATCATTTAACTAGAATTTTTGGACTTTTTGGAATCCCAACAACTATAAAAAACAGACAATGGACCACCATTTAATGGAAGCGAGTTCGAAACATTTTTAAACCTAAAAGGATGCAAACATAGAGCAGTAACACCAGCTTGGCCAGAAGACAATGGCAATGTTGAAAGGTTTATGAGAACCATTAAAAAGACAATACAAGCAGCAGTCATCGAAAATCTTAACTAGGAAAAGGAACGTCATGAATTCTTGATGAACTATAGAGCCACTCCACATTCAACAACAGAAGTACCACCCTACGATGCGCTTTTTGGAAGACGGGTTAAAACCACTATCCCGATCATTGATTCCAAATTAAAGAGGAGCCACATAAAAGCAAAAGATGCTCAAAATAAACAAAAGGCAAAGATATACGCAGATGAACGTAGACACACGAGACTTCACAATCTACAACCAAATGACCAAGTCCTATTAAAACAAAAACAAACTAACAAATATTCACCTCCGTATAATCCTAATCCTTTCATAATAACAGGTGTTGCAGGTAACGCCATCACAATTCAGAGAGATCAACAAAAACTTATTAGAAACTCCTCAATGTTAAAGAAAATCGAAGGTGAGAGCCGTTTCACAGCCAGCACTCAACTAGAAGACAACACGCCAGACGAATCTCCACCCGAAGAAACCTGTGGCAGATGAGTCTAGAACCGATCCTAGAGGAAGTATCGAAGCTGCACTTAGAAGGTCTGAACGAACAACCAGAAGACCTAGTCGTTTTGATGATTACATCCTCACAACTAATTCCAACAGGGGGAGAAATGTAGTATAGAGATTTTAAGATTGTAATAGTTAGTTAGTTACCTAGGTGATAGGTGAGGAGTTAGACCTGTTTTGAAAATGACAGTAATTGATAAGTTTGTGTAATCTTAGTTTAAAGTGTTGAATAAATATATACTCTCTTTATACAGCGTTCTTAAATACTACAACGAGTTTCCCCCAGCGCCGTAATTAACAAAGTTCTTTAGAGAGATAGTCGATGTCAACCTCATGAATGATAAAGTATTGCGCAGATCTGCAAATACCAGACAATAAAATGATAATGATGGAATATGGTGTATGTTGCAATTGCAATTATCAAAATTTTGAGGAGGCGGTTAAACAACCCCAAAACCGCCAACAAAAGCTGAACACATTAGTAGTGCGACACCTAAAGTTCGAACAAATTATTGAGGCAGGTAAAGCAGAAAGGGTAAAGTGAACTCTAAGATTTAATTTTGAATTTATGTAGACAATTAAAATTAGGTTTGAAATTTTGTAATATTTTGAATACATTCCATGTAATCACCTGCGTTAGCAGAAAGATTTCGTCAAATGAATAAAAATTGCTATCATATTTTGGAAACGTATACGCGTTATCTGTTAATATTTTTCAGTGATTTACGTAAGATTGATCTTAATTCTATATCATTTTCTTGTTTGAATAAAAAAATGTTTCAGACCAGATCACCACTTGAAGCGTTTTATTTTTGGTACAACGTGATATTCACCTTTATTCACTTTATGCTTGTAGGGTATTATTCAGCATGGGTGCATGAAGAAAGTAAAAAATCTATGTTAGACATTTTTTCAGTTCCAAGTGGAAATATGAATTATAAGATACTTTATACTTATAATCCTAATTTTACTTAATGTGACGTCATAATGTTTACAATTTATTGATGGATTAGTTAATTCGTCAACCGATGAAAAAATTTACAACATTTGATTAAAATCGCTTTTGTGATGAACCGATTAGGGCCAAAGCGTTCTTTTGTAAATAATCGATAACTACAACTTTATTAAAACACTGCACTAATGTGAATAATCCATGTATTTAATACAAAGTTACTTAATAGTTAAGTGCTTATTTCGCAGAATAAGCAGTATTGCACAATTATGGTGGACTTTGTAAGGCGAATTAACCAACGAAGTATTCGCTGAGTGTTAATTACTAAATTAACATGGAAAACAATTTAATATATTATTTGGTTCACTTATCATTTATTAACCAATGATTGATTACTGATCAAATACCATTACACATTTCCAATTCCTGATGTGGACTCGACTCTTGGCCAATTGGAAGGAGCTCATGTATTTAGTAAAATCGATGCCAACAGCGGATTCTGGCAGATACCTCTAACACCAGAAAGCATGGCTCTGACAACGTTCATAACGCCAATTGGAAGATTTAAATTTAAGCGACTTCCTTTCGGCTAGTCATAGGCACCGGAGGTCTTCCAGAAGCAAATAAGTAGTGTGCTGCAGGGTCTAGAAGGAGTCGTGTGCTACTTCGATGATGTTAGTGTCCACGGTCGTAATTTTTATGAACACGATACGCGCTTGAATGCCGTGCTGAAGAAGCTTCAAGACGCTGGTTGGACTCTTAATGCTGAAAAGTGCGAGTTTAGAAAAACTTCCATAAAACTTCTAGGACATGTTTCAAAAGAAGGAAAGAAGGTGTAGTTCCGGATCATAAGAAGATTCAGGCGATCCTTGACCTTTGCAGGCCAGAAAATGTAACTGATCTCAAAAAATTCTGAGAAATGATTAACTTCTTAGGCAAGTTCGTACCTAACCTGTCTACTGTTGCTCAATCACTTTACGAGTTACTTCTTTCAGACAGTGATTAATGCTGTGAAAGCGCCCAAGCAGAAGCCTTTAGTATTAAGCAAATCATAGTCAATCCTACTGTTCTTGCATTGTATAATAGTTCCAAAGAGACTTTCCTTTCTATAGACTCGTCATCACATGGTTTAGGAGCAGTGTTGATGTAATAACGCGAGTCAGGTGGAGACTTTAAGCTTATGCTTAAATTGAGAAAAAAGCTGTTGCTATAGCTTGGGGATGCCAGAAATTCGCAAACTTCATAATTGGTAAAACTATTTGTATTGAAACAGATCACAAACCTTTGATTGAGATCCTGGGACAAAAACAATTGGACAGTTGAACTCCTCGTCTGCAGCGCATAAAAATGCATTTTATGAGATATTCTTACTGGATTAAATATACACCAGGAAAAGAATTGATTATTGCGGATACCTTGTCCAGAAGTCCCTTGAAAATCGAAGAATCTCAAGAATTAACTGAAGAAATTTCAGCTTATGTACAATCTGTCATTGCAGGTTTTCCTTCGACTAACGAGAGGTTGCTGGAAATTGTAAAATACCAAAAGGACGATCCTGCTTGCTGTGAACTTTTAAAGTATTGCATAAATGGATAGCCGTCACGTCATAAATTGTCACAGGAATGTATTCCTTATTGGGAGCATAGAAATCTAATCACGCTTCAAGAAGGCTTACTAATGAAGGGTCCTTGTTTGATTAACCCGCTGTGTTTGAGAGCGGAAATTCTTGACAAATTGCACACTGGGCATCAAAGAATAAATAAATGTCCTTATTTAGCAAGGAAAGCCGTATGGTGGCCTGGACTGCCGACCCAAATTGAGCAGGTCATAACAAACTGTGTAATTTGTATTAAAAACCAACCAGATCAGTTTGAACCGTTGCGTTAATCCTATCAGTTTCCACAATATCCGTGGAAAGTGGTTGGAATCGACCGTCTAAAGCTCAGTGGGAACTGGCAAAGTTAGAGAGATTTTCATCTGAATGTGTTATTACTCATCTCAAATCCATATTTGCTAAACATGGAGTGCCAGATACAGTGAAAAGTGATAATGGTACCCACTTTTATCAAACTGTAGGATCAAAATACCAACAATTCGCTAAAGAATACGTGTCTAAAATTGTAACGCCAAGCCCTAAGTTCTCCCAAAGCAACAGATTTATTTAATTTTAAGTAACGAATTTTAAAAACCATTTTAGGAAGGCCGAAGACTCATACAAAATGCTGTTAGCTCTTCGTTCTACATCTCTTCAGTCAGGCTACAGCCCAGCTGAGCTCTTGATGGGAAAAAAACTTCGAGGGATAGTTCCGATGTCCACAAATCAACTACTCCAACATAGTTCACCCCGTTCAAACATCATCAGAAGCCAAAATGGAACTTATAGAAGGAATCGTAAGCTTCTTCATCCACTCCCAAGTCTTCAGAAAGTTAGTCCTGAAGATAATCTACATTCACCTGAAGTTGTACCTGGTGCAGAACACCAATTTTGGTCAGAAATACCACAACCTAAGGCGTCTGCTCCTGAGGCACTTCGCCGACGAAGTCAGCGACAAGTTAGACCTCCTCGACGGTTGGATCTTTAAGGGATAAATGTGCGGTTGGCACGACCGTAGGCATTGGAGAACAAAAGGGTAACCAGGAGTTACAGATTAGTTATTTACGTTATAAGGCCGGGAGATGACTTATTACAGTAACGAGTCGAGATGTTTCCGGATGAGGCGACGAAGGAATTTCGAGACGAGTATTGTAAGTTTGGAAAACAACCTATTTGAAATGAACAGCTTGTATTACAAGGAACCGCACAGAAGATGGACATGGGAAAGCCCAGACGGTAAAACCCGAAACGAAATCGACTATATAATAACAGGCAAGAGACAAATAGTCAAAAACGGTAATTAACAAATGCAGAACAGGAAGCGACCACAGAATGGTAAGAGGCACCCTTCAAATAGAACTTCAGAAAGAAAGGTACAAACTAATTAAGAAAACAGTCATACGAACATGGAAACCCCCATCAGATCTCGCAAAATTCCAAGAACACGTAACCAAACTACTAGAGGACAAACATGTACCCGAAGAAAATATTGATGGCTTAAACGACACTATAATACATGCCCTACAGCAAAGTCAAAACATCTATTGCCCTAAAACTGAAAAAGAAGAAAAGATCGGCCAACGTGCGAAAAGCTTAATTCAAGAAAGAAATCAAATAAGGAAAAACGGGGCCACAACCAATGAAGAACTAAGAGAAATAAACAAAAATAAATCAAAAACAATCAGGCGCGACATCAGGAACTATCAGAGTAAGAAGATTCAACAGACAATAGAACAAAATAAGGATACCAAAGTCTTACGCAGAAATCTAAGCATGGGAAATAAGAATATAACTAAACTTAAAAACAAAGAAGGAAAAATAATACCGAATAGGGAGAAAATCCTAAACGTAGTGGAAGAATTCTATTATGAACTATACAAGAGGAAAGCCTAGACCAAAAAATCCTAACATCAGAAAGAGGCATAATAAATAAAGGATCGGAAGAGCTGCCAGACATCACCATCAATGAAATCAAAAAGGCACTGAGAAAAATGAAAATAATAAATCACCCGGCGAAGACAACATCGCCGCAGAAGCAATTAAGGTCGGAGGCACAACCTTGTTGAAAATAATTCAAACCCTGTTCAACCTCTGCCAATACAACAGTACCATACCAAACAAATGGCACCAGGCAACAACGATTTTGATTCATAAAAAAGGCGACAAATCAGACCTAGAAAATTACCGACCCATAACTCTCCTAAGCCACCTCTACAAATTGTGCACGAGAGTAATAACACTAAGGATAGAGAAAACGCTCGAGTTCTACCAACCAAAAGAGCAAGCAAGATTCCGTCCCGGGTTTGGTACAAACGATCATCTGCAAAGCATCAAAACCCTGATCGAGAAAACTGTGGAGGACATTAGACCACTAGCCCTCCTGTTCGTGGACTTCTATAAAGCTTTGGACACAATCGAGTTAAACGCTATTTTAAAATCTTTAAGCGAATGTAGAATAGACTACAGATACTCGAAACTAATTTATAACATATATGTATAAGAATGCTACAATGCAAGTGAAATTAAACAAGAACAGCAGTCGCATAGAAATTGGAAGAGGAGTCAGGCAGGGCGATACTATGTCTACAAAACTGTTTATTACGGTTTTGGAGCATGCCTTCAAAAAACTAGATTGGGAGACAAAAGGTATAACCATAGACGGTCAAAAACTTAACCACCTTCGCTTTGCAGACGACATAATCTTAATAACTGACAATTTAGGAGATGCAAAACAAATGCTATTAGATCTGCAAAATGCATGTAAGGAGGTGGGCCTAAAAATAAATCTGTCTAAAACAAAACTAATGACAAACTTGGTCCCTAGTGAGGGTATTGGCGTCGAAAACACAGAAGTTGAACTGGTGGACAAATACATATACTTGGGCTATGAAATCAGAGTTTCCAGAGACAACTAGACCTGTGAATTGAAAAGAAAAATCAACATAGCATGGACAGCACACGAAAACACAGAGATACGTTCAAGAGAGCAATCTTCCAACCCGCTTGAAAAGAAAAGTGTACGAACAGTGTGTTTTGCCCGTCCTCACTTACGGTGCGGAAACTCTAACATTAACCAACACGTCCGCACGGAAACTTAAAATCGACCAACGAAAAATGGAAAGATCAATGCTTGGCAAAATTCTACGAGATCATATCAAAAACGAAGATCTACGTCGATAAACAGGAGTAACGGATGTCATCGAACGAATTGCTAGACTCAAATGGAACTGAGCCGGCCACGTAGCCCGAATGAACGACGGAAGGTGGACAAAAAAACTGCTGGCATGGAGACATCGCGCCGACAAACGTAGCAGGGGGAGACCACCTACCCGCTGGACTGACGACTTGAAGGGAATCACAAACAACTGGATTCAAGCTGCCCAAGATAGAGAGCATTGGAGAGCCACGGGGGAGGCCTATGTCCAGCAGTGGACGGAAAAGGCTGGTTGATGATGAATGATTGTAAGATCATCTCACGGCCGTGTGACGTACAACATTTTATTTCATACTGTATCGCTTTTTAAAATTTTTAAATAAAGGATAACATTTTAATCAAGCAAATTATTAAGAATAATCTGGTTGCCTTATTTAGAGCAACGATAGCAACCTTGAAAATTTTTCTTGTTTTCAAAACTATTGTCAAAAATGTACGCTGCGTGTTCTTCTGGTGTTTTTTCGAGCGAAATAGCTTCAAAATGCGCTGAGGCTACGGAGAAGCTTATTCCCACGAAGTCCATCGGAAGATATGAAAAAGAATACCAGTTATTTTGTGATTGGCGAATAGCCTACAAGTTGGAAAAGAATGTTAACAAAAACATCATGCTGGCTTACTTTTCGGATGCAGTAAGAAAACATGTTTTAGCCTTCCTCTAACCAAAAACATTATTTTTAGTCCAAAAAATTTAATAGCTCTGCATTATGGGCCTAATACTCAATGGTTAAATCCACGTTGTTGGTAAATGAAAACGTGGACACCTCCAAATTTTCCAAGTTGACAGCTTTTCTCAAAAAACAGTCGGTGGGCCATCAGCCAAATCAATCGAAAGTTCTTACTCGGGAAGAAGTTAATAAATTTATGAAGGAAGCACCCACCGAGGATTATCTTTTAGTAAATGTAGGACATTACCGACTTATCTTGTGCTTTGTCATCACAGTTGTAAGAAATAATTAATTTAAGTCGTAAATTTTGTAAAATATTTACTAACAAAGTGAGTTACAAAAATTTGATTTTTGTTTTAGGTAGTTGCGATGCTAGGCATTGCCGGTGGTTGCAGGCGAGATTAATTATACAACCTGAGTGTTGACGACGTGGTGGACACTGGATCCCAATTGGTTGTCAGTATCAATCAGACAAAAACTTATGTTAAACGCGTGTTTACCGTGCTCAACGACTGCGATGGAATAAACTTTTTGGATCTGTGTAGAAGCTACCGACATTTGCGCCCCAAAACTATGACTAAGAAAGCGCTCTTTATAGCGTATAGACAAGGCAGGTGTATTTCTCAACGAGTTGGTATCCACACCATTGGGGGTACACCAAAGAAAATTGCTGAATGCCTCAAGTTGGAGCACCCTGAAAAATATACAGGCCATTGCTTTCGTCGTACGTCGGCGACTCTTTTGGCTAATGCTGGGGGCGACATTAACATTCTAAAGAGTCGTGGTGGTTGGAAAAGTTCTTCCGTAGTCGAATAATATGTAGAAGAATCCATTGAAGGGAAGACAACAGTAGCCAGAATGATTCAAGGCAGGGAAAATTCTGTACAGGTGCTCCAGCAACAAGAAGCTTCCACCACCACAATCAGCACTGATGGGGGCATGCCAACTATTAACATTACTGAAAATTCTAGCTGTACCATTACGATCAGTATTAATCGTGTATAAGTTTCAAAGTTTGTCATTTTCAATAAATTTGTCAACAAAATGAGTGATGTGTTTTTGTTAAAAAACAGAGTCTAGTACTGTAAAGTAGTGTACGGTGGAGAGTATGAAATAAATATTTATACACTGAGAGCCTTGCAAATTTTTATTACAATCTTTTAGTATAACATTTTTCTTACAATTGTATTCCAAATTAATACAACCATTAAGAAATACGAAAAATGTCGTAATACAAAATTTTAAATTTTTGTAGTTAATAGAAGACAGAGAGGCTTTCAACATAGTTGTCGCCAACCTCCGATAGGAGAAGGCACCGAGAAGAAGAAGAAAGAAGAAGTAGTTAATACTTTGTAAAATCGATTGTTCTAAATTTATTAGTTATTACTTCTGTTGTAAGAAATTGTATGATTTCACGTTGGCTCGAATTTTAATAAGAATTTTTTACTATCTTGTACACAATTATAATACAATCAAATATTTATTTACAATTATTCACAACAGTTATGGAACAGATCCCCGTTGAAACTTCCAACGCAGATGCAAAATTAATGTAAAACTTTCAACATTATTTATTTGAAGAATCTATAATGCGTGGAGAAATATTTATTGCTGCTTTGTTGTTACGATTTAACACTTTGTTTGGGTTACTCCCTTTTTATCTTTATATATTTTCGACAATCAGCAGCAACAAGAAATCTAGAATGCTAGCCCTTGTGCAAATTGCGCGCAGATCGGCAGCGTTTTGTTTGCAGCATAGTGCGTTTGAGCATCGGTGAGTTTATTGTGCAGTTATTAATTGTTTCAGAGTTTGATTTTGCTGGTTGATTCCTAATAAATAAAAAAAAAATTTAAAATATAGGTACCTGAGTATGTCTACAACTTAAGTGTTTATAACATATTCTATACGGCAAATGATCAAATCAATCGATACCGTTCAACAATCAAATAAAATTATATACAGATACTCATTAAAATTATATCAATTAAATTATGACGATTATGTCAAAAACTCTCTTTTTGAATAGGAATTCGCCGATTTAACAAAAAATGTTTGAAGGTAAGTAGCTACCTATAGGTATTATTTTCAAGCCTGTGATTTAAAGTGGTAGTGCAACAAAATTATTGCACAACAATTTGCCATTAGAGGCAAATTTTTAATTACGCTCGGAATTCTATTCGGCACGCGTTTTTACAATTGTTTTAACTTTCTTTCAACCGTTGCAACAGTAATGCATTCAAATCCAGTACGACAGACGCTATTATTGGCGCGGTTTTAGATTCAACGGTTGCTTTAAAATCTAGGTATTTTTAAACTATTTACATTCAAAATAAATTAAGCTGTTATAGCATAACCCTACAGGAAGACTTACAAAAACAAGCGTTTGTGAGGGGGTGTACATGTTTAAAAATCTAATAAAACAAAATTTTGTTGATTACAAGTTTAATATTAGACGGTCATTTAAGGTAAACGTCCCTAATTCAGACACTGTCCGAAATTCAGACATGTTTCTATTTACTTGGTTAAAATAAGAAATACCTAACCAACAGTTTGGGTTTAGAAGCCAACACAGCACGACAGAACAGGTACATAAATTTGGCAACAAAATAAACAATGACCTGGAATCCAAAAGATATTGCTCGCGGTGTTCCTAGATGTCAAACAGGCGTTTGACAAAGTATGGCATGAAGGCCTATGCTATAAACACAAAAACGTACTACCATACCATTTCTATGAAATTATTAAATCTTACCTAGAATGTAGATGGTTCCTGGTGAAACAGGGAGAGGAGTTAACAGATTTGTACCCCATCGCCTCTGGAGTACCTCAGGGCAGTGTGCTGGGACCAGTATTATATATACTCTACACAGCCGACATACCCACAACCTAACAACTACAGCTACATTTGCAGATGATACAGCCATACTAGCATCAGATACCAACCCGGATATTGCATCTGCGAATCTGCAAAATAACCTAAATTTGATTGAGGACTGGCTGAGGAAATGGAAAATCGAAGTTAACAATTCCAAGTCTTCACACATCACGTTTACCATGAAAAGAGGTCCAGCAGTAACACTTAATAACACCCTAATCCCACAAACCGAAGAAGTAAAATATCTGGGTATGCATGTAGATCGACGACTCACATGGCGTAAACATATATTCACCAAAAGGAAGCAGCTCGGAATCAAATTGTCAAATGTACTGGCTACTTGGCAGAAACTCGCAGATGAAAATGGGAAACAAGCTCCTATTTTATAAGACCATCATCAAACCCATATGGACGTACGGGATACAATTGTGGGGTACTGCCAGTACCTCCAACATCGAAATCTTACAAAGATTCCAGAATAAAGTGCTTAGATGCATCGTCAACGCACCTTGGTATGTACCCAATTACGTAATACAAAGTGATCTCAACATTGAACCAGTGCGGGAAGTTATAAAAAGTCATTGTGTGAAATACCAAAACAGACTCTCTGTGCATCCTAACAACTTAGCCACCCAGCGTTTAGACAATCAAAATGAAATTAGAAGGCTAAAACGTTTCAAACCCTCGGACCTGACAAACAGGTTTGATTAATTAGGTACTGTATACTTTGATCATAAATGTGAATGTTGAAACATATTGTAACCAAAGAGCTAGTTAGTTAATTTTAAGTAAGAGAACTGTCAGTGGATTGCTCTCGGCATGTCATAGTTAGTTTAGTTTAATATTTATCACAACATTTACTTATTGTTCGTTTGGAATAGATTGTAAATATGCAATGTAATAATATAAAAAAAATGAGAAATCTACAATATTCAAATATATTTTAGGACATCTGTTGACGCACTTCGACATTATATTTTTCAATCCAGGAACGTTTACTGTTTTACCGATATTTCAACTGTCAGTACGTAACCAAGAAATTTAAAAGTGCTTGTTAATTGTGTGTTGTGTTAAACTTTGAAGTTCTTCATATAAGGTAAGCAGATTTGGACTATTTTTTGCTTTGCTGCGGGATAACAATAATTAACCTTCCAGGACAGGCGCGCGGACTCACACTCCGCAGTGTTTTGTTTTATACCGTTATTTACTTATTCTGGAGGGGAGGGGCTGCCCCGGTGCAATAGCTGTTCGTTCCAAGCCACTGAAGCTTAGTATGAAAGTATACGGAGAGGGGTGTACTTGTGTGATTTTTATTGCAATTTGCGGACTCCGAGTCCGCAGCGTGTGTTATAGTCAGCGATTTTACGTGTTTATTTTTCAAGTAGGTATTACTCGCTTAGTTATGTTCTGCATTTATAGCGTTGTTTTTGTTTATTGTTTTAAAGGATGAGTGCATATGAACAGGAACAGGCACGGTTAGCAGCGTTAATGGAAGAATGTTTGACCGAGGATGACATTGACGTAACCAATGCATATTATGAAGATGAACCGGATCCAAATGAAGAAGATATCTTAGAAACAGATGACCATGATAGCGATACGGAGCAAGATATTTCAGATGATGACGTTGATGATCATGATGTTTCAGCCCTCTATTTTCTTGGAAAAGATAATGAATCGAGATGGAACAAACATTGCCCAAGAAAAAACGTGAGAACAAGGGCAGTAAATAAACTTTTAGACTTGCCAGGAGCCAAGCCCGGCACGATGGGTATGAAATCTATGTTAGATATTTGGCATTATTTTCTTGACGCTGATGTTCTACGAACCGTTGTGGCATGTACCAATACACACATTGAAAGTGTACGCGATAACTACGGTAGGGAAAGGGATGCGAAACTTACCGATATTACGGAAATTCTAGCACTTATTGGTCTTCTATACATGGCTGGCACATTAAAATCAAATCGTCTGAATGTTGATGATTTATGGAATACCCAAGGAACTGGTGTAGAAATTTTTCGTCTGGGAATGGGAAAAAATAGGTTTCTCTTTTTATTACAAAACCTAAGATTTGATGATATGGAAACTCGCAATGAACGAAAAAGAGTTGACAAACTTGCGCCGATCAGGAACTTCTTTGATGCGTTTGTAAGCAAATGTAAAACCGCCTATACACCATTTGACCATTTGAAAACGTCACCATCGACGAAAAATTAGAGGCATTTAGGGGTAGGTGTGCTTTCAGGCAGTATATGCCAAATAAACCAAATAAATACGGAATCAAGATATTCGCACTCGCTGATTCCAAAACATTTTACACAGTAAATATGGAAATGTACTTGGGAAAACAACCTAATGGTCCGTACGCTACAGACAATTCCGGATCTGCAGTTGTTAGAAGACTGTGTGAGCCTATTAGAGGATCCTGTAGGAATGTGACATGTGACAACTGGTTCACAGGAATCGATTTAATCCATCGACTTCTCAATGAGTATAAGCTTACTTTCTTGGGAACTTTGCGTAAAAATAAACGGGAACTCCCAATCCAGTTTTCTAAGCCCACTGGCAGGGCTGTTGGCTCTAGCATGTTTGGGTTTCAGAAAGATCTTACCCTGGTATCATATATGCCAAAATCTAAGAAAAATGTGTTGTTGGTATCCAGTTTACATCACGATGATGTAGTAAGTCCAACAAATGGGAAACCGGAGATGATTTTAGATTACAATGCCACCAAAGGCGGCGTTGATACCGTCGACAAACTATGTGCGTCTTATAATTGTGCTCGCAATACTCGAAGGTGGCCCATGGCAATTTTTTACGCAATTTTGAACGTTGCTGGTATTAATTCAATGGTGTTGTATTTCTCAAATAACGTTGAAATTAAAATGACCAGAAGAAAATTTCTTAAAACACTATCCACTCAACCTTATTGAAAACTACCTAAGAACAAGACTGCAAATTCAAAATTTACCAAGGACAATAAAAGACAGATTAAAGGAGCTTATAGAAGTAGAAGTACTTGCACCAAATCGAGAACTTCCAGTCGCTATACGAGGACGCTGTGCTTACTGCGACCGAAAAAAGAACAGGCCAACAAGAATAACTTGTACAAAATGTCGAAAATTCATGTGTGGTGAACATACTTTACATATTTGTCCTGATTGTTATTCAGAAAACATTGACCATGCTTAACAATTGGCAGACGTTTGTGTAACATAGTTCATTGTAACCTATAACATTTATCGATTTATTTGTATAATGTAGCAAATAAACAACATTTCTTCAATAAATCTTTGTTATTTTTTATATACACAACTATTAAACTACTGCGGACCATCAGTCCGCAGCGAGTATGTATGTTTCAAAATAGAGCTCGTGTTCTGGAAGGTTAAGAAAATTAGAATAGTATTTATCTAGGTGGAATAAAAAGGCTTTAAATTTTTATTTTAACAGTGTGTATTATTATTTTAACCACAGATTTTAAAAGTTTTAATGGTGTCGGAATTAGGCACAAGTAAATGTAGGTGTTCCGTAGATCAGATATCGGGTGTCGGAATTTGGTACATGGTAAAAAGTAACAGACATGGTTCTATTTCTTTCTTTCCACCTAGAATAGCATATTTTATATCTTCTGCTATATTCTAGTTCATTTTAGGCATCATGTCAAAATTCCGACAGGGGTGTCGGTATTACGGACTTGAATAGTCGGAATTATCTGCAATTAAAATAAAAGGAATTTTAAATAACCGTCTAGTTATTTTTATATTTATTATCTTTTTATTGTAATATTTTGTTCAGGGATGTCAACAAAAAAAAACTGCAAATATAGCAAAGATGATTTAAGGCGTGCTTTGGATGGTATAAAAAATGGTACACCCTGTTTAACTGCAGCAAAACAATATAACGTTCCCAGAACTACACTTATTGGAAAGATGCGAGGCATATATCCAAAAGAAAGTACTTTAAGTACTAACTTTAAGTACTAACTTTGACCGAAGAAAACCTATTAGTTCAGTGGATAATTAATATGGGACGCATAGGTTTTCCTGTGACAAAGGACCAACTCCTAGATAGTGTCTCACTTCTGGTGATAAATTTGAAGCGTTCTAACAATTTTACCAATGGAAGACCGGGCCGTCACTGGTATGAATTGTTTAGTAAAAGACACCCTGAAATTAGTGAACGAATAGCACAAAACTTATGTGCATCTCGAGCAGCAGTAACTAAAAACATAATAATGAATTGGCACAAAGAAATAGAGGATTACTTTATTTCATCTAAAATTAATATAACTGACCCAAAAAAGATATTCAACACGGATGAATCCGCCTTTTAATTATAGCCAAAAGGATGTAAAATTCTCACAAAAAAGGAAGCAAGTCACTACATGATAGATTCGATGATGATAAAGAATGTTTGACGGTCCTCATTACTGGTAATGCTGCTGGCCAACTTGCTCCTCCCATGCTGATGTACTCTTATGAAAGGATACCAAAGCATATAGTGTCACACGTGCCTAAAGGTTGGGGGATTGGCAAATCAACAAGCGAATGGATGCCCTCCGAATCTTTTTTGAGTATATAACAAATATTTTGTATCCGTGGCTTTTATCCGAAAATATCCAGTATCCAATAATATTATACTTAGACGGGCATAAATCACACGTTACCTTACCTTTGACAGACTTTTACAGAGAAAAACAAATAGTCGTAATTAGTTTACTACCAAATTCCACGCACATGTTACAGCCTCTGGATGTGGGGTTGTTTAAATCCTTAAAAATGAAATGGAAGAATGAAGTTCAACATTTTAAAATAAAAACTAACTATAAACATTTAGGCAAAAGACACCTTCGCCCCCGTTTTAAATAAAGCTCTAAAATCAATCACGAACATAGAAAATATCTTTAAAAATTCTTTTAAAGAATGCGGTCTTTTTCCTTTTAACGTAGATAACATTGACTACCAGTAAACTTCTTAGTAAAGAAAACAATAACTTAAACGATAAAAAAGAAACAGTAGATCCTGAAATAGTAAAGCCTTTACGGTACCTTGAATCTTATGTTGAACGAGAAGTTCTTAATAAATTCTATGAACTGATGAGTGCAGACTGGTCAGGTAAAATTGAAGATAAGAGTTTGCACGATATTTGGTACTGTAGTATTATGTAATGTTAAGTTCGTAGTTGTAAATAAAACACTAGTTTGCAGGAGGAATTTTAATGTGTATTTTACTTTTACAAGATTATCTTGATAACTATTTATAGCAACGTCAATAGCAACGCAAGTCGCTAAGTTACTAAATACAATTGAACAATATCTAAAATCTAGGGCTGCTACAGTACAAAATGTACGAAAAATCGGATTACCTCAGAATAAAGAAAACATTCCTAATGTTATTATAGATATAGAAGAGGGCTTAATTTTAGAAAACGGTGAGAAAATTTAGTTGTATTTGAAGATAATGATAAAAATGATGATAGATTACCCGAAAAAGAAACAACCAGTATGACAGCTAAACAAGTGGCAGATATTGAAAAAGAGGTAGATGTTTTGACAGAAACCAACAAAAACATTGATATAGAGGATATGTCAAATATGACACCTGATATTGACAATGAAATGAGAATGGAAGATGCTGAAAGGGAAGTAGATGATTTGCAGGAAACAACTGAAAAAGAATCTATTTTAACAGAAGTTGAAAAAAGAATAATTAATGTGACAGAAATAGATAATAACATCAGCACAGAAGTGATATCAGAAAATATTCAAAAGACGCCAAAAAAACGGACAGACATCAATGGAAACGAACAACTAAGAGAGGAAACAGTTAAAAAAGCGGAAAGTGGGGATGCTTGCAGTAATACTAAACAATCTCTGGTGCTACCATCTCCGTTTAAAAACTCATTATTCTGGCCTGAACCAACTAAAAACGTGAACTCAAGAAATAGTTGTGTTAAAGTTAAAGAGAATTTTAAAAAAAAGAGGGAACACAAAAAAGCCATCCAAGGAAAAGAAGAGAGAAAGCGAAAAAGGGAAGAAAATAAGAAATTGCGTAAAGAAAAAATTAAAAAACCAAGAAGAAAAATTATTCAAAAAAATGTAGAAGAAAACACAGGAGGTAGAGAGGTTAGAGACTCAAGAAGATTCATCTCAAAATCAAAATGAAACAGAAATTAATCAAAATAAAAACAAAGGTGATGCAGAAATGGAACTCCCTTTTGCTGGTCAATTAAAAATTGATGATTTCGTAATTGTCCCCCTGTGGTAATAAATAAAAGAGGATTGTTTGCTATTAATGAGTTAGAGAATGTCAGATAATGGTTCATATTGCTTTTTATTATTCGAACTCTTAATAAAAAAATAACAATACCTCAATGTTCTTTATTTGTCGAAATAATGTTCCCCAAATGTCTGATTTAGGATCACTGTCAGAAGTTCACTAAGATGTCTGATTTCGGAACAAATTGTTCTTTTTCTGTCGGAATTAAGTGATGTTGAAAGGTTTTAAAAAAATGTAAATTAAATTAATTGTAACGAACTTTTATAATACATCAGTGGTCAGATATCTTCAGGAACCAATATTAATTTAGGAAAATTTAACCTCTCCAACGTCATTGAATAGTTATAAATTCTGTTCAGACTATTCAAAGTTTATTAAGAAAATGTCTTTATTCAAAATAAACGTGTTATTGTCAAATTACAAAATGTTTCTTTTTTTTATATTATTTTCAAAAACAACAGATTAACCCGACTTGATTATATTACATAATTACATCTACAACATTCTCCCCCCTAGTAATTGGGTAGCAGAGCCAATTACTCTTCTCTATCGGTATCCAGAACACAGAGCTTCTTGGTACTAGGTCGAAATATACCCCTGGCCGTCTTGATGTCTACCACTCGCACCCTGCCATCTCCACCTGGATAAAGAGCGATGACTTTGCCTTTGCACCAATTATTTCTTGGTCCATCTGGATCAACAACCAGTACAAGATCACCAATTTTAATTGGTCGATTTTCTCGAAACCATTTGGTTCTCCTGTTCAGATTTACTAAATATTCTTTAGACCATCTTTTCCAAAATTCTTCCACCCAGTACTGTGCACCTTTCCATTTGTTCAGATAAAACTGGTCGTTCTGGTTCGTTTCAGCGCAAGTAAATGATGCACCTAGACGACCAATAATAAAGTGATTTGGCGTTAAAATGTTATTTAGTTCGTCTGGGTCTGTTGATACATGTGTCAGAGGTCTACTGTTCAGGATATTCTCGATTTCAGCAAATATCGTCCGCAAAGCATATTCTTGTGGATATTTTTCTTTTAGTAGAACCATTAGATGTTTTTTTATTGATTGAATTAGTCTTTCCCAAGCTCCACCCATATGCGGCGTCAATGGTGGATTGAAGTACCATTTTGTGTTTCGTGCTGAACAACTACTTATTATTTCATTTTGGTTCCATTTGTTTAATGCTTCTGCTAATTCTCTACAGGCTCCTTTGAAATTGGTACCATTATCAGAATACATCTCTAAAGGAAATCCTCGTCTACATCCAAATTGCCTGTAAGCGTGTATAAAAGCATTGGTAGACAAATCTTGGCCTATTTCTAAATGTACAGCTCTAGTGACCATGCAAGTGAATATTATTCCATAACGTTTTTCATGAGAACGTTTTACGGTGACTTCTATGGGTCCAAAATAGTCCACGCCGGTTTTAATAAATGGTCGGATTGTTGACTCTATTCTGCATGTAGGTAATTGTCCCATAACAGGTTGTTGTGGCAATGCTCTTCTAATTTTACAAAATTGACATGCCGACCATATCTGTTTAACAGTTTGCCGTAGATGAAAAATCCAAAACTTCAGCTGTAAATTATTGATGACATGTTCTTTACCTTGATGATTATTCAGACAGTGGTAATAAAATATTAACAATTTTGTGTATGGATGTTTAGCATCCAAGATGATTGGTCTTTTAGTATATTCGTCCAAATACGTAGCATTATTTAGTCTCCCATTGAGTCGCAACAAATTGTTTTCATCTATTATGCAGGTGAATTTATAAAGTTTACTGGATTTCAAAATTTCTTTTTTGTTTTGAAGAATTTTCAATTCTGCCCCAAAGGAATCCATTTGAATTCTTCGGAATAATAACACTTCTCCCGCAGTCAAATCTTCTGGACGAAGTTCTGAAAATACAGGATTTTCCTTAAAAACCTTAGCTTTGCAATTTCTAATGAATCTTAAAGTCCAGGCCGTAGTTCTCAGTCTGTTCCATTTCGAAAATCTATTTGAATCTGGAGTAGGTAATTTTTCACATAAAGTGACCACGGCTACTAAATTGGCTTTCATTTCTAGGTCGTCTATAGAATTTAGAGAAATATCTTCCTGTGGCCATTTATCATATGGAAGTGTGAGAAAATTAGGCCCTCTTATCCATCGACTACTCGTAGAAAAATTTACGTGATGTCCACGTTTTGTAGCTTCATCTGCTACATTGGTTTTAGAATTAACGTATCGCCAATTCTTGGAATTCGTTAAATCTTGAATTTCTCCGATTCTGTGTGAAACAAATACTTTAAATCGATACGCCTCGGCTCTTATCCAATGTAGAACAGTTTTTGAATCCGTCCAATAGTAAGCATTCTCTAAGACAATTTTCAACTCTTCTTTTATGTATTTACTTAGACGAGCTCCAATAAGTGCTGCCTGTAGTTCCAATCGAGTAATCGAAGTGGGTTTCAAAGGTGCTACTCTCTTTTTTGCAGCTACAAATGAGACTTCTGGTCTGCCTTTGTTTTCCCAACGTAAGTAGGCCACAGTGGCGTATGCTCTTTCTGAAGCGTCGCAAAAAATATGTAATTGTACTTTTGTATCTTGGGTTAATTCGTCGAAGTACTGTCGTTTGATCTTGAAAGTATTAATATCTTTTAAGTCTGTGAGCCACTTTTTCCAATCATTTTCCAAGTTTCCACTTATTTCATCGTCCCAGCCAATTCCGCTTCTCCAAATATCTTGGAGCAGTATTTTTCCCTGAATGGTAAAGTTAGCGATAAAACCTAATGGATCGTATACAGACATGACCGTCTGTAAAACTTCTCTTTTAGTAGGACGTCGCTTTCCTTCAATGACTTGTGGGTGGATCTTGTGGAATTTAGTTTGGAAACTAAAACAGTCTTCCTTAGGATTCCACCACAATCCCAATACTCTTTCGGTTGGTATATCTCCATCTACGTCTAAATTCTTTGCTGCATGAGCGACAAGGTGAGAATCTATGTGTCTAAGTACTTTGTTAGAATTGCAAACCCAGTTGAAAATTTCAAAGCTTGCCCTTTTATGAACCGTTATGACTTCATCAATCAACTTTATCGCTTCGTCTTCGTCATTGGCGCAGTCTAAATAGTCGTCCATGTAATGCAGTTTTATAATGGCTTCAGCTGCTTCCGGGTAAATGTGGATAAATTCTCTTGCATTTCTATTTTTTGCTTCTTGAGCTAGACAAGGTCCGCAGACTGAACCAAAAAATACAACTTCTATTTGATAAATGTCGGGATCTCTCTCTCTGTCCATACCTCTCCACAAGAAACGTTGAGCTGATCTATCTTCGTCTCTAATCTTCACTTGTAAGAACATTTCTTTTATGTCGGCTGCGAAGGCTATCTTTTTCCTTCTAAAATTTAACAATATTGTAAATAATGAATTATAGAGATCCGGACCTGTAAGAAGATTGTCATTTAAGCTCACACCATTTGCCTTGGACGCTGCGTCAAATACTATTCTTAATTTATTTGGTTTGTTTGGGTTTACTACACCAAAGTGTGGTAAATACCAAGTCTTGTTCGTCTCTTTTCTGGTTTCGTTGATTGTAAGTTTTCTCACATATCCTTTACTAACATATTCGTCGATTTTATCACAATAAGCTTTGGCATATACTGAATTTTTGTCCATTTTTCTTTCTATGCCCTTTAATCTACTTATTGCATTATTTTTACTCTCCGGAAACGATGTTTCAGATTTCCACAGAAGTCCAGTTTCATATCCATTCCCATTACGTTTCATCGTCTCATTTAAAATGCCTTGTGCTCTTATATCTTGCTTTGAAAATGAATTTTTATAGGTTTCTTTAATTCCCAATGAATCAATTTGCCACTGCTGTTTAATTAAATTATGAAGCAGGCCTATATCGTCTTCTGCGTGTTTATACACATGACAAGTAAAGTGACTTTGATCATTTGTATTTCCCGAAGAAACATTTCCATGTAGAACCCATCCCAACAGCGTTTTACTTAAAGCAGGTCCTCCTCATGGTCCAGGAATAATTTTTCTTGACACAATTAAAGGCCAGTTATCCTGACCAATCAATATAAAAGGTTTGGCATTTACCATAGACAGATTCGGCGTATTTCTGATGTGCGAATATTGAGAAGAAATTCTATTTATGTCGATACTTTGACTTGGTAACGATAAGTTTCTAATAGTTCTAACGTGCAATAGAAGAAAGGATGCTTTACCATGCTTACCTTGTAGTTGTAAACTTACAGTTTTTGAATCTTCTTCTAATTTTATTTCGTTATTCGTCCATTGAATACAAAGGGATTGTTCAGGTCCATCTATCCCTAATTGATCTGCCAAATTCGTATCTATCAATGTCACTGTAGAAGCATCGTCAAGTAATGCGTACGTTTCGATAGAACCCTTTGATCCTTTTAAGATTACCGGCAAGATTTTTAATAATACTGTATTACCTGCCTTTAAAATGTGACAGTTAATTTCCGTCTGACAGTTATCATTTTTAGTCTCAGGTGTCTCCTTAATGTCATTTGTATGTAATAAATAGTGATGTGGCTTCGTACATTGATTTACGCCGCAATTCTTCCTGTACTTACACTGCCTTACACCATGTTTGTCATTCAGACAAGAAAAACATAAACGATTGGTTCTTACGAACTCCCAACGTTGGTCCACTGAGGAATCTAAAAATTTCTGGCATTTATTAAGCCAATGAGTGCCTTTCTTACAAAATCTACATTCGTTACTTTTACTTATTGAAAGTGTTGTTTCTCCTTTCTTTTGATGAGTATTAAAGGAAATTTCATCTTTGTATTGAGGAACTTGCAATTGACAAGCCGCTTCAGCTTTTCCTTCTAATCAAGAATAAAATTCAATAATTGTTGCCTTTTTCACAAAGATGGTTCTTGTGTGTTCCATCCACATCATCTTGTAGTTAATAGGTAGTTTATTAACTAATTCCCCTAAGAGAATTGGATTCGTAAGATGATCGACTTCTTGCAGTGCTTGAATTGTACACACCAGGTTCCGCACAGTATCTGCAAAATTCTATTATTGTATATAGTTTGTCTTCTCTTGCAAGTGGCATTCTTTTAACTTTATCTAATAATAAGTGTATAATATGCTCAGTTCGACCAAATCTTTTGCCTAAAACGTCAATTATACTTTTGACATTTTGAGGTAGTATAAGCATAGATTGGACAACTTCTCTAGCTTTACCTTTTAAACATTTCTGAAGTCGAATTAAGTTTTCACTATCAGTAAGACCACACGTTTCTGTCGTTGTTTTATATTGGCAAATAAAATTAGGCCATTCTATAGGGTCGCCATGAAAATAAGGTAATTCTTTTGGTACGGATTGTCGGGAAATGTATTTAGAAAAATCAAGTTGATTTACCTGTGCTGCCTGCATGGAAATACCTTTGTCAATAATTTTGGAGTTTGATTTCTCCTGTGATTCCTCGTTTTTTGAAAAATTTTTGTTAATTTCATCGTCTCGTAAGCCTGGAAGAAGTGCTGTCTGCGCTGGACCTTGGTCAATAATCCATGCTTCTATCCTAGACTTCTGACTGCATTTATCAACATTGTCTGGAATAAGTGCTGTCTGCATCGGATTCTGATTATTATTGATCCATGTTTCTATCCTAGACCTCTGACTGCATGTATCAACACTGCCATGTTTTTCATCTATTTGAGCCAGTTTTATGGATAATTCCAATTCGAGACGTTCATTTTCTCGCTCCTCTTCAAGCTTCAACCGCTCTTCTTCGCGCTTCAACCGTTCTTCTACACGCTTCCTGTCAGAGCGCTGTCGCTCTATTAGAATTTCCATTTCTGCCTCAAGTTTTTGTCGCCTGATTGTATTTGCTTTACTTGAAACTCTAGTCGACTGATGTGATCTGGCTGAATCTTTCCCAGATTTCTCCCTACAGAAATCTGTAGAATTTCCTGTTATACTTGGTTCCTTATCTAGGTCTGCCTCCACCGCAACATCATTTTTATTTTTAAGTCGTTCACTACGTCGAACACCAGACATGATTCCAAGTGCTGACTCTTTTATCTCGAAGGACCAAAATGTTCAGACTATTCAAAGTTTATTAAGAAAATGTCTTTATTCAAAATAAACGTGTTATTGTACAAAATGTAACATGAATTTCTAAAGATGTCTGAATTTGGGACGTTTACCTTAATTACGTATGCTTGCAGAGCAACAAGTGGATCAAAAAGCCTTTGAGTATTTAACAGGTGATGATGTATCCTGTATCAAGAGATCCAAAAAGCTTATCCTCAGCAGGCTGTGGAATCAAAAAACACGCCTTTGCTAGACTAAAGGGCTGTTCGTTTGTATTGCACTATTCTGTTTTAACAGTAATGCGGAGTAGTGTTCAAGTACAGCCGTGACGTCATTTGAACTAGAATCGCAGTTTAGAACAACTGTTCATGTACGAGACAAACGAACGCTTTCACAACGTTTAAAACAAATTGCCTAACCTCAAAAATATGGAAGTTTTTTTTATAAATGAAGACGAAAATTGCTTTTTAAGTAGTTCTTCATCTAGTGATGACGACGATGATGATATCTACTGCGCCTTAGATATATTAAACCTAGAAAAACACCCAAGGACTGCTATACAAAATTACGAAACGGTAAATTATAAATTTTTTGTGTGTAATATTTTTAATTTTTTATTATTGTTTGTCTCTTCAGTGTACTTAATTTTGGCAATATTTTTATCTAATTTATTATAGGTCATTAGGCAATATAGAGATGTTGAATTCATTAAACATTTTCGAATGAGTATGGATAAAGTAAGCTATGTAACAGAAAAGTTTGCTGCCAGCGCTGTTTATATTAAACTTATTAAAAATGGTAAGTGAATTAATTGGATATTTCACCGTATATTTATTTTGTTGGTTTCTAGACAACTCGAGGGCTAGCATTACGGCATAGAAACATATTCTTGTTTTTCTTTGGTTCGCTGGACACCAAACGGCTTCTTTTCGTGATGTTGCTGATCGTTTTGACTTATGCCTAAGCTCTCTACATGATATTATAACAAGAGTAGTAACATTTCTTAGTTCATTTGCTAGTGAATTTATTAAATGGCCAAGTACACCACAAAAACTGAAAACGATAAACTTTTATTATAAAAATAAATCATTTCCAAATGTTATTGGTAAGTGGAACGTAGGATCATATTATTCATTTAAAAAAAGTTACTGTTTGTGCAAGCATTATAATAAGAGTTTATTTTAACGTTTTCTAGGTTCTATTGATGGCACTCACATAAAAATTGACAAACCTAGCAAAAGATATGTCGACTATTTTAATAGAAAGGATTTTTATTCAATGGTTCTTCAAGGCGTGTGTGATGAAGAATTAAATTTTATTGATATATTCATTGGATATCCAGGATCTGTGCATGATGCAAGAATATTTAGAAATTCTACATTATTTGGTGACCTTGAAACATTATGTAATGGTGAGTGTTCAATAATTTATTATTATTGAAAGGATGGACTTTTTAATAAATAATTAATTGTACTTTCAGGTTGTTACATATTGGGAGACAGTGCTTATCCACTACTACACCATCTTTTAACACCGTACCGTGATAATGGACATTTAACGACTGCTCAAAAATATTTTAATAGGAAATTAAGTTCATGTAGGGTATCTATAGAACATGCTTTTGGGTTATTAAAGAATCGATTTCGACAGCTATACCATCTTAAATTAAGAGGCCATGAGAGAATATGTCATTTCATTCGTGCGTGTTGTGTACTCCACAACATTGCAAGCAAAGATGATAGCACTATCTTTGAAGCTGAAGAAAATGTAAGTGATGATCAGCCCGGAACTATAGAAACTAGGGATATACATCATGAAACGGGCTCACTGATAAGAAATGAAATATGTCGTCAGTTATTTTTAAATAAAAAATGATGAAGGTAATAACTAGAAGTAATCAAGAGAATAGTATTGTATTATCTATTAAACTGTTAAATTTACACAAATGTTTGTAATGTTTATAATTAGTGGCGTATATAAATACATTACATTTATAAAATAAAAGTTAAAATTTTTATTTTTGTTGGCCAATTAATTTTTCCAGTAAATCATTTCTTCTTTCAAGCTGTTTGATCATCCTTTCTCTTTGCAGATATTTCTTTTCATCTGCGTTCTTTTTCTCTTCTGTTCTTTTTTCTATTGCCTCTCTTAATTTAGTTTATTCTTTAGCAGTTCCAGAACGACTTCGTGGAGTATTGGTAGTAGTTCCTGGAGTTAGAGTAGCAGATATCGCATCTTCTGCTGCAGTCTCTGAAGTAGGTCTGCTTAACCTTAAAAATAAAAAGGTGATCAATAAAAAGAAAGTTAATTGGTTATGGTTACTAATTACTATTTATAAAGTTATAAAATTATATCAATAAAGTAATACTTAATAGATACTTACGGGGTATCTACAGTATTTGATTCTGGGATTTCGACCTGCATTTCTTCAATAGTCTCCTCTCCATATTTCACTCTTTTTGCATCCATGACTGCAGGGGGCACCACACTTGCTCTGTCGATTAATATGTCCGACAACTCTCTGTATAAGAAAAAAAATAACTTAAAGATAAATAATCACTAATTTAATTTTGCACCTTTCATATGCACAAGCTTTCTTGCCACGTCGTTTTGTTATTGTTTTCGGTTTTATGTTTAAATGCGCGTTCTAGGGTTTTCCATTTGTTTTCACACTGTGCAGCAGTGTAGTTATATCCATGACTGTTGATACCTTCTTGTATGATAAACCACATTCGTTTTAGTGTTTTGATTTTGCGCTGTTCCACTAATTATTTTTTCTCTCTATATAATTCAATTAATAATTTAGTGGGACTATCAGGCCATTCTGCTTTTGAATTATTTCCACTTATTTTTGAATTATACTCAATGGCATCCCCAATATCGAAATTCTCCTGTGGTAAAGATTTATAGCATTATTATATTGGTTAACAGGATCCTCTTAACAACCATTTTACCTGTTCAGAATGATGATCTTCAATGCCTTCTTCTAGTGTTTGTGTATCATCATTCTGTACTATTAATTGCAAGTAATTTTCATCTCCAATTGGAACTAGTTGCCCATTTGTAACTTCAACTGCGCCTGCTGGTAATTCATATGTTGATCCATCTGTATAAAAAATTAGGTTAAGCTTTGAAGTAGGACGAATAATAGAACTTACCAGCTGCATTTAAAATGTAAACTCCGTTCTTGGCATCAGCCACTTGAGCATTTATAACATTACTAGAGGTACTCGCACACTTGTACATTTTTGTGGCGCAACTTTTTGAGTTGCGCAGTAAAAGTGGCACACCGTGTTCACACACAAGCCAAAAATTGAGCAATGAAGCCATTTTTCAAGTTGCGCAACTCGAAAAGTGTCAACGCTACTTTTTAAAATTGCAGCCTATTTCACACACAAAGCGCAAGTTTTAATTGCGCCACTCGAGCTGCAACATTTGAATTGTTCTTTTCGTGTTCATCGTGGAAGTGAATAGTCGGTTCAATTGCCGATTTCGAATTTGTAGTAAATTAAATTAAATACTTTAAATCAAAATGAACGACGAGAAGATACAAGCTGCTGCTTGCTTAGCACTCGTTATACTTCGAAGAAGACAAAGAAGAGACGCCAAAACAAAAAAAAGGACTATTTGGATTAGAAAATGGATTAAAAAACGAGAAGATTATGGAATCGTAAACAATTTATTAAGAGAATTACGCGAAGGAGATGAAGCATTCTATAAATTTTTTGCGACTGTTCAGTACCGAATTTTACCCTGTCGCGGATTTCGGGTAACTGAACACTCCATAAGCATGGATTTGTTTCTATTAAATTGATTAAACTATGAGTTTCCTCAGATTTTCACTTGTTTAGTTATTATTAGCAATGCGTTTTGACATTTTTATTAATATAGGTAAAAAGAAACTAAACGCATCCAGTAACCTGCACAATGACAATGCAGCTGCATACTAGTCTACTAGGAAGTTGCGCCACTTTATTTACCAACATGTTGGTTCAACTTTATATTGCGCAATATCAGAGCTTTCATCTGTTCACACACGGCAATTTTTAAATGTATATGCAACTTTGTAAGTGGACTGCAAGTTTGATAATTGCGCAATTTTTGGACTTGCATAGCTGTTCACATGTTGCAATTTCCAAATGGCGCAATTTTCCAGGTTGCGCAACTCAAAAAGTGTACAAGTGTGCGAGTACCTTAGGCATTTTGATTTGCTCCATTTTAAGAGGTTATGTTGTTTGTTTTGTTAATCACACACCACGATTTCTACACGAAGCTACTCTTCCTCTCGACCAGGTGCAGAATTGAACAGTTCAGAAGAGTTTAGAGCAACTTATTGCACACAAACGAACACTGTTCGAACTTGTACTCGAAGCTGCTCGATGACAAACGAACAGACGATTCCTCGTTCTGACTGTTCCAAGCAGAAAGTGTAAGACAAACGAACAAGCCTAAGGGGAATGTTTATAATGTCAGATAATAATTAGTTGTCATTTTTTATACGAATCTGACAGATTGTCAAAATGATTTTTATTACATTTCAAAGAGCATTCATTATCGAATCTTACTTTCGGAACGGCTTTCAAGTTGACGGAGACTGGACCTATTCGATTCCTCCTTGTTTTGTGGAATTCTGAGAGAGGTATCCCAATGAAAATATTACATATTGAAAATTTTATAACTTGGTATAAAATTTGGTCAGCAATTTTCGAGAAACTGGAAGTGTTGGAAGGAAAGAAAGGTCTGGTAGGTCAAGGAAGAGAGTACCTGCTTTAATTGAAAATGTTAAGACAACGAATTGACGAGGCTCCAAAAACACCAATTAGACAGTTATGCCAGCAAGTTGACGATTTAAGTTACGGTACATGCCACAGAATATTGAGACAAGATTTGCATCTGCATCCTTACCGATTTATTTCCGTTCAGGAGCTTTTAGAACAGGATTATCCAAAAAGAGTTCAGTTTTGTCGTTGGTTTTTGGATAATCCTAATGATGAGCAGTTAAATTTAACCTTTTTTACGGACGAAGCCTGGTTTCACCTTAATGGGTATATTAATTCACAGAATATGCGGATTTGGAGTAGCGAGCATCCACACGTTACAATTGAAGCTCCCCTTCATCCACAGAAAATATCTGGGTTGGAATGAGTCGTCGTAGGTTAGTTGGGCCAATATTTTTCGAAGGCGCGCTAAATGCAGCAAGGTGCAGGAACAATTATTGCAACTTTTCTTAAATAAACTTCACGGTGATGAGCTACGGGATGGTTTTCTGCAACAGGATGGCGCACCAGCTCATGCAGCTGCAGATACAATTAATTTTTTATGGGAATATTTTGATGACCGCATCATTAGTAGGAATACTGCAACACCCTGGCCTCCTCGCTCTTGTGATATTACTGTTTTGGACAAATTTTTATGGCCCTATTTGAAAAACACCATTTTTAAGACTTCGGTTAATGATTTAAACGAACTGAAACTTATAATTAAAGAACACTGTCAAGAAATTAACAACTCACCTCAATTATTACAAAATGCTTTTGAAGGTATGAGAAGACGAGTTCAAAAATGTTTGGAGGAAGAAAGCAGACATTTTCAACATTTGTTATGATCATTACATTAGTTGAGGTTTATTCATTTCTTTTACTGTTGCTCAATTAAAGAATTCTGCTCCTAAAAATGACGTTTCATTATTATTTAATTCCAGCTGGCACAACCTAACCGGAAATTGACATTATAAACATTCCCTTAATCTAGTAAAGACGTGACTTTTCATTCCACAGCCCGCTGAGGATCAGTTTTTTTTGGATCTCTCGATATAATATCTGCAGTGGGGTTACGGAGGAAAAGCTTAAACACATATTACCAATACCGTAGTTTAAAAAAGGTAGGTACTTGCCGTAAAAATATAAATTAATTTTTTGTTTTATAGTTTCACGTTAACGTTTACTTAAAAATGATTGAAGGGTTAAACCCAAGCAATGTTCTTATTTCAGACTATTGAAGAAAGTATTACCACAGATAAGGTTAACACTACAGATATACGGTAAATATGTGAGCTACCGGCAGCTCGTTTTATATGATTAATAATCTGCAAAAAGATGGCGCTACAATGACAATTTGTACTCTCGCAAATAATTAAGTCACAGATGACTGTGATTGAGCAGATTACTTAGCACATATTCAAACCAAAAGTTAGACAGCCATCTGCCATGTTTAACGATTTCATTTGAGATGTTTAATTGTCAAATCGCAATTTTTCGCAAATAATTAATATTGAAGCCAATTCTACTTAAATTATATTCATGATGTGACAGACTCCAAGTAAATAAGACTACAAAGACGTATGATACAGTTCTGGAATCTAGTGTATTAATAATAAAATCAGTAGAATTGTAACCCAATATATTTAAATTACAATTTATTTTATGTTATACCTCCGGAACCATTACATATTACAATTTTAAAATATAATCAATATAATTTAAAAGGTAAATATCTAGGTATAGCATCACTTTGAAGTCACCCTCATGTGGCGAAGCTTTAAAAACCTTTACCTATGGTCTCCAGCTCTGGCACTTAAACTGCAGTCTGTAATAACTAATAAGGTAACTCTAACCTTGCAAAATGCAGTGTTAAAGATAAAAACATTAGAATGAGCTAGCTTTTGGTGAAATGTGAACGTAGATATACATATTACGTCTGCGAGAACCTTAGAAGAAACATACAAAAGTTCAACAATAATTTACTTTTTCTGAACTATCAAATTTCAGTAAACAGTAAACACAAGGAAAATATAAAATACAAGCTTTAACCAGATCCCAAATAAGGTTAGGTTTTTAACGTTATCTGTGACAGATGCACTCAAATTCCCGATAAAACAGTTTCCAACACATTTCAACAGTAATAAACGAATGGCGATAGCAGCGGCGTAAAATTGGTCTGGTGCGTTGCCGCCAAACTAACGCTAATTTCGCCTCTAAATATGAGCGGACATATTGTATAAGGGGTCGTATATCTATAGTGTTAACCTTATCTGTGGTATTACCTTTGTAATTGTGAACCCCGGTAGTGATACCGAGACCGATTTGTGCACAGTGTCGGCAGCTTCCAGCTCTTTAAATTCATCAGAAGATAGTATTGCAGATGCAGAAGAAGAAGGTGCAACGAGTAATTATGCATGACTAAGTAACGAAAACAATTGATTAGGTTGTGTTTGAAAGCCAATTTTGTTAATTGTGTTAGTATACCGGGTGACAACGAAAACATGTAACAGCCGCCCATTTTATTATTTTATAAAATAATGTTTACAACTTTTGTGTAAGTAATATATGGATCTCAAGTCATTTAATCGCGTATAACGGTGTTATTTAGCACTTCCCGTCTAACTGAAAGTGACGTCATCTTTTTTATTTCAAATAGCATTATAGTACTATTTTTACATATTTGGATAGCTATTTAAATTTCTTTTGCAGTCATCTATAGATATATTTAGAGAATGTAGTAATGTATTGTTTTCATTTGTGTATGTACTTACCTAGCCCTGTTTGTTATCGAATATTATTTAAAAAAAAGTTTTTCTACTCATATATGTGAAAATAGCAACTTTTCCACGACTTACTCTACATGAAAGTGATATTTTTTCACTCTAGAGATGAAAATATTTTCACATCTAGAGATGAATAGAAGAATGACAAATTTAATGGAAAGAATGCATTTATTGCTATGGAAACGACTTTACAAACAGTAATTTCAGTAATTTGCGTTGTGACAGTTCGTTTTGAATTAAATTGAACTTGAAAGTTTTGAACTTGAAAGTTATTGCAAATCGAAAATTATGGATTCCGAAAGCGAAATGACTGAACCGGGCACACCACCGAGCATCATTGAAGCAGCAAACTCCGCTTCCAATAATATTTTACCTGATAAATCCCGAGAAAGGTATGCATTCGTCTACAAAAAGTTCATGGATTGGAGAAATAATGACCAAATTTATCCATGATGCAGCTGACGATAAATTCTTGTTTACGAAGGTAATTATTACATTTAATGTTCTCTATGTGGAAATACATTTTATTCATTATAAGTAGCATTAATTTTTGGTATTGCCGGCGCTTGTCGTTCACATGAGTTAAGAGATTTGGAAATAAATAACGTTCAGGATTTGGAAAAAGCGTTAATTGTGACTATCCCTAACACAAAAACCCACACGCCACGTTGCTTCACAATTGTTGCTAATTCAGCTAATTACTACAACATTTGTCAGAAGTATAGTAACCTTCGCCCGTCAGGAATAAACAGCACACCACTCCGATTCTTTCTTAATTACCAAAATGACACATGCACAAAACAAGTAATAAGAATAAATAAATTTGCAAATGTTGCAAAGCAAATTGCAGCATTTTTTAATTTGCCGGATCCTCAATTGTATACGGGCCATTCATTAAGAAGGTCTTCTACCACTGTTCTTGCGTATACTGGAGCTAATCTTACATAAATAAAACAACATGGAGGATGGAAATCAAGTGCAGTGGCAGAACAATACATTGAAGACTCAATAAATAATAAAATAAAACGAGGACAAAAAATATTCCAATCTCTTGAAAATGCGTCAGAAGCTGCAAATATGCTTGAAACTACAATTAGCTTTGATGACCAAACATTTGACTTCGACAACACACCATCAAATCTGCCTATAGCAACAACTTCGACAACCGAAAACTTACCTTCAACAAGTATCACAGAAGTCAGCACTGTGAATAACAATTCGACTGTTAATAATTATAATAATTGTATTTTCCACGTTATTGCTAAAAATAAATAAAATTTTGTACTTTCTATTCTAATATTTTATAAACTGCAATATAGTAGAAAAATAGCATTTACTACTCGTGATGAAATAAGTTTTTTTCGTTGTGAACTTGCCCCATGCGTCGCTAACGCGGCTCGTGAACAACTGTCCACTCACGAAAAAAACGGTATTTTCATCTCTTGTTGCAAAATATACTATTAATATCCATAAGATATGCTTTGTAAAATGTTTCATTTAATTTTAGAATGAAGTAATGTATTGTTTTCACTTGTATATGTACTTACCTACTACAAAATAAAGCAAATATTTCTATTTACGAGTGGATTTTACTACCCAGCCTTCATTACTCATTTATACAATTTATAAGAGATTTTGCTACAAATTGTAGTACTGGAAAATTCACATTTATTGCAAAATGTTACAAAATTGTATAAAATATTTCTATAGCACTTGTGTTAAGAACTACAATGTTATAGTATTTCCCAACAAAAGAGCTTGTACTTCTTTAAAGTGTTTTAGTAATATTTGCTGTACGGCATAGAATAACTTAAAAGCAAGCATTATAAACAACTTCTATAATATTTAGTAGTAGTTTACACTAAAAACTGCAACACCTTGGACTTTTGTGTAGTATATCTTCGCAATGCTTTTAGGTGTATCTACTAAAAGTTTGTAGTAAATTTTACTATAAAGTAAATATTACGAGAAATTGAGTATTACAACTACAAATTGTTTCTGTCCCTATATGTACTATAATTTGTAGAATTTTATTTTACAATTGTGAAGCGCAGTACTACATTTTTTTCTCAGTGTATACTATTTATTGTTTTAGATAATTATCCAGCAGCTGTAAAATGTAAACATGAGAACATCGAACATACCTCCAGAGTATTCACACGACATTGTCATTCAGGGTGTCCCAGAACTCGCGGAGGAGCTTTTAACTATAGATTCTACTCTTTAAACTGACACTTCTTTACCAAGAAAAAAATTTCTACCCTCAATGGTTGTCAAACCGCAATGAAATGAAGCTGACCAATAAGAGACGGTTTATTAATTTATTGAAAATAGATGCAGAAATAATATTAAATGTATGCGTTTCTTAGGAAACAAGAATAATTGTTAGATTTTGCAAAAGTTAGTATAAAACATCTGCTCAACTTTAGTTTTTAACATGAATGGCATTTAATCACTTACCCACATGCAATATCCCTGATTTGAACGTCGCAAGTTTGTGATGTTTTGAGACAATTAGAAACCAGTTAAAGAATCAGCATTTCACAATAATCTTGAGAAAAATACATTTTCCCCCCACAAATTGCACAAATTATTAAGCTAATTCAGAATGAACTGTCACGTTGAACGTCTGTCACTAAGACATTAAAAATTTATAGTCGGCCAAATAAAAATTCGACTTATTTTATATGACGCTTTTAGTTCAGTTACGATATAAACAACCTTTTTTATTTTTTCTACCTTCACGACTAGTTAATTAATTCTTCTGATTGGTGGACTTTAGTTAGCAATAACTCAAACAGTATTCTAGTTGAAAACGTTTTTCATGGACAAATCGAGTCTATTTAAGGAAAAGAATTCACAGTTAAGAGCTCCCCCGCCAGTTCTGGGACACCCTGTATATGAAATGCAATACTTCATAGCAAGCAATGGAAAGTGTAGGTGGTGAGTTGGATATAAAAAACATCAAAATGAAACTTTTTCAAGAGGAAAAGAGTCAAAGGAATTAAAAAAAATATTATTAAGCCATCCTGCAAATATAGCACCTATTCATCGAAGTAGGACAGAAGATGGAGGAACAATAATGGTAGAGTACATGGTTAATCAGTGCCATTGCAGAACTAAAAATGTCGAAAATGCGGTTTAGCAAGCCTAGGAACCGCCAAAAGGAATGTGAATGTTTTCGCGCGCACTTTCAGTTTAGCTTTAACCACCATACGTTTACACATCATCATATCTTTTGTCCTTCGTTAAAAGTACAGTTTTATTGTGTGTGTAGTTTTGTGTTTCTATCTAGTTCTACTTTCTCACTATGGAACATACACCTAAACCGTCCTGTAGTGATGAGGAAAAATCCACTCCTCAACAAATTCAACCATCATTTACAATATTTACATTCAGTCTAGTTGTTGCTAAGAAACCTACTAACAAATGTAAAAAAAATATTGGAGTCAAAACCGATTTGTTCTTCTGCTGAACAAAATGCTGCCTCCGTCTCAACTTCTAAACAATTGGAAAAAGATATCGATGGACAGGAGATGCAATCTAAGAACATATCTAAGGATAACGAGTACGTTTTACGTCCTGTTGGACCGTATACATTTATCAGTAAAAATTAACTTCAAGAATACTATGAGGATTTCCGATCGAGTGCAACTGATCGTCTCTTCATTTCCAAGCCCGACGAATTAAGTGAGGCGACTTTGAAATTTAAAAAGAAACCCGTAGTTCGCAATAATTACACACAATATTCGCATATCGATGGTGGAAATGCAATACCTCGTATCTACATGTTTTTAAAAATCGTGATTTTTCGCGCGTTTTGTTCACGACTGTGATTCGCAGATGCTGCTGTAGTTACAGAACTGTATTTTGCCGCGATAACTAACAAAACGAATGTGTACCCTGCAATACCTCGTATCTACCACAAAACATGGCAGTTGGTGCATGTTGCTGTAAGTAGCTCTTCAATTTATTTCATTTTTTATCCACTTTTAAGGTTTATTTTTGAGACATTCAAATTGAAACATAATTTATAATAGTTAAAATATATGATTTATGTACTTTTATTGAGCTGTGTTTATAAATAATTCACAAATGCCCTTACAAAGTTGTTGTATGCACATACGTGTTATTGCATGTTCCAAGGTTGTAGTGGAAATAATTACTACTATGCACATACCAGTTCTTAATTTTTTAAGTTTTCTTCGTTTTTCAGTATTTCAGTTGTTACCTATCTATGAATATTAAAATGGATTGCCGTGGTAGAAAGATTGTGAACATGTGCCTACAGGCTAATGGAAAAATGGAAAATAATGAATCCTGCTTTGCAAATATTTTAGAAGACGCAGAATTTATTTACATAGATGAACATAATACTAATGAGGAGTATTTAAACGTGGCTGAAATCGAGATGGATGCTGAAATGAAAGAAATAACTGACGAAAAACAACTTGAAAATGTACAAGAAAAAATCCCAATAGAAGGAAATAAAAAACTGGAAGAAGATGCCAAAGTAGTTGAAATGGAAGAACGTACAGTTTGTACAGAAGCAGAAGAAGAAAAAGAATTTGACCTAACAGAAGAAAATCAAGAACTATATGAAGAAGAGAGTGAAGTGGAAAACATGGACGAAGATCTAAGTTTAACAGAAGAACAATTTGAACAAAAAAGCGAAATAACAACAAAAGATACAACAGAAAAAAATAAACGCAAACGAAATTATAGTCGTAGAATGAAAGGCGATGCTTATGTAGGCTTTAGGCGTCCACGGGGGCAAACGAAAACACCTCAAAATGTTAATAGAAATAAGCGTGAGGTAGGAGAAACTTGTACATCAAAAGCTTGCAAAAAATCTAATAAAAGAAAGTGCAATTTAATTACCGAAGCTGCACGAAAACAAATATTTGAATATTTCTGGAAAAAATTAGCTTGGGAGCAACGGGAAGTTTATATAGCAGGGTTAGTCAAAAGAAGTAATACACAAAGAAAAACACTAAAGGAAAAGAATTCTCGTAGATCGCGAACGTATTTGTATCGTTTGAATATTGGTGATGAAACATTAAACGTTTGTAAAAAAATGTTTTTAAGAACCTTAGGAGTTGGAGAATGGTTCGTGCATAACTGCATAACAAAAACACAAAATCATACAAATGGCAGTGAACCAGCAACATCATCGATAAGGCCCTCTTCTAGAGTAAACCGGCAGAATTTGGAGATTACATTTTTGCAGCATTTTTTGCACAATTTACCAAAGTTGCCTAGTCACTATTGTCGAAAAGACACCAAAAAAGAGTATTTGGAACAGAGTTACACAACCTATGCTGACTTGTATAACGTTTACCACACTCACTGTTCAAGTAACAATCGAAAACCCATGAGCAGAAAAACATTAATTAATAACGTTAAAAAAATGAACATCGGAATTTTCAGCCCCAAGAAAGACAGGTGTGATTTGTGCGTGCAATTTGAATGTGGAAACTTGGGTGAGGATCAGTACAGTATACACAGAGAGGAGAAAAACAGAGCACAAGATGAAAAAACTAAAGATAAAGCTCAAGCCCAAGAAGGAAAGTGTCATGTAATAACAATGGATTTGGAGGCTGTAAAGACTTGTCCGGTAGTAAATGCTAATGACTTATATTTTAAAACTAAACTGGTATGCCATAACTTTACACTTTATGATCTAGCCAGCAAAGAAGTAACATGTTATTGGTTTGACGAATCCCACAGTGACCTACAAGCCTCAGTTTTTGCGACAATGATTGTGGACTTTATACAAACAAAGTACCTTAGTAATGAAGACAAATTGTTGCCCATCATTATTTTTTCCGATGGATGTACATACCAGAATAGGAATATGATCTTGGCGAACGCCCTTGGTTGCTTATCCAATCAGTATAAAGTTGAAATTATTCAAAAGTTTTTAATTAAAGGTCATACGCAGATGGAGTGTGACAGTGTCCATGCAAACATCGAGCGAAAGTTGAAGAAAAAGACTATCGCAATACCTAATGATTATCACAGAATAACTGTAGAGGCCAGACAAGAACCGTTTCCCTATGAGGTAAAATCCCTAAAATACGATTTCTTTAAAAACTATAGTGAAAATCCGATTTATGACTCCATAAGACCGGGAAAAAAGACAAACGACCCAACTGTTTGCGATTTGAGGGTCCTTTTATATAAAGAAGGTGAAATATTTTACAAGTTAAAATTTGACGATGAATTTTCACCCTTGCCAAGAAGACCAAAAAATAAGCCTATAAATATGGAACAGTTTCCAAATCTTTTCGAATCAAGACTACCCATTTTAAAAAGAAAATACGAAGACTTACAAGAAATTAAAAAAAACATTGACAGTAACTACTGGGAATTTTATGACAACCTTCCATATAAATAAAACTTTGCTGTTAATAGCCTTATCTTAGGAAACAAGTGTTACTTTTGAGAATTATTTTTTATTTTTCCGTTCCAAACTATGCAAATTTTAATTTATATACATTTATCTAATTAGTTTAAGACTCAAGTACCTAATTTCTTATTTTTAAGAATGTATGTTTTATTTTTCGTTCTTGAAAGTTACAATTTTATTTCTTTATACTTTATAGAATACTCTATTTAGTTTAAGACACAAGTTATCTATGATTAGTTATTTTTATGAATGTATTGTTTCTCGTTTTTTCATGTTATATTTAATAATCTTTAATTTCTATTTTTCGAATAAAATGTACCTAACTTGATTAAGTAAAAGTTATTTATTATAAAATTTTGTTTGCTATTATAATGTGTGCAATACCTTGTATCTTCATAAAGTACCATAATTAGTGCTGCAATAACTGGTATCTGCATTAAAAACTATAAAAATAAAAATTTTTTTTCAAAACTATTAAAATCATAAAACTGTCAATAAAATATTGTCATTTACTTAAAAACATTACGTAAATATCAATAAAATATTGCTCTCACGAATTTTCCTCTTTCCTGTAAAAATCAGCTTTTGCTAGTTACGTGGTATTGTATTTCCACCATCGATATGCAAATTCTCACTTTAGCATTGACCACTAATGCGTATGGGTTTGTTATTGGAAATTCTGAGGATTTCACCGATAGAACCGTTCTCTCTAATTTGGCAGCCTTGGAAGCTAAACACCGTGTGTCTTTATTACTACCAACAAGTGATTATTGGTGGAACAAGACTTCAGCTTCCACGTTCAGGGCTTTTATAGAACGCTTTGGAACTGGTATAAAATCTTTGGCCACGGATGAGGATTTCAAGAATTCAATGCAACATTTTCATCAAAATCGAGATGTTCTTATCAATTTCAAAACTAGATATTTATCGGCTACCAAAATTGTGAATGGTGAAACTGTTCCGACTGTGTATGGTGTTAAAATTTACAATTCCAATCAATTTAACAGTGTCATTAATTTGCCAATGGCACAGGTATTAGATGATAATTCTTTAAAAGTCTGCAATGGAGAGGATTTGGTTCCTCCAACATATATGCATGCCTTGTTATTATTATCAGTTACTGGCTTCAAAACTACTAGGGGCGGTATTTATTTGGAAACTAAGGTTAATTAGCTAATTTATCGACCATTTCAACGTTTGGAACGTAAGAGCAAAACCTTAGTTGCATTGCACAAACATGTTCTACATTTCAAAAGACCTCGTTCTTCTTCGTATACACCACTTGACGAATTTCAAGATGACGCACAGTGGTTCATTTTACGAATGTACTTGGACAGAAACATGTATACCGACTTTTGCAGAAATTGATTAAATTAATTTATTGCTACAACAAACATACCAAAGTACTCCACCCTATTAAAAATTTCTCCTGAGTAGGTCATAAAACACGTTTTAAGTGACTTTGAAATCGGGATTAAATCAACTATGCAAAACAATCGCTATCAGTCATCTGTTTTCAGTTTTACAGTACGGGCATGTTTAAGTGATAATAAGTTTTGTGGATAAAGGAATAGTTTGATACAGGTATTTACTATTAATCACGTATTTCTGTTTGGGTTTAACCTCCTTACATTACGTTTGGCAACAGTGTTAATTTTACCCTGCAGGGATTTTACTTTATTCGTATATGGTTGGCCTTTCAGTTCGATTGCTGTGGTTTTCTGCAATCGTTCTTTATCCATTTGAAAAGTTATTTTTTTCTCTACCAGATTACATTTAATTTGGGTACAGCGAGTTGCTGCTGATTCTTAAATTTAATTCTGCAGATATGTATGTTAACATCCTTTTTAAATTGCCCGCCTTACCGACTACCGCCGAACCTCCCCGAAGGGAACCGGCGCAGGCTAGGAGACACACGAAGCAGTTTTGAGAGAAGAGTCGGAGTCTGCTTAGAGTTGCATGTTAGACTGTATTAGTAATTGTTGAAACCGTAGAGAAGAAATAAAAGCGTGGTTAAGTTGTAATTGTGTTTGTTTGTGAGCCCTACCCTATTTAAAAGCTAACATCAGAAGTGGGATTCGCAGCACCACCAACCCCAATTTAAGAAGAAAAGTGCGAACTTCATGCAAAACATGGCGGACAAACAGGCAGATCCGTCCGACGACAATAACGCAGGTAGCACGTCAGAAGACAGCAAACATGAAAAGAACCCTACCCCCTCAAAACGGCCGAAGGTTCAATGGCAAGAAACATTGGTATCGCTAGTTGCGACCCAACAGGAGCAGTTGGCACACTTATCCCGCCAATCCAACATGGCGACCGGGCCAACGCCTAATTCAGCTTCACCCGCAGCAGATGGTTTGAGCGCGCAGGCGTTAACCCCATCGTCTCTTTCATTCCGATTGGCAGAATTTAATCCGGACACAAGCAGCTATTCAATAGAGGAGTGGCTAGATGATGCGTGTAAACTAAAGGACGAACTACGCGTGGGCGATGTACTCATGATAGTTAAAGCAGGAGAAGCATTGAAAACCGGGCCCATCGTTATTATTGCGATTGGAGACCAGTGCGGCGTACGTGGAACGATTTCTGTAAAGACCTAATAATTGCATTTCCTGATCGCGAAACTCCAGGTGCGCGGGCGTATACCGCTGCGACATTAAGAAGCCGAGAATGCGATTCCTTGAGCGACTATGGCATTCAGAAGCTTCGTATTATTCATCGCTTCCATGACAACTTCCGATTTAAATATGGTAAGCCCAGCAAAATCATGCTGATTAGACGAGGTCGCAACCTGGCCGCGTCTCCCGTTGCCACTCTTCTGTGCAACAACGAAGCGATGCAGTTCAACTACCTCATCGTAAGTGGCGCCGACATTTCAATTTCGAGGGGAACTGCCGCTGCTAGACTCAATGTCTCGGTTCAACCAGAAGTGCGTGTTTTGTTTGGGCTCAGCAGTAAAAATGTTTACGGCAGCGGCACGTGTAAGGCTATCGCGGTTTTGCCGGTTGCAACTATAGAAGTTTTGTTTACGATCGTGCCTGATGATGTCATGCACTCAACTTTAGACGCTATTATTGGCTGGGACGTTATAGGATTACGTCACTTAAAGGTCGTGAAAGGCGCTGACGGACTAGAATTACAACATGACCTGTTTAATATCCCCAAAGTACTGACCGTCGTGAACACTAACAACTTGTGTAATATAAAAGTGTCAGGATTGGACAAGCAGAGTGTAGCTAAACTCACGCAACTGCTGCAAGATTGTCATGAGAAAACACCTGATCATGTTATGACGGGAAAGATGACAGCAAAACTAAAATACGATATCCCTGTGGCATACCGACCGCGACGCCTAGCTTACGCCGAAAGAGTGCAAATCCAACAAATTGTTCGCGAGTTACTCCAAGGCGGCATTATCCGCGAAAGCCATTCAAAATACGCGAGCCCCATCGTTCTTGTGAAGAAGCGACAGGGCGGGGTGCGCATGTGTGTGGATTTTCGACATCTAAACAAAAAGGTTGTGAAGGAGCGTTACCCCTTACCGCTTATCCTTGACCAAATTGATGCGTTGTGCCAGGCTCGCTATTTCACAACCCTAGACATGAAATCTGGTTTCCATCAAATGGAGATTGATGAAAACTGTAAGCACATTTTCGCCTTTAATTCAAGCTTGGAATGCAAAGTGCACAAGGATGCTAGTGCTATAGGCATTGGGGCCGCTTTGTTGCAAAAAGAAAATGGTGTCACTGGCCGCGTCGATTATTATAGCAGGCGCACTACAGAACCGGAGTCCAAGTGCCACTAATATGACCTAGAGACATTGGCAATTGTTGACGCTGTTGAACATTTTCATCATTATTTGTACGGAGTGCATTTTACGGTGTACACTGACTGTAATTCTGTGCGAGCAACGGCACTAAAGAAAAACTTACATCCAAGGCTAGCCCGCTAGTGGGTTAAGCTTCAAGATTACGACTTTTCTATCGAGTATCGGCCGGGGCAGAAAATGGCCCATGTGGACTACCTTAGTCGAAACCCGATTGAGAATGTGTGTGTTGTGAAAACAACAGAACAACTCCGTGTAGCCAACGATGAAACGTTACGTGATTTTCAAGAGGCAGACGAATTTTGCAGAAAAGTGCGTGAAAACCCAGGCGAATATAATGACTACGCAGTGCGAGACGGCATGGTGGTAACAAAAGACAAGTTTCCGAACTGTTTTGTTCCAGTAGCTGCGCGATTACGCACGATGTGTCTGTATCACGACCAATCATCGCATATCGGTTGGGACAAGGGTATCGCTAAGATGCGCGAATATTTATTTTAGCCTAAGATGGGCCAGTCTTTCAAAAAGTACATTCGAAATTGCCGAGCATGTGTTCTGGGAAAATCTCACACCGGGCGCAGAGCTGGTTTGTGGCAAAAGGGAAACACCCTAAAGCACACCTTGGACACGTGGCATATTGAACATGCAGGCCCGTTGGCGAAGTCACGCGGATGCACCCAAATATTGGTAATAGTCGACGCCTTTTCGAAATATTGCAGTCTGAAACCAATCAAGAAAAAGTCGATCGGAACACTGCAATCAGTCTTCGAGAAGTTGGGAAAACCCCGGCATATTATCGCAGACCGAGCGGCCGCGTTCACCTCCATAATGTTTAAAAACTTCCTAAGTGAGCAGGGAGTGCAACTGCATCTCATTGCAACTGGCATGCCGCGCGGAAATGGAAAAGTTGAGCGTGTCATGCGGACCGTCTTCAACTTACTCCGAGCCACCCTCACTGCAGAAAAGAAAAAAAAACGTGGGTGATAGTCTTCTCCGACATTGAAAATAACATCAACACCACCGTGCATTCCTCCACGGGCTTTGCGCCCACGATATTGCAAGGCGGAACAAATCCGAGATTGTCGGCTACTCAGCAATTTCTAGCTGATGTGTCAGCGGAAGGTTATGTTGATCCAGACAAGGTCGTGACGCGAGCACAAGTTCGAATGACCCATATCGAAAACGAGCGAGCTAAGCAATTTAATAGTTTGCGTTACGCAGCCAAGTTGTTCGCAGTTGGCGATTTTGTCGCAGTAGAAGACTCCCAAGTAGCGGGAGGTGGAAAATTAAAGCAAAAAATACAGTGGGCCTTTCATTGTCCGTAAACTCCTGCCGAATGAACGTTATCTTCTCTGGAAGAAAGGGAAGCGTACCACAGTGGCAGCGCATGAACAGCTGCGGCAGTGGCCCGCGAATGCAGATACAGGTTCTACGTAAACAAAAGACTCGTGAGTATTTATTTACATGGGTGCAGCAATCCTGTACCGCGGTTAACGAATGAATGTTTTTGTGGCAATCCCACATATTATGTAAGCAGCCATTCTGGCAATGTTACAGTTTTGTGACAATCCTACAAAACTAAAGAACCTCAAAAGTTTAATAATCAGTTGTGGCGATCCCACCAAATAAAATTAAATAAATGATGACGTGGCGATCCCACAAAGTAAAGTTAAATAAATGATGACGTGCGATCCCACAAAGTAAAGTTGAATAAATGATAGCGTGGCGTGTACCGGTTCAACCTTTCTTATTACGAACTGGTTGAAGCTTTACCCTGGGTAGCTAGAAGCCAGGGTTCGGTGAAACAAACATGAAGACTGAGAATAAAGAAATAATTATTTACACTGTTTATTATCTGGTTATTTACAAAGTTTTATATGTTATAATTATACGTAATTCATGTACTTCAATATTTCAACTGTTATTTAGAAAAATCAAATCAATTACATAAAACAAAATATATGGTTCAAAATTCCCCTTTTTGACGACCCGCCTATGGCACGTTCGCCTCCTGGTATTTTTCTTCCTACTACTGGTTAAATTCTTGTATGTGTGTTGGTTGGGTTGCCTAACTGGTTATTGGGATTTCTGGTCGAACTGCGCCGATCAATAATTGTTTTACTCGTTATGCGCCGGTCCAATACATCGACTCACAATGGATTTTCTGCAATCGCACACGACAAAATGGTGTCTGTTTGACAGTTCTGTAAAACTAAAAGTAACAATTCTCTCGTTCATTAAAATTCAGGAATCTCTGGAAATAAATAACTTTGTAATTAATGTTCTGCAACGGTTACTGTTCTACACTCGGCTGCTACAGGTCGACACTGGTTACAACTGAAATTTAAATGTTTTGTGTTTGTGTTGTGGTTAATGAAAAGCAGGTAAGAATTCAGGATATTAATTCTGGTTGATTTTAATTAAAACAAATTAATCTACTGGTCCAAATTCTCTGGGTTTTCAAATTAATAAACAGGGCTGTCGAAAATATCGGGCTATATTATTTACTGGAAAATTTCCATTAAAGAATGTAAATTTTAAACTAAAAACTGGATTCTGGTAATTAATAAAAATTAACGGTAAATTCAACTCTAATAATTACGAATGGAGCTTCAACTTCTCCTTGTCGTAATTATCCCTTAGTTAAAAGCAGAATTATTTCGTTTGAATCAAAGAAGTTTACATCTCAGCAAACCAACGAAACAACTACTTTCTGGCAATCAAATAATTGATTCCAACAACAGATCTGGCATCTGTACGTTAGGGATCAAAGTATTCAATAACTGGTTTATTTAATTTGAATAAAAGAACATCACATCCCAACTTTCAAATTAAATAACTGGTTCGAGTATTTTTCTAAGTTCAGGTTTAGATTCGTAAATTCAAAATTTACTAACAGTTGAAACTGTTCGGAATAAAAATAATTAGAAAATTTTCTAAGCTGTGATTCAAATTTATGAATTAAATTTATTAAACGGATCTGGATTTCAAAGTAATTTGAAAAGTTAATGTTTTCTAGAGAGGTCTCTTGAAGAGAAGCTTATTAGCGGGTTTCTTGAAGAGAAGTCCCCTAAGCGGATTTCTCGACGAGAAGTAAATTGTTTGGGCTGGTCAAATGGTTTTATACCCGGTGAATAAGGAAGGGGTCGGAGAAGGGATATTTTCTGGGAGTAACGTGTCAGGTTGCGCTGTCGTTTCGGTCGCGCCTCGTAGAAATTTCCACTTCGAGTGCCTCCAGCGAGTTTTATGCAAAACCAATGTAACAAAATAAATTTTTATAAATTTTTAAACTGTTACGGCATGTTTGCCCCGTTACAGGCGATCCCACAAAATAAAATTGAATAAAAAATGACGCGGTGATCCCAGGATCCATGAGCAACAATATCACGTTTATTACATACAACCGGGTGGCGATTGCTCATCACCAAAGAATTTCCCAGATTCCTAATGACTCATTGTGGCGAGCTCATAAAGCCCGAGCCCAAATCCCTAATACTGTCGTGGCAACCCCATGATAAATAAAACAGCACGTATCAGGTTTTGCGTGACCTAATTATTCTGCGTGTGATTCTTGTTGCAGTTTTCTCCCGGCGCGAGGACGCTCCGAAGTCAGAATGGCCGTGTTAACAGCTTTTTAAATTGCCCGCCTTACCGACTACCGGCGAACCTCCCCGAAGGGAACCGAGGGAACCGGCGCAGGCTAGGAGACGCACGAAGCAGTTTTGAGAGAAGAGTCGGAGTCTTCCTAGAGTTGCATGTTCGACTGTATTAGTAATTGTTGAAACCGTAGAGAAGAAATAAAAGCGTGGTTAAGTTGTAATTGTGTTTGTTTGCGAGCCCAACCCTATTTAAAAGCTAACATATATGTAATTTCACGGAAAGAACTTTTCGAGGTTTGGCTGAGAGAGAAGAAGATAGAGGCAAAATTGATGCAGATATATTTATATATACTAAGATATACCAATAAAGACAATGTGAATAAGAATGTAGAATCTGCCATGAACAAAATTAGAGATTTTGGGTACAAAGTTTCCCGAAGGTGGAACTAATGTCACAGAACAAAGAAAAGCTTTCGAAGCAACAACAAATTGTGGCTGGAAGGTATTATTTAAGGAATTTAAGTGTTTATATGGTAAGCATCTCAATTTTATTTCTATTATACAGATGAATATTCGCAGCATAAACAAAAATTATGAGGAGTTTATGGTATTTCTTGAATCACTTTCTGTAAGGTTTGATATAATCATACTTACGGAAACTTGGCAAATTCTATCTAATTTAGACAGATATACTTTAGATAATACTCAGTATATTATAGTCATGGAAACTTTAACCAAAATGATGGGGTACTTGTTTATATAAAAAATAGTTACAAACATAGTATGGAGATAATTAAATTGAACTGCGGTGTATCTTGTATACGCCTTAAATGCGTAATGCAATCGATATCGTACGAAATAACAGCCGCTTATTGTCCACCTTCTATCAATTTAAATGAGTTTTTGAATGACCTTAGAATATATTTACATAATTTAAAAAGCCAACAAATTGAAATCCTAGCTGGAGACATGAACATAAATGTACTAAACACCGATAATTTGATCGCTGCTGAGTACTTAAACCTATTAAATGCTCTTGGGTACCTAGCTTATCTACAAAAACCTACAAGAGTAGCAGGTACTCTAACACAATCGTGCCTTGATCATTTTTTTATTAAATGCAATGATAAAATCATAAAGAATTTTTATCCTGTGGTAGTTGAATCAGTAATAACTGACCATTACCCGGTAGTTTTACTAATTAAACAATATATTAATTATAAGAACTATGTAAGTCCAACAAATTACACTAAAATCATAACTAAAACAGACTTTGATAAATTAAATAATTATTTAATTAATGAGAACTGGGAACGCGTTTTTGAAACTCATGATACTGATATTGCTGCTAATGCATTCACTGCAAAATTCATAACTTTTATTTCTAATTGTCAAGTAGTTAGTAATATTAAAAGCAAATATAGGAAAATTAAGCCATGGATAACTAATGGCTTGATAGTTTCAATACGAAAAAGAGATTTATTACATAAAAGATATAGAAATAAACTAACAAACCTAATAAGAGTAACGAAAGATAACTATTATAAAAACAAACTCGAAGACACAATTGGTGATATAAAAAAGACTTGGAACATTATAAACGATGTAACTGGTGCATCTTCGAAACAAGATATGATTGACACTATCACAGATAATTCGGGAAACTTAATTTCCGGTAATTTAGATAAAGCTAATCATTTTAATAACTTTTTTCAAAATATAGCTTTGGAAATGTCTAAGAAAATTAAGATTACTAATCTTCGCGAACTACCAGATCTATATAATCCTAATTCAATCTTTCTTACCCCGGCAACAGAATCAGACGTACATAAACACGCCAATTCTTTAAAGAATTCGGAGGCAGCTGGAATTGACGAGTTATCTAATAATACAGTTAAAAAAATTTGTCCTTTTATACTAGGTCCTTTGAAACAAATTATTAACCTATGTTTTGAGAATGGTAACTTTCCCCAAATATATAAGACTAGTATAATAAAACCAATTTTTAAAAATGGTGACAAATCTAAATCTACTAACTATCGCCCAATTTCGCTTACTAGCACCATTGGAAAAATTATTGAAAAAAGTATGAAAGAAAGAATAATAAACTTTCTGAATCAATTTAATATTCTCTCGTCTACGCAGTTTGGGTTCCGTGATAAGCTGGGTACCGATGATGCATTATTTGAAATAACGAAAACCTCGCATGAATTACTTGACGGTAACAAAAAAGCTCTTGCAGTATTCTTAGACCTAGCAAAGGCCTTTGATACTGTTGACCATTCCACTCTTTGTCGCAAACTGGATAATATTGGTATTCGGGGACCTGCAAATGATTTGATTAAATCGTATTTATTTAACAGAAAACAGATAGTTAGTTTAAATGGTGTAAAAAGTAATGTTTTAGATGTGAAAATGGGAGTTCCACAAGGAACAGTATTAGGTCAAATTCTTTTTCTTATCTACATAAATGATCTAACTAAGCTTAATTTAGACAGTAAAATAATCTCATTTGCGGATGATACCGCAATTGTTTTTGGAGCAGAGACGTGGGAAGAGTTGACTAGGAAGGTAGAGGATAGCATGGCTGTAGTAAAACAAAAATTAGATCTTGACAGTTTATCACTACATCTAAACAAAACAAAATTTATATGCTTCTCTTTAACTCAGCTACAGAATTATCCAGTTACCGAAATAATTGTACATACATTGAATTGTATTGAGCAGAATAAAATGAACTGCCAATGCTCACATAAAATCTCCCCACAAATAAAATAAAATATTTAGAAATTTATATTGATTCTAATTTAAAATGGAAATGCCACGTTGATGAGCTAGTTAAAAAAATAAGAAAAACCATTTATAAATTTAAATTACTCCAAAATATTTTGAAACCAAATACAATTAAAATGGTCTATTTTGCTCTACTTCAATCAATAATTAATCACGGTATAATAGCTTGGGGTGGAATTGCTAACTGTCATATCTATAACTTAGAAACCCTACAGAAATTGACCATAAAAATAATATTTCATTAAGATTACTACTACCCCTCGGATTTATTATTTCAGGAAGCTAAACTCTTCACTATACGACAACTTTTTTTAAAATCCATATCAGTATTTACATTTAAACGTCAGTGTATATTACAGTATGCTACAAATGAATATAATACCAGGAGTAAAGCGAACTATAATGTTATACTGCCTAAAACAACAAAAACTTGTACACAGAAACATTCAAGTTATTTATGCTCAAAATTATTCAATTTAATTCCCTCAGACAGAAAACACTGTTCCAGCTTGAATACATTTAAAATAAAAATAAAATTTTGGATTAGAGAGTTACCTACTGATTTTTATATGCACCTCAGTAAACCTACAATATAAAAAGTATATGCTGCGCTTACATGTATATTATACTAATGGTATATGTTCAATTAACTGCCGTATTACGTAAGCTTTATTGGTCGATATATTATGCTTGCTTTCCTCTGTGCCACTCACAAGCCTTTGGCTTATGTGGCCTATTTCAATTTTGTTTAAAATTAACAATATTTTTGTAATGTAGGGTATTGAAATAAATAATAATAATAATAAAACAATTATTGACTTTTCGGAACTAAAATCAACACAGCAACCTCAAGACGAAAATGATGTGGTACCACCTACTTTAAGACGCCGCGGTCGCCCACAAAGTGCATTCTCTGGAAAAAGCGAAAGAATCAAGAGGCGGAAAATTCAATCACTGTTAAAATCCAGTAACACGGAGGAGTTACTTTCTGCGACACAAGCTAGTTTATACAGTGAGATGTGTCGTGACGCAGCAGCACTTCTTAAGGAAATTACTACTACCTCTCCAAAGAGAGCTACCCACGTTAAACTTCAACATTCAGCACCATCTAAGAGCAGAAAGTTATCGAAAGAGGAAGCTCTAGCGGCATATTTAGATGGAAAAATGAGGAGAGGATCCTACTGTGCTGTACAGTATCGATTAGAAAAAAGATGGCTGCAAGGTACAACTCTTAACATGCTGTGATTAAAGCAAAAAAGGAATGCTACCCTGATCTCATTGAAATAACGAAAATGTCTGCTAAGGTTAACTTAATGGAATTATTAACACGTACTATTCACCGCATTGTGCAGTACAAAATGAGGTGTTATTATAAACAAAAGATGTTTTGAATAACGTAGAATGAGGATTTTCGAATGAGGATGTAATAGAAGCTCCGGTTATTCTCTGTATAAACAACGTTTCAATCAAGGAATTGATGACAAACAAGATGATAATGCAATATTCGTGATATCACTGGTGCCTCTTTAGCTGTACAATATTACAAACGAAAATATCAAATAAATATTGTGGCAAAATCCGACTCTCTCTAGCACAAGATACTACAGGCCAATAATATTATTGATGCAATCCAAATCTGACGAATTAATCAAAACCGAAACGGCGAAAATTAAAGAACAGAAAGAAAATTTGGACGCAGTTTACTTAAAAATTGAAGACAAAGTTTCCATAAAAATCAAAATTAATCTTTTGTATGGTGGATGGGAAGATTTGCAATTCAGAATTAGATGTTTTATAGCAGAGATGCTATATATGTGGTTTCACTCCAAAGGACATGAATAATAAATCAAAATTAGAAACAAAAGTCGATAATCCTGAAAGTTACCAGTACGGATTATGACCACTACATGCCAAAATTCGAAGTTTTGAATGTTTGTTAAAAATTTCATATAGACAAATATAAACAAATGGCAAATTAGAGGTGCAGAAGACAAACGAAAAGTAGCCGTACGTAAAAAACTCATACAAGAGCAATTTCGAAGCAGAATAGGACTTCTGGTAGATGTGGTAAAAGTAGGTTATGGGACAAGCAATGACGGTAACACAACCCGGCGTTTTTTGATAATCCGTCTGTGTCGGCCTGAATAACAGATGAAATCTTAAAAAAACATTTTTCTGTTTTGCTGCAAAATCTTTCGTGTGGGTATGAAATTGATGCAGAGGTCTTCAATAACCACGCAGCGAAAACTTTAGATCTGTACTTGGAGCTCTATCCATGGTACTGTATGCCTGTAACTGTGCATAGAGCACTTGTGCACGGCTACAATGTGATTAAGTATGCCCTTCTTCCGATAGGCCAATTATCAGAAGATGCTCAGGAATGTTGTCACAAAGAAATAAAATACTACAGAGAACACAGGGTCCTGGTAAAGAGTAAGGACACAGCTGATCTTCGTGCTAAAATAAAAGCGAATTTTCGAAGTGTAGTTTCAGAGTTTAAACGATATTACTGATTAAAAGGGAAAATAAGCTAGTGGGCGGGAAGAGGCATTATTGTAAAGTAGGAAAAGATAGTCTCTAGTTTATTTCAAACGAAATTCAGTTGGCGACAAGAAGCGGGCGACGACCTTCGCGGAGTTGATCCGGGTCAGCCCCTTATCGTGACGTCAAAATACACGCGTTAAACTACAGGTCCGGCTTAAAATTTATCTATTCTTACGCTAACTTATACTTTTGGATCTTGAAAACACCCACTAGAAATGGGAAAAGACTCAGCAGAATCACAAAATATGATGAAATTATTCCAGGATATAAATAGTAAATTAGATAAAGAGAAGGCAAAAATGATAGATTGGAAAAGATCGATAAATTTCAGGAGGAAATCAAAAAACTACAAAATGACAACGCACAATTATACAACGAAAATAAACTATTGAAACAAGGATTTATGAAGCAAGAAAGAAGAATTGAAAATTTAGAGAGGGAAACTGGAAAGAATAAAATAATTATACATGGAGTGGAGGAGCAAAAAGAAGAGAAGAACTTACAAATAAAAGAAAAAGTAAGAGTAATCCTGAGAGATATGGGCCTATCCATAAACATTGAAGAGGAGGTAACACAGATAAGAAGATTAGGAAGAGAGCAAACAGGAAAAAGCAGACCAAGACTGATAGAATTAAAAAGCTGGAATAAAAAGATAGAGATTTTAAACTCAACAAAAAAATTAAAGGGCACCAAAATCTACTTCGAGGAAGATTTCTCCAAAGAAATCATGGAACAACGAAAAGAATTAGTACTTTTTATGAAACAATATAGAAAAATGGGCCACCATGCCATATTAAGATATAACAAACTGATAATCAAGAGTTCTCCCTAGATAGCGCCCACAGAAGTGGCAGAACATACGGTCAATGACAACTTTTACGAAAAACTAAACAAAATTTGTGAGGACCTACCCAGGAATGACGAAGTGATAATATTGGGGGATGCGAATGCGCAAATAGGGAAAGAGCCTTACCTAAGCAAAGTGACAGGAAATGGAAAAGGAATAATACATAAGGAAACAAAAGATAACGGACACAGACTAATACAACTAGCAGGATCCGAAATACCGTAAGCACTCTGAGCTGCAGCGACTCCGTGGCAGACAGAGTAAAACCAGTAAGCCATGGATAGTATCTCAGTGGAGCACGGGGGTCTGGGCTTAACCATCTGAACCGCGTGGATGAGGACACTATAAACACCTCCCAACTCCCAGTAGTATGGTGCGCGCTGAAGGGATGCAAGGTCGAGGGGAAGCTCGGCCATTAGCGACCAGTAGGATGAAAATGAGAGTTCTGGATCCACCTCCCACCACTTGACCTCCACCCCCCACCACTCAAAGGTTATTGACCTAGGTCGTTGACCTTTTGACCTTGACCTCCACCTCCCACCACCCAAAGGTCATTAAACTAGGTCATTGATCCTTGACCTCCACCCCCACCACTCTAAGATCATTGACCCACCCCCCACCACTCTAAGATCATTGATCCACCCCCACCACTCACCGGTCATTGACCTCAACCTTGACCTCTCATTGACCCAGGTCATGGTATAATGAACTATTCAATACCACCTCCCACTTAAAGATTTTAGTATTTATAAGCAGCATGATCCTGTGAAAATATCAGTGTTAAGCATAGCTGAACGGTTTATAAACAAGTAAGTTATATGTAAAAATTTTGGTTCTAGTCTAATTAAATGTACTTATGTGTTTTAGTGGAAAATTTGAAAAATTGTATTGAACAAGCTAAAAACTTGGCACAGAAGCGAACCGTTTCAACCACATTTCAAAATGGTGAAGGAATATACTATCCTCTGATTAGTCAAAGCATTTATTTTTTAAACAAATCGAAAACTAAATGTGTGAAAGTTGGATTGTTACCATTGTTAGGATTTGTACCAACAGTGAAAATTTGTGGACAAAAAAATCAGTGGTCTTTATTTGATAAAGTTGAATGGAATATTCTACTTGAGAATCAAGGAATTATAACGAATTATTTTCAAAATGCAGATCATCAGTGGCCACCTTTGATGATAGGTTCCAAGGCAATCCATTTTGAATTCGTGCAGCAGACAAAAGCTATAAAAATTGAAAAAAACGATTCAGAAGTGTGGTTAGGGTGGGAATCCGTTGCAGAGTTATGGAATTTGGTGGATGTAATTAATTATCAATTACAAATAGTGGAGCATGCGCGTTTCGATGAGTTTTATGAGAACATAATAAGTGCATTAGCAGTAATGCCTGGTGATATTAAAGAAAACTGTAATAACATACTAACACCGTTGAAAGATACGAAATCAGACAACGTGTTATATATGATGGAAGTGTTACATTTCATGCCACAGAAGGTAGTTGCAGATATTGAGAAAGAAAAAAGTGTTTCGGGGCAGTAAAGGGTTGGAAACGATTGGGAGCTGTTGGTGAGAGTTAGTGTATTAACTTCGATCGACCCTTGAAATTTGAATATTAAAAATGTGGATGTGTTACGCAGAACAATCTTGGACGAAGGCTGTAGATAAGTTAAGTGCAGTAGAGAGATTGATGCAACAATTTGAAGCTTTAGAGTTTGAAGCAAATCATGAACAAGTATATGGTAACGGACTTTTTAGTGTTGAATACTGTGAAGAGTTGGAAAAGAAATATAAACGTGGTATTGAAATTTGTAAGGAATTTAAAAATGGAAAGAGTTGTGCTAGCTGTTTTGTGTTAAAACTGATTGAGACAGGTTTAAAGGATTTTATTAACGAGTTTAATCGTTTCTTTCCGGAAATAGAACATTTTGAACAATTAGAAAAAAAGGAATAAACTATGGTGCGGGTAATGAAGTTTGTACGCTTTAATGAGTCTATAAATAAAATTAATCATATGATAGTGTGGTCGTACGCCTTTGAACAAGCTAGGAAAAGTGAATGGGAGTGTATAGCTAGAGATAGATTTCGATTCGAAAGAAGAATTCAAATAGTTAGTAATATTTTAAATAATGTTTTAGACAATAAGCATAGATTACGGATTTACGAGGAGCGATTTAAAGATTTGTAAACTGTTATTTTTGCTATAATTAGTGTAATATGTAAGATTGAACGTTCTGTATTGTTGTAATATCCTATAATGGCTTTATATATTATGTATTGTAAATGTAGCTCTCATATATCATAATAAAACAATAGATAAAATGTAAGAATTTATTTATTAAAAAAGTTATTTCATTACAAATTTATCATATAAATAATATACATTAGATAAAGCACATACAGAAGGAGATTTTAAATGATAAAAGCATGATGGTATCAAAGGGTTTAAAGCTGGCTGTTCGTCGAATTCAATAACTGGTTTAGAAAGATAATTTCGTATGTAGACTGCTTTCTCATGACCCTTTACGTAAACGGAATCTGCATCCCGAGTTAATCGTTGAAGAATTCTTGGGAATAAAAAAGTTGGTGTAAAACCTTCAACCCAATCAAGACAGTGATGATTATGAATTAACCAGTTTGCTTGCTTTGTAAATTCTGCTTCTAAGGTGTCAAAAGCAAACGGTGGTTTAAATATGTGGTGTGAAACATGGTTCCCATCATAAATAGCTAATTCCTTAGGTGTAAAAATTTTTTCAGAGGTTTTGAATCCTTGTACGTCCACTACTGTAATCTGCATTATCAGTTGTTACACCGTCAACCAAACTATTGAAACTGTCGAACACCGTTTATGATATTATGTTAAATAGTTTAAAGTTGTTTAACTGCTTTTGTAAGTGCATTATATGTAAACACACGATCGTGTAGAATTAGACAATGAGCTGTTGTTTGTGCAGGTACGTTTTTGTTGGTTTCAAATTCGATTCTAAGCACTACCGCCCTAGGATTCAATCCATCTTTCTGATTGGAACAATCAATAACAACTAAAGGAGCAATATCTTTGAAGGTTGTAGGGGATAGTAAAGGTTCATCCTCTTTTCCATAATAAGAAGATTGAAATTTAGCATACATTTGGTAGAGCGTTGCAAAATGGTTGTTATTAAAATTTATGTTTAAATTATCATATGGATATCTTTCAGTGTTTAAATAAGCTCTTACGTTTTGAATATCGCAGGGATCAAATTTACTCATATCTTTAGTAATTTCACCCTCTCGACCGGTTTGAAAACCTATTATTAAAAATCTGTGAGTTTCCAAACTTGCTGCCGTTTTAACAGGCCAGGTATGTTTATCTGCTTCCTGAAGACTTGGGAAAACATGGGTTTCCCAACTCCTAAATGCTATTTGAGTGTCAACATTTTTATCAACGTATTTAGTCAAAGCTAATTCTTCTGCAAGACCGGCAGTGATGTGTGGAACTTTCCAATAAATTTTATCTATTTCAACTGTAACATTTGGATCAGTACCTGTGAGCGCGTTAATATCCGTGTTACTTCGAATCAACACCAATTCCTGCCTAATATTTAAAATAACTTTCTTGTAATCTTCAGCAAAACCTAATAATCTGCTTAGCGGTATGCAAACGTTGAAATTCCCATTCAAATCAACTGTTGTGTTTTTCCCGTTTGGAAACCATCCAGAATTTTCAAGCATCCTACTATAATTAGGGGTGTCTGATGCATATCCTTTCATGGTGGATGTTAACCCAAGCTTTGTTGTAGCATCAATTTTAACCCCATTCATTTCATATCGAGCTTCGCTAAACAGAAATGTGGGACCATTATTTATGAATGTAGTGGTTAGTTCTTTAACTGGTGGTGTACCAACTTCTCTTATTGGCGGGTTACCATCTTTATTTTTTAACCTCCCCTCCATATATAGATAACTCTGACTACTCATACCTTCATGTATTGGAAAACGAATCTCATCATTGTTTCCGAATCGCGTAGTATAAGGTTGATGTGTATGTATTTCAGCATTTACGATGGAATTGTCCACGTACACTTTTTCACTAACATTTAGTATACTCATTGTAATAAAGTAAGTCCGAGAGATCGCAAAAACAGCTTATTGTTCTGTGTTAATCGCTTAACCGGTCGTTGACTACTACATTTTTTAGAGTTAGAGCAACGCCTTTTATACCATTCCGGAGGAGGAACAACACACCCCTTTAGATAATTCGAGTTATATCGAAACACCATTATAAACACGTTTCAGATGTAGTCCTATCGTGACCGTTTCTTCTCTAAAATTGATGAGATCACCATCTTGATCTACTATTTTAAGCGTTATGTCTGTCAACGTATTTACATTAATTGGAAGATAAATTACGTGGTCCGGACTTTCAATTATTTTGTAGCCTGGAGGCACGCTTGGGAAAAATTGATGAATAACGTGAGAAGCTTGTCCGTTTTTATAGTTGCCCGTTGTTATGTTACATTCAATCAATAATGAGTTGACCTTTACAATACTTGTAATATAATCAGAATCCTGTTTAGAATTAGCCGGAATTTTTTTTTTCTTAAACCCTAAAAGCGGCCCTATGGAGTTCGCAACGTCAAAATCTACTTCCCCTGAAGTTTTAATCTTGGTTTTCAAAGTATTATTATTTGGCATCAATTCCACACTTTCATGAGTTGATTGATCCAATTTAGAATTGATAAAGGTATTCAACTCCGATATCTCATAACTTCCTTCGTCCACGGTTATTAATCTATTTTTGAACAAGAATTGATTATTAGTTGACGTCACATTTGGCATACTATTATAAGTTTCAAAAGATGTTAAACCCATAACATATTCCGCATCAGGATCGAGAATAATAGGAGGATTAAAAGTAGCAGTTAAAACGGATGCTTTATCCGACAATGTAAATGTGATGGACATATCGCCACGAAATTTGGATAAGCACTAACACAAAACATTATCGACCATATGTATATAGGAACCGCAGTACTAGATGTCCACAGTTGTAAGAATTTAATGTTTGCAATTTATCGTAATTATATTTAATGTTATTCCCGCTACCGTCACTCCGAAAGTAATGTGTCAGCTCTAGAGGAGGTTTTAATTGTCCTATACTATCGAAATATATTATTTTATTACGACGTTTGACATATGCAGTCCAATGTGTACCTTCCCCAATTTTTTCATCAAGATTTACGATTCCACTTTCCGTATCATAAATTTTTGAAGGTAAATTGTCTCGCATATATATCCCCCTGAAATGTGGAATTTTTAATTTTTTAACGTAACGCATTAAATCGATATTTGTTAATGCTCTGTGTGGTAGCTTCAACGGGAGTTTTTTTGATAAGGAGTTAAATACAATCCAAGTCCTTTCTTATAAGGTTTTAAATATAAACCTTTTCCAACAGCAGCAGCTTCCATAGATCGATTGTGTCTCTCTGTTTCTTGCAAAGTCTTAGCCGCCGCTTTAGAATCACTAACAGCTTTTGCAACACCAGCAGCACCACCAGCTAAAGATCCTAGAGCACCCAACGCTGCAAATATGGGTATAAGAGGTAAAATACCTCCTGTTTTAGGAATAGGAATCACTCTCTGCTTCGGAGACGCAATTTTCTTTTTTTTAAGAGAAGTTAACGCGATTTTAGCAGTATTCAACAAATTAGAAGTAACGCCTCCTCCGATACTTTTTCGAGCTACCGTAACAGCATTCTTAAAACTAATAGCTCTCCCGGAATACTTTCTTTCGCTTTTTTTACGGCGTTTAACACCCATTCCTAATTTAGTTTTTCCCTTCATAATACCGCTTATAGTTAATGCAGCTGCTTTTTCACCAAACGTTGCGTCTTTAGATTTAAATCGTTCCCACGCCTTCTCTCCTAATATGTTATCAGCCTTGTAACGTTCTTCGATTTTATTGGAGGCAGCGTAACTAATATCGTGTTTTTTGCAAGCCTCATCCAAAGGGTTAATTCCTTTATCACCTCTAGCGAGTCTTTTAGTCAAACGAGTACCTGGTCCACAGAAACGGTATCCGGGTAAATGTAATTCCACAGGCAATTTATTGATGAGGGTGTTAATCAATCCACCACCTGTTCTTCCAACCGCTCGACGTCGACTAAAGTTATTGGAATACCGACGTTTCATTATTAACCTGTCCTTAACAACTATCGAAAAGCGACTAATACAATTTATAGAAAAGTGGGAATATATGTATGCAACTGCAGTAACAGAATGGATGAGATTCGGATCACATCGCAAAACCAAACTTTACCAATAAAAAATCATGACTCAAACAATGCAATAAAACAGTATCGGAAACATGGTGTTTTACTAGGTGGTTGCAAACGAGGTCTTATTGTAGGCGGAAGCGGAAGTGGAAAAACTAATGTTATTATCAGTTTGCTGGAAGATCCCAATGGTTTACGATTCGAAAACGTTTATTTATACTCTAAGACTTTGTACCAACCAAAATATGATTACCTAAGGAAACTTTTAGAACCCATAAGTGGTTTAGGTTATTATGAATACGAAGAAGGTTCGGAAATTATTTCACCCAACGAAGCCAAAACAAACTCAGTTATTATTTTCGATGATGTTGTGTGTGATAATCAGAGTATAATTAGAGATTATTATTGTTTCGGTCGACATAAGAATAACGATTGCTTTTATCTGTGTCAAACTTATTCAAAAATCCCTAAGCAACTTATAAGGGATAATGCAAATTTAATAGTTATTTTTAAACAGGATATTACTAATCTAAAACATATATACGACGAACACGTCAGTTTAGACAATATATCGTTCGAACAATTTAAGAAGCTATGTAGACACTGTTGGGATGTTGAGTTTGGATTTTTGGTGATAGATAAAGACTTTGAAAAGAATTCCGGCCGTTATCGAAAGGGTTTCGATCGTTTCATTAGTATATAAATATTCAAGCTATTGTATGCTCAAGTTAGTTACCATGGATAAGCGTGTGGCGGAGGAGTTGATTAAAGCTAGAAAAGCCGTGAAGAAAAAATTTAAAAGTCTTAAGAGCGATTCCACACAATCAGAGCTGGAGTTACATAAAAAATTTCAACCCATCGCTCAACCGTTGAAAGAGTTGATAACCAGTTTAAAATCTGGAAGTTTACATCCCAAACTAGAACCTCCCCAAATTAAACTATCTCCGCTAATTAAACGATCTCCTAAAAAATCTCCCACCGTATCAGACACTCCAAAAGAGAATATTCTAGAAGAAACACAGGAAAACAGTGATGTAGCACGCGAACTTAGTTTTCTGGATACAGAAGTGGTTGCAGAACACGATCCTATACCTACGTTAGAGGATTTAAGACATGAACTGTCAATTGCAGGAACAACTCCAGCATTCGAGGAATATTTGGATCAATATAAAGGACTAGCTAAAATGTACGTGGAAGATATGTTTAGAGATGCGGAAAACGACTTCGATCACCATTACGGTGTACGTTATATTCCGGAGCTGGATAGATTTGAAATAGGAAATTCAGAACTAACTTTTATCGATGAAGACATAAATATTAAGCTACCCGATAATAAACAATTCCAATACGCCGGAACGCCAGGGTTGTACGAACTGTTATTCAACAAAAAACCTCTCGGTTTTAAGGAGAAAGATGGGAAAAATTATAAAGACATTTTAGAGCGCACTAACGCTGCACGTACACACTACAACCCAGACGAAGGTATACTAGGTACGGGGAAAAAATATTCAAATACTATCAGACCACTCTTATTTCCCAAACCCTCGAAACCTACATCTACCAGATCGAGAACTGCAAGTATATCAAAAAGAGGGGGAGGAATGCACATGTTAAATTTGAATAATAAAAAACTCGAGTTTGTTCCTTGGAAGGATCCCAATAAGTTAGTAGATCGATTAAGGATTTTAATGAGTTCAAAATCTGCAGGACATACGGGACATACAAACGAAATTATATATATCATCGACGAATTGAGAGGAGCCAAAATTATTAAATAAAAAGGAATGCAATTATACATGGTTCTCAGACTATCGTAAACGTTATTATAGTGAACATCAATATGACACTCGATAAGTTCGGTAGACACCTTCACGGTCACCATACAGATCATTATAAATTATGTTTAGTGGAAGATATATCAACTCTTTATTACTATACCATGTTCTATATGTTAGCTATAAATATGGATGAAAATGGATATTATCGAATCGTTAACAGCGAAAATTTGAAATATAAGTACACATTACCTCCATCAACTATTACACATTGTAAGTTTACTCCACCAAACACTAAAATATACATAAATGATGTGAATGTGGATGATTCATCACTTCGTGGGTTGACACTCAATACAGGTGATACGCGCGGTTCAACAAAAACTCAAAGGCAACGTTTGCATTTGAAGCTCTTTTAAAAATCAACTTAATTACAAAAACGTCACAATAAATTGAAGCATGGGCCAGATTAGAAAAATTGTTTCAAGTGTTAAAGAAGAAATCGTAAACGAATTACATAAGCCAGCCAGAAAAAATTATAAACGAAGACGTGTAATTTTGAAAGGATTAAAGGATTTATTTCAAGCAGATTTGGTGGAAATGATACCTTATGCTAAATTTAATAACGGATTTAGATATATATTAGTTGTAATTAATGCATTCTCCAAATACGTGTGGGCGTATCCATTAAAAAGAAAAACTGGAGGAGAAGTAGCTAACGCAACGAAAAAATTATTATTATCACTTAAAATCACTCCAAACAATCTACAGACAGACATGGGAAAAGAATTTTACAATAAAAATTTTGCAAATTTAATGAAACAATTTAATATAAATCACTACAGTACGTATTCAAATACGAAAAGTAGTATTGTTGAAAGAGTTAACCGCACTCTTAAAAGTTTAATGTGGAAACAATTCAGCATCGAAGGTTCTTACAGATGGTTAGATTTATTACCAAAAATCGTTCAAAAGTACAACGCTACGAAACATCGTACCACGGGATTTAAACCGAAAGATGTTAATAACAAAAATGCAAAAGGTATTTTAGCAACAGCATATAATTACGTGAAGACGATCGATCCTAGAACACGGAAGTTTAAGCTTGACGATGACGTGAGAATAAGTAAACATCGAGAAGCATTCGATAAGGGTTACACCCCTAATTGGAGCACCGAAATCTTTAAAATTGCTAAAGTTAAACTTACCAATCCTACAACCTATATTTTGAATACTTTACTATTTACAAATGGTACTTATGTATAATTTTTTAAATAAAAAATTCATAGAATATTTGTTTATTTTACATACAAGTTTACAAATACATGTAAAACATAAATACACAATTGAAAACAACAATATCGGTTAGAAGCAAAAGGTATGCAACTAAACTATTACATATAATTTCGAACAATATCATCCAAACCTTCATAGAAAATTTGTTGTAAATACATGTTTAATTAAATACAAATACGTTTAAAATTATAGAAATATACAAATATTGGTTCGAAACAAAAGTTATACACATCACATTCAACAAATTAATACATATCATTTCGAACAACATCACCCAACATAGCTACTAAGTCATCCAGCCGATCAGGAGGGGTGTCATATAAATAAATAAGTTCATGACCCCACGCCAAAGTTTGGGAAGTGCCCGGAATAAGAAACCTTTTATCATCCTTAGAAGATAAAGCAACTTTATTTTTAAGTTCCGTATACATATTATGCAGAGCAGATCTGAAAATGTACATCTTACAAAAAATGTATTTGTTATTATGTTCAACAATGGAACTGTAGTCCTCCCCCGTTAAACATTTATCTATCGCATTCTTTTTGACACCTTTAGCTTTTTTTTACAGTTTCATCTCCAACATTGACACAATACGACTTAGCCCCCGTACCGTAAAAACTGGAAACAGGAATGCCAGCATATTCATCTTTAATTTTACCCAGAACCGACTTGGTAATCGGAATTTGATACACATTATCAGGAGGAAAATTTGCAGTATCAAATTTGTCTATATTTTGACGGATATCTTCGTAAAAATTTTCAGTGTTAATTTTAAGTATTAAAGAATCAGTGTCCGTGTAAAGCAAAGAAACGGAGTTGCCGTAAACGCGTTTAAGAAAATCATAATAAAACTCGTAAATAACAGTTTTGGAGAGATCTAAAACAGTAAACCCAACATAGATTGGTTTATCATACATAACGCTTACTTTATTTAATTCAACAGCCACCAAATTTTCCGAAAATATGCTAAGATTTTTAAAAGACGGTTTCGCTATATACGTTTCAACTCCGAATCTTTTACCAACATTTTCCCAATGGCTAAGCAATTTGACATTACATCTATTGTCCACGTTTTCCATAGTTTTTCCGAACATAGCATTGTTCATAAGTTTAAAATGGTTTTTTTCAAACTTGTTTCTCGATTTATTTCGTAATTCAGTATTGAAGTCAACATAGGGCTTTAACCAAGGAGATTGAAGAAACTTTAAAATGCGGTAAGTTTTTGACAAGACGAGACCGTGAGACAAAGCCTGCTTTAAATTTTGATAATGTATAACATATTTAGATTTATCATTCAAATTTGGAATTAATTTCGGCATGGTAGATTCAGAAACAGGAGGAACCATAATTTCCGGACAGAATGGTAAATCATTATGAGGATCATGCAACTCCGCCGGGTAACGCAAATCAACTTCCAAAACATATCCCCAATCTGAATCATCCCGAATTTCATTAACATCGAAATTGCATATTTCATTTTCCGATAACCAAGAAAATTTAGAATGGGGAAGGTGTTGTATCATGCTGTACCCATATAAGTTCGTAGCATCAAGGTATGCTATAAACGTTTTCGGTAAAGTAGGATCGTAATCGGGGAGAAAAGGATTGTTGGCTATCGCTTTTCTATCGATACAAACGCTAACACCGCCTCTAATTCCTTTTCGGAAAAAATGAAACATATCGATATCGGTTAACAGTTCCAACTCAACCTTTGTATACTTTAACATAGCATCCCAAGTAAAACCGGGCGTCGTAAAGTAGTGGGCGGGGTCAAGTTTATAATTTTGAAGAGAAACCTTCCGAAAATTTTCAAACACGTCAGCTAGAATTAATACATCAGATTTCAAATACACGTCTGAATAATCTCCTAACGTGTCACATCCAAACACTTCCCATACTCGTTGTGCACGCGCATAATCATCCTCAGAAATTTCTTCATGGCGCAATTTATCATAAAACTGTTCACGAGAGGGAAGCACCTGTTCATCTAATTTAGAAAAAGAATTCACATATGAATACGGAAATACACCCTTTTGTCTAATCAAGTCAAATTTAGAACTATCCGGAAAATATTTTCTAATCTCGACACAATCATCGGAGGGAAGGTTCTCAGCTAAGCTAGCCAGAGAGGAGTTTAAAACCCTAAAGCTGTCTACAAAACGCAAACGTAAAAACTCCTTATGAGTCTTACCCCCTTCCCTAATAATTTCATCCACTAAAAGATATTTACTAAACGAAATATATTTTTCTTTATTCTGCGCTATAACATCAATCTGTTCATTTTCTAAAGCAAATTGTTTAACAAAAAGATGACTGTCGTAACCTAAATTATGGAAAAATACGGGGATAAAATTTGGAACTTTAAAATTTAAATTGCACTGAGAATGGGCCGCACCCCGATAACGGCCGTCCAAATGAGAATGGTCTCGAACTTTAACATCATCTTCCAAAAAAAGATTTTCACATATAAAACAAACCGTAGCATTTTGAAACTCCAATAGTTCATCACGATCGAGCGGTAACATCGGTTTCGTATTTTTTAAATGATTTTCGTACAAATATCGACAATCATATTCTAATCGTTCCATAAAAACGATGGCAGCATCAGGACCGCGAAAAATTTCAAATTTGGATAGCGAATCATCATGCAAACATTTTATGTAGTACGCAAACGAGTAGGGTTCATGTTCAGCCGTTTTAATAGTAAAAGATTTAGAAGGGGAGGGTTCAGCGGTATCAATAGGTTTTAGTAAAGTTTCAAAATCTGCATAAACAACAAACGGAACTTGCAATTGTTTCTGGTAATTTTGAAATTTAAGCAAATTGCCAGGCACCTCATTACCTAGTTTATCAATTCTAGGTATTATCGTAGGTAATCTAACTACCACTCGTTCACAATCATAACGACAATGACGTTGTAGCTGTTGGAGAGCGTTAAAATAATTTAGACAACCATCACAAAAAAATTTCGCTCCATTCCTGGAATTCATCTGTTTAGAGAGAAGACGTGAAAAATTTTTAATCCAACAGTAATGGTTGTTACCTTTGGAATCGTTAAGAAGCAATAAATTTACATGAACGTTTTGTTTATTTTTTGTATAATAAAGAGGACCCACAATCTCATAGGTGGTCTTATTATCACGATAAATAGGTTCAACACCATACACGTTTAAAGAAACAACATTTTGGGATTCAAATTTAGAAATGTCTTTTAAGCTCACCGGAAAGTCGATTCCTCGAAAGTCGAACAAGTTGTTGAAGGGCGGGTACGAAGAGGTGCGGTTGGAGGGGCCGGTAGGTTGAGCGATGGCGGAGGTGATGGCCCAGGCAAAGCAGTATTGGTCATCATTCTGAACGTTGACAATGGCTTTCTTAGTTAGCAGCTGCATAGGCAGCGGAATAAACGATGAAGCTCTGAGGGGGTTGTATTTGTTAACATTAACCTCCAAAAATAGCCATCGGACTAGAGCCCACCCTGTAACAAGGAAATATCTAATTAGAACTTTATGTTAAAAAATAAATTTTTATACACATACCTGACTCCCGCTCTTGAAATTCGACAGCTTTTTGATCCAGGATAGCAGTAAAATGATCATACATGTCGGTTAAATTAGTGCTAACGGTAGCAACAATATTTTTGGAATTAAAAGACTTGATATCATGAATTTGTTGAGATTCCAAAACGTAGTAACCAAATAACTCAAAATTTATTTTGACAGAAAGAAATTTCGTAATATCTCGAGAAAGAACGTTGAGAACGTTATTTTTTAATTCAATCAAAAACTCACGTAACACAATATGATCAATGTTACTGCTGAACCTGTAGCTGACAAGGCGACTTTTAAAGGCGCTCCGAAGGATTTCCACACCTACACGATGGTCATCAGTACGAGCATTGTCTTTGTGACGGTTGCTACGCAAATGCCCGTGATACAAGCGGTGAGGAACGTCTTCACGGCAAGCATCGCAGTATACGTTTTCTCTCGAAGATACTGAAAAATAAAATGCAAAAATAATTAAATTGTTGCTAGACATAAATCAAAATTTAACGAAACAGAAAAAATGTTACTCAGAAAATCAAAATTTGACCACCAGAATTTAACAAAGATGACAACCCGGAAGTACTATGAACGAAATATTAATCAAAGCCACATACCAATCGAAGCAGGAGCCTCCACACGCAACCTCTTAACACCAGAGGGCTCCGGTAAAACATTTGAAGTTGCAACAGCACGACCACCAGAGGGCTCCGTTACAACATTTGAAGTTGTAACAGCACGACCACCAGAGGGCCCCGGTACAACATTTGAAGTTGCAACAGCACGACCACCAGAGGGCCTCGACACATCATTAGAACTTGCAAAAGGTGCCGGTGCAGGTCTGTTGTCTATTAATAAACAAAAGAATTCATTGTAACATCTTAAACATAAAACAAAAAAAAGAATATCTTACCATTAATACTCGGTGGAGGCAATCCAATCAAGCAACTTTGATTGCGATGTCGACGCAAAGCATCGGACCTGGTGAACGTCTTACCACAACGATTGCACACAAACATTCTTTCAATCTTATACACTTTGAATCAAAGCACCACTCATACTGAAACGATAAACGCCAAGAAGTTATTTTTAAAAGCAGAAGATAGGATGGAGAACACTTGAAACGACTACCGGAGGAACCGTCGACGCCTTCTTTTCACCAACTCGCTGATGATGTGCTCCGTTAACCGCAGCTTCGCTTGTTGCACGGAAAGCAACTTTTTGAAACGTTCTATTTTTTTTTACAAGCGTCACGTGCAACAAGCTGCCTATCTAGCCGATCGAATTGGCGACATCGACGTCGGGGAACCAACCTTCGAACAACGGTGTTAACCTGGTGCACCACCTCAACGACGTGTTGCTCCACGTCAACAGGCTGTACCACGTCAACCTGCTGCACCACGTCGTGGACCTGGTGCACCACCTCAACAACGTGCTGCTCCACGTCAACAGGCTGCACAATGTCAACGTGTTGCTGCACATCAACTCCAGTTTCCTCCGACGGGTGGTTCCCAGAATCGTTCTCTGGTAACGGAGAGGCGAGATGGTGAGGCAAAAGGTGTTCCGGTACTTCCATTTCCTCCAGGAGTCGATTCAAGTCTTCACCTTCCAGATCTAAAGAAGGTAGCGGCGTAGATCCTACAGAGACGTTTCTATTCGGTTGATATTCTGCAAATTGATTCTGCAGCTGAGACAACTGCGTAAAATCAACGAACTCGGACAATTCTGTAGCGAGCAATTGCGAAGCCGTCGGGGACGCAACCTCCACAGGGTCGGGCACCACCTGAGAAGTTTGGCTACACAAGTTAACAACTTCCGTCACCGGCAAGTTGCTAACTCGCATATTCAAACTTCTCTTGTCTATAGGTTTAATAGTTAAATCACTTATGATATTTACCGTACTAGGTGGTGCCAAATTCCTTGGAGGGTCCGTCGACCGACGCATGGATAAATTAAACCGACGACGGGCTGGTCGCACCGGCAAACGGCTAACCATGCAATTGTCGCACAGACCGTCGCCTTTGTAAAACAAACACCGCTGGAGTAACCCACACACAATACACAAAATTTCAATCATTATAACGCTACCTAGGTACACGAGCTAAGTATAGCGTCAACTGTGGAGGTTTGTTTAAATACACTAGAAGAACCGAACACTGTAAAACTGCATTCCAACGATACGAGACGGAACGACTACGTACGATTACTCACAAAAGGGTACGGTCGATGTACTACACGGTTAGTTGAACTGTAGAATCAGGCACGGCTCGGTTGGTTCGTTGACCGGTCAGCGTTGTGGGAACAAAGACATGGACTCTTTGAAAACAGAAAAAATGTTATTCTTTTACCGTCTTAATTCGGGTATCGCTCACGCCAAAAAATTGGATCAACATTTGTTTTACAAATACGGACGGGAACCCAAGAATTCTGAAATGATGACCTTAAAGGCTGAAAGCGGTCTAAACGAATTTTTAAAAAAACACTACGGTGGTCCTATAGGTTTTTTCGAGTTCGAGGAACATGAATGGTTCGGTCTCGTATTCAAACAAGGAGAATGGTATATCAAGGCAGATGCAAAAAATGTTGAAGAAGAAATGGAACAGTTTTAAAAAAAAATGCAAGAAATTTTGGATGTTTCCTCATCCGAATCTGAATCTGATTGTGAGTAGTAATCATTACAATTTAAATAAGTGCATTGTTAATAATAAGATGTTGTAATCATTTTTAAATCAAAAACAAGTAGGTACTTTTAAAATTTAAATAAAGTAAAACAATCTTAAATGTATAAGTTAACGTAGATACTTTATAAATTGAAAATATTAGGAATATGTAAATTGAAACATAGAAAGAATTTGTATAAGTTACAGTATATACTTTATAAATTGCTGTATTACGAATAATTAGATATTTGGAAAATTTAAATAATGTATAACATGTAACAATAAATATTACGATGATAAATACCTATAATAAGATGTTGTAATCATTTTTAAATTAAAAACAAGTTGCTACTTTTAAAATTTAAATAAAGTAAAAGAATCTTAAATCTATAAGTTAACTAAGATACTTTATAAATTGAAAATATTACAAATATGTAAATTGAAACATAGAAAGAATTTGTATAAGTTACAGTTTATACTTTATAAATTTCTGTATTACGAATAATTAGATATTTGGAAAATTTAAATAATGTATAATATGTAACAATAAATATTACGGTGACAAATACCTTGTAATATAATTTAAAAGAAATAAATGAATAAAAAATAATAAAATTAATAATATATGTTGTAATCATTTTAAAATTAAGAACAAGTAGGTACTTTTAAAATTTAAATAAAATAATCTAAAATCTATAAGTTAAAGTAGATACTTTCTAAATTGAAATTATTACGAATATGTTAATTAAATCCTAGGAAGAATTTGTATAAGTTACAGTATATACTTTATAAATTTCTATATTACGAATAATTAGATAATTTGAAAGTTTAAATATTGTATAATAATAAAACAATTACCCCGTAATACAATTAAACAGAAAAAATGAAAATACCAGAGGGGGGGGAGGTTGGCGGCGATTTTATTTTTCAATTTGGACCGCTCCTTCTGCCATTTTCGACCACCCCCAACTAGATCCCGCCCCCGTAGCACCTCCCCACCCCTCCTGCCCAGTGCTGTTTAAACTTCTACATTCATACCTGTGGTTACCTCACCCCTAACCCCTATGGTTCCGACGTTATGCCCGGGGGTGGGTCCGACCAACTTAAAACTTATAATATTTTTTTGCTAAAACTATAAGATCATATCTTTTAGATGTTTTTATTGGGGATACATACATTATGTATCACAAATAAAAAAGTTCGAGGTCAAGGTCAAGGTCAACCACCTTCACCCCTCCATTTTCAAATGTGTTCTATGCAGTAGTGGGGTGAAGAAATGTATTTATAAGCAAGTTTGCAGTGTTAGTAAAGTATAGTACAGTAACAGCACAGTTCTACAGTAACAACACAGTTCTACAGTTAAAATGGCATCATCATCAACAGATCATACACTTCCTGCTATGGTTGGTGACTTTGACACCACCACCTGTGATCGTCGCCTGTTAGGATTTTGGTCTTCCTTTCGAGATTTCGTGATGCGCAGCAGCGAACCTACATCTAATCGTTTCCTCTTGACAGTGATAACCCTGTCGTACACTCTATGGGTTGGGAATGAGCAACTGGATGATAATCTTCTTGTGACAAAGGCATTACCACCAATACAAGAATGTTTAGCAGCATACTACGTAAAAAACCTATACCCAGCTCTGCAAGAGTCCACTCGACGTTACATGGGTTCTGAAGTTCTCCACGTTGCATTTTTATGGGGTTCCAAAACTCTCATTGAAAATAATTGTAATCCTTTTTTGTATTCCTAATTTTTTTGTAATTTTATTTGTATCATTTGGTGTAGTGTTAGTAAAGTACAGTACAGTAACAACACATCACACTTCTACAGTTAAACGTATATCCAGCTCTGCAAACATCCACACAGCGATACGAGGATTCTGAAGTTCTCCACGTTGCTTTTTATGGAGTGTCAAAACTGTTATTGAAAATAGTTGTAATCCTTTTTTTTGTATTCATAATTTGATCAACAAATGTATGAATTGTAGGATCTGTTGATGATACCATTTTTAACTGTAAAACTGTTTTGTATTATATTTAATATTATAAAATAAATCTGTTTAGTTTACAAAGTCTTCTCTTTGATGCAACATGTGTTGGGAAGATGTTAGTACAGCATTAGGTCGTTTTAACGACAGACTACTTACATTTAAGAACTGGGAAGGTGTGAAAACATCTGAAACCCTTGCACGAGCTGGGTTTTTTTACACTCAGAATTGTGATTTTGTTAAGTGCTTTTATTGTCAGATAGAAATTGGTGATTGGACAGATTTAGATGATGTTCTTCAAGAACACTTAAAATGGTCGCCAAGCTGTTTGTATGCTAATATTTTGGAAGTTATAAATACTAAACAAGATCAAGTATGTCATGTGACAGTGAAAATTCCCTCCACATTATATACCAACTATTTTCTACTCTTGGGAGCTATAGGTGTCATATTAATTCCTTACATCTTTAATGTGTTGCAATGTTGAAATACATTTATATAATATGATTCCAAACTTATTAACCATCATTACGTTTCGACTGCTTACGTTATCAACATGTTACCCATACAGTTTCTCATTGTCTTGGCAGCTGTGTATGATGATGTGTTGTATGTAGCTCAACCTCCAAATTCCATCGAAGGATATATATCTTTTAATAAAACTGCAAATTCTACATTATGGTATAGAATGGATTGTGACACTTTGGAAGGAATTAAAGTTCTCTCAAAACCATTACAGAATATTACAGCGAAGACTACGTTATGGTTTAAAATCAAATTTTTGTATCCCAAATCTGCAATTGAAACTAGCTGGCAAAATATTATTGTTTCCCCAAATACTGTTAAGGAAAATACAAAATCTTCAACGCGCAACTATTGTCTCGCATCTTTAGTATTAGATGTTATAATAACTATCATTTTTGGTGTATGTGTAATACTATACTATAAAACATATTTAATGTAATAAATTTTAGTATCGAATGTAATAAAAACATTTTAATATTTTTATTTTACTCTCATTTATTATCATATCGGTCAATGACCGGTGAGTGGTGGGGGTGGATCAATGATCTTAGAGTGGTGGGGGGTGGGTCAATGATCTTAGAGTGGTGGGGGTGGAGGTCAAGGATCAATGACCTAGTTTAATGACCTTTGGGTGGTGGGAGGTGGAGGTCAAGGTCAAAAGGTCAACGACCTAGGTCAATAACCTTTGAGTGGTGGGGGGTGGAGGTCAAGTGGTGGGAGGTGGATCCAGAACTCTCATTTTCATCCTACTGCGACCAAACTCAGGGCACCAGGCGCACCCTGTTTTACAAATGCCTTCCATGCGTGAAGGGGGCTCCGCGCATGGTGACCTTCTTTCCCCCATACTCGTGGGAACAATATGACTGATAATGTTTCCATCACACAGGTACCAAACGAGGCAGAAGGAGGTTCGGATCCAACTGCCAAGGAATTCGTAAGAATGTCGGGAGCAGCCAGACGCAAGCTTGCTAAGCAGCGGAGGCGACAGCATACCGACGGAGTCGTACCGGGCACTAGTACCGGTGGCACAACGACAAACAAGGGGTGGCAGAAGCGCATCCGTTCGGATTGCAGCACTCCAAGTGATAAAGCTAGGCCGACTAAAAGGAGCAACAGGGACCCTAAGGGACCTGCCAAGTCCTTTAAGGACGCCCTGTCGAACTTTCACCTGGCTATCGTACCGGGTGAATTTCCTGAAACTGTCATCACAGACGAGCAGGCGGGACTGATTAAGAACCATCTGCTCGCAAAAATCGACGAGATGCAAGAAGGCGGACTATCCCCGAGGTTTTTAGAAGTGAGACTGAGGGAGGGTGCCCTGATGATCTCCAGCGCAGACAGGGACACACGGACCTGGCTTGAGCAGACCGTCAGGGAAAGTTCACTCTGGGAGGGGGCTAAACTTAGCGTCATTGACGCCACGGAAGTACCCAAACCAGTCAGGACGATGGTCTGGATACCGGGACCACCTGCGAAACCGGAAACGGTGCTACATCGCTTGACAGTACAAAATCCAGGACTGACCACCAAGAACTGGAGAGTAGTAAATGAGAAGCCAGACCCCAAGGGACAGTAACTCATTATCCTCATGGAGGAAAAGTCGTGGAAGCTGATTCAGGAGAAGCTCCATGCCAAACCCTACCTACCAGGGTCCAATTCAAGGTCCTAGGAGTCAAGAAGGAGGGCACTAAAGAGAGCAACGAGAGCGAGATGGAGGTCGACATACCGCCTCCTACACCTCCTCCACTACCTGCCGTTGAGGGGCCAGGGGAGGCCGCAGAAGACTCCCTCACAACCGTGCAGAGCTAACAAGGGTAATACAAGTTAACCTGCATCACTGCAAAGCAGCTTCGGCTGCTCTGCAAGCTTCTATGATCAAAAATCTTGCACTGTTACAGAAACCGTGGATATACAAGGAAGCCGTCCGCGGACTCCGTATAGCTGGAGGAAATTGGGAGCTGTTTACCCCCACCAGTGACCCAAGGGCATGTATCTTAGCCAAGAAAAGCCTGAACCTTACACCATTATGGGCACTGTGCAGCAGACCTTACGGTTGTAGGGGGAGGCTGGATCAGGGAAGGGAGGGAAAAGATGCTAGTCATCGGATGCGCATACCTTCCCTATGAACAAGACCAACCCCCAACCAGGGAAGTAAGGAACCCAGTGGAGGTCTGAAACACCAGGCACGACCAACTAGTGCTTGGATGTGACGCCAACGCACACCATCTGATATGGGGAAGCAGGGATCAACAGAAGAGGTGAGTCACTCTTAGACTTTATCATTACTAACAAACTAGAAATAGCCAATCGAGCCAATGAACCCACGTTCGTAACCGCGGTTAGAAGTGAGGTCATCGATATAACTATCGTAACCAATAGGGCCCACCTAGCAATTGCGAAGTGGCATGTTTCAGATGAGCCGTCTTTATCGGATCATAGATATATTAGTTTTGAGCTGGAATCACCAGTAACAAAAAAAAACAGATGTACAGAAATCCTAGAACCTGTGACTGTGAACTTTATCGACAGTACCTAACACGGGGGTTGGAGGAATGCCCATCTAGGCCCCAAACAGCTGAACTAGAACTTATGGCAGACAGCCTACAGTCAATAATCATTACAGCCTATGAAAAGAGCTGTCGTCTAAAGGTCAGGGGAGGACAACGTGAAGTTCCATGGTGGAATAACGAACTCTCCTCACTGAGAAGTAACACCAGAAAACTCTTTAACCGTGCAAAGTTAACGGGTGAATGGGAACTATACAGAAGTTCCCTCACGAACTAAAATAAAGTTTTGAGGAAGGCCAAACGCTCCTCGTGGCGGAGATTCTGCGAGGTCGAAAGAACTCCAGAATGCGCAAGACTCCAAAAAGCGTTGAAAAAAGACGATGCCAGTAAATTAGGCTCGTTGAAAAAACCCGATGGGGGCTTTACGACGACCGGGAAGGAAACTCTAGAGCTTCTGCTCAAGACTCATTCCCCGGGATGTCCACCACACAGGCGGGCGAAAAGAGAAGACTTGAATAGGGCGAACAAAATTTGCAATATAACAAAAATTGTATGGGCAATAAACACTTTTGAACCATACAAGTCAGCTGGAATTGACGAAATATTCCCAGCACTATTACAGCAGGGCATTAAAGAACTGTGCTCACTTTTTAGAGCCAGCATAGCGACAGGCTCATAGTTGGAGGTGGGCCAAACTGGTATTCATACCAAAGCCTGGACGAGATTCGTACGCCGACGCAAAATCCTTCAGGCCGATCAGCTTAACCTCGTTTCTACTGAAAACACTGGAAAGACTGGTCGACAGATACATAAGGGACGATGTTTTGAGGGATAACCCTGTACATCAAAACCAATTTGCCTATCAAACAGGAAAATCCTGCGATCTCGCGATTCACGAGATAGTCGAAAGGGCAGAAAAGGCCATAAACAATCGTGAGATTGCCTTGGCAGCCTTTATGGACATCGAAGGAGCTTTCGACAACACATCCTTCGACTCGGTGAATGACGCCGTGGTAAGGCGTGGGGTCTGTCCTACTGTAGCCAGATGGATTGACTTCACGTTGAGAAATAGAGAAATAATCTCTACCCTAAAAGGAGCCACAGGAAGGGCCGTCATCCTACGGGGCTGCCCACAGGGAGGGGTTTTGTCACCTCTCTTGTGGTGCCTAGTGGCCGATGACCTTCTACAGCAGCTCCAAAAATGCGGAGGATACTCGCAAGGGTATGCAGACGATATCGTCATTCTAGTAAACGGGAAGTACGAGGGCGTCATCTGCAATTTGTTGCAGTAAGCACTCAACACAAAGGAGGGACTCTCGGTTAATTCCGCAAAGACCTCCACCTTGGCCTTCACAAGAAAAAGGAACCTCAACTTGAGGGGCTTAAAACTGTGGGGCCAAGAAATAATGAGGATAACAGAGGTCAAGTACCTGGGAGTCATTTTAGACACCAGACTTACCTTTCAACCTCATGTTGCAAGCATAACAAACAAAGCCACAAAAGCCCTCTGGGCGGGCAGGCGAATGTTTGGGAAAAATTGGGGGATAAAACCCGCAATGGTACACTGGCTATACACCAAGGTGGTATTACCAGTAGTTACCTATGCATCAATTATTTGGTGGCAAAAAGCAGATAAGGCGGCAATTAACGCCAAACTGGGTAAGCTACAAAGGCTAGCATGCTTGGGTCTCACTGGCGCAATGTCAACTACCCCAACGGCAGCCATGGAGACACTGCTGGACCTCCCTCCCCTCCGATTGGTGGTGGTGTTTGAGGCCCTAGCAGCGGCATACAGGCTCAGAGACAACATCAGGGGAAGGACTCCCTGGAGGAAAGACTCTCACCTAAAGATCTTTCAAAAACTAGCCGAAAACTGCATACTACAAAATACTCTAAAGTTATCACTTCAACAAACCCTTTAAGATTATAATCTCGGAGGGGGGGGGGAGAAGTGCTTCTACAACAAACCGTACAAACAATTTTGGAAGCGTGTGGTACACAGATGGATCCAAGATGGGAGATAAAACCGGAGCCGGGGCATATGAAGAAAGCACAAGGAATGAAATTATCATAAACCTGGGTCATGCCACCGTATTCCAGTCGGAACTAACAGCAATAACCAGTTGCGCACAGGCAATGGTGGAAAGACACTATGAGAACAAGCAAGTTCTCATTAGGTCTGACAGTTAGGTCGCCTTAAAGGCCCTACTGTCAGAGGAGGTCAACTCCAATACAGTAAAAAGCTGCCTGGTAGCCCTAACTGAAGTGGCTGCCCGTAACAGAGTAACTCTGGAGTGGGTACCAGGGCATCAGGGAATAGCAGGAAACGAAAGGGCAGACTCACTAGCTAGGAGAGGAGCCGAACACACCCTGATTGGTCCTGAGCCCACCTTCAGTATTGCTTACAGCAGGGCAAAGGGCTATATAAAGGACCTCCTCAGAGAAGCACATCGCAAGCATTGGAATGCGTTGCCTGGACTGAGACAGTCGAAACTGTTTAGTCAAGACCCGTCCACGAAGACTACCAAACAAATCCTGAAGCTTGACAGGAGCAACCTAAAGAGACTAAAAAGTCTCCTCACGCGACACTGTAAGATGATGAAACACCTCAACACGACCCTACGTGTAGAGTGTGTGATATGGAGGAGGAAACCCCATTAGATATAATCTGCCGAGAAACTATAGACCAATAGCTCTGCTAAGGACTACCTATAACATCTTGGCAAACTTAGTGAATAAGAGACTAAAAGACACACGCCGAAAATATACTTGGGGATTACCAGAATGGCTTCAGACCGGGCAGATCGACCATAAATGCCATACACAATTACACACCCTAGAACAAATAATTCAAAAACATAGGCAATACAACAAGGAAACACATGTCGTATTTATAGATTTCAAAATGGCCTTCGATTCAGTGAACAGAAAAGAACTAATAAGAGAACTAGAACATTTAGGAATACCGGGAAAATTAATAGCACTAATAGAAATGACACTAATAAATACAAGAACGCAAGTGAGATTCCAAGGAAGAAAACGGAACCCTTCGCAATAAATAAAGGGGTAAAACAAGGGGACGCCCTATCTCCAACCATATTTAACTTAATTCTAGAAGGCGCAATGACTGACCAAATACAAATAATAGCTTACGCAGATGACATAGCAGTATTAGGGAATAGCAAAGAAGTTATTGTAAGAGCCGTAGACCGACTAGACAAAGAAGCAAACAAATCTGGTATGGAAATAAATGAAGTAAAAACAAAATACATGAAGACAGGGAAAGAATATGAGCACGCACAAAATTGTCTAAAAACACAAGAACATACGTTCGAGAGAGTCAACAACTTCAATTACCTGGGAGTCACGATGGGACAAACAGAAGGGAATAAAGTGAAGGAGAGGTTGCTGAAAGGAAATCAGGCTTACGGCAGGAATAAAACCCTACTAAAAAGCAAAGCATTAAGCAAAACAACAAAAATAAAAATATACAAAACTCTGATACGACCCATCATAACCTATGCGATGGAAACAACAGCAATAAACAAAAAAGAAGAAGATTTAAAAATTATAGAAGGAAAAATAATGCGAACAATACTGGGACCCAACATAACAAGACAGGGAGAAAAAAGACTGAAAAAGAATAAAGAAATAGAAGAAGAACTTGGAGGAGAAAATATTGTCAGATATATAAAAACACAGCGGCTACGATGGGCTGGACACATCTTGAGAGGAAAACCAAATGAGATGATAAGGAAGGTTACGATGTGGACACCCTTTGGACCCAGGAAACAAGGAAGGCCAAGGAAAAGATGGAGAGATGCCCTAGAAGAGGACATAAACACACTGGGAATAGAAGATTGGAGGACAAAATGCAGGGATAGGAAAGAATGGAAGAAGATAACAGAGACCGCCAGGACCAACAACAAACTCTGAAAGAACTCAAGAACAAGAGGATTGATCCACCTCAAAAAATGGGTTGGAAACGCCTTAGGCGTCAGCCATAATTCTAAGAATTGCACGGCTCAATGATGATGATGACAGAGAACAACATACAAAAAAATATTCTAGAAAAGCGACCCTGGAAGATCTCAGGCAAACACTTCTTTTTACATCTGATCCTGTAATTAACCTTGCGTCCGACATGTAGGGTTTGACAAACCCCAATTCATTTTAAACAGTTGTAACTTTTTGAAAAGCGCGCCAATCGGTTTCAGGTACTCAGTACCTTCAAGTCACACTATATACAACGCTGCTAAGCATCAGTTGGTGCAAACTTCGGTACTGTACTGACGTAGTGAGGTTATAAAGTCAGTTGGGGTTTGTGAAACCCCACGTGTCGGAACTGTTGAGTTTTTTATGCAGTGTTAAATTTACTTATTATAAAGTTTTCTTTTATTGTAAATATCAAAAGGTAAGATTTGGTGAGCGGGAATTAAATATACAAATAATATAATAAACGCTGCTTGTATTTTCTTAGATTTATTTGAAAATGGCGGAATATGAGAAGGAGCAGAAACCATTGCAAGCTTTATGGGAAGACGCGCTAAGTGATGAAGAAGTAATAAATTCTGAGAGCGAGGCTGAAGACGATAATGTTAGCGTAAATAGTGATTATCCTGATTATGAGCAAGAGGTTGACGATGTTGTGCAAGACAACGAGGAAAACACGGATGAGCAATCGACTCACGCCGCTGACAACGAGCGAGCAGGCGAAGTAAATCCGGAAGATGGGAAAGTTTGTACAACCCAAGCAGCTAAATACTACCGTGGAAAAGATGGCACCAAGTGGAAAAAGGGATTACCAGTTCAAAATGGGAGAACTCGATCTGAAAATATAATCATAAAGCTGCCATTTATTCGCGCATATGCGAAAAATGCAAAATCTCTCCAGGAGTGCTTCCTGCTTTTCATTGACGAGGTTATGATATCTGATATTGTCAATTATACAAACCAAAAAATTCGTGACACGACGGATGAATGGAAAGATTCACCACATTATAAAGAGACGTCCGAAGACGAAATGAAAGCATTATTTGGACTTTTATTTCTAGCTGGACTATTCAAGAGTAATCATCGTACCCTGAAGGCATTATGGTCTGATGATGGGACAGGTATAGATATTTTTCGAAGTACTATGGCACAGAGAAGATTTGAATTTTTGTTGGTATGTTTACGCTTTGATAATAAGGATAATCGTGATGAAAGAAAGAAGATCGACAAATTGGCTGCCATAAGAGCAATTGTTGAGAAATTCAACGAAAACTGTCAGAATTCATTAGACCTAGCCAGTATTTGACAATAGACGAGAAACTAGAGTCTTTCAGAGGGAGATGTTCATTCAGGCGAAATATGGGATCATGGTCCACGCATTAGTAGATGCACGCTCGTATTTTTTATTGAATATGGAAGTGTACGTAGGAAAGCAGACCGAGGGCCCTTACATGCTAAGTAATAGTCCAAAAGATATTGTGGACAGATTAGTTGCCCCTATTTCAGGAAGTAATAGAAATATTACCTTCAATAATTGGTATACAAGCTTTGAACTTCTTGAACATCTCCGTAAACGTCATAAACTAACAGCGACTGGAACTGTCCGTAAAAATAAGAGACAAATTCCCAACGAATTGCTAAATGTCAGAAATAGGAAAATAGGATCGAGTCTATTTAGATTTCGAGAGGATTATACGCTCTTATCGTATAAGCCAAAACAGGGAAAGGTCGTTTTACTGCTGTCAACGCTCCACTACAACGATAATGTGGAAAATAATGGAAATAAAGAACTACCAGAAATGATAGGATTTTATAATTCTACCAGTTTGTATGGGTTCACAAACAGCTAACAGGCATAAGCCGATTAAGTATTATTGTCTTGGCAAACAAAATACATTAAGATCAAATCCCTGTCCGCCCCAAGGTTTAAATAAACTAAGCACACGGCCCTGTTTAGGCAGGCAGGGCCTACGAACAAATATTGCTCAGACTTCTAGAGCAAATCCTTGTCCGCCCCAAGGTTTAAATAAACTAAGCACACGGCCCTGTTTAGGCAGGCGGGGCCTACGAACAAATATTGCTCAGACTTCTAGAGCAAATGCTTGTAAAGGCAGACAAGCTACAGGTCGGTCCTTACGTGATTATGCTGGGTGTAGTTCCCAAATGACGACGCGGTCTAAGCCGAAGGTAAATTGTAATACATCATGTATAATTACTATTGTCCAGCTAGATTCGTAAAATGGACCACTGTGTGACGATGAGGAACGATCAAATAGAAAATTTAACATCACCAAACCAAGTGCTTTTGAAATGGATTGGTAACTTTACCCTTTTTTGGGTATTGTACCGTCTATTTGTATATTCTCAATAAATATTATGTTCTCTTTTTCTTACATTTACAAATTTTGTATCGTTTTTATATTATTAGTATTAGTTTAAACATTATATTGCATTTGTTCTAATAAAATCGACTGGCAATTTTTATCACTTTTCGTTTTTTGTCCCGTCGAATCTTAAAACTACTAAATCTACAAATATCTTCCTTTGTATAACTTTGTATCGTTTATATACTATTAGTATTAATTTACAGGGCCGGATTTAAGGGATCGCTAAGAGGGTAGCCGCCTACGGGCCCCCACAAATCAATAAAAAAAGTTTACTAATATTACAAACGCTCATAGAAAAACACGTAAATAAACAAAAAGTGAAACTTTATTTATAAGTTCGAGGTTTACTTCGTTGAAGTTCATTTTAATTTATTGTAAATAAAACAATTTTTAACTTCAACAGGTTTTGTATTTTAGCTTTATACGTATTTCAACGTGTTCACACGTCATTTTCAAAAGCAAGATTAAAGGTAAACGAGTATCTGCATATAAAATACTTAATTACTTTAATAATATCTATTTATTTTAACCTTATACGTATTTCGGCATGTTTACATGGCATTGTCAAAGGTTATATGAAAAAGTAAACAGTTAGTGTTGTTATAGCAAGAGAACTTTGTTACTTATCTTGGTAATCGTCTGCAGATGACTTGATTTCTTATTCCAAAATGTCCAGTAGAGGAGAATTTAAGAGATCAATTTGCTCATTCATTAACGGTACAGTTTTTAAATATTTGTGAATTTCAAAAGCTTCTAGTATATCTAATTTACGTTTATCATCACAAAAGTGTAAACATTTTATGGTGCTATTAGTCATTGAATGATTTTGTTCTAGTAAGTGTTTAGCGTAATTGGATTATGTGGGTGTTTGTATTGTAACAACGTACGTGTTCTTTATACCTAATATCAAAATTTCTAATTGTCTGGCCTACATAAACCGAATTACAATGCGAACAATTTAATTTGTAAATGCCTGATTTTAGCAAATCGTCTGTTTTTGATTTTGCATTAAACAAAGTGTTTAAGATGTTCCTAGTTGTTTTAAAGCTTACTTTATATTTATTTGTTTTGTTTATAACTTTAGCAATTTTTTCTGATTTGTCACCAAAATGTGGGATCGAAGCATATTTAATTGTATCGAACGAAGTTAGGGTATTCAATTATTAAATTATTAAACAAATTGCATACAGTAATGGTTATAATACTAAACTTATTGATACATTAATTAAAGAAAAAGATTATAAATTAGCCATTCAAAAAATTTATCCGAATACCCTAACTTCGTTCGATACAATTAAGTATGCTTCGAAACCATATTTTGGTGACAAATCAGAAAAAATTGCTAAAATTATAAACAAAACAAATAAATATCAAGTAAGCTTTAAAACTAGGAACATCTTAAACACTTTGTTTAATGCAAAATCAAAAACAGACGATTTGCTAAAATCAGGCACTTACAAATTAAATTGTTCGCACTGTAATTCGGTTTATATAGGCCAGAGAATTAGAAATTTTGATATTAGGTATAATGAACACGTACGTTGTTACAAATACAAACACCCACATAAATCCAATTACGCTAAACACTTACTAGAACAAAATCATTCAATGATATCTAATAACATCATAAAATGTTTACACTTTTGTGATGATAAACGTAAATTAGATATACTAGAAGCTTTTGAAATTCACAAACATTTAAAAACTGTACCGTTAATGAATGAGCAAATTGATCTCTTAAATTCTCCTCTACTGGACATTTTGGAATAAGAAATCAAGTCATCTGCAGACGATTACCAAGATAAGTAACAAAGTTCTATTGCTATAACAACACTAACTGTTTACTTTTTCATATAACCTTTGACAATGGCATGTAAACATGCCGAAATACGTATAAGGTTAAAATAAATAGATATTGTTAAAGTAATTAAATATTTTATATACAGATACTCACTAAATATGGACTTTAACGAAGTAAAGCTGGAATTGATAAATTAAAAGTAAACAGTTGGTGTTGCTATAGGAACAATAAATCTTCATAACTTGATCTTGGTTTTCTATATCTGCGTCCAGATGACTTGATTTCTCATTCCAAAACATCTAATAACGGTGAATTTAAGAGATTAATTTGTTCATTCATTAAAGGTACATACTTAAATGTTTATGAATTTCAAATGCTTCTAGTATATCCAAATTACGTTTGTCATCACAAAAGTGTAAAAATTTTATAGGTATTAGCAAAAACTGAAAAAGCGAACAAAGTGCAGACCGACGAGTATTGCGATTTAGTGATGGATAGGTAATAAATAAGTAAAATACTGTAGTTAATAGTGTACGCGTAATGTAATTAATGTTAGCTCATTTTTGCCGTCTCTCAACGATTATCTCACGCGTATAGCAAAAATTTAGATTTAGACTGTTAATAAATTATGTTAACATCTACAATAACTGTACACATTTTCTAGTGAAAGAGACGTTACAATCACAGCAGAGGGTGAAGAAAGTATAATTGACGTAGTAGAAGGATCAAACTCTGCCGAAAATGTAGGCAAGGAAAGAACACGGTCATTGAGTCTGTGCAGCAATGTTAGTACTTGCTCTAGTTCTCAATCTGACGCAAATGAAAAACTAGTGAAGCATTTGGCTTTACTTCATTGCAAGGAACAAGGATTCCAGCGGCTTATGAAAGAAGTTGCGCCAGGTTTCAAAATCCCCGGAAAAAAAGTTTTAACCGAAAATTATATTCCATCTTTAGCCAATTCTACACGAATTGTTATCGAAGAGGAAATGCAAAACACAACTTATGTTGCTATTACAACAGATTGCTGGACATCCACTGCAAACGTCCCATATGCTTCAGTAACCGGCCATTACATTACAAGAACATGGGAGTTAAAAGGTGCGTGTTTAGTTTGCAAGGAGCTCTCGGAAGATCACACCGCAGAAAATCTTTCGGATTTTTAATAAATACTCTTGAAGATTGGCATATTCCGGAGAATAGGCTAGTCTCATGCACCACCGACTGTGGCAGTAATATTTTGGCTGCTGTTACCAATTTGAAATGGAACCACGTTTGTTGCTTTGAGCACGTTTTGAACATTGCAATTACTAAAGCGATGAACCTATCAGAGTTAGAAATAGCTATAAAAAAAATCAAAGCCATACAAAGTGCTTTTGCCCACAGCTGGAAAAGAAAGCGACAGTTGCGGGTAATTCAAGATCGATTGGGAATATCGCGAAAACCTATTCCTTCTTTTTCAAAAACTCGTTGGTGGTCGATTTTGCGATTAATGGAAGTGACCGTCGGACCAGCACATACTATATACGGCTCATTCTCACATAACGGGAGAATTGTTGTCCCGGCTGAATTCCAATTCGGTGCTTTTGAATTTCAAAAAAATTATGCCAATACTAATTGCAGAGCTAGTTTATCTGTTACAAAATGCATTAACTTTATATATTATGTGACTTTATTGGCATTTTCCAGCATCGTTAGTAACCATAATATCATTTCGGTAACGTGTCCCAAACAGGATTTTCGATATTTGAAGGTCAAATACTTTTATTGTGCTGCTTGTAAAAACTGCACATGGGAATAATCATGATTTCACATCTATCTTCTGTCCTCCATACAAATAGAAACACGTTAATACATTAATATAAATTAATAATTAGCGATTCTTTCTTGTCCCAAGGTTTGTTGTCACTCGGGTAGTGTTCAGTGTCAATTAGCCTACCGGCTTTATTGAACCTTGTATCGAGTGCTACTTTGTTGTGTATTCATTGTGAGACAGTGTTGAATGTATCGCGAGTATGTCGTTTTGCTTTTATTGCATGACTTTTTTCTAATTGTAATTTGAATGACATAAATTACGAGCGTGCCTTTAATACATGTCAATTCGGTAACACTAGTCATGATAGAAAAATAAATTAATTTCAAAAATTTACTATTATCGTTAACTTGCTCGGTGTTCCTTTACATAACCTCAAAATTATTTTCACCTAGGTGCTAAAACAGAGGTGAATTCATTCGATTTAATGTGAAAATGTCAGTTCGGTACTGGTCATTTCGGCAACGGTAAGATATCTTTTGTGGTGTTACCGGAATGATTCAGACGTTACCGAAATGACGTTAACAGTAAAAGAACTAATACGTACTAAAAATATCACTTCTGGCAGGTAACAAAAATGGATAAAAAAAATTCGCAGATTTGAAAATTAAATTTAAAAAAGACAGAGAAAGAAGCTGCATATGAAAAATTTCATCAAAAGAAGCTTAAAGAAAAACAAATAAAGATAGATAAAAAATTATTTTCCAATATTATATTAAACCAAAAACTAACGTCAGAATATATTGGTATTTTGGCAGGTACATCGAAAGAAACAGAGGAAGTCTCACAACTTAAGATTAAAAATCCATTGCTATCTTCTGGAATATGTTTTCTCTGTACTTATGGTTTTAGTATGCAAAATATGGGAACTAAATGCACGACTTGTAGAAGAACTTTTCATACAAACTGTATTTTAAGAAACAAATTACACATAAGTGGTAAAAATATAGTTAAATGCAAATCTTGTATGAAAATTGCTTGATTTTATAAATTTTTGTTTGCTACTGCAAATTTTGTTTGAATATTGCTTAATTTTATAAACTTTTGTCTTGCTACATTTATTTCAATAAATACTTCTCAATTAAACTAGTTGCATATTTATTAACACTGCATGAAAACCTAACAAGATCATTGCGGTAACATCCTCATCATTTCGATACAGAATATCATTTCGGTAACGCACCTCATTCATGCAAAAGTATTAAAGTAATTATGAAGTATAGCAGAATTAAGGCAGCAATTAAATTCTTGCATATGAAAACTGTTAAAAACATTTGAAATTCTATTGAGAACTTCAAAATGTTTGCTGATACCAAAATAAACACATTGGTTTTCCTCAAAAATATGTATTATGCGGCTTTATGGAAGAAAGGAAACCAAATAACTGTAAATTGAAGCAACCTATAAAGTTATAACAGAACTAATATGCTTTGGTTAGAGTTTTAATGCATTTTATAATGATTTCCGCAATTCTTCTGATTTTGAGGTGGCTTGAAAGATACGTTACGGAATTGACGATTTTCCAAATATCTTTTTGAAAAACATATGTCTATGACTTATAGAAGCAGTATCTTTCGTGGCCAATATAAAAATAATATACTTTGAGGTTTTGGCCAGCCAATCAGGACAAAAAATACAGTGGGAAAGCACTTTTTTTTTTTTAATTTTTACAAGTGTAATTCTCCCGTTATGTGAGAATGAGCCATACAATATTTTAAACCAAGACGAGGTAACTTCAAATTTTTATTTTGTTTTTTTTAATTACATGTAGACCACTTATTTTTCCAGGTTGATCTAATCCGAAGTACAGCTTGGAAGCTGCCTTGGTGCCACTAAGAGAAATGTCGGAACATATGTCAGCGGAGAAATATGTTACAGCATCCACTATTTTACCAATAGTACAGCAAATCTGCGAAAATCAAAGTTCCGATCTGGCCGACGATGAAAACCTGGTTGTGCGAAAAATTGTGGATATTGTCTGCAACACAAATATCGTTTTGAGACGAAAATTTTTCTAACGAAGGCGATGTAGTTAGATCCTCGATTTAAAAATGCGAAACCAGTAGAATTGACAATAAAAAAAGAACTGATAGATGAAATGATACGTGTTCCTGAAACAGAATCACCAGCAAACAGCAGCGTACCAAAAAAGAAGAAAACGGTAGGCTTGAGTGCAATTTTTTCAGCACGCAAAATATCTCAAACATCCGACTCGTCTACAACAAACGAAGATGCTTGTAAGCTAGAATTTGAAAATTTCGAGAAACTTGACGAACTCAACATTGACGAAAGTCCTTTGGAATGGTGGAAATTAAGAACATCCACCTTTCCTAGACTAGCTTACTTAGCTAGACGCTATTCATGCGTTCAAGGTACAAGTGTTGCATCAGAAAGTGTATTTAGTCGTGGTGGATCCGTCGTGGTAGACTCTAGAGCGACCCTGACTTCCGAACATGCCGAGCAACTAATTTTTTTAGCTATGAATAAAAATGTTATTTCTTTAACGTAGGTAATAAGTTATAGTTATACTGACTTGTGCACTTCTCTGTATATCTGATTATCTGCTTCAATATTACAAACGTATCATTTGTAAACATTGTTTAATTACATTTATCTAATAAAAACATACAAAATTTAACAATTTTCAAAAAGTTGCTTTTACAGGTGTAGATGGCTTATTTAATTTTTTGCTGAATGCTCTAATTCTTTCGCTGCGCGGCTAAAAACCGGAAAACGGATTAAATAGGGGTCAATAAACGTATATACATTATACATATGCAATATTGCGTATGCGAAGCGAACTAGTAGAATCAGAATATAACATTACTATTCAAAAAAAGTCGTATTTGTAGGATTTAACCGCTGATTTTATTTTGTCAGACAATTAACAAACAAAAAAATTTCTGTGAAAAGATAAAACAATAAAACTCTAACTTAGAAACTAAACAGTTTACACAGCAGACACTTGCGCTGGGACTGGATCAGCATTTAAGAGTAAAATGACTAGATACGATAGCACCACGAGAAAGAGTGAAAACGCATTACTAGTGTGTTTTTTTACAATTTATAGATTATATTGAACAGGAACTAGGAACTGCTGCGCAAAATCCAGGTTCGCAAAGCTTCACCGCACCGTTATCGATAAGTTATCAGTATGTTGTCGATCTGTTATCGATACGTTATCGATCTGTTATCGATAACTTATCGATAAGTTATCGATACGTTATTGATCTGTTATCGATAAGTTGTCGATACGTTACCGATATGTTATTGATAAGATATCGATAAATCATCCATAAGTTATCGATAAGTTATCTATAAGTTATCGACAAGTTATCGATAATTTATCGATAAGCTATCGATAAGTTATCGATAAGTTATCGATAATTTATCGATAAGTTATCGATAATTTATCGACCAGTTATCGATAAGTTATCAATAAGTTACCGCTATATCGATAATTTATCGATATATCGATGTTATCGATATTTTTTTGCAAAAAGTTATCGATAACAAAAAACAGTTATCGAACACCCCTAGTTGCAAATAAATGTTCTTTGGTCGACGCATGTTTTTTAATTGCAACTGAAAGATTTTTTAAATCAGAGTATTCTGTATCAGACCATACTTTTGAGGGGTTAGATGTAGATGGAAATAGTAAACAGTTCCAGCAAATTAGTTTATTTTTAATATGGCTACCAGTTAGCCAGTCCATTCTTTTATACCATTCAGTATTACACGATCTAGTCAGCCCTAGTCAAGGATATTAAACGGTATAGGATTGCTCATACGCCATTCGGGCGCGCTCGTTAGTACTCGTTGCGTGACGTGCTATGTTGACCGCGAGTGGACCGCTACCGCTATACGCTGCTACAAGACAAAGGAAAGGACACTGTTAAATTTGCTGAATTTAACGTAAATTAATATTTTCAGTCTTGGTTTTCAGTAGATGGGATTGCTAAAGTACCTGTAATAATCAGTTTTACACAAAATAAATAATAATAAAAAGATATCAGTTATATGACTGTGACATTTGTATTTAAAAAATTAAAATAAGCAAACAATTAACAAATAAAACAAATAGTTGAATCAAAAGAAATTTTATTTAGAACTAACATAACAAAATACTCAAGGAGTTTATTTTATTATTTTATTATATTTTTTGGTAGTCTTTCTTTGTTGATCTTGGTTGCATTTTCGTTTGAGACCACGATTCTTCTATAATTTATGGTGAAACATTTTTAAATTTAAATAGTTAATTTTAATGATGGTTCTTAGTTTTATGAAATCTTTAATTAATTCTTTTGGAGTAGACACTCTTTTCGCTATTTTTCGTACTACGCTTGTTACTGCCTTCTTTTTCTTTATATCTTGTTTGTGACAGATGTTGAAAATTTCTTCCATGTTTTTAATTTCTGCCATCCATGAATTAGTGGGTTCTGTTAGACCACCATACGACAAATGTCGAACCCATGATGGAACATTGTAATTGGAAGTTCGTTTGTAGGTGTAATCCCCCAAATGCGGATATTGTTTTTTATGTTTTTTTGCTAGATACCCTCCAATATAAGTTAATGCATCACCAGCTGTTTCTCCTAAATTGTGTTCGGTAGTAGACAACGTTTCACCAGTATCACTAGACAACGCGCTACTGTCATCATCGCCGCTGTAAATTGGCAATGATAGATTTGTTGGTGTCTAATAATGCAAATTAATTTCAGCAGTGTTAACGACCTTAGCTGAAATGTATTCATCAGGTAACTTATCTTCAGTGTTAACTTCTGTGTTAAGAATGCAGGGGTTTTTCCCTAAGATGATCATTCGAACCCTGTATATAGCATTTATTGGAGATGGGTGATCATAAAGCCCCCCTCTAATTCTTATTTGAAAAAAAAAGTTTTCTAGTGAGTCCTGATTTAATCTATGCGTTAAAATATATTTTGCTTCATATCTATTACCCATATCTTTATATAATAGCTGCAACGATCTAATAGACAATAAAATGCCCTTTTGAAACGTTTGCAACGCATTTTTGCTTATTGCTCTCATATGTTTTACAGTTTCATACATTTGGTTTAATGCGTCATCTTGTTTAGCTATGCAAATTCCATAACCAGATTTGTAATCTATTTTATTTTTTGGGACGTAACTATTCATAATGTCAAACCAGGTATTTACTAAATTTATAAAATTTCCAGTGTCCGTGGCCAGCTTTTTATTTCCGCCAGGCATGTAGTGTAATAAAGCAGTCGCTGTTGTGTGTGACATTAATTCAGAAGCTAGCCTAACGTTTTGCCTTTTAGTTTTTTCACATTCAATGTGCTTCTGATTTAGCTTGTAACAACAGTTCATTTCTGAATCAGTCAAATTTACGAGAGCTTCAACTGGTTTTCTATTAACAACGATTTTGTCCCGCAAAACAAAACCACGATCGATAAACCAGTTTCTTAAAAGTTTCAGAAGATGAGGCACATCCGCAAACATATGTATATCATTGTTAGTTACTGGGTGTTTAAACGTAAATTTTTCTTGTTATACATCGATTCCTAATTCCTTCCAAAGGCCCACATTCCCTCCACCACAGTCACTCACGCAAGCAACCACATCAAAATTTATGTTATGCAAATTTGTAACTATGTCAAATAATATTTTTTTTGTCTTTTTTTGATCAAATTCTATATATACCGGTTGTTTCCATTTTCCGAACAGCCCACGTGAAATAACTACTTGCATATAATTATGTGGACCAACTATTTCATCTTCTGACGTATCATATTCATACGTTGCTTTGACCTTTATTTCGTCATATTGTATAATAACACATCTATCTCGTGGTTTCATGGTTTGGCCCTCCAATTCCATGAATTTTAAAACGTCTTTTAAAATACCGTGCCTTAAATCTATCTGCTTCGCCCAACGCCTTAAACTTGAAACTCCGGGTAAAGGGTAGTTCAATTTACTTCTTAAATAAATATAGTTTTTTTTAGAAAAATATCTTAATGTAAATGCTACACCAATTTCATCAGCTGTCCATTTTACCTTTTTTTTTCTTGTCCAAAATAATGTCAATCTGATTTTTCGTAAGTATTTTACTCAAAATACTGTGCGCTTGCTTTTGAGCGCTGTCAAACATGTTCCTATTTTTTCTGTGATAAGCTACTTGCTTTCTGAGTGACTTAATTTTGCTTTTATTAGTTTTGTCGTCTTTTATGTACTTTTCAATACTTGCCTTTTGTTTATAATTTTCCTCCAAGATAGTTTCATATTTTTTCTTCAGTGTGTTATATTGACATTCAAACTCAGTGTTCTGAGTTTGAATGGCATTTTCACCTAAATGTACTTGGTCGGTAGTCTTGGAAAATATCTTGCACAATTCTTTTCTGTTCTCGATTCTGCATTCTTTTACTTCGACTTGAACCTTCTGGCAATTCAATTCTCGCAAGACCTAGATTTTTTGAAGGTACCGCGTATTGTTTTAATCTTTTCACTGCTGGCACTCCTAAAACAAATTAAAATGTAATAATTTGCTTTATTAATAGGCATGTTCAAATAACTGATAAATAAAAAACTGAATTGTAGCAGTTAATCCAAAGTCTTTTTTCTACATTTAATCTGATTGTATGTGACAATCGATTTACCTAACAACTCTGATTTTAAATCTCGAATATAGTCATCCTCCGAAAAATGTAATGAACATATTAGACAAGATTCCGGGTTCCACACACCATCTCTTCTGCATTTTTTTACCCATAAACTTCTAAGAGATGAGTCTTTAGGAAATCTATGAAACAAAATCCCTTGTCCTTTTGTATTTTGATAACTATTGTTGCACACTGCAACTGTGCATCTTGCACCGGGCATTCTAAAAAAAATTGTAATAACACATTCGTTTAAGATCTAAATAAATTGGTATTTTATTGCAGAGGCATTGCATGTATATATATTTATACAATATACTAGGTATTATATTTCCTTGCAATTTTGTTACATTACTTGGGATTATATAAAATTAAGAGTATTATTATTATAATGTTAATATCACTTACATATATAGCAAAGTTTAATAAGCACTTATAATAATACACAAAATAAGTTATTACAATCACTGTGAAACTCGATGCACCTATGAACCAAGACTAAACTGCTACTGAGCTGGTCAACGCGGGTCAACAGTCGCATCGCTCTTGTGTTCGGCTCGTACTACATTGGGTATATGGAGATGAGCAATCCTATACCATTTAATATCCTTGAGCCCTAGTAACTTTGGAGTACAACGCCCATGATTTTTTATTTCTATGTGTTTTTCGTAAGAGTATCCATTAAAATTTTTTTTCAGCTGGTTACACAATTTTCCATATTTACTGCAAATTTGCAAACTACGTATAAAGAAAATAATCACACAATAGCCGCACACTACTCCTTATGGCCGCTAACTGACGCAAGTAAAGTAAAAACTACCGTGCCTTTTTGGTGCTTACTGCGTTATGAAATCCCTACTATATCTTTGCATCTGATCAATGCATTATTTTATTAAGGTACAAGCAAACACATTAAGAATGATAGACTGGTTGATTGTGTCGTAGCTAGAATTATTCGGCCCGATAATCAGCCTAGCGTATGCCAAACGGTGTTTAAAGCCAACGCTTATTTGTTTATTTACGGTTGCTTTATTGCAGAATTATTTTGCTATTGTTGCTTTAACTGTAAGTGAAATTTGACTACATGCTGGTTAATACTCCCACTTTTTGTTTGGCAGCCAATCTTTAATGTTACACGGTGGTAAAATGTAAAACTTTAAACCGTATGTAAAAGTAGCTTTTTTTTTATTGAAATTTAGAATCTCTTATTAATTGTATGCTAGGAATGTGTAAATATTTGGATTTGTGTTCAGTACAAAACTGTAAATATTTCCCCTTCCATTAGATAATCGGCAAATACCACAAATGTTCTTTTTGATAACTGTTTCAGTGTATTTGTATTTATTATAATACCTTGCAAGGCAACAAATTATTTCATATAACAACTATTGTTTATTTTTAACTTTATTATTATTTTGTCTCAATTAAACGTTTTTTTAGTTATTTTATTTGTGTTTTATTTAATGTATTAGGTAATATGATATGTTCAACATAGGGGCAGAAAAAAATATTTTGCACGCAGGCGGGTGACCCCCCAGGAACGGGCCTGGAGGTAAGTAGGTAGAAAATATGATTAAAATTATTAGTTTTATAGCAACTTGATAAAAGCAAGAAGTATATAATCTGTGAAAGCAATATTCAAGAACATATTACACGTGGTTATAGAGCATGAAATTGTCAACAAAACTAATGTGCAAAGAGGATTAAGAAAAAGCAAGTCGATGGATATCTATAGAGTATACAAAGTCCATTTCAATCAGTATTTGCATAAGTTTAGATCGGTTTACATTAATTTTTTTTATTGATTTGTAAATCATCCTGTATACAACAGAGGTTGTAGATCAAATCTAACGCAAATACCCTGGCATTCAACAGAAATGACTTCAGGAATGTCATTATATGAACTACACAATTAATTATATCGTCGGTTCCATACCAAAACCGCGGATGTGCAAATTTGTCGATTTTGGCTCTGCTTTTGGAAAACACTATATTTTTATCAGAGAATGCAATGCCAAAGACGCGAATGTGCTATGTATCATGTGTTGCCTGCTGCAACGGATGACTATAATAGCGTAAGTGAAAATTAATTTTATTGTCAAACGCCAAAACCCCGAATGTGACACATTCGTGGTTGTGCCTTTGAAGTATTCAGTGTTTAACGTTTGTGTTAACATTAACAATTTAATTTTTGTATTCTGCGCTTGTTGCCCAGGGTGCAACATACTAATGGTTGCGTTTGCGCAACGTATCAAGCGATATGATGCTGCCGCTGTGTAAGCTAAGCATTATTGAATGTACCACATATTGTATTCTTAATCAATCATTGTAATTAATATAAGCAATATAATCAAACTTCCAGCAATTGAAAACGATTCGTGAGATGGTAAAAAACGGACGTATAAATGGTGTTAACCTGACAGACGTTGACAATTTTGTGTGTGAAGGGTGTCAATATGGAAAACAGCTAATTGAAGCGGATGTTCCAGAAACCTACGACGAGGCAATCAAAAGTGCAAACGCTAAGAAATGGAAATTGGCCATCAAAGAGGAACTAGAAGCCCTAGAAAAGAACGAAACGTGGGAGTTGGTTCCATTACCTGCAGACAGACGAACAATCGGGTCAAAATGGGTCTTCAAACGATCTCCTGGCGGTGAAATAAACAGATATAAAGCACGACTCTGTGCCAAAAATTTTCCCAAATTGAAGGTGTCGATTACAGTGAAACGTTCGTCCCCACAACTCGCTATGGCACAATCAGAACACTACTTGCAACGGCAGCGAAGAAAAATTACATCATCCACTTTGATATAAAAACAGCATTTCTTTATGGTGAACTGGCCGAAAACATTTACATGAAACCACCCCAAGTTATAACAACAAATTTGGAGACAGTATGTAAGTTAAAGAAATCTTTGTACGGGTTAAAACAAGCGCCCAGATGTTGGAATAAAACATTTAGGGAATTCCTACAAAGTTTCGGGTTTGTGCAATGTGAAGCCGACAAGTGCGTGTACACCGGAAAATTTGGTGATGACGTTGTAGTGTTAGTATTGTACGTGGACGATGGACTGATTATGACAAAAAATAGCGAAACATTAACCCAAATCTCCCGCAAAATGAAAAGTGTTTTTGAAGTGAACGTGGGTGAGCCAAACTACTTCGTTGGGCTAGAAATTAAAATGGACAGAGAACATAAAACAATTTTCATACATGTAAGTCATTTTACAGAACGCATGCTTCAGCGATTTAACTTATGCGACGCAAAGACAAACAATACGCCAGCTGACATACGGTACTTTCAACGGCCGATGATGTGAATGATCCGATAGACGTCCCTTACCGTGAAGCGGTAGGTTCGTTAATGTTCGCTGCAATCGCTGCACGACCGGACATCATGTATGTCGTCAACGTAGCGAGCAGATTTCAAAATAATCCAAAGACAACACATTGGAATGCTGTCAAACGTATTTTGAAATACTTGAAATTAACCAAAAATCTTGGAATTCGATATTCGAATAGCGACGACACATTGATTGCTTATTCCGATGCCGATTATGCAAACGATGTAGATACAAGACGTTCAACCACAGGGTACGTGTTCAAAATGTGTGAAGGAGCTACCACCTAGTGCAGCCGACGTCAACAAGCAGTATCGTTATGAACAACCTAGGCCGAGTTCATAGCAGCTTCAGAAGCAGCAAAAGAAGCTATGTGGTTAAAGAGAGTGCTAAGTGAAATTCGTGAAAATCTTGAAAGTGCATCGATAACCAAAGTGCCATAAAACTGATTAAAAATCCTGTGTTTCATAAGCGCACAAAGCACACAGACGACGCTATAACTTTGTTAGAGAAAAATATGAGAATAATTACCTGAATGTAGAATTTGTAACAACAAATGATCAAATCGCAGATATCTGACAAAAGCTTTGCCAAACTGTATATTCAAAAAATGTAGAGCTAGTTTAGGTATGATGCATGATAAAATAAAATAAGCTTAGAACACGTGGGAGTGAGTGTTAACATTAAAAATTTAATTTTTGTATTCTGCGCTTGTTGCCCAGGGTGCAACATACTAATGGTTGCGTTTGCGCAACGTATTAAGCGATATGATGCTGCCGCGGTGTAAGCTAAGCATTATTGAATGTACCACTTACTGTATTCTTAATCAATCATTGTAATCAATATAAGCAATATAATCAAAGTTCGTTTCATTGAATCTGACAGTTTGTAAACAGTTTGTTAGTTGTCTTTGTGGTTTTATTGCAATATGAACCGAACTGAAAGGATCATGCAAGTATGTGCTAATATTATAGAAGATGGTAAGTTTGCTAGTTTCTGTTGTACGTTGTTATCTTCTCATTACCTCACTTATTTTGTAGAGAATATTCTTGAGGAAATCTGTACTGATACTCAAACTCAACCCGGTAAAAGATTCTTATTGAAAGCCAAACGTGCCGTATAAAGCCAGTTCTTGTTTCTTTTTCTAGCTGTTGGCAAAGAACAAGCTGTTCCACAAATATCAGATGATAACTGTTCAGATGAAGATGTAGAAGAGCCTTATCCTGCAGAAGATTCTTCAGACGAATATCTACCTTCAAGTCAGGATGAGGAAAGCAATTTCAACGATAATAATTATTTAGATCCCAGGCCAGAAAATGACATAGAGGATTCAGAAGCGGAAGCACCAGATAAAAGTACTGCAGAGAAAAAAAGAAAGAAGGATGTGCGCGTAATTTTTTTCTTTTATGTCTCCATATTATTTACGTTTTTAAAGATGAATATAACGAGAAAAATTTTAAAATGTCCAATATTTGGTGAAAGTGCAGAGTTAAAAGAAAATATCTTGCCTACATACGAAGACTCATGAAATTTTACGAGTACACTAGATATCATTTAAAAATAATTCATAACACTACAAAAGAGCCAAACTTCAACTCAATTGCCGTAACTGTTACTGAAAAAATTGAAGATCTCTGGAAGAAAGCGTCGATTCGAATCGTCAGTCACAAGCGAGTTCTACAGATTCTTAAAGCATACCACTTAAAATGTAAAAATTTGTTAAAATCTATGAAAAAAATGAAAATTAAAATATTGGAATGCTTTAGAGAAAAAAGCAGAACACTTTTTGATATAAGCGCGTGCAAATGTAAAGAGTTTGACGATTGTATTTGTTCTAAGAATAAAAAAGTACCAAAAGAAGAGCAGCGTTTTTCAAGCGATCAGCGTTCTATCAGACAGATGGTAATTGCAAGACCTGATGTAGTAATGACTAAAAAGTTACAGAATAGAAGAATACGTGCCATGAAACTACAAGTTCGTCAAATTCCTAAGACAAAAACGCAACCAAAGTCAACATCTACTAGAGATTTGTGTCGTTCAAACAAAAAAATCGGTGTTCAAAATGTGGACGTTCCTTCTTGTTCGTCGAACGAAAATTATGCAGTACCATCGTGCTCCAGCGTCAACCCTAATATAAAACCACTACAGAGAAGATTGGCTCGTAAACAGTTTAAAAATTCTAGCCTTCATACTTTGTCCACCGTATGTGATAGGTACGGAGTGTCGGACAGGGCTGCGGCAGCTATCGTCTCTTCCGTTTTGCATAACACACACTCAGAAGTGACAGTTGTTGACAGAATGAGGATAAGAAGAATTAGACAAAATGTACGTAACCAAATTTTAGTAAAAACTAAGCGCAAAGGAATTCCTGCATTGTACTTTGACGGGAGGAAAGACAGAACTGCAAAGATTGTGAGAAAGGGAAATGAAAGAAGTAGAGTGATTGTAGTAGAAGAACATATTTCGATAATTAAGGAACCAGGATCTATGTACGTTGGCCACGTAGTTCCACTAACTGGTACAGAGAGAGATATAGAAAGATCGATTTACAATTTTTTAATTAGTGAAAATATATCGACGGAAATGTTGATAGCTGTTGGGTGTGGTGGCACTAATACAAACACAGGGAAGGCAGGGGGCGTTATACGACTTTTAGAAAAGTGATTTGAGTGTTCATTGCAGTGAATCATATGTCTTTTGCATGCGAATGAGTTGCCCTTGAGGCATTTGTTTGCACATTTGGACGGCGTAACTTCCGACCCCAAATCTTTTTCTGGGACAATAGGAAAAGCATTGGAAACATGTGAAACCTTGCCCTTAAAAGAATTTAAACAAATAGAAGGTGAACTACCAGAAAAATCAGCCGATCTTAGTTCAGACCAAAAATACCTATATGAAATTACGTTGGCGATCATAAATGGGTATTGTCCTCCAGATTTGGTACACAGGAGCCCGGGCAAACTTTCCCATGCCCGGTGGTTGACTAGAGCCAATCGAATTTTGCGCTTATATATTGGCACACAAGACCCAAGCGAAAATCTTAACATTTTAGCTACGTTCATTGTAAAAGCATATGCTCCTGTTTGGTTTGCGGTCAAAGTTCACTCGTCTTGTAAAGATGGATCGAGACATTTATGGAAGCTTATTTCAAGTACCACTACCTGCCTAAAACACTGTTAAAGATAGTAGACCCAGTCTTGAATCGAAATAGTTACTTTGCTCACTCTAAAAATGTGCTGCTCAGTATGATAACTGATCCCCAAAAGCACATCAGAGAACTCGCTGCGAGACGCATTATAAAAGCTCGACAAACTAATCAAAACACAGTTCCACGCATATTTGAAGTACCGAAAATTAACTTAAATGCAAGCTCATACATTGATTTGATTAATTGGCAAGAGAATATTTATGAACCTCCCATTTTGAGAAACATTTCTAATGAGCAACTACAATCCCTCATTGATAAGGGAAGCGATTTTGAAATGGATTTTATGAGGTTGCCGTGTCACACCCAAGCAGTAGAAAGGACAGTAAAAGTGGTTACTAAGGCTGCTATGAGCGTATGTGACAGGAAAACAAGAGAAGGTTTCATAAAATCTAAATTAGAATCACGAAAATTGATGCCAAAGTTTGAGACGAAAAAGGATTTTCGCTGCAAAAAGTGATTTTTTTTGTATTATATAACTCCCTTGTTTATTTGTTTTTCTACATGAATATAATTTTTAAGTTTTGTTTTATGTGCTTTATTTAAAAATAAACCTTAGAGATAATGTGCCATGACCTAGAAATGTGTTATACATGTAGACAAATATTTGCTAAATTTTGTATATTTTCCAAATTTTAAAGCCTGGCGGGGGCTGAAGAGAATTAGTAATAAATCTTAAAAAAATTGCCCAATCATATATTATCATAAGGCAACTTTTTATTACTATTACAATTAGATATATGAAAAAAAAATTTTACCATACAAAAATTTTCCACCCTAATGTACAGGGTGGCATTCGGAAACCTAGTGTTTTTGAAATGGATAGTACTCGGGCGATCGGAAAGGGAGGGTCGAGTGGGAGGAAACATTCCATTCCCTGGTTCATAGCATTTCTCTTTAAGTCATCAACGTGGAGCCGTGGACGATTGAACAACGAATGTTTGCGTACGATAGTTTTGTTCGTAATAACGAGTCAGTAACCACGGTTCAGCGTGAGTTTTGCCGTCGATTCAATATCCATCGGAATAACTCCGTCCCTGCTCGTGACACCATATTGCGTTGGGTAAACAACCTTCGAGCAACTGGTTCCTTCATGAAAAAGAAACCACCGGGCCCCCAACGTACGGCTCGTACTTCAGAGAACATTGATAGAGTGAGGGAAGCCCTTCGGAGAAGCCCTGGCCGCTCCGCTAGAAGGCATTCCGCCGAACTTGGAATTAACAGGACTACGGCTTTGCCTCGTGCTTTAAAGGCTTGCTTTATACACTTGTATTATAATATACTATTTTAGCACAGGTATGAAAATAGAGTATATCTGTGCTATTTTGATCAGTAACTGACGTAAATTAAAGTAACTTTACATTTTTAATGACAAATTGAACCTTAGTTCTCCTGTAAAATTGGGAAAAAGCACATTCGTGGTTTTGGCATGGGACCGACGATATAATATGCATCATTGATTTTATAGAATTAAACTTTTTTTTTAAATAATTAAATTTATTGGGTTATATGAAAAAAAATGGGTGTTGCGTTCCTGGCTGTCGGGAGGAAATTTCAGTAGTACGTCCTTTCCAAATTCCAAAGAAGTATCATTTCCTTGTATCTAGAATGGATTTACTGTATCGTCTAAATCCCAAATTTAGATTTGCGGACTTTAGCTCTAGAAATGGTTCACAAAAATAGAGGAGTATGTCGTTGCCATTTGAACTAAAATATTATGATACAGAAAGTAAACGCTTCCACTGAAATGCAGTTTCAAGCTTGCATTTAAATGGTAATAGGCGAGGCGATAGAAAAGGCTTCAAACGCCGGAATTGTCATGGTTACATTCCCACCTCACACGTCGCACAAGCTACAACCACTTAACCTCACCATTTTCGGTCCACTTAAAACATTTTATAGTTAAGGTGTGGAGACGTGGCTTTATAACAATGGAGGAAAAACATTTGATATTTACTCAGTGGCTGAGGTTTTAGGAACTGCTTCTCCTGGAGCCTTTACCCCGAAAAATATTTTGAGTGGTTTTAGAGCATCAGAAATCTTCCCCTTAGACAGTGACATTTTTTCTGAGGAGAATTTCTTGGGTTCGTATGTAACCGATCGTGACTGAAAATCAGCAACCGGCTTAATAATTTAAATACAACTGCAGCTGAACGTTCCGAGACAATAATGTTTATTTGAACCAAAAATTGTGCAGAACCGGGACCTTCAAATACACGTCCAGAACCAAGAACTCAAAATGCAAGTCCAGAACTAACGCCATCGAATGAAGCACTAGAAACGGGGCTATCAGATACAAAACCGGGGCCTTCAAGTTCAAGTCAGACAAAATGTTCATTGTTCAACCCCAATGAGGAGACTTCTAGAGAACATATTTGTATCGCCAGAAGAAGTGCAACCATTTCTAAGAGCTACAGCTAGAAAAACATCAAAAATGGGAAGACGAACCGGACGGCCAATGATAGCGACAGACGCTCCGGAAAAGCAAGAAATACAATGAAAGCGAACAAAAAGACACAGGCAGTAACTAAGGGCTTAAATTTTGGCTTGAAGAGCAAGAAAATTACAACAAAAGTGATGTCTTCTTCATCAAAGAAGACAGAGCATAAGAATGGGAAAAAAAGAACAGCATCATCGTCAATAAATAATAAAAAAATAATTAAAACTACTTTTTAAAAAGAAGTAACTTTATTTTAAATATTAATATTTTATTTCTGATAATGTTTGCTTGTTGTTAATAAACGTTATATTGTGTGAATCACAATTTAAAATCTTTATTCCCCTTAAATTTCAATAATTCTCCCTTTGTTTCAAGGTACAAGAGGTCAGTTCCAAGGTACACGAGCATCTCATACCTTGGAACAGATTGCATTATATTTTTTAATACTCAGTTATTCGAGCCAACATTATTGTTTGTTGATTTTAGTTGGGGATAATATAAAGGGATAAATACTTGTTACACTAAGCTAAAGAAATTAAAAAAATCTAGCTTTGGTCGGTATTTAATACAAAAATTTAAAAAAACGTTCCTAGGTACAACAGTCTCCCCTACTTAATAAACTTTGTTTAACTTTTACTATTTAATTTTTGTGATAACGCTCATAACACAACTTTTAAAGTTTTAGGCTTAGTTGAAACTCCAAATGAATATTGAAATATGTTGATCATTCTTCGAAAAATTTGTAACTTATGTTTAGCTTTTCAACTCTCTGTTGGGCAAATTTCACTTTTAACAGGACTTATATTTGAATATATTAAATACCGAACACAATTTTTCAATTTTCTTGTTTCTTGTTTTCTTTCTATTACTGTATTTTTCTGTATGTGACTGTTTATTTAATAACTACACTTAAATATAACACTTAATTTTTTTTTAAATTTCGTTTGTAGAAAACGCTAACGTGCAATTATAAGTAAATTTCACAAAGTAAAGATAAGAAGATAAGACAAGAAGGGGCCGTCGGGGGAACTTACCTGTGTCGATAATACCATCATTAAAGCACTGGGGGATTAATATCTGACCATCGGGGGAACTTACAACGGCCCGGAAGAAGTCGACACGAATAATAAAGATTGTGGCAACTTGAAGCCTTGCAATTTTTCGAATCCAACCAATCACGCAACCAACAAGCAAATTTTGTTCGCTACTCTTTGAAAAGAATTTTTAAAAACACAAAAAATTCATACAAAATGTTTATTGTTCAAAACATTGAATAATAATGCATAAAAACTTAAACTACATTTCTATTTAACACCTCGGTGTTATCTAATCATGCTTAGTTGCATGCCCCGGTCATATCTCTTGTGACCCTGATTTTCTCACGTCGTAACTAGCATAACTTTTCAACGGTCAAGTCAGGCAACTATAAACAATCCTTTGTGGTGACACATGACAAAATATCTTGCCAACATTGCAAAGGAGAGCATTTCATAACACAATGCCCTACATTTCTATCGCTTGCTGTGAAACAAAGGTTTGATAGAACAACCGAGTTAAAATTGTGCAAAAATTGTTTAAGGCACTCAAGCCAGAATCCCTGCAACTCAAAATTTAATTGCAAAATCGGCCACAAAAGGCACAGCACCTTGCTACACTTACCGCAAGCAAACACCAGCTCCCCGGCTCGGACGAGTACCGCTGCGGCGCACAGCGCACATAGTTCTTATCAGGAAGGCGCAATAAATGTCACACCTGAAGTAAATACTAACACTACCTTTTCTTGCTTTCGCAAAACAGACATGCTACTTTCCACTGCCTCTGTAAATGTTCGGGCAAATAACAACAAATGGTATACCGCTAGAGTAATCCTAGACAATGGTAGTCATTCTAATTTTATCACTGAAGAATTTTATAAACTGTTAGGATTAAAGACGCAAAGGATTGCCACCCAAATTCGGGGAATAAATTCTTGCTCAGCCCAATCAAATTCTGCTGTCAATGTTCAAGTAGCTTCTAAGCACAACGGCTTTCAGATTACCCTAGGAAAACATAAGCATATACTACAAAAAACCTTACTAGGTTGGATCATATCCCAATCAACGTCCAGACCATGTAGTCTGTGCAAACCTAATACTCGACGATTGCTCTGATTCAATTTTCTCATTGGACAACTCACTTCAAAGATTTTGGCAATTGGAGGACGTGCAATCTCATAGCCCACTATCGAAACTTTCTCCCGCAGAAAGGTTCTGCGAAGAGCACTTTTCTCGCACAATGTCCCAGGACGACTCGGGTCGTTTTACCGTTGCTATACCATTCAATTCAAACTTATCTAAACTAGGGCATTCAAAGGAACAGGCTGTGAACCGATTTCTAAATCTAGAAAAAAAACTTCTAAAGAATCCGGAGCTCCATTCTGAATATCGTAAATTTATTCATGAATACATTGACTTAGGGCACATGTCTGAACTTACTGTTACACTTGACAGCATTTATACTATTAATACTATGGATTCCTCATTTAATTTATCCAAAATTCCAGCGTTCTACTTGCCTCATCATGCGGTAATTAAATCTAACTCCTTAACAACCAAGCTACGTGTTGTTTTCGACAGGAGCACGAAGTCCAGTTCTGGTATATCAATAAACGACGCACAAGTTGTCGGCCCAGTAACGCAGGACGATTTATTTACAATCCTGTTATGTTTAAGGCACCACAAGATTGCATTGACAGGCGACATAGAAAACATGTATCGCGCCAAATCCTGGTGCATCCTACCGAAAAGAAATTTCAAAGAATTCTCTGGCGCGATAATCCAAGTATGGAGATTAAAACATATGAGCTCCAATCTATCACCTATGGCACAGCTAGCGCTAGTTATCTGGCCACTAAATGTTTGCAGCATCGGTCTGATATAAGTTATGATAATTTTCCTAAAATATCAAACATCCTAAGGTCCGATTTTTATATGGACGGTCTTCTTACCGGTGCAGACACGGTTCAGGAAGTATTAAAAATTCAAAAACGAGCTAACATCTATTTTGTCAAGTGCAGGGTTGCCTATTCGCAAATTTCTATCCAACAATTCTGACGTCCTGTCCATTGACATCTATTCTAGGTCGTTTTATACTATACCATTGGGTGAACGAGAGAATGCAAAAACGCTAGGCTTAGCTTGGAATGCTCCTGCTGACGTCATTCAGTACCACCCTTAAATAGAATCTAATTCATCAACAAATTCTAAACGCGCAATTTTGTCAATGGTTGCACAACCGTTTGACCCTTTAGGTCTACTTTCGCCTATTATTATTACAGGCAAATCATTAATACAAAAACTGTGGAAATTGAAAATTACATGGGATGAAAGCATTCCAGCAACCATCCACCAATTACAAAGGATCTCTGAAATTATTGAACGGGGTTATGAGCATAAACAATACACTGCCATAGCTTTCATAGACATAACTAAAGCCTTTGACAAGGTGTGGATTGACGGAATAAAGTACAAGTTATTACACATAAATATTCCAAATTACATCAAGGCAATATTATTCTCCTTTTTGGAAAATAGAACTTTTGTGGTTAAGCTAAATGGCACTATTTCCTCTACTAAAAGTCTCCATGCGGGGGTTCCTCAAGGTAGTATACTTGGTCCTACCCTTTTTAATATTTACATCCATGATTTACCTCAGCAAAAAATTGGTGAAATAGCAACATATGCAGATGATACGGCATTGGTAATACAAAGTGACAGTATCACGGAAATAGTTGAACGTCTTCAACGCTCAATGAACATTCTAACTAAATGGTTCACAAAATGGGGAATAACAATTAACTCCTCGAAATGTAGCAACAAAATTTTCACACTCAAACGCATCCCAGATGAGATCCCAAACATCAAAGTGAATGGTTCTGAAATTCCATGGATGGACAAAAACACAAGCGTTAAGTATCTTGGTTTACATTTTGACACCAGACTAACATGGAGTGCACACATCAACAAAAAGCTTAACGAGGGATATACTCGACTAGCTGTACTATACCCCTTACTAAATAGGAAAACACCTCTTCGGACCGACTGTGCATATCTTCTGTACACCGCTCTTTTAAGATCCCTAATTACTTATGCGTGCACAGTATGGAGTGCCACTTCTGCTACCAACATAAGAAAAATGCAGGTTATTCAAAATAAAGTGCTCCGCATAGCAATCAGTGCCCCATGGTTCATTAGTAACCAGCAGATACATACTGAGCTAGGAATAACAACTATTAAGCAGTTCATCCAAAAAAGTGCACAAAAGTTCTTCGATAACATAAATCAATGCCCTAGTGCAGCGCAACATCACCTTGGTCAACTAAACATACATACAAGGCTAAGAAGAAAACTACCGCAAGATAAACTATTGGACCTCAATAATTAGAATAATTAATTAGCGATGGGCGTCAATTTTGCCTCTAAGTTAGGATTAATAATGTCATGTTTATATTTACAACTCAACCATGTATAACAATATATATTGTTGATCTGGTTCATTCTATTAAAAAAAATCCCAAGATGTAGCTCCGTTGCATTTGGTGCTTGCGTCTACATCAGATGAGTAGTTTCCCACAATAGTATATACACTAACTTGTGTTTAAAATCACGCGTCGCTCTCTTACAAGGCGCTACTATTCCAAGACTCGAATTGTGCTCTACTCTTAGCGCAATTAGTCTAGAAAGTTAAGAAGTCCCTTTCTCTTAATCTTCACAAAACCTTCTTATGGTCGGACTCTACTATAGTATTAAACTGGATAAATTCAGCAGCAAATAAATACAAAACCTTTGTAGCAAATAGAATAGCGACAATCCAAGAAATTTCTAACTCACTTGATTGGCATCATGTACCGTCAAAACAAAACCCAGCCGACTTAGTCTCCAGGGGTTGCTCCTCGAATGAACTAATAATAAATAATTCGCTGTGGTGGCAAGGTCCATCCTTTTTAGCGTTCACATTACAACAATGGCTGAAGCAACTGCAATCCAAAGCTGAAAATATGCCCTTTACGAAAAACTGCAATTTTTCTGTGCATTTTTTGAATATTCAAGGCACAACAATTTTTGGAAAATTTTCCTCTCTATCAAGGCTAAAACGTGTAGTCGCTTGGATAATTCGATTTAAAACAAATTGCAGGCTTCCCAAGTCGCAACGAATTCACACTAATATACCAGTTGCTGAAGCACAAATTGCTTTGAACATTTTAATTAGATTATGTCAAGCCGAGGCTTTCTGTCAAGAAATTCAACGTTTGCAGTCTAAAAAACCTTTGAAACCTAATTCAAACATTTTGCCATTAAACCCATTTTTAGATGAAGAAAATCTGCTAAGAGTAGGCTAGGCGGCCGTTTGAGGAACTCTAACTACTCTTTTAATAAAAGGTTCCCAATCTTGCTACCTAAAGATCATCTTTTTACTAAATTAATCTTCACTTATTTTCACGAAATGTTACTGCACTGTGGTGCACAACTGTTAGCTAATATTCGTGAATATTATTGGCCCATCCAGGCCGTAGCATAGCTAAGAAAATAATTCACAACTGTATCAAATGCTTTCGCGCAAACCCAAAATCCTACAACCCTCTGATGGGTGATTTGCCAGCCAAACGTTTAGAGGCGGGCACTCCAGTCTTTTCTCACGTAGGAATTGATTATGCCGGTCCCATATTGATTAAGGATCGGAAATTGCGAGGCACAAAGTTGATTAAGTCCTATATTTGCTTGTTTGTTTGCTTGGTAACTAAAGCTATACATTTAGAGTTGGTCACTGCTCTAACCACAGACGCGTTTCTAGCCGTTTTGAAACGGTTCATTAGCCGTAGGGGTAGCCCCATTACAATTTCATATGACAACGCTACTAACTTTAAGGGCGCCTCATTAGAGTTAAAGCAGCTTTATAATTTTTTGAACGCATCAGAAACTAAAAATAAAATTTCGAATTTTTTGACTAATCAAAATATTAAATGGAATTTTATTATTCCTAAAAATCCGCACCAAGGCGGACTCGAGTTACTCCGTCCAATTCCACTGTTCCGTATTCCAAGCCAGGACCGTCAAATGAATTATCTGTTACTCCTTCCAATTCCACTGTTCCGTATTCCAAGCCAGGACCGTCAAATGAATTATCTGTTACTCCTTCCAATTCCACTGTTCCGTATTCCAAGCGAGGACCGTCAAATGCATTATCTGTTACTCCTTCCAATTTCACTGTTCCGTATGCCAAGGCAGGGTCGTCGGGAGATTCATCTGTTGGTCCATGGGATATCACCCCTGTCCCCAAACTATGCCGTGAACGAGGAAAAAGAGGTAGGAAAGCAGGTACATCAGGTCTTTTAATTGGATCACCTTACAAGAAGGAACTAGAAGAGTTTGCAAAGAAGCAAGAACTTAAATGTAAAAAAGAAGAACAACCTGGAAAAGAGCTGCAAACACGAGGAAAGAAAGTGGTCAAGAAAGCTTTGTTTAAGCCTCTCCAGCAAAAGCCACAACAAAGAGTAAGAAGGTCAGACCGCGTTAAAAGACGTTCTGCGCCACCTGCTGAAAATACATCTGACTCAGACTCTGAAAATGAAGATGCATACAGTGTGAGAGATGACTCTTCGGATGTTAGCATTATTGATGAGACCTTTCCTGCATGTGATGATGCTGAATGTCTTTTTTGCACAGGCAGATTTTCTTCTGATACGAGAGGAGAACAGTGGATTATGTGTTTAATGTGCAAATTATGGGCACATGCAGACTGTGCTGATTATGAAAAGGGACACTTTATTTGCGATTTCTGTAAATAAATAATCTTATCTATCTGTATTGTATTAATGAATAATTAGGTTTTGTAGTTATTTAGATTGTTATTACATCATTTTCAACATTTTCTGAGAACTTTCATTGGCATTCCATATTTGTACCCTATTTTTTCAAATAGCGAAACTGCAATTTTTTAGAATAAACAAAATGTTTACAATCACATCACATTGTATCAGCACAAGTCCTAGTTCCCATATAAAATATGAAATTAGGTATCTGTTACCATTTTTTTCATATTTTTTTGCTGAAAATGAGGGTCGCTAGCAATCAAAAACAAAATGGTATTCCATATTTGTACCACTTCCTCTACATTTAACGACAGTTTTCCTTGTTTTGAATATATTTAGAACATCAGCTACCCTGGCTAGGTTTCCTGCAGGTTCCCTAGAGTACCGGTGAATACTGTGTTTTATTGATCAAATTATTTTTCTAGATTCCAGCATCCAGGTAAGAATTCTTTCAATTAAAGAAACAGGTGCCAAAATTGTAAATTCATAATGTAAATCTGTGGAATATCTCGGCAAAAACTTTATCGGTAAAAACACCTCTAAAAGTATTCATCCCTTAGGGCTTAGGCCTTAACCTTAGCCTTAAGTAGATAGTAAATATCTTTAATTTTCATGTTGACCAGTACAGACAGACCTTTTAACAGAACAATCAATAGACCAATCGACCAGCATATTTTTATGTAAGAGTGTTGTTTATAACTTGCTTGGTTGACTGCTTTCTAGATCTTTCAGTACAAACAGCGCCACCTGTCGCTCTCCTCTACTACTATTTCAAGAAATGTAATAATTCGTAAACGTTGCGGGTCTATACGGGTATAGGCAATGATTCCAGTCATAGACCAATTCTTATATTCATTAGAGCAAAGACTAAGTGCATATGAATCAATATGTTCGCGGTTTGGGTTTTTACGACCATTGGAAAAACTTACCGATAAAGAGGACAAAGATGGTGCATCGAATCTTGTAAACACGTATAATGAAGACCTAGAAGAAAGTTTAGGTATTGAATTATTACAATTTGTAATTTGTTTCAAAGTATGCATGGCAAATAAAAGTTTACAAGAGGAAAATCACCTTAGCAAGGAGCGTTTATTCTATAAATTTTTAATCCAGAAAGAATTAAAAGACGCTTTTCCGAACGTTGTGATAGTGCTGCGCAGTGCGCATATATCTGGTATTAATGGTTACAAACTGTAGTGGGGAAAGATCGTTTTCCAACCTAAAACTTCTTAAAAATAGACTTCGCACTACAATGGCTGAGGAATGACTAAATAATCTCGCAGTCATGAGCATAGAGTCTGATGTTTTAGGTACATCCAAGACAAATCAAGACGAGTGCCAGGTTGTTAAGATTTATCTTTATTTATTTTTAAATAATATAAATATTATTCTTAGACATTTGTTATTTGTTTTTGTAGTTACCTTACCATGGGAAGTTACCCATATTGATAAATGATAAATAAGTATGTATTATGACAAAAACACCTGCTAGTCTAGTATACCTCTAGTCAAAAGTTATATTTTTCCTAAAAACTGAGCTAGCGGAGTGCAGAAAACACATTAGAAAAAGTAACTAACTACAATTCATGTTATTGACAAGGGGTATTTAAGGCTATTGTTATTAATTAACAGAAGGCCCCCACATGCCTAAATCCGGCTCTGTTACTTTAACGTTATAATTTTAATTAAATTGACTGCGAACTTTATCACTTTTTGCTTTTTGTCTCATCGATTTTCATATCGTAGATAATATTATGGTCTCTTTTACTTCTTTCTACTATTATTTTAAACACTAGATTGTACCTAGTTTGATTCAGTTGTTTTCACTCATGAAGTTTTCTTTATATGCGGTATGCTGAAATTTCATATTGTATATAAATTTTTTCGGATAACATTTTTGTGCGTGTTTCATTTGTAAAAAATAGTTTTATTTTTATTAAATTCTTAAAATATACATATACACTTGAGGTCAACAAAACTGTACGTATAAATAAACATATTTTTATAAGTAAACGCGTTAAATTCATGTTCCCATTGGGAACCAATTACGGTCCGGGTCCACCGGGACCCGAGACAATAGCAATAATCAGTCAAATCCCCCGAGAAAATTACGGATATACATTTAGTTTCCCCAACATGCAAAGTTTTCCATCTATGCAACCCCATAATTGTTATATATAGTTTAGATTTTCAAAAAAAAATCCCAACTGCTACAGAGGACTGAGCATAAACAGCGCTTTCAGTAGGCATTTTGGAAAAATACTTTACGTTAAATTGCGCAATGCTATAGGGGATAAAATAGGCGAAGATCAAAGTGGCTTCACACAGGGTCGTTTCTGTGTCGACAATCTGTTCTCATTGCAGCAAGTATTAGAAAAATGAACGAGTAAAGTGGAGGAGACCCACCTGGCCTTTGTAGACACAGAAAAAGCAATTCCCAAACTTGACACAAAACCCAAATTCCATGCCATTTATACAAAACCCATTAAATTCCTTGCTTCCAAATCTAAATAAATCCAACACTCAGACTGATCCACACACTCGATACAACTTTACCACGAGCCCTCAGCAAAACCCCCCAGATCCCCCATTTGTCCCACCACCGCCTCCAAGCGATACGCTCTCGATGGAAGGGAGTGACAACGAAACACCTGAAACTCATGACTGGCAAACATTTACATATTCTAAAAAACGAAAAACAAATCCAAAATCTCCGTTAAATATACCAAATACTCAACACGTGAATATCCAAAACAAGTTTGACGCCCTACAAAATGTGCCTGAGAAAGAAAACGACAACAGTGCTACCACACCTACCAACAAACCAACTAAAATACCCAATCCTCCCCCTATTTTCAAAATGATGGAAAATCTAACAAACGTGACAGAAAGAGAAACCTATCAGTGCACAGCTCTACCAAACAATACAATAAAAATTAACACTTAAAGCCCAGACACATATCGAAAACTTATAAATCACATGAATAGTAATAAGATAGTCCATCACACATACCGGATGAAACAGGACAGGGCATACCGAGTCGTGATTCGTAATATACACCACTCAATCCCCACCGAGCACATTATTGATGAACTCAAACAACTTGGACACAGTCCGCAACATAATAAACATAAAGCATAGAAAAACTAAACAACCATTAATGATGTTCTTCGTAGACCTCGAACCTAACAAAAACAACAAACAAATTTATGAAATACAGCACTTAAGTAACCTGGAAATAGTAATAGAACATCTCATACAAAAAGAACCACAATTCAATGTTCTAAATGTCAGCATTACGGTCACTCTAAGACCACTCTAAGACTGCACCAGACCGTACCAATGAGTAAAATGTGGCGGGAGTCACATGACAGCTGATTGCAAAAAAACCCAAGACCACACCTGCTAAATGCGCGCTCTGTGATGGTCATCATATCGCTAATCAAAATGGATGCACGGTCTATAGGAACCTACTTAATGCAAAAAGAAAAGCAACCGGACAAATGTCATATACTCCAAATATCCACCGATCATTCCAAACTCAAAACGTAGTTTGGCCAAACCTTCCCAAAGAAGCACCACACCAGGCACCCTATACACAAATTGCTAGCAACTCAAATTTAAACAATCAAACCACAGACCTAGGAACCCAAATGAACGCCTTCTTAAGGTAGTTCTGTATGTACACGTACGAGGTAAAAGTTTCGAGCGCAGCGTACAGTAAAATCCAATGCTTTTACGGTGCTGTCGGTTAAAAACTTTTGACAGAGATTGTACACTCACACCTCATGCATGGATAGGTCCCCTACACGTATAGAGAGCGGCGCTGTAATCGTGGGAACACCGCAATTCTCGCGTATTAGTAGTATCGAACGTCAAAGTGTCAGTGTTTTACGAAGTCTCAATTATTTGTCAACAAAAAAGCGTATAAATGGCAACTCAATTGAGATTGAATGGTCAGTTTGTTAAAAAAAAATGCGTGATAGAAAACTGAAAGCTGTGGCGGGTATGTGGCGAGCAAATGCTGCTAAACGCAATCAAGCTGTACATGACCTCAACGATAAAGAATTTGCGGTCGAAGGACGTCGGATCGTTGATACAAAATATCTGGCCGAGCATTTGCTGTACAAAAGACATTTTTTTGAGGAAAGCAGTGAAGGAAACACGGATGGGGTTGAACTCTATTTTGCACATTTCCTGCGACAAGTGCTGTGCTATAACACAAGTACTCACGGGCAAAACGCATATAACATCCGAGAACAATACCCATGCTGATGTGAATACCAAAGCTGTATTGGGTAAGTTATTTTGAAAATTATTAAAAATGTAGAAATGAATTAAAAAAATTGTCAAGTGTAGGATACGCATAATATCAAAATGGATTTCACAGGGGCGGTTCATTCTGGCATTGGAGAAACAGCTCTCAATAAATTGTTGAACTGTTTGAACATCCCCACCATCGGTCCTCATGTTTTCAAAAAATATGAACGGGAAATTGGACTAGCGTTAGAAGCTGCTGCAAAAGATTCATGCCGGAGAGCTGCTGGAGAAGAAAGGGAATTAGTTATAGAGAAAATGGAAAAGTTATGTCAGGAATTGTAAGTTTTCTCCCATTTTTTAAAATAAATTTTGCGACTGCACTATGTTTTTCGTTCCTTCCGTTATCAGGCCGCAAGATTTAGTCGACGAGATTTATCCTTTTATGCGAGACCTTCGCCTTTTGACTAATTTTAATCTTCACCCTGGTACAGTAGAGGATGATGTGGACAGAAGAGAGACATTTGATGCAGCAATAGGCAACATCGTGAACATAATCGTTTCGTATGATATGGGCTGGAGCAAGCGGGGCAATGGAAGGAGTTACAATAGTTTGAATGGCTATGGTACGATCGTTGGTTTTCTGAGTGGAAAAGTGCTTGACTTTGCGGCTCGAAATCGAAGAGGTAAACTTTGCATCAACGGTCATAGCAAATCCGATCACGATTGCAGGCAGAATTTTTCTGGCAGTGCAAAGGCGATGGAGCCTAACGTAGGCGCTGCTTTAGTCAACGAAAGTTCCATTCTTAATAAAGCTGGGCTTAACGTTAGAGTTTTGATAGGCGACGAAGATAGTTCGACGATTGCAGCAGTACGACAGGGAAATCTCCAAACGATCTACAAGTTGGCAGACAGCAATCATTTAAAGAAGAATTTTGCGAGTTCTTTGTATGATCTGCGAAAAGACCACAAAGAAATGAGAGATAAGGAAGTCATTCCTCATTTGAAAAATGTTTTTACTACGCACTAGTGCAAAATAAAGGTCATAGTGTTGAGCTAGCTAAGAATATTCGCAATATTCCTGAACACGTCTTTGGCAAGAACTAAAAAATCAGCAACTTTACGATAAGCTATCAGAGATATTTGGAAAATATGCAGATAATGCTGCAAAATTTTCTGTCGTTGCCTCGAGTCAAGCGAATTAAAGCATAAACAATATCATGGCTCGCAAAGAACCCAAGAATTGCTGCTACAGTCTCAGTAAATCTGCAGATTACAGATTAGCTAGTACTGTATGCGCTGAAAATGAAGGAGAAAAACATATTTTGGATGTGAACTCGAAATTGAATGTATCACCGGGGAAACATACTGCATCTTTCGCCAAGCTATTGGATACCAAAAGGAAAAAACAAGCGATCAAGTCAAAATTGCCATCAACTAAATCTCGTAGAAATTTACTAGTGCGAAAGAAGGAAGCCTCCAGGAAGTAGATGGAGCAATCTGAAGGAATTCAGTATGAAACCAACTGTGGCATCAATTCTGGTGTAGAAAACACGGAAGTTGTTGATTTTCGACTTCTTTCACATATATTGCCAAACATTTCGCAATCGGTGGATAACTGCAATATTATCTTTTTCGATTTGGAAACTTCTGGGTTTTCGAAAGACTCAGAGATTTTACAAATACCAGCGAAATTTGAAAATTCCACATTCAGTGTTTATCTCCATCCTTCTCAGCCGATTGATGCTGATGCTTCCAGGGTTACAGGATTGAAATATGTTGGGGGAAAACTGTATCTCCATAGCAAAGAAGTACTGACGATGGCTCCTCGTGACGCTCTAATTTCTTTTCAAGAATTTCTTCAATTTTCATCCAAGCCATGCGTTCTTATTGCTCATAATGCATCATTCGATTCCTCTCATTTACTGCGATATATTATAAATAACGGTATGATCGAGTTTCCAAAATATCGCCGGATTTTCGGATAGCTTGGCTGTACTAAAAAAAGTTTTGCCTGAACGAAAAGCAGAGAAAAAAAGTTTAAATTTGCAAACTCTAGCCCGCGACTTAATGGATTTCGAATCGTCCGATCAATTTCATGGAGCTCTATTCGATGTCGAGACTCTAGAGAAGCTATGCAATGCTTTTGCCAAGAAAGAACATTTTTTTGCAGTTTGTAAGCCTTACAAACAATCGGTAATGGTAAAGCTTCTGTTACCAAGTTTAAAAGGTTTGAAAGGTGTGATATCCGACGACATGGTTAAAAAAATAGCAGGTGCCGGAATCCATTATGAAATTCTGAAAGAGGTATATTCCAAAGATGGCGAAATTGGAATAAAAACATTGCTATCCGAGAAAACGATGTCAAAAAAACCACGGGTTACACAAGCCAAGAAAACTATCGAGAAGGTGGTTGAACACTTGAGAAATAAGCTTTAATTACGTTTTGGATCAAGCTTGCAACTTGTTGAGTGAAAAAAAGTTTATTGTTATTATTTTTAATATTTGTTCAAAAATTATTTATGCATTCAATGCATATATTCGTGATATTCGTGATTTTTATTTTATAAGTATGAGCGTTATGAATATTGTCCAGGATAATATTTATATTATATAAAAGTTAAATTATTCATTTATTCAACAAATTAAATAAACTACATGTGTTGCGAGAATAAATTTATTTCAAATCCTTCCCATAATTATTAAAATCCAGGAAAAAAACACGTTTCACATTCCCGGACTAAACCACGCGCCCATCAGTTCGGGGCAGCGTACACTGTTGCCATTTCGTCACAGCTGACTGTGTGTCCATTCCGCGTCGAATAAAATTAATATATTTCATAAGTCGATATCTCCGAAACTAAACGGTCAAAAATTGCCATTCTTTTTCACATTAATCCCACAATAGTACTGCATACATGAGTGGTTTTATTTAAAAATCTTAAGATCCGTTTAGCGTCTATAATAAAAAATGTGAACAAAGTGCTATCCGTTCATGTGTTAAGTATCGGCATCACGTACAAAATGACCCATTTTCAATTGCAATTATCTTACAAACTAAACGGTGGATCGGTTTATGAAGGTTATGTTTACACCATACTTTAATTTCAGGCAATTCTTAAGATTTGACCAAAACTACAGAACTACCTTAATAGAATTCAAAACAATGTTCTCACAGCTCATAAATCAAAACAGCATGATCTTAAGCATGCTTTCCACTGTAATAAACAAATTCAACAATGGCAGTTAAATCAATTCGCATTGCCGAGTGGAATGCAACTAATAAACTTCATCCAATATAACCAAATTGATATATTACTAGTATCGGAAACGCACTTCGCGAACAGAACAATGTTTAAAATCCCACGTTACTCTATATACCAAACCAACCACCCAGATGGTACGGCGTACGGTGGCGCAGCTGTAATTATCCGTAACACCATACCACACCATGAGGAAACTAAATATTAACAGAAAAAATCCAGGCTGCAGTAATCCATATCACTGTCCAACCATGGTCTTTCGACATAGCTGCTATGGACAGCCCACCAAGACATATAATCAGTACAGTAGAATATGAAGACCTTTTCAGAACTCTAGCAGGCAAATTCACCATCAAAGGGGACTGAAATGCAAAGCATACAGACTGGGGGTCGAGACCATGTACACCAAAAGGTAGAAAACTTGAGACAAGCCATCACTAACTCAAACTGTTCTTATTTATCTACAGGCCAACCCACTTACTGGCCATCAGACCCAGGTAAAAACGCAGACCTTCTCAATTTCTTCATCCTTAAAAGCATATCTCCTAACTATGTTACTATAGAAGCATCCTGGGATCTCTCCACTGAGCACACTCCCATTGTCACCACCCTTACCACTCATATTATCAATCGCCTAACAGTTCCCAAGATAATGTCTCCAAAAACAAACTGGTGCGTATTTCAAACCTACCTAGATGAACACCTAAGCCAAAATATTCGTCTAGAAAACCCCGAAGATATTGATAGTGCAGTACACTATCTCACCCAAACTATACATACAGGAGCACGCGTGGCCACCCCTCAAATAAACGCAAGAACTTACGGTAAACATCCCTGTACATATAAAACACCAAATTGCACAAAAAAGAGGAGCACGGCGTATATGGCAAAGAAGTCGTAATCCCATTGACAAAAACGAATATAATGGATTAACTCGGCAACTAAAAACAGTTCTGCAAGATACCCAAAATGCCACATTCGAATCATATATCAGCAACCTGGCAAAAGAAGATCATACCATCTGGAAAGCTAGCAAAACATTCAAACGATCACACTCCACCCCTTAGGAAAGAAGATGGCAGCTGGGCAAAAACAGGACAGGAAAAAGCAACACTCTTCGCAAAACACCTCTGACAAGTTTTCAGCGCACCTGACCCTAACAATAACAACGATGATGACCAGGTCAAAAATTTCTTGAACATCTCCTGCCCGATGATGCTTCCGATTAAAGCCTTCTCTCCAAAAGAAGTACAACAAGAGATCTCAAGATGTAATAACCATAAAGCCCCCAGCTTTGACTTAATCACTGGATATACTTTAAAGCAGCTACCTAGAAAAGCACTACTTTTGCTAACCACAATTTATAACAGTGTCTTAAGATTAACATACTACCCGATCGCCTGGAAGTTTGCGCAAATAATAATGATCAACAAACCCAATAAACCTCCAAATTTAGTTTCCTCATACCGACCAGTAAGCTTGCTCCCGATTATGTCCAAAACCTTAGAAAGGCTACTGCTCAAAAGAATATCTGAAACGCTGAAATAAAAGCAGTACTACCAACACACCAATTCGGCTTTCGGGAGAGGCATTCAACGGTACAACAATGCCACAGGATCGCTAGAAGCATACACACCAGCCTAGAAGAAAACAAATTATGCACGGCTGCGTTCCTAGACGTCCAACAAGCCTTCGACCGAGTATGGCATGGAGGTCTCCTATATAAACTCAAATCATTCCTTCTCACTCCCCACTATCTGATCTTAAAATCATATCTGATAGACCGATACTTTCAAGTAAGATTCAACATCCAAACCTCCAACTATCACCATATCCAATCCGGTGTTCCTCAAGGAAGCGTCCTGGGTTTAATTTTCACGGCCGACATCTCAACCACCAACACTACTACAATTGCCACGTTCGCCGACGATACCGCCATAATGTCAATAAGTACTAATCCTCAAATAGCTTCTGAAAACCTCAACCTGATACAAGATTGGCTGGACAAATGGAAAGTCACAGTTAACCACACCAAATTACTTTTACCAACCGACATATCACTTGCCCTCCTGTTACATTAAACAACACACAATTACCAGTAAACAGTCAAGTAAAATACCTAGGGCTAACAATCGATCAAAAGCTCACATGGAAAGCACATATCACATCTAAGGAAACGCCAATCAATCTAAAAGTTCGCCAAATGGGATGGCTAATATAATAGGACGTAAATCAAAACTCTCCCCAGAAAACAAATTACTTCTATATAGTGCATAATAAAGCCAATTTGCACTTATGGACTCCAACTCTGGGACTGTGCCAAACCATCTAACACACAAATAATACAAAGACTCCAATCGAAAATACTTAGAATGATCTACAATGCACCATGGTACATTAGCAATAAAACCCTCCACGACGACGACGACGACTCTGGTATACCACTTGTTGGAGAAGAAATCAACAGACTCACAAGAAACTACCTAGACCTACTCCCACAACACCCCAACGAGGAAGCAAGACAACTCTACACTCCGCAAGAAATCAGAAGACGGTTAAAAAAAACAGTGGCCTACGGATGTGGTAAATCAGTGATCAGTTATATTATACGGATATTTCATATCAGTGAACATTTATTTTACTAGATAGGAGAACTATCACTGGATAACTTCTCCCTCATGTGTAATTCTCTAATCACATTTACTTATAGCTTTAACTAGCGGTTGTAAATTTTGCAATTAAAAAAAAAGTGTCACTTAGATGGTATGTGGTGTTACGTTATAAATTTTTTAAATAACAGATTATGCTTACTTGGTAAGTTTCAAAAGGGTTCCATTTAAGGTTTCTAGAATTTTTATTAGGTTTCAAATTAGAAAACTAGCAGCTGTGTCGGGTATTTTCAATACTTTATTTATCAATTCCAGCTTTACTTCAATGACATCTAATAACACCATAAAATGTTTACACTTTTGTGATGATAAACGTAAATTAGATATACTAGAAGCTTTTGAAATTCACAAACATTTAAAAACTGTACCGTTAATGAATGAGCAAATTGATCTGTTAAATTCTCCTCTACTGGACATTTTGGAATAAGAAATCAAGTCATCTGCAGACGATTACCAAGATAAGTAAAAAAGTTCTATTGCTATAACAACGCTAACTGTTTACCTTCATATAACCTTTGACAATGGCATGTTAACATGCTGAAATACGTATAAGGTTTAAATAAATAGAAATTGTTAAAGTGATTAAGTATTTTATATACAGATACTCATTATTTTCAATACGCCTAAGATACTTGCGTAAGATGCAAGGTCTGTGAATTTTTATTTGTGATTTGACTTTTAAACGTCTAATCGGCTTAAAAATATTAATAGAAATTTTATCTATCACTACGACTAAGGAACCGCTGTTTTAGTGTTGGCCTAAAGCTTGACAGTTATTGGCCAGTTGAGGTGAATTGTGAATTGTATTAGTAATTACCGCCTTTTATCTTCCGGCGGCAGAATAAGACTAAAGCGTATGGTCTTGCATTAGATCATCACAATAAAATTTTGGATGAAATGGAAGATCTGATGAAAGATTTAAAAGTTAAAACAAATAAGTCGAAAAAAAACATTTGTAAAAAGAAATCTAAAGTATCTGTTAAAAAAGGCAAGAGCACGTAAAACAATTAACATGGAGAAAAAACTTAGCTGCTATTTCCAAAAAACGATTGGGATCAGTGTTAAATCTCTAAAATTACTTTTTGAAGATTTAAAAATTGATTTTGATATAAAATACATTCTAACTTATCACCTCAATCAAGATCCATTTGAAGGTTTTTTTTTTCCATAATTAGAAAAATTGGGGGTTTGCACGATCATCCGACACCTCTACAGTTTAAATATCGACTGAGAAATTATATACTCTGAAGAAATGAAGATGTAATTTCAGAAGCGGCAAATGTAAATTATAATACTAATGCACCCAATTTGACAAGTGTTGGGACTTTCAAAGATAATTTTGATGACAGTAACACAAATATTTTAGGAGATGATGATGATGCAAATAAGATTGTTGAAACGGACGATGCCAAAATTTTGACTGTAGGTACAGCTGTTCGATAACTAAAACAATTTACCCTTAATTCTAGAAAATGACTTCAAAAGTGATGTATCGGATATTCAATGGGATGGGTTGGAAAATGTGGCGGGGTATATAGCTGTTAAATTTTGCAAAACAGAAAATTTAGGATTTACAACTTCTTCGAACAGCTCCTGATTTAATTGGCGACGAGGAAAACTGAAAAATTAAGGAAAGTAAGTCTATTAATACGCCTTACAATATGATGACAGGTGTAAATGAAAATCTGTCAAGTTCGGCCTACTATGGAATGTTGGGAAATTATGATACTCATTCGTCATGGACCAGTTACCAGGAACGTTTAGAATTTTTTTTGAGGCAAATGCAGTGCGAGATGGCAATATTAAAAGAGCCATCCTATTAATACAAGTTGGTTCTACTTCTTATGATATGAAAGATATAACTTATACAGAAATTTTGACTAAATTGAATAACCATTTTAATCCAGTTCCAAGTGAAATTGTAGAGATATACAATTTTAATAAACGTGTACAGCAAAGGAACGAATCAGTTGCAAGTTTAGCAATAATGTTGAACAATCAGTATCTACAAGTTTCTATAAGCTCAATGATGTTAATACTTTACACGGTAATTCTAAAATACTTACTACGGTGAAATTGAATGGTAAGGAAATCGAAATGGAAGTCGATTCGGGTGCGGCGTGTTCTATAATTTCTGAAGTTGTTTGGTCTAAAATTAGAAATGACTCAAGCACATTGACGCACTCAAATAAGTTACTTCGCACATGGTCTGCTCAACCATTACAGGTACTTGGAGAAGTGGCTGTATTTGTTGAATACAAACAGCACAAGAAACATTTGCCAGTCGTTGTGATTGCTGAAAATGGATCAAGTTTATTAGGAAGAACTTGGTTTGAAGATTTGAGCATTGAAGTTCAAGGGGTAATGAACGTCAGGATGAACTTTAATATTGAAGAACTTTGCCAAGAACATAAAGCTATATTTAGCGAAGATTTGGGAGCCTATTGTGGTCCTAAGGTTAAAATAGAATTGGAAAAAGGTTCGGTGCCTAAATTTCAAAAATACAGGCAGGTTCCTTTTGCATTGCGTAAAGCTGTTGAACAAGAGATTGATAAATTAGTTAAGCAAGATATTTTAGAACCAGTTGACTTTGCTGAATGGGCAACTCCTGTTGTACCAGTAAGGAAAAGTGATGGATCAATTCGCTTATGTGGTGATTATCGCAGTACCGTGAATTCTGCAATTAAGAAAAATACATATCCACTACCTACAATGGATGAATTGTTAGCGTTGGGAGCTACTGGAAAAATATTTACTAAAATAAACTTATCTCAAGCTTATCAACAGTTAAAAGTTGATGAAGAAACTGCTGCTATTCTTGCTATTAATACCCATACGGGTCTTTTTCAAGTGAAAAGATTACCTTTTGGAGTGTCTGCATCTCCAGGGATTTTCCAAAAATTCATGGATACCTTATTACATCGAATAGAAGGAGTTGTGGTGTATCTCAACGATATTTTGATTTCGGGAGTTAATGAAGAAGAGCATTTCATGCGTGTTCGAGAAGTTTTTCAAAAATTAGAAAAGGCACACTTGACTGTAAGACGAGACAAGTGTAAAATAGCAGTAACGGAAACAGAATTTGTTGGTTTTAAGATTAATGGAAATGGAATTCATCCAACCGAAAAAAGAATCAAAGCAAATCAAGAGGCACCTGAGCAGAAGAATAAACAAGAACTTCAATCATTCTTGGGAATGATTAATTTTTATAACAGATGTTTAAGAAATAAAGCAACAATTGCTGAAAAGTTGTATCGTTTGTTAGACGATAATAGAAAATGGGCGTGGACACCAAAACATTCTGAAGTTTTCAATATTTTAAAGGGGCTATTGCATTCAAATGATGTCCTTACACATTATGACCCAACCAAACAGTTAATATTGTGTTGCGATTCATCTACATATGGTACAGGTGCTGTACTTGCCCACAGAGATAAAGATGGTGAAAGGCCAATTGTTTATACATCACGAACATTGGGTAAGAGTGAACGTAACTATGCTCAAATTGATAAAGAAGCACTTGCAATTATTAATGGAGTCAAACATTTTCATCAATATATTGCTGGACGCCATGTTATCATCGTAACAGATCATAAACCATTACTTGGCCTACTAAATCCAAAGAAACCTATGCCTGTAATGATTTCACCAAGAATGCTGAGATGGTGCCTACAACTAAGTTGTTATTCGTATGACCTAGAATATAGGAAAGGAAGTTTTCATGGAAATGCTGATTGTTTAAGTCGTTTACATCTACCGGGAAGTTTTATAGATGAGCCAGCACCACCAGGAGATTTTTTTGTTGGAAGCAGTTAACGAACCAATTAATGCGAAAGAAATACAAAATTTAACGAGTAAAGACGGAATATTAAACAGAGTTCGTTTTTGGACTTTACATGGGTCGCCAGAAACCAGCCCAAGTGATGTTTTTCAACCTTTTTGTCGAAAGCGGACAGAAATTACACTACAAAAAAATTGTTTGCTATGGGGAAATCGAGTTATTGTGCCGAAAGAAGCACAGTTCAAGATTATGACATTACTTCACGCAAACCATCCGGGTATTGTAGCAATGAATGCTTGTGCAAGAAGTTACGTGTGGTGGCCAAATATTGACAATGACATTGAAATGCAAGTCAGAATGTGTTCCTCTTGTCAAGAAGAGCAGCACAGCCCCAAGCACGCTCCAAGACAGTTGGTTTGCCATCCAGAATATCCGTGGAGAAAATTACATATAGATTTTGCAGGTCCGTATAAGGGAAAATTATTTTTGATTGTTGTGGACAGTATGTCAAAATGGTTGGAAGTTGACATAGTACCGTTGCAATTTTCGAAAGAAGTAGTTAAATCTTTTCGAAAAATGTTTGTAAGTCATGGTATACCAGACGAAATTATATCTGATAATGGAACGGCGTTTGTGTCACAAGAAATTAAATCTTTTTATGCCAGTAATGGAATCAAGTGTTTTACAGTTGCTATTTACCATCCCTCTAGCAATGGACATGCTGAACGTATGGTACAAACAACAAAGCGAGCTCTAGCTGAATTTGTTGAAGGAGACATTGAACTAAAATTAGCAAGATTTTTGTTTCGTCAGCACACTACTCCTTGTGCTGAAACTGGTAAAACGCCAGCTGAATTAATGATAAGAAGCAAATTGCGAACTTTATTGGACAAAGTGCATCCGGATTCAATCATGCAAGAAAAAAATGAAACCACGTCTGGGAATTTTCGAGTTTTCAAAGAAGACGAGTTAGTCTACATACGAAATTATTCATCTGGAAAGAGATGGATACCGGCTAAGATTGTTGAAGTAACAGGTCCACTTTCTTACGTAGTAGGAACCGAGTATGGAAATGTTGTTAAAAGACATGTAGATCAGATTAGAAAACGATATGTACAGTCTATTCAGTTACAGTATGATTAAGGTAAAAATGCTTTTCCAGTTTTGTTGGATATCAATCAAGACAATAAAAAATCAGAAGATCACCCAGTAGAAGTTACGCCTGCGTGCAATAATTCCCAAGAACAGACTACGCAAGAAAGTCCCTAAACAATAGTAGAAGAAACACCAGCCCTCTGTGATAAAGACTCACTTGTGCATAATCGCCCAACTCGTATTAAGAAGCCTCCTTTATATTTACAAGATTACGTGAGGAAGTAGAGTGGATAAATAAAAGGAGAGGAACTGTTATGTATTTAACAGATATTTGACTTGGCTCATTTTGGATTATTGACTTTTGTTCCCTTGTTTTTCAAGTAAAGATGTGTACCAAGTTGTGAATATAATTTGTACAATAAAACCTTACATTGTATCTTCTAAAAAGAAAAACTACAGATAAATACACTACACCTGGGTTGACCATGTTTCGGAAAGTGGTCTCATGAAACCACACGACGATTTTTTGTTAAAATGTAATGATCTTGATAGAATTTTTAAGAATATAAATGACGAATCTTTGAAAAGTAATAAGAAATTTCTACATGAACACTTTGAGCAAGCTGGTAACATTGGCCTAAGTTATGATGTTAAACATTTATTTTTTAGATGTAAACAGTATATTAAGCATTACGAAACGTAAGGTAATTATTGTCTGAAATCGGTAGTCCTTAACATTCGCGGTGCTTATAGCGTTTTTGCATGATCGGAACAAAAACATTGACTTAATAGCTATATTTCAAAATGATAAAGTACCTACCTTATTTTTTTTATACATTGACTGCGACAGCTACGGGAACCATAGTTATTATGTCAACAAAGTATTGTTCAAAGTAATTAACAAAGATGTGCGTCGGATGCTGTTTACAAAAACAATCTAAACACGCATTAAATTTTAGACAGTTATTGTGTATTGCAGTGCGGTTGCCTTCTTTGTGAAATTACAAGAATTTCTTTGTAATGAGTGATTCCGAGGACGACAACAGCAAAATTGAATGAGCCTGGGACATTGGATGTTCGGCAATAATCCCGGAGAAATCCAAGCTTCGCTATGAAAATACATATCGGATTTTTAAAAGCTGGTGCAAGGAAAAACACAGTTGTTACATTAACGAAAAAGTTTTATTGGCATATTTTGTTCGACGACATTTGAAGCTAAAAGCGCCGGGAAGTCTGTGTGCAGAGTATTCAATGTTGAAGAGCACAATTTTACTTTATGATTACATTGATATATCCAAGTTTACCACCTTGATAGCTTACCTCGAAAGGAAAAATGTTAGCCACAGACCAAAGAAAGCTAGTGTGTTCAGTAAAGAATGCATAAACAAATTCTTAAATGAAGCACCAGATAAGGAATATTTAATTCTTAAGGTACCTACGTTTATATTACTTGTAATATGCAAGCTATAGTTAAATATGCTTATTCGTATTTTTAGGTAGGAATGATATTAGGAATATCAGGAGCTTGTAGAAGAGGAGAGTTATATAACTATGACTATAAACGATATTGAAGATTGTAGAGAGTACCTTGTTATAAAAATTCCAAATACAAAAACAAACATTCCACGTACATTCACTGTTATTAACAAAAATGATGAGCAAATTCACTATCTAGAAATTTGAGGGAAATACATTAAACAAAAAGAAACAATTGGGACTTGGCCATCAAAAATTGCCCAATATTTGGAACTGCTAGTTATACTGGTCACTCATTTAGACGCATTTCTGCAACACTTCTAGCTAATAAAGGGGTAGATGTAATGGGGCTGAAAAGACATGGAGGTTGGCGAAGTTCAACGGTAGGAGACAGTTATGTAGAAGATTCTCTCCAAAACAAGATTCAATTTGCTGAAAAAATTCTACATGACGATGGACTACGGCAATCACTGACCTCTAATACTGCAACACTTTCTATCGAAATTAATTCTACTGTAGATAGTAATTTGAAATACGTCCCAATAACATATTGTGGCATAGAGTGCAGTTTTCCTACAAATAAGCAGATACTTTCAGCTAAAAGGCAAAACTTAACAATGGAAAATATCAACCACTATTATTTTAAAGCCAGCATTATATGTTTCTGACTAGACCAGAAAATTTTGTTTTGTTTCGGCTACATACAGTGACATTTTATTTTGCTTTTGTTTGCGAATTTAAAAAAAAACAATAAAAGTTTTTTTCATTATTAGGGCCTGAAATTTATAATAGTATAATATAATATAAGTGTATAAGCAAGCCTTTAAAATACGCGCGACGGGTTTAAAAGCACGAGGCAAAACCGAGTGCCTTTTAACGGAGCAGTGCTTTAAAGGCTCTTATAGACGTGTATTATACGCTATTTTATTATACCTGCACTACAATCTGAAAATATAACAAAAAAAGGAAATTGAAATCCCTTTTTCAAAGTAATCTGTGTCATTAATCGTTGATATAGAAACGGTTAGCAATTGTTGTTGTTTCGTTGCTATGTATATTTATTATAAATTTGTTGATTTGTGAAGTTTGTTTCGACTTTGTGTTCGGGAATTACAAAATGAACGAAAACATGGATATTTCATCCGAGATTAGAATGTTAGCCGAACTGATTACCTGAGTATTAATCATTGTTCAAAATTTGTAGGTGAATTTGTTGTTACCTAGGCAACTTTAAAGCACTAGTGCTTTAAGTGCCCGATTTTGCACGCTTTTTAGTTTCAAAAACAGAGATTATGATTCAGGTATAATAAAAAAGAAATATTTAAGAAAATACTCCAGTTATCTTGGGAGCAAAGAATACATATTCTCCCGTTTTCACGAGACTATCATCCAGTCTGTACTTGATGTTGGGTACACCTATCTTTCGTAGCTTTACGATTCAAAGTATAGAGGGTGCTCGAATTTATTGAGGCACCATTGCTAACTTCGTTATTATTCCAGATACTGCCCGTTAAATCAGCAATGTATTGCAATTTTTGACGCTAATTGCGATGCAATAATCACAAATAGTAACATGTGAGCAAACGAAAGTGACATCAAGTTTGGCTTTGAAAATTGAAACGTATGTCTGTGATTAATTCAATGTCAACAAACTAAAGCGAAATCAAGCTTGGCTTAGAAAACATTGACATGTGCATTATTACTTCTAGAAGTGTCAAAGTCATGTCAAAGTGTTTAAATTATACAATTTCACATTACAAAAATGGTTAATCAAGAACAAAAAGTTTTTATAATCCAAAGTTATTTTCGAAATGGAGAAAGAAAATGGGGAATGGCCTTATTCTGCTGCTGCGTGCTTATTAGAGCTTACGGAACGATTTCCCAATATTGTCGTTGATAATAATGCATTTTTTAAACATTTAAACAGAGTTGTGCAAAAATTTAGAGAAACAGGAAGTGTTAACCGTAAACAAGACTTCAGACCAAGACGAGTTAGAAATGCAAATAATGTCGAGCAAGTTAGAATGGCAATGGAACAAGAACCTAGTACGTCGGTTAGAAAATTGTCCCAACAAGTAAATTTAAATTATGGTACTTGTCGTAACATTCTCAAAAAAGATATGGGAATGCATCCATACAAAGTGCATGTGTATCAAGAGCTACTCCCTCCTGATTATAATAAAAGGAGAGTTTACTGCAACTGGTTTGTAAATAATCATCTTAACAACAAAGATATTCTTGATAAGACATTTTTTACTGATGAATGCTGTTTTTAAAACTCCAGTACATACTTTGGATGATTTAAAAGAAAGAATTACCGCAGAATGTGAGCGTATTGATGCACGTATGCTGCAACATGTTTTTGAGAACATGAAACGGCGAGTAAATTTGTGTTTAAATTGCAATGGAGAACACTTTCAGCAGTTTTTACAACCTAGTAGATAGATTGATGTAACATTATTTAAGTATTGGTTTTTATGTTAATTTTTAAATAAAATTTTGGGTGACAGTTGTGCAATGGTTTAGGTTATGTAATGTGTATTTCCTTCTAAAACATTAAAATTAATAACAGGCATACGTTTCAATTTTCAAAGCCAAACTCGATGTCACTTTCGTTTGCTTACATGGTATATTAAGTATGGAGAACGGTAAGGGAGTTTTACCGTTCAAAGACAATTGTTTGGAGGAGGAGCGAAGCGACGACTCCAATTATTGTCTGAGAACGGCAACCCTTAACGTTCGACGTGCTTATAACGTTTTTTGCACGATCGGAATTAAAATTATACAAATAGTAATTTAAGTAACAGGGAATGTAAAAACGTAATAACATTCGAGGTAGGTAAATACGAGCCGAGGCGAAGCTGAGGCTTGTGGCCTGCCAAGAATGTTAATAGTCGATACATTCCGTGTTACTTATTAAATTTTTCACGCTACAGGTAGAAATTTAATCATATTTTTAAAAGTTCGTTTTGACTGCTGTCATCGGAATTATTTTTTAAACGCCCCATTATTCTAAGTTGCCTGTGCTTGTTACCATATCAACGAACAGTTAAAACCAACACGAGAATTTTTTTCTCTGAAGTGTCAACAATTTTGCTGGCGAAGAGAAAAATGGAGATTGAAAACGCTGCAAATATTGCTTTCTCAAGTTTGCTGCCAAATAAATCTAGAAAAAGGTACGAATTCACATACGCGTTGTTTAAAAAATGGTGTGCCCAGAAAAATGTGGAAGGAATTTCAGAAAGGGTCATGCTTGCTTACATGTTAGGGAGATCAGAACAGTATAAATCGTCAGGTGAATATTCCATGTTGAAGACTACAATCAATTACAATGATAACGTGGACATCTCAAAATTTTCTAAATTGGTATGTTTCCTTAAAAGTAGATAAGCATAAAGGCTATCGCCCAAAAAAGTCGCAAATATTAGATAGAGAAGATATTTTAAAATTTATACAAGACGCAGCCGAAACTTATCTTTTAATCAAGGTAAGACACTTTTTTCTTCTATAAAGGCAAATTTTAATGTTTTGTATTTTAGACCTTTATGATAGCAGGCATTGCGGGAGCATGCAGAATGGACGAGTTATGTAAAATGGAAATTGCTGATATTAGTGATCATGGAACATATGTAATCATAAAAATCCCGCAGTCCAAAAATGACATTGAACGGAGGTTCACACAATATTACTTACCTGAGAATTTTCAAAAACTATTACGAAATTCGGAAGAAGATGATAGCTAACAATTCTCGTTTTTTCTTACGTTATCAATGTGGAAAGTGCGTCAACCAGCCCGTGGGAAAACACACTTTTGCTAAGATGCCAGCAGTAGTTACGAGATTTTTTTTTTAAATTTGTTGTCAGATCAACATTACAGATGTTATACATGACATTTATAATTAGTTACAATAACAATAACAACATTAGCATGTTTTACAATTTTTTAAATTTTGAGTTTAACAATACAACATGAGCATATTTACAATTTTTAACATTTTGAGACTATTAGTTGTGCCTCATATTGCCTATAAAGGATGTTAATTTTCGTTATTGTCCTCGGCAGAAATTACAATATCTTGAGGGAGCCTTCGCTTGAGTCTTACATGAATATTGCGCTCACACAGATTATAATATGTTGCACCGTCACATGTTCTTATATTACTGATGAACTTTTTAGCACTCACATTGATGAAATCTTGAACTAGTGATACTCCCAGCTCGTAATGCAGTTGGTCACTCCGGATGTACCATGGGGCGTTCACTGCTATTCGTAGAACCTTGTTTTGAAATCTTTGGAGTTTCAGAATGTTGGTTTTAGTGGTGTTGCACTAAACTGGAGAGGCGTACAGGGCTAGGAGCCGAAGTAGGGTTTTATACATAAGAATAGCGCACTCTGTTGTTAATGGAGATTTCCTATTTATAAATGGATATAGCTGCCGTAGTATATTATTACACTGTATTAATTTTTGATTTATGTGGAAGCTCCAGCTTAGTCTTGTGTCCAGGTAGACCCCTAAATATTTTATTGCAGAATCTTTGGGATTCCACGGTACAATGTTTCCATCAATTTCAATGGTTATTCTTCTTAGCGTGAAAATCTTGCATTGGCATTTTGAGGGATTAATCTGAATGTTCCACCTTTTAAACCACTTACATATTTTGTTTGTTGCGTGTTGAAGTTTTGAAATTCCTTCTGCTAAGTCTGTACTTTGCGTAATAATGGCTACGAGATTTTTAAATTTACCGAATTCACATTTGTATACAGGACACTGCTTCGGACGTTCTTCAGCCACGTTACTTGTTAACTCTGGAGACTCTTTTGGGCCTAAAAAGACACGGTGGGTGGAAATCGTCTAGCGTCGCTGAGAGTTCATCGAGAATAAGTTAGATGTTGTCAATAAAATATTGTATAAAAAAAAGTCTGATAATTTTAAGAACAGTGAAATGCCTTCTACATCTCAAGTAGCACATTGTCCAACATCTCCCCAAACTCTGCAGGAAAGCACAGCTTCATTAAGGAACGAAGAAGTTAATTTATTCGAACATGAAAACTTCGTTATAAAAAATAGCTCATTTTCACAAATTGTACGGTAGTGTTCAATTTGCATAAAAGTTCATAATTTTTTATTAAGAAATGTTCAGTTTAGTATTCTGTTTGAAATAAAATATTGGAATTTGTACCTTGTTGCTTTAATTATTATCATAGGAATGTAAATGAAACTATTAAGTTCCGTAGTCAATGGCAAAAAGTAAACGAATGTTATTGGCCATTTTCATCTTTTGTAGCTATGGATGTATCGCCTATTTACCTTGCCTGAAGCGTGAAAAAGATATAAATTTTATACCGAGAAGTTAAAACAAGCGAAAGACCTCGAAATGATCAAAGTGGTATGGCACACATTACTAGGTAACCAATTTGTTACTTGTCAAAAGTGAAAAAATATCAACAGACGCAAAGTCTAATATGTATTTATATGAGGTCGAAACTGTTTCTGCACAGGCACTTGAGGCCGCAACCGGTAGTAAACAGGCGCGCGTGTATGCAGGCAACGCTAGTTTTGGCCTCATCCATCGCTGTTAAGATTTACGAAAAATTTCATTCTTCTCTAAAGTCAAATGAACAGACTCACTAAAATCCAGCCTAGAACATTTATGACTTTTTTAATCGTTTTGTGTAATTTGCAGCGTTTGTTTCAATGGAACAGAAAACTGATTAAGAATAAGAGAAATATTGTGTATTGGTCTTAACGGTGTCCTTTGACCCTTTTGGAGAAAATGTTTCAATACTTTCATAAGCTTTAGTTAGCGTGGGGCATTTTTAATTGAAAGGTAATAGAATTTTCCCATTGAATTAAAATAAAGAAACTGATATGGATAGATAAATCGTTTGTTTCAATGGAACAGAAAATTAATAAGGAATAAGAGAAAAATTGTGTATTGGTCTTCACGGCGGCCTTTGGCCCTTTTGGAGAAAATGTTTCAACACTTTTATAAGCTTCAGTTAGCGTAGGGCATTTTTAATTAAAAGGTAATAGAATACTACTAGTAAGGCCCCTTCAGAACACTTTGTTTTTTTAATGATTTTGCCCTGTTTGTAAAGGTATAATTTAAAAGCAGATATTTCAAGGATTCTGTCTTGTTTTTATAAGTTAGAAAGCATGCTATACAAACGCATGTAGATGGGTCTGTTCAGCACAACAGTTCAAATTTAATGATTCTAGAAATCAACCCATTGAACAAAATTTTAATAAAAAATTAAACATATAAGGCCCCTTCAGAACACTTTGTTTCTTTAAGCATTTTGTCTTGTTTTTAAGGTATATTTTAAAAGTAACATTTTTCAAAGATTTTACCCTGTTTTGAATTTTGTACTAGTAAGGCCCCGTCAGAACACATCATTTTTTTAAGGAATCTACCCTGTGTTTCAAGGTAACTTTTTAATAAAGTTAAATTTTTAAGAAATTTACCCTGTTTTTCCAAAGGTACCCTTTAAAAAAAAGTCAACATTTTAAGGAATCTACCCTGTTATTTCTAAACGTGAATACGATTTTGTCCAATAATATTTCCCTTTTAAAAACACTTAAATTTAAGGATTTTGCCCGGTTTTTCCAAAGGCACCCTTTTTTTTTAAAAAAAAAGTCAAAATTCGCCTTCGGCTCACGAGGGAGGCTGTGCTGAATTTTAAGAAATCTACCCCATTTTTAAGGTACCCTTTTTAAAAAGTTAAAATTTTTGAGGATTTTGTCCTATTTTTAAGGTGGGCCACTTCAGCACAAAAATGAAAACGATTTTGTCCAATAATATTTCCCTTTTAAAAACACTTAAAATTCGCCTTTTTGTCCTGTTTTTTGTTGGGCCACTTCAGCACAAAAATGAATACGGTTTCGTCCAAACAAATTATAAAATTAAGGCAAACATATTTTATACTACTAAGGTAAAATAAATATCAGTGGTTGACACGGCGACCGTTGAAAATCAATATCCATTTAAACCAGCTTGTTTCATATAAGTTTCTCTGGGAAAAAATTGAATATTTTCCATAAAATCCTTCTCTTTCAAGTAAACCTCTTGCTCTGAAATTTGTCCAGCTTTGAACAAAAAAATCATTTGCTTATAAAATTTATAAGCGAATTTATATTCACCAATCATTTCGGATAATTTTCAAAGATTTATGAATTATTGTAAGTACTCCGGCTCCGACACTTAATAAGCTCAAGAGTGGTAAAGCAAGTCCAGAAAGGCCAGACGTACTAAATATCAAATTTCCACAACTCAATCCTATTCCGATTTTTTTATATAAATGAAAACTCTTTCTGTACACGAATAGTCGCTTTTCAAGATACATCTCCATTTACTTTTCACTCTTTTTTCTTCTTAATTTTTTTCTTATGAGAAGTAGTCTTTTTGGTTGGTCCATGTTTCATTTGTGATTTTTTCTTTCCACATTCAGCACAGATGGTCGAATAATTTTCACTTCCACCTTTTCCACTTTTAAATTTTACAGGACCTTTATTTTCTGTGTGTTTTTTGCATTTTACGCAATAAATATCCTTCACATCGTTCATTTATAAAGGAGTAAAACATTTAAAGAAATTTAGATTTATCATGTCAATTGAGAGGAAATTAAATTTTTCATTCCAGCACTCGTTACAAATTTTTACAACCTGTTCTTTGGAAATGTTTGAAATGTAATTGTCGTAAATGAATTTGATATATTTTGGAGGTAATTTGAAAATAAACATGAAATCTGCGTTTCCACGTATAAATTTAGGATCAATAGCTGAAATTGAAAGAACAATATAAATACACGAAATTCCTTTGTGTCTTCCTCTGGTAAAGTAATCTTGTACTTTGGTTTGTTTATCCAAAGATCCATCATCAAATATAACCAAACTATCTGGTAAGCATTCGTCAACAGATAAAATATTATCCCATTCACTTTCAAAAAATAAGTTATAATTTACATTTTTAAATACTTTACGTAAGTTTTGATAAATGGATTGATCTGGTGATCTCGTATAGATGTATAAATTTTTATAGTAAACCAGTTTCTCATTAAAAATAAAATTTAGAGTCAAATGTGTCTTGCCGCTTCCACTTGGACCTACTATAATTGCACGAATTCTTGGCTTACCTTCACAAGTTTGACCAGCTTCTAAATCTTTGAAATATTTGAGATTAACTCCCTTGAATCTATTCATTTATATCATCATCATCATCATCATCATCGATTATGTCGATCCATTTTGGATGTAGGCCTCTCCTAGTAAATGCCATTCTTGTCTGTTCTGTGCTTCTTGTATCCAGTTGTAATTGGCCACTCTTTTAATGTCGTCGGTCCACCTCATGGGGGGGTCTTCCTCTAGTCCTTTTTCCTTGCCTAGGCCTCCACTGCACCACCATCTTCGTCCATCTATTGTCCTCCAACCTCGCCACGTGACCCGCCCATCGCCATTTCTGTTTTAATATTTTTTCGACTACGTCCTCTACTTTTGTTATTGATCTTATCCACTCATTTGTTTTACGGTCTCTCAACGATATTCCCATCATTGACCTTTCCATAGCTCTTTGTGCTTTACTTAATTTTTCTTTATTTTTCCTTGTCAATGTCCAGGTCTCTGCGCCGTAGGTCAAGACAGGCAGGATATTTTGATTAAATAATTTAGTTTTCAGGTTTTGGTCCATTTTGCTTCTAAACACTTCTTTCCAGTTACTAAACGCAGCCCAACTTAATTTGATTCTTCGGTTTATTTCTTCTTCTTGATTTGATTTCGTTAGATGTCAATATTTTCACTGCTCATAATTTTTGTTTTTTCGATGTTGATTTTCAATCCTACTTCTCCTGACCTCTGATGCAAATCTGTCATCATTTCTTGTAAATCTGTGCTTCCTCTATTTTCCTTTCATGCCATAGTTTTAAATCCTTTTTTATCGCTTTTCTAATTTTTCGATTAAGTTCTGTAAATCTTGTTGTGTGTCTTTTTGGAGTTTGGGCCATTTGCCGTCGTTCTTCCATCATGTCGGCAGTTTCTTTACTTAATCTACTTTGTTTTTTCTTTTTCACACCTCCTATTCTACTAGCAGCATTGTTCATTGCTTTTGTTATCTTTTCACATCTTTTCTCTAGGTCGTCTTGTTCATGTATAACATTTCTTTTAAATTGCGTTTCCAATTCTTCCTTGTATTTTACTTTGCTTTCGGTTATTATTTTTCCTTCATTTCTTCGTTTTGTTTTCCGAATTTGTCTGATTCTTTCTAATTTTGAATTTATATATAATTTACATCGCACTAAACGATGATCACTGCCGGTATTAATGCTATTGAGAACAGATACATCTTGAATTATGTGTTTGTGGGAGGATACTATAAAGTCTATTTCGTTTTTCGTACGTCCTCCGGGACTACTCCAAGTCCACTTTCGACTTTTTCTCTTTTTGAAGAACGTATTCATTACATACAGATGTTCACTTTCTAGGTAGTTAATCAACCTCTTTCGTTTCTATCGTCTATTCCAAAGTCTCCTATACAAGATTCGGTTTCTTCTTCTTTCTTTCCCACTTTAGCGTTAAAATCTCCAATTATTAGAGTATATTGAGTGTGGTTCTCCTGTATACACATTGTCAGTTCTCCATATAAACTTTCGACTTCTTCATCATCATATTCGCTGGTAGGTGCATAGACCTGTATTATTTTTAGGGTGTATTGCGATGATATTTTTATAATGATATATATAACTCTATCTGATTTTACTGTATATTGTATAATATTTTCCGCCAATCTCTTGTTAATAAGTAGTCCGACTCCCCATTGTGATACTCCTTCCTGTCCTTTGTAAAATAGTATGTGACCAGATTGTAGTCTAATACATTTTTCTCCTTCCCTTCTCACTTCACTGATACCTACTATATCCCAGTTAATCTTCTCTAATTCACTTTCGAGATCTTTTAATCTTTCGTCTGTTCTTAGTGATTGTACATTATACGTGCATACTAATAAATGGCAGCCTGGCCGAACCCAGGGATTCTTTGCACCCTCTGTCTCTTTGCTTTCCTTTCCGCTGTCGTGGGAAGGAGCTCCGAGACTGCTGGGGACTGAGGGCCCTTTTCCTTTCTTTCTCTTCATTTCACTGGAGGTTTGTAGCCTAATGCACCACGTTGGCTATACGGCTTGGTGCATACATTTTATACCTTCTGTCAGGTTTTTGTACAGCCGCCCCATTGGGGTTCAGACGCTGGTCGCAGCCGCCCATTCTGGGTACAGACACCACTTTGCCTGTTGGTCCGCGGGAGGTATTTTATTTCCCTCCTACCCTCCATATCTGGAGGGCATTCCCCTATCCGCCACCTGGGGACGCGCCCTCTAGGGGTTACAGGCTCCCCCGAGGGATATATAAATGATGAATTCACTAGAAATGAAAAAATTGTATCAAAAACTGAAAAGAAGATTTGCAAAAGAGACCGACGAAAACGAACCAGTACATCTGACGACTATCGATCAAGATGTAATTAATGACCGACAACATGGTCCGACTACTAGCAAACAAGATAGTCCGATGAGTCCGAAAGAAATGATAAATATAAAAAATAAAATTATGGATAGAGAGATAGCTGTAGCAAATAAGGAAGTTATTCAAAATAAGCAGAGAGAGAAAAAAGAAGAGCCAATTACAAAGCGATTAGATAAGATGAATAAAAATTTAGAAGAATTGGTAGATATTAAAAAATCTAAATCCAGAAAATCGATTCCTGAACCCATAATTGAAGACTGGCAGGGCCAGTCCAGAGGCAAAGCCGAAGATGATGAAGTTTTTGAGTATAGTGATATATGGAATGATTTACAAGCCGACGCATCTAGAACAAAGAAACATAGAAAATATGATGGTATTTACGGTCCTAGATTCGATTTGCTTTCTAAAGAATTTATGATTGGATCAGAAGTTATAAAACCAACTAAATTGTCGGACAAAGATGCATTTTACTTACTTGGAAAACTTTACACAATTACACCAGGATTAGAAAAATTATTATTCGATAGAGAGGCACCTGAAATATTTGATTATACTTCCGATGATCTCAGTACGTTTTCAGAAATTTTAAGAAAATCAAATTCAATGATTCAAAATTATAATCCAGAATCAAATAGACCGTTAACAACAAAAGGAAGCAAGTGGATGAATTTAATTAAACAAATATGGACTGAGACACCAAGAGAAAAAAGAAAAAGTACAACAGTCGCAGGACTTTCAAAAACAATTCATGAATGTTTAAAATGTATTCAAAACGGATGTTGTGATAAAGCAGGTGGATTAATTGAAAAAATACCAGAAATGCATATTCCTGGTGGATATGAATATTGCGGTCCGTTTACTAAATATAAAAAGAGAATTGAACGAGGTGATCAAGGAATAAACGATTTGGATAAAGCTTGTAAGGAACACGATAGAGTATATACTGAAACTGGGTACTACAATGATTCTAAAAATCGTAATCCTGAAAATTATGAAAAAATAAAACAATCTGATTTAGAATTAATAGATAAAGCAGACAAAATAAGTAAATCAAAGAAATATTATTGGAAACAGAGAATGTGGGCCAAAGTTGTTAAGTATATGATGAAAGGAAAAAATTTGTTAGTTGCTGGAGATGTAAATTTACAAGTCGCTAAAGCTCTTTCAAAAATAAAAAATCAACCAGAGGTTGCAAAAATGATTTTAGATTACATAGAAAACGAAAATCATCCTTATCGAGTATTGGCAGGTGGTTTATTTGATGCTCTAGCAACCATGGGTATTTCTGACGTTCTAAATATTGGAAAGGGGTTTTACGATTCGTATATAAATACTAAACGTTATAATAAAGAAAGTGATTATTTTGACGTATCAAAAAATTTACAGAAACAACAACTTCAAGTTCAAAAAGATTTGTTTGATTTATTACAATTTGAGGAAAAAGAAAAGCAAGTAGAAGAAGAGAAAGAAAAAGAAAAACAACATGAACCAAAAAGAATTTTTGAACTTCATCGTAAACCTACTCTTTATACTTTGAATTAATAAATGGAAATGAAATTGACCTCATATCAACGTAAAAAAGTTGTAGACGCATGGAAGAAAAATAAAAACGTAAATTTGGTAATTTATTTATCAATTCCAGTAAATAATCTGATTTCTGTCAAGGCAGATAAAGGAAACACATTAGTTATATTACCCAATGACATTTACTTACAAAAAATTAATGATTTCATAACCAATTCAAACTTAAAAACTTTAACTAGTAATCCTACCAAAAATTATCAAAAAGAATTAAAACAAACATTAGAAAATTGCCAGGTTTGTTTAACAGATTATCAAAAAAGACAAATAATAAATCCAAATCCACAACCACCAAAACTATACGGTTTATTAAAAATACACAAATCCAACATGCCCATTAGACCAGTAGTATCATACATAAATGCACCCAACCATATGCTAGCAAAAATACTAAATAATATAGTTACCAGTTTTGATTATAAACCAAAATATTCAGTTAAAAATTCTTCCGAATTAATCAAAAAGTTGTCTAACTTACATTTACCACCACAAAGCAAGCTAGTTAGTTTTGATGTTACTAATATGTTTTCCCAAATACCTCCTCAAGAGTGTATTCCTTTGTTAAATGATATTCTTATTAACAAAAATGTTGAGTTAATAAAACGGACTGAGTTGATTCAATTATTTGAACTTTGCACCAATCAAAATTATTTTACTTTTAATAATAAAATTTATTTCCAAAAAGATGGTTTACCCATGGGAAGTCCAATTTCACAACTTTTAGCTAACATATTTATGGAAAATCTAGAAGATCAAATATTCGAATCAAATCAATCTGAGAAAGTTATATTTTGGTTTCGTTATGTTGATGACATTTTAGCATGTTTTAATAGTTCATTTGATTTAATTAATGAATTTTTAATTTTTATTAACAGCTTGCACCCAAACATAAAATTTACACTAGAAACTGAACAAAATAAGTCCATTAACTTTTTAGATTTAAACATAAAAATTAATTCAACTAATAAATTTGAGTACTCAGTTTATAGAAAACCTACACAAACAGACATTACAATACCACACGATTCTTGTCACCATAAAACACATAAATTAGCAGCATACAGGTCCCTGATACATAGGGCTTTGACGGTCCCTTTAGATGAAATTAATTATAATAGAGAAATTTCAATTATTAAACAAATTGCATACAGTAATGGTTATAATACTAAACTTATTGATACATTAATTAAAGAAAAAGATTATAAATTAGCCATTCAAAAAATTTATCCGAATATCCTAACTTCGTTCGATACAATTAAATATGCTTCGATCCCATATTTTGGTGAGAAATCAGAACAAATTGCTAAAATTATAAACAAAACAAATAAATATAAAGTAAGCTTTAAAACAACTAGGAACATCTTAAATACTTTGTTTAATGCAAAATCAAAAACAGACGATTTGTTAAAATCAGGCATTTACAAATTAAATTGCTCGCATTGTAATTCGGTTTATATAGGCCAGACTATTAGAAATTTTGATATTAGGTATAAAGAACACGTACGTTGTTACAAATACAAACACCCACATAAATCCAACTACGCTAAACACTTACTAGAACAAAATCATTCAATGACATCTAATAACACCATAAAATGTTTACACTTTTGTGATGATAAACGTAAATTAGATATACTAGAAGCTTTTGAAATTCACAAACATTTAAAAACTGTACCGTTAATGAATGAGCAAATTGATCTGTTAAATTCTCCTCTACTGGACATTTTGGAATAAGAAATCAAGTCATCTGCAGACGATTACCAAGATAAGTAAAAAAGTTCTATTGCTATAACAACGCTAACTGTTTACCTTCATATAACCTTTGACAATGGCATGTTAACATGCTGAAATACGTATAAGGTTTAAATAAATAGAAATTGTTAAAGTGATTAAGTATTTTATATACAGATACTCATTAAATTTGGTAATTGAAAAAGCAGATAATAGTCTACAAGGTTTCACTTCTCAAATAAATAAACGAAGAAAAATTAAAAAATAAAATCGAATCAAATTCCAGCTACACTTTAAAATTATCCAGTAATCAATTAAACAGATTTATTTTAACTCCACAATCTGTATCCGTCACTTTAAAATATGTAAAGAAATTAAAATTAAAAAATTTTCGAGACGTGTTTTTAGAATCATTTCCAAGTAAATTTTCAAAAAACGAATGTGGAATATTATTTTACGGTAATCATGCAACGTGTTATATAATCAGAGGAGACAGTATTTTATTTTGATTCAACTGGTGATAAACCATATTTTTTTATTTTAAAGACTTTTAAAAATAAAAAACTTCTATACAACAAAATAAAAATCCAACCAGATCGTACAAATATGTGTGTACATCTTTGTTTACTTTTCCTAAAATTGATGGAAACCACTTCATTTGATGAGGTAATAAAAAATTTGAAAAATAACAAGATAAACCTCATTAAATCCCTACTATTTTAATTTTAATATAAATAAAGCGCGATTTCGCAAAATTGTTAAAAGATCAATCTGATTACATAAAATCAGCCTGCCATAGAACATTTAAAGTAACTACTACTATAGATTTAAATAAAGATGATACAATTCCGTATAATTTTACGTTAACAGAGAAAGCTATAAATTTTCGTAGAAGTTACCTTTATATAAGAATCAATATAAAAGCCGCTGATGGAAAATCAGACATTAAAACCAAAATTCAATTAAGTGATGGATGGATTTCAAAACTATTTAGAAAAGCTAGAATATTAATCAAAGATAAAGATGTTCAAACAATTAGTAATATTATGATGGCTTCGCCAATGAAAATGAGAGTAAACTCGTCTGATGAAAATGTTGGCAAGAGTCTTGTTAACGGATTAGATGCAAAAGATAAAGCAAGCGGAGGAGGAATTCACGAAGGAATAATTTCACTGGGAGATCTTGTTCCTGGATTTATGGATGATGTTGATACTCCAATATTTAATTTAAATTGTAGTCTAATCTTGGAAGAAAATACACACGCAAATAATGATGCATTATTTGTATACGAAGAAGGAAAAAATAATCCGAATGGATCGATTATAATTGAAGATATGTATTGTATGTTGTATGTAATTGATTATCAAACTCCAGCAAAATTAGCTTTACGAGAAGCCATGACGTCTAATCTATATCAATATAATTTTACTTTTAACGATATTCAATGTTTAGAATTTGATGTTTGGGGTGATGAATATACCGCAATTTTATCTGAGCAATATCTCGGAAACGGATTTATATATTTTGCGGTTGTTGGATTTGTAGAAAAATCATCTTTCAATACTCAGAATAAACATATAAACTTTACTCACGCGTATATTAAAAATTTTTGGATCACAAGAAATGAACAGGAATATCCACCTGAAAGACAAAATCTGAATCCAGATAAAAAGAAATATTTATGGGAATTTTTAAGATCTATGGATTATGATAGAGCTAAATATGGTGCGAGTCGAAATATAGAAACTTATCACACTCCAGAAATGTTTTTTTATATAATTGGCTCATGCTAATTGATATGAGATTTCAAGATATTGATACCAGTAATATGAAACCGGTAATTAAAATTAATACTGAATTTCACAAATATCATCCACAACATACTAATACTGAAGGATTAAAAATGTTTGTATTGTTGTTTTCCGAAAAAACCATGGTATACGATTTTGAAAATGATACACTAGAAGCTAAATCGTATAAAAAATAATTTTTAAATAAATGATTGCGACTCGGAGAAATTTATACGAACTGAAAGGAAGTACCAAGGATGGCGCTGTTTATAATTTTGGAAATTATAAAAAGGAATTAGATCACAGCAAGTACAATTATTACCTGGGAGTCGTAGACGTTTTAATTCCGTGTAACAAATATAATTCGTCAAACTGTCTAACTGTAGTTCCAGAATTTTACGTTCCTAAATTTAATATTTCATTTCAAAAAGATAAAAAACAAAATGCATATTACACAACAAAAAAAGCTGCTCGAAAATATAACAATTTTAACGAGTTCAGAGATGACATCAAATCAGAATTGAAGAATTTTATCCAAAAGTATAAGTCAAAAAAAGATGATGAAAAAAGACCCACACTTTCCGATTTTACAATTAAAATTGATGAAACAAAAATAGTTAAAATTTCATATGATTATAACAAGCAAGAATTAATTAACGAGCTGTTGGAAAATAAAGTTTTAGTAGAGAATAAACATTTTAATGATTTCGTAGAATATTTAAAAGACGAATCTACGCCAGAGGAATCTGTATTTTCAGCTAAAAAAAGATATAAAGGAAATATTTAGAGTGTTTCCATTATTCATGGGTGCAGTAATTGGTTCAAGAGCAACAATACATGATTTTAAAATTGTTAGTGATGGAAGTACTAAGAAAAATTTACTTAATTTACTTATCAAATCAAACATTATTGATGGACCGATATTTAGATGGAATGTGGAACACAATAAAAATAAATCTTCGTTCATAACACCTAACAATATTTTATATTTTCCATTCAAAGAAAAACAATCGATACTAGACGATATAAAATTTACATTTGAAAAAATCGAAAACAATTTGTCTATATCTGTAATGGTTGATTTTGTTATCAAAGAAAAAATAAGCGATGGTAATGGAAACGTTTATAAAATACTGATGTAATAAATGTTGTTATTACTCTCTCTATTTACATTAACACATTCACTAGATTCAGCGAAGCCTCATGAGAGGTCTTTAGACCTCGATTTAACATCATATTTAGAAGAGTATGGATATAAAGATAAAAATTCAATAACTGATAATAAAACATTAACGGAATCATTGATGAAATTTCAAGAATTTTATGGTTTACCAATCGATGGAGCTTTGAATAAAGAAACCGAAAAATTAATGAATACTTCAAGATGTCAAGTTGCCGATAGTATTTACAGTCTTGTTGGTAATAAATGGAATAAAGAAATTTTGAAATGGAATTTTTATATGGGAAACAATACTATCATTAATATAGCAAAAAGAGGTTTTAGTGAATGGGAAAAGGTATCTGGATTAACATTTGAATTTTCCAAAAATAATCCTGATATTTTAATTCAATTTGCAAACCGAGCAACTGGATATCATAGTAATAATATAATTTGTCAAAGGGGACTATATCTTAATGAATTTGATGGAAAACCGGGAGGAAAAATTGGACATGCATTTTTTCCAACGCCAAATGGTCAATGTAAAGAGATTCATCTTGATATATCAGAAATTTGGTATTTCGGTGATGGTGGATTTACTTCTGATAAAACAGACTTACATTCTATATTATTACATGAAATTGGTCATGCCTTGGGAATTAATCATTCAAACGAACCAGATGCTGTTATGTATGCATTTTATGATGGTTCTATAAAACAGTTACATGATGAAGATATATTAGCCGTTCAAGATTTGTATGGAAAACGTAAAAAGCCAAATGCGGCTAAACCAACTACAAGTAAACCAACAACAGTTAAACCATCAAATCCACCAGATTTATGTTCAATAATTCCAGATAATTTTCTACTAACATCAAACAATAAAATGTATGTTTTTTATCAAAAATGGGTTTGGATAGTAGACTTGATTACTGGACAACATTCAGAGGCTAGATTGCTAACTGATGTTTTAAATTTTTTACCAGACAATTTTGAAAAAATATCTCATATTTATCAAAACTCAAATGGAGATGTCGTTATGATTATAAATGACTTGTTATATATAATTCAATATCCAAGTTTGCAAATAAAATCAGGATTTTACATGAAACATCTGAATGTGATTGGAATTCCAAAAGATTATAAAAAAATAAATTCTATATTCAATTCGTATTTTGGAAAATCATTTGCTATATACATTTATATTATATATTAAATTTTTTATGTAGAATTGGATATTTGTCTTTATAGATCACAAATGCACGGAATGGTTCAAGAAAAATTTCCAGCTATACCCTTAAATATTACTCATTCGTTTAGGTATAGAAATGGAATGACTTATTTCTTTAAAAACGATACTTTTTATGAATTTGATGAATTTAGTAATACGTTGATTAGAACTGGTGAATATAAACAAGATTTGTTTGGAATAAATTGTCCCACAAAAAATATTTTCAATCAGCTAAAAAAGATGGTTAACAATCTTGAAAAATATATTCTGTAATTAAATGGACGTGTTGATGGAACTGAATAAATCATACGAGTTTAAAAAAATTTCAGATTTAGATGTTGATGCTCCTTACATTTCAAAATTTGAAATTGTAAAAACAAAATTTGGAGATAAAGCTTTGATTGTGTTGAATGAGTCAATCAAAATATTTCTTCCAACTTATCATCTACATGTTGTTAGAAAAAATAAACTAGATACTTGGTATTCAAATATTTATTCATTGGTTCATAAGGGAGATGGACAAATTGAATTCCTTAAAAAAGAAATTGATAATTAAATGGATAAAATATTTGAAGGTGCAATAAACGTATATATACTTTGAGAGGAATGGAAAATCATTACAAAGAGTTAAACAAAATTGTATTAGATGCAGATGAAATTGATTATCCAGTTGAAGATCCCATTTCTATGAAATTTACTATTAGGGATAAAGGATTTTGGAGTAATCGAGATGACTTTACGTTAATGTCACTAATTTTATTTATTCGGGATGGTTATTTGAAAATTTATGAAAACGAAGAAAAATATGGGGTTTGGGGACATAATATTGGAAGTTTGTTTATCGAGGGAATTTATAAAGATGACAACATATTATTTACTCTGAAAATTGGATCGTAAATCTTTTAATTGTATATCCGATTCCTTCTTTTACAACCGATGAGTAATTTATTTCCCATGACCTATTTAGCTCATATGCTTAAGCGTGTGGTCTACTAATCCAGAGATTGCTGGTTCGAATCCAGTTGCCGCCCAAATTTTTATAATTAGTTTTTTCATCATGTGATGCGGGACAAAGTCCTCATGAGCGTCCACAAAGTGGACTAGTGCGTAGCATGCGAAGTGAATTAAAAAAAAATATTTTATTCAAAAATAAATCCAAATTCAAAAAATTTTAAAAGGGCCTTATATTTACAGCTTTCTGTAAATGTTCAATTAACTGTCTTTTCAACGAGGTGGTAGGCTTTCTACTATTTTTACTTTAATAGCGTACCATAATATACTATTAAAAGTGCATTATACCAAAGTTCGTTTTGCGAAACACTCGAGTGTATTTAAGGAAAGTAATATAACCTTGAGATAACTCGGTGCACTTGATGCTAAATTTAGCATGCTTTCTCACTGAAATAATGGTACATCATTCATACTAATAATTTGAATATTCAATAATTGTTGTCTGCACATTGGATAATCTTTACTCACATCTAACCATCTATCTAAGCAATTTTTACAAAATATATGATTACATCTTGTTTTAGCTGGCTGAGTGAAATTCATCATACAAATTGGACAATTATCGTTGATTTCTTCATTAATCAATTGGTATGGTTTATATATCTTGTCTGAAACCTCTTTAGATATTTTTTTATTCTTTTTTAAATCATCAAAAGAAATTTTATTTTGAAATTCTCTAATTTTTGATATTTTGAAATAAATTTCCAGTCAACTTTGTCTTGGTATTCTTTAATAAATGATTCTGATAATTTTTGTTTCCATGAAATATTTCTCCAATGAACTCTGTTTTGAAATTCTCTAATAAAGTATTCCGATAATCCTCTTTTTAAGAATGAAATGGCTTCCCAGTCTATTTTATCTTGAAATTCTCTAATAAAATCTTTTGATAATTTCTGTCTTTTTGAAATACCGTACCAGTCAACTCTGTTTTGAAATTCTCTTATAAAATCTTCAGATAATTTTTGTTTATAAGAAATATTTTCCCAATAAACTTTATCTTGAAACTCTCTTATAAAATCTTCAGACAATTTTTGATCCTCTGATATATTATCCCAATGAACTTTATCTTGAAATTCTCTAATAAATTCTTCAGACAATTTTTGATTATAAGAAATATTTTCCCAATAAACTTTATCTTGAAATTCTCTAATAAATGATTCAGACATTTTATGATTTCGCGATATTCTTTTCCAATCTAAATTTCGTTTACGAATTTCATTGATAACATATTGTTTAATATAGAGATCATTAAAATATTTAAATAATTTTGACAAGCTAAGATCGTTAACCAGTTGTTTTATTGTTGCCTCCATTTATAATCTTTTAATTGATTAAGGATTTGATTCTCCAACTAAATGGATTATTGTAAAATATGCAAAACAAAAACTAAATCCACTGGAGAACCAAAATTCGAACAAAGTCTGATGAAATCGGCCCAGAGCCAAAGGCGAAGTCACAAACAATGGAGAAGGATATCAACTTGTAGAATTTGTGAATCAATGAAAAATAATATTTCTAAATCACCTGAAGATATTTTAATTAGTGAATTATTTAAACCTGCTAGGAAAAACTATCCAACACGTCGCTTTGACCACAGAGGTATTGATGATACTTGGCAAATAGACATTTATGTTTTTTATAGACCAAAAGTAAAATCAGAAGATCCAAGCTATACTTTAAGAACAAAAAGCCCGAAGCCAAAGACGACGGATTTTAATAAATTTAAAAGAATTAACAAGGGATTTATATATATTCTCGTTGCTGAAGACACATTTTCTAAATTTGTATGGGTAGAGCCATTAAAAACTAAATCAGGATTAGAAGTAGCTAATGCATTTTTAAAAATCATAAAACAAGCATTTCAAGACAAACATAATCCACCTAAAAAATTACATGCAGATAAAGGAAAAGAGTTTTATAATAAAGATATGAGAGTTGTTTTAAATAAATACAATATCAATCTTTATAGCACAGGAACAAAAAATCAGGCTTTCTTTGTTGAGAGATTCAATCGTACTTTAGGAAATAAATTCGGGCCAATATCATACAACAGTTTTGATTGGGTTTCGCCACTTCCAAAAATTATAAAATCTTATAACAATTCTTACCATGCTACTATTAGAATGAAACCAAAGGATGTAAGTAAAGAAAATGAACGACAATTATTAGAAACCGTATATATGACTATACTAACAAATAAAAAACCAAAATTTGAAGTTGGTGATAGAATTAGATTGTCTAATATGGTTGATATATATCGTAACAAATTAAAAACAAACTGGACCGAAAAAATATTTACAGTTGTAGAAAAACGTGTATATAATGTTTGGATTTATTTTGTTTCTGATCTTAATGGTGAAAAAATTAAAGAGGGTATATACGAGGCTGAAATGCAGCTAACATTATTATAACGATACCGATAGCAATAGTGATTATTAAAATAAATTTCAATATTTTCTTTTCGTTTTCCATTTTTTGGATTTTCTTGTTTGCCTTTATCAGTAAATTTTCTGTATTCATTTATTAACTAGAGAAAGAGTATTTGCTAATCGTCTTTTTGCTCGTTCTTTGTTGTTATATCTGATAATAGGATTTTTATTCAGTAATGCATTTATTTTTTCTTTATCATAACTATTTACCTCTTTTAATTCTTGTTCCAATACATTAATTTTATTATCTTTATACTCAATTTCTTCGTCCATCTTTTCTATTGTTTCAACTGCAGCATTTCCTAATTCTTTTAAAACCCTATTTTGCATATACAATTGATTAGATGCTTTAACTTTATTACTAACAGATAAATTATTAAACTCAATGCAGTCTTTTTTTATTCTATTTTGAATAATTTTTTTCTGATTTTTATCTGCAACATCTATTAGTGCCATTATTTATTAGATATGGAATTCGCCTATGACTCATGAGTTGACAGAGTCAAGGAATTTATAGATTTATCAAAAGTTTTATCAAATTCTTCTTCTTCATCTTTTCTACTTCCGGCAGCATGCTGAGCACTAGTTCCTTTCAGGGACGCTTTGTAATCTGATTGAGATGTGTTTGATTTCTGTTTAGATTTAGTTTGTTTTTGTTTTTTGTTATATTTTTCTATGTTGTTTGATTTTTTATTATGTTTAATTAATGTTTCACCAGTGAGAAATTTTATTTGATTCCTAATTGTATTTTCACCAATTTGATTCTGTTTGGCAAACTCTTTTAAGGTAATATTTTTAGAAGTCGGGTCTCCTTTTTGTGCTAAAAAATTTAGTGCTAATTGTCTTGATCGCATATTATTTAAATTCTTAACTGATGGAATACTAGACTCTGTTAACGTGTAATCTTTTTTAATTATTATGTTTATTGAGTATCTGTATACAAAATACTTAATCACTTTAACAATATCTATTTATTTTAACCTTATACGTATTTCGGCATGTTTACATGCCATTGTCAAAGGTTATATGAAAGTAAACAGTTAGTGTTGTTATAGCAATAGAACTTTTTTACTTATCTTGGTAATCGTCTGCAGATGACTTGATTTCTTATTCCAAAATGTCCAGTAGAGGAGAATTTAAGAGATCAATTTGCTCATTCATTAACGGTACAGTTTTTAAATGTTTGTGAATTTCAAAAGCTTCTAGTATATCTAACTTACGTTTATCATCACAAAAGTGTAAACATTTTATGGTGTTATTAGATGTCATTGAATGATTTTGTTAAAAGTAAAAATCAGAAATATGGAATTGGATACATGTGTTATGACTGTAAAAAAAGACAAAATGATAAATTTACTTGTAATATATGTTTTATGGATGTACCGAAACGGTATAAAAAAAGACATTTCAAAAATATATGGCATGAAAAATTAGAAAAATATATTAACGACTTAAAGGGATAAATTGATCCATAAATGTTTTGAATAATTTTTTCTCTAATAAATGGAGATACAGAAAGATCAACTTCTTAAAATGAGTCTTGAGGAAATTGTAAAACTTACTAAAGAGGATTTAAAAAAAGTGGGTGAGATAATTGAACAAATTAATAAAGATATCCCGTCCTCGAGTTCAGCAAAGCCTCATGATGAATCGTCTTTGATGAATAAATATTTTTTAACACCACCGTCAGATAATAAGATTGTACTAAATAAACTAAGTTTAAAAAAATTAAAAACCATTGCAAAAAGGCTGGGCTTAAAAAACTATTCGCAGTACAACTCTAAATTCTAAAAGAAGAGCTCAATGCTGGCGACTGGTTTAATAAATTGAATAGACTCAATATTAAAAAATTAAAATCAATTGCTGAAAAACTAGACCTAAAGATAAAGCAAAATAGTAAAAAAACAGATCTAGTGAATCGAATTTCGGATAATGTAAACAATGAAAATTTAAATACACTTCTCAACGAAATCGGATCGCAAAGATTAGAGGAATTATTAAATGAATCCATGTCAAAAAACGAGTCGACTCAGAATAAATCGATAAAAGAATTAAGAAAAATTGCCAAAGAAAAGAATATTAAAGGTTACTCAAAAATGAAGAAGGCAGAATTATTACAGAAAATTCGGTCTAAAAGCCCTCGTGAGCGGCCTTTTGCATTCGAAGATGATTATTTTACAGAACTTTCAAAAAAGCCTAAATTTAAAATAATAGAAACAAAAGCTGAATACACCAAAAAATGGAAGAAACATAAAGTTTACTATAAAATTATACTATTAAAAGTCCGAGTCCCATCTTTCAGACATAATTATGAAAAAAATTACTATCATTAGAAAGGGTTTGAATGATATGATTAAAACAGTAAAAGGGAAAACTAATTTCAAAGAAAGAGATTTATTAAATATAGTAGTTAATCACAATGATCTTTGGTCCCCTATTTCCACTGGGTTATCATGAACTTCTGATATTGATAATTTATTAAACAAAATTCAAAGTATCTTAACTTCAAATCAAGATTTAGATATATACGGTTGTACATTTCATGCAGAAGTTGTTAATATGCCTAGAGGTGCTACTAATGCGAAAAGATTATTAAATATAGCAGAAGACTCACGAACAAAGAAAAGTATAACACAAATAAAAAATAAAGATAGATTATGTTGTCCAAGAGCTGTTATTGTTGGATTAACTTATCATACAAATATTGTATTCGGTAAGGAATATGATCATAATGATATAAGATATATAAGAATGGGAAGAAATTAACAAAAAACTTTAGCTCAAGAGCTATGTAATCAACTTGGAGAATATAATAGAAATTATTATACTTTAGATGATATTGCAATATAGAAAAAGTATTAAATATTCAAATAAAAGTCGTAGCAGCCGAATGCTTTAATTCCATAATATATTCGGGGCCTGAAAAAGATGTAAAAATATATTTATATAAAAATGGAAATCATTTTGATACAATCAATAGTATGACAGCTTTCTATGGTCAATCTTATTATTGTGAAAAATGTGATACACCATATCAAGACAAAGATAAACATAAATGCAAAACGAAGGATAAAATATGCATAATGTGTTTTCAGTCTAATCACAAAGAAGACTCTGCAAAAAGAATATATTGTGAAAAATGCAATAGATACTGTTTTAATCAAGAATGTTTACAAAATCATTCTGAAGTTTGTGAAAAATTTTACAAATGCTTAAATTGTAATAAAATACTCAAAAGACGTGATAAAATGGCTGATGCAGGTAACAAAATGATTGAAGAAGGCAATAAAATAATTGAAAAAGGAAATAACAAGATTAATATGTTTACCGGCAAACGTTGCCCAGAGAAGGGGATGATTCAAAAGGGTAATCAAATGATTAAAGAATGTAATAAAATCATAGAAGATAGCAGTAAAGAACACAGACGTGGGTGGGAAAAATGTAGAAATTGTTATAAGGAGGTTGAAATACTAAAACATAAATGTTATATGCAGTGGAAACGGCAAAAAGGTGGAATATGTGAAACAACAATGAAAGACGGTGATAAAAAATACAAAGTAAAAGGTTGTAAAAATTGTGATAGAAAAGGTTGTACAGTAACTTTTCCTGATAAAACAAACAAAAGAGCAAAATATCACATTTATCAATGTAAAGAAAGTAAAAATTGTGTTAAAATACCAAGAAAGGACGAAAACGGTTATCAATGTCTTAATTGCGGATGTTTATTTAATACAACTAAATGCACTTACACACAAAAATATTTATTCTTTGATTACGAGGCAATGCAGGAAACGGGGACTCATGAACCTAATTTAGTTATAGCTCATGATTTTTACGGTAATGTTGATTCCTTTATAACCAACGAAGATTTCTGTAAATGGTTAATTTCTAGAGATCATAAAGGATACACAGCTATTGCACATTATGGAAAAGGTTATGATTCTTACTTTATTCTAAAATATTGCGTTGAAAACGGTATTAAACCTTTCTGCATATATAATGGATCTAAAATAATGTTAATGGAAATAAAATCAATTAATTTAAGAATTATTGATAGTAGTAATTTTGTTCAAGGACCTTTAAAAAACTTCCCCAAAACATTCGGTCTAAAAGAACTTAAAAAAGGTTATTTTCCACATTTTTTCAATACAACAGAAAATCGGTACTATATTGGAAAAATACCTGATACAAAATACTATGGTGTTAATTCTATGAAAATAAAAGAAAGGCAAGAGTTTTTAGAATGGCATAAACAAAAAAGAAAAGAAAATTATTTGTTTGGTTTAAAAAAAGAACTTTATGAATATTGTAATTCTGATGTAAATATATTAAGAAGAGGATGCCGTGAATTAAGGAAACAGTTTCTAGAAATCGCTAATATAGATCCTTTTACATACATTACAATTGCTGGTGTTTGTATGGCTATATATAGATCAAAATATATTAAGAAAGATACAATTGCAGTTGTTGATAATCTGAAAAAAGATCAATATTCTCAACAATCAATTTCTTGGTTGAATAGTTTTCAGAATCAAAATATAAAACACGCATTAAACGATGGTGAAGTAAAAATATGTGGATCAAAAGTTGATGGCTTTGATGAAAAGACTAATACAGTCTATCAATTTCACGGTTGTTTTTGGCATGGTTGTACAAAATGTTATAGTTCAGATTTTATTAATAATAAGAATAAAACAACTATGGAAGATCTTTATGAACAAACAATAGGAAGAAGTAAGCAAATAACAAAGGCTGGTTATAATTTAATAGAAATGTGGGAATGTAATTGGACTAAATCTAAAGAATATAAAGAAGAAATGAAACAAATTAAAAACAAATATAAAGAAATTGAAGAACTTAATTCTAGAAATGCATTCTTTGGGGAAAGAACTAATGCAACAAAATTGAAAGTTAAGGGAAAGAAAATGAAATATATAGATATTTGTAGTTTATATCCAACAGTACAATGTTATGATGATTATCCAGTTGGATATCCTACTAAAATATTCAAACCTCCTACGTATAATTCAAATTGGTATAGTTTAATAAAATGTGCAGTTTTACCACCAAGAGGTTTGTATCACCCCGTTTTACCTGTTAAGAATAAATCCAAATCTGGCGATGAAAAACTAACATTTCCATTATGTCAATTGTGTGCAAAATTAAATAATCAAAAAGATAAATGTACTCATACAGAATCTCAAAGAATTATCAGAGGAACCTGGTGTACAAACGAGGTAGAAAAAGCAATTGAAAAAGGATACAAAATAATAAGAATTGATGAAGTTTGGCATTTTCCAAGAAAATCATCATATTTGTTTAAAGAATATGTGAAAGCATTTATGAAAATTAAATTAGAAACAAGTCCGTGGCAGGATGATTTTGAATCAGAAGAAGAATATAGAAAATCTGTAAAAGAAATTCTACGTATTGAATTGGGTGAAATAGAAAATAATCCTGGAAAGAGGGCTGTTGCAAAAATATGCTTAAATTCCTTATGGGGTAAATTTGGTCAAAGACAAAATATGGGTGCAACAGAATATGTTACAGATGTTAAAAGGTTTTATGAAATTTTATTAGACGACAAACTTGATAATATACATATCAATGAATTAAACGAAAATATGCTACAAATTGATTACAAGTATAAAGGTTGCTATGTAGAAAATGATTTCAATACCAATATATTCATAGCTGCTTTTACAACTGCCAATGCAAGGCTAAGATTGTACGAAATGTTAGACAAATTAGAAGAAAGTGTAGTATATTATGATACAGATAGCATTGTATATATAGATAATGGAAAAAACACTGTTAAAACAGGATGTCTATTGGGAGATTGGACCGATGAATTAGGTAAGGACATATGGATTGTTGACTGGGTATCAACAGGTCCAGCTGGTCCAGAGTCAAAGACGAACAAAGACAGAAAAACCAGTACACAATATCATCAAATTACCAGAAATACTAAAACTAAAGAACTTTTAAATAAAATAGAAACAAAAAAATTTGGTTTTGTTTATGACAAGAGAGTTATTCTAGAAAACTTTGATACAATACCGTTTGGATATTAATTAGACAAAAAAGAAATTAAAGTAGAATACTGAGTGATGCAACTTAATATCTCTCTTATTAAACATTATTAAAAAATATTTCGGTTATGTAAATGGAAGGTAACATAATTATAAATTTGAAAGAGAATGGAATATCTACAGTTTGTTGCATATCAAATGACGAAGAAATTCTGTTTGATCTGACAGAAGGTGAAGAAGTTGAATTGTTGCGAAAAATTGCTGTCACAAAGTTATCTCCAGAAGAAGTGAAAGAACATGTGCATAAATTCTTAAAATTTGTTTAAAATTGTTATGAAATGGCATATTATTGTACTTTTTTAAAAACAAAGCAATTTCATAGGAATGTTATTTATCAACATAAAAGCTGCTCGATTTGATTTTACTGCATGCAACGTATGCAACTATTTATACATACAAGTGCGCGCGTCTCTTGTTGGTCTTGTTGGGACGCATTCAGGGTCCAGACACTCTTATGGAGAAAAAATTTTTGCAATTCAGCAATTTTGTAACTTACAACCAATCAAGAGAAGGCAGCAGCAACTTAAAAAGGTGTTGATTCAAGATAAGCTAAATGTGTGTATTCATAAGCGTAACATATGGAAATCATAATGCATTGATTTGTACGACTAAAAAATACATTCTTTTTGTAAAATAGTAAAGAAACAAGTAAGTAAATCAATAAAATGAATATAAATAATACTTACACTTGTTTATTGGGAGACTATCAATTAATAATGGGGAAAACTTGTAAGTTTATTCATGAATTTAAATGGAACGCCACTGCAATACGTTGATGACCCACTGCTATTCTAGGCCGCTGTGAATTATATAGTTTAAATATGAACTGCGCCATCCTAAAACAAGTTTAGTATTTGAATTTTCCCGCTTCCATTGAGTCACCGAGTCATTTGTAACTTACAACCAATCCAGAGATGGCGCTGGACACTGTGTTTCGTTTTTTATACAGAAGTGTCGCTTCTATTAAGCGCTTATATTTTCTATGGACGCATTTCATTTTCGTGAACTGTCAATATGCTGTCAATTCTGGTAGTTTTTATTTTTATTTTATTTTATGTTGGATGAACAAGCAGAGGTAACAATAAGACTGCACCAGGGTGTTAATCTGGTGTTTCTAAACCGAAATGGCCAAGTCCTTTTTTGGTCTTTATGATGCGGATATAGAAGGGTTCGATGATGGTGAACCAGATTCCGATGAGGACAATGATCAACCAACACTAACTGCAACGCTGACAATTTACCGAGGAGCGCAAAGTTTAATATTGGAGTTTGGTACCTTGTTGGAAAAAAGGAGCTTCATAACAGCACTGAATGAATTTTTAGAGTTAAGGTGAGAAAATACATAATATATAATAGGTTTATTCATTATGTTTTATTCTTTTTCTAGAAGAGGAACCTCGTCTGATTCAGGAACATCAACATTAGCAAATTAAAAATTAAATAATTAAATTAAAAACTTTTTTGTATGAATCAAAACATTAAGTAAAATCAGTTGTTGATAATTCGTTTGTCTAACGGTCTATTCTATTGTCTGTGGTTGAAGCATAAATGTTCAAAATTAAAAACAGGGTAAAATCGCATATAATGATAATTTATTAATAACTACAGTTTTTCCATCAATTTTTTTTAAAAATCGTTATCTAGATGAGTTTGTATAGCATGCCTGCTACCTTATAAAACAGGACAGGACTGTGAATTCGCTTCGCTGATAAGGACCTTGTCCGAATTTGTTTGGCCGAAACCGTATTCATTTTTTTGCTCAATTAGCCCAATAGAAAAATAGGGCACAAAAGCGAATTTTAACTTTAAAACAAAAGTACCTTGAAGAACGGGGTAGATTTGATAAAAAAATGGTGTGTGCTGAACAAGGCCATATAGTTTTGCTTTTTTAAAAATACCTTTGAAAACAAGGTCAAAATGCTTAAAGAAACAAAGTGTTCTGAAGGGGCCTTATATGTTTAATTTTTTATTAAAATTTTGTCCAATGGGTTGATTTCTAGAATCATTAAATTTGAACTGTTGTGCTGAACAGACCCATCTACATGAGTTTGTATAGCATGCTTTTAAATTATATCTTTAAAAACAGGGCAAAATCATTAAAAAAACAAAGTGTTCTGAAGGGGCCTTGCTAGTAGTTAGAATTTTCCCATTGAATTAAAATAAAGAAACTGATATGGATAGATAAATCGCAAAGTCTGATCTGTTTCTATATGAGGCCGAAACTGCTTCTACTAAGGCATGTGAGGCTGCAACCGGTACTAAACAGGATCGCGTGTATGCAGGCAACGCTAATTTTGGCCTCGTCCATCGCTGTTAAGATTTACGAAAAATTTCATTTTTCTCTAAAGTCAAATGAACAGACTCACTAAAATCCAGCCTAGAACATTTATGACTTTTTTAATCGTTTTGTGTAATTTGCAGCGTTTGTTTCAATGGAACAGAAAATTGATTAAGAATAAGAGAAAAATTGTGTAGTGGTCTTAACGGCGTCCTTTGACCCTTTTGGAGAAAATGTTTCAATACTTTTATAAGCTTTAGTTAGCGTGGGGCATTTTTAATTGAAAGGTAATAGAATTTTCCCATTGAATTAAAATAAAGAAGCTGATATGGATAGATAAATCGTTTGTTTCAATGGAACAGAAAATTAATAAGGAATAAGAGAAAATTTGTGTATTGGTCTTAACGGCGGCCTTTGGCCCTTTTGGAGAAAATGTTTCAACACTTTCATAAGCTTCAGTTACCGTGGGGCATTTTTAATTAAAAGATAATAGAATTTTCCCATTGAATTAAAATAAAGAAACTGATATGGATAGATAAATTATTTAAAAATTTTAATTTAATTTTCGCTTTTTGTTTAAAATGTTCTGGACACTTTTTATTATTTAACCATTTTATTTTAACTTTTGCTTTATTTTTAAAATTCTCTGGATACATTTTATTATTTAATAATTTTAATTTAAATTTAGTCTTATTTTTAAAATTCTTCTTTATATTAGTTAAAAATTTCATTTTAAATTTCGTATTATTTTTAAAACTCTTCAAGTATTTTATATTATTTAATATTTTCATTTTGGTCTTCCTTTTATTTTCTATCCACGAATAATTCTTCTCTTCTAAAAATTTTTCCTTTTCCTTTACTTTATTTTTTATTTGATTTTCATCCTCACTTATTTCGAGATCTTCATAATTTGATTTTGTGTTATTTATTTCGTCACAAGTTGTATTCTTTTCTTTATATTTACTTTTATTTAAATTTATTTCATTTTTATTTAATGATTCCTCCAAGTCTGGTTCTTCTTTTGATAAATCTTGATGTTGCTTAAAAATTTCTGTTTTATCCCCCTCTGGGTAAATTAATATTTCGCACTCCTTTTCTCCTTCCTTAATATTTGAGGATAATTCTTGATACTCATTAACATTTAATTTTGATTCATTTATTATGACTTCTGGTAGTAATCCTTCTTTTATTTCATTAATTTTAATATTATCATTCTGTTCTTTATTTAAAAATGGAAATTTGATGTTTTTGTAAATCAGACAATCCTCTTCAATAATCATACCGTGATATTCTAAAAAATCGCTTCCAAGCACCATGTCGACAATCATGTCCGGAACAATTAATAGTTTTGCAGATAGTTCTACTTCATTGATACTTAAATCACAATCCAACCTTTCCTCAATACGACCAAACTTCACTTTATTTTCATCTATTATATTATCCCCCCCTATTATTATAATATTATTCTCCAATAATTCATAATTATTAACAACGACGTCTTCACTTATAAGTGATAATTCATTCCCCATCTTTATTATTGTAACAAATTCAATATTAATTCAATCTAAGTCGTATTGAAGGTAAATTAATTAAATCATTTTTATCTGTATTATTCCATTTTTTTTCTGCTTCCATATTTAATTCTTTATTTATCTCCACATGATCTGTCTCCACTTCTTGTTCTAATTTCTTATTTATTTCTTCCACATTACCATAATTGTTGTCTAATTTTTCTCCTAATTTAATGAAACTTTCTTCTAAATTCTTTTCCATTCTTCCAAAATCATTCTTAACATCTTTATTTGTATTTTCTATTATTTTATTTTTATCCTTCGATTCCTCACTTATCTCCTCAATTTTCTTATGAGTATTTTCATTACTATCCTTCAACTCTTCAATTTTTTTATTTATTTCTTCCTTACTCTCTTTATTAGTATCTTCAATTTTTTTATTTGCATCTTCTATTATTTTAGTTGTATCCTTCGATTTCTCACTTGTCTCCTTTCCCCAATTATCTATGTCTTTGTTCCACTTATCCATCTTTTTAGCATTTCCTTCATCATCTTCATCATTTCCAGTTCTTCCCTTTTCTTGTCTGATTCCATTTTTGTTTTCTTACTCCTACTCCTCTTTTTCTTTTTAACTATTTGAAACTCTTCTACTTTTTTACTTAAATCGCTGTTATCCCAGAATGTTTTAATTTACCCCACATAAATTATATTATAACCCCAATTATTTTTTAATTAAACATCAACTTTAATTAAACAAAATTTAACCCTTCAATTATACATAAATAACCCAATCGAGCCCCACGTTGCTTGGCGACATAAATAGATGCTGTGTTTATGGATTTTACAAAAAATCCATACATTTTAAATTTCTGAAATACTTAAAAGCCCCACGTTGGGATCGTCATAAATAGATGCTGTGATTATAGATTTATTAAATTCATAAAGAATTTAAATTTTAAATTAATATTAAATAGCCCCACGTTGGTTAAGCCCATAAATAGATGCTATGATAATAGATTTTTGGAATAAAATCTATTTATTTTAAAATTTGAAAATAATTAATTTTTGTAATATTTGAAATATTATTTAAATTGGCCCACATTAGCTAGCTCAGTAATATAATTACATAAATGCTGTATATTATAGATTTTAATTTATTTCTATGAATATTTATCCTTTTGGAAATTATTATATTTAATAAAATCAATAAACATATTTGCCCAAAACAATCTAGAAGTATAGGAATTTTTCTAAGCATGAGACTCTTATTAAATTTTAAATATGTAAATACTAGATTGAAATAATTTCATGTTGTATTTAATCTCAGGGATAAATTTAAATTCTTGAAATTTACGTAGCTTCACTATTTTCGAAAGGGTTAAATTAAAATTTGACATGAATTTTTCCAGAATACCACCTACTAAATTTATACACAAATACATCACTATAAAAACAACATTTAAAATTTTGTATACATCTTACAATAAATAAAACAACGTTCTTTATTGAAGCAAAACGAAATTTATTACTTAGCTTTTGACGACATTTTTTTTCTTTGGAGTTCGGGATACCGGATACTTGCATTTCAACAATAAAATCTACTGCGCATTTTCCTGGAATGTTCGGGACCCAACTTGCTGTTGTAAACTTGTGTTCATTCTTCCTGTGCATTCGAACCGATGATGATACATGCTGTTTTTAAAATTTATTTACTATTTAACAACACTGGTAAGTTCATATTATTCTTTCCTTAAATTTTTTTTATTAGTTATATCACTGTTTGTTATTTTAAATTTAGTTTTTATTTTCCGTTGAATTTTTAATAATTTGAATATTTAATTTAATTTCAAAAGAATCAATTAATTCCATTTTAAATCACTGATTAAAATTTTTTATTTTTATCTTTTAGATTTGATATTAAATCACGAAGAAAATCATCTGGTTAGGATAGACGCCGATTTCAAACTTTTTACTACGCCACCAATTATTTCTCGGGTACTGACGCTTCCAATTTACTGTATTTTAAATCGCCGATAAATTTTTAAATATTTGATAGTTATTCAAATTTTTCTTCAATAACCAAAACACATTATTAACTTTGATTACAACACTTTTTATTTACATAATTGAACAAATTTACACTAATTACTTAAATTTAACGTGAGCTAATTACTAACACGTCCCACGCTATCAAAATTCTTACCGGAAGCTCTCTATAAAATTTTAATCTCGAAACCCTGATAAATTACAAACTAGATCAAAATGTGCAAAAATGGACCTTATGACCACCATACATACAGATTAACCGGAAACAATTATAATTCTCATTGTTTTACAAATTTTAATCTCGACACCAGCGACCATATTTCTCAATAATTTCCAAATTTCACCCCTAATCACCTGTTACATAAATGTCAATTTCTTATATTGTGGAAATACGATAAAATTAATCAAGTTGTTTTTATTTCAAAATTTAGTTTTAATTTAGGTTACTATAGAGATAAGGGAGGGCTGTAAAAATAACATCGAAGTGAGGAGACGTAAATTTGTAACGCTCCCAAATAAATGTAAAAAGTTGTGTAAATATTACAACTATTAATTAAAAGTTTTTGCCTGTTAATAAGACAGTGTTTACTTGAAGTCAAGTGTGGTAAAGTCCAATTCAACGACGAAAAAGGTATTAGAAAAAATTCTATAAAAAGAAAACAATTGTGTTGACATCGAAAGCTGAGATGACAAGTTGCCAGGATAATGTGATTCTTCCATTGCAAGAAATGACATAGATAAATTTAATTTTAAATGTCATACTAAGTTCACAACTGGAGACTGAAGATTAAGACGACGCGAAGTAAGCAGAAGATAATTAATATAAAGAAGAGAAAGGACGACCTACATAGAGTTAGGAGCTGCAGAAAATAAGGTACTGTGTTAAAAGAAAAGAAATAAAGCTTTGTTATATAATTTAATTTTATTGTCAAAAAATTGTTTTGTATTAAATGTAAAAGATTATGCATGAATGTTTAACGTTATTTTAAAAAGAAAGAACCAAGGTCTTGCAATTAAAAGGGAAGCCACGTTTTGCTGTCAATACAAGTAAAAGAACCCTGAGAATTTGAAAGAGTACTCAAGCCGAGGTAATAAAATAGATCAATTTGTAATAAAGTTTATTTAAATCACTAATTTCCACAAGTGTGGGGTATTACATAGCATCTATTTATTTCGCCATCAACGTGGGGCTGCTAGAAAACCAGTTGAGATAAGGTAAGGTCAGATAAGGTGGTAAGTTTTAGTATATAAAATGCTAGGATATGGAAACTAGAAGTAGGAAATCAAAAAGGGAAGAAAATACGAGCGAATTAATGGAAAGTGTAGATAGTGGTGAAGTAGAGGGGAGAAATAATAATGAGGCAGTAGAAATAGATAAAGTTGAGGAATTGGTTAATGAAAGAGAAGATAATAGGAACTTAGAACAGAACGAAATAGAAGAAATGATTTCTGGGGTAGAGTCAGATGGCGAAGATGAGGAAATTTCCTTGAAGGATTTGATGAGACTTATAAAAGTTACAAGTAGGGATACGAAAAATAGTATCAAAGCTAGTTTTAATGAGTTAGGTATGAAGTTGGAGAAAAAAATGGAGGAAAATAATAAAGAACTTGAGGAAAAGATTGGTTGGGTAAATAGGAGATGCGAAGATGAGAATAGAGAAATTAGAAAGGAGATGGTAGAAATGTGCGGTAAAGTAAGGGAGGAAAATAGTGTTGAGATAGGAATAAAAATAGATGAATGTGAGAGTAGGTTAGATGATAAAATAAAGACAATAACTACAGATATATGGGAAAATAAAGAAATTTATGAAAGAAAAATAATTGATGTAGAAAATGGACAACAGAGTTTAATTAATAAAGTAGAAAAAGTAGATAAAGAGCTTAAAAGTAGAATGGGCGAAGTAAGAGTAAGGGATGCTGGTGTATTATTTAGAAAGAATTCAGAAACAGCTGGATACTATTATGATGACATCTTAGAAAAGGGAATTATAAAAGCTTCAATGAGGGGTGAAGCAGAGGCTTGGTATAGAACAAAAGAATTTGAATATAAAAATTTTGAGGAATTTAAGGTAGGATTTTTAGAAACATATTGGGGAATGAAGGATCAGAGTTTGGTTAGACGAGAATTAAATGGGGGAAGATTCAACAGCAGAGGAGAAATTAGTAGGGAGAGATATGCCCTTAATAAAATATTTTTATTTAAACAGTTAGATGAGTTACAAGACAGTAGTACAATAATAAGAGTGTTAGCTGACCAATTTGAGGGAGCAATTGCTAACAAAGTAATTATAGATGATATTAAAAACTATGATCAATTTTTGAATGTATTGAGAGCATACGATCACAGAGATCAAGTTCAGGTTTATGATAGGCAACGAGGGTACAATTATGTAGAGAGAAATCAAAACTACAATAAAAATCAACAACAATATAACAGCAAAGAATTTTATAGGCCCGAATATCAACGACATCAGGGTGGAAGTAATAATTTTAATACGGCTAACAATAATTATAATCGATACTCACAACAAAATAATGGAATGGAAAACCAACACGAAGAAAAAAGCGCGGGAAATTCAGTACAACATAAAGTGAGCATTCCACCAACTACGGCGCCGTATGAGACGGTTCGTCAAATTCTGTACGTTGACGTGTAGTATATGGTCAGTCCACCTGATGCAGTTAAAGTAGGTGCATCAAAAATATTAAATTATTTTTATTACTTAAGTGAATGCAAGTTTTGATAAATTATATTATTATAGTCTGGATTTTTTGTTATTGATAACGACAGATCCTTGATGCTGTTGCAAGGTCGATTTAGCAGGTCTCACGGAGTTTGTCATAGAATGCTGACTTTCAACAACTGCATCATTTTCTGGAGCTTCATCACCCTCCCTCTCACTATCCTGAATTTCACTTTGGGATTCTTCCATTTGCGTGTTATCCATTTGCGACTGGTCTAGCTGAGAATTTGAACCGTCTTCATAACTATCAACAGTTTCCCTGAATTCAATATACGGTACAAGAAAGAGCATTAGGTCATAATAAACCCATTTCTTTTTTTTTCCGCCTGCTGTACCAGTTTTGAAGGTGTTTGCAATGCGATAGTGTTTGATAAAAGTATCACGCAAAGTACGCCACCTCTTTTTCAAATTATCGATATCTGCAATTTAACAATGTGTTTTTTAAATATTGTATCCCATATCATTTCAGATTTTGATATTAATATTGATAATGCATTTCAGATTTCTAGCAACAGGAATGTCCTTTCGAGCAATAGCTTTTAGTTGCCGTATTAGAGAAACAACTGTAAATAAGATTGTAAAGGACACTTGCATTGCCATACGCAAGAATCTTCTCCCCATTTATATTCCAAAAATAAGCACGGAAATGTGGAAAAACATTCGTGACGGCTTTTATCGAAAATGGAATATGCCAAACTGTGTAGGGGCAGTAGATGGCAAACCTGTGACTATATTTGCACCTAGCCATTCTGGATCAGCTTTCTTTAATTATAAAGCCAGCTTTTCAATTGTCTTAATGGCCGTTGTAGACGCTGACTATAAATATACTATGATAGATGTTGGGTCATATGGATCCAATAGTGACGGTGGGATTTTTGCAAATTGTACTTTTGGAAAAGCGTGTTAAGTAACGATCAGAAATTGGCAGTGCCACAAAAGAATACTCTTCCACATTCGGATGTTTCATTGCCTTTGGTTTTGGTTGCAGACGAAGCATTTCCTCTGAGAGAAAATATGTTAAGACCGTTTCCCGGAAGAAATTTATCTGATCGTGAACGGATATTTAACTACAGATTATCAAGAGCAAGACGAGTTGTCGAAAATGCTTTTGGTATTACTGCTCATGTTTGGAGAATTTTATTAAAGCGAATAGAAGTTAATGTTGATTATGCTAGTATCATAACAGTAGCATGTTGCATTCTGCACAATTTTATCCTCACAGAAAGTTCGAACAATGACACTTCAGCAGATGCAAGCATACCGAATAATTTAAATAGATACACATTAATAGATAATCATTGTGTAGACAATGATAATAACCGATATGCAAGGCCAACAAGACATGCTATGGACATTCGTAATCGGTTTGCCGACTGGTTTAGTTCTCCTGCCGGGGAAGTCCCTTGGCAGTATGAGGCTATTCAAAAATAGGTATTGCCTTTTTGTTATAATAGTATGTAAAGATACAATAAATATATTCTACAGTAATAAAACTGTATACCTTCTATTTTTCCTTGCCCACATTTTTCCACGCATTTTCTCGAGCATTATTGCTTTTGTACTCCGATAATGTTTTGTCGTAAATTATGGAATTATTTTCCACAGCACAAATAAGACGCTCTTCTATTCCCATTATCACCAAAAATTCCTATGGGAGTTGTACTTATACGAAAATCTGTAGTTGACGCACAGAACGATACGTTTCAACTGATAAATATTTTACTCGGAACAGCGCTGCACTGCGCCGTGCTGCACCGCACTGAGTGGAATGACGTCTATTGTTAAACATATGAGTCAAACCCTACGCAGCGCTGCATTACGACGCTCCGGCGATCCGTCGTACGGCGCCGTAGTTGGTGGAATGTTCGCTTAACAGGGGCAGGAGGAGGCCCATCAAAAAAACAAGATTTAAGTGACAGAGAGGAACGACTTTTGGCAATCCTTTCGAAAGTTGTAATAGTGGGCATGGAACTTCCAGAAGCAGGCTTAGGGTTAAATATTACACCTGTACAGGAAGTAATTCCGCTAGATGTGGCAGCTTATGCTACAGATTTTAATGAAGAACAGGTAGGTTATTTTAATTTAATATGGGCCAAAACATTAACCCAATTATTTCAGATGGCATATGATCTACTTATCGTTGATCTATCGACAGACTGGGCTACTACAAGTGATGCTGTAGGGTGTAGCAGTTACCCAAATTTAATTCCTGAAACCCAAGTGACAGGTCTTCGAGCGAACAAAAATTCTGCTGGAAGCTCGACACCTACAGTGAATATTGTAGAACAGCTTCCCTTGGGAAGATCCACCCCTCTAAATAGTGATGCTAAAAACAGTACAAAACGACGCCGTGTAAGTGCAGCTGCCGTATTGGTTGCTAAAAGAAACGAAGGAATTGAAAAATTGGTGGAATCCAATAACAATATTGCTGCTGCTAATAGATACCTAGCAGATTCTATAAAATCGAATCGAGTTGTTTAAAGTTTTATCCTTTCCATTTAATTTTTTTTGTACCTACCCAGACAGCACAAGATATCTATTGAATATGAAATTTATGATCCTATTTTTCATATCACATCTGTCTTTCAGGGAATATTACATAGAACTCTCCAAAATATTCCTTCACTTTATATATTAAAATAATATGCTACGTATATGCTCGAGTACGTTTCCTTTCATATGAAACGCGTATGTTCCTAAGCTGTAAGATATCTTTTCAAGAATGTAAATGTCCGTCATATTCTAGGAATATTCTGCGTACCTTCAAAAAAACTGTTATTGTGTAGTGCCATCTTTCGGTATCGTATATAGTAATCTATAGAAAATTACTCTACCGATATTTAAAACAGAAATATATCGTGATCGTGAGTAAGCCTTGTGCCGTGTATGTTTTGTGCCAAGCTCTATTTTCCCGCGCGACGAATGTGTATTGCAGTGTTTGTTATTTTTGTAATTGAATTGTATAAAAGAAAACTTGAATAGGTAAGGTATAGTATGTTTATCAGATGCATATGCATTAGTAGTTGTAGTAATATATAACAACTATAAATGTTGAAGAATTTTAGTAGGTATGTATAACCCTAACCTCAATTAATAACATTTGAGTTTAATTTGTAGTAGGAAAACACTAATATAAGTTACGATTTTGTTTTATGTAACAATTTATTCATTTGCCGTTAGTATAGAATCTAATAGGCATATAAAGGCAAATAAAAAAGCGAACCGTTTGCATTAATTAGTAATTCAAGCGAGTGTAATGTAGAACCTATTTTAGATACTACTGTAAGTAAAAACAAATGCGAAACGGTGCAACCGATAGTTAATTACGTTGATTCTACGGTTTTGACTAATAACAAAATTGCCAATCTAGACATAAGTTCTGTTGAAGATAATATGCATCATGTGAATCTTCCACAAGAATTAATTAATACTTCTGTTGAAGCTGTTATCAGGGATGAATGTTATTCACACAACAGAGAGCAGTTTATTACTACAAATAAATCAGACGATAATTTCACGGATAAATTAAAACATTGGGCAGTAGACAATAAAATATGTCAATCAGCTTTAAATGGTCTCCTGACCATTTTAAGAGAAAGTGGTGACTTGAAGACTTACCGAAGGATGCGAGAACTGTATTGGCTACATGCCGAGAAACAACAACACGTGAAGTTAAACCTGGTTATTATTGTCATCTGGGAATTGAAAAATCAATCCAAAAATTTTATAAGTGGCAAACTGAAATCCGTTGATCAAATTGAAGTTGCTTTTAATATTGATGGATTACCAATCAGTAACAGATCTGGTAGTCAGTTTTATCCAATTTTGTGTATTGTATGGGGCTTTGAAAATGTTCAAAACGTTCTATTAATTGGCGTATATCATGGAAATCAAAAACCTTCAAATTTTTACAATTTTTTAGAAGAATTTGTTGACGAATGTGTATATTTGTCAGAAAACGGTATCAGAATTATAAATAAAACTGCCGTATTTAGGTTAAAATTTATGCTTTTTGATGCCGTTGCAAAAGCGAGTGTATTGTACATAAAGGGTACTCCTCCTGCACAAAGTGTACTGAAGAAGGAGAACATATAAATGACAGAATCTGTTTTCCAGAAACATCTTTTACTCAGCGAACAAATTACAGTGTTAGAAGTAAAACTGATCAAAATTATCATACAGGTGAAACAGCTTTAGTAAAAATCCCCGATTTTGATTTGGTTGCTGACATTCCATTGGATTACATGCACTTAATATGTCTGGGGGTAGTAAAAAAATTTCTTGTAGGTACTTGGGTATTTGGATCGCCACCTCATAAATTTTCTTCTAAGGAAGTAATAGCAGCGACTGAAATAGCTACTCGTTTTGTTGAATACATTCCATCTTTTGTTCGAAGACCACGAAGTTTCGCTGAAAGTAAAAGGTGGAAAGCAACTGAATTTCGAATGTTTTTATTATACACGGGTCCCATCATTTTAAAATCATTGCTTTCGAAATCAAAATATGAGCATTTTTTGTTACTGCATGTGGCAATTACAATTCTTATTTGTCCTTCATTTTCGGAATATTATGATTATGCAAATTCCTTATTAATTTGTTTTGTACAAAAAACCAAGGATATTTATGGTGTACATTATCTATCACATAATATGCATAATTTACTACACCTTGTAGACGATGTCAAGAGATTTGGTCCATTAGACAGATTTAGTAATTTCTCCAGTGAGAATTTTTTACATAGTTTAAAAAATCTTATTAGAAAAGGTGAAAAACCTCTGCAGCAAATAATTAGAAGAATTTCAGAAGGTAGTCTAAGGTTTGGGATAAGCATACAAAACATCATTATTTTGAATTGTTTAGTCATTAATATTGAACTGCATGTGAATTTAGGAAGCTATTAACTGTAGTTGAGACAATCATTGAAAAGGTGGAGAGTAGGTATGTACCTTTTTTTACATTTTAGTTATTTTTACCTATCTAATAGATTGAGCATATAACCTCTTTTTTTTAAATTTGATTTTAGAACAATGCCTGGCTGGCAGGTGGTGAAGTTTATGGAAGATAGAGTGGAAGATGAAACGGTAGAAGTAGTGCCATGTTCCTGGATAATACTTGAAAATAATAAACAAAATTGTCTATGGCCACCATATGACAATAAGAAAGTAGTTTCTACTGCCATAAAAAACAAAGAGCAGCCAGGAAACTGGACAAAGTATCCAATAAAAGTTTTATCATCAAAAATTTACATGTCATTTGATGAAGCAAATTCTAAAGCCTCAAAAGCCAGATCTACGTCTGATCTATCATTCTCAGAACAAGTTTTACGGAGGAGGAATAGACGTAGACCAACACGATATTCTTCAACTGAATATGAAATCAGTGACGAAGAAACTGCCTCTGATTATCCTAAACCTCCAGAAAAACGTTGTCGTACAATTATTGACGAGTTCACACCCATAGTGTTGGGCGATAACATTGAAATACTGAAAGCTAAACAATCAGGTAATTAATTTAAACTTTTTCTTTCGCATTAAGATTCATGAATTCTCTAAAACTTTTACAGACAATTTTGAATCGAGTTTGAGGATGCACTCCGAGCCTATTCCAAATGTTGCTAGAGCTTCTACGAGTACATTGTATGTTCCTCTCGATGTAATGCGATCATTCACTCCGCTCAATGTCACACCATCGATCGCTCCTGTGGAAACCACTCCATTAGCTACTTCTGTGTGTACCTCTTCCGTTGCAGTTACTCCTGTGCGTAGTGGTTTTCTACAAAATCAAGATGTAGGTATGCTTATCTAAGAAGAAGAGCTAAGGAAAGATGTATACTTTTTATACGTTAGCAGTATCATAATTATTTTTAGATTTTTGTTAAAATCTCATTTTTAAAAATCTGTTGACTTTTTTATTTTATTACTGATTATACTGTGATATATTGTAGAGTTTCAGAAGCAAGTGTTGCGACAGCTGGTTCTTATAAACACAAAATTGAAAAACCATGGCGAGTATCTGCACATAATCATGGAACAACAAAGCAACAAAGATCGAAATAATGAAGATGTAGGAGAAGATAAAGACCAATTTGAAATATTGCCAATAATAACAGAAGAAAATCTGAACAAAATAGAAGATACACTGTACCGGTTCAACTTTTCTTATTTTGATCTGGTTGAAGCTTTGCCCTGGGTAGCTAGCAGCCAGGGTTTGGTGAAACAAATACGAAAACTGAGAATAAAGAAATATTTATTTACATTATTTATTATCTGGTTATTTACAAATTTTATATCTTAAAATTATATGTAGTTCATGTACTTCAGTATTTCAAACGTTATTTACAAAAATCAAATTAATTATATAAAACAAACTATATGGTTCAAAAATTCCCCTTTTTGACGACCCGCCTATGGTACGTCCTCCTGTAGTTTTCTTCCGGCTGCTGGTTAAATTCTTGTATGTCTGTTGGTTGGGTTGCCTTACTGGTTACTGGGATTTCGGGTCGAACTGCATCGATCAATAATTGCTTTACTCGTTATGCGCCGGACCAATGCATCGACCCACAATGGATTCTCTGCAATCGCCAAGGATGTTATACTAAATTACTGGATAGGCCACTAGCTATTTACGCCCACACGATTGCTTGAAGCCGGTTTTGAAGGTATGCAGCCCGCCGATGTGCCGTATTTCGTATTCACTTTTACTGTTTCTTACTCTCTCATACCTATTTGTATGGTGGCTGTTTAGTGTGTTTACAAGGTGGTCGTGTGAATAATTAATTAATTTAATAAACATGGTGAAATATTGCGTTGCTTATGGGTGTAAAACTTTGGAACAAAAAGGGAGTGGTATACAGTTTCATTCGTAAGTATTTTTTCTTTTTGCTACATGATATAAAACCACATTGAAAGTAGCTGGGTTAAGTGAGGTTATAAATGAGTTGTATTTATATTGCAGTTTTCCCTTTAAAAGAGTTTTAATACTAAAAAAGTGGATTAATGCTATTAGAAGAGAAAACTGGACTCCAACTTCAAGTAGTCGCTTTTGTAGTTAACATTTCAAAGACGGTGATTATTTGATACGACCAGGAGCAGAAATTCGTCGCTTGAAACCAGAAGCTGTGCCTTCGATATTTAATTTTCCAAAACATTTGCTGAGCATTCAAAAAAATCGTCGTGTTCTTGTGCGTCAATTTCCATCCGAGACAAGCACCATAAATGTTTGTAACTATAAAGTTAAAAAGTTTGAAAAGTTTTAATTTATTAAATTGTAACAGGAACATGAAGCTATGGAAATTAGTCAAATACCATCTACAAGTAATACCATGAAAGACAAAGAAACCCAAACTGAACAAAGCTCTGGTCCATCTTATTCGCCCAAACACAAAGAATTGCGCAAAAAGCTGAAAACTTTGCAACAAAAAATTAGGCGTCGCAATTATAAGATAAAAAGTATGCGTGATCTCATTGCTGAATTAAAACGAAAAAAGTTGGGATGTACTGAATTGGTATCTGTTCTAGAAAATAATTTTAGTGGTTTTCCATTAGAGTTTATGTTTAATGAGGCAAAAAACACAGCAAAGAACAAACATTGCAAAAGGTACACGACAGAAATAAAACAGTTTTCTTTAACTTTGTACTTTTATTCACCGAAGGCATTTAGGTTTTTAAGGAAGAAGTTTTATTTACTCAATGCGCGGACAATTCGAAAGTGGATGTCAAGTTACAATTGCGATGCAGGATTTGTTGAAAGTGGAGGTAGAAAGCAAACCTTATCTCAGAGACTGTGGTCTAATCATAGATGCTATGTCTATTCGAAAGCAAATTATGTGGGATAAAAAAACGACAAGCATGTAGGGTATGTTGACTATGCAGGAATTGTTGACGTGGATCCTGAAACGATAGCAACAGAGGCTCTTGTATTCCAAATTGTATCGTATAGGGAAAAATTTAAATGTCCTATTGCATATTTTTTAACAAATAAATCGTCTGGGCAAGTCCAATGTCGGCTTATAAAAGTAGCTATAAATAAGTTATATGAAGTAGGAATAACTGTACGATCTCTAACTGCAGATGGAACGCAAGCAAATCTGCAGACTTTTAGATCGTTAGAGTGTATTTTGGATATCGATAATGTAAAACCGCATTTTAAGCATCCATTACAGGACACAAATATTTATGTAATGCTAGATGCTCGTCATATGCTAAAGTCGGCCCGTAATGCAATGGGTGAACAAAATATTACCTCGTCTGATGGATTTATAATATGGAAATACATATACGAATTACATCGTATTCAAGAAGAATGCGATTTTAAATTGGCTAATTCTTTAACAGCTACACATGTTGCTTTTCGAAACAAAAAAATTAATGTGCGATTAGCAGCACAGGTTTTAAGTTCAGGTGTTGCGGATGCAATAGATTATTTAAGATCAACAGGAGAAAATAATTTTAGAAATAGTGAGGCAACTGTCAAATTTCTAAGAACCATTGACATGGTTTTTGATATGTTAAATTCAAAAAACCCTTTTAAAAAGGTTATAAAGCTCCTATCCGTTTGCATAATATTACCTACTGTAGAGAAATTTTTAAACAAACTGAAGAATATTTGAGGAAGTTAAAAATTAATGGCATTCCTGTATTATATCATTGTCGCAAAACGTTTGCTCTTGGGTTTATTGTGACCATGCAGAGCATAATAAGTCTAGCTTCAGACCTGCTTACAAAGTCAGATCCACTAAAATATTTTTTAACTTACAAGTGTTCGCAAGACAACATTGAAATTTTTTTTCATTAGTACGTTCTGCGGGTGGATGGAATAATAATCCGAACATGCTACAGTTCAAGTGGGCTTTAAGAAAACGTTTGTTTAAAAATAGTGCAAAACCTGTTGTAACTGCTAACTGTGTAGACCAAACATACCATGCAAATGCAATTTTTGAGTTTCGAAGTGAGAAAAACTCTGTATTCCAACCACAAACAAACAAAACAATACAGGATGATGATAGCGTTAACTTTGACATGTGTAGCTTGTTACACAGTATTAATTTAACAAATTTGCAAAACAATACATTGTATTATATAAGTGGGGTGATTGTAAGAAAAATATTAAGAACAAATTCTTGCATTGATTGCAATAAAATGTTGTTATCGAAGCAAGTTTTTCAACATGACCACACCTACTCCACAGGAGCAGATTCATACCAGAGATTTACTCAATTTGTAAATAGGAAAAAATTATTATTTGTTTCTGAAGTAGTGCACAAAATAGTCCAGCACACTGAAAAATTGTATCAGAAGCAGATACAAACAAATATCAGAATGAATAACTTTAAACTTCGCATAGTTTTTGCAGTCGTAAAAGAATTTTCTACAAAAATTCACCTGTTTGAACCAGCTCATCCAATATCTGGTGAATTATTAATTGACGACTTGCACGAAGTACAATTAATTAAAAAAATCTCGTCTTTGTATGCAGAAATGCGAATAGAAACAAGAACAAAAAAACTAACTGAAAGAATTCAAGGTGGTAATGCTAGTATTCGGCAAAAATTAAATCATGTTGTTTTGTTTAATAATGTATGATTATTTAATTAAGTCTTGTATTTTGTATTAAAAAAATATGTATATATGATTAAAATAAATGCTTTTCTGTAGAAGGTAGTTTTCTTTTCAATTGTGGTTATACGTATTTGTGAATGTAGGTTCTATTTTAATAAATATTTTAGAACAAATTCATAGGTTTTTATTAGCTGAAACCCTATTCCAATATGTTGGTAAATAATAAGCTCCAATTAATTCATATTTTTGCGTAGAAATATTGTTTTTCATTTAATTGCTGTACATTTTTGCTAATCAAGTAAATACTTGTGTTAGATAGAAAGAGATAGAGATAGAAGTACGGCACAACGGTGAGTTGCCTAACCGACACAGTGACTTCACTCTGAAGCTGCTAGAGGCCTATCCAGTAATTTAGTATAACATCCTTGGCAATCGCACAGGACAAAATGGTGTCTGTTTGACAGTTCTGTAAAATTAAAATTAACAATTCATTAAAATTCAGGAATCTCTGGAAATAAATAACTTTGTAATTAATGTTCTGCAACGGTTACTGTTCTACACTCGGCTTCTATAGGTCGACACTGGTTACAACTGAAATTAAAATGTTTTGTGTTTGTGTTGTGGTTAATGCAAAGCAGGTAAGAATTAAGGATATTAATTCTGGTTGATTTTAATTAAAACAAATTAATCTACTGGTTAAAATTCTCTGGGTTTTCAAATTAATAATTAAATAACTGGTTCGAGTATTTTTCTAAGTTCAGGTTTAGATTCCTAAACTCAAAAATTACTAACAGTTAAAACTGTTCGGAATAAAAATAATTAGAAAATTTTCTAAGTTGTGATTCAAATTTAAAAATTAAATTTATTAAACGGATCTGGATTTCAAAATAATTTGAAAAGTTAATGTTTTCTAGTGAGGTCTCTTGAAGAGAAGTTTTCTAAGCGGGTTTCTTAGGGATGTGCCAAAAAAATTGATATTTTAGAAAATCGATTTTTTCTCAAACGATATACGATTTTTTGAATCGATTTAGTAATAACCGATTTTTTACTGAATTGAATTTTTTTAAGGATATCGATGCTTAAAAAACTTTAAAAAAATAATTTTACTTTATTTTCTACTTCACTTACAACATGCCATGCCGGTTTAACTCACAGAATATTCTTACAGCGACCTCTTGGAGCGAGTAGAGCAAGTAGGTATAGTATAATATATTATGTTTACAGCGGTTTCCTTTACTTTAGTAGGAAATAGACGAAGCAGGTATAGTAGAAACTAAAAAGTACCTATCTATCTGATATACGATACATAAACGAATTGGTTTCTTGGAACTATTTCAATTAAGTTAGGGATTTTACCCAACAAATTTTATCACTTGTGACCCGAGGTTAAAAGAAAAAAGTGGGATTACCCGCCGTTACCGCAATAGTCATTTGACATTGTGAAAAAGCAGTACAAGTGATAAAATGTCGCGTTTGCCAAAGAAAAAAAGTGCAATTTGGGAGTATTTCAAACCTTTAGATTCTGGTGGTGCTAAATGCAAATTATGTCAAAGAATTATGAAAACGAGTGGAAATACCACAAATTTAAATCAACACATGACGAGAAGTCACAAAAATGTAAAAATGTTACCAACACGTCACAAAGGGTAAGTTTATTTTAATTTTTATTTGCGCTTCTACTTTTTTTATTCACAATGATTTTGTGCTAATATTATTTTCATATCTAGATTAACACTAAAAACTCTGAATTATTAGAAGAAACAGCTTGAGAATCAGATTCCATAGAGTTACAAGAAGAAATCAGTGACGTTGGCGATGTACTATCAAACTTATCATCATGTTCAAATTTATCAAGTTCATCGATGTCAGTTGCTGTACCTAGTACTAGTGTATCTTCAACTTTCCGGAAGGGCCTGTCTCAACCGTTAATTACAGAAAGTTTTTCGGATATAATTTCTTATAGCGGTAATAATAATTTTGGTAAAAAAAACTTCTTTTACTTAATTTTTTCTATATTTTTGCAGGGGGTGATGTAAAATCAGGTAAATTAACGAACGCTATTTTATGTATGATAGCAAAAGACAATTTACCACTGAATTCAACAGAAAAAGAGGGGTTTAAATATGCATTTAAAACGGCTGCCCCCCTTTACAAGATACCGGGAAGAAAATTAATTTCGAAACTGATGTATGAAAAATATGACGTATTAGCAAGGTGCGTTAAAAAAAATTAAAAATGTGGCATCAGTTACTGTTCCGACGGACGTGTGGACGGAGACCATGTCTACAAAAAGCTTTTTGGGAGTTACAGTGCATTTTTTATTACATGAAAAACTACAAAGTATAAATATTGGAGTAGTGGAACTGGATGCAGCTCACACTGGAGAATATTTAGCCGATCAACTCCAAAATACATTAGAAGAGTGGGGAATTTTCGACTCAAAAGTAACTGCTGTTGTTACTAATAATGCTCCAAACATAGTAAAGGCTGTAAACCTTAGCTATGGCAAAAACAGACAGTTACCATGTTTTGCACACACCCTTAATTTAATACCAGAAAATGTTTTGGAAGAGCCTGATAACAAAAAAATTACAGATTGCGTTAAAGGCATTGTGACTTATTGTAAGCAAAATGTATCAGCTTCAGATGAGCTTAGGAAACTGCAACCAGATGGAAAAGAATTGAAATTGATCCAAAGTGTACCTACCCGCTGGAACTCAACATATTATATGTTAGAACAATTTGTTAAATTACTGGAATTTATTGCACCAATTTTAATTAGACATCCGAAATCACCCTCTTTTCTAAGTGCCACAGACATCGAAATAGCTAAAGATATGTTAAATATATTGCAACCATTAGAAGAAGCTACAAGAGATATTTGTGGAAATAAATGTCTAACGGCTAGCAAAATTATACCCCTGGTACAATGTCTCGAAAATAACTTAACTTATAAAATATTACCTGTTACACGACGGGGAGACTTAATGAAGGAATTAATTTTAATAGAAATTAATAGACGATTTAGTAAAATTGAGCAAGTACATTTGCTGGCGAAAGCTACACTCATGGACCCCCGATTTAAGAAGCTACATTTTTCAAGTCCCATTGCTTGTTCTGGAGCAATCCGAGATGTTGATAAAGCTACAAAAGAGCTTGACGGTAGTGTTCGAGGAGATGTTCAAACAGCTGCAGAAACTGCAGAACTTTCAGGACTTTGGTCGTACTATGAAGAAGTAATCACTAAATCAGCAAACGATTCTGTCTCGGACATTAACGAGTTATCAATAGATTTGAAAATGTATTTAAATCAGAATGTTATACCCTTGTGTGATGATCCAATTAAATTTTGGGCAGACCATAAACACACTTCAAAAAATATGGCGATAGTAGCTGAACGTTACATTTCCATAGTAGGGACTTCAGTGCCTTCGGAGAGACTTTTTTCCAAAGCAGGAAGTATTATTACTCAATCGCGTAACAGATTGAAGGGAAAAGATCTGTCAAAACTGCGTTTTCTAAATTCTTTAGAGTTTTCGGAATGGAATTTGTAACATTTACAATTATACTTGTATATGTAGGTAGTTCCCAATTACCTTTTGTTATTTTCATTTCTTGTTTATTTTGTTAAATGTTCATTTAATTAAGTTAAAAAGTTACAATTTTAGATTTACTTTAGAATTAGGTATACGACTATACTTATTGCTTTGTATTTTCATGTGCATGTATAAAAATAAACGTTGATAAAAAAATATTGAATTTTATCATTTATTTCTAAAACTTAGTAAAAAGTAAATCGATTTTTGACAAAACCGATATTTTATAGACGATGTTATGCGTGAATCGATTCAAAAATCGATTTTTTTTGGCACATCCCTAGCCGGTTTCTTGAAGAGAAGTTCCTTGGTTTGGGCTGGTCAAATGGTTTTATACTCGGTGAATAAGGAAGGGGTCGGAGAAGGGATTTTAACTGGGAGTAACGTCTCAGGTTGTGCTGTCGTTTCGGTCGCGCCTCGTAGAAATTTCCACTTCGAGTTTTATTCAAACCGCTGTAACAAAATAAATTCTTATACATTTTTAAACTGTTACAGCAGGTTTGCCCCGTTACAACACTTTCAGAAAGTGGGGAATGCTTAGAGAAGCTGGTAAAACACTTTTTAAATATTTTCTTTCATTAAAAACTATCTGCGAGTGTTAGCGCTGTATAGTGATGCTTGTATTAAACAGACCTGAAGGTATTTTCTTAATTTTTGACAAAGATGATGGCAGGAGTAGGTGGCACCAATACTAAAGATCTAGTGCGCCGCATTATGCCCCACCTAATTGAGGACGGTGTGGCTAAAAATTTTAGTTATGTAGGAGCTAAGGGTAAAAAGAAGTTTTCGCCCTTAAAGCTGGCTTCTGTTGTTAAAGGTGAATTTATATAGCTTTACGTTTGGTAATTGTGAAAATTTAACCGTTTATAATTATAGGGGCGGTAAAATACAATACTGTAACCCGAAGCAGTACCGAAAAACAGGTTGAGGCGGTAATAAGTATTTGGCTTTCCAAAGCTTCGGATCGTCTTAAGCTGAAGAACAAAATGTAAGTTACTTTAATTAATCTACTATAATAGGAACAGCTATTATTATTTTTTCGTGTTAGGGGAAAGGCGTATAATATCGACCAGTAGGTAATATCGACCACGACGATTTTACAAAAATATGAGGGAATAACCAAGTTTTAGCAGGTGCTGCCACCTCTTAATACCGATCTTAAACTCATCTAATCAACGTTTTCTTAGTATCAGAGCGTTCTAGGAACACGTTCAGAAATAACAGTTTTTAAGTGTTTGACTACAATTTCTTCGATTCAGCTAATAAGGTATGCTATATTCATTTATTGATATTTTCAAAAACTATTGTTATTCACGTGAACGACTATACAATAGGTACCTATTTCATGACATTGCGTAATCTAGAAATTTTATGTTATGCTGAAATGCTAATAAATATATCTCGATGTTTTAAGCTGTTAATATCGATCACGGTGATCGATACTACCCGCAAAACTGGTCGATATTACACGCGTTGATAATAAATGGTTTAATTTATAGATGCCAAAAAAGTATACTCGAAAAACGACTCGCTCGACCTGGACAGAAGAAAATTTACAACGGGCATTAAAAGCAATTGATCAGAAATTATGCTCTATTAGAAAGGCGAAATTCCGTACGGTACACTACAGGATCGTATTAGAAAACGTTTTCCAGATACAAAAATTAAGCTAGGAAGAAAACCAGTTTTTTCTGTAGAACAAGAAAGAGAACTTGCAGACCACATTTTAAAATTATCAAACCTTTTTTATGGTTTAACACCTAAAACTATTAAGCAAATAGCATACGAATTCGCTGTAGAAAACAATATTAAAAATAATTTTAACAAAGTAACAAAAACATGTGGAAAAGAATGGCTATATGGTTTCTTAAGCAGAAATCTGCGACTGTCTTTAAGAAAGCCAGAGGCGACAAGTATAAATAGAGTTTTGGGTTTTAATCGGAAAGACGTTAACCTATTTTATGACAATCTAGAGAAACTTATGGAAAAGTACAAATTTGGCCCAAGCCGCATATTTAACGTGGACGAAACGGGAATAACCAGTGTGCACAAACCACCTTGTATTATCGGACCAAAAGGACAAAAACAAGTAGGTGCAATGACAAGCGGTGAACGAGGTCAGACCACTACTGTAGTTTGCTGTGCAAGTGCGGCCGGGCAGTATGTACCCCCAATGTTTATTTTTAAGAGATTAAGAATGGCGGATGGTTTAAGCAAGCACGGCCCTGTTGACTCCATATATCGCTGTTCCAAGTCGGGTTGGATTACCGAGGACCTTTTTCTTGAATGGCTGAAACATTTTGCTCAATGTGTAAAAGCTACGCTTGACGACCCTGTGTTGCTTGTTTTAGACAACCATAGCACACATTCAACTTTAAAGTCATACAATTTCTGTCGGCCAAATGGCATAAAGATTGTGTCGCTGCCTCCTCATACATCGCACAAGTTGCAACCTTTGGATGTGACCTTTTATAGCTCATTAAAAACTGCTTACCACTAAGAGTGCGAGCAATTCATAAAATCAAAGCAATATAAAAAAATCGACGTCTCAGATGTGGCTGAAATATTTGCAAAAGCCTACAATAGAAAAGGGCATTAACGGCTTTAAAGTTACAGGAATATATCCACTGGACAGAAACGTATTTGGAGAGGAAGAATTTGCTCACCATACTGATACTTCAACACTAACTCCTACGGCGAGTAACATGGATACTCCAGCTCCCATTCCCGAGTCCGAACCAGCAGATTTAACAGATTCAATTCCTAGCACTAGTGGTTCGGTTCAAAAAAAAATAAATAAAAAACCTAAACGCGCACCTTCACTCACTGAACGCACACCTTCGCCTACTGAAGGTACAAATAAAGATTATTTAAAACCTTTTCCAATTTATAAAATATGTACACAGCGTTCGTATTCTTCATCAAGTGGAGCATCCTGTGAAGTTGAAGAAGTGTTTGATGACGAAGCTACAGATAGTGAATACAAAACCATGCAGATAGTGAACAAATCATTTGAAGATATTTATCCAGTCCCTACACCTAACATTAGACAAAGCAACAGAAAGAGACAGCAGTCGGAAATCCTTACTGCAACACCTTTAAAGTCCGACTTAGTAGAAAAAGAAAAGAAAAAACAAATGAAACTAGCTGCAGCTGCCAAGAAGAAGGTATTTTGCGGGAGAAAAGGTATGACTCAAAAAAAAGCAAAACAGGTTAAAAAAAGTAGGTGGTACAGTTGAAAAGAAAAAAATTGCATCTAAAGCAGGTAGAGTTGAAACAGAGAAATGTCCTATTTGCCACGAGTTCGGTAAAAATAACGAAATTTGGTGGCGATGTAGATCCTGCGGTGAATGGAGCCACGCAGCTTGCACCAGTATTGAAGATGCAGAAGGATTTATATGTTACGAGTGCGAGTAAATATTACTTAAATTAGGTGATCGATATTAACCGCGTAAGTGGTCGCTATTTCCCGACTGTTGTATGGTAATATTGTCGCGATTCGACTTAGTTTTAATTAGAATATTTAATATTAATTATCAAAAGTAATTAAAATGTTATTTATTTCATAATGTGGTGCAATAGAATAATACAGATCAATACGACTTGGTCACCTGACATACCTCAGGTTATTCTTAGAACATCAAGGGATTGTATGCACTCTTTCTTTGTCATACAATTACATACATATTGATTGACCTATTTGGGAACCAATGCGATCGCAGATGCATACACATCTGCAAAGCACTGCAGCATATTAATTATTAATGAAAACGTCCCCACTCTGCATCACAGAGTATAAAAGGATTCAGCTTACTTCGACTTAGTTTTAATTAGAATATTTAATATTAATTATCAAAAGTAATTAAAATGTTATTTATTTCATAATGTGGTGCAATAGAATAATACAGATCAATACGACTTGGTCACCTGACATACCTCAGGTTATTCTTAGAACATCAAGGGATTGTATGCACTCTTTCTTTGTCATACAATTACATACATATTGATTGACCTATTTGGGAACCAATCCGATCGCAGATGCATACACATCTGCAAAGCACTGCAGCATATTAATTATTAATGAAAACGTCCCTACTCTGCATCACAGAGTATAAAAGGATTCAGCTTACTGGTACGAGAGCAGTTACCAACGACCAACAACCAAACCCAGTTTAGACTCAGCATGAGTCTCTACCATCTACAATAACTACGACTCAAAATACCTCTCGCATATTGGGGGCTCGTGCCCCAGATTAACAAACTGTATTGTAACCCATGTAAGTAATTTTAGTTTAGTATTAAATAATAATGTAAATCATTAACTAAATATATCTCTGTTGAATTTTGGTTGTTCTCATAATATACCTAGACATTATGTCACATGCTACAACCCCCGACGTGACAATATCGATTATTGTAACTATTATGTATTTTTTTTTATTTTACTTTTCTGAATTGATTTTTGCTGTAACATGTATTAAATTATGTACTGAACATACCATACTATCCTTCAGAATAAAAACATCTTTAGTTTCTCGATGAGTTTGTATAAAATACTTTTTCACGCTACCGGCAGTGTAAGTAGGCCTTACATCCATAGCTACAGGGATCGTAAGTGGCTGATAACATTCGTGTACTAGTTACCCTTGACGACGGAACTTAATAGTGTCACTTACATTCCTAGGAAAATAATGTTGATTTTAACTGTTCGTTGATATGGTAACAAACACAGACAACTTAGAATAATGGAGCTTTTAAAAAATAATTCCGATGACAGCTGTCAAAACGAACTTTTAAAAATATGATTAAATTTCGACCTGTAGGCCTACTTACATTGCCGGTAGCGTGAAAAATTTAATAAGTAACACGGAATGTATCGACTAATAACATCCTCGGCAGGCGACAAGCTTCGGCTCCGCCTCAGCTCGTATTCGCTTACCTCCGATGTTATTACGTCCTTACATTCCTTGATACTTAAATAACTATTATTAACCTTAGGTGGTCGATATTATACTCCTTTCCCCTACAGGAGCAACAATGAATAAGTAGAGATACTACTGTCTGAACAAAGTGTGTTTATGTTATGTGTTAATAGATAATAAGAAGTTAAAGTTAATTTTTTAAATGTTATTTTAATTTTGTATACAAAATGTTTGACTTGACGCAAAATATATTAATAGTGGATGAAAACCATTTCTGGCTTTTTTCCTCTTCAGTAGCTTGTACTACTGAAGTTACTGCTTGTGAAACCGATTAAACATCTGTGCTTCTGCATAATATGAAGTCTGTAATTTTAATTGTACCTATTTACTTTTAATAATCGTAATAAGTTTCTTACACTTTATTTTCATTATCTCGATTTTTCAAAATAATTGAACTTTTCGAATTGACGACAACCTGTTACATTGCTTAAATACTTTTCATGTGTAAGAGATTAAAATTAAAGATACTTTACTGATTATTGAAAATAAATGTATTAAAAATTATTGAGTTCAAAATTGGCTTAAAATAAAACAATTACTTATGAGGTAAGTATATTCTGAGAATATGCGTAGTAGTAATAATGCATATTCTATGAAGGTATACTCTCTTGCTTTACCAATATCCAGGAGATATTCTGTGATATTTGTCTAGATATCCTTTAATTTGTTCCAGGAATATTCATAGCATATCTAATGAATATGCCATAGTTACAGAAAAAGATATTCAGGGCATATGTTTTAAGGTGACATTATAATATACATAGCATATTCTATGATTGTATTTCTTGGATAATGGAATATTCTGGGAATATTTTAATATATTTTTTAAATATTCAGGGAATAATCATAGAATGACAATGTGCTGTCTGGGTATGTTTTAAGAATTAAAGTTGTGTAATTTTAATTAGTTTTATTGCAAGAAGTTATTACAATATACAGGATGGTCCAAATCTCATACTTTGGAAATTGATAGAAAACGTGAAAACAATAAGAGTTTGCTATTTAAATTTCAATTTCAAAAGTTTGATATTTGAACCACTCTGTGACAATTCGCCCAAATAAACTTTAATACAGGAATTATCATTTGGGTTTTATTTAAGTATCAAACAGAATAATTTAATTATTGAGTAAAATGTTCTTCAATAACGTTCCGTCGTCTATTAGTACCATGCTGAAACCAGTCGTAATCGATAACTAGTTGATTATTATTGTCTGCATGTTCACGACGATTATTATTATGCTCTTCAATTTCTGCTTCATCATTGGGCATGTCCACAGTCCACTCTATAAAACAATGCCATATTGTGTAATACAGCACAAGAATAAATGATTTTTGCAGCATGGGGTCATAATTAAGGGCTCTGTGACCAAAGGTGCACCGAAATCTTGATTTCAGTAATCCATTAGTATGCTTTACGCAAGCTCTTACAGATGAAAGAGCAATGTTATATCATGCTTCAGGTGTGTTGTCTCGTGCACCTTCAACAGGAACCAATAACCGTGGTTCTAATGGATAACCACTCTCACCTAAAAGGTAACTTTGATCGTCACCATTTATATAGCTTTCTTGCAAATGTACCTTTACATTAAATGACATCCATATAGCGGAATCGTGAACAGACCCAGGAAATCTTGCATTAATGTTTAAAATTTGACGTTCGGCATCGCAAATAATTTGAGTGTTAATGTTGTAGTACATTTTTCTACGATAATATACTGCAGGAGGGTATATCTATTATTTTTATATGGGCACAATCAATGCATTCAAGTATGTTAGGAAATTCATAGAATTGGTAAAATCTCTCTTTGATTACGTTTTTACGTTCTGCAGAAACAGGATATTTCACCCATACATTAAGTAAATGCTCTGTAATAATATTAGATATTTGTGATATACAGCGACTCACAGATGGTTGACTGAGAGCAAACGTGAAACCATGTCCAACATCTAGCTGGTAACTACCATGGCCGCAAAAATGCAATGCTGTTAAGATTTTTACATGCTTAGGGATGCCGGTACTTCTTTGGGGTTCAGACATAAACTGCTCTAAGGAGCGTATTAAATCAGTTACATATTCTTTGCTTAATCTAAATAGCTTCAAAAAAGTAAAATTGGGAAGTTCAAATGGATTACTGGAATCTCTCAGATTTCGTCTTGTTAATAATAATTCATGACTAAAATTAATAATGATTGATAAATAAAATAATCTGGACAAAATATGATAGGACTTACGTGCGTCGTAAATTGATTTCCTCGTCTAACATTTCATCTAAAATTTCACCCATTACAAATATTGCCATAACATAGAAAAGCAACACTTCAATATGGTATTATTATAACAAATAGGTTAGAAATTATAACGTTCGCTCTAATATAATTTAACTTCTGCTATTTTGCTCCCGCTAATATTTCACAGAATTCTGTTAATATTAACGGGCCTCCCTTAAAAAAGTGTCCAACAGAATACCAAAATCTATTAGCGGGCCGCTAAGTTTTAGCGCCCCGCTATTTTTTAACATTGCTGTACAGAATACACACTTAGGTCTCTTAACCAAAAAATGGGCGAAACAGGTCGCTGGTACTTTCCCATACTTTTTGCGTTTTAAATATTCTAGCGTCAACAAGTGATTGAAATTTGCATCTAATCTAGCCTGTACAAGCCCGCTGCAGACTCAAAGCGTTGGTTACTTACGGGCGGCGTGCGCTCCTACCACGTGAAAGGCACTAAGATAGTTAATGCGCTCCCGAAAATAATTATAACAACCTTATTTATACATTTATCAAAAATATGCTAAGAATGAAAAATATTTATCTTTATTAAAGCTAATTGATAGGCGTAGTTAAAATTACGTAACTGCCGGAAAACACGTTGTTGATATTAAAACGTATCGTTTTTTCCTTACTTTTCGATATAGTTGAAAATTCTCGCTGATCCTAATATAATAATAATTTATATCGATTGGATATTTTGTTTTTGAGTAATCGGGAATTAAAGTTGAAATTTTCAAAAATTCGTAGCGGCCTTCATTTTGAAGATACAGCATTTGATTTCTCTTTAGATGCACTATAACGCTGTGTATTCAAAATTTCTAAAAAGCGCTTAAAAAAATCTTTAACAAAAAACTGGTCTAATATCCGTTTCCGGTTCCGATAAACGACCTCACAAAGAACTACCTGCAACTAAAAAACTTGCACACTAAATCTTATTAAAATCGGTCAAGGGGTTCCGGAGATATAGGGGAACGAACGCACCCAACCACACACCCACCCACGCACAGACATTTACTAAAAACCACTTTTTTGGGTTCCTTGTCCCCATAACGCGTATTTCCGTTAAAATCCGAAATTCGAAAATTTCCATGAAATCATAACTTTCCTTATTTCAGTAGAAGTATGGGAAAGTAAAAACTAAGGAAGAGTCTAACATTACAAATTGAAAAATTGTAAAGATTGTAACATAAACAGACTGCTGTTTATAATAATTTTTTGTTAATTAAAATGTATTCTAGTTTGTATTTTTATATTAATAAATACCTGTTGTCTACCTAGATATATATTAGTTTCTATATATTTCTTATTCTATTCTTAATACGAATACAGGGTTGTTCAAAAGTCTGAAATAATGGTTCTGGTGGCGTAAATATCGATTTTATAAACAAATACTTCAGATAAAAGTTTTTCATTACATTTTTATCTACCTTTCTGCATACTTCAAAAATGGTTTTAACAATGCTGTAAGCGCTGTGATGCGATCGTCTTTTTTAATAGCATCATACTTATTTTTTAATTAATTCAATTGAAAATTTGTTTCTCTTTTCAATGATATAAAATTTGTGTATCCTTGCACTAGGTACAAAACTTTCGAGAAAAACGCAAAAAAACTTTTTTGTATTAGCATGCACTGGATTAAAAAAGCCCTTCACAATTACAGTGGTGTGCTTTGATATGATTTCTATGTATTTACAATCCAAAACAAATATCGTTCAAAAAAAGAGCTTTGGATGCCACTGTTTTACATCGCATGTGCTGGGTAGGATCGGTAAATCAGTGGCATTCAGGGCGTGTTACCAAGACGCATGGATAGCTATATACCCCTCCAGTCATCTTGCGTGTTACTAATAGACATGTTTACAGCACTAGCATTTTGTTTTTTTAATTGTTTTTGATTGTTAAACGATATCAAATGAATTTCAAAGGACACTATTGCAACTGTGATAGGCTGTTGTTTGAATTCAGGGCCTGCCAATACGCAAAAGCTTTTCGCGTTTTTTTTCAAAAATTTTGTTATGTAAGGGTATACAATATTTAAACTATTGAAAACAGAACATAATTGTCTATCGAATGAATGCAATAAATAAAAAATGGTGTTATTTTAAAAAAACGACGATCGCGTAACAGCGCTTACAGTATTTGAGTTAAAATTTTTTTTAAGGTATGCAGACAGGTAGATAAAAATGCAATAAAAGCTTTTATCTAAAGTATTTTTTTGTAAAATCAATATTTAAGCCTCCAGAACCAGTATTCCATACTTTTAAACAATCCTGTGTAATATCTATGGTACGAATTTGTCACGCAATGACGTACTGCGCAGTACAGAACGAAATTGAAATCTAAAGTGAGCATATCTTATCACTGTAAAAAATGGATGTAAAAATACTTTGAAAATTAAGGTAAAATTTGCTAAATTTTCTAGGGAATTATATACGATTATTTATTTTTCTAGGAAAATTTAAAAAAAACTTGGACTTTCACTGAAAAGTTAAACATATAAATGGGTTATTACATAAAGTAAATGTTAGAAACATTATCAAACTCACGGGTCCAGCTGTCAACTCGACATTTTTACGACTTTACTGAAGACTGTGACGTCAGCGTACTGGCTGAAAGCGGCGGGTCTGCTCGTACCCACGATACAACAAAATTAAAAGGTATGATATTGCGCATGGCGGGCGCCATCTTGGGCCGTTGACTACGTCATGCGGTTAGTAAACATGATACAACAAAAATCATGGTTAGTAAACATCTGGTAGCATTAGTTGTTTTAACGTCTAAAAACTGTGTATTTTACCGTTTTGTTATTGTTGCGGTGAATAATAATGCGGTGTGCAGTATTTGGATGCAATATTGACGATCAAGCCAAACATTATAAGAAGGGCCATGTGATGTTTTTCCGTTTTCCAACCGAAGCTACAATTTGCAAGGCTTGGCAGAATGCTTGCCGTCGTAAACATGTGTTTAACCCGACAAATGCAAGAGTGTGCTCAAAGCATTTTAAAGACGGTGATTACGCTCGTTCTTTAAAACATGAGGTAGTAGGATACACTTCAAAGAATCGCTGGCTTACTAAACCAGGAGTGCTCCCTACTGAAAACCTGCCTAGAAATCAACCTTGTACTACTGGTTCTTCTGCACCTGGAAGAGATCAGCGTATAGCAAAAAGGAATCGTTCCAATTTGGTTGACGAACTCTTAAAGGAACAGGAGATTCAAACATGTGTTATAAAATGGTGGTGATGATGGTTGTGCAAACTCTCTTGGAGGTGAAGGTGTTATTTTAGTTCCTAACATCAACGAAGATGTTAATGATTTAACTAAAGATGCAGGGTAATTTATTTCTCTTGTAGCAAATGTTTAGACTGGTACTTAATATGTTCCTTGTTTCTCAGAACCAATACGGAGGTTGATAACCGTGATGAAATCATTGCTAAATTAAAGACTGAAATTTCACAATTGAAAAGCGAGGCAGAACCGGTGAAAACGTTATTTACTTCTGAGCAAATCAAAAAACTTAAGAATCCCGAAGGACGTCCTCGATGGTCAATTTGAAGATGTCTTCCATTCAGCTGGTCCTCGAGCTTATAGATTGCTTCTCAGAAAAGGCTATCCTTTTCCAGCAGTGTCAACACTTCGATCTTGGTTGAGAAAGATTAAAATATCACCAGGTATCTTGAAACCTGTCTTTAATATAATAAAACTAAAAAAGTTGAACAATATGCAGAAAGTTTGTATATTATCATTTGATGAAATAAAACTGCGAAAAATCTACTTGTATGACAAAGCCAATGATGAAACTTTAAAGCTAGCTAGCTATGCACAAATTGTCATGCTAAGAGGATTATTTTCAAATTGGAAACAACCTATCTTTTACGACTATGACTGCAAAATAACTAAGGTTCTTTTATTTGAAATAATAAATTATGTTGAAAATGCAGGTGAGAAACATCAATCTGTGTAAACCTAACTGCTCTTAATCTTTCTATTTTTTCTTTAATAGGTTTTCAAATAGTGGGCATGGTTAGTGTTCTTGGAGGAGGGAACAGATCATTACATAATCAACTACAAATAACCCCAAACAGAACATTCTTTAAAAATCCCGCAAATGAACACAACATTTATGTTTTTGCCGATGTACTTCATCTGGTTAAATTAATCAGAAACCATTTTGTTGATAGTGGTTATATAATTAACGGCAAGGAAATTAACAAAAGCCTAATCGAGAAGCTTCTTGACATCACTAGCGCATCTGATCTAACTATTACGCATAAAATTTCTGAAGAGAGCCTGAACGTAAAGAATGCTGCAAGACAGAAAGTTAAATTGGCCCCCAAGCTTTTTTCTCGCATGTTTCTAGCGCGATTACAAGATGTTGGGTGTGGAGTCAATTGGAGGGTGAAAATTGGCGTGAATGCGCAGAATTTTTTAAACTGGTAAGTATTTAATATTAAAGTAGGTACATGATATACAAATATTCATAGACGAGACTCATGTTGTTAAAAATATTAATACTCAATTCTAAACTAGCTAAATGACTGGTTCGATTGTTTAAATGTGCGAGTCCCAGAAGAAGATAGTCGGGAGAGAAAGAAAGCTTATGGATTGTCCCTTGATCTGCAACAAAGTATTATAAATAAAATGACAGATTTTACATTAAATTTGAGGGTTAAAGGCAAGTCCTCTCTTTTACCATTCCAAACAGGTACATTTTTAAGATGAATTTTATAAAAGTAAATATATAAGCGATTTATTGCAGGCATTGTAATCACCAACGCATCCTTACAGTACTATATGCACACCTAGCAAACAGATTTGGGACAAAACATATATTAACATATAGACTGAACCAGGATGTGCTGGATAACTTTTTTGGTGTCATAAGAGCGAAAGGAGGTCTTCATGACCATCTAGATGCTCTGGAGTTTAGATATCGTTTGCGGTCCTATCTATTAGCACAGATAAGGTTAACACTACAGATATACGGTAAATATGTGAGCTATTGGCAGCTTGTTTTATATGATTAATAATCTGCAAAAAGATGGCGCTACAATGACAATTTATAATTAAGTCACAGATGACTGTAATTGAGCAGATTACTTATCACATATTCAAACCAAAAGTTAGACAGCCATCTGCCATGTTTAATTGTCAAATCGCAATTTTTCGTAAATAATTAATATTGAAGCCAATTCTACTTAAATTATATTCATGATGTGACAGATGCACTCCAATCCCCGATAAAACAGTTTCCAACACATTTCAACAGTAATAAACAAATAGCGATAGCAGCGCCCTAAAATTGGTCTGGTGCGTTGTAGCCAAACTAACGCTAATTTCGTCTCCAAATATGGGCGGACATTTTGTATAAAGAGTCGTATATCTGTAGTGTTAACCTTATCCGTGCTATTAGGTAGAAACGATGGAGCGCTTTCAGCATATGGTAACGTTGAAGAAGATAATACACCCGATTTACCCACTCCAGAGGCAAATTTAGGTGTATAATGCTTCGCAAGGCTCTTTGATGTGGAAAGTCAGTCGGAACTACAAGAAGACCATGAGCTGAAAGAGTTAGAAGACATCGTTTATGATGGTTTAGAAAATCTTGGTGGTTTCATTTGTCATAAACTGAAAGAACCAAGCGGCTCACTGACAAGTTCTACCGAGTGCTCTCATTCTTGGGTTGACCATTTAAGCGAGGGTGGCTTAACTAAACCATCACCGGAGTTTATGATTCAAATGGAACAGCTGGAAGCAATTTTTACTACTGTTAATTTAGAAAGTATATTAATTTCAAAACATTACTTGCAAAACTTGTTAACTAAAAGTACCAATGTGGCATGTAGTGATGCATCAAAAAAATTATTTTTTCGTTCTAGAATGTTTTTTAGGTTTCGACACTTAAATAAGGAATTAACTGATAATACACTCAGCAGAAAAAAAATTAAAGAAAATTATAAAATAATTTACATGTGAATTAATGAAATTTTAGGGTTGCTATTTTCCTGCATTCAGTGGTAAACTTCGTTTTTTAATCAGGGTACTATTAAATATATATTATATGCTCTTATAATGTGTTTTATATCAATATTTGTGATGTTAAGTAAAAAAGAATCCCACAATTATCTTGTCTTATTTACTCATATGTTTACAAAGGGTTTATTTGAATAAAATAGGCGTGTCACTAACCGCGTGACGTCATATGCGCACGGGCGACAAAACTTAGACTAGCTAGTAGCATATCTTAATTTTGTGTATCATGGCTCGTACCGACATTCTGGATGAAGCGCTCGTGTAAATAAGTTGATTGACGATTTGTTACACAGTCTTATCCGATATTTATACTTGCTGGTTGATTAAAAAATATTTTGGCAACGTTTTGCAATATTTCGTTTTATTTCTTATATCAGAAGTGGGTTAAAGTACGCACACCACACGGTATATCGGTATACAAAGTGTTAGTTTGTAGGTGGTGTTACTAAAATTCCCAAGGACGACCAACAAGAACGGTGTCGTGGGAGGAAAAGGGGGAGACCCACCAATTTATTCATGGGCGGAATCCGTGACAAACAAATAAAATTTTCGGTGGAAACGACAGAGATAAAATGTCCAAGTATATTAGCCAGGCATTTCAAAACTTTAGACGAGCGACGAATCACGCCGGGACTGGTGGGTAAAAATGTACTCAACACAGCGGCGGCGAGGAAGGCCTGTAGCTAGGGACCTCCTGGAAAAATTTGAGCACCCCCTGGAGAATTCCCAACATTACGACCATTTTTTAGGACGTTTAAAAAATAGTTATTTACGATATAAGTGTTAAAAGTGAGATTTTATTTTGTGAGTGGGGAATTTTGCAAAACGAGCAATAGCAAGTTGAGCAACCCCACGAACAAAATAAAATCACTTTTAACATGTATATCGTACACTATTTTTTATACAACTGTTTATATTTAATTTAAAAACGAATTCATAATTTTTATTTTAAATTGTTTCACAAAAATCAGCTATGTCGTGATGTAGTCACGTTAATGCAGTGACAATTGGAAATTGTTTATTAGAAACTTCAGAAAACGTTTTGTTCGCGCTTTTTAAAACAGTTCGTATTGATATTGCAATAGTTAAAATGAATTGTGATGAAATCGAATTTGTTATTGACGATGGTTCCTCTGCTGATACTGATGCCGGCCCCGTTCCTCGAGACATTGAAGAAGCAGCTAGTAGGGCTACATTAGATCTGTTGCCCAAGAAATCGCGACAGCAGTATGATATTGCATATAACCGATTCATGGAATAGTGCAAACTAAAGAAAGTTGAAGGCAAGTTCAGTGAAAATGTGTTCCTGGCTTTTTTCGAGGAAAAGTCTAAGTTGTGGAAATCGTCGACATTATGGTCTAATTTTTCGATGATAAAAGCTGGTTTGCATATCAAGAACGACGTGGACATAGGAAAATGTTATAAGCTAATAGCATTCCTAAAACGAAAAAGTGTAGGATACCGTCCAAAAAAATCGAAGATTTTATCAAAGGAACGTATCGATAGATTTGTGAATGAACGTCCAGATACCAAATATTTAATGGTAAATGTTGCAATAATTTTTGGTTTATTTGGAGCATGCCGTCGTGAACAAATTTGTAAATTAACAGCAGATGACATCGAAGAATTAGAAGACTCATTGTTGGTACATATATCGGATACTAAAACCAACATTCAACGTAGTTTTTGCATTGTTGGAGGTTACATTACTTATTACCGTAAATATTGTGCATTACGTGCACTTAACGTTACTCGTTGCCGCTTTTTTCTCTAATATTCCAACAATAAATGCACTGTCCAACCAGTGGGAATAAATACCTTTGGTAAGATGCCATATGAGATTGCTGAATTTCTGAAATTACCAGATGCGAAACTGTTTACTGGACACTGCTTCCGACGGTCGTCGGCATCTTTGTTACCACATTCAGGAGCAAATATTACAACAATAAAACGACTTGGGGAATGGATATCATCTGTTACCGAGGGGTACATCGAGGATTCCATTGAAATTAAGATAAAATTGCTCGCAATATTTTTCCTTCTACCAGCTCCGGTTCTTCATCTGCTATTGAAGATTCTTCTGCATTAGCTACACCATCGAGTAGTAACGACACAAGCAGCAGTCGTAGTAATGTTGCAATGGCAACGAGAAATTCGTTAACTACTTCCCAAGGAATTAATATCAGTAATTGTTCTAATTCTAATGTGTATGTTACTATTTATAAATAAATATAAACTAATTACCACTAGTGCTAAAAATCTTTTTTATTATACCTGAATCATCTCTGTTTTTGAAACTGAAAAGCGTGCAAAATCAGGTCTTTAAAGCACTAGTGCTTTAAAGTTGCCTAGGTAACAACAAATTCATGGTTTACTACAGGTGTTTTTGTTGTGCAACGAAAATGGCTTCCATTTCCTGCCGATTCAAGGGTGAGTATTTATGTGCTTTTGTTTAAAATTACAAGTTATTTATACACCATACTACGTATAGTGATATAAGACATGTCAGGGGGCATACAGGTAATATTAGATTTTAACAGGTATTTATAATTAGACAGTGGGCTTTGTGTAAATATTCGTGTCCACTAGTATGTACATTGGGTCTTAACGCCTACGTTATTTTTTTAGACCTTTATAACCCAGAGGATCCTGAAGATGCCCAAAAACTCTTAGCTATGTTAGATGATGACGAACTGGATGAAGAATGTGAACGTGTGTTGAAAGAGTTACAAGAAAATTCGGATATAGAGTATTGTTCAGACGACGATAATGAAGAAGACAATCCCTTGCAGGTCCTAGCAGAGAAGATTAGAATTGGAGCTGATAAGTTATCCCAGAATCAAGAAAAATCAATTAATCAGGAAATGGATATACAAGCATTAGTGGAAAGTACTGAACAGTTTATTGAAAATGAAGAAGTTGAAATACCAGATAATTATCTCGGTTTTAATCTAACGTGTACTTCAAAAGACAATATTATTTGGAGACAAAAGAAATTTCACCCTAATATAACAGACGTCAACATCAGTGATTTAGATACATTAGAAGACAGTGAGGTTTTACCTCCAAACGAGACAAAAATAATTTCAAACAAACCAATTCCAATGAAATAAAGGTTTTTGTAGGTTTACATTTACTTATGTCTTGTCTGAAGTTTCCTAGAATTAGAATGTATTGGGATACAGAATTCAAGATGCTTACATTCTCAGAAAACATGGCTCGAAATCGAATCTTTCAACTTAGAACCACTATCCATATCGTTAACAATCTAGAAAAACCAAACCATTGTTCTGACAAGTTATATAAGGTGCGGCCAGTATATGACAGTTTACAAAACCGCTGTCGCCAACTAAAAATGGAAAAAGACCTATCTATCGATGAACAAATGGTGCCCTTTAGAGGTCAGCTCAGCATCAAACAATATGTAAAAGGAAAACCAAATCCATGGGGGATTAAGATATTTATGTTGTGTAGAAGAAGTGGAATGATGCAGGACTTTATAATATACCAAGGCAGCACAACAGAATTAGACCCACAAGTCCTGAAGAAGTTTGGTTTAGGTGCTAGTGTCATTCTACACTTATCGAAGAACATTCCAGAGCAGCGTAACTTATATTTCGATAATTACTTCAGTACCTATCAATATTGCTACAGAAAAAGATTAACGCCGCTGGAACTGTACGAGTCAACAGATTCAAAAACCCACCACTTATAAATGATAAGGATGCAGCAAAAAAGAAGAGAGGCTTCAGTGTAGAAGTAACCAGTCATGACAATAAAGTTGTCCTTTGCAAGTGGGTGGATAATAGATCAGTTGTACTAGCGTCCAACTTTGTAGGAATAGGTAACCAAGATGAGGTGCAACGTTGGAATAATACCGATAAGAAATATATTTCTATCAACGACCGGAAGTGGTTAAACTGTATAACCAAAGCAGGGGAGGGGTAGATAAAATAGATCACTTGCTTGCCTTGTACAGGATATATATTAGGTCCAGAAAATGGACACTGAGGATGCTTTTTCACGCTTTGGATTTAGCGGTTGTGAACAGCTGGATTGAATACAAAATGGATCACGAGAACACAGGAAGCAAGGAAAAACCTCTGGATTTGCTTCATTTCAAGTTGAGAATGGCATATGCTCTCATCAAAATGAATCAACCGGTGTCAAATTCAAAAAAGAGAGGCCGTCCATCTAGTGAACCTTCTTCACGTACAAATTCTCCTGCACCAGCACCGCGGAAGAAATCAAACGAGGAACAACGTCCTCGTGATGAAATTCGGCACGACCAATTAGACCATATGCCCAACTATGACAACAAAAAAGAAGCTACGCGTTGCAAATTCGAAAAGTGCTATAAAAAGACTCATGTATACTGTGATAAATGTAAAATTCATTTATGCTTTTTAAAAGAAAGGAATTGTTTCTTGAATTTTCACAGACGTTAAATAAAAAGTTTTGATATTTGTCTTTTTTTCAACAACAATTGCTAACCGTTTCTATATCAACGATTAATGACACAGATTACTTCGAAAAAGGGATTTCAATTTCCTTTTTTTGTTATAATTTTCAGATTGTAGTGCAGGTATAATAAAAAATAGCGTATAATACACGTGTATAAGAGCCTTTAAAGCACTGCTCCGTTAAAAGGCACTCGGCTTTGCCTCGTGCTTTTAAACTCGTCGCGCGTGCTTTAAAGGCTTGCTTATACACTTGTATTACATTTTACTACTTTTTATTAGTGTAAAAAATATTTTTAACATGCTACCTTATAAAATTGAATTTCTAACCCGGGTAACTTGAACTAAAAGTTCATTTTTAATGTCAGTTGTATAAAAAAGTTTTTTCCCTTGTCTGCAATAATTAAATACTGCACTGGGTCTCGATAGCGCGGTCACCGCGTGTCGGAAGTCCTTGTTAGTAGTCCGGTAGTGTTTATGAAATGATTAACTTCGAAGCCACGCGTGCGAGTATTAACGAATACACTCGAAGCTGTGCTGCTCTGGGCGGTTTTCACATTTTTTTGTGTAGCCAATTTCAGTTGTGTCATAGATTACAATAGTGTTACGTGTTACAAGAAGGGCCTCGAATTTTCTGCAACTTCCAAGCGGTGTTCGGGGAAATAGCAGGACAGTCTATTGCGACGTGCATTCCGTTTCGCTGGCGTATAAACGACGCTGACGAGAACGCCCTAGATTGTATGTTCTGTGCTAGATTGTGCTCGACCTTTCTACGCTGTTCACACAAGAATATACGGGCAAGGTATATAAGCTGCGTGGACCTGTGGACGCCGCAACCAGATATACAGGTGTGTTTAGTAACCAAATAGGAAGACCGCGTACTAAATAAACTTCAAGATAGATGAATTCTTAAACAGAGGATCGCAAAATTCAGCAACTGCCAACAGGCCCAGCACCTCCCAAGCATCACTGCCATCACTCAACTCCCATACCTCTAACCTCTCTACCAACCCTGCTACGACAAAATTGATATTGATGATATATCTAAACTCTGGGAAAATATTGTTAGGTACAAAATGAAAAATTATCCCGAGAATAAAGATAAGACGAGCCTCCAAGCTGACTGGTTTGAAAAATTTTAATGGTTGGAATACTCAAAAAGTGCACATGCAGCCTTCTGTTTTCCATGCCGACAGTTTCGCCCCCTTGGATCTAAAGAAAATGCATTCACTTCCACTGGATTCAAAAACTGGAAAACTGCTATGTTCAAAGACAAAGGAGTGCAAACAGGCGTTTGAAACTTTACTAATTATTGTTTTGTTCTATACGTATATTTTCATCAACACATTTTGTCTGTTTATTTTTCGTTGTTTTTAATGTTTATAATAAATATACATATAAAGGTTGTATTTAGGTTTTTGATGAAAAAAAAATATTTGACCCCCCTGAAATCCCATGAGCAGCCCCTAAAATTAGTTTCTGGCTACAGCCCTGCGGCGAGGGCCTCTGCTAGTACAAGCAAAGAACATTCGGTAGCACCTAAAACCGTGAAAAATTTCAAAACAAGCTCGTTACTACTATGTTTCAAATGTAAACAGGTGGGTCATTTCAAACGAAATTGCCCGAAATGTTTCAAAACCGTGTTCATAAAATAATCACGAAATTAAATGCTTTGTTGACCTCGGCAGCGAATGTTCTTTAATTACGAAACGTGCAGTTGCACAGTTATTGTTAAAAAAGATGTTGCAAAAAAAAATTTTGTCTACGTTAAGTGGGTCCCACATTAAACCTCACTCTTTCGTTCGCGTTGTTGTTAGTGTTGACACAGTCGAGCGAGCTATCAAACTTTATGTTATTGAGCGAATTATATGTACGTATACTTTGTTATCATTAAAGTAAAACGCAACTTTCTTTGTCTTACAGGAAATTAGAGTATAAACATATCTTAACACCAAATGTAACTGTTTATTGAATGCACCCTTGTATTGCAGGAAACGATGTCTAAACATTTACATGTTAAATCTACATAAAGTTTGAACCACTATTTTTAAGTCAGTTATTGTGTTCGATTGCTACTGTAAACTTCATATAACTTTGTTCTTGATAAAATAAAATTATATTTTTTTCAATTATCAAGATCGTTAAACTTGTTTGGCGCAGTCAACAGTAGGATATCGCCCTGCAAAGAAGCACCGCGGATAATTGCGAGAAGAAATTGTGGACTAGCAATTGAAACAGCTACGAGAAGAAACCGCACTAGTAGTTGCAACCACCCAAACGGGTGTGGCCATTCAAATAGCAGCAGGAGACGAGGACAAGCATCGTCGACCCTCCAGCATCGCGAGAGCCAGAAGACAAGCATCGCCAACGGTTCGAGCAACCCCAGGTCGAGGACAAGCATCACCGACACCAGGGCTAGGTTAAGAAAAAATTATCAACGACATGAAAGCAGCGCTTCTGATACTGTCAGTCGCTTATGTTTAATCTTGCAGAATCAAGAATTAAAACATATTATTTCTAAGCTTTTATTAACCTTCCGTAGCTGGCGCGCGGACTCACACTCTGCAACTAAATATTATCCGGATTTATTTCAATGTTCCCCACCCCACAAACCCGCCATGTTCGGTATTCCTCGAGCATGTTGTGGTTGTTCTCAGTGCATCGTATGATCTATGTAAGAGCGTTCATTTGTTTTTGGTAGCTGATTGCGGAGCTAGAGTCCGCCGCCAGTAAAAATTACATAGTTATTTTGCAGATGAAAATTTGAAATTTTTGGTGTATTGTATTTCGTATTTCATAAAAGGTAAGAAATATTATTCTAAAAATTGTTATTTTTATTAACTAATTAAGTATTCTATTAGATGGCATATTACGAAAAAGAGCAAGAACGACTACAGCAGCTGGTGTTAGCGTGTCTCAGTGAAGATGAAATTACTGAAGAGATATCAAACGATTACGACGAAGATAGTGAAGAGGATTTAGTAGAGACGCAAGAAACAGATTCTGATTTGGAGAAGGAGATTGTGGATAATGAAGTAGAAGTCCGACCCTCACTAGCACCTTACATTGTCGGAAATGATAAAATTACTTAGTGGGCAAAACACGTCCCACCCACATCACGGACCAGGGCAGAAAACTTGATAACTCATGTGCCGGGTGCTAAACAGGTAGAGTAAAGTGACCAAATATGGAATAGGTGCTTAATATGGAATACCGAATTATTTCTAAAACTACTGGTGCCATCTACCAACTGAAGACTGACACACCATCTAAAGCACATTTCTGTGTTGCAGCAAAGTTTTAGTTGCCGCGGCGCCATTAGTTTAGATCACACCGACGGTAAATACGTTCTGCGGAGATTGAAAGTTTATCTACTGGTAAGTATCTTTTTGTTTTTTAGCGAAACTTTTCAGTTTAATTGGATTTCTTTGAATGCATACTTAACCTCTAATGTCTTATTTTATAATGTCAACGTTGTTTATGGTTAATTTTGTTTCTTTAGTAAAAAACCAAGGTTAAATTTAATGTGAGGTTAGTGCCTAATATGGAATACGTAAACGTTCCTAATATGGAATGTATTCCATATTAGGGCCACTTCCAAATATTGTAATACAAATGAAAGATATTTCTTTTCAGGAAGATAATGTCGCAAAAAACGAATCAAAAAAGAAAGTTGCGGAATGACGAGAGGATGTCGGCAGCTGTTACAGCGGTACGACAAAAGCAAATGGGTTACCTAAAAGCAGCCAAAGAATTTCAAGTACCTAGAACCACACTATTTCGGCTATGCCAAAACGAAGGTACACCTCATCAAATTTCAAAGACCAAATTAGGAAGAAAACCTGTGTTTTCATCAGAATTGGAAGATGAGCTCGAAAGACACTTGTTAGACATGGACAAGCATTACTTTGGGATGACAAGAATGGACCTCATGAGATTGGCATATCAGTTAGCAGTTGCAAACGGAGCTGACCACAGATTTTCTGAGCATATTCAGCGGGCTGGACGAAAGTGGCTGAAGTGTTTTTTTGCAGAGACACCCAAGGTTAACAATTAGAAAACCTACTGGAACTTCACTGGCGAGAGTTCTTGGATTTACACAGGAGAATGTTGGCAGATTTTTTGATCTCCTTGAAGCAAAAATGGATGAACATAACTATCCACCAGACAGAGTCTTTAACACGGACGAAACTGGCTTAACTATCGTTCCGTCCAAATGCAGTGAAGTTATATCCTTGAAGGGAAAACGGCAGGTAGGAATATTAACCTCTGCTGAGCGCGGCTCGCTTATTAGGCGGTTTTATGTATGAGCGCTGGTGGCACTTTCGTTCCGCCTTGTTTGATTTTTCCGAGAAAAAATATGAGCGTTTTACTCGAAAAAGGTGCCCCGCCAGGAACCTTGTTTTCTTGCCATATAAGTGGCTGGATTCAAACCGCAATTTTTACGGATTGGTTTAAACATGTCCTTCATAAAGTAAAACCATCAAAAGAGGATCCTGTCCTCATTTTGGATGGACACTATAGCCACACAAGAAACCTTGATTTTTTTTAATTGGCAAAGGCAAACTATGTGACCGTTGTAAGCTTACCACCGCATACGTCGCACAAAATGCAGCCTTTAGATAAATCCATAATGGGGCCTTTAAAGACGTTTTACTCCGAGGAAATCCGCATTTTTATGAGGCAACATCAACGTGCAATTACTCAGTTTGATGTAGCTGAAGTGTTTGGTAAAGCCTACCTCAAAGTGCAGAGTGGTGCCTATGCTAAAAATGGATTTGAGGCAACCGGCGTGTATCCAGTCAACCGAAACATATTCGACCAATCAGAATTTCTATCTGCCGAACAAGAACAAGAGAAACGCTTAGACGATAGCTCATCAGACACTGATATGAATCGCCCTAATTACGTTTCGCCTAAAGCAATAATGCCAGTTCCATCACTTAAAAATAAGGTTGGATCCAGAGGGAGAAAACCAGGTAAGACGAATGTGATAACTTCATCTCCGTATCTCAAAGAGTTGGAAACTTCGATGGTCGCAAGCGCCGAAAAGAAATTAAAAGCTACAAGGCGTCTTACAACAGATAACAACAAACAGAAAAACAATGACAAAAGAAACACTAATGAAGCAGGGCCAAGCTGATTAGCCGTTACCAAAAGACAGCAACGAAAACGTTTGCCATCTAGCTCATCAGATGGATCAAATGACGCTTTTGAACTACAAGATTCTTCCGATGATGATCTATCTAACGAAGTATCTGCAAAATCCCCAGACGTTTTTCCGAAGACACTAGCGGAGAAATCTGGATTCAGTGTAGTTTGTGCAGGTATTGGGCTCATGAGGAATGCTCAGGCGCACTGAACGAGCATTTTGTTTGTGATTTTAGCAAATAACTTGTGTATGTGCTGGTTATTTTTGTTAGTGAAAAAGTTGTTCTTCAGTTACCATTTTATGTTAATTATTTGCTCAGATTCTAAATTTTTTTTAAAGTATTTTTTGATAATGTGTTCGTAGTATTATGTTTCTGAGATTAAATAAAAGTTTATTCTACATATTTTGTATATCTAAAGCGGTATTCCATATTAGGTTCACTTTTCTGATAATGAGAAAAATGCAACTTTTTATGTATGAGCTCATAACTTTTTTTTGGGAAGTTCACTTCCTATACAACCTCAAAAATCTTGTTAAATGATCCTTTATAAACGCTTTTAGGGAGATAACGAACAATTTTTTTAATAAAAAGATTTTTTTAGTTATCAATAACAAAATGGTATTCCATATTTGGTCACTTTACGTTTTGATATTTGGAAACACTTTTTCAATAATGAAATACTCAGTGCATTTGTTGAGTATACTAATATACATATCCAAAGTACAAAGGATAATTATACCCGCGAAAGAAATACCAAAGAAACCAACATAAATGAAATACAGGCTCTCATTGGATTGCTTTATTTAGCGGGAGTACTCAAATGAATTGTGCAACAACAGCGCGACAGGTGTTGAACAATTTCGGCTAACAATGTCAAAGGCTCGCTTTATGTTTTTGCTTCAACATATGAGATTTGATAATATCCATTCTCGAACGGAAAGAAGGAAAGTTGATAAATTGTTTCCAATTAGAGAAATGTTTGACTCATTTGTACAACTCAACTGCAAATCTGCTTATACTCCACATGAAAATGTCAAGATTGATGAGAAACTGGAAGCTTTCCGGGGAAGATGCAGCATCCGCTAATATATACCGACCAACCCCAATAAATACGGGCTGAAAATATACGCTCTAGTAAATTCAAAGACATTTTATACTACCAACTTAGAGGTGTATGTTGGCAAGCAACCAACTGGTCAATACGCTGTAGATAATTCACCCTTTGCACTTGTTCAAAGAATGGTTGAACCAATTAAGAACTCCAAACGAAATGTAACATGCGACAATTGGTTTTCCGGCATTCCATTGGTACGTACACTATTGAAAGACTTTACTCTTACCTTCTTAGGAACCATTCGGAAGAACAAACGGGAATTACCTATTGAAATATCAAACCCACAAGGTCGACCTGTAGGATTAAGAATGTTTGCCTTCGATAAAGACATAACATTGATGTCATATATTCCCAAAAAGAAGAAAAATGTAATTCTGATTTCAAGCCTTCATCATGACGATATGATCAATGCAAACACGGGAAAACCTGAGATGATTGTTGATTATAACAACACTAAAGGCGGGGTTGACACTTTAGATAAAATGTGTGCTGCATATGACTGCGCCCTAAACACGCAAAGATGGTCGATGGTTATTTTTTATTCCTTGCTCAATATGGCCGGAGTGAATTCCTTGGTGTTGTTTTATCTGCAAAATCCTGGTACAACTAGGAGAATATTTTTGCATAGACTTTCATCCGAAAATCATATTCGTTCTCGAGCAATGCAGAGTAATATTCCGAAAACCACAAGGCTTCGAATTTAAGAAATTTTTGCGATTGAAGATGCCATTCCTGCCCCCAATCCTGAGAATACTCGAGGTCGTTGCAGTTATTGTGACAGGAAAAAAATCGACCAACACGGTTCTCATGTAAAAAATGTGCCAAATTCATGTGCCTTGAACATTTAACTTGTGTATGTGCAGAATGTTATTCTGATAATATTTCTTAAAATAAACACTTTTATATATTTATTATTTGGTATACTAAGAAATAGCAGTGTTTTAGTTTATTTTTGTTACATTATGTACAAAGATTAATATTTACGTTTTTCATGTCGCTCTTTTGTAGTATTGTTTATAAAATAAACATAATTATTATTTAAAATGTCTTTTTTTTTACAAAAAAAGGAACATATCACCATTTCATGGACAAAAAAACTATGCGGACTCACAATCCGCCGCCGCTGGCGATGCATAAAAAAGAACCGCCACTCACGGAAGGTTAAATAAAAGTGTATTTTTAAACTATAATAATAAATTAGAATTAGCCCGAATCGAAGTAAAATATTATTCAAGCTAGAACTGTCGGAGTACGCAATGACTAACTAGCCTGGTAATAAAATTACAACGATCACAAAGGGAACCCTCAATAACAAAATAAATCCCTTGGCCCATTTTTTTAAACAAATAAAGTTAAATTATATACAAGAAGATATTGTTCAACAATTGCAAAACTTGGTTATTGGCAACGTTGAAATTCAACAAGAACCAGCAGTAATCAACATGGCATTCCACCTCGAATATTTAAAAACAGTTCCAGAGTTTGATGGAACGTGCTACAAACTAGCAGAATATGTGAGATCTGCAGAAATTATTATTAATCAGTTCTTCGTGGAAGGACAGACAAGACGACTTATTTTTAGAACGACTGGTTTTATCAGCACTCAGAACTAAATTCACTGGAAAAGTCTTACTTTTGAGAAGTGGTAGAGAAATTGCACTTGGGGCGAGTTAAAAACAATTTTACAACAATGTTTCGCTGATCAGAGATCAGAATCAAGAATCAATCAAGAATATTTCGAAAAATGCCAAGAAGTTCGCAGCCTCTTGTACTCGAACGTACACTTAACCGAACAAGACGCCGATGTAAGAATAACAAAGAGAAATATCTACGATATTTTAACTTTAAAAGCATATCTTTCCGGATTAAAGGAACCACTAGGAAGTTTTATACGAGCGAAAGGTCCAGCCATTATGGAAAATGCTATTTCCTACGTAATTGAAGAGGAAAACGTGTATTACAACAGAGAAAGAAGAGAAACAACGAGAAACTCGACAAAACCTATAACCTCACCAATGCAGAACAAACCAACACCACTTATCGGTTTACACATGAACAATAATAATTTGCAGCAACAAAGACAACAAAATTCTGGATTTCAAGCCAGATTACAGTCATTCGCATATCCAAATAATGGAAAACCAATAAATTTCCCAGGACAAAGACGGAAAGATGCAAAATGACGCAAGACAACAGCCACAAAGAAACGTATTTGCATCCAAAAATAGACATATTAAATATCCTAGGCCAGTACCTATGGACACTACGTAAGCAACAACTCGACGAACTATGGCACCATTACGATACCAATCGCAAAATGTAACCAGACCACAAACAATGCAACATAATCAACCGTTTATACGTCAGTCTTATCAACCCCGCAACTTCACACCAGAAGAGTTACATTATCAAGGGGAAATAGATGAACCTGAAGAAGAATATTACGAGGATGACACGCAACTTATTCCTAACGAACAATTCTACGAAGAGGATTTTATGAACCCTACAACAGAACAACGATAAGTAGAATATGACGAATTTGTTACAAGTACCAATTCACCTAAAGACGAATACCCGTACGTAATTAAATTATACATATTGATACACAAAAATCATCACAACTACCGTGTATCTACATTCCTCAACTGAAAGCTAACTTTCTTATCGACACCGGAGCTTCAAGAACATTAATTAAGCCGGAAATCGTTTATAAATATTTTCCTGGATTAATTCAAGAACAACTCCAAATTCAAACTGCACATCATATTTCAAGACATTACGAGACAGCCTTAAGTAGTCTACCAGCAATATTTAAGGTTAACAAAAATCATAAATTTCACCTGTTTAATTTCGATTCTAAATATGATGGACTTATTGGAACTGATTTGTTAAAAAAAAAACTAAAAGCTAGAATCAATTTTACAAATAATTTACTTGAGACTGAAAACACTCAAATTCCATTGTACTGAGTTGGAGACAGAATTCTAGATTTAATATATCATATAAAAATAGAACCAAGAACCGAAAAAATAATTAAAATACCTGTAACAAAAAATATTAACAAAGGCATTATTGAACATTAAAAATTAAATAAACATGTGGAAATACCAGCTTCATACGTCACTGTAAAAGACGGTTACGCAACAACCACCATTGTAAACACCAGCGAAAAAGAAATGACGTTCACAATGACGCAACCAATAAAAATCGAACTAGTAAAAGAAAATCCTGAAATACATGACCTACACTATCAAGCAGAATGTCCTAATGCAAGTCAGAAAAAGAAGAAAATTTCAACAGTTAAGATTAGAACACCTTAACGATGAAGTAAGCACTCTAATGAAAAATTTATGTGAAGACATTTTCAAGACATTTTCTACTGTGAAGACATACTTCTTAATTTCAATAACCAGATCAAACACCAAATTAAAACACCAGATAACGCACCTCTCTACTCAAAAAATTATAGGTACCCGCAAGTACATCGTAAGGAAGTAGGAAAACAAATAGAAAAAATGCTGAAAGATAAAATCATTAGACCTAGTACATCCCCTTGGAGTTCACCTGTATGGGTAGTACCCAAGAAAGCAGATGCCTCAGGTAAACAAAAATGGCGAATCGTAAACTTAATGAAAAAACTATCGATGATAAATATCCACTTCTTCTTCTTCTTTCAACAGCCCCTAATAGTCCACTCCTGGACATAGGCCACCCCTTGTTTCTTCCATGCTTTTTTATCTTGTGCCAGTTGGTGCCACTTTCTTCCCGCTTTATTTTTGATGTCATCAAGCCAGCGTCTCTGAGGTCTTCCAACGCTCCGCTTATACTGTCGGGGTCTCCACTGTATTATACGTTTTGTCCATTGATGTTCGTCCTGTCGAGCGACATGTCCAGCCCAGCTCCATTTGAGCTCTGCTATACGAGTTATGACATCTTTTACCTTAGTCGACTGTCTGATTTTCTCATTTGTAACATGATCTCTGAGGCTTATTCCTAGCATTCTTCGCTCTATTGCCCTTTGAGTTGTCCTGAGCTTATTTGCCGAATTTACTGTGAGCGTTGTGGTTTCCATTGCGTATGTCATCACGGGAAGCGCACAGCTGTCAAACACTTTTCTCTTTAGATTGATTGGGATATCTGCATTTTGTAATACATTCGTGAATTTTCCTGTTGCTGCCCATGTCATTCCAATGCGCCTGTTTATTTCCGCGATCTAATTTTCCCTGCCCAGTCTGATATTATGTCCCAAGTAAACATATTCTTCTACTTTTTCTATGTTCTCGTTTCCGACAGTTATATTTACATCTTCTAGAGTCATGATTTTTGTTTTATTAAGGTTCATTTGTAACCCAATTTCAGCTGATTTTGCTTCGAGTTCATTGCCTTAAAAACGTCCTCCAGCGCAAGAGTAAACAATTTCGGAGAGATGGTGTCTCCCTGCCTAACTCCTATTTTAACGGTATTTTATTTGTTTTTAAATCATCTGTTATTTTGACTACAAGTGTTGCATGATCGTATATATTTTGGAGTAAGTTTATATACCTTGAGTCAATTCTTGCATTGTTCATGGCTTTGAAGATAGCCCATAGCTCCACCGAATCGAACGCCTTGTTGTAATCGACGAATGCATTTTTCTATTAATGATCGGAGGGATTGTATATGTTCGATTGTGCTGCAATTTTTTCGAAAACCTGCCTGTTCCGGTGGCTGGTAGTCGTCTAGTTTGTTTGTTAATCTATTTGTTACAATTTTAGTCAGCAGTTTATAGGGATGAGGTAGTAGACTAATAGGCCGATAGTTATCAATTTTTAATTTATCTCCTTTTTTATATAGTAATATCACCTGTGCGTTTTGCCATGTTTCCACTACCAAACATTAAAGATCTCCTAGATAAATTGAGAAGATGCCACTTGATCTAGCGTTAGGTTTCCACCAGGTACAAGTTAAAGAACAAGACATTCCTAAAACGGCCTTCAACACGGAAAATGGACATTATGAATTTGGAAGGATGCCTTTTGGATTAAAACATGCCCCCTCTACATTCCAAAGAATTATGGATAATAGTTTAAAACACGTTGACGGACAGAACGGTCACAGCCGTCAAATGAGAAAGACACGGAGAGACAGGCCGGTTACAGCCGTCAATTTTTATTTCATTTGTACGGGCGCGCCTGCTGTAGCCGGCGACTAATGCATTGTGGTATATGGAGAACAATTCTAGGTGTCCCTGTAGAACTGCTGATTGTTGTGCTGTCTACAGTTTAGGAGTCAAACAAATGATTTTCTTTGAAACCACCAGCCGATTTATTTAGTCGTGTTTCAAAGCTTGTAGGGTGCATTCGCGTCTATTATTGTGCAGTTAGTATTCACTATTAATAAAGTTTCACGTGCAAAAATACGCATTGTAAGTATTAGTTATTCTAATTAGTAGTTATTAGTAATGTAGTTAATGCAACAGTTGGTTTAGATTACTGGTCATGGATAACAGGGAAGAAGTACGTCTTCGGAAATTATACGAGGATGTGGGTTCGGACGAATATTCCCTCTCGTCGCATGAATCAGAGGTCTCTGAAGGAACTACTGGGGAATATAATCCAAGTGAACCTTCCGAGGATGATTCAGACGCAGTTCCAAATAATAATAATGAAGACATTTTGGTAGCTAATAACGCGGCAGATCAAAATGAGGAACATGATGTAAATAAAAATGAAATTTCTAGCCAAGGTAGCGACAGTGGTAGTGAAAATAATTCAAACAGTCTTGGGTGGGAAAGCGATACCAGTGACATTCAAGATTTTTCTTTCGATCTAAGTACGACAGGTGTGAAATTGGTAGCGGATGAAAATTCAACGCCGATTGAAATATTTAGAAAAATATGGCATAAAGAAATTATGGATTTATTGATCATTTCAACAAACAATTATGGTAAGACCCTTACACCCGTTTGCACCGGTAACCCTTACAAGTGGCACTCAGTAAGGTGTAACTTAACTTTAAGTGTAGCTTATATTTCCATTACGCTGCACCAACGATTTGTAAGCAACACTTATTTAAGTACCACTTAGATATGGCAACAATGTAGACATATGTTTTGTGAAGGTGGCTGCAATTGCTTGTTAAATTATGCGCACTCTGGTGTTTAGAAAACGTTAAAATATTGTTATCTCTGTTTATCGTTAGAGTTTGTATACATTCATCTCGTTCTACAAAGTAACTTTTATGCAATAATTTGGAAAAACACGTTTCAGGATGGAAAGATAACCATAACCTAGCTAAATTTTGTTCGTGTTGGTGTCTTGTGAGTGTTTTTGTTTTGTGAAGATGAACGTGGCTGAAAAGAAGCGAGGGGCTAATTTTAGCAATGAGGAAATCGTAGTTTTACTAAATCTAGTGGCGAAATATAAAAGCACAGTAGAGTGCAAGGCCACAAATGGCACTACTTGGCGGGAAAAAGATGCTGCTTAGGACAAGGTAACCTGCAAGTTTAATGGCCAGGCGCCAAACCAAATTCCTCGTAATAGAGTCATTAAAAAATTTTACGAAAACCAAAAGAAAAAAATGCGCACTGCAGCAGCTGCCGAGAGGCGCAGTTTTATAAAAACTGGCGGTGGGATGAAACCGTAATTAAGAAAGACCCGTTACATGATTTCACCATGTCCCTCATAACTGAGACATCGGTAACGGGTCTTACAAACAAGTACGACACAGGTAGTTTTCCGTTGGTTCGTGGCGACCAAGAAGAAACTGACGAGCCGTTTCTGGTCGTGCATGATGATGTGACTTCAATGGCCCCAAGTCCGATTGCATCGAGCAGTACTGCAGTTGCAACTGAAATAGAGGAAGATACTGTACGTTTGATTTCGTGTTATTGTGCTATTGGTGTTGATTTGACTTTTTATTTTCAAGAGCACGCTGAGCCTAAATTGTTGGATTGGGGCGATTACAAGGTTGCCCACCTAAAAACGCCGAAAAACATCAAACTGCGGTCAGCTTTGAAAAACGCCAAGAGTGATGTGCCTAACGCCTGGCAAAAGCGTAGGAGACCTGTTGCTGCCAGTTTACAAAATTCCTCCGATTTAACAAATAGTTATTCAGAGCTTGCAGAGGCTAAGTTGCAGTTGACGAAACTGCAACTGCAACTGCTGCAAGAATCTTCTGCCAGGGAAAAAGAAGATAATAGAATTAAAAAAAAACGCGAAAGGGAGGAATTTAAATTCCGCAAAACAGGTCTCCGCTTAGATAATGCCATTAAAAGGCTGAAGTTAAAAAAATTGACTGGAAAGTTAAAAAAATAAGTTTATAGTAGGATTTCAATTAGTTATTATTTTTTGTAGTTTGTATTCATGTAGGACATAGGTATATTATTAATATTAGTTGTTATATTTTTTTTATAAATTAATGTAAGTTTATTATTAGTAATAAATGCTTTTGTAGGTTTAGTATTTATGTATATTATAATTATTTTGTGTTTATTAATGTAGTAGTTTTAAAAATAAATAGTTTAGTGTATTTTTAAGCATGTGTATTTTTATTTAATGATCAAAAAACGGTACAAACATTTTTTTAAATTCAAACGTGCTACTAAGATTATAATAATGCATAGAGTAATGCCAGGACTGAATGTTTCTCGCATGTAAAAGGAACTTTAGTTTTCCATTATAGAATTAACAGCACATCATTTTAAATTATTTTAACAGTATTCTTCATTTAGACTGCATCTTCATAATCAATATCAAGCTTTGCTCTAAATTATATAATATAAATACATAACAATAAGGAAAATTCTATACAAATCAAAGAACATTTAGAAAAAATATATTTTTTTAAATTTTTATAAATTTACAAAATAGTTATTTATCAACGCTGCTCTGGCGTTAACACCAGCACCAGCTGCTTGAGGTTGTGGCAAATTTGGAATGTGACCATCGTGGATCAGTTGATCAAGTATATGCAGTTCAACCTCCGGAGGTGGGGGTTCCACATCTCCCATGGCAGTTGCTATGTTATGTAACACTGCAGTAGCTACAATAACAGGTAATGTTGTCTCTAGTTTTAATCTGCAGCCATATGCTAGGGCAGGAAATCTTCGTTTCCAAACTCCAAAGCACCTTTCCACTGTATTTCTTGTACGGATATGTGCTTCATTATACAGTTGTTCAGCTTCTCCAATTGGATTTGCTAATGGTGTCATCAATCGCTTGAAAAAACTTAATTCATCTAATATATGATAATAATCTGCACGTTCATAAACTTGCCGGGGAATTCCATTAAAAATAATATGAATGTCATCTAAATCATCATTTTCTAATATATCAAACATTGGTTGTAGAGCCATAATTATTTTATTACTACTTTACAATACAAAAATCGTAGCACGAAAGTACATACAACAGAAACACGTGAGTAATGAGTATAGGTTAGGTTCTCTAATAATAATTCCCACTAATATTACGCCCACTCCGCGTCACGCCTGCGTATAACTGCAACTTATGTTTAAGGGCGACTTTAGGCGAAGGAAATCTATCACTTACATTTAAGTGCCACTTATGTCTTAAGTGGACCTTATTTTAGCTGGTGCAACGTGTTTTTAAGTTAAGGTGCAGTTTAAGTGACACTTAATACTTAAGAGTAACTGGTGCAGACGGATGTTACTGAAGAGAAGCGTCCGAAAACTAGAAATAGTAGAGCTTTAAATTTCAAGAATGTTGATTCACGTGAAATGAATAAATTTCTAGGTTTATGCTTATTACAGGCCCAATTTAAAGTTAGTAGTATAAGAAAGCTATTATCATTAGATCCTCTGAACTATCACCCTATTTTCTCATCTGTAATGTATGGTTGCAGATTCGAACAAATTTTACGATTTTTTTCTGCCAATGATTCTTTAGCTATGCAGGATGGCCAACGTGATCGTCTTTCAAAAGTAAGAGCTCTTATAAACCTGTGCATACAAAGCTTTCAAGCTGCATATTATCCCGAAAAAGAAGTTTCTTTGGACGAGTCGTTATTACATTTTCGAGGTCGTCTGAGCTTCCGCACTTACATGAAAAACAAAAAAACTAAATATGGTATCAAATTCTATGAATTATGTTCACCAGGCGGGTATGCCCTCAATTTAGAAATATATAAAGGGCAAAGCGAACTAGATACAAATCATTCGATACTAGATTCCCTAGTTCTAAGACTTCTACAGCCATACCTTGATAAAGGTCATCATCTCTTTATGGACAATTATTACAACAGCATTACTCTTGCTAATCAATTACTGCGAAGAAATACCCATGTTACCGGAACACTGCGGTCTAACCGTAGAGGTAACCCAACATATATCGTAAAACAGAAACTCAAAAAAGGTAATTATATTTGGAAGCGGCAAAATAAAGTGTACATATCTAAATGGAAGGACAACCGGGATGTGCTTTGTCTGACAACGGCTCATCATCCTGCTCTAATTGAAGTATCTAACAGACACGGAAGAAATATTAAATTAAAGCCTGTGGAGGTAGCAGAATACAACAAATATATGTCTGGTATAGATAGATGTGACCAAATGATTTCATACTATTCCTGCCCTAGGAAGACAGTCAGATGGTATAAAAAAGTCATCTTTCGTCTACTAGATATATCAGTATGGAATTCCTTTTTTATATATAAAAAAGTTACTAACATACAGGTGCGTTATATTGAATATCGAGAGAATCTGATAAAGTCCTTGTTAGATATTGATCCAAAACTGAAAAGTTGCAGATTTCTAATTAAGTTCTCGCCAATACACACTGGCATTACACATTCAAATGTACAAGTCGGAGCTCGTGCCGAGCATTTTCAAGAACGTATCCCCGTTCCCGAAAACTACAAAAGAAATATGTATTTTCTAAGGAGCAAGCAGTGTTCAAAAACTAAGAAAAGAAAGGAGACGAGTTTAAGATGCAAAACCTGTTTGGACAAACCTCCATTATGTGCTGGGGAATGCTTTGAGAAATGGCATACGGAAAATTAAGTTTCTCATTTTTTTTTAATTTTGAAGAATTTCTAATTTTATTTTTGTACTAATAATATTAAATAATAAACATTTCATGTATACCCTTTGAAAGTATTTTATTTACAACCGCGACGGCTACAGCTGCACTGTCCCACAAGAAATGAAAACCTGATGCAGCGGGGCACGCCGGCTGTAGCCGCACACATGTTTAAACAAACATAGCAATACATCCCAATAATTTTTATCGAGCAAATACTTGAAATACGTAATTTACACTAGGTGCGTTTCTCAGCGCCCAACTCTAAAATCAGGTGTCCGTCAACGTGTTAATGGAACGTACAAATGACAACATTGGATCCACACACCACAGGTGTTTTGTTATAATGCACGGTAACTAAGGATCATTGAACGTAAAATCCATTGTTAGTGAACGAATATTGTTTGACAATGCTGCCGTATGTATTTTTTACAATAATAAGTTAACGAAGAAATGTTTAAAACACGCTTTTGAGGCTGAAAAACAACGTCTATGTCAAAATATTTATTGCAATTCTTATTTCTTCTAATTTGTAGCTGTTTCTGTCAACAGATAATGAATTAAAACACTTATTAAAGGACTTCGTTTTCAAACTTTGCAGATCCCGTGCATACCCAGGAAGCATGGTACAATATTTTGGTATTAAGATTTTCGACTCAGAATTTTATGACCAACATCGCCACGTGTAGTTCTTTCGCCAATTTATAGCTTAGCTGCAGTTTTACGGCATATTTCACTAGTTGACTATCCACGAGTGACTGACGTCTGGCGGTGAAATTTGAAATTACGATATGGAGGAAAACAAACTGTTTAGCCATTAGATGCAACACACTTGTTTTAAGTGAAAATTTTAAACTAAATATATTTTGAATTGATTGGGTGGTAGGCACATGGTGAAACATTATTAATAAATAATTAACTATTAAAATTTAATAGTTTATTAATAAAATAAAACACTTGGTAATTGTTTCACAATTTGTTGGTTTTTATTTTCTCGACTTAAGTTTCAACCCTCACGGTCATCGCCAGGGGTTTATAATACAACTAAAATTAAAAACCTAAAGATGTACAATACTATTCAATCTGTCGCCGCCGCCTCGAGTTTAAGTGTTAACACGTGTTTTTATGCTTTGTATACTGTAGGTCCGGGGGGGGGGGTGAATTACCTAAATCGGTGTGGTCGTTTACTATATTTTTATTATTAATTCGCTCCACCGCCCCCGGGTCACGGAAAAACGAATCTGTTATAGCCAAAAGTTTTCTTGTCCTGCTAGACATCTTCGTGTGTAATATTGTTGGAATATTCCCAAAAATAAAAAAAATTACTGGAATAAAGTTGTTCAAATTTAATTCGCTCCCCCGCCCCCGGGTCATGGAAAAACGAATCTGTTATAACCAAAAGTTTTCTTATCCTAGTAGACATCTGCCTGTGTAATATTGTTGGAATATTCCCAATAATAAAAAAAATTGCTGGAATAAAGTTGTTCAAATTTAATTCGCTCCACCGCCCTCGGGTCACGGAAAAACGAATCTGTTATAGCCAAAAGTTTTCTTGTCCTGGTAGACATCTGCGTGTATAATATTGTTGGAATATTCCCAATAATAAAAAAAATTGCTGGAATGAAGTTGTAAAAATTTAATTCTCTCCACCGCCCCCGGGTCACGCAAAAAAGAATCTGTTAGAGCCTAAAGTTTTCTTGTCCTGGTAGACATCTGCGTGTGTAATATTGTTGGAATATTCCCAATAATAAAAAAATTGCTGAAATAAAGTTGTTCAAATTTAATTCGCTCTACCGCCCCCGGCTCGCGTAAAGTCGAATTTCTCGCTGCCAAACGTTTTCTTGTCTTCTCACCTACCTGCATGTCTAATATTGCCGGGATATTCTAAATAATAAACATAATAGGGAGTATATAGGGATTTTATGTCCACGACTTTATTGAGCTGGATTTATTGCTGGAAAATTGCTAGAATCACGCCGGCCAATCTTATGTGGTATATAAAGTTGCTTGAAAATGGTAATATATTTTTAATTAATACATTTACAAATCAAAGATCTTTAAACAGCGTAAATAGTAAAATGAAAATTATTGGGCAGTTTGGATAGTTCTAATAATTACCTAAATGACGTTCGATTGTCTCGATATCAGAGTATAGCTCATGGTACAGCTGTTTATTCAAAAAATAATTAGAAATCGGATTTTCTATGTCAGTGTTAGCCAAATTACATCTGAAAGTAGTAATATACCTAATAACCTAACAGTAAATGTCTAGAACAGCTATTATTTCTAATAGCAAATTAAATTGTGGACTACAAATTTTAATTTTGGTAGATTTTTTGATTAAAAGGAACAAATGATTATAATAGAAAATTATTCCAATTATTCAGTTACGCTATAATCCTTCTTTAAACTAGAAATACCATTAAATTTCTAGGACTTACATGTTCTTACATGTTAATGTTTCAACCCTCTGTTAACTTTTATTTTTGTGAAAATTACGAAGCTTTGCACTATTTTTAGATTAAATATTAACATTAGCTAGTCATTTATTTCATTTTATAATAAATGGTTAACGACGGCGAACCAGAATAGATAAGTTACAAACAATGTGCTATTTGCAAATAAATAGTCCGAATGCCAGAAAAGAAACACAAAACATTTAATTTGATAACGATACATGATTTATGTTATAACAAGGTAGTTTAAATTAAAATTTGTAAGAAAAGATACCTTTCCTATGAAAATTTATTGAATTGTTACTATTGTCAGAACAAAATTACAAATGTCAACATAAATTTTAGCCTACTAGAAATTAAAAAGTAGCAATTTAAAGCAAACGGAATTCAAAAATTGCTTTTCTGGTAGCTTCTTCGTTGCTTCTAGATCGGTATATTGAAACCGTTTCAATACTCATCAAATTCTACAACTTTGCAAAACTGGGTTGGATATTCTCATCTATATGTTTTTGCAGAAGTCAAAATTTTGATATTTTTTTACTTCACAGTTTTAGTACTTGCAAAAATTCTAGTAGCTTGTAACATTGTGCACCGTTAGGAAGTTTCCTATATTAAATTTCATCCCGATCTGATATATTGTTCTTTACTAAAACTCAAATATTCAAAAGCTCATAGAAAGTTTCAGAGAGAAATTTGCGAGCTATGACAAACCAATTTCTAGGTCATACTCAGCTCTGTTAGCTTACAAAATTTTAAAAACATTATGCGGCCCGTTTAGATATAATGAAAATTTTATTTTTTTTGCTCAAATATTTGACAGTTCTATGGTTTATTTCAGTTACACCATTGTCTTGTACGTATCAAGTTAAATTCAACAGGTTCAATTGTCTTATTTCTCTAATACACATGAAGTTGGTTTAATTTGCGGTACAAAATATGTTTGTTGCTGTTGAAACTGTTACCTTCCAAGAAAACATAAATTTGACCAATGCTTCGTGCTGGTGCCCTAAAGCTAAAAACTAGGTAAGAAATTCCAACAATTACTCACCCAAAAACGAAGAAGACGTTGGAGCTGTTACAATGACATCTTTATGGTTGTTGATTTCGGCTTCCGCGGGCGGCTGTTCCTTCTCCTTGGCCCATCTTCGACGTAACGCGTTTATTGCATAGGTACCTGTTACTTACCCTTTAAACCAGTGGTTTTCAAACTTTTTTGGTCACGGACCCCTTTTGAGTCCAGAACACGTCCAGAATGATATCACGGACTCCAACTCCTATCTCATAAAATTGTAGCTTTTCATACAAGCATTTTAATTGTTTAATTTGTTTATTTTATCTGGATGGCGCGGGCGTCGTGGACCCCTAGAAGAGGTCCGCGGACCACACTTTGAGAAACGCTGCTCTCGGCTCTAAACCGCCTGAAACCTTTTGTCCTTAAATAAACTATAGGATAAGCTGGAAGTAAGAAGGGTGCACACTGCACAGTGAAGCATAACTAAGTCCAAACATATTTGAAAATTTCAGTAATAATACCTACATTTGCTAAATTTGCATTTCATTTATATGCCGACAAAGGTGTGAACCTAAAAGATTATAAGGGATTATGATTATGGTTACCCCTCTTGGGGTACATCAGCCAACCACTACCAAATGAAAGCTTTAAATATTTATCTGATTTTAATTCTTACATACAGTGACCGCCAAAAAGTCTGCACCATATGGAAAACTTTTTTATTCATTTGTCTTTTTTAAATGGGTTTCAGCATTAGTTTCAGCATGATTAACAACCACAAAATTGCCAAAAATATTTTGCCATGTCACAACTATGACATCGCCAAAATGTCATTTGAAATTTTAAAATGGCCTGATATGCCCTTATTTATCAAAATATGAAACATTGTCATAAAGGACAGTTGTTTGTAATTACATTAAGATTCTAAATATGAAGTTTGGTGAGAAACTTTAAATGTTTTAGTTTTTTCATTTTTCTCCAAAAATATTTAACATATATTTTTTTTGTGTATTTTTCCTTTACAGTTGAGTTAATTTGAAATATTTCAATGCAAAAATACATAAATCTTGCATTTATTTTTTAAATTTAATTAATTTCTTGCAGAAAGTCATTATCAATAAATCGGTATTTATTCACTTTTAAGGCTTTTGAAGTACATTTTAATAGGAATTTTCAGTTTTATTTATGTGATCTAAATTTGATTTAAATTAAAAGTGTTTTTTTAAGATTCGAGCCCATTATTGTGCAAAAATCCATTTTAAGGGTTTAGAATTAATGAAAATAGTCCACGATTGTCCTGTTATTTTTCGTAAAATTTTTTTCCAAGAAATTAATTACATTTAAAAAATAAATGCAACATTTATGTATTTTTACATTGAAATGTTTCAAATTAACTCAACTGTAAAGGAAAAATACACAAAAAAAAAATAAATGTTCAATATTTTTGAAAAAAAATGAAAACTAAAAACCAAAACATTTAAATTTTCTGACAAAACTTCGCATTTAGAATCTTTCAGGCCATTTTAAAATTTCAAATGACATTTTGGCGGTGTAATAGTGTAATAGTAATAGTGTGTAGTAGTTGTGGCATGACAAATATTTTTGACAATTTTGTGGTTGTTAATCATACTGAAACTAATGCTGAAACCCATTTAAAAAAAAACTTTAACCTCTCACACAGCGAAGCGCATAGCGTTAGTAACCTATTTTTATGTATATATAATTTCAGGCAAACAATTTGTAGAGTGTGTTGCCTAAACAACAATCTTTTCGTAATATTTGGATGTTAATTGTATGGTTCAAACAGTTGAACTGTTTTTCTTTATGTTGGTTACACTGATACAAATCGAAGTTATCCGAATTTAAAATGGTTCTGCTTATTGCAATTCTGTTCAATACACATTCTGCTCGGTGATTACGCGCAATCATTTTCCGAATACGAATTCGCTTCGGGCGACTTCGTATTCTGTTTAAATATCATTCTGTTAAACGCGACTTCTGTCAAATGCATACCCACCGTTTAATTCTATGCTGTTAAATACAATTTCTGTTAAATGCTACTTTACGTTCGCATGTCATCGGCTTCGGCTTCGGGTATTCTGTTCGTTGGTCATTCTGTTCTTTGCAAATTCTGTTCATTGCATGGCCGTCTATTGGACAGAATTGCAATAAGCAGAAATGCTTTACGTTCGCATGCCATCGGCGTCGGCTTCGGGTACTCCGTTCGTTGATGATTCTCAAGATGCATGAATGGCTATATACAGGGCTGGGCAAAAGTACGGAACAATGCAAATATCTTTAAAACGACAACCGCGATTTTGACAAAATTTTCTACATGAAGGTTCCGATATACGGCGGATACAATGAAAGTATCGGGGATTTAAAAGGACTTCCGGTTTGGCCGGAAATGATATCAACCTTCTTATTTTAAATGAAACACCCTGTGTATTTTTTGGTATATCGATAGAACTCCTTTTGCGAGTTCAGTGATATAAGGTTTCATGCCTTTATTTTCTATAATTTTAGAGATATTGAACAATAATGTTTCGTAATTATCTACCAGCTCATGAAAATAAAAGAATGTGAGAAGCTTAAACAGTTATCAAATATGCTTGGTTTGTGTTGTGTTGTTTTGTTATTCGATAGATTGAGCAGTGTGGTTGCAGTAATCAATTAATTAACCAATTTCATTAAAACTGCTGAATTTACCATCAGAAATGGTTCAACAGAAAGATTACAATTTGTTAAATAAAGTTCAACCTTCTTGCTGAGTTCTACGAGGCTCACCAAAACCAACCATAATTAAAATTTGTATTCGTTCTTTTTCTGTTAATTGAACCATTTCTGATGTTAAATTCAGCAGTTTTAATTAATTTTGGTTAATTAATTGATTACTGCAGCCACACTGCTCAATCTATCAAACAACAAAACAACAACAATAACACGTGTATTTGCAGTCAAAAACATTGTACGGTGCCACATGGAAAAAGATTGCCTGACAACGCCTTGAACGCTTCTTTCCTAAACAAAAATTGTCTGAGAGGGGCCTCTTACTTATTTTGCGACCAGGCCAAAAAATTCTAGCTATTCCACTGGTTTGTCGTTGCTCACGCCTGCCTGAAGCGAGTGTTTCCTATACGTTACTACTATTAATAACAAAACGTCTGTCACTTACTGTACCAGTTAGTATATGAAGCAACTAGGTAGTGATCGTTTATAATTATAAGATAAAGAATGCTTCTACATTACTGCACAACACAATATTTTCAATTTCACCCTCAGTTTCTTTTCCATTTAACAAAACGCAAAATAAATCAAGAATATAATGGAGTTCTCGTTTGAAAGTCAGAGAATAAAGTCTTTGTTATCTATCAACACGAGCGCGAACTGACCTCGGGTCAAACCATAAATAAAATTGTTTCTAACAGTTTCTTTATAAAAGTGAACTACAATTCTAAGTGTAATTACTGTGCAAGCAAAAGCGGACCTCCGTTGGGGCTCCTAGCCACGTAACAATGAGTAAAAGAACAAATGATAACCGTACACCTCCAATTAGAACAAATAAGAAATATTATTTTGAACCCATTAACCTAATCACAGTCAATAAATACTATCTTACAAATGATAGTATACAAAAAGCTAGCAACATAATTTATCAAGGCAAACACGCAGCTGCAATTGCCCAGATGGAAACAGAACAACAAAATAATGTCACAAGTACACTTCATGATAACAAAATAAAAATACCACCTATATTCTTGCACTATGCAACACATTTAAAATACCAAGAAATAGTAAAAGATCTCAACGAGCAAATAATAGGAGAATTTGAAACATCACTAAAATGTGATAAAATTAAAATCAGTCTAAATACGATTGATGACTATAGAAAAATGACTAAATTCTACACAGACAACAATCTTAACTTTCACACATTTAAAGACCCTGTGAAAAGAATAAATCAGTATCAAATGTACATAAAAACAGCAAAAAGATAGCAACTTGGAACACTCGCAGCCTGTATAAGGCAGGCAAACACACAAATGTGTTGCACGAAATGGCAAGACTCAAAATAGACATCCTTGGCATAAGCGAGATGAGATGGCCGGGAAGCGGTAGACTGGAGACAAAAGATCATGTAACATATTATTCTGGCGGCGACGATGCTCAGCATCAATATGGTGTAGGAGTAATAGTGACGAAAGAAATAGAAAAATCAATAGTTAACTTTGTGCCGTACTCTGACAGAACCATGCTCTTACAAATAAAAAACACCCCTATCGATATTAACATAATACAGGCGTATGCTCCAACGGCCCAAAAAGAGGAACAAATAATAGAAAAATTTTACGAAGAAATAGAGTACTTAAAAAGTACGTTTAACTCGCACAACATTAGTATTATAATGGGGGACTTCAATGCCAAAGTGGGCAAAGGAGAACAAGGTACTGCAGTTGGTAAATTCGGACTTGGAAACCGTAATGATAGAGGAGAAAGATTAGTAAATTTCTGCGAGGAAAATGGTTATATAATCACTAACACTATGTTCCAACATCACCCCAGAAGACTTTACACTTGGACGAAACCTGAAAAGGCAGACAAATCACAAAAACGCAATCAAATAGACTACATTCTTATCAACGAAAGATATAGAAACAGTATAAAGAATGTCAATGCGTATCCGGGGGCGGATGTATTTTCTGACCATAATCCAGTGGTAGCCACGTTTTACTTGCGCCTCAAAAAGCTGATCGGTACGCAAAAGCCCAAGCGGCTAAACGTTCAGCAGATAACTGAACCTGATATTAAAAACAAACTAACTGCGCGAATCAACGAAGACTTGAAACAAATAGCAAGAAACATAATTGACGAAGAGGACACAGATAACGCATGGACAACTATTAAAGAAAAAATTGGAAAAGCTTCTAAAGAAATCTTAAAAACCAATCTACACCAAAAAAGAAAGAAAGAGTGGATGACAGTAGATATATTGGAACTAATGGACAGAAGACGAGAAATGAAGGGCAGAAATGACAAAAAATACAAAGAAATCAATAGAAGTATAACTAGGAAAATACGTGAAGCTAAGGAAAGATGGGTAACAGAAAAGTGTATAGAAATAGAAGAACTGGAGAAAGTATACGATTCAAGAAACATACATAAAACGATAAAAGAAATATGCAATTTACGTAAAACCAAACAGTATGGTTTGCTTACAGACAAACAGGGAAAAATAATTACAACAACAGAAGAAAAGCTTGCTAGATGGAAGGAATATGTGGAAGAATTGTATGATGATGAAAGAACCGAATCGACAAACGTAACAAACATAACAAATAAAGAAGAGGCACCTGAAATAACGAGGGAAGAAATTGTAAATGCAATAAAAAAGTCCAAAAATAATAAAGCGGTAGGGCCAGACGAAATTCCTACAGAATTGATAAAACTGATTGACGAAGGAAACGTAGATTTATTAGTTAAGTTATTTAATGCAATATATAAGTCAGGAAATATCCCTCAAGAGTGGCTAAAATCCACATTCGTTACACTCCCCAAAACAGTACATCCAAGAAAGTGTGAAGATTATAGAAACATCAGTTTAATGAGTCACACCCTGAAAATATTCTTAAAAATCATACATTCCCGCATATACACCAAATGCGAATTCATCTTGTCAGCGACGCAGCTGGGCTTTAGAAATGGATATGGAACACGCGAAGCGCTATTTGCCCTAAACATACTAGCCGAACGATGCCTAGATATTAACAAGGACGTATTTGTAGGATTTATAGATTATACGAAAGCCTTTGATCGAATTCGCCATAATAAACTTGTGGATATTCTTCAACAAATAAATTTAGATTTTCAAGATATACAGATCATTGCTAATTTATACTGGAAACAAACAGCTCAGGTCCGTACAACAGAAGGCATTACTGAAGAAATAAGTATAAAACGTGGAGTTAGGCAAGGGTGCATTCTTTCGCCATTGCTGTTTAATATCTACTCCGAGATAATATTTAAAACAGCGTTAGAAGACAGCACAGAAGGTATAAAAATCAATGGTATTGTAGTAAACAACATACGTTATGCCGACGACTCCGTCCTTATCGCTGAAACAGAACAAGAGCTTCAAACTCTCTTTAACCGAGTATATGAAACCAGTAAAGTTTACGGACTAGATATGAATCTTAAAAAAACCAAGTATATGACAATTACAAAGAAACAGTTGAGACTAGTGGGAATAACAATAAACAACAAAGCAATAGAGTTAACGCCCACATATAAATATCTAGGTACCATAATCAGTAGTGAGGGAAGACAACAACTGGAAGTACGAAGTCGTATCGGCCAAGCAAGATATACGTTCAATAAATTAAAACCTATATTGAATAACCGCAGTTTAAACCTGGAGTTAAGAAAGCGTTTCTTAAAATGTTATGTGTTCTCGGTGCTTCTGTACGGAATGGAGGCTTGGACGTTAACCGAAGATCTATGTAATAAAATCAATGCTTTTGAAATGTGGACGTACAGACGCATACTGCGTGTACCATGGACAGATAGAGTGACCAAGGTGGAGATATTAGAAAGAATGAATTGTTCATTAGAAGTTATGTCCACTATCAAACAGCGGAAATTGGAATATCTGGGTCACGTGATGAGAGGGGAAAAATACGAATTGCTGCAGCTTATATTGCAAGGCCGAATTGAAGGACGCAGAGGGCCTGGTCGCAGACGAACTTCCTGGCTGAAAAACTTACGCAATTGGTACAACAAATCTACAACATCTTTATTTCGTGCTGCGGTGTCTAAAGTACAGATAGCCTTATTGGTCGCCAACATCCGTTAGGATAGGCACTACAAGAAGAAGAAGAAAGACCCAGAAAAAAATAATTTATCAGTTATCATTAGATCCCTCCCGGTATCGATCACAGAAGAAGAAGTATTAGAAGAACTAAAAAAGCTAAAATACCCGGTCATAAAGGTAGTACGCCTATACAATAGAGACAAAAAACCAATACCCTTATGTGCGGTGGACTTAGATAACACAGATAAAGCTAAAGAGATCCTGAATTTATACAAAATGCAGCACAGCATAATTGAAGTTCAACCAAGGCGAAAATCAGGAGACATCCCACAGTGTAAAAAATGTCAGAGATACGGACATACGCGCAACTACTGCCGAATGGAACCCAGATGTGTAAAATGCACGGGCAACCATGACTATACCAAATGTCCTAAAAAGCAAAATACACCGCCACAATGTGTAAACTGCGGAGAGCATCACCCCGCCAACTTCAAAGGATGCAGTTATTACCAAAAAGTACGTCGCCAAAAAAACATATCCAGCCAAAATCGGGCACAACCTACAATCCAAACTGAACCCACTTCTAGCCAGAATTATTATCAACAAACTCAGCGCAATCAACAGGATTACGATAGATCCTTTCCTAGACTCCCAACTAACCTAAGTAGACTGGACTACACAAATAAGCAAGAAACACCAGACTTATTAACTACAATTATAACAAAAATCATTGAACTAATAACACCACACCTAGATAAAATCATGCCCTTCCTTACAACCTTAATTTCTCAATTATCCAGCCATGGATATAAATAAAAAACACATAATTAGTAATCTAACTGTCCTAAACTGGAATGCTGACGGTATTAAAAGACAGCGTGCAATATTCTTGGAAATCCTAGCAAGACACAACGTGGATGTTGCATGTATATCCGAAACACATCTAAACCACTTAGAAACATTTAAAGTACCAGGATATGAAACATATAGATCAGACCGAGATACCCCAACTGCATCAGGAGGCGTGGCAATTATAATCAAGCGTAAATTAGATCATCACCCTTTAATCAATCTTGAACTTGAAAACCTCGAAACAGTTTCTGTCAAACTGAGATTAGAAAACAACGCCCAAATCACGCTTCTTGCAGCATACAAACAACCAAATAAAACAATGCTGGAAAGCGATGTAACTAAAATATTCAATGGCAATCACCAAACATTAGTCATAGGTGACCTGAACTCTAAACTTACAGACTGGGGATGCAGAGCAACGAACCCAAATGGTGTCAGGTTAAATAATATTATTATAAACCATGGAATACAAATAGCAACTCCCACAGAATATACATATTACCCCCGGAGACCGGATCATAAACCAGATATATTAGATTTAGTCTTGCCCAAAAACTTTAGCAAACCAATTTATCAAACTGTGCTAAATGAACTAGATTCTGATCATTTACCAGTGGTCATTTCATTCTACAATACGCCACAACCAATACCAAATAGATAAAAACATCAAAAATTCATTCCCCATTCATACAACAAATGAAATAGACGAAGCAGTTAAACAATATACGGAAGCAGTGAGAACTAGCATACAACCAGCAGTAACACCAAATAATAACAAACTGCGACGATATCCCCAAACACCAGCAGAAATTCTAAACCTAATCAAACTGAAAAACCGAACAAGACACGAATGGCAAAGAACGCGCAGACCACACTTAAAAACGCTCACCAATCAACTTACCCCCCAAGTTAGAATGAAACTGGACAATTATAAACTCAGTATGTATAACCAATACATAGAGGAATTACAGCCTCGCGATGCGACAATGTGGCAGGCCACCAAAAGACTAATACGACAACCAAACATAATATATCCACTAACAGACAACAACATCCTATATGTCACCAATGATGAAAAAGCCAACCTATTAGCATCGAATTTCGAACAAGTCTTTACACCAAATGACACAAACATAACCCAAGAACACTTACAAGAAGTAAATGAAACCATTAATAACTATAATAGTCAGATGCAGAGAGAGTTCGTACCAACGTCACCATCAGAAATTAATCAAATTATTGCAAAACTCCCAATGAAAAAATCACCGGGACTAGACTTTATTACAAACTCAATACTAAAACAACTTACATTAAAGTCACTAGCGTTCCTGGCAACAATATTTAATGCTTGCCTTCGACTTGGTTATTTTCCAAAGGAATGGAAACAAGCTATCATTCTACCATTTCATAAAAGTGGGAAGGATAAACACAAACCAGATAGTTATCGACCAATAAGCCTACTGTCAACGCTTTCAAAGCTCTTGGAGAAAATCATCCATACACGACTAAATATAATACTAGAAGAGAAAAATATTATACCAGAATATCAATGTGGTTTAAAAAAAAACACTCGACAACGCACCAGCTCGTAAGAATCACGGAAACAATAGAAAAATGCTTCGAGAACAAGCTGTATACAGTTATTTGCTTCATTGACCTTCAAAACGCATTTGATAGGGTATGGCACGAAGGACTTCAATATAAAATGATAAAACTAGAACTCCCACACTATCTCATTGACATTATAACCTCATTCATTACGGATAGAGCGTTTGCTGTGCGGGTACAGGCGACTCTATCTACTAAAAGAACAATAAAAGCGGAAGTACCACAGGGTAGCATACTCGGACCAACTCTGTTTAACCTATATGCTAATGATCTCCAAACCACAAATAGTTCCACCTTAGCGATGTTTGCTGACGACACAGCAGTAATCACACAAAATGAAAATCTTCAGACAGCGGTTAACCAACTACAAAACGCACTACGCTCAATCTGCACATGGTATGACAAATGGAAAATCAAAATAAATCCAACGAAAAGCCAGGTCAAAATCTTCACTATGAAACGAATTCAAGCTCCTCCAAACGTAAGAATCAACCAACATATAATAGAATGGAACGCAAGGGATGCAGCAGTCAAATATCTTGGGGTTCATCTGGACACCCGACTTGGATGCGGAATCCATGTTAATAAAAAATTAAGTAAATGTTATGCAAGACTTGCACTACTATACCTGCTAATTAATAGAAAATCTCACCTGCGCGTAGAGTGTACCATGTTAATTTACAAGACTATTTTACGCCCAATCATAACGTATGCGTGTCCGGTTTGGAGCAACACAGCAAAGACCCACTTAAGAACACTTCAAGTCTTACAAAACAAAATCACTAGAATAGCAGTGTTCCAATTAAAGCGTAGTTAACATAAGCTAACTTTTACATCTCATATACAGGGTGTTTCTTAATAACACGCTAACATTTAAGGAGGTTACTCTTGGGTCCATTTTGAGAAAAAAACTTCATATGAACATATGTCCTAAAGGTCTTAACTTTTGAACTACAGGGTGCTAAAGTTTTAAGAAAAAATTCTTTTTTTTATTGTAACTTTGGTATGACCCTAGATATTTTTGTGAAACGTAGTACGCATTTTCTACGCATAAAAAGGCATTTTCTGCTGTACAACATAATTTTTTACTCTTGCCAGTGGCGTTCGTGCGGGATTTGCACTGAATCATTTTAAAGAGAAAAGTGATACGCCACTGCTTTTTCTTAAAGTAAAAATTATTTTTGAAATCCTCATTCCTTTCTGAGCAAATCTGGTCTCTTGATTTGTTTTCGTTTGACGTACGGTTTTCGCACCAACGCCACTGGCAAGAGTAAAAAATTATGTTGTACAGCAGAAAATGCCTTTTGATGCGTAGAAAATGCGTACTACGTTTCACAAAAATATCTAGGGTCATACCAAAGTTATCATAAAAAAAAGAATTTTTTCTTAAAACTTTAGCACCCTGTAGTTCAAAAGTTAAGACCTTTAGGACATATGTTCATATGAAGTTTTTTTCTCAAAATGGACCCAAGAATAACCTCCTTAAATATTAGCATGTTATTAAGAAACACCCTGTATAGTAGTAGCAGTAAAGAGGAGCCAAACGATGACCTCACTATGTATTAATAAAATGTATTCAATTAATAGAATCATGTATAGCAGATGTATGCTGAGCTGATTAAACTCTATTAAGAAAAAAAAAGAATATAATGGACGTTAGCAGTTGTTACATTTTGTTGTTTTGTTATTATTACCAAATCTTGTAGTAAATTGAATACGATGTACTTTTTGTTTTTTTTAATAACACACGCCATGTACACATCAGGAGAAAGTAACAATATCATAAACAACGCGTTTTAATATTCACACCTTCGACACATTTCAATTTAAATGATGTTTACTATTTTATCTTGTATTTACTTTTTATTATGTTTGTATGGCACAACTTGAGGTAGTAAACCTTCAAGTAGTTATTGCTTGAATGATCGTCGTTCAATACTGTTCTGTTTATCCAACACTCTCAGACTCTAAAATTTTACAATTTTCGAGCCACGGTGATTAAACATAATCTATTATAATAAGTAATAAGCAATAACAATATTAAGAGGGCATCCTTCAGTACAGTTTCTCCATTAGAAATTACTCTCTTATTTGATAATGAAGAATATTCGAAAAATGTGTACTATTTGTCCAAACGTTTATAATGAATCCACAACTGTCATTCCAAATGAAAAGAGAAGTTTACATCTAACTTTGAAATGGTTGCTCTTTTTGGCTCAATGTTTCGGACAAATGCCAGTACTTGGTATTGCTGAACCGCACTCCCGTTTTTTGAAATTTAGCTGGAAATCATGGAGAAGTGTTTACTGTATTTTGAACTGTACAGGTTCCGGTTTTATCTGTGGGTTATTTATTTACCGGATCGTAAGATTTGGAGGAAATCTGTTTGATTATAGTGAGTAACTTGTTTCAAGCTTACAAAAAACGAGTATCCTCAGTATTTATTCATGCGAAGAACACGAAAAAAATTTCATTTTACTTGACATCTTGATTTCTATTTTCCAGTCGTTTCTTCCCACTTTGTAAATAAAAATTTCCATCTTCGCGGTATTCTTCCTTAATCTTACTCATTAAAATTTTTGCTAAATATTGATAACATTAGACTATTTACTCTATTCTGCTTCCTTATCATTTATCACCTTTTTGTTTCCTGTTCTAGTCTACATTCATAACTAGTCTTTGTTTAAAACTTGCTCAAATTTTCTTAGATCACTTTTTACTATGAGCAGGAAGTCAATTTAAATTAGATTTCTACATAATTTTAGAAATCTTAATTTGACTTCTTGACCTCTAATCACTGCAGCTCATCAAACTTTTGACACATTCGTTACTAACTGGAAATGTTTATTTCAGGCTTGTTAGCATTTTATCTAAACACCCTCACGGTAACCATACTGTTTTTGAAACTTGCCACGGAATGGTCTCAACTTATGCATAAATGGTCATGTGTAGAATTGTCAATGCGTGGTTATGGATGGCCACAAAATTTGCATATACGAATTACACTGATGTCAACTGTAATGTTCACATTGGCAGCAGGTAAACACTAAAACACGACGAACATTTATATACAAAACGTCTATTATCTCTTATTGCAGTCGAAACTACTATGGTAAAAATAAGCAAGTTGTATATGTCCATAAAATGCATCAAAGCAGACAGTGACTTGACCGAATATTATTTTACTGTTCATACGTTTCCGGAAATCTTTGCAATGCTGGATTATGCCCTATGGAAAGCTATTTTACTTCAAGTTCGTTTAAAAAACACTAAGGTATATCATACTTACCTTTGTTTAACTTTTAGATTGTGAATATTCTGGCAACTTTTGCATGGACTTTTAATGATCTTTTCATAATGTTAATGAGTACAGCTTTAGCGCTCAGGTTTAAGCAAGTAACAACTCGACTTAAATCGTTTGAAACAAATTCAAAGGTGATTGTATAATCATTGCTGTTCAAATAAATACAAAATTTTGTTTAGGTTGACAACATATGCATTTGGCGACAAACCAGAGAAGATTACAATAGACTAGCAATATTGACCAAAGATTTAGACGAAGCTCTTTCATACATAACTATAGCTTCTTTTGCAAGCAATTTGTTTTTCATTCTTACGCAACTCTTTAACAGCATAAAGTAAATAAACTGGCAGCTGTTTGTTAAAAAGTTACCAATGAATTGCATTTTAGAAAAATGGAAGACACTCTAGAAAAAGTCTACTTCTTCTTCTCATTTGGTTTCTTAATATTGAGAACGGTTTGTGTCTCCTTGTATGCCGCTTGGATATACGACGAAAGTAAAAAACCGCTAACCATACTGAATGCTGTTTCTTCAAGCGAATACAACATTGAAGTAGGGAAATAACATAAACAGTGTTGTATAATAACCAATGGCCAGTCCACCCATGTTTTAACAAATTTTCGCACTATTTTAGATTAAGAGATTTAGCGACCAAATAAAGTACGGCACAGTAGCACTGACAGGTAAAAGCTTTTTCTACGTTACAAGAGGATTGATACTAAGCGTAAGTTCAAACATTACTTTTTTATCATATTTTTCAAAAAAAAGTCATTTCTAGATGGCTGGAGCAATAGTTACTTACGAGCTTGCTCTGATTCAATTCAATGGAAAGCTATTACAAGAAAGTGCAGCCAAAACTTCCACTGGAGAATGTTAGTTTTGAAATTTTCATAGTTTAAGAAGAAAGGCTTAACTGAAAATTTTCAAATGGAATGCTTGCTATATGCGCCGAGGAGAAATTGCGAAGCAACAAACCGGTAAACATGAAAATAATTTGCTAACTAAGATAGCAAGAGTAACGACCGAGCACTGGGAAATATGAGTTTGGGTCTTATTGTGTCTTGACTCCTGACTGATACCCAATAAGCCTAAAGTACATATTTACCAGAATCTGCAAAGCAGATATCAGTCGTCTAACCAACCTCTGTGCGCAAGCAGGGAAACAGGCGTACAGCAATAAAAATAAAAATAATATATTTGGTTTTAACTGTGGTTAGGATAGATTACGGCGGGTTTTGTTCTCACTAGAACTCTTCAGATGCCCTCAATCCCATCCATTGTCGAAACCAAAAGCGACGGCAGATAATATATTTGAAAGACTAAAGCTTAGCTAGGAACTTACAAATGAAGTACTCTCGATATGCGGCTAAGAGACGTTGCTAAGCAACAAACCGTTAAACATTCTCTTATTTTTATTGTTATTGCTGCACGAGCGCTTTTGCGCTTGTGCACAGAGAGCGGCCTGACTGCTGAAATGTGCTTAGCAGATTGCTTTTATGTTCACCGGTTCGTTGTTTAGCAACTTCTCCTCGCTGCATATAGACGGCATTTCATCTGTAGGTTCCTAGCTAAGCTTTTGTATTTCTGGTATATTTTCTGCCGTCGTTTTTGGTTTTAATTATGAATAGGATTAAGGAAGAGTTCTAATGAGAACGTAAACGAAACGCGGCGTGGTCTATCCAAGCCATAGTTGAAAACAAATCTCATGTTTTTATTATTTAAGAAGAAAGTAAAACACTAAGCTGATTGAATGTTCTTGGAGATGTATTGGCATAATCAAGTTAAAACTTTTTCAAATTGTAGACACAATTCGTTCTAGTTTTAGTTTTCCCCTTAAAGTTTCACTTTATTTTATACTTCGGGGTTTGACAATATTTGTACTTTACACTAATTTCTTCTTGTGCTAACACAAATTTGCAATTAAAATACGCAATACTTGTTTTAAGTATGTATTGAAATTTCGAGTGCTTACCAATAGTACTAATTTTTTTAGAAAATATGAAAAATGTAAATAACAACTAGAGTAACCAAAATTGTGTTTACTTGTTAAACATACTATGTATTTTAATAGTGGAATAATAATCTCCAAGCATTAAATGTAATTTTCAGATTTCAACAAGTGGAGAGTAATAAAACTCTGGTTGTGTTTCACGATTATGTACCATTAAAACAAAAAGTAGGTAATTATATTTAGATAACGAACTTTAACGTGAAGCATCATAACAAGGCAGTGCTGTTAGTACATATTAATTTATTCGCCTTAAATAATTAAAACAAAACGGATGGCGAAAGGTCGGCATCTAATCTAATAACTCCAGCAGGTATCACGCGGTCGACTGCAAAAGACTAGTTTCGACAATGAAAACAATGTTAGCCTAAAAATATACCTAAAGTTAATGATTAAAGCGCGGAATTATATGCACAAAAAGTTGACAAAATATGCGCATATATATTCAACAAAAATAAGTTAAATATGCACTAATTTGACTGATAAATGCACACTGTATACGCAAAAAAATCACATTATCATAAAAAAAACGAGATTTTAAAAAGGTACATTTATTTGCAATATTACAAGACATAGGTATTGTAAATAATATTTTTCTTGAATAATAAAACTTAAGTACTAAAATGCGCTACACTAACTTAATTAAAAAAATAATAAATTTATTATCACATGTTTTTCTAGATTATCGACTGAAAACGATCTGAAAACTATCACTTAGATCAAGTTTATACGTGGAAAAGCTACGTTCGACATCTACAGATGTAATTGGAGCGTTTTTTAAAGTACATATAATATGCGGCATCATATCTAAATCTGAGGGCTCTCTTTGAAATTATACCCCCGATTGTACCCCTAACAGAATTGATTGGAATTTTCAAGTCATTAATTAATTTTATTGCGTCTATTACTAATTTTTTGACTTTCCAATTTCAAAATTGTTTTTGAAACCAAGCTATAGTTGCTTTTAATAAAAGCCAATTGGCCGGCTAATTCTTTTTCTTGTACTATTTTTTTAGATTCTGTTATGGCCGCCGAATCATCAGAAAATTCGCATACAATATTTTTAATTTCTTTAAAGTGGTTTGCATAAAATATAGCTGCATTTAATCAGGTACCCCATCTTGTTATTACAGGTTGTATGGGTAGAGGTCTATTGGGCAATCTTTCTTTACAAACTTGAACCCATAAGGGTGCTTTTAAAAACACCTTTTTCACATTTGATATTAAACTATTTACTAACGGAAACTGCAATCGAATTTCTTCGGCAACCCTGTTTACTCCGTGTGCTAAACATGTATTGCGAAAAAGATTTTCATAAAACACTTTTAAATTTTGACCTGCCTTCACCATGCAAGGTACTGCATCTGATAGCATTAAAACTATTTTATCTGATGGAATAACTTCAGGCAAATACAAATTGCTTAACCCTTCCTGTATGAACCTGGATATAGTAACACTATTTGTTTTATCGAGTTCTTTCGTACTGATTAAGATTGATTTACTTGAACTATTTTCTATTTTCATGCAAAATTCCAACCATTAAATTTGCTATATATGATATATCGTCCACAACTATCAGTGGTTTCATCAACTACAAAATAAATATAATTGTTCCCTATATACTGCCTTATTTCGCTCATAATTTCTAAATACGTTTCATATTTTTTCCTAATAGTACTCTCATCCGGAATACTTCGCTTGCAATATTTTTCTAAGAAACACTTGAAATTAGGATTACATAATTTTTTCAGTGGTATATTAGAACCAATTAGGGCTTTGCACAAATCAGATTTGAAAATATCCTCTTCATTTTTCTTTTAGTACTTGCGGCTAAGGATTCTCGTAAAGATGTTTGCGACGGGTCTAGGACACTTCGCCGAATGCCCACAACGCCGAATCCATTTTTTAAGAACGCCACAACGCCGAATGCTCGCAAGGGACACTTTGTCGAATGTGCCCACAATGTCGAATGCTCGCAAGGGACACTTCGCCGAAAGTGTCCATAACGCCGAAAAGTATGTGGTAGTGTTCACAAGTCCCGATGGTGCCCGAATAGCATGTTGTTTGTGTAAAACGTCTATAATGTAGAGCTCTGATTACCTCCTAATGAACACTTTGCGGAATGTGCCCCCAACGTCGAATGCTTGCAAGGGACTCTTTGCTGAATGTGCCCACAACGTCGAATGCTTGCAAGGGACACTTTGTCGAACGTGTCCACAACGCCGAATGCTTGCAAGGGACACTTTGTCGAATGTGCTCACAACGCCGAATTCTCGTAAGGGACACTTTGCCGAAGGTGCCCACAACGCCGAATGCTTGCAAGGGACACTTTGTCGAATATGCCCACAACGTCGAATTCTCGCAAGGGACGCTTTGTCGAACGTGTCCACAACGCCGAATGCTTGCAAGGGACACTTTGTCGAATGTGTCCACAACGTCGAATGCTCGTAAGGGACACTTTGTCGAACGTGCACACAACGCCGAATGCTTGCAAGGGACACTTTGTCGAACGTGCCCACAACGTCGAATGCTCTTATTAGACGCTGAAGGTGTCAACAACGCCGATGGCTGAGTAGCGATGGTTGGATGAAAATTCTTATAACAACTTTCAATTGTATAGTAATAAAATAATTATATACAGGGAAAAACGATCTACCCAAAATATCTAGTACCTCCTATAAACTGTTTAGTCTTTCTGATACTGTTTTTACAATGCTGCGAATTAATTCAGAAAAGTCTAAATTAATTTTTAAAAAACGACTTTTTTGACTATTTAAAAAAAGTCACAACTTTTCCCAACCCTGTAATAAATGCAAACAAAGAGCTTTCTAGGTTTTTTGGGCATTGTCAAAAAGCTATTATGTATTCAAAAACCGACCACACAATGTTTCTAAAACTTTCTACTCTTATAAATGGATGGGCTACAATTTTTTCGTGTCCCATTCCAATATTTTCTTTGTGACACCTAATACGAATTTTTGAATGCCGAAAGTTCATGTCTCCGTCTTTAATGAACGGAGGACGATAAAAAATTTCTGTTTAAGGTAAGTAATAATACAATAAGGTTCAGAACTTATTTTTTAAGGAGAAGTTGACATTCCCCCTTCCTACCTAATTTGTCAAAATTGATTTATATACAATTAAAGCAATCTGTATATAACTCATCAAACTAGAACTTTTATCCACTGTCCGTGGTTTATACTGTGTACAGTATGAGACAAATGATCGTGCGGGTGAATTGTATACGCGAATTCTAGTGAAATAAATGATTAAGATAAAATTTTTAGTAATACACATTTATATTACTCAAATTTTAAACAACACTCTGGTATTCGGATAAATTCAATATTTAAATTTCGTACATGTGAGCATAGGTAGCTGCAATACATGACTACAAATTTGGTTTTATTGAAGAAATTATTATTTAATTCGTTTATTTGGTAGTGGGTGGACGTGGGAACGAACTTGTCGATAGCTTTGGGCCATTGTTAACAGGCCGGCGAGTGTAATCTTTTAGGCTTTACTCCTTTGTCGGCATCAATAAATGAAATGCAAATTTTGCAGAGTTATTATTATATTACTTCCGGCTAATCTTAAAATTTGTTCACCCATACCTAGTGTCGGCGGTTTAAAGGGTAAGTAAATGGCAATTAAGAAATAACCGCTCTAATCCTTCGTCTGCCTGTACATTAGAAGTAAAAGCTTTTTGAAAAAATGTATTTTCCCAGTAAAATTAGCAGAAGTTCCTAGTTGTAAATATGCCGATTTTGTAATAGGGTTAAAGGAGCAATAAACATCCAGCAGGTACCAGTGGTTTCAAGCCTTCCTAATGCCCCTTTGTAGACGTGGTTTTAAAATGCAAAGTTGCCTTCAAAATATAAAAAATGATATAATCCATAAAATGGACGTCCTGCATTTCTCTCATCTTACTACATGAATATATCAAATGGCCGAATATCTGCTCCAAAAATAAGTTACATACTTTGGACTACTTTTATTATTTGTTGGTAGCATTAAATATTAACATTAATGTTTTACTTTAATTAAATTGAAATGATAATAAAATTGTACAACGTAATAATTTTTGGTTTAATTAAATCTTATTGGTAAGAATTTTAGCTATTAAAGTATGCACTAATGACATAAATGAATATGTCTGTAGTCCTTTTTGAGAGGCTAAAGTTATAAGAATTATTCCTGTTATATAAAATCAACACATTATAGCTGTCGTCGATTCTCAATACTGTTTAGAGATGTTACTGTAAATTACAATAAAATTGAAATTGTAAAAGGTCACAGCTTTAATCGATATGCGAATATTGAAAAATTAAATTTATACCATCAGCATAGGAAAAAACCAGGATTAACATAAAAAATCCGAAATTCGGATGTAAACTTACAGGGTGATTCTAAAATATATTTCATAAATCAGGGTCGGCAAAGTGTCCCTTACGAGTGTTCGGCATTTTGGACATGGTTGGCGTTTTGGTTATAGTCTCATTTCGGCATTTTGGTGTTGGTCGGCAATGTGTTCTTTGCGAAATAATCGGCGTAATGGACACGCAAGGATCGGCAGCTTTTGCCTAATTATCCTAGCTCTAATCATCCTAAAATTATTTTTAAAGTCTGTTTACGAAGTTTGGAGGCGTTCCAAAATTTCATTATTTCCGATATTTTAGTTTCTACAACTCATTATCTCCGAAACCACACCAATCTAAAAAATGTATTCTTGATAAAACTAAGTCCCATTTTTTTGATATTTTTTTATTGAATGGCGTTACGCTCCCCTATCCCAAATTTTCGCTTGCCGTTTTAAAAGTATGGTTTTATTTTATTCCAATTTCTTGAAATCGAAACAATTATGTAGAAAACGTGATATCAAAATTATCACCTATCATCTACTCCAAATAACAAGAATACCACCTAAACTTCAAGCATTACGGTAATCTCCAATTTTAAAATACGACACGGAAACTAAATAATAAGAATTCTGAAAATAGTATTATTTATAGAATATCATGTTTTGCAACTATAATTTAAAGTTTTTACATCCGATACTGATAATTTAGAATGTGTATATTTTCACTAGGTTAATTGTATATACAGGGTGTTGCAAAACTCGCGGGCACGGACTGCGGGACGGTATTCTACCATAAAAACTGAACAAAAAGTTTTTCTGAGATTTTTCGATTCGACCTATATTTTAAGAGGTATTAAATTTTGAAAAATCTGAAAATAATCAAAAAATAAACATTCAAACTCAAATTTAAGTGTTTGATCAAGTACTGAAAATAAATCCATGATACATTACAACAACAAGAGATAGTTTAAAACGATAATTAAAAGGAAAAATTGCAAATGTTGTTTAAAGTGTCTGAAAACTCCAAATTACGTGTTCAGTTAAGCAGTGGCACGCTATTGGCTGTTGAAAACAGCACGTCATTATTTATTTGCTTCATAGTTTGTCATTTGTTTGAATTTAGTTTGCAAGTTTACATAACTGACAGGAACATTCGAATAACAAATCGTTGACGTATAAAACAACCAGAAGCGCACCCAAACTCTTTTTTCGAATTAATAAAACACTGAACCAAAAAACAAAATAATGTTACGACTAAAAAAGCATTAAAAGTGTGCCGGCGTTCAATAAAAATAAGCAAAGCATTTTGCCTGGACTTTCCCATACTTATACAAAATAATTTCTTTTCTATATCTAATCCCAACAATTCACATCAAATGATCTAACTAAGAAGTGTTTTCAGTTTAATCTAGAATAAAATAGCCGCGGAAAAAAACATTTTTTTTCACAAATTATTTAGAAATTGGCCGAACTTACTTGAAAATTTATTGAGTAAACTGTAAAACGACCAAAATCAGTTCTTAAGAATTCAAATATGCCAGGAATGTCTTTATAAAGCAAGAAGATAATTTGATAATAGTTTATCTACTGTTCGGCAGTAGATAAGGCATATTTCTTACCAATAATCTTAATAAAACATCAATGTAAATAGAATCAAAATAGTTTATATATTGGAAATTAAATACCGATTGGCTTAATTTATGAAAAATGACAATATTTGTAACTGCTTCTAAGTTGCAGGCTCCAACCCGGAAGCCTAGCTGTTATTAACAATATTTGTATTTAAAAAAATGTACTTTAATGTAATATGAGTTGTAAATTATGTAGAAAACATTAACAAAATTAAAAGAAAGAAAAGCATTGATTTCGATATTTTATTCACAGTTCAAATCAAAATTGTTCAAAAAACTAACAATATATTAGTGCAAGTTTTGCCGTAAAAAGTAGCATAGTATGCGACAAAGATGGTAAAACATGTGATATGTGTCCAGTAGGGTGGTTCTAATTTTGCGACCTCGGATTTTTTTTAGCCGCACCCCCTAAAGTCGTTCCAATGCCGAAAAAACAAACCTATAAAAATTTTGAGTTCAATCGAATAGTATTAACACGTGCCACCGAGCGCCGGAAGTTCCCAAATTGCGGATTTTAATTGAATTCACTTGTTATCAAGTAATAACTCGCGAACAGTAAGTCTTATCGAAATTTTGATAATAACATAAATAAAAGGAAATTTAATTGACTACAATTTCTGTTATATGAAGTTTCTCCGAAAACCTACTGGATATTCAAGAAAGTTGCGTAAGTATAAGAAAAACGTAAAAAAATTGTGAAAAAACAATTTTTTTATTAATAATTTGAAAATGTAGAAGTATTACAATTTGGAAGTAAATTTCAATCATTTATTCAATTTTAGGCTAAAATTTGATAATACAAGTAAATAGATCTTGTGACATATAAATGTTTGTCGTTCTGTAATAACAATCTTCTACCTACTTTAACTATATTGAACTATGAATCAGTTACGAAAAAAAAAACAGACTCGAACGGTCAAACACTGGTTCTTTGTTTGTCTTATAGGCAGCTGGAGAAGCATTTGGAGTAGATGTAAATAATTTGTTAATTAGTCGATCATCTTTATCGAAGCCGTGAACGACTGAGAACAGAATACGCTGAAAAACTTCGAGCTGAATTCAGTTTATCTGAAAAGGATGTAGTTGTCGTTCACTGGGACGGCAAAATTCTTCCAGCATTAACAGGAAAAGACCATGTTGACCGGTTACCTATAATTTTATCGTTCAAAGGGTCTCAGAAATTGCTTGGTGTCCCTGCATTAACATCTAATACTGGTAAGGATCAAGCTACAGCAGTTTATGAAACTCTCCAAGAATGGGGTGTTACAGATAGAGTACAAGCTTTGTGTTGTGATACGACTGCATCTAACACAGGGCGATTAAAAGGAGCCTGTATAATATTAGAACAATTGCTTGAACGTGACATCCTATACTTTCCTTGCAGGCACCATATCTACGAAATCGTACCGAGAAATGCTTTTGAAGAAAAGTTTGGAGCAACTTCGGGTCCAGATGTACTGATATATTTAAACGTTTTCAACAAGCGTGGAGTACAATTAACGTTACAGTTTTTGAACCGGGAATAAATGATTCAGTTATTAGCCAAGCACTACAAGATGTAGTACATGAGATGCTTTCATTCTGTATGGATCAATTACGCAAACAGCAGCCACGAGAGGACTACCGAGAGCTCCTAGAATTAACAATAATTTTTCTTGGTGGTACACCTCCACGACGAATATTTTTTCGCGCCCCAGGAGCAATGCATCATGCTCGTTGGATGATGAAGGCAATTTATAGCTTAAAGATGTTTTTATTTCGCGGCCAAATCAAAGAAATAAAAATAAACAAAATTGCACTCCGTGATATTTGTATCTTTTTAGTAAAATTATATATTAAAGCATGGTTTGGCGCACCTGTTGCTGCTGAGACACCGCATCAAGATTTAGTATTTCTTAAAAATTTAATTAAATATGAAGCGATAGATGCAAAGATATCACGAGCAACATTAACAAAATTTTGCGGCCACTTGGGGGGTACTGTTTAATTTGACACTAAAATTATTTTTATTTAAAATTATATTATTACAAATTATTTGGGGTTTATGGTACTTGAATCATGAAGCAGCAGCGTTGTCATTTTTTAGCGAAAATGTGACTTGTGAAACAAAACAAAAAATGGTACAAGCAATTAACTCAAAAGAGAAAGATTCAGAAGGCAGTAACAAACGTATTATATCAAATCCGAATGATGCATTACAATATCTGGAAAAAGATATCAACGAGTTTATTACAACAGAATCTGTTAACTTTTTCCATCGTTTCAAGATATCTAAAGAATTCTTGAACTTAGAACCATCAGAATGGAATGTGAACGAAGGTTTCCAAGAAGGTTTGGAAAAAGTAAAAAGTCTTCACGTCACAAATGATATTGCGGAAAGAGGTCTTAAACTGATAGAAGAATATAACAGCTTAATTACCAAAAAAGAGGATCAAAAGCAGTACTTGGTACAAGTTGTTAGTGATTATCGGCGTCAATATCCGGAGTCGAGTAAAGCTTCTTTAGCAACAAAAAAGTAATTATTGTGATATGTATATTTCATTATTTTATATTTCTTGCTGTATTTGGTTTAATCTTAAGTATGTATATATAATTCTTTAAATTTATGTAATTTCGGTAATTCATTTTTATTGTTCGTTTTTTTTAAATCGGTAAATATATATATTTGTTTTCAAATTATGAATAGAAAATAAAAATTATTATTAATAAAATTAAAAATTTAAATATTTTTACGTTTTTCTAATACTTTACGTATATTTTTTGAGCATCCAATAGGTTTGCGGAGAAATCGCATATAACAAAAATTGTAGCAAATTAAATTTTCTTTTATTTATATTATTATCAAAATTTCGATAAAACTTACTGTTCATGAGATATTACTTGATAATAGGCGAATTCAATTAAAATCCGCAATTTGAGAACTTCCGGGGCTCGGTGGCACGTGTTAATATTATTCGACTGGGCTCAAATTTTTTATAGGTTAGTTTTTTCGGCATTGAAACAACTTTCGGGGGTGCGACAACAAAAAATGAAATTTTTTTTTCTACTAAGTATAACGTAGAACCACCCTAGTGTCCAGGTTTAGTAAAAATATACAAGGAACATATAACAAAACAGTAAGGATAAAGCGGTTTTAAGTGTTTCAACATTCACCCCTGCATTCACTGCCATCATTGGAATTTACATGAAAGTTGCAAAAATCGAAATTGACATAAAATGACGGTCACATGTCGCAATGTATAAACGACCGTCATTTTACATCACTATTGGTTATTTAACGAAAGTCCCTTCTTCTAGATCTAGTATTAGCAAAATGTTTTATCAAGTCTTCTAGATCTATTTTATTGGTCTCGGGTTGGCTGATAAAATGGATTTAATTAAGGCCGCGTCTAGCTCCACGTTAACGTAAAGAATTAAAATATTTTTGGATCCACGCGATGACGTCACAATCCTGCGCACTAATTTATCAGTGACTGAATGCAACTTTGTTTTCGTATTTTTTCTTTAAAAATATAACTGCTCATAACCATAACCTCAGGCATACAGGAAATACCAACAACATTGCTTAAAAAAAACAGTATAAAATAAAAAAAAAAGTTTGGGCCCAACCGATATTCGACCCATCAACTATTTATGTAGTAAAACGGTGTACAGTCGCATGTCCATCTGAGCCACTACGAAGTTGCAGGAAGTTGCTAAAACACGTAATATAAACTTCAAACAGTCAGACCGTGCAGATGACATTTCGCGTGAATCTAAAAATATTTTCAAGCTAGACATGGGGTTCAATTAATAACAAAGATAGATCTGGCTTTATGTTCCATTGTTCAGCCATATGAATTGCTTCAAACCGAATATCTTCATATCTATTTATATCGTCCTTTAACGATTCTAATGGTATCTTATTGAAATTTATAACTTCGAATAAATCTATATTCTGACTTCTAACAATTTTGAAGCTATGCCAATTTCTCCTAAAATTAAATCTAAAATAATACAATATACAAAATTAAAATTGTATATACACAAATTTAAAAATAAACGCATATCCGGACCCCCTGAAGTCTTGCTCCCCCGCGACAAGGGGTTTCGTGGGTGTGACGTTACGCCCTTGGGGTTGGTAAAAGTTATGACCTTAAAGAAAAGTTGAATTTTTTGAATTATTTCGCAGCATTGTAAAAACGGTATCAGAAAGACTAAACAGTTTATAGGAGGTACTAGATATTTTGGGTAGATCGTATAAAAAAAACACCCTGTGTATAGGATTAACTCAAACTTATTTTCGATAATGCACATTAACGTACAGGGTTTATCAAACAAAATTTTAGATATTGAGCTATTTTTAGAAAATTTTAAAAATATAGACGTAATTTGCATTTCAGAACACTGGCTTAAACAATTGCAATACAACAGTGTATCATTATCAGGGTATAAATTAGCTAGTTGCTTCTGAAGAACTGCTCATTTGCTCGGTGGTGTACTCATCTTTGTTAAAAACAATCTAAAATTTACAGCTATCGACAACCATTTGCAGGTGTGTGTTGAATTATCAGTTGAATGTTGTGCAGTTCGTATAGATGAATATAGTCTAACAGTTATTTGTATTTATCGAATTCCAGACGGCGATATAAAAACTTTTTTTGAAAAACTGGAACACACTCTAGAATATCATAAGCGCTGCCGCAACATTATTATTTGTGGCGATTTTAATATTAACATATTAGTAACTCACCAAGCAAACAATTCTTATCTTTACTGCAATTATTTAACGTTAATCCCCAAATTTGGACAGCAACGAGAGTCACCTCGGTCTCTGAGACCTGTATCGACAACTTTTTGTCAAATATTGATGCGGTAGATGGTATGCGAATCCTTAACTGCACTGTCGACTTCTCGGATGACAATGCCCAATTTTTAAGTATACCTATCAATAAACAAGGTAGTAATACCGTTTCGAGATTGATTAGGAAATATAACACGACAAACAATAAATAGAAAATTTTTAAATCTTTTAGAAAAAGAAAATTGGGATACTCTGTATGATGTTAATACTGCGATCGATAAAAAAATACAAAATTTTTACATCTTCCTAGACGCGTTTCATAAAGCTTATCCATTAACTCGTTCATCAGGAAAAAAATACAAAACTGGATTACTTACGGTATAAAAACTTCTTCGAAAACGAAAAGAGAGCTGCATATAATATTAAAATTTTTTCCTAATTCTACATTACGCGCGTATTATTTAAAGTATAGCTTCCTTTTTAAAAAGATCTGCAAAGCAGAGAAAAAATGCATGTCCAGTGTATAATCTCACGTTCTAATAATGTCGCTAAAACAACATGGAAAGTAATTAATACAGAAATCAATAAGTCGACGCCTGTTTGTAATAACATTAACATAAATATAAACGGAACTACTACAGAAGATCCGTTGCTTGTTTCAAATACATTTAACGATCATTTTGCAAATTTGGCTTCCACTTGTTTTGCAAATATTTTAAATAACAACAATAATAATACTGCCATCAATAAGTTACAATTATTAAAAATAAATAACGCTAACTCTTTATATCTTACCCCAACCACTCCGCACACACGCAAGAATTTCAAGATACAATACATGGCTTAAAAAATACAAGTGCTGTAGGTTTTGATGGTATTCCAACTCAAATAATCAAACTGTGTTCGACTAATATTTCTAAAATATTGTCCTACCTCGTCAACTCCTGTTTTAATTCTGGTTACTTTCCCGAACAATTTAAACTTTCTAAAATTACTCCTCTCCACAAGAAAACCTTAGTTCAAAATTATAGACCAATAGCTATACTACCTGTCATATCAAAAATTTTCGAAATTGTTATTAAAAAACGGTTAACAGATTTTTTTGAAGCTAATAATTACCTTTGTCACAATCAACATGGATTTGTACGCGGAAAATCAACATCTACTGCTCTGCATAACACAATAAGTGATGTACTGCCTGGCCTTAATAAGAACGAACTAGTAATTAGTCTTAATTGTGACCTGTCTAAAGCTTTTGATGTCGTAGATCATGACATTTTATTAGGAAAATTAGAGTATTATGGAGTTCGTGGAGTTCCCCTGTCACTCTTAAAGTCATACTTAACCGGCAGACAGCAAATAGTTGAAATTAGTTATCTAAATAACTACAATAATGAAATTCAAAAATATTACTCATCCCCGTCCAATGTTCATTATGGAGTACCGCAAGGGTCAATTTTAGGGCCATTGCTTTTCCTTGTGTACATAAATGATCTCCCAAGCAGCATAAATAATGCAGCTGATGTAACAATGTACGCTGATGATACTAGCATAAATATCCATGGTACCAGCACTGTAGAACTAATGCAGAACTTAAAGCAAGTACAATATACAAAACTGGTTCAACGCAAGCCATCTGTTACTCGATATTGAAAAAACTTGTCTGATAGCATACCTAAATGACAGAGATACCGACGACTTCTTGAACATAATGCGCACCAATAATATTAGTTTAAATAACGCACAATCTTCCAAATTTGTGGGAATACTCGTTGATAGGCATTTTCGATGGAGAAAACATGTAGACGAAGTTATTGTCAAAATTAACAAAGCTACCTTTTGCCTACGTAGACTTAAACCTATTTGCGAAATATCAACCCTCCGCACCATTTACTTCGCCTATTTTGAATCTATACTTAGATATGGGTTAGTTTTTTGGGGAAACTCAATTTACCTTCCAAATGTTCTAAAATTGCAAAAGAAAGCTCTGAGAATCATCTTTGGCATGGGCAGTAGAGATAGTTGTAGGCCTGTCTTTATAGCACAAAGCATCATGACAATATTTAATTTATTTATTTATGAAAGCTCTCTGTTCGTATTTAAAAATAAAAATAATTTTCAACAAAATTCAGATATTCACAATCATAACACAAGAAATAACTTATTACGAGTTAACACTGCTAAAAAAACAATTATTTTAGTTCCTACATGTTCAACTCCGTCAAATTTTTCAATAAATTACCTCTTTCCATTAAAAGATCAGAAAATTTAAAGCAGTTCAAAACTGAACTAAAACTGTATTTAAATGAAAATGCTTTTTATACGCTTGATGAGTTCCTTAATATGTAATATAGTCATCTACGCTTCTGCGACCTATCTAGTGATATTACCTGTGATATTATATAAATTGTATTAGTCATGTTTATTTAAATTTGTACGTGATAATCAATTGTATGTAATCATCTGTACTGTAAATTTAATTATGTAATTATTGCTGTAGTACCGTTTCAACGCCACTGGTACTAGAAATAAACTATCTATCTATCTATAATTATTTTATTACTATCCAATTGCAAATTGTTATAAGAATTTTCATCCACCCATCGCTACTCATAAGCCAGCGGCGTTGTTAACATTTTCGGCGTCCAATAAGAGCATTCGACGTTGTGGACACATTCGACAAAGTGTCCCTTGCAAGCATTCGGCGTTGTGGACACGTTCAACAAAGTGTCCCTTGCAAGCATTCGGCGTTGTGGGCACATTCGACAAAGTGTCCCTTACGAGAATTCGACGTTGTGGGCACATTCGACAAAGTGTTCCTTGCAAGCATTCGGCGTTGTGGACACGTTCGACAAAGTGTCCCTTACGACCATTCGACGTTGTGGGCACATTCGGCAAAGTGTTCATTAGGCGTTAATCAGAGCTCTACAGTATAGACGTTTTACAGAAACAACATGCTATTCGGGCACCATCGGGACTTGTGAACACTACCAAATACTTTTCGGCGTTGTGGACACTTTCGGCGAAGTGTCCCTTGCGAGCATTCGACATTGTGGGCACATTCGACAAAGTGTCCCTTGCGAGCATTCGGCGTTGTGGGCACGTTCGGCGTTGTGGACCTTAAATAATCGATTCGGCGTTGTGGGCATTCGACAAAGTGTCCAGGCACCTTTGCGACTTATTAGTAGATTTTAGTTTCGCACAGCTCCTTTGAGATGCAATTGAGTGCCAACGTGTTGCATTAACTTACCACCAGCAGTTTTACGGTATTAAGTGTGACTCGGTAAAATGGTTGGGTTGTAAGGGGGCTTATAAATTACCAGGAATTCTTGTTTCTGTGTAAATACCCACTGCTTATTCATGTCTTTCAAGTATTCTAGACACTAATCCTCTGTTCAACTTGAAAGTCCCGTCTCAGGTGGATTCTTAGAAAGCCATACTCAAAATTTTTGTATGCCCAGTGACATTAAAATTTTCCATAAAGTTGAATAAAAGCACTTTTTTTAAAGAAACGCTAAAATTGCCAAAATAGACATAAATATGAATTTTTGTATAAATATGCATAGTTCTAGCTAAATATGCAAAATATGCAAATACACTGATTCGCCTAGATATGAAATCATTTAGATGTCACGCCAATATTAAAGAATATGCATTTTGCATATAATCCGCGCTTTATTAATGATACATTTAAAGCAAGGTATATTTTTATAACGGCGTTGAATATCTGGGTACTGGAAATTCAGTTTCCTGATTGGTCCTTGGGCTCGTGAACGCTAAGTTGTTGTGGTAATTATACTTTGTTGTACCTTGACTTAATTTGTTGAAATTTGAACTAGCAGGCAATGGGGCAGCTTATACCCTAACAGATTCTTACATTAAAGTAAAGCTGAGTGGTACGTAGTTAAATACAAACACAACTTAAACTTGATGAATACTTATTTTATTAACTTAATCACTTTCTTGTGGCGATCTGAGTAGAGCAGAGTGGAGAGTTCTGAAGCCTCACAGGGTCAGAGCCTTACAAGGTTAGAGCTTTGTAAGGTTAGAGCCTCACAAAGTCAGATGATCTCAAAGTTAGAATCTCACAAGGTTACAGCTTCACATAGAGCCTCACGACGTTACAAATTAACAAGGTCACATAAATTAGAATGGTCGCGACTGGTTTTAGCTACTTTAACCAAATGTCAGTAAATTTTCTGGAAACCAATTCGTGTCGTAATCAGCCTTTACGTCCCACTGCTGGGCTCCGTCACTCATCTCTACCACGTACTCTTCTTAGCACTAAGGTACGGACGATTAAATAGAAGTGGCACTTGTTTTACAATCTTTGAGCAGTTGCCAGTAGTTTTATGTAAGTCATGGCCTACTTTAGAAAAATATATTTCTAATAATCTTAAACAGCTGCACTCTAAAGTTCAGTTTTAAGTTTATCACCATAAAGTATTTTAGCGCCAATTCCAAATATCCAAAAATATACATACAGGGTGTTCCCTTTAAAAAAGTAAAAGTTATAAGCTACTATGCAAAACTAGTAGGCCGTGTTTAAAAGCATTTTGTATAATACATACTAGCATTTAAAACAAAAAAAAATGTTATCAATATCTTTATTAATAACGAAGCTACAAGCTGTAAAGCGATTGACAAACACCCTGTATAAGAGAAGTGAATTTGTACTTTAAGTTAATTATTATGCAGATTACTAGTTGTAACGTTTCTTGTATTTTATGTGACTTGATTTAATAATAGAAATAAAAGTTTTTTTTCACTACTAGTAATATGGCGTAGCATTTTGACACATAATAGAATGCTGTGAAATTCAATTTTTCTACCTTTGCTCACTGAGAGGTAACTAATTTTTCATTATTAACCACTGGTAAATAATGAACAAATTTATATTTTTTGATAATCCTGTTACAGTTTTGATGAGAACGTTTTTATAGCACTATTTAATATAATGGAGAGATTCTATTTAATGGTATTTTATGCATAAAATAGTTGTTTAAATAAATTAATTTAATTTTAAAAACTTTGGTGTATTTGAATATACGTTTTTCGCGCCGTAATAAATGACAACTCTGTCAATATCAATTTCGCCTATAATACAACCACACAAAGTAAAAAAGAGAAACTTGTTAATAATTTCAGTATTTTACATGAAACCATGCCAATAAAACAAAAAACTGTCATTTGTTTTATAATTTGAAATAAACAGGGACTTAAGATAAAATAGTCATTTTTCGACAATTATAAGGGTTTATATCACTAGTAGTGAAAAAAAAGTATATACGCCTCGGCAGAAAAGTCTTATAGCCCTCGGGCCTTACATACCTCGGCGCTACGCGCCTCGGGATTTAACCTTAGCCCTCAGGCTATAATAGTAGACTTTTCTACCTTGGTGTATAATATACTATTTTTTTTAAATAATAATGTTTGGTAAAGATCACTTGCGCAGTCGACAAAATACGTAAAGTAGAGCTTAAATTCACGTTGTTGTGTTGTTTTTTACACTTAATTTTTATTCAAAAAAGTTAATCATCACCGAGACTTGAATGTACATACCTAATACTCGCAGCAGTTTAATTCCAGACACACATCAATAAGTGGGCAAAACCACTAGCAGTTCCAATAAGTCTAGTATAGTCCGTTTATGCAAAAAAATAAACAGCAGAGGGGTCCTTAAGAACATTTTTTAGAAAAAACGAAAACAACATGTCTTCAGATTTGATGAATCCCATCCCATCCCAGAAAATAAGAAAACAACAAAGCGTTTTATCAATACTTTTGCTATTTGTAGTAAGTAGTGATACGAGCTTTGATCTACAATGTTGGGGTCCTTCGCGAAGGATAGAAATTACCTGGACATCGTTAAGCCGGGTCTGCAAAACTAGCAGTTGTCTTATAAAGATTATTTTTCATGCTCAACCTTCCTGATCGGCTCATAATATCGCCGTCATAATATAAATACATTAATAAAGTAGAGTGCATGTTTTGAAAATTCACAACACGCCGGTACCCTTCACTTGAAGGCAAAGGTCTTCTAGCGAGATTTACATCTACAATTTTCAGATGAAAGGTAAATATCTACAGATCAGTAATATGAGAGGTTTGGGTTCAAAATGTTACGCTGACATCATCGATTTCTCCAAGGACAAGGTTCACTTGATCAGAACCATTTAAATTGATCTCATTTTATTAATTAGTGCTAACTTTAAGTAGCAGCAGTATACTTACTCATACAACGGCTGTTTCACCTTTCGTTTATACTAAAGTATCTTTAGTATACGTTCATTTAATTCTCGACCGAGTTTAAATGTGGCTAAAATAAGAGTTTTCACTCTGGCCACGTATATGAGACTGATAACAAACTTTTATACCATGCAAGTGCTGGGCCCTTTAATTTACGAAGAGCAATGTGCGCTGTAGTGCGATCATCGCAGTAATAAATTTGGAAAACCTCATCAAAATTTCAGTAGCCAGTCTCTTACATCGTCATCATGTAACCGATTAAGTTCCGCTATATTATTTCCGTTTATTGAAGATAACGATATACCTTTACCTGGTCGTAATTCAGTCGTAAATTATTTTGTTCGAGCTGGCAATAACTATTAGAAAAAATAAAATAACGTAGATGCAGAACAAAGGATTGTATTGAATATTTTAAGCAGATTTAAAATTGATACAACAGCAAGCTTCAAGGCTTATCTACAACTGCCTGGATTTCCTCCCCGTTGCATAAATTCCCTTCTTAAACTTATATTTAGGTATGTTTTTGTAAACATAAAGAACAACCACAGTATACTTATATATACAGTAGCGAAAGTAAAGGTCATTTATCGTAATTATAGCACCAAGCGGCGAACAAGTTACACTAAAATCTGACAGCTGACGGTAGTAGTGTTTCTCTGTTTTTTCAACGTTATAAGAACAATTTTCAAATTGTTTGCCAGTGTTTCTATAAAAATTTGATTAGTGATATACCAATATATTATGAGAGTCTCGAAAGGGAGCGCATGTTCCGCCGTAAACTGCGAAAACAACAAAGGAAAGAATCCCAACCTTAGTTTTTTTACATTTCCCAAAGATCCAAAAAGGTAATAAATTCTAATAAATATTAATACATTAAAGTTTGACTTTCTCGTCGTTCTAGATCAAAACAGTGGGTTGTAAACTGTAGACGTGAAGATTTGCGTGAAAAGGAGGTGGGATATTTGAATAAAAACTGCACTTGGTGTACGCTGCTTTTTGAAGATTCGCAGTTTATAAATGTTAATAAATCATATTACTGGCATTATCTTTGTATTATTTAAAAACCATTATAAAATGTAGCCCGTAATTTTTCTGTTTTGCTCATTAAAAATATGGTAACAACAACGAACTGGATTAGAATTTAAAACCCGCCATAATTTAAACAATAGTTTAACTTGTCGACCGCTTGGAGCGCCACTAGTTATAGCTTACCAGGCGTTATATGGGCGCTTTCGCTACTGTATATATAAGTATACTGTGGAACAACACTTAACACATAGCTTACTAACTTTCCAATTGGAGTGACCCGTCTGATACGCTTGCTTAGACATATTGTATAAGTAATTAATTGTAAAAAAATCTATATCATACGTATACAATCATGGAAATTAAATTCATATTTATATTTTTAACATTTGTTATTTTAAATGCCTCGGTCTTTACATACTAGCGAACAAAAACATCAATAAAAATAGTCATAGTTATTTTTCCATATCCTACAACCTACATTTAACCTAAATAATTCATAAATATTGCGTGTCCAAGCAGATATCGAAAATACGTACCGTAATGTTGTTTACCGTTCACCCGTAATCTTGATAAATACAACACCTTTTGCAGAATAAACCATTTATCAGAATCCAATTTATTTTTTACAAACGAAGCTAAGATTATATTCCCCACATTTTCTATTTTACGCGTTAGAAAAATAAAGTTGTTTAAACATACCTACATTTTTGCAAGTAGAAATTTCAAAAGAATAACTTTTGAAGTTCCAATGGGGACGCCTAGCGAAAAAAGTTTTATCTTTATTTTCACTTTAGGACAATTTCTCGGTGTTTTCCCATTGGAATTCTCAAATGGAATAACATTCGCGTGGACATCTTTTAAAACAATTTACAGCCTACTTAATACAGGCTTGGAAAGTTTTATAGTTATCTAATGTTTTTATTATGGATATTCTTATGGCTGGAACTATCGAAATATAGGTAATGGTGTAGCTATGACTGTTGTCCAAATCACGACTATTATTATTTCAGTAAGGACGATATTTTATACCAGTAACCTTTGGGGCACCATTGGCTTGTTTCTCCTAACAAGAGAATTACCACCATTAATTAAAAAATGGTACGAATTTGATAGTTCCATGGAAATTCACTACGGATACCCAAGAAATCTTTACAAAAGAACAAAAGTAACATCTATAATCGCTCTTTCATATGCTTCCTGTAAGTTCTAACAATTTTATTAATAAGTTTGAGATGCCATAAACTGTACAATATAAATTATATAGTGCATAAAACAATACTCTACATTTTGACAACATCAAATATTTTTTCCACTAGCATCAAACGATATCAATATTTACTTTGTTTTAGAGCCAAAAAGATAAATTTCTTTCCTAGTGGTTAATAATATTTCATTTTTAACTACTGGTTAATAATGAAAACAATTGCTACCATTCTTTAAATTAACCATAAACTTTCATGTAAAAATCTTTTGATTTTACTGGTAATAACTGTTCACCAACACTTTCTGCACCTTCCCTAATTTCAGGAGGGGTGCAGTTTTCACTCAAATCATCAAAATTCGACATTTTATAACCACTATTATAAAATATATATTTTACATAAATGTCAATTGAAATTAACTATTCTCTTGTTTTCCAACAAGGCTACTTTATTTTTGTGCATATTTGCATTTGTAATTTTATTTTTTTTAATGTAAAATCAATTAATTTTAAAAGGAATAAAGGTGCTAGTAGTGGAAAAAATAATATATAAACCACGGTAGAGAAGACTTATCAGCCTCCCAACTTATTGCCTCGATGCTTCGCATCTCGGGAAATAATTCTGCTCAGCTGTGAAAAATGTCTTCTCTACCTTGGTCTATAATATACTATTACGTGTTCGTTTGCTTTCACTTTTGTATAGTGGGAATTTATTGCAATCATTTAAAAATTAAATTTAGATTTTTTGTGGAAATGCAAATATAGTCTAGCTGGTCTATGTGGACTATGTGTGTACACCGCTCGAAATCTCAAAACGGCTAAACCCATTTCGAAAAATACCATGGCCTGAGAACGATAACTGATGTTACGAGAGCGGTCTGGAATGTTTTGAGCCTAACATAGAAACAAGTATTTTTTCTGTCAAATTTAGTTTTATTTTTCAACATAGTCTCCTTCTAAGTCGATACACTTTTTCCAGCGACGCTCCAACCTCTTTAACCCGTCCAAATAGTAGTTGGCGTCTTGCTCTGCAAAATAGGCGTCTACGGTTGCGATGACCTCCTCGTTCGATGAAAATCTTTGTCTTCCGAGCCAAACTTTGAGATAAGGCGACCGCTGAAGTGTGCACCGGTGCGTTGTCCTGGTGAAAGAGCACCTTCTTCCGCTGCAAATGGGTCCGTTTTTTGGCAAGTGCAGCTTCCAACTGGTCCAACAACGATGCGTAGTATTGCCCTTTTATTGTTTTACCTTTTGCAAGATAGTCGATGAACAGAATTTTCTGACTATCCCAAAAAACAGTTGATATCACCTTCCCGACCGATGAAACTCTCTTCGCCTTTTTCGGAGCACGTTCACCTTTCGCAGTCCACTGTTTTGACTGTTCCTTTGTCTCGGGAGTGTAGAGGTAGTTTCATCAACAGTGAAGAATCGACGAAAAAAATCCGACTCGTTTCGCTGAAACCGCTTATTAAGCAGGACCTTGGAGATATTCGAATTCCTTTTTTAGTCCAAAGTGAGCAGTCGTGGGACCCAACGCGCAGACAGCTTTCTCATGTCCAATTCTTCATTCAATGTAAGATGACAAACGCGTTTTTTGATATGCCCAAAGCCTCTGCTATCTCTCTAACCTTGATTCGACGGTTGTCCAGCACCATTTGGTAAACTTTTTCGATATTTTCGGTGGTGGTCGCAGTTGTTGGCCGTCTCGAACGCTTTTCATCAACCAAGCTGGTACGACCACGTTTAAATTCAGCTTTCCATCTTTTCACGGTGGTAATTGATGGGGCAGAGTATCCGTAAACAGCGTTCAACTCAGCATTAAATTGCGTAGGCGTATTGCCTTTCAAATGCAAGAACTTAATCACGGCACGATATTCGATTTTGTCCACTTTTACAAAAACATGCACATCGACTGATACAAACGAGTGTCAAAAAACAACTGAGCGTCTAAAATGGCTCTTTACAGGTATCTTCTAAAGCATGTACGATTGTAGTACCAGAATGGTTTTGACGAATAACGCCATCTTCATGTTGAAGCTCAAAACATTTCAGACCGCCCTCGTAAATTCTCATATAGTGCTTTAACACCCGTTTGCACCGGTAACCCTTAAGTATTAAGTGTCACTTAAACTGCGCCTTAACTTAAAAACACGTTGCACCAGCTAGAATAAGGTCCACTTAAGACATAAGTGGCACTTAAATGTAAGTGATGGATTTCCTTCGCCTAAAGTTGCCCTTAAACATAAGTTGCAGTTATACGCAGGCGTGACGCGGAGTGGGCGTAATTTTGGTGGGAATTATTATTAGAGAACCTAACCTATACTCATTACTCACGTGTTTCTGTTATATGTACTTTCGTGCTACGATTTTTGTATTATAAAGTAGTAATAAAATAATTATGGCTCTACAACCAATGTTTGATATATTAGAAGATGATGATTTAGATGACATTCATATTATTTTTAATGGAATTCCACGGCAAGTTTATGAACGTGCAGATTATTATCATAATTTAGATGAATTAAGTTTTTTCTAGCGATTCCGGTTGACAAAAGAAGTGGTTTTGTTTTTACTGGACATCATTGTAGAGCAACTAGAATTTCCATATGACACGTAAGTAGCTGTGCATACCCTACCATAATTGTGATAATTTAAAAACGGAAATAAATCTACAGTAGTAGTACACATCGATTTGGCGCTGAGGTATACATTGATCTTATATTAGTCAAATTGTAAATTTTAGGAACAATTGTGTATCTCCCATCAACCAATTGCTAACGTGCCTAAGGTTTTACGCTACTGGGACACATTTACTCAGCATTGGAGACTTTAGAGGAATGCATGTGTCAACGGCTTGTAGAATTATAAAGCGAGTCTCTGAAGCCATAGCAGGTCAAGCACAAAGATTTATTAAATTTCCAACTACAGCAAACGACATTCAAAGGACGCAAAATATGTTTTACAATGTATCGGCCTTTCCTAGAGTAGTTGGTGCGTTGGATTGCACACATATTAAAATATCATCGCCTGGTTTGTATTTTGAAACTTACTTTTATCTAGAGCACTTTAATTACTTCATCTCTGGTTTAAATTACTTCCAAAAACCTCGGTAATAAATAATGTTTATTTTCTTTTTATGCAGGCGGTGATGATGCAGAGGTTTTTAGAAATCGGAAACAATATTTTTCTATCAACGTACAAGGTATTTGCAACAGTAATTTAGAATTAATTAATGTTGTTGCAAGGTGGCCAGGTTCTTCCCATGACACAACAATTTTTAACAACAGCAACATTTGTGCAAGTTTTGAAGATGGCGCATTTAATAATTGTTTATTGTTGGGTTAGTATACACAGTCTATTTTACTAGCTCATATAATAATTTATTTACTTTAGGGGACAGCGGTTATCCTGTACGGTCATATTTGATGACACCATTAGCAAATCCAATTGAAGAAGCCGAACAACTGTATAATGAAGCACATATCCGTACACGAAATACAGTGGAGAGGTGCTTTGGAGTTTGGAAACGAAGATTTCCTGTCCTAGCATATGGCTGCAGATTAAAAGTCGAGACAACATTAACTGTTATTGTAGCTACTGCAGTGTTACATAACATAGCAACTGACATGGGAGATGTGGAACCCCCGCCTCCGGAGGGTGAACTGCATATACTTGATCAACTGATCCAAGATGGTCACATTCCAAATTTGCCACAACCTCAAGCAGCTGGTGCTGGTGTTAATGCCAGAGCAGCGTTAATAAATAACTATTTTGTAAAACTATAAAAATTAAAAAAAAATTTTTTTTTCTAAATGTTCTTTTATTTGTATAGAATTTTCCTTATTGTTATGTATTTATATTATATAATTTAGAGCAAAGCTTGATATTGATTATGAAGATACAGTCTAAATGAAGAATACTGTTAAAATAATTTAAAATGATGTGCTGTTAATTCTATAATGGAAAACTAAAGTTCCTTTTACAGACGAGAAACATTCAGTCCTGGCATTACTCTATGCATTATTATAATCTTAGTAGCACGTTTGAATTTAAAAAAATGTTTGTGCTGTTTCTTAATCATTAAATAAAAATACACATGCTTAAAAATACACTAAATTATTTATTTTTAAAACTACTACATTAATAAACACAAAATAATTATAATATACATAAATACTAAACCTACAAAAACATTTATTACTAATAATAAACTTACATTAATTTATAAAAAAAAAATATAACAACTAATATTAATAATATACCTATGTCCTACACGAATACAAACTACAAAAAATAATAACTAATTGAAATCCTACTTTAAACTTATTTTTTAAACTTTCCAGTCAATTTTTTTAACTTTAGCCTTTTAATGGCATTATCTAAGCGGAGACCTGTTTTGCGCAATTGAAATTCCTCCCTTTCGCTTTCTTTTTTTATTGTATAATCTTCTTTTTCCCTGGCAGAAGATTCTTGCAGCAGTTGCAGTTGCAGTTTCGCCAACTGCAAGTTAGCCTCTGCCAGCTCCGAATAACTATTTGTTAAATCGGAGGAATTTTTAAAGCTGGCAGCAACAGGTCTCCTACGCTTTTGCCATGCATTAGGCACATCACTCTCGGCGTTTTTCAAAGCTGGCCGCAGTTTGATGTTTTTTGGCGTTTTAAGGTGGCCAACCTTGTAATCGCCCCAATCCAATAATTTAGGCTCAGCGTGCTCCTGAAAATAAAAAGTCAAATCAATACCAATAGCACAATAACACGAAATCAAACTTACAGTATCTTCCTCTACTTCAGTTGCAACTGCAGTACTGCACGATGCAATCGGACTTGGGGCCACCTCATCATGCACGACCAGAAACGGCTCGTCAGTTTCTTCTTGGTCGCCACGAACCAACGGGAAACTATCTGCATCGTACTTGTTTGTAAGACCCGTTACCGATGTCTCAGTTATGAGGGACATAGTGAAATCATGTAACGGGTCTTTCTTAATTACGGTTTCAGTCCCACTGCCAGATTTTACAAAACTGCGCCTCTCGGCAGCTGCTGCAGTCCGCTTTTTTTTTTCTGGTTCTCGTAAAATTTTTTTAATGATTCTTTTTTACGTGAAATTTGGTTTGGCGCCTGGCCATTAAACTCGCAGGTCACTTTGTCCCAAGCAGCATCTTTTTCCCGCCAAGTAGTGCCATTTGTGGCTTTGCACTCTACTGTGCTTTTATATTTTGCCACTAGATTCAGTAAAACTACGATCTCCTCATTGCTAAAATTAGCCCCTCGCTTCTTCTTTTCAGCCACGTTCATCTTCACAAAACAAAAACACTGACAAAACAAAACACTCACAAGACCTTCAATCCCTCAACCTTCAACCCCTCAAACTTCAACCTTCAACCACTCAGCCTTCAACCACTCAACCTTTAACACACCAACACGAACAAGATTTAGCTAGGTTATGGTTATCTTTCCATCCTGAAACGTGTTTTTCCAAATTATTGCATAAAAGTTACTTTGTAGAACGAGACGAATGTATACAAATTCTAACGATAAACAGAGATAACAATATTTTAACGTTTTCTAAACACCAGAGTGCGCATAATTCAACAAGCAATTGCAGCCACCTTCACAAAACATATGTCTACATTGTTGCCATTTCTAAGTGGTACTTAAATAAGTGTTGCTTACAAAACGTTGGTGCAGCGCAAAGGAAATATAAGCTACACTTAAAGTTAAGTTAGACCTTACTGAGTGCCACTTGTAAGGGTTACCGGTGCAAACGGGTGTAAGACAAACCAAATTTGTAACTACCCTATAACTTATAGTACATTGTTAGTGCAACAGCTTAGCAGTTCTTTAAATTCTTTGATTTCTGTTGCAGGTCAAATAAGCATTTTTATAATCTACAACTTAGTTCGTACTGAAGATTTAGCCAAAAAACGTAACATTGCTCACGATTCTGTGCTTTACGTTATGTCTACATTTCCACAAGTATTTGAATTTCTTCCTTATTCAATCTTTATTGGAATTCTTTGCCAGGTAATACTTAAATTCGTTGTTATAGGCAAATATATACATACATTAAAATACTTTAGGCAATACTTTTGTATAAAACTAACGGGGAATTAAACTAATAACGCCCTCTATTATGTGCGGCGAGAAAAAGTTGCAAAGCAACAAACCGGCAAAGTTGCGATCGGAACCTGCTAAGCAGGTATCTGCGATCGCACCTGATGAGTTCAAACAAGAACGAAACATGTAGTGGTCTATTCTAGCCATAATTGAAACCAAATCTTTTCTTATTTCTTGCCACACGGGCGTTTCTGTGTTTTGTGCTTAGAGGCCGGTGCGATCGCAGATACCTGCTTAGCAGGTTCCGATCGCAACTTTGCCGGTTTGTTGCTTTGCAACTTTTTCTCGCCGCACATAATAGAGGGCGTTATTAGTTTAATTCCCCGTTAGTTTTATACTTTCTGGCGTATATATGCCTGTTTGCTTTTGGTCTCAATTATGGTTAGAATTATGTCCACCTGATGAGTTCAAACAAGAACGAAACATGTAGTGGTCTATTCTAGCCATAATTGAAACCAAATCTTTTCTTATTTCTTGCCACACGGGCGTTTCTGTGTTTTGTGCTTAGAGGCCGGTGCGATCGCAGATACCTGCTTAGCAGGTTCCGATCGCAACTTTGCCGGTTTGTTGCTTTGCAACTTTTTCTCGCCGCACATAATAGAGGGCGTTATTAGTTTAATTCCCCGTTAGTTTTATACTTTCTGGCGTATATATGCCTGTTTGCTTTTGGTCTCAATTATGGTTAGAATTATGTCCACCTGATGAGTTCAAACAAGAACGAAACATGTAGTGGTCTATTCTAGCCATAATTGAAACCAAATCTTTTCTTAATACTTTTGTAGTTAAACTATATTTTTACATATTTGCGTATGGTATACATCGAGTTGTTTAGTTCGTTGTTGAGTTCTTTCCTCAGTCTTACATTTCAACAAATTACAGCGAGACTAAATTCAGCACTAGATAGAGTAAGCATTTTCTTAGAGAATTAATTTTATGCTTGCTTCTTGTTTCTCACCCAATATATACTTTTTTTTTAAAGAAAAGGAACTTAGAATTTTTGAGAGAAGTTCGCGAAGATTATAATAAAATTTGTATCATGTGCAAAGCTGTCGACGACAAGATATCGAATGTTATTTTCATTTCTTTTTCTGACTATTTCATTCATGAATTTATAAACCAATCATAAAGTAGAATTAGGGCAAACTACATGGTTTTAAAACAAAAAAACCAATCGCCGAATTTTATGGAAGCCTTATATCCAATCACATTTAGTATATTCGTAACTATGCGAATTTTAATAAATGAAAACATTTTGACGTTTTAAGAGCGTCCTTAGCAACGTTGTTGATTTTCTTAAACTGCCTGAAATGATGAATCGATTCGGTGATAATTCTATTGAAAACATAGAAAAAGCGATCTCAAATGTGACACCACGCAATACTGTTAAAACTCAAGCGTCCATATGGGCGCAGTTTCAGGAGTTCTGCGGGGAAAGAAACTACAAGTTACAGGTAGAGTCCGAAAATTAATAATTATATTATTAAAGAAGCTCTTGTTACAGGCGGATACAGAAGCAACGCAACTAGCGCATATCCTTCAAGACTGGGGCTTTAATATGAAGAAGAAGAACGGTCAGGATTATAAAGAATCATGTGTTAAAACAATATGGAATTCCACGGCAAAGAGGTTACAGGAAAAATATTTCAATGAATATGGTCGGAGAATTGATCCATTTACTGAAATACTGTTCAAATCAGCAAGAAAAGCAAAAGATGCCAAACGAAAATCTTCACAAGAGTGTGAGGATAAGAGAATGGTCAGTTCCCAAGCTCTATCTTTGAAAGACATACAGTTGATGGCAAATTCATGGAACGAAGAACATCCCGAAGGTTTGCAGAGAAATTTTTTTCATATATGTGCTTTTGAATTAGCATGGAGAGGTAATGAAGCTGTCCACTGTAAAATACATTACTTCAGGGATGAAATAGATACTAACGGAATGTGGACTGGAAGAATTAAATACAATCCAGTTTTCTCTAAAACCGCACAAGGAGGATCAAAAACTTTGACAAACAGCAAGTGGTTAATTAAAAATACTGACAACGAGCCTTTGCCCTGTTCGTTTGTTAAAATTGCTGCTAGAAAAACGTGGCTTGACAATTAAGTCAGATAGGTTATTTTTATGTAATAATACTAACTGGAAAAATGGAAAATGGTACAAAGACTCGCCAATAGGTATCAATACCTTATCAAAATGGACACGAGAATCGGCAAAAAAACGTTGGACTAGAAACGAAGCGCTTGAAAATCACCAACCACTCCCATCGTGCTTCGGCAGTGTCATCATTAGCTAAACAAGGCATTGGTGAACAGCAGTTAATAAAAATCACTGTCCATGCCCATACTCATTCCCTCAAACCTTATCTTCAACTAGACAATGAACATCATTTTAACTTAATTCATAGTTTAAGTGGCATTGAAACTACTACTACATCTGATAATACTAATAAAAGTAATTCATCTACTATTGTAACCGGGGCTAATAATGATCATAATTCATACCATGTATATACGTACAATAATTGCACATTTAATATTTTTAAATAAGCCCGTGTACAGCATGTGCCACCTAACCTTGCAAATTTTAGTGGGCTTTGATTCGGCTACTTACGCTTTGTTTCGTCGGTAGTCGTAACTTAAACTAGCTCTAATTGGCTGTTGGACAGTGTGGTACACTCTACTAAAAAGTGAAAGTCAGTTTATTTATGGTTTACGAAAAATTGTGGATTTTTTGACAAATTATAAGGTCGTGCGCCATAAGGTTAGAAACAGTTTGCTTTAAGGAGGGATTACCGATAATTTAGGTTACGTTTAAAAATACAGCAAAGAAACTAGCAATGTACTAAAAAACCTTGCTTTTGCTTGAGAGTGTAACGGCTTCTCGCCTTTTAAACTTATCGTCATTTTTTTTGCAAGGTTAAATGGCATTTGCTGTAATAGGTTTGCAATTATGATAATACATTTTTCCACTTAAGCGTTTAATTTATTCATGAAATAGTCATCCGAATACCATTCGTGATTAAATTTATTCCCGGAAAATTTTCCCATTGATTTACTCGAGTTTGTTGCCAATTTATCTCGTGACATTTATTAAAAATCACTCGCCCGACGGCTCGTCATTTTTTTGACAAATGTCACTCGATAAATTGCTAGGCAACAAACGCTCGTAACAATCAAAAAAATTTCCGGCAAAATTTGACCACTCGTGGTATTATATATGAGAATTTAATGTAATGGTGGATCTATTTACGTAGCTCTACATTGATAGAAGAGTAAGTATTCTAATAAATAACTAGTATTTATTTTTTTTTCTCTAGATGCCATTTTAATTGTAGTAAAAGCAAACAACTTTGCCTTGGCTTTAGAATGATTTCCAGGTTAATGTTAGTTTCCACTTTTTTTCAGTTTAAATTTACAAAAGGTTTACAACGTCTCCGCCTTTGTAATTCTGTTGGTTCGAGGCGTATTAATGCTGCTTTACGTAGCTTGGGTTAATGACGAAAGTAAAGAACCAGCTGGGGTGGGTGGGTCGGTATGTATGTGTGTGTTCATCATAACTCTCGAACGGATGGTACTGTAGCAACAATCGTATTGTAACTTAGCGACTTGGTTGCTATTTACATTCATCAAAACAATTTCATCAAAATTATTTGTAAAGTGAAAACTCCATTAAACTTTCTCCTCCAAAATATCGTTTTATTTACTACCACGAAACCAAACTTTACATTATTGGTGACCCCTCCGACAAGATTTGAACACGCAACCCTCCCGACGTGCGGAATTCAGAATTTCAAGATCTCCACAAACCGCAACATTCAGCTGCCACATCGTCACAGACCTAGGATCTTCAAAACCCCACTGAATTACAAGATAAGTAACGTTTATTATATATGGCTTTTAATTGTGTTTGTATTGACTTTCCCGAATTTAATACTAATGACGTCGATTCAAACTACAGCTTGTTACCGAATGCTTTCTGTCACAACCACACAACATGCATAATTTAATGACAGACTGTACTGTGAGAAGAGTGTTTGAACGAGTTTATGATAATCGATCTATAATGTTCGACTCAGACATTCGTGAATCATCCATTCTTCCACAGACTGGTGGTAATTCACCTGTTCAATAAACAAATCACAACTATCACCCATCCCACTTCATCACAATCAAACATCCAACCAATCTCTCAATCATATCTCTCTAACAACTCACAACTAATCATACATCCTAATCAACTTTCCAATCTTCTTTCTTCTGAACTTAACAACTACCAATCGCCTTCTACGGTAGAAGTATATGTTAATGCTCAAGAATTTCTTCTAACTCACTCCCCTTACAATCTTTATCACCTAACATTAGATTATTCTACATTAACACCCTTATTAAACATAATATAGTGCATCGAATAAAAACTAACGGTCCGCCAATTAGTGCAAAGTGTCGAAGACTTAACCCAACACAATTACTGTTTTTAGAAAAGAATCTGCATGAACTGTTACGTGCTGGAATCATCGAGCAGGCAGACAGTCCTTGGAGTAAAACCTGATGGCAGCTATCGTGTCTGTGGCGATTACAGGCAGCTGAATGCGGTGACAATTCCGGATACCTATCCAGAAGACTTAATTTTGGCTTAAGAAACACTCCTTCTTCCTGCTCCAGATTCATCCAGAAGATTCTTACAGGGATGTATTACATTTATTTTTACCTCAACGATATATTAATTTTTAGTGAAACCAAAGCACAAGGTTTCATGTTAAGGCATTCTGCCACAAGACTCAAACCAGCTTTTTTTGTTTAAGTCTTTTTGTTTATGCACATTTTTTCCCTTTTTGTTCTGCTTTTTTTTTTAGTGAACTGGACTTTTTCTGCGCTACCCTTGAAATTTCAAGAATTAAACACGCACCTGGAAGAACTTTTTTTTTTAGTGAACTGAACTTTTTCGACTCTGCTCTTAGAACCCCAAGAATTGGACACACACCTGAAAAAACTAGAAGCAACTTCAAGCTAATTTAATTTTCTATAATGTTCAATTAGTTACGTTACTTGTATTGTTTTTAAAAAAGATCAGAAGTTTTTGTAGCTAAGCTAGCATGCGCGTCACGTTTGCTACGTAGTTTTTTTCTTCTGCAAAAGGGGGGGTACTAATGTAGCAACAATCGTATTGTAACTTAGCGACTTGGTTGCTATTTACATTCATCAAAACAATTTCATCAAAATTATTTGTAAAGTGAAAACTCCATTAAACTTTCTCCTCCAAAATATCGTTTTATTTACTACCACGAAACCAAACTTTACATTATGACTTCAATGAGTGTTGTAATCTAAGCATATACCAAATATTTACAACAAAATAATGTTTAAAAAATCTTAAACCGGAAGCGGAAGTTACATGTTTTTTGGTAGTAGTTTTCCCGCAACAATTTTCTTAAGTCTGAAAGCAGAATCTTTTAGCAGACATTAGGAAAAATCTGATCTTTCTAGTGTTAGAAGCGCTATTTTTGATTACCAATTTGCTTGGTCAACAACAAAGGCACGTATAAACATATAAGGCTAGTTTAACCCCAGAGTGTTTAACATAAACCACGCTTCACACGTTTCTTGTAACCGTGGATGGAGTGTTTGAATTCAGTCGTGCAGGCGCCAATGACTGACAAGGGTCGCAAAAAAAACGGCGTCACATATTAAAACATAAAACAAAGAAAAGAGACTCCCCAATCTGTCGTTGTCTGATTTACTGTGTTTAACTCACCCAGGGGCCCACCTCTTACGCCTTGGCAGAATGGATAATTCAAAGTAGTTCTGACATCTCATTACCCTTTGTTAAGCTACATCTCAATGGTAATTACTTCCACATTACTTGTCACTGCGCAATTAATCTTTCTTGTCAATATTCAGATTAACACCTGTAAACTAGTTTGTACTGCTGCACCTACGAAAGGGTGAATAGAGGTGCAAATCCGACCGCTTATGTCATGTGTATTCACGAGAATTGCATAGCGCGTATCATGTCACAGGTTTTTAGGCTTTCATTAGCAATTCCTTGTGCCTGCCCGTTGCCAACCACACTTGTACAAATACATTTGTTCACGACCCTTAATTAAGGTGTGTTTCCCTCACCCTCTGGTCGAAGTCGTCTTGACCCAAATTCTCAATTAGTTACGCCAGTGAAATATAATGTGTATTTTATTTACGACAAAGGCTACATTTAGAAATTACAGTATAAAAATTATTTACTATAATATGTAACCCTAACACTAGCTTCAAAAACTGAATTTTTAGGTGCGGAGATATTTTTAGCTAAGATAAATATGCTGTACATCGGGTTTCTTCTACAAAAAATTGTGTACGAGAAAGTATAATTTTACGAGTATTCGCGAGTGTTGTCGAGCAAATCAGTTCTATGTGCGTGCACCCCACCCAGGGGAGAGCAGTGATACAGACGATTTACGACATAGCAGAGAGTATGTTAAACCAACAGCGGCGGAATGTAATGTACATTTCCCCCTTGGTATATTATGTAATGTGGAAAGGTTAGATTGAATAAAGTGAAATACAGCAACAGAAATTTTGGGTTATTTTTTTGAACCCCACCATTGGTCCTTCAGGAGCGAATATCTGTTTTTAAAAAAGCAGAAAAGAAAATAGCAAGATATATTGAAACGAGTGGCGCAGCAAAGTCGAGCTTCCCGTCAACAAGTTGGTATTGGGCGCAAGTCGCACAACATTGGTTCGGCAAGCAAACGCGGCAAAACACCTGCTGTTCCAGACTGGACGAATCCATTTGGTATATTGGGGTGAGTCGGTTCCAATTACAATTTCCAGAACATTCCTAGTTACGCGTTAGGTACTACGTTTGTTTAAATACGTGACAATCGAAAATTTATAAAAGGGTTAGAGCATTCATATTTATTTTCATTGTAAAATATTGTGCAAATTGTTATGGCGGACGAGTTAACGCTGAAAACATTAAAGGCTACTCAAGGTCGCATAAAGGCAAAATTAACGAATTTCAAAAATTTTCTTGGTCGTCAGGACCAAGAGGTAGTAGATGTTGAAGTACGCTTGGAAAGAGTGTCGCCTTTATGCGACGAATATGAACAAATCATGGCGCAAATAGATTATTTGTTATTAAAAGCAGCTAAAGATGCAGATGCAGAACGAGGTGCTATCCTTGAGCAGGAACAGGAGCAGCAAGCATCTGAACAGTTGTATTATGAGGTAGTTACCGATGCTCGTAAGCTAATTGAAAAATTAAAGGTAAATTCAGGTTCGACCGGAGCTACCACTCCTGCACCTTCTCTCGGCGATGGTGCGCTTGGTTTACTAAATTCGGGGGTAAAATTACCCACAATAAATTTGCCGACGTTTGATGGCAGTCTTGATAAATGGTTGCAATTCAGAGATTCGTTTAATTCATTAATACACATAAATAACACAATATCAAATGTACAAAAAATGCATTATTTAAAATCATGCGTAAAAAATACGCGGCTAATACCATTGAATCTTTGCAAATTACAAACGATAATTATGAGATTGCATGGAAAACTTTGATTGATAGGTTTGATAATAAAAAAATAATTGTAAGCCAGCACCTTAAGGCGCTTTTAGATATTGCACCGGTTGCAAAGGAATCGCATTCCTCTTTACGCAATTTGTTGGACACTATGACAAAGCATATGTGTGCTTTGAAAGCTTTAAGGGTACCCACGGAAAATTGGGATATTATTATCGTTTATATAGTTGGTTCCAAATTAGACTTTTTAACCAGAAGGGATTGGGAAGATTTCAAAACAAGCGGTGAATTCCCAACGCTAGGTGAATTTACGGAATTTATTAAGCACAAATGCAAATTATTGGAGGCTTTGCATGTAAGTAAGAATAATGTAAATTCTAGGGAAATGCAAAAAAATAGTAGGTCGCATTTGGCGACAAATTCAAGCCAACAATGTCAGGTTTGCAACTTAAACCATTTTATTTACAATTGCGCAAAATTCAAGGGAATGACTATCGAAGAACGAATTGATGAAGTAAAGCGTTTAAAGCTATGCATTAATTGTTTAAAATCGAATCATTTTTGTAGAGAATGCAAGGCTAGGCCATGCACAAAATGTAATAGAAAGCACAATTCATTGTTACACAAAATTTATGACCGGACTGTAGAGGAAGTTCAGCTAAATAATACTGTAGCCATTGCCACTTCTTCTGGTGAAGCTACTACGATCATTCCTAGTGAAACCATTGCTACACATTGCATAAATGGTTATAAAAATCACGTTCTTCTGTCAACGGTATCTATTTTGGTATTTGATAAACATGGAAATTCTCGTGAAATCAGAGCCCTGCTTGATAGCGGATCTGAATCCAATTTCATTACCCAGGATTTGTCTAACGAGCTATCGTTACCTGTTTCAAAGAGTGATGTCTCTGTGCGAGGTATAGGTGAATCATTGTCAAGTGCTACTTTTGTAACTCAGGTTAGGTTAGAATCTTGCAGAAGCAACTATTCGACTTCTTTAAGATGTTTTATTCTGAATAATATTACCAGCAATTTACCTGAATTGAATTTGAATGTTGACAAGTTAGAAATTCCAAATAATATAACATTAGCTGATCCAACGTTTCACAAATCTGATAAGGTGGACATGTTGATAGGTGCTCAGATATTTTGGGAGGTATTGTGTGTAGGTCAAATAAAATTGGGAAATAATAGGCCTATACTGCAGAAGACGCAGTTTGGTTGGATAGTGTCAGGTTCCTTAAATGCGCGTTTGTATTCGACTCCTGCAAATGTTTCGTGTAACCTTAGTATTGAAAGGACTGTTCAAAGATTTTGGGAAATTGAGGAGATGCAGGAAAAACGCGGTCTCTCTAGAGAAGAAAGGTTATGCGAGGAATTATTTGTGGAAAACGTTACTAGGAATAATGAGGGTAAGTTCATCGTAATAATTCCATTTAAACAAACCATTGATGCTTTGGAAAATTCCAAGCAAAATGCTCTTAAAAGATTCTATAATGTCGAAAGAAAATTATATAAGGATAAGTCTCTGTACCAACAATATAGCGAGTTCATGCAAGAATATATAAATATGCAGCACATGACTCCGTTTGAGGACAAGGGCGAAGTTACAGTTTCCTATCATTTTCCCCACCATGCTGTTATTAAGGAGAGTAGTTCTACTACGAAATTAAGAGTCGTTTTTGACGGTTCTTCAAAGTCTTCTACAGGCATATTGCTAAACGATTTACAGATTGTAGGTCCTACCATACAGGACGACCTAATTTCGATTTTGCTACGTTTTCGTCAGCATCGTTATGTCATATCGGGCGATATAGCCAAAATGTATCGCCAAGTTTTGATCGATCCTGATCAAAGAGATTTGCAGCGTATTTTCTGGAGGTTTAACAGGGAAGATCCCGTTCAAACATATAAATTAAACCCGGTGACATATGGCACAGCATCGGCGGCTTATTTAGCTATTAGGTGTCTCCATTACCTAGCAGATGAGTTTTCAAATACTTACCCAGCTGCATCATCGGTAATCAAACGAGATTTTTACGTTGATGATCTCTTAACAGGTTGTGATTCGGTTGAGGAATTAATATCTAGAAAGCAAGAAATTTGTACTATTTTGAATTCCGGTTGTTTTGAACTGAGAAAATGGTCATCTAACAATCAAAGAATTGTGGAACATCAGTCTTCGAACGTTGAGTTCCTTCCCGGGGAAAACAAGACATTAGGTATTCTTTGGACACCCATGTCAGATACACTTACCTATGCCATTAGTATGCCACAGCATAATAAAGTTACTAAGCGTTCTATTTTATCAACAGTTGCTCAAATCTATGATCTTCTTGGTTTGTTAGCTCCAGTAATTATCATACCAAAAATCATTCTACAAAAATTGTGGCAGCGTAACTTAAGTTGGGACGAGACAATACCCATGGATCTTCATACCATGTGGTGCAATTTTCAATCATTCTTAAAGTCAATTGGCAATATTGTTATACCCCGTCATGTTGTTTGAATAAATCCAATAAGAATTGGGTCATATCATGGGCAACCTACCGGAATTTAGGGTTACCGAAGCCAGAGCATTTCTAAATTGCGGTGTCGATTACGCTGGTCCTTTTCTAATCCGGGACAGGTTGACCAGAATTTACAAAAGTGTAAAATCGTATTTGTGTATTTTTATCTGCCTTGCAACCAAGGCTGTCCATCTTGAGGTCGTTTCGGATTTGACTACGGATGCATTTATAGCTGATTTGAGGCGTTTTACCTCTAGACGCGGAATTTGTAATAATATCTATTCCGATAACGGCACAGCTTTCCAAGGCGCGAAGACAGAACTGAGGATGTTATCTTCATTTTTACAAAGCAAAGACGTCAAATCGAGTATTTTGGAGTATACCACGAAGGCAGGTATAAAGTGGCATTTTATTCCGCCTCGATCGCCGCATTTCGGGGGTATTTGGGAAGCGGGAGTCAAGTCCTGCAAGCATCACTTAAAGAGGGTTATGGGTAACGCTTGTTTAAGTTTCGAGGAATTAGTCACTGTATTTGTTCAAATTGAAGCCTGCCTAAATTCCAGGCCTTTACATCCCATGAGCAGTGATCCTAACGATTTAGCCCCCCTAACCCCAGCCCATTTTTTGATTGGAGTTCCTTTAACTTCCTTACCCGACTCACGTCTGACAGATATAAAACAAAATCGCTTGGCACGATTCCAAAGACTGCAGCAGCTGCAACAACACTCTTGGGGACGTTGGTCGAAAGAGTACGTATCGGAACTGCAACAGCGCTTGAAATGGAAGCAGAACGCAGCTAACATCCAACTAGGGTCCTTGGTGGTAATTAAAGAGGACAAGCAACCAGCACTAAAATGGTGCATGGGACGCATTGAAGAAATCCATCCCGGCAAGGATAATATAGTGCGCGTTGTGACGGTTAAAACTACCAACGGTAGATATAAGCGAGCAGTTTCAAAGGTTTGCGTCTTACCAATTGCTTAAGTTGTATTCGCATATTTGATATTAATTTCATTACTGTTTACTATATGTATGCACTCCTTATATTAATGTTTGACTTGTTTGTTGTAATTTGTATTAGAATTAGTTTCATTATTGAAATTCAGTTGGTGATTTCAACGGGGGGAGTATGTACGAGAAAGTAAAAATTTACGAGTATTCGCGAGTGTTGCCGAGCAAATCAGTTCTATGTGCGTGCACCCCACCCAGGGGAGAGCAGTGATACAGACGATTTACGACAGAGCAGAGAGTATGTTAAACCAACAGCGGCGGAATGTAATGTACATTTCCCCCTTGGTATATTATGTAATGTGGAAAGGTTAGATTGAATAAAGTGAAATACAGCAACAGAAATTTTGGGTTTTTTTTTGAACCCCAACAAAAAAAAATCTAGAAATAATTACGGTTGTAACTTAGTTCTATATACAGAGCGAGCAAAAAAGGCGAAGAACCACGTGACCACGTAACATAAGCAACCCATTCTACAGAAGTGGCCACCCTGTTTCAGGAAACTAAATCTGACAGTTGTGGCAATTACCATTGGCCTAGCACGTGCAAATTAGGACACAGAAAACATATTTTCATAAAACATGAATTTGGCAAGTCACACAATTTGAAAACTCCGTAAAAAATTTAATAAAGCAAAAGTAAATGATAGGATTTATTTAATAATATTATTGTAGAAAAACATATTTCATTTATAAATTACAATAGCTGCTCAAAATGAGTGCCATTGCTTTGTAAACACAAACGAACTGAACCGTCATTGTTCAAGTTCTCCATAAACCATTGGCAATACTGTACCCGTTGTGGAAAATCATGCGGATACAGTTGTTGCACTACCAATACTCTGTACGGGTGCATATGCAGATTTATCTCGAGTGCCTTTCGGCAAGTTCCATAAGAAATACCTGCACAAAAATAAGTTTTAGGTGTAGTTAGCTTAATTTATTGTATACATTACCAGTTTGTGCAGATAACGTTCTAATTGATTAATGAGGACTTTCAATTCGAGCTTGAATATCCTCTACAACTTCTTCTGTAAGTATAGTGGGTCTACCTGTAGACTTGCCTTTACAAATGCAGTTCTTGTTTTCAAAGCGATGGACAAGAACTTGCTTATGCTTTACAAAGTTTTCATAGCCTACGTTCTCACTTGGGAAAGCTTCACTAAACTGTTCAATACAAGATTGCAACGAATATGACCATGAACCACCTGCATTCCGGGTTCCACTCCGAAAATGGACCATAAGAATAAATGTGTCTTGTCGGTTGTAAAAGGCATGATAAATTAAATCTGAAATATGAGGTTGTGTTATAATTTCAATCTTGAAACTAACTGCATTCGTACACTTACCTTGCACCATTTAAAGGTAGATCAATTAGTTCTGAAAAAAAAGTTTTTTAAACAAATGTCTGTTTGATAATTGTGTTAATTAACATAAAAAACGTGGATAAAAATATAACCTAAGCACGGACGCCAATGAAGTACCTATATTTTTATCTGAATCGAAAAATACGCGTATCTTTGTTATACAAAAAAGAAAAGAAGCCATCGACATTACGCTGAGCTCGGTATCTGTAACCCCGTCGGATCACCGTCACATTAGGTTCACCCTAGACTTAGCTCCCGTCAAAGATGAGAGCTACTACAGGGACCCTAAAATACCGACTGAGTGGCCCATAAACAGGCCCTCGAAAGTAGAGTAATAAATTTACTTAGACTTCGTAACATCGAGGAGGTAGAATCTCAAACGAAACTCTTGCAAAGGGTGATTGCAGCTTCCTTTAAGAGCAGTTGTCCCCTAAAGAAAAGGACTAGAAGAAGGAATGTTACGTGGTGGCATCTAAACTTTCAAATAATACGAAAAGAAACGCGCAGGCTCTTTAACAGAGCAATGCGCACTCACTCTTAAATGGACTGGGGCAGCTATAAACAGTTTCAGCGTCTCTACAAGAGCTCCATTGGTAGCCAAAAAAAAGCTGCCTAGAAGGACTTTTGCGAAAGAATTGAAGATTTTCCGGAAGCCGCAAGACTGCGCAAAGCCCCTAAAAAAGACAACCACACCAGATTGGAGGCCCTAAGCTTCCATGTGGTAGACACACAACCACCCCGGAGGAATGTCTAAAGCATCTCATGAAAGATCATTTCTCTACATCTATTGTAGTAACATACAAAGCACAAACTCACAGGCCTCCCGGTACACAGTTACGACTGCGGACTGAAGGACGGCCACAAGACTTGTGACGATTGAACGTCTGGAATGAGCCATCTATAGGTTTTTCTCCTTTTAAAGTTCAGGTGCAGATGGGTTGTTTCCGGCACTCTTACAAGAAGGGCTGGAAATACTCATTTGTCCGCTATATCATTTTTTGCGCACCTCTCTGGCCCTTGGGTACATTCCTGTACCCCGTGAAGATAGTCCTTATTCCAATGACAGGACCTGCAATATACGATACTGTCAAATCCTTCAAACCAATCAGTTTGACCCCGTTCCTTCTAAAGACACTGAAGACGCTAATTGATAGGTATTGTAAAAGAGAGTGCATTAATCACTTCTCCTTTGCACCCATAGCAATGCTGACGGAGCGGGAAGTAGTATACGCGCTCAATGAGACCGCGGTTAGCGCGTCGGTCAAGACAGGATGTCCACAGGGAGGAGTTCTCTCACCTCTAATGGCGTGCCTAGTTCTTTACGGCTTACAAGCGAAACTTGAGAATGCCGATTTACATACGCAAGGCTATGCAGATGATCTTCCAATTTTAATTTTAAATACATTTCCAGGTACTGTCAACGGGATCCTACAGAGAGCTTTACGAATTGTACAACGATGGTGCACTGACCAAGACCTTGACCCTTCACCAGAAGAAAAAGAATCAACGGTTTATTGAACCGACACTAGGCTGCGTCCCTCCGAAGCAGTCTATGTAGGAGTTACCATAGACACACGGCTCTCCTGAAAAAAAAAATGTCGATAGACAAATGCAAAAAACCACTGCAAGTCTTTAGGCCTGTAGATAGGCTTTTGGAGAAACCTGGAGATTAAATCCCAAAGTTATTAGGTGGATTTATTCATCATTGTCAGACTAATGGTGACGTATGCGTCCTTGGTGTGGTGGCCCGCAGTCCAACGGTCATGCATCAAACTACGCTTAACTCAGCTTTAAAGACTGGCTTGTTTATGAGCCACAGAAGTAACGCGCACGGCATCTACTGCGGCTCTGGAGGCCCTTTTAGACCTTATGCCTCTTCTTATTTTTATTAGAGCGGAAGCCCGAAAGAAAGTTACAAGCTGAAGTATAATCGCCAGTGGAAAGACAAGAGAGGGGCATGCACGTGTCTTATCTCTCACGATACAGACGCACGCACTTCTCAAAGCAAGGAGCGACTGTATGGCACCTGTACTCTCGTTTACCAAGCCATTTATTATTGTCTTCTTCAATAGAGAAGACTGAACCCGAACCGAGGACCTTCTTAAGGTAGCGGTAGTTAACAGACGGATCGAAAACGGCAGAAGATTCTTGTGCAAGGATTTATGGCGTTTAGCCCAGAGCAAAGTTTCTTTTAGTCCTCGGAAAGTTTGACACAGTTTTCTAGGCAGAGATTTTTGCTATTTTAACCTGTGCCCAGAAGAACCTAAATAGAGGTTATTTTAATAAGTATATTTACATATGCAGCGAAAGCTAAACGGTCCCTAAGACGCTTGGCTCTGTTATAACTAAATTAATGCTAGTGAAAAACTGTCGTGAGACCCTAAGCAGACTTGGCTCACGCAATTGGGTCAAGCTACTCTGGGTGCCCGGCCACAATAATATTTGTGGAAACGAGAAAGCCGATGCTTTGGCCAGGAAGGGCTCTCGGCCATCGGACTCTCCAGGACTATCGCAAAAAAGAGTTTGAGAACTAGGCTTGCCCCCAGTTCAAAATCATCTGAACTTTGCATCCAGGGCTGCGGCACTCGAAGCTTCTTATTCGAGAACTTTCACCTTTGCGTTCCAAACAACTCCTAGACTTAAGTAGAAAACACATCAGGATTGTGGTAGGTTTTCTGACTAGTCGTGTTCCTTTTAAGAAACACCTTAACACCATGAGCGTGGTAAACGACTCCATGTGCAGGTTCTATAAAGAAAAGAAAGCATTTTTCTCCCATCTTCTCAGACATTCTCCCAGACTAATGGTACTAAGGCACCGACACGTTGGCATTCAGCTCCAGAGCCAGAGGAACTGCAGGATATCTCTATCAGCAAGATACTAGCCTTTGGCTTTGGATAGATAAATTTAAGAACGATTATTAGATCTCAATTCACAAAATTTGTTCAAATTATTTTAATAATTTGTTTCCATGTTAATAATATTTAATACAATGCAGTTACTTCTAACTTATCTTTTTAAAGTTTCAACAATAACTTTTATTTATGGAACTGTTAAGAACTTCTAAATATACTTCATTTAAGCAAACTTGCACTGTCGTTTAACTGCTTATAATTGGTAAGGCGGCACAGTAAACTTCTAAACAGTTTGCATTGCCTTATCTTACCTGTACTGAATTCTCAGAGCGAGACCAACTATACATTAATAACAATTTAGATAAGCAAAAATTGGAGAACGATCGCATTTAAAGAGAAAATAAAACGACATTAACTATTAGCATCAAAAAAATGTAAGAAAATAGAAATATAGAGTTTCTGAAAAGTTTAAAAGACGGTAGTTATAATTTGGAATTTAGGATAACATACCTGTAGAAAAAAGCCGACAAAAAAAAAGAAGCGGGTCGAAAAAAGAACGAAGCTTTTTCCCATGGTTTTTTATTCGCATACCAATTTTTTATGGAGAATCACGTAAAGAGGAAAGATAGAATAAAGCAGAATCGTTTTTCTCCATCGTTCTTTCACTGACTGTTTTCTTTAACCCCCCCCCCCCCCCCCCCCTTGCCCAATCTTTGGCTGATGAATTAGCACCTTCTATGAATTTCTTTAATATAGAGGAATCTTTTTTTAAACAAATCTAAAATTTGATTGACCCAAGCTACTAATGCCGTAGGCACATCCCTGTTTACAAGTGTGATCTGCGTCCTGGGCTCGTTTTGCATTGCTACCTTAATCTCCGTTGTACGGTACGTTAAACTAATATACAAATTACTGTAATTAACAATATCTAAAGCATAGCATAAATAAGATTAACTGTCTCAAGTGTGGGAAAGTGGGGCAGGGTAGGTTTCCCCTGATGGTCAGTTTTTAAACCAAGTAGCTTAATTATACTACAAAAATGTAAATTTCTATCAATTAAGTCTAAAAATTTGCGATAGGATGATATAACCATTAGCGCGCTACGATCTGCCCACGATCGGACCAGTGAGCGAAAAACATATCTTCTAAAAATATAAAAAAACAATTTAGAAATTACGTTTCTGACTAACGGAAATTTAACAAGGCGTTAAAGCTCTGACTTTCAGTGAGCTAACCACACCAAAAAATATGAACCAAGCCCACATAAGCCTGTGATGAGTTGCTGTTACATTTGAAAATCATTAAATTGATTAACTTTAAAAACTTCATCTTTTCTTATTTATCTTAATTTCATATATCATACAATGAGAAAACATCACTAACCTTAATATTGCAATCGTAAACTGCTTTATATTTTAAGTTTTATTTTTGCAGATTCAAAGATTCCTTTTGCAAATCAGCTTTGATTCTGTAGCATTTACCGGAAATAAAATGTTTAACGTGACTAGAGCTCCTGTTTTAGACGTAAGTATTGTTGCAAAAAGCTTAAATTAACGTACGTATTTACAAGTACATGAACATTTTAATTGTTATTAATTTTTCTTTTACGTGTTTATTTATTTTTCACATTTACTTCTCGTGTTAGAAAAAGCTGAAAAGTGCAAAATTCATTTATAAACTTTTTTTAGATAACCTCCAATTTACAAAACATGGGCAATCCATATAAAATTAACGCATCAACGTTGTTAAGCGATTTATATATTAATTATTATTTGTTTATTAATAAAGATTTATGTATAGTTTTATTGTTACAGATTGGAGGAGTGATTTTGACTTTTGAATTGGTGTTAGTTCAATTTGCCGATTTAAACCTTTTTGGTTAATATCTACAAATATTTATAAAAGCACACGTTGGATTAATAACCACTGTGTGTTTCCACGTAGCCTAAAAACAATATTTCTTTAGCTGAAGTGTTTTTCTCGTTGTGTTATTCACATTTTTATCGAGTTTATAGAACCACCAAAGAAAACTGACATGTATCTTGTCTCTTATGTCTTCTTGTATACTCTTTCACATACACCTGTATATCGACAAAAACTTTTTCTGTTTAGCAATACTTGCACTTAAGATCAACTTCGAATAACGCAGTCGACCGGAAAGATATTTCAAAATATTAAAATCACTGACCGCGGAATTTTAAAGTGTAAAAATAATATGGATAAGTTTAATAAAGAAAATGGATGATGTTAAATTCCATCTAATCATAGCAGCTGAATCGAAAGAATCCATGTTACATTAGGAATCAATTCACAATTACATGTTCCTCGTTATAATCGTTTTATTATACTTATCTGAAAACCACCTTGTTTTCATTCGTTTTTACAGTGACGTAAAGGTGGCATTTTCAGAACAGCGCACGGAAAACTTTTCCCGACCTCCGATTTTTTTCCGTGCGCTAAATAAAAAAATACAATTAGAGTTAATTATAAGAAAATAGTATATTTTGCAACAAGAGATGAAATACCGTTTTTTTCGTGAGCGGACAGTTGTTCACGAGCCGCGTTAGCGGCGAGTGGCGCAAGTTCGCGAACGAAAAAAACCTATTTCATCTCGAGTAGGAAATGCTATTGTTTCTACGATATTGCAGTTTCAAGTTCAAAACTTTCATGTTCAATTTAATTTAAAACGAACTGTCACAATGCAAATTACTGAAGTTACTGTTTGTAAATTCGTTTCCATAGCAACAAATGCATTCTTTCCATTAAATTTGTCATGCTTATTTTCATCTCTAAATGTGAAAATTATTTCATCTCTCGAGTTAAAAAATATCACTTGCATGTAGAGTAGGCCGTGGAAAAATTGCTATTTTCACATATATGAGTAGAAAAACAATATTTATTTATTTAACATTTTTGAGATCTCGCCATTCCATAAAAAGCTGATACTCGTGTTCATAACTCGACCTGGATTTTGCTGGTAACAAATCAACACTGGCTTGTGCCGCTTGCTCTAATATGTTCTTAGGAATATCTGGATTTTCTTCCGAGTACAAGTTTTAAAACTGACATACATTAAGCTGACAAAAAATAGAACAATGCCGATAATAAATAAATCGTTGCTATGGAAATGTTAATCATGTTTGGTACTATTACGATGTATTATTATTACTTTGAAAACAAAATGTTCTAAATTTACTTCTTATCCTGTTTTGCGTTGTTTTCAGATAAGTATAATAGAAAGTATCGTTCATTACACGTCCAGAAATGGATTTTCCGTGCTTGCATGACTTCCCGTGAGAATTTTCCACGCGCGCACGAAAAAATCCTTATTTCCAAACTCCTAATGAAATATACTATTTCACAATTGTTTTGGAATAATGCCTGTACATGAAATAACATGAAAAGATTATCGCAGCTAAAATTCCATTGGAAATCGTGTTTCTTTGCACAATCTTCAATTTATATAAAACTTTTACATGTACAATATTTTGCTGTGTCTAGTTTATTATGGTTGCCCCGATGCTCAATAAAACAGGTAAAAACTGGACAAATTTGTAATTTTATAATAAAACATTTTTGTTTGATTGAAGAATCGACAAACGTGACATTGTCTATGAGAAGATAAGGATTTCCTTCTAATTTAAAAAGGTGTTTTAAAGTTATAAGCGTGATTATTTTAGTTTTCGTAATAAGTGACAGAAATCAAACGTCCCCTAAGTTAGTACTAGTAGCTATTAATCAATATGGCTCTAAATACAGTTGAAATTCTCTATTAATTCATCATATTTCTACGTATTGTCACCGGAGTGGAATATTGATTGACCCGTGTACAGGGTCCTTCACGACGAGCTGAGTCGATATGTATACGGGAAACTACTGGGACTAGTTTTTTGCAAATTTGTATACAGTAGTTTTCTGAAGAGCTCGTTTCAGCTAAAATATTTTCAGTTTTCTGTAACTTCCGGTTATACCGGAAATGGACCCCAACTTCCTTATTTTAAATGGAATGTCCCAATTTTTATTAAATTTTCGGAATCTACACTGAATTGCAATATAATCTCATGTAAAACATTTTTGAGTTATTCCAGTGTTTCGAAATTTTTGGCAGATGCAGCCCTCCTGAAAAAAAATTATTTTCGAAATCCATGCTAGTCGTGCCAAATATTTTCAGGGTTTTCACAAATGAGACCTATAAATTCCCAAATCGTTGAAAACTTTTCAAAAAAATTATACGGGGTGCTCAGAAATTGGCGCCGAGTTTTGCTACCTCTAAAATTCCATAGCTTAATTTTTTCAAATAGCAACCTCCCTTTTTTTCTTCACCAGTGGATTTAAAATAAGGAAGTTGGGGTCCATTTCCGGTATAACCGGAAGTTACAGAAAACCGAAAATATTTTAGCTGAAACGAGCTCTTCAAAAAAAGCCTGTATACAAATTTGCAAAAAACTAGTCCCAGTATTTTTCGTATACATATCGACTCAGCTCGTCGTGAAGGACCCTGTACTAATTATCATGAAGGCAAAACAAATCACCGCGCAATATTAGCTACCTGCATGGCAATCAGAAGAAACTATTATTGGGAAAACTTAGATCGCAACGTCACCATCTATATCAACAAGTGCATAACATGTAGAAAAACAAAATACGAACGACATCCCAATAATAGTTATTTATTGTATGAGTGGATTATGAGGCAAATAAAACTCGCGAAAAAGTTTAGGCACGAGGCCGCAAGGCCGAGTGTTTAAATTTTCAAGAGTTTTATATGCAGGTAATCCACAAATGCAATACAAAATTTTATCCACAACTTACAATATTGTAGAGGCATATTTATGTGGATCACTAATACCACAGATAAGGTTAACACTACTAACTTTATCTGTGCTAATACCGACATTGATCATTTTGAAACATCGAATTAAATTATATGAAAGATCAGAGTAGCAAGTTGTCACTAATCAAAACTGTCAAAATTGTCATAATGATAAATTAAACGGCTTAAACCACTAAAATACAAATAATAGCAATGTGAATGTGAGTATTAAAAACTAATATTTAATACATTTTATCAAAAAGCAGGCAAAATTGTTTTAAATTAAATTAGTCACAACCAGACCAGAGAGTAAAGTTTTTAAATTAATATTTTGGAAATATTTTATTTGACATTTTTTAGTGACTTTTGTCATTTTACGTAGAACTAATTTTTATTAGGAAGTAGGAAGTCATGGTAACGGTTGCTATTTATTTACGATTTTTTTATCGATTCAATTTTGCAATTTGTAATCATTCGTTTTTGAAAAATGGAAAATGATGGCAAGAATCAGAATATTCCAGCGGAAATACTTGCAGAAGCTGAAAATTCGACTTCGGAGTTATTGCCGAGAAAGTCCAAGGAAGCTTACGAGAAAGAGTTCGCAGATTTCATCAACTGCAAAGAAAAAAAGAGGATGTGTAATATCAGTGATAACCGAAGAGCTCCTATTAGCATACTTCTTGAATATCAGTAAAAGGTATGCATCTTCATCGTCGTGGACAAAATACTCTATGTTGAAGACATCTTTGAAAGTGTACGGAAATATTGATATTGCCAAATTTAGCAAATTGGTGGCTTTTTTAACTCTTTCCGGTTGGGTGGTACAACGTATGTACCACCTTATTAATTACATTTGTGCGGCGGTGGTACAAATTTTGTACCACCTCTACAAAATCTAGTTACAAGTGTATAAGTGGTCTGTTTACTGAACCACCCGCTTCTAAGCCACCTACCAGAGGACGGCCGAACATCTGGGCAAGTTTAATTGGTGTGAGCCTGTACTACAGTGTTTTATTTGTCAAATTTGTGTAATGACATTGTGTGTGTAAGTTTGGTGCTGGTTTAGAGGTTTAATTAACGATTTTTTAGTTTGAATTTTGTGTTTTGCAGTAAAGTTCACCTTCATTGGTAAGTACAATTTTAGAAATACAATTTTACTTAATAATTTTTCAAAAAAAAAAAAATTTTGTCTGTGGTACTTATTTTAGACCACTGCTGCTGATGTGTTGTGCATGTCAGACCACAGTTAAATATTTAAACTATTTATTTTGTTCTTGTTATTAGGTATAACAATCATGACAAGGCAAATGAGAAGAGAAGAACTACCATTTAACTTGGTAGGTATGACAGAAGAAGAGCTTTACGCAGAAATCGACGCCATTGACGCCGAACCTATTCCGTCAGGTGATGAATCAGTTATTGAAGGCGAAGGAGGTGCTTCGGATGATGATGTTGACGTAGTGCAAAATCCTGACTTGTTATCTTCAGATTCATATGATTCCGATGATAACCTTCCAATGGCAACATTTGCCACAAATAGTATTCCTACTAATACAAATAGAAATCCTTCAATCTGGTCGAATGTTTTGAAGCCAACCAGTCCTCCAGATTTTACTTCTTCTTCTGGCGTACATGATTCAGCGAAGCAAATGAAGGACCCTACACCGTGCAAACTGTTTCAGTTATTTATAACCGACGACTTCATTGACCATCTAGTTTTCCAAACTAATCTTTATGCCCAACAAGGTTTTATTAAAACTGGAAGGCAGTATCAATCAACAAATAGATACTGCTGAGATGAAGGCCTTTCTGGGACTAAATTTGCTAATGGGAATAAAGCGCCTCCCAAGTTATAAAGATTATTGGTCGAGCTCTCCAGATCTTCACGACAGCTACGTAACTTCTATTCTTAGCCTAAAAAGATTTAGTTGGCTATTAGGCAATTTCCACATTCATGATAATTCATTACAACCGAAGCGTGAAGATGCAAATTTCGATAAGTTCTACAAAGTCCGTCCATTGTTAGAACACCTAACTGAAACGTTTCGAAAATATTTATTGCCCAGTCGGGAATTATCAATCGACGAATCAATGATGAAGTTTAAGAGAAGTACGCTCAAACAATACATGCCAAAAAAAACCATTAAGCGTGGGTACAAGGTGTGGGCACTAGCAGATAAGAGCGGTTACTTACTGAAATTTGACATTTACACGGGCAAATCCAGCTCTGGAATAGCTGAAAAGGGATTGGGGAGTAGAGTTGTCAAATTTTTGACTGCCGATTTAAAAGGAAAAAACCATACTGTCTATTGTGACAACTTTTTTGCCGGTGTACCATTACTGGAAGATCTAAAGGAAATAAATGTACATGCCTGTGCAACTATAGTCCACAATCGAAAGTATGTGCCTCAGTTCAAGCCAGATAAAGACTTAGAAAGAGGGGAATATCAGTGGTTTACAAGTAATACCGATGTGGCTGTAATGAAATGGAAGGACAAGTCGGTACATTTAATTTCATATTTTCACGACCCAGAGGAAGCTACCGAAGTTAATCGCAAAAACAAGGATGGCACGATAAAAAAGGTACTTACTGATTACAATTCAAATATGAATAATGTAGACAAATTTGACCAATATTTATCTTCCTACAAAATGCGTTTTGCATTCACAAATTTCTTGATTTGGAATCTACATCAAATAAAGATTTTCGGCGGAGTGTTGTGAATGGTTTCATTTCGGAAAAGTTGATCTCCAGAAAACGCCTTTCGACAAACAAAGAATCAATTGCAATTAAAAAATCCAAACCCCCCATCAGAGGTACGACTGCAGTCATCTGCTCATCAACCTGAACGAAGTACTCGTAGAAGATGTGCTAGGTGTAGCACAAAAGAAATCAGGTGAGGACAGATTGGATCTGTTCCATTTGTAAAGTGCCGTTATGTTTGGGCAAACAAAAATCTTGTTTTCAAAAATACCACTCAGCCTAGCCCATATGGCTCGGTGGTACGATATACCCCGTAATTAGTTTCTAAGTAATTAAATTTTTTTTTTAATTTTTATGACATGTACTTTGTATACATCTAACATGTAATATCATCTAATCTGTAAAAAAATAATGGTTCCACTTGGGCTTTTATTTTGGCCGAAACCCTGCTCCTGAAAGAGTTAAAAAGTCAATTCAGGACCTATAAACCCAAAAAGACCAAAATCCTGGAGGAAGAACATATCAAACAGTTTTTGCAGAAGGCTCCAGATACAAAATATTTAATGATGAATGTAATACTAGTTTTTTTTACATTGATGCATACTAATTTAGAATTTCGTAGGTTGGATTAATAATGGGTATAGCTGGCGCTTGCCGACGTAATGAGCTAGCATATTTAAAAGTTGATGATGTGCAAGATAAAGTAGTATATCTGTACGTTACAATACCTGATACAAAAACCTACGTTTGGAGGGGGGGGGGGTTTCTGTTAACGCAGTTGACCTTTGTAGAATATGTATGAGTTTACGCCCTGCATCTTTTGGTCACCAAGGGAGATTCTTTTTATGATACGCAAATGGAAAATGCACAAGTCAGGTTGTAGGAATTAACACAATGTCAAGAATACCAGCTGCAGTGGCTTCTTTTTCGCAATTGCCAGATGCCTCGTCGTATTCTGGCCACAGTATAAGACGCTCTTCTGCCACGTTATTGGCCAATGCAGATGGTGATCTTGTGGACATCAAACGTTTCGGTAGGTGGAAGTTCTCCAAGGTAGCGGAAGGCTACATCGACGATTCGCTGTCAAGTTAAATCAAAGCAGCGAATATGATTCAAATGCAGGCTTCCAAAGAAGAGGAAATGCAGAATTTTGATGAAACTTCTTGTGAAGCTTCAGTTCCAGCTACGATTGCAGTTACTCTGTCCTCGCCAGTGAAGCAAAAAAAACCGACAATATTTCCTCTTTTAATGTGAATATAAATGTAAATGTTAACAAGGAAGTTTAAATATAGTTTGATTTTGTTACGTGTCTTATGGCTTGATTTTAAGACCCAAGTGTTTTATTAATACCATAAGACTTCTCTCAATAGTAGAATTATGCCTCTATAATATGTAAGTTGTGGATAAAACACCTTTAAATATTCCTGAGACACCTAACAGACCATTTGAGCACCTACACATGGATACATTTTAAATTGAAAAAAAATCATTCTTAACTCTCATTGATTCATTCTCAAAATTTTGCCAAGCTTATCACCTGACTTCTAAAACTGCAATAGAAGTAGCAGAAACTTTAATAACTTTTATATCTCAACACGGATCACCAACTTTAATTACTATGGACGGAAGCTCTGAATTAGCCAACGAAGTAGTCAGAAACCCGTTAGAATTACACAAAATTGAAATTCACATAACTCAACCGAAAAATCCAAACTCAAATTCTATGATTGAAAGAATTCATTCGACATTAATCGAAAATTATAGAATAATTAAAGATAAAAATAACAAAGAAACACCTAAACAAACTATGACATACGCATATATTGGATATAATAATACTATCCACTCTGCAACTAAATTTACACCGTTTGAAATTATTTATGGACATACCTCTACTCGAGATCCATTTGATCTCCAGGTAAGTAATAAGTTTTATGAAGAATACGTAACTCCTCACAAGAATAAATTAAACATTATGTACGAGACACTGAAGGAAACTATGCATAAAAACAAAGAAAACCTTATCAACAAGCACAATAAAAACATTAAAAATCATAGGGGAGAGTAGTGCACAGTGGGACACAGTAAACAGTGGTCCATTGTTTATATTTCCCGCTTAACTTGTTCCAGCCAATTTGAATCACTTAGGTTCAGTGCTACCAACCTTTGCGAAGGTCCGAATACAAAATGGTGGAGATTCCAATGAATCTGTCACATCTTGTATTAAATTAGTTTGTTTTCCTGCAAAAGTTATTTTTTGTGGGAATTTGTGGTTGAATATTCAAGAGGTGAGTGTACCGATTTGTTATTTCATTTATTCATGCTGTTAGGTAACTATTGAGCTACGAACATGAGTTATATAATGTTGTTTTGATTAACAATGTGCATGTTATGGTACACAGTGGGACTGTCTCACTATGTACTCATATTTTCGCTGTAAAATTACCTAACCCATTAGCTGTGTTTTCACCTATCAAAACTTTTTAAAATTTTAGATGCCACGAAAGCCAAAAGAACGTAAGATTGCCAATTTCACGGTAGAAGATATGAAAGGAGCTTTGTATTAGAAGGTGGATCCCCCCGGACCAGCAAAATTACGTTTTGAAATTTCAAAATCGACTCTGCAACGTTACGTTAACAAGAAGAAGACTTCGGAAGATGGTGCAAACCCACACATGAAACCCAATTATGTTATCAGTGGAGTGTTTTGAGAGGAAGAGGAACTTACCCTCAAAGAATACATTGCAACATGCTCAAACATGGCGAATGGACCCAGTATGAAAATGGCAAAAGAGCTGGCGTTTGAATTAGCCACTGCTAATAAAAATAAGATACCAAAGTCATGCACAGCATCTAAAAGCGCAGTCAATGACTGGCTTCGTTCTTTCCTCAAGAGAAGCAATCTATCGATTCGACAGCCAGAAGGCTGCAGCTTATCTCGGATGACGTCGTTTAATCGACACATAGTTTCAATGTTTTTTGAAAATTTGAAGGATGTGTTGAAGAAAAATCCTAAGCTGATGGACCCCTCCAGAATCTACAACTTGGACGAGACCGGCACAACCACTGTCCAGAACCCCAAATGAGTAATTGGAGAGAAACGAATAAAACAAGTAAGTTCCTGCACGAGCGGAGAACGAGGTGCCCTGGCGACTACTTGCGCAATCATCTGTGTTACAGGAACTTTTCTTCCGCCTGCAATGGTTTTCCCCGAAAATACTTTAAGCAACACATGTTAGCGGGAGCACCTCCTGGAACATTGGGGTTGGCCAATGCTTCGGGTTGGATGACCACAGAACTGTTTCCTGAAGTACTAGACCACTTCATCAACCTTTCTCACAGCACAAAGCAAAAATCCATCACTGCTCCTATTTGACAACCTCGAAGCTCACGTGTCCATTGATGTAGTGGAAAAAGCTCGGACTGCAGGGGTGACCATTCTCCCATTGCCGCCTCACTGCAGTCACAAGCTGCAGCTTTTAGATAAGGCTGTTTTTGCCTCGTTCAAAGCTGCGTATAATGCTGCATGTGTGACATGGCTACTGAACCATCCCGGTACACCCATAACCATTTACTACGTTGCTGAACTAGTGATTATTGCTGTTGACACATCCTTCACACCCAAAAATATCAAGTCCAGTTTTAATAAAACAGGGATTTATCCCTTCAATCATCAAATATTTACAGATGCCGATTTTCTTGAGTCAACTGATAGGCCTCTGCCTAGCATTGAGGCAGAGAGCTTAATTGCAGAATTGCAACCCACTACACCAGACCCATCGGATTCAGGCAGCACGGTGGAAAACTCAGCCTCCAGCTTTGTCGCCCCCCAGGCACTACACGGATATCCTAAAACGGCAGAAAAACCCAACGAAAGGAGACTCGAAAAAAGAAATCAGCAGTCATCACCAATTAAAAACGAGTTGAAGAGAAAACATGATGAGAAAGAGATGAAAAAGGTTAAAAAACCAAGAGAAAAGTCTTCATGGACCTGGAAACCTATGAGGAGATGATCGCAGAAGCAAGTGATGACGATGGCGAACTATCTGACTGGGTTCCTTCTGGTTCTGAATCAGACGTGGACGAGGAAGACTTTTTTGATGAAAACCCAAACCCTAGCGTTGGATGCTGGGTTTTGGTGGTGTTTGAAGGGAGAGAGAAATGTAAACTGTTTTGCACGGGACAGGTAACAGATATCCAAGGAAATGAAATCGTAGTCAACTTCCTAAAAAGAGGAAAGAAGCAATACGCCTTTCCGGACGTTAAGGACGAGGCTGTAGTCGGCATTTCAAAAGTGAAAAAAATTTTACCTCCACCAGATATTCGAAGAGGTCATTTGCAATTCAACCTTAATATCCATAGTTCTTTAAATTTAGTGTAATATTAAACCTTCTGTTCTTAGTAGCTGTATTTTTAATTTCTTACTTTTTTAAATGGTAAAATAAACGCATTTTGTTCTTTATAGTTGTTTTTAATTATAAAAACCCCAAAATCCAAATTATACTGACTGTCCCACTGTTGACTTCATCATGTCCCACTGTGCACCACTCTCAGTCTACACTGGGACACTTGTAAGGTTTTAAGAAAAAATGATTTATAATTAAAGTAAAGTAATTCACAACACACTAATTTTTTGAGTAGTGTAGAAAAGAAGTCTATACATGTTAACATTAAAATGGGTTGGCTGAAATCAAAAACAAATCGGGAAAAAGAATTATATTTTTTTTTGGTCCCACTGTGTACTACCCTCCCCTACATAGCAGATCGGAGACAAGGTAATGATAAAACAGATAAAAGAGGAAAATCGCTCAATAAATACGACGGACCCTATACAATCACTGAAATAACAGATAAAACATCGTAACCTTAGTAGACTCTAACAATAAGGAAAAGAAAAGGCACGTGAATACATTAAGCCGTCCGATTGTTTCAGATGTTTCTGCATCCACTATATTATCAGTATAGAAGAACCAAAAATAACCCAGATAACCAACAACTGTATTTCCGTATAAACTTGGGCAAACAAAAAATCAAGTAGATAAATGGACTTTAATCAAAAATGTAGATTGCACCTCTATAATTGAAGAATACGACTCATTACAGCAAAATTTGATAGAAATGAAATCCATATTTGACAAATATAATAATGGGCCCGTTTACGCTAGAGTATTTAAAAATTGCCACATGCTTAGTAATGCAACGCTCTGAGGTAAAACGAAAATTAAATCAACTATTTCCAACCAGACAGAAACGAGGAATAATTGATGGATTGGGATCAATAATTAAAATTATAACCGAAAATCTGGATGCAACCGATGGACAAAAATATGAAGAAGCAATCAAAGAATTACAGAAATGTCAAGAAAATCAAAGACAAATAATCACTAAACAAATATCCCTAACTGATCAAATACTAAACAAATTTAACAAAAGTATTGCTACCTTACAAACGAACCAAGCGACATTAAAATTAAGAATTCTACAAGTACGAGCACTACAACAAATCGAAATGTACTCAATTATCAACATGTATACAATATTTCTGCAAATAACCGCAATTACAAATTTAATGTTACATATCAATAACACCTTAGAAGAGGCAAGCACATTTGCAAAATTAGAAACATTTCACCCATCTATTATGGACCCAGAAGATTTAGAAACCAGCCTAAAATTCATCAAAAGTAAATCAAATGACTTACAACTTCCATTCGAACCAACCAAAGATAATCTATTATTATTCGAAGAAATTATAATTCAAAGCATACCAGTTAAACGCCAGAGTACTGTTTATAATCGAAGTACCTTTAACAGATACTACAAGATATGATTATCATCACTTGTATCCGTTGCCAATGAAAATTACTGACCAATACCAAGCTATTTTGCCACAGCATAAATTCTTATTATTTCTGGACTCGAAATATATCACTACTGATGAACAATGCAGACAATTAAGTAAAAATATTTTTATATGTAATATTCCAGAACAAATAAATTTTGGAAACTCGCGCGAGTCACAATTAATTACATTTTCGAAAACTAATAATTGCAAACCAAAAATGTTCTCCTTAGAAAGTTATAAAATACAAAAAATAGGTAGTGATCTATGGCTTATTGTAACAGCTCACGAGCTTATAGGAAAAACAAAATGTAACCATGATAATATGTAAATACCATTATTAGGTTCTTATACAGGGTGTTTAGTAAACATATGGCAAAAATTCAAGAGGCTTTTATTTTGTCCTTCAATGATTTTCGAAAAGCCGCTTTGTTTCGAAGATACAGGGCGATATGTTTAACCGTGGATTTGGACCGGTATATCTACCAGGAAGACTTACTGGCGAGGTGTATCAAAACTTTTTGGAACAATCGCTACCTGAGTTCCTACAGGATATACCATTGGCAACGAGAAATGCAATGTGGTATATGCACAATGGTGCACCAGTGCATTTTAATGTGGTTGCTCGTGAGTTTCTAACAGCAACATATCGAGATTGCTGGATTGGTCGAGGTAGACCTCACGTATGGCCTGCTCGATCCCCGGACTTAAACCCCTTGGATTTTTTCCTATGGGGCTATCTGAAGTTATTAGTTTACACTATTCCAGTGGAAAATGTGGAAGATTTGAGAAATCGGATAATTGATGGGTGTAATTCAATAAGAAACGACCCTGGTGTTTTTGAAAGAGTTCGGCAGTCAATGGGGAGAAGATTGGATTCATGCATCCTAGCTGGTAGTAGTCATTTTCAACAGTTAAGAAGCTTTACGTGTAATATTTAGGTAATAAAATATTGTTATTGTCGAAACACCTTTACGCCCTGCCCTGTATCTTTGAAACAAAGCGGCTTTCCAAAAATCATTAAAGGACAAAATATTTTTAAGATAACCCACGGAATGACCCCTTGATTTTTTGCCGTATGTTTACTAAACACCCTGTATAGTTCAATTACCTGTTAATTGTGAAATGAAAATTGATAATAAAATACTAAGGACGAGTCAGTATTCAAATACTTTGTTTCAAATTATTCAATTGCCAATTGTTAAGGTGAGTTCTACGGAACCAATAAATAATACAATTAATTTCCCCAAATTACACTTACAAAATATTAACTTAGATGATGTACACCAGCTTAGAGAAAAATTAAAAGAACTACCAAATGAATTTAGATCCACTGATTTTAAGATTTATGCACATGCAGGTAATTTTATTATTATAGTTGTATTAATTGTAATCATGCTTATTGTATTTGTAATGTATAAATATGATTTATTACTTAATATGCGAAAGGAATAAATCAAAGCTTAATATTATACCCCTAGGACCTATAGAAATAATACCTTAAAAATTAGCAAAAAATTAATTTTCACTGTTTTTTTTTTTTTAAGGATGGAGGAGTTATATGTACGTATATGTGAGGATTTCCGTCTTTCTACAAATTTATTGCCCTACACCGCATCGAATTTCTTTTCAGCCGCCACACAGTGGGCAAAATAGCCAATTTAGGTGGACAAAAGTCAATCTCAAAATTGTTCTCTTTTCAACGTTGGTTGTTTGCTATGATAGTGGAGAAGGTCATAAACAGCGTAGTTCACGTTCATAGATTGTTTGTAAACACTATGTGACGTGTTCACGACATGAGTGAACAAGTTTACGTTCTCTCCCAGTATAGCTTTTTTCGAGTCGCAATAATTCTTTCGCCTGTACGGTTTTATTCAAGGAGGAGTGGAACTCTGATGATATGGAGGCTTCCAAGCCAGGTATCTACGACTAATATAATATAAAAATATTTTCAAATAATTGCGTGTAATGGCACACGCCTATTTGCACGCAGTGTATGTTTTTCTAATTTTATATTTTTGTTTCCTAACTTCAGAATAAAAAAAAGTAAAGTGGCGAGAAGTGGTGCGATGATCAGAGCGTAGTTTTAAAGGAAATTGAATGTAGTTTTTAAATATAACCTCACTTTTTGCATAAACTTGCATATTAGTGTTTTATTCTTACTTGTGAGAAAAACCGTAGTTTTATTTTTATTTTTTATTTTTTTATTTTATTATTTATTTATTTATATTTATTTATTTATATTTATTTATGTAATTCACTTTTATTTACAGAAATAAAAATCTCAAGGAGAGTGTTCTTTGAAAAATGGATAAATATCGCGAAGTCAGACAGAAGTGAGCAGCTATTTGAATATGTGTGGAGTCTGACTAAGCAGAGTGGGTCTCCTGGTGAAGAAAACCTCTTATGAAGGTCCTTCCTTTAAAGTGAATGGACGTCCCACAAAATCTTTTTGTTCCTCTTCTGACAAATCAAAAAGGAGAAAGATTGCACATTTGCTGGACACTGGAGCTGAAAAACTCACGTTTGCAGCTAGAGCAGCGCTTCACGACTCAGGCCAAAGAATTGCGCAAATGTTCTTAAGGAAGCCACTGCATCTCCAAACGCGGCCATTATGATACGGAACAAAATGCACCAGCACTCAATGTGCAATGCACCCCAATTTTCTCCTGAAGAGGCTGTGGCTATCCTCGTAGACTGTGATTTGAGCAAAGACGCTTATATCTACCTCAGAAAACGTGCCCTTGACAAGGGGCACAACCTTTTCCCTCCTTATCACAGTGTCCAAGAAGCAAAAAAAAATGTTGTGTACCAGATGATACATCAATCGGAGAAACTCGTGCAGAGGTGTCATTACAGGCTCTAGTAGCTCACGCAGCTCAGCGATTAACTATCGTTCAACAGCCCGTGCTTAAGCAGGTTGTTGCAGATGAGAACTTGGATTTCGAATTACATTTTAAATGGGGCTGCGATGAGAGTGGAGGGCATAGTGCGTATAAACAAAAATTCAGTGGTGATGATGGCTCTATGACTGATGAATATATGTTCATGTATTCACTTGTTCCTCTTCAGTTACGCCTCAGGGTCAATAGTGAATCATGGTGTGTGGTATGGCAAAATAACATCCCAGGTTTTGTAGACCTATCAAATACGTTTGAAAAAGAAAGTGTAGCTTTTATTAGAAAAGAAACAAACCTCATTTTTGATCAAATTTCGAATTTAAAGCCTACTATGATAACTGCTGAAGGAAAAGAAACCAAAATCACACACAAACTATATCTAGCAATGGCAGACGGCAAAGTTTGCAATGCGCTAACAGGAACAAAGTCATCACTGGCTTATTTGCCCATGCATTTTCTAGTATGCTATCTTGTGGTGGAAAAGATATCATCGATTTCATAGTATGGGTTAATTTTTTCTCTACAATATATGTTGGTTTTTATTACTCCAATCCCGATGCTATTGGTACAGCTATAATGTTTATACTTGCATATTTAAACAATGATAGACGGTCTAGTCTTGCAGGTTTCTATAATTATTTTATTGCTACATTTTCCTATTGGTCACCAACAGCTGTAGTCAAATAAAATTAAAGTACTAATGTTAAACAGTGACTTACAGTAGCTGCTGCTATTTTGTAGATCAACTAAATAAAACAAAGATGCTACATTTGTGGCGCGACCCCAAAAGTCATGAACAATGCCACACAAACTTTTCCTGAGGACATAATAGAAAATTACAGTTTTGGTTTGTCCCCGTTGCATGCCAGTATTAGGTCATTTGAATGTTTATTGCATATTGCTTACCGTTTAGATTTCCAGAAAAGACAAGTTAGAAGAGAAAAAATAAATGAAGATATCATTATTGGTGATGAGGACGATGAAGACGAGAGAAAAGGAAAGTGCGAAAGTGAATAACAGATCATGCAAAGAAGAAAGAAAGAGATACAGCATCACCAATGACGGAAATACCGCCAGGTGCTTTTTCCGAAATTCGGAGATTTCCTCAAAAATCACGGGGATCGATGAAACGCTGATAAAAAGGTTTAGCGTCATTTTACAAACTGTGTCTTCTGGGTTTGAGATTACCTTAGAAAAATTCGAGAATTATGTGTCTAAAACGAGAAAACTATACCTAAATCTCTATCCGTGGTATCCAATGCCAGTAACTGTGCATAAGTTACTGTGCCACAGCACAGAAATTGTAAAACACCACTTGGTGCCCATCGGTATGCTAACTGAAGAGGCCCAAGAAGCCCGTAATAAAGACATGAGAAATCTCCGGCTGTACCATACACAAAAAAGTCACGTACCTCAACAAATGAAGATTTGATCAATATCCTTCTGTTATCATCGGACCCAGTGATTGCTAGTTCTAGGCGTCCTACTTTAAACAAAGCTATTAAAGTTGACTCAGAAGTACTGCAACTGTTGCAATGCAGTCTACCTGAATCGTCACTGTCCATGTTCCAATTGTCATTGGATGACACAGGATATGGCGATAAACGATGCAAATAATTATCCTTTATTTTATAATATGTTGTTTATTAGAAGCCTGTTTCATTTTCATTGTCTATTTTTTTAATGTTAATTTTGATATCCCCTGTGGTACTCGTCGAATGTAGTAGGTACAAAACTGAGAGATATCAGACAAGAAATAAAAATTACAAATAGTTCATTTTGTTATCACAGTTCCTTTCGTAAGTGTTTCGTTAGTTTTCATATTTTTATTGTGTAGAGCGACCAAACAACGCAAAGAACCAAATTTTCAGTTAAAAAAGTCATTAGTAAACTTATAGTAAATAATATCTTTGAAATTCATGGAAAAAACGCACAGAACGGTTAGCGCTATCGACCTGTCGATGGTCTCATTAGATTCAGCGTCAAAAAATACATAATATTTGATACCCCACTCAACTTTAAAAATTTTGAATTTTTGTAATTCAAATTTTCAATTTTTAAAATTCAAATTTTGAAATTTGAACGTTTTATTATTGTCCGATCGGGCTGGATAACGACCTCCTCCTTACAATTGGGGAATTCGATTTTTGTGTCAAATTTGAAGTCCCTACCTCAATCCGTTAATTTTGTCCACCTGAATTGGCAATTTTGCCCACTGTGCGCCAGCCCGAACATGTGCTTTAATGGCCTGTAACCTCATCTACCCCTTGGTTTTCTTAAAAACCAAGCTGAGCATTCATTGTTAAGCTTTTGTTGGTGACGCATTGGAATTAGTTGTATTAAAAGTTTTAATTGAGAATTTATTACAATTAATATTTAAGAGCATTAACCGCACTTTTTATTGAGCAAGCTCATATCAGAAGTGGGATAGATTCACTAAAAGTACCACAAGTGTGTAAAATCAGTAAAAAAAAATAATCTAAGTGTTTAGTGTTATTCGCCAAAATAGAACAGTTAGCGCCGATTTTAGCGGATACGCTCAATGAAATGAAGGCACACACGAATAGAAGTACGGCACCCGTCACATCTATTGAAATTCCGAAAATCGATGCAGTTCTCGACGATAATGGGGCGGTAAGGTGGTGCGAAGAAATGAAAATTTGGGAAAAACGTTCAGTTGGTCCGAATACGAGCAACTTTCCAGAGCCACCAGCGGTTTAATTGGAGAGGCGAAGAATTGGTTTTCTTCATGGCAGCCAGCTAAAAAATCATGGGCAAATTTTATGTCCAAAATTGCTAATTTGTACCCACCTAAAAGAAATCTCAGCGAAAAACTCTGAAAAGTCAGTCTATATACCAGTGGCGAAGCTGTTTCGTACTGTGAGTATGACAGGAAAAAGATCTCTTGATAAAATCTTTAAGTGTTAATCTGTCTGATAATCAATTGTTGGAGCTTGTAATTGGGGATATAAAAGATGTTCACGTAAAGACTGCTGCTTTTAATAGTGATGTAATAGTATATTTCATTAGAAGTCTGGATATAAGAATTATTCCGTGCGCGCGTGACAAATTCTCGGGAAGTCATGCTAGCACGGAAAATCCATTTCTAGATGTGTAATGAACGATACTTTTTATTATACTTATCTGAAAACAACGCAAAAGAAATAAAAAGTAAATTTAGAACATATTATTTTCAAAGTAATAATAATAATACATCTTAATAGTACCGAACATGATTAACATTTCCATAGCAACGATATATTTATTATCGGCATTGTTTTATTTTCTGTCAGTTAAATTCATGTCAGTTTTAAAAAATGTACTCGGAAGAAAATCCAGATATTCCTAAGAACATATTAGAGCAAGCGGCACAAGCCAGTGCTGATTTGTTACCAGCAAAATCCAGGTCGAGATATAAACACGAGTATCAACTTTTTATGGAATGCGAGATCTCAAAAAAGTTAACTTCTAGTTTATTTTGTCGAAAAAGCCAATTATATTGTTATTTTTAGAAAAATATTATAAATATTGTTTTTTCTTATAATTAACTCTAATTGTATTTTATTATATAGCGCACGGAAAAAAATCGGAGAACGGGGAAAGTTGTCCGTGCGCTGTTCTGAAAACGCCACCTTTACGTCATTGTAAAAACGGATGAAAACAAGGTGTTTTCAGATAAGTATAATAAAAAACCTGTTGCTGATTTGTTCGTCCTACTTAATAATTACAAAATGACTACACGTGAAAATCCGTTACCCAATAATAATTTGAAACGGTCGTATCCATTCGAAGATAAAATGTTGCCAAAATTGTGTTACAATTGCAATAAACCCGGACACCCAGGTCGAAATTGCCGTGAATCGCGGAGTAATAATCCTACTAATAATAATGATACCAAAACCTTTCATAATAAAACCGTTGATACTTATTGTGGCAAAGCCGGTCATTATGCTGAAAAACGTTATTCAAAAAATAAACTAGAGCGACTTCCAAACAATTAATTTGCGATATAGACACTGCATTGTTTATGTGCTGTAAATAAATATTATTATTATTACTATTAATTTTACCGACCGATGTGTTAAAGAATTATTGTCCAACTTAAGCATTGAACAGCATTTTATAGCTAAAAGCTCTCCTCGCGGTAATGGGCATGTAGACAGGTATATCTCGACCGTACTGGATCTATTACGAGTTGAAATTAATAATAAGTCAGAATGGGCGAGCGCTATCACTAAACTTCAAATTACATTAAATTCAACGGTGCAAAAGACCACGGGTTTCTTTAATCTCTTAACTGGTTAAAATATCAACAATCCGGATATCTAAGCTCTAACCGATATTGTATCAACTACAATCAGCAACAACAATAACTTAAAGAAAGATCGAAAATAGGCATACGAACGTACTCAAAAGCAAGCACTATAAAAAATCTATTTGACAAAACCAAACGACCAAACAAAACAGTTAAAGTGGGAGATTGCGTGTTTCATCCATCTGAAAATTCGCATTTGTCTAAGTTAGATAAAAAAAAACGAGGGGCCATTCGAAGTTCTTCAACTACTGCCTCATGACCGGGTCGAACTTAAAAAATTTGTCTGCAAACAGGAAAAGGACCGTTGCCACAGAAATGCTTAGAATTTGGCCTCGTGTATTTTCCGAGGACTTAGACTTATAAACGTTGAGTTGTAAGTAGTTAAATCAGTATGCCATGATTACAACACTTAAAAAAAATGTTTTTAGTTTGAGACTATACTGTTGAAATGCGGAACGCTTTGCAGTTGCGAATCTTTTTTCTTTATTTTGATGTTGATTTTGCCCTTGAATGCTGTTGGAATGCCAAACGCTTCGTAGCTAAGAATTTTTAAAACTTTACTGTTGAAATGCGGAACGCTTTGCAGTTAGTTGAGAATTTTGTTTTAATTTTGGATATGCTGTTGGAATGCGGAACGCTTCGCAGCTAAGGTTTTTAAAACTTTACTGTTGAAATGTGGAACGCTTTGCAGTTAGTCGAAAATTTTGTTTTAAATTTGAGTATGCTGTTAGAATGCCGAACGCTTCGCAGCAATAATAAAAAAATAACAATTAATAAAAAAAAATTGCAATGATGATTTGGTTGATCGCATGATAAAGTTGTGTGTAAGTTGAGATTTGAAGCCATCACGCAGCGCCTATTACCCTACACCGCATCGAATTTCTTGTCAGCCGCCAACCCGAACATGCGCTTTGATGACCTGTGACCTCATCGAGGGGGAAGTAAGGTGATTGTGCGCGGCGGATAACTGTGCGCAACCTCTTAACTGTAAATATGCGGTAATTAAAAATTGTTACTACTGGCGACCTCAGTGTATGAACTTAAAAACTACAAATAAACTTCACTTTACATGTATGTATATTCTTTACCGACCGAGTCCAGACCAGCTGTCAAATTTTAGATAGGTTGCCATGTTATTTGTAAATGCCGTACGTTAAGCCGTAAGTATCTCATTTAATTAAATTATATACTGCAGTGCATATCATTAAATAGAGGCTTTTTTTGTAGTAATTCTAGGACTTTATTGGGAGTCATGGCACTTGTCTTATAATTATCACATACAATTTAGTCAGGGTTCCCACTAACTATCAAGAATTAGAATCCATGACTTTTCCAGGATATCAATGGCCAAAAATCATACTCACCCATGACTTTTGACAAAAAAAATCACTAAAATTAGAGACGTTTATGCGTTTTTTTATCTCACTTGCACCTAATCATAAGCCATATTACGTTCCTTGGAATTTAACAAGGATAAGAAAAGTACCTCAATAATATTTTAAAAACCTTTAGAAGCAATTGTTTTATAAGCGGCAGTTTTGAAAATTCAAAAGAAAAATTTTTAATTTTTTAAATTATGTTAACACTACTGCAGGAAAATCAGGTTTTTTACTGTAAATCAAGAGAAAAATCAAGACTTTTGCCAAATTTTGCATAAAATCCATGACTTTCAGGTTAAAATTTTAATTCCCTGACTTTTCCATGACTTCCAGGTTATCCAGGGTCAGTGGAAACCCTGTTAGTAAAAACTGGTACTTTCGGGGGAACTGTGCGCGATTTCGTCGGGTAACTATGCGCGCGCACAGTCACAATGTTAATATTTTAACTACTTCAGATGCCAAGAACGTATAAAAGAACAACAAGTAAAGGCCGACCAACTCAAGACCGCAATTAATGATATATCAAAGGGAAGTTCGATACGCCAGGCAAGCAGGGAGCATGGTGTACCAGAGTCAACAATACTGAAAAAAATAAAGCTGGCTGAAGAAGAAAGGTACAATAAGGTACCTTTGGGAAGAGTGACTACATTCACCAAGCAACAAGAGAAAGAGCTGTCAGAGCAAGTTTTAAATTTAGCAAAAATGTTAAATGGAATGAGCACGATCCAGTTTAGAAAAATGGCTTTTGATTTTGCTGAAGCCAATCAACTCAAAAATAATTTTAATAAGGATAAAAAATTAGCAGGCAAAGATTGGTACTACAGTTTTATGTCGAGACATCCTAAAATTAGCCTCAGAAAGCCGGAGGCCACAAGCCTTAACAGGATAAAAGCTTTTAATGAAGATGCTGTAAATCTTTTTTTTACTAACTTGGAGAGTCTTTACCAGAAGTACAACTTTCGAGCTGAATGTGTGTACAATGTAGACGAGACAGGAATCACAACTGTTCAAAAACCAGCAAAATGTTTGGGACCCAAAGGTATCAAACAATTTGGTTGCAAAACTTCAGGTGAAAGAGGTAAAAATGTAACCATTATTTGTTGCTTTAGTACTACTGGAAAATACATAGCACCAATGTTCATATTTCCCAGAAAACGGATGACAGACCTGTCAGAGAAGAATGGACCAGCAGGTGCTATTTACTCTTGCTCACCGACAGGCTGGAGCAACGAAAGTTTGTTTTTTGACTGGCTGAAACACTTTTCCAGATCCGTTAAACCTTCAATTGAAGATCCAGTGCTGATTGTCATGGACAACCACTCGAGCCACATTTCTATACCTATTTATGAATTTTGTAAAACTAATGGAATAGTCCTTTTGACTCTGCCACCCCACACATCCCACCGACTTCAGCCACTGGATCTTACATTTTTTGGACCTTTGAAAGCATCGTACAATAGGGAATGTGACATTTTCTTAAAAAGCGCTGAGAGAATTACTACATATGACTTAGCAGAAATATTCAACAAGGCTTCTATAAAGGTTGCTACTGTGGACAAAGCTATTTCGGGTTTTAACTCCGCTGGAATTTATCCCCTCCAAATGGATAAGTTCACCGCAGAAGACTTTGCTCCAGCATCTCACTTCAATCCGGTTACTTTGAATGAAGAAGATAGATCGACTCATCAGCCTCATCAAATTCTCAAATTAGAAATGTTGCTGAACCAATTCCAACTTCAAGCTAAATGCCCGATAGTCTTGAAACTAGTTCTCCCCGGACCTTTCAAAGCATCACGCAAGATTCTGCAGCATCTTTGGTTAGAATCCTTGTTTCCAGTGTAAGAAGTTTGGTTAAAGAGTCCGCACCTCAGGTTTCAGAACAACACGTAACTGCAGAATCTTTATCTCCCATACCGAGTCCTTCATGTTCAAAAACACATGAAAGGAATAAACAAGAAAGTGTGATTTTAACCACAACGCCATATAAAGAGAATTTAATAGAAGCTGAAAGCAAGAGAAAGGAAGGTCTAGCTAAAGCTGAAGCTCGTACTACAAAAAATAAGGACAAAATGAAAAAAACGACTGCTGGAAAAAGAAGAGTTAGTTTAAAGAGCACACTTTTTAATGATAGTGACAGCGACAGTGATGATATGGATGATATTGATGCCAATAAAATATGTGGCGATGACGAACTTGATGATTTGCCAAAAGAATCAAATGAACAAAGTGAATGTTTGGTGTGTGGAGATTTCTCTCGCAAAAATGACATTTGGTATCGATGCACTAAATGTTTAGGATGGTCACATGCGTTGTGCAGTGGCTGGGACACTCCTGTAAGCTATGTTTGTGACTTTTGCGTGATTAAAAAATAATATCTAAGGAATACTGCTTAAATTGTTTACTTTAATATCACAAATGTTTATTTAGATTTATAAGTTTAAGTTTAATTTTAGTTTATTTACCTACTTATAGAATATACATTTAATTATAAATGTTCTCAAATAAACTATTTTGATAGTATACTGGACTTATATACTTATGCTATACTTTACTATACTATATATCTATTATTTATAATAAAAATAAAAACTTCCTCGATGCGTCCTATTACCCCACCATTGCGTCCAATCACCCCACATGTATGGAGAAACTGTTCGCAACGTAATTTTTGACATAAAATTTTTTTCTACATATTTACAATTTTTGTAAAAATATGTACGTAGTAAGACACTCTAGAAAAGGCTTCAATGTATACACTGAAAGAAAACAGTATTCATTGAGGCAAAAATTTGCGTTTAGGATCCATTGAAGAAAAATGGGCACAGTTACCCCACTTCCCCCTATCCCTTGGTTTTCTTAAAAACCAAGCGAGGCATTCAATGTTAAGCTCTTGTTGGTGACGTATTGGAATTAGTTGTATTAAAAGTTTTAATTGAGAATTTATTACAATAAATATTTAAGAGCATTAGACGCGTCTTTTATTGAACAAGCTCATATACATATTGTCACGTTAGGGGATCGTAGCGTGTGACATAATGTCTATGTATATTATAAGAACAACCAAAATTCAACAGATATATTTAGTTAATGATTTACAATATTATTTAATACTCAGTTAAAATTACTTACATGCGTTACAATACAGTTTGTTAATCTGGGGCTCAAGGCCCCCAATATGCGAGAGGTATTTGAGTCGTAGGTATTGTAGATGGTAGGGACTCATGTCGATTCTAAGCTGAGTTTGGTTGTAACTGTTCTTGTACCAGTAAGCTGGAATCTTTTTATACTCTGTGATGCAGAGTAGGGATGGTTTTATTAATAATTAATATGATGCAGTGCAGATACATCTGAGACCGGATTGGCTTGTAAATAGGTCAATCAATATGTATGTAATTGTGTGACAAAGAAGGGGTGCATACAATCCCTTGATAATCTTAAAATAACCTGAGGTGTGTCAGGTGACCAAGTCGTATTGATCTGTATTGCACCATATGTGAGAAATAGGTAATATTTTAATTACTTGAATAATTAATATTAAATATTCTAAATAAGACCAAGTCGACTCGCGCAGCCGCCGCGTCGTCGATCAATGGATGTTGTGGATCATAATTATGCATTCTGTTCTCTGTTCAGTTCTGTGTTCTATTGTATTATATTATTGTATTATATTCACAGTCACCAGCAGTTGTTGTTAATCATGACAGCAGAATTTCCTCAGCTATACCAACATACTCCTGGAGGGATACTCGGTCGATGAAGTTTGTTATCATTAAAGTAAAACACAACTTCCTTTGTCTTACAGGAAATTAGAGTATAAACATATCTTAACACCAAATGTAACTGTTTATTAAATGCACCCTTGTATTGCAGGAAACGATATGTAAACATTTACATGTTAAATCTATATAAGCTTTGAACCACTATTTTTAAGTCAGTTATTATGTTCGATTGCTACTGTAAACATCATTTAACTCCGTTCTTGATAAAATAAAATTATACACATTTTTATCAATTATCAAGATTGTAAAATTTATTTTGCGTACTGTCATGGGACTTGATTTACTAATAGGCCAGAATTTCACCAAACTTTCTGACGTCTGCTATAATAAAAGTGGTAATTTATTAGCATTCACTGAAAACGTCAGTATGAATGTGTTAGCACGGTCGCTCGTTAATATTGGCGTCAAAAACCCGGTTGAAATAGTCGCTTTTTATAACTTTTAAACACATATTTTGAATGCACGGCCGCAAATATGTCTGAACTGGATGTTGCCTCTTTAACAGATGTCAAAATAACTTTAACATCTGAAAAACCTATTAGTCACAAACCGCGCCAATTCTCCGACCACGAACGCAAACAAATCAGGGCAATTATTGACGAACTACTTACAAACAGAATTATTCAAGAATCAAGGTCGCCATCCGCAAGTATTGTGCTATTAGTTTCAAAGAAAACGGAGAAAAGCGTTTATGCGTGGATTATCGGGATTTAAACAAAACTACAGTACTTGATAAGTACCCCCTTCCTCAAATTGAGCAACAACTGGGACGCCTGTCTGGTTACAAACATTTTACTTTTTTGAATTGGAAGCTCTTGCTGTGGTAGCTTTAGTTAACGTTTCCGGCAATATCTGCTAGGTAGATCATTTACATTCTTGAAAAGCGAGGTTAATGCCCGTATAGGTCGATGGATACTCGCACTCAGCGAGTATCAGTATCGCGTTGTCCACGTGGATGCACTTAGTAGAAATCTTCCGGTTGTCACAAAGGGGGCATTCATCACGGCGGCAATAGGATAATTGGTTTTTGGCGGCGCAACAAGGTGACAAGCTTATACAAAAAATTAAAACTATCCTAGAATCGGGCGAAACTTTAAAAACAAAGAAATCTTTCGTGACTATGCGTTAAAAGGAGGTAAAGTGTATAGGGTCACTAATTACGGACTGAGGTGGGTAGTACAGGATCTCGCAAAATTTCAAATCTTGCGTATGACGCACGACGATGTGGGTCATTTCGCATACGAAAAGACTTATGAATTAACATCGAGCAAATACTGGTTTAAGAAATTACGACGTTTCGTTAAAAGGTATGTTAGTAATTGCCTGAATTGCTTGTATTTCAAATCACCTGTAGCAAAACCACCCGGATATTTACACCCAATTCCGAAACACCGTACACATAGATCACGTCGGACCATTTGTAAAATCAAAATCAGGCAAAACTGAAGTTTTAGTCATTATTGACGCTTTCACAAAATTTATTTTGATTTACGCGTTACAAAGCACTGAAACGATATTGGCTATACGCGCCCTAGAAGATATGATAAAATTTGGAGTCCCGCGTAGAATAATCAGTGATTGGGGTAAATCGTTTACTAGCCAAGCATTTCAACAATTCTGCTAAAGTACAGGCACTAAACACCACTTAAATGCTGTAGGCATTCTACGCGGAAACGGACAGGTAAAAAGATACAATAGGACTATAGTAAACTCTTGGGCTACCATGGGGGCAAACAACGATGACTACTGTTGGGACAAGAACATTGCAAACATTAAATTGGGTCTGAACGGTACAGTAAATAAAGGCAATCGGGGTAACACCGAGCGAAGCTTTAATGGCGTACAGACTTGTTTCACAGGGCCTTTTGAGTGCCGGAGGAACTGGAGGTCTTGGATGTCAGCGAAGTGCGTACCCGCATGACAGTCAATGCGGAACAGTATCTAGCAGAGCAACAACATCGTTACGACCAAAAGCGAATTAAGGCACGGCCGTATGACATCGGCGATTTGATGTTAGTACGGATTACCAGCCACGGGACAACGACAAAATTGTCACCCAGGTGGCGCGGTCCATTTCGAGTGACCAAGATGGTTGGAAAAGACCGGTATGAGATTTCCGATATCCCTGGCCCTAGTGGCCTGGTGTAAGTCGTGTGTACGCTACCAGTAAAGCTCGCTGCGCTAAGAAAGCGATAAAGGCGACAAAGAACGACGAAGAACAAGCGAACGCTGCCAAAAGGCAGATATTTCGTAAAATAAACCGGAAATACTCGAAAAGCGCCTCCTCGTGGTCTAGGGCGGACAACGACTTGGGGACCGCCCCTGTGGTTGGTTTAAATCTGTAAATCTGGCCGAAGAGATGCTGCCGAAATAGTCCAAATAGTTACGCAACCTTCGCCAAAAAGGGCAACTAGGATAAAAAAAGGCTATTAATTCTCCAATTTCACTCCCCATTAAATACACGCCCGAAGAAGCCCTGGCTTTGTACGTTGACGGACACTACACAAAGCATTCCTACATTTTAATGCAATGTGGAGCAAAAGCTCGCACTGCCAAAATATTTATCCGTCTTATAATATCATCAAAAAGGCGAAAATGGGGCTGTGACGGGAGTGCAGATCACTACGCTTATAAACAAAAGTTTATTGGAGCTGGTAATGAAGCTCGAACTGATTCGTATTTATTTGCCGTATGCATTGTTCCTTTATAGTTGCACACGTACGACAATCAAATTTTGTGGCACAACCCACGACCCTCATCAACCAGATTCTGCCGACCAATCAAACTTTTGTTTGAAAAAGAAACCAATGACTTGTCAAAAAAAGAGATACAGGCTATACAAAATCAAATAGAGGACATTCTGCCTACAAAAGTAACAATAAATAATCAAGAAATAAGTATCAACCATAGCTTTAAATTGACTATGATAGATGGAAAGATATTCGGAGTAATCACCGAGTCGTCTACACAAACGTGTGGAATTTGTGGGGCAACTCCAAAGATTATGAACAATCTCGATGCAATTTGGAAACATGTTCCGAATGCAAAGCAGTTCGATTTTGGAGTGTCCAGCTTACACGCCTGGATAAGATGCTTCGAGGCTCTATTGCATATATCTTATATAAAATATATAAAAAAGCCGTTTAGAAAAAAATTGAGAACAGAAATGGGGTTACTAGTGGATATCGCGAAACCTGGTTTTGTTACCACAAACGATGGCAATACTGCCAGAAGGTTTTTTCAACAGTCTTGTCTTGCATCCTCTATCACAGGCATCGATGAAGACTTGATAAAACGATTTTCCGTCATACTAAAAACAATACCTTTGATGAGTATGCAAGAGAGACTACTAAAAAATATGTTGACCTTTATTCGTGGTACTACATGCCCTCGAGTATCCACAAAATACTTATACATGGCGCGGACATAATAAAAGCAGCTGTTCTTCCAATAGGAATGTTTTCAGAGGAAGCCCTCGAATCGAGGAATAAAGATTCCAAGAGATATCGCGAATTCAATACAAGAAAAATTTCTCGCGAAAAGACAATGCGAGATTTACTTAATTCTTTATTGTTTTCTTCAGATCCAATAATATCTATATTATCTAAATCCACTTCCACTATTCATTCCAATCAAGAACCTCTTGACAGCAATGTCATTAAATTATTATCGGACCCAGCACTACCTAAGTCATCGCTGTTAATATCCGAGGTCTCAGACGACTCCGATATCAATTAAGGGTCGAAGAAGGTACGAGTAGGTGCATTATTCATTTATTTAAGTATTCATGCACAAAGCTCATAAGTAATTTTGTTTAATTTTCAAATCGTATGTAAAAAACTTGTTATACTCCAGGGGTCTTCAGAGTCTCTATACCATAGAATTAATATAGAATTGTTATCTTAGGTTGTACGGAGTGATCGAAAATGTTTGAAGGTCACGTGACCACGATCTGGTCGCATTATTATCAAAAATGCGTTTCGATGTGTCCGCGAACCTGTTGTTTATCAATACTTACATCCCTAGAATCCATTAGCGTACGTGCATTTTATCTGTCAAATGTCGTAATAATAACAGTTATCGTTTTCTTTTGTGTTATTGTTCTCGTTTTTGTAATCCCCACGTTTTAACAGTTTTTTTCAAAACTCAAAGTTTGTATTCGTTTCCTTTATTAGGTAAGACAATAAAATTACAAAGTTTATTTTAAATGAGGGTGATAACAGGTGTGTAATTTTAGGTTAATATGGTGTTTACAATAGAGCAGGATAAATTTATTTTGGAAGCGTACTTTAGATCCGGAGAACGTGACCAAAATGGTGTTTGGCAGTACTCTTATCCCTCGTGTTTCAATCAGTTCCAAGAGCATTTTCCCAACGAAGCAGTTCACTATGAAATTTTTAGTCAACCCGTTCGTCGTATTATTCAACGGTACCACGAAACAGGCAGCGTCTGCAAAGGAAAGTCTACGGGCAGGTCATCTGTACTTACCGAAGACACTGTACACGATATTCAGGAACGAATGGATGCAAGTCCCAACAAATCGTTAAGATGTTTATCTGCTCAAACAGGTAATGAGCATAATGTTGTTTTTGTAATTGATTTATCTATGTTAGTTTCAGGTCTTTCATACGGATCGTGTCAGAAGGCTTGCAAAAAAATACTTCATATGCACCCGTACAAAGTGTCGGTGGTGCAAGAGTTGCTACCAGCAGATTTTGGAAAGCGTCGACAATACTGTACATGGTTTAATGAAAACTTCAACAATGATGACATTTTGGATCTGACATTTTTCAGTGATGAAGCCTGGTTTCATTTAAGTGGCTACGTAAACTCGCAAAATTATCGTACGTGGTCAACTGAAAATCCCCATGTATATCGGGAGACCTCATTGCATCCCCTTAAAATTGGGGTTTGGATTGCAATGTCGAGAAGAAGAATAATTGGCCCTATTTTTTTTTAATGAAAACATCAATGCTAACAATTATCAACGACTACTTTTAAGACCGTTTATTGATCAACTCCACGATGACGAACTGCAGCATGGGTTCTTCCAGCAAGATGGTGCAACAGCTCACACAGCAGGTGCAACGTTGAACTTTTTAAGGGAATTCTTTGATGAACGAATAATAAGTAGAGGTCGTTGGGCACCGCGATCGCCCGACTTAACACCTCTCGACTACTTTTTGTTTGGCCATCTTAAGAATGTTGTATATGCAAATCGTTTACACACAATTGAGGAGTTACAAGAGGCCATAGTAAATGCCGTGAATGAAATCGCACCAAGACAGTTAGTAGCCGTTTTTGAAAATATGAAGCGCAGGGTCAATGTTTGTTTAGACAATGATGGAGGGCATTTCGAGCAGTTATTGTAACAACTGTCTTACAAAGAATTTTTTTTTTGTATTCATTTAAATTGTGTCATTGAAAAATGTGTTTTTTATTAATTTAAACTGTTATTAAATTGTTAAATTGACTAATTATTGTAAGCAACAATCAATAAAAATGTGTTTTTTTTATTAATTAAACTGTTATAAATTACGTTATTAAATTGTCTTGTTTTTTAACCTATAGGTTAACTTTTGGAATATAAAAATGTACTAACATAAATCGTAATTTACAACAAGAAAAGTCTTTAAAAGTCCCTAACAGTAATTATTTCGCTAAAAAAATGGTGCACCAACATTCATATAAAGAACACGCCACCCATTTTTAAATTTCCCGCGCTATTTAAATTATTATTGCACGCCAGTGGAATTAGTCAAGATCACATTAAGTAGTAAGCGGACAAGATCAAATCAGTATGAAGCGGCACGTTCAATCATTTTCGATCGCACCGTATAATTACAATACAGTGGCACAGAAAAAAAATAATTGAATTTTGAATTTTTATTTCCTAGAATGGGTGTTTAACCCAATGTGCGCCAAAGCGACTCATTACTAGAGTTGGGCAAATGCATATTTGCATCTTTTTTCCTATTGATCATAAAATGTTAATTTTTCGTATATACACGTTTCGTGATGTTTAGAGTCATAAAAAGTAAATTTTATTATGCATATTTGGCATATATTACAACTTTACGACATATATTAGTGCATATTTTAGCTTTTAATGGCATGAAAATGCATATTCTAGCAAAAAAATAACATTTCAAATAAATTAGCAAATAAAATATTCGTAGTTCTTAGAAGAAATTGCACAATTTCTTCTAGTGAAACCACATGAACCCTAGACTTGCACTTTCTAAATTTCCAAGTAGGGGTAGAGGAAATAAACGATTAACCGACAAAGGTTGTATTATTTGGGTAGGTCTTATTCCTTAGGTACAAATTTCTTTGAAAATAATATTTGGAAATTTTTCTTATACTTATTCTTAAAAATAGTTATTTATAATTTTTGTGCTTGACTAGTTCATTTGTTGCCTTGACAGAGAGCTGTAAAGTGTAATTGTCCAGTCTATACCCTGAAAATGCCTTAAGTTGCTAGTTCAAAAAACAATTTAATTAAGAAGTGGTTGAAGCCGTATACATGTTTTAAAAACGATGGAAGTGTTGTGTTATGCGTCATCTGTTAAAAAGAAGTATTTATCCGTTTATTTTAATTTTGAATTAAAAAAAACTGTTCAAACAAGCCAAAACAGCGAGTTAATAATTTAATACTAATTTGTTATTTTATTGTAATTAAGCAAACAATTTAAGAATAAAATTAGAAAGTTTTTTTTTTGTGATATTGCAAAGGATATGGCACAGGCCACAGAGCACATTCAATTATTTTCCTTTGTGTAAGCTGTAGTAAATTGTACTTAAATATTGTTTTTACAGATAAACGTTAATACAAAGTTTCAACTTGATCAGCACGTAGCCACCGGTCCGCATCAAAAAAAAAATAATACAAACGAGCCAAAACAACAATTATTGCTGAACTGCTTAAATAAGAATGTCAACAATTTCAACGACGATTTGTGTAGAATGATGGTTTCATGCAACATTCCATTAAATAACATGGACGTCCCCGAATTTAGAAATTTCTTAGAAAAATATACAAAACAAAACGTCGTTTCCCGGAGAACCGCTTCCAGAACGTGCATTCCAAAATTATACGAAGAAAATCTTCAAAAAATAAGAAACGTTGTTTCGAATAATTGTATTTGGTTGTGTTGACGAAACCACCCACCGATGCTAAAGGAAGGTATATAGCGAATTTTATTGTAGGTGTTTTAAACAGCAGTCCTTCTTCCAGTTATTTAATTGCTGTTAAACAACTAGAAAAAACCAACAATTTGACAATTTCACGTTTTGTCAATGAAACCCTTTCGTTACTTTATTTGCCAAATCAAATACCACCAGAAAGGATTTTATACATGGTGACTGATGGTGCCGCATACATGGTAAAAGCAGGTTAAAATTTAAAAATCTTTTTCCCAAATTTAATTCATGTAACTTGTTTGGCCCATGCGATGAATAGGGTGGCCGAAGTGGTTAGAACTGAGTTTCCTTTAGTCAATAAATAAATTAATAACGGAAAAAATGTATTTTTAAAATCACCACTTCGCGTCGAAGTTTACAAAGACTTGCTTAAAGATGTGCCCCTACCTCCACAACCAATTCTCACCAGGTGGGGAACGTGGATAGAAGCCGCTCTACTTCTGCTCAGTCTATAGCAGATGTCAAGATATTTTAAAGTGTCCGAAATTGCAACCTCAGTTGTCCTACATAAAGGCTCATTTTTCGGAAATTCCTAGCATCATTAATAAATTAGAAACACAAAACCCGCTTCTCACTGAATCTTTCGAATTAATAGAAAAATTTCATTCAATTTTGAATAAAAATAAAAATAAAATATGCAAAAAAGTTAGGAGAAAAATGGACGATTTAATTCAGAAAAACAGCGGACTTTCAACTCTGAATTCCATAAAAAATATTTTAAATGGAGATTTCTTAAGCAATGGCCACAATGACGAATGTTTTGCAGTTAAAAATTCACATTTATTTAAATATTGTCCAGTAACTTCTTGTGATGTAGAAAGAAGTTTTTCCAGCTACAAAAATATATTGGAAGATAAGCGGCAAAATTTTCTCGTTGACACCATTGAAAAGCACATGATTATTTATTGTAATAAATAGGTTGTGTTATTTATTGATTTTACTTCTACCTGTATTTTTGTATATGCAAATAAAAAATGCAGTTTTAACTGAAAATAATAATGCGTTTCTATATTATGTAAGCCCTTTTGATTTTTTGAATGTTGAGTGTTTGTAACTAAAAATAATGAAAATCATTAATTGTATTTATCTTTTTCTTCTAACGAAAAATTACATTTGATGCAAAACGTGCTTTAACTCATATAATAATTACTAGTATTAAACTGCAGATTCAAATAAACATCAGATTTTCATATTAGGCACTAAATTGTACCAAAGTATCCTGCAACAACAATGTATTAATAAATAGTAAGTATTTATATTGTTGTAATTCCAAGGCGAGGCGTTCGTGGCGCTGGAAGTGGAAATTTAAAAACGAAGTGCTCGCAGAAGAAGTCGTATGGGGGAAACGGAACTCCCACAATAACTCCTTCCATAGCATCCGTACCACCTTCAGTGGGTATAAAACCGGAGCACCAGCTCAAAATAGGAGAATTCACTCCTGCCTTTCAAAGAATTCACTCCTGCCTTTCAAAGAATTCACTCCTGCCTTTCAAAGAATTCATTCCTGCCTTTCAAAGAATCCAGACCTGTCTTTCTTAGAAACCAGAATCCAGTTAAAACTTTTAGTTTCCTGTTCAATTTATTTGATCCGACTTTGTAAATTTATTTTGATTTTGATTCCGAACAGTTTAACTGTTAATAAATTTTTATTTCAAGTCAAGACTGGACTTAGAGTTTAAAAATTAGGCTGGAGTTTGATTTAAACTTAAAGTTACTTTTAGTTTAAATTAAATAAAACCAGTAATTTAATGGAATGTTTGATTTTTTATGGGAAGTAGAGATCTTCCATGAGAACTCGACATTTATTGAATTACATCAAAACGTTAGTGGAGGTTGATGTTCTTTTAGTGAGTTTGATGAGCTTCTAAAGGAAATAATACCGTATTCACTAAGAATTAATGCATCTAATCTCAAAACTGGGGTGCCCTATTGAGATTGATTCGTTATATTCACTTAGAAAGTCACCAGTTAAGTTTATTAAATTAAACTTAGAAAATTATTCGTCAAGTTTCATTAACTTTAATAAAGTAAAGTTACCCGTTGGGTTTATTATTTTAAACCTATCCATGAATTTGAGTTATAACATGAACCCTGTAAATAATTCCCCGTACAGTCAAATCCTGTAATTTATTTATTTATCCAGTACTGATCAATTAAATAAATCAACAAGCACTTACCTGACGAATTCGCAATTATCCGTTTTATTTCCAGTTATAGCCGTAACCAGAGGGTTTGTGACCAGTGGAACACTACACCACACACTATTTAATTTAATTTCAGACTTTATCTGCAAGATTGAGTGAATGTGGAGAGCGCACCAGACATTAATTATTTTTACAGAAACGCCGAAGCCGAGAATCGCCATTTTGATCGCTCAGCATCGATGTACATATCGACCTACACGCATTGAAGACCAGTGAATGTGCGCACCAGTTCTATCTATCGGCCGCGAATTCGACGCAGAACTCGTTCGACGAAATGAGATCCGTTCAAGGAAGTAGAACCAAGGTCGACATGCTCCAAAGAAAATTTAATTGTTTCACATTTTTATTATATTTAACTTTATTATACATAAAATTATTAATTTTACAATTTTTCCGATACATACGATAATTTATTCTTGTGTTGTAATAGCATTGAATAAATATTATAAATAATTTGATTTGCAGTTCGATCTTATTATTTCTCCGAACTCTGGCTCTAAGCTACCTGGGAAGGAGCTGGTGAAGTATTACAAAATAGACAAACTAATTTTTTTTAGTGCATATCGCAAAAGGTTACTGCACATTCTTGCATATATTGAAGGTTTTATGCGGCATATCTTAGTGCATATATTGACGGTGTTATGCGACATATGTTGGTGCATATATGCATTATCTTTACAGCATATTTGCCCAACTCTACTCATTACGGACAACGGTACTTTTATGGGTCCGGCATTACGAAGTTGGCTATGAAATTGGCGTATTGAGCGATATATGGCCACAATCGCAGACATGCTACGTATCGAATGCCAACGTGATGCTTCCAGCTGGGCTGATAAATTGTGGAAGATACAGCTAGTCTTAAATACAACGTTTCAAAAATCTACCAAAGCGACCGCGCTGCAGCTCACCTTAGGTACAGATGCGTCTATACCCGTAGTAACGGCTCTCTTAAACGATCTTTCAATAAATGAGCTACCACCTAATAAACAATACCTCAGAGAAAAGGCCGTTAAAAGCTTACAGGCGAATGCTACCCAGCAAGCTAGAGAAGCTGTAAAGCCACCTGCTTTTAAACTAGGAGACGTAGTTATTTTATACGGTCGCGGTAGAACTCACAAATTAGGTTTGTATGGCAAAAGGCCCATACGAAATTGCTGAAGTTATGCCACATCTATCGGCTAAAAGGATTGGTTCGGCGCAACGATACCGTTGCCCTTGGTGAACACCTACAATTATGGTCGTATGACTGGTGTCCTGCACTACGTGAGGACTTGTTAAACGACCAAGACGTAGAAGATGCCTCTGTGGAAGGCCTTGAAGATTAGGTATATTATTTTATTGTTTTGTTTGCAGGTTATATAATGTTTAACCTGGTTATTTCATGTTTTGCGAGTTTACATACTTGGACATACTTTGGATTTAGGGCTCGGCTGACAATTAATCAGGTTGAATTGTGAAACCTGGCAAAAGTCTTTGAGACTTGGAATTAATTATGCTATTCAGAGACTGGAATCGAGTCTAGCAGAAAAAGTGAAACGAGGAGAATTTTGTTTTCCTATATTTACCCACGACTAACTTAATTGGTGTAGGTGCCTCATCCGCATAAGGCCCCTACAGACGATGTGACAAACATAGGCCAACGTTGGGCAAATGCACGTTTGCCGCACCGTGTGTATGATCAGCAAATCACAAATGCACACAAATGTTGGTGTTTGTGGACGTTCGCTTAGTAGGCGGTAAATATTGCACACATCAAAGGATAGACGAATGTCGGCCATAGTGTGCATATGCGTGCGTCTGCTCCGTACACACGACGTGTCTATACTTGTTCAGGTGTCTGCAGTCAGTCCCAGATAATTATTTTGTGCTGTTGGGTTTTAGTTTTAAAAAGTTATTACTTCGGAAGGTCAGTATGAATTATTATTACAATTAAATTGTTTATTTTTTTTATTTACACACATACCTACCATAAATTTAGTAATTAAGCTGAAGAATTTAAATATAAAATTTGTACTTCCATAAATCTTTTTTAGATATGGAGGCAAGTAATATGAATTGGACAAATGATTTGGTTTTGGAGTTTCTAAATATCTACGAAAAACATCCTGCAATTTGGAATCCAAAAAATAAGAATCACAAAAATAGAAATTATGTTGCTGATGCGTGGAAAAAAACGAATTTAGTGTTGACGTTTCTATTAACTCCTTAAAAAAAAAGAATGTTTAATGTCAACATATAGAACTCTCAAAAAAAAAGTTGTAGTCTCGAGAAAGACTGGAAGTGGGAAAGATGACGTCTACAGGCCTACATGGTTTGCATTTGAAACAATGCATAACTTTTTGAAAACTACAGGGGAAATTAAACAAACTTTAAATACAGAGGTAAGAATTCTGAGTACTTTATTATTAACATATTGTTGTAATTGTGTTCATTAACTACATTTAAAGAAACACTGGAAATTTTCTCCTCAAGAATACAAATCTTGCCATTCAACTTTGCCAGTTGTCATAAAAAAATTGGCAAATTCATCCCTAAAAGCCTGGGCTTCAGCTGTAGCTTTTCTACCGGTTTTATGTAGCGAGGTAAGAGATGTTACGTTGCCTACATCTTGGCGCCATGTTCCTGGGATAATTTCCCCTGCGTATTCTCTGTCAAATGTTCCAGACGTAGAATATAGCTGTTTCGATGTCTCGCCTTTTCTTAAGAAATTATGTAACAACACACAAGTTAAGGTGACAATAGCTACCTTTTCTGGTTGTAATATTATTGGTGTCTTTAAAATTCGAAAAACCATCACCAAAATACCAAAAGCATTTTCTACTATTCGTCGAGCCCTGCACAGACGATAATTGTAAATTCGTTGCTTAGAGCCTTTTTTATGTGTTTCCGGATATGGTTTCATTATTTTGTCACACAGAGGAAAGGCATCATCTGCCACAAAAATGTACTGTATAGGAATTTGTCTCCTAGTAACGGATGATTTGGCGGAAGATTTAGTTCGTTCTTCACAATTTTTTGAAAGAATCGGGTGTTCCTGAATACACCTCACTAATCACTAATTCGCCCCTGACATCCTACATCAGCAAACATGAAACAATAATCAGCATCTACTAATGCCATTAGTACTATGCTAAATGTATTTTTGTAGTTGTAGAATTCAGAGCCACTGTTATAGGGAGTCTGTATGAGTACATGTTTTCCGTCTAGGGCTCCTATGCAGTGAGGAAAATTCCACTGACGATCAAATTTGTCCGCAACTTTTTCCCAGTCTTGCTGATTATTTGGAAGCTGAAACAATATTAGCCATTAAATACAAAAATAGTTTAAGTCTGTTCTTATACATTATGTATACATATTATATAAAAATACCTATAAATTTCTAGGATGATGAAGAAGATGATAACATGGGATTATACAGCGACCCAGAAGAAAACGGAAATCATGATGAAGATGATCAACTCACAGAACCAATTCAAAATACTGAAGCTAATAATGCTAATAAATAGTTACCCTCTGAGTAATTCTTTACTTACATTGACATAACAAAAACTTTATCTGTTCCAGAAGCGAATGTTGATTCACAGACGGAAAACATTGTTCAACCTCCAACAACAGTAAAAGAAAACATGACTAAAAAAAGAGCATCGCGTACCCCAGTTGATATTGTTATACAAAAAACAATGAAGCGGGCATCGGATGCTTTAGAAGAAATAAAAAATCGCCCCATACAGCAACAACTACAGCAGGATGAATGCTTTATATTCGGGCAATTAGTAACTACTAAACTAAAAGCATTAAGTCAGAGATCACGAAAAATATTAATCAATCAAATAAATAATCTACTTTTCAACGCTGAATTGGCCGAAATGGATCAACTTGCAAACTATGGTAATTCACGTTTGCACAAAACATCTCATTCTGCTTCTGAAGCCTCGTCACATCCGTCAGTTTCAACTTCTCCTGCTAATTCCTATACTTCAACACCTCAACCGTCGCCTTCCATTTCCCATAACTCTGTTTTCGCGCACGATTCCAGAGCTTCGATTTCACAGTCTACCATTTCCAACATCTGTGGTTCCAGTTCACAACCTGCCAATTTAACATCGACAGGTTCACACGATTCTGCTCTATTGAATTATTACTCTCAGGCCTCTGATATTTTTCATCAACAGTCACACACATTATTAGATTTAGAATAATTTTTTTAAGATGTACGATTTAAGATGATGTTATTGTAGTTAATAAGCATTGAGATGTGTTGATAACTTAAATATTACAGTAATAAAATATTAAGAATGTTCTTGTATACGAATTACGAATAATAAAATAGTATATTTTGTATTTGTATATAATAAGTGTTACTATACCTTTATTCTATCCTTCAGCAAACTAATCAAAGCATTACATACTTCGGGTATAATAGACGATATTAACTGAGGTGAAATTTTAAATAAGAAAGAAAGACTTTGATAGCTATCTCCTGTTGCCAAAAATCTTAAAGTAACAGCTAATCGCTCTTGGGCGGGAATAGCTTTCCTCACATTTGTATCTGTTTTTGCTATTTGAGCTCCAATGTTACTTAATAAATATTCGAAATCCACAGCAGACATCCTACAAAAGTTTTCAAACTTTCCTGAGGGTTCTCTCCTTAAATCCGTAAGTAGATCAGAGCAACCGTACCTAAAATGAAAACACCTCCCTCATTATTATTATACCATTTCAATGTAATGACAATTATTTCAACTTACCTCCCTCGACTTTTGTTGAGAGATAACATCCACCATCTTCTCTTCCTGTTTTTCAAACACCTCTGCCTTAATAAGTGAACACAAGAGGTAAGTAAAATAGTACTTGCAGCTTTAATTTCTGCTTCATTATTACTCATTCTTTACAATATACAATTTTGCTTTTTAAAAAATAAAAAGCCATAAAAAATATACACCAGCACTGCACGTTCGTTGTCGCACTGGTACAGGTTCCCTTATACATAGCAAAGCCAGCGTTGGACACATTGTGTGGAGTAACATGTGGCAAAGGTTTACGTTTGACAAACGTTGGCTCGAATTTATACACATTTACAAACGCCAACGTTGGCCTATGTTTGTCACATCGTCTGTAGGGGCCTTAAAGCGCCGGACACACCTGCACCCACTTTATAATTATGTTATAGCAATTGGGGCTCGAGGACGATCCCATGTTAGGAACGGCCGTGCTAGGAGTACAATTCTATAACTGCCGCTAGAGTGACGAATTGGAGCCACCGTCGTTTCCATCGCGATGACCACGAGACCGAACGAGGAGCACAAGGGCGATGTTCACTTCATCCTACCATTTTCTACGGATAGCATGCCAACTTCGAGTCGACTGTCTTGTCTTGATTAAATAAAATTGTTTAAAATTTAGTATTATCTTTGTTTCACTAACAAGCTCCTAACTACATGAAAGTGGAATCCAATCAAGATTTATCGTATGATCATACGCCACTTTTCGCGACCCTAAGTACACATGTAATAAGCAAACCAATCGCCCCTTAGCTTATTTCTAATAAAACAGACTGGGAAAACTTTCATATATACATAGAAAATAAAACAACATTGAATATACGAATTAAGAAATCTGATGCACTAGACGACGTAACACAGTACCTTACAACACTAATTCAAGAAACTGCATGGCACCAAGAGAAACCACCAATATTCCACAACGTATAAGAGAATTAATAACGGAAAAACGCAGAGTCAGTAACAATGATGATAAACTTATCTATAGCAGACTCAGACAGAAATTACATAAACCCCTTCTAGGGCAACAAAAAAACTTAAAAGGGCACAAATATTAATACCACTTATCAGAAAGCCAGATGGGAACTGGGCTAAATCGGACATGGAGAAAGCCAACATTTTTGCCGAATATCTTTCGGAAGTTTTCACACCATTTGAACCGGCTATTAATAACCATGACAACGAGATCAAAGCATTCCTGGATATACCCTGTCAAATGTTTTTACCCATAAAGCCGTTTTCCCCAAGAGAAGTCTATCAAGAAATCAGGCAGGTCAACCTGTACAAGGCGCCTGGTTATTCGAAAAACTATTATTAAAATGACTTAGAAAAGACACTGACCTGAATCACATCCCAGATCATCAAATTGGCTTCCGGGAGAGACACTCGACCATACAACAGACCCACAGAATTGTCAACCAAATAGCAACAAGCCTGGAGGAAAAGAAACTATGCACAGCAGCGTTTCTTGACGTGTCACAAGCGTTTGACAAGGTATGGCACGAGGGTCTGCTGTACAAAATCAAGAACATACTACCCGCTTCATATTATATACTATTAAAATCATACCTCTCCGATACATATTACCAAGTCAAATATAAAATAACTCTTTCCAACCACCATCAAGTGACATCTGGCGTACCCCAAGGAAGTGTGCTGGGTCCAATACTCTACCTGATTTACACTGCGGACCTGCCAACAACCGACAACACCATGATCGCCACATTTGCAGACGATACGGACCTTCTAGCTGTCAACGAAGATCCCAGAACGGCATCTCTGCAACTTCAGTCACACCCAGACCTACTCGAAACCTGGCTATCAAAGTGGAGAATAAAAGGAAAGGCTGTCAACAAAATACCACTTGAATTTACGAGGACACGAAAACTGTCAAAATTACGTGCCTTAAATTTAAAAATACCAGATGACTGTTTAGTAGACGGTAATTGGAGGAATCATCGATGAAGGTATAGCTCGTACGGTTCGATCCGCACAACATGCTGATCCAAACACGCTTTATGCCTACCGTAACACGATCGGTAACATGCCTGATACAATTAATGCGCCGGGACCAAGTTTTAGACCACCTAGTGAACCTCAACAGTTTTTGACAAAACCAAATTTCTATCGAAAATCGAGTGGTGCGGATAGTAACGTGAACGAAGTACGGCCGTTTGCTTGCTATAATTGTGGCACACCTGGACATTTAGCAAAGAACTGTCGAAAACCCCGCATCCGGTGTACAAATTGCAATCGTTTGGGTCACGAACGTGGTAAATGCCCTTTTGCAAAAACTGTTAACAAAGCGACAAATACAAATGAGCTAAACTCTAATATGTATATTCAAGTGGCACATATCAACGGGACTAAAAACTAAATGTTTGCTCAATACCGGGAGTTCAAATACATTAATAAAAGTATCCGTTGTAAAAAACTTAAATCTCGCAGTAAACTACGTAAATGCCGTGAAGCTCCGAAGTCTCATGGGGACCTACATAACCAGCGACAAAATATCAACAATTGATATTCGAGTAATGGAAGCAGTGGCCTTTGTGAATGCTATTGTTGTCCCCGATTAGTATATGATGTATGATTTGATAATCGGAAGGGATTTTTTTGATCAGCGTCATATAATCATGATTAAACGCGACAATAACTTAATGCTTCGGCAAGCACCGCCATTAACCGACCGTGTAACAAATGTTGTAGACTCCAAAAGTATTGGAATACTAGAAATCGACGCTCTAAATTCCAGCGACGTGACTCAAGAATATAAACAAAAGTGCGTCACTCTTTTAAACAAGTTTTCTACATGTATATCACCATCAATGAGTAATTTGGTCAAAACAAGTACTATTCAAATGGAAATTAAATGTGTGACCGAAACCGCAGCAAAAGTAGATGCCTGTATTGGAAAATAATCGATAAAACTTTAAATTTGGTGACGCAATCATCGACAATATGCAGTGCAATTTGCTAGACCAGCAGAATTGGATACGTGCTCCCTATATCAACATTGCCGATGCATGGATTTTCAGGAGCTGTTAATAATTTCGAGGTCGGCGGCCTTGAATCATGATTTATTACGAATTTGTTAGAAAAACATTCTGAAACAATTTCTACGAAAATTTAAGCATCAAAAGATTCGAACCGCGATGTTTCTACAACAAATGTTATGTGATGAACGGCTTTTATAAAAACCTAGCAGAGAATAAAAGGTAATCAAAAGTGTTTCTAATAGAAAAATATTTAAACATACCGTTTATGATTTGTTAAGAATCATAACAAATATGATGTCAGAATGAGTTTGATCGTGTTGTAGTAATTTGACACTATTATGCCATAAAAATGTGGCTCAACAGGAATGAATGTTTTTAAATACAAAAAGCATGAACTCAATGTTTATAAACTACAAGCTGTTTGTGTAACAATTCTGTGTGTCTGCTAAAAATTTAAAACTTGGAGCGGTCTTTGCCTACACGTTGAAGGACGGAGATAACGTTTACTTTTGGCAATTAGGACACGTAAAGAAAATAAAACAATCCGCGAATTGGAGATTCTGTTATTACGGGAAGATGATGAAATTTAAATAATATCATACTTGGTGAAATTTTAAGTGCAGATAAAATAAAGTGCAAAGAACTACTTAAACGACCGTAGGTAGTTATAATTTGTAATTATGAGAGACCGTGGCTTTTGTGCGGACGACTTCAAAGGTACGTTTGTTGAATTAACGGGCACCAAATATACCCAGATTGATGACGTATAGCTGGTGGTGAATCAGAACTAAATGTCTTCGAAAAAGTGATGCGCAAGCTGGTACTAAGGTTTGTCACAGGTGAACCTGCAGCATATTGCCTATATCGATTACCGGAAGTTGTAAAGATGCTAAGTACTAAAATTGAAAACTAATGGCTAACCAATTCTGAGAGTCGAGCTCTTCATATGCCAGCGTGACAGGCGACATGACGAACGCGTCTTGATACCCACTAGATGTGGATTGACTAGCATAAACGTGTTATAGACAACGTTTTACAAAAAAGATAGTACCCAAAAGCGGCAAGTTATGAAGAAGCCCAAAAATAGCACGGTATCGTCGGGGGCCAAAGATGTTGTTACCCAGCCGACATCTTCAAGACTTACGAGAGGGACATCACAGTACACGAATGGTTATAGCTGCAGAAAAAAATTAAAAAGCGGAGCCCCCAAAAGAAACTCAACGGAGTTTACGAAGCTGCATATTCTAACGGGCAAACGTCGCCATACAACAAAGCTGCATATTCTACCGGGCGAACGTCGCCATACAACAAAGCTGCATATCCTAACGGGCGAACGTCGCCATACAACGAAGCTGCATATTCTAACGGGCGAACATCGCCACTTCCACAGCAAACGTTGCTAAGTTAAAAAACTAAAGAAAAACGACAAACCGAAAACGAAATCCCCGACCACTTACGTTATTCCTCGTATTGTTTTGTTTTTCCTGTTACAGGTCCTTATAAGGACAGGCTGGTCTGAGGACAGACCCTTTGTTCAGGATGGCCGAGTGTTGGGTCAGCCTGGATGTATCGCTTCTTTATAGTCATAACAATAATATTCTACGAAGGAATGAGATCACCGGCCGGGCTGTAAAATATCCCGGTACATTAGAAGTCAATTATGCTAAAGCTGCATTCTTTGTAACACGTATATGTGAATGAATCCTTGAATTTTATAAGTTAATATAATTATTGAATATTTTGGGGATGTTTTCTTACAATGTTATATCAAAATCTAGAAGCAAAGTCTTTCTTATCAAAATCTTCTTTACAAATTTTAAACAATTGTATAAGAGACATAGATAAATTAAATTCATATGTTTTAAAGAAAATTAAAGGTGAAGACTTTGATATAAATAGTGACTTTATTGAGAAACATTTATTTGATGGCGCCTTAAATTCGGAAACTGGCATCCTCAGATCTGACTTTAATAGAATTAAGTGATAAAAAAGTCAAAATCACGTACATCCCGTTAGGATCGATCTAATTAAAGAAAACGATAAGGTAATCAAAAAAAATTCCTTTTTTCACTACGTCCCCATTCAAAAAACACTGCAAGTAATGTTAAAAAATAAAAGTATTTTTAATATGTGTTTTCGTGAAGTCAAGACTGAAGATGGTTATATTTATGACGGTAATATTTTTAAACGAAATGCATTTTTCAAAAAGTACCCTCAAGCCTTAACGTTAATATTATTCCAAGATGCATTCGAACTATGCAATCCTCTGGGCAGCAGCAGAAAACAAAAAACATAAAAAATGTTGGAATAAATATGGTTTTGGGAAATTTATATCCCTGGCTTAGGTCAAAATTGGATAATATCCAATTAGTTGCGCTCTGTTACGATCGTGATGTAAACAATTTTAGATTTCAAGATATTTTGAAGCCTGTTATAAATGATATTAAAGATCTAGAAATTAACGGAATTAATACTTGTATGAATATTAATATTAAGGGTACACGCTTTGCAATGGTTGGGGATAATACTGACAGTCACCAAATTAGTGAACTTTTGCAAAATTTTAATACAAATAACTATTTTTGTCGGTATTTCTATCCTACAGAATTTTCTAATGCCAAGTACAACGGCACTTTAAAATTAAGGAACAAAAACTTATATTGTATAGACGCCGATATAGCTGAAGCTTTAGCTACAAATTTTAATGGCATTAAATGTAATTCTACACTAAATGACCTAAGCTACCAGGTTTCTAACCCAAGACTTCCCCCTTGTTTGGCGCACGATCTATTTGAGGGGGTTGTTCAGTCTAATTTCATGTTAATTATAAATAAGCTTGTTAAAGTTTTTACTTATGATATTATAAATTTAAAAATGAAAGAACTCAAGCTGCTAAACCAAGATAGATATTTAACTCTTCCTCTAATTAAAAAATATGATAAACTCAATAATACTGCTGATCAAAATATGCAACTGTTATGTATTGCTAGTATTATAACTTATATTGTATTACTGCTTTAATACCTGTAACATAATGTAATACTTGTAATGTAATTATTTATTTCAGTGTGTAATTGAGAGTACTTTTATCAAAGGCGGCAATCTCCAATTTTGGGTAAAATGAGATTTATACGTCAAATTTCTCGTCTTTTCAAGCTCTATGAATCTAAATTATTAGTTAGTATCCAAACCGGCAATATCCCGTGTAAAAATCTATCTAATGTTGGCTATTAGAAACAAAACCGGTAATCTCCACCATTGCAGTATTATCAAAAGCGGCAATGTCCATACTAGCCAATCACAGGTCACGTCATTGACAGACAAATTGATTTTGTTCCAGTGCCAGTGTGTGACTCTAATAACGTGGTTGTGTCAAATTATTAGTTGTTATTACAACTGAAATTTATTAATTTAATAAGTAATTTTTCAAAGTGTTACTGATGGAAGTACCCCCAGCACCTGTTTCTCCAGATAAAGCAAGAAAAAGGAAAAGAAATCCCACTACATGGCAATGTAATATAAAAAAGAAGCTAAGGTGGGTATTTTTTGTCCATAGCATTGTTTTAATTAAAACTGGTTTATTTTCATTTCAAGGTATTCCTCAAAATCATTGCCACAATACCCAAAGTGTGGACCCACCAGTGGAGCTTATCAATGCCAATGTTTAACCATGAAGGAGATTAAAGAATTCCACCAGTCATTTTTCGCTTCTAAGAATAAACTAATGCAGGATGCATTTCTTTTGAAGCAGGGGAGGCCGGGTCACAGTGGCCATACGGACACAGTGGTCACTGGCTTATACTTTCTTTTGTTGTAGTAGGTACGGTATAGCCACCTAGTTTCAGAGATGTAAACTGGCATCCGTTTTGTAGTTCAGAAAATTTAAGCGCCAATTTCCAGTCAGTCGTGGTTTGACATCGTTGTGCACATGTGGTGAGTGAAAGCTGCAATTTTTGGTAAGATTACAAATTGTGAAATAGCTACTTAGAATTAATAATTATAAAATATTGTTGCTGTGGTGGTTTATATACAATATGTTGTATCTGCTTTGAGGAAAGTTTAAGTTCTTGTGAAACAAATTATGTGGTATATCGTCAAATTATTGTGAGGTTAGTTTTGGGACACGGTGGCCACCTTAGGTTAGGTGCACAGTGGCCACTGCTTATTTGAATATTCAGACTGTGGGTACAGTGGCCACCAGTTTTAAAATTTTAATTAGTTAATTTTAAAATGTAAATACAGGAGGTTAATCATTTAGACTTTATAGTGCTCTAGTCAGATTTTACTAAAATACAATTTTTATGTCATTTTAGAACAAGATGCCACGTAATAGAGTCAGAAAAAGCAATATTGGCCTTACAAGTGCCCAAACTATGCAGGATGCGGTAAAATGCGTTTTCACACAAGGGTACTCCGTTAAAAGTGCTGCTAAGCGTTTCAATATAGCAAGAACTACTCTTCGTAGATATGTTACAAAATTGCGAGATAAGAACATAAACTGGGATGAACCGGTAGACCCACGTTTATTGACTCCAAATTACTGCTGCCGACAAATATTTACTTATGACGAAGAGACTGAAATATCTGACTACTGTAAAACAATGGCAAATCTTCACCATGGTTTACCTCCTCAAGCTTTAAAAAAAGTAGCGTACGACGTAGCTATAGCAAATAACAAAATTGTACCCAGGTCTTGGACAGAAAAACGCTCTGCAAGTGCTGAATGGTTTACAAGCTTTTTGAAACGTCACCCAGAAATTTCCCTCCGTACACCGGAAGCTACTGCTCTGGCTCGTGCTATGGCGTTAAACAAACCTGTAGTGGATAAATTTTTTAACACTCTAGAAGCAATTTACTTAAAGTATCCTGGTCTTGGCCCACACAGAATTTACAACACTGATGAAACGGCCCTTAAAACCGTGCAGGGTTCATTAAGAGTGCTTGCAAAAAAAGGGCAAAAGCAGGTGGACCAGGTTACTTCAGCGGAAAGAGGAGTCTTAGTGACCATGTGTGGCACAATAAATGCTCTTGGGAACACCATACCACCTCTTCTAATATTTCCAAGAGTCAGATATAATACACGTATGGTAAAAAATGGACCAACAGGAGTTATTGGAGAAGCTTCGTCATCTGGCTGGATTACAACAGATATATTTCTGAAATGGATGGAACATTTTATTGCTTATTCCAAACCATCAGTAAATGATCCTGTATTATTGATTATGGACAATCATGAAACACACTTGTCATATGCTGCTATACAGTTGGCTAAGAACAATGGAATTATTTTGTTAACCATTCCGCCCCACACTAGCCACAAACTTCAGCCGTTAGACAAGTGTGTTTAAGGTCCTCTTAAACGTTTCTACAACGACGCTTGTCGAGAATGGCTATTAAACAATCCCGGACAACGAATTGATATTTATGATATCGCAGAAATTTTAAATGAAGCATATTCAAAAGCATTTTGTGCAAAGAACTGTTCAGCTGGCTTTCGATCTACAGGGATTTACCCATTCAACAGAAACATTTATGGTGAAGACGATTTTGCAGCTTCTAATGTAACGGACCTTCCCGTTGTAGCTTCTAATGTAACGGACCTTCCCGAAACGCAAACATCTGCAATGACAGAAGACATCGTCACCAGTAATTCCAATACCAGGCCTGCTACACCTACCAACCAAACTAATGAACAGCCTAGCACATCTTATAAAAGATCTCTGACACCTGCAGATGATACTACAGAAATATACTACAACGCACCAGATCCAACAAAATTTGTAACACCAGAGACTTTGTACCCATATCCGAAGGTTCAGCATGCCGCTGGTAAAAATCCAAGAAGTAGAAAGAAGAAAATTTCTGAAGTGTTAACAGATACACCAGTAATGAACAGAATTGAGGCCGAAAACAAAGAGAGAGAAAGGAAAAAATGTTTAGAAAAGAAGAAAAAAGAGGAAGCACAACTTAAGAAAAAAAACAAGATTGTTAAAAAACCCATTGCTGAACTGTACGAAACAAGTAGTGACAGTGATAATGTAACGATGTCTGATGTTGTTGATTCCGATGATATCGATTTTTGTGAAAATGAATCAGTGGAAGAAAGCTACGAAAAGAATTTTCAAGAGAAATCGTTTGTTATTGTAAGATTCCCCACGAACAGAAATATAAAATATTACGTAGGCCAAGTAGTCGAAATATTTTCAACAGGCAAAGAATGTTTGGTCATTTTTTTGCGGAAGCAAGAAATAGATTTATATTTCCTATAGTAAAGGATGAATCTGCGGTCATAAATAGTGACATAGAACGTGTTTTACCAGACCCCGATGTCACAGGAACTACAGCGAGAATGCAGGGGGCTTTTAAATTTAGTGTAGACTTATCCTACTATAATTTGTAATATTCTTTGTTCTTATTCTGTTCTATGTACCAATTAAAATAAAATGTTCTTCAATTTACTGCTATACCTATTTATAACCTTCAGGGTACTTTATTTGACTTCGGTTTTTAATGTTTAACATGGTCATGCAGGTCCTGAAAAGCAGTGGCCAGTGTACCCAACAGACATGTTCACTGTGCCCCGTAACGGGGCACAGTGGCCATGTTTGCACTGGTTCATACAAAATAGTTTTTCAACAACATATTGTTTTTTATTTTTACCAAAAATTGTTATTTGGATAGGCTATTGGTGCTAAATAACTATGAGATGAACAAAATTAAGATTTTCTTGTGCTTAAGTGAAAAAACTCAAAATATGTGAAAAGGTGGCCACCGTGACCGCTCTCCCCTACTGTATAGTGAAGCCAGGTAAACGTCGTCGTGCAAAAAACAATACACACGCACCAAAGACGACAACTGTACATTGTTTTGTAAGAAACTCATCAAGAGAAGAAGTACCAGTATGCCAGGCTTCGTTTCTTCAGATACTAGGTATCACAAAACATCGCCTATCTTATGTAATGCGGCACTTTAATGAGACTGGACAAGCTCCTGTAGAAAATCGAGGGGGAGACCACAAAACACATAAATTTATAGAAAAACAACAAGCGGTTCAATATTTCATTACCAGATTTAAATGTATAGAATCCCATTATTGTCGTTCAACAACAAGAAGAATGTACCTTCCATCAGACCTAACAATAAATAAAATGCATAAAATGTATAACGAAGCAGCAGTTAATGAACTTAAAGTAAAAAGGTCATACTTTAGATTAATTTTTAATACAAAATTTAATCTGAGTTTTAAAACACCACGTACTGATGTGTGCTAGACATGCTTAGAATTAGCTGAAAGAATCAAGCGTTCCTCGAATGAGGAAGATACGAAAAATCTGACTACCGAAATGGAGTTTCACAAATTGAGAGCGGGTGCCTTTTTTGAGCTTTTGAGAGAAGAAAGGGATGACTTGATAATACTTTCCTTCGACTGAAAGAAAAATCTGGTACTACATCAAGTTCCTGATCAGGCAGCCTACTATTCAAGGCAGTTATATCTGTACAACTTTACTATAGTGCAAGGTACATCAAAAACGGAATTTACAAAAGAAAATGTATTTGCGTATTATTGGACAGAGAACGAGTTTGCAAAAGGGTCTAACGAGATATCGTCCGCTGTGTATCATAGACTGAAACAGCTAGACTTAGGACAAACACCGAAAACCATAAGGCTAGTGGCCGATGGGTGCAGTGGCCAAAACAAAAACACTATTTTAAATGGCATGTGCTGAAAATGGTTAGCTGACGAAGCCCCACTAAATGTTGAAAATATAGAAATAGTGTTTCCTGTTGTTGGCCATTCCTTTTTGCCCGCCGATAGAGTGTTCGGTCATATAGAGAAGAATATAAGAAAATTGGAAGTTATTGCAGAACCACAAAAATATGTGGAAATATTTTCAAAAATTGAATCTATTACACACCTAGGAGAAGACTGTAAAGTCCTTAACTGGAAAGATGCTGCCCAAGAGGTTTTAAAACAGCCAGGAAGTTGGCACTTTAAATTTAAACAATCCAAGAGATTCTTTTTAAAGCGCTGTCGAAGCGGAAATATACTCATACGGGGAGAATTACATTATAAAAATGACCTAGGCATGTATAGGGGTATTACTAAGAAAGGGAAAACACCTGGGAGTATAAATTCAGAACAAATAGAGAAGGGACGTTGCCATAAAGCGTGCTAAGACAATACTCTGTTTTATTTTATGTGAATATTTGTGAATTGTTATAGCCTGAAGATGGCCGTAGGGCCGAAACATGTAGCCTAGCTTATTCATCATTACTTAAATATATCCAGTGGTGAGGCTGTGTGAATTTTTTATTTATATTATTCAATATTTGTAGATTGCCGCCTTTGATATTAGTACTCTGAATTATTGCTTAATTTTAAGAATAATTTCTGGGCAAACAACCTCATTACTTTTATCTAAATTAGTTCTGGGTAAATTTCTAAATCCGTTTTGTCAGCACGCGTTCTTCATATCAATAAGAAATTGCCAAAACGTGTTCTTGTATGAATTAATTTAATTAGTGCTATCTCTTTTTAACTTGATACATTAACCATAGTACATAACTTGTATATTCTTAAAAATGTGGGGAGAAATATTATAAGTAGGCTTACACATTAGTTAAATTATTATTTACTTGCTATTTCTTATATCCGAATTGTTCTAAGTACAGTATTTCTATATTATTCACTGTACTTTATACCACTTCAAATCTACGTAGGGGAGACTGTTGTACCTAAAGCATAGTGAACCTAGACGATTTCGATTTTATATTAGTGCTGCCATCTAGAAGCTAACCAGCGAGGTTTAGTGTTCCCTTGAGCCGAGCTAATTACTTCATTACAATTTCAGACTTTTAAAACTTCATCTGCGATTTTCCAGTGAGAAGATCGTTATATTTAGCTTTTAACATAACCTATAAGGTAGAGTTAAAGTCTTGTTTCCAAAGGCACCCTCATGTACTTTGAAACATAAACATATCTTGTACCTTGAAACGTTCCCAGGTACAAGACGTTAAGATTTTTTTTTCAGATTATGAGGCAACAATGCCACGTAGCAAGACTGGTAAAAAGAGGATTCCAGTAGATTCGACTGCCTTGAAAAACGCTTTAAAGGCAGTAAATGACCCAGATCCTGCGAAAAGGATGTCTTATAGCACAGATAAGGTTAACACTACAGATATACGACATCTTATACAATATATACGCTCTTATTTGGAGGCGAAATTAGCGTTAGTTTGGCGGCAACGCACCAGACCAATTTTAGGGCGCTGCTATCGCCATTCGTTTATTACTGTTGAAATGTGTTGGAAACTGTTTTATCGGGGATTTGAGTGCATCTGTCACAGATAACGATAAAAACATAACCTTATTTGGGATCTGGTTAAAGCGTGTATTTTATATTTTCCTTGTGTTTACTGTTTACTGAAATTTGATATTTCAGAAAAAGTACATTATTGATGAACTTTTGTTTGTTTCTTCTAAGGTTCTCGCACACGTAATGTGTATACCTACGTTCACATTTCACCAAAAGCTAGCTCATTCTAATGTTTTTATTTTTGACACTGCATTCTGCAAGGTTAGGGTTACCTTATTAGTTATTACAGACTGCAGTTTAAGTGCCAGAGCTGAAGACCATAAGTAAAGGTTTTTAAAGCTTCGCCACATAAGGGTAACTTCAAAGTGATACTATACCTAATATTTACCTTATAAATGATATTGATTATATTTTAAAACTGTAATATGTAATGGTTCCAGAGGTATATATAACATAAAATAAATTGTAATTTAAATATATTTTGAGGTTACAATTCTACTGATTTTATTATTAATACACTAGATTCCAGAACTGTATCATACGTCTTTGTAGTCTTATTTACTTGGAGTCTGTCACATCATGAATATAATTTAAGTAGAATTGGCTTCAATATTAATTATTTACGAAAAAATGCGATTTGACAATTAAACATCTCAAATGAAATCGCTAAACATGGCAGATGGCTGTCTAACTTTCGGTTTTGAATATGTGCTAAGTAATCTGCTCAATCACAGTCATCTGTGACTTAATTATTTGTGAGAGTACAAATTGTCATGGTAACAGCATCTTTTTGCAGATTATTAATCATATAAAACAAGCTGCCGATGGCTCACATATTTACCGTATATCTGTAGTGTTAACCTTATCTGTGCTTATAGGGAGGCTGTTAAAGTTTTTAACGTTAGCATTGCTACGCTTTCAAGGGAATCTCAAAAATTCAAAAATTATGGGATTGACAATTATAACTATTCCTCAAATTATGCTGTGAAACAGATGTTTAGTGAAATAGAGTAAGTATTGCTTGCAGAATATATTAAAAAGGTTGCTCAGATACAATACGGATTGACGAAGAAAGGGGCGAGGAATATAGCGATATGCTGTGGCTAATAAAAAGAAATACCCAGCGTGCTGGGATAAAGATAAAATTGCTGGTGAGGAATGGATGCGTGGATTTCTCAAAAGGCACGATGAATTGTCAATTCGAAAACCTGAAGCAACTAGTTTGAGTCGCGCAACAAGTTTCAACCGAACAAATGTAAATATTTTTTTTAACAACATTAAAGATGTTGACAATAGATTTGGACCTATTCCCCCAAACAGAAATTGGAATCTGGACGAAACGGGAGTAAGCACCGTCCAGTCACAGTCAACCTAAGAGTATTAAACAGCTAGGTAGTGCTACTTCGGCTGAAAGAGGATCACTAGTTACCATGATAGCAGCATGAATGCCACTGGAAATTATCTTTCTCCCATGCTAATATTTTCACGTTTTTTTTTTCAAGGATAGGATGACATTTGGAACACCCCCTGGGACCATCGGCGCTGCAACACCTTCAGGATGGTCCAATGAACAAATGTTTCTTAAATTTCTGGATCACTTCATTAATGTTGTAAAATGTTCGAAGGAAGAGCGAGTGCTACTGGTTTTAGATAATCATGAAACACATCTCTCCTTCGAGGCGATAGAAAAGGCTTCCAACGCCGGAATTGTGATGTTACCTTCCCACCTCACACGTCGCACAAGCTACAACCACTTGACCTCACCATTTTCGGTCCACTTAAAACATTATTAGTCAAGGTGTGGAGACGTGGCTTTTTAACAATGGATGAAAAACATTTGATATTTACTCAGTGGCTGAGGTTTTAGGAACTGCTTTTCCTCGAGCCTTTACCCCGAAAAATATTTTGAGTGGTTTTAGAGCATCGGGAATCTTCCCCTTAGACAGCGACATATTTTCCGAGGAGCATTTCTTGGGTTCATATGTAACCGATCGTGACTTAGAAAATCAGCAACCGGCTAATAATTTAAATACAACTGCAGCTGAACATTCCGAGACAACAATGTTTATTTCAACAAACATTGTGCAGAACCGGGACCTTCAAATACACGTCCAGAACCAAGAACTCCAAATGCGAGTCCAGAACTAACGCCATCGAATGAAGCACTAGAAACGGGGCTATCAGATACAAGTCCAAAACCGGGGCCTTCAAGTTCAAGTCAAGACAAAATATTCAACCTCAATGAGGAGACTTCTAGAGAACATGTTTGTATCGCCAGAAGAAGTGCAACCATTTCCGAAAGGTACAGCTAGAAAAACATCAAAATGGGGAAGACCAACCGGACGGACAATGATAGCGACAGACACTCCGGAAAAGCAAGAAATACGATGAAAGCGAACAAAAAGACACAGTATGATAAAATGGATCCATTTCCTTATAAGTGACGTGGCAAATATAATAAACAAATAAAACTTCAAATCTCATCACCAATGTTGCATATTTAATATTTAAAATGTAAAGCCGCTACATGTTTCGGTCCTACTGTAGGACTATCATTCAGGCTGTAAAAAACAAACCTTAACAACTAGCTCGTAACAGGCCGCAAGGGGGCACTTACCCAAGTATAAAATTAAGTTGGCGAAACGAACAAAGTTTTCTGTTTTTTTTTTATAAAAAGCTAATAAATTGATTAAATATTAACTAATATAAGATACAATGGAAAAAAAATGGAAAAAACACATCCAAATGGATAACCATAACTGAAAATGATAAAAACGATGTCAGGTTAACAGATTTTCAAGTAAGTGTATACATACCTAAAACAAAATACTAAAAAAGGATGCGAAAATTTACATCATCCTGCTAAATGATTGTTTGTGATACATCCCTGATATATCACAATTACAAAGTAATTAATTTAATAAATCTAAAAGCACGCGACTACATCCCACACCACAATCAAAAAATGTTGAAGAGACGTAAAATAAAATAAAATAAGGTAAAGTGAAAAGTCACTAGATTTAAGCAGGAAATCTAAATTTAAAATTTTTAAAACTAAACCAGTGAAATACAACAATGAAGTATGTAAGGCTAGTTAAACATTATAAAATGATCAAACTATGAGAAACAAAGCTAAAGGGTTACAATGTAAAGTTAAAGAAATATATTAAGCACACTATTATTGTCCCAAGGTGTGTTCTCGTTGACACAATTAATGTTATTATTTTTTAAAGCAAGTTGTATTTCGAGGGATTCCAACAAAACACCTTTATGAAAGTTATTAGTGGACCATAACATTTCAGCATCAATAGAGGGATTAAAGTCATGGAGGTTATCCAAAAGATGTAAGGCAAAGGCAGACTTCACCGAAGTAGGGTCTTCAACATAATTGTTACAACGAGTCGCACGTAGGTGTTCTTTTATTCTAATATTAATGGCTCTAGTTGTCCTACCTATGTAAGTAGTGGGTAAGTTAAAATTTTTACAAGTGGCGCAAGTGAGTTTATATATGCCGCTATTCCTAAAGGAGAAATAGGATCTTTAATTTTACAAAAAAGTTTTTTTAAAGTGTAGGTAGTATTGAAAGCAATCTTGATATTGAAATTTCGGAAGTTGTTAGCTATAGTTTGTGAAATGGGGCCAAAGTAAGGTAACTTAAAGTACTTAATGGGATTAAGAGAAACAGGAACAAGGCCAGTGTTTCAACCGGCGGACATGAATTGCGCGGAATTTTACCTGAGCCCGTTAATACCTACCATGAACTGCGCGGAGTACCCCGTACAGGTAGGTACGAATTGCGCGTAATCTTTTAATCTTCTGAGATGATAACAAATACATGTAGCTCTCAGGTAACTTACTTTCTTGTAGGTAATTAGCTATTCTTTGTAATCTTAATTCAACTGTTTACTTGCAAGTAAATGCTGCTGTTTTTATTAGTATTCCTACAGATTTTGACAAGTGAACATCGATCTTCAATATGAGTGTAAAAGTAATATTGAGTGAACGCAACAGTGAATTATTGTTAATAAATAGTTTTAAATTTAGAAAATGCCCTGAATTAAAAACCGGCGAAACATACTGGCGATGCACAAACAAGACGTGTCGGGCTAAAGTATACACACTGGGAGAAGAACGCTTAATTTCAAAAAGTAATTTCGTGCATAATCATGAAGAAGAGCTAGGGAAATTAAACAGACAAATTATTTCTAATTCTGTGAAGAGAAAGGCTGTGGACGACTTAAATGAAAAACCATCTAAAATAATTAATTCCGAACTAAAGCAACAGTCAGAACTGCCCAACACTTTTAACGATTCGTGACGTGCAATATATAAAAACTAACATTTATCAAATCGAAGATAAGTACAACCACCGGTTCCAAAGTCAAGAGGCGAAGTGATGAAAATTGTAGAAAAACTTTCAGTGGAAACTATCAGGGGTGAACCATTTCTTCTTCAAAGCGATCCAGAGAAAGAAATAATAGTATATTCATGTCGTACAAACTTTGTTTTTGTGTGGTGCACTGAAAATATATATGGATGGTACATTTACGTTTTGCACCAAACATTTTTATCAACTGTTTACTATTCACATAATTAAAAATGGCCACTATATACCACTCGTTTTTGCGCTTCTTCCAAATAAAGAAGCAAAAACTTATCAGAATTTATTCGGAATATTAAAACAAAAATGTTTAGAAATGAACTTAAATTTCACTCCGCCATCAATTGTTGTGGACTTCGAAAAAGCTATACACAAAGCAGTTCGTGTGGTATGGCCAGCAAGTAAGATATCCGGGTGCAAATTTCATTTGATGCAAGCATGGTATCGAAAAATTCAAACCCTTGGTCTTTCTACAGATTATAAAAACAGAAAAGACAGCGAAGTGGGAAAATGGCTGAAGTATATTTTTGGATTGCCATACTTAGATCCAGAGGAAGTGCCTGACTGTTTCGTTTTTGACTTCACCGAATTCCAACCCACAGACGACAGACTTCGAAAATTTGCTGACTATCTAGTAGACACCTATGTCAGCGAAGAAGCCTCATTTTCTCCAATTGTTTGGGCTGAAGCGTCTTCATCAACGGAACGTACGACCAACGCGTGCGACTCGTTTCATTCCCATTTTATTGAAAGTTTGTATTACAAGCATCCTAATATATTTATATTTAATAGCGTATTAAATGACATTCAAACTAACACATATGTGAAACTGCAAAGTGTGAACCAACCTGCGCAACAGCACGACCATAATGTTAAACGCAGGCAGAATTTCATTGAAGAAAAAATTAAAGCATATAAAGCAGGCGAAATTTCTCGTCTTCATTTTGTTAAATGCGTTTCATACACTAATAAGCAATAATTTATGTTTGTGCATGATTAGTGTGAGTACTTGTTCTGTGTATTTTTTTTAATGAAAAATAGATATAGAAGGTGTATTTTGTTTTTATAGAAGGTGTATTTTGCTTTTCAGCATTTTCTATGATATATTATGTAATGTGTATTTTATTTTTCATTTTTTCTGTTTTCTATAATAAAAAACATTAATAAACATTATACTCGGCATTTTTGCTTTCTGCTTTATTACAAATAAATAAAAATAAGTTTTACAATATCGAGTGTTTTGAGAAAACTCTTTACTGCGTTTTTGGTCAAATATAAATGATAGAAGATACATCATAATATCTGTTGATGTTTTCAAAATAGACTACCTGGAAGAGTGGAGTGATTAAAAGATTAGTTTGCGCGCAATTCATGTGCACCCGTTTGAACGAATGTTATGAGTTTGAATTTTCTTAGAAATAAGTTTATTAATGTGTCCTCTCAGGTAACCATTATTATCAGCAATGGACAAAATTGTATTGCGCTCTATATTGAACTTTACGCCTGATAGGGGAATGGACGTTAAACGGTGAATGGCAGAATTAAAAAAAGCCAATTTATGATTCATAGGATGGTTTGAATTATAAGGAATAATATTATCCGTGTGAGTAGGTTTCCGGTATATGTCAAAAGAAAATTTATTATCAACAAGTTCTATGGATAAATCTAAAAATGGGAGAAGATTGTTGTTACTAAGTTCTACGTACAAATTTAGTCTGGGGTGAATGGAATTAAGAAAATTAAAAAATAAATCAAGGTCACTTTTGGACCCTTTAAAGACTACGAAAATGTCATCTACGTAACGTGAATAATGGAGAATGTGTTCATTAAACAGATTATGCTTGGAGATTATATTGGTTTCAATGTTGTTCAGGAATACTTCTGCAAGAAGGGGACTTAAATTCCCACCCATCGGGAGACCATCGTGCTGCCTGTAGATTTGGTTATTAAATTAAAAAAAAATTTAATAACCAAAATTAAAATAAATTTAATAACCAAATCTTCAGGCAGAACGATGGTCTCCCGATGGGTGGGAGACCATCGTTCTGCCTGTAGATTTGGTTATTAAATTTAAAAAAATTTAATTTTTTAATTTAATAACCGAATAAAATGATAAATGAAAATGAAATTTTGGTAGATTATGGGAATATGAATGAGAACGAAAAAGAAGATCCACGGCAGACAAAGGTGAATGAAAAAAAAACAAAAATGCCTATCTCCGAATGAAAGGAAAGGAGTACCTTGGATACACCCGTGGAAAGGATAAAATTGTTATACAAAATGCAAAAAGAAATGCACGTAGGATGGGTGAAAGATGCAATTCTGAAGCATGTAAGAAAACACGAAAAAGAAATTGCAGCGTTTTTACAAAAAAAATACGAGGTACAATATTTAGTACATTTTGGAATGACTTAAATTGGGATCAACGCAAAATCTACGTGTGTTCCCATGTTTCAAGAATCGATACACACAGAAAAACGAAAACGGAAGATGAGGAGTTATCTAGAAGAGGAGCAACATTACGCTACAGTTTAAGTCACAATCAAGAAAAACTTCCAGTATGCAGAAAAACTTTTCTAAATACGCTAAGTTTGGGTTCCTTTACGGTACAAAGCTGGGTCAAAGATAGCTCATTTGGTATGAAGGCAGAGAAGGTAAAGTTAAATAATAGTAGAAGAGATAGACATAATCGAGATATTGCTTTTCAAACCGAAAAAGAATATTTAACACTTTTTTCAAAACTTACCAAAGCAACCTTCTCACTATGTACGCAAGGACACAAATAAGTTATATTTCGAACAGCACTTTACTTCGTACAAACAAACAATTTACTTTAAAACAAAATCATGTTGCCATAATATTACAGTTTATAACAACATTACACATCAAGCAACGTGTTATTGGTTTACAGAAATTGACTGCAATTTGAATGCTTCCACGTTTGTAACATGCATTATTGATTGCCTTTCAAGACATTGCTTATCCAAAAATCTTCCGGTTGTGATATACAGTGATGGAAGCACTTGTCAAAATCGCAATGCGATAATGGCCAATGCACTTCTAAACTTCTCGATACTTCATGGTACAGAAATTACTCAGAAGTACTTGGAACGCGGCCACACGCAAATGGAAGTCGATTCGGTACACAGCTGTATAGAAAGAAAGTTGAAAAATAAAACAAATATATTTACCTAGCGATTATTTGCGAGCAACTGAGGAGGCAAGAAAAAAACAAGAGCCATACAAAGCAAGTGAATTAGATTTTGACTTTGTCAAGGATTACTCTAATCCGAAACATCACCGATTTACAAGTATTAGACCCGGAAAGAAAGTTTCAGATCCAGTAGTAACCGATTTAAAAGCCATTAGATACAGTTCTAATGGAGATTTAAAAGTGAAAACAGATATAAACTCAGATTGGTCAGAACTTCCTATAAGATGTACCTTTATGCCACCAATCGAAGGGTATCCACAGATGAACAGTGAGCCTTTAAAAATTAGAAAGTTGAAGTGGGACCATTTACAAACACTAAAGACAGTAATTCACAAGGACTGCCATGCTTTCTATGATAACCTTCCATATTAATGTATTAACAATAATGACAATATATTAGTTTTTGTATTACTGTGTATTATTTTCTAAAATAAAAATCTTACTACTAAGTACAATAATTAATTTAATTGTAGTAATAATTCCTATCTTACCACATTCTTTGAAAGAAATACCTCCTATCTAAACTATTTAAACTGAAATAGTATAAATATCAAAAATATTGTTATTAATCAATGGCATTTCATGTTTTACATCAACACCTAAAAAATTTTCATAATCAGTTTATTTTTGTAATAGTAATACAGTTTCTTGTTTGTCCTGTAAAATTTGACATTTATCAGATAGGAGGTATTGTCATATCACCGACGAATTACGAAACAATTTTAAGGAAAAGAATTTTTCTGTAGACGGTGTTATTGTATCGTGGGCAGATATACTAAACACTTGGAAGATTGACAAAAATCAGGGAATGGCAAGAAGTCTTTGTAAAATAATACAAAAGCATATACATATATCCAAACAATTTAGAAAAAATGAAATGTAAACTAGCTCTTCAAGTTTTTAGTAAGACAATGGCGGCAGCTACACGGACGGCAGTTGCAACTGGAGAACTAAGAAGCGAAACGGCATTAAATACGGCTGATTTTGTAGAAAAACTAGATACTTTATTTGATGTGTGTAATAGCGTTAGCCCCGTTTCAAAAATCCAAATAGAAAACCAATTTCCCAAAAAAATTATTATTTGTTGCAAATTTTGGAAGAATCTCTTGAATGGGTAAAATCCTTAAAAATAGAACAGAAAGTAAATACAAAAAGCAAAGCAACACAAATCACGAAGAAAAGTAACCAAAATGTGGAAGGAAGCACTAAACCAATCAACAAGAACAGCAAAAACACAAACAGGATAAGTCAACCCTACAGGAAAAAGACCGCTGGTAAACGAAATGCAAATGCTCTAAATATACCAAAGACAAAAGCAAACAAAAATAATTCAAACAACAAGAAACCAAACACGAAAAACAAAACTTATAAGAATCTACCATGTTTGAATGGATTAATACTCTCTGTCAATTCCATTTTGCAACTATCAAAATAGGTTTTAACAGGTGATGAAGCGTAGTCGTATTTATTGACATCTAGGTTAAATCAAGATGCGTTAGAAAATTTATTTTCTGTCATACGGCGTAGAGGTGGCCATGACAAAAACCCCACAACTAGTGCTTTCCGTTCAAATTTAAGATGCATCTTAGCTGGTGCGATTAAGAATCATCCGAAAATTCTAATTGCTTGCCAAATACTGACGCTCCTATAATTTGCAGCGATGACCGCATCTGGAAACCCCTAACTAATGAAAACGGTGAACAGGCGGAAATAAAGTTAAATAAATTAAATACAAATTTCAATATAATTAAATTAGAAAATTGTGCTGTTAGATATACTGCCGGTTATATAATAAAAAAAACACTTGATAAGTTTAAATGCGAAGCTTGCCGCGAACACTTAGTAAAGTCTAGTGAATTTCAACATACTGATGAACTATTAATAAAAAACAAAGCGTTTAAATGTCGAAACGGTGCTGATTTGGGAAACTTGTGTCCTCCTTCTCAACTAGCAACAAACGTCGTTGAAATTTGCCAACACTTATCCTAGAATTAAAAGCATACTCGGCCTAAGACAAACATTAATTACATCAGCCTTTCGAACTACTGAAAGAACATACCCAGATTGGTTGCTAGTATGTTCACTACACAGAAAATTTATTGTTGTATTTACTATTTTATTAAGACTTCGCAAACAAACCCATTGGGAATTAAAAGAGATTCGAAATGCGGTTACTAGAAACAAAAAGAAAAAGCCAAACCAAAAAATAAGAAATTTGCAACACGAATTGGGTACAAAACGTAAACAGTAACATAATTATGTAACTATTGTAATAAATAAATAAGTATTATAATAACATTATGTAGGGGAAAGGGTTGTACCTTGGGACGATTTTACCTTGGGACAGTTGCTCTGGAAATCCAACCACTCTAGCGGTAACTCTCAGAATTACATGTTATATTGGCAACCCTATCCTTTCTTTGCTCATCAAGTTATTTCAGTTTCAGTCATTGTTCGAAGTTTAAGTGTCAGATTATCGTTCTCGTACCTTGAAAGTAAAATTTTGCTGCAACTTCCAGATCGTATACAAACAAGGTAAGCATTATTATTGACATTATCCTATGTAGTACTGTCGCAGCATTATTTAAGCAACCAATCTATGCAAGAAGTTGTTGACACGTAAATTTTTTTAGAGGTTAGAAAATTTATTTTGTGAAAAGTGTGCTTAGTTACACCTTAGGACACTTTTGTGGGACACGTCCCAAGGTGCAACCAACTACTTCATGTGCAATTTCACCAATGTTTGTGCAATGTTTCAGATGGGCTGAAGTGCTACAGAGAAAAAGAGGACAAAACCAGATGCAGAAATTATAGAGGCAGCTGCCAATGATGTTATCACACACAAACGACCTCTACGAGAAGTAGCGAGAGTTTATGGTTAGCCAAAAAAGCACCCTTGGCAGGCACATCAAAAATTACCAGTTGTCTGGTCAAACTAATTTTAAATACAAAGCCAACAATGCGACGCAAAAGGTCTTCACCACTGAGCAAGAAGAACTTCTCTCTTATACTTTAAAGACTGCGCAATGGAACTTTGGCGTGACCATGGACGAACTGAAGAAATTGGCTTTCCAATATGCCGCAGCAAACAACATCAAGTATCCAGAAAAATGGAAAGAACATGAATCCGCAGGGAGACAGTGGTTCCGAACTTGTAATTCATATAAAACCAGAATATCTCTTCAAAAACCGGAGTCTACTAGCCTAGGTCGAATGGCCTCTTTCAACAAACCAAATGATGAAATATTTTTTGGAAAGCTCCGAGAAATCTATGAAAGGTACTTCCTACAACCTCAAAACGTGTGGAACCTTGACGAAACGGGTTGCTCTACAGTTCACAAACCGTCATGTGTTATTGGTGACATAAAGACCAAACAAATTGGAGCAGCTACTTCAGGAGAACGTGGAATCAACGTTACAATGATTGCCAGCGTTAATGCTGTAGGAACATTTATTCCCCCAGCCATATTTCCTCGTGTTCATTACAAGGAACACCTGATTAACAATGCACCACCTGGTACCCTTGGAATGGCAACTTCTAGTGGATGGTCCAATGCGGAACTATTTGTGAAATATCTCAAGCACTTTATATCTCTGGTGGAACCTTCTTGTGGCAATGAAGTGTTGGTCGTTATGGACAATCACGAAAGCCACATTTCATTGGAAACGATAAATTTGGCGAAAGAAAACGGCATCGTTTTCCTGACGTCCCCCCCCCCTCCATACCAGCCATAAGCTGCAGCCATTGGACCGGTCTGTTTTTGGCCCCCTCAAAACCTATTATAACAAAGCTGCCAAGGATTGGATGATCAGCCATCCCGGAAAGCCGATTTCTATTTACGATATCTCATCATTGTTGGGAAAAGCATTCCCTCTGGCATTCACTGCAAATAACATCACCGCGGAATTCAGGGTTAGTGGCATCTGGCCGTTAAATGCAGAAGTGTTCGGAGACGACGAGTTTTTACCTGCTGAAATGACAAACAGACCATACCCTGCAGCAGCAGCAGTTAAAATCCCATTGCCAGATGCACCCGAGGAGAGGCAAAATATCACAGAACAATCAAAAGAGACACTTTCGACAAGTCGAGCATTGGAAACATCTGCAGCTGTGACTCCAGAACAAATTCGTCCATTTCCCAGAGCGCCACCTAGGAATCCTGTGGTAGAGGACGAAACCCTGGGAAGTGTATATTTGCTACCGACACGCCAGAGAAGCAGAGAATTGAAGAGGAAAAGAGTAGAAAAGGCAGTAAGAAAGGTAAGTTATGCACGAAGAAACAAGTTGCTAAAAGAGTTGTGGAATTTTCGTCTTCTTCTGATGAAGAATTACCTGAGCTTGGCGATAGCTCAGGAGGGAGTCGATTCTATTCTAGTTCTGAAGATGAGGATTTCTCTCATTTCTTTACATCTAACGAAGGTCCGCTGAGTTACTCCAAAGGTAGTTGGGTTCTAGTTAAATTTCAAATTGCCGGTAAAACTACAGGAGATGTTTACTACACTGGATTAGTAGTAGAACAAAACAAGACTGAACCAGATGTGACCATAAAATTTCTCAGAAAGCAAGGAAGCCATTTTGTATTCCCCAGCGTTGACGACATTAGCAGTGTTAATCTATGCAGTATAGTGAAAGTATTGCCAACTCCAATAATACGTCGCGGATTTCATTTCTTTAACATTTCATTCCCGCAGGAGCTTAATTTGAAATAAACTGTATTCAATAATTTTATTTATCAATTCCAGCTTTACTTCGTTAAAGTCCATATTTAATGAGTATCTGTATATAAAATACTTAATCACTTTAACAATATCTATTTATTTAAACCTTATACGTATTTCGGCATGTTTACATGCCATTGTCAAAGGTTATATGAAAGTAAACAGTTAGTGTTGTTATAGCAATAGAACTTTTTTACTTATCTTGGTAATCGTCTGCAGATGACTTGATTTCTTATTCCAAAATGTCCAGTAGAGGAGAATTTAACAGATCAATTTGCTCATTCATTAACGGTACAGTTTTTAAATGTTTGTGAATTTCAAAAGCTTCTAATTTACTAATTTACGTTTATCATCACAAAAGTGTAAACATTTTATGGTGTTATTAGATGTCATTGAATGATTTTGTTCTAGTAAGTGTTTAGCGTAATTAGATTTATGTGGGTGTTTGTATTTGTAACAACGTACGTGTTCTTTATACCTAATATCAAAATTTCTAATTGTCTGGCCTATATAAACCGAATTACAATGCGAACAATTTAATTTGTAAATGCCTGATTTTAACAAATCGTCTGTTTTTGATTTTGCATTAAACAAAGTATTTAAGATGTTCCTAGTTGTTTTAAAGCTTACTTTATATTTATTTGTTTTGTTTATAATTTTAGCAATTTTTTCTGATTTCTCACCAAAATATGGGATCGAAGCATATTTAATTGTATCGAACGAAGTTAGGATATTCGGATAAATTTTTTGAATGGCTAATTTATAATCTTTTTCTTTAATTAATGTATCAATAAGTTTAGTATTATAACCATTACTGTATGCAATTTGTTTAATAATTGAAATTTCTCTATTATAATTAATTTCATCTAAAGGGACCGTCAAAGCCCTATGTATCAGGGACCTGTATGCTGCTAATTTATGTGTTTTATGGTGACAAGAATCGTGTGGTATTGTAATGTATGTTTGTGTAGGTTTTCTATAAATAAATTTGAGTACTCAGTTTATAGAAAACCTACACAAACCAACTATGAGAGAAACAATGACTGCCACATTCGCCGATGACACGGCACTGCTGGCCTCTCATTCCGACCCGGAAATGGCAACCCATAATCTCCAAAGGCACCTAAACTTAATAGAACTGTGGTTTAAAAAGTGGCGCCTTAAAATTAATGAGACAAAATCGACCCATGTAACTTTTGCCACAAGAAGAGAAACCTGCCCACCTGTATCAATTAATAACCAACAGATTCCTGCTGCTGAAAGTGCCAAATACTTAGGGATTCATCTGGATAGAAGACTTACTTGTAAAAAGCACATATGGACAAAACGAAAACAGATAGGTGAAATAATTCGCAAAACGTACTGGCTCACAGGACGTAAATCCCAATTACTATTAGATAATAAACTATTGTTATACAAAGCCATCATCAAACCCGTCTGGTCCTACGGTATACAGCTATGGGGGACCACAAGTAATTCCAATATAGATACATAAGAAGATTTCAAGCCAAAACATTAAGATTGATTGTTAACGCACCGTGGTACGTGCCGAATGAGGTCATACGCCATGATCTCAAAATTCCCACAACTAACAAAGAAATACAAAGATGCAGCATCCGCTATCATGATCGTCTTAACGTTCACCCAAATACATTAGTAGAGCGCCTACTTGAAAGTGAAGACGAGGAACCTAGACTTAAGAGATTCAAGCCGTCAGAACTACCAAATCGTTTTGAATGACTCCGCGAGTGTAGTGTTATAGCTATAAACAGTCAAATTAGTTAAGTGATAAGAAAATTGTTAATGGACTATTTCCAACACGTTATGTATCCATATTATTAATTAAGTAATAATGTCAAAACATTTACTAATTGTCCACTGTTGACAGATTGTAAAGTTATTTATAATAAAAATAAAAAAAAAATAACGGACAAAAATTAATTTGATCATATTTATTAAAAAATCGCGTGATGTCATAACTCATAAACAAGTGAACAAAAAATTTTTGTTTGTTTGTTTGCATATGGATAAAAATTTCATGGGCAACTTTTATTCGAAACATTTTTTTCTAAAATGAATACTAACGACAGGAAACCGGTGTCTACATACTTTTAACGTGCTCTGTATTATAATAATATTTAAAAAAATGTTTCTTAGTTTTTTATGTGTGTTATAGAGCACTAAAAGTACCGAAAGTACCGAAATACATAATTTTGTGTGTACATGCAAAGCTGAGCTTTCCGGAACTTGTAAACATATTGCTGCAACTTTATTGCACTGTGCCATTGTATAAATTTTTGTACACAAGTGGCATATCAGCGCCCAGTGTGATTAAGGACTGATATGTTAAGAAATTTTATTTTGTACTTGGTTTCTGCTCTTTTGTGTTTGTTTTAGGGACAGTATTAATTCTTTAGAAATACTGTCTTCAACGGATGTTGAATGTTACTGGACAAAAACAAAAGACGATGTAAAAAACAACTATTTGCCAACTCCTGTTGATTCCTTCGAGTTGATTCCTTCTCTACTAAATAGATGAGGAAGAAAAGAAAAAGCGTTCGTTTGCTTTCTGATAAAGAAAGTAAACTGTGTTTAAATAAATTAATTAAAATCACACCTACATCAAGTTTGAGTAAGCACATGTAAGTAATTTTATTATAAGTAGACTTTATTAGAGTGGAATGTAATGTAAATTCTTTAGTATCGAACGAAGCAGCGGTAAAGAAGTAGTGGCACCTAATAATGTAACTTCACCAGAAATACGTGACCATGTGAAGTCTGTTTTGAGAAATGCAGCATCATCAACATTTTTAGTGAAGCTTTCTGAACAGCTAGATGATTTTAATTTAGAAAATTGTTGTGCAAATCTCTTATTACTTATCACCAGTATCAATATTGAGGAAGTTATATTATTTAAACAGTATTCTGATGCATGGAAAGATGCCAGGAAATTGCGTATAACGGCTAAGGTTTTTAATTCTATATATTTTGTAGCTATTCACATATATTACTATTCTTTCGTCCAAAATAATTTACAAATAAGTATGTTCGACATGGAATATTAAATGAGGAAAACGCACTACTTGCCTACAAAGAAACTACCATCTGTGAAGTAAAAAATGATTATGGATTAATAGTGTGCGAAACTTTCCCATGGCTAGGATTTTCACGTGATGCCATTGTACTAGAGGACGGTAATCCAATGAAGCTGGTAGAAATAAAATGCCCATACTCAGATTAGCAAACATTATTGTATAAATTTCGTTTGCTTAATTTACTTAATTACTTTCTAGGATTAGAACAGGATGTTCATACCTTTTTTAATTCATGTAAGTACATTACCAGGAATGAAGAAGGTTTTCAGTTAAAAAAGAAACATACTTATTATGTCCAAATTCAGCTAGGATTGGCTATATTAAATATTCCTGTGTGTGATTTAATACTTTATTGTTCAAAATTAAATGCTTTTGTAAAGATAGAGGTTTAATTTAATGAAAAATTTGCTGAAAAACTAATATGTACCATTTCTAATAAATATTTTTCTAATATGTTACTATGTTACATATTATATGTAATAAGTGAATAAAATTGTTTTAACTTTATATTAAGAATTTGTCATCAGCCAATATAGGAGTCTGTAAATTTACCTATGCACAACACACTAAGAAAATATCATCTGCATGCCTAATGAATCTCCATGGTAATGGTGTATTAAGAATTTCAAAGGTTCTTATGCGTTGGTTTACTCGTTCAACATGAACTCTTGCTCTGACAATTTTTATATATATTTTTTTTATTCGCCTGCAGTAAATTGAGCTTTCTTCCTTAAATAGGAAGGTCTTAAAATTTTAAAAAAATTAAAAAACCTTTATCTGCCATCACACTGTCTATATGTGATTCTACTTTATTTATGAGTCCACTGTTCTCAAAAATGGATTTCTCCGAACTCCGTCCTCCATGGCATGTAGAAAGAAAAGTTATTAAACCACCAGGGCTTACTCCTGTCATAATTTTCAATGTATTTCTGCCTTTATACAGGGTGGGCAACTAAGAATGGGCGCCGGCCATATCTCAGAAACCAATCATCGCACAGGTTTAGGAAAAAAAATACCTTGAGTAAAGTGACCCTGAAAAATTGCTGGAAAATATTTTCGAGTTTAAATTTGGCCACTAGGGGGCGTAACAGCCATGACCAAATAGAAAATTAGGGTTTTCCCGTATTTTGCTCAATTAAGTGGCATTGAAAATACATGCATCGTAATTCAGGGACAATTTCGAATCTTAATATTTACAATTTTTGTTCTATCTTTAAAAATAAAGTGGGGGGGGGGGGGGATGCCAAAATATATTTTTTTTAAATGTCGTTTACTCCGATTAGCCTTAAGAGCACGCCGTCGTGGCACCTTTTTGTTTTTGGCGCTAGAGGCGCTAGTCATTCTAAATTTGAATTTAATTACTGATGGTTCTATTAAACATACACAGGTAGCATCACATGCGTTCTGTTGACGTGCATATATTTTTCTTTACAGGACTGTACTAGCAGAATTATTGATTTCTCGCATAAAATTAATTCTCAGCATTACTTGCTCGTGGGTTTGTGTGCAACTGATCTCTTATTTATGTGCGAAATTTGTTAAAAGTTTTAAATTAACGCGCCAAATGCCTATCGCCGTAGCGCCATCCGTGCTGATTCCTATGAACTTTTGCTCAAAAACATGGCTGACGTTACTCGCATCGAATTTTTAAATTTACTCAGCTGGCACATAGTTTAAATAATTGACAAAAATTTTAAATTGGTGTACCTATTATAACAGTATCTAGATGATCAGCGTAAATACAAATGAAGAATAGTGTTAAATTTATAGTTTTATGTTTGCTAAGAAAAGTAAGTTTTTTACCTTGTTTGCATGTTTCACAAGAAAATAATTATCTGAGCATCTAAGTTACTTTATTAAGTAACGTCTATTAACTTGTTTCATTTCGTTTTCTTTTTAATTAAGTCGCTGAGTATATATAAAAATGCCTATATGAGGTCTATATTAGCGCCGCCTGTGTCGTGTGCCTCGGCGCGGCGCGATCTTAAACATTAAAAAAGAACTATTTAAGAAGGCAAAAACCCTAGAGACAAAACAAACAGATAATGTCAATATGAAAAACCAACCGAAAAAAATGTAAAATAATGTATATTGTTTTGTTAATGATTTAATATATATTTTTTTACTGTAAATATACCTTTCTCTTTTAAATTTATAGTTATATCCATTTACAATGTAATAATTATTACGATTAATTAGCATAGATCTAAGATGGGAAAGCTCAGACTTGTTACAAAAATTACTTCGTAAATATGTATATAAAAATAAAGTTTAGGGGCTTATGCTTCGGACTGACAAACGGCAACCCTCAATACATTATGTGACTAGGGAAATTTAGGTTCAAAATCTAGGGAGATACTAAAATTCTATCTGGCAACGCTGAGTTGGATGACAAAGTTTAATGTTCTGTGATGACAAGCCGCTTACCAAGTTGTTCATTTTGTCGTTATTTTGTTTTTGTGTTGCCATATCTAACTTCGATTTGAATCAACACATTTAATTAATTTGGTAAGTAAGTTAAAAATCTTGCCTGCGTGATCTAGCAATTTTCCAGCAATAAATCCACCTCAATAAAGTCGTGGGCATAATATCCTTATTAAACATATAGTCCTTATTATGTTTATTATTTAGAATATCCCGGCAATACTAGACATGCAGGTAGGTAAGAAGACAAGAAAATGTGTGGCATCGAGAAGTTCGTTTTTCCGTAACCCGGGGACGGCGCGGCGGGGCGAATTAAAACTCTTATCCAAGCAACTTTTTATTTGGAATATTTCAGCAATATTACACATACAGGTGGCTACCAATACAAGAAAACTTTTGGCAAAGACAAATTCGTTTTTCCGTGACCTGGGGGCGGTGGAACGAATTAAAAATAATTTTAATAACATTGTCCCAGCGATTTTTTTTATTATTTGGACTATTTCAACAATATTACACACGCAGGTGGCTACCAAAACAAGAAAACTTTTGGCTATAACAAATTCGTTTTTCCGTGACCCGGGGCGGGTGTGGAGCGAAATAAAACTAATTTTAATAACATCGTTTCAGCAATTTTTTTTACAATTTGGATTATTACAACATTATAACAGGCAGGTGGATAACAAGACAAGAAAACGATTGGCAGCGAGAAATTCGTTTTTCCGTGACCCCGGGGCCGTGGAGAGAATTAAAACAGTCTTAATTCGCTCCACCGCCCTCGGGTCACGGGAAAACGAATGTCTTGCTACCAGTTGTTTTCTTTTCTTGTTAACCACCTGCGTGTGTAATATTGTTGGAATATTCCAAATAATAAAAAAAATTACTAGGATGATGTTATTAAAATTACAGTTTTAATTCACACTACCGCCCCCGGGTTACGGAAAAACAAATTTCTTCCTGCTAATAGTTTTCTTGTCTTGTTAGCCACCTCCATGTGTAATATTGCTGGAATATTCTAAGTAATAAAAAAAGTTGCTGCGACAAAGTTAGAAAAATAACAGTTTTCGCTCCACCGCCTCCGGGTTCCGGAAAAGCGAATTTCTTGGTGCCACACGTTTTCTTTTCTTTACTAACTGCATGTCAAATATTGCTGGGTAATTAATAACAACTGTATAATATACAATAGGGATACCAGGACTTTATTTAAGTGAATTTATTGTTAGATAATTGCTAGGGTAACAGGACTAAATATTTTAGTATTTTAAAATGATATTTATTTTATTTTAGTAAATACATTTTATAATAATGGCTGTTGTACCGTGCCCGCGAACATGGGTATTACCATTCCCACCTGGAATGTATCCACGTTTAGAAATGCTTCATCATGAGACTCAAAGGACATTTTTTTTCTCATATACTTCCAGGAGTAGTAGTACGGGAAGTAAAACCAATAAATCGAAAACAACCTCCACGTTGTTCCTGGCAAGTGTACTGTCAACTCTAAAATAATATAAAGAATGGATTATCTGATTATATATCTAGAATAGTCAATGAATATAAGTGTGTGAACAGTTCAATCGGTAAATTGAATTTTTATGATTCAAACAACTTTTCAGTTATATATGATATCGATTGCAATTGCAATACTATGGATTTTTAATATGATCAAGACGAAATCATTACTGATGGATGTGGGATAACCTTACTTATTTTACTTGTGTATGTACAGCTGGAGAATCAATATAGTTTACACTTTAGTTTTTCTAGTGCAAGTTCATAAAAGTCAGTAGCTTAGCAATAAATTTAGTTTGACAGGTGTCAAGTGTCATAAATTTTAAAAAGTACTGAAGTCACTTAAAATTCCTTGAAATTATTTAAACGATGAATAAAACAGAAGAATTCATGCAGGATTGGAGGACGGAAGGTCATTTAGTAATTTTGTTTGTATAATAAATTAAAGTGCTTTGAAAATAATTTTATATTGCAGTTGATGATGTGACGCTACTGATAAATTGACAGCAAAAACCAAATTACAATAGGCAAAAATTTAAAAAAACGGTAACTGTAGTTATAAAAATGTAAACTATATTGATTCCCCAGCTGTACATATTGTTTTTGACTTAAATAAAACAATATTTGAACTTAGTGTATTCTTATATCCTTATAATTACATATGTATATAAGTATTGTAAGCAGCAGTGATAAGTAGCAATAATTATTCTTTTAAATAATTTGACCTGAAGATGGGGTATAAAAAATGAACCCCGAAACCACCTGAAACTAGTCACTAATAATAAAATACAAGAATTGTGAGAAATTTTGACTATTAAATCATATTCAAATTATTCTTTTATTTTATTTTTAATTATGACCAATAGAAAGAGTGGATACATTCCCTTTTTTTATAAATTCCTTCAATAAACAAACTGCCAATTTTATGATCTCCAGTTATTTCCTTATCTGCATAAATTTTTATATATCCATCTTGAATAAATGGAATCACGGGGGTGAAGGCAAGATATGTAGACTAATATATTAATAATATTAGTCTACATATCTTGGGTGAAGGTTTGTGCTACGCTCGCGCAACACAAAAGTTTGTATGGCGCAACACAAAAGTTTGCAGGGCGCAACACAAAAGTTTGCTGGGCACATCAGGGAGGTGCGGGACAGTGCAGGGTAGCCCGCGGTAGATTTAAATTTGGCCAATTACAGCAGATTTAGTTCTGCCACTTCGTTCCTTTTCGAGTGCTTTCGCGTTCTTCCACGTAACTGCATGTATAATTTCCTTTAACATGTGGTCGGTAAATTGCAGGTTATGTTTCGTTTCGCAGTGTTTATAAAACGTTCACAAAAAGATAAGTTGAGATAAGTATTATCATAAAATAGATGTTACGCTTGTGCAAAATTCTACTTAGATTACATTTTGATGTGCTTCCTGTAACTGCAAAGATAAGTATTGAGTGAAATAGATGTCTATGCCTTTTTAAAATTATTTTATTATTTTCAGGATTGCAGTTTTAAATTCATCAGGTCGTCCACGTCCAGTTCCCGAGTTTCTTTTTTTAGGAAAGGGTTCTTGCCTTTGGTTTTTGCCTATTCAATAGTTACTTTCTTATATTAATTAATTATGGATGTTGTTGGGCGTAAAAAGTATTGTTGTAAATATCCAGATTGCAACAATTGGTATTACATACGTACTTCAAAAAGTTACGTAAACAAACACTTTTACAACTTTCCAAGGAACGCCTACTACCATCAGCTGTGGAAAATTGTATGTAAAATAGACGTTAATGTAAATAAATGGGTGATTTGTGAGGATCATTTTGAGGAAAAACATTTTGTGAATGCGAGAAGGGAACGTTTAAAAGTAAATGCGGTCCCTATACAATTTTATCAAAATGACGAAGAAGTAGTTTCTGAGGCTAGCAATGTAACAGAATCTGAAATCGTTGCTGATCCAGAAGTAACTTTGTTCGAGGAAGAAATTACGTCTTGTGCTTGTTTATTAAATGCTTCAACTTAACTGCGCGATGTGCTTGTTTTCTAACAAGTACCTCCTCTCATTCACAAAATGAAGTAATAAGCAACTTTGATCAAGATCACAATTATTATTTGAATGATGTTAATGAAGTATCTTGCAATTTTAAACGGTTTGCTTTTTTAAACGAAGGTGAGAGTGGAATTTTAGCCAAGATTGGAACTTCAAAAAAAGATTTAACACCTAAAAAGAATATTATGTACGCTGCGCATAGAAATGTTTGTGCGAAATTAAGTAAACTTCGTGCTACTTTAAAGAACCAAAGAAAAAAAAAACACTCTTAAAAAACTATACGAAACTGATAAATTTCAGCTAATTGATGAAAAGTTAAATGCAGTATCAAAAGAGTTTATTAATTCTCAATTAAAGAATGCTGGTAAAGAACCCAGTGCACGTAGATGGACTGAACAGGATAAGGCATTTGCTTTATCTGTTTTCAAAAGAAGTCCACGACTGTACAAGTACTTACAGGCATATTTTTTGTTACCTTCTGTGAGAACTTTGAAAGATATTTTGGCAAAAATTCCATTTGAAACTGGAGTTAACTCAGCTATTATGGATCACTTACGACAGCAAGTAGTGGAAATGCATACCGCAGATCGTTACTGTGCGTTGCTTTTTGATGAAATTTCTTTGTGCAAAGGGTTTCATTATGAACATCATAAACAAATAATTAGTGGTTATGAGGATTTAGGCTCTTTGGGAAGGTCAAATAAAGCAGCTAATCATGCTCTTGTTTTTATGATCAAAGGAATTAGAAAACAGTGGAAACAAGTTGTTGCTTATTATTTCACATCTCACACTGTTGCAACGTTCAATCTAAAATTCCTTATTAATGAAATAATTAAGAAGCTTCAAGAAGTCGGTTTAAATGTAATAGTGACAGTTTGCGATCAAGGTCCTATTAATCAGTCGGCCATATCTCAGTCATGTGCTGAAAGGCACCCTCGACAAAGCCCTTATTATTTCTTTATTAATGAAAAAACAATTGTTACGATTTTTGATGTACCGCATTTATTGAAGAACACGCAGAACACATTATTGAGATGCAGAATTCAATTTGAAGCTCACAAATCTGCTAAATTTTAATACATCGAATCTGTTTTTAAATTTGACCAGCAAAAATTATTTAAATCGCTAACCTAAATTAAACAAAGAGCATTTCAATTTCACAGATTCTTATGTAAAGATGAAAGTAAAGTTTGCTGCTACTCAGTTAAGCAGCTCTATGGCTAGTGCCATAGAGACGTTTGCTACTTTTGCAGTATTGCCTTCCGATTCTATTTTTACTGCAGAATTTGTTCAAAAAATTGACAATTTATTTGACTCTTTGAATGGTTCGCGCATTAAGCCCCTTGATTCAAAGCCTTTTAGATGTGCTTTGACATCAAATTCACCACATTTGAAACTTTGGTCAGAATTATAAATAGAACTGAATCAGTGGAAATTATTTGACCTAACAACTGGCATTAGTGTGTATTCTGTACAGCAATGTTAAAAAATAGCGGGGCGCTAAAACTTAGCGGCCCGCTAATAGATTTTGGTATTCTGTTGGACACTTTTTTAAGGGAGGCCCGTTAATATTAACAGAATTCTGTTAAATATTAGCGGGAGCAAAATAGTAGAAGTTAAATTATATTAGAGCGAACGTTATAATTTCTAACCTATTTGTTATAATAATACCATATTGAAGTGTTGCTTTTCTATATTATGGCAATATTTGTAATGGGTGAAATTTTAGATGAAATGTTAGATGAGGAAATCAATTTTCGACGCACGTAAGTCCTATCATATTTTGTCCAGATTATTTTATTTATCAATCATTATTTAGTCATGAATTATTATTAACAAGACGAAATCTAAGAGATTCCAGTAATCCATTTGAACTTCCCAATTTTGCCTTTTTGAAGCTATTTAGATTAAGCAAAGAATGTGTAACTGATTTAATGCACTCCTTAGAGCAGTTTATGCCTGAACCCCAAAGAAGTACCGGCATCCCTAAGCATATAAAAATCTTAACAGCATTGCATTTATTCGGCCATGGTAGTTACCAGCTAGATGTTGGACATGGTTTCACGTTTGCTCTCAGTCAACCATCTGTGAGTCGCTGTATATCACAAATATCTAATATTATTACAGAGCATTTACTTAATGTATGGGTGAAATATCCTGTTTCTGCAGAACGTAAAAACTTAATCAAAGAGAGATTTTAGCGATTCTATGAATTTCCAAACATAGTTGGATGCATTGATTGTACCCATATAAAAATAATAGCTCCACCCGGTGACCATCCGATATACCCTGCTGCAGTATATTATTGTAGAAAAATGTACTACAGCATTAACACTCAAACACTGTTCACGATTCCGCTATATGGATGTCATCTAATGTAAAGGTACATTTGCAAGAAAGCTATATAGATGGTGACGATCAAAGTTACCTTTTAGGTGATATTGGTTATCCATTAGAACCATGGTTATTGGTTCCTGTTGAAGGTGCACGAGACAACACACCTGAAGCAAGATATAACATTGCTCTTTCGTCTGTAAGAGCTTGCGTAGAGCATACTAATGGATTACTGAAATAAAAATTTCGGTGCACCTTTGGTCACAGAGCCCTTAATTATGACCCCATACGTGCTGCAAAAACCATTTATTCTTGTGCTGTATTACACAATATGGCATTGTTTTATAGAGTGGACATGCCCAATGATGAAGCAGAAATTGAAGAGCATAATAATAATCGTCGTGAACATGCAAACAATAATAATCAACTAGTTATCGAGTACGACTGGTTTCAGCATGGTACTAATAGACGACGGAACGTTATTGAAGAACATTTTACTCAATAATTAAATTATTCTGTTTGATACTTAAATAAAACCCAAATGATAATTCCCTTGTTAAAATTTATTTGGGCGAATTGTCGGTCTACAGGGTGGTTCAAATTTCAAACTTTTGAAATTGAAATAGCAAACTCTTATTTTTTCACGTGTTCTATCAATTTCCAAAGTATGAAAGGTACAATTTGGACCACCCTGTATATTGTAATAACTTCTTGCAATAAAACTAATTTAAATTACACAACTTTAATTCTTAAAACATAGGTACAAAAAGAAATTTAAATGGAAAGGATAAAACTTTAAACAACTCGATTCGATTTTATAGAATCTGCTAGGTGTCTAATAGCAGCAGCAATATTTTTATTGGATTTTACCAATTTTTCAATTCCTTCGTTTCTTTTAGCAGCCAATACGGCAGCTGCACTTACACGGCGTCGTTTTGTCCTGTTTTTAGCATCACTATTTAGAGGGGTGGGTCTTCCTAAGGGGAGCTGTTCTACAATATTCACTGTAGGTGTCGAGCTTCCAGTAGAATTTTTGTTCACTCGAAGACCTGTCACTTGGGTTTCAGGAATTAAATTTGGGTAACTCCTACACCCTACAGCATCACTTGTAGTAGTCCCGTCTGTCGATGGATCAACGATAAGTGGATCATATGCCATCTGAAATAATTGGGTTAATGTTTTGGCCCATATTAAATTAAAATAACCTACCTGTTCTTCATTGAAATCTGTAGCATAAGCTGCCACATCTAGCGGAATTACTTCCTGTACAAGTGTAATATTTAACCCTATGCCTGCTTCTGGAAGTTCCATGCCCACTATTACAACATTCGAAAGGATTGCCAAAAGTCGTTCCTCTATGTCACTTAAATCTTTTTTTTATGGGCCTCCTCCTGTTCCTGTTATGTTGTACTGAATTTCCCTTGCTTTTTTCTTCGTGTTGGTTTTCCATTCCGAAACCACCTGTTCAATAATCAATTTGGTACAAGTATCTTATAATTTATAAACATGCTAAGAATTATATCCTTGCCTCTTTCCACTGTTTCACGGTTTTTTGTGGGCCAACGTCGCCGGTATTCAATTTTTCAGCCAACAGCTTCCAATGGTTTTCAATTTCTGGTAATTCATGCAGGGATACCTTATCGCCTCGTGCTATATTTTTATGATCTTCTAAGAAACTTATCATAACTTCAAACTGTTTCTTTGTTGTCCGGGGACATCGTTTTCGTTTCTCACCAACGGCTGCCATCGCTGACATTTTTGAGGTTAGAATGTTAAATAGAAACACGTGAAATACACCGACACAAACTGTTGTCCGCTTACACTAGGAAAATTTGTTTACCATGTAACTAACTTCAGGCCGTACGGTAGCGATTCTGTTAAAAAGTAATATTTAAGCGGGACGTTAAAAATTAGTGTTACAGAATAATAAAAAATTAGACCACCGCTAAAATATATTAAGGGAAACCGCTAAAACTTAACTTTTAACAGATTTGTTACAGAATACACGCTATGGTGTGTTGAATGTGATTAGCGATTTTGAGATTTCTCTTTCGCTCTGTAAGTTTGTTGCGGAAGGGGAGGATGAGTTATGCCACGGTTTTCTATGGCTACTCAAATTTTCCTACGGGTACTTTTCTGAAAAGAGTTCTGCTTCCCTTTTTTAAATATTATTTAAAAACTTTTAGAATTTGAATTCAGACATTTTCATATTTTAATATAAGTTTAAAATGGTCTATTCTTTATAAACATTTTTGAATGTGCTGTGTTGAATTCGATAAGCCGCAAAAATGCCTGAACATTGGAAGGCATGATTTTTGCAATTGGAATTTGTTCATCTTCCTGAGTTTTCATTATTTTTTACGCTTATGATAGGTTTGTTCCCCCCCCCCCCTTCTTCAGTAGTTACTAATTCTAGCTTTGTATGAAAACTCGGAAGAATGCACATTTCCGATTATCGAGTTTAGCTTATACAGTATTAAAGGATTAATTACTTAAATAATCAATTTTTGTCAATAGATTTGCCGTGAACTATTTCATGTTAAGCAACATAGTAGAATTTTATTACTATATAGGTATTTTTCTATCGTGTTAAATTAAATCAATTTTGGTACGCTGCATCTGTCAATGTGGCCATTTAAAGTCAGATTATTGCATTAATATTCAAACAGTTCTTTTAAACTAGATTAATCCTTTAAATCCTGTATAATAATTATTGTTTACTAATCATGTTTATGGCGCTGTGTTTCCGCTGGCGAGACATTAGTGCACCTTTCTTAATTGTTAACTGTTGCTTTAGAAGAAACATATCGGAGGCACAACATTACATCATAAAGCAAGAAATGATATTTTTGTCTTGGAAGAAAAATGCATTACTTACTTTTGATTGATGTGGTTACATCTTGTTAAAAAAATGACACACCATAAAATTTTTGGACTTTTGTTTCATCTGGAGTGACAGGGGGGGGGGATGAAAATGTTTTGCAGCTATATATTATGTACTTCTATTTTATAATATTCTATTTGAGAAGTATTTTTCTTTCAGTTCTTTGAAAGGTGTTTTTTTTAAATAGTTTCCGGATATTTCTTGCGCAGTTTTGTCTCGCATTTTAACATTCAGCCGTATTATTACTGGTTTCACATTACTTTTTTTAGATAGGTAAAATATTTATTTTTTTTCGAATGTTAAATGCGTAATACTGTTTTTTACTTTACCATTTCGTGTTCGTCGAGGTCGTATTTTATTCGTCTGAACGTAGTGTAGTTATGAGTGGTGTAACAAATTTGATATACTTTTGTTTGTTATGGTAAGTATTAATTGAATATTACATTTTATAATTGGTGAGTACTATTCCATACCCATTTGTTGAACGATTTTTTAAAATTTATTGTTTAGATTAAGTACTTATTAATACTTATTTTTTTAAATTGTCACATTAGGTGAGTAATTAATACCAATTTCTTTTCAAAATGATAGTTTAGATGCTTAAATACTGATTTTTTTTACTTTACTGTTTTAGGTGGGTAAGCTAATACTAATTTTCTAAAATATGTTACTTACGTAATACTTTTTATTTACTACTTTACCATTTTTTGTTCGTCACGGTCGTATTTTATTCGTTTGGCGTTAGTGTAGTTATGACTTATGAGTGGTGTTACAGGCTGTTAACAAATACAAAATATTTTTGTTTTTATGGTAAGTATTAATTGAATATTACATTTTATAATTGGTGAGTACTATTCCATACCCATTTGTTGAACGATTTTTTAAAATTTATTATTTAGGTTAAATACTTTATCAATACTGATTTTTTTTCAGATTAGGTAACTACTTAATACTGATTTCTTTTCAAATTGGTACTTTGGGTGTTAATACTGATTTTTTTACATTACTATTTTAGGTGGGTAAGTTAATGCTAATTTTCTAAAAGATGTTAGTTACGCAATATTGTTTTTTTACTTATTTAGGTTAAGTACTTATTAATACTGTAGGTATTTTTTTTCCTAAACCTGTGCGATGATTGGTTTCTGAGATATGGCCGGCGCCCATTCTTAGTTGCCCACCCTGTACATTCAGTAAGTCCTCACTCGGCAGCATATGCACTTGGGTTTTTCGATTGGTGTTTCCATACAATCAAGAACTATCCTTACGTTCATAAAGTCTTTAAGACACGAAGGCAAATTTTTACTACATTCTTCTGTGGTGGGCCATGTAATCCAATCTCTTAAAATATTAGCTAAACATTGAATATATTCATCAAATATTATTCCACATAAGGCTGGAGACACTTTGAAAAAGAACGAAAGAACTTTAAATGTTAAACCCAATTTTAATTTCATAAATACTAATAATATGCGGCTTTTCATATCCAGTTTATAATTACGCTTTTTGGCAGCATAAAACTGAAAAATCATTTCTTGCAATGTATTAAGTAACTGTAATGTAATCTATTCCTGTTAAAAATTTTAACACACAATTCGATTCAATTGTTCTTGCAAAGCTCATTTCAAAATCTCCACTTGTAATTTGAGTTTGCTGATCACATTTTATTATTTGCAGATTGGTGGCTTGAGATAGATTAATTAATCCATCTACTGCATTTTGTTCTTTTACACTAAGATCTTCCCAAAACATTTGATTTTTTTCTAACGGTTGTTCAACTGCTTCGTAATGCTAAAGGTGGTTGACCTACAACACTATCTTCTTCAGTACCCTGATTTTCGCGCATAATTTGTCGTCTCTGTATTCTTTCATAATATTTTTTATCAGTTTCCATTTCTCTCTGTTTTAAAGATTTAGATGGCAAATTGAGTGATGGAACTGTAGTTATTTTTAATTTGACGGTACATTTCCTACAAAATAGTTATAATGTATAATAAATATCTAGGCATTCACTTTTAAGCAAGCAATTTGGCAACTACATACCTTTTTCAACATAATAATAATAATGTTTATTGCCATAAAAAAATTCGTTAGAACATCGACATTGTCAACATAGGGGTAGATACATAGAAACAGAAACAACATACAAGTACAACTAAAATTACATTTTAGAAGACAAAGAATTCATTTACACAATAAAAAACATTGCTGACTAGAAACTTTTTCAATGAATTTTTAAATATATTAAGACTAGGCGAGTTTCTGATATCCAGAGGAACCGCGTTGTAGATTTTAATACAGTTGTAGTAAGGACTTTTTTTATATAAAGCAGTGTGATGTTGGGGTATTCTCAAGTTAGATCCTCCTCTAGTATTCATAACACTGTAGATCTGATTATTTGTAACAAAATCAGAAACATTTTTTCTAGCGTAAACCGCCGCTGTATATATCGATGGTCAAATTCTAACATGTCGTAAGCCACAATATTTACGAGTTTGCGTTTAAATCATTTTCGAACTACTAGAGCCGCTCCTGAACTAATTCTAAAAGGTCGGAAAGCTGAGACCAATAGATATGCTTCATTTTTAAACATAGGCAAACATCGTATAATCATTTGGCTGGTTTACTAAATACGCAAATAATCGGATCCCACATAACCTCCATGTTACGCTATACAAGTGCAGTGGTGTGTTTAGGTTACCGGTGAAGCTTTGTTAAATTAAGTGTAAAAAGGTGAGTATTTGTTGTAATAATTGTTTATTTATGTTTCAATGTGCTTATAGTCTGTCTACTCTTATTATTATTAACTGGAAAAGCATTAGAAATTGAAAATTAATTGCTATTTGTTTATTTTTGTTTATACGTCATTTTAGAACTGCCTTCTTGAAGTTGATTAGTGATTATACGACTATTTCGAATTATCGTGATGTGTTAGAACTTACAAAAAATAATGTTCTCTTTGATACAAATTATTGAAGATAAAAAAAAATTGTGGTTCCAATGTGTTTTATCTGCATGTCATTTTGTTGGAATAAAAAATGAGTCTGCATATTAGTAGTTGTCCCCAAGGCATAGGTTTACTTTTATTTTGTAGCCAGTACAAAATTATTAACAAACTGCGCTGATATTAATAATGTTGTTTTTGCCCTACAATAGATGGGAAGCAGAAGTAAAAAAATTGTGGAGCTTTGCTTGCAAAACTTAAACAGTAATGTAGTATACAACTGCGAAATTGGTAATAATGCGTTTCTTAGACCTATCGGAGAACAATTAGAACATAATGCAAATTACAACAAAGAAGCGGAGAACGTTGTTGTTTCTACCAATAATTTAGAAGATAAAGATGTTATGGGCACTTTGGGACCAGGTAATTCAGAGATTTTTTTTGTGATTTTTGTTAATGCGCCTGTTATTTTTAGTGATCGAAATCGTTGCGTCTAATGATGAGACACCTATGACTAATAACTATGAGACACTTCTTCCTCTGGAAAAGGATACGTTTGCTTTAAACGACAACTTTAAATACGTTACTACCGCAATAAATGAAGATTCACATCAAACAATTGAAGGTTAGATATTAATATTATTAGAGGCATCAATATTACTGTGATTTTATTGAAATACTTTAAATAATTTAAAATACTTACTTTAATTATTTAGTGTGTATAAGCGATACATAGTTGAACACACTTTTATTTCAGAACTAATAGAAAATAACATCTTTGTTTCTGAAGCTATCGATTTTGAAAATAACTATCCAACAAACAATAATGATACTGATAAATACAACTCTGATAACGACATTGATGACCCCGACTACCAACCTGAAGAGACTGAACTTTTAGAAACCGGAGAAGTTACTACCAACGAAAATCGACCATTACCTGACATAGATGATAAATCTGAAAAGAACGAATCTTCAAAACGAGTACGGAGAAAGATACCTAAACCTGAAGAGTGGCAAAAAAATAAAAGCAAGAAACTTCGTATGTTGGGAGAGGATTACCTAGGATACACAAAAAAAGATGGATCTGTGAAACAAGATATTCTAAGACCTGCCCGAAAAATAAAGGATGGTTGTGTAAATGGAGCATTTTGTAAAAAGTCGTCGAAAAGAAATTGTGGTTTATTTACGCCAAGAACTATTTGAGTTATTTTGGAATACTTCTTGGTCACAGAAAAAAGTGTATGTATTAGCCTTGGTTCTTTATCAACCAAAAAAGAGATGCTATGTTCAAGGTCCATCTAGAAGAAACGGTTCATTTTTGTATCACTTGAGGTTGGATAATACAAATCTCCAGGTTTGTAAGAAAATGTTCTTATCACCAATAGGTTTAAAAGAAAAGATGGTACATAACTGGGTCCTTAAAAGTCTAAAACATGGTCTTACAAACAGAACAGAAACTGACAACGAAAACAAGACTCTAAAACGAAGCAGCTCTAATTTTTTTCAACAATGTGTTGAGCAGAACAATTTTCTAAAAGATTTATTTGACCTCCTGCCGAAAGCAGAATCTCACTACTGCCGCAAGGATTCACAAAAACAGTACCTTGAACAGTTTTCGAACAAAACAAGAAATCTATGATCTATATAAAAGCCATTGTGAAACTGAAGGAAAAACAGCAGTTTCTATTACTTCTTTTATTAAAGTATTTGACAGTCTTAATCTAGCACTGCAGACACCAAAAAAGGATCAGTGACGCGTGCCTTTAGTACAAAGCCAAACAACTGAGTGAAGAAGACTATCAGAATCATTTAAAAACAAGAACCGAGCTCAAGAAGAAAAGAAGAAAGATAAAGAAGAAGGAATTAATGGAAAGCACTATATTTTTACTATGGATGTCCAGGCGGTGAAATTGTGTCCTGTTATTGAAGCCTGCAAGGTTTACTACAAAACTAGACTACAAGTCCACATATTTACGATCTATAACTTAGTAACCCATCAGTGCACGAATTACGTCTGGAATGAGACTGAAGGAGACTTACAGGCATCTGTGTTTGTTTCCTGCATTATACACCATCTTGAAAAACATTGCTTGCAAGAAAAGAAATGCATAATTATATTTTCAGACGGCTGCGAGTATCAGAACAGGAATACCACTTTGTCTAACGCGTTAAGCTTTTTTTCTACAAAACATGAAATTCCAATTAAGCAAAAATACCTTGAGAAGGGTCACACTCAAATGAAGTGTGACTCTACCCATGCACTCATAGAAAGAAAATTAAAAGGTCGCAAAATTACGCTTCCTTTTCAGTATGCAGAAGTTATTCGAGAAGCTAGAAAAAAGCCTTTTCCACTTGATGTGAAGTATCTGTCTCATGATTTCTTCCTTAAATATGACGATAAGGCTATTACTCGGTTTGAGTCAATACGACCAGGAAAAATTAAAAGTGATCCAACTGTGTCAGACTTAAGGTGTTTGAAATATTTCCCGGATGGAACGATTTATTATAAAATCAATTACGACGAGCAATACAAAATTTTGCCACAACGTACCCGATTACCACATTTGCCAAAAAATCAAGGCTTTCAACCATTATTTCCTGAAAGACTACCAATAAAAGAAAGTGGAAACACTTACAAGAACTGAAAACCGTATCACTCATTGATGCTCACAGTTTCTACGATGATTTACCCCACATTTCTAAAAAGTAAAATTTGACTTGATTTGCGTAATTATTATAATTCGATTATATTAGTATTAGTATAATTACATTTATAAGTAAATTTTGAAAATAAAGTTACTTTTCTAGTGAGACTGATGTTTGTAAATATCGCAACCCACATTTTCATACAAACCTCAGAAGTAAAAGATCGTTAGCCACACATTCTAAAAAACCAAAAGGCGTAAACCACATTAAGACAATTCTAGTTTGTCGTATCCCACACCGTAAAATAAACCTAGTAAAAAAATATATATTTTTTTATTTAAAATGCTTCTAAAAAAGGTTACATTATCATATCGCTAGTAACATCAAAAGTTTTCTATTTTATGCGTTTTTAAAACGGTTATTTGTATCTCCAGTAAAATTCCGTCTGGTGGGGATAGGACGTGTTAAGAATTTGACCATCGATATATACAATGATGGAATAGTCATTATCCCCAATTGATTAAAAAAATGTCTACATGAAGTGTGCGTAAGAAGTTGTAACAAAGTCCTAATACTTCTTTTTTGAGCTATAAATATCTTACTACAGTTACTGGACATGAACCAGTAAAGAATACTGTACTGAATGATACTTTGTAATGTTGCAAAGTAGAATATTTTAACAGAGTCGGTACTAATGTCATCTGTTAAATATCTTATCAAGCAACATGCAGAATTCATTCTGGAGAGTATAGAATTAAATTGATTCGACCAACTGAGATTTTGGTCAATGTAAACGCCTAAAAACTTTATTGTATCTACTTGTGGAACTGATTTCCCACTAAGATCTACATACAGAGATTTATCAGTAAATTTTTTGTTACCAATTAAGGCGGATTTATTAGTATTAAGTAGGAGATTATTATTTTTACACCAACTTTCCATTTTTTCCGCTATATTTGATGTTTCAGAAGACAGCAGACGCACAGAGATTTGTGAAATAATGCAGGATGTATCATCTGCAAATTGGTAGAGGGAGTTTCACTTTATCGTGTGATTTAAATCATTTACAAATACCAAAAACAAAAAAGGTCCCAATATGGACCCTTGTGGGACACCTTGGGTAATTTGAGTTGAATCTGAGAAAGTTTCTCTATTCTTATTGTTTACCACTGATTTGATGCAAACTTTTTGCGATCTATCTTAAATATGAACTAATTAATTGAAGGCTTCTTCCGTGTACTCCATAACATTCTAGTTTACGTAAAAGAAGATCATGGTCAATGAGATCGAAAGCCTTTGATAAGTCAAAGTAAATTCCCGATATCAGTTTGCTGCTGTGCAATTGCTCTATTATATAGTTGAGGGAATTACAGATGGCAGAAGCGTTTGATTTGTTTGGTAAGAAACCGTGTTGATTTGTTACAAATAATTTATTTTTAACAAAAAACGCAATTAGTCTTTTGTAAATCACCTTTTCAAGAATTTTTGAAAAGACGGATAATACCGAAATAGGCCGAACATTTTCTAGTTTATCACTTTTTATTTTCTTTTGAACTGGAATAACTTTGGCTTGTTTAAGTTGATCTGGAAAGACTCTGGAGTTTAAGGTTTCATTAACTACATTAGTTAGTGGTAGTGAAATTATATCTGTAACTTCTTTAACTACAACAGTTGGAATACAATCAATACCAGTTGAGTATTAAGGGGGCAAATTTGATATTATTTGTTTGACTTCAAACGGATCGGTTGGAAAAATAAATAAATTTAAATCAGTAGGCGGGATGTTGAGTTTATTATTTACAGAGGCCTTATTACAATGTATGTTATTCAAGTCGAAATGCGACTTAAATAAATCGACCAACTCCTGAGGGTCGCTTACAGTGGAACTACCTTGCGATAATTGCAGCGTTGAGGTACACTTTTTTCTGTTAAGAGTGTTATTAAAAATATTCCAAACAGTTTTTGACTTATTTGATAAGTTACTTACAATGTTATCATTTATACTTTTTCTATAATCTCTAATATAAAGGCGAAACTTTATTCGCTACGAACCACAGCATGGGGATTTTCATCGTCCCAAATGTGAATGTTGAATATTCCTTCTTTCGTAAAAGATGCCTTGTCACTAAACAGCACGTTTACTTGGAATTTTGGATCCTCATTACACCGCCGCAGAAATTCCTGGCAAAATTCTACCCTTCTGGGAAAATCAGATTTGAACCATGGCTTGTACCTTCTGTGGGTGGTACGGATGTAGCTGCTGCTCATGTAGTACCTCCATTACTGAAACATGGTTCACTCCCATTTCATGAGCAATGGCTCTTGAACTAGTAGAAGGATTTTCAGCCACTCTCTCCAAAACTTCTTCCTCAAAATCCACCGTTCGCCTTGTTCTGGTAGCTTCACAGTTGTGTCTGTTGACAACGAATGTACCTTCCTCCCGCAGCCGACGTGAAACTACACTAAAGGCCTTGTGCGATGGATGATTCCTATTCGGAAAATGTTCTTGGTACAGGCGAGCAGCTTCGCGTGCGTTACCCCAAGCAGCTTCATACATGAACATCATGTCATGCTGTTCGGCAAAAGTATAATTCGCCATAACACAAAAATACAAAACACAGAACGAATATAACGAATATAATAACTATCAAAAAAATCACAGAACGAAAAAAACGAATTATAGAAGGCACAGAAAGAAACGAATGCAAGAAAAGTCAAAAAATATCACAAAAATATCGAATTGTGTGAGAATTGATGTTATTTGAATGCATGTATGTCTAGATCGTTTTTTTTCACAATTCCGTGTGACCTGTGCAAAATAATTGAAATGCAATTTGGGTTACCATTTTCAGGTACTTCTTAAATAATATTTAAGAGGCTCTATTTTCTAAAGGAAACACGTTTGACCACACATTTATTAACAAAAGTTGTTTGCTTTGTTGTGTTTTGCAAGCCCTAGAAGTTTGTCCCTACAATTCATTAACACCCTGTATAGAATTGGAAGTGCCATCCAATAGTGAATTGAAAGAAAAGACTGGTACAAATTCAGAAAAAGTGCATGTTATTGAAAACATTGTTATCCACCGAAAAGACGCTGTTACAGAATTTGCAACTTCAAATGATGATACAAGTTTACTTTGCACGGATGGTAATGTTCATAGCTTGGATGTGCCCCAACAGGTACATGCACCTTCAATGGGTGAAAATATTAATATCATCTGTAACCTAAATATCAACATCGAAAAGTAAAACATGTATAAGTGCTTACCTCAAAGTACCAGACAAACCCCAACGGAATAATAAATGCGATGTAAAGCGAGTCTCGTTTACGATTACTTCGAGGTGTTACCAAGAAAGTTTTGAAGCCAAAAGAGCACTCAAAACAGAGGAAGAGAATAGGAAATTGGAGAGGAAACGTCTGAGAGAAGAAAAAGGTGCGGCCAATAGTAAATCTGGAATAAAAAAATTCGTAAATCAAAGGAGGTTATAAACAATGAATTGTTTTGTGTGTAAAAAAACGTCTGATTAAAAGTAGTCACTTTTATACATGTGATAACTGCAAATATCACGTTCATCGTCTCTGCTTTCCAAATACATACCGGGTGATCGCAACAAACATCTTTCATAGCAGGCCATGACCGAAGTGTTAATGTTGGCAATACTTAATATAAGCCAATTGTCAAATGTTGACAGCTGTAAAAATTTTTGGTAAGATACACTTAACTTACTCTGTGTATTTTAGCTTTGTTATCGCAGCTTTTTTTGTGTACAATGTTTGAACTCGAACATAAAACCTTTATTCTAGAAAGTTATTCTCGCAATGGGCAGCAGCTTGAAAATGCTGAATGGTCTTATTCCATCGCGACCTGCATCGAAGAATTTCGAATGAAGTATCCAGCATTTTCTGCAACTTACGAGCAACTGCGAACGAAAATTCGTCAAAGCATAGACTTGTTTCGCGAAAGAGGAACTGTAAACCGTAAGACTGTTAGTGGGCGACTTACCAAAAGAACTGCGGATAATATTAATGACATCGAACAAAGAATGGTACAGTCACCTAAAAAGTCCATACGTAAATTAGCCCACGCAACGCAATTATCTTATGGTTTATGTCATGCCATTTTGCGAAAAGACTTGCGTATGTGGATATACCGTGTATCAGTCGTTCAAGAACTTCGACCTCCCGACTTTGCAAGACGAATTGAGTAATGTCAGTGGTTTTTGGCACACATGAATTAATTCATTCTAGACAAGACTTTTTATACTGACGAGGCTTGGTTCCACCTGTCTGGTTACGTGAATGCGCAAAATTTTAGAAGCTGCCACACCGAAAACCCTAATGAATTTGTGGAAACCAATTTACATCCTCAGAAGGTGGGCGTGTGGCTGGGTGTTTCCCGTAGACGCATTATTTGGACCATTTTTTTCATGATACAGTAACAGCAGAAAGATACAGAAACTAATTATTACAGCCTTTTATTGAAGAATTACAAGACGATGAATACTGCTGTGGCTAATATGTAGAATCCGGGGCCACTGTATTCCCCTTACCTTGCTAACAACCAATAAAATTACACTTCTAATCTGTTGTTATGGAAAACTTTATTTATTTTTGTAATAGCTATTGACAGATTATTCAGAATACAATATCTGACATCTTCTAATTAAATACAAGTCTTTTATTTGTAAAATTACCTAATGTCTCTCAGTAGTTATAACCGGAATACAAATACTTCTTATACTCTATACAGTTTAACGTTGTTTTTGGAAAAACCTAACATTGAAATTATTAAGTACTTGCAAGATCTTAATTTAATAGCTAAAGAAGTTGAATGTTCTAAATGTGCATCGAAAATGACCCTTACTGAGCGTAGAGACATCTCAGATGGTTACCACTGGCTGTGCAGGAGTAGAGCTTTCGAAAATTACCTTCCAAATCTATACGGCAAGGTATTTGGTTCCAGATGTCCAATTTAACCATAAAAGAAATCCTTTTATTAACGTATATGTGGGTGTACCACTATTCTGAAACTATTGTAATGCATGAACTCAATATTGCTAGTCATACAGTAGTTGATTGGTTCCAATTCTGTCGTGATATTTGCATCGAAATTTTAATTAACAAATGTGGAAAAATCGGTGGTGTGGATACAATAGTTGAAATCGATGAATCAAAATTTGGGAAACGAAAATATCACAGAGGAAAACACATTGACGGTCAGTGGGTTTTTGGTGGTGTTTGTCGAGAGAGTGGGGATTGCTTTTTGGTGCCTGTAGAAGAGAGATCATCAGAAACGCTTTTAGCAGTTATTAAAGACAAAATTTTACTTGGTACTACCATTTATTCTGATTGGTGGAAGGCGTACAACTGCCTTCAAGAAGAAGGTTATATTCATCTTACTGTTAACCATTCTATGAATTTCAAAGATCCTATTACTGGTTGTCACACTAATACCATCGAGGGTTTATGGAGGCAGGTTAAAGACAAGATGCCTGGTAGAAACCGACAGAAGTTGAAGTTCAACTCATACTTGTCTGAATTTATGTTCCGTAGAATAGCGTTTACCACAAATTTAGATTGTTTTGTTGTTTTCCTTCAATACATTGCTTCAGTTTACATCCTACCTACTATTTAAAATTTAGGTTAGTTAGTTCGTTCGTTCACTATTTTATTTTATATTTTTACCGTTACGTTAAATGTAGAATCCGGGGCCACTGTATTGTAATCTAATCTAATCTAATCTAACCTAACCTAACGTGTAATTTTATTGGTTATTATGGTTATTAGCAAGGTACGGGGAATACATTACTTAATTGTATGATAGGTTAGGTTAGATTAGATTAGATTACAATACCCCGGATTCTACATTTTTGCCGAATTTACTGAAGTTAGCTTTGATTCTTTAAAACTTTTGTTATATGGGTAACATGACAACAAGTAAATAATTAACAATTTTTCTTCACAGAATTATACATTGTGCTGCGTAGGGTCTGTAATTTTTCGGTCTTTTTAAGTTAATATGTGATTATCCCCATGAGTAAGCCTTTATTATTTATTATTATTAAATTTACTACTTAACTGTATAATGTTATGGGTTTTAAGAAACGTAATTTTGTATTTATATGTTTATCAGTTGATACGCCATTGACATTTCACATTTTACTGTGCATTTACTATTTCTGTAAATATGTGCTTAAATAATTTGTATTTAATAAATTATCTCATACATTTCTTTAAGGTTAGCTGCTGCAGAGAGAAATCAGCATGTGGAAGAGCAGTGAAATTGAAAAATTGTTGTTTCCAGTATTACTTGCGCAGGTACTGATATATGCACGATTATTGTAATTGCTTTTAACGAATTTGTATTACTAATCGTGCAGAATATCAATACGTGCTCAAGTAACACTGAAAACAAGACAATTTAGCAATTTCATTACTTTTCCACGTGATTTCTCTTTGTAACGACTTTCCGCTGTTTATTTATTTTTGTTTCCATGGAAACGGGAGGGGAAAAGTGGTGGGGACAGTGGCCCCGGATAATTAGAAGAACCACAAGCAACGTTAGCTTGTCTCTAAAATTAAAATTAATGCTGTTCAAATTTATGTTTTTGCTTTATTTACGTGACATGGATACAATTTTAACAACTGTAGAAGTGTGTTGACAGTTCATTAATATGAATACATTATCTTAAGTATTGCCAACCTTAACACCTCGGTCATGGCCTGCTCTGAAAGATTTTTTTACGATCACCCGGTACATAGAAGAACATGCCAAATACTATAAATAAATAAATAGACTATGGGCTGTTCACAATATACCACTTTTATCCTAGTCAAATGAAAAATAGAAAACATTGCTTTTTGTTGCCCAATAACTGAATTGATTCAGTCCAATTACTGAAAAAATTGTCCAATAACTGAGTTTTTACGTAACGCGCCCTTTGTTTTTTTTAATGCTTGATCAAAACTGGGCACAGAAGCTCGAAGATCACATAATCAGTGTTATATTGGTATTTGCTAACATTCAAGGCTTCAAAAATAAATTTATTACAAGTCTCGATGAAAAAAAAATCTTAAGTGTCCAATAACAAGGTAGTTTACCCTAATTAAAACAAAGAAGTAAAATAATAAGCATATAATTATATCACTGTAACTTTAATCCATTACAAATAGTTATCAACACCAATAAGGAAGGCTTTTATGTAAATGTTGGTTGTAACTGGTAATAAATCTTTAGACAGGTTTATTTGCAGTAAAAATCAATATTTACATTTAAGCTGAACTGGTACTAATGCTTTAAAAATTTTAATATTGAAATATTAGCAGGGATTTTTACCATATGGGTTAGTAAGTATTCAAACCTATAGTTATGCTTCCAAACAAGAGATGGCGTTGTCATTTGTGTACCAGTGCTTAACATTGTCGTTATCCATCTGGAGAAGTATATAATCTGTGCAGCCAGTCTTGCTTTGACTTTTCGAGCTAGCTGTTGCTACTAGCAATGGGTCTAATCTTTCACTTGAACTGAGCAAGCACATATTGTTCAGCTCACTTTAAGGAGTCGTTCAGAGCGAGTCGTTCATTTGATCGACTTGCTCTAAACGACTCCTTGCATGGCGTGTGCCGGTGTGCGCCTTGAGGCTTCACTTTGAATATGGTAATGTGCAAAGCACTTACAAAGTGCAGGAACTCCCCACTGGGGTGCAGCTTCCGGCTTAGCGTATTAAGCGGCAAACCCTCTCTTAATTTTATGATCTGCAAAGGCGACACAGGACACAATGCCCACTTGCACATACACATGTGAAGGGTCGACCGTAAAAACAAAAACACATGTATTCCAGACTCCTATATTTAGTTTTTCTCAAGACATATGCTCACTTTAAATTCAGAATTACTGTTAGTAACGTCCGGTGTTGTTCTACAATTATTAGCAAAAATTACGAAGTAATAGAAAATGCTGATGACGGAAAAATTGCAAGTGCAAGTGACAGTGCGAGTTGTGGCATAAAGCAAACCAACGTAGTTCCACTTTTAGTTAACAATCAAAATCAACCTAATTTGGTAATTCGGCAAACAACTCCCAACATAGGAAGTTTTTTTCGTAAAACTATTAGTAATAAGAAACACCATGATATTAATAAACTTTAAGTTAAAACTATTAAATATTATCTCCCATTTCAAGTAGTAGAAAGTGTTCACTTTAAACAATTAATAGAAGAATTAAATCCCGGGTTTCAAATACCATCTCGTAAAACAATTTCTAACGTGCTGATCCCGCAGTTTCACAATTTAATAAAAAAAGCTGTTAAAAATACGTTGAAGTGTGTGTTTAACAACTGATGGATGGACTTCTACAACCAACGAAAGCTATATTTCCGTAACTGCACATTTTATAAACCAAAATAGCATAAAAGCAGTATCTACAGTCTTGGACTCGGTTACTGTCTTCTGACCGCCGTACTACCTAATTGGTGCATACAGTTACTGCTTTCTGTCAAATGTCGAGTGGCTGTCAACTCATTAGAACTTCGCATCGTTCCAAAGTATTTATTATCAATATTAATTAGTGTTTAGTGAAGATTAATGTGATATAATTTGTTCAAATACTTGAAAGAAGAATTCTTTTCAATTTTTCATTCACAGTTTCATTTGTGTTATATGTTGTGCACAACTCGTTAAGTAAGTATCTAACCGATAACATCCTAACCTGAAAAATGTATCTAGCAAATAATAATTGTTATCTTCTGTATTATTTAATTAACTAATAACGTTTTTTTAGCATGTCGACGGGAAAGAAAATGTTGGATCTATTAAACATAAATTAACAATCTAATAAGTTGCCCATGAATGGTCATAATCTTTATGCTGACTATCATGATGGCCATCAAAGCGTCCTGAATGGAAAATCTTTAAATATTGAAGAGGGAGAAAGTGACACCTATTCATTTCCGTGGAATGAAGACTTACCTCAAATAACAAGCTATGAATTAGGGGCTAATGTTTTTGAATCAGATGACATGCAAAATAATCCCAACCAACTAATAGTTAACGAACAACCTGTGCATGTGAATGCGATGGATGCAATCGATGTTAATCTTCCAGTATTGCCTCCAGTGTTAATTCAGCTTGAAACTATGCAGTTCAATCAGGAATTATTTGAAGATATGAATTTACACAACAAAGAGGTCCAAATACTGCAACTTAATGAATTAGAATGTGAAAACTTTAGTAACGAATCACCCGAAGAAGATAATTTACCACAAGAAGAAGAACAAGCAACAACTACTGAATTAGAAATCGAAAACATTAATAATAATGTAGCTGTTGAAGACAATAAATTTAGAACTTGAATTAGAACAAGAAGCACAAAATAATCCATTAGGAAATGAAGAGGAAAGAAAGCAACGGTGCGTTAAAAGAAAAATTGGTCAAAATAAGAAAGAAAAAGCTAAGAAGTTATTTATCAGCAGGCATAATATTCAAGAACCTTGTAATGAGAAATATACGAAACGGTGTACTAAGTTATTTACTCAGGAGTTTCGGAAACGTATCCATCATGGATAGACCAGAGAGCGTTTATTCTAAACATCTGCTCCCGTGTAGATACTAAAAGGAAGACGACTGAGAATTCTCAGAGACAAAAGACTTTTATTTATAAGCTAACTATGGAAAATGGGCAGCAAACCAATGTATGCAAAACTTTTTTTCTCGCCACTCTTGGGCACAATAAGAAAAACGACAGAGTAATATTTAATGTTCTTCACAAGACAGAAAAGGGTAATTTGACCCCTAAAACAGATATGAGAGGAAAGCATATTCCAACGAGCAAAATATGCCGAATGTCAGTGTCGACTCATATTAAGTTTTCACCCAACCATTAGCCATTATCGAAGGGAACATGCACCGCATGTTAGATATCTACCAAGTGATGTGACAATAAAATTTATGCATGCGGATTTTGTTAGTAAGTACCCAGAATCTAAGTGTTCCTATGAAACTTACAGAAAGTTAGTTGCTCAAAAAAATATTCATTTTACTCGTCTGGGACATGAAAAGTGTGAGGTATGTGAAGAAATGAACCTCCACAATAAAGATCACACGAAAGAAAACTTAAATCCTAATTGTACTACTTGTGGGGATTGGTCAAAGCATATTACAAGAGCAAATAGCGCCCGTAATTTGTATAAACAGTTTGCTTCTAAGACGTTTGATTCCAACACAATATGTGTTTCCGCGGATTTGGAAAAGGTTATAATGCTGCCCAGAATGGATACTTTCAAATGTTGTTTTTACTAATCGGTTGGTAGTATATAACGAATCTTTTGTACCAGTTGGTAAAAATCAAAGACATATTTTACCTTTTGCATCTCTGTGGCACGAAGCCATTAGGGGAAGCGGAAAGGAAGAATTAATAAGCACCTTCTTTCAGTTTTTCCTTCATAACAGAGATGTGGAGCATATCATATTTTGGGTGGATAACTGCTCAGCTCAAAATAAGAACTGGGCTTTACTCTCATTTCTTATATGTATATATTGTTAATTGTTCGAAAGTCAAAGCAAACACTGTGGAAGTATATTACTTTGAACCAGGGCATACTTTTATGTCTGCCGACAGTTTTCATCATTCCGTTGAGTTACAATTAAAAGGCCAAAAGAAAACCTTTGATTTTAACGATTTTTGTGATCCTGTGGGGACAGCCAATGAAGGAAAACTAATTGCTAAAGCAATGAACATAAATGACTTCTACGACTTTCTAGACATTTCCTCTACATATAAAAGGAATAAAAAAGTGTTGTTGACAAACATTGTTAATCTTCGTGCAACCAGAGGAAATTTTGAACTGGAATATAAGACTGATTTAGAATCCCCTGATATGACGAAATTGAATTTTATAAGAAATGATGTTTTTAAAAAAAGAAAAATAGAGGAACCAATTCAACATGAGATACCTTGTGGTATTTCCAAAGAAAAAAAAACAAGGAATATTAAAAAATTTATTAAGTTTAATGCCTGACAATAGAAAAGGATTTTGGCAAACAATTCCCCTAAACTCTGAATAAATTTATTGGAGGTACCGTCTTATACAGTTGCATAAATAATTAATTATTATTGTTAAAGTTTTTTTGATACCCTAAAATGTTCAATTCGCATTTGTTCCTATTATAAGTATTGAGAGTAAGCATTCTTATAATATAGAATTTTAGTTCTTAATAATAAAAGTTAATAATTGATTTGTTCCTACAGTAGATTTTGAAGTTAGGTTTGTATTACTATATTTTGAGTTCAATAAAAAGAAAAATACAGCAAAAATTCACTGTATTTTTTCTTGTAAATTCTAGTTAAATCTAGTGTATAATACCAAAGAAAAAAGCAGTATCAGCCGAATACAAGTCAAAAAGGCAGCAACTGTAATATACTATTTTATTGCTGCATTTTCTACCAATACTATACATATTAGAAAGGCAGCATGTGTATTTTAATCATTTTAAAATAAAAATTTTTGATTTTTTACCTCAAAAATAGATTAAGCAATTGATTTTATTCATAATACAAAGGATTTCAAAGATATTTGCAGTTGTCAAGTACTTCGCCTAAATGGTTTTATTCAAACGCGATTTTCTCAGATTCATTGTTCTTGTAGTTACTGCGTTCTTCCTAAGCACGAGGGCTCCTGACAGGAGCCCTCGGGTAAAAAAGCAGAAACAAATAAAAAATAAATGAAAGCTCAGGAAATTCTTCAACGGTTGTTAGCAGCAAAAGAAATGGGAAGATCCGTACAATACGAAGACATTTTTAAATATGAATTGTCCGTTTATCCCATGGCACTAGCAGTCAATAAAACCTTAGGTACCCCAACCAATAAAAGTGCGTTATCTGAAATAATAGAAAATCATGGTCCGGCAAAAAGCTATTCGATGCCCATTACCAACAATACGAAAGTTTGTCATATCTTCGATGGGATGTCTATTGTACAAGCTCTGGGTAAACCGCCGAATGCTAAAACATTTGGGGAATATTCAAAGATATTCGCATCCATTATTTTCAGAAATCAGTACAACACCGATAGGATTGATCTAGTTCTAGATAACTATCAGGAGCACTCGATTAAAAACATGACCAGAATAAAAAGAAGTTCTACTGCATCTATCGATAAAGTGATTACTTCATGTGATGTACTTCTACCTCAACAATGGAATTTATTCATTAATTCTACAAATAACAAATTTTTTATCATTACAACTACGTGAATTATCCAACATACAAACATTTGAATTTGTGACAAGTGGCGGATTTCTTGATGTTATGGAAGACAGAAGCAATTTTAAGTTAGTGGATGATTTCTTAAAATCAAATCACGAAGAAGTAGACACAAGAATTTTGCTTCACATTTTATCAGCAAAAAAAGCTGGCTACGGTAAATGTATCATTGACTGTAAAGATACTGATGTTCTGGTACTTCTCTCCCACTTCAGAGAACACCTAACACCTGAAATTTGGGTAAAAGCTGAAAAGAAAGGACATGAACGATTTATACCAGTACATAATTTAGTAATAGATTCCGGGTTATTAACAAACTTACCAGCTTTTCACGCAATCACAGGGTGTGACACTACAAGTCAATTTTCTGGGATTGGTAAAAAAAGTAGCTGGAAAGTCTATCTTACATATTACAAATTGATTGATCGTTTTCGAATAGATAATTTTGACGATAATTTATTCAGAGAAGTTCATAGATTTGTTTTAAAATTATACACGAGCAACGAAGATATATCCTCACTGAATAATTTACGTGGTGTACTAGCAGCTTCAAAATCTCTGGATAAATTACCACCTACAGAAAACAGTTTAAAACAGCATTGCTTACGGGCTCATTATCAAACCATTATTTGGCTTAACGCTCTTAATCCTCTTATGAACCTTCCCAATATGCTCAAATATGTTTGGCAACTTACCAATGATAAACTGGTACCTTTATTTCAAACCCTTCCACCTTTTCCACAAGATCTCGCCATCTTATGCAGCTGCGGATGTAAAAAAAGGTACCTATAGTCTCAATAGTTATAATGAGTATCTGTATATAAAATACTTAATCACTTTAACAATATATATTTATTTAAACCTTATACGTATTTCGGCATGTTTACATGCCATTGTCAAAGGTTATATGAAAGTAAACAGTTAGTGTTGTTATAGCAATAGAACTTTTTTACTTATCTTGGTAAGCAGATGACTTGATTTCTTATTCCAAAATGTCCAGTAGAGGAGAATTTAAGAGATCAATTTGCTCATTCATTAACGGTACAGTTTTTAAATGTTTGTGAATTTCAAAAGCTTCTAGTATATCTAACTTACGTTTATCATCACAAAAATGTAAACATTTTATGGTGTTATTAGATGTCATTGAATGATTTTGTTCTAGTAAGTGTTTAGCGTAATTGGATTTATGTGGGTGTTTGTATTTGTAACAACGTACGTGTTCTTTATACCTAATATCAAAATTTCTAATTGTCTGGCCTATATAAACCGAATTACAATGCGAACAATTTAATTTGTAAATGCCTGATTTTAACAAATCGTCTGTTTTTGATTTTGCATTAAACAAAGTATTTAAGATGTTCCTAGTTGTTTTAAAGCTTACTTTATATTTATTTGTTTTGTTTATAATTTTAGCAATTTTTTCTTATTTCTCACCAAAATATGGGATCGAAGCATATTTAATTGTATCGAACGAAGTTAGGATATTCGGATAAATTTTTTGAATGGCTAATTTATAATCTTTTTCTTTAATTAATGTATCAATAAGTTTAGTATTATAACCATTACTGTATGCAATTTGTTTAATAATTGAAATTTCTCTATTATAATTAATTTCATCTAAAGGGACCGTCAAAGCCCTATGTATCAGGGACCTGTATGCTGCTAATTTATGTGTTTTATGGTGACAAGAATCGTGTGGTATTGTAATGTCTGTTTGTGTAGGTTTTCTATAAACTGAGTACTCAAATTTATTAGTTGAATTAATTTTTATGTTTAAATCTAAAAAGTTAATGGACTTATTTTGTTCAGTTTCTAGTGTAAATTTTATGTTTGGGTGCAAGCTGTTAATAAAAATTAAAAATTCATTAATTAAATCAAATGAACTATTAAAACATGCTAAAATGTCATCAACATAACGAAACCAAAATATAACTTTCTCAGATTGATTTGATTCGAATATTTGATCTTCTAGATTTTCCATAAATATGTTAGCTAAAAGAGGTGAAATTGGACTTCCCATGGGTAAACCATCTTTTTGGAAATAAATTTTATTATTAAAAGTAAAATAATTTTGATTGGTGCAAAGTTCAAATAATTGAATCAACTCAGTCCGTTTTATTAACTCAACATTTTTGTTAATAAGAATATCATTTAACAAAGGAATACACTCTTGAGGAGGTATTTGGGAAAACATATTAGTAACATCAAAACTAACTAGCTTGCTTTGTGGTGGTAAATGTAAGTTAGACAACTTTTTGATTAATTCGGAAGAATTTTTAACTGAATATTTTGGTTTATAATCAAAACTGGTAACTATATTATTTAGTATTTTTGCTAGCATATGGTTGGGTGCATTTATGTATGATACTACTGGTCTAATGGGCATGTTGGGTTTGTGTATTTTTAATAAACCGTATAGCTTTGGTGGTTGTGGATTTGGATTTATTATTTGTCTTTTTTGATAATCTGTTAAACAAACCTGGCAATTTTCTAATGTTTATTTTAATTCTTTTTGATAATTTTTGGTAGGATTACTAGTTAAAGTTTTTAAGTTTGAATTGGTTATGAAATAATTAATTTTTTGTAAGTAAATGTCATTGGGTAATATAACTAATGTGTTTCCTTTATCTGCCTTGACAGAAATCAGATTATTTACTGAAATTTTTTCTTTAATCGATTTAAGTAATAAATTATTTATTTTATTTTTTGATTTATTGGTATTGATTGACATCTCTTTTAATAAATTAGCAATTTGAAATTTTGCATATAGGAAATGTCTTTCTTTAAGAATCAGTTCAGAATTGACTGCTAAAATTTCTTTAATATTATTGGTAAATTTTGGAAAAGGGGCAAACTTAAAACCCTTATTTAGGAATTTTATCTGTTGGTCATTGAAATCTGTGTTTGATAAATTTACAAAACGAGGATGAAAATTTATTATTGTGTCAGGTTTTGTGTGTGGTTGAAGTGCACGTGCATGTTGTTCTAATCTCGAAAGTTTATTTTTCTGTAATGTGTATTTTTTAAATTTTATTCTACTAACTAATTCTCTAATGTCATTGTCAAATACGTCAAACTCAATTGGATGTAATTTGTGAATGAGTTATGTGTAAAGTACCTTTAAATAAATGTGCAAATTGTCTCTAATTCTAAAGGTACTTTACACAGAACTCATTCGCAAATTACATCCAAATTTTCCAAATGTATTTTTAAAATAATACCTACCTTACTCCCACAATCATGTATACTATTCTTACTCCCTATCTACTTTCTGTAATACGTACATTGTACAAAGCCATCATAAATGCTTGAAGACCACGTGATTAGTAACTTTTGTAGATTTAGTGAATTTTACTTTATTGTGTTGCTTGTAAGCAGCGGTTTGACGTTTCTAAACATTGGCGTTCGTAGTTTATTGTTGATTAGTTTCCTTTATTCTTCGCGCTTTTGTTGACGGTTTCACCTGTGTTATTTATCGAACTTACGACTTTTTATTTCATTTGCACCAAGAAAACAACAGTTCTTTTGAGAGCTAGCTTATCTACTTTGTAATTGCTTCGGTAAGTCGAGATTTGAGTTCCAAGACTGATATTACATAGCCTATAAATTATTTCAGATTTGTAATTATTAATTATGCTTTTTACAAGCGAGCAAGACTCCTTTATTATTATGGCGCATTTCCAAAGTGGAACTCGCAATGCAGATGGTTTATGGTCGTATTCACTGCAGTCTTGTATCGAACAGTTTACCGAAGCTTTCCCTAATCTGAATGTGGACTACGACACCTTTGCAAATCATAAGCAAATTCTTGTTCATCGCTTTGAAAACAAGCACTGTATTTGTAAAAGCAAGTCTACGGGTAGACCTACTATTCTAACAGAAGAAGTTGTGGAGGATATTCGAACTAGAATGGAGAGAAGTCCTCACAAATCCGTAGCGATTTTGGCTGCACAAACTGGTAGGAATTTAAACAGGTACCTAAATAGCAAATCTAAAACTTAAAATTATTCTTTGTACAGGTATTTCTTATGGAACTTGCCGGAAAGCATTCAAGAAAAATCTACATATGCACCCCTACAGAGTATCGGTAGTTCAACAGCTGTATCCACATGATTTTGGACAACGGATTCAATACTGCCAATGGTTTTTAGAGAGTTTAAACAATGATGACCTGTTAGACTGCACATTTATGTCAGATGAAGCATGGTTTCATTTGTCGGGTTATGTTAATAGAACATGGGCCACAGAAAATCCACATAATTATGTTGAAACCAGTTTGCACCGGCTCAAAGTTGGAGTTTGGGTAGGTACGTCAAGAAGGCGAATTATTGGCCCAATTTTCTTCCAAGATACAATAAATGCAGAAAAATATCGTAATAATATTTTACAACCGTTTATCGAACAATTACAATTACTATTAATAAACGAGGGATATTTTCAACAGGATGGAGCAACACCTCACACAGCCAATGTAACCCTTAATTATCTAAGAGAATTTTATGATGATCGTCTTATAAGCAGTGGACGATGGCCCCCGAGAAGCCCGGATCTTACACCATTAGATTTTTATTTATGGGGACATTTGAAGAATTATGTATACAAAAACCGTTTGCATAATCTTGATGAACGGCAAGAAGCAATTCAACAGGAAATACGAAACATAACGGAAGATGACTTACGGAAAGTCTTTAATAACATGAGGAGGCGAGCTAATTTGTGTTTAGAAAATAATGGTGGTCATTTTGAGCACTTATTATAAGTTTTTACAAATATGTTTGCAGGTATATCAATGAGAATTATTTTGTATCAAATTGTGTTGTTCAGATATATTTTTGTACAATAATTATTGCAACATTATTTAAAATTCTGTCATTGTATTCAATTTTCCTCAAGAATTGTTAATTAAAGTTGTGTAATGTGCATCAAATTGGTTTTTCATTATTTTACATGAAAATAAGCTTCCTGTATCCTAAAAGTGTACGCCACTGTCGCTGCCACATTTAGTTTTCCAAACCAGTGGTGCCAATCTGTTAAATGGGTTGCCTTTATTACAGTGATCACGTGGTCTTTGGGCTTTTTTGATGGCTTTGTACATAATAATTATTATGTATTTTAAAATTAAATAGACGGCTACTCCAAGTGTTGACTACCAGCAGCGTTTAATTTTTATGATTTTATTAAAATCGATGAAGGATATTTCACTGTTGTGAACTAACTGTAAAATTATTGACAAAGTAAATGATGGTCGCACACATGGGCAACTGCCGAGCGCGGGGCATAGTGCGGTAAGAGAGGGTGATCGAGGAGGTTCGAGTTTCAATCGCTTGCAGATTTTGTAGTTGCATTCGTTTTTTAATCAAACTCGTGTTATTATTTCACTAAAATTATATTAACAAGTACCGTCGTAATCAGAAAGCATCGGCCTTCAATTTTTAAAGAATAACATTTCTTTGTTTGAGGCTTACTTGCCGACTTATGAAGTGAGAAACGTACAAATACGGCAAAATGAATTAGTTTTTAGCGAGCTTCGAACCGAGATACAGGCCCTTAAACTCTGCGCTTCCCATAAGACACAATGTTTTTTGGAAAATTATTTATTTTTTTACAGTCAAACCGCTACAGAAAAGTTTTTAAAATTTTTACCAAAGAAAGATTTGAGCTTCGGATTTCTGATGCACTACATAACTCGAAAATTTTTAATAACGCCCTTCTGCACAGGACAATCTTTGGACAACTTTTTTTGGAAGTTAACCTATATATAAACTGTCGATTTAGACAGGTGTCAGCTTTTAGTCTTTAAACCCCCACAGGATGAACATTTTGAGCGTATGAGCACTCTACTAAAGGTAGTTCATGCAAAGATTATTGACTTATAGATCTTTCATCGAACCTCTCAGATGAAGAACCATATGAAAGTTCGGGGTCGGAATATGTTCCTGGCACTGACGGAGAAAGCAGTGATTCCGAATTATGTCTGCGTTCTGATACAGATGTGTCTTCAGATAATACATGTCCACAAAGAGCAAGTATTTCTCCGGTAATCACAGTAGCAGAGCCATTGGTTAGGGATGCAGCCATAGCGAAAAATACGCTAAACCCAATGAAAATTCGTCGTGTGAGAAGGAAGCACCGCTGCTTATTTTGTGACCAAGATATTGGTAACTTTTCTCGTCATTTAGAACGAAATCATGCCGATGAGATACCCGTTCAAGAAATAATGAGTCTGAAGAAGAATTCGAATAAACGAAAGAAATTGGTGAATAAATTGCGTAGAGAAGGTGACTTTTCTACTTCGAATATAGTGCCGGTGACGTCGGTAGGGGGAAAGGTCGAGACAAATTATATGGCTTGCAAGTTTTGTCGGGGATATTATTCGAAAAAAGTTTACGCAGACACGCAAAGAAGTGCTTTTTTAACCCCGGTCCATCAAAGCGATTCAAGGCCCAAATGGAGGGACAAACATTAATGGTTGGACCTTTTGGTCCAAATGATCCTCTTAGGGTAAGTGGTATCTTGAATATGATGCGAGCTGATGACGTGTCCATGGTAGCAAAAAAAGACGCTATCATATGTGAAGTTGGTCGAAGGTACATACGAAGCCATAAGGAAAAACATCTTATACTTGTTGCAAAGCGGAATATGCTTCACCTGTCTCGTATGTTGATTAGCGTTAGAAACTTAGAGAAGAATGCGACATTTGGAATGATAGATATCTTAACGCCGCATAAATTTAAAATTTTGGTTAAAGCTACTTAAGAAACAGCACAATATGACCAAGTGACCAGAACTTTCAAATCCACATCTTTGGCGTTACAGATGGGAACGCTGCTAAAAAGTGCGATACATACTGCATATTCCTTAGAAGTTCAAAAAGTAAACTCCTTTAAAGGACATTTGGATCAATCGAAGGCTTTGCTTACTCTCATTGAGACCGAGTGGGCGCATGATATATCCAGCGAAGCCGGTCAAAATTTGGCCATCAACAAGTTTAACAATCCGACGCTAATACCCGTAACTGAAGATATAATGGTGGGTATTTAAAATCCAGTTTCTTTAAACTGAATTTTAAAGTTACTTCAGCGTGTTTTTTTGATAGTAGGCGTTAGTTTCTACCTAGTTGTACTTTTTGGGTACATAGTTGTTATTTTATTATTAAATGCGTTGATTATACGGAATAAAAAGTTAAGTCTTAGGCAAAGCGCAAATTGAGAAACGTATAACGCGTGTGAGGTGTCGCAGCGCGACGCGTGTTTTTGTAAACTACAGGATTTAAATAGAACGGCGCAAATTGACAACAAAGTGCAACGTGTCTCGACACGCGCGTAATGACCAGCGCGTGGCGCTGTAGTTGAGGCACAGTTTCTCGTGCACGTGTGAATAAAAACTTATATATTTGTTTTCATTTATTATTATTAAAGTGTTTTCCCTTTTTTTTTGGAAAAATGGCAGTCGAGAGGTTAATAGAGGCGGTTAGGGCACAGATAGAGCTTTATGATACCAAAAATGCCAACTACATGAAAACAAAACTAAAGAACCGGATTTGGAATGACATTGCCAATGATTTAAATTTGAAAGACGGTAAGTTTACACATTTTATATTTTAAATGTTTATTTTGTTTCTATTTAAATACATAATATTTTGATATAATATGTTTATTGCAATTCACTTTCTAACACGTACGCTTCAAATTACATTACTTAACCTAAAAATATGTACAAATGAAGAGTTCTGCATTGTCAATATTTTCCAAGCATAACGGACTGATGTTGCCATGGAACAGCTCCCCAATTGTTAAAATAGGTAGTGAATTTCTCCCTTACTCTGAAAGCAGTCCTCACTCTACTTCCCTGTACATGCAGTAGCTGAGTTCGTAGCAACTGGTCAGTATTATTTACATCTTCTGCTACCACAACTGAGCGTAGTAAATAATTGTGCAAAACACAAGTGGATTTCACAACATTCCTCACAGTGTCCACTTTATTTTCAAATGGTTTTCTAAACATACGGAACCGTGAGGATAGTATACCGAAGGCACATTCCACGGTTTGTCGTGCTCGAGAAAGCCTAGCGTTGAAAATTTGGTGTTCATAATTTCCAGTTACATGTCTCCTTGGATATGGTCTCATTAGGTTTTCTGACAAAGGAAAAGCCTCATCCCCCACAAAAACGTATGGCAGCGATTCAGCAATCGTAGGTATTTGCTTAGGTGTAGGAAGTTGTAAAGTGTGTTTCATCATTTTCTTGCCCAAGCCACTAACTACTAGCAAATACGTTTCCATCGCTGAATCTCCCCATAGCACCAATATCAACGGTGGTAAAGTTATAATCCGCGTCAACTGTTGCCATCAAAACTATGGAGAATGTATGTTTATAGTTGAAATATGATGATCCGCTTTTGCCAGGTTTTTTAATAACATGTTTTCCGTCGATTGCACCAACACAGTGAGGGAATTGTCATCTTTGCTCAAACCGCAAAGCTATGGATTGCCACGTTTGTGTTGTGGGTTCGGGTAAATATATTGGTTGCATACGATTCCATATAGCGACGGCTACCTCTTGTACAATATTGGACACCGTGCGATCTCCCAACAGATAGTTATAAGCGATACTTTTGTAGCTATCTCCAGAAGCCAAATACCTGAAACAAAACGAAATTGTAACTTCAATTATTATATTGTTAAAATTGTTTCAGGGGACGAGGCAAAAACTGTATGGCTTAAATTAAGAGGCAGCTATCGAGATGCACGACGGCGACAGCTGAGATGTATGAAAAGTGGAGCTGCTCCTGAGAACATCAAGCCATGGAGATTTCAAAAGCAGATGTCGTTTCTTGATCCTTTTATGTCAACTGGGCCGCGTGAAGGAAACATAAATGATAGCGATGACAATTCACAACTTCTTCCTGCAACACCATTAAGCGATGAAAATATGGACAGCGAGGAAATAGAAGGAAATAGTTCACGTCAAAGTGAGAGGCATGACCTATCCGAAGTTGTTGACGGAGACGACATAGATAATTCCAGTAGGAGACCGGAATTTATATCATCCAATAAAAATAATAGCTTGACTCCAGTGGTGCACAGCAAAGAGTCAAAAAAGAAGAAACAAGACATACAAAGTTTGTTCAAGCGATCTCTAGAACAGCGAGAGGAGAGGGCAAAGCAACGGGCCGAAGAGAGACAACTATTGGAATCAAAGGAAAGCCTCAGAGATGACCCCCTATATAATTTTTTCATTGCCATGTACCAGTAAACAAAACAAATGCCCCCCAGTTACCAACATAAAGTCAGAAGTCAACTTTTCCAGGCTGTATCACAAGCTGAAGAAGAAATCATGAACATCCCAAGCCGACCACTTTCGACATTGACTTCGTCCAATTACACACCTTCTCCTTATCCGTCGCCACACACTTGGGCAGATTCTCAGACACCGTCTCTCCATTCTGAACAGCACGGAAACCTGCAGAGATCTGACATTTCCGGTTTGGCAGACTATGTAAGCCGATTTGAGGCACAGTAACCCCAATAATATGTAGTATTATGTTAATATATTATTAATATAAATCAACCTTGCGGTAGTATCAATGTTACTTTTAGTATCAACATAGTATTATAAAGTTAGTTAAGTATCAATATAGTAGTATTATAAGTTTACTATCAATATAGATAAAGTTAATGTGAATAAAGTGAAATTAATAAATAATAAATAATTTCATAAATCCCTAAATACCTAGTAAAAACAATATCAATGTTTATTACTTACCTCAAGAAGACTGCAAGTTTTTCCTCAGTTGAGATCGGCTGTTGGGCATTACATCCATTTGCCTCAATGTCTTGTCGAATAATCTCATGTACTTCGGAAAATTGGTTTCGATTCATACGAAAGTAATTGGTAAAATCATCATCACTCATCTTAGTTGTAATTTTAAATTGACCACTCTTTTTTCTCTCTGACAGAATATACTTATTAGGTGATTTAAATTTCTTGTTTACTAAGGAATAAAACACAATTTCCTCTTCAGCATCATCTGATGATTCTGATTCGGAACTTAAGTTTAATAATAACAATTGTTTTGATCGCGAATCAGACATCTGATACGTTTGTACTGGAAGTACTAATAAAAACTGCGTCTCAATTTGCGGATCACCACGGTACGCGCATGGCACGTACGCGTCATGCCGCTCGTGTCGTGTCACCTCACACGCGTTATACGTGTCTCAATTTGCGCTTTGCCTTAAAAACGAATATAATATTATTCTGAAAATACTATACTGCATAATTTGGTTATTAATAAATTTTGTTTTTTCCTATTTTTACAGAAATTCGAAAAATACTTGAAAGATTTGATAATAAAGTCCAAAACACGTTTGGTGGTTGATTCTAAAGATGTGAAAGCTTACCGAGATCTACTAGATGGGATATATTGCAGCGTTATGATTTTCAACAAACGCAGGGTGGGAGAACTGCAAAGGATGAGCGTTTAAACTTTTCTGAAAAATTACGAGACGTCATCTTCTGAATTTGAAAAGGCCTTGACGGAATCGAAAAAATTTTTATTCAAATATCTGAAGCGAGTTGTGACTAGAGGAAAGAAAGGAAGAGGCGTTCCCGTACTCTTTGACAAAATGACTGAATTGACGATTATGCAGATTTTAAAAATGAACAAAACGGAGCTTGAGTAATTGGCAACATTTATGGGACACGCCGAAAAGACACACTCTGAGCTTTATGGCCTGCCAGACGACGTGTACCAAACAGCAAAAGTTAGCAAACGAAGGAAAGCGTTTAGAAGATATTGAGTCTATGATGAAATTGTGGAAGATGAAGAAACTGATGAGGAAAACGATGGTGTTGACAATGATGGAACGGATCTGACTGAACCAACGCAAGATAAAAATGAAGATTGCAACGAATCGTTACTAATTTTGATTTAATTTACAAGAACTGTTTAATTTTTACATTTAGTTTATATGCCGTTTTCCGTTTACAGTATTATGTTACCGTTAGGGGTTTATTTTATATTTAAAATAAGCAGGATTCCGTTGGTTTATGCTTTATAGTTATTATGTGCAAGTTTAGTTAATTTAACAACCGTTTTAGTATTTTAAAATTGTAATTTTAAAATGTATATTTGATTTCAAACATTTCATTTACGGCCGGAAATCAGATAACCGCGTCCCCGCGGATCGAGCCGCAGAGATGCTATCTCAACCCCGCTCTCGTAGAGTGGGGATGCGCTTCGATTTCGGGCGCATACCGACCGGCTATAAATTCAAAATTTTGAATTTTGAAAGTCAGTTCGCCGATGTTCCAGCCCAGTACCAGTCCTGCCACTACTACAAGTCACCAGTGCTCCGACCGAGGTAACCGACCACCGCATCCAGGATATTGGGGTAAGCAGGCTATGTTTTGACACCATTGTTAGTAACGTCAGATACTGCTCTCTCTCTCTTTTATTTTTATAAACTGTGTTTTCCGGAGTGCACCTCACGCGAAATACTTCCTGGGGTTGCACTTCTCTAACTCGCCCACGCGAAATATTTCCTGGGCAAAGTTTCCTCTTCTCTCTCTCTCTAAATCTTTTACTTTTCGCCCTCGAGAAAAACCAGGGGGCATTTCTTCTCTAACTCGCCCACGCGAAATATTTCCTGGGCAACGTTTACTCTTCTCTTTCCTATTTGTTTTGCTACCGCATTTGCTATTGTATTTTTGCTTATTATTATCCGCATTACCTGTATAAGATTAATTTGGGTTGGTTATTATTTAATAGACGTATTTAAACCAGTCTATGTCGTTTCCTTTTACTTGTTGAGTATACCCGAGTTAAGTAGAGCTGCTTCAAGAATTTGCAGGCTGTCATTCCATCGAACAGACCCCTGGAGACAGACATCTTCAACTGCAGTTACCCAGGTCTTCGCTAAGCCTTTCTGTTACAGCGAAGCCGTTCTGGAGAGTAAACTCCATATATAATCTGGCGTCCGAGAACTTCCCAGCGATTATACGAATAAGCAGCCGTATAATCCCGCCCACAACAAAATACAAGTTAACTACCGGACTACAGAGTTGCCAAATAGGCAACTGGGGAAAAGACGAAGATCCAGCCGCTAAAAAGATTAAAATCAAGAAGTGCGAGAAACGTACTTTAGTACCCTGGACAGCAAAACAAATAAAATTGACCGAAGAATTTTTCAAAAACCATATAGCAAGACAAGTTCCTCCAAAAAAGCACAAAGTGATGAAGTTGATCGAAACATATCCCAAAGCATTTCACAATAAAGGTTGGCAAGTAATAAAAGTATACGCTTGCAATAAGTACAGCAAAAAGTAAGACATAAACTGAAATAGTTTCATATATTTTCTTTTTAATTTGTTTTTCGACTTTTTATAATACTTGTATCAGTCAGTAGTATGCTTACAGTAGTTGCATTTACAGCAAAACTTAACTTTCCATGAAAAGGTTTTATAATTTTTGTTGGAATTTTTTTAGAACTTGCTTTTAAATCTATTATTATATTTACTATTATTAGTTCTTGTTAAGAAGCATATTGAATATTTAGGTTAATCTTTTATTATATCTGTAGTTAGCTGTTCTATAAGAAAATGTTATGAAATATTTCCAATATGTATATCAATAATAAAAATGTTAAACAATTATTATAGAGGTTAATTTTTGGTTTGTCTTTAAATACAACATGGTTACATAACTAGGTATGTTATATTTTCAAAATTTTTAAAAGACGTTTTTTTAATAAAGGGGCAAAATTTCATATTTAATAAATTAACTGCCCCAGAAATTATAATTATGTCGAAGGCCGTCGTGCACTCCAGACAGTTAATCAGGTCGAGTCTGATGAAATGGGGGGGCAACGACCGCATAGTACCTTATTTTAACCCAAACAAAAATTTTATACTTCTAGACAAATAATATGAAATTTTATTCACATTGGTATGTAGTACATTTTCATTGGCAAAAGCTTGAATTATGATTACAGTTTTGAACATACAGAGCAGTCAATTTTATAGGAATAGTGAGGATTGTACCTAAAATTTACTAGTTTAGAATAATTGTTGGCAATTCCTTTAAATGTGTTGAGTCACAATTGAGGAAAACATGCCTATTGGCATTTATCAAACCCACATAGGATTTGTGGAGAGGAAGTGGTGGAACAGAATTATTTACAAACAAATTTCTTTAATAAAAGTTGCTTTTTGGAGAGTAAGAAAGAAGTATTAAGAAACAGTTTCCTTAAACAAAGTTCCAAAAATGACAACTTCTATTCACACAAGAGTGCCATGATTATTATAAAACACATAACCATGGCGCACAATGAAAATCAAGATGTCTTCAATAACACTGTTCAAAACTTGATGAATTTGCTGTCGGTTCAATTTAGAAAAGGGTGTAGCTTATAGCACTCTTAATTCTTATCCCTCAGCCATGGCCCTTATTTCCATGACCAATTTTGCCACTGATGATAGAGTCAAAAATTTCTTCAGGGGAATATATAACTTGAGGACCAGCAGACCCAAATATTCCGCCACTTGACCAAAGCGGGTTTGAATTATCTCGAAAGATTATACCCAAACTACTCTATCACCTTGAAAAACTTCACTCATAAACTGGTCACACTCTTGACACTAACTACATCGCATCGCTTGCAAACCCTGTCACTTTTGGAGATCCAAGAATATCGTAGAAGAGGAAGAGTTCTTGAAAATCACTGTACCGGCTAAGATTAAAACCTCAGGGAAAGGAAGAACACAGCCGTCCTTATTGTTACCCTTCTTTAGAGAGAATTCGAAACTCTGCGTTGCAAGTACCTTAACCTGTTCCTTAAAACGAACAGAAAAGTTCAGAAATTCGGCAGATGATCGACTTCTTCTGACACATCGCAAGCCCTATCATGTAGCATCCAAGCAGTCTCTGAGCAGATGGGTCAAGGAAGTTATGTCCTTCAGCAGTGCAGACGTTAATGTATTTAGGCCGCATAGTGCTAGACAAGAGACGGCCGTGGGCTAGCGGTTAGAGCGTTAAACTGCTATGCTTGGGGTCTGGGTTTCAAATCCCAGTACCGGAACATCGGATTTTTAACGGCCGTTCTCCCTCGCAAGGCAATGGCAAACCAGCGAGGTATTCTGCCCTGAAAACTTTCTCTGGAGAATAACTGCTTGCACTTCCTGCGGTTCGGAGCCCGCGTTAAACAGTAGATCCCCTATGTCTGTGTGATTCATTAAGCACGCTCACCACAGGCATAGGAGAGAAAGTCACCACGCTCTTTTGAGAGCAAAAGGACTCTAAAGAAGCTTGTAGGAATGGTATCAGTGTGGAAACCATCAGACGCTGTGCCGGTTAGAAAGATAAATCCGACACCTTCGCAAGATTTTATAACAGACCCTTAATTAATAGAGCAGCTTTTGCCCAAGCTCTGTTACAATAATAAAATTTTTGTACCTAAACCTTGTTCGGTTAAGGAGCCTATAGTTTTGTGTAATTACCTTAATAAATGCGTTGCATTACCATTTAACAATGAACCGCCATTCTCGAAAGGATTACTCCCTCCCAATGCCCTTAATGTTATATAACCAAGTAATCCTTTCGAGAATGGTGGTTCACATAATTACGATCAAACTTCACTTACACAGATAAGATCGTTTGATCTTATAATTTTTTTATTAATAACTGATTAGTTCTACGTTAAACAAAATTATTTGAAGCTGCCGAACTGAAAAAAAAACTATTTTCAAGAAGACGACTTAAAGTTCTACGCAGAGAGCTTTTTGACTGTTTGTGTAAAGGTGTTTTGAGGCCAAATTTATCTGATTCGAGAAAGACGCTGACGGACTACATTCTTAAAAAGTTCGGTATGCAGAATCCATCATCTACCATGACAGATTTGGTCGAACGTGTTGTTACTACGTTTACGATTTCACTAGCTCAGCGATGGCAGATTTGCAAAAGAAGCAGTAAACATTTTCTTATAAAACATGACTTGTGGCTTCAAGATCCCGTTGGTATTGAAAATATCGACATGCCTAGCTGTAGCAATCATTCTGGGGGTGCTAAACCCGTTGGACATCCTGAGAAAGAGTTTAAATTGAGCAGCGAAAAAAACAAACAAAGAAAATTGGAATCTATTTTACAGGGTCGTGCATTAGAAGAAATATCTTATGCTGCAGAGGTAAAACTCAGATCATCTGGAAAAAAGATGCTGCAAAATTACGCAAATCCTTTACCTACTCTCCAAAGAGGGCAACAAGAATGAAAAAAGCTTACGATACAACCGCTAGATGTTTCTGTGTTTGCCCCTATCAAGAAAAAATGGCGCGCTATTCTGAATTCTTTGCGCTTTTGTTGACGGTTTTACCTGTGTTATTTATCGAACTTACGACTTTTTGTTTCATTTGCACCAAGAAAACAACAGTTCTTTTGAGAGCTAGCTTATCTACTTTGTAATTGCTTCGGGAACTCGAGATTTGAGTTCAAAGGCTGATATTACATAACCTATAAATTATTTCAGATTTGTAATTATTAATTATGCCTTTTACAAGCGAGCAAGACTCCTTTATTATTATGGCGCATTTCCGAAGTGGAACTCGCAATGCAGATGGTTTATGGTCGTATTCGTATCGAACAGTTTACCGAAGCTTTCCCTGATCTGAATGTGGACTACGACACCTTTGCAAATCATAAGCAAATTCTTGTTCATCGCTTTGAAAACAAGCACTGTATTTGTAAAAGCAAGTCTACGGGTAGACCTACTATTCTAACAGAAGAAGTTGTGGAGGATATTCGAACTAGAATGGAGAGAAGTCCTCACAAATCCGTAGCGGTTTTGGCTGCACAAACTGGTAGGAATTTAAACAGGTACCTAAATAGCAAATCTAAAACTTAAAATTATTCTTTGTACAGGTATTTCTTATGGAACTTGCCGGAAAGCACTCAAGAAAAATCTACATATGCACCCCTACAGAGTATCGGTAGTTCAACAGCTGTATCCACATGATTTTGGACAACGGATTCAATACTGCCAATGGTTTTTAGAGGGTTTAGACAACGATGACCTGTTAGACTGCACATTTATGTCAGATGAAGCATGGTTTCATTTGTCGGGTTATGTTAATAGTCAAAACTATAGAACATGGGCCACAGAAAATCCACATAATTATGTTGAAATCAGTTTGCACCCGCTCAAAGTTGGAGTTTGGGTAGGTATGTCAAGAAGGCGAATTATTGGCCCAATTTTCTTCCAAGATACAATAAATGCAGAAAGATATCGTAATAATATTTTACAACCGTTTATCGAACAATTACACGACGATGAGTTAAACGAGGGATATTTTCAACAGGATGGAGCTACACCTCACACAGCCAATGTAACCCTTAATTATTTAAGAGAATTTTATGATGATCGTCTTATAAGCAGTGGACGATGGCCCCCGAGAAGCCCGGATCTTACCCCATTAGATTTTTATTTATGGGGACATTTGAAGAATTATGTATACAAAAACCGTTTGCATAATCTTGATGAACCGCAAGAAGCAATTCAACAGGAAATACGAAACATAACGGAAGATGACTTACGGAAAGTCTTTAATAACATGAGGAGGCGAGTTAATTTGTGTTTAAAAAATAATGGTGGTCATTTTGAGCACTTATTATAAGTTTTACAAATATGTTTGCAGGTATATCAATGAGAATTATTTTGTATCAAATTGTGTTGTTCAGATATATTTTTGTACAATAATTATTGTAACATTATTTAAAATTCTGTCATTGTATTCAATTTTCCTCAAGTTTGTTAATTAAAGTTGTGTAATGTGCATCAAATTGGTTTTTCATCATTTTACATGAAAATAAGCTTCCTGTATCCTAAAATTGTACGTCACTGTCGCTGCCACATTTAGTTTTCCAAACCAGTGGTGCCAATCTGTTAAATGGGTTGCCTATATTACAGTGATCACGTGGTCTTTGGGCTTTTTTGATGGCTTTGTACATAATAATTATTTTGTATTTTAAAATTAAATAGACGGCTACTCCAAGTGTTGACTCCCAGCAGCGTTTAATTTTTATGATTTTATTAAAATCGATGAAGAATATTTCACTGTTGTGAACTAACTGTAAAATTATTGACAAAGTAAATGATGGTCGCACACATGGGCAACTGCCGAGCGCGGGGCATAGTGCGGTAAGAGAGGGTGATCGAGGTTCGAGTTTCAATCGCTTGCAGATTTTGTAGTTGCATTCGTTTTTTAATCAAACTCGTGTTATTATTTCACTAAAATTATATTAACAAGTACCGTCGTAATCAGAAAGCATCGGCCTTCAATTTTTAAACAATAACATTTCTTTGTTTGAGGCTTACTTGCCGACTTATGAAGTGAGAAACGTACAAATACGGCAAAATGAATTAGTTTTTAGCGAGCTTCGAACCGAGATACAGGCCCTTAAACTCTGCGCTTCCCATAAGACACAATGCTTTTTGGAAAATTATTTATTGTTTTACAGTCAAACCGCTACAGAAAAGTTTTTAAAATTTTTACCAAAGAAAGATTTGAGCTTCGGATTTCTGATGCACTACATAACTCGAAAATTTTTAATAACGCCCTTCTGCACAGGACAATCTTTGGACAACTTTTTTTGGAAGTTAACCTATATATAAACTGTCGATTTAGACAGGTGTCAGCTTTTAGTCTTTAAACCCCCACAGGATGAACATTTTGAGCCTATGAGCACTCTACTAAAGGTAGTTCATGCAAAGATTATTGACTTATAGATCTTTCATCGAACCTCTCAGATGAAGAACCATATGAAAGTTCGGGGTCGGAATATGTTCCTGGCACTGACGGAGAAAGCAGTGATTCCGAATTATGTCTGCGTTCTGATACAGATGTGTCTTCAGATAATACATGTCCACAAAGAGCAAGTTTTTCTCCGGTAATCACAGTAGCAGAGCCATTGGTTTGGGATGCAGCCATATCGAAAAATACGCTAAACCCAATGAAAATTCGTCGTGTGAGAAGGAAGCACCGCTGCTTATTTTGTGACCAAGATATTGGTAACTTTTCTCGTCATTTAGAACGAAATCATGCCGATGAGATAGCCGTTCAAGAAATAATGAGTCTGAAGAAGAATTCGAATAAACGAAAGAAATTGGTGAATAAATGGCGTAGAGAAGATGACTTTTCTACTTCGAATATAGTGCCGGTGAAGTCGGTAGGGGGAAAGGTCGAGACAAATTATATGGCTTGCAAGTTTTGTCGGGGATATTATTCGAAAAAAGTTTACGCAGACACGCAAAGAAGTGCTTTTTTAACCTCGATCCATCAAAGCGATTCAAGGCCCAAATGGAGGGACAAACATTAACGGTTGGACCTTTTGGTCCAAATGATCCTCTTAGGGTAAGTGGTATCTTGAATATGATGCGAGCTGATGACGTGTCCATGGTAGCAAAAAAAGACGCTATCATATGTGAAGTTGGTCGAAGGTACATACGAAGCCATAAGGAAAAACATCTTATACTTGTTGCAAAGCGGAATATGCTTCACCTGTCTCGTATGTTGATTAGCGTTAAAAACTTAGAGAAGAATGCGACATTTGGAATGATAGATATCTTAACGCCGCATAAATTTAAAATTTTGGTTAAAGCTACTTAAGAAACAGCACAATATGACCAAGTGACCAGAACTTTCAAATCCACATCTTTGGCGTTACAGATGGGAACGCTGCTAAAAAGTGCGATACATACTGCATATTCCTTAGAAGTTCAAAAAGTAAACTCCTTTAAAGGACATTTGGATCAATCGAAGGCTTTGCTTACTCTCATTGAGACCGAGTGGGCGCATGATATATCCAGCGAAGCCGGTCAAAATTTGGCCATCAACAAGTTTAACAATCCGACGCTAATACCCGTAACTGAAGATATAATGGTGGGTATTTAAAATCCAGTTTCTTTAAACTGAATTTTAAAGTTACTTCAGCGTGTTTTTTTGATAGTAGGCGTTAGTTTCTACCTAGTTGTACTTTTTGGGTACATAGTTGTTATTTTATTATTAAATGCGTTGATTATACGGAATAAAAAGTTAAGTCTTAGGCAAAGCGCAAATTGAGAAACGTATAACGCGTGTGAGGTGTCGCAGCGCGACGCGTGTTTTTGTAAACTACAGGATTTAAATAGAACGGCGCAAATTGACAACAAAGTGCAACGTGTCTCGACACGCGCGTAATGACCAGCGCGTGGCGCTGTAGTTGAGGCACAGTTTCTCGTGCACGTGTGAATAAAAACTTATATATTTGTTTTCATTTATTATTATTAAAGTGTTTTCCCTTTTTTTTTGGAAAAATGGCAGTCGAGAGGTTAATAGAGGCGGTTAGGGCACAGATAGAGCTTTATGATACCAAAAATGCCAACTACATGAAAACAAAACTAAAGAACCGGATTTGGAATGACATTGCCAATGATTTAAATTTGAAAGACGGTAAGTTTACACATTTTATATTTTAAATGTTTATTTTGTTTCTATTTAAATACATAATATTTTGATATAATATGTTTATTGCAATTCACTTTCTAACACGTACGCTTCAAATTACATTACTTAACCTAAAAATATGTACAAATGAAGAGTTCTGCATTGTCAATATTTTCCAAGCATAACGGACTGATGTTGCCATGGAACAGCTCCCCAATTGTTAAAATAGGTAGTGAATTTCTCCCTTACTCTGAAAGCAGTCCTCACTCTACTTCCCTGTACATGCAGTAGCTGAGTTCGTAGCAACTGGTCAGTATTATTTACATCTTCTGCTACCACAACTGAGCGTAGTAAATAATTGTGCAAAACACAAGTGGATTTCACAACATTCCTCACAGTGTCCACTTTATTTTCAAATGGTTTTCTAAACATACGGAACCGTGAGGATAGTATACCGAAGGCACATTCCACGGTTTGTCGTGCTCGAGAAAGCCTAGCGTTGAAAATTTGGTGTTCATAATTTCCAGTTACATGTCTCCTTGGATATGGTCTCATTAGGTTTTCTGACAAAGGAAAAGCCTCATCCCCCACAAAAACGTATGGCAGCGATTCAGCAATCGTAGGTATTTGCTTAGGTGTAGGAAGTTGTAAAGTGTGTTTCATCATTTTCTTGCCCAAGCCACTAACTACTAGCAAATACGTTTCCATCGCTGAATCTCCCCATAGCACCAATATCAACGGTGGTAAAGTTATAATCCGCGTCAACTGTTGCCATCAAAACTATGGAGAATGTATGTTTATAGTTGAAATATGATGATCCGCTTTTGCCAGGTTTTTTAATAACATGTTTTCCGTCGATTGCACCAACACAGTGAGGGAATTGTCATCTTTGCTCAAACCGCAAAGCTATGGATTGCCACGTTTGTGTTGTGGGTTCGGGTAAATATATTGGTTGCATACGATTCCATATAGCGACGGCTACCTCTTGTACAATATTGGACACCGTGCGATCTCCCAACAGATAGTTATAAGCGATACTTTTGTAGCTATCTCCAGAAGCCAAATACCTGAAACAAAACGAAATTGTAACTTCAATTATTATATTGTTAAAATTGTTTCAGGGGACGAGGCAAAAACTGTATGGCTTAAATTAAGAGGCAGCTATCGAGATGCACGACGGCGACAGCTGAGATGTATGAAAAGTGGAGCTGCTCCTGAGAACATCAAGCCATGGAGATTTCAGAAGCAGATGTCGTTTCTTGATCCTTTTATGTCAACTGGGCCGCGTGAAGGAAACATAAATGATAGCGATGACAATTCACAACTTCTTCCTGCAACACCATTAAGCGATGAAAATATGGACAGCGAGGAAATAGAAGGAAATAGTTCACGTCAAAGTGAGAGGCATGACCTATCCGAAGTTGTTGACGGAGACGACATAGATAATTCCAGTAGGAGACCGGAATTTATATCATCCAATAAAAATAATAGCTTGACTCCAGTGGTGCACAGCAAAGAGTCAAAAAAGAAGAAACAAGACATACAAAGTTTGTTCAAGCGATCTCTAGAACAGCGAGAGGAGAGGGCAAAACAACGGGCCGAAGAGAGACAACTATTGGAATCAAAGGAAAGCCTCAGAGATGACCCCCTATATAATTTTTTCATTGCCATGTACCAGTAAACAAAACAAATGCCCCCCAGTTACCAACATAAAGTCAGAAGTCAACTTTTCCAGGCTGTATCACAAGCTGAAGAAGAAATCATGAACATCCCAAGCCGACCACTTTCGACATTGACTTCGTCCAATTACACACCTTCTCCTTATCCGTCGCCACACACTTGGGCAGATTCTCAGACACCGTCTCTCCATTCTGAACAGCACGGAAACCTGCAGAGATCTGACATTTCCGGTTTGGCAGACTATGTAAGCCGATTTGAGGCACAGTAACCCCAATAATATGTAGTATTATGTTAATATATTATTAATATAAATCAACCTTGCGGTAGTATCAATGTTACTTTTAGTATCAACATAGTATTATAAAGTTAGTTAAGTATCAATATAGTAGTATTATAAGTTTAGTATCAATATAGATAAAGTTAATGTGAATAAAGTGAAATTAATAAATAATAAATAATTTCATAAATCCCTAAATACCTAGTAAAAACAATATCAATGTTTATTACTTACCTCAAGAAGACTGCAAGTTTTTCCTCAGTTGAGATCGGCTGTTGGGCATTACATCCATTTGCCTCAATGTCTTGTCGAATAATCTCATGTACTTCGGAAAATTGGTTTCGATTCATACGAAAGTAATTGGTAAAATCATCATCACTCATCTTAGTTGTAATTTTAAATTGACCACTCTTTTTTCTCTCTGACAGAATATACTTATTAGGTGATTTAAATTTCTTGTTTACTAAGGAATAAAACACAATTTCCTCTTCAGCATCATCTGATGATTCTGATTCGGAACTTAAGTTTAATAATAACAATTGTTTTGATCGCGAATCAGACATCTGATACGTTTGAACTGGAAGTATTAATAAAAACTGCGTCTCAATTTGCGGATCACCACGGTACGCGCATGGCACGTACGCGTCATGCCGCTCGTGTAGTGTCACCTCACACGCGTTATACGTGTCTCAATTTGCGCTTTGCCTTAAAAACGAATATAATATTATTCTGAAAATACTATACTGCATAATTTGGTTATTAATAAATTTTGTATTTTCCTATTTTTACAGAAATTCGAAAAATACTTGAAAGATTTGATAATAAAGTCCAAAACACGTTTGGTGGTTGATTCTAAAGATGTGAAAGCTTACCCAGATCTACTAGATGGGATATATTGCAGCGTTATGATTTTCAACAAACGCAGGGTGGGAGAACTGCAAAGGATGAGCGTTTAAACTTTTCTGAAAAATTACGAGACAACGTCATCTTCTGAATTTGAAAAGGCCTTGACGGAATCGAAAAAATTTTTATTCAAATATCTGAAGCGAGTTGTGACTAGAGGAAACAAAGGAAGAGGCATTCCCGTACTCTTTGACAAAATGACTAAATTGACGATTATGCAGATTTTAAAAATGAACAAAACGGAGCTTGAGTAATTGGCAACATTTATGGGACACACCGAAAAGACACACTCTGAGCTTTATGGCCTGCCAGACGACGTGTACCAAACAGCAAAAGTTAGCAAACGAAGGAAAGCGTTTAGAAGATATTGAGTCTATGATGAAATTGTGGAAGATGAAGAAACTGATGAGGAAAACGATGGTGTTGACAATGATGGAACGGATCTGACTGAACCAACGCAAGATAAAAATGAAGATTGCAACGAATCGTTACTAATTTTGATTTAATTTACAAGAACTGTTTAATTTTTACATTTAGTTTATATGCCGTTTTCCGTTTACAGTATTATGTTACCGTTAGGGGTTTATTTTATATTTAAAATAAGCAGGATTCCGTTGGTTTATGCTTTATAGTCATTATGTGCAAGTTTAGTTAATTTAACAACCGTTTTAGTATTTTAAAATTGTAATTTTAAAATGTATATTTGATTTCAAACATTTCATTTACGGCCGGAAATCAGATAATCGCGTCCCCGCGGATCGAGCCGCAGAGATGCTATGTCAACCCCGCTCTCGTAGAGTGGGGATGCGGTTCGATTTCGGGCGCATACCGACCGGCTATAAATTCAAAATTTTGAATTTTGAAAGTCAGTTCGCCGATGTTCCAGCCCAGTACCAGTCCTGCCACTACTACAAGTCACCAGTGCTCCGACCGAGGTAACCGACCACCGCATCCAGGATATTGGGGTAAGCAGGCTATGTTTTGACACCATTGTTAGTAACGTCAGATACTGCTCTCTCTCTTTTATTTTTATAAACTGTGTTTTCCGGAGTGCACCTCACGCGAAATACTTCCTGGGGTTGCACTTCTCTAACTCGCCCACGCGAAATATTTCCTGGGCAAAGTTTCCTCTTCTCTCTCTCTCTAAATCTTTTACTTTTCGCCCTCGAAAAAACCAGGGGGCATTTCTTCTCTAACTCGCCCACGCGAAATATTTCCTGGGCAACGTTTACTCTTCTCTTTCCTATTTGTTTTGCTACCGTATTTGCTATTGTATTTTTGCTTATTATTATCCGCATTACCTGTATAAGATTAATTTGGGTTGGTTATTATTTAATAGACGTATTTAAACCAGTCTATGTCGTTTTCTTTTACTTGTTGAGTATACCCGAGTTAAGTAGAGCTGCTTCAAGAATTTGCAGGCTGTCATTCCATCGAAAAGACCCCTGGAGACAGACATCTTCAACTGCAGTTACCCAGGTCTTCGCTAAGCCTTTCTGTTACAGCGAAGCCGTTCTGGAGAGTAAACTCCATATATAATCTGGCGTCCGAGAACTTCCCAGCGATTATACGAATAAGCAGCCGTATAATCCCGCCCACAACAAAATACAAGTTAACTACCGGACTACAGAGTTGCCAAATAGGCAACTGGGGAAAAGACGAAGATCCAGCCGCTAAAAAGATTAAAATCAAGAAGTGCGAGAAACGTACTTTAGTACCCTGGACAGCAAAACAAATAAAATTGACCGAAGAATTTTTCAAAAACCATATAGCAAGACAAGTTCCTCCAAAAAAGCACAAAGTGATGAAGTTGATCGAAACATATCCCAAAGCATTTCACAATAAAGGTTGGCAAGTAATAAAAGTATACGCTTGCAATAAGTACAGCAAAAAGTAAGACATAAACTGAAATAGTTTCATATATTTTCTTTTTAATTTGTTTTTCGACTTTTTATAATACTTGTATCAGTCAGTAGTATGCTTACAGTAGTTGCATTTACAGCAAAACTTAACTTTCCATGAAAAGGTTTTATAATTTTTGTTGGAATTTTTTTACAACTTGCTTTTAAATCTATTATTATATTTACTATTATTAGTTCTTGTTAAGAAGCATATTGAATATTTAGGTTAATCTTTTATTATATCTGTAGTTAGCTGTTCTATAAGAAAATGTTATGAAATATTTCCAATATGTATATCAATAATAAAAATGTTAAACAATTATTATAGAGGTTAATTTTTGGTTTGTCTTTAAATACAACATGGTTACATAACTAGGTATGTTATATTTTCAAAATTTTTAAAAGACGTTTTTTTAATAAAGGGGCAAAATTTCATATTTAATAAATTAACTGCCCCAGAAATTATAATTATGTCGAAGGCCGTCGTGCACTCCAGACAGTTAATCAGGTCGAGTCTGACGAAATGGGGGGGGGCAACGACCGCATAGTACCTTATTTTAACCCAAACAAAAATTTTATACTTCTAGACAAATAATATGAAATTTTATTCACATTGGTATGTAGTACATTTTCATTGGCAAAAGCTTGAATTATGATTACAGTTTTGAACATACAGAGCAGTCAATTTTATAGGAATAGTGAGATTGTACCTAAAATTTACTAGTTTAGAATAATTGTTGGCAATTCCTTTAAATGTGTTGAGTCACAATTGAGGAAAACATGCCTATTGGCATTTATCAAACCCACATAGGATTTGTGGAGAGGAAGTGGTGGAACAGAATTATTTACAAACAAATTTCTTTAATAAAAGTTGCTTTTTGGAGAGTAAGAAAGAAGTATTAAGAAACAGTTTCCTTAAACAAAGTTCCAAAAATGACAACTTCTATTCACACAAGAGTGCCATGATTATTATAAAACACATAACCATGGCGCACAATGAAAATCAAGATGTCTTCAATAACACGGTTCAAAACTTGATGAATATGCTGTCGGTTCAATTTAGAAAAGGGTGTAGCTTATAGCACTCTTTATTCTTATCCCTCAGCCATAGCCCTTATTTCCATGACCAATTTTGCCACTGATGATAGAGTCAAAAATTTCTTCAGGGGAATATATAACTTGAGGACCAGCAGACCCAAATATTCCGCCACTTGACCAAAGCGGGTTTGAATTATCTCGAAAGATTATACCCAAACTACTCTATCACCTTGAAAAACTTCACTCATAAACTGGTCACACTCTTGACACTAACTACATCGCATCGCTTGCAAACCCTGTCACTTTTGGAGATCCAAGAATATCGTAGAAGAGGAAGAGTGCTTGAAAATCACTGTACCGGCTAAGATTAAAACCTCAGGGAAAGGAAGAACACAGCCGTCCTTATTGTTACCCTTCTTTAGAGAGAATTCGAAACTCTGCGTTGCAAGTACCTTAACCTGTTCCTTAAAACGAACAGAAAAGTTCAGAAATTCGGCAGATGATCGACTTCTTCTGACACATCGCAAGCCCTATCATGTAGCATCCAAGCAGTCTCTGAGCAGATGGGTCAAGGAAGTTATGTCCTTCAGCAGTGCAGACGTTAATGTATTTAGGCCGCATAGTGCTAGACAAGAGACGGCCGTGGGCTAGCGGTTAGAGCGTTAAACTGCTATGCTTGGGGTCTGGATTTCAAATCCCAGTACCGAAACATCGGATTTTTAACGGCCGTTCTCCCTCGCAAGGCAATGGCAAACCAGCGAGGTATTATGCCCTGAAAACTTTCTCTGGAGAATAACTGCTTGCACTTCCTGCGGTTCGGAGCCCGCGTTAAACAGTAGATCCCCTATGTCTGTGTGATTCATTAAGCACGCTCACCACAGGCATAGGAGAGAAAGTCACCACGCTCTTTTGAGAGCAAAAGGACTCTAAAGAAGCTTGTAGGAATGGTATCAGTGTGGAAACCATCAGACGCTGTGCCGGTTAGAAAGATAAATCCGACACCTTCGCAAGATTTTATAACAGACCCTTAATTAATAGAGCAGCTTTTGCCCAAGCTCTGTTACAATAATAAAATTTTTGTACCTAAACCTTGTTCGGTTAAGGAGCCTATAGTTTTGTGTAATTACCTTAATAAATGCGTTGCATTACCATTTAACAATGAGTCTGTCGCAGCTTCTTTAAACATCTACAACCAAGTAATCATGAGAGAATAGCGGTAAACATAATTATAGGATCAAACGAACTTACCTGTGTAAGTGAAGTTGGATCGTAATTACGTGAACCGCCATTCTCGAAAGGATTACTCCCTCCCAATGCCCTTAATGTTATATAACCAAGTAATCCTTTCGAGAATGGTGGTTCACATAATTACGATCGAACTTCACTTACACAGATAAGATCGTTTGATCTTATAATTTTTTTATTAATAACTGATTAGTTCTACGTTAAACAAAATTATTTGAAGCTGCCGAACTGAAAAAAAACTATTTTCAAGAAGACGACTTAAAGTTCTACGCAGAGAGCTTTTTGACTGTTTGTGTAAAGGTGTTTTGAGGCCAAATTTATCTGATTCGAGAAAGACGCTGACGGACTACATTCTTAAAAAGTTCGGTATGCAGAATCCATCATCTACCATGACAGATTTGGTCGAACGTGTTGTTACTACGTTTACGATTTCACTAGCTCAGCGATGGCAGATTTGCAAAAGAAGCAGTAAACATTTTCTTATAAAACATGACTTGTGGCTTCAAGATCCCGTTGGTATTGAAAATATCGACATGCCTAGCTGTAGCAATCATTCTGGGGGTGCTAAACCCGTTGGACATCCTGAGAAAGAGTTTAAATTGAGCAGCGAAAAAAACAAACAAAGAAAATTGGAATCTATTTTACAGGGTCGTGCATTAGAAGAAATATCTTATGCTGCAGAGGTAAAACTCAGATCATCTGGAAAAAAGATGCTGCAAAATTACGCAAATCCTTTACCTACTCTCCAAAGAGGGCAACAAGAATGAAAAAAGCTTACGATACAACCGCTAGATGTTTCTGTGTTTGCCCCTATCAAGAAAAAATGGCGCGCTATTCTGAATTCTTTGCGTAAGGAAAGCCGCTCGGCAGGTTCAATTCCAAAAGAACATTTTCCGACATTGCTTAACAGATTGTGGAAGATATAAGTATGTATAAACATCGAACAAAATCTTATTTCAGGAAGCCACTGGCATGTATCCTTATGAACCAAATCAAGTTTTAAAGAAAATTCCAGACGGTCTTTCGCAGAAAATGTAGAAAGAAATTTAGACCAGTTTTGTTGACTTGCTTCAAGAAATGCGAGGTACAGACAATAAAAAACCAAAGCAAAAACGAGCAAAAAAGGCTATACCTGGGAAATTATTGAAAGTGGTTAAATTACCAACCGAAAACCCAAAGGAACAGAAAACTAAAACTTCAAATAAGAAGAAATCCCAAGCTAAAAAATCTTATCCAACCTCTATGAAAGAAGTGGAACCCCAATCAGGGCCAGCCGGAATATCAGTGAAAAAAAACGAAGAAATACTTCTACTAATACGAACATGTGTTTCATCTGCAATATATATTGGAAGTCTTACAAAGAACCAGAGTGGATTTGCTGCAGTTCCTGCGAAAAATAGACTTGATTTTGCACTGATGAAAGTCAGGATCTTTATTACAAATGCATAAATGAGTTTTATAATAATGGTGATAGTGCGGCAGACGAAGATTATCAAGAAAATATTTAGTTCTGTTTTAAAATATGTTTTTTACAGTTAACGTATATGAATTTTTATTATTTTACTTGTCTTACAATGTAAATTGAGTTACAATAAAAATACAGAGTCTATACGTATTACTTTGAAGCTTAATAAAAACCACAAAACAAAAGATAATTGAATTCTGTAAAAACAACAAGACAGGACAAGGCTTTCTTCGCACTATGGTGTGCCAAAGAAGGCTTTCGTTCCAGCCTTCGACTATTAATTCGATATTTTTTAAGGTGCCAAAGTAACCCCAAAAATGGGGTTACTTTGGCATCCCACAAATTATTTTTTTCTGGCTTGTCTTCTGACTTACCTGGCGTAAATTTATGTAAAATTGTAACGAAGAATCCTGTAAACAACAATGTTTTAATAATTCGAAAGGATTTATATTGTTGTAATTCCAAGTTCCTGGCGCTCGTAGTAAACAATTTAAACGCGAAGTGCTCGCGAAGAAAGTGGTGTGGGGAAAAGGAGCTCCCAGAATAACTCCTTCCAAGCACCTTCACTAGGTATAAAACCAGCACAATTTAAGAGAATTCAATCCTGTCTTTCTTGGAAACAGGAATCCAGCTTAACTTCCATTTTAAACAAACATTCCGAATTGTTTTCCTGTTAAATTTATTTGATTTCAACTTAGTAAATTTTATTTTACTCCGAACAGTTCAACTGTTAGAAAATTTTTGATTTAAGTCAAGGCTGTGTGTGTGTGTCCCACTGAAATTAAAAGTTTTATTTAACCAGAAGTTACCAGTTATTTTTATTAATTTGAAACTTTCCATGAGTTGGATTAGTAACCTGAAACCTGTAAATAATTTCTCGCAGATTCAATTCCTTTAATTCGTTTATTTAAATTCCGTTCCGATTATTTAAATAAATCCAGAAATCACTTACCTCATTGAATTCATAAATAATAATTCGTTTATTTCCAGTAACAGCCGTAACCCAAGGGTATGTGAACATTGGGGCACCACACAGCACAATAATTAATTTTGTTCCCGGCGTTTCGAACTGCATTGAATGAATGTAGAGAATGCAAAATATATTAATTATAATTACAGACACTTCAAAGCACGTGAACGCCATTTTGGTGGGATCCAGGCTCGAAGCAACAGGTCGAAGTTGGACAGAGTGGTCGTGCGCAGATAGAGGCATCAGACAGCTAAGATTCGACGCACAATCCGTTCGAGGAAATCGGTATCGATTAAGCATTATCGACTCGTCCAAGAGGGGGCATTATTTATTGAAACATTTTTGATTGTGTTTTATTGTATTATACATACCATATTTAAAATTACATTTTCCGATAATATAATTTATTTTGCATTGTAATTAGCATTTAATAAACATTATAAATAATTTGATTTACAGTTCGATCTTATTATTTCTCCGAACTCTGGCTCTAAGCTACCTGGGAAGAGCTGGAGTATTACATGACGCCCGAGTAGGGACTTTTTCCAGGAAATCCGAGAGCAGGAACGTTTCCAGGACATCAGAAAACCAGTAAACCCTTAAATCCAGAAAATAGAAAAATCCAGTGGACCAGAAAATCCAACCAGAGGGATTCCGTATTCACCTACAACGACAGATTTGAAACCGCAAAACTGTAAGTTGAAAATTAAATTAATAATTTTGCCAGAGTGGGTTTAGAAGACGAGGAAAGATCATCCGATGTACGTGTAAGCTGGGTATACGATCTAAAGAAGGAAGGACTTGCAGAAGAATTACGCAAGTATAAATTGGAAACAGGTAAAATAATGATAGAAATGAGAAAAAGTTAGTAGAATTACTTAGAACAGGAAATGGCCAGGTGACAGATGAAAAACCACGAGGTGTTGATAAGATAACAGGTGATAAGATAGCAGGTGATAAGGTATCAGGAGATAAAGGCCCAGATGTGGTTATCAACAACAAATTTTTCCACCAGGTGTGGTGATACCATCCAGAGTCCAGGTCTGTGAAAGCGTTCGCAAGTGGGGAATAAAGTTCGATGGAGGTAGCGACCCAATTTCTTTTCCAGAAAGGATCGAAGAATTATCTAAGTGCTACAACATCGTCGAAGCGGATCTACTACTAGCGGGACCTGGACATTTCGCCGAATGCCCAAAACGTCGACTGTTTATTTTGTATATCCAAAACGCCGACCAGGTCCATAACGCCGACTACTATTCGAGAACCATTTCGCCGACTACGCCCAAAACGCCGACCGCGTCCAAAATGCCGAACGCTCGTAAGGGACACTCTGCCGATCGCGACCCAAACGCCGAAATCGGACTATGACCAAAACGCCGACAATGTCCAAAACGCCGAACGCTTGTAAGAGACATTTTGCCGACCTTGACCAAAACGCCGACCGTGTCCAAAATGCCGAACGCTCGTAAGGGACACTCTGCCGATCGCGGCCAAACCGCCGAAATGAGAGTATGACCAAAACGCCGACCATGTCCAAAATGCCGAACGCTCGTAAGGGACACTCTGCCGACCACGACTAAAACGCCGAAATCAGACTATGACCAAAACGCCGACCATGTCCAAAACGCCGAACGCTTGTAAGAGACATTTTGCCGACCTTGACCAAAACGCCGACAGAGCAGTCCGACCACAACGTCGACCGTGTCCAAAATGCCGAACGGCTCGTAAGGGACACTTTGCCGACCGCGACCAAAACGCCGAAATCAGACTATGACCAAAACGCCGACCATGTCCAAAATGCCGAACACTCGTAAGACACACTTTGCCGACCCTGACCAAAACGCCGACAGAACCATAAATGAACATAGCGGAGATAAGCATGTACTTGTAATAGTTCATTCATAGGTGGCAGTAAACGCCGATAAAGAAGATAGCTTAATACGGTTTAATGTACTGATTTTATGTATGTAATTTTCTTCAATAGGTTGCGCAACCGTCGCACAGTGGACAAAATCACCAATTTCGGTGGACAAAAGTCATGTCAAAAATTTGAAATTTCCGATATTGAGTTGTTGTTCTTGTTAGTTGCAAAGTCGCAGAATACTAATACTTTCCGGTTAACGTTGTTTGCAGTTGCTTAAATGAGTGAGCGATTCAGGTGTAAACACGTGCACTTAATGCGCTGCGTTGGCATAGCTCCTCTCACCTGCAATTGTTATCCAGGATAAATTTTCCCGAGATAATGGACGTTACTGTAACAGGTAAGACCTTATATTTTAACTATTATTATTACAATTTATCTTATTACTAACAAGGAATCGGCTTAGGAGGAGTTTAAATTACCTATATTAACAATTTGTAAATTATTCTCAAGTTCCATGAACAAATACTTTATTAGTCACCCCCAAAAGCTCCCAAGCATTTTTTTTTCAGAATTTGTTTCATTGATCCTTCTAGTTTAAAAATATGCTTGAGATTTTTTGCGTTTTTCCTGATTTAGCGCTTTAATTGATTCTTCCAGAGTCTGCGGTTCGAATTCCACGAAGGCAGTTTTTTGAACAGTGGGCGAAATTTCCTAAAAAGATCCGTAATGAAAGCTTGGTGAGGTACGTCATAACTTTTGTTGACGCTAGTCCAGAAGACGTCGTGGTCATAGAACCTTTGAAAGACAGTGTGGCTCATGTTTCCAACAAAATTTCTGAGCGGTGGGAAAAATGCCACAGAAAACTGCAGTTTTTTTCAAGCAAATATTCGTCTTGGCTTGATAAGGATGACTTAGAGTTTATTATTTCTCGGCAAAACATTCAACCTACGTCTCAACGTACAGGACGCCCTGAAAAAAAACAGGCCAAAAAATCTTGTATTCCTGAAGAAAGAGTTATAACCGGGAGACAGAGTAAATATCATCAAAAATTTTCTAGTGATTCTGGTAATGATGAAAACATTTTCATATTTTTGCTGGTACCTATACGTTTGCAACCGATGAATGGTCGATCTTACGTGTGGCAAAACAGTGTTCCTGGGTCAACCAGGTTCTGTCGTCCGATAAAATTTATGTTTCAAAAAGAAACGGCCTCTTTGATAGTTTCAGAAACCGATCTGGTAAAAGAGCAGATTCGGGAATTATCTCCTACCAAAGTTAATGTCGAAGGAAACGAAATATCCATTTCACACAATTTGGCTTTAACTATGCTAGATGGTAAAGCACGTAACGCATTGACTGACACTAAGTCAACTCAGACATGTTACATTTGCAAAGCTACTCCAAAGATATTTAACGACCCTAATTGTACACTCCCACTTGACAACACCGAAAACTACAGTTTCGGTTTGGCTACATTACATGGATGGATTCGGACTTTTGAATTTCTCTTGAATATTGCATACAGATTGACATTAAAAGAAAGAGGAAAGACTGTGAAAACTGAAGAAGATCGCCAGGACTTTGCTTTACAGAAGGCAAACATTCAAAAGAAATTCAAAGATCAGTTAGGCCTCAATGTAGACCAACCAAAACAGGGTTCGGTAATACCAATGATAATAACATGGCCAGGCGATTCTTTTTAAATTCTGCTGTGAGTGCATCAATCACTGGCTTAGATGAAACTCTTATTAATAGATTCAGAGTGATACTTCAAACTCTTTCTTCGGAATATGAAATCGATGTTCAAAATTTTAATGAGTATACATCTGAAACTAAGCGGCTGTATTTAGATTTGTATCCTTGGTATGGAATGACTCCCACGATTCACAAAATTTTGGACCATAGTGCTCAAATAATTGAAAATCAAATTATTCCAATCGGGCAATTAACTGAAAAGGCCCAAGACGCCAGAAACAAAGATTGTCCACGATTTAGGGAACGGTGTACGAGGAAAAATTCACGTTTGTCAACAAACACTGATTTATTAAGTATGCTTTTAGTTTCATCTGACCCTATCGTTGTGGTTTTCGGAAACCTATCCAAAAACATAACGGGCCATTGGACTCTGAAGGGCTGCGTTTATTGAAATGCAACGTTCCAAGCCAAAAATTATATTTGTCAAATATATCTCTACTAGATCAATCCGAATCCGACTTTCTGTCTAGTGTAATATATACGAGTGAAGAAGAAACCAGTGGCATTGACTGATATTTACCTGATAATTATTGTTAAGTGTTAATACCATGCTTATGTATACTACAGAAGTTGCAAAAATTTATTTTCTAAACTTGTTATAGTATGTAAGCAATAAAGTATTTTTTCATTCATTCTTCAATTAAAGAATTCTACTTCACGCCCCCATAAGGACAGATTTAAGTTCTAGGTGTACAAAAATCTATAAATCACCAAATCAGCCCAAAATATTTGTTAAAAAACGAAAACAATAGTGAAAAAATTCTAGCACTAAGGGGTGGTTTTTCGATGGGGGATGCAAAATATATTTTTTCCAAAAATTCTGAAACTTTGCGAACATATCAGTATATTATACCTGTGAAGACACAAAAAATAATGAAAACATTTTAAACACTCAGGGGTGGTTTTTAGAGGGGGATGATAAATATATCTTTTTCCAAAATTCTGAAACTTTGCGAACATATCAGTATTATGCAAAGTTTTAGGTTTTTTGAAAAAAAAATGTATTTTTCTTCACAGGTACTGATATGTTCGAAAAGTTTTAGAATTTTTGGAAAAAATATATTTTGCATCCCCCATCGAAAAACCACCCCTTAGTGCTAGAATTTTTTCACTATTTTTTTCGTTTTCTAACAAATATTTTGGGCTAATTTGGTGACATAGATTTTTGTCCACCTAGAAATTAAATCTGGCCCACTGTGGCGTCGATTGTTACAGTTTTTACAAATTTTGAATCTTGTTTTTACATTTGTGCGTGGCGTCGTGAGTTCAGATAATTTACTTTTAAACATACTTTGTAAATTGCTTATTAATTTTATTCGATTTTCTCGAAAAAGAAAGGTTGGTCGTATTTTTAGCAAGCGTAGCTTTTTGAGCATTTTTCTCATAAATTCAATTATATAATATATTTTCTAAAATAAGGAATGATAAAAAAGTTATGAACAAAGATTCAATAAGATATCGACGTTAAGGGTGAAAAAAAAATAAAATCTCACAAAAAAGAGGTTCCACCAAACAATGACATACTCAAAATTTCAAATTTTTATCTTTCACGGCTCTCAATTTCTTTAAAATGCACTGCCATTAAATATTTGTTATTTAACCCTATTTGCGAAAAGAAATTAGGTACTTAAATTGTAATTTGTAGTGATCTTACTCAGAAAAACCATGACAATTCATTTAAATGAAAACAATCAATTAAAAAAAATTATCTATTATAAATAAATAAAAAAATTGATTGTTCTAAATTAGATCGGTGTTTTTCAAAATAACATTTTGTACGCCGTATATAAAGTCTTTATGCAATTTTTCTGTTTTATATGTTTGTAATTAATTAAAACACAGGTATTAAAAGTCAGTAGTTGCTTTTCCTAAAAGAATTCGTCATTCTAATTATGACGACTATTACATTTACAGCATATTTGCCCATGTCTAGTAATAATAATAATGAAATAAACAACTATATTTTATAATTTTAATTTTTCTTGTGAATTTTTTTCCTTTGGATTTTTTCCCTTGAATTTTTTTCCTTGGATTTTTTTATACATGTTTTTCTTGAATTTTTTCTTCAGACCTCTACCTTTTACTAATTTAAAGGTGCCGCAGCTGCGTTCTCTTTAAAGGGTTGCATCTCGCAAAAGGTGAATTTTTTCCTTCTTTTTGATAAATGAGTTCACCCTCCGATTTATGAAAGATATTTCAGAATCACCCTTTAAGTTTCGATTCAAATTAAGAATTTTTTATATCGACCCGGATTTTTTTTCTATGCAGATGCTATAAATTTGATTTTTGCAATATTCGCATATCGGTGACCTTTTACAATTTCAATTTTATTGTAATTTATAATAACATCTCTAAACAGTATTGAGAATCGACGACAGCTATATCGTGTTGATTTTAAACATATTCATTTATGTGTCATTAGTGCATACTTTAATAGCTAAAATTCTTACCAATAAGATTTCATTAAACCAATCGTTATTACGTTGTACAATTTTACTATTATTTAAATTTAATTAAAGTAAAGATTAATGTTAATATTTAATGTTACCAACAAATAATAAAAGTAGTTCAAAGTATGTAACTTATTTTTCGAGCAGATATTTGGCCATTTGATATATTTATGTTGGGTAATATGAAAGGAATGCAGGACATCCATTTTATGGATTATAGCTAAACAATCATTTCTTATATTTTAAGACAACTTTGCATTTTAAAACCACTTCTACAGAGTGGCATTCTGAGGGCTAGAAACCACTGCTACCTGCCGGATATTTATTGCTCCTTCAACCCTATTACACAGTCGGCATACTTACAACTAGGAACTTCTGCTAATTTTACTGGGAAAAAAATATTTTTTCAAAAGCTTTTACTTCTAATATGTGGAATTGTAGACAGGGTAGATTTTTAATCTGCCAGACGAAGAATTAGAGCGGTTATCGCGTCATTACCAGCTACTTACTTTTTAAACCGCCAGGCACCGGGTTTGGGTGAACAAATTGTAAGCCAGAGGTAATGAAGATTTGGATTTTACGGATCTGTGAATTGTTAAGCTGCCTGGTACCCAGCAGCCTAAGTCAAAACATATTTTTAAATTCCAGTAATAATAACTCTGCAAAATTTGCATTTCATTTATTGATGCAAAGGACTAAAACCTAAAAGATTACAGTCGCCGCTCCTAGTTTATGCATGTTAACAATGGCCCAAAGCTACCGACAGGTTCGTTCTCACATCTTCCCATTGCCAAATAAACGAATTAAATAATATTTTCTTCAATAAAACCAAATTTGCAGGCATGTATTGCAGCTACCTATGCTTACATGTACGAAATTTAAATATTGAATTTATCCGAATAGCAGATATCTAACGGATATATTGGTGTTGTTTAAAATTTGAATAATATAAATGTGTATTACTAAAAATTTGGTCTTAATCGTTTATTTTACTGGAATTCGCGTATACAATTCATCCTGCGATTTTCATCTGAATTAACTATAAGTACACATTTGAACGTCACATTTTAACAGTTAAATACGCATAATGAATGTTTCGGACGAATCTGATTTTTTAATAAATCCGGATAGACGTTTTATCAGATATTGGTTTCGTATATTTTATCCAGATAGTAAAAGCTTAACGAATTATCCAGATAACTGCTAATTTAAAATCGTATTCAGTAAAATATTAATCTAAAAATAAAAATCGTAAAAAAATGTGATGCGCTTCATTGGTTGAGAAAAGTTACTCACGAGATTTTTTTTCGATTTTCAACGATATGGACTCGTTATGTTTTTAATTTGTAAACAAACTTTGGTTTAATGGAAAATACCTCACCGAATCAAGGAAAATATCGATTATCGGTTTCATAATAATCGAAAAAAAATGCTCTTTTTAAAAACATAACGATAACAAGCCGATATCGTTCTATTTGAAAAAATCGCTTTTTAAAAACCTGTTTTCGGTAAATTTAACTTCTCGCATAACGTTTCAACTGCAATTTTTCTTTTAGATTAGGATATTACTCAGATTTTTTTCCTCGGCTTTTTTCTTATGGTTTTTTTTGTCGGTTTCATGTTATGTATGTATTTTTCCTTGGCTTTTTGCCGGCGGCTTTTCCCCGGATTTTTTTCCGGCGTTTTTTCCCTAGACTAGAAAATCCTATACCAAATTTTTGCCGGAGCTAGCTGTTCAATCAAAATTGAGATATGAGCAGATTCAAGATTTTTGCAGCTTATATTTACTGTCGTTTATCAGCAGAATTGTCTATATTCAAATCCAAAGTACATGGATTCAATACAAATCAGTAAACAGATGAAACACGTAAATATACATATTTATTTTCCTAAAGTTGTGAAGAAATTGAAAGCTATTAGTAATATACACGGTGTTAATTAAGTACGTAGACAAACTTTGCAGGGTGATTGCCTGGTTAATTCTAAGACAAAAATTTATATAAGCAAAGAACCTAATCGGCTTCGTTTTCAAGATACAGGATGTAAGTTTTTTAAAAAAATATTTTTTTTTTAATCTGGAAAATGCGTACAGGTATTCTATTAAAGTTTGGGGTAAGTTAGTATTGCATAAAGTGGCATTTTTTGGTCAAAATAAATTTAATTTATTTAACCAGTGGCGCGCATCGGGGCCACCTCAGCTACGTCATTGTAGAAAAATCTGGTACGCCACTGTTGTAACAAGTTTTTTTACTTTCCTATACTTTCAGTATAGGGAAGTATTGATTTCATGCAAAATTTCAAAGTTGAGATTTTAACGGAAATAGTCGGGGGGGGGGTCCATGGACCCCAAAAAAGTAATTTTAAAAAAATGTCTGTCTGTGGGTGGGTGGGTCCGTTACGCTCCATATCTCCGGAACGGCTGGACCGATTTTGATGTGCTTTGGAATGAGGGGGTATATCAAAAATTCAACGACAACATAAGCTTTAAAAAAAACCGAAACCGGAAGCGGAAGTTACATGTTTTTTGGTAGCATTTTTTTCAAAAACTGAATTTTTGAAATTTTAATAGTGGAGATTAAAGAAGGCTTTAGGACAAATCAAACGATTTTTTACCGAACTCTCTAGCTTTAAAATGGCGGCCGCTACGAATTTTTGAACATTTCGACTTTAACGCCCATTTACTAAAAAACCAGTTATCTGATTGAAATCAACTACATCTTGTTTGCTAGCTCTTCAAGGGTACTATACCATGAAATATAATTAATTTTGAAAATATAAAAACGATCGCAATGACATCACTCCAAAATTTTGGAATTTTTCAAAACAATATTTCTCAAAAACTGCCCACACGTTTTTGTTTAAACTTTGTAAGCTGATAGAGCTGGGAATCTTCTACAATTTGCTTCAAGATGTTACAACTTATAAGGACTATTTACTTTAACTAGTCGTGTCTAGACAGGTGTATATCGAAAGTGTTGGAAAATATAAAACAATGTATTTAAATGTATAGGAAAGTCCAGGCGAAGTGTTTCGCTCATTTTAGCTTTATCCATTGAAACGACACCTAAGTTGTTTTTTTTTGGTAGAATGGGCGGTTTTCGAATAGGAAAAATCTGTAACTCTGTAATTTTGATTATTATCAAATAATTTCCATAAAAATAACAAAGTGATTAGTGTAAATATTATTTATTTATATAAGAAAGGTTTCAAGAGCTACAAAACTGGAAAATTATGTAATCTACAAATTATTTACACACGCTGCTGCTATATAATAAATCAACTAAAGAGCATCTCAGAGCTTTTTCTGGTTTTCTCGACAGCGGTTCCTTTGTGTCATGTTAATGGATAAAGCTAAAAAACTTGTCATATATACTAAAAAAACGTAGCGTGCCAGATTTTTCTAAAATCATGTAACTGAGGTGGCCCTGATGCACGCCACTGATAAAAATAAATTAAATTTATTTTGACCAAACAATGTCACTTTATTCAATACTAACTTAAACCAAGTTTCAATAGAATACCTTTAGGCGTTTCCAGATTAAAAAAAAATTATTAAAAAAAAATTCTACATCGCGTATTTTGAAAACGAAGCCGTTTAGGTCCCATGCTTATATAAACTTTTTGTCTTAAAATTAATCAAGGAATGACGCTGTAAAGTTTGTCTACGTACTTAATTAACACCCTGTATAGCAAAACTAAGACATTACAAGATATCAAAAACGTTTGAAATAATAAGCATCTCTGAACATTACTTATTTCTAGTAACTTTAATTTTGCTTGGACAAATTGTTTTTGATTCTAATATACAAAATTAACGGGTTTATTTTTTCATGTTAGTAACAATTGCAAATACTACAAAATAAAGCTTTTTTGAACGTTGAAGGAATTACTTATCCAGAATTTTTTGCCGGGCGGTCTTTTCGAGGAATTTTCCAATACTTTTTCTCAGATCTGTTTTTATCAGTTTCCAAATTTTAAATATGAGGGGTCTAAATGCAAAACCCGCCAAGTCCACTTTACAAAACAAATGAGTTATGCGCGGCATTATGTTCTTTATGGTAAGCAGAATAAGGTAGCACACAGTTTGGGAGCAAAGTCCGCTTAGAGCAGTATGAAATAGGTCAAACCCGGGGAAGTGTGATTAAGGGGGAAGTGCAACTGACCCTTTTAAAATTCCCACCAGTGCGCCTACCTTACTGACATCTGGTGAGTGCATGACGAAGTTCTTTACGAACACAGCTCTGTAAGTAAAAACTCTGTAACATAAGCCGGTAAAACAATATTTTACAAAATGTCAGTGCTAGTGTGATGTATTTGTTGATCGAGTGTGCACGATCTTTTTCTGACTTTTAAAAGAGTGTATTAATACATGATAAGTAAATATTTTTGTATGCTATTGTTTTACTGAGGTATTAGATTTTATTGCGCAATTACTAAAACCAGGCTATTTCTATTTTTAGCTAAATGACTCCGTGGGTCACACTTACCTGGCATATTTTGTGTTGTGCGGTTAGTGTGACCACGTGCAAGGGGCAAATGTGAACCGTATTTTTAATAAATATTTCTTTTCTTGTATTATAGGCACAACAATGGTGAGAAACTATACGAGAAAAAGTGATAGAGCTACTGCATATACCAACGCTCAGTTAACAAACGCAGTAGAGGAGGTTAAAAGAGGAGTTTTGTCGATATACCGGGCACATAAAATGTACAAAATACCCAAAACTACATTATTTTATCACGTTTCTGGTATACGTGGCCAAAAAAGTAAAACTCAGGGTAGGCCAACAACTATCTCATTAGCAGATGAGACTAGATTAGCTGCGGCGCTGAAGACTATCGAGCAGTGGGGATTCGGCTTTTCACGAGCAGAAGTTCTTGGCATTGTTTGCGATTTTGTAACGCGCAAGAAAATAAAGACGCCATTCAAAAACAACATCCCTGGGGATGATTGGTTTACTGCTTTCAAACAGCGACACAATCTCAGCATTAAAAAACCACACGCTGTGGAATATTCTCGAAAAAAAATTACGGATCCGTTTATTATCAATAAATACTTTGATATTCTTGAAAGAACTTTAAAGGAATTGAAAATAGACGACAAGCCAGAATTGTTATGGAATCTAGATGAAACGTCCCTTTCGCATGATCCGAAGAAAACCAAAGTCGTTGGGGCCAAAGGGAAGCCGAGTTCCAGAACTACTTCCGGATCAGGAAGAGCGAATACTACGGTTCTCTCCGCTGTTGCTGCATCCGGAGCCAAAGCGCCGCCTCTTATCGTTTTTAAAGGAAAGCATGTATGGGATGCTTGGTTGCCGGATGAAAGCAAGTCTTTTCCAGACACTGCCTATGCAGCCAGTCCTAATGGCTGGATGAAGACTGAAATATTTTTCAATTATTTTAAAAAAACACTAATTCCTGCACTGAGACCGAACAGACCAGTTCTGTTGGTATACGATGGACATAGTACGCATGTAAACATTTCAGTGATTGAACTAGCTCGTGCAAATGAGATCGCAATACTCAAACTTCCTCCACATACAAGCCACCTATTACAGCCTCTAGATCTTGCCGTGTTTAAATCTGTAAAAGATACTTGGGACCAAAAACTGATAGCCTGGCAAAGACACAATATTGGAATGAATATTCCCAAAAAAGAGTTTTCTGAACTGATCGGTTCTACATGGAAAAATATAAATCCTCAAATAATCAAAAATGGGTTTCAAAAGGCAGGCATACATCCGTTTAATCGTAACACTGTTCCTGATGACAAATACCATCCCGAGAGCCTGAAAAGATGGAAGGCATCGCAACAGCAGGCTTGAATGGCCCATGCAACAGTTATATCGGAAAATGCAATTCCCGACATTGCAAACAATCAAGCTGTAAACCGTCCTTCAGCTCAAGTGGGGGACAACAGAATAATAGAGCGGAATATTGTAGACAACAAAGTCCCTAACATTTATGCAGCAGGACCCAGTACAGCGGAATTAACTTTTGAAGAGCTATTACTGAACACCATGAAACAGACCAACAACGGTACCACTTCGGCAGCTAAGAAGAGAAAATGGGTTGCTACAGGTGCTGAAGTGATAACTTCCAAAGAAGCATTAGGTAGACTCGAAAAAGAAAAAGAAGAAAAAGGCAAAAAGAAACCAACCAAAAATGGGACAAAAAAAACTCGAAAATAAAGACAAATAAAAAGATGAAAAAAAGACAAGATAAATTTAGCAGCTCAAGTTCAGAAGAAGATATGGTAGAACCTGTATACATAGATTCTGAAGATGACTTAGATCCTGATGTATTTGAAGAAGACTTAGACGAAATAGATATTCCCCAAATTGTGGTAGGAAGTTGGGTCGTTGTAGAATACACTTCCAAAACAACCATCAAACACTTTATTGGCCAGATTAAAAGCAGGAATGGAACTGAATTGACAGTTCTATTCTTGAAATTTAAGAAGAAAAATAGCTTCTATTGGCCAGCGATTGAAGACATGGACAGTATCGTTGAAGAGGACATCATTCGAGTTTTACCAGAACCGATTAACCTTGGTGCGTCGTTCGGATCCTTTTCGACCCAGTTGCTGCTTTATTTATCGCCTAAACTTTTATTTCTTGTTCTAGATATTTGAGCTCTTAGGACTTTAGTTATAATTAATATAGCTTCAAGATTTTGTAATTAGCGTAAAAATATTCGTTGCAGTTTTTTAGTAGTTTAAATTTACACACATAGGTTGTTTGGGTCACTTTTGTCCTCTCCTCTTTAGAAGCCGAAACAAGCTGAAACTCGCATAATTCCGCACAGCGCGGTGTAAGTTATGGCAACAGGTTGAGACCTGCATGTAAACCTCTCTAGTATTTGTTATCCCACAGTGCTTGTACATCGGTCAGTGAATATTGAGTCTTAGTTCTTTGTACATCTTGTGCGGAGTAACTTTTTTTTATTATGACTTCAAAACAATCAAAATTTGTGCCTTCTTTGACACAAAAGCAACTAGAAGCAGCAATTGATAATTCAGACGAAGAAATATTTGATTTTCAAGATTCCTCTGATGGATGGGATCCATCTGACGAAGAGGAGTGCTCTGAAATTGAAGATTATATTTCTGTTTGTTCGGAAAGTGACTCAGAAGAGGAAGAACCAGAAATTTCAAATGTGACATCCGAAACTATGTTATCGAAAAACAAGCAAATCGAATGGTCTTCTAAACCTATACATCAAGGGAGACTTGCTGCACACACCGTTCTTACAATGACACCTGGACTTACTAGGTACACCACTTCGAGGGTGGAAGACGAGCTATGTGCTTTTATGCTTTTCTTTCCACCATCAATTGAAAAACGAATTTTAGAAAATTCAAACATTGAAGGTCGTCGAGTCTATGACACAAATTGGAAAGATTTGGATGCGCAAGATTTATATTCCTATATTGGTTTATTGATTTTAGCAGGGGTTTTCAAATCTCACAACGAATCGACAGAAAGCTTATGGGATGCCAAAAAAGGTAGGAGTATATTTCGTGCTACAATGCCTCTAGAGAATTTCAAACGAATTTCTAGAGTAATAAGATTTGACAATAAACAAACACAAACTGAAAGAAGAGCCCGGGATAAATTTGCGGCTATCAGGGAGCTTTGGGACAAATGGGTAAAAAGTTTACCAAAATTGTTCAATCCAGATGCAAATGTAACCGTTGATAAACAATTGGTGGGGTTCAGAGGCAGGTGCCCTTCTAGGCAATACATGCCCAGTAAGCCTGCTCGATATGGAATTAAATTTTGGGTATTATGCGACAATAACACAGCATACGTATGGAACATCCAGCCTTACCTTGAGAAACTTCCTGGGGGAGTCAGAGAACAAAAGCAGGGTATGCGGGTTGTTTTGGACCCATCTTGCGGATTGAAAAGCCACAATATTACATGCGATAATTTTTTTTACGTCATATGAACTAGGCCAGATTCTACTCAAGCGAAATATCACAATGATTGGTACAATGAAAAGAAACAAGACTTGTATTCCACCAGAATTATTACAAACGAAAAATGTACCAAAAATGTCTTCAAAGTTTGCATTTACTTCTGATACTTGCTTGGTCTCATACCTTCCCGAAAAATCTAACAAATGCGTTATATTGCAAAGTACATTACATTTGGAAAAAGCAGTATCAAACCAAACAGGTAAAACGCTTGTAATTATACTAGATTACAATAAAACCAAAGAGGCAGTCGACACCATGGATAAAGCGGTTATGTGTTATACAACAAAAAGGAAAACAAACCGTTGGCCACTTATCGTTTTCTATAATATAATTGACATTAGTTCTTACAATGCCTACATTTTATTCTTGAAAGTAACTAATAGTTGGGGTTCAAAAGATCGTCAAAAACGACGCTGTTTTTTAGAAAATTTGGGCATATCACTGGTAAAACCACATATTGAAAGAAGAAAGTACCTTCCTAGAACAAAAGCCGCAAGAGACGTTGTTGAAAAAGTAAAATCTGCTACAGCAATTGTTCAAGATGAAGCAGCTTCAACATCAACTCAATCTAGAAAAAGGGGCAGATGCTATATGTGTAAAAAAACAGACAATAAGTGTTCTAATTTGTGCTGCAAGTGTGGAAACTATTATTGTAAGAAACATTTAGAGCAAATATGCAAACAGTGTTACAAACAGATAAAATGACTTTTTTACTTTTATAAACTTACTTTTTCTTTTGTCAATTATAAATTTAATTTTGAAGTGTTCTTTTCTTTACTAAATGTTCATTTTTACATTCCGCATTGTTTATTTTAAGTAAACGTTTATTCTTAGTTCTTGCTTTTGTTTTGAAATGTATTGTTTAATTTATTTTTATTAAATAAATGTTTGCTTTTACGCTATAAAATATTTACTTTAATACAAAAAAGAAGCTAGGTGATATTAACCAGTCATTTTAACGTAATGGGTCGTTTTGGACCCGAACATGTGTGTAGACAAAACGAACGACGCAGCAAGGTTAAGGACAGAAGAGACAATTTTGTTTTTCAAGTAGATTTTGCGGGGTTGAATATTTGACTGTAACTAGTTTATAACTTTTTTATTATTCAACGTATTAAAATAAATCCAAGAGATGAAATTGTGCGTTTTTTTTAAACTTTTATGTGCTTCACACTTTCCCCAAAAATTAATAAAGGAGTCAAATCTATTGTCCATGGTCACACTTTCCCCAGCTTGATGGTTATAAGTGCAAAACCCGCTATGTGGAAAATGTTTTTAATTCAAAACCCGCCATGTCCCTTGTGACCAATAACGATCGAGCATGCTGCCTGCGCTTCTGAGTGCCGTCACTTGTCAGTTCTGTTGTAGACCGGCTGCTAGTAAGTCGTAGGTGTTAATCAATTGTTGCATTATTAAAAGTAATAATGGATGATATTGGTGTTTCAATAACAAAGATTGCAGTCGTAAAAGAATAGTGCAAAATCATAAGCATAAAAGGAACGTTGCAATGAGAAAACGGTAAGGACAGTAAGTAGACAGTAGCAAGGTTATTCAAATCATTAATTTCTTCAGGTATGCTGCTAAGGACTTGCCTGGAAAACCGAAGTGCGTTCACAGATGTGGCATACTAAAGTGCAACTTGTTGACAATGGCAGATTTGCACTTCATCCACAAGAACTTTTACGACATTCCGTCGAAAATAAAGCAAGATGCTTTTAATTTATAGTGTTGTGAGGGCATGCCTCCAAAAAGAAGAAGATCGAGAGTCAAAGGAGATAATGCTAATACTACTTCCAGAAAACAATTAACAATAAACTACAAGATACCAAAACAATGAGGAGAATGGGTGAAAGTATGCAGAGAGGCCTTTATGCAAATTTTAAACGTAAAAAAGGTCAGAATTCAGGGAGTGGTGAAGCGATTTGTGTTTTTGGCAAAACTCCTGTAGAAAATAGGGGAGGAGATCGCATCAAGGACACGAATAATCCAAAGAAGCAGGCGATGAGTAACTTTATCGAAAGCTTTAAGTGTGTAGAGTCCCACTACTGCAGAAGCCAAGTAAACAAAAGAACCTACCTTCCTTGTGATCTTAATATCAGAAAACTCTACAAGCTGTATAACAACTCAGTAACTGATACCCTTAAGGTAAAAGAACATTACTTCCGTTTTTATTTTACACGAAATTATAACATTGGATTCGGAACTCCTATGACGGATGTATGTTCTACTTGCTTAAGGCACAAAGAAGAGCTCAAACAGGAAAAAGATCTAGAGAAACAACAACACATGAAGACTTTACAAAAAGTACACAAACTTAAGGCAAAAGCCTTTTACGCGATTCTTAAAGAAAGCAAGACTGACAGAGAAGTTTTCTCAATGGACTGCCAAAAAAATTTAGCCCTTCCAAAACTTCCAGACCAGGTGGCCTATTTTAGCCAGCAGTAAAATTTATACAACTTCACTGTTGTAACTGGTATCTCCAACACAGAGCTTAAAAGAACTACAGTAACTGCTTATGTATGGACTGACCTTGATTTACCCAAAAATTCAAGTGTTATAGCTTCGGCGTTATTTCACAAATTAACCACGCATAAGTTCTCTGAAACCATAAAAGAAATTTTTATCTTTGCCGATGGATGCCCCGGGCAAAATAAAAATATTACTATGATATGTATGCTAGCAAGCTATCTTCAAAGAAAAGCTCCAAAGAATATTCAGCTTATTCAAGTCATATTTCCCATCGTAGGACACAGCTTTATGCCCCCAGATCGAGTTTTTGGTATTACAGAAAAGAAAATTAAAACCACACCATGTATTACGGATCCAGAGCAATACCACACCATAATAGCAGAAAACGCAACTATTCTTAAATTAGCAGAAGACTGGGACGCCTATGACTGGAAGAAAGCAGTGTCAGAAAATATCAAAGCACCAGGAGCTTGGCATTTCCAATTTCAACCATGCAAGCGCTTTAAAATTATTAAAAAAAGGGTAAACAATAATAATATTATTGAAGTACAAGGAGAAGTTTCTTACAATAGTGAATCTGGGGTTCCTAAGGGGATTTTAAAAAATAATATTATTATCATCTCCAAGGCATGGATGTATATACCAAAAAACTCAAAACGATGTTTTGACAAACACATTACATAATTTTTCAAATTTATCTGCTTGCCAAAATAAGAAGGGGGTGAGCCAATAAGGTGGCAGGTACTATTAAGTTTAAGTAAGTGGGGGTCAATTAGGAATGTTATAAATTTCCCAAGATTTTCAGAAGTCGCTAGTTATCAAGTATTTTTGACTGATTGAATGAATTTGTTAGTTATTGTTATAAGCTGAGTGAATTGTTAGTTGTAAAGTTCCAATTTTCTTTTATAATGGAAGTGCGTAAATTACCCGGTAGGAATCGTGGTTCGACATACTACACTTGCGTTGCGGATAGCGGATGTTTTTATCGAGTAAATAAAACAAAAAACGAGAAAAAATTTCTCGTTTGTGTCGAAAGTGGTTGTAATGCAAGAGCGCGTCGCGATGAATTAGTGTTCATGAAAATTGGAGAAAAACACAACCATCTTCCAGATTTTGGAAAAAAAGACGCTCTATTATTGAAAAATTCAATGATGGTGGCGGCTTCTAATCAATCAATCTTTGTAAGAACCAGTGCAAGGTATGTATAAAAACGCTCAAAATACAGGGTGTCTTAAGTTTTTTTAACAATAAAACTTACGTGGTAATTCCTCTGTGAAAACGATTTTGCTTTTGTAACTTTGAGGGGTTGTAACTTTTCATGAGTGCATTTTCGGATAACAACAGTTTGGGCCAATCGGTTTAATTTTCGTAGAGGAATTACCACCTATGCTTTTTTGAAGTATTAAACAGTATCGATGTAGAAATTTTTTATTTACACCTTCCGAATTCACGGAATTTGAAAATTTTGAGAATGGCTTTTAAATTATAATAATAGCACGTTAAAATCATTCTGAATAATTAACTTTAACTAGTAGTTTCATAAAAAGCTTTTGATGTTAATTTTGCAATTTGTTTAATTGTTTGTGAGCGGTTTTTATTCTGTTTTAAACGACCTTTTACAATTTTAGCTCATCAATAGAAGTTGCTAGTAAACTAGGTTTTCCGGCTACAGCCAAAGCAATGCGGAGGGAACTACGTAGAGTTCAACCAGCTATGCCGGACACCCTCCGAGAATACGGTGTTTTATGCCAAGAAAATGACAGATTTGGCCAAATTGACAACGGAGTCTTTTGCAGGAGAATAATTGGCGAAGGAGATTCCCTGTCAGTTCTGTTTTTAGCAGATAACTTTAAACAGCTGCTTGCGGAAGCAAAAGAGGTTCACCTGGACGGCACATTTAAAACGAGGCCCAGACACCCAGCAAGCAGCCAACTCCTAACTATTATGGTTATCCATTATGGCTATGTAAGTATTAGATAGGTAGCTATTATTTGCTAAAGGTATGGAGGAGAAATAAAATGCTTATTTTCTTTAAGGCATTTCCCTGCGTCTTTGCGTTAATGACATCGAGGAAACCCCAGGCGTATGATGCTGTATTTAAAAAAATAAGGGAAGTCGTGTCCCAATTTAAGCCAAAGCTAATTACGAGCGATTACGAAGCGCCTCTCGTGAAATCTCTAGAGAAAAATTTTCCGGAATTTCGGAAAACTGGGTGCTTCTTTTATTACTGTCAGGTAAAAATATCAAGAACCAAATGTTACGATAATTAACCATTTCGCTTCACATCAGCTCAAAACCTTTCTTGTCTGTGTTATTTTTTCGTATGGAAAGCATTGAAAATTCTTTTAGGCGATTTTAAAGAAAGCTCGAGTGTTAGGACTAACCCATCTTTTAAAAACCAACAAGGATGCAAAAAAGGGATTAAAAATGCTTATGACTTATGTGGAGAAACACATCTCAATAACTTCCTGAACCACCTCAATAGTCTCCATCCAAAAATCAAATTCACCATGGAGGTAGAAACAGACAACCAGCTACCGTTCCTGGATGTCTTGGTTAAAAAGAAATCAGACGGAAGCCTGAGCCATACTGTATACCGGAAGCCCACACATACAGACCGTTATCTCAACGCTAAATCACATCATCATCCGGCACAACTTCGATCAGTGGTCAAAACTCTAGTCACCAGATCACAAAGACTCGCAGATCCAGAAACCATAGATGAGGAAATAAAGAAACTCCGTAAGGCCCTACAACAAAATGGCTTCAAGAATCAAACGATTAATGATTCATTGAAACCCAGACAAACCAAGCCACAGGATGAAAAAGAAAAACCTGCATCCAAAGCCTACTTACCATACGTCAAAGGAACCACAGATGATTTCAAGAATTTTACGAAGACATAAAGTGGAAACAACATTCAAAACCAACAGAAAAATCAGCTCTATTCTTCGAAATCCCAAAACGAAGATACCGCTGGAGAGCCAAGGTGTCTATGAAATTCCTTGTCAAGACTGCAACCAGACGTACATAGGACAAACAAACAGACGAGTTAGTGTACGAAAAGAAGAACACCGAAACGCTGTACGGAAGAACGAGAAGACTTCATCACTGGCACAACATGTGAACGCAACATCCCACAGTATCGATTTCGAGAATACAAGGGTACTGGCCAACATGGAACACCTAAAATCGAGAATCATAAGGGAAGCCATAGAAATCGAGAAACGCCCAGAAAACCTAAATACCCGTGATGACACACAAAGACTACCAGCAGCCTGGAAGCCAGCTCTGATCAAAAAACAAATAAATAAAAAACAACGAGCAAACACAGAACCACCGCAACCAACTCAAATCCTTCCATCCACGACCGGACCCGTCACACGCAACCGAGCGCGAAACCAACCAGGCGCAGCAACGCAGAACGATCAAGCGGTATATATACCTGCAGCTGGAACGAACACCATCATTCGTTTAACAAGAAGTGCAAGCAGAAAGTTAACTCCAACATTGTTGCCACCTCAAAAGATGACGAATCTGCTTAACTGTACTTGCGCACCATCATACCTGATAAGATTTAGCACCCTAGTGTCGTCCAAACATTGATACAGTCTAGTGCTACAGTGTATGAGGTTCGTTGTAACACGTGCTTTTCCTAATTGTATTATAATGGGAGAAAATAAGATAAACTGGTAAATATGGCAGTATTATTACATAATTAAAACCTTTTATAACTTAAGCTTCCATAAAACATGCTTTTACTGCTAATGTCCAATTTGTGCTACATTGACATTTCCCGCCTTTTTTAAGAGAGCTTCCATAAACATGCTTTTACTTCTTGCAAGTGTCTAAATTGTGCTACATTGACATTTCCCGCCATTTTTAAAAGAGAATTTCCATAGAACATGCTTTTACTTTCTGCTAGTGTCTAAATTGTGCTACATTGACATTTACCGCCTTTTTTAAAAATTCATTTACGTGCAAATGTGGAGTGAGAGACGGGTAAAACAAAATTCGGCAATTTAATAACTTTGTAAGCAATTTCTAAACAATTTGCTGTATGGTAATTAAAAATTTTTTATTACTTAATTTTTAATTTAAAAAAGTCATATTGTTTCCTTCCTATTTTTGTAATCAACTTTGTTCAAACAATTTTTTTTAATTCCTTCAAATCAAAAAGCTGTCGGACTAACGCCACGAGACCTTCCTCGGTATATTTGTTCCGGTCTACGGTAAAAAGGAAAGCTGTTAAAATGTTTTTTGGCAAAAAAAGTAGATTCGATTGTCATTTAAGACGTCCATGCCAAGTTTCAAGCCAAAATATCTATTTTTTAAAATAACGGAAAATCGATTTTGGTGAAAACGGGGAGGGAGGGGGGTTAAAAACTTCGAAATTGCACAGATCACGTATTTAGCATACGTAGAGAACGAATTTGACCTTCTCTCTCGAATGCGCCTATTTTGTAAATTACTGAAAAAAAAACGATTCAGGTAAAGGTCAAGATGGAAACGTGTTAAAGAATTTTTCGACATAGGAAGGTGTTTCTATTGTCATTTAAGACGTCCATATCGAGTTTAAAGCCAATATACGTATTTTTAAGGATAACGGAAAATCAATTTAGAGAGCGAATCTGACATTGTTTCTCGAATACGCCAATAATATAAAAGTATTTAAATCGTTAGTAGATTCAACTCTTGCATTAACCATACTATATAACAGAAAACGCATTGGCGACGTACAATATACTATGCTTGAAACTTATATGCACAATCTTTCATTGATTAACCAAGAAGAATGAATGAACTCTTTATCGGCAACAGAAAAACTTTTAACGCAGCATTATAAGCGCGTTGTAACAGGAGGAAAGGGAAGTATGGCTGTAGTTATCTTATTCCCCCACAATATTTAAGAATATGTCAATAGAATTATAGAACTTCGCAACAACAGCAATTTATTTTCATCCGATAATCCCTACCTGTTTGGATATCCCCATACAAATAGATGGCCAAGAGGCGACGTAGTGTTACGCAATTTTGCTAAAAATGCCAAGTTGGTATATCCTAATGCAATTTCCTCGAATAAGTTACGGAAACAAATTGCCACAGTTATGCAGATTGTAAATTTAAATAAGGAAGAGTCCGAACAATTCGCACAATTTATGGGACATACTGAGAAGACACACAATGAGTTTTATAAGTAAGTGCGGGGTGTTTCTATTAAGACTAAAATTTTCAATCAAAACAAGGGAAATGCAGACAATAATTTATATAATTTGTCTAATGTAATTCATTCATTATGCATCTCAAAAATTTGTTAGATACTAATTGAACAATTTTAGAATTCGAATAATTTATTTTCTAAACAAATTGCAAGTACAGCCATTCATTAAGTTCAAAATATGTTGTTAGGAAAGGTGGTTGTTATAATGTTGCTTTTGATTGCAATTCAAGAGAGTATTTTAATTATTTCAAATATTCTACTTTTGTTACACCGTATATTGTTATTTTAATGAATTTTGCTATTACTATTTAAAGATTACCTCAAGATCTGTATCAGACCGCAAAAATATCCAAATTATTAATCATGATGGATAAGGGTTTAAGTGACCGATAGAAAGGAAAATCTCAATCCCCAGTCTCCGGAACCAGCTGGTTCTCAATTGCAAACATCGAATAATAGTGCTAGTTCCATAGATACTGCATTCATAATATTTAATAGTTTCATAAATTAATTAATGATAATAATAAATGCATTGCTGTGTTTCTGTTTTAGAGAAAAAGAAAAAAGGTAGAATTCCATGGAGAGCAGAAGAAACGGCAGTGGTTGCAGAATACTTTAAAAAGCACATAAAATTAAAGAAAGCTCCCAAAAAACAGGAATGTGAGGACTTAATACGTAAATATCCTCATATATTGCGCAATACAGGCTGGGGTAGAGTGAAAACCTACGTTTACAATCTATACCGCGATAAATAGCAACTTTGTGGTATATTTTGATATCAGACAATTTTAGATATGGGGTCAAGTTAATTTCTGATATAAGAAAATGAAAATAAAACATATTTAGAATTAATTAATTTGCATTGTTTTTATTTTCTTTTGTGATAATTTTATTCTCTACTGTGTATTTTAAGTTTGTTATGAAAGATTTTTTTTTCAATAAAAAACTTAAGTGTTTTTTAGAATTATTTGAGTCTTATTGTAATTTGTATTAGTTTTAGATGCGCTTTATTTTCTTTTGTACAGAAAATATAAAAATCTAAGCGCTTGGAGCACATGTTTTCAATGCAGTTTTTCCCGCTTGTTACGACTTAAAAAAACACGCATTTTACTGTAAAGTAGGTATAGAACTATAGACGTCTTAAATGACAATAGAAAAAACTTTCTATGTCGAAAAACCTTTAAAACGTTTCCTTGTTGGCGTTTACCCAAACATTTTTTTTCAGTAATTTACAAAATAGGCGCACTCGAGAAAGAAGGTCAGACTCGTTTTCTACGCATGCTAAATAACTGATCTGAACAAGCGCAAAATTTCTACCAGCCTCGCTCCCCCGAAAACCGATTTTTCGACTTAAAAAGAACACGCATTTTAACTTTAAAGTAGGTATAGAACTGTAGACGTCTTAAATGACAATAGAAACAACATTCTATGTCGAAAAAACCTCATAGAAAAACTCCCTTAAAGAAGTCCGCGTTCAAGGACCTATTTTCAGGGAACTATTTTGCAAGACATTTTTCTCCACCCCCCGAGAGTAAACCTATTAACTTTAATTTAAGACGAGCCGGTTAAATCGGTTTACTGTTAAAAATAATTATAATAACAATAATAATATAAGTAGTATTAGTATAATACTACCATCCGAAACATAGGTATACGAAAATCATTAAATCAGTTAAATAAATCTGTAGTACTTTATTACTTATCAAAGTAACTGTGGTTTCTTACATTTCCGCCCTCGTATTACAGGATAGTTCTTTGGGTGGATTAGAAATCTTGCAATTTAGATAATAAATTTTCGTGACATATGACGCTGATACTATAGAAGATTTTGAAAATCGATCAAATCAAATTTTTTTTTAAACTGACAGTTTTCTATAGAAATAAATATCTTTATCTCTGACGTATTGCTAATTACTGAAGACATTTGTGCGGGAAAGGTACATTCTCTTGTGGGTATTTATTCTGGAAGCACTTTTACTTGGGGGTATTTTCCGACTACCTATGAATGCATAACTTGTATTTCTTTTCACATCCCTTCACCAGTGTATATAATTAAATACGACGATTTATTTATACTAGCCTGAAATAAATTTAAATTACTTCAAACTTAACTTATAATTGCTTATACTAAAGGGGAGGCGAGTTCAACCACTGTTTGTGCTACAATAGTACATATATAAGCTGCAAGAAGCGAGATCAAAATCCTAAGTTAAGTATTATTATATACAAATACACACATACTCGACTATGTTCGTATATTATGTTCGACTGGCGGCGCGAGTAGACGTGGTTTAACGTTCGTTCCCACTGTTTGTACGAAAACACTGTATAACACTTAAATTTGCTTAGTTGTGTCATCCCAAGAAAATGGTGTTTACTCAGAGTCAGTTATCTGATATAAAAAACTGTTCTAAGAGTGTTGTTGAGGAGCACGTTGCGAATAGTGGAGTCTTGGATGAATTAGTGTTAAAGCTAGCTGACATTGTCGTTAACAGACTAGAAACCAGATTTGAGAAGATAGAAAAATTAATCGAAAAATGCAATACATTGGAAAACAAAGTGGTTGATCTACAGAAAGACAACGAAGCACTGTCGATAAAAGTTGACAGCTTAGAACAATATACCAGACGTAACAGTGTCAGGATATTCGGTATTAGGGAAGACAAGGATGAAGATGTGGAAAAAAAAGTACTCGAGGTTTTTAACAAGCATTTGGGCGAGGAGATAACCTTGGAACATATTGATCGCTGCCACAGAATAGGTGCTTACAACTTTAATCATCCTAATACAAAACCTGTTCGCCCGCGTGCCATTATAGTAAAATTCTGCAGCTATCGCTATCGCGACGTTGTTTTTCGAAATAAAAAGAAGTTAAAAGGTACCAATATGGTTATTAGAGAAGATTTAACTAAACAACGATTGGAATTGCTGAACTGTGCAGTGGAAAAATTTGGTTTTAAAAATGTGTGGTCTAAAGATGGTGCTATCTACTTAATAAAAGATGGAAAAAAGTGTGTGGTTCACTCCTCGCAGGATTTAGATAAATTATGTGGTTAGATATATGGTTAGTGCAACTAAGTGAATGCATGAATATAATTTTTTTATGTTGGGAACAGCGTTATGGGTAAACAAGGTCGCTGTTTTTGTTTTTTTTTTGCCTTGCTTAGGCACATTGTTTTTGTCCTTACGTTGTATACGATTAATATCTTTTGGGTGAATTGAATTTATTTATTTATAGATTGATTTATTGTTGGATTACTGTGAATTAGGTACACGGATAGGATTTTGTTTGGGGGCTCATGAAAACATCGCTGAATTTGTATTATCAAAACGTCAGAGGTCTCAGAACAAAAACTGATATATTTTCAAAAAATCTTTATTCAGAAAATTATGATTTGATTGCGTTAACAGAAACAGGATTGAGTGATGATGTCACTAGCAGTGAATTATTTGACGAACGGTATCAAATATTTAGGTGTGATCGGGATAAGATGTTAACTGGTAAAAGTAGAGGAGGGGGTGTGCTAATTGCAATTTTGAAACACTATAACCCTAAATTACTTAAAATATATTCAAACCAACATCTAGATTTACTCTGGATTTCTTTTAATTTTTTAGAGATTAAATATTCTTTTAATGTAGTTTATATCGAGCCTGCTGTTAACATTGAAGCCTATAAAAATTATTTTGACATTATTGAAAATTTCAGTGAAATTACTGATAATGAAATAATAATAATGGGAGATTTTAATATACCAGCTATCACTGGTGCGGAATTTAATTTAGAACAAGGTAATGGAATTACCAAAAACTTGAATTTATTCATGAATACACACAATCTCAATTCCTTAAATAATATAGTAAATATAAATGACAGAACTTTAGATTTAATATTGTCTAGTGTTGGTTTAATAGTAGAACTTGAAGATTCACCGCTTGTGCCGATAGATTTGCATCATCCTGCGTTGAACTCCATTCTGGTTGTTGATACGCGTAGCGCATGCTGGAGCCATGTGAAAAATTTGCCAGCACAGTATAATTTCACGAGAGCAGATTTCAAACTTATGTACGAAATGCTACGTGATAGTGATTGGAGTGTTCCTGAACAGCTTACAGATGTAGATAAATGTGAGGACAAGTTTTATCAGATTTTTAATGAAATTATCAATCATACTGTACCAAAAGTAAATAACAAAATTTCTAAATATCCTGCGTGGTTTTCTGCAGAAGCAAAACTATTAGTAAAAAACAAAAATTATCATAGATTACGTAAAAATAAATCGGAGCATCACTTGCAGAAATTTAAGAGATTACGAACTCTTGCAAAAAATAAAATTAGGATTGACTATAAAAATTATTTAGATAATATACAATTTGAAATTAAGTCAGACGTTCATAAATTTTGGAATTTTGTAAACAATAAGAAAAAGAAAGCTAACGTTGTTAATGAATATGAATATGAAAGTAAGATAGTGGGAAAAGAAGAAGCTGCTCAAGAATTCGCCAATTATTTTGAGACGGTGTACGGCGAAAAATCGGCATATGTGGTGCAGGATCAGCAGCTGAGATGGAATGATAATAATTTAGGGGTTATGACGTTAAATGAAATCACCATAGAAGAAACTAAAGTGGCCATCAAAAAGTTGAAACTTAAGAAGTCGGCTGGGCCTGATGGCATTCCTCCTTATATTTTGGGAGCCTGTGTAGATATCTTAGCTTATCCCTTGCAGGTAATATTTAACACTGCAATAAAAAGTGGTACATTTCCTAATATGTGGAAAGTTGCTAAAGTTACACCGATCCATAAAGCAGGTGATATGCGTAATATAAAAAATTATAGACCCATTTCAATTCTGTCTTCGTGTGGAAAAATCTTTGAACAAATTCTTTACAACAAATTATATATACATGTAAAAAATATAATTTCAACAGAGCAACATGGGTTTATGCAGGCAAGATCTGTACAAACAAATCTATCATTAATTGTTGATTATATTTCAGAATCATTTGAAGACTCTGCTCAGGTAGATGTAGTTTATACAGATTTTGCAAAAGCTTTTGACCGGGTGGATCATGACTTGTTGCTTAAAAAATTAGCTAATTTTAGTCTTTCTCCTTTGGCTCTGCAAATGTTCAGAACTTATCTTCAAGGTAGGCTACAGTGGGTTTATTTGCATGGCTCCAAATCTAGAAGCTTTGGTATGTCATCAGGTGTGCCACAGGGTAGCAATTTGGGACCACTCTTGTTTCTAATATTTATTAATGACCTTCCAAAAGTAATTAAACATCGCGAATGTCTGTTGTTTGCTGATGATCTAAAATTATTTTTAAAAATATGTGGTGCAGGTGATGTAGTCTATCTGCAGCAAGATCTAGATGCCATCGTAAATTGGAGTATGGCTAACAAATTATATTTTAATGTAGATAAATGTAAGATAATGAGTTATACATTGAGTAAACAGCCAGTTCAGAATGACTATATAATGAATGGCACAACACTAGACAGGGTCACATCAGTTCGTGACTTGGGAGTATACTTTGCACATAATCTAAAATTTGACATTCATATTGATAAGACTGTTAGCAAATGCATGCAAAATTTGGGATTTATAAAAAGAATATGTAGTGAATTTAATAATACTGATACTCTCACTGTCCTGTACGGTTCCTTGATACGATCAAAACTTGAGTTTGCTGTCGTGGTATGGGACCCAGGTGCTAAAGTTCATTCTCAAACATTAGAAACGGTGCAAAATAAATTCTTAAAGTATCTATATTATAAAAAATATAGAAGATATCCGGAGTTTGATTCGTACCAGGGTATTAGAAGTGAATTTGAAATCCTTAAATTGGCTCAAAGACGTGTAATTATGACAGTTCTGTATCTGAACAAGTTATTAAACAACAAAATAGATTGTATGGCGCTAAGATCAAAAATTTCATTTTATGTCCCTGCCTATAGATCTCGAACGAGGAAATTGTTTAATGTAAAATATAAAACTAATATAAGAAAATCGTCCCCCATCGTAAAAATGTGTTTATGCTATGAAAAAATAATAATAAAGAATCCCAAGTAGCACACAATATATATCCAATATCTATCCAAGGTTTATTTTATGTTCTACATTGGCTCAACATTTTATCGTGCATCTTATATCTAATACACTGCCCGTCATTTGAAGTGGATCACGTATTAAAAACCATATAACTCGATAATTATAGGGTTTTAGTACCCGAAGTTAGTACATACTGTTGATTTTAGTATTATATAGGAATTTTATAAAAAAATAGATCAAATATGTTTGATTCAACAAAAGAAAATAATTTTCCAAGTCTAAGAATTGCTTTGCGTGATTTATTGTGTAGACTGTTCTGTACTTGTACCGCGAATAATTTATTGTTAGTAACAAATTGCCGTTCAAAGTTCAAGATTACATTTTAAGCAATGGTTTTACGACGGTTAGATGCATCTCAGCGCGATAGAATCCTTGGTTTGCTAGAAAGTGGTTTACCACAAAGAAGGGTGGCCGAGCGTTTAAATGTAAGCCAAAGTGTGATCAGTCGTGCATGGAATAGGTTTTTGACAACCACATCGTCTAACTTTCGGCATGGTGGAGGTAGACAGCGCATCACAACTGCAGCGAACGATCGCTATTTGAGAACAACAGCTCGACGACACCCAACAATTGACGCCCCACGTCTATAAGAAACATGCTTCAGGCAGTGGTAAATCGGCCAATTTCAGTGTCTACAATACATAGAAGACTCCACGAGGCTGGACTGAGGGCAAGATGTCCTGCTCGTCATCCGAACTTATCTGCAGAACACCGACGAAATCGATTGCAGTTTGCAAGAGATCACCTACATTGGAGATTTGAGGATTGATCACGATGCTTGTTCACCGATGAGTCTCGAATTGCTTTACATGGCGATGATGGAGGAGTACGAGTTTGGAGAGGGCTCGGAGAGCGAAATCTTGAGTGCTATATGGTGCCACGTGTTCCGTTTGGTGGCGGCTCGATTATGATATGGGGTAGTGTGCGAACAGGGGGCCGTACAGAACTGGTGCAGTTCAGGAATCAATCGGTAACAGCTAGACGTTACCTTGATAACATTATAGAGCCCATTGTAATCCCAACAGCAGCCGCTATTGCGCCTAGCTTCGTTTTTATAGACGATAACGCAAGACCCCACAGAGCGGCGATCGCTAACGAGTACCTTTAAACGCCAATATCATCCGTATGCTCTGGCCAGCAAATTCGCCGGATGTTAATGCAATAGAGAACGTTTGGTCTGCACTAAAATTGCAGCTACTAAAGCGTGCTCACCAGCCAAACACCTTAGATGGATTGAGTGCTGCCATTGTAGAGGAATGGAATAGGATACCTCAAGCCACAATTGATACCTGTATTGAAAGCATACCAAGACGATGTGAAGCCCTTAACCGTGCAACAGGTGGTCCCATACCCTATTAGGTACTCAAATGGCAAGTAGCTTTTAGTTTTTAGTCGTCGATTGATTGTCATTTTGTGTTAATATTTCTTAGTTGTAGAATGTTTGCTCTACAATACATGTATAGAATGTTAAATATTCACTGCGTGCTCATTTATCGTAATAAAACCCTATAAATATCGAATTATATGGTTTTTCATTTGTGATCCACTTCAAATGACGGGCAGTGTATATAATGGATAACTATTGGAAATACAAGGTATATTTTGAAATATTGGCAAACTGTTGAAACTACCTGGGACAGGCAACATTGGTATCCCAGGGTAAAACCAATATGTAACCAATGTATGGGATCCCGCAATAAAACCATGTTGGGTAACCAAATATTGGCAAACTGTTAAAACTACCTGGGACAAGCAACATTGGTATCCCAGGGTAAAACCAATATGTAACCAATGTATGGGATCCCGCAATAAAACCATGTTGGGTAACCAAATATTGGCAAACTGTTAAAACTACCTGGGACAAGCAACATTGGTATCCCAGGGTAAAACCAATATGTAACCAATGTATGGGATCCCGCAATAAAACCATGTTGGGTAACCAATATAAAACAGTTACATAACCAACAAGCCATTTACAATATAAACTTGCAAAGGTAAAATCTATATATAACCAATGTATGGAATCCCGCAATAAAACTATATTGGTTAACCAATATAAAACAGATATATAATCAACAAACTATTGGCAATATAACCTTACAATACTCTGCCAATTACGAACAAGTAAATGTAATACTAGCAGTTGCCAATATTGCCTGCCATTATAAAGCCAATATATTTTACCATTGAACAAGGTTTGTAATTAAAATTATAATGGCAAGGCGATATAAAGACAATAAGAAACCAATAAACACTGGTTGAGATACTGCCAACATTTGAAATTAACCTAAAGCCAATATTTTTTGATAAACTTAATGTTAAATGTAAATAAAAACCTTTCACTTTTAAAATTTTAATTTCAGTCAGCACTGCATTTATTTTAAAAAAATATTATTCTGCTTACTATTACTAAAGACAGCATCCTGCTTAGTTAAGCGAATTGTTTTTTTTTTACAAATAGGAAATTTAAAGCATACTCTATTTAAAACCCCGTTAAGAGTATATTTACATTTAATCCAAGTTTTATTTTGTATTTTTTGAAGTTTTTGAATTTTATAGCCCTTTATCTGGGTTTTGTTGTTTGACTTTTTTTGTGCAAACATTTTTTTATAATTTATTTTCCAGTCATACTGTTTTCTATATTTTAATTTTTGTAAGAAATTCCAAAACAAGCAAATAATGTTTAAAACTTTTGAAATAAATTCAATTACAAACCACTGAAAAGTTCACCAGTCTTTAAATCCTTATTATTCTGACGGTAAATAGAAAGTTTTATGACGTCATTCGTGAATCCCTCTTAATGGAATGTTTAAAAACTAATAAGAACAGTATAATTATCTGCGTATGTCATTTTTACCTATTTAATTCTCTGGGGTGTTTTTTTAATAACATTTTTGCTTTTTTGTCACTTTCTTGCTTTTTTACGTATGTTTTTATACTTTAATTTCTTGCCTGTTTTTAAGGATTTATTTGTATGTTAACAGCTATAATAAAACATGTATCCGTTTATGGTTATAATTCCCATATATTATTTTATAGAAAAATACTAATTATAGTATTTTACTAAAATTTTCGGTTTGTGTTGTTGTTTTCAATGTACATAGATAAATCAAAAAATTGGACAAAATATTTTTTACTTTACTTTGATAAAGGTTGACACATGCCATCTTTAATATATTTAGCATTCAGAGTAAATGTACAAAAAGTAGTACCACCGATTAAATTACACGCTATAACTCAGTCACACAAATATCTGTGCGTCATAAGATGCAAACAACGAAAACACCTTTTGAATAGATATTTCTAAGAAATGCGTAATACCGAGGGCTGCAAGCAAACAAATTTGTCTTGGAAAAATTTACCAACGGACTAGAGTTTGTATTGCTTCCAGTGGCGTTACCACAGGTTAAAATTAAACATATATTCTACAATTTATTATTTTACTTATTAAAATTGTTCAACTTACTAGTTCAGTACGGTTAATATAAAAATAAAACGATTATCTCAATTGTTTTATTATACTCTAATAAATTGTAATATTTGTTTTATTATTTTGTAATTAATTTGTACTGGTATTAGGAACCATGACATTACTAGAAGATATTTTTTGAATCAAGAGATTCAGGGAATCTAGGAAATAGTATCCGAAAAAAACCACAGAAAGTTCCCGGGAAAATAGTTCTCTGAACAAATATCTGGAAAACCGTTTCCGGAAAAAAATTCCCATAAAAGTTTCAGAAAAAAACTATGACATGTACAGAAATTTATTAAACATAGAATAAGTTTATCCTTTGTCGAGATACAAAATTAATTTGTATTTTTAAATGATTGTGAGCTCTAGCGTATTTTTTGATTTTATTATACAAGTTGATTGCAAATTCAAAACCAGTTGATGTGCTCATTTATTTAGTCATAAAACCTAAATATTGTAGGCAATAGATACAATTTCCGTTGACGAGTATTTTATACACGAAATAACCGATTCCACCTAACCCATATGATCATTTCGAACATTTCAGAAGTTTTAGGGGGCTTGCACATCAAACAATTTTTTTGGAGATTTATTTCCGAAGACTTTTTTCTGAGTACTTTTTTCCTGAGACTTTTTTTTCCTGGAGACTTTTTATTCGGGGACTTTTTCGTGGAACTTTTTTCTAGACTTTTGTTCTGAAGCACTTTTTTTCGCATCCTCTAAAGAATAAAAAACGCCTCGACAAAAATAAACAGCACTATTAAATTAGTATTGCAGAAAAAACAATATGAGCTTCATAGCATCCTCATAAAAATTGGTTGCATAAAAAAGGGTGGCTTAGCATTTCCGGAACAGAACTTTATAAAAATGACTAGCACAAAACAACTTAAAAAATCCAAAAAATTTTAGTAAATAAGTGAATTTGTATTTTTTAAATTGCAAATGTTTCTTGGGCTCTGTAACAGTACTACTGCCGACGCCACTGTTACATAATCCTTTTGCAAGAAAGGGTACATAATTTGCTACCTGCGCTTTTACTCTACTGATAAATCGAGTTGGGGGTAGTGAGTTTCCTTCAGTTAGCGACACAAGTTAAATTATCTATTGCTTCAGTGTAAGTTTAAACAAAAAGTTTCGTTGAGCAACGTTTAAAATCATTTTCTTAGTTTAGTTTCAGTTTAAGCTAGTTAGTTAGTTAGTTAAGCGTTCTTTTGATATTTTAGTACAAGTTAATTAGTTTAGTTAGTTAGTTACTTAAGTGTTTTGACTGAAATTGTGTAAAGTGTTAACAGCTTATTATTACAAGTAAGTATAAACTATATATATATAAATTGAACAACATTTACAAAAACTTTCTCGCCAAAACAGTTTTTTACAATCAATGCAAAAATCGAAAAAGCGGAGTAGACTACTAGTTTTTAAAACTATGGGTCGTATATACTTATGAATACATAATATTTTAAATATTTTTTTTAGATTCTGAAAAATATTTGGTTAAAATAATATCAGGATTGACATATGAAGTTTCGGAATTAAAAAGAAGTTTAAACCGGCTGGAGACAAACATTTTGCTAAACCAGCGAATGCAGGTCGGGGGCGGCGGGTTACCGGCCAGAGTTGCAAACGAAGACGAAGAGAAAATAGTTTCTATTCTTCCCGCTAAAAGCAAGGAAGAATTTCAATCTATAGAAATTATGGTAGAAAAAGAAGAATCGTTTAATTTATTAGTAAGTTAAACATCTGCCAATTAACAATTTGGTGTTAATGAAAAAATATTATTTTTAGGTCGACATTCTTTATTTAGTGTGTGGCGAAAATCAAAACACCACAATATACAACTGCATGAAGAGGCTGTTAATATCCGATGTTGCCATACAGTACTCGGGGCATGGCAAGATACGAGGAGGCCAAAAAAAATCTTTAAACGACTTAAAGATTTGCTCTGCTCTAAAAAGTAAGATTTATATCGATCCGTTATTTCTTAAAAGTTTATCTTTGATTATTGGCTCAGCGGTCAGCTCAGGGCAAAGACCAGAAAATAAAATTGGCTGTATTATTAGTTGTACAATTCAAAATTGTGAAAATAAATTTCAATGTACTAATATTATCAAGACAAAAAAACGCATTTAAAAAAATTCTTATATAATACTTCTTTCATAACCCAAATATTTCTCGCTGGTTCTGTATATCGTTTAGAAACGCAATTTTTTTGCAATATTTGTAGTTTACCGCAAAATATCTTATAGTAGTAGTGTACGTTGATCTAGTACATGGTTTACAGAATATATTTACTTAGAGCAAATTTGCAAATGATTTAGGTGTTTTTCTATTTAAGTAACAGCAGTAACTTAAAAAATAACTTTTTTTTCTATTTACAGAAGGAATTCGTAAACGATTCCCGAGTATTACGGATACGGAATTCTTAGGAAGGGTGGGAACCTTTTTGTGCACCGCAAAGGATCGCGATGGGGGACGTAAAAGGAGGAAAACTGAAAACGCAGAGGTGGACAATAATTTATAAAATGTATTAATTTTTTTTATATTTAATATTTTTAAAATAAATTATTGAATTATTATTTGCATTTTTGCTAGTTTACATACAACAGTTAATGCGTAATGTAATTGTTTAATTCTAAATAAACTTTAGAGGCGCATTCACATTCTTTTAGAAACCATATATGTATTTCATTCAAAAACTTATATCTAACCCCATCAAAGAAACTACCAGAAGGAGAAACAGCAAATGCTGAATTCAAAGACGTGAAAAATATACTTACTCTTTATATAAAAACGTATAAAAAATTAAACATACAAAATTTGTAAGGCTATTTTTTATATAGCTGATACTTACATTGTAACATTATAAGTTGAAGCTTACTCGCACTTATAGGATGTGGCATGGGAGATGCACATCGTTTGTACTTCGAAAACTAGAAGAGCTACGAAGTCGGTTAAATGAGCAAAAAATATCAGTTTTTTGGGCTGATTACGATGCTGCAATTAAAAAAACACAACTAAACGCTAGTTCCTAAAAATAGTATTTTTGCATATTTCGATGGAAAATTAAATTGTTTATAAAAAAGTTCAAATCCACTACTAGCCTAAATTTGAAAATAAAGTTATAAGCAATTTTCTACATTAATAATAATAGCAATAATCATTGAATAATGCATAATTTTTATATCCTATAATAACACGATTTTCTGTAGAAAATTGCTTATAACTTTTTTATTTTCAAATTGATTGGTTGTGCTTATTAACTTTTTTCGAAAATTTACTAAATATGCAAACATATACATAATGTTCCAAAAATTAAAAAAATATTTATAAAAATATCTCTCTACATTTAATTGGTTTTTTAATTACAGCTTCATAATCAGCGAAAAAAAACTGCAAATCTTTGCTAATTTAACCGACTCGCGTAGTTCTTTAGTTTTCGAGATACCAATGGTGTGCATCTCCCGCGACACACCCATATAGGAAAACTACGCAGAAAATAATGCACCAATATTAACGACCAATAAGCATCCAACAATAATATTTTATATTGGGCACGTAATGTCAACCAATAACTAATTAATATTTACACCCAAGATTGGACCGTGTCTGTTATACAATAAGTAGCCAATGTCAGTATTTGATGTTGGACATATGTTGGTTGTCAATATATAACCAACAAGAGTGACCAACAAGAAACCAGTAAACTTTTCAGATATCTTACCTTGCTAGATTTCACATATTGGCTAAACGTTGGCTGCCAATATGTAACCAACAAGAGTGACCAACAAGGGACCAATAAACTTTTCAGATATCTTACCTTGCTAGATTTCACATATTGGCTAAACCTTGGCTGCCAATGTGTAACCAAAAAGAGTGACCAACAAGGGACCAATAAACTATTCAGATATCTTACCTTACTAGACTTCACATATTGGTTAAACCTTGGTAGCCAATATATATCCACTATAAACAAGCGTTACATTTCAGAGATATCACCAATATAACAGAGCCAATATTGGCCCAACTTTAGTGTGCTACTTGGGATGAGTCTCTTGATGTTTTTGAGAATAACGTTCATAAGTTTAAGCGAGTCTTGGTAGAAATTGTCAAGCAACATCCTGATTTGTGTGCCTATGAGCAGTAAATCACACACCTAAGTGTGATCTTTTATATGTGATTACCTTTTAACTTAGTTTTTTTTTATTATCTTTTCTTATCTTATATGTATATAAGGACATTGTAATTAGGCGTTAACGCCTGTTCTTTTACAATAAATAAATAAATAAATGTTGCCTCCATACAGTGTTGCCAAGTGTTGAAGGCGAGTTGGTAGGTTGTATGCTTGGAGGTCAGTGCTACAAACGCAAGTATAGTATCTAAAGCGTGTATAAAACCATAGCGCCACCTAGTCGAATTCTATTGAACTACAATGTATAACTGTATATGTATCAATGTCAAAGTGGCCTCCACTGAAAAATTTGCCAAACGCTCCCTGACGACTAAACAATGCATTTGGACTACTTATACACATGGAAACGTAGTGGCCTCCGATTTTTCGTACTTGGCTCCGGATTCGGAGGCCAGTAGTACTTTTACGTGTATATTTTGGAGGCGAGTTTGACGTTTTGCAAATCTCCATACAAAAATACCCAAAAAAAGTACTCTTGCTGAAAATCGCTGTATCTAACAGCTTTTAACATAATTCATTGTTTTTGTAAAATATAAGCATGGGACCTAAACGGCTTCGTTTTCAAAATACGCGATGTGAATTTTTTTTTAATAATTTTTTTTGAATCTAGAAAACGCCTAAAGGTATTCTATTAAAACTTGGTGTAAGTTAGTATTGAATAAAGTGACATTTTTTGGTCAAAATAAATTTAATTTATTTACATCGGTGGCGTGCATCGGGGCCACCTCAGTTATATGATTTTAGAAAAATCTAACACGCTACGTTTTTTTAGTAAATATGACAAGTTTTTTAGCTTTATCCATTAACATGACAGAAAAGTTGTCTCTTTTCTGTTTTGTTGTTTGTTAAAAGGAACCGCTTTCGAGAAAAACAGAAAAATCTCTGAGATGCTCTTTAGTTGATTTATTATATAGCAGCAGCGTGTGTAAATAATTTGTAAATATGATTTTCCAGTTTTGTAGCTCTTAAAACATTTCTTTTATAAATAAGTAATATTTACACTAATCACTTTGTTATTTTTATGGAAATTATTTTATAATGATCAAAATTGCAGAGTTGCAGATTTTTCCTTTTCGAAAACGGCCCGTTCTACCAAAAATTTGGTATAGGATTTCCGAATCTAGGGAAAAAACGCCGGAATAAATCCGGGGGAAAAGCCAGCGGAAAAAAGCCAAGGAAAAATCCATACATAACCTGAAACCGACGAAAAACCCATAAGAAAAAAGCCGAGAAAAAAATCTGAGTAATATACTATTCTAAAAGAAAAATTGCGTTTCACTCTGAGAGAAGTTAAATTTACCGAAAACAGTTTTTTAAAAAGCGATTTTTTCAAATATAACGATGTCGGCTTGTTATCGTTGTTTTTAAAAAGAGCATTTTTTTTCGATTATTATAAAACCGATAATCGATATTGTCCTTGATTCGGTGAGGTATTTTCCATTAAAACCAAATTTTGTTTACAAATTAAAAACATAACGAGTCCATATCGTTGAAAATCGAAACAAAATCTTGGGAGTAACTTTTCTCAACCAATGAAGCGCATCACATTGTTTTTACGATTTTTATTTTTAGATTAATATTTTACTAAATACGATTTTAAATTAGCAGTTATCTGGATAATTTGTTAAGCTTTTACTATCCGGATAAGATATACGAAACCAATATCTGATAATTCGTCTATCTGGATTTATTAAAAAATCAGATTCGTCCGCAACTATCATTCTGCGTATTTAACTGTTAAAATGTGACGTTCAAATATGTACTTATTGTTAATTCAGATGAAAATCGCAGGGTGAATTGTATACGCGAATTCCAGTAAAATAAATGATTAAGACCAAATTTGTAGTAATACACATTTATATTATTCAAATTTTAAACAACACCAATATATCCGTTAGATATCTGCTATTCGGATAAATTCAATATAAAATTTCGTACATGTAAGCATATGTAGCTGCAATACATGCCTACAGATATGGTTTTATTGAAGAAAATATTATTTAATTCGTTCATTTGGTAGTGAGTAGACGTGGAAACGAACTTGTCGATAGCTTTGGGCCATTGTTAACATGCGTACAATAGGAGCGGCGACTGTAATCTTTTAGGTTTCAGTCCTTTATCGGCATCAATAAACGAAATGCAAATTCTGCAGTTATCATTATTGGAATTTAAAAATATGTTTTGGCTGCTGCGTACCCAGACAGCTTAACCATTCACAGTTGCGAGAAATCCAAATCTTTATTACTTCTGGCTAATTTTATAATTTGTTCACCCAAACCCGGTGCCTGGCGGTTTAAAGGGTAAGTAGCTGGTAATTAAGCGATAACCGCTCTAATCCTTCGTCTGACAGATTAAAAATCCACCCTGTCTACATATTATAAATAAACGCTTTTTGAAAAAATATTTTTTCGCAGTAAAATTAGCAGAAGTTCCTAGTTGTAAATATGCCGACTTTGTAATAGGGTTAAAGAAGCAATAAACATCCGGCAGGTAGCAGTGGTTTCTAGCCCTCATAATGCCACTGTGTAGAAGTGATTTTAAAATGCAAAGTTGCCTTCAAAATATAAAAATGATTGCTTAGCTATAAACCATAAAATGGACGTCCTGCATTCCTTTCATATTACCCAACATAAATATATCAAATGGCCAAATATCTGCTCCAAAAATAAGCTACAGACTTTGGACTACTTTTATTATTTGTTGGTAACATTAAATATTAACATTAATCTTTACTTTAATTAAATTTAAATAATAGTAAAATTGTAGAACGTAATAACGATTGGTTTAATGAAATCTTATTGGTAAAAATTTTAGCTATTGAAAAAAGTTATAAGAATTATTCCTATTATATAAAATCAACAGATAGCTGCCGTCGATTCTCAATACTGTTTAGAGATGTTATTATAAATTACAATAAAATTGAAATTGTAAAAGGTCACACCTCCAACCGATATGCGAATATTGCAAAAATCAAATTTATAGCATCTGCATAGAAAAAAATCCGGGTCGATATAAAAAATCCGAAATTTGAATCAAAACTTAAAGAGTGATTCTGAAATATCTTTCATAAATCGGAGGGTGAACTCATTTATCAAAAAGAAGGAAAAAAGTCTATCCAAACTATGTCTCAAAACTCGCCTTTTGCGAGATGTAACCCTTTAAAGAGAACGCAGCTGCGGCACCTTTAAATTAGTAAAAGGGTGAATAGTCTAAAGAAAAAATTCAAGAAAAACATATAGAAAAATATCCAAGGAAAAAAATTCAAGGGAAAAAATCCAAAGGAAAAAATCCAAAGGAAAAAAATTCACAAGAAAAATTAAAATTATAAAATATAGTTGTTTATTTCATTATTATTATTATCACTAGACTAGGAAAATATGCTGTAAATGTTATTGTCGTCATAATTAGAATGACGAATTCTTTTAGGAAAAGCAACTACTGACTTTTAATACCTGGTTTTTAATTAATTACAAACATACAAAATAGAAAAATTGCATAAAGACTTTATATACGGCGTACAAAATGTTATTTTGAAAAACACCGATCTAATTTAGAACAATCAATTTTTTTATTTATTTAAAATAGATTTTTTTACTTTTAATTGATTGTTTTTATTCAAATGAATTGTCATGGTTTTTCTGACTAAGATTCACTACAAATTACAATTTAAGTACCTAATTTCTTTTCGCAAATAGGGTTAAATAACAAATATTTCATGGCAGTGCATTTTAAAGAAATTGAGAGCCATAAAGATAAAAATTTGAAATTTTGAGTATGTCATTGTTTGGTGGAACCTCTTTTTTGTGAGATTTTCTTTTTTTTTCACCCTTAACGTTGATATCTTATTGAATCTTTGTTCATAACTTTTTTATCATTTCTTATTTTAGAAAATATATTGCATAATTGAATTTGAGAAAAATGCTCAAAAAAGCTACCCTTGCTAAAAATACGACCAACTTTCCTTTTTCGAGAAAATCGAATAAAATTAATAAGCAATTTACAAAGTAGGTATGTATTTCCTGGAAATGTTGACATTTTTGAAAAGCCATGAATGGCATTTATTTTGTATTAGGTATCTGTATTCATATTCTCCCAATTAAAAATTTGCATTAAAAAGTGTCTTTATTGTTATCCTGGGGTAAAAGTAAACTTCCATTTAAGTCACTGTAAACCTCATATAAAATATTGAACTTTAGTTTGTTTTCAATTGCCCCTGTTCGTATAACATTAGCTCTATAACTTCATGATATATGTGTTTACATTCGCCCCAAAAATAATTATAACCTATTTTTTGAGGGGGTAATTGTAAACAGAAGAATACTCCGTAAAAATTACATCTACAGTAATAACTGTCTTAGATACAAAAACAGTTATCTTACGTAACATGTCCCCGTAGATAAAATGTTTTAAAGTTCATTCATTAAACGTCTAAAAATATTCAAAGTTGATTTTTTTTAAATCGTTTACAATTGCCCCACCTGACCCTAATAACCTTCAGGTTCCGGCTAGCTGGACTAATAATAAAATGGCAGGTCCAGATTGGTATACGGCTTTTATTAAAAGAAATCACACTCTATCCTTGAGAACCCCACAAGCCACAAGCCTGTCAAGAGCCACTTTTTTTAATAAAACTAATGTAGATATGTTTTTTTCCAATTTGAAGACCGTATATGTATAACCGGTTGCATTTAGAAGCTTCAGATATTTGGAATGTCGACGAGACAGGCATAACAACGGTCCAAAAGCCGGACAGGGTAGTGACAAGACGTGGTTTTAAGCAGATAGGAAAACTTACGTCCGCCGAAAGGGGAACTTTTGTGACTCTGACTGTTGCAGTTTGGATCTGGATGGATGAAGGAGAACCATTTCATCAAATTTATTCAACATTTCGTCCATCATGTTAGATGTTCTAAAGAAAGACCCGTGCTTTTGCTCCTTGATAACCACGATTCTCACCTATCAATAAAAGCCTTGGATATTTGTAAAGAAAATGGCGTGACCGTTTTGTCTTTCCCGCCGCATTGCTCACATAAATTGCAGCCGTTGGACAGAGTGTTTATGGACCACTAAAGAAATATTGTAATTCAGCTACTGATAACTGGATGGTGAAAATGCAGGCAAAACATTTTCAATATATGACATCCCTGGCATTGTAAAAATGACCCTGCCTCTAGCTGTTACACCACATAATATAATGGCTGGCTTCAAAAAAACTGGGATTTGTCCCTTGAATGAAAACATTTTTCCTGATAGTGAGTTTTCTGCTTCATACGTGACAGATAGGCCTGCACCTGCAAATGACAATGGAAACTTAATAGACAACAATGAAAATTCACCTGCAATCAATGAAAATCCACCTGCACTTAACGAAAATCCACCTGCAATCGACGAAAATCCTCCTGCAATTAACGACAATAGCCCATCTACTTCTGTGCTGCTTTCTCCTGAGCAAGTGAGGCCGTTTCCAAAAGCAGGTCCGCGACAAAACACTAGACGGGGAAGAAAAAAGAGGCAGACTGCAATTTTAACAGACACACCGATAAAAGAAGCACTGAGGCAAGAGAAAGAGAAGGCCAAAGAAAAAAAACAACCACGTAAACGAAAAATGGTTGATAAAAAGAATCCACCAGAAAAAACAAGAACAAGAAAGCTAAAACTGGCCGGAAATTTCTTTTACGAGAAGAAGTGCCCTCTACGTCTCAACTTAATGAAGATATCTCATCGTCAGAATCAGACGATGAAGCAGACTGCTTGATATGCGAAGAACCTTATCGTAATAGCGCTCGTGGTGATGACTGGGTGCGATGCACACGTTGCAAAAGGTGGGCCCACGAGAAATGCACCAAAATCACTAATCTAATGTTTTATGTGTGTATCAACTGTGACTCGGATGATGATTTGTAACTTACTTTTACATCTGAGAAATTAAATGTTTAATTTTTTTCAACCGTTTTAATATTTTTATCCGTCAAAGATCTAAAGTAACTGTCAAGTCAACTAACCCCAACAGGTATGTCAACTAACCCCGATCCCGGGGCTACTTGACTTACTCTGCACGCCAGTCTAAAAATGCTAAAAACTTTTATCTCGGCTCAAATAAAGCGATTTAACAATTAAAATATAATACGCGAGTAAATTTACGATCTTCTGACATACCATAATTTAACAAAGTACGGACGGTACATTTTTTAAAAATAGACATTTAAAAAAATTTTCCTAATACAGATTCAGCTATTACCGAGGGATTTCATTCCATATGGAAGATGTGTGTACCGAAACTGCGGCGTCACTCAGTTCTTCAGGAATGTCATGACTCACCAGCAGCTGGACATCTTGTAATTGCGAAAACCATAGCTAGGGTTTCGCTGAATTATTATTGGCCAGGAATGTACCGTGATATAACCAGACATATTCATTCCTGTTCATCCTGTCGAGAGTAGAAGATGTCACAACAACCACCAGCAGGGAAAATGTTTCTGTCCAGAGTAGAAAGCCCATGGGAATCAGTTAGTCCCGATCTCATTGGTCCATTAACCAGGTCATCCAGAGGTAATATTTATCTTCTAGTTTTTCAAGATCGTTTCACAAAATGGCTAGAAGTACATCCATTAAGAAGAGCTACAGCTAAAACCATAATCCAGGCATTTAAAGATAAAATTATACCGTCTGTCTATAAAGTAACGCCCCCCCCCTCCCCCAACTAACTTTTGAACGACTTGATATTTTACCACAAGATTTTGTGTGCTTTAACGAGAAATAAAATACTATTTTTTAGCCAAAAATTAAATTTTGTATCATTTTTAAATAGAAAGGGAGGTCGAGTGACACCTCATTTGAAAAGTCTTTTAGTTCTGCGTCTGATCCTAGAGTTTCAAAGAAAAATATTCAGCCATAACAAAATGGCGAGTTTTAAACAAATGGAGTCACTCAATTCAAAATTGTTTTGATTTTTTTATTCAGTAGTCCACTTTTTCATTTGCAGGACAAAATTTTTCCAGAAATATCTCAGGTGGCTGGAAATAATATTGAAAACGTTATGTTCCAACAAGACGGTGCGCCGCCTCATTATTATAGGCCTGTTTCTGGGGATATCTGAAATGAAAGTGTACAGAACCCGTCCAGAAGCAATTGAAGAACTGTAGCAACGCATTACAGAAGTTTGCAGAAATATCACTCCAAAAACATATGAAAATGTAAGGCAGGAATTTCATAACTGACTTTTTATGTGCCAAGAAGTAAATGGTAAACATTTCGAACACTTAATTTAATTTCTTTTTGCTTTAATTCTTAGTTTTTTTTATAAATAGACTTCTTTATCTTCAAACATTGTCATTTTGTTATGGCTGAATATTTTTCTTTGAAACTCTAGGATCAGACGCAGAACTAAAAGACCTTTCCAATGAGGTGTCACTCGACCCCCCTTTCTCTTTTAAAAAAAGTTCAAATAGGCGTCCAGTCGCCATTTTGGATGATACAAAATTTTAATATGGGCTGAAAAATAGTATTTAATTTCCCATTACAGCACACCAAATTTTGTGGTAAAATATAAAGTCGTTCAAAAGTTAGTTGGGGGGGGGGGTTACTTTGTAGACACAGTGTATATAAATTTGGCACTCCAAAAGTAGTGGTATCCGATAATGATTCACAGTATGTAAATAAATTGATTCAGGCTTTAACCAAAGAATTTGGAATCCACCATAGGTTAACACTTCCGTATACTACCCAGGCTAATCCAGTTGAAAGGATGAATAAAGTGATTGGAACATTGCTTGCCCAGAATGCCAGAGAAAACCAGAAGCAGTGGGATACGTGGTTACCTGAGATGATGTTCGCGTTGAACACAGCAAACCATGAATCGACCGGATTCACGCCATCAATGTTGAATTTCGGCCGAGAACTACTTCCTCCAGGTGCTATACGAGCAGAAGTAGATCCAGTTAACGTAACCAAAGGACGTAATCCCCAGGAATATCATGCTCAGCTTCAAAAGTTGCAGGATATCATCAAAATCGCAAAGGAAAATCTAGCCAAAGCGTTTACACGTCAAAGTTATCATTATAACCTTCGAAGACGCAAGTATCGTCCCCAGGTAGGCCAGAAATAAAAAGTACCTTTTTTGATAGATATTCATCGTCAGGAGCTTCGATTGTAAATTTGTCGATTTCTTCTCTTGTAAATACACTTGATTTCTTGGCTTGATAGCCACGGTTTTTTTGTTTTAAAAATGCCGTGAGTTTGAAAAACTATGAAATGTCGATATTCTCTTTTATAGAAAGAGTTGACTTCAGCATGGAGTAGTTTGCCTACACTGCCGTGCTAGAATCAAACGCCGTATCTACAAAAAAATTGGAAAATCAGGTTTTCTGTGGTTTTAGTATCTTAGTATGTTATTCTATCTATCTACTTAAGAAAAATGCGGTATCTACATTCGTTATATTAAAAAAAACACGACAGCTTGTGTCGTATCTTCACAAAATGTCTACCATTCCTAAACACAAATGTGGCATCTGCATGCTACTAGCTAAAAAAGCCGTAACTGCACGTGCTAATATGCATACGCCGCATTTGTTTGTAGTATGCTGTAGTTACCGCAATTGTGACTATGAAACGTTGGTAAATGAGCAATTAGTTTTTAGTTTCCCTAAGTTCTTCAAAGTGTTTAGTTTATTATGTGTGCCAGCTTTGCATTGCTGTTTACTTGTGTAAATTGCATTGTGTATTGCATGGTTTTCTTATCACTATTTAGTGATATAAAGTAAATTTAGTGATATAAACGGGTATATTCAGCCGTTTATTTCGGCAATATGTCAAGTCGTAGAGCTCGAATAATGTTATCTTTGGCAGCTAAAGGACAAACCTTACATAAGTCAACGGTTTCAACAACAGGTGTTACAAGTGTAAATGAAAATGTTGCTGATATTTTACCTGATGAAACTCCTTTGTCAATTCAAGAAGTTGAACAACCTTCGTCAGATACACCGGTTGTAACAGAAGATAAAGTTAATGTGATAACACTAATTGGAAGCAGTGATAATGATTTTGATTTACCCTTAATTTCTAAAGTGAGTAATAACGAACAAAGTGAATCTATACCAAATATATTGGTTTCAACTGAAGAAGGAATGTGTGATGGCGATAATTTGCAGTTGTCTCATTTTGTGACCAAAGAACTTATGTCAATTCCAATTTTACCAGCAGATCAAATTTCTGAGGATACTTTAAATTTAAATAGTGCTGATGATTTACATGTATTTACAGATTTGTCAAATATGGTATTTGATGACGCAGAACTTGATTACTCCTATAAAATTATAGATAATGAAGTAACGCTAAACGATATTCTTATAGAAAATGTTCCACCGCCTAGTTCTACATTAAATTTTATATCTATAATAGATACTCATGAAGTTACATCGGATGACAATGCAGTTAATCGTACTGATGAAGTGATATCCAACCAATCAAATGAAACCTCTTCAGAAAACAAGACAACAAAAAGTTTAGATGACAAAGGTTACACAAAAGAAGGTAACCCAAGAAAGAGGAGGCGGATAGACCCAAAGACGAGGAGACAAAAAATTATTGAAATGCATAAAGTACTGTCAGCCTGCGATATAAAAAGTTGCAGAAGAACATGTTTGAGTCATATCAATGAAAAGCAAAGAACTGTAATAAACACAAATTTCTGGAGTTTAACTGATAAACAGAGAAAGGCTTTCATGCTTAAAACATGCACCAGGCAAGATCCAAAACGTCGGACAACGGAAAGTGGTATAAAGCAGAATTCTTTTAAGTACTATTTGAAAGATGAAAACGATGAAGTGGTACAAGTGTGCAAAACGTTTTTTTTTACAACTTTAGGGTATAAAAAATCAAATGATAGAGTTTTACATGACACCTTGTCAAAAACTCCAAGGCATCAGATTAGTCCACCAAAGGATCGACATTGCGATTCGGCTAAAAAGAGAATAGATTACTCTCTTATAGATGATCATATCGAGACGTTTCATCCATCAATATCCCACTACAGGTAATTACCTAAATTCTGTGCCACATTATAATTACCTATGTATATATTTTTGACTTTTAGACGTGCTCACTCACCAAACCGAAGATATCTACCAAGCGATATATCAGTTTCTACCATGTTCGAGGAGTTTAAATCCAAAAAACGCCAATTGTAAGGTATGATACGAATCATACCGTTTGCGTGTAAGGACACAGTATATTTCATTTGCACTACTGGGACACGAAGAATGTGAGCAATGTGAAGTGTTCAAACTGCATGAGCACAATGAAGAAAATTTTCAAGATACTTGCAACACATGTTCTACTTGGAAAAACCATAAGATTCGTGCTAGTGAGTCTAGAGAATTTTATCAGACGCAATCTGGCACAAATTTTGAAGAAGGCACTATCTGTGTTTCTGCAGATTTGCAGAAAATTATCATGTTGCCGAGGGTGGACAGTTTTAAGAAAGTAATTTTTATTAAAAGACTTGTGGCGTACAATGAAAGTTTTGTACCACTCGGTTCAAAATCGCAGTTAAACCCATATGCGGTGTTGTGGCACGAGGGAATTGCGGGCAGAGACAAAGAAGACATCGTAAGCTGTTTTTATTCGTTTTTAAAGAGACATAGAGATGCCAAGCAAATAACTATATGGTTAGACAATTGTTCTAGCCAGAACAAGAATTGGTGTTTGTTAACATTTTTAGTGAGAATGATAAATTCTGAAGAAATATCTGCTACTAACATATTTCTCAATTATTTTGAACCCGGCCATACCTTTATGTCATCAGATAGTTTTCACCACCAAGTGGAACTATCGCTTAAGAAACAGGGTAAAACATGATTTTGACGACTTCGTCGATGCGGTGCAAAAAGCGCAAAAAGGAAAAGTCGAAGTTAAAAAAATGGATTATCAAGAATTTTATCAGTGGAAAGACTTTAAGTCTGAGGCCGCCTTAAAACAATATGCTAACAGACCGCATCTTGCCGATATGGTACAAATTAAAGCTAGTCGTGGCAACTTTGTATTACATTACAAAACTTCATATACCGAAGATTTTAAAAGGTTAGATTTTCTTTGTAAGAAAGCTTCGAAAAAACTGGAGTTTTAGCAGCCGATATTATAAGTCGAAGCCAACCCCGTGGATTCCCTAAATCCAAAAAAGAAGCGCTGCTTAAAATATTGGAGAAATTATTCCAGAAAACAGAAAGACTTTCTGGAGAACTTTACCAGAATGTGAGGGTTAAAGGATTATAACTTCCAGTGGCGTAGCGGAAGGCCCCGCAGACCCCGCATTGCGGGGGGGGGGGGGCGAGTCAAGGGGGCCCCTAATTTACGCAGCGGCCGAGATAAAGTAATTGCAAAATTAGGACCTCTTTAAAATGATCTTCTTCTTCTTTCGGTGCCTATCCGGTCCGGATGTTGGCGATCATTCTGGCTATTGTGATTTTATTTACTGCTGCTCTAAAAAGTGCAGTAGTTGTTAAGGAGAACCATGTTCTGAGGTTTTTCAACCAAGAAATTCTTCTGCGGCCTGGACCTCTTTTGCCTGGGATTTTTCCTTGTAATATTTGTTGTAATAAACCATATCTCTTCTCGTTACGCATTATGTGGCCCAGGTATTCTAATTTACGAGTTTTTATGGTGGTTATAATTTCTGTGGTTTTATTCATTCTACGAAGAACCTCTTCGTTGGTCACCCGGTCTACCCAACAAATTCTCAAGATTCTGCGGTACAGCCACATTTCAAATGCTGTTAGTTTTTTAATGGTGGCTTCGGTTAGAGTCCAAGACTCTGCTCCATAGAGCAAGACGGAGAAGACATAACAACGGAGGAGTCTTATTTTAGTCCTGATAGTGAGAGATCTGCTTTTGAAAAGTGATGCCATTTTAATATAAACAGCTCTTGCTTTTTCGATGCGACATCTAATTTCTTGTGAATGATCCCATTGGTCATTTAATACTGTTCCCAAGTATGTGTATTTCCTAACCCGTTTAATGTGTTGGTTATTATTTATTATCAGATCTTCATGTAGAATATTATTTTTACTTATCACCATATATTTGGTTTTATTTAGATTTATAGCAAGCCCGTAGTCCTGACTAATGAACAGTGCCTTTGTGCCTAATGAACAGTGCCTTTAAAGTAGAAATGCAAAGAATACCGATATACGACAACTTGAAATTTGAGTGTTACACATTCTAAGAAATCATCACGTTGTGTTATCGAAAACAAAATAAAACAGTCAGTCCGAACAAAGCTATAGTGTTCTCAACCGCCCATATATTTGTTTTGTTTCAGTTATAGGTCACAGCAATAAATCGAATCTATGTTATTAAACATAACTTCAGAAATCAGAAATTTGAAGGGTCTCTATTTAACATTTAACTTGTTTAGTCTAACTGCATGTTAACTACATGTAAGACCCTCAGTCTGTAAGAAATCGTGTAGATGTGTGATTGTTAATAGTTTTATGAAAAGAAAAAGAATTTAGTAAATATTGCGGGTAGTTTTTAATTTTTTAATTGTTTTTCGTGAATCTGCAATATGTCCAGTGCGGGAAAGAGGTTTTATGCAAGTGGTGCTCAAAAACGGAAGCTTCAAAAAGCAAAAGAGGAATCTGCTAAAAAGAACCTTAAAATAACATCGATGTTTGCGTCAGTACACGATTCTGAAAAACCAGGAACGTCAAAGGACAGCGATGCATCGACATCTTTCGAGAAAACTCAATCTGACGTTAGTTTAACTAATGTAGATGAAACTAAAGATTCAAATATTGATACCTTTAACGTAACGAAAGATACTCAATTTGAAGATGTTTTGGAGGAGACTATTGCAGATAAACCACCTGATCTGAACGATCCGTATGCAACAGATCATGGTTATTATCCTAAGAATATTTTGAATTTCGACTTAAAGCGAAGTATTGTAAAAATTGGACAATGCAAACCTAAAGGTCCTTTTCTAAAAGATGAGAGAAACAGAAGTTTTTCTGCCACTTATTACATACAAAAAAGTGCAGCTGGACAGATAATTCCGCGGATTTGCCTTTGTTACTCAATGAAATTAAACTGTGCATATTGTCAACCGTGTTGGCTATTTGCTGACCGAAAACATTGTTCCCAAGCTTGGATCGACGGAGTGAACGATTGGCAAGGGCTTACAAAAAAAATAAAACTTCAGGAACTTTCGCAGAGCCATTTGCAGGCTTGTATTGTCTACGACTCTTGGGAAAACGATTCCACAGTTGATGTGCTTCTGACTAATCAATGGAAACAAAAAGTTAATTTTTGGAAGGAAGTTTTGAAAAGAATAATTGATGTGACGATTACATTAACTTCGTGTAATTTAGCTTTTCGTGGACATCGTGAAAACCTAGGAGAACTACAAGGCGGTAATTTTTTCGCTATTATTGAACTTTTAGCAAAATATGACAGTGTTTTATCGAAACTTGTTGATAAAAATAATAAACTTAAAGTCAACTATTTGAGCCCGCAAATTCAAAATGAACTTCTTACTCTTCTGTCTAAAAATCTATTGAATAAAATTATTTCGAATATTAAACAAGCTACCTTCTACTCAATAATATTAGACACTACTCAAGATATTAGTAAACACGACCAGTTAAGTTTCATCATACGATAGGTTTCTATACTGTATGATTCGAATGAGTTGCCAGTGGAATTAACAGTTACCGAGAGTTTTTTAGGTTTTATTCGGGTATCGGATCAGAGTGCTAGTGGTTTAGAAGAGGAAATAGTTAAAACAATTGAAGGACATTCACTTTCATTTAAACATTGCAGAGGACAAGGATATGACGGGGCAAGTGTAATGAGTGGTTTATTCGCGAGTGCAGAAACGTATTCGGGATATTGAAAATAATGCTATTTACGTACATTGCGCCACACATAATCCCAATTTAGTGCTTAACGATTCCGTAAAAAATGTGCCAGCCGTTAGAAAGTTTTACGACTACATAGAGAAACTGTATGTATTTTTCAGCGGAACTATTAAGCGATGGGATCTACTAATGCAAGTTTTACAAAGCGACTGTAGATTGGCACCAACATTGAAGAGACTGTGCCCGACTAGGTGGTCTTCTAGACACGATGCACTTTTTGCCGTTCGATATAACTTCTCTTCAGTACTAAAAACTTTGGCAAAAATAATTTTAACATCGTCGAAAGCTGAAGAGCGGGGAGAAGCGGGTTCATTGCGGAAATATATGGAAACTTATGAATTCGCACTTTTAACGATCGTACAATCTAAAATTTTGGAAACTACCGATATAATTTCAAAAACACTACAATCCCCTAAAGTCGATCTATCGTATGCTGCAAAAATGCTGAAAGATGCAGGAGAAATATTTACACAAATGAGGCAGAACTTTGCTGAAATTAAAAAGGTGGCGTCAACATTGTTAGAAAAGTGGGGTATTGTCACGTTAGGGGGTTTGTTTGATTCATACTAGATGAACCAAACATCGTAGCACGTGACTATGTCCGCAGATGAAACACAACTCGGAAATACACAACAATATATTTGAATAACCTTTTACATGATTGCTTAAAACTAATACAATTACTTACATGACTAATACAACTTCATACCAAACCCACATTATGTTTTAAGTAATGAGAGTATGGATGTTTCTAGACTTGTAGTTGGAAGCTGCTTGTTGGACTGGAGTTAGATGTCGACTCCCTTTGTACCAGCAAGCTGAATCCTTTTATACTCTGTGTTACAGAGTGGTTTTATTATTAATCAATATAATGTGGTGCACTGCAGATATAATGCATCGAGGCCCAGACTAATTTATAAATAGACTAATCAATATTATGTGTAATTGTTTTCACCAAAGTGCAACAAAGAAGGAATGCATACAACCCTAGATGTCTAAAAATAGATAATCCATACTCCTCGATTGTACTGCATTGCGACATATTTTAATATATATAATTATTTTTGATAATTAATATTAAGTATTCTAAATAAGACTAAATAAGACTAAGTCATATTATGACACATCTCCCCCTGCAAACCAAGCGAAATCCATCTCTTGAGATGGTGAAGCTTAATTTACACAAGGATTACAAAAATCTACATCGAGACGTTAAAATTGGTTAATACAGTTATATAAAATATATGATACATGAAATAGTATACATACAATACCATACATGAAATTTTATAAGCAGTTGTGTATTTGCAACATTACACGAAACTTTGGTTTAATAAAACACTTCACTAGTTTACTTATTTGACGCACACTGTAGTGGCTCGAAACATCACTGTTTAGTGACTGCGTTGCCTATGCAACCCGTCGTGGTTTAATTTGTAAGTGAAGTCGCCTACCGATGACGTGATGTGGTTCTGCAGTTTTCTACCATTTGTGATTCTAGTCAGTTTCCTACCAGATTGTGATTCTAGTTCCATAGTTTCATTGCAGATGGCGTAAGTACATACATTATTTTAAATAAATCACTATTTTGCTATTTTACATAGAATTACAAAATATTTTAAGTTTTTAATATCTTAATTTCTAATATAACATATTATCATAAACTAAAAATTTTTTTTGTTTTTAATTTTCCTCTTTTTATGTGGTGTGGAAATTCTAACATATATTGTATTATTCCAGAGCTGTTCCAAGGAAGGGACCTGGAGACGGTGTGGGTGAGGCAGGGATATCCGCTCGCCCTCATAATGTCTCAGGTGACCACTCGCATCGGCCCTGGGTGCATTTTCGTGATTATACCAGCTGTCGGACACCATGGGGTGTTTGGTATCAACATCGAGGCAACTTTTGTGGAAGTAGTAATCAACATGGAAGGTCCATTCTTCCTCGTTGATTTTTTTTATATGGAAGAAGAGGACGGTGGTCCAGAAATTCCGCCTGGGGCTCCGGTAGATCCTCCTGCCCCTCTCCCAGGAGATTTCTTATATAATTTTAACATGGAAGAGGTGTTACAGTACTGAGACTTGTAACTGTATATTTTAATTATTTTATTATTAAAAATGTTTATTAAGATTTTTCTGAATTTATTTAGGTCAAATTTGGTCTTTAAATGTTTTAACATTTGCCGCTTCTATGGTACTAAGGTAAAAACTATTCTTTGAGTGTTAGAAACATGCTCACGTGACTTAAAGTGACGCATCAAGTGTTTAAGATGGCCGGTGTTAACGTGCCTTGTACTGTTTGTACTAAGTTTTATGTGATTTTTGCACTTCTGTAAGCTTTAAATATAAGGTAAGTAGTAATATTTTGATTAATAAGGTTATTACCTAGCGTGAATATACTTTAACATATTTGAAACTTACCGTAAAAAGTTTAAAACTCATAGCAACATGAATTGAGTAGCAGTTTTTCTAAGTTCAACAACAATTTTAAAATTCCTTAATTTCTATGTTGTTCATGTTATAATTAATTATTATCTAAATTACAATGAATATAGGTTGTTTACTTCTATTCTCTATAATGTTTTTTTTTCTAAATCATTGCAAATGATTAGATTTTACAAAATTTTTGGTTAACATGTAAATAAGGTTATTAATTACTTGTACTACTACACACGTAGAGTATTTATATGGTTCGAAGTGAAATTAGCTAAAAGTATGTAAAATTAGCATGTAATTTTCCAATTATTGCTAAAGTTAGTTATTTTAAATTTTTCTCACAAAATTTTACATAAGTTGTGAAAGTTGACTTAATGTTCTCAACTTTTTTGCTATTTCCACTTTGTACAATGTGAAATAAAAAGATTTTCTTTTCATTTGTAAAATATGAAATTATCCAACAATTATAGGAAAAACTTCATATTTTTTTTCAAAGTTTGTTTAAAGTGTTTCCAACGTAAAACACTTTTTTGGTGTTTGTGGAGAGTTATAATGATGTTTTCCTGCATTTGAATTTAAACTTCTTAGCTCTTTTGCAAATTTTTTGGTATTGAAAGTTTTATTAATTTGATCGTTGTTCTTAAAACATTTGTGTTTTAATGCACATCGTACTATAGCCAAGCCTAACGTTAGAATTATTATGGCCATTAGTACGTAGGTTGTATAAAAAAATTTGTCGATTTTCGACCCTGTAAATTTTGTGTTTGCAAGGTTCGATGAAATTTTTTCAATGTCATTTAATTTGTTATTTACACTTTGTAAATCATTTAACGTGTGAATGACTGTTTTATATCCAGCACTCAAATTTAAGTGTGGAATGGCTAGTCGTATATTTTCAAAGTTTGAGTCGTTGAATTGTAGGTTAATTTTTGGCACATATTCCATGGTTAACTCTGACTGTACAATATCAACTTTGGGTATCAAAATTGTAGATTTTGAGAATGCTTTACAATAACGAGATAAATTAATTTTTCCAATTCCGGAAAGAGTGATATCTTTTGAATTCGAATTATTACACACTATTGTGAGTACTTCGTATTTCGGAATCGTGAATAACCAAGCATTGGTTGTGATTAATTGTGTCCATATCGGATGATTAATTTCAGCTATACGTTTATCACAAATTTTTGGAATTGTTTGTGACCCACGATATAACTCTACTTATTTAAAATACTCGTCATAGGAGAAGTTTAGACATATGACGGATTAATACAATGATTCTATGAGGCTAAAATTAAATTCTCCTCCCCTTTATATTACTTACTTTATTTTTTCAATTACTTTGTAGATATATTTATCATTACTTATCATTTTTTAAAGATTTATTTGCATCTTTACGAGGAGAATTATTATTTTGTGGGACTAACGACCATGGATCATGAAATTTCAAGATCCTACTAACGTGAACTACTTCTTCTTTTGCTTTAGGCGACTTGCCTTTCTGAATTAAATAATCAACTTCAGAAAGTTGTTTCTTTATATAATAAGGCCCAAAATATCGTAATAACAACTTTTCACTCAAACCAACGTGTCGAATCGGAGTGAAAATCTTTATCATATCTCCTACTTTAAAATCAACGGATCTATGTTTAGAATCGTACCGATTTTTATCTTTATTTTGCTGTTTTTTAATATTTGTAATAGCCAAATTACGTGCTGCTAAAGCATTTTCACGTACTTGCAAAATATTCATTTTTGTCACAGGTGTATTTAATGCTACATCTGTGGGTAATCTTGGCTCTCGACCATACAATAACATAAACGGAGAAAATTTTGTAGTTTCTTGCCTCGCTACATTATAAGCGAATGTAACATTTATTAACATCGTATCCCAATCTGTTTGATTTGAATTTGTATACTTGCTAAGCATATTGATAATCGTACCATTTTCTCTTTCGACTAAACCATTGCATTGTGCATGATATGCAGTAGTAAATCTGCTATCTACTCCCATAATTTTTAACAATTCTTTTACTATCTGAGAATGAAAAACTTTTCCCTGGTCAGATAATAAATATTTTGGACTGCCATGTCGACATATAATTTGTTCTAAAATGAATGATGCTACGGGTCCAGCCTTACCATTTGGCAATGCCCTTGTTTCACAGTATCTTGTGGCGTAATCAATTGCTACTACTATTGTAGTTTTCCCCCCTGCAGTTCTATGCAAAGGTCCAACTAAGTCTATTCCTACTTTTTCGAAAGGTAATCCTATCGAGATAGGTTGCAACAAACCGGCTGGTTTTTTGGTACTGCCTTTGCGGGCTTGACAAGTTCCACAACCAGTTACGTAGACTTGCACATCCTTCAAAAGACCATCCCAATAATATCTTGATTTAATATTATGATAAGTTTTTGTAATACCTAAATGTCCTGCTAACGGTGCGTCATGATTATTATATAAAATTTCATATTTTAGAGAATCTGGGATTACTAAAAGATTTTGTGACCCTTGTAAATTTATATTTTTCTTGTATAATACTCCATCTATTAAATTAAATGATTTTGCTCTTTTTAGTTCACCAATAGTTAACGTAGAGTCATTTTTATTTTCTAATGCCAAGAAAAGTTTGGATAATTGATTATCTTGACGTTGCAGGTCTGCAATATCGTTGGGTAACATTATGAAAGTTGGAACAAATTCTGCTTGAATTTCGTCAAGTTCTGTGGCTGGTCTACATGGATTACGGGACAACGCATCCACATCTTTATTCAAGGTCCCTAACTTATGAGACACCTTATATGAGAAATCTTGTAACTTGATCGCCCACCTTGCTAATCTACCTGTGATATCTCGTGACCTCTGGATCCAACATAAACAATGATGATCGGTAACTATATTAATATGTTTTCCAAATACATAAGGTCTTAACTGAGTTAAGCTCCAAATGGCTGTCAAAGCTTCAAGCTCTGATATTGAATAATTTTTTTCTGCTTTTGTAAGCCCTCTTGATATAAATGCAATTGGAAAAAATTCTCCATCAAAATTTTGTAAAAGGATAGCTCCTAATCCCTCTCTACTAGCGTCTATTCTTAACTCTGTTTCTAATTCAGGGTTAAAATGATGTAAAATCGGTGCAGATGATAACTTACTTTTTAAAGTATCAAATGCCTTTTGCTGCTCTTCCTCCCACGTAAACTTAATTGAAGGTTTAGTGAGATCGTACAACGGTTTAGCTATTCTTGCAAAATTTTCTACATGCTTCCTATAATAATTACACATTCCCAAAAATGATTGTACTTTTTTAGTAGTATTTGGTGTTGGAAATTCAGTTATTGCCTGAATTTTACTATCATTCGGTAAAATACCTTGTGAATTTACTTTATGTCCTAAAATAATAAGTTCCGTTTTTGCATAATTACATTTACTGGGTTTCAAAGTTAAATTATGCTGTCTTAATCGCTCAAACACATTTCTGAGTCTAAGTAAGTGTTCGTCAAATGTATTTGAAAATACTAAAATATCATCCATGTATACTAAAATTTCTTTAAATTTTAAACCTTTCAGTACTCGATCTGCCATATTTTGAAAAGTGCGAGGAGCATTCGTTAATCCGAAACTCATTACGTTGAATTCATAAAGTCCATCAGGAGATACAAATGCTGTCTTTTCTCTATGATTTGGATGTACCCCAATTTGGAAGTATCCAGAATGCATATCTAACGATGAGAAATAACAAGCACCACTCAAGTAGCTTAGTAAATCTTCTATGACTGGCAAAGGGTAATTATATTTTTTTGTTACTGCATTTAATTTGCGATAATCTATACAGAATCTAAATGAATTGTCTTTCTTTTTAACTAACACAATAGGTGAAGCCCACTCACTTTGAGAGTCTCTTATTATGTTATATTTCAGCATTTCGTCAATTTGTTCCTGTATTATTTGCCTTTCTTTATGTGATACTTTATAAGGTTTAGATTTTATTGGTTCAGAACCTTCGGTTATTATTTCGTGCTGTACTAAATCAGTGAAACCCATTTCCGAAAAGTTATCTGCGAAGATATCTTTATATTCGTCTAACAATTTTTCTAATTGTTCTCGTTGGTTTATAGTCAATTCAGGGTTTATATTATGCGTTTTTGAATTAGGTTCAGCATATACAAATTTTGTTCACTACTCTTTGAAAAGAATTTTTAAAAACACAAAAAATTCGTACAAGATGTTTATTGCTCAAAACATTGAATAATAATGCATAAAAACTTAAACTACATTTCTACTTAACACCTCGGTGTTATCTAATCATGCTTAGTTGCATGCCCCGGTCATATCTCTTGTGACCCTGACTTTCTCACGTCGTAACTCCTCCGGCCTTACTTGAGAACTATGGGGTTTACCACAGAGTTCGATGACAATCCAATATTCAGAGTGGATTGGCTTTCTTGAAGTTCCATTTCGGGTTCCTTGATTTGGAACCTGGGCGTATTGTTTTCCATAAAATAATAGTGATACAAAGCATAAGCAACAAATATGGCAATTAAAGCATACAATAAAATAGTATAAATGCTAATTCTATGAAAATGCACAGGGCCGTCATTAATATTATTTAAATTTTGTTTTTGAATATCCAAAGCACTATAAATGGCCTTCATATCATCCAAATTAACAGTTTCTATTTCTACAGGTTTAAAGTCAATATCGTTTTTCACTTTAGTGTTTGTGGAGAATTGTAAATTAGGCAATTCAACATTTTTGAAATTCAATTTAGGATTTTGGAAAGTTTTTATGTGGACATCTTTTATTTGCACTTCACACCGATTATTTAGTTCGAGTACATAACTACCGTTTAGAGGAATGTTGTCTTTAGATTTCCCGCACTTTTGTTTCGCGACCACACTATCAGCGGTGATGATGATCCATTGATTATTCTCAATTTTCTGAATTTTGACATCGGCAATGTTTACAGGTGTGTGTTGACAATTTGTGGAATTTCTTGAATACTTCAACAGCTGGACTTCGCAGGGGGCTTCTTCTTTGATTTTCGTCACGTGAATTTGTTGACACAAATATTCTTCGGAGACGACCTCTTGACATGGTTGGTCGAAAAATGCGTACTGTTGCTCATTATAAAGGAGGAATTTTGAGTGAGGTATTATTGCTTTAAAGGAATTGGTAGTAGCAATTGGTAGGGAATACAGGTGATAATAGTTATAATTTTCGGTTTCTACAATAGGAATTTCTAAAATGAAAGTAATTTGATTTCCTTTGCTATAGCTTTTGATATCAATTATTTTTTCAAGCGATAATAGATTTCCTAAAGTTGGTTCAAAAGGTAGTTTATAATTATCGAGTTGTTTACTAATAGGTGATATCTCTGAAAGTAGATCATTTGGTTCGATTATTGAATTGTGGAATACATTTAATTTTGAGAAAGTGATTGCTACTTCGATTTTTTCTAACATGTCGTAAATAATTTGGAACGAAGTTACAAATTGGGAAATTATCGTGTGTATTAGAAAATAGTGATAAGTTTCTATATCGCTTAATCGCGTAGTTTTGATGACGTTTTCTAATTGCATGATTCGGGATTGTAAATTAATTTGATTGTGTGCGAGAATTTCAGTGCTGTTTTTAAATTTTTGAATTGAAGTTTGAAGCAGTGTAATTTGATCTTGAACTAAAGTTTTAATTTTAACTTGGTCGTTTGATAGTGTTGTAATTACTTTATCGTATTTTTCAGCGTCTGATTGGTCAAGATTGCCAGTGATTGATTTTATTATTGAACCTAGCCCATCAACAAGGCCTCTTTTATATCTTTTCGTTAATAGTGGGTTTAATTGCTTAATTTGGGTAGTAATTTTATTTTCTAAAATATTAACAAGCCGGTAAGAGTTGTAGTATTCTGTTCCGTAATTAGGATTTTGAGTTGAGCTTTCGAGTGCAATTTTAACTTGAGAACATGATTTTTGAAGAATTAGAAATTCATTTATTATAGTTGTAATGTCATATACTTGTACGAAAGACCAAAAATCAATTTTATTTTGTGCGTTACCTAATTTTAGGGGAAGGAGTCCAGGGTTGTCATTAAGGTTATAAAATTTAGGGAATTCTAGTCCTGTGGTGATGAGACACAGGGTTGATCTGTAATAATAAAAGGTTTCTTAAGTTCCTTTATGTGGATTATTTCCTTTTTATTTTTATTTCTTTTATTTACAATTTCTACTCGATTTCTTTCTAAAATCTGTGTTATTTCATACGGTCCTAAAAATTTTGGATTTTTCTTGTTTCTGATATTTGGATTTTGTTTAAAAACAGTTTGTCCTAAATTAAATTCGTTACTCGAGTCTCCTTTATCGTTCATTTTAGTTATTATGGTTTGTTTGTGATCTTTTAATTTTTTATTTATTTGTTGATAAACGTGTTCTAACTTTTGTTTATGGTTCTCGGCGTAATCCGTATAAAATGTTGTTGGTATAAAAATTTCGTTAGGGTTTCTGGAATTTGTATGACCAAAGGTGAGTTCAAAAGGGGTATAATTTGTTGCACTGTGTATGGAATTATTGTAACCTATAATAGCATAGTCTATAAGGTTGTCTTCGTTGGGATACATTTCTTTTAGGATTCGTAAATGTTCAATGATGGTCGAATGGAATCGTTCGACGATTGAGTTCGATTCATGGTGTAGAGGGGTGGTAAAATGTATATTGATTTTGTGTAATTTTAATATTTCTTTGACAGTTTCATTGTTAAATTCGGTTCCATTATCGATTATTAAATTTTGGGGTACTCCGAATGATGTGAAGTATTTTATTAAAGCGTTGCTAATGTGAATAGCTGTTTTCCCGGTAATGAAAAAGGCTTGAGCTAATTTTGTAAAAGCATCTACTAGAGTTAAGTAATTTTTTCCATCGTAAGTGAAAACATCGATGTGAACAATTTGGAATGGCTTTGTAGCAGTTTCTGTGAGCACAAGGGGTGTATAGGGTTTTTTCCTTGCATATTTTGAACGTTGACAAATATTGCATGAATTTATAAAATTTGTAATGGTTGTTTTCATGTTTTTCCAATAGTAATTTTGTTTTAACCTTTCCAAAGTTTCGTTAATTCCTCTATGATTAGTTTTGCCCTCATGATGATTTTTGACTAACAAAATTTGTTCTTCCATATCGGTTACTGTATTTACTCTCTTTAAACATCTAATTAATTTTGGACCTCTTTCCGAAAAGTGTTCCAAATATGTTTTACAAAATTGTTGATATAAACGATCTGTATGGAAATACATACAGTAAGTATTTTGAGGATCAGTGTAGTTTTTTAATAAATGCAGAATTAGTGTTTCGTTATTGAATTCAGGAATTTTTACTGTTTGAATTTTGTGATTTTCGTAATTTGATTGAGTGACATCTAATTTATGATATACGTTTGGAAATACTAAGATTTGGTTTATTTTATTGTTAATTATTTCATCGTGAATTTTGATTCCGTCATTTGTTGTTTCGTTAAAGGTAGAATGTTGCGTTGATGTTTCAGAATTAACGTCATTATTTTTCTTAACTTGAATATTAGGGGGTTCTATTTGTACATCAGATATGATTTTAATTTTGGGTTTTTTGTCGGGTTTACTTATTTCGTTATTACTAGTATGTGGATTTTGGTTAATTGGGGGTTCAGGTTGGTTCAGGTTCATGTTTTGCGTAGTTTCTCTTAAAAATTCTAATATTTCTTGATTTACTTCACCCGGATTATTGATTATAGATTCATTTTCGAGTGCGTTAACAGAAATTCGCGAGAGACAATCAGCGTTTGCGTTAAATTTCCCTTTCTTATAAGTAATATCGTAATCGTACTCTTCCAATTTCAAGCGCCATCTGATTAATTTCGAATTTGGTTCCTTTAAATTAAATAGCCACGTTAATGGTCGATGATCAGTGTAAATTTTAAATTTTCTACCGTAAAGGTATGGTCGAAAGTACTTACACGCCCAAACAATTCCTAAACATTCTTTTTCGATAGTAGAGTATCGGGTTTCTGTATCATTTAGTGTTCTTGATGCGTACGCTATTGGTTTATCATTTGGCACTTCTCCTTGCGAAAGCACCGTGCCTAATGCAAAATTGCTAGCGTCTGTGGTTAGTATAAATGGTTTTGAAAAATCGGGGTACTGTAAAATGGGGTCATTGGTCAATATGTTCTTGCAAGTCTTGAAACATTCAATAAAGTCTTTGTCATGTACAATTTTCGCGTTCTTTTTTAAACATTTTGTCATCGGTTTAGTAATTTTTGCAAAATTTGGAATGAAGCGTCTATAGTAACCTAAAAGTCCAAGAAAACTTTTAATGTCCTTTTGGATCTTTGGAATGGGAAAATTCTTTATTGCTGAAATTTTGTCAGGGTTTGGTTTTACTCCGTCTGGCGTTATTACATGCCCTAAATATTGAACTGATTTTTGTAAAAATTCCGATTTATCTAATTGAATTTTGAAATTGCTTTTTCTTAATCGATCAAATATAGATTTTAAACGTTCTACGTGTTCCTGGAGGGATGTACTAAAAATAATAATATCGTCTAGGTAAACAAGACAAGTTTCATTCTGTAGACCTCTCAAAACATTATCCATAACTCTTTGAAAAGTTGCGGGGGCGTTTTTTAAGCCAAAGGGCATACGTTTAAATTCATAGTGTCCTCCTTCGGTGGAGAAGGCGGTTTTTTGTACATCTTCTGGGTCAACTTCAATTTGATGGAATCCGCTCGCGAGATCAAGTGTTGAAAAATAGTTAGCTTTTCCTAATTTATCAAGAATGTCTGTGATATTGGGAAGGGGGTATTTGTCATCGATCGTATGGTCATTTAGTTTTCTATAATCCACTACTAGTCTCCATTTTTTTTTTCCAGACGCGTCCATTTTCTTTGGAACAATCCATATTGGACTGGACCAGGGTGAAACGCTATGCTGTATAATTTCCTGATCTAACATTTTACTTATTTGTGATTTTACTTCGTTTCTGTGAACTTCTGGATAACGATAAGATTTGGTAAATATAGGTGATTCGTCTTTCAATTTAATTTTGTGAGTAATTTCGTTGGTAAAACTAAGTGGTATGTTTTCACAATAAAAAATATCTCGATATTCTAAACAAAGTTTTCTAATAGCATCTTTTTCCTCTTTGTTACAGTGGTCTAGCCTGACATTTTTTAAATTTTGTTTTAAAAGATTTTCCTGCTCTAGGTCTAAATCATTATCTGTTTCCATTTTCTCGATAAAATTAACTTCAAGAAGATTTAGGGGTTCAATTTCGAAAGGTTCTAAAATATTGAGTTTTATTGGATTTTCATTTATATTAGTAATTGTTGTTAATGCAAAATGGTTTGAAATATTTACTAAAGCTTTTGGCATTTCAATCCCTTTTCCAAAATTTACATGATCTAAAATACCTACACCGTTTGTTTGTTTGACGGGTATTTTGACTACTTTTTTGACACGTGGGGGTATTATAATTGTCTGATTAAGAGAATTGCTTGTTTTATTATCTTCTGGTTCGTAAATTATGGGGATGATCGCGTTTGGGGTAGTCAATTGTCTGGTGGTAACATTTACGTTAGCATTTAATTGTTTTAGCAAGTCAACTCCTATAAGTCCGTCATATTTTTGGCTGAATTTAAAAAGATAAAATTTATGGGTTTCATTTATATTAAATATTTCGAAAATTGGTATTTCCATTACTTCGTCGTGATAGCTAATGTCATGTGCAGTTTGAATATTAAAGTTCTCGTTGTAAATGTAATTTTTGTAAAATTTATAGGCGAGTTCTGGGTCTATTAAGCTTCTAGTGCTACCTGTATCTATAAGAAACGTTGCGTTAAGCTGAGGGATAAAAATATGAGGGAGGTTTGCTTTAACAAGGTTTAATTGTATTAGGTCTGGTTGTTTAAATTCGTACCCTTCTGAAAATTTGGATCTTCGAATTGATCGTCGTATTGATTCTGAGCTGATTCGGCTAAAGCATAGTTATCTTTAAAAAATTTATTGGGGTATTGATCTTGAGAAAAATCAGAACATGATTGATTTCCATCTAAATAGTTTTCGGAATTTTCATAAAATTGTTCTTCAAAATAATTTTGATTTTCGAAAGGATTTTCAACCTGATCGGTTTCGTTAACATTTTGCGTAAAAAGTTCAGTAGAGGTGAACGTATTTCTAGGTTTCATGCGCGAATTACCTGAAGATGTGTCCATTGGCTCAGGTTTAAAATTTTTTGTTGGGTCTTGTCTTGAACGAATCGAATTTTGACTGAAATTTTGGTTTGGCTGGTTGCGGAACATTTGATTTTGTTGTTGTAAAAAGTAAGGATGGCGTTGAGTAGGGAAATTATTATTAGGACGCCAATTTGATCCATTATTGGTGTTGTAAAAGCGGTTTGGTGATTGTGGCATTGGATTGTATGAAAATGAAGGTTGCTGTTGTTGAAAATTGAATCTGGGTTGAAAGTTTGGTCTAGGATAATGCATAGAAGGGTTTGGCAAAGATCTTGCTTGATTTTGTAAATTATTGGGTCTAATAGGTGTCAATCTTTGTAAAGGTTTGTACGAGTTTTGTGAATTTAAAGTATTACTTCTTTGTGTCGAATATAGAAAATTTTCTTCCTCGATAACTAAACTCATGGCTTTTTCGAGGCTTTTTGGTTCTCGCAATCTAACATTAGTTTGAATTTGACCTGACAATCCACGAATAAATGTTTTTAATGCCAAATCATTGTAATTAGAAATTTGAATAGTTATTTCTTCAGCTGATTTACCTGAACCATTTAATTTAGACATAACTAAACTTCTAGCGTCTTGACAACGCATGCCAAAATTGTAGGGTGTTTCATTTTTGAATGGGTGTAAAGCAATCAAATCCTGAATTAAGCAATCAATATTTCGTTGGTCACCAAAACTAAGATTCAGCGCATCTTTAATTCCTTGCCAAGTTTTAAGTTCTATACGAGAGCCTATCAAAATGAGAGCTCTGCCCGTAAGTTTTCCTAAAATTGCTCTTAAAATGAAATTGTTTAAAGCATCGTTGGTTGCATTTGCAAATGTGCTTATGAGATTTTCACAATTATCTAAAAATATTCCTAGGGTGTGAGGATTTCCTTCATAAGGTGGTATGGAGTCTAAACAGAGTCTTAACAATTGATAATCAACTGTAGTTGGTGGCATTTTTACACTTGATTCTTGATTACAAGTACTATCTAAATTAATGTTTTCAAATAATCTTGTCAAATCGCTTAGCTCGGGAAATGACATACAAATTTATGTGAAAATTTGTGTTATTTATTTATACCTACTAATTTTAGTAAACTTGTGAAACTAAAATTATAGCTACAAGGTATAGGAATTTTACTGGAGGTTAATAATTAAGGAAATGAGCACTTACAGTAAATAAATCTTGGTTTTCATTCTCTGGTTTGCGTTTTCTTTTTTTCTTAATCTAGTTGCCTATAGGTTCGGACGATTCGGTTCTTCTCCCAGGACTTCCTAATTCTAAGCTGGTTTTGGCGATTTGGTCCTCCACCAGGTTTCTTGGGTCAGACGATGTTGTTCTTTCCCAGGAATGTACGATTCTTTGGCCTCTCTTCTCGTAGAGCGTGCGGAACACCTCGGGTAGTGGGTTGTCCAATATTCGTTTGAATCTGCACTCCCGAATTTTTTTTTTGTTCGAATTCCCGATTAATTGTTAATACAAAAATTGCTCGTTCGATACGGACAATTTCGGGGATCCTACCGACTGCGCCAATTTTGTTCACTACTCTTTGAAAAGAATTTTTAAAAACACAAAAAATTCGTACAAGATGTTTATTGCTCAAAACATTGAATAATAATGCATAAAAACTTAAACTACATTTCTACTTAACACCTCGGTGTTATCTAATCATGCTTAGTTGCATGCCCCGGTCATATCTCTTGTGACCCTGACTTTCTCACGTCGTAACTTACATCTAGTGTCGATAATAATTTTGAATTATTTAATGACTCGATTTTTTCTAGATATCCTAAAGCTGTTCCTGCAAATAATCTTACATTATTTGTATTTTTTGAACATAATTCAATTTTCCAATTATTTATATTATTCTGAATATAATTTATTGGGATTAATTTGTTTTTCTGTAACAAATTGTCTCGTAAACATATTTCAAAGTTACTTTTTCGTAATTTATTTTTATCTAATAATTGTAAATGTACAATTTTTTGCTCGTTAGGTTTTATTTCTATATCGTCGATTAAAACCAATTTATGTAAATTGTTTGGTTCACTTGACACTTCTATTTCATCTAAAAAATTATTGAAAATTAGTTTATTATTTATATTTGCTTGCCAAAGGTCCCTGATGCTAGATTTATGAAAATTAATACAAACTGAATTTACTGTGTTATTATTTAGAATAATTGTAGAATTTTGAAAATTAATTTCACTCTTATGTTTCAGCAAAAATTTCATTCCTAAAATCAAAGGCTTTGGAGAAGACTCAATTATTACTGCTTTAATGGTGGTTTTCCAATTTTGAAGAGTTAACTCGAAAGTTGTCGTTCCAAGGACTGGTAATTTATGTCCTCCAGCAGTTAACAAACAAGATATTCCTGCTGCATTTTCTACTTTACGTACAAAATCTTTTTGTATAACATTTTCAACTGATCCTGTATCTATAATAATTTCTACTTCTGTGTTATTAATATAGCCTAGAATAATTAAAATTTGTAAATAATTTTTTATATCAGGGAGCCCTTGTTTTTGATTGTGGACAGCTTCGTGGCTCAGTACCGTGGCTGTCCGTTGCCATTTCCCAAATCACTATTCCTACCAAAATTTTGTGGTTTTCCTCTAATATTATCGCCTCTGTTAAAATTTTGACCTCGTGGTTGTCTATTTTTTGAATTTATATAAACACCAACATTTGCTTTGCATGCTTTTATGGTATGCCCCACTTTTCCACATTTAAAACAAATTGGTTGCGCAGTTAATGTACGAGATGGACCGCGATATGTAAATCCTCCTCTAAAATTCTGATTTGAAAATGCTCCTCTCGAACGAGGATATGTATTAAGACGATCAAAATTTTGATATTGACTTTGATTTAATGTTCTATCAAAAGCTCGTGAATTATTGTAATTTACCGAAGTTCCTTGATACGGTACCACATCAGTAACTAACAAAGTAGAATCTGTAGTTTGTAATTTAGACAGTTCCTGACGTTTTTTAGCATCACTAATTTTTAAAACCAATTTTTTCAGTTTTTCTAGTGTCATCTCGTCATCTGTTAATACTGAATATAAGTACTGATTGCATGAATGTAAACCTGACTCGAAATATTCAATTATATCTGCTTCGGACATATTTTCGTCTAAATTATAACAAATGTCTAATATTTCGTATAAATAGCTATTTATGTCCTCAAACTCGCCTTGTTTTTTAGATCGTAATTTGAATTTTAATTCGCGATTTATGGAACCTCCTGAAAATTCTTTCAAGAAATGACTTTTAACATTTCCCCAAGTAAAATCTTTATGGACAGGATTTATTCTGAATTTTTCGTACCAAATTGCCGCAGGTCCTACTAAAAATGATCCAAAAAAGAACAATTTGTTTTTGTCGTTCCACGAGTTCGCCGCCGCTGCTCGTTCATAAGTATTTAAAAATTTCGCAGGATTTTTGTCTTTAATTGGATTAAAAGTCTCGGGACTAAGAAATTTAGGTAGAATGGGATTTGCTAATGTTTCAAAAGCTTCGGTGATTGTAACATCTCCCATTGTGATTGAATTTGAGTTATTTGGGACAATAGTTATAGGATTTTCTGTATTTATAAGAAAATCTTGAAATATTCCTTTAGGTTTAAAAACAGATGATGATGTAGATGCCTCTTTATAATCAAATTTATATAAATTTTTGTTTTGTAGTATATTTGAATATTCCGGAATTAATTTATAGGGTTTACTACTAGTTTGTTTTTGTAATCTTTCTAAATCAAAAAGTAAACTTAAATTTTCTATTTCTGGATCAGTGGTTTCTTTATCTATTTGCGATTTTGGCACTATAGTAGTGTTAAAATTTTCTATTTCAGAGTCTACTTGTGATGAATCTTTGTTAAATTTTTCTTTTTCTGATTCACTCGAATCTTTATCAGATATGTCTGATTTTAAATTTTTGTCAGATATTTGCAATTGTACGGAATTGTTGTCAGATAATTTTTCATCAAGTTTTAATCTAATTTTATCAGATGTAAATTTTTCAAGAACTTGTTCTTTTGTATTGTCTAAATTTATTGGGACAGATATAGGTAGTTTTTCTACACTTTTTGTATTTTTCCCATCAACTTTACATATTGTAATTGTATCTTCGTATTCATAAAATGAAAAAGATTTATCCAAATTTAGTTTTTGGGTTTCAATTTCTCGTATTTTTGATTCTTCGGTAACATTTGCTGTTAATTCCGAACTATTATGTTTTGGTTTGAAATCTGACGAATAATTTGAAACAGAATCTAACTGTTTGATTTCAGAAGATTCTTGAATTGGTTGCTCCGATAATTTATTTTTTAAACTTCTCAAATTTTTATCATGTTTTGGCCTAGTTCTTTTGTGTTCATCCCCAGACATTATTATACCTGAGATTGCAATCCATAATTGAATATTTACTCATAATTCAACAATAAATTTAATTTGACTTCTATTTGTAGCTTGCGAAGAATAATTTTAGCAAATATTTAATAATCAATGCTAGTTAATGATATAAAGGCATCTCTTATCATGCTAAGATGTCCTTAAATAATCAACCTTAATCGATTAAATCTCAAATTTCATTTAACAATGATATTCTAACCAAGCTAGTATTTTATGGTTTCTTAAACGCAAGAAAAATAAATATTTCAATCAAAGGAATTGCAAACGGCGCCCCCACCAAGTTGTCACGTTAGGGGGTTTGTTTGATTCATACTAGATGAACCAAACATCGTAGCACGTGACTATGTCCGCAGATGAAACACAACTCGGAAATACACAACAATATATTTGAATAACCTTTTACATGATTGCTTAAAACTAATACAATTACTTACATGACTAATACAACTTCATACCAAACCCACATTATGTTTTAAGTAATGAGAGTATGGATGTTTCTAGACTTGTAGTTGGAAGCTGCTTGTTGGACTGGAGTTAGATGTCGACTCCCTTTGTACCAGCAAGCTGAATCCTTTTATACTCTGTGTTACAGAGTGGTTTTATTATTAATCAATATAATGTGGTGCACTGCAGATATAATGCATCGAGGCCCAGACTAATTTATAAATAGACTAATCAATATTATGTGTAATTGTTTTCACCAAAGTGCAACAAAGAAGGAATGCATACAACCCTAGATGTCTAAAAATAGATAATCCATACTCCTCGATTGTACTGCATTGCGACATATTTTAATATATATAATTATTTTTGATAATTAATATTAAGTATTCTAAATAAGACTAAATAAGACTAAGTCATATTATGACACAATCAAAGCCGAATTTAAAAAGGAAAGACCAAAACTAGCGAAAAAAGTTTTTGATGAACATTCTAAAGATGAACGGTTGACAGATCCCGAACTATTTTTTAAAGTCAACGTATTTTATTCAAGCCTGGATATACTCATAAGGCGAAGGATTGACAGATTCTGTGGTATAAAGGAAGTTGTGCAGCGGCTTAATTGTTTGTTTCCAATGATACTATTTCAAATGGACGAGGATGAGCTCTATGTAGTCGCAAACAATCTTTTTACTCAATATCCTGAAGACATCTCATCAGATTTTCCTCGACAGCTAATATCACTAAAAGTAAAACATATCTTAAGAAAAGAAATCGCAGAAATAGAAAAGTTTTCGGTCATCGAATTCGCACAATTTTTAATAAAAAAACACAAATCATTATTATCAAGCATTCCGGATGTATTGATTGCTTTAAAATTATTTATAACTATACCTGTGACTGTTGCAACCGCAGAACGAACATTTTCTAAATTAAAAATTATTAAAACTTATGTGAGAAATTCAATGGCACAGGAGCGCTTGTCTGCCTTAGCCATATTAAGCATTGAGCAACAGGCAGCAAGGAAACTGGATCTGGATAAAATAATTGACGACTTCGCTAAGGAAAATGTTCGTCGAAGTCGTCGTTTTCAATAGTACAGGTAAGCGTAATTAATTACCTTTAGTTAATAAAGGGCCCCAAAAAAGTAATCTTGCGGGGGGGGCCTCATAAATTTCAGCTACGCCACTGATAACTTCTGTATGAATTTGTTTTATTTAGTTTTATTATTGCTTGTAAAATATTAAGTTTATTTATGTATGTAAACATAATCTGGTTTAGTTAGTTTCTTGTAAGAAAATAATTTTAATAAATTGATTGTGCACAATAATTGTATTTCTCGAATAAACTTTAAGGAAGTTAAAACCACAAAAATAGTTAAAAGGTATAATATATTTTGCAACAAAAAATCAATTACGGCATTTCTTCTTAACTGTTTTCTCCTGGATGCTTAGCGAGAATGCCGTATCTACGTTTAAAACCAATATTACGTAGATACCGCATTGTGGCTTAGCATGCATTAAAATATTTTTAACGATAAAAGCAGCATCTGATTTTTTAACATAAACTTTTCATTTTTTGTTATATTTAACATGGCTAATCAATTTTTCGCATAATTTTACATCAAAAATCACCTTTCGTATATAACCTATACTGTATTTTACCAAGGGCTATCAAATACAGTTTGATGCTTAATTTCTCGATTTTGTGCTACCGCTAGATACCGCATTTGATTTTAGGACGGCAGTACAATGTAGATACTTTTTTGTTGCCAGATTTTTCTTGGAAATGTGCCAATAAAACATTTTCTGTTACCTTAACGGCTTTCTTTCTTTCACACCATTCTTTTAGCTGAGTGTATGCATGCATGTACAGTCTCTTAGATTTCTCTGGCAACAAATCACCACTTGCTCTATTTGCGCCTCTCTAACATCAGGACATCTATTCTGACGTCTATTCTGGAGTTCAGGGAGTAGGAATTTGCGAGAGAAGTGGGCGGAGTTCTCTCAAAAATGATGCGCACCGTATTCTTGAAATCGAGGAGTGCTCCTATCACAGAATTATTAGGAGAACTTGCTTCTCCTACTCTGTTGTAGGAGAAGTGAACCGTACTCACGAAAACTGACATTTTAATAAACACACACAAGGTTGTACATAGCCAAACTGTGAAACATTTTAAACGGTCTAATCACATTTTTCCGTGGAAAAAAATAAATAAATAGGTACATAAGTATTTGCAATTTGCGTTTCATGGATGTAGATGAAATATTAGAAGTGGTGCAAGTATTAGGCGATCTTCAAGATGCAGAAAATGGAATCGAAGAACCTCTCAGAGTATTTTTATCAAAAGAGGAAGCTTTTTTGCCATCCGCTTCAAAATTTGTAAAATTCTTTCGCGTCAGTAAAGCTTTACCACGAGAAATAATTGAAATGGTTAGGCCGTATGTGATAGAACCTTCAAGACGTTCAGCTTTAAGTGTTGAGACTAAGATAGGTATCTATTTTAAAGTTACAATAAATAATCGTTTTTGTACCTTCTAAACAAAATATTTTGGTCTTTTAGTTTTGCTAGGTTAGCTTACTGTGAGTTTTATAATGCAGGTTTTAGTAACACTGCGGTTTTTCTTACTTCTTTGCATTATCAAATACCCAAACGCATTGAAGTCACATGCGCAGAATAACCTTTTATCAACAAATGTCAACAATTACAGTATGTCAAAATTGATGGCACGCTATTGGTCAATTAAAGCCCGCTAAATACAAATTACTCAACGCGCATTGGCTACAGAACAGGAAATATCTGGCAACAACGTACATTTCGTTCGTTCACGGAGTGGTTGTTCAGGGAGTCCAGAATGCGGTTTTACACGACCGAGAGAATAGCGTGTGATATGAGCATACAGTTCACACGTAGGAATAGATCGCTTCTCCTGAACACCAGAATAGACGCCCCAGGGGGGTAAAAACTTCCATTTCTGAATCAGTTTCATTCATTCTTAATTTTTTTACACTTTTCACTTACAATAGCGTCTATTTTCTGCAAATGGACATTTAAAATCGTATGTCACTTTTTTTTTTAGTTTGACAACTGGACTCCCAGGCAACTTAATATTTCAAAATATTAAGAAATAATTTAGAAATGCCTAATATAAAGATCTAAACGAATCAAATGTGTAATTTTTCAATGTTAGTAGTGAAAAATAGTATATTATAGACCAAGGTAGAGAAAACAATTTTCTCAGCCGAGCAGAATTATTTCCCGAGATGCGAAGCATCGAGGGAAATAAGTTGCGAGGCTGATAAGTCTTCTCTACCGTGGTTTATATTTTATTTTTTACAATACTAGCACCTTTATTCCTTTTATAATTAATTGATTTTACATTATAAAAAATAAAATTACAAATGCAAATATGCACAAAAATAAAGTAGCCTTGCTTGAAAACAAGAGAATCGTTAATTTCAATTGACATTTATGTAAAATATATATTTTATAATAGTGGTTATAAAATGTCAAATTTTGATGATTTGGGTGAAAACTGCACTCCTCCTGAAATTAGGGAAGGTGCAGAAAGTGTTGGTGAACAGTTATTACCAGTAAAATCAAAATATTTTTATATGAAAGTTTATAATTTTAAGTAGGCATGTGAGTACTAGATAGCAATTATTTTCATTATTAACCAGTAGTTAAAAATGAAATATTATTAACCACTAGGAAAGAAATTCATCTTCTTGGCTCTAAAACAAAGTAAATAATGATATCGTTTAAGGCTAGTAGTGGAAAAAATATTATATATACCTCAGTTGAGAATACTATTATAAACCTCGCACATTATATCCTTCGGCGCTACGCGCCTCAGGATCTTAAAGTGCTCGGTATATAATAGTTCACTTCTCAACCTTGTTGTATAATACACTATAAATTTACATTTTGCGATACAATAATTTATTTTGCATTGTAATTAGCATTTAATAAACACTATAAATAATTTGATTTACAATTCGATCTTATTATTTCTCCGAACTCTGGCTCTAAGCTACCTGGGAAGAGCTGGAGTATTTCAAAATGTACTCTAGGGCGCATTTGTTACAATGCCATTTTTAAATCTTCGTTATTTTGAAGCATTATGTAAAAAAATATTAAAAAGTTCCAAAACCTGCCAAAGAAACCCTAAGAACTATAAGAAGTGGTAATATTGTGAATAGAGTTAAATGTAACAGTTCAAAAACATATTTCACGCACCTTTCAATATATTCCTATTTTGAAATCGTTAACCTTTTTTTGAATAGAAATGCATCACTTTTAAAAAATCACATCAATATAAGGAATCGACAGAGAGACATTAATATCATTAAAGTAGGATCCTACGTCGAGGGTAACAATTCTAGAAAATCCTTTTTGAAGTGACAAATCCTATTGGCAGTAAAGCAGGTACAAGTAAATTAGGTGCATTGTATTTTGCTATTAAAGATATACCTGCAATATATATAGTAAGATCAAAAGTCTTTGGATAGCGGTTGCTGTGGAATTGACAAGTTATCTATGACATTATTTATTCCTATTAGTTTTGACATTTACTTTCAAAATTCAGCGGATTATAATTAAAAATGTTTCAAACAGAACATAAAATTTTTATGATTAGACCATATTACCGTGGATGGAAATCGTGGTGAAAACGGTAACTGGGTTTATTCACCTAATTTATGTTTAAATGAATTCCGTGAAAGATTTCCCAACTTCGCCATAATCGAGCGAGATTTAGAAGTAAGTAATTCTATAGATAGCTTTGAAATTCCACAGCAACCGCGATCCAATGACTTTTTGATCATACTATATTTCAGTCTTAAAAAACATACATTTACTTGCATTGTTTCATACATCTGATCTAATGTTCGATTCATCAAGTAGAAAAATATCTTTGAATACAATTTTGAAACAAATAGTAGAAGATATTAACATTTTGGAAACTAAAGGAATAATCGTAGAAGGGTTTGATGAACCAATTTTTGGTAGTTTAACTTCGCTAGCCCACGACGACTTGGCAGTTAACGCCTTGCATGGCATGGTGCTGTGCTTTCAAGCAAATTATTTCGGTAAAATTTGTTTAAATCATAAAGAACTTACAAAAACTCAATGTACAGATTCTATAGAGACTTGGCGATCAAGTGTTTCATATGAAGATCATAGCTTAGAAGCTGCAGGGCATGATTTGGAATTAAAAGCCGTAGTGTTTTAAATAAGTTACACTACTTTAAACTACGTGATGCAGTAAGTGTAGATATTATGCATTATACACTTGAAGGGGCGATCCATTACGAACTAAAATTTTTTACAAGTTATTTAATTAAAACCAAAGCTATCACAGTTTTGGTGTCTAGCAAGATTTTTACCATCTATACTGTATGATAAACTTACACTAGATGTGCAGCCTAAGTGGGAAGTTATAAATAACCCTTCTCTTGGAAATAATGCAAACAGTATTTGCACCTAGAATTTCAAAAAATATAATCGTAAATTTGGAACACCTGATTGCTAAGCATCATAAAAAAATACAAGAGGTGTACTTTGACCGCTAAACTTCATTTCATTACGCACTATACGGAAGTTATTAGGCGAATAGGCCCGTTAATAAAACTTTGCACAATGGGATACGAAGGCAAGCATAGTGCTTTAAAAGATATGTCAAATAGAGTTAAAATTTTTTTAAATGTTGCTAAAACATTAGCAACCCGCTATCAACAAATGGCATCATGTGATAAATACGAAGTTATTCCTCAGTTTGGACCTAATTCTGTAACATCATTTAAAAACTACACCTACAGAGATGTTTGTTGAATATATCACTGATTTTCCGGAAACTTCACAAATTTTAGTAGCAAATTGGATGCAATATGGATACACTCATAAAAAACAATTCATCGTTTGTAGTAGATTGGATAATGTTACTAATTTGCCACAATTTGAACAAATCATTAACATTGTTATTATGAAAGACCAGATATATATTCTAACGAAGAAATGTGTAACTACGGAATTTGATGCTAATATTCAGGCTTATAAAGATCAATGCAGTGATGAATTAAAGATTATTGACTTTTACTTACTTTTATAAAAAGAACCATGCGAGTTAACGCAGAAGCCGTATTTGGGTGTTAATTGGTATTTAGTACCTAAGTACTTTTTTACTTTTGTTACATAACACGAAGAAACTGTGATAGAAAAGCGTCTTCCGGATTTGGATCGTGTCAATGTTGAGAGAGAAGGGCAGCTCAACGTTTTATTCACTTTCAGGAGCAAAGAGGGAGCCTAGGAGAGCACGGTAACTCAACGTGCCAACCACGCCAGTTTGGAGTTTCGCTTCTGGCGTAATTGACACCCTGAAGTACCGTGCTCTCCTAGGCTACCCATTGCTCTTGATGAAGCCTCTAACGAAAGTGGGCGCAACGTTGAGCCCTTCTATCTCAACATTGACACGGTCCAAACCCGGAAAACGCTTTTCTGCGACTGACTCTAGCCGTGAAAGTTTTCGAAATCATTGAAAAACTGTATTTTATAATTTATGATAAATACATTTTAATAAAATTTATATATGTAATTTTTTATTTCATCCGCCTTAAATCACTCTAAATCAACACTATTAGATTATTTTTTACTCTAATCCAGTGGCAGTTTCACTCAATGGTAGTGTGAAAAGTAACATTGCAGCAGAGTGAAAAGTATCCTATAGTTTACTCTGAACCAACACTATTAGAGCATATTTTCTGCTCTAAATTAAAAACTCAAAGCCAGTGTGAAAAATAACACTGACTTAGAGTAAAAGGCACTCTAAAGTTCACTCTAACTGTACGATTACATTTTTTTCTCTGAGTGGACTTCCTCCGACTCCGCCTACTGTTCATTTAGAGGAAATTTAGAGTACTTTTTTTTACTGTGTAATTTGTGAAGCCGTCAGAGGCGGCCATTTGTCAGATATTGTGTTTCACACGTAACTCCCAAGTTTTAATAAATAACACGCGGAGGAAATGGAAGCTGCAGAGCTTGTAAGGATAATGCAGGCGTTGCAAGTGGAAATGCAAACTATACAACTGCATATGCAGTCGAATCAAGCGGTAATAAATCTAGAACTACAGAGGAGTATATCAGAAATCAGTAATTTAAAAGCGGATATAGGAAAAAGAGAAGAGGAAATTGTTAGGGAAAGGAAAGCGCTCCGCAATAAAGTATCGGAACTCCAGATAAAGGTACAAAGCCAGAGAAGCCCAATGCCAAAGTCAGACTAAAGTACTCCGCTGAGAAACTCCTACAGGTACAAACAGAAGTAAGGAGCGATAAGTTAAAGGAAAAATGAATAACAAGAATCGAGGAGCTGGGAATAACAACTCAAAAGAAGAGAGGACAAATTAGAAAGGCTAGACACCCACTTGGAAAATTGGCCCATGGAATGTGAGAAGGCTAAGGGGGGGAGGAGATAGCACTAGCACAGGAGTTCGAGAAATAAAAATTGGAATTAATTGCGTTAACAGAACTTGGACTGGAAAACCTCCTATTTTATAGCGGTGTAAATATAGACAAAAGGGCAACTGAATGAGTAGGATGTTTTCTTTGATGATATGATGCCGGTACCAATGAGTCAAGAAAAATTTCTAGCAAATCGTGGAAATAAGCATAGATTTATTTCGATGTTGATACAAAAATTTGCTGCTTCGAACATTGCTACTAAGCAAGCTCGGGACGATGCCGACGTCCTCATAATAGAGACTGCACTTGAATCATCACGTACAAATACAACTGTTGTTGTAGGAGAAGATGTAGATTTGCTTGTTATCCTTATTGCACGTGCTACTACAGATCAGCGAATTCTTTTTTTAAAACCCGGCAAAGGCAATGTTCAAACAAAAATTTATTCTCCCAATAAGATCGATGGATACACGAACTGCAAACAACATATTTTATTTGCACACGCTGTAACGGGATGCGATAGAACATCTGCGCTTTTCAATCGCGGTAAAAAAAAAAAGGTTTGAAGTTGAACCAAAATCGTCAAGATCTACAGCGGAAGTGTTTCATCAAAAGAATTGTTCTCCTGAAGTTATCATACAAAGTGGAATCAAGTTTTTATTGGCTATATATGGAGCACCTCTTAAAGAGCAGTCACTTGATAACTTCCGTTACCTTGTTTTTGCGAAATCAACAAGATTGAATAAACCTGTTAAATTACCAGCCCTTCCTCCAACAACTGAAGCCGCCCGACAACATCTACTTCGAGTTTATTATCAAATTCAAATTTGGTTGGGCAATGAATTAAATCCTGAACAGTGGGGTTGGGTAATGAAACAAAATGTGTTAGAACCGGTAAAGACTTTGTTACCACCAGCGCCTGATGAACTCCTTCATATGATTTTCTGCAATTGTGCAAAAGGTTGTGGAACAAACTGCGGTTGCAGGAAGCTTGGATTGCCATGCTCAGTTGTCTGTGGATACTGTCATGGTCAATCCTGTCTCAACGCAAGTCCATGCGAATCTGAAAATACGTTGGAAGAGAACGATGAGATAGACAACATCTTCATAGACCTCGATCACGAGAGCTGAGAAGGATCACAACAGGACTCATTAATCACTGATGATGACTTTAATAATGAGTCACTACTTCCTCTAGAAGACAATGAGGAAGAGGAAGTTTGATTTTTTGATTTTGAGAGAGACATGGATTAGGCCTATCGGGGAGACCATGTAAAAAAAAGCGCGGCGTGCATTCTACCTCAACGGTGGTGCGGAAACGAATGCATACACCATTTACAGCGCGATTTCCTGATGTTGACGCATTGTGAGCTCTCTAACTTGAAAACGGACGGTCCTACGTAAAAAGTGTAACTTACCGCTTTGTAGAGAATTTTCCGCTCTACATTTTTGATTAAGCAAAAATTTTTGTACAACCAATAGCAACCGAGATATAAGCGAAAAACTGATTTCGGTGACCTTTGACCCCGTATAACTTTGTTAGCGATCACGAAATCGATGGGAACTTTTCACACGTTATTTATAACGTCAAAATGAAGGTGTATGCAAAAATCCAGCTTGTCCTAATTTTTTTGAAGTGAAACCCTAAAGTTACTGGGCTATAATAAGTAAAAGCAATGTGAACAGCATAGAGAATTGGGAATTCCTTACAGAGAGAATAATGCTATTGGAAATCAAGACCACACCGACGCACCTAGTTAAATAATAATAGCATAATATGGCCCAAATGAAATGAGAAGGCGGAACTAAAAACCAAGTTCTGAGAACTACTAGAAGAAACAAAAGAAAACAGCAAAGGAGAAGTAGTGATCCTGGGAGACCTCGGGAGTAGAGTAGGAAATAAAGCCCAGAAATACCAAAACGTAATTGGTTCACACGGAGAAGCAGCAGGAAAATACGAAAATACATCAAATCTCAGGCACTACTTGCAACGCTTTCATCCTGACAAATGTGACGAAAATAAAGAAGCTAGGGAAGGAACTAAGGAGGCGCGTACAAGTAAGTATATCTGCAAAGTTAGCTGTTGCTATTAGTTAAATTTACAATTAGTTTACATAATATTGACAAAAATTTAAATTCAATTGAATAATGAATCTATGAATGGTAGTTAACCTATGTTAGTTAACTGACTTTTTTTACGTAGCAGTAACGAACCAAGCACGAAAAAATCAGTTTTCTACTTCAGCTGCAGGATCTCAATTGAAAATTCCAACAATTTTTGAAAGATCGAAACGCTGGGACATATCAGCCAAACAATAGCATTATTTGATTGGAGAAATGATCGGGTTGGACAATCAGCCTTTTGCCGCTGTCAACTTGTATATTGTAAATGATGTTGGTTTCAAACGGATTCCAAAGAAAGCTGTACCTCAGTACAACATGTCATCTGACAAATTCGTCCGTAAAACAATTATTCCAGATAGAAACTGGACTGAAAATGGCCCGAATAAATTAGTTCAGGACATTAGTACCAGATGGAACTCGCAATATTATGTTGGGGCGCTTACTGGAGTTAAAAACCGCTGTCAACTTGTATATTGTGGACTATCCTCACTTGGGAACTAGTATAGTCTTTTAAATTTACTCCGACGCACATACGGGTATTTCTTCAATTTAGCGGGCCATAAGTCGTTTTTGTAAAATCCACTATGTGTAAAAGAAAATTGTACCTAGATGGCGCTAAATAGTCTAGGCACCTCCCGCTGCACCCGTTTTTACCGACCCGTTCACTTAAGTCACGTCAGTCACATTACAAAAAGTTCAATTGTCTAATTTAAACCTTGGCTAGTTTTATAACAATTTTATCATACAAGTTTTGGAGGAGCACATTTTTTTTGCTGTCTAGTGTTTATAGTGACTAGTTATGGATTGTGTTGAAGCAGGTAAGTAGGCATTCATTTCACACTGTTATTTAATTATTGTTATATTTTGGACTTAGAGAAAAATTATTTACCAAAAGAGGTTTGTGCAATAATAATTTTTAGCCAATTTTAACAAACTCGAAGGTATTTGTTGTATTTCAGGGTGCGTCCCGGCAATTATTCTCACTTGCATGTAAAGATAACTGATTTCACTAAATTATGATTCCAAAAATAGCCGCGGAAACAGGCGATTTTTGAAAATTCAGATCTAATTAAAATCGTTGTAAAAACATGAAAACTCTACCTTCCTGTATGTTTTTGTTTTCAATTGTTTTGGTTTGGTTTTAGGATCATCAGGAATTAAGATAATGACTCGTGGACAAATATTTACAATGATGCAGCGACAATATTTTGTCTAACATTAACGAAAAATTGGAATTTATCGAAAACTACCTCCTGGATTTTGATGATTACGAGGAGGAAGAAATAAAACAAATAAAGCATAAATCTTCATACGTGAAATCAGAATTCAAGCGAAGGTGGACAGCAGCTCAAAAGAAAGAAGATATTTTCATTAAAAAAAACATAATTGGCTACAAGTGTCGTTTGAGTTGCCAAGAAAAATAAAGAGGTCTGGACGACCATCTAAAAAATTAGAAGAATCAAGCGACAGAAGCAAGAGAAGGAAAACAGAAGAGCTGCGAAGTAATAGGGAAGTCCAAATATTAACTTATGCTACACAAATGAAGTTTCAAAAAGAGATGTTTCTAAAATACTTAAAGATTTGACAAGTTCTCCAACCAGAGCGAAGAAATACAAGAAAGCATATTCAACTAAAGTGCATGAAAATCATAAACAGCTGTCACCTTTGCTTGCACTGTCAATGATGGTGGAAGCTGACCTTTCTAGAAGGCAGTATGAGATAGTCAGGAATAGCAATAAAGCTTTTTATCCATGCTACAGTGTATTACAAAAAGCTAAAATGGAATGCTATCCCGACAAGGCGTCTTATATAGTCACTGATACCTCTGCCGAAATTAAATTACAAGATTTAATACGTCACCATCACCATCACGCGGCTGATGTTATATTTGAAAGAAATAGTACAAAATTTGAGCGAGGAAGAGAGCAACGCACTTCGTTTAATTTGTAAGTGGGGTTGTGACGGCTCACAGCAGGGTCAATACAAACAAAAATTTTTAAATGATTCAGATTCGGACATAAATATATTTCAAAGTTCGTTCGTACCATTGCAATTCATTTGTGACCTCAACAAGAAGGTAATATGGCAAAATCCGACACCCTCCTCGCCACGATATTGCCGCCCTATTAGAATAAGATTTATCAAAGAAAGTGTTAATATCACTAACGCAGAAATATCTTTATATACAAAATGCGGCAGACTTGTTTGACGAAACAAAGATGACATTAGCAGGTAAAAATTTTCGTGTTAAGCATACTGTGATGCTTACTATGATTGACGGAAAGGTGTGTAATGCTGCCACACAAACATCATCCACAATGAAGTGTTACAGTTGTGGCGCCACATCCAAAGAGTTTAATAACTTAACAGCCAGAAAAGAAATTAAAGCAGACACGCTCCAATTTGGTTTAACGGTTTTACATGCTAGAATCCGTATATTTGAAAGTTTATTACATCTAGCTTATAAACTTCCTATAAAGAAGTGGCGCCTGCAATCAGAAAATGAGAAGGAAGTTGTCAAACAAAGGAAGCTGCAGATCCAAGAACACTAGAAAGAAAGTGGGTTTGATAGTTGACGTACCAAAACCAGGCTTTGGCAACACCAATGATGGAAACACCAGCCGAAGCTTTTTCGCAGACCCAGATATTGCATCGGAGATAACAAGTGTTGATTCGCGTCTCATATATCGTTTTAAGGTAATAGAAACGCTATCTTCTGGACATAAAATCGGCACCAAAAAATTTTCTGGTTCACGGTGCCGCTGTTATCGAAAATGTTTTGCTGCCTATTGGTCAGCTTTCAGAAGAGGCTGCTGAAGCCAGGAATAAACATTTTCGTCAATATCGCCAAAACTTTGCCAGGAAGTTCTCAAGAGAATTGTGTAACTTAGACGTGTTGAACAGACTACTCCTTACCTCTGATCCTCTTATATCTGCTATGAGGCCAACGCAAAAGAAGAATTCACTATCATTCTTAAAAGAAACATTGAATTTACTACTTCCAGCTGAACCCTTCAACCGGAACGTATCAGCTGCATCTGATCAGTCTTCAGATAATCCGCAACAGTCGTCAGATGAAGCGAAACTTTCATCTGATGAAGAGGCGTGGTACCCATCACCTTCCGACGGATGTGTATAGATATAAATAATATAGTTAACTTTTAATAAATATTTGTTAGGTACCAAATTATATATTATATTTCCATTAAATTTTTTTTTTAAATGTTATCCAGCCATAAAACCAATTTATAACCAAATTATATGTTTTATTCAGTTTTTCACAAAATGCATTTCCGGATTACTTAATATGGCATGCTCATATTTCTATAACACTGTTTGAATCAGTTAAACAACATAAACAATTTTGGCCAGCCAGATTCGCAAAATACCCGTATGTGCGACGTTTCCTGGAAATTGCTAAAATTGTAAGCCATTCCGACTGTTGTATTTCGGAAGTAATTCCATCCGTTGCAAAACCTAAAAGCTATCTAAGTAGTGACGGCAGCAGTTTCGCCGGAGCCGAAACATTGAAAGAGCTGCAAAATAATTTAGCAAGACGTTTCACTGATATGTTTTCTAAAAATCATCTGCTTTTTTCGACATAATTTGACCCGCGCTTTAAAAACAGCTTGATGATGATCAGTATAAATCTCTAATCGCACAACTAAAAGTACGTGAAGCAGTAGCAATGATAACAGCACAACATACAACCCAAACTTCTATTGTGGATAGTGATATTAGCATTAGCGATGATGACGAAAATGAGGATATGATACCGTTAGCAAATTAAGCAAAATGACGAAGGCATCAGATACAAGCGATGCCCATCAATTATTTTGGAAGCAGTATGATTCGTTAAACGTCCTTCCAGTTCAAGTACTTCTCAACCGCATCAACTCGATCACGAAATCAACTTCTACGAGGCATTACCTGTGATTGACAGACGTGAGAGTCCTTTTGCATGGTGGACTTCGAAGAAGTTTACCCTAACCTCTATAAACTGGTGGAAATATACTTATCTGCCCCTGCAGGAAGCGTGGCAAGCGAGCAATTGTTTTCGGAGGCGGGAAATGTGCATGAAGCCGCCAGGAATAGGCTTACACCAGAAAAGGCTGAAAGCCTAATATTTTTACATAATAATTTGCAAAAATTGAATTTTCAGTATTAGGTAGTACTTATACTTTATATTCCACATTGCTTGTTTACTTTATCTTGTTCATTTCTTACATTTCTCATAATAAATTTATTAAATTGAAATGAAATTCATTTTTGCCGATATATCAGCAAACAGAAGGCTGATGTAACCGATGCCGATATTTCCCTTAATTAGGCCGATACCGATTATCGGTATGGGCCGATCCTTAAGACTATATTACGCCATGAACAAAGCGATATTATCCAAGAAGGAGATCTCTAAGAAAGCGAAAATCAGAGTATACAACGCAATGTACATTCCAATCTTAACTTACAGCAGCGAATCGTGGGTACTAAGTAAAAGACTGAAACAAAGACTCCAAGCCAGCGAAATGAGAGATTTAAGAAGAATAGAGGGGGTAAAGAAGAGAGATCGACTACGAAGCACCGAAATAAGAAGCAGACTAGAGCTCAATCCACTAGGCGAGAAAATAGAAACAAGTCAACTGAGCTGACTCGGACACCTGTTTAGAATGGAAAGAGAGAGACAGAGAGAGAGCAATACAGAATATATGGGAAGCGAAGGTGGAAGGAAGAAATCCCAGAGGACGCCCCATTACGACATGGAACAAAAGAATCGCAGAGATCATTAAGGAGATGGGACTAAGCTGGAGTGAAGCAAAAGAACTGGCAAGGGACAGAAATAAGTGGGACAAATTGAATAAAAATATGTAAGAGTGACAGACAAAAGTGAAGTAGTGTCGTAAAAGTAACGTGTATAATGAAAGTGTCAGATAAACAAAGCAAAAGTGTAAATACCTCAACACCGTAATACAGTAAATGAGAGAAGAAGAATAGTAAAAAGTCTGTTGATTTTAAATTATTTTAGAAGTTATTCAAAAACCAAATCAGTCATTTATAATTCTCCCACCTTGTAGTAAGCATATTACTTCCCACCACGCACAGATATTCAAACAATCTATGGCACCCAGACAGGCCATCTCCGTCTCGGAGATGGCTAGCGCCACACTGCTAAGTAACACCAACGACTGGAAAATGAAACTATCAGCGACCACAACCTAATAACAAACCAAGAAAACGCCGGAGAGTCGAAATTAAATATAACTTAACAAATAAAGACACCAAAGTACTTCTGAGGGAAACGAGATTCATGATGGGGGACTTAGAAAGGCTCTAATGCGAACCAACCAACGATCATATCAACAACATGATTGAGAGGATCACACAAGGCATTCAAAACATCTGAGAAAGCACCCTGTCAAAAAGAAAAGCATATAGCAACAAACCCACTTGGTGGAACATCGCAGTAGAAAGAGAAAAGACTGTCAAAAAGCCAGAACAGTAAATGACAGCAGCTCAGAACTCACAATCCTTGGGGCACAGCCTACAAACTATGTGCACAAAAATAAGAACAAAAACAATTAGGACGTCACTTCAAACAGAGAACGGACACACAAGGACAGTGGAAGAAAGACTGAACCACATGTTCGCAAGAATGTTCCCCCGGGACAATGAACAAGGCTGAGAAAAGCACATGCAAATTACGACAGATGCGTTACAAGCAAAAGGCAACGTGGAAACTAACACAGATTGGTAGGAACAAGCTTTAGTGAACAATATTTATTAGATTATGACGAAACCTTTGACCCACTCGCCAGAATTGTCACTTTTCGTTTTCTTTTAGTCTTTTCCAACCAATTTAATTTATTAGTTCATCATACGTATAAACGTAAAAACGGCATTTCTAAATAGTATCCTAAAGAAAGAAATAACATGACGGTCTCTAAAGGTGTCAAAGGCGAATGAAATCAAGTATATAAAATAAATAAATCCTTGTATAGATTGAAACAATACTCGAATGTTGCTTTGAGCTTTGTGATCAAGTTTTAAAGAAAAAAGATTTTAAAAATTCTTTAGTGGATAGTTTTATTTTTAGATAATTGTATTAAAAACGAATGTAAACGATCTGTGGATAGCAACAAGCGGTAAAAATACCACGTCAAATATTAAACGATATCTTATGAAACATTTTTGTATGGTAGACCTACATTTTTGTATAGTAGACCTACATGAAATTAAATTATTTTTAAAAGTAAACATTGAAAGAAGCAACAATAAAATTACATTAGATGAAACCTCATACATCAACACGGTTCTAGCTAAATTTAACATGTTTATTGGAAAACTAGAAGTACACCTCTTCCAACAAAATTAGATTGTATTGCCTTAAACGCCGCCGATGAAATCTTATGATGTTTAATGTATGCACATAGTAGATCGTTTTTATACCTGAAAAAAAATGTTTCCAACTAAATTCGCTTGGTATCTGTGCTTTATGTCAGCAATATTGAATTCAAATATTATTCGAAAATATTGCCATTTAGTACTGCCACAACTAAATATTATTTAACAAAAGAAACATTTTTAAGTAAAATTGGTGATTTACGATGCCAATAAGTTTTTGGCAAAAAATTGTGTAGAATAGCTATTTATGTAACCAGTTAGGAAATGCATCATTTTGTGTAACGAGTGAGATGTTTGCGGAACGAGCGAAGCGAGTTCCCGCAAAATCACACAAGTTACACAAAATCGCATTTCCTAATGTGTTACATACACGATTTTTTCTAATTTTGATAAACAGAAAGGTTCTTTAAACTTTAAATCCATTATCATTCCCATCTACAATAAATCCTAAATATCTTAAACTTGTCTTAAAAAATTCGCATTTGGATAAATTTACTGTTAGATTGGCCTCCTTTAATCTGTTGTGAACTTCTTTCAGAAGCTGAATGTGCTGCTCAAAAGTTGTAGACACAATTATTACATCATCAAGATAGACAAAAATATTTGGTTCAAACCTTGGACCAAAAATAACATCCATAAGTCTTTGTTGAGTTTGGGCTGCATTACATAACCCAAAGGGAAGGACACAAAATTGAAACAAACCTCTACCTGGCACCGAAAACCCAGTTTTCTCTTTAGGGGTCTCCTCCAAAGGAATCTGCCAAAAACTACTACGGAGGTCTATACTTGAAATATACCGAGCTCCCTTTAACATATTTAAAATGCGGTCTACCCGAGGAAGTGGATACCGATCCGGTTTTGTTATTGAATTTAACATTCGTCCATCAAAACAAAATCTATAATCTCCATTATTTTTTTTTACTAGCAAAACAAGAGAACTGTAAGAACCGTAGGAGGGTTCGACAACACCTAATTTGATCATCTTGTCTAATTCGGAATTTAAATGTTCCATATATTTTTCTTATCTTATATGCTTTCTTTACTGCTACATCATTATCATTATTATTTGTCAAGAAATATTAATAACTTACTTTATTTCTTTGTTTATTGCAACTGATACTGCTGTCAACAATGTATTAAGTATTGCTTTCTACTGCCACCACAAGTATAGCCACACACAAGCTTTGCTTATGTGGCTTATTAAATCAATTAATTTACATCAATTTACATCATTTACATCATCATTTACATAAGGTATGGGGACATTTGATACTGTCTCTGTCTAAAAGGTTTTGCATTACCTGTATCTATGGTATGTGTAATCTTGGAAGTGCGACCTAATCTTTCATCACAACTTATATCTGCAAATAACTTAACAATTTCATCTATCTTTTCTTGCTCATTCCTGGAGTATTCAATTTTTGCAATGTTACTTTGGCCTAACTCAGCTATAGGAATTTTTGTGTTTTCCATAGTACTATGTATATCCCACGATTCATTATTGTAATCTATTTTTACTTTATATTTTAGGCAAAAATCGCTACCCAATATTAATTCATGTTTTAAAGAGGGCACTACTAAACACGTTACAAGTAAACAACTACTTCCTATCAACTATCCCTATAACCTCTTGTTTCTTGCCATCTGCTGTAGTGACATATTCTATGCAAGATTCTTGGAGTTCAAGATTAAATTTATTCAGTAACTCTAGATCATTTTTCCCAATGATAGAGTCCAACAATGCTACTACATTACTAATTAAAATATTTATATAGATAAACGGTCTGTTATCGCCCAACTGCTTAACAAACAAGGGAGATATTCCTGGTTTACTATTTAATTCTCTATAATTTTTAATAAATTTTGCAACGTAATTAACCCACTGGAACCAACTACTATCCTTAAAATTACTACTGTTATTATTATGGGCCTTTTCGTAAGAAAGAGGTGCCGTTTGGCCCTGCCTAGTCACCTCTTTATTTAGTTTTTTGAACAATTACATTCTTTGACTGTTACTTCTGGTTTACCACACTTGTAACAGAATTTTTTACGCTTAGCTAAACAATTGCTAAAGGTATGATGCGGAAGATGACAGTTCCAACATGTCACGGCTGATTTGGTTTGATCTGTTATATTTTGATTAGACGACAAGCTAAACTGATTTGGTACACTAACACGTCCCTTATTATAGAACTGTCTTTTATTGCTACCGGACTTTCTAAAATGTAATGGATTATGCCTAGTTTCTGCCCTAACTCTTTCAGTTTCGTTATGCTTGCTACTTGATGACTTAGACGAAGCCCCTACGGTATTTCCACAACGAACTTCTTCATAAGATAAATTTAAGTCATCGTTTAAACTAGCCATATTATGTGACTGGATTGCACGGTACTTATTTTTTTGTGCTTGTGCCTCATCTATCTTGCGACATTGACTAATTAAATCAGGAATATTGTTAATTGTTGTTAACGCCAATTTGGTAACATACATCGGTAGTAAATTACGCTTAATATATTTTAATTTTGTTGTATCGGCGAGAAAATGACCTACTCGGCTGAAAAAAATTTCCATTACCGCAACAAAAATATGAACAGGTTCATCTCTAGCTTGAAAACGTGCTCTTATATGTTCCCACACGTCATCAATAAAATCGGGTGGTAAAAATTCAGCTCTCAGTCTATCAACCAACGAATCCCAGTTATTAATACTAGATCTAATTGATCGGTACCAACATAACGGTTTATTCGAAAATAACTCTACTGCAGAATCAAAAAGTTCCTCCTTACCCACATGACGTGCTAAACATAACTCTTCAACTCGCTCTAAAAATGATACCACACTTGTATCCTTACTACCAGAAAACTTAAGGTTCCACTTATATACAGGTACTGATTTGGGATGGGATTGGTTGTATTGGTTTAATATCGGTTGTACACTAGGAGAATGAATTACATTACTCATATCTAACAAGGAGTTTTCGGACTTCACCTTTTCTAATAGCAAAACCTCTAATACAAGACATGAAGCATATGCTTCGTTACGAAAAGTAGTTACTGCCTCATCTACATTATTGACCTTAATACGCTTCACCCTATTCGTCAAGTGAATGTTACGAGAACGAATTCTTTTGAAAAGGGAGTCTGACTCAGGGCCATCAAAATCCTCAATAAAGGTTCTTATCGAATCAATCTCATTACTTATAACAACCTGCTCATTGTCAAAATCATAATTAGGGTCGACATATTCAACTTCACCGCGAGATCTATCTTTTTCTAATAGTCGATTTAAAATTTTTCGTTTAGCACTTGCATCTTTGCGTTCAGACACAATTCCTCTTATCCGTAACTCGTAATTTAATTCTTCAGACAATAAATCTATTGGTCTCATATTACCTAGGTCCATGATGAAGAGCATAGAAAATCAATGCCAATTTTAATAACCTCTACTATGGTTACTATGTATATGTACGTACTATTTGCACAATGTGACCTTAAATTAGCACTTAAAAAACTTCAGAATTTTTTTTTATAAAAACAATTTAAGGCACTTTGCATAACGGCAGCCAGTTTTTTTTATATAGAGCCAGGTCGTGTATTCTATAATATTACTTATTAAGAACTTAATTTTATTTATTGAGCGCTACACTGTCTTGACATCTAAACACCACCCTTGACAGTGAAAGGATGAATAAAAAATAAATTGATGATAGAAAAATGTAATTATTATTAAGTATGGTGATTTAAATATAAATGTGAGTAAGATTAAATTTCATTTTTGTTTACTTTACTAAGGTAAAACAAAACTACCACGTTCATTATAGATAAACTGGTTTAATATTAAAAGCAATTGGAAAGCTTTCCCTAAACATTATTGTAGAACTACAAAAGAATTTAAATTACTAACAGATATTGTTCTTAACTACAAGAAACATATATTAATGAAAACTTATTAAAATTGGCATAACTAGAATTTTGTTAATAATTTTGAATTAATAAAAAATTTGAACTTAAGGTTAAACTTACTTATCTTTTTGTTGAAACGCTGTCGCTTGCAGTTACAAAAAGTCTCCTCGGCAAAAAATACCTGATTGAATAATAAAATAGATGAAGTTGAATTCATCCACCAATAAAACGAAGATCTTACAGAAACGTTTATCAGTGCAGGCCGATCCTCTCTTCTGTAAACGTTTCTTCTACTGGTAACCGACGAAATAATATTTAACCTGACAACAGTTGAAAACTTGCAGGCTGAATCAAAAAAAATTTTAAATCTTCCACAGACGCGAGCCTCTAAAAAAATCAAAGGGAAACAAATAACAACCACAATAAAGGCAAACGTTAGAAAAATACTTACACAGAAGTATAACGGCTCTTTGTGTATTTGCTTAACAGAAAATGTAGAGATTTTAGCAATCTGGACTATAAGAAAAAAACGCAGAAAACGTGTTACGCTAAAATATGAGGGAATCAAATTAAAACAGCGAAAATATAAAGGTGGATAAGACACTCACCAAAATATATGAGAGTTCACTGAATAAAAAGGTTTCTAACAGAGAAATTCGTTACGATGAACTTTAAGAAAACCTCGATAATTTTCCAGCCCAACACTTCTCTCATTTTCTTTCAAAAAAACTCCTTTCCGCCCGTTCTCTCCTACTCTCAAACTTTGAAAGTCAAATACCCTATATTTCAAGAAAGTAACAAAAAATATATATGAGCATAAGGGTGCCTCAATTAAATTATTTAAAAAGAAGAAAAATAAATTATCCACAAGCAAAAAAAAAGCCTGAAGATTTTTTATAAAGAAAAGAAAATATAATAAATCGGAAATTAATAAAATATAAATAAATACGATAGAAAATCGTTATTTTAGATTAATATTAAAATGTTCACTTGAACGAGCCGCCCATGAATAAAATCAAGGTCGCTTACGACAGAATTCAGAATTGATCTAGGTTATGTTTTTGTTATTATATAAAACTGAAATTTCTAACATAAAATCTGAAAGATGACAGTTAATTAGAAAATTTACACTCCAACGCTGCTAGAAAATTACTTCTGATAAAAAAAAAACTTGAAGAGACGAAAAAGGTAAATAGGAATATAACCTAACCTATATTACTTAAATCAAAATTTTTTAGGAAATTCACACCACAACCTCTATGGAGAATAAACCAAAGCTATTCAATTTAAACAACCACAAGGGAAATAAAGAAGACAATCACCAACCGTCATCAAGAAACTTAAAATATGAATCATCGAAAATATAAATGCGAAGAGTCACTGGGCAAGACTAGATTAACATTATAATCTTAGTAACTACGCGTACTATACGTCCATAAGGAAACAAAATTGGGTTGTCAAAATCAGTAGGGGTCACAATCGAGTCTGCAATATAATATAAACCAGCCTTGTAAATAACCAGGTAATAGGGTTAGAAGGGAAATAATAAGGGAATATAGGATATAAGTGTAACCTAATTTATTTAGTTAAATTACTATAACTCTACCTACCTAAATTAATATAACTAACATAAAAATTTATCTAAACTTAAATTTAACTAAGGTACCTTTATACGCAACTAACCTATCTTACAGAATCTGAATTTGAGCTTAGATATTCTTTTAGGTCTTTAATATGCCATTCTCCGGCATCAGAACCATTTACATTATCCAACGCATAAACTAAACGTGAAATCCTCTTTCTTACAGTGCATAACTCATAGCTTTTTGCTAATTTACTTGAAAAGTACTTAGTGGCATCAGAAAGAACCTTATTTCTTTTCCACACCTTATCTCCTACACTGAAAGATATATCACGTTTTCTAAGATTATAAGATGCCGAATTTCGTTTATAACCCATTGGCCCCTAGTGGTTTTACCGTGAAACCACCAAAATTAAAATTATTTCCTAGTCTACTGCTGGTTTCATAGTGAAACCACATAGTGGAGCATCGAGTGTATAGCCCCCACTACTGGCAACTAACGCCAGACGCCACTCAGTTTCAACAAACAGGTTAATAAAACGTGATGTGGTGTGGAGGAAACCACGTGCTTGTACCTTGTTCGTGAATTTAGTTATTTTCAGTATTTTTACACAATGTCCGGTAAGTTTTTTTCTTGAAATTGTAATAAAGCATGGTAATTACGTGCATTATATTTCAATAAAAACTAGTTGGTTTTGCGACGAAACCACCAGGAAGCTAAGATACCTTTTATCTTTAGAGAAACGATTGCAAATGATGTACGCTTTGAACGATCTCGACCAGATGGAAGCGGAAGAACTGTTCGCTTTTATAGACGAAATACCTTCAGATGCTGAATCAGATGTAGATAGTACCGCTGATGCTGATACTGCAGACGATATAATTGAAAATGATGTTTTAGGCATCAATAATAGTTTTTGCTGATGATTGCGATGAAGATATTATTGTCAATGACAATACTGACGGGTGGGACAGTGAAGACGAGTTACCTTTGGCAATAGTGCAGGCCAGAGAATTTGCCAAAAAAACGGTTTGGACTGCTACAGTGAACAATTGCATCCAAAACATGAAAATTTTCAATGAAAAAACAGGTCCAAATGTTTCTGATGATTTGGAAACACCTGCTGATGTATTTATTCATATTTTCCCCAGTGAACTAATAGATAAAATTGCCTTCCAGACTAACCTTTATGCATTACAGAAGAGTGGTGCAAATACAAAATCTTACACTCCCACCCATTCAAAGGAAATAAAAACGTTCCTTGCCATCAACATTCTAATGGGAATTAAAAAATTACCTAGTTATTGTGACTACTGGTCAGCTCGGCCAGAACTGCATGGCCAGGGATCGTTTTGCTTGGCTGTTAGGTCATGTTCATCTATGTGACAATTCAATTATGCCATCTAGAGATTCACAAAACTACGACAAGTTATACAAATTGCGTCTTCTTATAGACACATTATCAGAAACCTTTTCAAAATCTTATCTGCCTTCACAAAATCAGTCAATTGATGAATCGATGATTCTGTTCAAAGGCCGCAGTACTTTGAAACAATATATGCCATTAAAACCTATAAAAAGAGCTTACAAGGTCTGGATGCGAGAAGACGAAACAGGATATGCTTGTCAGTTTCAAATTTACACTGGGAAAGTGAATGACACACAAGAAAAAAATCTAGGAACTCGTGTAGTAAAAGATTTGACAAGAAGCTTAGTACAAAAGGGGCACCACGTTTATTTCGATAATTTTTTTAATTCTGTTCAATTACAAAAGGATTTGCAGGAAGATTTAATCTATGCTTGTGGTACTCTGAGAAGAAACCGAAAAGATCTCCCAGTCGATGTAAAAGACGACAAGGTTTTAAAACGAGGAGAAGCAGACTGGCGTATCAGTACAGATGATCTCGTATTTTTGAAATGGAAAGACCGAAAGGTGGTTTTCTTTCTTGGTAACTATCAAAATCCCTCTCAAATGGGAACTACTTTGAGGAAGCAAAAAGACGGTACATCTGAGGATGTTGTTTGCTCAAATATGGTAAAGGAGTATAACCAGCATATGGGTTACGTTGATAAAATGGATATGTTAAAATCTATTTATCAAATCGATCGTAAGTCCAAGAAATGGTGACACGGAATTTTGTGGTACCTTGTTGACGTAGCAGTGGTGAATTCCTTCATTATTTTCAAACTGAGAGCACAATCTGCTACATGCACTCTAAAGATATTTAGGTTATCTGTTGTCACAGGTCTGATAGGAGCTGAACAAAAACCAAACCATCGAACGTCCACACCTGCCATAAATCACTTCAAAACTATGGTGTCGTATGATATAAGATATGATCAATGTTCACACATGCCTATCCATTCCAGTTCAAGACGTTATGCTTTTTGCAGCACGAAAAAAGAAACACATAGAACACTATGGATGTGCACCAGATGTAATGTGGGATTGTGTTTAAACGACAAAAAAAACTGTTTTAGATTGTATCATAAAAAATAATCTCAATCTTTGTATTCTTTTTTACTTTTTGATATTATGTGTTTTTACGTAAAAAATAAATGATTTATTTCAGACTTTTTTATACATCCCTTATTTCCTAGTGGATTCATACTGAAACCACCGCCTGAAAGCTGAAAGAAAAACAAAAAAAAATTTTGACGCTTACACTGGCATCTAGGAACCCTAATTAGTACATTTTATATACCTACAGTTTAATATGTAGCAATTAATATGTTTCCAGGGAACAAAGGGATAGGCGGCATTGAGTTTATGTTGAAGACTATCATAAACGCTTGATAAACCTTTTATTTCTTCTACGTATTCATCACGACTTCCAGGATATAATTGTATATCTTGAGTAGAACCTATCTTACCATAAAAATCGCCTTTTATGGGTATAATTCTTACTCAGCGATGGACGAGGCCAAAACTAGCGTTGCCTGCATACACGCGCGCCTGTTTACTACCGGTTGCGGCCTCACATGCCTGTGCAGAAGCAGTTTCGGCCTCATATAGAAACAGATCACACTTTGCGATTTATCTGTCCATATCAATTTCTTTATTTTAATTCAATGGGAAAATTCTATTACCTTTTAATTAAAAATGCCCCACGCTAATGAAGCTTAAAAAAGTATTGAAACATTGTCTCCAAAAGGGTCAAAGGCCGCCGTTAAGACACAATTAAATATACAATTTTTCTCTTATTCCTTATTAATTTTCTGTTCCATTGAAACAAACGCTGCAAATTACACAAAACGATTAAAACAGTCATAAATATTTTAGGCTGGATTTTAGTGAGCTTGTTTATTTGACTTTAGAGAAAAATGAAATTTTTCGTAAATCTTAACAGCGATGGACGAGGCCAAAACTAGCGTTGCCTGCATACACGCGCGCCTGTTTACTACCGGTTGCGGCCTCACATGCCTGTGCAGAAGCAGTTTCGGCCTCATATAGAAACAGATCAGACTTTGCGATTTATCTGTCCATATCAGTTTCTTTATTTTAATTCAATGGGAAAATTCTATTACCTTTTAATTAAAAATGACCCACGCTAACTGAAGCTTATAAAAGTATTGAAACATTGTCTCCAAAAGGGTCAAAGGCCGCCGTTAAGACCATACACACTTTTTCTCTTTTTAATCAATTTGCTGTTCCATTGAAAAAAACGCTGCAAATTACACAAGACGATTAAAAAAGTCATAAATGTTCTAGGCTGGATTTTAGTGAGCCTCTTTATTTGACTTTAGAGAAAAATGATATTTTTCGTAAATCTTAACAGCGATGGTCAAATTGTCATTCACACCCATAACCCCCACAAATGACATTTAACGATGCACAAAACAAGTAAGTTTAAAACTTCTTATACATATATTAAACTTTCAAACATTTCTGAACTAATCTCTAATTAAAATTAACATAAACAATAATCGTATCAATTTGATTGTGTTCTTCTTTCTTTCAGAGTAAACAAAACTTCATAAATATGAAAATATAAATGATATAAAGATAACCACATTATTTGAATTTTATAAACGAGGAATTACAGCAATAATACGCAACCCTGAGTTTATAACTTTGAATACCAAAACCTTACAGTTTTCACAAACCTCCAATCGTAAATTAAATTGTAACAAGCATCCCAAAAATTGCCTTCCAGGAACTACAATACTCCAGTCAAATCAAACAACTTCAAATATCATAGCAAAGCATCTGGTTGTGCTGGTACTAAAAACTGATCTAAAATAACTTCAACTGATGTAGTGAATTCTGATAATGTGCTAAAATTACCGTCGTATGTGAGTATTTCGGTAATTATGGGCATATGAAATCCTGGTGGAAATATGTTAGCCATTTCTAATTGATTATTAATTTCTGGAATTTGAGTTTCAGGTTCTACAGGTAGGAAGCACACTAACTCCCGTCAGCGGTCAATCGAAAAATAATCCCTGTCCTTAACTCCCGTCAAAAAAAATTTAACTGGGCCAATAACTTAATCCTCATCCTGAACTCCCGTCAGAATAATGACGCACGCGGTTTAAAGTCAAGTTGATACAGTATGTACCGGTTTTTAAATGAAATGATCACATCAGACGTATATAAAATTTGTCCTAAAATTTATTTCAAAACGATACATAGCCAACCGGACGTCGGTCGTTGAAACTACAACTAAATATATATATACAAAATATACAGACATATTTTAGAAGTTAAACTAAAGTTAACAAACTATTGTGCTAAATTTATAGGAAACACATTTTATGAAATCGTATCTAGAAATTTGTTGATTATTATATTGCAGAATTTTGTTTTTAATAAAGTCCTGCCTGCGCTGAACCGATTTGCGGATGATTCTGCTGTGTGATGCCTTTGCACTATTTTTATATAAGTGTCAGCAATTATTCCTATTGGACATCCGTTATCACTAGCTTCTTAATTGGTTAGCACTTGTCTGTACCCAGAATTATAGAAAATGTTATTAAAGATATTGGAAATATTTTAAGTTACCTACATCATCATTATCATAATAGCTTCTTTGTTTAATCACCAATGCCTAGCCCTGACGGGAGTCCAGGACAGGGATTATAGGACGCCTACGACTTCGTAATCAACAGAATTAATCTGACGGGAGATAGGGTTGCCCGTACAGGTATATTTCGCTCGTTTAATGAAAGAATCGGTGGTCTTAGTATATTTTGTCTGTTAATCATATGGTAATTCACTTTCACAATTATTATTCATTAATATTTTAGTTATATGTTAGTAAACAGTCCTAAACAGGGTTCCTACACATAGATATTGAGTAATAAAGCTTCTATAATGCCCTTTTGCTCAGCATCCGTCAGCGACTGCGTCAGTTAAATAAGCCGTGGACTTAGTTAACAAAAAATATATTTATTTTTCAACACTACATTTAATATGTTGGAGTACATATAAATTAATAAGCTTATCAGCATAGTAGCATGCGGCTTGAATAATAATATAAGACTAACTTCTAAAACTGAATTCACATGATTATATCTATTTATCTAGCTTCAACGGAAGCGGTGTAATACTATCCTACAAAAACTGCACAGATAAGCATTAGCTAAATACATAACTCCAGTAAGGTGTTTAAGTTCTTAAATTAGATTTGCATAATCCATTGAATTATTTTCTATTATTCTATAAACTGGCAATAACAAGCTATACACTTCATCATTAAAAACCCTGTTCGTCCTCTGCATCTAGATAGTTGTGATGCTAATTCTATAAACAATGATGGCGCAAAAAGAAAACAAAACAAACAAAAATTTTTTTTTTATTAACAGCTTATTTACAATCTACAATTTACAATATATTAAAATATAATTTTGATATGAATAACGACAGGAATCACGGTAAGAGATGTAGGTTTGATCTATACATATTAGTTTTTCATTCAGATTACATAAAACAGTTTTGAAAATACATCTTCTCATTTTTTGACATTTGCATGTTTTTTTTTTCGTTCTCTAAATTCATTATAATTCTTTATTTCAGATCATGCACGTAGACTTCCAACTAACTCAGTACGAGTTTTAAAACTATAGTACTACGAACATGACAACGCTTATCCGAATACGGCCCAAGTCCGTGAATTAGCGGCCGAGGCCGCTCTTACGATTAGGCAAGTACGGACTTGGTACTCAAATCGACGTCGCCGAAAATTATTAGTTACACTACGCCGCCAACGAGGACTAGAAGAATATTGGAATTGGAAATGTGTTGTTATTTTACTGCCATTTTTGATATTAATAGTTTTCATAATATGGTTAAAACAAATACTAATTGAAAGTTTCGCAATTTACTAAAAATTTGACAGTTGTAAATTCTGAAATATATTTTGGCAAGTTATTGTAAATAAATTATGTACATTTTGTTGAAATTTTGTTTTATATATCCACTAATAATCAATAAAAGTGCAAAGCTAGTTCGCGTCCGTAGCAGAAGCTAGGCTACACGTGCACCCTGGACACAGTATAAATAAAGTTACCACAGTACGGAAACTCCTAAAATATTACTGCAATTTCCAGTGCGCATGCGCTAGTTTGCACAACCAGGAAAATGGCCGATCCACTGTTTTGACGTTTGTCCATGTGTCCTCTTACGAGCTTTGATTTTGTTTCATTAACGTTATTGTGTTCGTGAAAATGAGTAGAAAAGGAGGTTACACATGTTCTTTTAAGGGCTGTGTTAGTAAAACTGGCCGAAATCCAGGTCTAAGTTTCTTTCGTTTTCCCAAGGACATTAAAAGGTAAGAAAACTTGCAAACAAATTACTTTTGTGAAACAACTATCATGTGTGTGTTTCTTTATAACAGAAGGTAGCAGCGCAGCTACTATAATACGCTTTGTTATTTTAGATCAAATCCGTGGGTGGAAGCTTTCGCTCGCAAGGATCTTTTTACAAAAAATGCAGAGTCTTCATAAAAACTTTAGAATATGTGGATTACATTTTGAAAGTTCGATGTTTCTGAATGACTTGAGAAACAGGTTACAACCGCATGCCATTCCAAGTCTGCATATGGAAAATGTGTGTAAGAGAAAGCACCATGATCAATTAGAGACATCACATAAAAAAACGAGAACTGAAGATACACTTCGAATAGGTAATTATTATTATTAGTTGTTTTTACCAATAAATAAATTATTAAGGAGTATCGTATTACAGAAATACCGTCTACATCTAGAGGAACTGGTCCGAATATGGGCCTTGTATTTAATATGGACACCCCGTGTTTTTATGAAACAACCACCGCCATCTCTCTTGCTATAGGTTAATCATAAACTAGACACAGCCACTAGATATCTGTTTTACCATATGCATTCATGTGTCACATTGTTGGTGTAAAATTAAGATTGTGTGTTTTAGAGGGTGTCTAAAATTTTTTCAAGGTAAGTTGATCCGCTTGTTTTTCAGGAATCTGTTTTATTTTAAGGCCAACTCCAATTAGTGTGTGTTGCCAAGGGGTCGAGAAACATAATGGCGATTAGCTTTTTTCAACATCTCTCTTGTTTAATTGTAACATAACCTTGAAATATAGTATGAAAATCTGGAATATGGGCCCTCTGCGTTTGTTGAATATAAACCCAGTGCCCATATAGGGACCGTAATTTATTTCATTTCTTTTTTCAGGTTCATGAGCTCACCAAATTTAAATAGAAAATATGTGTGTCGAAATTTACGAAAACAATGGGATAAGGAAATATTGGAACAGGCAATTGAAGCTGTTACGCAAGAACAAATGAGCATAAAAGGTGCCGCCAAAAACTTTGAAGTTCCTAGGTCTACTTTGCAAAGGTTGTTGAAGAAATCAAAAAACACCACACTACCACTTAATGCTATAGTAAATACGAAACTAGGAAGACAGAGTGTTCTAGGGGCAGACATTAAAAAGTGTTGGTGGAGTACATTTTTAAAATGGAGGCTCAGTTCTATGGACTAGCAAAAAAAGATCTGTGCAGAATGGCTTATTCTTTGGCAATTAGAAACGGTATTAAACATCCATTCAAGAATGGAATTGCAGGCCGTAGTTGGGTGGATGCCTTTTTACGGCGACATAATAATTTACTCTCTATTCGCAGACCAACTGGCACCTCATTTGCAAAAGCCTTGGGGTTTAATAGAGAAAATGTGACACAATTTTTTAATAACTTGGATGCGCAATACGAAAAACATAATTTTGGACCACATAGAATATTTAATGTCGACGAAACAGGTTTATCTGTCGTGCCAAGCAAGATACCGAAAGTTATAGGACGAAAAGGAAAGCGTAAGATAGCCTCTTTGACATCAGCGGAAAGAGGGTCGTTAGTGACAATGATAGCTGCTATGAGTGCAGCAGGTCAACACGTTCCTCCGATGCTGATTTTCCCCAGGAAAAACCGAAACGATCAGCTGGTGCGTGGAGCACCACCTGGAACTATTTATGAGGTACATCCAAGCGGATGGGTCCAGTACAATAATTTACTAAATGGTTTCAACATTTTCTTGAATTTGTGAAGCCGACTGAAGACTCTCCAGTTCTACTTATTCTGGATGGGCATTACAGCCATACACGTAATCTCGACGTCATCAATTTGGCAAGGATGAACTGTTTCAATTGTCTCTCTTCCACCTCATTCGACTCACAGGTTACAACCATTAGACAAAACTTATATGGGCGCTCTAAAGACTCACTACAGTGAGGAAATTAGGCTGTGGGTGAGAGAGAATAATCGTGCATTATCACAATATGATCTAGCAGAATTGTTGGGCAAAGCTTTCCTCAAATGTCAGACGGCAGAAATTGCTGTTAATGGTTTCAGAGTGACAGGTATCTGGCCAATTAATAAAAATATCTTTTCCGATGCTGATTATATTTCCGAACAAAACAACGCCCAGAACAACTATAGCATATTAGAAAGTCACATAAATGCAGATGAACCACAAGCAGGATGCTCGAATGATCCCGATCCTCCATTTCAACATGAACCACAACTAGAAAGCTCAAAAAATCCCGACCCTACCTTTCAAGAACTTCAAAATCCAAATGTCGCTGTTCCTGCTTCTGAAGCTGATTCGCCAGACCTCCAATCAGACGGTTCAGAAAATCCCAATCGTTCATATTTAATAGAACCAAGCGTTTCAGAAAAGTTTGTCAGTCCATTTGAAATTAGCCCTATTCCACCTGTGAAAAGAAAGGTCTCCACAAGAGGCCGAAAAGCATCAAAGTCGCAAGTCATAACGTCATCCCCTTACAAACAGGATCTGGAATCATCTATTGAAAAATCCAAATTAAATAAAGGGAAAGGAAAGAGAAATATAGCCATGGAAGATTCGAATAAAAAGAAAACATCAGGATAAGCAAGAAAAAAAACTAGAGCTGCAGAAAACGAATCTTCGTCAGACGAAGATGAAGAACATTTCGTGGCAGCAGACGACGACAGCGATATAGAAGTGACTGGTCAACTGGCTCCTGATAACAACGATACAGCATGTATCTTCTGTGAAGGACATTTTTCAGAAGACACCAAAGGGGAGCTATGGGTTCAATGCTTGATGTGCCATATGTGGGCTCATGAAGATTGCTCTGGCGCCGAAAAGAACACTTATGTTTGCGACTTTTGTCAGTAGTTCAAAAACTGATTCTGATTGCTTCTAAGGATTTGGTTTTATTTTCGTTTTTGAAGCAATAAAATGTATTATTTTTGTATTCCATGCAATAAACTGTTTCTTATAAGCATATTTTTGAAAATTTATAGAGGGCCCATATTCCAAGCCTTCTGCACTGATTGCGAAAACTGGCGAGACCTTGCGTTTTTAAAAAAATTAAATACTTTGACCTAATTTTTGAATAAATCCTTTTGGTGATCAATTGCGAGATGTATTGATAACACTGGGGAACACAAATTTCGTTGACTTAGATCTGACACCTGTTTTTGACTAACTTTTGGCACCTGAATCCAAAAATTACCCCAGTTTTTGTCTATCACGTCAACCTTTTAAACTATAGGATACCCTCTCTTTGTCCCAAAAATCATACAAAATGTGCATAAAAAGGAAAATAAAGGAAAAAATTACTAAATATACTGTTCACAGAGAATAACTTTATTCATACAAAGGCTATATATAGTTACTGTAAGTCAAATTGTGTTCATACAAGTAGTAACGTTCTATTACCAAACGGAAATGCCGAATACAGATACTTGGAAAAGTCTCCTTCAGTTGGCAAAGCTTTAACAAATTGCTTCATGAGACCCAGTTTTATATGCAGAGGTGGAATAATGTACTTTCTGTCGACAAGTGGCTGATGTAGAATGTTTGGATCGCCAGGTTTGAGGTCAGATCTTGGCGGCCAATTCGACTGTACCCAATGCTTCTCACGAGCTCTGCTGTCCCACATACATAAAAAAACAGGGATACTTCAGATACTTGGTATATCCGCGTTGCTGGCCAAGAAGGAAGCAGACCGTTTTAAGGTCAACACAGATGATCCATTTGTGCATGTGATATTGCAACAAATCAATGACTCTTTATGTTTTCATATTCTTCACGCAAACAAACTGATCGAAAGTAGGATACCTTAGCTCCTTTTTTAAGCAAGTTTTTCTCGTGCAGTCTTGATGCTAGGAGTTCTGAAGCCTTTTTGGATAGTCCCAAATCTTGTGTCAAATCATTCAACTCATACTGATCAAATCCCTTACGAACGGAGTCATCTTCAATTTCAAAATCTTCATCGTTGGTGTCACTTCGATCTTCACCATACTCGTATTCCTGTATATCGAAAGAGGGTAATTCTTTGAAAACTGGCACTGGGATTTCAGCTGAATGAGGCACTGGGCGTATAGCTGATGGTAAACTAGGATACTCTATTTTACATTTGTTTTTCTTGTTGCATCCTGACGTTTTCACTATACAAAAGTAACAGTCACTAGAATGATGTCTGGGCTCTAGCCAAATGATAGGTATACCAAATGGCAATTTATCACGTGTTTCCTTCGTCCACATCCGTAAACTCTCGACACACTGCTTGCACACCTTGTGAGGGCCCAAGATTTATCTTGATCTCCAATTTTCACTTTAAAACATGCAAAATAGGCTTGCCTGACAAATGCGCTGATGTTTGTCCTTTGACTGGGAATGGTGAAACTGCCACATATATAACATAACGAATCGAGGCTGTTTAAGCACTTACGACGCGAAATAGCAGATGCAGACATGATCTAAAGGAAATTTACATATGTAAATAAAAAACTAAACATATGTAAATAAAAAACTAAAACTAAACGTCGTACTACACTATCTCAGGTGTAATTGAATAGCCTAGACAAGTATGAATTTGTTGCTGGACTCCTACGGCGTCATTCACCCCTCCCCAATCGAGGAAGGTTTACTTCAGCCAATAGGAGAGCACTAGTGCTTCCTATGATCCAGGCTCGATCCACCGGAGAGTGGTCACATTAAGATAAGCTGTAGAAAAAAAACTTGACGTGATAGAAGAAAACTAACTACAGTTTTGAAATCAGCATGCCTATTTAACTTTAAAACAGCTGAGAAATCGAACTCAACAGAAATTGTGTTAAAAATTGTTCCCCAGTGTAATATATTAGCACTGTTGTAGTTGCCCCAAATCTAACTCTTAATATAGTATTCCGAAAAAACAAAAGGGGTGCCCATATTCGGACCAGTTCCTCTACATCTGAGGAAGTAGTGAAGAATTACTTTCACTAGGTAAGTAATTATCATAGTTTTTCTGCAGTAATAAGCTAATAAGGAGTACCGTATTACAGAAATACCGTCTACATCTACATTTGAGGAAGTAGTGCCATTAAGGAGATGAGAGTGAAGAATTACTTTCACTAGGTAAGTAATTATTATAGTTTTTGTGTAGTAATAAGCTAATAAGGAGTATCGTCATCTGAGGAATTTGCAATTAAGGAAGATGAGATGAAAAAAAATTATTTAATTATTATTATAAGTTTTGTGTAGTGTTAAGCTAATAAGGTGCATATTATTATAGAAATACCATCTACATCTGCGAGTGCGATAGCAGTACCACTGATGTCCCCTGTTGGCACCCAGACTCCACTTGCCTTAACAACAAATTCCCCGAGGAAGAAAAAATTGCGATCTACACTTACCTTAGCAAGAAGTAAGATAGTTAGATTGAAAAGGAAAGTTAAGAAGCAACAAGTGACAGTTAACATTGCACATGTAACTGTAGAACAGTTTGCATTATTAGTCGATAAATTTTTACCTCCACAAATTGCAGAATTTGTAAAGATTCAAGCGTTTCAATGCTCAACAAACCGCAAGGAAAAAGATACACCAGCGAATTTAAGCAGTTTTGCCTTTCATTGTTTTTCTTTAAGCCCTAAAGCATACAAAAGCATGGCCACAACTTTTAACTTCCGTCCAAACGATCGTTGAACAGGATTACGCAGAATATTCAATTGGAACCTGGACTGGAAATGATGTTGTTTTTCAAACCCTCAAAATAAATGTAAATACTTTACGAGACATTGATAAATTTTGTGTAATGTGCATCGACGAAATGTCGCTTAAAGCAAATTTATTTTATAATATTTCAAAAGACCAAGTTATTGGTTTTGAAAATGTAGGCAGTGAAAGAACATTTAAGCCAGCTTGCAATGCTACTGTTATAATGATTAGAAGAATTTGCAAAAATTAGAAACAACCTATAAGCTATTATTTTGTTCACTCTATCTGCCTTGCTGTCAAAATTAAATTTATCATTACTGAGTGCATTAAACGATTGAGAAGTATTGGTTTAAAGGTTGTAGGTTTGGTTTCTGACATGGGCGGAAATTTTGTGCTGCTTTCTAAATTATTAAATGTTACTCCAGAAAAACCGTTCTTTGAAGTGGATAATGAAAGAGTGTGCTATATGTTTGACACTCCACATTTAATAAAAGCAGTAAGAAACAATCTGATGAAGCATTCATATGTTCACAACAATAAGAAAACATCATGGCAACATATCAAACAGTTTTATGAAGCAGATACGAAATTACAATGTCGTCTTGCTCCAAAATAAACAGATTCACATATGAATCCTACAAATTTTGAAAAGATGAAAGTTAAGTACGCAACACAGATAATAAGTGCCACTGTAGCCGCAAGTCTTAATACATATGTAAGTTTGGGAGCACTACCGTCAGGAGCTATGGATACTGCAGAATTTATCGAACGTTTTGATAAATTATGCGACTTACTAAATTCTTCATCATTACGAAGTCCGAAAAAATTTAATCAAGCATTTAAAGGTGAGCCATTCCAAATAGAATTCTTGAAAGAAACTGTTACCTACTTGAAAGAAGTAAAAGTTATTGACAATCATGGCAAAATGTTACAAACCTTCTTAATTGGGTGCAATGTATGCAAATAACAATAAATGGTATAATAAGCCTATGGGACGCTCTAAAAACAAATGGTATAAAGTTTATATTTACGAGACGTGTAAATCAAGATGCATTGGAAAACTTCTTTGGTACAGTGTGAAAACAAGGGGGGAATGCCTACAATCCCACTCCTATACAATTTTACAGAGCTTTTAAAAAATTACTTTTTGTAAACATTGTGACCGGTGGCACAGAAAATTGTACTGAAGATTTTGATCAACTTCTTTCGCGAATGCAGGAGTTTTGTGCAAACAATGAATGTATTCCTGCCATTGATTTAGAAAGTGCAAGCCTACAAACTGAAACATCCACTTCAATTATTACGTTGCTAGGCAATTGTGATTATAGAAGAAGTGAACTTCCACATGATAATTCCATACGTTACATTTGTGGCTATTTAATTAGAAAGTGTCTTGGTATCCATACGTGTGATAATTGCCAAAAATTTGCAAACGAACATCAAGAATTAGATTCTTCATCTTTTTATTGCTATTTTAAGGCATATGAAACCGTAAATAAGGACCCTTTGGACGTTTATATATGCCTAGTGGCGCCTTTGTATCTTTTGTAAATAAATTGGTGTGTTTTTCGAAAATTTTAAAATTGTAAAAGATAAACATGTTGCAGGAACATTTATAAATAAGTTTGCATCACTTAGTTTTAACCACCCATGTGAAAATTTTCCTTTATCCTACATGATTAAGTTATATTGTAGAATGAGACTGTATTATTCTCTAAAATTTGTAAATAGAAATTTTAAGTGCCAGAAAACTCAAAAGAAAACAGTTATATTAAAACATAATTAAAATAATAAAATGCAGCTAAATTTAGAAATGTGTCACTGTTATAATAAAATTATGTCTAAATGTAATATTGTATGTTCCAATGTGTATAATAAAAATTCTCATAGTAAAACTATTTATCTTTTTTTTTCAATTTGTTTAATTACAACACAAACTATCAGTTATGCAGTAAAAGCCAATATTATATTTTGTATCGTTTTGTCACGAATAACATTAAATACCTGTGAAACATTTAATGCTGTAACAATCGCGTTTTTTGAAATGGGCGCCAATGCACAACCAGCAAAATGGCCGCTCGGTTTGAAGGTCATCCAATTTCACTGTACGTACATCAAAGCGCCGACAGGCGAGTGTCCCTACCGTGGAACAACTTTGGGAACGTATCCAAAATGCGGCCAATCAGATTCGCTTGCAGCTGGGAGTTTTTGCACGGATTAGTAATTCTTTACTAAGGCGTGCTGAAGCATGCATTCGAACCAACGGAGAACACTTCGTACACTTAATGTAATTATTCTAATGTTAATTTAGTTTTCAATAAATAATTTACATACAAATCCATCCATTCTATTTTTAATTTGATTTTGGTTAAACAGAAAACCTGTGAAACATTTAGGCAGCAGGGAATACAAATCTGTAAACTAAAATGGAAAAACACAAAAGGTTAAGAAAAACGGCTTACAAGAAAAAGGTGATAACCCCCATTCGCCTCTGGTTAATTTACAAAAAAAAATAGTAGGAAGTTTATAGTAGTAGTAGTGGTATATTTGTTGGCCATTCGGCATAGAGAAAATTACATTGAGGGTAGGTACATTACATGAAACATTAAATAGTATAAAAACGAAAATACAAAAGCGTATAAGATTATACATGCATCACATATAACATTAAACTGTAAGGTTGTAAAAGTTCACTGATTAAAATAAAAGCAAATAAAAATTAAAACGTACAGTTAAATCAACTGCAAAACTCTAAAAATTCATCAACTGTATAAAATGGATGCTCCAAAAGAAATGTCTTAATTTTACTCTTGAACAATCGATCACTTTCTATGCATTTATACGAGTTATCCAGGGCGTTGTATAGGCGCGCGCAACAATGCATATACGATTTAAGAACCACACCATTACGTGAAAAGGGTGTGCGAATGACAGCAGCAGATCTTGTAGAATAACTATGAAAGTTCGAGTTTGATTGGAATAGGTTTTGATTCTTGTACACAAAGCGCAAACATTCAAAAATGTATAAATTTATGACAGTCATGAACTTGTAAATTTTAAAGGCATCCCTGCATGAGTCACGCTAACCAAGACCAGTGATTGTTCTTATTGCTCGTTTTTGAGATTTTAAAATTTGTTTAACAGATGAGGCATTACCCCAAAACAACAAGCCATATCGTAAGTTGGATTCGAAATAAGCAAAATAAATGCTTCTTAAAGTAAAGCTGTTGCACAAAACATTCATTTTACGCAAGATAAAGTTTGCCCTGTTTAATTTTATCTGTAACTGTTCAATATGAGGCAACCAGTTTAAATTGCTGTCTAAATATAAGCCCAAAACTTTACAGCTTGTGACACATTGTATTTTAACACTATTTAACAACATATTTGTACAATTGAACGGTATGGCGTTATTAAACAGCATTACATTAGTTTTATCGACGTTTAGTAGGAGATTATTTGCTGTAAACCATTTCTGAATTTGAACAAATATATCAGAAATTTTCCTTTGCAATTCGTCGACCCCTTTAGCAGATACTACTATGCTAGTGTCGTCAGCATACATTACTACACGGCCTTGAGTGTTTAAAGGTAAGTCGTTAATAAGGATTAAAAATAACAATGGGCCAAGAATGGAACCCCGTGGAACTCCACTGTTAACATTTCTCAAAACAGACTGACATGAACTAACAAAGCCGGTATTAGACGTGCTATGAATTTGAACATACTGACATCTGTTTCTTAAATAAGAGGTAAAAAACTGTAAAACGTTACCTCGAAGTCCATAATGTTCTAGTTTAGATAGCAATAGCTCGTGGTCAACAAGATCGAAAGCTTTAGATAGGTCACAGTTAATACTAGCAGTAATGTTTTGACTTATACCTTCAATAGGTTAGGCTGCCTGCAAAATTTCGATTTTTTATCTCAAACCGTTTTTAAAATGCAATTGTTTTCCGTTTTTCAACACCATTTTCAAAGACGTGTAGCTTCCTTATGCCGGAATGGGACGTTTCAGCGCCGCCGGTTCATCGCCGCCGTTTCTTCGCCGAGCGGTTTTATCGCCGCCGTTTCATCGCCGAGGCCGTTTTATCGCCGCCGTTTAATTGCATAATGTATTGCCTGTAAACGTTTTATATGTATGATGCCAATTTGTAACAATCCTTAATTTTTAAATACGAGTATTCTAAACGGAAAATTACAACTTACGGATTGGTTAAGAGGGTTGGAAAACATTCGGCCTTATTCTTTTGGTCCAACCATACACTAATGAGCATTTCAGGGAGGATTAGTATATCTGTGGTGTAATGTGTTTTTAACGAGAAATGTGAAGTTGACTTCGTTGGGATTTTGGGTATATAATTCGGGTTTTGTCAAATATTATTTAGTTTATCGTCGCTGTGTGCATAAGTTGCAAGTATGGAAGTGCAAATTTTGAGCAAACGAGGAAAAGAAAAGTTTTCCTACGGTGGTCATCTATATGTTTTTGATAAGCAGAGTAAGTGCGCCGAGGATGTTAAATTTTGGCGTTGTGAGCAGATGGGACGTTGTAAAGCTAGACTACACACCAAAAATGGGGATGTGATAAAATAAATTAATTTACATTCCCATGATTCTTCAGCAGCAAACGTGGAAATTGCTACTGTCGTTACTGCTATAAAACGTCGTGCAGAAACTACAGTCGAAAACACTGTCCAAGTAATAAATGAGTGTATAGTTAACTTATCACAAGCTGGTCAAGCTGCAATTCCCAATAATTGCGCATTAAGGAAGGCAATTCGTCGCAAAAGAAACGAAGTGGGTGCTGTGCGTACAGATCCTGATTCACTGCAAGACCTTATAGTGCCAGAATGTTACAAATTATACCAAACGCAACAAGGAATACAAGAAAACTTCTTACTGCATGACAGTGGACAAAACGATAATGAAAGAATTTTAATTTTTGGACGGGAAACGTGGCTCCAACACCTACAAACATCACAAATATGGTATGCTGATGGAACTTTTACAATTTCGCCAAGATTGTTTTCTCAAGTTTACGTGGTCATGGCAAAGAAACACCGTGGAGTGCATCCTATATTTTATGCTCTTTTGCCAAACAAAATGAGAAGGACATATGTAAAAATGTTTGAAGCTATTAAAAGACTACTACCAAATTTAACCCCGGAATCCATCAATTGCGATTTTGAGCATGCAGCTATTTCTGCCATGATAGAATGTTTTCCCGGTGTTAGCATAAAAGGCTGTTTCTTCCATTTGGCTAAAAACATGAAAAAGCATTTAACTGAAATGGGATTTACGGCACGTTACAATAATGATCCAGATTTTTCATTAAAAGCCAAAATGGTGATTGCTTTGACTTTTGTTCGCACGATTATTTGGATGCTTTAGCAGACGAAATACCGCCGGAATTGCAACCATTATTAAATTGGTTTGAAGATCATTATATTGGACGCCGAAATGGAAGACGACCTGGTTTATTTGCACCAGAAGTCTGGAATCTGTATAATCGAGTTTTAAACGAAGAAGATCGAACCAACAAACACGCGGAAGCTGCACATCGACGACTCCAGACTGAATTAGGAGTCAATCATCCGACTATTTGGAAGCTTAATAATGGATTACGAAAAGTACAAAAAGGACGTGATACCTATTACGAACAGCTTGTTGCCGGAAACGAACCACCTTTAAAACTTCGGAAATATCGTCAAGCCGACGAAAGAATAAGAAGAATAGTGTCTAAATATCACAATAGGGATGCAATAGAATATCTCCGCAGGTTAGCTCATAATTATCAGTTTTAATCAAATCTTAAAATATACTTTTTAATTTAGTAAACAGGTTGTAGCTATTAATTGTTCTAATTAATTATTTATAGTGCATTAATTGTCTGTAGTCTTAAATACTACTTATTTTCAAATAAAGTGAATTCCTGGCTTAGCCATTTTATTTTATTTAACTGTACCATTTCTTAAATTAATTATAGTCCTGTATGTAATCTAAAATAATTTTTAAATAAAGATTCAATTATGAGATCTCAAAATATACTTTCTCATTTTTGTGAACTGGCGGGCGGTGAATCGGCCGGTGATGAACTGGGCCTGGCGATGGAACGGCGGCGATGAAACGGCAGCGATGAACCGGCGGCGCTGAAACGTCCTAGACGGTGCTTATGCTGCGGTTTAGGACAAAAGTTTTATAGAAATTTTCGACTTATTTTTGCGTCAGGAATCGGCTGGTAAATTTATGGCAGTAGGTTTAGAGACACCCTGTATAGACAGCTTACAAGCTTACAATTTGTCAGAAACTCATGGAAATGAACCCGTCCCGTAGTTTGATGGATAGATTTAAAAAAAACATTTTAGCGATTGTTACAAGAATTCGCCAATGGACATTTCAATTACAACAGTAAGTTTTTTATAAAATAAAACTTAAAACCTAAAGTCTTTTTATATAATAATAATAATAATAATAATATTTATTTCCAAAAACAAGACAATTACAAAAAACACTGCAGCAGAAGCCCTATCTTTAATAATAAATGCCAAATTATCGAAAGATCAATATTTGTTGATAAGATCAGAAGCGAACAATCAGAACGTAAACATTTATCCTTCTTGGAACCAAATTTTGAAGGCAAAAATGTTGCCCTGAACCTGAGTCTGTGCAAGTAACGGAGAATTCAGCTAAGATTAAATTAGAAAATCTAATGGATATTGCCACAAAAAGAAATTGCATTTTACAAGATGTTATAAAATCTTTACCTGCCAATATCATTCATAGCGCAAATTTTACACTGGTCTGCAAATGGGGATGTGATGGCAACTCGGGCTAAAACAATTATAAACAACGTTTTTCAGAAGAAGGACAAGATGATTCCTGTTTTTGTGATTTCTTTGGTACCACTTCAACTGCATTACTCGACATCAGATGACGATCTCATCAGTAATGAATAGTCTGGAAAAATCCATGCACTTCCACTAGATTTTGCAGAGTAATCAAATATCGGAACTTTCTCCTACTGTTGTTAGTGACAAGATTATAGTCAACCATACGCTCATTTTAACCCTAGAACTGCACACCGTGGTCTCAGAAACTCAGACAATGTTTTCTTTCTAATGCACATGCGCATTTTGCATATTATAGGTGTCACGCGACGACCCTGTATTTTGTTTGTTATCTTAAGCTGCTGCAGTGACTGTGTCGCTAGGTTCTGTAACACAGGTGAGTAACAGTATATTACTTTAGTGAGGCCTGGGTGTTACAGACCCCAGTGTGCAGTAATGCGTTGAATTTTTATCTGCTGCCACATTAGATATTTTTTGATATTTGTAGTAATATTGCAAATTATTGGGAACGTCACCACAGTTTGACAGACGAACAACGATTTTGGAGGAAGACGATGACGACGTAGAACCATTTGGAGATGAATCTGACGACGAAGATTATCTAGTGGAAGAGTCTGAAGGGGAGAGCGATGTAAGCGTGGAAGATGTTGAAGTTGAAGAGGGTATAGACCAAACTGAAAATAATGTAGGACGAAATCAAGTACGTAACACTGCTAAGCTGAAAGGTAAAAATGGACATTTGTGGTCGACTGAAGTGCCAGATCGACGTGGACGTGTTAGAGCAGACAACCTTGTTATGCACTTGCCTGGTCCAAAAGGCGAAGCTAGATTTGTAAAAACGCCTTTGGAAGCGTGGAGTTTGATTTTCAATGATGAGATTTTGAGTATAACTACCATTCACACGAATGAAGAAATTGTGAGAAAATCTGAGAACATGAATCCACAAAGCACAACAGATGTTGTCGAAATTAGAGCTTTTATTGGACTGCTTTATTTGTCTGGGGCTTTACGCAATTCTAATTGCAACTTAGAAGAATTATGGTCACTATCTCTTGGAAACGGAATATTTAGAGCTACCATGTCTTTACGGCGCTTCCATTATTTGGCTAGTTGTTTGAGGTTTGATGATAAGAATGATAGGCAGGATAGACGAGCCTTAGACAAATTTGCTCCGATCCGCGAAATATAGGATATTTGCATAAAGAACTGCCAGTCTTATTATACGCCCTACAAGTTCTGCACAATCGACGAGCAGTTAATTGGATTCCGTGGAAGATGTCCCTTTCGTATTTATATGTCTAGCAAACCAGACAAGTACGGGATTAAAATCCTAATGTTAAATGATGCTAAAACATTTTATATGCTAAATGCTATACCCTATACAGGTAAAGTGGAATGTGAAAATAATGAATCAGTACCTACTTATTACGTGAGAAAATTATCAGAACCTATACATAACACAAATAGAAATATAACCGTCGATAACTGGTTTTCTTCCGTACCTTTATCAAATCTACTAGCTGATCAATACCATCTTACAATGGTTGGCACCATAAGAAAAAATAAGAGGGAGATACCGCCCAGTTTTTTAGCCAAAAAGGAAGTAGGTAAGTCATTATTTGCTTTCGACAATAACAAGACTCTGGTATCATTCACTCCAAAAAAGAACAAAAATGTCTTACTTCTTTCGACAATGCACCATGACACTACAGTAAATGAAATTACTAAAAAGCCTATAATTATAGATACACACAATTCTACGAAAGGTGGCACTGACTCGTTTGATCAGTTGTGTCATTCATATACAACTGCGAGAAAAACACGACGCTGGTGTTATAGTAGGCTATAGTAACAAACAGCGTGTGGTCAGCAGGCCCGGTCATCTTAAATGAGAGAATTTTTCTTATTTTTTAGTATTTAGTTCTGGAACCAAAATCAGATGGCGCTATAAAAAACAAAAAATTTGATTTTATAACAAATTACATTTTATGTTCTGTCAAACATAATAAGTTGTGAATAAAAGTTTAATTAGAATTTTGTAGTTGGTGCCATTATTAACACTGAAAAACGTAGGTAAGTAATCAACTTTTATGTAATTTATATTAATAAGATGCTTATATTCTGATATTTATAAGGAACATATATTAACTATGAGTTAAGAGAAATACAATTATGCAAATTAGAATAAGTAAATACTACTTTTATCTGTTTATTAAAAGTATAAGTGCATTTACACAAAATTTAAATGTCAACTAAACACTAAACTTATGTTTGGAAAACGCAGCAAATTATATTGAAATAAATTTATTATGTAACTGATATACATTCTTATTTTTTGAATATTATAAAATAAAATTTCTACATACAAACATATTTTTTATACCAAATTTAATATAACCCGAAAACTTTTGAAGAAAGACACATGTTATACCTGTGACTTGTTAACCGTTAAAATTTCAAATGCAAAAAGTGAAGAAGAAAAAATTAAATATGTGCAAATAAGATGTGAACATCAAAAGGCAGCTGAAGATGCACGAAATCAGCTCAAAAAGGACTTTGAGATGCAAAAACACAAGACCACATAGAATCACATACATTCGACCTCGAGAAAACATTACCTCTTCCTAGATTGCCAACTGGTATAGTTTTTTACAAACGCCAGTTATGGCTATACAACATAGGGATACATTCAGGAAAATCGAACAACGGGCACTGTTTTACTTGGGCGGAAGGTATAGCTAGTCGAGGATCTCAAGAGATTGCATCATGCTTGATGAAATATGTAGACAACTACGTCGGAAAAGACATAAAAGAATTAAACCTTTGTTCAAATTCCTGTGGTGGCCAAAACAGGAATATAAAAGTTACACTTCTTATGAAGAGACTGTTACATAATCACCCATCTCTTGAAAAAATTCGCTTACGATTTTTAGTGTCCGGTCATAGCTACTTGCCCAATGATAAAGGTTTTGGCGACATTGAAAAGGCTTTGAAATACCATCAAAAAATTTTGAGTCCGGAAGAATATCGGGAAGTGATGAAAATAGCAAGGAAAAAGAATCCCCTTGTCGTGCATGAAATGCAGAGAGAAATTTTTTTTAGTTCTGCACTATTAGAGGAAATGATTGTAAACAGAAAAGTAGACGTAGAAGGCATAAAAGTGAGTTGGTTGGCTACTAGAGAGCTTGCGTTAGAGAGAAGTTTACCGTATAGTATTTTTTTTTTCAAGAAATCGTTTTCCCCTGAAGATAGGGTGGAGCGAGATTTTTTTTTTTTCTCTCAAATTGATTTTCCTGTATTGTTGAAAGTTGTGTAAGTAAACAAAAAGTATTTTTGTATTTTTTATATTTTTTTCCCATTATCCCCTCCACCGCCACAGAGCCCCAGTTACTTTTTTCAATTTTATAGCTTTGTGGCGGTGGAAAACGTTTTCCGATTCTCTTTTTCCATAATTAAAAAATGTTTGTTTATCATGTACGCAGCTTATGAACAGTCAGGCGGGTTGAATTTCTAAAAATTGAATTTTCTTGCCCTCCACTAATCTCCTACTATGGGATCCGCCGAGTGCCGAATGATTTGTGTCAACTTGTTCAGTACGGAGTTCATAACCAACCACGTCAGGTGCATGCTATATGATGTCCAAACGCCAAAAACTATCCGAGTGCCCCATTTTTGGGATGCGGGAAGCGGGGATGGCTACAGCTGAGTCAAGTACGAGAAAAATTGCTGAAAATCAAGGACCGAGTACTTCTTCCACTGCCACAAAACAGCGTTCAATTCAAGATACTGAATCTGACAGCTATGATGCAGCTTTTCCAGTGCAAGATCCTCCTGTTTGTTTGCCGGCTTCTATTGCAAGTACTTCTTGCACAAAAAATCGAAATACAAGTAAACTCCCAATGTTGGCGGAGACTCTAGACCGATACAGTGTTTCAGACAGAGCCGGGGCAGCCATAGCTTCGGCTGTATTGCAAGACTTTGGCATCATTAAAAACGAAAACGATAAAAATATAATTGATCGACACAAAGTAAGAAGAGCCAGGGACAAAAAGCGTTGTGAATTACAATCGGAGTCCAATCAACTCACTATTCGTGGTCTTTACTTTGACGGACGTAAAGATAAAACTCTAACTATGAGGGAAAATCGAAGAAGAACCGTAATAGAGGAACATATATCACTAATTGAAGAACCTGGTTCTAAATATATCGCCCACATCACACCTGCTTCTGGAAGCCTCGTCGATTTTGGAATCCTTGCTAGAGTTTCTGCACACAGCACATGTTTCTCTGAACAACTTGGAAGCATACCGACAACCAGTAGTCTTGTTACTACTGAAAAATGAATATACAGCACAAGTTAATAAAAGATCTCCGCCTACATTGTTTCGGAAATGAGAGTTATTCTGAATTAGAAAAAATGTATTAAATTCATTCGCTATATTAGAATAGTTTTCTGTTGTCGAATAATTTGAACAGTTGGCAACAATCAAATAATTCGATAGTTTTTATTCGATGTATGCATCAGTAAACTATCCGGAACCTCGTAACTTCAGAAGCATAGGAGACCATGGAGACCGTTTATGTTTGAAATTGAAATTCAGTCTGCATAAAAATGTCGAGCTTTGCGTGCATCCCTATTAGGCATATTTGAGAACTGAATTTCCGCAATTATTGGAAGTAAATCGGAATATAGATAATATTGTTTTATTACGTAATTGAATTGTTCCATGAGACACAAGTGCTTGCTGAAGTGACATAATTTGTGTTTTTTGAGAAAATAAATACGCACTAAAACATCTCGTCAGACGTTTCCACAATGTAAATCGCCCAAATTCAAAAAAAAAACATATATTTTCACCTAAACCGAAACAAAACAAAGTTAGACGCCACGAATTTGGTTTGCAATGCTGCAACCTTAATAGTTTACTAACCGTGGATCTCTAGTCTGAACATTATACGGGATTGGAAGTAAGGGTTAGTGTTTAAACAGGCTTTGCATTATGAGTGCGTTGGGATTCCGGTAATTACAATTAGACAAAAAAAGCGTGCTTACTCAAACGGGATCTCTGCTTCTTATTTGCATGGAAAAATTAACTGGCGTAATGCATGTACGATTAAATCAGTTACATACAGCGTACAAAGATCAATTTTTATAGTCTAAATACATTAGACACTCGACGCCTTTAATACGTAATTTAATTTTGGCAGACGGTTTTGATTTTGAAAACACCTTTTTATTATAGCATTTTACTTGTGTATGATTATTAATGAACCAAATAGTACATCGATTGGCTGATTCATTTGTGAGGAAACAAACATTATCATAGCGACTGCTTTTTTGAAGCTAGAATTTTGGACGAAGATTTCGATGTGCCTCGAAGCCCTCTAATAATTCCTGTTTTTGCATATAATATACTTTATACGATAAAATGGTACAAAAAACTTATCATTTCCGGTTTTGCTCCGTTTTTAGAATATCGTTTTTGCAATGAATTTCCGTTATATGTGAGAATTCAAAATTTTATTAAAACTGATCATATAGTTCCCACGATGATGATGCATTACACACATACACTAAACACAAAACATTGTTCATTTTTCTGAATTTTAATGACGGAAAATTTCAACATTATTTTTTTACATCGCAATATGTTCTCATACTGGGAATATACTCAAAGTAGCATAACTGGTTTAAATTGGGATATTTAAGACCTATAACAAGGTGCAGGAGTCTATGATGTTTTCGCATTTTCAAGTAAGGGAAAATGAAAGTACAGAAATTGCCCACAGAAAGTACATTCGATATGGTTTATATTTGGTGGCGATGTAAAACCTGATTTTAAATATTAAAATTTCTTGGAAAATTGTCAAATTAAAAAGGAGCTTTGTTTTATGCCTATGTTGTTATTATATGAAGAATAAAATAAATGTTATTGGTTAATAGTATATAAGTTTTATTTTTTATTCTCAACGTAACACTGTTTTATGCAAATTTGCGGAAATGTTTGTTTGCACAGTTCTAATAACAGCAATAAATACTCTTAACTTCATTCCACTGGACTTGTTGAATTACAATAATTGATTGCAGTTGACTTGACAAGTCTCCATCGCAAAGTTTCGTCCATTCAGGAACTGTTCATATTTCCAAAACTCTAAAAACATATTTTTTGAGAATTGAATAACAGAAATACACAACAATACTTACTTCTACTGCAATATTACGAAGATTTTTAGCAATGCCTTTTCCTGCGGTTTGAACCATAGCATAAAATAAACTGTTTTTGTTTTGTAGCAAAATGTGTGGATGGTCAAATTCTGCTAAACTTCCAGCGTCAATAACTAAAACTTTATCCGAATCCATTATGGTATGTAAACGATGTGCAATTGTGATAACAGTGCAATTCGCAAATTTCTCCCTAATAGTTTTTTGAATTAAATTGTCTGTATAAGGATCTACGTTGGCTGTGGCTTCGTCCATAACAAGAATTTTATTGTTGCGTACTATAGCCCTTGCCAAGCAAATGAGTTGTCTTTGTCCAATGCTAAAGTTCGAGCCACCCTCATTTACATTGCCGTTTAATCCTTCTGGTAATTCCGCAATCGCATCTTTTAATTGTACTTGCTCAAGAGATTTCCAAAGGATGTCGTCATTGTATTCATCAAAAGGATCTAAGTTTTTTCTCACTGTTCCAGAAAAGAGAACGGGATCTTGAGGAATTATAGAAATTTTTGAACGAAGATCTTCCAATGGTATTTGTTTTGTGTCTATATTATCTATAATAATAGAACCTTCAATATCATATAGTTGGAATAATGCTGCTATCATTGACGATTTTCCTGCACCTGTGCGGCCTACAATTCCCACTTTTTCTTCAGAGTGAATTGTGAAATTCAGGTTTTTCAACACAAACTCCTCGTTGGAAATGTACCTCATCGAAATATTTTGGAAAATAATTTTTCCGAATTCTGGCCAATTGCGAGGAAGAACTGAAAGCGGTTTACGCACTGGTTCAGTTTCTACTGTCTTGTATTCGAGGGTTCGCTCTACGGAAGTCATATTATTTTCTAATGCGCTCCATTGTCTCATTCCCCACTCAAGTACGCTAGTTATGGTCATGTATTGAGTAAGAATAAGCCCGGCTTCTCCCCCATAATAATCTATACAGAAATGAGAAACAATAAAAGTTAGTCGTTGAAACAGAAATTAATAATACTGTCAGAACTGACCCCTTTTAAGTGAAATCAGGCTGATTGTGACGATCGAAACTATGATCGCACATATAAATTGTAAATAAAATGAGAAAGCTCTGTTCGAGCTAACGTATAAAAACCACGCGGAACTGTGAAGATCTTGATGGCTATCAAATTCCTTAATAAGAGTATCTTGCGCCGAAAACGCCCTAATTGTTGAAAGACCCTGCATCGATGCTGTCATATGAGAGAAAATTGGAGTGCGAGCTAAAAAAATAAGACTCTGAATAATGGTAAGAGTTGTCTTTCTGTTTTACATACTTATCCCTTCAATGCGTTTAACACTTCTACTTGTTTCCAAGTAAACGTCTCTTAATAAGTAAAAAACCAGAGCAACAGCAACGGCAGGTAAAAGCAGCCAAGGGTTTACAATAGTTGTCAGGACTGCTACACTACAGAACGTAAGTATAACCTAAAATTTAGAGTTATTAACCTTAAGTCAGATTAAGCCTTACAGTTTTCACCTGTATAAAATTATACATTATGTAGGGAATATATTCATCGATAACACCAAGATCTTTTGAGAACCTATTCAGTATTCTTCCTGTTGGATTGGTGTTGAAAAACCTCATAGTGGCGTAGGAAATTTTGGCAAAAATAAAATCATGTATATTTACAGATGCACGCATAAAGAACACGAAGAAAAACATTGATTGAAAAGCAGCCGATACTGCAAGAACGATAATTATGCCCGAATACTCATATATCATAGCATCTCTGTCGATTGTATCGTTTTCTGACGTCATGTTACTTTCGGTTAATTTTTGTTCCAAAATGACCCTGTGAAAAAGTTTACATTCTCAAGTTACTTACCAAACTGTATATAATGAAAATTTTTACCATTCTGAGATGTAATAATCCGCGCTACTATTAGTCGCGTGTGTTGCAATGAAAGCAAAAGCTAACAAAATTATTAGGAAATAATTTCCTCCAGCTCGCAGATACCCAGCATAAATACTTGCTGAAATGCTTCCACTTTCTATAGTTTCTTCCTCAACCTCGGGGTTATCTTCATTTTTTCCTATGTCGTCTATTTTTGAATTTTGCTTTGATATGCTAGTTTTTCCAATACCATCATTTTCACCTTCAGAATTAAATTCCTTTAGAAGCTTTGCAAAATCCAAACCACTGATTTGCAACTCGTCAAAAGTTCCTGCTCCAGCAATTTTGCCATCTTCAAGGATAATAATTTTGTCTGCAGTTTTTAAGTATTGTAATTGATGAGTGATAAGAATGCAAATTTTATTCACAAGCAATTTAGCGATGCATTCTTCATATAGTTGCTTTCCAACTTTGCTATCAACTGCTGATAAAGGATCATCTAATAAATAAATATCCGCCTGTCTGTAGATACATCGGGCTAAATTAATTCGAGCTTTTTGTCCACCACTCAACACTTTTCCTTTTTCTCCTACTAGAGTTCTATCTCCATAAGGTAAAACAGCAAGGTCGGCTTCTAAGGCGCAAACATTTAAGACGGTTTTGTAACGATCTTCCACGTAGGGTTCTCCAAAAAGTATGTTTTGTCGAACGCTTGCAGAGAAGAGCCAAGTTTCCTGAGACGCATATGAGATACTTCCTTGTATATTTATAGAACCTTTCGAAATGGGAAGTTCCTTCAAGATAACATTAAATAAACTGCTTTTTCCGCTCCCCACTTGGCCTACTATGGCTAATAGTTGAGGTTTATTAATTTTGATATTTATATCTGTTAAGGTATATTCCGAAGAGTTAGACGTCCACTTAGCGCAGACTTCTTTCAATGATACTTCAGAAGATTGGCATTTAATTTTATTTTCCATATTGCCATTTTGTAAGTCATTTTCTTGTGGTTTTGCAGAATTGGGTTGTGTTTCTGGCAATTCTTCATAACTTAAAAACTCTTGAACTCTGCACATAGTTACATGAACTTCGGACACAGATGAAATACCATATGAAAATAACGATGTCATGCTTGTGCCCAATGCATCATATATCGCCATTACTGAGTATACAGTATCTGCAGATATATCATTTCCTAATAATACATAGACAGTAATTGTAATTAAAAATGCAACTTTTGTTAGAATCATTTCTAACGTAAATGTAATTGCTTCAAGAAAGAAGTTTGCACGAATAGATTGAATTTCATATCTAAAAAATACATTTAAGGTATAGTAATAAAATTCTTAAGACACATTATAATACCTCCGTGCTAATGAAATAAGTTTCGCAAAAGGCTTTTCCCAAGTGTACATTTTGATGACTTGTATTCCACTGAGTATTTCATTCATAATTCGAACTCGTTCGTCCGTTCTCAAAGCTGTACGCAACCTTAATGTGGCAGTTTTCTTACCAAAATAAACTGCAACACAATTAAACATGATAATTTAATGATGACAAGAAATCTCAAACTTACTTTGTAGCGGAATAAATAATAACAGAAAGCCAATACCCGAAAAGGCGGATACGCCAATGAAGCGATAAAGTAAGTAAGTACCAACAGCAGTTTGAACAGGGGAAATCCAAACAAAATGACATAAAAAAAAACCTTCGTCAAATTTGCCGACATCATTGGAAAGCAAATTTGCGATTTGTCCAATAGTTGTTTGTGCAAGAGCTGTTCGACTTAACCTCAGGGCCCTTCTGTAAATCAGAGAGCAGCACGAAAGTCTCATTTTCATGGACATATGATCCATGACCAGGAATAACTGGTTACTAATTAAAAAGTCAAATGTGAGACTCAGTATTATTATACCAGCATATATATAGGCTTCATTTACAGTTGATCCTGATGTACTATCGAAATACGATACCAAACCACCAATTCCTAGTGGAACTAGTACTCTAAAAATGTATTATTGCTTGAAAGTGAATATCTTTGCATGAACAGGTATTTTTTTACTTACACCAAAACCAATTCAATGATTAACTGTAAAATTCCTATTATCAGAAACTCGAAACCAAAGATTTTTAAAAACGATCTATGCAATGCCCATTTTTCGTGCTTTCTGTGTTGTTTCCAGACGTCTTCCATTTTATCCCCAAGTACCTGTGATTTATGATCGTCTAAAGTTGCATACAAGTCGTTTTCTTGTAAACCCTTTTTGTAATTTCTTCGGAATATTCCAAGCATATAACTAAAGCAAATTGAAAATCAATTCGTGCTCGTTTAGTAAACGTAATATTTACAGTAAATTCAATAAAATGTTCTTCACGCTCTTGTAGTTACTTTTCATTCTGTGGTTTATGGATTGGTTATCTCATCATAATGAACGATGATTATCTTAGCAAACAATTTGAGCCGGTTTCTAATAGATTTTATGCAGATTATTAATAAGTTTGCAACTTAATTATGGTTAAGAAAAAAAACGCAAATTATAAATACAACTTTGCTGCAACTGTTGAATACAAACTTTTTAGACGTTACTGACTCCGGAAATGATTAAACAACAACAAGCACGAGTAATTTTGACTATATTACAAAAACTGCTTCGAAGATTTAACCATCTTCAGAAGGAACTGTGTATGGAAAGTTATCCTAATCATTTTTCAGCATTCACTGTTGACCCCAGACTCAATCCAGAAATTTTCGCAAATCATTCATTTCAATTAAAATTGCAAATTCAGAGTAAATAAATAAATATATAGAGTACAACAAATAAATCTTACTAAAATACTTTTAATACGAAAATCTTCAAGTACTTACAAAAACAGCAATTTCGAAAAAGGATTTGCTTTGATCCTAGGGTTTATTTTTCTAGTCGCTTTTGCTTCGGTATCCATGGTATAATACTGTCAATTAAGAAATACCAAAACAATATTTCCAATAATATTCAAGAAGTGAAATGTTTGTCTATAACTTATCACAGATAATTAATATCACAGTACAAATGCAGAAATTTTCACTGCTATAATTTATACAAAACCGCGCGGCACTTGCAGCATATCGTATTTAAGTGTACGCAGAATGATCCATGAATGTTGTACTATATAGTTTTTTTTAACTACTCAGAGAGAAAATTGTGTGGTGGTCCTACAATAATGACCGTGAATGTATTTTCACGGCTCCGCGACTGCGTGAAATAATATAAATATAAGTTTCAATACTTTGAGTGACTACATGCTTCGCTGTCGCTCCGATGTTTCTCTTTCTCTCAACATACGTTTTAAAGTCACCGATTACTACATATTTCACAACGTTTTATACAATATTGTGCAATTAGACGTCTATTTGAAGTCTAATTGTTTAGTAAAAAATAGATAAAAATCTTACAATACACTTCAGGTGCAAAGTTATTTCTAATAAGTGTTTATACGTGGCAAGAATGGTATTAAATTGTTATACAAATGTCTTTCCAGGAAGTGTAAATCTGGAATAATTTTGATTACAGTCGTAGTCATAAGCGCCTAGCCCACGGGAAGAACCCCCTTCCCTCCCTGAGTAGTTATAAAAAACTATCGAGTCTAATTTAAATTCACTCTACAGGCGATTTTCAAAAATGACTATTAATGTTTTTGGCCAATTTAATTTTAGTAATTATTTTAGGTATACATCATATTCAATTATAAATTGGTTTCCTGTAGGGATGTAGCGTTACTGAAGTGGCAAATATTTTGTAAAGACTTCGTAAATCTGGCCTTCATAAACAAAAAGCAAAGTTAGGTGTCACCGGTAGCAGTAAAAATACTAAGTAGTACTGTAAAGATTGATTTTATTTCAAAGTATCTCTGTTATATAAACATTAATCACTTATTCAATAAAATTTGAGGTAGCATTTTTCTTGGCAGGAACAACAGAATTCTAAACATTCATAAAACAATGTTTGTATTCGTGACATTATCGATCTAAATTTTCGGACCTGTTCAGCCGAGTCCGTTCACAGCTTGGAATATCTACCCGTCTCTTGTACATTTACAAAACTCCTGTGCTATTATAATATTTTCGACTCTGTATAACTCTAAAAATTATTATATGTAAATTTACGACAAATTAAGAATTTTGTTGATACACTTACATTTTCTGCAATACTGCGAAGGTTATTCGCAGCGGTTTTTCCCGCTGTTTGAACCATGGCATAAAACGAGCTTTTTGTGTCTTGCAGTAGTTTAAATGGGTGATCAAATTCAACTATTTTTCCACTATCAATAACTAAAACTTTGTCGGAATCCATTATTGTGTGCAATCTGTGAGCAATTGTTAAAACAGTACAATCGCCAAATTTCTTTTTAATGGCCTGTTGAATCGTAGCATCTGTTTGTGGGTCTACGTTTGCCGTAGCCTCGTCCATAACTAGAATTTTGGTCTTTCGAATCAGTGCTCTTGCTAAGCAAACCAACTGTCTTTGCCCAACACTGAAATTGGAACCACCTTCTGCAACGTTAATGTTCAGTCCAAAGGGCGTCGCTGAAATTTCATCTTTTAACTCTACTTGTTCCAATGCATTCCAACTATACCCAGTTTTTCTTTTGAGTGAATTGTGAAATTAAGATGTCTAAGCACCGGAGAATCATTTGAGATGTATTTCATAGACATCGCGGAAAACAATTTTTCCAAATTCTGGCCAATTTTTGGGTGTTAAAGTTTGTTTACGAACTGGCTCGGTTTCTACGTTTTTGTATTCGAGAACACGTTCAACCGAAGTCATGTTATTTTCTAATTCGCTCCACTGATGCATTCCCCACTGAAGTACTCCTGTTAGGCTTAAATACTGCGTTACAACAAGCCCAACATCGCCTCCGTAATAATCTAAAAACAAAATCGGTAACAATTTGTTGTAAAAAAATGCTAAACACTATACTTTTATTAAGTAAGAGAAAACTCATTATAATCGCTGGAACAAAAGCTCCACATATTAAGTCTAACCAAAAGGCAAACGCTTTGCTTGAAGTAATAAATAAATACCAAGCTGAACTGTGGATATCCTGGTACTGGTCGAATTCCCTTTTTAATGCTGATTGCGCTGAAAAGGCTCTTATAGTTGAAAGTCCCTGCAACGTGGCAGTCATATGACTAAAAATTGGACTACGTGCTGCAACATGATGTAGTTATATTTTGCTTTTTTATAAGAATTTCAACAAACACTTACTTATTCCTTCAATGCGTTTGACGCTTCTACTGGTTTCCAAATAGATATTCCTTATTAAATAGAAGATAAACAAAAGAACAGAAGCTGGTATAAGCAGCCATGGGTTAATAATACTGGTCACAATAATCGCGCCAATTAAATGTAAGGCAATCTAATTATAACATTTCAAAATTAAATCTAAATATGAATCATTCATTTACCGCAACTCTTGCCTCAACGACATCTGCTAAAATTTCTGGTATGTACTCGTCGATCACACCTAGATCTTCAGAAAATCTGTTAAAAATTCTACCGGTAGGATTTAAGTTGAAAAATCCCATGGTAGCATACGATATTTTGGTGGAGACGGTATCGTGAAGTTTGACTGAAGCACGCATTAAGAACACAAAGAAAAATATTGACTGAATCATTGCAAGTGCAACTGTAATCGCAGTTAGTCCCGAGTATACCGATACAATTATATCCCTGTTTATTGTATCGCTTTCGTTTAGTGTTAAATTGTCCATCCTTTGTGCATACTCTTGTTCCAGATTTACCCTGATTATAAATTTAAAAATATTATTGCGACAAAACGGCGAAAAGAAGATTTTACCAGTAAGAAATGAAGTAATCATCAACATTTCCCATAGCTTGAGATACAACAAAGGTGAAAATCAATAAAAAAATTGCAAAATTGTTTCCGCCAGCTCTAAAATAAGCACCGTATATGGCAGCTTTGATACTTCCACTTTCCATGTTTTCTTTTGAAACCTCAGGCTCCAAACTGTCATCTTCCGGCATAGCCAAATTTTTATTTGGTGTATTTATTTCTTTACCTTCGTATTCCGAATCATCCCCTGATTGATATTGTAGAAGTTTTGCAAAGTCCAAACCACTAGTTTGCAACTCATCGTATGTACCTTGTCCAACAATCTTTCCTTCCTCCAAAATTATAATTTTATCTGCACTTCTCAAATACTGAAGTTGATGAGTGATCAACACACAAACTTTATCATGCAGAAACTTTGTGATACATTCTTCATACAATTGTTTCCCAACTTTGATATCAACAGCTGATAGTGGATCATCAAGTAAATAAATATCAGCGTGTTTGTAAATACAACGGGCCATATTAATTCTGGCCTTTTGGCCGCCGCTCAAAATCTTTCCCTTTTCTCCTACTATTGTTCGATCTCCGTAGGGAAACATGGACAAGTCTGGTTCTAATCCACAAATTTTAATAATGTTGTTATATCGATCCTTGTCGTACGCTTCTCCAAAAAGAATATTTTGTCTAACATTTGCTGAAAATAACCAAGTTTCTTGTGAAGCGTAAGATATTTTGCCAATAATGTCCATAGTTCCTTCCGAAATGGGCAACTCTTTCAAAATAACATTAAATAAACTAGTTTTTCCACTCCCAACAGGTCCTATTATAGCTACTAATTGATGTTTATCAATATTTATGTTGATGTCTGATAGAACTCTTTCCGATGTGTCTAAGTTCCAATGGGCACTGATGTTTTTAAGACTGATTTTTGGAAATTTAAAATATATTTCAGCCAAATCGAGCGTCTCATTTTCTACTGATTTAGAGCATTCCATTTCAACTTGATGTACCTCATCTTTGCTTAGAAATTCTTCTATTCTGCATATGGTAATGTGTAGTTCAGCAATTGATGAAACTGCTTCTGAAAACATTATGGTTACAGTAGGACGAAGCACATCGTATATGGTCATTAAGGAATACACAATTTCAGCCGTGATATCGTTTCCTAATGATACGTAGACTGCAATAGTAATAAATGTTGACATTCCGGGTATAATCATTTCTAAGGAAAAGGTAGCAGCATCTAGAAAGGAACTTGTTCGGATAACTTTTATCTCAGACCTAAAAAAATGAACACAGAAAGAAGTTGTACTCTTTAAGTAGTTCGAATTGATACCTTCGAGCAAGTGAAATTAATTTTGCAAAAGGTTTTTCCCACGTGTACATTTTAATAACTTGTATTCCATTAAGAATTTCATTCATGAGGGTCACACGTTCATCTGTTCTTAAGGCAGTTCGCAGTCCGATTTCTTCTTGCCAAAGTACACTGTAATAGCACAGGTAATAGTTACGTGCACTATTGTTTCCAATACCCAGACAACCAAAACTTACTTTGCAATGGAATAAATAACAATAGGAAGGAGATTCCAGAGAAAGCAGATACCCCGATAATATGGTATAACAAATAAGTACCAACAGCTGCTTGAACTGGTGCTATCCAAACGTAATGGAATAAAAGAAAACCATAATCAAAATTACCAGCATCATTAGAAATTAGATTAATGATATGTCCAACAGTGGTTTGCCCCAAAGTTGCTTGACTCAATCTTAGCGACTTTCGGTAAATCATTGAACAACATGCAACCCCCATTTTCATGGACATATGCATCAATCCCATGGCTGCAGAATGATTGATGAGTACATCTATTGCAATACTCGTTATTAGCAAACCCGCGTACATGTAAGCTTGTTCTTTGGTCACATCTGGAGTTTCACTTTCAAAATGGGAAACAAAACCCCGCACTGCAAGCGGCATGACGGCACTAGAACCCCATAAAAAGTTTTTAATAGGAATTGCATTTAATTAAATAACTTACACCAATGAAATTTCGTTTATTAATTGGAAGATTCCATAAAGTATTAATTCGAACCCATGCCGTCTAAAAAGTGACCAATGTAAAGCATACTTTTTCCGTTTTCTATGTTCTTCTTTCCAAATGTCTTCCAATTTATCTCCAAGAATGTCTGATTTGTGTTCAACCAAGGGTTCAAAAAGATCTTCTTCATTTAAACCATCTTTGTTTTTATAATTTCTTTTAAAAATTGGAAACATGTAGCTGAAGAAGAATTTAAAGTAGATTTTTTTTTGTTACATTTATTAGAGTAGTTCTAACTTTCACTTTTAAAGTTTTGACAAGTAAGAATAAACTTCGTGCAACAATAAAAAAGAACCAAAACTCCAACTCAAATCAAATTCGGTTGTCAAAAAATATGTACCCTTGTGTTTATGTTTTCACAATTTCACAATTTAATTTATAATTTTTAAATCACTATTTGCAAAAATGTAATATTTCTGTTAACTTAAGGAAAATAATGGAAATATCTGTAAATTTTAATTGTCCTATACTACTACCTTAATTAATAAATTTTGTTATAACAATTTATTGTGAACAATTAAGGATCACACAGTCTGGTAATAAGATTGCTGCCAAAAGAAGCAGTTTTTATATTGAATTTGAATTATATTCATCATTTTGTGTATCGCAAAAAATGATTTTGACGTTGCAAAAACGTATAAAACTCGTTCAGTGTTACTATAGTTAGCCAATAATGAATATTTAAATTTAGTATTTTTAAAATATAGGGTGTTTTGAAAATATGTGGCCAGTTGAATAGAGCAAAAACTTAAACCAAAAATAGGACAATTTAGTCTAGTTTACTTATAAAAGTGTGTCATACACAATTGAATTTTTTATATGTTTGGACGATTTAAACAGATTACGTTTGAAATCAATTGAATAGCAGCAAGGCGTTAATTCGAGGCTACTCAAATTTTAACATTGTTATTTCTTAAATAAATACGTGTTGGTCTCTTGTATTTTTCAGATTCGAGCCACCGTTTTTACTTTCCCACACTTCAAGTATGGGAATGTATTATGATCGGGAAAATGTTCGATTATGCGATTTTGACGGAAATACATGTTTTGGAACCCAAAACAATGGGTTTTTCGCGATCCGAAACCGGAAACGGAAATTAGACATGTTTCTTTGGCAGCAAATTTTCCGGAAAACTATTTTTTAAATATGAAGACGAAGTCTGATAGAAGACCTTATGCCAAAGTGAATCTTTTTTTTTTTTCAACATTTCTAGCTTCAAAATGGCGGCTGCTACGATTTTTTGAAAATTTTGACTTTAGCGCCTTATTACTTAAAAACGGGTTGACAAATCGGGTTCAAAAATGTTATCGTAATAGTGTTGTAAAGGACAATATGTTACTGTGCACAAAAATTTTCGAAAAGTTAAAAGCCGTGAAGCGAAAAAATTTCCAAAATTTCAAAAATTTTCAAAATAATATTGCTTAAAAACTGGAACTACGATTTTGTTTTTACATTTGGTAGATTTATAGAATTAGGGATGGGCTACAATTTGGTTCGTGTCTTAGCTCATTAGTTTCACTGTGACGCTTTCTATGAAGTTTTGAATATTTTGGCTTTAGCGCATAGTTACTCAAAAACGAGGTATCATATCAGGTGAATTTTAATATTGTAAATAGGCTAAGGGTACACAATGTTACTAGCTGCGAGAATTTATAAAACTACGAAAATTTCGAAGTAAAAAAATTTCAAAATTTTAACATTTTCAAAAAAATATTGCTCAAAAACGAACCACACGATTTTTTTTAATTCTATGGACTAATACAACTAGGGATGAGCTATAATTTAGTTCGTGTCCCAGTTTTCTTATTTTTGTGTAACGCCTTCTATGCATTTTTGAAAATCAGAAATTGATGTATCATTATTTATTAAACGGGAGACGACGATATGCTTCCGTTTTTGGTTTTATTTAATATAAGGAAACCTTTTTAAAACTCAAAACTAGATTTTTTTTCGCAATACAAATTTTTAAATGTTGTAACTTAAACAGGTACTACATTGATTGTCCGACGCCGCGCCGCAGGCATTACCGTGTTTACTAGGATCCTTTCTTTTACAGGACAACTGCCGCCTACGTTAAGATTTACAATCCCTAATACAACGAAGGTTGCCGCTTTAGTGCGGTTTTAAAGAGTTTACAATTGTTTCTCAATAAAGCGTTTGGGTTTTAAAAGAGAGCATTTTATTTCATATTTCAAGTTAACTTCATTTTCATGCTCAAAATATTGAAAAAAAAGGTATTAGCTGTTTAACAAACAATGCATATTTTTAAACAACAATAAATAACTTTGTTTTTTTGTTGCTTAACGTCCAATAAATCATTTATTACAGTCGAATTACAAAAGAAACAAACTAGAACCCACAACAATAATTGTTGTAAACTTTGGTTAACGTTTAACAGATTAAATCCGATCAAGTTATCTGGTAGCGATTACTGCTATCAGACGACTTGATAAGTTTTAATTTGTAACATCCATACATATATAAAAGCTCAAAGGGTTTTTTTCTCCGGTTCCTCCAGCGGCTACCGCTTCACCAATTTGGACCATTTTTTTTTCAATGAAAGGTCTCTATCCACAGATGGAACATGAAACATTTTTATATTTTTATTCTACGTCGAGTTTTCAATAATAATTATTTTAATTTATAATATATATGAAAGTCTGCTAGACGCGCTTCACTTGAGGCGACATCTACACCAACGCCTCGTCTCATTATTGGAACTAATGCATCACGTGACTTAGCATTTTGCCGGGTCGGTCAACGCTCAGTCTGTCAGTGCATTGTGTGCTGGGGAACGCTAGTAATATTCCCTTTTTTGACCCTGTCATGTGAATAAAAAATACAAGAGGAAAAAACAACAAATTTCTAAAGTTTTTAATTTTGATTTTTGAATAGGGCTTAAGGTAAATTATTTTCTCATCAATCAAACAAGTAAAGTAATTCGGTGTAAATATCTGAGTAGGGTTGAATTCACCCCTTGACGTTATTCAGATGTTTTGAAAATGTAAATAGTTTATTCTCAGAACCAATTAATACAGTATACCAAATTTGAACATTGTGTCTTAACCCTTTACTGTACAGAACGAATTACGAGAGGACGACTATAATGCCATTTGGAGCATTGTTGATAAAAGCTTTGAAGCCAGAAAAAATACCTGCGTATACAGACCCCGTGGTTTTAGCAAATATAAACAGGAGCTCTTCTAAATTAGATGTACTTTTTCAAATATTCCCTAAAAGTCTGTTCACATACATCGCTCAAAGTACAAACCAAAAACTTGAAATAGTAATGAAAACGAAAAAGAACAATGTCAGTATGACACTCAGGCGAAATAATAATTGTTCTGGGTTGCACGTTTGTTATGTGCTACAACCGTTTACCAAAATTTGCGGATTACTGCTCCAATCATATGAGTATGGTCATTGCACTTACAAAACATTATACAGGGTTGGGCAAAAGAACGAAACAATGCAAATATCTTTAATACGGCAACCGCGGTTTTGACAAAATTTTTTACATGAAGGTTCCGATATACCTGCCGTATATGAAAGTATCGGCGGTTCAAAAAGACCGGTTTAGCCGGAAATGATATCAACTTTTTTATTTTAAATAGAACACCCTGTATATTTTTTAATATATCGATAGAACTCTTTTTTGCGAATTCAGTGATATAAGGTTTCATGCCTTTATTTTCAATACCTAATTCTAGAGATATTGAACAATAACGTTTCGTAATTGTTATCTAGCAGCTCATGAAAACAAAAGAATGTGAGAAGCCTAAACAGTTTTGTAAAGTTGTCAAATATGCTTGGTTCGTGTTGTGTTGTTTTGGTGTTTGATAGATTGAGCAGTGTGGTTGCAGTAATCAATTAATTAACCAAAATTAATTAAAACTGCTGAATTTAACATCAGAAATGGTTCAATTAATATAAAGAGAACGAATTTAAATTTTTATTATGGTTGGTTTTGGTGAGCGTCGTATAACTCGGCAAGAAGTTTGTACTTTATTTAACAATTTGCAATATTTCTGTTAGTTGAACCATTTCTGATGTTATTCAGCAGTTTTAATTAATTTGGTTTATTAATTGATTACTGCAACCACACTGCTCAATCTATAGAACAACAAAACAGCACAACACGAACCAAGCCTATTTTACAACATTACATAACTGTTTAACCTTCTCACATTCTTTTGTTTTCATGAGCTGCTAGATAACAATTACGAAACATTATTGTTCAATATCTCTAAAATTATTGAAAATAAAGGCACTGAACTCGCAAAAAAGAGTTCTATCGATATATCAAAAAATATACAGGGTGTCCTATTTAAAACAAAAAAGTTGATATCATTTCCGGCTAAACCGGAAGTCCTTTTAATCCGCCGATACTTTCATTGTATCCGCCGTATATCGGCACCTTCATGTCGAAAATTTTGTCAAAATCGCGGTTGCCGTATTAAAGATATTTGCATTGTTCCGTACTTTTGCCCAACCCTGTATATCACGACTCCGTTGCAAATTCGTTCTTGTTTTAAAATGTACTACATCGATTCTGAAACGTCAAACAATGCTTCTAAAACATATTATGTGGAGGATGTAGTTTCATGTTTGAAACAAATGTTTCTCGCTGCAACTCTATTTATCAAAGCTTAGGCATATCAGTGGCTAATTTAAAAGCATATCAAGCCTAAAACAATATATTCCCAAGAAACCTATCAAACGTGGCATAAAAATATGGTTACGCTTACGCAGTGGTGCAGAAACTGGGTACACATATGATTTTAACATCTATTCGGGCAAAGAAACTGAACAATGTGCAGCAACTTTGGGAGAACGCGTAGTCATGAAGTTAATTGAAAATGTTTCTAGAAATAAAGAAATATGTATTTTTTTGATAAGTTCTTTACTTTTGTGAAACTAGTCGATTACATACCATTCGAAGCTGTTAGAATATGCGAAAGCAGGCGTAAACATTTAAAGTGAAATTAATAAAATGACTAGAGGAGAATCAAAACTATTGGGAAACCAAAATGGGTCCGTAGCTTGATTTTGGCACGATACGAAGCAGGTAGCAACTGTCATGAAATTAATATCTCGAGTGTGTTGGTAAAAATGAAAGATGGCGATAGAAACAAAGTATTTTGTCCCGCAGCCACACTTTTCTATAACCGTTACATGGGTGGGGTGACCTTTCCGATCAACTAAATACTCTATATGATTTTGATAGAAAGTTCCAGAAATGGTGGCGGAAAGTGTTTTATAAATTGCCCATGGTGGCAATTACCAATGCATTTGTACTATACTCTGAAGTGAATTATAAAAAAGAACCTTTTATCCAATTTTTAATCGACTTATACCAAAATTATCAGAAAACGTGAAATGGGAAGACCTTCTACTGGTTTAAAAAAGTTCTGTAACGTTGGAGATCACCTGTCAGTAGAAGGTACTACTCGCAGAAGATGCTACAGGTGTGTCCAACAAAAAAAGAGCAACGTACCAAAACAATTTGTAAGTTGTATAATTTGCCATTATGCAAAAGTTGTTTTACATCTTAGCACGTGTCAGTCGATTAGTATTATAAAATTTTAAGTTTTGAAAATAAGAAAATGCTTTTCTTTCTAAGCAATCTGATATTTATAGCTGGTGGGACACCTATATCCCAAGATTGTAGACTGTTGGGACATATATGTCCCATCTATTTTTTTTTCAAAAACCAGTTTCCTATAAAATTTCATATTTATATGAGAGCATCATTATATGATAATAAACAAAAATCTACAATATAATATCTAAAATTCAACTCCTACGAAAGTCTGTTTGAAAGATTAAAGCCGTTTCGTAAATGTAGAAAAACATATTTGAAGGGAACTCGGTCGCAACGCAGTTTTTGATTTAGGTAATTTTTGCTTTTAGTTTCTGCTGTATTAAGTTGGCTACATCTTTTCAAAAATATGTAAATCCGTTGTTTAACGAATACAAAAGTATTTTTGTTTTGTACATAGTTTACTTTTTAAGGAAATTATGACAATTTCAGTTAAAATGAAACCTACTTTTGAATAACCATTATTTCTCGCTGTCCTTACTGTCCTCAATTATAAAACCTTGACCCTCTACATTCGTTTGTTTCGATTTTCATTAGTTACAGCGCAGCGGAGCAGTTTACTATTGTGAACAATGTGGTTGTGGATATATAATTGTATGTCGTACATTAACGTTGTGCAATGTTTCGAAATGTCGCAGCCTGTTTATTTATTTTATTATTTAGACTAACGATTTAATATTACAACTTGTTACATTGTTTAACAACAATTACTGTGCAATTGAACAATTATTGTTTACTCACAGAAAAAGTAATGCAGAAAGAGGAATCGCATGTTCCCTAGGATTCCGGTTTCGTGGTACCTCCGTTTTAGCTTCCAATGATTTCGAGTTTCTCGTATAAAGTATCCTAAATCAATATATCAGTTTTAATGTACGTAGTACAAAATCAAAATTAAATCATTCTTTTAAATCTAAATTAGCGATATACGCTATCAAAAATTAGGATTTTATAATATTGGCCAGCACGCTGCAACAATGCACACGAGAAACTGGCAAGTTTATGAATAAAATTGTTTTCCAACGATTCAGAGAGAAAATTGTTTGGAGTATGACCCGTGTTTCACACAATATTATTAAAAGGATTTCCAAGCAATCGATTTTTTATCTTTTTATCTTTACATCTAAAGTTTTCAAGACAGTTACTTATGCTATCAGAAATTAGCACAAAATAATTATGTTTAGAGTTCATAAACGTGATGGGTGCTTAGAAAAGTATTATAACACTCCAAATAACCCCAATCCCTTTTAATTCTAGGTGAGTCTTGGCCCGGCCAGTGGTTATGTAATCTAAAATCCTATCTTCTAGGACCGCCGACACAATTTTGGATACGATTGAGTAGAGTTCCAAGGTTTAACAGTGGCGGCTCGTGGGGTGAAGCGAGTGCTGAGTGAATCGCCACATTAGCTTTAATGCCTCTAATAGTTTGTAAAAAGCAAATTTTATTATTTTATGACTAACAATGTCTGTATTTATATAACGATGTTTATTCATAACTAATTTTTTGCTACCAATCACGATCGTCAAAATTGCAACGCCGCCCGTGCATTATTGGTCATCCAACACGACTACATAGTAAAGTGAAGCGATTTATGTGGCTTCATCTATCGCTGCATCCAAGTACGTAGTTACCATGACAACGTATTCCCCACTGTTCCAACCTACTGCCAGCATGTAGATCATGACTCAATATTTACAGCTCTTTGCTTTTCAAGAGTATTCCCCAGATAACGAAGTGTCGGTGTTGTATTGTAAGCAAATCTTTTAAAATAAAAAGTACTTCCTTTAAATGTCATCATGTGTTTTTTATTTGAAACGTTTTTATCAAGGTTAAATAATGAAAACAGAATAAAAAATAAGCTTTATAGTTTTGGAAAGACGATGCCGACAATAGCAGTAAGTAAAACTGTTAATGTTAAAGTAACGGAAATTCACCCAACAGAGAAAATTTAAAAATGTGTATTATTCTCTAAAATTTGTAAATAGAAATTTTAAGTGCCAGAAAACTCAAAAGAAAACAGTTATATTAAAACATAATTAAAACAATAAAATGCAGCTAAATTTAGAAATGTGTCACTGTTATAATAAAATTATGTCTAAATGTAATATTGTATGTTCCAATGTGTATAATAAAAATTCTCATAGTAAAACTATTTATCTTTTTTTCTCAATTTGTTTAGTTACAACACAAACTATCAGTTATGCAGTAAAAGCCAATATTATATTTTGTATCGATTTGTCACGAATAACATTAAATACCTGTGAAACATTTAATGCTGTAACAATCGCGTTTTTTGAAATTGGCGCCAATGCACAACCAGCAAAATGGCCGCTCGGTTTGAAGGTCATCCAGTTTCACTGTACGTACATCAAAGCGCCGACAGGCGAGTGTCCCTACCGTGGAACAACTTTGGGAACGTATCCAAAATGCGGCCAATCAGATTCGCTTGCAGCTGGGAGTTTTTGCACGGATTAGTAATTCTTTACTAAGGCGTGCTGAAGCATGTATTCGAACCAACGGAGAACACTTCGAACACTTAATGTAATTATTCTAATGTTAATTTAGTTTTCAATAAATAATTTACATACAAATCCATCCATTCTATTTTTAATTTGATTTTGGTTAAACAGAAAACCTGTGAAACATTTAGGCAGCAGGGAATACAAATCTGTAAACTAAAATGGAAAAACACAAAAGGTTAAGCAAAACGGCTTACAAGAAAAAGGTGATAACCCCCATTCGTGCCTCTGGTTAATTTACAAAAAAAATAGTAGGAAGTTTATAGTAGTAGTAGTGGTATATTTGTTGGCCATTCGGCATAGAGAAAATTACATTGAGGGTACATTACATGAAACATTAAATAGTATAAAAACGAAAATACAAAAGCGTATAAAATTATACATGCATCACATATAACATTAAACTGTAAGGTTGTAAAAGTTCACTGATTAAAATAAAAGCAAATAAAAATTAAAACATACAGTTAAATCAACTGCAAAACTCTAAAAATTCATCAATTGTATAAGATGGATGCTCCAAAAGAAATGTCTTAATTTTACTCTTAAACAATCGATCACTTTCTATGCATTTATACGAGTTATCCAGGGCGTTGTATAGGCGCGCGCAACAATGCATATACGATTTAAGAACCACACCATTACGTGAAAAGGGTATGCGAATGACAGCAGCAGATCTTGTAGAATAACTATGAAAGTCCGAGTTTGATTGGAATAGGTTTTGATTCTTGTACACAAAGCGCAAACATTCAAAAATGTATAAATTTATGACAGTCATGAACTTGTAAATTTTAAAGGCATCCCTGCATGAGTCACGCTAACCAAGACCAGTGATTGTTCTTATTGCTCGTTTTTGAGATTTAAAAATTTGTTTAACAGATGAGGCATTACCCCAAAACAACAAGCCATATCGTAAGTTGGATTCGAAATAAGCAAAATAAATGCTTCTTAAAGTAAAGCTGTTGCACAAAACATTCATTTTACGCAAGATAAAGTTTGCCCTGTTTAATTTTATCTGTAACTGTTCAATATGAGGCAACCAGTTTAAATTGCTGTCTAAATATAAGCCCAAAACTTTACAGCTTGTGACACATTGTATTTTAACACTATTTAACAACATATTTGTACAATTGAACGGTATGGCGTTATTAAACAGCATTACATTAGTTTTATCGACGTTTAGTAGGAGATTATTTGCTGTAAACCATTTCTGAATTTGAACAAATATATCAGAAATTTTCCTTTGCAATTCGTCGACCCCTTTAGCAGATACTACTATGCTAGTGTCGTCAGCATACATTACTACACGGCCTTGAGTGTTTAAAGGTAAGTCGTTAATAAGGATTAAAAATAACAATGGGCCAAGAATGGAACCCTGTGGAACTCCACTGTTAACATTTCTCAAAACAGACTGACCATGAACTAACAAAGCCGGTATTAGACGTGCTATGAATTTGAACATACTGACATCTGTTTCTTAAATAAGAGGTAAAAAACTGTAAAACGTTACCTCGAAGTCCATAATGTTCTAGTTTAGATAGCAATAGCTCGTGGTCAACAAGATCGAAAGCTTTAGATAGGTCACAGTTAATACTAGCAGTAATGTTTTGACTTATACCTTCAATAGGTTAGGCTGCCTGCAAAATTTCGATTTTTTATCTCAAACCGTTTTTAAAATGCAATTGTTTTCCGTTTTTCAACACCATTTTCAAAGACGTGTAGCTTCCTTATGCCGGAATGGGACGTTTCAGCGCCGCCGGTTCATCGCCGCCGTTTCTTCGCCGAGCGGTTTTATCGCCGCCGTTTCATCGCCGAGGCCGTTTTATCGCCGCCGTTTAATTGCATAATGTATTGCCTGTAAACGTTTTATATGTATGATGCCAATTTGTAACAATCCTTAATTTTTAAATACGAGTATTCTAAACGGAAAATTACAACTTACGGGTTGGTTAAGAGGGTTGGAAAACATTCGGCCTTATTCTTTTGGTCCAACCATACACTAATGAGCATTTTAGGGAGGATTAGTATATCTGATGGTGTAATGTGCTTTTAACGAGAAAGTTGAAGAAAACATTCGGCCTTATTCTTTTGGTCCAACCATACACTAATGAGCATTTCAGGGAGGATTAGTATATCTGTGGTGTAATGTGTTTTTAACGAGAAATGTGAAGTTGACTTCGTTGGGATTTTGGGTATATAATTCGGGTTTTGTCAAATATTATTTAGTTTATCGTCGCTGTGTGCATAAGTTGCAAGTATGGAAGTGCAAATTTTGAGCAAACGAGGAAAAGAAAAGTTTTCCTACGGTGGTCATCTATATGTTTTTGATAAGCAGAGTAAGTGCGCCGAGGATGTTAAATTTTGGCGTTGTGAGCAGATGGGACGTTGTAAAGCTAGACTACACACCAAAAATGGGGATGTGATAAAATAAATTAATTTACATTCCCATGATTCTTCAGCAGCAAACGTGGAAGTTGCTACTGTCGTTACTGCTATAAAACGTCGTGCAGAAACTACAGTCGAAAACACTGTCCAAGTAATAAATGAGTGTATAGTTAACTTATCACAAGCTGGTCAAGCTGCAATTCCCAATAATTGCGCATTAAGGAAGGCAATTCGTCGCAAAAGAAACGAAGTGGGTGCTGTGCGTACAGATCCTGATTCACTGCAAGACCTTATAGTGCCAGAATGTTACAAATTATACCAAACGCAACAAGGAATACAAGAAAACTTCTTACTGCATGACAGTGGACAAAACGATAATGAAAGAATTTTAATTTTTGGACGGGAAACGTGGCTCCAACACCTACAAACATCACAAATATGGTATGCTGATGGAACTTTTACAATTTCGCCAAGATTGTTTTCTCAAGTTTACGTGGTCATGGCAAAGAAACACCGTGGAGTGCATCCTATATTTTATGCTCTTTTGCCAAACAAAATGAGAAGGACATATGTAAAAATGTTTGAAGCTATTAAAAGACTACTACCAAATTTAACCCCGGAATCCATCAATTGCGATTTTGAGCATGCAGCTATTTCTGCCATGATAGAATGTTTTCCCGGTGTTAGCATAAAAGGCTGTTTCTTCCATTTGGCTAAAAACATGAAAAAGCATTTAACTGAAATGGGATTTACGGCACGTTACAATAATGATCCAGATTTTTCATTAAAAGCCAAAATGGTGATTGCTTTGACTTTTGTTCGCACGATTATTTGGATGCTTTAGCAGACGAAATACCGCCGGAATTGCAACCATTATTAAATTGGTTTGAAGATCATTATATTGGACGCCGAAATGGAAGACGACCTGGTTTATTTGCACCAGAAGTCTGGAATCTGTATAATCGAGTTTTAAACGAAGAAGATCGGACCAACAAACACGCGGAAGCTGCACATCGACGACTCCAGACTGAATTATCAATCATCCGACTATTTGGAAGCTTATTAATGGATTACGAAAAGTACAAAAAGGACGTGATACCTATTACGAACAGCTTGTTGCCGGAAACGAACCACCTTTAAAACTTCGGAAATATCGTCAAGCCGACGAAAGAATAAGAAGAATAGTGTCTAAATATCACAATAGGGATGCAATAGAATATCTCCGCAGGTTAGCTCATAATTATGAGTTTTAATCAAATCTTAAAATATACTTTTTAATTTAGTAAACAGGTTGTACCTATTAATTGTTCTAATTAATTATTTATAGTGCATTAATTGTCTGTAGTCTTAAATACTACTTATTTTCAAATAAAGTGAATTCCTGGCTTAGCCATTTTATATTATTTAACTGTACCATTTTTTAAATTAATTATAGTCCTGTATGTAATCTAAAATAATTTTTAAATAAAGATTCAATTATGAGATCTCAAAATATACTTTCTCATTTTTGTGAACTGGCGGGCGGTGAATCGGCCGGTGATGAACTGGGCCTGGCGATGGAACGGCGGCGATGAAACGGCAGCGATGAACCGGCGGCGCTGAAACGTCCTAGACCGTGCTTATGCTGCGGTTTAGGACAAAAGTTTTATAGAAATTTTCGACTTATTTTTGCGTCAGGAATCGGCTGGTAAATTTATGGCAGTAGGTTTACAGACACCCTGTATAGACAGCTTACAAGCTTACAATTTGTCAGAAACTCATGGAAATGAACCCGTCCCGTAGTTTGATGGATAGATTTAAAAAAAAACATTTTAGCGATTGTTACAAGAATTCGCCAATGGACATTTCACTTACAACAGTAAGTTTTTTATAAAATAAAACTTAAAACCTAAAGTCTTTTTATATAATAATAATAATAATAATAATAATAATAATAATATTTATTTCCAAAAACAAGACAATTACAAAAAACACTGCAGCAGAAGCCCTATCTTTAATAATAAATGCCAAATTATCGAAAGATCAATATTTGTTGATAAGATCAGAAGCGAACAATCAGAACGTAAACATTTATCCTTCTTGGAACCAAATTTTGAAGGCAAAAATGTTGCCCTGAACCTGAGTCTGTGCAAGTAACGGAGAATTCAGCTAAGATTAAATTAGAAAATCTAATGGATATTGCCACAAAAAGAAATTGCATTTTACAAGATGTTATAAAATCTTTACCTGCCAATATCATTCATAGCGCAAATTTTACACTGGTCTGCAAATGGGGATGTGATGGCAACTCGGGCTAAAACAATTATAAACAACGTTTTTCAGAAGAAGGACAAGATGATTCCTGTTTTTGTGATTTCTTTGGTACCACTTCAACTGCATTACTCGACATCAGATGACGATCTCATCAGTAATGAATAGTCTGGAAAAATCCATGCACTTCCACTAGATTTTGCAGAGTAATCAAATATCGGAACTTTCTCCTACTGTTGTTAGTGACAAGATTATAGTCAACCATACGCTCATTTTAACCCTAGAACTGCACACCGTGGTCTCAGAAACTCAGACAATGTTTTCTTTCTAATGCACATGCGCATTTTGCATATTATAGGTGTCACGCGACGACCCTGTATTTTGTTTGTTATCTTAAGCTGCTGCAGTGACTGTGTCGCTAGGTTCTGTAACACAGGTGAGTAACAGTATATTACTTTAGTGAGGCCTGGGTGTTACAGACCCCAGTGTGCAGTAATGCGTTGAATTTTTATCTGCTGCCACATTAGATATTTTTTGATATTTGTAGTAATATTGCAAATTATTGGGAACGTCACCACAGTTTGACAGACGAACAACGATTTTGGAGGAAGACGATGACGACGTAGAACCATTTGGAGATGAATCTGACGACGAAGATTATCTAGTGGAAGAGTCTGAAGGGGAGAGCGATGTAAGCGTGGAAGATGTTGAAGTTGAAGAGGGTATAGACCAAACTGAAAATAATGTAGGACGAAATCAAGTACGTAACACTGCTAAGCTGAAAGGTAAAAATGGACATTTGTGGTCGACTGAAGTGCCAGATCGACGTGGACGTGTTAGAGCAGACAACCTTGTTATGCACTTGCCTGGTCCAAAAGGCGAAGCTAGATTTGTAAAAACGCCTTTGGAAGCGTGGAGTTTGATTTTCAATGATGAGATTTTGAGTATAACTACCATTCACACGAATGAAGAAATTGTGAGAAAATCTGAGAACATGAATCCACAAAGCACAACAGATGTTGTCGAAATTAGAGCTTTTATTGGACTGCTTTATTTGTCTGGGGCTTTACGCAATTCTAATTGCAACTTAGAAGAATTATGGTCACTATCTCTTGGAAACGGAATATTTAGAGCTACCATGTCTTTACGGCGCTTCCATTATTTGGCTAGTTGTTTGAGGTTTGATGATAAGAATGATAGGCAGGATAGACGAGCCTTAGACAAATTTGCTCCGATCCGCGAAATATAGGATATTTGCATAAAGAACTGCCAGTCTTATTATACGCCCTACAAGTTCTGCACAATCGACGAGCAGTTAATTGGATTCCGTGGAAGATGTCCCTTTCGTATTTATATGTCTAGCAAACCAGACAAGTACGGGATTAAAATCCTAATGTTAAATGATGCTAAAACATTTTATATGCTAAATGCTATACCCTATACAGGTAAAGTGGAATGTGAAAATAATGAATCAGTACCTACTTATTACGTGAGAAAATTATCAGAACCTATACATAACACAAATAGAAATATAACCGTCGATAACTGGTTTTCTTCCGTACCTTTATCAAATCTACTAGCTGATCAATACCATCTTACAATGGTTGGCACCATAAGAAAAAATAAGAGGGAGATACCGCCCAGTTTTTTAGCCAAAAAGGAAGTAGGTAAGTCATTATTTGCTTTCGACAATAACAAGACTCTGGTATCATTCACTCCAAAAAAGAACAAAAATGTCTTACTTCTTTCGACAATGCATTAGATACACACAATTCTACGAAAGGTGGCACTGACTCGTTTGATCAGTTGTCATTCATATACAACTGCGAGAAAAACACAACGCTGGTGTTATAGTAGGCTATAGTAACAAACAGCGTGTGGTCAGCAGGCCCGGTCATCTTAAATAGAGAATTTTTCCTATTTTTTTGTATTTAGTTCTGGAACCAAAATCAGATGGCGCTATAAAAAACAAAAAATTTGATTTTATAACAAATTACATTTTATGTTCTGTCAAACATAATAAGTTGTGAATAAAAGTTTAATTAGAATTTTGTAGTTGGTGCCATTATTAACACTGAAAAACGTAGGTAAGTAATCAACTTTTATGTAATTGACATTAATAAGATGCTTATATTCTGATATTTATAAGGAACATATATTTACTATGAGTTAAGAGAAATACAATTATGCAAATTAGAATAAGTAAATACTACTTTTATCTGTTTATTAAAAGTATAAGTGCATTTACACAAAATTTAAATGTCAACTAAACACTAAACTTATGTTTGGAAAACGCAGCAAATTTTATTGAAATAACTTTATTATGTAACTGATATACATTCTTATTTTTTGAATATTATAAAATAAAATTTCTACATACAAACATATTTTTTATACCAAATTTAATATAACCCGAAAACTTTTGAAGAAAGACACATGTTATACCTGTGACTTGTTAACCGTTAAAATTTCAAATGCAAAAAGTGAAGAAGAAAAAATTAAATATGTGCAAATAAGATGTGAACATCAAAAGGCAGCTGAAGATGCACGAAATCAGCTCAAAAAGGACTTTGAAGATGCAAAAACACAAGACCACATAGAATCACATACATTTGACCTCGAGAAAACATTACCTCTTCCTAGATTGCCAACTTGTATAGTTTTTTACAAACGCCAGTTATGGCTATACAACATAGGGATACATTCAGGAAAATCGAACAAAGGGCACTGTTTTACTTGGGCGGAAGGTATAGCTAGTCGAGGATCTCAAGAGGTTGCATCATGCTTGATGAAATATGTAGACAACTACGTCGGAAAAGACATAAAAGAATTAAACCTTTGGTCAAATTCCTGTGGTGGCCAAAACAGGAATATAAAAGTTACACTTCTTATGAAGAGACTGTTACATAATCACCCATCTCTTGAAAAAATTCGCTTACGATTTTTAGTGTCCGGTCATAGCTACTTGCCCAATGATAAAGATTTTGGCGACATTGAAAAGGCTTTGAAATACCATCAAAAAATTTTGAGTCCGGAAGAATATCGGGAAGTGATGAAAATAGCAAGGAAAAAGAATCCCCTTGTCGTGCATGAAATGCAGAAAGAAAATTTTTTTTGTTCTGCACTATTAGAGGAAATGATTGTAAACAGAAAAGTAGACGTAGAAGGCATAAACGTGAGTTGGTTGGCTACTAGAGAGCTTGCGTTAGAGAGAAGTTTACCGTATAGTATTTTGTAGCAGTCGCTAAGGGGAAAGAAATTATTCAAAACAAATTGGTTTAAATATTAAATCCAATAATAAAATTAATGTAGTACATAACTCGTGTCATGGAAAAGTTGGTTGAACTTTTATATATCTACATATTCCCACATATTAAAAAGTGCAAGTTATAAATTATGCTAAGTAATATCCGTTGATAAGGTGGAAACGTAGAAATTGTAACGTAATACGAAAAGCTAACGCACCAACTAACAGCCAGCTTTGTGTGGGAAATGCATTGGTTGCAATTAGAAGTTCAAGCAACTTGTGCACACCTGCATTAGCTAGTAAAAGAGAGTATGTAATCAACAAAAGACAGAAAAATCCTAATCCCTCGGAGGGGAAAAGTTTTGCTAAGAGAGAACGCAAAAAACGACAATCAGTTCGGGTTTACATCTTGAAGACGAAAAGTCAGTTTTACTCGTACTCGCGAAATCGGTTTCTTTATTAAATTAAATTCAAAAACAAAGTAAATTTTTTAATACTTAATAAAATCTGGTTATTATTTTATAAAAGCAAAGTTAAAGTTAAAACAGTGAAACTATCAGTCTAATTCAAAATAAATTATCCGCTTCGTCAATAAAAGTACTTGTGCCAATTACCCACTCAGGGGCGCACTCACTCGAATTCCGTCGGAGGGCAATTAAGGATTCTGTCAGGTCAGAAAAGTCTAAAATAATCTTACTAACATTTATTAGATTTAACTAATTGGTATCTTGAGAAAAATTGAAGTAAAGATAAATTAAAATATCTTCTCATTGGTCAAAACCTTATTCAAACATTCAGAGTTTAGTTCTAATTCATTTTAAATTTAAATTTAAGTTGCCGAGAGCAATCAGGCTTCTCATTGTGCTGTAAAAACCTAGCCTCTCCTCAGGAGCGGTCTTCCCTTAATTATAAATAAACCATATTATATTTTACTTTATTCCTTTTGTTTTATTTTCAACTATTAACTCTCTTTTTCAGGTCCCCTTAAGGGAAAATTATTTGATCATTTTAATTTAACTATTTTGACGCTACGGGAGAAATCCCAAATAATCATAACCCTAAAAATCATAATTACATCAATTTGATTTAAACAACTCTTTAAAAGATAAAGTGCATATTTCAGGATCCTGTGTAGTTGACTAGATATAAGCTTAATATTCCAGGAGCAGTCCAGACCCTCGGTCAAGTAGGGGAGACCGGGCTAATTTTTTAAATGTCTATTTTTTAAAAATTTACCGTCCGTACTTTGTTAAATTATGGTATGTCAGAAGATCGTAAATTTACTCGCGTATTATATTTTAATTGTTAAATCGCTTTATTTGAGCCGAGATAAAAGTTTTTAGCATTTTTAGACTGGCGTGCAGAGTAAGTCAAGTAGCCCCGGGATCGGGGTTAGTTGACATACCTGCTGGGGTTAGTTGACTTGACAGTTACTTTAGATCTTTGACGGATAAAAATATTAAAACGGTTGAAAAAAATTAAACATTTAATTTCTCATATGTAAAAGTACGTTACAAATCATCATCCGAGTCACAGTTGATACACACATAAAACATTAGATTAGTGCTTTTGGTGCATTTCTCGTGGGCCCACCTTTTGCAACGTGTGCATCGCACCCAGTCATCACCACGAGCGCTATTACGATAAGGTTCTTCGCATATCAAGCAGTCTGCTTCATCGTCTGATTCTGACGATGAGATGTCTTCATTAAGTTGAGACGTAGATGGCTCTTCTTCTCGGAAAAGAAATTTCCGGCCAGTTTTAGCTTTCTTGTTCTTGTTTTTTTCTGGTGGATTCTTTTTATCAACCATTTTTCGTTTACGTGGTTGTATCTTTTCTTTGGCCTTCTCTTTCTCTTGCCTCAGTGCTTCTTTTATCGGTGTGTCTGTTAAAATTGCAGTCTGCCTCTTTTTTCTTCCCCGTCTAGTGTTTTGTCGCGGACCTGCTTTTGGAAACGGCCTCACTTGCTCAGGAGAAAGCAGCACAGAAGTAGATGGGCTATTATCGTTAATTGCAGGTGGATTTTCGTCGATTGCAGGAATGTTTTCGTTGATTTCAGGAGGATTTTCGTTGATTGCAGGTAGATTTTCGTCGATTGCAGGTGAATTTTCATTGTTGTCTATTAAGTTTCCATTGTCATTTGCAGGTGCAGGCCTATCTGTCACGTATGAAGCAGAAAACTCACTATCAGGAAAAATGTTGTCATTCAAGGGACAGATCCCAGTTTTTTTGAAGCCAGCCATTATATTATGTGGTGTAACAGCTAGAGGCAGGGTCATTTTTACAATGCCAGGGATGTCATATATTGAAAATGTTTTGCCTGGATTTTCACCATGCAGTTATCAGTAGCTGAATTACAATATTTCTTTAGTGGTCCATAAACACTCCTGTCCAACGGCTGCAATTTATGTGAGCAATGCGGCGGGAAAGACAAAACGGTCACGCCATTTTCTTTACAAATATCCAAGGCTTTTATTGATAGGTGAGAATCGTGGTTATCAAGAAGCAAAAGCACGGGTCTTTCTTTAGAACATCTAACATGATGGACGAAATGTTGAATAAATTTGATGAAATGGTTCTCCTTCATCCATCCAGATGGATTAGCATCACCCAGGCTTCCGACAGGTGCGTCTCTGACAAAATGGTCTCGATAGTTTACCCGCGGAAAAATGAAATATGGGGGAACTGTATTGCCGCCTGCAGAAACTGCAACAGTCAGAGTCACAAGAGTTCCCCTTTCGGCGGACGTAAGTTTTCCTATCTGCTTAAAACCACGTCTTCCCACTACCCTGTCCGGCTTTTGGACCGTTGTTATGCCTGTCTCGTCGACATTCCAAATATCTGAAGCTTCTAAATGCAACCGGTTATATACGGTCTTCAAATTGGAAAAAAACATATCTACATTAGTTTTATTAAAAGAAGTGGCTCTTGACAGGCTTGTGGCTTGTGGGGTTCTCAAGGATAGAGTGTGATTTCTTTTAATAAAAGCCGTATACCAATCTGGACCTGCCATTTTATTATTAGTCCAGCTAGCCGGAACCTGAAGGTTATTAGCTGTGGCATATTGAAATGCAAATTTTCTGAGTTCCTTCGGGGTTAACCCGTAGTAAATATCAGAGGCTCGTTTTAGGTAATCTGCTAAAACAATCTCTTGTTCTTCAGAAAAAATTCTTCGCCCATTAAAGTAACCAACACGTTCTAGATTAATTTCACCGCCATTTTCATTCTGTGATTTTGCTTTTACGACATAGCGTTGAAGCGTTTTTTGTGGAATTAAAAAGTCTTTTGCGACACTATTAACAGATCGGCCTTCATTTAAAACTGTTCGAACTGCTTTTTGAATAGTATCAGCTGGTGTTTTGCCTTTTTCAGTTTTTCGCTTATAGGTTCTCATGTTTATGCCTGTAACAAATATAGACGATTAACGCTTAAATAATTTGAAATGAATTTTAAATCACTATTACTATGTAACCTGAAAGCTGTTAAGTGAGAAATGCAAAAATAATAATCCATTATTAATTCATTATTTAACACGAATGACAACGCATTCAACAAATTTTGGATTTTATCAAGACAACGAAGACATCTTATACAAATCAGATGGAATCATAGACGCGTTAGTTATACCAAAAACCTTTGTGAAAAAAGTACTGCATGATTTTCACGATCTACCATTCGTAGGACACCAAGGTCAAGGCAAAACGCTAACACTAATAAAATCTCGTTGTTTTTGGCCAAATATGAAAAACGACATAATTAACTACATTTCACAATGTCACTCATGTAATCAGAGGAAAACCTCACCCCATTTCAAGAAAGCACCTCTTCAAAATTTTCCAGAAATTTCCACACCGTTTGAACGCTGCTCAATGGACATAACAGGTCCATTCGTAACATCATATAAAGGAAACAAATATTTATTAACGTTCATCGATCATTTTTCGAAATACATCGAACTTATACCAATACCAGATCAAAAAGCTGAAACCGTAGCACAAGCATTTTTCACCAATGTTATAGCTCGTCATGGTACACCACAAAAACTCATTACAGATCAAGGCACCAACTTTGTTTCGAAACTTTTCAAAGAACTTTGTAGAAAACTTAACATTGAAAAACTACTAACATCAGCATACCACGCAATGGCGAATGGAGCGATAGAACGCGTCCATAGGGTTTTAAAAGATTTTTTAAGTCACTACGTAAATAGGACACAGTTGAATTGGGACGATTGGACAGATTTTATGCGAATGGCGCATAACATGTCTGTTCATAGTTCCACAGGTTACAGTCCGTACTTTCTACTTCACGGCAGGGATCCAACATTTCCATTGGATGAAATAATAAAACCAATGTCGATAAAATACGATACAGACGAAAACTACGTATCTGAAATGATGAAAAGATTAAATATAGCATTTACAAATGCTGCCGAAAATATGAAAATATCCGCAGAAAGAAGGGCAGTATATTACAACAAGAATACCGAAAATAAAAATTTTAAGTTAGGAGACTTAGTTTATTTATTCGATCCCAGCACAAAAATAGGTATTTCAAAAAAATTAACAAAACCTTGGTTAGGGCCGTACCGAATCATAGAAATTAAAGGACCAGTAACTTACAAAATTAAAGAATTAAACAAAAATAAAGAGCAAGTAGTTCACGCCAACCGATTAAAATTATTAAAATCAGATAACGAGCAAGTAAGCGCAGAAGAAAACCAAGAAGACAGCCAATCAGAAAATGAAGATGAAGCAAACAACCCACTAAACAGTTGGGATGCTATCACGGAAGTCGAAGACGGTGTAAAGCCAGAAAACGTTACGTTAACAATTTTACAGGGTTTAGACTGTCAAAGGGCAGCTCAACAGAAACAACAACAAATGAAACGTCGAAACTGGAGACTAGATATTAATAAAGAAACAAAGAAGATGGTAAAAGAAAATGTAAAAAATTTAGGTAATGTAGGAAATTTAGGTTCAGTAACGCAAGACGGAGTAAGAACTTCGGCACGTAGACGATTACGTTCAAACACGTAAAAACAAAAACATATAAATCATATACCTCATGGTTCATCTTGGAAACATGAGCGAGCAAAATAACATTTCGGCATAAAAATAAATAAAAATCGCACGAACGACACTAGGTCAAATCAAAAGACGTAGGGTTCTTCGTGAACATTGGCGAAACTCATGGTTCACTTTAGAAACATGACCGCACAAAACAAAAACATTTTTTTACATAATTATTTAAAATAATTATAGATATAAGAATAGGAAAGTAAGTAATTATAAGAATTTTTTTTTATTGTTAAAAGTTATGCTAAGGTAGTGAAAGTATTTTTAAATTATAGGAAAATGGGACCCAAATTGCTCGTACCGTTAGTGGTTTTAATAATATGTGCATTAATAAAACAAGTGTCAGTGCTTATCGCGTATGACTGTGAAAATGCGAACAATAACATGACAGTGATTTCAATACAAGATGTCGCACCGTGCCCGGATGAACGGAAAGAATACAGCGAGAGACCAACAAAAGTGAGGGTAATACAACGAAATGAATTCAAACAACAAAAGGTTATAGCCTGTTTAATCGAGGTTACAAGAATAATACAACATTGTGGAATGCACTCACACACGTCTGCCGTCTCGGGAGGTGTGTCAACGTTCATTAAATTCATTGGAAGATCGGAATGTCAGAATGTACATCGATATAGGTCAATAAAAATTTTTAATCAATTAGTAGGAGGAATCACCTTGAATGGAACAACAACGGCATCATTAACAATTTTGGGAAGTTTAAAGGATGACAGCAGTTGTGAAGGTACTACCTACGATGAAAATGGCCATTCCTGGTCAAAAGTAATTGTAGTAGCAGCCATAAAAATTCACGTTAAAGATTATTTAGCAACCGTAAAATTAAACGACAACGAAATCAGTTTGATAAATGGAATAACCTGCAACTACGTAGAAGGATACTGTATGGATTCGACATACGGAGAAACTGTCTGGGACTACTCGCCGGAAACATCATGTGATGGAGGCTTAACATCTCTGTTTGAAGGACCAGCAGTAATAGTCACCAACAAAAATCAACCAACGGATCAAACACTAGTGGTAGAACAGGGAGACAAAATATTCGCCCTGTCACTCGTAAAAACAATCACGTTATGTGGATTCGAAATTTGGCAATCCGAACACCCAAAAATAGTAGTAACAATAAACACAAATGGAACGTCCATACAACCAAAAATGGACTTGATTCCCAAAAACACAGATCTGTTCAGCTACATTAACAGCAAGTTATTATACATTGAACAAGCATACAAAAGAACCACAAGTCAAGTATACACCAGTACAGTGCACAGAAGATGTCTACTTCATAGAGAAATCATAAAAAACCGATTGTTAATCGCCCCACTCTCTCCAAATGCTTTAAGTTGAATCATTAAAAACAAATTGGGTCACGTGGGAAGAGTATTGGGAGAAGTCCTGTACATAATGCAATGTACACCAAAATTAGTCGAAATTAGACGCACAGAAAATTGTTATCAAGAATTACCTATAATGGTAAATAACCAATCACGATTCATGTCGCCAATCACACATCTGACCCAAAAACACGCTGAGCAAGTGGAATGCAACACGTTAACACCATCACTTTATTATATCGATGGAAAATGGGTAGGACTAACACCTCTACCCTTAGAAAAAAATCCACCACAGCTTTTGGGAGTAGAAGCAGAAGATAACTTACAATTCAAACCAATCCAACCATTAGGAGTTAGTGGCCTGTACACTCAAGAAGAAATAGCAAAAGTGCAAAGAACTTTAAATTTTGGAATAGAACGAGCAGCAGTCGAAACAATGCTAACATTCAAATTAAATGGGATAAACAACACAGACTATCAAGGTTATTCAACCCTCCATCTCTTCGATGGAGCAGAAATTAAGAAACTAGCAAGGAACACCCTACAGTATATTTGGGGATGGTTCACAGACATCGGAATGTTTATGAGCGGATTAATAGGATTTTATGTAATTCTAAAAACACTAAAATATTTACTTGGAGTCATATTAAATGGCCTAGCAATTTACAAGACAGTAGGTTGTGGCATAGCTCTGCTAGCCAGTATTTGGAACACATTGGCACTGTGGATAGTACATAAACACCACACGCAACAAAGCAAATCCGCAGATTTAGAAGCACAATTAAATATCCCAACGCAACTATTACCAGGATCATCGATGGAAATAATAACAACCCCGACGTCATCCCAACCTCTACCACCATCAGCACCGTCAACCACAACTTTAACTACAGCATACCCCAACATAGACCATTGGACCGCAGCAATGATAACGCAACACAACGAACAAGCGCAACAGAACAGTGTAGTGGAAAAGTGAAATAAAACGACAGTGAATCCATGGCCTTTTTCTTTGTGAAAAATTAAAATAAGTTTAGTGCACGGTACGAAGCAAAAATCAAAACCAATGACTTTTACGGAACAGAAAAGACTTAGAAATTATAAACATAAGGGGAAAGTAGATTAGAAAGCAACCTTTGGGAAAATAGATATAAAAGATAAAACTAAGTAAGTAATAATAGGTAAACTAGAATCGAAGTCACCGTAGTAATTTACCATCACAGAAAAAACATTTGCAAATAGCAAATAAATTCCCTCTGTGGGCTGGGGGTAGAATAGGTCCACAGTACTTCCTGCTTGGAGTAAGAGGCTCCTAAAAGGGAAAAAACCGTTTCGGTTCCAAATTTCCGAAATCCAATTCGGCACCAAAAAAATTAATTGTTTTCCTCAATCCCAACTTGTTCAATAATACTTTCATCTACTTGTCTCGAAAGAAAATATAAGGGATCTTCTTCAAAAGCTTTGTCGTAAGCTGGTAACTTGTCTCTTGTGAATCCATTTCTCAGTGGTAGGTGACGTAAATTATTGGGTATCGACCACATGAGAGATTCTCATACACTTATCTTTTTAAAGATATAGCCCATAATCATTATAATAATTTTTTTTAATATATATATCATACAGTTTAAATCTTACAATTATAATAATAATTTGCCTGTGTATGAATCAGAATCCCATACAGGGACAACAAATTTGGTTTCGCATGGTAAGATCGACATCCTGTCACTGCCGGGACCAAGATGGGGTTTCACATTGTAAAACCTACATCCCATCACAGGGATCGAGATTGGGTTTTACTTTGTGCAATCTACATCCCACCCCCCGGGACCAGGACTAGATTTTACGTTGCGAGACCTACCCCCATGTAGGGGTTACCCAACCTAAAGTTACAAATAAGTAAGCAATTACGAATTGCATGATGGTGAAGTACACTATGACTTAGCATATAGATAAAAAAAAAAAAAAAATTTTTATCAACGTAGAATATTAGTATACATAGAATGTAAACAATAGCATGTAAACAGTAGGGAGTAACTTTAAGTTTGTACTTAAAAGGAAGACAACTCCAAAAGAACTTGCCTTCTTTTTTTTAAGGGGGGAGTGATGTAGCAGTCGCTAAGGGGAAAGAAATTATTCAAAACAAATTGGTTTAAATATTAAATCCAATAATAAAATTAATGTAGTACATAACTCGTGTCATGGAAAAGTTGGTTGAACTTTTATATATCTACATATTCCCACATATTAAAAAGTGCAAGTTATAAATTATGCTAAGTAATATCCGTTGATAAGGTGGAAACGTAGAAATTGTAACGTAATACGAAAAGCTAACGCACCAACTAACAGCCAGCTTTGTGTGGGAAATGCATTGGTTGCAATTAGAAGTTCAAGCAACTTGTGCACACCTGCATTAGCTAGTAAAAGACAGTATGTAATCAACAAAAGACAGAAAAATCCTAATCCCTCGGAGGGGAAAAGTTTTGCTAAGAGAGAACGCGAAAAACGACAATCAGTTCGGGTTTACATCTTGAAGACGAAAAGTCAGTTTTACTCGTACTCGCGAAATCGGTTTCTTTATTAAATTAAATTCAAAAACAAAGTAAATTTTTTAATACTTAATAAAATCTGGTTATTATTTTATAAAAGCAAAGTTAAAGTTAAAACAGTGAAACTATCAGTCTAATTCAAAATAAATTATCCGCTTCGTCAATAAAAGTACTTGTGCCAATTACCCACTCAGGGGCGCACTCACTCGAATTCCGTCGGAGGGCAATTAAGGATTCTGTCAGGTCAGAAAAGTCTAAAATAATCTTACTAACATTTATTAGATTTAACTAATTGGTATCTTGAGAAAAATTGAAGTAAAGATAAATTAAAATATCTTCTCATTGGTCAAAACCTTATTCAAACATTCAGAGTTTAGTTCTAATTCATTTTAAATTTAAATTTAAGTTGCCGAGAGCAATCAGGCTTCTCATTGTGCTGTAAAAACCTAGCCTCTCCTCAGGAGCGGTCTTCCCTTAATTATAAATAAACCATATTATATTTTACTTTATTCCTTTTGTTTTATTTTCAACTATTAACTCTCTTTTTCAGGTCCCCTTAAGGGAAAATTATTTGATCATTTTAATTTAACTATTTTGACGCTACGGGAGAAATCCCAAATAATCATAACCCTAAAAATCATAATTACATCAATTTGATTTAAACAACTCTTTAAAAGATAAAGTGCATATTTCAGGATCCTGTGTAGTTGACTAGATATAAGCTTAATATTCCAGGAGCAGTCCAGACCCTCGGTCAAGTACTCAAAAAGTGAATTTAGTATTTGCAGATTTTCAGTAAGCTCCAGCATTATTACAATCCTTCCAGGGTTATTACAATTTCTTTCAAGAAATCGTTTTCCCCTGAAGATAGGGTGGAGCGAGATTTTTTTTCTCTCAAATTGATTTTCCTGTATTGTTGAAAAGTGTGTAAGTAAACAAAAAGTATTTTTGTATTTTTTATATTTTTTTCCCATTATCCCCTCCACCGCCACAGAGCCCCAGTTACTTTTTTCAATTTTATAGCTTTGTGGCGGTGGAAAACGTTTTCCGATTCTCTTTTTCCATAATTAAAACATTTTTGTTTATCATGTACGCAGCTTATGAACAGTCAGGCGGGTTGAATTTCTAAAAATTGAATTTTCTTGCCCCTCCACTAATCTCCTACTATGGGATCCGCCGAGTGCCGGATGATTTGTGTCAACTTGTTCAGTACGGAGTTCATAACCAACCACGTCAGGTGCATGCGATATGATGTCCAAACGCCAAAAACTATCCGAGTGCCCCATTTTTGGGATGCGGGAAGCGAAGATGGCTACAGCTGAGTCAAGTACGAGAAAAATTGCTGAAAATCAAGGACCGAGTACTTCTTCCACTGCCACAAAACAGCGTTCAATTCAAGATACTGAATCTGACAGCTATGATGCAGCTTTTCCAATGCAAGATCCTCCTGTTTCTTTGCCGGCTTCTATTGCAAGTACTTCTTGCACAAAAAATCGAAATACAAGTAAACTCCCAATGTTGGCGGAGACTCTAGACCGATACAGTGTTTCAAACAGAGCCGGGGCAGCCATAGCTTCGGCTGTATTGCAAGACTTTGGCATCATTAAAAACGAAAACGATAAAAATATAATTGATCGACACAAAGTAAGAAGAGCCAGGGACAAAAAGCGTTGTGAATTACAATCGGAGTCCAATCAACTCACTATTCGTGGTCTTTACTTTGACGGACGTAAAGATAAAACTCTAACTATGAGTGAAAATCGAAGAAGAACCGTAATAGAGGAACATATATCACTAATTGAAGAACCTGGTTCTAAATATATCGCCCACACCACACCTGCTTCTGGAAGCCTCGTCGATTTTGGAATCCTTGCTAGAGTTTCTGCACACAGCAGATGTTTCTCTGAACAACTTGGAAGCACTGGGTTGCGATGGAACCAATACTAATACTGGAAATAAAAAAGGGATCATCACTTCATTCGAAAAAGAAATCGAAAGACGATTACAATGGTTAGTTTGCCAACTACACGCAAACGAACTCCCTTTGCGGCATTTGATGCAACATCTAGATGGAATTACTTCCGGTCCTCGAGGCTTTTCAGGACCTATCGGGATACAGTTGCAAAGCTGTGAGAATCTTCCAGTCATCAACTTCTCGAGGATTGAGTCTGCACTTCCTGTAATTGACAGCAACATTTTGAGCACAGACCAGAAATATTTATACCATATTTGTACTCTTGTGGCAAGCGGAACTTATTCTGAAGGACTGTCCAAACGAGATCCTGGAAAGATGGTTCATTCCCGGTGGCTCACTACCGCCAACCGGATTCTCCGCTTATATGTTGCTACTGAAATCCCCTCACAGAACTTGATGACATTGGCAAGATTCGTTGCGACAGTTTATGCACCAATGTGGTTTACGATGAAAGTACAGAGTTCATGCACCAAAGGAGCAAAACATCTCTTCCAAACTATTCAACTAGCCAATTATCTACCAGGCGAGCTGAAACATGTTGTTTTCCAGACGATTCAAAGGAATGGATACTTTGGACATCCAGAGAATATCCTTCTCTGCATGCTTTGGGATGATCGCAAGCACATCAGACACCTTGCTTATCAGAGGATCATGAAAGCCAGAAACGCATCGGACGACTCAACGGTTAGAATATTCAAAATTCCAAGCTTCAATTATGGGGCCAACGAATATTACGAACTGGTCGACTGCCAAGAGATTCTGTGGAGTGAACCACCAATGACAAGTCGTTTTTCTCTGGAACAGTTGAAAAAACATATCAAAGACCCAGAATCCTCTGATCTCTCATATATCAAGCAACTACCTTGCCACACGCAGGCTGTTGAGAGAGCTGTGAAAATTGTGACTGAGGCATCCCTTGCTGTCTGTGGTAGAGAAAGAAGAGACGGAATCATCAGAAACAAGTTGGAATCCCGATCGAAGATGCCTAAATTCGAAGCAAAACAGGACTTCAAGTTGCATTAAATTATTTCACGTTCATGTTTTTTTTGTTGTTTGATTTAAGAATTATCATTCATTTATATTCAGACTGTCAGTTTTCTTTGATGTGAGCATTAGTATTATCTCAAAACTGAAAATAATAAATATTTAAAAAATTGAGAATTTTGATTGCCTTGTGGCGGTGGTAGATAAAATGAAATTTAAAAAAAAGAAATTGTAGAAAGTTTCTTCTCATTATCCACATCTTTCGGTAATCCAGGCGTTTTGAAAAAAAAAAAAAGAAATTGTGCATAATATCGCTCCACCCTACTGAAGAAGTAGGCGTTGAAGTTAACACAAAGGGCAAAAAGAAAGGAAAAACCACTAAACTTTGCTGAACTATTACCATTATTGCGGCCAAATGGTAAAAAAATTTCAAACGCAAAACTACAAAACATAAAAGAATTAATGGGATTAGTAGAAGATCTTAATCAAGATTACTACAAAACATTAATAGGAGATGAAAATATCGTCGATGATATTGATGGGTACGATGTTGTTGAACTGGATTTCGAAATCGAACCAGAGGATGATTAGCTTCTTTTCTGTATTTTTTACATTACCTATTCATTTAATTTTTTTATCTAACTTGTTAAAACAAAAAAGTGTTAATTTTGTTAACAAAGAAAGAACCAAACGCCAAATTATGTTTTCCTTTTTAAAACTCAAGGTGGGTTAGATTCGTCAGCTGGTTCTTTATTAGTTATTTTCTATAAGTACTTAAAAAGATATGTAAGTAGGAACCAGGCATTTGGTTCTTTCTAAATTAACAAAATATTAGAATTAGTTTACTTTTTATGTAGAACCAAGCGCCATTTACTAAAATAAAAACATATTTTGCATACATAATAGATTTTTCTTTTAAAAATAATAGAATAGAGGACCTTTGAATTTATAAAAAAAAATTTTAGCACTTTAATACCCAAATCCTGCTTGTTTTGTCTAAAACCAACATTGCCTTGTTATCTCAAAATCACTATTTGGTGTTTGGTTCCTTGTCCTAGTCCAGGCAATCAAGACATAAAAGGGGGCTTTCGCTACAAAAGGTCAAGGAAAGTTCTAATTTGGTAGATTTGTACAGTTTGGTGTCCTCATTAATATTCCGAGTTTGCGACCTTGAGCGACCGCCGCTCGCGCCGCCAATTTGGAAAAATGTTACCGAAAACCAGTTTTTCAAGAATATCTTCTTTCCAGCGCCACCTAGGTTAAAAATAGCTATTACAAAAATTATAGAGCATGAAATTTCCTGCAACTTTTGTAGGAAACATTTTTCAATCAGATGAATAGTTCACGAGTTACAGCGGAGTCAAGCTCAGCAAATTTCTACAATTCGCAAAATCGCTACATTTTTTCTCGAAATTTCAGTAAATATCGATTACTTGTTTTTTACTCATTTCCGTGCAACAAATTGACGGTATTTGAGAATTCTAATTTCACATAAAACAGGCTACAGAAAATGCTGACACATTGATCGTTAACACGGCGATCAGTATGTCCGCATCGTTTGATTCTTAGGAGAAGATATAGATCTTCTCGTTCTGCTAACAGCACTGGCGAGAAGCTTTTTTATCGCTCTTTACGGCGTTTCCAAAAAGACACCATTACTTTGGGCTCCCTACGTTATCAAAATTTCGCAAGATCCGTGACGAAGAGTAAATTCAATCTTGCTGCATTACCCCCTACAAGAGGAGCTGCACGGCAACATTCCCTTCGGACCTACCACCAAGTTCAGGCTTGGTATGATATACACGAGAGTCCAGAGCAATGGGGTTGGGAAAGAAGCAAGATTGGCTTTACTCCAGTGAAAACAACAAAAGATCCGGCACCCGAAGCACTCCTGAAATTCATTTCGTGCAAGTGCAAGAAGGGGTGCGGTCGAGCCTGTGGGTGTAGGAAAACAGGCTTGAAGTGTTCTGTTATCTGCACATGCTGCCATGGAGACGCGTGTGAAAACAGCGCAGGGATTTTTGCGGGCTCTGGAGAAGAAGAAGAAGAAGACGACGACGACGAGAATGAAGACCTGACCGTTGCGAAATTATTGGCACACGAGGTCGAAGAAGACAACGAAGATGAAAACTTGAAAGAGGAGGAAAGAAATTTGCAAGAAGATATTGATGTCAGTGAGCCTGGACCATCTAGGGCATCGAAACGGAAGAAAAGACATCAGTAAATAACGAATCTTGGATTAGGCCTACTGGGGATACCACATGAAAAAAAACGCGCCTCTCACTCTACCTCATGGTGGTACTTAAATGAGTAAAAAACGGTGGTACATATTAAGTAATCGATATTTACTGAAATTTCGAGAAAAAATGTAGCGATTTTGCGAATTGTAGAAATTTGCTGAGCTTGACTCCGCTGTAACTCGTGAACTATTCATCTGATTGAAAAATGTTTCCTACAAAAGTTGCAGGAAATTTTATGCTCTATAATTCTTGTAATAACTATTTTTAACCTAGGTGGCGCGGGAAAGAAGATATTCTCGAAAAACTGGTTTTCGGTACCATTTTTCCAAAATGACGGCGCGAGCGGCGGTCGCTCAAGGTCGCAAACTCGGAATATTAATTAGGACACCAAACTGTACAAATCTACCAAATTAGAACTCTCCTTGACCTTTTATAAGTCAGAACCTACCCATTGCCTGGCCTACGTTAATCCTATCCATATTAGTAAATTTAAAAAAAAATGCAGTTGCCTTGGACTTGGTTCAGAAAGATGCATGTACCATATCAGAGGCTACTGAAGTTTGGATAAATCTTTTAAAGGAAATTGAAGAAAATGCATTTGCAGATTTTGATGTTAATCAGTGTCAAAAGCGCATGGAAATGGCGATGGCTCCTTGCCACTATTTAGCCAATTTACTTGACCACCGTTTTAGAGGCGAGAAATTAAATCAAAATCAATTGGAAATGGCCATGGAGTGTGTATATATCTATCATCCTGAAGCATTGCCAACTATTATTCATTACCAGGCGAAGACTTCACTATTCAAGGAGTATTTATTTAGCGTTCAGACTATCGCAAATGTAAAGCCTGTTTCATGGTGGATGGCAATTAAGAGTAATCTTAATGAAGTAACTTTCAATTTGGTGATACAGTTACACACTACAGTTGCTTCGTCAGCTGGAATCGAACGATTATTTTCTTCTTTTGGGATAGTTCACACGAAACTAAGAAATCGACTGGGGACCGAAAAAGCGTCGAAACTAGTTAGCATTTTTAAAACTTAATAAACACATCCGTTCACTCGAGGATGCAGAATAACAGTGTTATTATATTTTTATATAAGTTTTCTTTTGGTTTTGGTTTGTAGTGCTTTTTTCTTGTATGTATAACTCTACTATGTGCTATTACGTTAAAATATATGTATATTTTATCTACAGTATCGATTTATTTTTATCTTTCATTAAATTTAGGACTTACAATTCAGAAAAAAATGTTTAAAACATGGTAGTTTAAAACATGTTTTAAACACTTGTTTAAAACATAATTGTTTAAAATATAAGGCTTTGTTTTAAATACGTTTTAAACATTTATTTAAAACAATTTGTTTTAAACATGCCAACCCTGATATAAACTAGTTAAGGAAGTCTGGCAAGAAGAACGGATTCCCACCACATGGAATAAGGCACTAATACTCCCAATCTACAAGAAAAGGGCGAACACAATATGTAACAACTATAGAGGTATTGCCCTATTAGACACAGTCTACAAAATAACAGCGACTTTAATAAAGCAAAGGATCGAACCGTACGCAGAAAATAGTATCGGAGAATACCAAGGGGGATTCAGGAAGGGTAGGGGCACAACGGACCAAATCTTCTTAATAAAACATAATGCTAAACTGCTATGAATATAAAATTCTGTTATTTATAGACTTCCAAAGAGCGTATGATTCTGTCAATAGGAAAAAAAGTACAGATCTATGAGAGACCTAAATATGTATCCCTGACAAACTAATAAGACTGGTAAAAATGACAATAAAAACATCTATCAATCAAGTAAAAATTAAGGATAGTCTCAGAACAATTCACTGTGCAGACAGGGCTAAGACAATGCGATCCACTCCCTTCCCTGCTATTCAACCTAGTTCTGGAACGGATCATACGCGAAGCTGGACTGAGAAGAGAAGGAACAATAAACACTAATACATATCAATGCATCGCCTACGCTGACGATGTAGTAGTAGTAGCAAGAAATCAGAAATCCCTAAAGAGAATTACGACAAGATTGATGGAAGTAGCTGGAGAGTATGGACTAAAGATAAACCAAGATAAAACTAAACTTATGAAAATAGATACAGGGCAGGAGGCCAAACAACCGGAACTAATAATACAAACAAGAGGGGGAGAGAAAGTAAAATTTGGTAGTGTGAAAGAATTTGTGTATTTAGGAACCATATTAAACAACAAGTGCGAAGAAACAAAAGAGACAGATAGAAGAATTGCTAAGAGTAATAAATGTGGGTTATTTCGCGTAAGTCAAAGTTCCGAATATATAACACGGTAATAAAACCAACACTACTATACGGATGTGAAATGTGGGTGCTAAACAAAAAGGACCAACAAAAAATAGAGATATGGGAAAGAAAAGTACTGAGAAGAATCCTAGGCGGAAAAGACAGAAGAAGCTTGGGAAAGAAGATCAAACGCAGAGATATACGAAAGATACAAAAACGCACCAATAACAGAATACGCAGACTACAATGGCTAGGACATCTGGGAAGAATGGAGGAATCAAGAACTGTGAAAAATATCGCATGGGAAATGTTCGAAGGGGTGGGAAAAAGAGAAAGACCGCGGAAGAAATGGTGGCAAGCACTGCAAGAGGACCTACAGGACAAAGAAATAACTGAATGCAGAAAGAAAATTAAGAACCGGAAAGAATGGACAAAACTGATAACGCAATAGGCCTGAGAATGCGTAACTAATAATACTAATGGACTTCTTTATAACCAGTTCTGTACATCAACAGAAACTGGTAGCAATTGGATGTGCCGGAACTGCTACCAAAACAGGTTATAAGGGTGGTGCAATAAGACTTCTCGAGTTAGAACACAATAAGCAACTTCAGTGGTTTGTTTGCCAATTGCACGAACTGCCTCTAAGACATCTGTTCCACCGTTTAAATAAAACAAGTGGTCCGCAAGCATTCACAAGACCTCTTGGAAAAGCTCTTGTTAACTGCGAAATCCAGCCACTCGTCGCGTTTCAGAAAATTAGTTGTAATTTGCCGGGTATTGTAAAATCAGATCTTAGTACCCATCAACATCTTTTGGAAATGTGCCGAGCAATTGACTCAGAGGTCTGCTTTCCTAATTTGTCGAAACGGAACCCTAGAAAAATGTTGCACTCAAGGTGGATCGAAAGATGTCAAAATTGTTACAGAAGTATCTGGTGCTGTATGTTGCCCATCAAGGAAAGATCGATTTATTTAATCAAGAAGAGAATCACAACACCAAAAAAGAGTCTCGTCTGAATTAATGTTTTGAGCTTTTTCTTCCTTTTTATTAATTTTAGTATGCTTTATTGTGTTCTTTGTGGTTTTAAATATTATGAGTTTTGTTTGTTCATTGCTAAATAATAAAGCTTTGCTCAACCATCAATCAATTATTTTATTTACAATTAACAATAACCAACTTTCCTACAAAAAATTTTTATTCAACTATTTCAAGGGGCTTGTGGCAGTAAGAAGACACTAACATAAATTTCTAAAATTTTACCAAAAGTTTGCTATCATCATGGAGCATCAATCCCACATATTTTCGATACACCCTAATGCACACGTCGATATCAAAGCAAAAATGATCAAAAGCTGTGGAAGTGTAAAAAGGCTATATGAATGCCGATTGGGGAATCAATGAAAACAATAGAAAGAGTAAGATGAACGCTGTACTATTTCTTGGAATACTAAAAGACCAAGCAGTGTACCACCTCATCCACTAAAGCCGAATACATGGCTTTTTGAAATTGTGAAAGAGGCTATTTGGCTAAAATCACTATTTCACAATTTTAAACCCTATACTTAAAAAAAATCGTAACATATGCGTAACTTTTAGGTTTTTACCAGGTGCCAGAAAAACTAAAAAGGTTTAGAGACTGCTGCCATAGGGGAACTACAGATAGATGCAGACGATAATGTTGCAAACTTAATGAATGGTTATTTAAGTGAAGAACACTCTGGCAGTCTCTTATTTAATTGCTTGCGCAGTAATTGATAAGACCTATCAAACAACAATAGTTAGATTTGTAAATAAGGCGAAAATTCACTTTCTTCTGGATGCTGTTAAGCTAAAAAAAAAAACGTTTTGATGCTATCTATTGCCGCACTGTATACTGTAAAAGCTGGTAAACAATTATTGAAGGTATTGTACAAAAATGGTATCACGTCATGGAATAAATCGAGTAGACGAAGCAATTCGAAATCAATTTCTATTAGAGAAAAATTTGTGGCTGAGAACCCAGTAAAACAATGGTAGCAGTATACTACTACACTATACAGACCAAGTGCTTTGCAATAAGCGAATGACAGAACAGAAGCAGAAACGACCAACAACTAGTTGGATAGATAAGACAATAGCAAACTGGAGGACCAAACTGGAAGAACAACACAAACAATGGACATGAGACAGGCCTGTGACCGCAACTGGCCACTGCGATAGCTTAGGGCAATTCTTAAAAATTTGTGTTTGGAGAACATTCACCTTGAATTTAAAAGAAGTCTGAAGAATTAAAGACTGCAATTGCAATCTTTTGTTGAGAAGGGAGATTATGGTAATCGTTAATTATTTATTAATGAAATAATTAAAATAAATTACTTATTGGTAGAGTCCCTGTCCATATTATTACTCACTCAAAATATTTTAGTTTTTTTCGTATTACATTGAAATAGCGCCTGTTATTGTAGGCAAACCTTAAAACTATAGTAGAGTTAGGGTTGCCTAATAACATTTTTAGAATTTAGTAACCATACATGGTCGATAATAAAGAATTCTAATAAATTATTAATTTTTTATGTTAATGTCAGATTCATAGTGTTTTAAAGGTACGATTTATTGAGTTTTAGTGAGTTTTAGCACTGATATAGTGAAGGTAAGTAAATAAATGACAAGAAGTAAAGTTTTATTAAACGATACTTTACATTTTTTAAAGTGAATACTTGTGATATAAATTAAAAATTTTACCATTGAAATTTGGGTGCTGGTTTTTTAAATGGGGAAACGTCAAGACCTGAGTATTGAAAAAAGGGCTGCTATAACAGCGTTATTAAACAATACTGAGCTTAGTCAAAGACAAATATCAGCAAGGTGTGGAGTATCACAATCCTCAGTACGCCGCATCAGCCAAAAAATTAAGTCGAACGAGCCCACCGATGCTTCTCGGAAAGGTCGGTGTGGGAGAAAACCCCTTGTAACTCACAGAGGAAAAAGGCTTCTCCGCAATATCGCCCAGGAATTTCGAAGGGGTAGCCAGGGAGTTATAGAACATAGATTTGAAGAATCAGGGTGCAACGTTTCTGTGCGCACAGATAGGCGAAACTTGTACGCTCTTGCCTTCAAATGTCGAAGACCCGTAAAGAAGCCAAGATTGACCCCGACCATGGTACAGAAGAGGCTGGCTTGGGCCAATAACCACAAACACTTGACTGTTGATGACTGGCAGATAGTATGTAAATTAAAATACTTAAAAAAAATTATTTTCTTTTTTTTTGCTCTATTACAGACTTGCTTTAGTGACGAGTCAACCTTCCAGATCCTGGACGATAGGGCACAGTTTGTTAGGCGTCGAGCAAAAGAAAAATATCATCCTGACTGCGTCACAAAGACTGCCAAACATCCAGTGTCGGTCATGATATGGTCAGTCATCAGCGGAAAGGGTCTGGGACGGCTGTACGTGGTTGAGGGGACCATGCGGCAAGACCAGTATAAGAGGGTTCTAGAAACCCGACTGCTTCCACAGTTGGAGGAATGGTTTGGGAAAGGAAGAAAAGTATTTATGCAGAATGGAGCAACGCGCCATACTGCAAAATCAATTAAAAAATTTTTAGGGGAGAAGAAAATACCACTTTTACCATGGCCGGGAAACTCTCCGGATATGAACCCTATTGAGAACGTTTGGGAATGTTTAGAGGGAACTAGCCAAGGAATCTATAACGACGAAGGTTCATCTAATTGAGAGAATTGTCCAACATTGGAACCACAACGAAAAGTTAAAGAAAATTGCTATAAACTGTATTAACAGTATGCCAAGGAGGATTGCTGCAATAATTGCTTAACAAAATATTAATTTTTTTTGTTATTCTGTATATTTTCCCACATTTTTTGTAATAAATATTTTAGAACACAATAACTATCTATTACAAGCATTTACACTCTGATTCTGTTCTTTAAAAAATGTTAAATCAATAAAAAACCAATATTTGGTGAGCGAGTCTAATAATTTGGCCAGGGACTGTATTTATACCTTCATAAAATAAAAATGCGGAAATGTAATACAAAAAATTGGTTCGTTTGCAGTATCAACCAATACGTATAAACTAAACGAATGCTCAGTGGTTGCTGAACTTAGTGGCACAGTTAAAACTGTCAGATCCACTTTACTAAACTTTGTTTTAAACAATATTCACTTCACCACATTAATTAATTTACATATTCTGTAAGATTCCAGAAATAGTTAAATTCTCAGGAGAATTTATTGTGGGAGAACATTCTAGATAAATTCTTCGTTGTCCATGAAATTCCCTTGAAGATATTCTCTGGCACATCTCTAGATAGGCTCAATAATAATAACATGTGATCAACATTACTGCTTTGAAGGTTGTGTTGTAAATTCCATTTCCTTATACGATAGTCCTCTCACATTTCCATACTGCTACTGTCATTATATTTGAAATTCCTAAATTGTTCTTATTATTTCTGTTTAGTCGTTCGGTTTATACCAACTATGAAGGTTGTGAGTAATGTTTTATTTTCTTTGGTTGCACTGCCGATGCTACGCAAGACAACTCGAGAGGTGGGGCTGTCACCGCCAACCTGCTTCTATACTAGCTACCCCTAAAAACAGTGTTTCCTCTTCCACCGTTCGTTGTTGAAGACTATACCGCTTGTCTCGCTGTACATAAGCTTCTTTCTATTTGCCTATCCAACTGTTGATCTGTTTACCACCATATCCTCGAGCAAGAGATTCGTGTTATAATCAGCAAGGACCAGAGTCTTTTGTTTTTTAAGTTTTCTTCCCCTAGCGTTTGGCAAGCCAACGTTTGCCTGCAAGACAGCAACTTCACCTGTAACCCTAGGTAGGAGCCCTTACTGGGTGCTATCAGCCGGGGCCAGCCGAACCCAGGTTTTTTTACGAGGTTATTACTCCTCCCCCTCACCACTTTTTCAACCGGGCTTGGGACCGGCTTTGGCGGGTTTACCAATTAATAGATACTACAATAACTAAAAATCACAAGCACAAAAATTTTACACAACACAAGCAAACAAAAACTTAAAAATCCTACCACTAATCATAAATGTGCGGCAACCCAATGCACTATTTCGAATAACAATAATAACTAGGGTTTCACCAAGACAAGAAATCTTGTCTCGATGAGTAACTCTTGTCTTGATTATCGAGACAAGAATTTTAATATTTCCTGTCTTGTGCATTTTCTCGATGTTAATTTCTTGTCTTGATTCGAGAATCTTGAAATTTCTCAATGCGCAGGGGACTACCCGAAATGTTGATGTCAAAAATGACCCGGAATATTTTAAGTATTCAGGCAACATCAGTACCTGCAGAAAATTTATTTTCGAAGACAACACTTATTATAAGAAAAGAGCGAAGCATACTAATTTTCACTTTTGCATTTAAAAGTTTCCTAAATAAATTTATTTTTTCACTATTATTAATGCTACGGTTTTATAGAAAAAAATATTATGTGTTTTCAAGGATTTACTGCATCCATATCAGTTTGTTAGTAATGTAGTTTATAGTAATAAAGAACCTGCTTTGTATCATTTGCGGTTTTTCATGATTATACCCTATCTTCTCAAGTTCACGAAATTATCGATAATATTTCTTGATCTTGAAAATTCTCGACGAAGTAAGTCTTGATCTTGTCTTGATTTTAATAATAAAGCAGTCTTGTCTCGATCTTGTCTTGATTCGAGACAAGATCCAAGACAAGTAATCTTGAAAATCGAGAGTCTCGTGAAACCCTAATAATAACAATAAAGAAAAACCCCAAAACTGCCTATGACACCCTCAAATACACAGGTTTTTGCATAGTATTTCCTGTAAACAAAATCAACAAATTATACAGGGTGTGTATAAATTGGCGAAAGAACTGCACGTGGCGATGTTGGTCATAAAATTCTGAGTGGAAAATCTTAATACCAAAATATTGTACCATGCTTCCTGGGTATGCACGGGATCTTCAAAGTTTGAAAATGAAATCTTTTAATTCACTATCTGTTGACAGAAAGAGCTGCATATTAGAAGAAATAAGAATTGTAATAAATATGTTTTCATAGATGTTGTCTTTCAGCCCCAAAAGCCTGTTTTAAACATTTCTTCGTTAACTTATTATTGTAAAAAAATACATATGGCAGCATTGTAAAACAATAATTATTCAAGAGTGATGCGACTCTAAATTACTTCTGTCTTGATAACGTTAAAGTTTGACAAGTGTCAAAATTTGTAATTGGACTTGCTTTTTCTATCATCGTTGCTTTTCTCGTAGTTATTAGTATTAATTATTACTATTTTCGTTTTCTTGTTTCGTTCACTAACAATGGATTTTACGTTCAATGATCCTTAGTTACCGTGCATTATAACAAAACACCTGTGGTGTGTGAATCCAATGTTGTCAAATGTACGTTCCTTTAAAATGGTTCCCGAGGACAGAGGAAGCATTGTCCAACATTTTGGTATTAAGATTTTCGACTCAGAATTTTATGACCAACATCGCCACGTGTACTCCCTTTCACCAATTTGTACACACCCTGTGTAACAAACCTAAGCATACAACTCATTGAAAAATTTAACCATGTAAGTAAAATTATTGTTAATTGATGATTATTAAATTATACTTGGATATAATTATTCGTCAAAACAACTCAAAACATAAACAAAACATGGTTCACCCTGTTTTTTTTATTTATTAAGATCAAGGAATGAAATTTGGTATGGTTAATACATCCATAAAATTCTATTATTTAATGGTATTAGCAATTTTTTACCACTTCCGGTTTCGCTGGAATTGACTACAACTTTCTTATTTTAATGCAACACCCTGTGTATTTTTACATATTTGGAATCAGGAGAAAATTCTGCATACAACTGTGTGCCTCATTAGTTTTTTGACAATTTTAAAACTTTTATTTAATTTTTTGTGTTTTGCGTTTAGTGCCATGGCAGGCATAAAACTGTTCCTCTGCACTTCTGCCGCCAGGCGTTACTATAAAACTGTTTAATATCGTTTACTGTCCGTATCCGCCGATTCCAAGCACTTTAAAAATTCGGCAAACGGTTATTACTTTCCCATACTTCTACTGAAATAAAGAAAGTTATGATTTCATGCAAATTTTTGAATTTCAGATTTTAACGGAAATACGCGTTTTGAGGTCCAAAAAACCCAAACACTTGTTTTTTAAAAAATGTCTGTTCGTGGGTGTGTTCGTTCCCCTATATCTCCAGAACCCCTTGATCGATTTTTATAAGATTAGGTGTGTGGAACTTTTAGTTGCAGGTAGTTCCTTGTAAGGTCGGTAATCGGAACCGGAACCAGAAATTAGACCAGTTTTTTTTCTAATCACATTTTTGAAATTTTGAATACATAGCGTTGTAGTGCATCTGAAGGCAAATCAAATGCTTCTTTTATAAATGATGTATCTGCAAAATAAAAGTCGTTACAAATTTTTAAAAATTTTAACTTTAATGCCCTATTACTCAAAAACAAAATATCCAATCAAAACAAATTATCATATTATTTAATATAAACCCTTATTAAGTATAATCACGTGATGTGAAAATATTTTTTGGAAATTTAAATATTGTAAATATACTAGCATCTCAAAATTTTGATCATTTTCAAAAAATTATTCCTCAAAAACTGCCCACACCATTTTTCTTTTAACTTTTTGAGCCGATAGAGCTTGCAATGAACTACAAAATTTGTTCTTTACTAATTTTGAAATTGATTAATTTGTTATTCCTAAACGCAAACGCTGTTCGTTATAAACTTTTATCAGTTCGATAGACTAATTAAAATACTTTATTGGGATCAGCAAGAATTTTCAACTATTTTGAAAATTCGTCCATTTTTTGATGAAAAAGTTAGAAATTTCAAATGATAAAGAAATACAAATTAAGTAGCAAATAAATCAACAGCAAATGGGTACAACTTATTTATAACAATGAAAAATTGAATTTTAAGGTTAGTGCGCGAACCAGTTTAAAACATTTTTAAGGAACAATCACCTGTGCAAATAATAGTATATTCTGCAACTAGTTTGGAATATAGCATATTCTACACGAGTGGAAAGTTTGTCAGCTGAGCCGAAAGGCGAGGGGGACAGTCCACGAGTCCGGAATAGCCATTTTAAACGTGTTACAGACTATACTTTTTCTACGACTGTAAATTATTAAATTAAAATTTTAAGTTTCGTTTCTAAAATACGCTTTGGTTGCAACTGTCAACAAAACATAAAAACAGTTGCTAGACGAGAGACGCAACCTTTATTATTCAGAACAGTGTTAGAATGAAATAAACAGTGTTAGAATGAAATATTCTATAACAAGTGTAGAATGTAAGTTAATCCGTAATTAACAATTGTGTCAGAATGCTTATATTCTAAAATAATTGTTAAAAAACTATTTTTCGTCTTTTGTTCGCGCGCTTAAATTTAAAATTCAATTCTACATTATTATAAATAAAACGTTCTCAAGTGCTGTAGATTTAATGTATATTTAATTTGTATTTGTTTTTGTTAGTAAACTGCTTTCCTCTTTTGCTTTGAATATTGAGATGTTCTTTTGTTTTGTTTGACTGTAGTTGACCGTAGTTACGTCCCTATTTAACAAGTAATTAAAATGAAATTTTAGTGGTTAAAAATATAATAAAATATTGTTATAAGTACCGTTGCAATGGTAAGAAAGTGCTCTTTCTGAAAAACAATATGAGCCAATATTGTTTCATTTGAAATTTTTAACTTTTTCTCAAAATAACTGTACGCCATATATTTAAAGCGTCAGGGATCACGAATCCGGACAGCAAACGATAATAAAGTTTTATGGTAACGCCTGGCTGCAGAGGAACAGTTTTTTGCCCGCCTTGGCACTCTAAACGCAAAACAAGTTATACACAAATTTTAAAGAATTTTCTCCTGACTCCAAATATGTAAAAATACACAGTGTTGCATTCAAAATAAGAATGTTATGGTCATTTCCAGTGAAACCGGAAGTGGTAAAAAAATTGCTAATACCATCAAATAATTGAATATTATGGATATATTACCCATACCAAATTTCATTCCTTTCATCTTAATAAAGAAAATAAGGGGGAGAACCATGTTTCGTTTACACCTAGTACGTCAGTCACTAATCTAGCACTTCCGGTTAGGGGTGTTCAAAGTTATCGATATATCGATAAGTTATCGATATATCGAATAACAATAACAAAATTTTTAGTTATCGATATATCGATAACTTATCGATAAGTTATCGATAACGTAACGATAACTTATCGATAATTTATCAATAACTTATCGACAATTTATCGATAACCTATCGATAACTTGTCGATAAGTAACAAAAAACCAAGAAAAAAGTTTTAAAAGAAACTATAATCAAAAAGTTTACATTTTTAATAATTTTCGTTGTTTTCAAATATCAAAGTGTATCAAACTTACAAACTATGGAATGCTTGAAAAATAGTAATTTACTTTTGTTTCTGATAATTTTTTTGTAAACTGACATTTCAAAAACAGTTTTTTCTTAATAACTCTGTTTTGAACATTTTACTATCACTTACAGTTAGTAATCTTTTACACAGGCTTAAAAGTTTCCTTGTATTTTCCAAAATGAAGTATTCTATTCCAATCTAATAAGTTATCGATAAGCTATCGATAATTTATCGACAAGTTATCGATAAGTTATCGATAAGTTACCGATATATCGATAAGTTATCGATAAGTTATCGATATATCGATAATTATCGATATTTTTTCGCAAACAGTTATCGAACACCCCTACTCCGGTTCCATCAGAAATAACTCCAACTTTATCTGTTTAAATAACTCAAAGTATTTTTTTCACAAATTCTCTTAGAACATGAAATTCTCTTTTTCACTAAATTTTTAAATTTGAAATTGGTTAAAAATTAGGGAGAAAATTGTTGTTCTGCAGGAAGATGGTCCTGATATCAGTAGTTAGCCGTTTTTAACAAGTAGGAATTAAAAATTATTGAAAACATGTTAATGTAGTAGTACATTTATAATACGAAATGAAAATTAGATGAAAAATAATTTTAAAATAATAATTTTTTGGGAATTGAACCTGGAATCAAGGCATTGGTGAGGGAGTGCTCTACCTAAAAACAAATTACCGATAACGATATTAAGACCAGTATGTAATGTGATAAAATTCTGCAGCCAAACTATTTTGGTCCTAACCAAATTACAACCTGGTTAAAATGCTACGGGCCGGCCATATTTTGTGAATCAGACTTACTGAAAGAACGATGTTTGAAATGAGATTGAATTGATTCTTGTCCGATGAGATCGTGACATTGAGTAAGATCAGTATATAAATTTTATATATAAATTTTAATTATTTGTTCTCCTGCCTTGTGCTTAATTAACCCAACCCAACACTATTTTTTGTACTTGCATAAAAATAAATTTGTGCAAATTTAACAGGCACCCAAAAGTGTTGAAAAGCCTGAAAAGCTGCAAAGACGAAAGCCAACGTCCACACAATGTTAAAAATGTACTGGTTTTCGTTCGATCTCCATTGATTATTGCTGAAACAAAAAATAATTTTTAGTTTACAGTTTTTCATGATTTGTGAAAAGTTTTGTCAATTAGTTTCTTCAAAAGTTTTATCCATACGGCTCATTCTCACATAACGGGAGAATTGTTGTCCCGGCTGAATTGCAATTCGGTGCTTTTGAATTTCAAAAAAATTATGCCAATACTAATTGCAGAGCTAGTTTATCTGTTACAAAATGCATTAACTTTATATATTATGTGACTTTATTGGCATTTTCCAGCATCGTTAGTAACCATAATATCATTTCGGTAACGTGTCCCAAACAGGATTTTCGATATTTGAAGGTCAAATACTTTTATTGTGCTGCTTGTAAAAACTGCACATGGGAATAATCATGATTTCACATCTATCTTCTGTCCTCCATACAAATAGAAACACGTTAATACATTAATATAAATTAATAATTAGCGATTCTTTCTTGTCCCAAGGTTTGTTGTCACTCGGGTAGTGTTCAGTGTCAATTAGCCTACCGGCTTTATTAAACCTTGTATCGAGTGCTACTTAGTTGTGTATTCATTGTGAGACAGTGTTGAATGTATCGCGAGTATGTCGTTTTGCTTTTATTGCATGACTTTTTTCTAATTGTAATTTGAATGACATAAATTACGAGCGTGCCTTTAATACATGTCAATTCAGTAACACTAGTCATGATAGAAAAATAAATTAATTTCAAAAATTTACTATTATCGTTAACTTGCTCGGTGTTCCTTTACATAACCTCAAAATTATTTTCACCAAGGTGCTAAAACAGAGGTGAATTCATTCGATTTAATGTGAAAATGTCAGTTCGGTACTAGTCATTTCGGTAACGTTCAGATTTCTTTTGTCGTGTTACCGGAATGATTCAGACGTTACCGAAATGGCGTTAACAGTAAAAGAACTAATACGTACTAAAAATATCAGTTCTGGCAGGTAACAAAAATGGATAAAAAAAAATTCGCAGATTTGAAAATTAAATCTAAAAAAGACAGAGAACTATGAAATATGAAAAATTTCATCAATAGAAGCTTAAAGAAAAACAAATAAAGATAGATAAAAAATTATTTTCCAATATTATATTAAACCAAAAACTAACGTCAGAATATACTGGTATTTTGGCAGGTGCATCGAAAGAAACAGAGGAAGTCTCACAACTTAAGATTAAAAATCCATTGCTATCTTCTGGAATATGTTTTCTCTGTACTTATGGTTTTAGTATGCAAAATATGGGAACTAAATGCACGACTTGTAGAAGAACTTTTCATACAAACTGTATTTTAAGAAACAAATTACACATAAGTGGTAAAAATATAGTTAAATGCAAATCTTGTATGAAAATTGCTTGATTTTATAAATTTTTGTTTGCTACTGCAAATTTTGTTTGAATATTGCTTAATTTTATAAACTTTTGTCTTGCTACATTTATTTCAATAAATACTTTTCAATTAAACTAGTTGCATATTTATTAACACTGCATGAAAACCTAACAAGATCATTGCGGTAACATCCTCATCATTTCGATACAGAATATCATTTCGGTAACGCACCTCATTCATGCAAAAGTATTAAAGTAATTATGAAGTATAGCAGAATTAAGGCAGCAATTAAATTCTTGCATATGAAAACTGTTAAAAACATTTGAAATTCTATTGAAAACTTCAAAATGTTTGCTGATACCAAAATAAACACATTGGTTTTCCTCAAAAATATGTATTATGCGGCTTTATGGAAGAAAGGAAACCAAATAACTGTAAATTGAAGCAACCTATAAAGTTATAACAGAACTAATATGCTTTGGTTAGAGTTTTAATGCATTTTATAATGATTTCCGCAATTCTTCTGATTTTGAGGTGGCTTGAAAGATACGTTACGGAATTGACGATTTTCCAAATATCTTTTTGAAAAACATATGTCTATGACTTATAGAAGCAGTATCTTTCGTGGCCAATATAAAAATAATATACTTTGAGGTTTTGGCCAGCCAATCAGGACAAAAAATACAGTGGGAAAGCATTTTTTTTTTTTTAATTTTTACAAGTGTAATTCTCCCGTTATGTGAGAATGAGCCATACATTTACTTAAAAAAGCATGCACAAAGCAATTCTCTTAAACTATGTAATAACTCAGAATACAGGGGACAGTTCTACTAGTATATTATTTAAAATTATGAAAGCGAAAGCTACATGTTTCGGACCAAAAAAGGCATCCTTAAGGTAAAAATATAACAAAAAAATGACAATAGGGCCTTGTTGATTATACAAGGGGTTTCTAAATTAAGTACCGTAACTTATACAGTAGATACTTCATAAAAAAGTAAGACTTTTTACCTAATAAGCTGTTTGAGATACCTGAAAACTTTTTCTTACTTTTTTTTTTCGACGTTTTGGTAACGACGCGTGGTATTCATATGCAAATTTCGGGATGATTTGTACTAGTGAGCACCCAATATTGTACGTGTTTTGGCGCAATATCTCTACCAGCGGGTGGGCGTAGTTACGGGGGAGGTCGATCCCATTTCTAAAAAAATGGATTAAATTTAATTTCGTTTATTTATTTAAATTGTACATTCAATTTAGGTGAAAAAAGATATTTCGCATTTCCGACGCAAATCGCCCGGTTTTCGACATAATTTACGCACAAAAACATGTACAATATTGGTTATTCACCAGTAACAATCGTCCCCAAAGTTGCATATGAATATCTCGTGTCGTTTCCAAATTATCGAGAAAAACCAAAATTAAAGAAAGCTTTCAACAACAAAAACGGTGAGGTTGCGGAACACAGATTATTAGGTTACAATTCTTATTTTTGTATGAAATAACTACTGTATAAATTACGGTACTTAATTTAGAAACACCTTGTATATTCTTCAAAACATTTTTCTCAAGGAAAAATATATATTAATTGCCGATAGCTCAAAATAAAACTAAAAATGGAATTAAATATGGATACAAGGCATTTGTTTTTGGAGTTGTTTTTTAATTTCGAAATGTTTTAGCACATTTGTTTAGTGATAGTGAAATATTTTACACCTTCGCGAATTAATGTTCTACAATATTTTATTTATTTTTTACTAACTCTGGTAGAAGAACACCTCTACGGAAGATAAATTGCTACTTCTTTTACCTTGTTTTTCCATTTGATTCTTCTAAATAGGTTGCACAAATACAAAAGCAGTTGATGTTGCAAAATTAAACATTACCTACACTGCAAATTTAAAACAAAATTGACAGCTCAAAATAAGCTGCGCATGTTCAACAAAGCCGCATACTGCAAAACAGGTCACCAATTTAAGCTATGCTTCAACATTTTATCCCACTTAACTAACCTTAAGTGGCAACTGTAAAACTGGCCCTTAGACCTTGATGGCAAATCAATTTTTTGCCAAAATTGAATTTTCTCGAAAACCATTAGATTCAGATACTTTCAATAAACCATTTTTGTATACTTCTGTATGCAGAATAAGATTTTTAATACAAAAGCTTAGAAAACTTCAAGTGTGTTAAAATATTAGATATATTAAGCAGTCCCCACATCTAAATTTAAGCGTAAACAAGTGAAATTATCATCCCTACCAAAATTTCCACACAAAGTTTGTATAAAAATATAGCATTTTATGGCAAAAACATTAATCAAAACATGATTAAACTGTTCCGTCTTCGGGAAGCTGTAGCTGCCTAAGGAAGCAGTTTAGAACATATGTCCATGCAAACTTTTTATCATACCTAAGAAATCACTTCCTAAAACTTGTCATTAATAATACTATGACAAGTAGTGAGTTATTGCTCGTATAGTTCTTAAGACTAAGAAGGCCTCATAAACATGTGCAAACCTCCCACTCTCAAAATAAAAGTGAAAAAACGTTACCTGATTATTACAGAAGGTGGCATGAAGGAATGCTGGAGACGAAAGTAAAATACCCAACACGCATCAGTCAACAGATGTGCGAGTAGAGTAGTAGTTCCTCTAAAAATTTTATTAGGAAATAAATTATTATTTATTATTATCTAATCACGAAGTTTGTATGTCTACGCGTTCAGAGAACTGCGGTCTGCAAGACCTATTGTTCGGCCCCTATGTATTAAGGTCGCTTGATTGGTTAGGGTAGTTGATTAGTTCATCTAATACAAATGTCATTGAGCCAAAAAGCACCAAAATGGTGACTGCCTGCTTAACAAAACTGCTTGATCTATTTTTTTTTGATCCCCATCTATCAAACTAACAGAACCTGCATCATATTAGTTGTCAGTTACGAATAGATTTATGTTAGTTTCATGAAAAATTTGGATTTTATTTATTAGTTTTATAATAAACAAAACAATGCACACATATATTCAGGAAGTTACTATACGATTCCTGTACAAAAAATACAGTGGTATTTACGACAAAATACAACTTCATCGGTTAAAGTATGTTCCACCTTCGATATAACATATTTAAATCAAATTGTTAAGATATGCACATTTCCATGCAAAGTTTTTGTTTTTATTTCTTAAGCTTGGATTTTATATTTTGAGCTGCAATTTATAATTTACGTATGGACCTGAAGAATGACATACTAATTAGTTGTCGTCAGATACGATCAAAGCGTAAAAAATATAATAGTATGGAGGTAGGACTGCCTAAACATTAAAAGTTTACCTCATATAATCTTGAACATTAAATTAGTTCCACAGGTTCCTCTTTTTTCATCCCGTGGAAAACAGAAGATGCAAAACATCGTTGCTACACTGTTTCTGCAGTTGAATGCTGCACAATCGAGCATTTTGTAAAAGAAACATTGTTAAAAATAACTTAATTTTTGATGAAAATAAATTTGACGAATTAGCCAAACTTCAAAGAGTCAAACAAGTAGATCGCACAGCCAGCTTGCTGCTTTAAAAATTGAAAATCAATTTGCACCAAAATGGCGTCCTATAAGATGACCTAATCAACTACCCTAACCTAATCTACCATGGGACCTTGCTATGTATGACCTTCAGTCAAGTAGATTTAGCTCACTAAGTTTGACGCTAGCTATATCTTGAGGCTCTGGGGCTCCTCTTCCAAAGATAGCGTGACTCCTACAGGCAAGTTGTGTTCTTTCTGCAGTAGCATAAAATGTGGATTGCTGTTTACTCTTCCATTTCACACTGCCTACAGGATGGTTCATTAACAAGTCCTATATTGTGTAGATGCTTCCTCAGTGGGCAGTGGCCTAAATAAATCTGCCAAATTTGATTTGTTTATTATACTATTTTATTATTAATTAATAGGTATAACAATTAAATATTGTACCATTGTGATTCGTAATTAAATTAAATAATTAATCTTATAACCGCCCCCCACCAATCCCGCTCACACATACATCTTTTTACAATTGGTTAACCGGTCACACACTGTCGAAAACATTTTGAAACCAACCACATATTGCCGGTTTCAAGGAGTTTCTTCCAAGAAGTTTGCAAGATGATAAACAGCTGGGAGGCACCCAAGGCCACTGATCTACCATTCATCACCTCCAGGCAATTGAACAAGGAAGGCATTAAGGCAATTTTTATGTGCAATGAGAGTGTGTATTGCATTGCACTTGACTTGCTCAAATGTAAAGCGGCTTGTAGTTGCAATTTGTAAATACTTATGGCGCCCCAGGGTCAGGGTTTACAGTATTATTGGAAGAAAAATATTAAAAATTTCAACAATGTGGCCAATAACATGCCAAAAATTTGTATTGCATGCATTTTGTAGTAAGTTGGAATAGATAAAAAGGAAATTGATCACTAAACTAAGATTTACATAATTATTTATCTTACCCAACAGAGAATTCGCAGGCTACCATGTTGGATGCACGCCACAGAAGATAAACCTTTGCACGCCAACTCCCAGCCGGCAAGTCCGTGACCAAAACCCTACATACCGGATGCGCCAGCGACAAAAATTCAAACAGTGTTGCCAGATGTTCAAAATGAATTATCGAACAATGTTGCAAATATGATAACATATTTATTAACAAATCAGAACTTGAATTCACAACAAAAAGAAAAAGAAATATTGAGGAGAAATATAAAAACTAAAGTTACATTCTCTATTCCCCTTAGTAGTTAGTTCTTAGTTGTGAGCAAGGTCCGTAGAAATCAACTTTGATGTCACATAGAACATTAAACCTTTGATGTTAAGAATAGGTCATCGCATTCAAACGTCAGTAGTCCCCTATATGGCGAATACGGCGCCAGATATTTAAATTTGATACCTACCATAATGCCAATATAACTACTAACTAGATATTATTATAAGCCAAACATAGTAACAGCACTTTATTTGTCAATTCCAGCTTTACTTCGTTAAAGTCCATATTTAATGAGTATCTGTATATAAAATACTTAATCACTTTAACAATATCTATTTATTTAAACCTTATACGTATTTCGGCATGTTTACATGCCATTGTCAAAGGTTATATGAAAATAAACAGTTAGTGTTGTTATAGCAATAGAACTTTTTTACTTATCTTGGTAATCGTCTGCAGATGACTTGATTTCTTATTCCAAAATGTCCAGTAGAGGAGAATTTAACAGATCAATTTGCTCATTCATTAACGGTACAGTTTTTAAATGTTTGTGAATTTCAAAAGCTTCTACGTAGTATATCTAATTTACGTTTATCATCACAAAAGTGTAAACATTTTATGGTGTTATTAGATGTCATTGAATGATTTTGTTCTAGTAAGTGTTTAGCGTAATTGGATTTATGTGGGTGTTTGTATTTGTAACAACGTACGTGTTCTTTATACCTAATATCAAAAGTTCTAATTGTCTGGCCTATATAAACCGAATTACAATGCGAACAATTTAATTTGTAAATCCCTGATTTTAACAAATCGTCTGTTTTTGATTTTGCATTAAACAAAGTATTTAAGATGTTCCTAGTTGTTTTAAAGCTTACTTTATATTTATTTGTTTTGTTTATAATTTTAGCAATTTTTTCTGATTTCTCACCAAAATATGGGATAGAAGCATATTTAATTGTATCGAACGAAGTTAGGATATTCGGATATATTTTTTGAATGGCTAATTTATAATCTTTTTCTTTAATTACTGTATCAATAAGTTTAGTATTATAACCATTACTGTATGCAATTTGTTTAATAATTGACATTTCTCTATTATAATTAATTTCATCTAAAGGGACCGTCAAAGCCCTATGTATCAGTTTATAGAAAACCTACACAAACAGACATTACAATACCACACGATTCTTGTCACCATAAAACACATAAATTAGCAGCATATGTTTAAAAATTACTGATACATAGGGCTTTGACGGTCCCTTTAGATGAAATTAATTATAATAGATTTGGATATTAGGTATAAAGAACACGTACGTTGTTACAAATACAAACACCCACATAAATCCAATTACGCTAAACACTTACTAGAACAAAATCATTCAATGACATCTAATAACACCATAAAATGTTTACACTTTTGTGATGATAAACGTAAATTAGATATATTAGAAGCTTTTGAAATTCACAAACATTTAAAAACTGTACCGTTAATGAATGAGCAAATTGATCTGTTAAATTCTCCTCTACTGGACATTTTGGAATAAGAAATCAAGTCATCTGCAGACGATTACCAAGATAAGTAAAAAAGTTCTATTGCTATAACAACACTAACTGTTTACTTTCATATAACCTTTGACAATGGCATGTAAACATGCCGAAATACGTATAAGGTTTAAATAAATAGATATTGTTAAAGTGATTAAGTATTTTATATACAGATACTCATTAATTATAGTAACAGCAGTTAATTGCTTGTTGTGTTTGTTCAAACTTTTAACTTCCTCAATTCGTCTTATTTTCTATTTCGCTTTTTTTAAGTCGTTTATTATTTCAGTAACTATTGACAGAGTTTCAATCAATTCTGATGAATTTAGAATGATGAAAACGTTAGGAATAAATAGCATCAATTCGAAAATATATGGGAAAATAATACTTGAATTATTTTCCCATATATTTTCGAATTGATGCAATTCTAAATGTTTTTAAAGTTGTATTTAAATTTATTATACGTAGTACAGCAATGCCTAGGTCTTCTAGTGCATATTAAACAATAGTATACCTTTACACAGCTCTTGAAAGCGCTACATTTTTAGCTATAGCTATTCGAATTTGAAGATAACTCACAACAGTAAACGATTTTAAGAATACCTCACATCAGTGGCGGTTTATGCACTAGGCCCGGGCCTAGGTGCCCAAGTAAAAATGGGGCCCTTAAAAGTATCAGTTGTAATGATGTTCTTTAGGTCTTAAAGATGTTCAGAGGTAATCGGGTTTTTATTGGTCCATAAAACCTTTAGTTTTTCAAATATCATTAACAACTTTACTTGGCTCACATTTATATCGGCAATTTGATTGGCATTAAATTTTAAATTTAAGTTTTCCAACATGACATAATGGGTAATGCGGTACTCAGAAAAGAAAACTTAAGAAAAAAGTATCCAAAGTTAGAAAACTTTTTTTAATTAATAAGACCTCCCCTGACCCACCACCATCAGCTACTTCGAAAGACATGACAATTTCCGATGTTGGTTTATCGCCGAAACTAACTCTTCGCAACCCGCTAAAATTAAATTTCCACACGATTGACTTTTCGAAATCGAACGACACCTTGGCAAAAAATCTCGCTTTGTTAACAAAAATTTATTTTTCACAACACTGCAAAACGGCGAAGTGATCCGAAGAGAATGACTTCTATATTCCGAATCCAAGGGAACAGTATTTTGTTTTTTTTTTGTAAATTATTTAGCATAATTAACTTTAAAAAAAAAAGAAAACCGACTTCAAATAAAAACACAAAAGTGACATAAGTTAACTAAAAAGCAAAAACTAAATGTTTTTTATACAACAGTTTAATACTTATTTGTTGTTCCGTTTAATGTAATTAAGAAATTGTTGTTTATTATATAATTATTAATTGTTTTATAATTTTTAAGTCGGTGCCAAGTAAAACATAAAAATTCGAATCTAATTTGTTATTGCAGCAAGGTATATAATTTTTATGTTTTACTTGGCACCGACTTAAAAATTATAAAACAATTAATAATTATACAATAAACAACAATTTCTTAATTATATTAAACGGAACAACAAATAAGTATTAAACTGTTGTATAAAAAACATTTAGTTTTTTCTTTTTAGTTAACTTATGTCACTTTTGTGTTTTTATTTGAAGTCGGTTTTCTTTTTTTTTAAAGTTAATTATTTTACAATTTTAAGTGATGGGTAGACCTAGTAAGGATGCTTCTCGAATGAGGAAATGACGGCTAGTTGAAACGAAAGATGAAATACGGAAACACTAAAAAGTCGGTTAAAAATAGATTTTGAGGAGTATCTTCGAAGTTCAAGCTCCAATACCAATGAAATTATAATGGGACCACCTTGGAACTATACTGAACTCAACACAAAAAAATCATTAAAATCGGTTCATAAACAAAAAAGTTAGGCCCGAACATACATAAAAAAAACATATATACAGACGAATTGAGAACCTCCTCCTTTTTTTGAAGTCGGTTAAAAAAGGAAAACTCTTTTACTGATGGTTTTAGTGATTAGCGGTAGAGTGAGCATGAGCGTAGCAAAGAACATAGGTCAAATGCAAAACCTTTTGTGCTGAGAAGCAGTGTGTTAGGAAAAATTGACCTTAATTGCATAAACAGTATAAGAGTAGACTTTCGTAACAAGCGACAGTGACAGCAGACCTAGACAGGATACAGCAACAACACCGGTGCAATGGAGTTCAATACGACCGCGTTTGCAGCGTGCGACAGCGACAGGTAGCTCACTAATTGTCTCGCCTTGTCTCTCATGGCCTGAGTCGCGTCTGCTTCTGGAGCAATAGTGTCGTTGTCGCCACGTGGTAAAACAGTGTATTTGTGCTCTTAAACCAATTGCTTCGTCAGCGAAAAAACTAAAAATGACTTCATCCTGGTCAAACTCGCATGCTTTTTCTTCTGAACAAGATGAAATATTAATAGAATTAGTGGTTCAAAACCCAACTCTTTAAGATTTGAAGCCAGAAGCTTATAAAGATGGCCTAAAAAAGAAAATATATGGAAAGATATAGGTAGCGCTTTAAATAAAACTAGTAAGTGAATTACTAATTTTGTTTTTTTTAATTTAGAAACAACAACAAAAAAAGTTGGTCTTAGTCTCTTTGACTTAGGTATATATGTTCTTGCCAGGAAACTTTTCCTTGTTCACTTAAGAAATAATCTGTAAGTTGTTCTCTGGTCCATAAACCAATTCCCTTAGCAAATCCACCAGAACGAGTTAAAGGTTCCATATTTAATTTGGGCGGCTCTTCACTCTCATTATATTGAAATGCGGCACCGTGATGGTTTTGTAAATATTCATCGCGCAAAAGATTATGTAAACAACAAGCAGTCATTATGAAACCATTGCCTGTTTCAGGTAGAATTGATATGGTTGTATAAGATTCTAAAAACTTGGCTTAAAAGTACAAACGCATTTTCTGAAACTCTACGAGCTGGGCAACAACGATAATTAAATATTTGTTTCTTTTTGTCAAATGTTGAAACTTTTCGAGGATATGGTTTCATCATGTATGAATCAATTCCAAACGCTTTATCGCCAATAAGAAAATGTTGAAGAAGAATATAGTTTAAGTTGCAGGCTTCCGCGGCCGTTGTTAATAACAGCTAGGCTTCCGGGTTGGATCCGCGTCATCGGTGCATGAACTGCCGACGTTTCGTCCTCGGTTCCACGGGACATCTTCAGGGCTGTGGTCACTTTGGGATCTGGAACACAACAGTTGTGTTCCAGATCCCAAAGTGACCACACGAACGAAGGAGGACGAAACGTCGGCAGTTCATGCACCGATGACGCGGATCCAACCCGGAAGCCTAGCTGTTAAGAACATAGTTCCTGAAAGACATTTTTCTTGAGGAACGTTAAAATTGTTTGATTCTGTTTTCCCCATAGCAGAGTCTTTAAAAATATTACTATCTCTTTCTTTGTCATATGCGCCTATATCAACTGCAAGAAATTTGCACAAAGCACAATTGAAAAATATTCCTTATAGTTAAAATATAAGGAACCACTGTTTTTGGGAGATTTTGCTCGAACGTGTTTGCCATCTATAGTACCCACACAATTTGGTACATTCTATTTATTCCAAAATTCTTCTAAAATCTTTCTCAGATAGTATTGACATAGTTCTTACTAAGTATTTTTAAAACTTGTCTCACTGTCTTTGAAATGTAACAGATATACGATAAGCAAAAACCAAAGACGCGAATGTTTCACTAGAATGTCGCTAGAAATCTGAAAAAAAACTAAAGTTATTACTATACTTTCTATTTTAGCTGATGGTTGCAAAATGCGTTAAAAATATATTAAAGACTTTTACAACAGATATAAGCGCAAGAAAAAGGCAGGTACAGGAAGTGCTGCTCAACCCAGAACGTCGAAACGGGAGTTTAATGAAAGGTTAAAATTTTTAGAATTATCGTCATGTTCTAGGAAAGGAATACCAAATATACCTATCCTTTCACAAGAGAGTCAACATGAATCCACGGATACCGTAGATAACGAAGATAATGATAGTGACGAAATCGACAACAATGTTGAAGATGAATTCAATCTACTGAACCAACAATTGCCAATGAGTCTGCAGATGAAAAGCATGCATCAAAAGGAAATACAAATAATAATAAAAAAGTACCTACACAAAATGTAAATAATACAAAAAAAAGTACCTAAACAAAATACAACTAATAGAGAAAAATCTGCACCCAAAGAGAAGAAACAAAACAAACAAAATAAATTTTTACAATATATGAAAAAATGGGCGAAACAGGTCGCTGGTACTTTTCCATACTTTTTACGTTCTAAATTGAGGCCTTTAGATACAAAACAGGGTACATCCACATTTCGTGGTTTCGAGAAAACCGCAAAAAAACGTATAACATCAAAAGTACCCACAATTTAAAGCTAATTTTTTTCATCAGTAAAATAGATCAAATGCAAGATTTTGATATTATACTTTTTAAAATAAGTTAGTTATTAAGAAAAAAGAATGGATTTAGCCGGTTTATTAATTATTCTTAAAAAAAACAACTTTATACAAAACTGTTGTCATCTTGTTGATGTTCATATAAAACCTCTTCTTCCTCGTCTTCTCCTACTGCAGGGAAATCACGGTGCCTCTCCATAACTTCTTTGTAATATTCTAGACCAATCGTCTCAGCTCGGTCTTCCCAGCCATTTCCAAAGTGCCCCCGTAGAAGTTCGTCAACAATCTTTCATTTTTTTCCTTTATAGAAGCTGATTTTCCAACTGCCATTATGTCAGGGTTGGCGTGAAGAAGCGATTTTCCTTTTTTATACGGAGTGATCGAAAATGTTTGAAGGTCACGTGACCACGATCTGGTCGCATTATTATCAAAAATGCGTTTCGATGTGTCCGCGAACCTGTTGTTTATCAATACTTACATCCCTGGAATCCATTAGCGTACGCGCATTGTACCTGTCAAATGTCGTAATAATAACAGTTATTGTTTTCTTTTGTGTTATTGTTCTCGTTTTTGTAATCCCCACGTTATAACAGTTTTTTTCAGAACTCAAAGTTTGTATTCGTTCCCTTTATTAGGTAAGACAATAAAATTACAAAGTTTATTTTAAATGAGGATGATAACAGGTGTGTAATTTTAGGCTAATATGATGTTTACAATAGAGCATGATAAATTTATTTTGGAAGCGTACTTTAGATCCGGAGAACGTGACCAAAATGGTGTTTGGCAGTACTCTTATCCCTCCTGTTTCAATCAGTTCCAAGAGCATTTTCGTAACGAAGCAGTTCACTATGAAATTTTTAGTCAACACGTTCGTCGTATTAATCAACGGTACCACGAAACAGGCAGCGTCTGCAAAGGAAAGTCTACGGGCAGGTCATCTGCACTTACCGAAGACACTGTACATGATATTCAGCAACGAATGGATGCAAGTACCAACAAATCGTTAAGATGTTTATCTGCTCAAACAGGTAATGAGCATAATGTTGTTTTTGTAATTGGTTTATCTATGTTAGTTTCAGGTCTTTCATACGGATCGTGTCAGAAGGCTTGCAAAAAAATACTTCATATGCACCCGTACAAAGTGTCGGTGGTGCAAGAGTAGCTACAGACACACCAGATGTGAAGGTTAAAAAATAACCTTTTTATTTCATTCTCCGAAATGCACATAAATGTAATATGTAGTGTTGTTCGCATACTATTAAAACCGGCCAAATAAAAGACCATTAATTGAACCGTCCATAATTAAACTTTACATTATATTTTTTCTCTCAAGTTTAATTTTCTTAATTATTAAAATTATTCAAAACAATTTTATTATAAGTATAGTGTAATTGTTTAGACTGAGGAAACATCCAGTTTAAAATAATATGTACACACATTATTTGATTGTACTGTAACATGCATGCACGCTAATGCTTAATTATTTATGCTCTACTTAGTTTGCAAATTTACATATGAAAAATGAACATATTATTATTATTTGTATATACCCAATGCTTTGTTAATATTTTTTTGTTTATAAAAAGGTTCTCCCTGAACTACAATATTATTTTTGTTCGTACGAGATACTATTTTGCAACTATTGAGGAATTTTAGGTAAAACTAAATTTTTTCACAATCATAGGACAAAGTTAAGAGACCTGGTCGTGTTTCTTTTAAATTTCCGAAGAAGGCGTCTGCTCAAGCTTTATGCACGCCACTCTCAGTAACAAACTTTTGCTTGCTTTCATCATCTGGTGCATGCTTTATTCTCTCTTTAAATTCTAAACATTCATTGACTTGCAGGTCAGAACTTGCACCCTTATTACACAAACTCCACATTATTTTTATATTTAAGTCTTGAACTTTTACCACGACAGTAACGACTTTCCAGAACTGTAAACTTCTGTATGAATTTTGAAATGTTCTCTTTTTCTCATCGTTTTTGTTTTGTACGCGGTCACCACCTCTATTTTCTACAGGCAGAGTACCATTTTCAAGAAATCTCCGCATTACCCCTTCAACTCTGTGTTTTGATATTTGCAGTACATTTAGAAAGGTAGACTTGCAAACCGTAACGCACTCTGTTGAAAAAGCTCGTTTAATAGAATAAGTTATGTGTAAGTTGGGTTGCCTATATTTTGTGGTCACGTGGATATCAGTTATTCATTAAGGCTCTGTATATACTGTGCTTGTGTTTCTACAGTAGGGGCTACCTATGTTTCATAGTAGTTAGGTTATAAATACAAAGTTATAGTTAAAGGATAGTTCCTATACAGGATGTTCTGAAAAAGTAGTCGTAAAAATGATACCACAGATTTCGAGTGTGAAAAATGTCGAATTAAGTAAAGAGTGCTTAGTTTCGGAGTCTTAAAGCAGAAGTTGACGAAACAGTTTTAATTAATACCTTTAAAATGGTTTCAAATTTGTCATAAAAAGAAGTTTTTAATAAAATAGATTAAAATTATCTACACGTTGAAGTACCTATTCGTTCGAGTTACGACCTCAATGCGATCGGTTATGTGCTATCACGGTGCCTGGAATTATGGCCAACGCCATTATCACACGCCACGAGCGTTAACAAGTAAGATTATTGTAGCGTTGAACAATTTATTAGTGAATAATATAAACCTAATTAAATCACATCTGTAAAAATATTATTCATGAAGGGACTCTCGAAAGAGAGTTTCTGTACTATCACTTCCCGGATTTTGCCAAGAAAAAAAATTGCAAATGTTACAATGAGCAATCCAATGGCATGTGAAATTATATCCCAAGACAGCCAAGTTCCGTCCCGCTCAACCAAAAAGAACGACAATTCTCCCCCAATCTTTTTTCCCAAAAGGCAGTATTTAATCACCAACGAGGGCCTTCAGAACCGATATACTGGGTGTTCCAAAACATTTCGAATTAGAGATTTTAATTCCTTACGTTGGATTTGCTTTTAGGTTTTCAATCAGATTCCGTATACATATTTAGAATATTTAGTTTCTGATAAAAATGCCGCCAAAAAACCGTGTCTAACTGCCGCTTCCGGTTACGGATTTATTTAATTTCCGTCAAAATCTCGAAATAGAAAATACTCATGAAATCAGTACTTTCACATATACTGCAAGTATATATGCTCCATTTAAGTGGAGAAAGAAAATTATAAAAATTATACGTATCACCGAAAGTTGCTAAAAATTTGCCAAGAAAACAAAAATTGTGATTTAAAATTTTTGCGGTATAAGTATGTTCTATTAAATAATTCTAAATGATTCTAAAACAATGTTGTCAGCACCATACGAAGAGGACTATTGTTTGAATTTTCAATTTTGGACAATAATTGTCGAAAAAGAGAAATAAAACAAAGACATCTAAATAAATCTCTTTATCATAAAATATTTAAAAAAATAAAGTATTTTATATACGATTATGCATAATTAGGTCAAAATTATCTATCTTGAAATAGGAATGAAATGTCAGTCTTTCTTTATTGTCTTCATATTGTAGCTCTGAAAAAGTAAAATTAATTAGAAGTACTTTATAAAAGGCTTCATAACTGTTGGTTAAGTTCTTTTTTTTTAGTTTTTATTATTATTCTATGTATAGCAACAAAAATAAGAGCAAAATTTGAACGTTCGTGCTTCTTGTTAAATAGCTTACAATTTAATTCCTTGTGGCTTTTGAAATAATGATATGCAGTAGTATAATGAGTATCTGTATATAAAATACTTTTTCTATTTTGGTTCTTTACTGACTACTTTATGAAACTCATTTGGATTTCATAAAGCAACTCTTTAAAGAATTCGAAATTTTATTTTGTTAGGTTGGTGAAAACCATGTGACAACAAAACCTTCACGCGTTATAAACATAACCTTCAAATTGTAAGTTCTAAAAGTTAAGATTATTTAGCGTATTTTCCGCTAATTTGCGTAGCTCGGGTGGGGTGCAAGATAATTCTTCTTCCATCTTATCTTCAAATCTTAGGTATTTTAAAAATTAAATCACTTTCAAACACCGTTTGTCTAAATTTTAATTTGACAGTAGTTTGAATTGTATGAAATTACTAAATGTCACCAACAGCCACATATCAAAAACAAAAAACATAAAATTTTCCTAATCGATTAAATTTTTAAATTAAAATATAAAATAAGGTAATTTTTAACATTTTTGGACCAAAATAGAAAAAATAGTATAAAATACACGTTTCATAAGACATTTAAGCGCACTTGTCCATTAGAAAACTCGCCGCAAGCGGCTCGTTTTCTAACTTGGACGCGTGCTCTAAAATCATGTCTTATGAAACTTGTTTTTTAATATACTATAATTACTTTAACAATATCTATTTATTTTAACCTTATACGTATTTCGGCATGTTTACATGCCATTGTCAAAGGTTATATGAAAAAGTAAACAATTAGTATTGTTATAGCAATAGAACTTTGTTACTTATCTTGGTCATCGTCTGCAGATGACTTGATTTCTTATTCCAAAATGTCCAGTAGAGGAGAATTTAAGAGATCAATTTGTTCATTTATTAACGGTGCAGTTTTTAAATGTTTGTGAATTTCAAAAGCTTCTAGTATATCTAATTTACGTTTATCATCACAAAAGTGTAAACATTGTATGGTGTTATTAGATGTCATTGAATGATTTTGTTCTAGTAAGTGTTTAGCGTAATTGGATTTATGTGGGTGTATGTATTTGTAACAACGTACGTGTTCTTTATACCTAATATCAAAATTTCTAATTGTCTGGCCTATATAAACCGAATTACAATGCGAACAATTTAATTTGTAAATGCCTGATTTTAGCAAATCGTCTGTTTTTGATTTTGCATTAAACAAAGTGTTTAAGATGTTCCTAGTTGTTTTAAAACTTACTTTATATTTATTTGTTTTGTTTATAATTTTAGCAATTTTTTCTGATTTGTCACTAGAACAGAATCATTCAATGACATCTAATAACACCATAAAATGTTTACACTTTTGTGATGATAAACGTAAATTAGATATACTAGAAGCTTTTGAAATTCACAAACATTTAAAAACTGTACCGTTAATGAATGAGCAAATTGATCTCTTAAATTCTCCTCTACTGGACATTTTGGAATAAGAAATCAAGTCATCTTCAGACGATTACCAAGATAAGTAACAAAGTTCTATTGCTATAACAACACTAACTGTTTACTTTTTCATATAACCTTTGACAATGGCATGTTAACATGCCGAAATACGTATAAGGTTAAAATAAATAGATATTGTTAAAGTAATTAAGTATTTTATATACAGGTACTCATTAAATATGGACTTTAACGAAGTAAAGCTGGAATTGATAAATGCAGTAGTATAGGTTGAAAGTGCGTAATTTAAAAAATACATACGTTTTCAGCTACTTTTAAGAGCAAGTCGGTCATGCAATTTCCAGTTCGCTGCACCATAGCATAAAACAAACTTTTTTCATTTTTTAGTAACGAATGGGGATGATCAAACTCAACTGCATTCCCTGAATCCATCACCAAAACCTTATCCGAATCCATAATAGTATGTAAGCGATGTGCAATAGTCAACACGGTGCATTCAGCAAATTTTTTTCTAATAGTTTCTTGTATAAGAGCATCAGTTTGGGCATCTAAATTAGCTGTAGCTTCGTCCAAGACTAGAATCCTATTGTTGCGGATAATAGCACGGGCTAAGCAAATGAGCTGCCTCTGCCCAACACTGAAGTTTGATCCGCTTTCTGAAATTTTTTCACCTAGGCCTGATGGTAATGCAGATATGACATTCTTCAATTCAACTTCTTCCAGAGCTTTCCATAAATCTATATCGGTGTATTCATCAAACGGATCTAAATTTTTTCGAAGAGTTCCCGAAAACAGGAAAGGTTCTTGAGGGATAATGGAAATTTTTGAACGCAACGTATGAAGAGGAATTTTTGTTATATCAGTATTGTCTATCAAAATTATTCCTTCTGTTTTTGTAAGTTGGAAAAGGGCGTAGATTAGGGAAGATTTTCCTGCTCCGGTTCTTCCCACTATTCCTATTTTTTCATTTGATTTAATACTAATGTTTAGTTGCTCTAGGACATAGGGGTCTGTTGGTGAGTATCTCAATGACACTGATAAGAATACAATATTGCCATTTTCAGGCCAACTTGGAATAGGAATTACTTCCTTTCGATCAGGTTCTTGTCGAACTTTTGTATATTCTGTCACTCTTTCTACTGCCGTCAACTGGTTTTCAAGATCGCTCCATTGACGCATTCCCCATTGGAACATCCCCGTTAGGTTAATGGCTTGAGTTATTGCTAATCCAACATTTCCAACATATTGCTCTGAAATAAGTAATTGAATACATTTTAAAAACTATTGTATCTACAAGTCTTCCAAGTGTTGGATATACCTACCCTTCTTCATAACCAAGAAACTAAAAGTGACTATTCCAATATAAGTCACACATATCATATCAAGCCAAAATCCAAATGCTGTCGAACAAGATAAGAATAAATACCAAGCAGAACTGTGAAGATCTTGATATTCATCAAATTCTCTTCTGAGACCTTTTTGCGCGTTAAAAGCTCTTATCGTTGTTAACCCTTGGAGAGTCGCATTCATGTGGGTAAAAACTGGACTACGAGCTAAAATGGATTTAATTACGTTGAAAAAGTCTTTTAGGACTTTTGAAATACGAGAAAGTGTGGATAGAATAAATACACATCATTTATCATGATTCGTTTGCATTAAAGGACTTACTGATTCCTTCCAAACGTTTCACACTACGACTTGTCGCTAAATATACAACTTTTAGAGCATAAAAAATTGTTAAAATAATCCCTGTAACTATTAACAACCACGGGTTGACAACACCCACAACAACTGTTACTCCCACCACTGTTAATCCAATCTGTTAAAAGCAGAAATAATTTTAATAATAATCCAATTTTATCTAGATTATTTACCTGCATGCAGTCGATGATAACTGATGGTAAAGTTTCGTCTATAGATCCCATATCCTTTGAAAATCTATTTAAAATTCTTCCTGAAGAATTTACATTAAAGAAGTTCATGGAAACGTAGATTATGTTAGAGAACATATCATTATGTAGTTTGATGGAAGCTTTCATGCAATATTTAAAGAAGAAAAGGGTGCGGGCTAATGTTAAAATAACCAAAGAAAACATTATAGCCAAATAAATATAAATACAAGTTTCTTGTTGCAAATACGAAAATATTTTTTCTTCAGTTCTTCTTTCTTCTAAATTAACCCTGTAAATGGAAAGTAAAAATAGCTAGACTGCTTCAAGCATTTTAATTTACCAGAAAGCTACAAAATAATCAGCAGCACTTGCACATAATTGCGTTAATAGAAACATAGACAAAACTAGTAAAGCTGCCAACAACGAACCTCCAGCTTTGAAATAAGAACTATAAACATCATTGGCAATTTTTCCCAAACTTTGATGTTCTTTAACTTCGATTGGTATTCCGTTTTGGTTTGTAACGTTGCTTTTTAACTTTACGTTTTTGGTTTCAATATCATCGATTATTTTACTAATGTCATTTTCATTTGAATGATTTATAGTAAAATCAATTCCAATTTGGTTCAATTCCTGATAAGTTCCACATGCGGTAATACGTCCATTTTCTATTACAACAATTCGATTAAGATGCTTGAGATACTGCAGTTGATGGGTGACTAGTATGGTACATTTATTTTTTAGAAAATCTGTAATACAGTCTTCAAATAACTGTTTACCAACGTGGGCATCTACAGCAGATAATGGATCGTCTAGAAGATAAATATCAACATCACGATAAATTGCTCGTGCCAAACTAACTCTTGCTCTTTGCCCTCCACTTAAAGTAACTCCTTTTTCTCCCACAAGACTTTCGTCTCCAAATGGAAAAGAGGAAAGGTCTTGACCTAAGGCGCACACATCTAAAACGTTTTGGTATCTTTTTAAATTTAACGGTTGGCCAAACAAAATATTTTGTTTGATTGTACCGGCAAACAACCATGGCTCTTGAGAAGCGTAAGAAATGTTACCCTTTACAGATACCGTTCCTTTCTCTAAATGCAATTCTTTCAAAATGGCATGGAGGAAACTGGTTTTTCCACTTCCCACGGGACCTGCGATTGCTATAAGTTCACCTGCTTGAATAGTCACATTAATATTATCTAGAGTCTTTTTTGAGGAATTTGGATACCATTTTGCTGAAACGTTTTTCAGTGTTATTTGAACCTCTTTGTTGGAACTGTTTAATACACTATCATTTTCAGTGTTGGTTCGAAGATTGCTGTTTATTTCGTTTGGATGCTCATTGCTTATGGATGGTTTTTTTTCTGATTCGGTTTCTTCGTAAAGAAGAAATTTTTGCAGTCTAGAGATAGATACGCTTGCTTCGCCAATTTGGGCAATACCTTGAGGGTAGTACCTTGTAATGGCTTGTCTTAAAATATTATAAAACGAAGTAGCAACAAAAACGTATTCTGCTTTTAATGTATTTCCAAGTAGTACATATACCAGGACTATCAAAAAAATTGCAGTTCTTGTGGTAAATACAGAAAATGATAACATTATTCCTTTCACATATGATGCACCACGAATTTTGTTGATTTCAAGTCTGAAAATCATTGTTTGCAATAAAACCAATGGTTTTCGGAATATTTCACTAAAACTTACTCTCGAGCAAGTGTAATCAACTTCGTAAATTGTTTTTCCCAGTGGTACATTTTAATAACTTGAATACCAGAAATGATTTCATTCATTAATTGAATCCTTTCATCTGTTTTAAGAGCAGTTTTCAAACGAAAGTTGGCGATTTTCTTTCCCAAATATACTGAAAAATACAAAGAGAATAAAAATTATTATTGTAAACTAGCAGAACCTGTCTGCTACGCCCCACGCTTTTTTTTGTAAAATCACGTATCTAGTTATTTAGTGACATGGGGTTTTATGCTTTTATTTAGGCTACAGATTTTCGAGTTTATTTTATAGTTGTATGTTTTAAAGTACAATGACAGTATATTACTTTTCAATTTTCTTTGGGGTTTTCGACATCCCGTAATCGCTCTGGGCCTCTAAAAGGCTTGGGTCTCCCTGCGGTGAAGGGATTGAGGGGGTGTTCGTTACGCCACTGGGGGAGGGGGTTCCCAAAAAGCACAACGGGTGCTCCACCCAAACAACCAACACACTTCGTTTAGTATAAGAGGCTCTTGCATAAGTAAATATATATTACATAATATACATTTAGTCTTAGATTATAATACTAATGTTAAATGTAAAATTTGTTCCATGCACTTACTAATTAAAAAAAATATTTGATACTTTTATTCTATCCAATACTTAGGCCTATTTTAATTACATTTGTTTCTAGTTTTACAAAAAATACTTGTAACTTAGGTTCCAATGTAACTGTATTGACGCAGTTACGTCACTGTGCACGCACATGTCTTACAGCTTCAAACAGCGTATTTATTAATTTAAAATAATTAAACTAAAAAAAAGGTGGAGCGTAGTCCACGGGTTCTGTCAGTTTAATAATGTAAATGAAACAATTATTTCAAATCTCCAAATATGCAATAAATCTTAATGTGTTTACATAAATTTCGGTTTCGTATACAAATGTCGGCTAAGGATTGAACGTGTCATTTATCTCTAATGGAAAAATTAATAGTACGCAAAATCGTACCTTGTGAATACATTTATAAATGTCTATTTTCATTAAACACATAGCAAACAGAAATGTAATTTGCGAACACACGTCTTTAAAAGGGGATTTTGTAAAGTGGTGACACGTGCATTAAACAAATTAACAAACGCGTCTAAGATATGAAAAAAATTTCAGTCGGCTATTGCAGATACTTCTGAGATTTACGAATGTGCATCTGGCAATAATAAACATCTGTGAATGAGAGGCAAAGACTTATGCCCCACACTGTTTCTTATCGCGCTGTTTTATGTGTCTGAACATCTAAACATTAGCTAGCTCAAAATCGTAAAATTATGTCTCAAAAATTTTGTTATGGTGAGACAGTTTAGGAATTAATATAGAAAATAGCGTCTGCTAAAAGGCAGGGTTTGACTTTAAGTTGTTAAGTGGTTTATATAATTACCTTGTAATGGAACAAATAAAGCTAAAAAGAGAACTCCAACTGCCGAAGTTAATCCCACAAGTCTGTACAAAATGTAGACCACAATTCCAGTTTCGATGGGAACAAACCACAAACTGTGAAGATGCACTGCTGCTTTGTCAAACCTATTAACGTCATTTGACAATAAATTTACCATTTGCCCAATGTTTGTTTCTCCAATGGCATTTTTGCTTAGTTTTAGCGACTTTCTGTAAATTAGAGAACAACATGCTATCCTCACTTTCATACCAAAGTGTTGTAAACCGAGGGAATACCAATGGGCAAGTAGAGTATTTCCAAAAGAAGATCCTACAATTATACTACCATAAACGAAAGCTTCACTTTCGTGCATTGAAGTGTCCGTTTTTGTATACAACGCTAATAATTGTGAAAGAGCCAGAGGTTGAGACATTCTAAAATTTGCATGCATTAACGAAAGCTAGGAAACTTTAGATTGTACTTACTTCAAAAATAACTCAATGAATACAAAAACAAAACCAAACCAAATTAATTCCAATCCAAACACTCTTCCAAGCGCCCTCCATAACGAAGGGTTTTTATGAAACTTTAGTTCTTTTCTCCAAGCTTCTTCTAATTTATCTCCTAAAGTACTTGATGCATGCTCTTCCAAAGTTTTGAAGAGATCTTTCTCTTCCAAGTCTTTTTTAAAACCTTTGAGAAACGTTGGTATCGTCCAACTGAAAGATAATTTGTTTCAGAAGATGTCTGGAGATTACTGTGGCTGATGGTACTTACAAATAGGTTAAAATAGATGCTACGTTTGCTTCTTGTCTTGGATGCGACTGTCTTTTGAAAGTTTTTGTATTGTTCATTGTTAGTTGTTTAATTTTTGTTATTTGGTAAATTAATTTAATTGAAAACAGTTTGTTTTATATTAAAGTTAAAATAACTACAGTTTTTAGTTTCTTTTAGTTTGAAGGACGATTTTAACGTATTTTGAACTATTCTTACTAAGCATCACAGCACAACGTGTTATTCTGCGTGTCTGTTGTTTGATGATGAACGAACTAATATTATTAACATATGGTTTAACGTGATAATTTTCCAACTTCCGTGTATTACAGTGGTGTGCAATCAAATTTCCAGTTTTGTTCCGTACAAATTCTTAAATTGAATTTCTAGAAACACGTGAACTATTTTTTTTTAGTAAAACTAGTATTTCTGGACACTGAATTCCTTAGAACTCATAAGAACTGCATTTATTTCACTTTCATAGCAACTATAATTATAGTGAAGCTAGGGAGCAAACGTTCAACATAATATACATATAATTACTTGAGCTTGACCTATGGTTATCGCACGCCACTGTTATCACGAATCTGGCATTTTTGATAATTATTAAGTATCATATCATATCGTTTCCTTTCTTTCTAGCTTTATGTGTAAATAGATGATTGTTATGAACTAACGCCTATAAACGTAATTCTACTACGTTGAGTTTAACGAATGATATTAATACACAGAATTTCTTTGTTTCACAATTTTTACAGAAAAAATACAGAGATAAAGTTCTATAATCTACATTTGTACACAAATTAATACTAGGTACCGTCTCTTTCTGCTGTACAAACATTTATTTCTTATTTATAAATTAACTTCGTTTTTAAAATATTTGCAGAAGATGCATCACTAAAAAACGATTTTTGACTGAAACTTGAAAATATCGCTATTAGCTGTTATTAATACATGTCAGCCGCTCATGTCTGGACAGAATGCGCGTTTTACTTTGAAAATCTTCTAGATAATTCTACTACGCGCGTGCAGTGGAATTCTTTAACTTCTAAAACAAGTTTTGTGACGAATATCCGTTAGATGTAGTACACGAAACTGTTAAGCGGTATTTTTTGTATCTTGACTGTTAATTAGAGGTCGATTAATTCACCAGGTGACAGTGGCTAAGGTGGAAAATAAATATACAAAACATACTATATATGTAACTTGAAGTACAAAAGCACGACACACATTTTCAAGATGAGCTACTTAAATATAATGACATTTGCATTAAGATGTGATTATAGAGGAAAGGTTTGAGACAATGAAATGTACGAGTATTTAATAGGTTTTGAACATACTATCTTGAAATTGCATTTCCACATTAAGAAGTTAATTTATTATAAAAGTTTAAAAATTGGTTCTTCCTTAAAACAACCGAGATCTAAAGTGCGAATAATTTAAAACCTTGTATACATAACACTCAACACAAAAGAATTTACAAGTCATCCATTTATTTTTCTTATTATCTTGTCCTTGTAATTCTAAAAAATTAAAAAGATAAGTATTTTTAGAGACGTATCAGATAAGGCACTTACGTCTTCTGCAATTTTTGAAAGAGTCTCAGCCATTGCATGCCCTGTTTGCTGCACCATACTATAAAATAAACCATTCTCATTGCGCAGTAGAAAATGAGGGTGATCAAATTCAACTACATTTCCAGCATCCATTACCAAAATTTTATCAGAATCCATAATTGTGTGTAAACGATGAGCTATAGTGAGAACAGTACAATCGGCAAACTTCGATCTTATGGTATTCTGAATTAGAAAGTCAGTTTGAGGATCTATATTAGCAGTAGCTTCGTCCAAAACTAAAATATTATTTTTGCGAATGATTGCGCGGGCTAAACAAAGTAATTGTCTTTGTCCAACGCTAAAATTTGACCCTCCTTCGGACATTTTGTCATTTAAACCTGCCGACAAATCAGCAACAACGTTCTTGAGTTCGACTTCTTCAAGAACTTTCCATAAATCCGTGTCGGGGTATTCATCAAAAGGATCTAAATTTTTCCGAAGAGTTCCTGAAAAAAGGACGGGTTCTTGAGGTATTATGGAGATCTTTGATCGCAAGCTATGAAGCGAAATCTTTCTTATATCAAAATTGTCTATTAGAATTACTCCTTCAGTTTTTGTCAGTTGAAAGAGCGCTGAAATAAGAGACGATTTTCCTGCACCCGTTCTTCCAACTATCCCTATTTTCTCTTTTGCTGTAATACTGAAGTTCAATTGTTTTAGGACGTAAGGATCTGTTGGGGAGTACTTTAACGAGACTGATAGGAAATTTATATTTCCTTCTTCGGGCCAAGTCGGTGGAGGAACCTTCTCTGTTGAATTAACTTCGTGCTCGATTGTTGTGTATTCCACTACTCGTTCTACTGACGTCATTTGATTTTCTAATTCTGTCCACTGACGCATACCCCACTGGAACATTCCGGTTAAGCTAATAGCCTGTGTTATTGCCAGTCCAACGTTTCCACCATATTGCTCTAAAATAAAAATATTGTTAGTTAAATAGTTTAAGAGTTATCATGTCGCTTACCAGTTTTAATAAAGAAGAAGCTAAAAGTGACGATTGCAATATAAACAACACATATGAGATCAAGCCAAAACCCAAATGCTCTGGAACAACTAAGAAACATGTACCAAACTGAACTGTGCAGGTCCTGATGATCATCAAATTCTTTTTGGAGAATTGTTTGGGCACCGAATGCTCGTATGGTTGTTAAACCTTGAAGAGACGCGTTCATATGTGAAAAAACTGGACTGCGGGCTACAATTATAGTAAATAAACAAGATGATAATTAAACTGTAACCATACTTACTGATTCCTTCCAAACGTTTTAAATTGCGGCTGGTTTTCATATAAACAACTCTTAAAACGTAAAAGATTGCTAATATAAGTGCTGTTACTATCAATAGCCATGGGTTTACAAGCGAAACTACTACGGTTACTCCAACCACTGTTAGGGCTACCTATAGGTAAATATCAGTTTAGTAAAATAAAAAACAATAACTATTAACAACGCATACTTGAACACAATCAATGGCAACCATTGGTAACATTTCATCAATTGTTCCTATATCCTTTGAAAACCTATTTAGGATTCGACCCGATGAATTGGTATTAAAAAATCTCATGGGTGCTTGTACTATATTGGAAAACATGCTGTCATGTAATCTTGTAGAAGCTTTCATGCAATATTTGAAGAATGAGTAAGAACGGAATAATGTGATAACTACCATGGCAGCTATTATACTCGAATAAATGTAAATACAGGTTTCTCTGGATAAATCTGCAAAATTGCTCTCAGATATATTAGTGTTTTCTTTTTCAAATTTTGCTTGTTCCATATTGACCCTACAAAAGAAGATGTAGATGTAGATAAAATAAGAAAAATGTTTAACTGGTAACTTTTAACTTACCAATAAGTAAGAAAATAATCAGCTGAACTCGCCGATAGTTGAGTTAAAATAAACAGGAATAAGACTCCCAATCCAATCAATAAAGATCCTGCAGCTTTGAAATAGGAGGTGTATACATCACCAGAAATACTTCCAGTACCTCTTTGTTCTTTCACTTCTGTTGGTGAGCCATCTTGTTTTAATTTATCCTTTTTAACGATTTCTTTTGCCGTTTCAGTGTCACCTGATGCTTTTTCAATGGTTTCACTGAACTGTTGAGTAAAATCTAGTTGCGATTCTTTCAGTTCTTGGTACGTTCCGCTTATTATAACTTTACCACTATCCAGCAAATATATACACTTAACGCTAAATAAATATTGAAGTTGGTGGGTAACGAGAATGGCACATTTGTCTTTCAAGAAACCCGCAATACATTCTTCAAACAACTGCTTACCAACATGGGTATCTACTGCAGAAAGAGGATCATCCAGGAGGTAAATATCTGCTTTTTTGTATATAGCTCTTGCTAAGCTAACTCTAGCTCTCTGGCCTCCACTTAATGTCACCCCTCTTTCACCAACAAGAGTTTCATCTCCATATGGAAGAAGAAGAAGATCATGTTCCAAAGCACACACGCGTATGACTTCCTGATATCGTTCTGAATCCATGGATTGGCCAAAAAGTATGTTTTGTTGAATGGTTCCTGCAAATACCCATGGTTCTTGAGACGCGTACGAAACTTTGCCATCAACATTTAGACTTCCACTTTCTAACGGCAGCTCTTTCAGAATTGCATGTAACAAACTGGTTTTTCCACTACCTACAGGACCTATTATGGCTACAAGCTGCCCGCGTCGAGCTTTTAAATTAATTTCATTCAAAGTATTATCAGAGGAGTTAGAAGACCATTTTGCCGAAGCATTTTTTAATTCGACAATAACGTTTGTGTGTCCATTCTCCGTAGTTCTTTCAACTTCAGAGACAGCAAGGACAATTCCGTTCTTTTCAATCTTGCTGCTTATGTTTAGAGAGTAATACGGTGTTTTCTGGTCTAATTCGATTTTGTTTATGCTTACGTTTTCCATAGCTTTTTTAAGTTCAGCAACGTCAACAGGAACACCGTTTTTCTCTATTTTGCTGCTGATACTTTGTAAGTAGTCGACGCTTTCTTTGTCTAGCTTAATTTCGTCATATAAAAGAAACTTCTGTAATCTTTGAATTGAAATATTAAATTCTGCCACTTGGGCTATACCTTGAGGAAAGTGCACAGTCATGGCTTGTCTAAGAATGTTATAAAACGAGCTAACGACGAAAACGTATTCTGCAGTTAGATGATTCCCAAGTAACACATACGTCAGGATAGTCAGGAAGATAGCACACCGTGACGTGAATATGGCGAATGATATAATTGTACCTCTTATGTAAGATGTTGCACGTATGTGACTAATTTCCAATCTAAAAAAGAATTACTTATATGAAATGTCTACTTTAATGCTAAAAAACAGTGGCGTATCAAACAAACTTTAAACGCGCGCAGTGCTGAAGCACTCACTTTTACACTCATTCCGATTCCATTCTAAAAAATATAAGTAATTTGTCACTCATTATACTACTTTTAAACTGTTGTGTTTTTGATTAAAAAATAAAAACCAATACAATTTAAAATTTTTTTGTCGGAAATTTGTAAAATACTTTGCATTTAAAAAATGTTAACTGTAGTAGATCTACCGTAGTCACCGAAAAACGGGTCACACAGATACATACTTACCGGGAAATTCTTTCACAGGTAGCAGTTTTGTCAAAAAGAACATTGTTTTAAGTAATTTTGTAATAAGTTTGTTAAATTACTAACATTTGTAAACACAGTTTCACTAATAGCACAGATAAGGTTAACACTACAGATATACGACCCTTTATCCAAAATGTCCGCTCATATTTGGAGACGAAATTTGCGTTAGTTTGGCTACAACGCACCAGATCAGTTTTAGGGCGCTGCTATCGCTATTTGTTTATCACTGTTGAAACGTGTTGGAAACTGTTTTATCGGGAATTTGAGTGCATCTGTCACATCATGAATATAATTTAAGTAGAATTGGCTTCAATATTAATTATTTACGAAAAATTGCGATTTGACAATTAAGCATGGCAGATGGCTGTCTAACTTTTGGTTTGAATATGTGCTAAGTAATCTGCTCAATTACAGTCATCTGTGACTTAATTATAAATTGTCATTGTAGCGCCATCTTTTTGCAGATTATTAATCATATAAAACAAGCTGCCGATAGCTCACATATTTACCGTATATCTGTAGTGTTAACCTTATCTGTGCTAATAGTACAGATTTTTACATGATTTTGTATTATTAAAGTAGCCTATTGCATAAACCATCGCCTGGTGTGACCCCGTTGACTGTTTCTCAGATGATTTTTCCTGCAGTTTTTTTTCCAGAATCCTATTTCCACGTGACTTTCTTCTGTGGCTTATTCTGGTTTTTTTCCAAATGATCTTTTTTCGTTTAGCTGTTGTGTTCTGGGTTAGTTATAATTGAAGGCCGAATTGATATGCACTAACAGTGTTGCCAGATCTGTTTTTCCTGTAACAAACAGGATAACGTATCTGATAACACTGTTAGTGTATGTAAATCCGGCATGCACCAACAATGTTGTCAGATATCGTTTCCTGTTATAACAGAAAAAAACATATTTAGCAACACTGTTGATGCCACACATCAGTTCTTTACTAATGACTCGATTATTTTAACAACAAGTAAAAATAGTGAAATAGCAAATTTTACGTATAGTTTTGTTTTACATTATGATTTAAATATCTCATTAATAACGGCCTGATTTGTGATATCTACAGTGTTGCAAAATATGTTTTTCCTGTTGTAACAGGCAAATGATATCTGGCAACAATGTTAGTTCATATAGATCCGGTCTTTAGTTATAATACATTTGAAAAATGGGCACCGTGCCTGAAGTCCGTCCTATTTTAACAATCTTGAATGTGTCTCCTAAGAGTACGGCAAATTGTCTTATTCTTAGCTTCCCATGAAAAATTATGCGAGGCGAGTGTAGTTACGAAATAATATAAACAAAAAAATTCGAATTTTGTTCTAGTGTCACAGGTGTGCAAAGGTCGGATTTATATGCATTTTCATATTTTCTGCTAAATAACTGCGGGTTCTTTTTGACTTTCTTTGCGTTTCACAGGTTTGTAAATAGATAACTGACACCGCTGTTAGTTAGCATCTTACTCTAAGGTTAGCATACGCTTGCACATTTCAATAATGAGTGTTAATTTCGAAAGAGTTGTCGGGCAACCGCCACAGGACTTTCCTGGCATTTATTGAAAGCTTTGTAAATTTATAAAACATATTGGAAATTTTAGAAATTTTTAAGTACCGAACATTTTTAAAATATTGATAAATTTTGATTATTAAAACAATTATTGAAAATTTTGAAAATGTTCCTAAAATTTAAAAATGATTAAAAATTACCAATTTAGATGTTTCTATCCCTCATCAGTTTGCCACATTATGTCATATTGACATATCGATTTTTAAAAACAATTTGGAATCTGCTTATAAGCAGCCATGCTATAGTATAAAGGGTGGGATGCTACAACGCACATTTTGGGAGCCACTGTGTGACGTCAGCAAATGTAAAAACAACGACAAATTTAAAAATTAATCCACGGCAAGCCTGCAGCCGGTGCATTTTAATCGTTTTCACAATATATAATAGTATATTATTATATGAGCGATTATGACAGCCATTATTCACGAAGATGATGTTTGATTGAGCCCACGTGCCGCAGGCGAGTGGCGCAAATCATCCAAGTGAATAATGGCCATAATCGCGAATGTGATACTGTGCTTTTTCTACACCTATTAAACAAATAAATTAGACTCGCTTTAGTGGTTGAATTATTAGTTTGCACAGATTGTAAAACGTAAACAAGCAATATGGCGATACACTTGGCTGTCACGCGAGTCGATTGTCAGCCGCAGAAAGAGTTGATCGCGGGCGATTTAAAATATCATCGAATCAGCGAAACAGTGATTTTTGAATTTGTATTTGTGATTGGTCGGATACAGTGAATTATGAATCCATAATTCACTACAGTGAATTATAGGTACGATTTTTCACGAAAAAAATGCTAATAATTGTCATATATTAAATAGGTGTAGAAAAATATAATAATTTAACTACGATGATAAACAACAAATAAAATTTCTCTAGGAAACTAAAATGTTTCACTTTGGGTGTACCTATGCTCATAATAATATAATGTTCAATAAACAAAAAATGAATTTAGGTGGATCTATAATTTATTACTTACTTTTTGTCTTATTATTATAGTTGGGCATTTCTTTACATTGCACTGTATAATAAAATATGTACAGTAATTGAAACTTACCTTAAACACTAATTTGTTGACAGATTAGAAACACCTAACCTCTATATGACATCTAAAACGGACAGAAGTACATATACTGCGCGTGCGCACTGAAGAAAAACAGAGTTTCTCAACAAGTTTTCACACTTGCGCAGAAGTTGACGAAATTTGGTTCAAGAAACAGCGTACCACGTTCTATACTCTATCACGCTTAGCAGCAATTTCTATCACATTCGTTTCTAGTAAACATTCAGTCTGTCACATAATAGTAGACAAGGAAGGGCTCTCAATATACTGGAGTAAGTTAATACACTTGCCATAAAGTGAACGTGGCAAAAACTTAAGTAGAAACTAAACTGCTACAGCTACTACTTTACATTAAAGTTTACTTTAGCCAAAATCACTCATAAGAATTGTTTACTTGTAATTACTTTCGACAGTAGAACAGCAGTTCGCATATGGATTGTGAATTGACAATAAAGAAAACAATTTGAAAATGAATTTCTATTAACAGAAAATTTTGTTGATGTTAGAATGCATCGGTTATTTTTTCGCTGTGATAAAAAATTTAATTGTGATTTACCTATTGTGAAACTAAACCCTTTGGTAGGTGCAAACAAATACAGAGACGTTTTAAAATATTATTTTGTATATCTTAGTGTTTGTTACGCCACTGATTAAAAATACATAAATAACTTACCTCCGTGTAATTGCAACTAATTTTGCAAATGGCTTTTCCCAAGTGTACATTTTAATAACCTGAATTCCAGAAATAATTTCATTCATGAATCGTACTCGTTCATCCGTTTTAAGAGCTGTTTTTAAACGAAATATTGAAGTTTTCTTTCCCAAGTACACTATAAGAAAAAAATGTTTAAATTTATACAGACTAAATTTTAATTGACTTACTTTGTAAAGGAACAAACATCGCCATAAAAAGAACCCCAACTGTTGATGTTAACCCTACAAAATGGTATAGGATAACAACGATGATGATTGTTTCCAAGGGACAAACCCATAAATTGTGAGAATGAAGTACAGCGGTATCACATCTATTCACATCGTTGGAAAGCAAATTTACCATCTGTCCTATGGTAGTTCCTCCTAGCACAGATTTGCTTAATCGCAAGGATTTTCTATAAACTACTGAACAGCAAGCTACTCTTAATTTCATTCCCAAATGTTGCAAATTCATCATATATGCGTGACCTCCAAGCACGTTTAGAAAAGAAGCCCCAACGATTATACCTGCGTACATGTAAGCTTCGTTTTCAGTTATTATCTCATCTTCTCCCTGAGTGAAATATTTGATCAACTGAGATAAAGCTAAAGGCTGTGATATTCTGAAAATTTATAATGAAATAAGTAGTGCAAGTTTCCAGAATTATTATGTCTGCTTACTTTAGCAGGAGTTCAAGAAAAATTAAAAGCAATCCAAGAAGGAAAAACTCAAATATAAAAACCCTTCCAACTGCTCTGCATAACGAAGGATGTCGATGAATGATTAGTTCTTTTCTCCATGATTCTTCTAATCGATCTCCTAATAGTTTTGAGTCGTGAGCTTCTAAGTGTTCTGGTATGTCTTCTTCTTCAAGATCTTTTCTAAATCCTTTGCGAAATGTTGGTATTGTGAATCTACAAAATTAATTAATAAACCGGAATGGAACGTTCTTTAAGATTCAACTTACGCAAACGTCATAACTGACAAAACGTTGGCTCCTTTTCGATGGTTTGGTTGCCTTTCAATTTTTCGAGTTCTCTCCATTGTTAAATTTCTTTAAATGTATGTGGGTAGCGAGAAGGTTATTTTTAACAAAGTATCTATTGTAACAAAGATCAAATTAATTAATTGATGTAAAAGATATATTTATGTCAGTTTTGACAGCAACAGTATGTCACAACTTAAATAAATCAGGTTAAAACTTGAAACTGGACTGGAATATCTTTTTCATTTACATAAAAAATTACGAGTTAGTTTTGGATCCTACAAAGAAAGTTTGTTGTTTGGAAATAATTTAAAATTGTTTAAATCGTAGAAAATCCTTGCAAAAAAGACTGCAACATTTTACTATCCTACACTATTTTAATCATTGTCATTTTTTTAGTAAAAGTTGATTAGTCATTTGCAAAATTAATTTCGCTTTATGCAAAGTTTGGGTTTCTAAACAGTGAAGTTACTTAAAATAAAAATAAAATAGAATGGATCATTGTTTTGTTTCAAGTGAAGTCGTTGGTAAAATAAATAAAAAACAGATACCTTCTAGTCTCCCCACTAGTATTTAATACATAAACTCAAACTGCTACGATTGTTTCGGCCGAAACAAAATTTAAACAGCTTTCTTCGGGCTTAAAACTAAAAAACCTGAAGTGTGAACTTCGAGTGGACTTTCCCATACTAAAACTTATCGTATTTGCAAAAGTGTAAATTCTATAATTATAACCTTCCATTCCGTCCACCCAAATTCATAAAAAGCGCCAAAGTAAAATTAAAGCTTTCAAAAAAAAAATTGTAGCCAATACTAGATACTAATCTTGCCCTTGCCGTATTTGCCAAAGTGTAACATTTAATAATTATAACGGTGTACAGTTCAGGGAGTATTAGATTTCTAAGTAAACAAGCAGCGGGAATTTGAATGTACTATAGCGTGTTTAATTGGTTTCCGTACCGTAACTGTACCCATAGAAGCAACGACTACCTGCGCCCGCCGGCGCGCCTATCGGCGGATTACAAATTCCGCTTCGAATGTCGGACAAAATGGCCATATTAGCTTTATTTGGGTATCGTTTTTATTTTTCAATTTTCAAAACTGTTGAAAATTCTAGCAAATCCTAATTAATTACTTTAAATAGTCTATCGAACTGATAAAAGTTTATAACGATCGGCGTATGCGTTATTAAATAAATGTTTAATCAATGTCAAATTTTTCAAAAATTCCTGGAAGGCGTCAGAGTAAAATTTGGGTGATAAGCAACAAACAAATTTGTAGTTCAATGCAAGCCCTATCGGCTTAGATATGTAGTTTAAAAAAAACGTGTAGACAGTTATTGAGAAATTTTTTTGAAATTTTTTGAAATTTTGAAGCAGCATTGCAGTATTTTTTGGATTTTCAAAATTAATTTTATTTTATCGTATACTACCTAGGAAGGGCTCTCAAACAAGTGGTAGCTGATCCCGATCAGACAACTACTTCTTGAGTAAATGGGCGTTAAATTCGAGATTTTCAAAAAGCTGTAGCGGCCGCCATTTTGAAGCTAGAGAGTTCGGTAAAAAAATTTTCGATTTGCCTTAAATTCTTCTCTCGGATTCTGTGCTCAAATTTTCAAAATTTTATTTTGCAGAAAAACGCTACAAAACGTATGTCCAACTTCCGTTTCTGGCTTTGGATTTTTTTAAAAGCTTAACTAGAGCTACAACTTTCGATATACCTCTTGATTTAAAATTTCATCAAAGTCGGTCCAGTACTTTCGCCTGTAGAGGCGTCACCCACACACCCACCCACAGACACACATTTCACTTTTTTGGGTTCCTTGAGCCCCAAAACGTGTATTACCGTTAAAATCTAGACTTCGAAAGTTTTCATGAAATCAATACTTCCCTATACCGAAGGTATGGGAAAGTAAAAACCTTTTCACAGAATGAAAATTTCAAATTAAATAAAACGGGAGATACATTAAATACAGAAACCCAAAAACTACAATAAAAACATTATGCGTTAAGTAGTCGGTGGGAAAAACATCGGTACAAAGAGCGATGATTAATTAATTAAACGAAGAAACAGTAATAATAATAATAAATTAAGTAACCATGAGGTTGATGCAATTGATTGAAGTTGATCTCCCGTTTTGTTTAATTGGAAAATTTCAAGCTGTGAAAAGGTTTTTTAGTTTTAAGCCTTTAGATAGTCGCGTAGTTGTTGTTCCGACCGAAACAGTTGTAGCAGTTTATGTAATAAATACTAGTGGGGAGACTAGAAGTTATCTGGTTTTTATTTATTTAATTTAAAATAATGTCACGTGCAAAGTGAAAAAGAAACTGAATCTGTAAGTAGGTAATAACAACAATTTTAAATATACGATAAGAGATTATTTTAAATAAAAAAGTTCATACCTAATTAAAATTGCTTTTAAATTCCGTAAAGTTTGCACCACGTAACACAACTAAACAAATAACTATATTTTTCTATATACGTATGTATAGTATATTTAACTGTTGACGTACTGACTAGTTCAACTGCTGTGCGCTACTATTTTATAATTAAACTCTCATCAGAGTATGATAATTCAAATTGTGGTACAATATTGTGTAACAATAATGTCAAGAACATCGGTGATTATTTTACTGAACACCTTTTTCCAATATCTACAAAGTGTTTATTTTTACCTGATATAATATTTAATCTATTTTGTCACTAGCGTGTCCAGTTTTGACCGAAACCGCGCGTTTGGACGGAGGAGTGGGGAAGTTTTTAATTCTTATGTAATCGTTTAAACTGGTAAAGATAAAAATAGTGCAAAAAGTATTATAGAAATAAAAAATCGAGGTATCTGGAACTGTAACAATTTTATCTGTTACCTACTAATCGTTTTAGATCGCTAAGAATTAATTTCATGTCGATGCTCTTTAATTGAAAAGCATGTGGCTTACAAGTGTATTTTATTTTAATTGAATGTATTTGTAAAGCACTCTGAAAATGTTAATATTAGCAACAATTTTACAATATTGGCACAACTTGCATTATTTATCAAATAAAATGGTAGGTACTAATGAGATACATAAAATAGTTTTATCGTAAAATAAATTTTATTCTCAGCTGTTACCATTTTCTTTGTTTTTAGGATTGATATTATTGTAGTAGAATTTCATGTTTGTTTTTTGGTTGAAATAAGCCACTACTTTGAAAATATATCATTAAACATCAGCTATAGCAATTTAGGTTACATAACCTACTGATTCCAAGGTTTTCTAATGATTATGTATATGACCTTCATTACATTAAACTTAATTCAAAATATATTTAAACTAAATAATCACACCATAATGGAAATGTATATTACTAACATGTTACACAATGTTTTGCAACGTTAATTGTTTTTTCTCACTTGGAAATAGTAATTTAGATAACATAGATAATGAAAGGATAAAACAATAACAATACCTGATAGCAAAGTCAATGTAAACGAACTGTGTGTATTACTATTTAATTAGCACACTTGATGAGTGTTGAAGAAAACTGGTTTTGAAAAAAAAAGCTGCCCAGCAACCGCAACGAGATCATCCTTACACGCTCGCTGCTTCTTCCATATTAAATGAGTTAGTCTAGTATTACATAACTTTCTATTGGCTTAGGGGTGCACTACAATTGGACATAGAAATGTTTTTGTTTAAATTTCGTCATAGTTTTAAATGTTTATTTCTTAAAGGTTGAAGTTGCATTAGATGGGGGTTTGGGGTTGTTTTTTAAAATGACATAATTTCTGTTATTCTTCCAATTTTATATTTTTTAGGGGTTGGGAATGCAGTTGAGTGTGGTTCGGAAGTGTTTTTTTAAAAGAGACGATAATTCTTGTTTCCTTGTGCTTATGTCTACTTTAAATCAGATATACTGCATATCTGATTTGAAGTAGACATGAGCACAAGGATTATTTTACTTTAATTTCTAATATCACAAGTTTAATAATACCTAACTCTCTACCAGTTTCATGGGAAATTCAGCCATTACAAGACCAGTTTTCTGCACTAAGGCGTAAAACAGGCCTCTTTTATTTCTTAATAACAAATGGGGATGGTCAAACTCAATTGCATTTCCAGCATCCACAACCAAAATCTTATCAGAATTCATAATTGTGTGTACACCGCTATCGTTATAACAGTACAGTCTGCAAATTTTCTATTTATTGGCGTTTGAATGAGTGAGTCAGTCTGTCGATCTACGTCAGCAGTAGCTTTGTCCAGCACCAAAATTTTGTTATTTTGAATAATAGCACCAGCTAAATAAAACAACTGTCTCTGCCCAACGCTAAAATTAAAACCACTTTCAGGTACCATGCCGTTTAAACCCGAAGACAAATCAGCAACAACCTTCTTCAACGCGACGTTCTCCAAAACATTTCATAAATCTACAAAACTCATTGAAAGGGTCTAAATTTTTTCGAAGTGTTCCAGAGTACAAAATTGGTTTTTGCGGTGTAATAGAAATTTTTGAACGCACGTTATAAAGAGGTATCTGTGTTATGTCAATATCGTCTATTTTAATGGCTCTTTCTATTTTTGTTAAGTGAAATAGAACATTGATAATTAATAGATGACTTTCCTGAACCGGTTCTTCTAGCTATACCAATTTTTTTTTTGGTTGAATACTGAAGGTTAATTGTTTTAGTACGCAAGAATCGGTTTGAGAGTATTTTAAAGAAACCGATAGAAAATTTATGTTTTCTTCTTCAGGCCAACTTGATTGATGAACCTTTCCAGTTGGATTAGGTTCGTGTTCTATTTTTATATATTCCACCACTCTTTCTACCGACGCCATTTGGTTTGCTAACTCAGTCCATTGGCGTATAACCCATTGAAACACTCCTGTTAGACTCATAGCCTGAGTTATAACTAATCCAAGATTTCCACCGTATTGGTTTGTTAATAAAATAATAGTTTACGAGTTGTGATGTGCTTTTACATTATTATGATTACCAGTTTTAATAAAGAAGGAGCTGAATGTTACTGCTGCCGTATAAAAGACACAGATGAGATCAAGCCAAAAACCGAAAGCTCTTTAGTCTTGATGATCATCAGATTCTCTTTGAAAGATTGCTTCAGCTCCAAACGCTCGTATCGTTGTTAACCCTTGAAGAGATGCACTCATATGTGAAATACTGGACTGCGCGCTATAATTAAAGTACATACAAATAGTACCAAGGCATTAGTATTGATACACCTACTGGTCCCTTTCAATCGCTTCAAATTATTACTAGTTTTCATGTATACAATCTTCGATAAATAATATAGTACTAATTCCTGTGACTATTAGCATCCATGGGTTAACAAGAGATACCATGATAATTACACTAACCACGGTTAAACTAAGCTGGAAATAAAACGCCAAACGTTAGAAATAAAGCTAGACTACCTTACCAACTACAAACCTGAAGACAATCAATTGCAACCATGGGTGAAACTTCATCAATGGATCCCATATCCTTCGAAAATCTATTTAGAATTCTTCCTGATGAATTTCTATTAAAAAATCTCATGGGGGCTGTTCCTATATTGGAAAACATGTTGCTATTTAAACTTGTCGAAGCTTTCATGCAATGCGTCAAAAATCAAAACGAGCGAAGTAGTACTACCATAACTGTAAAAACTGTTATTCCCGAGTACATACATATAAACACAAATTTCATTTGATAACCTCATAAAATTATTGTTAGACGTATTTGTCTTTTGTTCAGTTTTTTGGTCCTTTAACTAGAACAAAAATAAAATATAATAATGCCAGCAAAAGAATTTAACTTGCCAATAAGTAAGAAAATAATCACCACAGCTAGCTGAAATCTGTGTTACAAGAAATAGAACCAAGAGACCTAATTTCATACGTAAGGATTCTCCGGCTTTAAGATAGGAAATGTATACGTCACCAGAAACAATTCCAGAACTTAGTTGTTCTTTCACTTTCATTACCGACTCTTCCCTTTTTGCCTTGTTCTTATTAATGTTTAGCTTTTTTTACATTGCTCATAGCTAGTGTTTCTTCCTTTTCGTTTGCGTAAAATTGTTGCGTAAAGTCTATTTTAGATTTCTTTAATTCTTGGCAAGTTCCACTTTTAATAATCTTACCATTTTCCATCAGGTTTATATGGCACACGTTTCCTAAATATTGAAGCTGGAGAGTGACTAGGACAGCGCATTTGTTTTTTAAAAATTCTGAAATGCAGTCTTCGAAGAACTGTTTGCCAACATGGGCGTCCACTGCAGATAGATGATCGTCTAATGAGTATATATTCGCCTCATTGTAAACCGCCTTTGCTAAATTTACTCCGGCTTTTTCTCCTCCACTTAATGTTAATCCTCTTTCACCTATAAGAGTCTCATCTCCACACCGGAAAAGGCTCAAATCTTCCTGTAAAGTACACACCCGTATCACTTCTTGATACCGTTCTGGATTCATAGGCTGACCAAAAATAATGTTTTGTTGGATAGTTCCTGAAAACACCCACGGCTCTTGGGAAGCATAGAAAATCTTGTCTTCTACTTTTATAGTACAGGTTTCAAACGGAAGTTCATTTAAAATTATATGTAGCAAGCTAGTCTTTCCACATCCTACGAGCCATATAATTGCTACCAGTTGTCCAGTTTGAGCTGGAAAATTAATTTTATGTAAAGTGTTGTCTAAAGAGGTTGAAGATCATTTTGCAGACCCATATTTTAGTTGAATATTAATACTGGGTTTTAAAGTTTGTTGAGATTCAAGAACGGAAAAAATTCCGTTTTTTTCGATTTTGTTTATAAGGTTTGCGGTTATTGTGTTGGTGTTATTGTTGAGTGGAATTTCGTTATAGAATAAAAAATTTTGTATTCTGTAAATTGACACATTGAATTCTGCCACTTGTGCGATACCGAGAGAGAAGTGTAAAGTGTAAAACGAACTAACGACAAAAACGTAGTCTGCATTTGGCAAATTTAAAAGCAGTGCATAGGCATACGTTGGAATCGCCAGAGAAAGGGCAAATCTTGTTGTGAGTATTCCAAGTGAGATAATTACACCCCTTATGTAAAATGTTGCACGTATGTGACGAATTTCTAACCTGCAAGAAAAAATTGAAACGTCAAATTTGTAGCTGAAGTGCCTGGGTTGATTTTATTACAAGCTCACCTTGGCGCAATTGCAACTAATTTTGCAAATGGCTTCTCCCAAGTGTACATTTTGATAACTTGAGTTCCAGAAATAATTTCGTTTATTAATTGAACTCTTTCGTTTGTTTTAAGGGCTGTTTTCAAACGAAGTTTTGAAGTCTTCTTTCCCATGTACACTGATACAAATTCACTATTTTTTAGTAATTGTTACAAACTAATGAAGAACTAGAAAGCACTTACTTTGTAATGGAATTAACATCGCTATAAAAAGAATTCCAATTGTTGATCTTAACCCTACGAGGTAGTATGGGATACAAACAATAGTGATAATTTCATATGGACAAAGCAATAAACCGTGAACATCAAGTACAAAGCGATCACACCTACTTATGTCGCTAAAGAGCAAATGTACCATGTGCCCAGCAGTAGTTTTACCAAGCACAGATTTACTTAATCGTAATGATTTTCTGTAAATTACTGAACTAAAAGCTATTCTCATTTTCATTCTAAAGTGTTGAATAATGAACAATCCTATGTGACCCATTATAACATTTATAAACGATGCCCCAACAATTATACCAGCGAACATATAGGCCTAGTTTTTTTGCAGTAATTGTTATTTGTTTTTTACTCTGGATGTAATACTTTATCAGATGAGATAAAGCTATTGGTTGTCATACTCTATAAATTGGGAAATAGTACTTATATAAGAATATTAGAAAGCAGTTTAATATTTCCTTACTTTACTATCAGTTCAAGAAACACTAAAACCAAACCACAAAAGAAAAATTCTAGACCAAAAACTTTTCCAGTGACTCTCCACAATCATGGATTTTGATGAAGCTTCCTCTAACCGATGTTTTTGGCTCAAGAGCTTTCAGATGTTTTGTTATGTCGTCTTCTTGGAGATTCCTTTGAAAACCTTTACGAAATGTTGGTATAGTGTACCTGCAAAATAGGTTTAGGCATTCGAAGTTAAAACTATTTGTAGTCTAAATCGAAATTTTAAAAATACGAATTTCTAGAATTTGTTCTAGAACGCTCTGTGAAAAAGGGATATTCATTAATTCGGCCCACTTTCCCCCTTTTTTAATGCTTCAACCTCATATTGAAATGTATCGTATATCTATGATTGTTCCTTCGTCGATAGTATCTCTACCTTGTCGAAGGCATTGCGTGCTTCGGGAATCTTGAGAACCATACCAGCGGTAGCGCAGCTACTTATAGGGGCTCCCTTGCTGGACATATATTGGGTGGGTAGTTAGACGAAGAAAGATACTCTGGTTCATCAGGTTGTGCGTTGAGGCGTCAAGCCAGCTCCTTGAAACTAGTAAAACAAAAATTTTGCTAAAAATTTCGAAGCAAAAGCTTGGAGCATGGATAGTTTAAAGAAAATATGACAAGCGCAAGAGATAAGGACAATAAATTTTGGTTGTTAGAATGTCTATAGAATAAATACGAAAGATAAACGAGTGTTCGATGAAATAAATCGCTGTAACAGATGTAGCTGTTTTAAGTAAAACAAAGAGAAAATGAACCAGAAGCCAATAAAACACACGTATCTATATTTTTAAAGGATCATCGACAAAATTTTAAGAGCTATAAAGCAGGTGTGGCTGTAGTAATACTAAAAAAAAATAAAATTAAAAGTTGGCACTCCTTTAATAAACAAATAATTACAATGTACATGACTACATTTGATAAAAATATACACATAATAGTAGTATATACACCGACAAATAGTACAGCAGATGAAACAAAAAATGTATAAAGACTTGACGATAGAGCTTACAGGTATCTGCTTAGCAGGTTCCGATCGCAACTTTGCCGGTTTGTTGCTTTGCAACTTTTCCTCGCCGCACATAATAGAGGGCGTTACTAGTGTAATTCCCCTTTAATGTTATACTTTCTGGCATATATCTGCTTGTTTGCTTTTGGTTTCAATTATGGTTAGAATTATGTCCACCTGATGAGTTCAAATAAGAACGAAACATGTAGTGGTCTATTCTAGCCATAATTGAAACCAAATCTCTTCTTTCTTATTTCTTGCCACACGGGCGTTTCTGTGTTTTGTGCTTAGAGGCCGGTGCGATCGCAGATACCTGCTTAGCAGGTTCCGATCGCAACTTTGCCGGTTTGTTGCTTTGCAACTTTTCTTCGCCGCACATAATGGAGGGCGTTTACTAGTGTAATTACCCTTGAATGTTATACTTTCTAGCATATATCTGCTTGTTTGCTTCTGGTTTCAATTATGGTTAGAATTAGTCCACCTGATGAGTTCAAATAAGAACGAAACATGTAGTGGTCTATTCTAGCCATAATTGAAACCAAATCTCTTCTTTCTTAAATAATATAATAACTGGACGACGTAGAGAAGATGATATTAACGATAACGGTACTGGAATAACCTCCAACATTCCGATTTCCACTCGAGAAGCATTTTTCTTGGGGAAGTGGGGAAAATTAGAGGGCGAAGGTAGAACGAGATATCTCCCTGTCTCGGCGTACCTGTAGCATCTCTACCTCCAACATTCCGATTTCCACCAGAAAAACCTTTTTCCTGGGGAGTGAGGAAAACTGAAGGGCGAGAGTAAAATGGGATACCCCTTCGTCTCGGCGTAGCTGTAGCGTCTCTACCTCTAACATTTCGATTTCCACTCGAGGAGGTTTCCTCCTGGAGGAGTGGAAAAAACTGTAATGTACATAAATTTGGTAAAAATCGGAACTGATACAACCAAGTTATGTAGAAAATGCAAAAAAAGAAAATTTCCAAAATTATGGATTTTTTGGAAAATTTGGATACCTCCGATTTATTACAAAAAACGTTGTCCAATTTTATGTAAATCAATATTTCTTGGTCGAAATTGGGAGCCGTACATTGGTTTGCGTAACGTACATCTCGGAAAGAAATCTGATGTAGTTGCGGGCGCTTGCTGTTGCTGGTCAATACTTGCCAATATGATTTGGAGTTGCTCCATTGTGAGTTGAACTAAACTGCTTGTGGGTCTTGGTTAGTGTTTCCAGTAATTTCTGCTGCTGCTAGCCAGTTTACTTACGTTCTGGTTTTGGGATAAGCTGGATCCGTCCTGGAAACTTCGACCGTTTCCTTTGATAAAGTTTTGGTTGCTGTCGTGGTTCGGGGCCAATGATTAGTCATGAAGGCACAAATTTAGGATGTGTGTCTTTGTACCTACCTTGTTGTGTTTTCGTTTTTACAACTTTTCCTCCCAGCTACGCTACAGTGAAGAGAAGCAATAACTCCGAAACATCGATGTCTGTAGCTGCGTCTTAGGTTTTATTTGCGGTCGTAGGCTTGACTTGTTTATTGTTTTATATTTTACCGAATTATTTTTCAACTTTTTTTTAAATGATATATTCAAATTGCGTGTTAACTATAGGGATCTCGCTTATTTGAAGAGATACGACGATGGTGAAATTAGAGAAAAGGTGTGGAATTTTATGCCCACTAATAATCTGAAAGGAAATTGCATCTATCTTGCTTAGTTTCTGAGTAAACTAAAAAAAAAGTAATTTTGAATTTTTTGTTTTCGGCTATAAGTCATATATTATGTATTTCTAGTTAACGCATTATTAGGTCACTTTATCATGCTGAATTTAAATTTTTGATCAGGTTTGGTGTAACTGTTAGCATGGCTCATTTTCGACTGTCAACTTTTTTTTTCTTATGGTCGGCATTTTAAATTTTTTCATACTTGAATAGAGTCTTAAATTTTGATTTCAGCGATGGTTCACACTTTGCATTTTGTGCATTTTATCACAGAATATAAAAATTTCATGAGTGCCATGGAAAGACTACGTCATTTATTTAATTTTGACTAAATTCTAGTAGGTCATGAACTGATGGAAGTAAAACAAAACACCGTTTTTATTTACTTTGGCCATTAGATACATTAGGTACAGTAGCTACGCGAAAATTTTTGGAAACTTTGTTTTGAGCGTAGGCAGCAGGTTAAGTTATTTTTTGCAAGAACAAATGAATGGTGCATTAATTGTTTTAAACATATAAAATTTTCAAGTTTAGCGCGCGGTAGAAAATCAAGATTTGTTTTATATTTTACTAAAGATGTACTGGCGCACTAGATCTAGTACAATCTGTGTTAACTGGAACAACACTACTGGACTGGTCAACAAATAAATGGAACACAGATGACGGATCACGTCACATGCAAACTTTCAGCCATGCACTTGAGGCGGCGACGCATTGGAATTTTGTGTATCTTCTTCGAAACACCAAGTTATAAGAAGTATTTATCTGTATCTTATCTATCCCTACAGCAGAATTCATCAAAGCTTGTAAACCCTGGGCTACGTCACAGATATAACAGCGGTACTCAACGCGTCGGTAATGGACGGTTAGCTAACTAGCAGTTTAAGTTGCAATGGACACATTTTTGATAACGAGGACTACCAAGGGAGGTAAAAACAAGGTTGTGATAAATATGAGCATTTCAGTATTTCAAATAGGTAGATTTGTGTATGTAGGAGATATTCCTTTCAAGAAATACGGACAAACGAAAATGAAACAATAAATTAAACTGGAACATACATTTTTTAAATAAATTGTTTTTGGCCTTTATGCCTTTGAAACATATTTTCTACACGATAAGGAATTTGCGTTATTAAAAAAATATTATATTTATAAAAGGAAAGGTATAAGACACCTATGTAAAGAGTGAATAAATTTTCATAGAAAATATTGCCAAAAAAATTCCAAAGTTGAATCTCTCGAAATTTGTGCGCAAACGCAGTACTGTTGGGTAAGCGGAAAGAAACGTCGCAGCTACGTCACACGAATCACGACCGCTGCTTTTAAACCCTTATACAGTGCCATTGTTACAAAATAAAGTTATCAACATCAACAGTTTTGAGCGAATTCGTGGTTTAAAACGGCTTCAACTTTAAAGAAAACTTATTATAAATATTGCATATCGCCCTTCTGTTACAACACAAGTGTAAAAACACCCGATACAATGTTCACAGCTATGGGGTGCCAAGTGTAAAGTAGAAACTTGGTGTGTATTTAAGGCAAATTTTTTCAAGTATTTCTGTAAGCGCTATGATGCGATTTCCATTTTTTAAATTAGCAAGCTACCTATTTTTTGCATTAATTCGATAGAAATTTGTCTTTTCAATGGTATAAAACTTGTATACCCTTACATAACAAAATTTTCGAGAAAAACAGGAAAAACGTTTTTATATTAGTAGGCCCTGAATTCAAACGACAGCCTAGCACAGTTGCATTTTGTTCTTTTTGTTGTTTTTGATTGTTATGAGATAACAAATGAATTTCAGCACACTGCTGCGATTGTGGTAGGCTGTTGTTTGAATTCAGAGCATGATGCTAATATGAAAAAAATTTTTTTGCATTTTTATCGTATAATTTTGTTATGTAACGGTATACAAGTTTACATCGTTGAAAAGAAAAAAAAATTCTCTATTAATAAGTACAAAAAATTACTAGGGGTTATACTTAAAAAAATTACGATCACGTCACAGCGCTTACCGCATTGGATACATATATTTTTATAAGTATGTAGAAAAGTAGGTCAAACGTTACTAAAAAACTTTTACTGGTATTATTTTTTTCTATTTTTTTTTCGTTTCGGAATTAAATAAGGGCGTAATAAGTGTTGGGCCACCCTGTATATACACACATTCAGCTAAATTCTTCATATTTTACTAAATTATTAAAATGTTAAATAAATCTTAATACTTAATTTTAAATCCTTAAATATTTAATAAATTTTTATTGATTGAAATGAATCGTTAACACATTTAATTTAAATGTTCCAAGTTGTAATAAACCGTTAATAATTTGAATAAATTCTGAAACATTTATTTTAAATCTTCGAATTTTCAATGAATCTACAAACATAAGTCTGCATATATTTATTTTAAATGTTCAAACATTTAAATAATTGTTGGAAAGTTTATGTAAATATGTAAAGATTTAAGTAAAAGTTGGGAAGTTTTATGTCCCTAGAATACTTTTGCTAAAAATTTAAACTGTGTTATTGTTATTAGCTGTTATTAGTTTCGTTTAGTCCAAAAAATAATAAGTTTTACATTTAAAATTAAGCAAAAATCTAAAGAAATTCAAGACCTGCTTTTTTAATCCTAGAGCAACAATAATTCTTTGTAATGTCTCTCTAGCTACATGCTTAAAAGCGCTGTTTTTCATACAGAAAACCCGGGTTCTAAACCTAGGTAACCCATACATTTTTTTTTTAATTTGTTTAATTTTTGAACTGTTTTCATCCTCTCACAACTCAAATTTTAATGTTTAATTATGTTATAACAAAGAAATAGGTATCAATTTAATTATTTCATTATCTGCGTATTAAAATTACAACTTACACATTAATAGAAAATTATTACAACCAAGCAATTTATAGACTGTACAAATCGTGTTTCGTTTGCTATTTTATTTAGAATTAGTGTAAAATTTAAACAAATAAAAAAAATTAAAAAAAGTTTGTCCCACCCAGAATTACCATCCGGATTTTCTGCTGCCTTAAGCATGTAGCTTTGGATATATTACAAAAAATTATTGTTACTCTGGGATTGAAAGGACACGTCTTGAATTTATTACTATATATTTAATTTTTGATTAATTCTAAATGTAAAAATTATTATTTTTTGACTAAACGGCACTACTATCAGCTAATAACAATAATACAGTTTAAATTCTTAGCCAAAGCATTCTATGGACATAAAATCTGGAAAAATATAATTTCCCATGCATTTTGCATCTAGTTCTGGTAACTTCCTGGGAAACCCTGTATACAAGGTTGGGCAAAAGTATGAAACAATGCAAATATCTTTAATACGACAACCGCGATTTTGAAAAAAATTGTTACGTGAAGGTTCCGATATACGGCGGATACAAAGAAGGTATTGGCGGTTTGAAAAAACTTCCTGTTTAGCCGGAAATGATATCAACTTTTTTATTTTAAATGGAACACCCTGTGTATTGCCTTTATTTTCAATAACTCTAGAGATAGTCAACAATAATGTTTCGTAATTATTATCTAGCAGCTCATGAAAACAAAAGAATGTGAGAAGCCTAAACAGTTATGTAATGTTGTCAAATATGCTTGGTTCGTGTTGTGTTGTTTTGATGATCGATAAATTGAGCAGTGTGGTTGCAGTAATCAAGTAATTAACCAAAATTAATCAAAACTGCTGAATTAAACATTAGAAATGGTTAAATTAACAGAAACATTGCAAATTGTTAAATAAAGTACAAACTTCTTGCTGAGTTCTACGACGCTCACCAAAACCAACCATAATTAAAATTTGAATTCGTTCTCTTTCTGTTAATTGAACCATTTCTGATGTTAAATTCAGCAGTTTTAATTAATTTTGGTTAATTAATTGATTACTGCAACCACACTGCTCAATCTATCAAACATCAAAGCAATACAACACGAACCAAGCATATTTGACAACTTTACATAACTGTTTAGGCTGTTTATCACTGAACTCGCAAAAAAGAGTTCTACCGATATATCAAAAATATACAGGGTGTTCTATTTATAATAAAAAAGTTGATATCATTTCCGGCTAAACCGAAAGTCTTTTTAAACCGCCAATACTTTCATTGTATCCGCCGTATATCGGAACCTTCATGTAGAAAATTTTGTCAAAATGGCGGTTGCCGTATTAAAGATCCGTACTTTTACCCAACCCTGTATAATAAGTATTGTAACAATTGCAAATTTTTACTTTACACTTTGTGCCGCATATAAAACTACCTCTGTGAATACAATTATCGCAAAGCCCTTAATATAGTCGGCGAATAAATGGATTTGGGAGTTGGCTAATAAGTTATTAACCAATTCCCAAATCAATTTATTTTGTCGTGTTGTGTTGTGTTATTAATAATAACACTACTAGCTACGTGTAAATGTCAACGACATTATGGCTAGTGGTTCTGATGTTCGTTATTTGTGACGTCACACCAATCAAGAACGCGTTTTACATCACGTGGTTTTGTTGTCATTTTGTCGCATATTTATTTATTCATTATTTTAAGCTACTAATGTTAAAACAATTTTTATTTTGTGTATTTTGATACACAACATACGTATCTATCCAATTAACACGCTTTTTAAGAATTTTAACACTCTTGCAAATTCCTTATTGGAAGTAGTACTGTTTTTTTTTTTCATAAAACAAAAATAATAAGAATGTCATCTTACACATTACTCCAACTTGGTCAAAATCATGAAATTTGAAAACTAAATTTATTATATGAACCTATTTTAAGATACTAGTTTTTTTGTTTGTACGTTAGGTAATACAGTAAGGACGCGCAATCGTTTTGTGTGTGGTTTGCTTCTATTTGATAATCATCGCTGTGCTGCTAACGGATTAATATAAGTAATAACGACGAGGCTTGTTAGACAACATTGCGTAATTATTTTGACCCACAAAAACTTATTTTAAAATTAAGAATTAATAGTTTAAAAAGTGGCTGCACCTGTACAATTACATGTTTTAAGGATGTTTAACAAAGTGAAGTTTTTACTAATATTATTTTAACAATTTAGTCTTATAGTTAGGATTCACAAATTAAATAAATTAATTTTCAAAAAGAAACATTACGTTTTATGTATTATTAAATTTCTATAAGTTTTATTATTTATACTTTCTTTTATATTTCTTATTTTATCAATTCACAGTAATTTTTTAGAATATATATTAATAGTGTTAGTACAGATAATATATTATTTATATCCAGTAATGAAGAACCTACCGCTTAATTCAAGTTTATTCTTTTGTTTCTTAAAAATGTTTTTTAAAGTGAAGTCATTAACCTGTTTCGCAATTGTATAAAACGTTACGTTCGTAAGTGAAATACATGACCTTCATCAGCTTTTTATCTCTTGTTTAATTTAATTATGATTTATGAATTATGATTATTACTTCGTCATCCTCACTTTACTTCAACTTTTATATAAGTACACTCAGTGTCAATGCCTACAATTTTAAAACGATCTCGAGGATTTGTAAAAAGATGGCATAACAGACATTTTCATAAATATTGATTGTACCTTTATTAAGTTGTTATTACAGTGCGCTTGTGTAAGAGCAAAAATTCGTTTGTCCGAAAACTTCATACTATTTACCAGCGATTTTTTTGTTGTAACTCTAAAACAAAAACATTGTATGGCTTCTTACAGTTATTATTTTAAGTAATACCATAGATTAATAACTCCTACCATAGAAGAGTTATTAATCTATGGTAATACCTACATTTTCTGCAATGTCTGCAAGTGTTTTAGCCATTGACCGACCGCTTTGCTGAACCAACGTGTAAAACACACCTTTCGAATTTTTCAGTAATAAATAGGAATGATCAAACGCAACTGCATTTCCGGCTTTCATTGCCAGAACCTTATCCGAGTTCATAATTGTTTGCAAGCGATGCCTATCGTTAGAACAGTGCAGTCTGCAAAGTTTCTGTTTAATGCTTTTTGGATAAGTTTATCAGTTTGAGGATCTACGTTAGCAGTGGCTTCGTCCAAAACTAATATTTTGGTTTTTCTGATGATTGCACGTGCTAAACATAACAACAGTCTCTGTCCAACACTAAAATTTAAACCCTCTTCAGACACCTCATTATTTAAACCGGATGGTAAATTTATTAAAACCCTTCTTCAATTCAACTTCTTGTAGCATTCCATAAATCTACGTCAGAGTACTCATCTATAGGATCCAAATTTTTTCGAAAGGTTCCGGAGAACATAGCGGGTTTCTGTGGTATTACAGAAATTTTTGAACGAATTTTTCCAGTGAAATTTTTTTTATGTCAACATTGTCTATAATAATTGCTCCTGCAGTTTTTGTCAGCTGAAAAAGGGTTTCGTCCTACTGTTCCTATCTTTTCTTTCGAATTAACACTGAAGTTTAACTGTTTTAGTACATATGGATCTATGGACAGGACACATATCTTAATTAATGATACTGATGAGAAATTGATGTTTCCTTCTTCAGGCCAACTGGGGGCGGGAGTTATTTCTGATGGGTCTACTTCATGTTCGATTTGTGTGTACTCTACTACTTTTTCTACCGATGTCATTTGATTTTCCACTTCTGCCCATTGACGCATAGTCCATTGAAATAGTCCCGTTAAGCTAATAGCTTGAGTTGCTGCCAAACCGACGCTACCACCATATTGCTCTGAGAATGAAACGGATTTAGATTTCAATTGTTTATACACAAACATTAGTCTGCTTACCAGAATTAATAAGAAAGAAACTAAATGTGACCATTCTAACATAGATAACGCACATAAAATCAAGCCAAAAAGCAAATGCTCTTGAACACGTAAGGAACAAGTATGAAATCGAACTATGGAGGTCCTGATGATCATCAAATTCGTTTTGAAGAACGGTTTGCATTCTAAATGCTCGTATGGTTGTTAATCTTTGAAGAGAAGCGCTCATGTGCGAAAATACGGGACTGCGAGCTAAAATTATTATAAATAATATCAAAGTATGTACTTGCGGAAATGATAAGTAGGTAAGTATTTACAAATTCCTTCTAGTCGTTTGACACTGCGGCTAGTTTTCATGTAAACACTCCGTAACAAATAAAAGATTACAAAAATAACTCCACTTGTTATTAACATCCACGGATTTACAATGGATACTAAAACGACTACCCCAATTACTGTTAACCCAAGCTGCAGATCAACATTTACAGGTTACTTACTAGGATTCCAAATAATTGCACAATTAACAATCCTGAACACAATCAATGGCAACTATGGGCAACACTTCATCAACTGAGCCCATATCATTCGAAAATCTATTTAAGACTCTTCCCGATGAATTTATATTAAAAAATCTCATGGGCGCTTGTACTATATTGGAAAACATGTTATAGTGAAGCCTTGTTGAAGCTTTCATGTAATATTTGAAGAACGATAGGGAGCGAAATAATGTTATAAAAACCATGAAAACTGTTATGGTCGAATAAATATAAATACAAGTTTCTCTTGAAATATTTGCAAAATGATGTTCAGACGTATTGGTTTTGTTTTGTACAAATTTCTCTTCTTCCAGATTGCTCCTATAAAAATAAACAGGACAAAATGGTGCAATCCCTTGCCACAAACTGGGCGAAGCACTTCGTCTGAATTTCACAAATTTCAAAAATATTTAATTATGCCTTCGTTTGTACCGTATTTCCCACATATTCTCCGAAGGAATCGTCCGTCCCATTTTGAATATGGGTTTATATAAAAGATTTTAAGTCATTAAAAAAAACTTTAATCTGAAACCGGAGACGGGAGTCAGATATGTTTAATGGTAGTATTTTTTAACGCAGAATGTCATTATATTGAAAGCATAAGTAAATAGCGGATTTCGAATCAATTGTGATGCTTTTTCTGAGTTCTCTACCTTCAAAGTTGCGGTCACTACAATGATTTAAAAATGAGTAATGTTCACTTTAAAATAAGGCAGATATAAACATTCTTTATTTATTTATTATATATAACCTTTGACAATGGCATGTAAACATGCCGAAATACGTATAAGGTTTAAATAAATAGATATTGTTAAAGTGATTAAGTATTTTATATACAGATACTCAATAAACATTCTTGTCGTCATAAGTGTAGATGGACAAAATGTTAAGATAAAAGAGAAATTCCGAATTAACAAAAACTATAAATTATTGAATTTTTTGAGTTTTTCAATAATTTATTGCCCAAAAACTGGCAATTAAATTTCTTTTAATTGTTGTAGGCTGGTAGAGTTAAGGATGCGTTACAAATTAGTTTATTGTCCAATGCGCTAATATCTGTGTGATAAATGATAAACGGTTTGCAGTCATATTTAGGGGGAGGTACTAATCCTCAACTTTACTTTTGGTCTGATGCTTTTTTTTATCCAAAAAATGAAAGTATTTCTAACATTGTTGGGGGAGGCCTGGATTGGCCCACATAGAATGAAATCCACTGGTAACGGGCACACCAACCAAGAACGAGGTGGACACAAACGAATACAGGAGGTAGTCAAAGGCCAACCCATTCTAAAAATGGGCTCGGACTACACCCTCCCCCAATACTCGTTTGATAAACCATTCAGCGTGAGATACTCTCGCAATGACTGGGCCCAAGGAACCCCATCCTTTCTGCCAAAAAGGCTAGTCTGGTACACAGACGAATCCCGCACATCAAAAGGCACAGGGGCAGGAATACATGGCGCAAGACCAAAAGAGAACATCAGTGTACCTCTAGGTACTAAAGCCACTGTATTCCAAGCTGAAATCTTTGTCATAATGCAATGTGTTCAGGAAAATGCAAAACGTGGGTACATTAAACAACACCTAAGCATCCTGTAAGATAGCCAAGCAGTCTTAAAAGCACTTGAATCACCTCGTACTAGTTCCAAACTAACAAGGGAATGTTTAAACCACCTGACACTTCTATCAGAGAGGAACACAGTTCAACTCATGTAGGTGCCAGGGCACACAGGTCTAGAAAGAAACGAAAAGGCGGACGCCCTCGAGAAAACTAGTGCATCTACCCCGTTTATAGGACCGGAGCCTGTACTCGGTATACCCAAAAAAAGCATCCGAACAGCAATAGAAAAGTGGACCGTCACACAACACATTTCTCGCTGGGAGGATACACAGGGACAAACACTGGGAAAGGCAATAATTAGGACACCTTCCTACAGACTAATAACTGATGTACTCCACTTAGGACGAACTCAGATCAGAAGGTTGGTGGGACTTGTTACAGGACACTGCCACCTGAAAAACACCTCCATCAAATAGGTGTACACAGAGGAGACACACTCTGTAGACTATGTGAAGAAAAGGAGGAAACAGCCTCACACATAATCTTTGACTCTCCAGCGCTCTACCGCAAGAGATAGCAGCTTTTCGGGGGAGCTCCGCCTGAACCAACCTTCACACACGAGCACCTTGTAAGACACATCCTGCAACTCGTTGAGGGCACAGGACTACTTAAAAAAAAGGATCAGGGGTGCACAAAAGACCACAGAGTCGAAGTGCAAATTGGGCTTATTAACCTGACAATAACCCTGCTTAAAATCAATCAATCAACATTGTTGGTTACGTCAGATAGTCAAGTCGGAAACGAATTAAGTCCAGGAAAGCTAACTATTTTCCACAAAAAAATTAGTCGTGAAATTACAAAAGTTAAAGGTCAGATAACGAATTTGTAGAATCAAAATACATAATAGCCTATCCCAAACTCTATTAATTCATAACATATAAAAACAATTTTTACATATTCAAAACATGTTTCCGTTAAAATATCGAAATCTAAAATTTTCATGAAATCTATACTTTCTTATGCTAGAAATAAAGGAAAGTAAAAAAGTGTTAAAACACAGCAAAAAGAAAGAATGTAATCAGCTGCATTGGCCGAAACTTATGTTGATATAAACAGGAATAAAATTGTTAAACCAGTCGAAAAGGATCCACCAGCATTAAAATATGAACTGTATACATTTCCAGAAATACTTCCAGAACTTTTTTGTTCTCTTACTTCTGTTGGTGAACTATCTTTTTATATTTTATTTATTGTAAGTACGTCATTTGCTGTTTGGATTTCACCTACTGCTTTTTCTTCGTTTTTATCAAATTGTTTGCTAAAGTCTACTTCCGAATCCATCAGTTCTTGGTATGTTCCACTTATGGAAACCTTGCCATTTTCCAGCAAATATATTGAGTTAACATTGCGTAAATATTGAAGCTGATGGGTAACAAGGATGGTACATTTGTCTTTCAAGAATTTCAAAATACATTCTTGGAACAACTGCTTTCCAACATGTGTATCTACCGCAGAAAGAGGGTCATCTAAAAGGTAAATATCTGCCTCTTTATATATATAGCTCTTGCTAAGCTAACTCTAGCCCTTTGACCCCCACTTAACGTCACTCCTCTTTTACCAACAAGAGTCTCGTCTCCATACGGAAAAAGAATAAGATCATGTTCCAAAGCACAGATGCGTATAATTACCTGATATCGTTCTGGAATCATGGACTGACCAAACAGAATGTTTTGTTGAATATTTCCCGAAAATATCCGTGGTTCTTGTGAAGCGTACGAAACCATGCCGTTTACGTTCACGTTTCCAATTTCTAACGGTAGTTCGTTTAAAATTGCATGTAACAAACTAGTGTTTTCACTTTCTACGGGACCTATTATTGCTACAACTTCTCCACTATTGGCTTTAAAATAGAGTTCATGCAATGTGTTTTTTGCACCCAAAGCCCATTTTGCCCTAGCATTTTCTAATTGAACTCCACTGCTTGTTTTCACATTATCTGTAGTGTTTTCCAGTTTGGAAAATGTACTAGCAGCAACAGTACCATTCTTTACTAATTTGTTGCTTTTGGAATTGTTGGATGTTTCGGTTTTTGTATTATCTCAATTTCTTCGTATAGCAAAAATGTTTGTATCCTGGATATTGACGTACTGAATTGTGCTACTTGAACAATGCTTTGAGGTAACTGCAGCGTCATGACTGCTCTTGCAATGTTGTAAAATGAGGTAACGGTATAGACGTATCTGCACTTCGCGAATTTCCCAACATAACGTATGTCAATATTGTCAAAAAGATTGCAAGTCTTGTAGTAAATATTGTGGAAGATATAATAAAGCCTTTTTGTAAGATGTTATACGTATGTGACGAATTTCCATTCTACAATGAAAAATACCTTCTTACAAACACGTCTTTAAAGTTTTACAATTTACTAAAATTGTTTTGGCACCAAAGGTGAAATTTTTGTACTTTATAAGCTTCAATACATTTAAAAGTGTTGTTTTAATAGTTTAACAATTGTTGATTTAGAGATGAAATATTGTGTATCTGAAAAATACGAGATCCTGGAGCCCATTTTCTTAAATGAAAATGCGAATAACAAAACAAATAAACCTGTATAAACTGTCACTTATTAGTCAAAATCGGAAAGTAATCATCATAGTTGGAATTATTGAAGCAGTTTTTTGATTTAAAATGTTTTTTTACTCCCATGTTTTAATTTACTTATTAAGTGTATAATATAATGATACCTATTTCGATACTGATTTTCATTATGAAATGACCCAAACTGACCAATATTAGCAAAGCATTGTTTTTGGTAACCATGGTTACAAGAATTGTTGACATTTCTCGCAAAACAGTTCGAGTTTTTTTTAAGTATAATGTTCAAATAAATTTTTTTTAATGAACTGTTTTTTAACTCATAGTTGTAGAAAAAATAGTGTATGCAACTCTTATATAATAGTTATTAATACACTAGTTTGAATCTCACTCGTGTATTAATAGCTATTATTATAGATTCGTTGCATAATATACTATTTAAGAGTGTGAGTTGTGAGTGTTGAGTTACAGCTGCATTTTGTGTAACTGAACAATGCGAAATTTAGAAAAATTGGTAGATAGTTTTGTGTTAACTATCGCTTTCTTAGTCATAATCCGAAAATAATCATTATATATCGCGCCAAATTATTAAAGTACTATCTGATTGAAAATGTTTTAAGAGTATGAGAGAAAAATTAATTGTTACATTATTATGAGTAAAATAATTATGAAACGATGAACTCACCTTCTTGCAATTGCAACTAACTTTGCAAATGGCTTCTCCCAAGTGTACATTTTGATAACTTGATTGTCGTTAATAACTTCGTTCATTAGCCGAACCCTTTCGTCTGTTTTAAGGGCTGTTATCAAGCGAAGGACAGAGATTTTCTTACCAAAGTACACTAAAAGATTTTTCCTTTATTTACAACTTTCTATTAACAATCCTTTATAAGACGAACTTTGCAACGGCACGAACATAGCCATGAAAACAATTCCAATTGTCGATATGAATCCTACAAAGTAGTATAAAATACCAATAATAAAAACAATTTCAACAGGACCCAGCCATAAACCGTGAATATGAACCAAGACATCATAACATCTATTTACATCGTTTGAGAGTAAATTTAACATTTGTCGAATAGTGGTTTTTCCAATCACGGACTGACTTAAACGTAGGGATTTTCTGTGAATTACTGAACAGCAAGCTATTCTCAATTTCATTCCTAATTCTTGCAAATTTAGCATCGTTGTGTGATTAATCAACACATTTAAAATAGACCCTCCTACAACTATACTAGCATACATGTACGCTTCATTTTTACTAATTACATCTTCACTGTGGGTATACTATTAAATATGCTTCGATCCCATATTTTGGTGCTAAATCAGAAAAAATTGCTAAAATTATAAACAAAACAAATAAATATAAAGTAAGCTTTAAAACAACTAGGAACATCTTAAACACTTTGTTTAATGCAAAATCAAAAACAGACGATTTGCTAAAATCAGGCATTTACAAATTAAATTGTTCGCATTATAATTCAGTTTTGAAATTGACTTTTGAAATTCACAAACATTAAAAAACTGTACTGTTAATGAATGAGCAAATTGATCTCTTAAATTCTCCTCTACTGGACATTTTGGAATAAGAAATCAAGTCATCTGCAGACGATTACCAAGATAAGTAACAAAGTTCTATTGTTATAACAACACTAACTGTTTACTTTTTCATATAACCTTTGACAATGGCATGTAAACATGCCGAAATACGTATAAGGTTAACATAAATATTGATATTGTTAAAGTAATTAAGTATTTTATATACAGATACTCATTAAATATGGACTTTAACGCAATAAAGCTGGAATTGATAAATAAAGCTATTGTTTGCGACATTCTAAAACAGAAAAATATATCATTTAAATTTCAGTTTTTATAATCACTACTTTGGTGCTTTACTTTATCACCAATTCAAGAAAAATTAAAATAAAACCAATAAAAATATACTAGGCTTTCAATAGAGTTTTCCATAGTAAAGGATTTGCATGAATGATTAACTCTTCTTTTCATGCTTTTTCTAACCGATTTCCCAGTTTTTTTGAATCGTGCTCTTGCAAATGTTCGGTTATGTCATCTTGAAAATCACTGGAGAAACCTTTACCAAATGTTGGTATTGTATATCTACAATTTGGAAATAGTATTTTCGAATGAACTGCTTAAACTATTGTTCTTACGCAAACGATAGGATTGATAAAATGTTAGCTCCTTTCCGATGATTTGGTTGTTTTTAATTGATTCATTTCGCTCCATTGTGTTATTTATAAGCAGACATAAAATATTGTGTACTTATTAACAGCTTAGGCAACAAAAAATACATAAGTTATAAATGCGTGCATATACTATCAGCGAAGAAAGTTGTTGTTATAACTTAGAGACACAGTTATTAGTTATTAATTCCGAAGACCAATTTCTAACTATAAATAACTTTTTTTTAAATTAACGGCCATACCTAAGTATCCATAGATGCGATCCTCACACATATATAAGTATAGTTTAGATCACAGCACCAGGTTTTGATTTCAAACTTAAAAGTGCTTGGCTGCTATTCGCCACTATGCGATCCTACAATTTCTTGCGGTCTAGGAGCTCCCAACATGTTCTGCAATATATTTTTAGTGGTATTTTGAAATTGAGATAAAGTATCTTACATTGTGCTACAAAATTTTGCTATGTGTGATTAGATTATTTTATCCGTACATTTACTGTGCTTATATCGTCAATAAATAAGCAATAACATTTTATAAATATGCTAATGAATGTGCATAGAGTTCAAAAACCTTAACAGTTAAAAAATAGCAGCAAATGCTGGTAATGTTTCTTAAAGGTAAAAGTAAAAATGGGCGAAACAGGTTGCTAGTACTGTCCCATACTTTTTACGTTTTAAATATTCGCTCGCCAATAAATGACTAAATAACATTGTTTTAATAAAAATTAATGCAAGAAAAAAGAATCAAAAAAGGTAACACTCCAGCGGCGATTTGAACTTGCGACAGGCTGTGCAATACGGTATCGCGTACCGTACAAGAATAGTGTTACGATAACTTTCGACTAGCCCATTACACTAAATTCCAAAGAAGAAATCTAATTAAAAAAAAATTATAAAATAATAAATAATAAAAATGTAGTTAGTGCTTAAAGAACCGCTAATAACAACTATCAAGTTTGCCATGAAAAACCAATAAAACAGTTGTTTACAGTTTAAAAAAGTTAATTTAGTTTATAAGTAACAATTACTTCAACAATAAATGACCATACCTAGCATTCTAAATAAAGTTAGTCTTTGGGCAAATGAAAAAAATGTCGGATGTTAGGTCTGGTTATTTATTCTTGCAATAATTGTTACATATAAATTCAATTAACTTTTTTTAAACGGTAAACAGGTTTTATTGGCTTTTCGTGGCACACTTGATAATTATCAGTGGTTCTTTGGGCTTTTACATCGTATAGCATTTAATATTCTCCTAAGATGCAACTGTTTATTATCCATAGTCCATACTATAAAGAAACCCCGGTTTCAATTGTTTGTATAGGAGTGTTTCCAAGCAAAATGGGACACACCGCATATGCAGCAACCAGAAGCTTATACAGTTGATACGGGTCCTATCTGTAAATTAGTCAAAAGTATGCATGGACTCAAGCAAGCAGGCCTAAGGTGCTGGAATAGACGGGTACGGTAGATCCATGCTTGTTCTACAGAAGTACTGTCAAAACCTTGTTGGTAGTACTTTAGGTAGATCATGGGCTGGTTACAGGTAAAAATTATAACGCAATCTGGCAGCTGCTCAGTAAACTCAACGCTAAAAAATAATCTTCGGGCTTGTTTAAAATTACTCAAGCACCCAGATTAGTAAATTAGGAAATGGAAAAATTTTCATAAATCATGTGGTCTATGCCAAACGAGTTTTGAAAAGGTTAAAGACAAAGGTCAATGTTATTATCTCGAAAACTGTAAATGTCAATGTCATACTTTGACATATGGCCGAACTCGGAATTTCAACCTCTATCTAAATATGACGGTAAAAATATAAGGTGCTATTTAAAAAAATTGCCGATGACGTCATAGTTCAAAAACAAAAAACGATCGTAAAATGACAATTATCAGAAAAGATGCGCTTTTACAAAATAAGGTTGACGATAACGAGGATTTTCTGAAAAATCCGTCAGTTTCAATTTTATCGAATTAGTTCCAGACTTTACACTCGCACTGTATATGCAATATGCATGTAAACATGTTGAAATACGTATAAGGTTAAAATAAATAAATATTGTTGAAGTAATAAAGTACTTTATGTATACTCAAGGAGTATTATTCTTCTGTCGAAATTTTATAGAAAATAATAATATCTAAAATAATTTCACATGCGGAAACTGGAAAGCCGACGATTTGCCGCCCCTGAAGTTTGCCGCCCTGTGCAGAAACACTGTTTGCACATAGGGTTCCGCCAGCCCTGATAATATATGTAATACATATGAGTGATGGTAGGTACTGTAGTAAAGAGTTCTTGACCGATTCATATAAACATACCAGCAATCAACGGCGTAACTACATGGGTTCCACGGAAACAGAGCCCGTGATTCATGAGGCTCGCCAAGGGCCTGTCTTTTCACAGAGTTTCCCTCCTAAAAATAAGCAAATATCCATTTTCTTTTGTTCCAAGCCAAACTATTTTTTCGATATATCGGTATGTTGAAAATGTTACGGTGGAGTTCAGTTTGAACAGCGGTCGAGAGTAGACGTATAACAACGCAGCTCTAGCTTTTAAAAGTAAAAACGAGATTTTTCGCCGTATAAAACGGCAATTTTTACTGCACTTCGATCCTAGGTGGCAGTGGTACAGCCTAAGTGCAGGCTAGGGCCGTCTTAGTGCGGTTCGTCGGGTGAGCTGCGTTTCAGCTCGGGCACTGATCTGCAAAATCAGTAGAGATTTAGGTAGTCTCCCTCCACCAGTAGGGGCTTAGGGCTCGCAGCCTGATGCCAGGACTGGTAGCCTGTTCTCTTTCTTGTATTGAGGGCAGGCGCGTTGATCGAGCGTATCTCGATCATAACGTCCCGAAGGGTTTCACCGCCTGGAGGGGGGACGGATATGCTTCATTGCTGGGTGCTGTCCTAGTCTATCAAATCAATTGGTGCACTTCGATCCTAGAGTGAACATCAAAAGCAGGGTTCGTGAATTGATACCTGTGGCTCAACGTAACAGGTAAAACAGGTAAAAACATAACGCGTTATGAAGGTCCTTTGTTTGGCCAGAGCAAAGCAGGTGCATTTGAGTGTTTAGTGCGCCAGTTCTCAAAAACAATCAAACAAAGAGGCAAGAGTTACCGGAAAGGAGAAGCGGAACACCTGGATTACCTGCTCATCTAACAACAGGTGAAAGGAAACTGGTTAACCAACAAGCACACTCAAAGATAAGTACATACTTAATAAGATAGGCTAAGCAAGTAAAAATATAGAGTAGAAAACATAGATAGTCCCCCAGGATAGTAGTTGATCAGGGGTGCATAGATATTAAACAACAAAAATAATTGTAAAAAGTGGAAGTATTTTATTGGTATGCAATAAGGCCGATTCTTGTCTAAACCTGGCAGCCGCGATCACAAACAAATTCCGGGAATAGCATTGCCAAACGCAAGGGTCTCAGAGCAGGTAGTATACTTCTAAGAAAGGGCCCTTTTTATGTAGCCGGAGAAAGAATCGCTTACAATTTAAACAGGCTATTTTAACTAAAGACTAAAATTCTTTTGTAAAAGCCGGACCTATTGAATTTCAAACTGAGGGTTAACACAGGAACAAAAACAGTAAAATAATTTTCCAACTTTAAATAAAAACTTTAAATACTTTGTTACACGGCAGCACGCAATTTAACGTAGTTTTTTCAATGTAAATTTTTATTTGATTATTGTGTTAATTAATTATTGATACTAGCATAGTGTAATGTGTATGTAGGTATGTATATAGGTATATGTATATATGTTATATGCATATATAATCTAACGTAGGTATAAATGCCTAACATTTAGAAATTATATACATTAAGTTTAAGAGCAGAGTATAAGAGGTGTACGATTAGGTTTACGTAAATATAAAAAACGTTATGGAACGCAATTTAGGTTGGTTCCGATATCTAACAATAACGTTTGATGTCAATCAGAACGGAAATCATCAGAAGCAGCACAGAACCTGCCATGGAACAGGAAACAGTATATACGGACAGACACAAATTGACAGTGCGGAAAATCCCAGGAGATGGAAATTGTTCATTCACCTCAATAGCAGACCAAAACACGAATGTCACGGCAACGCGAGAACAGCTCAAAAAAAGAAGCTTTCATCTTAAGGAAAAAAAATCGTGTCATACATCAGAGAAAACCCACAAAATTGCCAATTGCAGCTGGAGGAAAATGTAAGAAACTGGCTCCGCGCTACGACCATCTAGCACATACCTACGGCCCAGCACTACAAACAGAAGCCTACTTACAAGACCTAGGGAAAGAAGGATTTTGGGGAGGAGCCGAATTAATAGCAGCAGCAGCAGAAATACTAAAGGCGTCAATAGAAATACACTACGAAGCAGGTCCAACCTCTACACACACACACACACACTCCGGTAGACAACAATCAACCACCCAGGGCAATGAGAATAGCGTACAGGACATCAGGAGACGGTTCCAGAAATCATTACGACAGCATCACAGCCAAAGAAGAAAAGAAATCCACGAGAAGTAGGAATGGAACGCTAAATGTGATCATGCTAGATCAAAGAATAGAGGAACAAAGTGTAGCAATACCACACGGACGATACGTAATATTAAGTAGTTTATTAGTTATTAGGAAATTAAGATATTTTCAATTTGTAATCTTAGAACAATAGATATGTGTGAAATAAGAACAATGTGAAACTTTGATACCAAAGATTATTAAGTTAAAATGCATAATCGCATAACGGTCTTGGTTGCGTACTCAAGAACCCCATTGATGCGTAGCCTACTAACTACCCGGTGTTGCAGCAGCGGTGTCTTGCGGTATGCATTGCAGACATGCTAACGCGGTTCAACACCCCACTCGATCCCACCTATCACATAAATTCCTACCCACCTACTGGCATGGGGTGGGCCTGGCGTAATCCAGGATCGACCCTCGAGTCAGCTCCATGTCAGATGATGATGATGATGATGATATCGGTATGTTGAAAATGTTATGGTGCTGGGGGCTTATTCTCGCCTGGTGCGTAAAATTTTTCGTATACGTATATGACGTTATGCCATATAAAATTACATGCAATGACGTCATATACGTATACGAAAAACTTGACGCACGAGTCGAGAATAAGCTCTGTGGTAAGTAATAAATTAGTCCCACGCTTCTCTTTATATTTACTAGGCGACAATATGAGTGAGTAATATGACAGTTTTTTTTGAGTAGCCGTGCTGAACAGCCGAGCAAGCGGGGGTACGTGGGTACGCCGTGGGAACGGGCGCGCGGACGTGCAGGCGTGCGAGCGCGAGTATCAAATCCATTCTCTTTTAACTGCTTTAATCACAAAAGACAGACAACTTGAATTTTTACTTTTCCCCCATACATCTACTGAAGTATAGAAAGTTATGATTTGAGGCAAATCTTTTGATTTAGATATTTTAACAAAAACGCACGTTTTGGGGTCTAAGAAACTCTGTGCGTCACTCAAGCCATCCAACCTTTTGGATGGACCTAAGGATTTAAGTAGTTGGGGTGTTGCCGATGGTGGCTATATCCGGCCAGAAGTCTCCAAACATGGATCCTCTAGTCAGGGCGAAAGCAGGGCAGTGACATAGCACAGTTCCATTCTTTGCATGTGTTTATTCAGTCGACAGTCTCCGGTCAAAATCCCAAAAATTAATCGTCGATTTTTGCGGGACAGTCGCGTACAATATTTAGCCATTTTATATGATGGCGCGGCAATACCACCATAGATACCAAAAGCACAAAAATTAAATGTAAAACAATATTATTGTACTTTAAAAGTAAGGTAAATCCAAAGCACCATCTATCCATAACATCCTCCCACCTTGAGGAACAAGAAAACAAGGTACTCAATAATAATATTAAACGGGAGTCAAATGTTGATCATACACTTAATTCCAGTAAAAGAGCTTCTCCGTCTTCTTTATCACGCGACCACTTCTTCGCGACACTTTCACATTACATGCGTTTACACCGCCACTATCGCTACATATACAACCTACGCGACTCTGTTGAGTAATCTGGAAATACCACCGGCTATACAGGAACGTCGCCTGGCGGTGCTTCTTCTTAAACATTTACATTTTTAGAGACTTTCCAGCGCACTTCAGTGGGTATAGCCGCTGCATCGGTCTCAAATGCTAGTCCTTTGAGGTTAGTAGACGAACAAGTCGTACATCGCCATCTCTTTCCGGCAACAACTCTTTGACTCGTCCCAGCACCAAATCGATTCTTTTATGATAATCTCACTAACGAAGATGACACGCTTGGACTTCTTGTCGCTTACTTATTTTAGTTGTTCCATGTTGGAAGCGGAGATGACATTCCTCTTGCCGATGATGCGGTACAAGACTGCAAATGGTTCTAGGTTGGATGCATACTACACGTTATGCCCATACTAATCACACAGGTGGTTAATGCCCTTCAAGCTGTGAGTTTTCTATAATTTAGTTGGAAGCCGGTGGAGATGCCTTTCCTCTTGCCGATGTCCGTTTACGAAGTTGGAAATGCCTATATTCTCCTAGGGTTGCTTTGAAACCCTGACCAGCGGGTCAGATGCGTTGAGAATCGTTATTAGCAGCATAGCCACTCTTTATAAGTGGTACATGCTTGATTACTATGTCAAATGATGCTACGCTTTCCTACTTGACCACTTTTCACTTTAGTTAGTTACAGTATTTAATTGGTATTTTCTTTTTGGTTCTGTTTTGCAGGCTCTACGTAGCAATGTTAACTAACTACTTCCAACGAACTTTTGCCTACTGGAATACCCGTGCTGCAGGGTTTGAGGACGAACCCTAGTCAGGATGGCCGAACTGTACGGAACAGTTTTGATGCCGACCGGCCGCAGCTGAGTCGCAAGGTCATGCACTTGGTCTTGGACTATTTAGTTTTTATAATTAAATTATTCCCCAATATGACATATTATAGCATGAAAATGTATACCCGAGTATGTAGTTTAGTTTTTAGGAATCGGTTCTGATTGATTCCATATTCAACTTTCGTGTGCTTAAGAAGTTTGCTTGTTCATTTATCCTAATTACCATATTATTATTATATTAAATTGTATTAGCGTTAAAGGTATTTTTTATTAAACAGCAAGAGGTTACAAAACTACAGCATATGCTGCAAATGTTGTTTTGTAGATACAACCAACCAGGCAGCTCGTGGTGCAGCATAGTTGGGGGGCAAATTATGAAAGCATTTGAAAAATGCGCCACAGATACATTTTTTTAAATGGGTTTAGCCTATTTGAACGTGTTTTAAGAGCACACGAGATTTTAGGGTACCCGTAAAAAACTGCCAAGTTTTACATTTTTTTAGAAGTAAATCTCAAAATTTGAACAGTAAAGTGACAGTTATTAACTTTTTAACAACCATATGATTCGCCTTAATTATTTTGTTTTAAAAGAAAATCCATGTGCCTTCCTTTCTGATGTGTTCAATCGCTAATTCACTAAGGTTTGGAGCAGCAGTTAAATTTTTTTTTGATGGAAATCTATTTCCTTGATAGTGTTGCATTATGCAAATTATGTTTAACAGTTTAACCGATTCCACAAACGCATCGCTTAAATTGTTTTCATAAAAACACGATTATCCATTTTTATGGCAATTTGTAACAAACTATTGTAAGATGCCGTGTTAACTACACTAAATACTCTTCAATGAAACGTATAATAATTTGAATAAAATACACAAGTAAGTAAAACAAGATAAAAATGCAAACACCCGTCGTCATTCAGAACATATAATAAAATGAATGCCGATTTTATCATTTCCATCCCCGCCGGACCAGCTGTGTATTAGGTCACCGTCTTCAACTTCCGTAAAGTTTAGAACTACAAACTATAAAATGTATGATCTAATAACATTACAGATTAGCAACTACATCTGACATCATAAACTATTTTATTGAAAGAGGTACGTGCTCCTACACTATGTCCAAATATTAACATGTCCACATAATGTAATGTCTTATCACTACCCACGTGACCCTATTGAAACGTTGTAAACCCCCTACCTCCCAATGCAGCGAGCAGTTCCTCGTAGGATGTCACTTTACAATATGTCCCACTTCTACTTGCTGTTCTAAAAACATTTGCTTCATTTTGCGTGACACACTTCTAAAGTTTGAACTGAGCTAGTTCAGACTAGCTTTGTGCTGCTAAACATCTCAAAAAAATTTGTTTTTCTTGGGTTTTCATTTATATAAAATTTTTAATCAGTAAAAATAGAAAAAAATACGAAATTGTAACAAATAGCTGCGTGGGCAGTGCTCTGTTGCTCTTCCTGTGCCAGCCGCCACTGCAACCAATAATAATAATAATCGAATCACGACCTTTCGTGATTTAGGCGACGGGGATATGGGGGGTATATTGTAGGTACATCTTTTACCTGGACAAATAGTTAAAAAACAAATTGATATATTCCTATTATGCCTTAAAATGCACAGCATATGTAGAATTTAGCTTTTATTTCCATATCACTTTTATAAATTCCATTAATAATACAATTATGTACTACCCGCAGAAGATGTTTTTCTTGAAGAGGTTAGTTACTTAAATATATTGTACTCTTTATATTGAGATTTATAATTTTATGAAATAAATGCTGGATTTGCTTAAAAATGTGTCAAACGTTTAATTGGGCGACCACAGAAAGTTACCGTCCATTAATGAGGATGCTAATATAAACATGCTCCGTGCAGCCCACTAGGCTTGGGGTGAGAGGTGAGATGCTTAACACTGGACTACCTGCGTGGGATATTCTAGTCCATTACTTCTTTTTTATTTTTGCATATACAGGTGGGAGCAGCAAAGCTGGTACTGCTATCTTTGGTATTCATCGTTGGTAGTATGAAGAATCTATATAGATGAAAAAAATATATGACTGGGATTCCGAGGCACAAGGAGTAATGGAAATTAGTTCTGAGAAAGGGGAACTGGATATACCGCGAGCAAAAAACGACTAGCAGAAGTAACCAACTCGGGAACCCAGATGACGACCAAAGAAACGAGCGATGGGAACGCAAACATATAGGTATTAAGTTGAAGGCTATGGATTCTCTGGACAACATAAAAGAGAAGAAACACTAAACAGAAACGGAAAGAAATTGATGAATTTCTGTGTTGAGAACTATTTAATAGTAGGAAACACGCTATTTGCACACAAAAACATCCATAAATACACGTATATAGCAGCCAGAAATGTTAAAAGTATAATAGACTATATAGTGTTCAGCAGGAACACGAAATCAAAAATAAAAGCGATAAGGGTGTATAACGGTGCTGAACTTGATGACAGACCATATGTTACTTACGGGGAAAAAAATTTAGTAAGCCAGAAAAGGAAAGAATAAAAAGATCGATATAATAAATATCTTCTTCTTCTTCTTCTTCCATTTGTTATAGGCCAATGGCCTGTTTAATACCCGCACCTAGTGCGGGTTCTGTGAGCCCTCTTTGCACGTATGCCGGGCAGGAGGCTGACCTTACCCGTCGAAAGGGGAAGAAGTGTCACTAAATGGTTTACGATTGCCAAAGATGTTAGTATGACAACCGGGACCGACGGCTTAACGTGCCCTCCGAAGCACGGTTGGTTGCAGATATACCCCTATATTGGTCACCCATCCGAGTGGGGACCAGAGCGGACAGTGCTTAACATTGAATACCGTATGACCGGCATCCGTAGTTCTCCGCCATGCAACCAACTTAATATATAATAAATATCAAGAATCTAAATAGTGAAGTAAACCAAAATAAATATAGAGAAATGCTAATTGAGAGATTACAAGAACATAGGGTAGAACAGAAAAAACGTAAACGAGAAATAGAAAACGATAAAGAACAGTACTATTGAAACCGCGACAGAAATATGTGGAAAAAGAAATATAGATAAACGATTCAAAAGAATAAAATGGTGGAACGAAGATGTAAAAGAAACAGTAGAAAGGAAAAAAAACATGGAAAAAATATATGGCGACTAAAGCAGGCCTAGACAAAGTATATTACATAAACAAAAAAAAATGAAGTGAGAAACATAGTAAGAGATTCAGAAAGGAGTGTGTGGAAAGAATTCGGAGTGGAGACAGAAAGACAGTACAATGAAAATCAAAAACAACAGTCTAAAGAATCAAAAGGAAGAGCACACCCCAAATAAGAAATATCAAAGACAGCAACAATAGACTTATTTCCAAGACGGAGAAAAATGCAAAAACGTGGAGGAAATATTGCGAAGAGAAATTAATGGAAAAGGAAAAGGAAGAAACAGAGATACATGAAAAACAAGAGGCGGAAAATGCAGCATTAACAGAAAATGACGGAGAAAGAACAGAAATAACAGTAGAAGAAGTAGCTAACGTTATCAAAAACCTAAAAAACAGAAAATCCGCAATAAAAGACAATATTAACCCGGAATTAATAAAACTAGGAGGAGAGCAACTAACAACATGTTTAACCAAATTGTTTCAAATGGTCTGGAATGAACAGGAAATTCCAAAAGAATGAGAGTTAAATATAACAATGCCACTGCATAAAAAAAGGAAGCACTAGTGACTGAAAATTATAGAGCATTACGTTTATCATCTGTAGTATAAAGCTTATATACTAAATAATCGAAAAGAAGCTAAGAGCAGAAGTAAGAGGGGGGTTAAAGAAAGAACAAGCGGCTATTAGTCCTGGTCGGAGAACGCAAGACCATATATCCACAATAAAAACCATAATCAAAAAAAATGTAGAAAAAGACAAACAACTAAGCATAGCGTTTATACACATATAAGCACCTTTCGATAATATCTCAAAGAAACATTTGCGTAGAGGGTTACGTAAGAACAAATGGAGTAACATCGAATAGTTTCCACATAAATAAAAGAGTGAAACAAGGAGACTGCCTAAGCCCATTGTTGTTTATTCTTGGTATGAATGAGGTTATAGCAAAATGTAACCAACGTATAGCTCAAACGAAAGTAGGAAATAGAAAATTACAACCGGTCTATGTTCAACAACTATCTTCAACAACGAAGAACTTGAAAGGTATAATTTAAAAATGAATATAAACAGAAGTAAAGTAATGAAGATTAGTAAGGAAAGTACATCAATGGAAAACATAAGTATAGACGATAAAACACTTGAGGAAGTAGACAGTTATAAATGTTTGGGAACAATAATAACAAAGGATGGTAAGATAAACAAAAAAATAGAAAACAGAATAAAAAAACAAATCAGATATATTATACAATAAACCACATACTAGTACAAAAAAGAGAGATTGTCGAAAAGACAAAAATGAGAATGTATGAAACACTATACTTACCAACCCTCACCTACAGCAGCCGAGATGAAATACCTAAGAAAGATTACAGGAACACAAGAAGAGATATAATAAGAAATGAGGTAATCAGAAACAAACTAAAACAGGAGTCAGTAATAACAATGATAGAGAAGCAACAGCTAAAATAGATTGGAGACATATGGAGGCTGGACCAAAATAAATTACCCAAAGTAGTACTGGAGATGGGCGTGGGCAGACCAAGGGGAGGGCCGAAAAAGAAATGGGAGGAAGATGTAAAAGCCATAATGGAAAGAAAAGGAAAGACAATGCCAGAAGGTAAGAGGATAGCAAACGACCGCAAGGCGTACAAGAAGTGGATAGAAAACCCGACGCCCTAGGGGCATAAAAGGGTGGACAAAAGTAAAGTAAAGTATGAAGAACATTGTAGAGAAAAAGGCGGCGTGTTGTAACGAATACTGTAATTATATTTCGCGCCTATTTATCAAGAACCGCCAGCAGTAGCTAGAGCAGATGGAAGAACGTACAATATTCCTCCTCGTTTTAAGATGAAAACACCAGCCTGCGCCAGAAAAAAAAGAAGTTGAAGACAGTTGATCCGACTCTTAGTGAATATTGCAATATAGACAATATTCAATTTTTTAAATGTAATCTTGCATGTGTTTTTTATTAAGATCTCCTTAATCAAGCATTACATTGCTTAAACTAAAAAAATATATTTTTACACAATATTGTTTTAAACTACCAGGGGTATCACTGTAAAGCTCGCAAGTGATAGCGCTACAAACCCTGACGCAAGTAGCGCAGTGTTAACGGCAGGTCAATCACAAATAAAAAAATATCCAGAGGAGGCGCTCGGAATGTGATTCTTTAGTACAAAAGGACGGTTTTGGTTGAAAATGTTGTTAGTAGGCAAATGACAAGTTAGTCGTATGAAATGTTTTAGCAAGAAACGGTTGATACTCGGGTAAAGGTGTTAGTATAAGCTAACTGTGATGCAATTGTTGATATGTAGATATTTGGTTTGTTCTTGTCATTGTTGTTGCTGTTATTGAGTCCAAATAAGAGCTGATAAAGCCCGTCAAGACAGTTATGGTATAGTAGGTTCCTAAGTAGTTCGTTAGATTATTCGAGGTTGTGACATGGATGCGATTTCCATTGATCGGATTAACAATCGGTTAACCGGTATCCGGCGTGACAACCGTTCTAGCCTTCTCGTCAAGCTAGTGTTACTGAAGATAATGTAGTACACTCAAAGGGTAAAGTAATAGGAACCACGAGAGATTTACATGGAGGGAAATACCTCCCACGTAAGTAATGTACGCTTTTCATCCTTGTTTTGGCAATTTCTTGCTGCAATTTATGTTTTAATTTTTTTCCTTCAAATGATGTGTTTATTAAATCTTGAGAGGGATGAGTAATTGCCTCTTTTTATCCCCGCCCTGACACCCACACTGACACTATTCTACATGTTGTAAGGTTTACTTCGAAACGCACTATTCTTAGATATATTAGAACACTAGAACTAGAAATTCTAAGAATAGTACACATGTTTTAGAAATAAGTGAATGTAATTTTGTGGGTACTTAACGCGCTTAAACTTATTTATGCTGTTCTTGAAATATTTAAATTTATATTATTTTATGTAATTTTACTGCATCAGTTTAATTATATTTCTATCTACGTAGAAAAATATTATCTATATATTGTAGATAAATTATTAACGAAGTGTTCTTTGTAGGTCTGAAACAAAAAACATTTTAATTTGTCGTACAGAGCATATCATAACTTTCAATAGCACCTGCAGCTTTTGCAATTTTGCTAAGATTTTCCCATTGCAAGACCGGTTTGTTGTACAAAAGAATAAAACAAGCCGGTTTTATTCATTAGCAACAAATGGGGATGATCGAATTCGACTGCAATGCCGGCATCCACCACCAAAACTTTATCAGAATTCATAATTGTGTGCAAACGATGAGCTATAGTTAAAACAGTGCAGTCTACAAACTTTCTTCTTATTGTATGCTGGATGAGTATGTCGGTTTGAGGATCTACATTGGCAGTAGCTTCATCTAAAACTAGAATTTTGTTTTTCCTAACAATTGCGCGGGCTAAACAAACCAACTGTCTCTGTCCAACACTAAAATTTGAACCTCCTTCGGCCACTCTACCATTTAAACCAGAGGGAATATGAGCTACGACTTTTTTTAATTCCACTTCTTCTAGGGCGTTCCATAAAACTTCATCGGTATATTCATCGAAAGGGTCCAAATTTTTTCGAAGTGTTCCCGAAAACAGGACAGGTTCTTGCGGTATTATGGAAATTTTAGAACGCAAGTTATGAAGAGAAATGTTTGTTATGTCAACATTGTCTATTATAATTTCACCTTCTGTTTTTGCCAATTGAAATAGGGCATAAATGAGCGATGATTTTCCAGCTCCTGTTCTTCCCACTATTCCTATTTTTTCGTTGGCTTTAATACTAAAGTTTAATTGTCTTAAGATATATGGATCTGTTGATGAATATTTTAACGATACTGATTTAAAGTCAATGTTTCCTTCTTTTGGCCAACATGAGGGGGGAATTTTTCTTGTTGGACTTGCTTCGTGCTCTAGTTTAGTGTACTCAACCACCCTCTCCACCGACGTCATTTGATTTTCTAATTCTGTCCATTGGCGAATAAACCACTGGAAAGTTCCTGTTAAGCTCAATGCTTGAGTTATAGCTAAACCAACGTTTCCTCCGTATTGCACTAAAAATTATTTAATGATAATTCACTTCTTATTTTAAATTTAATTTATCTACCAGATTCTGTATAAAAAAAGCTAAAGGTAACTATAGCAATATAACCAACGCATATTAAATCCAACCAAAAACCAAAAGCTCTTGAACAACTCAGGAACAAGTACCAAACCGAGCTATGTATATCCTGGTGGTTATCAAATTCCTGCTGCAGTATACTTTGTGCCCCAAACGCTCGTATGGTTGTTAATCCTTGAAGGGAAGCACTTACGTGTGTGAATACGGGACTACGAGCTGCAGTTAAAACAAATTAGTAATCGAACATTGAGTTAACAGTCACACTTACTAATCCCTTCTAAACGTTTTACACTGCGGCTTGTTTTCATGTATACCATTCTTAATAATGAAAAAAGCGTTATGATGATCAACGTTGGTATTAATAGCCAAGGGTTTACTAAAGATACCATTACTGTTACTCCTATTATTTGTAAAGCACACTGAAAGCAAACTAATTAATGAGCGTACATTGAAGCCCTCACATACAGATCATTAACCTGAACGCAGTCGATTGCAACTACTGGTAGAGCGTCATCAATAGATCCCATATCTTTAGTACACCTATTCAGAACTCTACCTGACGAATTGGTATTGAAAAATAACATGGGAGCAAAAACTATATTGTGAAACATGTTATTATGCAGTCTAGTCGAAGCTTTCATACAGTATTTAAAGAAAGATAATGTCCGAAGTAATGTCAAGACAAGAGTGGCAATTACTGTTGTCGAATAAATGTAAAGACATGTATCTCTTGATAAATTGAAAAAATTATCGGATACGTCGTCCGTATTATTTTTCTCTGATTTTGATTGCTCCATATTAACCCTGCGTAGTATAAATAGTTAAGTGGATGCAATATGTATTAATACTGAAAAAAATTTGACTTACCAGTAAGTGAGAAAATAATCTGTAAGGTTTACTGAACCCTGAGTTATAACAAATAAAGTTAAAATAATCAAACCAGTAAATAATGATCCGCCAGCTTTACAATACGACATATAAACATCACCGGAAATATTTCTTTTACTTCTATGTTCTTTGACCTCTTCTTGTGTTCTTAATTTCTTTTTTGGGCATTTCTCAATGTTTTGATTTTTCGTCTTTGTATCGTCTACTGCTTCATCATCTTTAGTTTCATGTAATTGTCTTGCAAACTCTTCTCCCGATGCTTTTATTTCTTGATATGTTCCATTTGCACAAATTTTACCACTTTTTAGTAGGTAGATGTGGCTAACGTTTTGTAAGTACTGAAGCTGATGAGTAACGAGGATGGTACATTTACTTTTTAAAAATTCTGAAATGCAGTTTTCGAATAATTGTTTACCCACGTGGGTATCCACGGCAGAAAGAGGATCATCTAATAAATAGATGTCTGCTTCTTTATAAATGGCTCGTGCCAAGTTCACCCTGGCCCTTTGTCCCCCACTTAACATCACTCCTCTCTCTCCTACAAGGGTTTCATCTTCATATGGAAGAAGAGCAAGATCCTTTTCCAAAGCACACACTCGTATCACTTCCTGGTATCGGTCTGGACTCATTTTTTGACCAAAAAGGATGTTTTGTTTAACAGTTCCAGCAAATATCCATGGTTCCTGAGAAGCATACGATACCTTTCCTTCTATGTTCAAAGTTCCACATAGTATGGGTAGTTCTTTCAAAATTATGTGCAACAAGCTAGTTTTTCCACTTCCTACAGGTCCTATTACTGCGACCAATTCTTCTGTGTGAGCCACAAAATTAATTTTACTTAAAGTGTAGTCTGGATAGTTTGAAATCCATTTTGCTGAAACATTTCGTATTTCAACTATCACATTTTTGTTGGTATTATCTAAAGTATTTTCAAATTGTGCCGTTTCATTTCCAACATTGTTTTCTTCTATGTTGTAATTGGAGTTGACGTAAAATTTTTTAGTTGTATCATTCGCTTGCACTTCAGTGTATAAAAGAAATTTTTGTATCCTAGAAAATGTTACTTTGATTTCCGCTATTTCTGTTATGCCTCGTGGAAGCTGCTTTGTTAAGGTTTGCCTCAAATTATTATAAAATGCAGTAACGACAAAGACATACTCTGCTCTTGGAGTATTTCCAAGTAGTACATAGGTCAATATAGTCAAGAAAACAGCAAAGGTTGCAGTAAATATCGTAAAAGATAAAAGTATTCCTCTTATGTAGCATGTACCGCGTAAATAACGAATTTCTAATCTAAAACGAAGATAATATATAAGTAATCGCTTTTATGCACAATTGCAGCGGAAACACATTTCATAGAAAAAAATTAAGTAATTTGATACGTAACTAACTAATGATTTAAAAAAATTACTTACTTTCGAGCTACTTCGACTAATTTTACAAAAGGTCTCTCCCAAGTATACATTTTGATAACCTGAATCCCAGAAATAATTTCGTTCATTAGTCGAACCCTTTCATCTGTTTTAAGAGCAGTTTTCAAACGAAACATTGAAATACTCTTACCTAGATACACTGAAATAAAGTATTTTATAAATATATGAATATATGATGAAACCTGTACTTACTTTGAAAAGGAATGAATAGTATCATAAGAAATATTCCAATTGTAGATGTAAATCCCAGAAATTTGTACAAAAGAAAAATGGTAATAATAGTTTCTAATGGAGCAACCCATAAATGGTGGGCATGATGAATAGCTTTATCACATCTATTCACATCATTGGAGAGCAAATTTACCATCTGACCAGTGGTTGTTCCTCCCAGGACGGATTTACTTAAACGAAGTGATTTTCTGTAAATCACTGAACAGAACGCTACTCGCAGCTTCATTCCAAAATGTTTTAAACCCAGCATGTACATATGATTAGCAAACACGTAGAAAAGCGACGCTCCAACGATTATAGCAGAGTACAAATACGCTTCAGTTTTGGGTATTTTATTTTCATTGTCGGTATAATACGTTATTAGTTGGGATAAAGCAATTGGCTGCGAAAGTCTAAAAATTAAAAAAAGCTCGAAATTTTCTTGGTAACTTATTTTTGTTTTCTCATACTTTATGACTAGTTCGATAAATAGTAGACCTACACCAAGAAGTGTGAAATCAAACCAAAATATTCTCCCAACAGTTCTCCATAACGAAGGATTTTCATGAAGACTCTGTTCTTTTTTCCACGATGTTTCTAAACGATCTCCTAAACGTTTTGATGCATGCACTTCCAGATGTTCTGGTAAATCTTCTTCTTCAAGATCTCTTTGAAATCCTTTACGAAATGTTGAGATAGTGTACCTACAAAACGAAGAAATTTAGTTAAATGTAATTACCTTCAATGTAAACTTACGCATATGTTATAATCGATAAAATATTGGCGTCTTTTCGAGGATTTGGTTTTCTGTTAACTTTTTTCTCATTCTCCATTATATACTAGCAAAATTGTAATTTAGAGTATATAAATAGGGGCACAGTAATTGGTGCTTTAGGTTTCTGTTAACCACCACTGCATTATGCTTTAAGTAAAACAAACTTTTGATTAGATTACAATTATACAGAAATTGAAATTTTAATATTGACTTGATCATTTAGAAGGAACTTTATTTTAACATTACTTACCGGGAACATTCTATGGTATAGATGGTAGATATATGGTATGTCTTGCGCCAGGTATAATCTACTGAAATTGTGCTTTGTTTGCTAAATGTTATAAAAGGCTTTAAAGCGTTGGTGTGTTGTTTACTGAGACAATATTGTTCTCTTACTATTAGATAATTCTTGCTAACAAAAATTATCAGTGCTGTTTATGCTCGAAATTTTAATAGTGTTACGTATTAAGTATTACTATCATTTTCAAGGTGAGAAAAATTGAGAAATAATACTATTTTTCTGAAGACAACAAGCGCATTTATTCCATTTAAAATAAAAGCATATCAAGAACAGAAGTGAAATTTTCACGTTCAAACCGCATACGTACGTCTGGATTTTCCTTGTTTTACGGTTAAAGAATAATAAAAAAAATTATCATGTTATAGATGTTTTATTTTAATATTCACTACACATGAATGTTAAACATAACCAGCTTGTGAATTTATCATTGTATAATAAGACGCAATATTCATTAGAAACAATAAGAAGATAAACACAGGCAGTAAACAGAAAATCATAAATAAACCCTAAAATATACAAGCTGAATAATCTGTTCGAAGTTTAAATGATAACAAGATTAAAGCGGTTGCAAGTTGCTTGTAATTAGTTGTGTATAAAATATAAGTAATGAACCATAAATATTAATAATCTAAAAGAAGTCGCACCTATTTTTAACGCAATATGGTGAATAATGTTCAGCTGATTTGAATCTTAGTAAAGAGGACGCCTTAGAGTTGTTACATTCAATGGCTTGAATACCGTTGAACCAAATGGGTCACATTATTTCCTTCTTCTTCTAGTAGGCCTTCTCCGTAATCAGAGGTTGGCTACCACTCGTCTGAATTGCTCGCGGTCTTCAGCTAATCGGAATAATTGTGCAGCGGTCCTACCCGTCCATTTGCGAATATTACGAAGCCAGGATAATCTCTTTCTTCCTACTGGTCTCTTTCCCTGTATTCTTCCTCTGATTATAGTTTGAAGCAGTTTATATTTATCATTTCTTAAGATGTGACCGAAGTATGCAGTTTTTCTCATTTTAATGGTTTTTACTAATTCTTTTTCTTTTCCTACTCTCCGCATTACTTCGTTATTCATTGTTCTTGACATCCATGAAATTTTTAGAATTCTTCTATAAGTCCACATCTCAAAAGAATCGATTTTCCTTATAATAGCTTCCTTTAACGTCCAGGATTCCATTCCATAGAGCAAGTTTGACCAAATATAACATTTTAGAAATTTTAATCTTAGTGTTAGTCGCAGGTGGTTGTTACATAGCATTGATTTGTACTTAGAGAATGCGTTTCTTGCTATTGCTATCCTGGTGGTTATCTCTATATCTGGGTCTAGATCAGCGCTAATTAAGCATCCTAGATATTTGAATCGTGTAACTTGTTCTATTGCTATTCCATCTATTAAGAGCTGTAGTGCTTGTATAGGCTGTTGGCTTATAACCATAAATTTTGTTTTATTCTTGTTCATTTTCAAACCCATTTCTTCACTAGTTTCTTTAACTCTGTTCATGAGGGTTTGCAGATCTTCCAAACTCTCCGCAATTATAGCGGTGTCGTCAGCGTATCTAATATTATTTATTATTTCGCCACTTACTCTGACTCCTTCTGTCCTCTCCCACAATGCCTTTTGAAACACACACTCTGAGTATATATTAAATAAAACAGGCGACAATACATTATTTCCAATATTATATAAAACCACGGTCCTTTAAGATCTTAGACCGTGGATGAAACTTAATTCAATTGCTAGATGTTAGTAAGAGCCCTGCACGGGCCGGGCTGGGCCAGCGGGCCCAATAAATGTAGTTTCATTGAAAATACGGGTGGGCCGACCTCGTCGGATAAAGATTTAATGTGATGCTTATACAAAATTTTTATTTTGCCGTATATATAACAATGAGCTAACTTTTTTGACGTCTTACCTACAATAATTTTTTTGTAGTTTGTCTAAACTGACATAACGGAAACTAAATTGCTTACAGATGTGAGTATTTTAGCACTTAAGTACGCCCTAAATGCAGGTTGCTCCTACACCTCCATAAGGCCAAAAAAACGAAATCGAAAAAAATAGTAAAACATACATTTAAATAGGTACTTTGAAATTAAATATTTATAGCACGTACCTATAGCAATTACTTATTCGTTGATCTTGTTATTCACGTGCTGTCGAGGATGCAAGCAGAGTTTATATGATGGCAAATGTAAAGGATAATTCAGAACTGCTAAATATTAGATGTTTACAAATCCACCACTGCTTATAACTCCTAATTTTTAAAGGTAAGTATCTTAAAATTTTAAATAATGCATGGAAGTCCTAAATATGTATATTAGCTTGCAGGGGGGTAGTTTTCAAAATTTTAAAAAGCACAGGCTATTTATTTTACTGCTGTTAATATTGGTTTCAAAAAAATATTTGCAAACCAGTGGAGGGAATATTTTTTTAGTTAACAATTGACAACGTTAACAAAATAGTAAAGCTGCACGGGTCGGACATAGGCTAAAAAAATCAGGGTGAGCCGATAAGTCAACTCGGGTCAAACGGATCACAATTTTATGAACAGATTTGGAGTCGGGTTGGTAGGACCGGGCATGTAAAGACAATCACAGGCCTCAAGGCGGGCCGGACTAAAAAAAGAGATATATACACAAATTCCAAGAACCAGTGATGGCATAAATATGAATAACATAATGCATGGAAAATCAGTGTATCTGATTTTTCACTAGAAATGATACGCATAAATTCTGTAAATCTGTAGGATGGTGTTAAGAGATTATGTGCTGTATATACTTTGTGAGAGATAAATAACATTGTCACTTAAAAAGAGTAAATTAAGATACGAAAATTATTCAAAATCTATCTTCATTTCAACACAATTTATTTTGCTTAAAAATACATAAATAAACAGCATTTCCTTATTTACTTATTATTTATTTATCTATTTAAGTAAAAAATTTAATATTATACATTATTTGCTAGCGAAGTTCTCTTTACAATTCTGAAACAAAAAACGCATCATTTTACTGATATAACTGTAACTTCAAATAATACCTACATTAAGAAAAGATTTGGTTTCAATTATGGCTAGAATAGACCACTACATGTTTCGTTCTTGTTTGAACTCATCAGGTGGACATAATTCTAACCATAATTGAGACCAAAAGCAAACAGGCATATATACGCCAGAAAGTATAAAACTAACGGGGAATTAAACTAATAACGCCCTCTATTATGTGCGGCGAGAAGAAGTTGCAAAGCAACAAACCGGCAAAGTTGCGATCGGAACCTGCTAAGCAGGTATCTGCGATCGCACCGGCCTCTAAGCACAAAACACAGAAACGCCCGTGTGGCAAGAAATAAGAAAAGATTTGGTTTCAATTATGGCTAGAATAGACCACTACATGTTTCGTTCTTGTTTGAACTCATTTGAATTCCCCGTTAGTTTTATACTTTCTGGCGTATATATGCCTGTTTGCTTTTGGTCTCAATTATGGTTAGAATTATGTCCACCTGATGAGTTCAAACAAGAACGAAACATGTAGTGGTCTATTCTAGCCATAATTGAAACCAAATCTTTTCTTATTTCTTGCCACACGGGCGTTTCTGTGTTTTGTGCTTAGAGGCCGGTGCGATCGCAGATACCTGCTTAGCAGGTTCCGATCGCAACTTTGCCGGTTTGTTGCTTTGCAACTTCTTCTCGCCGCACATAATAGAGGGCGTTATTAGTTTAATTCCCCGTTAGTTTTTTAATACCTACATTATCTGCAATCTTCATAAGATTGTCGGCCATTGCTTGACCTGTTTGCTGAACTAAAGCATAAAACAAACCCGCTCTATTTTTCAGTAACAAATCTGAATATTCATCAAAAGGGTCTAAATTTTTTCGAAGTGATCCTGAAAACAGGACGGGTTCTTGAGGTATTATAGAAACTTTTGAACGCAAGTTTTGCAGAGGAATTTTCGTTATGTCGATATCGTCTATTATAATCAACCCTTCTGTTTTTGCCAGTTGAAATAGAGCGTAGATGATCGATGATTTTCCAGCTCCTGTTCTTCCCACTATTCCTATTTTTTCATTTGCCTTAATACAGAAGTTTAATTGTTTTAAGACGTATGGATCTGTTGATGAGTATCTTAAAGATACCGATAAGAAACTGATCTTCCCCTTTTCTGGCCAACACGATGGGGGAATTTTTTCTGTTGGACTTGCTTCGTGCTCTAGTTTGGTGTATTCAACCACTCTTTCCACCGATGTCATTTGATTTTCCAGTTCCGTCCATTGCCGCAGACCCCACTGGAAAGTTCCCGTTAAGCTCATAGCTTGAGTTATTGCCAAACCAACGTTTCCACCATATTCTTTTAAAAAAAATCGTTCATACATTATTTCATAAAATTCATAAAATTCAAAAACTTCATACTTGTACGTACCCGATTCTGCAAGGAAAAAGCTGAATGTAACGATGGCAATATAACCAACACATATTAAATCCAGCCAGAAACCAAAAGCCCTTGAACAGGTCAAGAATAAGTACCACACCGAACTGTGTAAATCCTGGTGGTCGTCAAATTCCTTTTGTAGGACAATTTGTGCTTTAAATGCTCGTATTGTCGTTAGTCCTTGAAGAGAGGCACTTATATGTGTGAAAACTGGACTGCGAGCTAAAATTCAAACAAATCAGAAAGCACAAATCTCTTAGAATAATACTTACTTATTCCTTCTAAGCGTTTTACACTACGGCTTGTTTTCATGTATACCATTCTTAATAACGAAAACAGTGTTGTAATGATGACCGTTGCGATTAATAGCCAAGGATTTACTAAAGATATCATGACTGTTACTCCTATTATTGTCAAAGCACACTGTAAAGGATAAAATAGATTAACCTGTACGTATTTAATAATAATTACTATGTAACAGTTACTAACTTGTACACAGTCGATTGCAACTACTGGCAAAACTTCATCAATGGATCCCATATCTTTAGAAAATCTATTCAAAACTCTACCAGACGAATTTGTAGTAAAAAATAACATTGGAGCAAGAACTATATTGGAAAACATGTCGTTATGTAGCCTAGTTGAAGCTTTCATACAGTATTTGAAAAAAGATACAGATCGCAGTACTGCTAAAATAAGGGTGGTAGTTATTATTGTCGAATAAATATAAAGACACGTATCTCTTGATAAATTCAAAAAATTGTAGTCAGATGATACATCAGTAGCATTGTGTTCCGATTTTGCTTGCTCCATATTAACCCTGAAAACAAAATTAACCATTAATAAAGTTAGTCAATAGTGAAACAAACTTGACTTACCAATAAGTGAGAAAGTAATCTGTAAGGTTTACTGAACCCTGTGTTATAACAAACAGCGACAAAATAGCTAAACCAGTAAGTAATGATCCACCAGCTTTAAAATAAGACATATAGATATCACTGGAAACGTGCCCTATACTTCTTTGTTCTTTAACTTCTAATTGTTCTCCTTTTTTGGTCGTTATATCTTTACTAATGTCCTGATTATTTGATTTATATTCACCTCTTGCTTTTCCTTCTTCGCCTTTTTTTTCTTCTTTTCTGTTTTCGTGTAATTGTCTAGCAAATGTTTCTCCCGATTGCCTTATTTGTTGATACGTCCCGCTTGCAGTTATCTTGCCAGTTTCTACCAGAAATATTTGATTGACATTTTGTAAATACTGAAGTTGATGAGTAACGAGAATGGTACATTTAGTTTTTAAAAATTCTGAGATACACTCTTGGAACAATTGTTTACCCACGTTTGTATCAACTGCAGAAAGAGGATCATCTAATAAATACACATCTGCTTCTTTGTAAATTGCTCTAGCCAAGTTCACCCTGGCTCTTTGTCCCCCGCTTAATGTCACTCCTCTCTCTCCAACACGTGTTTCATCTCCATATGGAAGAAGAACAAGATCCTTCTCCAAAGCACACACGCGTAAGACTTCCTGATACCGTTCTGGTATCATGGACTGGCCGAAGAGAATGTTTTGTTTTACCGTTCCAGCAAACACCCATGGTTCTTGAGAGGCATACGAAATCCTCCCTTCTACGTTCAGGAATCCATTTAGTATTGGAAGTTCTTTTAGGATAACGTGTAGCAGGCTACTTTTTCCACTTCCCACCGGCCCTATTATTGCCACCAACTGTTCTTTTTGCGCCGCAAAATTAATTTTGTCTAAAGTGTTTTCTGAATAGTCCAAAATCCATTTTGCCGATACGTTCTGCATTTGAACTAGCAAATTTGTATTGGTATTTTCGAAAGTTTTCTCAAATTGAACCACTTCATTAGCAATACCCTTTATCTCCATTTTATTATTGATGATTTTGTGACAGTTTTTAATTTTCTTTTTCATTTCTACTTCACTGTACAGAAGAAATTTTTGTATTCTGGAAATGGATACTTTGATCTCTGCCACCTCTGTTATCCCCCGAGGAAATTGCTTGGTCATAGTTTGTTTCAAAATATTATAAAATGAAGTAACAACAAAAACATACTCTGCTTTCGGAGTATTCCCAAGCAGTACATACGTCAATATAGTCAAAAAAACTGCAAAGCTCGTAGTAAATACTGTAAAAGATAAAAGCAGCCCTCTTATGTAACATGTGGCACGTACGTAACGAATTTCTAACCTAAAATAAGAGATTGTTGTCAAAATTAACAGAAGAGCAAACCGGCGTCATATGCAATTAGTGATTGTAATGGAATCATTGAGTTATTACCAAATATGAAGCAGCATTTGTTTTGTCTGTCTTATTTAGGACATTTGTGTATCTACGAAAACACTAATTTACGACGTGGGCAAGTGATTTGAAAGATTTGTTTTGTCATCGATATAAAAATGATAAAGTAAACTTACTTTCGGGCTATTGCAACTAACATTGCAAATGGTTTCTCCCAAGTGTACATTTTGATAACTTGAATCCCAGAAATAATTTCGTTCATTAGTCGAACCCTTTCGTCTGTTTTAAGGGCAGTTTTCAAACGAAATACTGATGTCTTTTTACCCAAATACACTAAAATAAATTACTCATTATAGGCAAGAATTAAAAGTTTTTTAAGATGATACTTACTCTGAAAAGGAATGAACAATACCATAAAAAGTACCCCAATTGTGGATGTTAGTCCCAAAAAATGGTACAAAAGACAAATGATAATAATAGTTTCCAAAGGAACAACCCATAAATGATGGGCATGATGTATAGCTCGATCACATCTATGAACATCGTTGGAGAGTAAGTTTACCATTTGCCCAATTGTTGTTCCTCCAAGTACCGATTTGCTTAGTCTTAATGATTTTCTGTAAATTATTGAGCAGCAAGCTACTCTTAATTTCATTCCAAAATGCTGTAAATTTAGCATGTATGCATGTCCTGCAATTACGTTGAAAAAAGACGCGCCAACGATAATACCAGCATACATATATGCTTGGCTTTTGGAGATTTTATTTTCATTTTCCGTATAGTACGTTATTAGCTGGGATAAAGCAATTGGTTGTGATATTCTGAAAATTATAAAACAGCATAAAATTTACTACCAAGGTTGTTTTTAATTTTACTGACTTTTATGACCAGTTCGATGAATAATAGACACAAACCAAGAACTGCGAATTCCAACCAAAAAACTTTTGCAATAGCTCTCCATAACGAAGGAAGTTTGTGAAGATTCAGTTCATTTTGCCACGCTTCTTCTAGTTGCTCTCCTAATATTTTTGATGCATGAACTTCCAGATGTTCAGTTATATCATCTTCTTGAAGATCTTTTCGAAATCCTTTGCGAAATGTAGAGAAAGTATACCTACAAAATGAAGAAATTGGATTAAAATGAAATAACTTTGATTGTTAACTTACGCAAATGTTATCATAGAGAAAATGTTTGCTCCTTTCCGTGGATTGGGTTGTCTGTTAATTTTCTGTTCTCTCTCCATTCTTTAGTTTTTTAAAATAGTAGGGATACGACTATTGGGTGTTTAACTGCTTCTTATCCTTTTTTTGTATGCGTCAACATGAACAAAATCTATTAAATACATAGCTTTAGAAAAAATGTTGCAAAATTATTCAAGGTTTTCATATTGACTTATATTAATTTAACTAAAACATGAATCTTTTACCCACACGTTTTAACATAGGTTACTTACTATCTGTGAAAACAAAACTCAATAACATACTGTTTTTTTATAGTACACTGTGCTTGTGATGTAGCTGGTTAAGAGAATTATTTACTACTGCTAGATAATTTTAGTTGAAAAAATGTAAGTAAATCGTGTTCATACTTGTTACGGGTTAATATCATTGTCATGGTTAGCAATTTGACGCTAGTGATTAAGATACTTTTAAATTATCCATCAGTTTCCGATCATTACCAACAAATAATTATAACCACAGACAAATGCACCACAAACATATAATGTATTTATCTGTGCAAATACAACAATATCAGTAATTAAAATGGTGCCGCTTTATCTGAAGCAACATAAGCACGATTTTACTACGTGATTGTTTTTTTGTAGATTTCGTCATAAACATGCTCTTCAATTAATGGCAATTTAAATTTGCTTTGTTGACATTTGACGCGTGGACTTGGAATCCCCTACCCGAAACATTCCAAAGAGGACTATGACCTATTGCATAAGATTATAATATCCAACGTTGTGTTAAGTCAATGCTTAGATTATCTTTCCAAGGTGGAACGGGCGTTTTGTATTTAAATAAATATATATGACCTTACTTAATTTTAATTTTTCAGTAAATGTATTCCACATGTAACAATTTTAAATAATTATTGTATTACGTGACGTATTTTATACATTCTTTTCTATGTATAATATTCATTGAAAACAATGAAATAGATAACGAAAATAGTAAATAGATAACAACATATCATATCTATTCCATAAATATATAAAGATAACAAATAAGCGAAGCACTTCGCATAAAGTTTTCTGTACTTTCAATGTTTTATTTTATATTTACAAAAATCTTTTATATCCTGTCACAATCGCAAACTGTGTCGGCAGCTGCGAGTCCTCATAGCACTCGTTTAGACTCGGCACGATTGTAAAAACAGTAGCAGCTTTTCCGCAAAAGTAGGTGAAGTGCCTCTTCATAAAACTTGGGTTACATATGATTTATGAAATAATAATATATAGTTAGTTAGTTTTATAATACACCGCAATGCACATTTTACTCTTAAACTGAACGCAGGCAGAGCGTGAGAACGAAATTTATAAAGCGCGCCCATTTCGATTGCTGTTTAACAGCTACAGTAGGTATTACTAGCCGAACAGAAGAATCTAGCTGGAGCGATGCAACCTTCTGCACCTTCTGCAAGCGCCCTTGTCATGGCAACTATGATGTGACGCTGCCACATCCGGCTGTACTAGATTGGCTGACGTGAAGAGTTGTACAATTTACTCCCAACTACTTCAGTTCAACTCATCGAACTTGTTTTCTATACAAAAAGAACTGCTACGTGACCTTATTAAAAAATAGCTAGCCATTTTATGAGAACAGCACTGGCACATTTGCAGCTCTGAAAGACAGGAGGATAAATTTGATATAGAAGAAATAGGTAAGTTTGTATTTACTTGTTTTAACTAGCCGCGCTGCTGTATAATAATACAAAAATTTCATTTTGGCAACAAAAACGGTTTGGGGCTAACAAAAACACTAGAGGCCACATAATAAAATTTGTCAGTCAAAAAGTGGATCGAGGGACAGTATCAGCCTCCATAAATATAATACATTTAAAAAATAAGTTAGTAGATAAGCAATTCAGTTGAATAGCGGATTGTGATCTGCTCCCGTTTATTGAATAATTATCTTTTCACGCTACCGGCAATGTAAGTAGGCCTTACATCCATAGCTACAGGGATCGTAAATGGCTGATAACATTCGTGTACTAGTTACCCTTGACGACGGAACTTAATAGTGTCACTTACATTCCTAGGAAAATAATATTGATTTTAACTGTTCGTTGATATGGTAACAAGCACAGACAACTTAGAATAATGGGGCTTTTAAAAAATAATTGCGATGACAGCTGTCAAAACGAATTTTTAAAAATATGATTAAATTTCTAACTGTAGGCCTACTTACAGTGCCGGTAGCGTGAAAAATTTAATAAGTAACACGGAACGTATCGACTAATAACATCCTCGGCAGGCGACAAGCTTCGGCTCCGCCTCAGCTCGTATTCGCCTACCTCGGATGTTATTACGTCCTTACATTCCTTGATACTTAAATAACTATTGCCGATTTAAAGATAGTAGAAAGAAACTGAATGATAACCACCAAAGCATAAAATCAAAAAAGCATTATGTATGTTGTTAATTTCTAATAAATAACTAACAAAATCCGTGGGCTACGCCCCCCGATGTTTCTTTTGGTAACTTCATAACCGGCGTTTGCTTCTCCGAATGTTTCCTCCGCTGAGCCGGACTGAATGAGAGGTGTTCCCGCAAAAAACATACGTTACAAAAAACTGAAAGAATCCCGGAAAACAGACCCCTAATACAATTTAAAGAAAGAAAGACCCCCGTAAAATCTTCAGGAAAAACGTCTCCCGAAAAAAATCTCAAAATTTATGAAAATTATCACTTGTCCTCATTAAGTAATTGCCTCAACGGAGATTATCAAAATGTTTTTTTTAATACGCACTAAAAATGTCTTTAGACATTTCCATATAAATTAAATTCGCCCTGATTCATATAAATAAAAGATGTAATGATATAATTAATACATTCCACCGATATCATGCCCCAATCACCCTACGTGTTAACATAAATATTGGGACCAGCAAACATCATAAATATCTAAGCTGTCTCGAAATGTAGGACACGTTACTGAATGCATTGTCACAAAGTGGAGTTTCCACAGAGAAGCATCTAAAATTTGTAGTAAACATTGACACTTTTTAATAATACGCGGAACCTAGTAGAGCTTCCAGCTTTCAGGTCAATGAATGGTGGAATTCGCTTGGTACGTATTTGTTTGTCGTAGCACAATAAATACACATTTACGATCTGCTAGATTGAAGTAATCCATAAATAAACAAATTATACCAACAGTAGCGACAGCAAGATAAACTGTCGCTGAAAACAATCAATAAACTGAACCAACACGCAAGGACGCGCCGAGCTGCAACATTTAGTCGTCTTGTTATGGTGAGACAGTTAGGGACTTAGTATACAGATACCGAAGTATAGGTATATCTGATTGCCTATATATGTCTATCTGTTTGTAAGTTTTTTAATATTTAGTTTTATTTTATTTATAAATTCTAGCTTTACTTTGTTAAAGTCTATATTTAATCATTATCTGTATATAACATACTTAATTACTTTAACAATATTTATTTATTTATTTTTTATTTTATCAAATGCAAAAATGCATACCAAAATAACAGACTTTTTTTCAGAATACCAAATCCAAATTATTATTATTAATCGGCGCGTGCATTTGTTTGCATACCGACAACCAGTAGTCTTGTTACTACTGAAAAATGAATATACAGCACAAGTTAATAAAAGATCTCCGCCTACATTGTTTTGGAAATGAGAGTTATTCTGAATTAGAAAAAATGTATTAAATTCATTCGTTATATTAGAATAGTTTTCTGTTGTCGAATAATTTGAACAGTTGGCAACAATCAAATAATTCGATAGTTTTTATTCGATGTATGCATCAGTAAACTATCCGGAAGCTCGTAACTTCAGAAGCATAGGAGACCATGGAGACCGTTTATGTTTGAAATTGAATTTCACTCTGCATAAAAATGTCGAGCTTTGCGTGCATCCCTATTAGGCATATTTGAGAACTGAATTTCCGCAATTATTGGAAGTAAATCGGAATATGGATATTATTGTTTTATTACGAAATTGAATTGTACCATAAAACACAAGTGCTTGCTGAAGTGACATAATTTGTGTTTTTTGAGAAAATAAATACGCACTAAAACGTCAGACGTTTCCACAATGTAAATCGCCCAAATTCAAAAAACATATATTTTCACCTAAACCGAAACAAAACAAAGTTAGACGCCACGAATTTGGTTTGCAATGCTGCAACCTTAATAGTTTACTAACCGTGGATTTCTAGTCTGAAGATTATACGGGATTGGAAGTAAGGGTTAGTGTTTAGACAGGGTTTGCATTAGGAGTGCGTTGGGATTCCGGTAATTACAATTAGACAAAAAAGCGTGCTTACTCAAAAAGGGATCTCTGCTTCTTATTTGCATGGAAAAATTAACTGGCGGAATGCATGTACGATTATATCAGTTACATACAGCGTACAAAGATCAATTTTTATAGTCTAAATACATTAGACACTCGACGCCTTTAATACGTAATTTAATTTTGGCAGACGATTTTGATTGTGAAAACACCTTTTTATTATAGCATTTTACTTGTGTATGATTATTAATGAACCAAATAGTACATCGATTGGCTGATTCATTTGTGAGAAAACAAACGTTATCATAGCGACTGCTTTTTTGAAGCTAGAATTTTGGAAGAAGATTTCGATGTGGCTCGAAGCCCTCTAATAATTTTGGTTTTTGCATATAATATACTATTTATACGATAAAATGATATAAAAAAACTTATCGTTTTCGGTTTTGCACCGTTGTTAGAATATTGTTTTTGCAATGAATTTCCGTTATACATGAGAATTCAAAATTTTATTACAACTGATCATATAGTTCCCACGATGATGATGCATTACACACATACACTAAACACAAAGCATTGTTCATTTTTCTGAATTTTAATGACGGAAAATTTCAACATTATTTTTTTACCATCGCAATATGTTCTCATACTGGGAATATACTCAAAGTAGCATAACTGGTTTAAATTGGGATATTTAAGACTTATAAGAAGGTGCAGGAGTCTATGATGTTGATATGATCTATGTTGATAAGTACATTCGATATGGTTTATACTTGGTGGCGATGTAAAACCTGATTTTAAATATTAAAATTTTTTGCAAAATTGTCAAATGAAAATGGAGCTTTGTTTTAGGCCTATGTTGTTATTATATGAAGAATAAAATAAATGTTATTGGTTAATAGTATATAAGTTTTATTTTTTATTCTCAACGTAACACTGTTTTATGCAAATTTGCGGAAATGTTTGTTTGCACAGTTCTAATAACAGCAATAAATACTCTTAACTTCATTCCACTGGACTTGTTGAATTACAATAATTGATTGCAGTTGACTTGACAAGTCTCCATCGCAAAGTTTCGTCCATTCAGGAACTGTTCATATTTCCAAAACTCTAAAAACATATTTTTTGAGAATTGACTAACAGAAATACACAACCATACTTACTTCTATGGCAATATTAATAAGATTTTTAGCAACGTCTTTTCCTGCGGTTTGAACCATAGCATAAAATAAACTGTTTTTGTTTTGTAGCAAAATATGTGGATGGTCAAATTCTGCTAAACTTCCAGCGTCAATAACTAAAACTTTATCCGAATCCATTATGGTATGTAAACGATGTGCAATTGTGATAACAGTGCAATTCGCAAATTTCTCCCTAATAGTTTTTTGAATTAAATTGTCTGTATAAGGATCTACGTTGGCTGTGGCTTCGTCCATAACAAGAATTTTATTGTTGCGTACTATAGCCCTTGCCAAGCAAATGAGTTGTCTTTGTCCAATGCTGAAGTTCGAGCCACCCTCATTTACATTGCCGTTTAATCCTTCTGGTAATTCCGCAATCGCATCTTTTAATTCTACTTGCTCAAGAGATTTCCAAAGGATGTCGTCATTGTATTCATCAAAAGGATCTAAGTTTTTTCTCACTGTTCCAGAAAAGAGAACGGGATCTTGAGGAATTATAGAAATTTTTGAACGAAGATCTTCCAAAGGTATTTGTTTTGTGTCTACATTATCTATAATAATAGAACCTTCAATATCATATAGTTGGAATAATGCTGCTATCATTGACGATTTTCCTGCACCTGTACGGCCTACAATTCCCACTTTTTCTTTAGAGTGAATTGTGAAATTCAGGTTTTTCAACACAAACTCCTCGTTGGAAATGTATCTCATCGAAATATTTTGGAAAATAATTTTTCCGAATTCTGGCCATTTGCGAGGAAGAACTGAAAGCGGTTTACGCACTGGTTCAGTTTCTACTGTCTTGTATTCGAGGGTTCGCTCTACGGAAGTCATATTATTTTCTAATGCGCTCCATTGTCTCATTCCCCACTCAAGTACGCTAGTTATGGTCATGTATTGAGTAAGAATAAGCCCGGCTTCTCCCCCATAATAATCTATACAGAAATGAGAAAACATAAAAGTTACTCGTTGAAACATAAATTAATAATACTGTCAGAACTGACCCCTTTTAAGTGAAATCAGGCTGATTGTGACGATCGAAACTATGATCGCACATATAAATTGTAAATAAAATGAGAAAGCTCTGTTCGAGCTAACGTATAAAAACCACGCGGAACTGTGAAGATCTTGATGGCTATCAAATTCCTTAATAAGAGTATCTTGCGCCGAAAACGCCCTAATTGTTGAAAGACCATGCATCGATGCTGTCATATGAGAGAAAATTGGAGTGCGAGCTAAAAAATAAGACTCTCAATAATGGTAAGAATTGTCTTTTTATTTTACATACTTATTCCTTCAATGCGTTTAACACTTCTACTTGTTTCCAAGTATACGTCTCTTAATAAGTAAAAGACCAGAGCAACAGCAACGGCAGGTAAAAGCAGCCAAGGGTTTACTATGGTTGTCAGGACTGCTACACTACAGAAAGTAAGTACAATCTAAAATTCAGAGTTATTAACCTTAAGTCAGATTAAGCCTTACAGTTTTCACCTGTATAAAGTCATACAAGATGTAGGGAATATATTCATCGATAACACCAAGATCTTTTGAGAATCTATTCAGTATTCTTCCTGTTGGATTGGTGTTGAAAAACCTCATAGTGGCGTAGGAAATTTTGGCAAAAATAAAATCATGTATATTTACAGATGCACGCATAAAGAACACGAAGAAAAACATTGATTGAAAAGCAGCCGACACTGCAAGAACTACAATTATCCCCGAATACTCATATATCATAGCATCTCTGTCGATTGTATCGTTTTCTGACGTCATGTTACTTTCGGTTAATTTTTGTTCCAAATTGACCCTGAGAAAAAGTTTTGATTCTCAAGTTACTTACCAAATTGTATATAATGAAAATTTTTACCATTCTGAGATGTAATAATCCGCGCTACTATTAGTCGCGTGTGTTGCAATGAAAGCAAAAGCTAACAAAATTATTAGGAAATAATTTCCTCCAGCTCGCAGATACCCAGCATAAATACTTGCTGAAATGCTTCCACTTTCTACAGTTTCTTCCTCAACCTCGGGGTTATCTTCATTTTTTCCTATGTCGTCTATTTTTGAATTTTGCTTTGATATGCTAGTTTTTCCAATACCATCATTTTCACCTTCAGAATTAAATTCCTTTAGAAGCTTTGCAAAATCCAAACCACTGATTTGCAACTCGTCAAAAGTTCCTTCTCCAGCAATTTTGCCATCTTCAAGGATAATAATTTTGTCTGCAGTTTTTAAGTATTGTAATTGATGAGTGATAAGAATGCAAATTTTATTCAAAAGCAATTTAGCGATGCATTCTTCATACAGTTGCTTTCCAACTTTGCTATCAACTGCTGATAAAGGATCATCTAATAAATAAATATCCGCCTGTCTGTAGATACATCGGGCTAAATTAATTCGAGCTTTTTGTCCACCACTCAACACTTTTCCTTTTTCTCCTACTAGAGTTCTATCTCCATAAGGTAAAACAGCAAGGTCGGCTTCTAAGGCGCAAACATTTAAGACGGTTTTGTAACGATCTTCCACGTAGGGTTCTCCAAAAAGTATGTTTTGTCGAACGCTTGCAGAGAAGAGCCAAGTTTCCTGAGACGCATATGAGATACTTCCTTGTATATTTATAGAACCTTTCGAAATGGGAAGTTCCTTCAAGATAACATTAAATAAACTGCTTTTTCCGCTCCCCACTTGGCCTACTATGGCTAGTAGTTGAGGTTTATTAATTGTGATATTTATATCTGTTAAGGTATATTCCGAAGAGTTAGACGTCCACTTAGCGCAGACTTCTTTCAATGATACTTCAGAAGATTGGTATTTAATTTTATTTTCCATATTGCCTTTTTGTAAGTCATTTTCTTGTGGTTTTGCAGAATTGGGTTGTGTTTCTGGCAATTCTTCATAACTTAAAAACTCTTGAACTCTGCACATTGTTACATGAACTTCGGACACAGATGAAATACCATATGAAAATAACAATGTTATGCTTGTGCGCAATGCATCATATATCGCCATTACTGAGTATACAGTGTCTGCAGATATATCATTTCCTAATAATACATACACAGTAATTGTAATTAAAAATGCAACTTTTGTTAGAATCATTTCTAACGTAAATGTAATTGCTTCAAGAAAGAAGTTTGCACGAATAGATTGAATTTCATATCTAAAAAATACATTTAAGGTATAGTAATAAAATTCTTAAGGCACATTATAATACCTCCGTGCTAATGAAATAAGTTTCGCAAAAGGCTTTTCCCAAGTGTACATTTTGATGACTTGTATTCCACTGAGTATTTCATTCATAAGTCGAACTCGTTCGTCCGTTCTCAAAGCTGTACGCAACCTTAATGTGGCAGTTTTCTTGCCAAAATAAACTGAAATACAATTAAACATGAATATTTAATGATGACAAGAAATCTCAAACTTACTTTGTAGCGGAATAAATAATAACAGAAAGCCAATACCCGAAAAGGCGGATACGCCAATGAAGCGATAAAGTAAGTAAGTACCAACAGCAGTTTGAACAGGGGAAATCCAAACAAAATGACATAAAAGAAAACCTTCGTCAAATTTGCCGACATCATTGGAAAGCAAATTTGCGATTTGTCCAATAGTTGTTTGTGCAAGAGCTGTTCGACTTAACCTCAGGGCCTTTCTGTAAATCAGAGAGCAGCACGAAAGTCTCATTTTCATGGACATATGATCCATAACCAGGAATAACTGGTTACTAATTAAAAAGTCAAATGTGAGACTCAGTATTATTATACCAGCATATATATAGGCTTCATTTACAGTTGATCCTGATGTACTATCGAAATACGATACCAAACCACCAACTCCTAGTGGAACTAGTACTCTAAAAATGTATTATTGCTTGAAAGTGAATATCTTTGCATGAACAGGTATTTTTTTACTTACACCAAAACCAATTCAATGATTAACTGTAAAATTCCTATTATCAGAAACTCGAAACCAAAAATTTTCAAAAACGATCTATGCAATGCCCATTTTTTGTGCTTTCTGTGTTGTTTCCAGACGTCTTCCATTTTATCCCCAAGTACCTGTGATTTATGATCGTCTAAAGTTGCATACAAGTCGTTTTCTTGTAAACCTTTTTTGTAATTTCTTCGGAATATTCCAAGCATATAACTAAAAAGCAAATTGAAAATCAATTCGTGCTCGTTTCAATAATGTGTTCTTCACGCTCGCTCTCGTAGTTACTTTTCATTCTGTGGTTTATGGATTGGTTATCTCGTCATAATGAATTATCAAATTATCTTTGCAAATAACTTGAGCCGGTTTCCTAATAGATTTTATGCACGTTTTCAATAAGTTCGCAACTTAATTATGGCTACGGAAAAAAATTGCAAATTCTATATTACAACTTTGATGCAAATGTTTAATACAAACTTTTCTACACGTTACTGACTCCGGAAATGATTAAAAACAACAAGCACGAGTAATTTTGACTATATTGCAAAAACTGCTTTGAAGATTTAAGCATCTTCAGAAGAAACTGTGTATGCAAAGTTACCCTAATCATTTTTCATCATTCACTGTTGACTAGTACCCAATCCAGAAATTTTCGCGAATTATTCATTTCAATTAAAATTGCAAATTCAGAGCGAATAAATAAATATATGGAGTACAACAAATAAATCTTAACTAAAATACTTTTAATATGAAAATCTTTGAGTACTTACAAAAAGAGCAATTTCGAAAAAGGATTTGCTTTGATCCTAGGGTTTATTTTCCTAGTAGCTTTTGCTTCGGTATCCATGTTATAATACTGTCAATTAAGAAATACTCAAGAAATGTAAAGTTTGTCTATAACTTATCACAGATAATTAATATCACAGTACAAATGCAGTAATTTTATACAAAACGACGCGGCACTTGCAGCATTCGCTAGATAGATATCGTATTTAAGTGTACGCAGAATGATACATGAATGTTGTACTATATAGTTTTTTTTAACTACTCAGAGAGAAAATTGTGTGGTGGTCCTACAATAATGACCGTGAATGTATTTTCACGGCTCCGCGACTGCGTGAAATAATATAAATATAAGTTTCAATACTTTGAGTGACTACATGCTTCGCTGTCGCTCCGAAGTTTCTCTTTCTCTCAACATACTTTTTAGTCACCGATTACTACACATTTCACAACGTTTTATACAATATTGTGCAATTAGACGTCTATTCGAAGTCTAATTGTTTAGTAAAAAATAGATTAAAATCTTACAATACACTTCAGGTACAAAGTTATCTCTAATAAGTGTTTATACGTGGCAAGAATGGTATTAAATTGTTATACAAGTGTCTTTCCAGGAAGTGTAAATCTGGAATAATTTTGATTACAGTCGTAGTCATAAGCGCCTAGCCCACGGGCAGAGACCCCCTCCGCTCCCTGAGTAGTTATGAAAAACTATCGAGTCTAATTTAAATTCACTCTACATTAAAAACAGGCGATTTTCAAAAATGACCCCTAACTAGCTACATGTTTTTGGTCAATTTAATTTTAGTAATTATTTTAGGTATACATCCTATTCAATTGTTCCTGTAGGGCTGTAGCGTTACTGAAGTGGCTAATATTTTGTAAAGACTTCGTAAATCTGGCCTTCATAAACAAAAAGCAAAGTTAGGTGTCACCGGTAGCAGTAAAAATACTAAGTAGTACTGTAAAGATTGATTTTATTTCAAAGTATCTCTGTTATATAAACATTAATCACTTATTCAATAAAATTTGAGGTAGAATTTTTCTTGGCAGGAACAACAGAATTCTAAACATTCGTAAAACAATGTTTGTATTCGTGACATTATCGATCTAAATTTTCGGACCTGTTCAGCCGGGTCCGTTCACAGCTTGAAATATCTACCCGTTTCTTGTACATTTACAAAACTCCTGTGCTATTATGATCTTTTCGACTCTGTATAACTCTAAAAATTATTATATGTAAATTTACGACAAATTAAGAAATTTGTTGATACACTTACGTTTTCTGCAATACTGCGAAGGTTATTCGCAGCGGTTTTTCCCGCCGTTTGAACCATGGCATAAAACGAGCTTTTTGTGTCTTGCAGTAGTTTAAATGGGTGATCAAATTCAACTATTTTTCCACTATCAATAACTAAAACTTTGTCGGAATCCATTATTGTGTGCAATCTGTGAGCAATTGTTAAAACAGTACAATCGCCAAATTTCTTTCTAATGGCCTGTTGAATCGTAGCATCTGTTTGTGGGTCTACGTTTGCCGTAGCCTCGTCCATAACTAGAATTTTGGTCTTTCGAATCAGTGCTCTTGCTAAGCAAACCAACTGTCTTTGCCCAACACTGAAATTGGAACCACCTTCTGCAACGTTAATGTTCAGTCCAAAGGGAGTCGCTGAAATTTCATCTTTTAACTCTACTTGTTCCAATGCATTCCAAAGGGTTTCATCATTATATTCCTCAAATGGATCTAAATTTTCTCTCATGGTCCCCGAAAACAAGAAGGGATCTTGGGGAATTATTGAAATTTTTGAACGAAGCTCTTCCAAAGGTAATTTTGTGGTATCAACATTATCAATAATTACTGAACCTTCGATATCGTATAATTGGAACAGTGCGGCTATGATGGAGGATTTACCCGCTCCTGTACGTCCAACTATACCCACTTTTTCTTTTGAGTGAATTGTGAAATTAAGATGTCTAAGCACCGGAGAATCATTTGAGATGTATTTCATAGAGACATCTCGGAAAACAATTTTTCCAAATTCTGGCCAATTTTTGGGTGTTAAAGTTTGTTTACGAACTGGCTCGGTTTCTACGTTTTTGTATTCAAGAACACGTTCAACCGAAGTCATGTTATTTTCTAATTCGCTCCACTGATGCATTCCCCACTGAAGTACTCCTGTTAGGCTTAAATACTGCGTTACAACAAGCCCAACATCGCCTCCGTAGTAATCTAAAAACAAAATCGGTAACAATTTGTTGTAAAAAATGGTAAACACTATACTTTTATTAAGTAAGAGAAAACTCATTATAATCGCTGAAACAAAAGCTCCACATATTAAGTCTAACCAAAAGGCAAACGCTTTGCTTGAAGTAATAAATAAGTACCATGCTGAACTGTGGGTATCCTGGTAGTTGTCAAATTGTCCTTTTAATGCTGATTGTGCTGAAAAGGCTCTTATAGTTGAAAGCCCTTGCAACGTTGCAGTCATATGACTAAAAATTGGACTGCGTGCTGCAACATGATGTGGTTCCAGTTTGCTTTTTTATAAGAATTTCAACAAACACTTACTTATTCCTTCAATACGTTTGACGCTTCTACTGGTTTCCAAATAGATATTCCTTATTAAATAGAAGATAAACAGAAGAAAAGACGCTGGTATAAGCAGCCATGGGTTAATAATACTGGTCACAATAATCGCGCCAATTAAATGTAAGGCAATCTAATTATAACATTTCAAAATTAAATCTAAATATGAATCATTCATTTACCGCAATTCTTGCCTCAACGACATCTGCCAAAACTTCTGGTATGTACTCGTCGATCACACCTAGATCTTCAGAAAATCTGTTTAAAATTGTACCAGTAGGATTTAAATTGAAAAATCCCATGGTAGCAAACGATATTTTGGTGAAGACGGTATCGTGAATTTTGACTGAAGCCCGCATTAAGAACACAAAGAAAAATATTGACTGAATCATTGCAAGTGCAACTGTAATCACAGTTATTCCCAAGTATACCGATACAATTATATCCCTGTTTATTGTATCGCTTTCTTTTAGTGTTAAATTGTCCATCCTTTGTGCATACTCTTGTTCCATATTCACCCTGATAATAAATTTAAAATTATTATTGCAGCAAAACGATGAAAAGAAGATTTTACCAGTAAGAAATGAAGTAATCATCAACATTTCCCATAGCTTGAGATACAACAAAGGTGAAAATCAATAAAAAAATTGCAAAATTGTTTCCGCCAGCTCTAAAATAAGCACCATATATGGCAGCTTTGATACTTCCGCTTTCCATTTTTTCTTTTGAAACCTCAGGCTCCAAACTGTCATCTTCCGGCATAGCCAAATTTTTATTTGGTGTATTTATTTCTTTACCTTCGTATTCCGGATCATCCCCCGATTGATATTGTAGAAGTTTTGCAAAGTCCAAACCACTAGTTTGCAACTCATCGTATGTACCTTCTCCAACAATCTTTCCTTCCTCCAAAATTATAATTTTATCTGCACTTCTCAAATACTGAAGTTGATGAGTGATCAACACACAAACTTTATCATGCAGAAACTTTGTGATACATTCTTCATACAATTGTTTCCCAACTTTGATATCAACAGCTGATAGAGGATCATCAAGTAAATAAATATCGGCGTGTTTGTAAATACAACGGGCCATATTAATTCTGGCCTTTTGGCCGCCGCTCAAAATCTTTCCCTTTTCTCCTACTATTGTTCCATCTCCGTAGGGAAACATGGACAAGTCTGGTTCTAATCCACAAATTTTAATAATGTTTGTGTATCGATAATTGTCGTACGCTTCTCCAAAAAGAATATTTTGTCTAACATTTGCTGAAAATAACCAAGTTTCTTGTGAAGCGTAAGATATTTTGCCAATAATGTCCATAGTTCCTTCCAAAATGGGCAACTCTTTCAAAATAACATTAAATAAACTAGTTTTTCCACTCCCAACAGGTCCTATTATAGCTACTAATTGATTTTTATCAATATTTATGTTGATGTCTGATAGAACTCTTTCCGATGTGTCTAAGTTCCAATGGGCACTGATGTTTTTAAGACTGATTTTTGAAAATCTTAAAGATATTTCAGCCAAATCGAGGGTCTCATTTTCTACTGATTTAGAACATTCCATTTCAACTTGATGTACCTCATCTTTGCTTAGAAATTCTTCTATTCTGCATATGGTAATGTGTAGTTCAGCAATTGATGAAACTGCTTCTGAAAACATTATGGTTACAGTAGGACGAAGCACATCGTATATGGTCATTAAGGAATACACAATTTCAGCCGTGATATCATTTCCTAATGATACGTAGACTGCAATCGTAATAAATGTTGACATTCCGGGTATAATCATTTCTAAGGAGAAGGTAGCAGCATCTAGAAAGGAACTTGTTCGGATAACTTTTATCTCGGATCTAAAAAAATAAACACAGAAAGAAGTTGTACTTTTTAAGTAGTTCGAATTGATACCTTCGAGCAAGTGAAATTAGTTTTGCAAAAGGTTTTTCCCACGTGTACATTTTAATAACTTGTATTCCATTAAGAATTTCATTCATGAGGGTCACACGTTCATCTGTTCTTAAGGCAGTTCGCAGTCTTAACTCCGATTTCTTCTTACCAAAGTACACTGTAATAGCACAGGTAATAGTTACGTGCACTATTTTTTCCAATACCCACACAACCAAAACTTACTTTGCAATGGAATAAATAATAAGAGGAAGGAGATTCCAGAGAAAGCAGATACCCCGATAATATGGTATAACAAATAAGTACCAACAGCTGCTTGAACTGGTGCTATCCAAACGTAATGGAATAAAAGAAAACCATAATCAAAGTTACCAGCATCATTAGAAATTAGATTAATGATATGTCCAACAGTGGTTTGCCCCAAAGTTGTTTGACTCAATCTTAGCGACTTCCGGTAAATCATTGAACAACATGCAACCCCCATTTTCATGGACATATGCATCAATCCCATGGCTGCAGAATGATTGATGAGTACATCTATTGCAATACTCATTATTAGCAAACCCGCGTACATGTAAGCTTGTTCTTTGGTCACATCTGGAGTTTCACTTTCAAAATGGGAAACAAAACCCCCCACTGCAAGCGGCATGACGGCACTAGAACCCCATAAAAAGTTTTTAATAGGAATTGGATTTAATTGATTAACTTACACCAATGAAATTTCGTTTATTAATTGGAAGATTCCATAAAGTATTAATTCGAACCCATGCCGTCTAAAAAGTGACCAATGTAAAGCATACTTTTTCCGTTTTCTATGTTCTTCTTTCCAAATGTCTTCCAATTTATCTCCAAGAATGTCTGATTTGTGTTCAACCAAGGGTTCAAAAAGATCTTCTTCATTTAAACCATCTTTGTTTTCATAATTTCTTTTAAAAATTGGAAACATGTAGCTGAAGAAAAATTTAAAGTAGATTTTTTTTGTTACATTTATTAGAGTAGTTCTAACTCTCACTTTTAAAGTTTTGACAAGTAAGAATAAACTTCGTGCAACAATAAAAAAGAATCAAAACTCCAACTCAAATCAAATTCGGTTGTCAAAAAATATGTACGCTTGTGTTTATGTTTTCACAATTTCACAATTTAATTTATAATTTTTAAATCACTATTTGCAAAAATGTAATATTTCTGTTAACTTAAGGAAAATATGGAAATAGCTGTAAATTTTAATTGTCCTATACTACTACCTTAATTAATAAATTTTGTTATAACAATTTATTGTGAACAATTAAGGATAACACAGTCTGGTAATAAGATTGCTGCCAAAAGAAGCAGTTTTTATATTGATTTTGAATTATATTCATCATTTTTGTATCGCAAAAAAATGATTTTGACGTTGCAAAAACGTATAAAACTTGTTCAGTGTTACTATAGTTAGCCAATAATGAATATTTAAATTTAGTATTTTTAAAATATAGGGTGTTTTGAAAAGATGTGGCCAGTTGAATAGAGCAAAAACTTAAACCAAAAATAGGACGATTTAGTCTAGTTTACTTATATTAAAAAGTGTGTCATACACAATTGAATATTTATATGTTTGGACGGTTTAAACAGATTACGTTTGAAATCAATTGAATAGCAGCAAGGCGTTAATTCGAGGCTACTCAAATTTTAACATTGTTATTTCTTAAATAAATACGTGTTGGTCTCTTGTATTTTTCAGATTCGAGCCACCGTTTTTACTTTCCCACACTTCCGGTATGGGAATGTATTGTTATCGGGAAAATGTTTGATTATGCGATTTTGACGGAAATACATGTTTTGGAACCCAAAAAAGTGGGTTTTTCGCGATCCGAAACAGGAAACGGAAATTAGACATGTTTCTTTGGCAGCAAATTTTCCGGAAAACTATTTTTTAAATATGAAGACGAAGTCTGATAGAAGCCCTTAGGCCAAAGTGAATCTTTTTTTTCAACATTTCTAGCTTCAAAATGGCGGCTGCTACGATTTTTTGAAAATTTTGACTTTAGCGCCTTATTACTTAAAAACGGGTTGACAAAAGCTGTGAAGTGAAAAGATTTCAAAAATTTTCAAAATATTGCTCAAAAACTGGAACTACGATTTTTTAAACATTTGGTAGACTTATAGAGCTAGGGTTGGGATACAATTTGGTTCGTGTCTTAGCTCATTAGTTTCACTGTGACGCTTTCCATGAAGTTTTGAATATTTTAGCTTTAGCTTTAGCGCATAGTTTCTCAAAAACGAGGTATCATATCAGGTGAATTTTAATATTGTAAATAGGCTAAGGGTACAAAGTGTTACTAGCTGCGAGAATTTATGAAACTACGAAAACTTCGAAGTAAAAAAATTTCAAAATTTTAACATTTTCAAAAAAATATTGCTCAAAAACGAACCACACGATTTTTTTAATTCTATGGACTAATACAACTAGGGATGAGCTATAATTTAGTTCGTGTCCCAGTTTTCTTATTTTTGTGTAACGCCTTCTATGCATTTTTGAAAATCAAAAATTCATGTATCATTATTTATTAAACGGGAGACGACGATATGCTTCCGTTTTTGGTTTTATTTAATATAAGGAAACCTTTTTAAAACTCAAAACTAGATTTTATTTCGCAAAACAAATTTCTAAATGTTGTAACTTAAACAGGTACTACATTGATTGTCCCACGCCGCGCCGCCGCAGCCATTGCCGTGTTTACTAGGATCCTTTCTTTTACAGGACAACAGCCGCCTACGTTGAGATTTACAACCCCTAATACAATGAAGGTTGCCGCTTTAGTGCGGTTTTAAAGAATTTACAATTGTTTCTCAATAAAGCGTTTGGGTTTTAAAAGAGAGCATTTTACTTCGTTTTCATGCTCAAAATATTAAAAAAAAGGTATTAGCTGTTTAACAAACAATGCATATTTTTAAACAACAATAAATAACTTTGTTTTTTGTTGCTTAACGTCCAATAAATCATTTATTACAGTCCAATTACCGAACAACTGTAACAACAAACAAACTAGAGCTTACAACATTAATTGTCCTAAACTTTGGTTGACGTTTAACAGATTCCCGCTGCTAGAAGCAACTCTATTTATCAAAGCTTAGACATATCAGTGGCTAATTTAAAAGCAGATCAAGCCGAAAACAATATATTCCCAAGAAACCTATCAAATGTGGCATAAAAATATGGTTACGCTTACGCAGTGGTGCAGAAACTGGGTACACATATGATTTTAACATCTATTCGGGCAAAGAAACTGACCAATGTGCAGGAACTTTGTAAGAACGCGTAGTCATGAAGTTAATTGAAAATGTTTCTAGAAATAAAAAATTATGTATTTTTTTGATAAGTTCTTTACTTTTGTGAAACTAGTCGATTCGAAGCTGTTAGAATATGCGAAAGCAGGCGTAAACATTTAAAGTGAAATTAATAAAATGACTAGAGGAGAATCAAAACTATTGGGAAACCAAAATGGGTCCGTAGCTTGATTTTGGCACGATACGAAGCAGGTAATTCTCCTTAGCAACTGTCATGAAATTGATATCTCGAGTGTGTTGAGAAAAATGAAAGATGCTGACAGAAACAAATTAACTTGTCCGGCAGCCACACTTTTCTATAACCGTTACATGGGTGGGGTGACCTTTCCGATCAACTAAATACTCTATATGATTTTGATACAAAGTTCCAGAAATGGTGGCGGAAAGTGTTTTATAAATTGCCCATGGTGGCAATTACAAATGCATTTGTACTATACTTTGAAGTGAATTATAAAAAAGAACCTTTTATCAAATTTTTAATCGACATTACTGAGCAACTTATTACTTATACCAAAATTATCAGAAAACGTGAAATGGAAAGACCTTCTGCTGGCTTAAAAAAGTTCTATAACGTCGGAGATCACCTGTCAGTAGAAGGTACTACTCGTAGAAGATGTCACAGGTGTGTCCAACAAATAAAGAGCAACGCACGAAAACAATTTGTAAGTTGTATAATTTGACATTATGCAAAAGTTGTTTTACATCTTAGCAGGTGTCAGTCGATTAGTATTATAAAATTTTAAGTTTTGAAAATAAGAAAATGCTTTTCTTTCTAAGTAATCTGATATTTATGGCTGGCGGGACACCTATATCCCAAGATTGTAGACGGTTGGGACGTATATGTCCCATCTATTTTTTTTCTCAAAAACCAGTTTTCTATAAAATTCCAAATTTATATGAGAGTATCATTATACGATAATAAACAAAAATCTACAATATAATTTCCAAAATTCAACTCCTACAAAAGTCTGTTTGAAAGATTAAAGCCGTTTCGTAAATGTAAAAAAATATTTAAAGGGAACTCCGTCGCAACGCAGTTTTTGATTTAGGTAATTTAGGCTTCCTATTTTTGCTTCTAGTTTTTGCTGTATTAAGTTGGCTACATCTTTTCAAAAATATGTAAATCCGTTGTTTAATGAATACAAACGTATTTTTGTTTTGTTTAAGGAAATTATGACAATTTCAATTAAAATGAAACCTACTTTTGAATAACCATTATTTCTCGCTGTCCTTACTGTCCTCAATTATAAAACCTTGACCCTCTACATTCGTTTGTTTCAATTTTCATCAGTTACAGCGGAGCAGTTTACTACTGTGGACATTGTGGTTATGGATATATAATTGTATTTCGTACATTAACGTTGTGCAATGTTTCGAAATGTAGGAGCCTGTTTTATTTATTTTATTACTTAGACTAACCATTTAATACTACAACTTGTTAGATTATTTAACAATAATTACTGTGCAATTTATAATGAGTGCTTTGAACAATTATTGTTTACTCACAGAAAAAGTAATGCAGAAAGAGGATTCGCATGTTCCCTAGGATTCCGGTTTCGTGGTACCTCCGTTTTAGCTTCCATGATTTCGAGTTTCTCATATAAAGTATCCTAAATCAATATATCAGTTTTAATGTACGTAGTACAAAATCACAATTCAATTATTTTTTTAATCTAAATTAGGATATACGCTATCAAAAATTAGGATTTTACAATATTGGCCAGCACGCTGCAACAATGCACAAGAGAAACTGGCAAGTTTATGAATAAAATTGTTTTCCAACGGTTCAGAGAGAAAATTGTTTGGAATATGACCCGTGTTTCACACAATATTATTAAAAGGATTTCCAAGCAATCGATTTTTTATCTTTTTATCTTTACATCTAAAAGTTTTCAAGATATTTACTTATGCTATCAGAAATTAGCACAAAATAATTATGTTTAGAGTTCATAAACATGATGGGTGCTTAGAAAAATATTATAACACTCCAAATAACCCCAATCCCTTTTAATTCTAGCTGAGTCTTGGCCCGGCCAGTGGTTATGTAATCTAAAATCCTATCTTCTAGGATCGCCGAGACAATTTTGGATACGATTGAGTAGAGTTCCAAGGTTTAACAGTGGCGGCTCGTGGGGTGAAGCGAGTGCTGAGTGAATCGCCACATTATCTCTAATGCCTGTAATAGTTTGTAAAAAGCAAATTTTATTATTTTATGACTAACAATGTCTGTATTTATAAAACGATGTTTATTCATAACTAATTTTTTTCTACCAATCACGATCGTCAAAATTGCAACGCCGCCCGTGCATTATTGGTCATCCAACACGACTACATAGTGAAGTGAAGCGATTTATGTGGCTTCATCTATCGCTGCATCCAAGTACGTAGTTACCATGACAACGTATTCCCCACTGTTCCAACCTACTGCCAGCATGTAGATCATGACTCAATATTTACAGCTCTTTGCTTTTCAAGAGTATTCCCCAGATAACGAAGTTTCGGTGTTGTATTGTAAGCAAATCTTTTAAAATAAAAAGTACTTCCTTTAAATGTCATCATGTGTTTTTTATTCGAAACGTTTTTATCAAGATTAAATAATGAAAACAAAATAAAAAATAAGCTTTATAGTTTTGGAAAGACAATGCCGACAATAGCAGTAAGTAAAACTGTTAATGTTAAAGTAACGGAAATTCACCCAACAGAGAAAATTTAAAAATGTGTGATAGGAACAATATCACTGGTTATGTGGGAGTTATAATTTGGAAAAAAAAGTTTTGCTGATCTTGTATTCTCATCGGTAACAAAAATTTCATATGGTGGTCAATCTGTAGATGCAGTTATTAGAAATTAAAATACTAAATAATTTTTTTCGAGGAACATGGGTGTTGGTGCCGGTGTTTGGGAAAGACCAAATTTATTTTTTACAATATTTCACCTATTTCCAAACCCAAGAATCGCCAATGAGATTTAAAAGGTTAAGTAATTAGGATAAACCACAACCAGTATAGGCAAGCAATCAACAATGGCAATTTCATCGTTAGTAGTTTCCACTTCTTTACTGTAAGCAAGGACACTAGCATGAAAACTACGCGAGCAAGAAGAATGTATGCAATGACAGTTATGTTTAGCGAAAGCGGTAAAGAGTAGATAGTTTTATACGAGTTTAAGTAACGTTTTCACAAAACATTATCGCATGGTGTGCAAACAAAGTTTCTTTTGGCCAAGATTATTATTTCTGAATACCCTTGTGTGACATCAAATAATTAAAGCCTTAGAAAAATGAAAGAGGCGCAAAGAAAATAAAAATCGGTTGATTCGTTTTCGAGTTATTAATTAAAAAGTATTTTTATTGTGTAAGAAATAAAACCCAAGTATTTAAACAAATGCACCCCGTTACAATAGATTGCAACCAATTTTGTTTTAGTTTGACAACAAAATTTTATAAATGTCTGTCGGTTCTGTAGTTGCACAGTAGTTATTCATTACTTTACAGATGGTTTACACTTTAGATGAAAGAGCAGAATTAATTTACATTTACCGAGTTATTAATCGATGTGCCCGGAGAAAAGCGGCCGCTCTTAACCAAAGGCGCCCAAATAGAAATGTCATGCACACATACGTCTGTTGGAAATAAGAAACGTGCAGAACATATAGCCAGCGGTGCTAAAACAGCATTTCAATTCAATATACATTTTCTCAAACTTAATATAAGTTTTTGCGTAGTTTTATTAATGTTACTGACACCTTAAATGTCATCAAATACTTAATCGCTGGTACTGTAATGTTTGGGTTCGTAGTTATTAAATAAAACACTTTTTGGAGGAGAAAGTTTTAATGAAGTTTTCACTTTACAAATAATTTGGATGAATTTGTTTTGATGAATGTAAATAGCAACCAAGTCGCTAAGTTACAATACGATTGTTGCTACAGTACGCTTTTATAAAATTAAAGTATTTTGTACAAAAGGAGGAAGCCTATTAAGTATTTAAAATAGTTATTAAAAAGTGAATTACAGGTACTGCTTCGGAAACTTAAAAAAAATTAATTAGTAAGGAAACAAATCGTCGGCTTAATCTGCAAACCTGAAACTAGCAGGACTTGTCCCGATTTATGTTTTACAATTTCTTCAAATATGCCGTGAAAACTCAGTAAAAAACAATAAAAATAACACAAGACAAAACAAGGCGAAAACCAATCAAAATCAATTTCTGGTACTCCCTTACAGATGTTTTACATAAACAAAGTAATCTATATACTAAATCCGGATCCCTTCCGCTTGTCTCAACTTTTACTGCCTCCGGGCCTCCGTTGCAACAAGCCTGCTCTTCACACGTTCATTACATGGAGAATATTTGCATCTACTGCTACATAGTCCGCCAGTTCGCTTTTCGCCGCCATTAAAACATTTTGTTGCTACAAACATCGAAGTAGCAGACTATTTCATTTAATACTAAACCTGAAATTCCAAGGCTGGCATAAAAATCGATACCAAAATTAACAATCGATTATAATCGATTCTTGTTGTCAAAAATCTAAGAATCGTTTGATTTTTTAATCAATTTTTTAAAATTGACTTTTTGTTAGTATCGATTCTTCAGTTGAAAGATAGTGTCAATTAAAATCCATTTTTTTGTGATAGAATTTTTGTATTTTTTGTACTACTACTTTATTTCACACTTCAGATGTTGCAATGGAGTTTTTAGGTAATCGATTTTAACTTCGCATTTTTAATGCTATTCTTTGCTGTACAACGGCTTAAATATTTACCTTGTGCCTTGTCTAGGTCGCAGTGTTATAGTCACGAAGTACAACCTGTTATTTTTAGTTAAATTCAGTATAGACTTCTATTATAGTATAACAAAATGTTGTGAACTTTCAATAAGGTAAGAAACATACAGGGTGTGTATAAATTGGCAAAAGAACTACACGTGGCGATGTTGGTCATAAAATTCTGAGTCGAAAATCTTAATACCAAAATGTTGGACAATGCTTCCTCTGTCCTCAGGAACCATTTTAAAGGAACGTACATTTGACAACATTAGATCCACACACCACAGGTGTTTTGTTATAATGCACGGTAACTAAGGATCATTGAACGTAAAATCTATTGTTAGTGAACAAATACTGTTTTACAATGCTGCCATATGTATTTTTTACAACAATAAGTTAACGTAGAAATGTTTAAAACACGTTTTTGGGGCTGAAAAACAACATCTATGAAAAAACATTTATTACCATTCTTAATTCTTCTAATTTGCAGCTCTTTCTGTCAACAGATAATGACTTAAAACACTTATTAAAAGACTTCATTTTCAAACTTTGAAGATCCCGTGCATACCCAGGAAGCATGGTACAATATTTTTGTATTAAGATTTTCGACTCAGAATTTTATGACCAACATCGCCACGTGTAGTTCTTTCGCCAATTTATACACACCCTGTATTAATAAATAACTGTTCGTCATAATGTGATTTGATTTATCGCATATTCTATAGCATTATTCCTTTTTCTACAATTTGACTACATAGGTTCCAAAGCATAACCAATCAATAAAATTGATTTTAACAAACTATTGTGAAGTCGGCGGTTACAATGGATGTCACACGTGTTACCGTGTAAAAATAGTAGGTACTAATTCACAACATTTTTAATAAATCTATAATTGGAACCATTTTTTATAATCAATTATTAGAATCTATTTTTATTATCGATTATTGAAATCAATTTTTACGATCGATTATTAGAATCGATTATTATTTTTTTCCTATTGATTTTTAATCTTACATCGATTATGTGCTATTATTAAAAATAGGAAGACAAAAAGGTAAAAATAAATTATGTTTTAGGAACCAAAATTTCAAAATTTTTTGGGTAAAATGAGGTCTAAAATAACCATAGATCACAAAAGTGTTATTAAAAAAAATAATTTAAATGTATTTAAAATTTGGTGTTCTACCAGCAGTAATGTTAAATAAATATATTTTATATTCTTTATATTGTTGCTACTTTACTGACTTCGGGAACTCAGCTTTAAACGCAAATATTTGATTTTTTACTTTAATGACAAAATATATTGCAGTAGTAACAAAATAGGCATACAATGAAAAATTGAGCGTGATAACCTACATTGTAGACGCAAAAAATTAAAAACGTATATGGTTCACATTAAAAAACTTTTTCCAAAACGGATGATAATAATAATATTAACTTTTAGGGGGCTGTTAACTTACACAAATAGGTATTTACCGAACAAGGCACCAATACAACTGCATTAGCTGCATTGGCGAGGTTACCCTACTGTGCACCCATTCAATACATGTCTTACACACAACTTATTTAGGCTATTTTTAAAAGAAGGGGAACGTAACCCACAGGTTCAGCTAGTTACTTATTAAGTTAATTTGCAGTTCTATTGAGTAGGGGATATAAGATAACATAAGACTGTGCAATTAGTAATAAAAAGAACTTATGAATCACTCACAATTACGGCTTTTGAAAATAGCTCTTGTCTGAAGTAAAATTTCTTTGCCGAGAGGAGTAACCACGCGAATACTAGAACGGAATTGAAGTCGCTGCGAGGCGAATACGAGCAGATCTGCCTAGATGCAAATTAAAGGGATCAATGTTCAGTTGTGCCATCACAGACACACACCTCCAAACGAATGTCTTTTGTGGCTTTGCTTATACAGCCTAAGCCAAAAGATACAGGTTTTAATATATTTCTGCTATCTGAGAAAACAGGTAAATAAGTTAGTAATACAAGTTGTGCGACCTGAAAGATAATATAAACTGCTATATAGAAAACTTATACAGGGTGTCTTATAAGCAACTTATTCATACGCTAATACTTTTCTTAAATGAAATGCTCCATATTTTTGCATCTTAATGGTAAGACTATTTAATTCCCAACAAAAAATATAAATATTTTTTTTGTAAATGCCATAGTTTTCAAGAAGAAATTGCATCTAGATATTGTCACACAGTTAGCGCGCTCACGGTCTGCACGCCAATAAAAGGATCCTGACGCACGACGGAAAACAAATAATTAACGAAACAATTAATAATTTATTTGAATAAAACCTAAAACAGTTTCTAAAAGTTAATAACAAAATATATTTAAACAATATTCAACTAAATAAAATAGTAAACTAAGTTATCAGCGAATAAAGTAAAAACATGGTGAATAACACACCTGTCAACTTCATTTATTTTGCATCGCGCGCCACGATTCCCTTATTTGCTTGTGGACCGTGAACGCGCGCACCGTATGACAATATCTATGAAATTATTGCTTTTCTCGAAAACTATGGCATTAAGTTATTTAGATTTTTTATTGGGAATTAAATGGTGTTACCATTAAGACACAAAAATATGGGGCAATCCATGTTAGAAAACTATTATCGCATTAATAATTTTTTATACACCCTGTATAAAATTTTCATATGTCAGTTTATAGTACGCGTTGGTTCACACAACTTTTATTAGTAACATTTTTACTTATTTTCTCATATACCAGAAATATATTAAAATCTGTATCTTTTGCCTCAGGCTGTATACAGTGTATAGACAGCAAATCAACAGCATATCATGCGAGAGATGCGATTTATAATACAGGGTTGGGCAAAACTATGGAACAATGCAAATATCTTTCATACGGCAACCGCGAATTTGACAAAATTTTTTACATGAAGATTCCGATGTACGGCGGATACAATGAAGGTATTAACGGTTTAAAACGACTTCCGGTTTAGCCGAAAATGACATCAACTTTTTTATTTTAAATGGAACACTCCGTATATTTTTTGATATATCGATAGAACTCTTTTTTGTGATATTGAACAATAATGTTTTGTAATTGTTATCTAGCAGCTCATGAAAACAAAAGAGTGTGAGAAGCCTAACCAGTTTTGTAAAGTTGTCAAATATGCTTGGTCCGTGTTGTGTTGTTTTGATGTTTGATGGATTGAGCAGTGTGGTTGCAGTAATCAATTCATTAACCAATATTAATTAAAACTGCTGAATTTAACATCATAAATGGTTCAATTAACAGAAAGAGAACGAATTCAAATTTTAATTATGGTTGGTTTTGGTGAGCGTCGTAGAACTCAGCAAGAAGTTTGTACTTTATTTAACAATTTGCAATCTTTCTGTTAATTGAACCATTTATGATGTTAAATTCAGCAGTTTTAATTAATTTGGTTAATTAATTGATTACTGCAACCAAACTGCTCAATCTATCGAACATCAAAACAACACAACACGAACCAATCATGTTTGACAACATTACATAACTGTTTAAGCTTCCCACATTCTTTTGTTTTCATGAGCTGCTACATAACAATTACGAAACATTATTGTTCAATATCTTTAAAATTATTAAGAATAAAGGCATCAACTCGCAAAAAAGAGTTCTATCGATATATCAAAAAATATACAGGGTGTTCCATTTAAAAGAAAAAAGTTGATATCATTTCCGGCTACTTCGATACTTTCATTATATGCGCCGTATATCGAAACCTTCATGTAGAAAATTTTGTCAAAATCGCGGTTGCCGTATTAAAGATATTTGCATTGTTCCGTACTTTTGCCCAACCCTGTATATTGGTGTACGATTGAATTACTTTCGAGTTGTATTTCCTATCTACAAAAACAAAGAACACCATTTTAAATTTAAATATTAACATTTTAAACATTAATAACATTTGATATGAAAATAAATTAGAAAGTGATGAAATTTCCATGTGTACGCTTTGTCTAACCTCTTTGGAAAACCCTGACCTAAACTCCGACCTATCTTTCGTGCACAGTGTGAGTGATCGGCATGATTATTAGATTTTCATACAAGTGCTTATTCTATTTGAGGGGTATAGGGGCTGCTAATAACAAATCTAGGATGTAAATTATAAAATTCAAGATGGCAGAAGTATTTTATAAAGTTATCTGAATTTCATAAATATTGGTATTCGTGAGGTTTTGGGGCTGCTAATTACGAACCCAGGATCTAAATTATACAATTTAAGATGGTGGATTTAATATGGCGGAGTTATTTCATTAAGTTATCCAATTGTCATAAAAATTGCTATTCGAGAGGTTTTGGGGCTGCTAATTACGAATCCAGGATGTAAATAATAAAATGAAAAATGGCGGAATTAATATGGCAAAAGAATTTCAAAAAGTTATCCGAATTTCTTACAAGATGGTATTTGAGGGGTTTTGTAGCTGCTAGTTGCGAATCCAGAATCTAAATTCAAGATGGCGGATTCAATATGGCGAAAGTATTTCATAAAGTTATTCGATTGTCATAACAATTGCTATTCAAGGGGTTTTGGGGCTGTTTATTGCGAATCTAGGATCTAAATTGTAAAATTTAAGATGGCGGGTTCAATATGGAGGAAGTATTTCATAAAGTTATCCAAATTTCGTACAAATTGCTAATCGAGGCGTTTGTGGCTGCTTATTACGAATCTAAGATGTAAATTATAAAAATAAATAATGGCGGATTCAATATGACGCAAGAATTTCATAAAGTTATTCAAATTTCATACAAATTGGTATTTGGGCGGTTTAAGGGCTGCTAATTACGAATCCAAGATCTAAATTATAAAATTCAAGATGGCGGTAGTATTTCACTAAGTTATCCGAATTTCGTACAAGTTGGTATTCGAGGCGTTTTGGGGCTGCTAATTACGAATCCAGTTTCACATTATAAAATTCAAGATAGCGGATTCGACATGGCGGAAATATTTCGTAAAGTTATCCGAGTTTCATCACGCGAAGATATTTCACTTACAACTGGTATGCTCGACACACATTTTTTTTAAATTATTTACAGTGCTCAACGGGTCATTGTTTTGTTTAATTAGAACCGTTGCGTTGTTGAGAAAATAACAAACACCCAGGACTAAACGTCCTATGGTACACTTTTAAAATACTTATTGCATCAATGTAATGTTTTTTTTTTAAATAGTTGTTTAATATTGTGATACAAAAAAAATATAGTATACATAAAACAAATTCAATTCCTTGTTATTAAAACAAATAAAATATCCATACGTAAGTTTTCAATTTTCAACTGCAACTTTACACTTACGGCCGTAATCGCAATACCAAAGACTATACCCTCTCGGAGAGGGTATAGTCTTTGGCAATACCCTTTAGGTAGAGGACCGTTGATAACTTCTGGATATACTTCATTTATGCAAGCTTACGCTCTGCCTGGAATTGACAACACATGACAGTAAACTCCGGTAACAAGGTCTGCATTGCCCTATCTAACCTGTACTGAATTCTCACCGTGAGACGGACTATAGAGTGTTGAACAAAGGAAAACAAATTAAAGTTTTGAGACAGTTTGCAGAAAATCCTACTAACTCATAACGCCAGGTTTCTGCTCTTACTGGAATTTCATTCGATTCGGTGCACAAAATAATGAAATTTAACAAATTTCATCCATACAAAATGTATATCTAGCAAGAATTACATAAAAATGACTCCAAATCTCTTAAAGAATGTTTGCTTTGCCGATGAGTGCATATTTTTTCTTGAATGATTTTGTTAATAAACAAATCTGCCGCTACTGAAATGATGTAAATCCTCATATTTTAGAGAGGGGCGTACTCAGTGGTCAGAAAAATAAATGGGGGGGTACACTGTTATCGGTCCTTTATTCATAGAAGGAAATTTAAATGGGAAAACACACTTACATATGCTGCAAGATACTATCGATCCTCTAATCACAGAAGCTCTAGAAAACCAACATGAGGAACATGGAAACTTACAACTGAAAGAAGACTTTCTTCACTAGCAGCAAGATGGAGCCCCTGCTCATTATGTATTACCCGTTTGGCATTGAATAAATGATAGATTTCCTAATAAGTGGATTGGCAGAATGAGAGCAATCGAGTGGCCAGCTAGATCTCCAGATCTTACGCCACTAGATTGTTTTTCTGGGAACACTTAATATCTGTAGTTTACAAGACGCAGCGACTGGAAATTCAAGATTTAAGAAATACGAGTAGAATAACACGGGAGTGTAGTGCTATCCGCCGAGAAACATTCCAAAAGGTTAGTCGAATTTGAAAATAGACTTTACCATAGTTTAACACATAACGGCGAATATTTTGAACATTTACTGCAGTGTTGACGAAGAAGCTTTGCATTTGGTTACTAAAATAATTTATAAAATCTATGGTAACGAGGTGCAATTGTTTAAACACTTAAGCTCTCACTTTTTCAGAAATCCAAATACTTTTTAATTAATAACTCGCGAACGAATCAATCGATTTTAATTTTCTTTTTGCCAAAAGACCATTTTTCTAGTGCGTTAATTTTATGTCACATAAGGAGTAGGGTGCTTTTTATGATTTTAAAATTGAATAGGGCGAGGGGGTGAATTGCTATTCACCATCGATACCTGGAAAATGTGTCACCTTTGGCACCTAAAAAATTTCTACAAACCGCATCTCAGTATCTGTTCTGATTCTCTTAATATTACGGGCGGAAACTTTTCAAATGAACAGCCATAGGCGTGGAGATAACGTTGGCCCACATGAAAATGGCCTTATTAATTTTTTACTCTGATAGCTGATAGTTATCTATTTGGTATTGACTGTATTGTATGACTCTTTTGCAAGAATTAGAGCATAGTTTGAAAATATAATGCAATGATCAAATTTTTTTTAAATTACTAATCCAAAATGGATGACTGCATAAATTACGTGGTAAAATACTAATAATGCTGATAATTATTAACTAACACTGCACGTAATAGTTTATCATATCTGAATATTGCAATCACAACAACAATTTTGAGTACAACAGTACCAATATTATTTCTTGTATATAATGATAATCGCATTTTAACATTGTGACATTGTACAAGCATTGATATATAAAATGATTAAAGTAGAATAAAACTAAACCTTCTGCTCGATATAAATATTGAAAGTTTATGAAGTTTATGAAACATTCTGGGATGTGTCAATATTACAATTTACTTTCGGCTTAGACCGCGTCGTCATTTGGGAACTACACCCAGCATAATCAGGTAAGGACCGACCTGTAGCTTGTCTGCCTTTACAATCATTTGCTCTAGAAGTCTGAGCAATATTTGTTCGTAGGCCCTGCCTGCCTAAACAGGGCCGTGTGCTTAGTTTATTTAAACCTTGGGGCGGACAAGGATTTGCTCTAGAAGTTTGAGCAATATTTGTTCGTAGGCCCTGCCTGCCTAAACAGGGCCGTGTGCTTAATTTATTTAAACCTTGGGGCGGACAAGGATTTGATCTTAATGTATTTTGTTTGCCAAGACAATAATACTTAACCGGCTTATGCCTGTTAGCTGTTTGTGAACCCATACAAACTAACGTTTCGCAAGACATTGCAGCTTGCATCTTGAGAGTGAATAGAACACTAAATTCAAATCCGGAAAGCGGAGGTATTTAAACCTCTTTGAGCCAGTCGAGCAGAACGGCGGAGTTCTGGTGGGCTTTCACCGTTGGGCAAAGACGAATCAGGTGGAGCGTGATCGTGAGATCGATGATACTTAGGAATCCTCAGAGGATAAACTACGGGAGTCCAAGCTTTACTGAGTCTAAAACCATCCTCCCTGTTTATGTTGTCAGGTTGTTTCTCAGGGCCAATGCAAGAATTAAAGAAATAAAGAATGACTACTGGCAACGATTCACAAAAGAAATGGAAAGCGACCTATGTGGCGCCCAAACAAAAGATCCGGAAATTGCTGCGGTCACGGAAAAAGCATCTTAATGAATATAAAGAACTGAATATAATACCGAAAGAACAATGGGTGGAGTACTTTAATCAGCTGTATAACGATAATGAAATAATTAACAACACTGATGAACAAATCCGAGAGGAAGAAGAAGCAGTAATAATAGACGAGGAACAAGTAAAAGACAATATAAAAAAGTTAAAGAACCGAAAACCACCAAGTGAAGACAAAATAGCCAACGAACTGGTGAAATATGGAGGAAACCATCTAATCAGTGAAATAACCACCCTCTTTCAAAGAATCATAGACTACGGTTCTATACCATAGCACTGGAAAAAAAGCATCACCATCCCTATCTTCAAGAAAGGCAACAAAAGAGACCCCGGAAATTACAGAGGGATAACGCTGTTAGGCTCTATACTAAAACTGTTTACGAGCATCATCAGAAATAAGATTAATGAAACAATACCGATCAGCGAAGAACAACAGGGCTTTCGACAGAATCGCTCAACAACAGACGCGATTTTCATAATGCGACAAATAAGAGAAAAGGCCCTAGAATATAACAAACCAGCTTTTGTATGCTTTATCGACTTGACCAAAGCACAAAGGTGATTGCAAACACAAACGCATCACAAAATCTGCGGTGGCTGAACATACTGCTTTAACTGGGCATAAGATGGACTTTGACAATGCTGGGGTACTCGCCAGAGTACCTCATTACTTCCCTCGTATCATACGTGAAGCAATTGAAATTGAGAAACAACCTGACAACATAAACAGGGAGGATGGTTTTAGACTCAGTAAAGCTTGGACTCCCGTAGTTTATCCTCTGATTCCTAAGCATCATCGATCTCGCGATCACGCTCCACCGGATCCGTCTTTGCCCAACGGTGACAGCCAACCAGAACTCCGCCATTCTGCTCGACTGGCTCAAAGAGGTTTAAATACCTCCGCTTCCCGGATTTGAAGTTAGTGTTCTATTCAGTCTGAAGATGCAAGCTGCAATGTCTTGCGAAACGTTAGTTTGTATGGGTTCACAAACAGCCATAAGCCGATTAAGTATTATTGTCTTGGCAAACAAAATACATTAAGATCAAATCCTTGTCCGCCCCAAGGTTTATAGCTATTAAGACAACAAGTGTTTTATAGACGGTTTAAAATTCGAGATCGGTGTTTAAATCTGAGCGACCGTAGGGAGCGAGGATTTAATAGACCGAGATTTTTAAACCATAAAACACGTGTTGTCTTCAAGATTTTATCTAACGCTAATAGAATATCATAAATTTATTAGTCTTTTAGTTTTAATCATTTTCAACTCAATTTTGTTTGAGTTATTAGATAGGTTTGTCTATGGAATGTTATGTGTGCTATGGTAGCGAGTCAACAAAGTATTGAAAACAAAAAATTATTTCGTTAACATGTGTGAAAGTGTTCCTAACGAAATATTAGAAAAAGGCAAAGAATTGCGGGCAAAATTATTACCTGCAAAATCAAAAGATGCATATGAGAAGGTGTACGTGGCTTTTAAGCAATGGAAAACGGTAAAAAAGATTAATGAAGTGAAATGTTAAAAACGACTTTGAAGGTCAAGGACAACATTGACATTGAAAATTTTGGTGCAGCGTATTTTAAATAGCTATAAAATACGTTACCACTGACGACGTATTTTATAAGGAACGATGTATTTTATAGTTACCTTAACAAACGAATTCAAATGCATCATAGAAACAGTATAAGGTGTTAGTGTTAGATAAAATAAATTAAGCACACGGCCCTGTTTAGGCAGGCAGGGCCTACGAACAAATATTGCTCAGACTTCTAGAGCAAATCCTTGTGCGCCCCAGGGTTTAAATAAACTTAGCACACGGCCCTATTTAGGCAGGCAGGGCCTACAAACAGATATTGCTCAGACTTCTAGAGCAAATGCTTGTAAAGGCAGACAAGCTACAGGTCGGTTCTTACCTGATTATGCTGGGTGTAGTTCCCAAATGACGACGCGGTCTTAGCCGAAAGTAAATTGTAATATTGACAGTTCGAGAAACCGCGAAAGCCTCAAAGAATATATTCTGGGATGTACTCGTGTTAAGGTAGATACAGGGTTATTCAAAAGTATGGAATAAAATTCGTATTTCTGTAACGCGTTGGTTTTTGGAAAAATGCTCGGACTCAAGGCCTTGGTTACGTTGTTACGTTTTAAATGTTTGCGCGCCAATAACTGAGTAAATAACATTGTTTTTACAAAAACTAAAGCAAAAAATAAATTAAAAAAATAATAACGCCCCAGCGTCGAGTTGAACTTGCGACAACCTGTGCAATACGATATCGTGTACCGTTTAAAGTATAGCGTTATAACTTCGGCTAGCCGCATAGGACAGAAGTACGCAGCCGAACGCGACCGCGTCTTACATTTAATTTGATGCGCTTCGGACTTCGGACTAAAATCGCTGTAGAAGCTTTATTTTAAAAGTTATTAAAAATATGCAAAACAAGAAAAATATTTTTTTAACTAGAGCTAATTGATAGACGTAGTTAAAATCACTGTCGGAAAACACGTGGTTGATATTAAAAAGTATCGTTTTTTTTCTTAATTTTTAAAATAATTATAAATTCTTGAAGATCCTAAGAAAGTACTTTAAATAGTCTATCGAACTGATCAAAGCTAATAACGATCGGCGTTTGCGTTTGGGAATAAAAAAATTAATCAATTTCAAAATTTTCAATATTTACAATTTTCATTTCACTACAACCCTATGTGTTCAAAATTTCAACAAAGTGTTTAGAAAAAAACCTATACCAAAAAAACAGGTATCATTTCCGTTTCCGGTGCCGCGGCCGGTTCCGATTAACGATCTTACAAAGAACTACCTGCAACTAAAAAACTTCGACACACCACATCTTATTACAATTGGTCAAGGGATTCCAGAGATATGGGGGAACGAACGCACCCACCCACCCACCCACAGACATTTTTTAAAAACCACTTTTTTGGGTTCCCCAAAACGCGCCTATCCGTTAAAATCTGAAATTCGAAAATTTGCATGGAATCATAACTTTCCTTACTTCAGTAGAAGTATGGGAAAGTAATTAATTAAAATTTGCCAAAATTACGCAACAATTTATTACCCTGTGGGGGTCAAATTTGACCCTCCCTCGGGAGACTACTGGGTTAAAAAAAGATCAAGGTTTTCGAACTAACCGTCCCGTTTGGGACTCTACCATGGACTCATGTCCAAAATTCTGAGCTGTATTATAAAAGATCACTGCGACGCTATTCCGTCATATGAATGATAAATAATTACAAATTCTTTTATTTCTGAAAACATAATCTATTGTATTATTACTTAGCAGCACGTTTGTTATTATTACATAAGACGTGTGTTTTATGTAATCTTGCTTGCAGTTGTAGCGTGAATAATTGGTAACTCGTTTATCAAAATATGTTGTGAGAAGGTAGTTCATTTAGTAGCTCCACATACTTTTTAATATTTTACTATTTATTGTAAACATGTCCGCTTCGAAATTAAATTGAAAGCATTGAATTAGATTTAAATAGTCAAGTTGCAGATAATCGGTACAATGAACAGAAACATTCGTCCAACTTTATACAGATACTCAACTACTAATTTGTGTTTATTTCCTTTCTTTTAACAAAGTCCTTTTGGTTATAACAAATGTACGGTCTCCAACCTTTAACTAATTGTACCTATTATTCGTAAAAGAAATGTAGTAATTTGATAACAGATGGATAATTTATTGTAACAGTTTCTGATGTAATACGAGTGGAGTGGAAGTTTGCTGTTGGTTATTAATTATCATTGTTTTATCAACAGTTGTAGCTTGAGTAATTTTTCCCGGTTCCAATTCACAACTGTTATTTGATTGAATTATTTCTCGTATAATGTATAAAATTGTCAAATTATTTGTATTTTTAAGAAAACTAGCAAATAAAATAAATAAGTAGGGTCCTAAATTAACGGCGATAAATTTAGAGTAATCGTCCTGTTGGATGCTGAATCGGTAAATGTAACGTGTAATCGTATGAAATATTTTTAAGCGTGCAGATTACTTAAACCGCATTCTAAAGTCGAGATATTTCGAAGTGCTATGAAACGTTGGCTGTAAAGTATGATTCATAATTAATGTATCATGAACTATGTAATGATAAGGCGCGTTTTAAAAATACTAGCAAAATAAGGAAGGAGAAGCTTGCGCTGATAAGTATAATCTTGTCGTTTCAATAAAAAGCTGTGTATTTTTTTTTATAATTAGACTAAAGTTATCAAGAAACAATTTAATTAATTTATTATTAGTTACAATTGTACATATCAATACAAAAATAAATTTCACACATCGACAAATGCAACATTTTATTACAAATGTGTTTAATAAGTGTGCTGTTTCTTAATGGTTCAACCACCGAAAAATTACGTATTTAATCTTCAAACTCTCCATGTTTAAGAGATATTATGTAAACCGAGGTTTCATCAGTCAGGACAAGACCTAATTCTTCGTATCTGAAGTACTCTCCTTTTCATTTACGTATTTTTCAGCCTCAGAAAACTCTGTGAACAAAAATCAATATAATCACAAACGTTTGTTCTCTAACATGTACTAACCTCTTCGGCAACGGTTTGCAAATTTCTAGAAGCTGTTTTTCCAGTAGTTTGAACCATAGTGTAAAATATGCTATCTGTACGTTGCATTAAGTTATACGGGTGATCAAATTCTATTACTTCCCCAGCATCTACAACTAAAACTCTATCGGAATCCATTATCGTGTGCAGTCGATGAGCAATGGTGATGACAGTGCAATCGGCAAACTTCCTTCTGATTGTCTTTTGGATCAAGGCATCTGTGTGTGGATCCACGTTGGCCGTAGCTTCGTCCATAACAAGAATTTTATTGTTCCTTATTATGGCTCGTGCAAGACAAACCAACTGTCTTTGTCCAATACTGAAATTGGATCCACTTTCCGAAACATTAGTACTTAATCCAGCAGGTGTTTCAGCAATTGCTTCTTTTAATTCTACTTGTTCCAAAGCATTCCAGAGAGTATCATCATCATATTCTTCGAATGGGTCCAAATTTCTTCTCATGGTTCCCGAGAACAAGACGGGTTCTTGAGGAATTATAGATATTTTTGAACGTAAAACTTCCAAAGGCATTTTCGTAGTATCAACGCCATCAATAATGATAGAACCTTCAATGTTATAAAGTTGAAATAGTGCTGCAATTGTGGACGTTTTTCCTGCCCCCGTGCGGCCTACAATACCTATTTTTTCACTAGGGTAAATAGTGAAGTTTAGATTTTTAAGTACTGGGGCCTCATTAGGATTATATCTCATAACCACGTTTTGGAATACAATTTTTCCAATTTCGGGCCAATTTGTAGGTAGAGCTGAAAATTGTTTACGGACAGGTTCAGTTTCCACTTTTGTGTATTCTAGAACCCGTTCTACTGAGGTCATGTGATTTTCTAACTCGCTCCATTGCCGCATACCCCATTGAAGAACGCCTGTTAAACTTAAGTACTGTGTCACAATTAGACCAACTTCGCCACCATAGTAATCTGTAAACGTTAAAATTGTGATGTTTTTCTAACGATCTATCAATGGTCGTTACCTCTGTTGAATGCTAAAAGGCTTATTATGATGAGGGAAATAAACGTTATACAAATTAGATCTAACCAAAATCCAAAAGCTCTGCTAGCTGAAATAAATAGATACCAGGCGGAACTATGAAGATCTTGATGACTGTCGAACTCTTTCACTAATATCTTTTGGGCAGAGAAGGCTCTAATAGTTGAAAGGCCATGCATTGTCGCAGTCATATGACTGAAAACTGGACTGCGAGCTACAAAATGTTATGTTACTCATAAAAATTAAAAATTAATTTAAAACCATACTGATTCCTTCGATTCTTTTAACACTTCTGCTTGTCTCCAAGTATATTATTCTCAACAAATAAAACAGTAAAAGTAAACCAGCTGACGGTAGTATTAACCATGGATTTACAATACCGGTTAACGTTATAGTACCGATTAGTAAGAGCGAGATCTATAAAAAAAAATAAAAAGATGACAGTAACCAATAACATATTATAATTGGACAATTCTTGCCTCAACAACGTCGCTAAAAATGAGGGGAATGTATTCATCAATTATACCCATATCTTTTGAGAATCTGTTTAATATTCTTCCTGTTGGATTTGTGTTGAAAAATCTCATGGTGGCTTGTGAAACCTTTTCAAAAATATAATCATGTAAATTCACAGAAGCACGCATAAAGAATATAAAGTAAAACACAGAATGACCAAGAGCAAAAATGATTGTTGCTACAATTATTGCTGAATACACATAAATTATAGTTTCTCTATCAACATCTTCGGTTGCGTTATTTTCATTTACTTCTTGTTCCAAATTTACCCTACAGAAAATTCTAGATAATCAAACAAGAAACAACTGGGGGTACCAAAGTCTTACCAATACGAAACGTAAAAATCTCCACCATTTCCTGCAGCTTGTGCAGCAATAAAGGCTAGTGCTAACAGCAACATAACAAAATAATTTCCTCCTGCTCTAAAATAAGTGCCGTAAACTGCAGCTTGAATATGACCGCTAGCAACACCTTCTTTTGCAGCCTTTGCGTTTTCTTCGTCGTCCTCATATTCGTCTTCTGGCATTTCTGAATTTTGTCTAGATTTAATTTTCTTTTTCTCTCCATCCTCGCCCTCCTCCCCAGCATGAAATTCTTTTAATAGTTTTGCAAAGTCTAAACCGGTTGTTTGTAACTCATTGTAATTGCCGTCTCCAACAATTTTTCCTTCTTTTAAGATTACAATTTTATCTGCACTTTTAAGATACTGTAATTGATGAGTGATGAGTATACAGATTTTATCATAAAGAAATTTCTTAATGCACTCCTCGTACAATTGTTTGCCTACTTTGGTGTCAACAGCCGATAAAGGATCATCCAATAAATATATATCGGCACGTTTGTAAATACAACGAGCTAAATTAATTCTAGCTTTCTGTCCACCACTTAGAGCTTTTCCTTTTTCTCCTACCAAAGTCCGATCTCCATATGGTAACATGATAAGATCCGATTCTAAGGCACAAATTTTTATTATTGCTTTATATCGTTCTTCTTCATAAACATCCCCAAAAAGTATGTTTTGTCGCACACTGGCTGAGAAAAGCCAAGCTTCTTGGGAGGTGTACGAAATTTTGCCTGAAATTTCCATAGAACCATTCGCAATTGGAAGTTCTTTTAGAATGACGTTTAAAATGCTACTTTTCCCACTTCCCACGGGTCCTATCACAGCAACTAATTGACTTCGATCGATGGTTAGATTAATATCAGTTAAAGTATCGTCAGGTGAGTCGTCTAACCACCTTGCACATACGCATTTCAGAGAAATCTCTGGAATCTTATATTTCGGTGTTGATTCTTTTTCTAGTGTTGCTAAAATGCTCCCATTTTCTTCTACTTTTCCATTTTTGATTAAATCAGACTTTGGTTGAGGTAATTCTTCGTAACTTAGAAACTTTTGGAGCCGGCACACAGAAATGTGAACTTCCGCTAAGGATGAAATACTAATTGAGAACAACATTGTGACTATTGGACGTAGCACATTATAAACTGCAGTTACAGTGTAGGCTGTTTCTGCTGTTATATCATTTCCTAAAGATATAAAGACTATAATACTGATAAAGATGGAAGTTCTTGTTATAAACATTTCCAAAGAAAACATAATTGCTTGTAAGAAAAAGTGGGCGCGAATTGACTTTATTTCGTACCTAGAAAAGTTAAATATGGATTAAAAAATCCGATGAAGAATGTGAAATTTCAGTACCTTCTGGCGAATGAAACAAGTTTGGCAAAAGGTTTTTCCCAAGTATACATTTTAATTACTTGTATGCCATTAAGTATTTCATTCATGAGTCGTACTCGTTCATCAGTTCTTAAAGCAGTTCTCAATCTTAGTACAGAGGTTCTTTTACCAAGATAAACTAAAAACAAAATAAAATAAAAAGAGGTAAGAAAAAAAATCAAAACTTACTCTGTAATGGAACGAACATCAACAAGAAACCAATTCCTGAAAATGCCGAAACTCCAATAGCTGTATATAGTAAATAAGTTCCAACTATAGTTTCTATGGGTGCTATCCATACGTAATGACATAAAACGAAACCTTGGTCAAACTTGCTCACGTCGTTTGATAACAAATTTACAATCTGACCTATTGTTGTTTGAGCTAAAGCCGTACGGCTCAGTCTTAACGATTTTCGGTAAATCAGTGAACAACAAGCGACCCTCATCTTCATACATATATGCATCATGGCCATCAATGATGGATGGCTTATAAATCCATCAAGCAACAGAGTCGCAATTATCAAACCAGCATACATATAGGCTTCTCCTTCAGTTACCTCTGAGGTTGCACTTTGAAAATAGGCTACTAGGCCTCCAATTGCGTACGGCATAACCACTCTAAAAATTTGTGTCAATTTTGATAAGTCTGTAGGTCATTTTAAAGCTTAACCTACTTACATCAACACTAATTCATCTACTAATTTTAAAATTCCATTTATCACTAATTCAAATCCGAATAGTCTAATTAGTGCTCTGTGTAACGCATATATTTTATGCTTTTTGTATTCTTCTTGCCATATATCTTCTAGTCTGTTTCCAAGATCGCTCGACTTGTGTTCTTGTAAAGTTTCAAATAGGTCATCTTCTTTAAGACCCGTTTTGAAATTTCTTCGAAATAGTGGGAACATGTGGCTAAAATGAAATACATGGGGCTAGTTTACTATTATTATTTTTGAAAACAGAGTTATAGTTTGAGTCATTGGCGATTTTGCCAATTATTCTAAAATCAAATGTGAAATAAAATGTTAGGTAATGCCATTACAAAATCCGTCGCCCGTGGCTAAAGCAAACTTTCATTGAAATCAGTCATGGGCTCATGGCGATACAGTAATCATTACGAATTAATACTAAAGGTAATTTAATCGTACTCAGGCCTTGGCCTTTTACCTTGTATAAAGTGTGTCAGTGTCAAAGTAACTTTAGAAAATTGAAAGTAAGTATCTCTTTATTGTATTTGAGTAGGTAATATTTTACTAATTAAATATTGAAGTTAAAACAATTATCAGACTTGTATAGCGTAATTTAATTTTTTTTATATGATGCAGTTCTTAATTTTAAAGTTTAGCAAATTTATATTGGCATAATTCAAATTCCAAAAAAACTTTGTATATACAGAGTGGCTAGGAAAACCCCGGCCACTTTTCTTGCGGCGGTCAAGAGATGGCGCTTTAGTAAAGAAAAATTAAATTAAAATACTGGCAACAACGCAGAGGCCAAGACGCTTTAGTTATATTTAGTTATATGGAACGTATTTAATAACTAAAGCGTCTTGGATTCTGCGTTGTTGCCAGTATTTTAATTTAATTTTTCTTTACTAAAGCGCCATCTCTTGACCGCCGCAAGAAAAGTGGCCGGGGTTTTTCTAGCCACTCTGTATAATAAAAATTTTTATTCGCGCAAAAATATGTTAAATGCTTTACTTCACTGCCGCTTGTTCCCCGCAGTAGGCCATAATTATAATTGTATATTTTATTATTGTACATTGTTTGTGCATAATTCAAACGATTTAATTTTCTTTTGTATTGTGTCGACAACAAATATTCCTATGTTTAGAATGCTTACAGCAAATCGTTGAAAATTCGACGTTGTTTTTTTTCTTATTCCCTTTTAATCAGAACCCCAACAAAAAATATTAACAAATAAAATGCCAGCAAAACCCTAAACTACTTTTCCTTTTCTAGATACTTACATGAAGAGTAGGGCAGAAATGGGATTCGCTCTTTCCCTGGGGTTTTGTTTTCTTTGGATTTTAGTTTCGGCTTCCATAGTTTAACCTTAAAATAATGTCGCTAATGGAATGGAATTCTCAAATACTTAAATATCATAAGCCAGCAAAATATCAATTTAAGTAAACTATCACAGCGTGAACAAAATTTCGCGGTCAAAGACGACCACTATCACAAAAATACGTTAACGGCGTGTGCAGTTAACATCCACACAAATCGAAAGTAGGCCGTTAACTGAAAGCAAAGTGAATGAGTTTTATATCTATAGACAGGGAATCACCGCAAAACCAGGTTGCACGAGCTATTCAGAGAGAAAATGTGTTGGGTTCGTGCATGTGGTGACGAATTGTTGGCGCAAAGATCGAGTGGTAGTTGTTTTTAATTATCTATTGTCGACGACTGAATAATTGCTTGAATTATTTAAGTAGTTAGTCAAAGTAAACATATTTTAATAAATAGTCTTGCCAAATTAATATATAAATTGTGTACGTTTTTTATAATTTTTATTGCACAATATGAGACAACTTGTAATTTTTAACGTTTCTTATCAGAAAGATGAAATGAACGTACCTATCTAAACAGTAATCGATAACTTTTCCACATATGTTGTTTGCTTTATAATCTATTATAGTGTTGTTATGAATTTCAACAGCAAATTTTAATGCAATACGAAACAAAACTGTAATAATAATAACACAGTTGGCACCCTCGTTTTATTTTTATAATTTTTATTATGGCAATGCTTTAATGCTTCCTAGCGTACTGTAAGTACAGTATCCCAATTTCCAGTAAGAATGAGGGTTGTTTGTGGGGGTGGATTCGAATTGGTTTCCGAAATAGTTTATTCCTCTGTAATAATGGTGGAGTTTGTACCCAGGAAATGATTCTCGCTGGTCAGGTAAATTTATTCGCAAGCGGAGAATTTGTAATGATGGTATGTTCTATTGGTGATTTAAATAAATGTGCCTGTATTCAACAATAATAATTCCAAACGAAGCAAAATTTAGGACAGAAAGCAGAAAATTCAGAATGACAATTTTTATAACGTGTACGAAATCTTAAACAAACAGAAACAATATACAGGGTATACTATAAATTTTAAATTCCTAGTTTTAAAAATATTTTAATAAATAATAATTTGTGAAAACGCAAACAAGCGTAATAAATTTTAAATACCAAAGTATTAATAACGAATTATTATGAAATTTGATCTATAAATGAAAATCAGTGTTGGGTAGTATCTAGATACATGTATCTAGATACTGGATCTAGATACTGTTCAAGTATCTAGTATCTGTATCTAGATACGTTAATAAAATTGTATCTTGTATCTGTATCTAGATCCTATTAAGCGGTATCTTTTTTTATTAAACAATAAAAGATCCTAGATACATTCAAGAATTATAATTTATTTTATGTAGTTTTCGAAGTTTATTAAAACATTTCTTCAATTTAAAATTTAGGACATTTTTGGACATTTAAATTTTAGCATTAATTACTTTTCCAGAAAAACCCAAATACGTCTTAAGGGGCGCAACCGAGTTCCCCTAATGACGTGATTAGGAGTTAAGACCATGGTCGAGTTCCCCCAATCCTAATCTTAATCCGCTTATCACAAGTCTTTTAAGTTACTCAAGAAAGGTACATGGTTATCTAAAAATTTTGTTTATTTCAATTGGTGTGTAGTTTCAAGGGGCGTTTTCTTACGTTTAGTATAATTTGTTTATGCAAAACGCAATTAGTTAAATTTGCGACATCAGCTTGTTCACACCAGCCAGAATGGAACGTATGTTTAGCGAGAAAGGCAAAGAACTGTTAGTAGTAGAAGGGTGCAAATTTTATAAAAGCAATGTGTTAAAAAGTGGCAGTACTACTTGGAGGTGTTATAAAAAAGGTTGCTCTGCGAAGTTACACACAAAAGAGGGTGTCCTAGAAGAAAGTGTGTTGCTTCATAACCATGAAGTATCGACAGCAACCCTAGAAAGGCAAGCAGTGAGCAACAGTGCGAAAAGGAAAGCAGTTGAACTTATCTATCAAGAACTGAATGAAAATCCCCAATTTTTGGAAAGTCTAAATATCGCAGACATTACAAATAGAAGAAAAAACATGTATCATCAGCGGCGATCAACAAAGCCACCGCTGCCAAAAAACTTACTTGTGGAATGTATTAAGTTACTTTTGAAAGTGTAGACCTCGAAATTTTAATCCCTGTTTTGCAAGTGAGGGGATTAGGCTCAGGGGGATTAGGGGAACTCGGTTACTCCGGTCTTAAGATAGGTAATGGTAATAAATATTCAAACATCTTCATTTTCAGGGGATAAGAACTGTAAGAAGCTTAAGGTTTTATGTAGACATTTACCCATTGTGGCAATACAATAACCGCCCTTGCTGTTTTGGATATTGGGAATTTCCAAGTAAATCTCATAACCAGAGCGGTAGGCTTGTCTTGACAAAACTTGAAGTGTCCTCAGTTTAAATAGAAGTAGTGGACAACTCCAGAATCAATTCTTGTGCTAGTCTGCTAGTTATACTGATAACAATTAGAAGAATGAATGATAACGAAAGTGCTTTTTTGGAAGTGCCAGCGATACTGGGTGGCTAGTTTTTTAAGATAGTGTCGCGTTGTGATAGTAAGGTTGTCACACAGTGTTGAAACTGCCCCTCAAATATTCAGGGTGATGTAACTTTAAGTGGAAACTTTATCAAACATCTTAAGGTGTGTAATGAATTTTTCATTTATACTATTAATTAATATTATCATGGTTTATGCGCGCTTTCATTTCTGGAAGTGTAATTTTTTAATGTGGTATCTAATTTGTATCTGAGAAGGATCTAGATACATTTAAAAGTATCTTGTATCTGTATCTAGATACACTTAGTAAAATGTATCTTGTATCTGTAACTAGATACACTTTTTTAAAAGTACCTGTATCTGTATCTAGATACAAATAAAAAGTATCTTACCCAACACTGATGAAAATACAAATCCTCCCAACTTTTGGTGACGACGGGCTATGCTCTTACATTTCGACACAGCTTATTTATTATTTGTGTGGCAGTATTTTAAGCGAATGTTTATGTAACAGTCGCGTAGGGCGACGCCGCACTTGATTTCAAAAACTTGCTTGGGGCGTGGTCAACGGGTTCAGCTTGTTAGTTATTATTGTTCAAGAATACCTTTTAGAAATGTGAAATTATGTATTACATCTAATTTAAAATTGAGAAGTCCCATTTGAGATTTATTTATTTTTTTCATATTTTTAACAGCGCTGACATAAGTATGTACGCAGGCGCAGTTTATCTTACATTGTGGGTTACTGTCGTTCTCAGGCCTACGTCTTTCGAAATACCACGGAATTGCGCTACTCGAATTAGGCGCACATGTACCTATGGGGTGCTAAGTGTTAAGTGAAAATTTGCTGCGCATTTCCCGTAATTTACAGCAAATTGTCCCAATATTTATTATATATATACACACATTTAATTAAATGCTTTTTATTTTAATAAATCTTTGCAGATTCAAATAAATCCTTCAAAATTTATGTTAAATTATCCAACATTTAATAAAGCATTAGAGATTTCAATAAATCTTAATATATTTATTTAAATTTTTTTAATATTTATTAAATTTTTATGTACTTAGATAAACCTGTACATATTTGTTTTAAATCTTTCAATATTTAATAAATTTTCACAGATTTAAATAAATCTTTGCACATTTAAGTAAATTTTTACGCATTTAATTAAATCTTTACGGATTTAAATAAATATTAATAGATTTGAATAAATGCTGAACATTTAATTTTAAGCTGTCACATTTAATAATGTTAACCTGTGATATTTATTTGACCTTGGTAGACCCAGCCGACATAGAAGACCAAGACCGTTTACACTAGTGGTAACGTTGAACAATTATGAACACGTTTTCCGTATTTCAGGAATTTGTACAATAAATATTAATTTAACCATAAATAACAACAGATTTAACAACATGAACATTAGATAATTTATTACTTATATAATAAAAGTTTCCTCAACATTCCCCTGAGAGTGTAATTTTCAGCATGTTTGGTTAAAGCGTACAAAGCTCCCACCACGTCCAGCCTTGCGCCTTACTACCGATGTAAACGGTCTTGGTCTCCTAAGTCGGCTAGGCTTATTAAGGTCAAATAAATATGACAGATGCGAATATAGTTTGTACAAACTTGAAGGGTAAGTTCTACACATCAAATCAATAAAAAACGGTTTTGAAGAATGATACCATAAAAAAAGGAATATCTACCTTTCGCTTCCGGTTTTGGATTCTTGATAAACGGCTTTTCAGTGAACACAGAAGGTACTGCTCAATTTCATAGATATACCTCTAAAGCCTTGTATACACCTAACGAACGTTTCCGTTCGTTCGCGTTGTTACTCATTTGTATCCATTCGTTCAAGTGTAGACTAGAATTCGTAGGAACTAAGCAAGGAATTAATTGGCAAGAAAACTATACGAATGCGAACGAATGTTTTCCACTTGTAGGTAAAACTGAAATTTCAAAAGAGTCACGAGCTCGCGATAGACTGCGAACGTTGCACTGTTGACTGCAATTTAGTTTATTTAGTCACTAGCGTCTAACCGGTTTACAACAGCCGTTCCTACGGTCGGACTTGCGCAGTTAGTATGCCGTCAATCTCGGTGTGCAAATGCAACTTTGTTTTCGTATTTTTTTTTAAATATAACTGTTCTTAACCAGAACATCGGCTGGACAGTAAATACCAACAACGTTGTTTTAAAAAAAACAGTATAAAATAAAAAACAGTTGGCCCCAACCGAGATTCGACCCCTCAGCCATTTATGCAGTAAAAAGCAGTAGACCCGCATTTCCATATGCGCCACTTCGTGCTTGCCTTCGAACTTGCAGGATATACCTCTCTTTTCTATGTTGCAGGATACCGCTAAAACTCTAAAACAGTTATCCTACAAACGTTCGTTTCTCGTGGCCAATAACCTGCGAATGACTGCGAAAGACGGCAGAGCAAACGTTTGTTAAGTTCGTATACGGCTTTAAAGAACTTTGTTCTATACATACTTAACTTAAAAAACAGAGATTTGGTTTCAACTATAGCTAGGATAATCCACTATATGTTTCGTTCCCCTTAGAGCTCGTCAAGTGGATACAATCCTAGCTATAGTTAAAACTAAAAGCAACAAGCAGAAATATACCCACAAGACAAAATCATCAAAGGGGAATTAAAAAGCAATGCCGTCTAATGTAGCGGCGAAGAAAGTTACAAAACAACAAAACCGGCATTTCGGAGTGAAAGGAACTCGCAAAGCAAGTATCAGCAATCACTACCGGCATCTACGCACAACACACACAAAATCCCGTGTTGCAATATGTTCTGAGTTCCAAGAAGAACGAAACATGTATAGCGTATATTCTAGCTGTAGTCATTGACTGTTGTTGAAACCAAATCTCTGTTTCTTATTTACAGTGCCACACGTTTTTTTTCGTGTGTTGTGATTATAGGCCAGTAGTGATTGCTGATACTTGCTTTACCAGTTCGTTTCACACTCAAATACCGGTTTTATTGCTTTGCAACTTTCCTCGCTGCACATTAGAGAGCATTACTTTTGTATAATTCCCCTTTGACGATACATATTTGTACCACAAGTTGTAACTGCTATATAACAATGATATAACGTTAAACAGGTATTTAATTGGTAACAGGGTTCTGTAAGATAGGTACAGAACTTGGTAACGTATATTGCGACTATTATTAATAGCTACACATAACGCTTCATAATTTATAGGTTATAGGTATAGTTCCGGAAATACCCCCTGTGCAAGTGCGACGTATGGGTATGGATCCTACTTTACTGCGTTCTGGTGATTAAATACCCAACCGAAGTCGGTAACTTAGTAATTGAATTACACAAAGTAATACAATTACAGCAGGTAATTTAAGTTTTAATAAGTAATTCAATTACTTTTAAAATAATTTAGTTATGTATAGTAATTTGATTACTCAAAAGTAATTGAGTAATTGAATGTAGTAATTATTTACTTTCAAAAAGTAATTGTTAAATAGCAAGTAGTTCAAATACTTGTAAAGCAGTTTAATTACTGTACAGAAATTTAATTACTCAAATGTACTTGAGTAATTGAATGTAGTAATTAACTATTTTCAAAAAGGAATTGAAGGATAAAGTATTTGGTTAAATCTTTTGAATAGCTAATCTGTTAATTATTAAAAATTATTAATTAAAGAAATAAATTGTATATTAGCTATTCAAAACTGTATCGAAATGCTTCATCCGATACAATTAAATACGGTTCAGTTTCATATTTTGGCGAAAAATTGGTAAAATTATAAAGAAAACCAAACAATTTAAAGAAATTTTTACAACTAAAAACATTTAAACGCTTTGTTTAATGCAAAAGAAAAAATAAATGATTTACTAACATCAGGCATTTACAAATTCAATTGCTCCCATTGTAGTTCGGTTTATATAGGCCAGACCAGTGGCGGTTTCTCCATTGGGTCCCAATGAAATAAGAAAAAATAAATAATTACTTTTTGTTTAAGTACATATCATACACTTTATTATTTAAAAAATACTTTATAGTTAACTTTTGTGTGAGATTTCTATGCGAGAACGTTTATTAAAGAGCTGCCGCAGGATCTGAAAACGTTTGATTGTTTGAGTATTTCGCGCGCGTTAAACGAATCTATGCGAGGGTCACTTGGCTGTTAGTCCCCAATTCAGCTATACGTCACCGAATAAAGCCGCCGGATTAAAAGGCCTTTAAATGAATAAGAGTGAAATAGAAAGCTCATTGCGGTAAAATTCATATTACACAAGCTCAAAGAGGATAGAAGTATCTGCCGCCTAATTTGCGGAATTCGCACGTACATGACGTAGTAGTGTGAAAACATTTGTTGGTTGTGTAATCGTAATTTAGTGGTGTTGTACCATGTACGTGCAAAATAATTTTGGATTGTAAATGCCATGTAAGAAAATGCTTTCACTTGTTTCCACTGTCTGCTATAAAAAAAATACTTTTTCTATTTTGCGTCTTTAAGAAAGCTATTAAAGCACGCAAACGCGTTCGTTTATAGCTCGGTTGCCAACTACCGCAAAATCCCCATTTTGGAACTGGAAGTTTCTATTTAAAAGGGCATAAAAAGCGCAAAATAGAAAAAATAGTATAAAATACACGTTTTATAAGACATTTCAGCGCACTTGTCCTTTAGAAAACTCGCCGCAAGCGGCTCGTTTTCCAAACTTGGACGCGTGCTCCAAAATCAGTCTTATAAAACTTGTGTTTTAATGTACTATTAAAATGCCGCCCAGTACACCACACCACGAGCCGCCACTGGGCCAGACAATTAGAAATTTTGATATTAGGTACAAAAACACGGACGTTACAATTATAAACACCCACATAAATCCAATTACGCTAAACACTTATAAGAACACAATCATCTCATAACACTAAACAATTTCTACACTTTTGTGACGATACACGTAAATTACATACACTGTAGGCATTTGAAATTCACAAACATTTTAAATACTATACCTTTAATGAATTAACAAATTGATCTTTTTAATTCACGGGGGACGTTTTTCAATAAGAATTCAAGTCATCTGCAGATATAGATAACGATGATCCAATTATCCAGTTATATTGTTCCTATAGCAACAAAAACGTTTGATTTATTTTTTTTAATGACTAAAATAACATAGAGGAAGGGATATTGTAAAAATATATCATTATATACAGTTGCAGAAAGAATTTTGACAATGCTTGCTACATCTGCAACAACAAAGCGTAGCGACAGGTGATGCCACCAAGACCAAGTAAAGTACGAAAGTCCAAAAGGTTGTAATAAACAATATATCATGGAAACTTCCGTAAAAGGTATCTAACGTGTCGCTTCTGTTAAATATTTTCGAGATATTACTTTAAATTACCTATTCAAGTAATCAAGTATTTTATTCCTACATCAATATGAACTTCAATTAATTTGACTTTAATGCTTTGTTACTCATAAACGAGTTTACAGACTGAGACTAAAAATTTTCAAATAAATATTGCCCACAAACGGCCCACGCGATTTTTTTTAAATCTTGTACATACATAAGGCTAGGGATGAGAATTTGGTTCGTGTCCCAGCCTACTAATTTCTCTGTAACGCCTTTTACATATTTTTGAAACAGAAAACTCACCCCTTTATTTATTAAACAGGGCCAATAACAAAATTTCTGTTTAAGTGAAATTATTTATGCGCGTAGCAGAATAAGGCTCACAACTTAATTTTTAGATGCAGCAAAATTCAGGAGGGTTAGTTTCGCTTCCACCCAAGTTTTTACGAACAAATCTGTCCTTTCGTTTTCTGGTTTTCTTTAATTCCAAGGAATCTTTAAAACTGTTGATACAAACATTTTTTTGAAAATATAGTAGGTAATAATTTCAAAATTATGGGAAAGAGCCGCTGAAGTACTTCGCTTATGTTTTAGTTCACGGAGGAACATGAAACACATCATGGGTTAATGTTGCTTCACACTTTTAAGGATCACACTTTCGTAGCCTAATAGAAAACATTTCACATATTTAATCATTTAATACATTCCAGCAACTTTGACAGGAATTAAGTTATTCGTTAATATGTACAAACATATTTTATTAACTAACTAAAATAACAATTTATCATATACATTTGTTTCATTATTCTTAAAACCACAATTTAAAAAAGCCACCCTGTAAATCCAACTGTACCATTTCTAGTGGTGTTCCGTTCTACATAATTAGACTGTTCTTCTTATATAATTTACTTACTTTTCCTTTTCGTGAAACTCTATATAGAAAAATTGATATAATGTTTGCCTACTTTTTGAAAAATACACCTTACCTTTTCGGCAATGGTTTGAAGATTTTTTGAAGCTGTTTCTCCAGTTGTTTGAACCATGGTATAAAATGTACTATCTTTTCGTTGTAATAAATTATACGGCTGATCAAATTCTACCACTTTTCCAGCATCTACAACTAATACTTTATCGGAATCCATGATCGTGTGTAGTCGATGAGCAATAGTTATGACAGTGCAATCAGCAAACTTCTCTCTGATCGTCTTTTGAATCAACGCATCTGTATGTGGATCTACGTTGGCTGTAGCCTCGTCCATAACCAGAATTTTGTTCTTTCTTATTATCGCCCTTGCAAGGCAAACCAATTGTCTTTGCCCAATGCTAAAATTGGATCCACCTTCAGAAACGATGGCGTTCAATCCAGCAGGTGTTTCAGCAAATACTCCTTTTAGTTCTACTTGCTCTAACGCCTTCCAGAGTATCTCATCATCGTATTCCTCAAACGGATCTAAATTTTTCCTCATGGTTCCTGAGAACAAGACGGGCTCTTGAGGAATTATAGAAATTTTTGAACGTAAATCTTCTAAAGGCATTTTCGTAGTATCAACACCATCAATAATAATAGACCCTTCAATGTCATACAGTTGAAACAGTGCTGCTATTGTGGACGTTTTTCCCGCTCCCGTACGGCCTACAATCCCTATTTTTTCACGAGCGTAAATAGTGAAGTTTAGATTTTTAAGTACTGGAGCCTCGTCTGGATTATATCTCATGACCACGTTTTTGAATACAGTTTTTCCATTTTCTGGCCAATTTGTAGGTAAAGGTGTAATTAGTTTACGGGCAGGTTCAGTTTCTACTTTTGTGTATTCGAGAACGCGTTCGACTGAAGTCATTTGGTTCTCCAACTCACACCACTGACGCATCCCCCATTGAAGTGCACCGGTTAAACTTATGTACTGTGTTACAATAAGACCGACATCCCCACCGTAGTAATCTAAAAACCTCGAAAGTTTTTGAACTGTGCTTTTAAAAAATGCGTACATATTTACCTCTGTTAAGGGCTAAAAGGCTTATTGTCACGAGAGATATGAATGTTATACACATTATGTCTAACCAGAATCCAAAGGCTCTACTGGCCGAAATAAATAAATGCCATGCTGAGCTATGAAGATCCTGATGATTGTCGAATTCTTTCATTAAACATTTTTGGGCAGAGAAAGCTCTAATCGTTGAAAGACCATGCATTGACGCGGTTATATGACCAAAAATTGGACTGCGAGCTGTAAACGATTTTGTGCTATAAACAGCTTTGAGTTATAGTATAATAAATACATACTTATTCCTTCAATTCTTTTGACAGTCCGACTCGTTTCTATGTAAACTATTCTGAGTAACCAGAAAAGGAAAAGCAAACCAGCTGAAGGTAAAATTAACCACGGATTTACAATACTGGTTAATGTTATGGTACCAATTAATAGCAAGGCGATCTGCCAAAGAGAGAATATTATATATAACTTTATATAACTCTAGATTTTGTTGTTTTTACTTCAAGAAAATCAGCTAGAACAGAAGGTATATACTCATCGATTATACCCATGTCTTTGGCAAATCTGTTCAATATTCTTCCTGTAGGATTGGCGTTGAAAAATCTCATGGAAGCACGAGCAATTTTTTCAAAAATGTAGTCATGCATATTCACAGAAGCACGCATGAAAAACATAAAGTGAAAAAGTATGTGAGCAATTGCCAAAATAATTGTTGCTACTATTATTGACGAGTATACGCAGATTATGGTATCCCTATCGACTTCTTGATATGAAGTTGAGTTGTCTTCCTTCATTTCAGTTACTTTCTGTTCCAAGTTTACCCTGGCGAGAAAATTGCGTATTCAAAGAAGAATTACTATATGCAAAAGCCTACCAGTAAGAAACGTAGTAATCTCCACCATTTCCTGCAGCTTGCGAAGCAACATAGGCTAGCAGTAACAGCAACATAACAAAATAATTTCCACCGGCTCTAAAATACGTATTATACACTGAAGCTTTAATACGACCACTAAAAACTTCTTCTTTTGTGGTATTCGGGTTTTCTTGGTCATATTCATCTTTGTCTTCTGGAATTTCAGAATTTTTTCTAGATTTCGTTTTGTTATCCTCATCTTCGTCACCAGCATGAAATTCTTGTAAAAGTTTTGCAAAGTCCAAGCCAGTTTCTTGTAATTTGTTGTAGTTGCCTTCACCAACTATTTTACCTTCGTTTAAGATAATGATTTTATCGGCACTTTTAAGATACTGCAGTTGATGAGTCACGAGAATACAAATTTTATCGTGAAGAAATTTCTTAATGCACTCGTCATATAATTGCTTTCCTACATTGGTGTCGACGGCTGATAAGGGGTCATCTAACAAATAAATGTCAGCGCGTTTGTAAAGGCAACGAGCCAAATTGATTCTCGCTTTTTGTCCGCCACTTAGTGCTTTTCCTTTTTCTCCCACTACAGTTCGATCTCCATATGGTAATATGGCAAAGTCTGGCCCTAAGGCACAAATTTTTACTACAGTTTTGTACCGGCCCTCTTCATACACATCTCCGAAAAGAATATTTTGCCGAACACTCGATGAGAAAAGCCAAGCTTCTTGAGCTGTATAGGAAATTTTTCCTGAAACTTCCATAAAACCATTCGAAACTGGGAGTTCTTTTAAAATACCATTTAGAAGACTACTTTTTCCGCTTCCCACGGGACCTATCACAGCAACTACTTGACTTCGATCAATGAACAAATTAATGTCAGTTAATGTATTATCATTTGAGTCATCTAACCATTTCGCACTTACATTCTTCAAAGAAATTATGGGAAAATTGAATTTCAATGTGGGTTGCTTTCCAATCTTTGTTATAGAAGCATCATTGGCTTCTACGTTTTCGTTCTGAATTAACTTAGACTGTAATTGGGGTAATTCCTTATAACTAAGAAAGTTTTGTATTCTACATATGGAAATGTGAACTTCTGCAATGGATGCAATACTGAGGGGGAACCATATCGTCATACCTGGCCGTAAAACACTATAAATAGCTGTTACAGCATACACTGTTTTTGCGGTTATATAGTTTCCTAAAGATAGGAAGACAATGATACTGATAAAGATGGAAGTTCTTGTCGCGAATTTTTCTGCAGAAAACATAATTGCCTGTAAGAAATAACGGACACGAATTTCTTTTATTTCATACCTAAAACAGAGTTAAAAGTGACGTAATGAGATGGTGTAATTTACAAAACATAAAAACCTTCGAGCTATTGATACCAACTTGGCAAAGGGTTTCTCCCATGTGTACATTTTGATAACTTGTATTCCATTAAGTATTTCGTTCATGAGTCGCACCCTCTCATCAGTCCGTAGAGCAGTTTTCATTCTAACAGCCGACATTCTTTTTCCGAAATAAACTAAACAATAAGTTCAGCATTATAGCTTGGCACGAAATTCAAATATAAACTTACTCTGCAACGGTATAAATAACAACAAGAATAAAATCCCGGAAAAGGCCGATATTCCTATAACTCTATACACTAGATAAGTACCAATGGCAGTTTGGATCGGTGCTATCCATACATAATGGCACAATATAAATGTTTGGTCAAATTTGCTTACGTCATTTGATAGTAAATTTACGATCTGTCCAATCGTTGTTTTTGCTAGAGCAGTGCGGCTCAATTTCAAGGATTTTCGGTAAATCAACGAACAACAAGAGACCCTCATCTTCATGCCGATGTGCATCATTGCCATCACAGTAGGATGGTTGATAAATCCATCAATTATTAAACAGGTTATTATCAAACCAGCATACACGTAGCCTTCTCCTTTGGTTACCTCTGGGAATCCATTTTCAAAATATGATACTAGACCACCTATTCCAAACGGCATAACTATGCTAGAAACAATTATCAGTTGTGATAAGCGTGAGTAGGTCATTTAAAAAAACGTATCTTACATCAGCACCATTTCTTTAACTAGCTTTAAAATTCCAATTAGCACTAATTCAAATCCAAACAGTTTGACAAGCGCTCTATGTAACGCCCATTTTTTATGTTTTTTGTATTCTTCTGTCCATATACTTTCTATCCTATCTCCAAGAATATTTGACTTGTGTTCATCTAAAGCTTCAAAAAGATCATCCTCTTTTAAACTCGTCTTAAAATTTTTTCGAAATATAGGAATCATGTAGCTACAGCAAAAAGAAATTAATTTAGTTTTCAAATTATTAGTGAGGTTATTAAGTGACAAAAAATAATTGACAAGATCCGCTAACCTGAAACTGAACCCAATAATCAAATGAGATAATTTTTAATTATGCACACAAACAGACACTTGAAGTAAAAGCAAAATGTTAGTGTGAGGCATGCACTTTAAGATCAAACTAGTTCATAACCCAAAAACTTTCCAATCGAGGTTGTAGCCTTCAAAACAGTGAAACATTTTTTATTAAACTTATCTGATCGTACCAAATTGAGTTCCACAGATAAAAATTAAATTTAAAAGAAATACTTATTTGTGAAAGGTCTAGCACAAATTTAACTAGGGATTTTTTAGACCAAATTATGTCGATTTAACTCTACTTATCCATATCCAAAAATACTTCGTTACGGAGATGCATCCCCATAAGGGGAAGTAATTGGGACACATTTAAACTACAATTTTCTATGTGTTAGCCACTAATGAAGCTCTTCTGTCTGTATCACTTCCATAAGAATGAATCCCGAAAAAAAGTCACGGAAAAAAAACCTCGGAAAAAATCACCCAGAAAAAGTAATCTGAAAAAAGACTCCGGAAAAAGTCACCCGGAAAAAAGTCACCGGAAATAAAGTCACCCGAAAATAAAGTCACCCAGAAAAAAGTCACCCGGAAAAAGTCACCGGAAATAAAGTCACTCGGCAAAAAGACACCCGGAAAAAAGTCGCCGGAAATATAGTCACCCGGAGAAAAGACACCCAGAAAAAAGTCACCCGGAAAAAAACACCCGGAAAAAAGTCACTAAGAAAAAAAGACTTGTAGTTGGCGACAAAACTAGAACCACTGCCACACTTTTTATCACTACTTGTATTCATAACTACTAAAAAGGAATGGGAATGTATAACACATATGTGCATCCCCATAAGGGGAAGTAATTGGGACACATTTAAACTACAATTTTCTATGTGTTAGCCACTAATGAAGCTCTTCTGTCTGTATCACTTCCATAAGAATGAATCCCGAAAAAAAGTCACGGAAAAAAAACCTCGGAAAAAATCACCCAGAAAAAGTAATCTGAAAAAAGACTCCGGAAAAAAGTCACCCGGAAAAAAGTCACCGGAAATAAAGTCACCCGAAAATAAAGTCACCCAGAAAAAAGTCACCCGGAAAAAGTCACCGGAAATAAAGTCACTCGGCAAAAAGACACCCGGAAAAAAGTCGCCGGAAATATAGTCACCCGGAGAAAAGACACCCAGAAAAAAGTCACCCGGAAAAAAACACCCGGAAAAAAGTCACTAAGAAAAAAAGACTTGTAGTTGGCGACAAAACTAGAACCACTGCCACACTTTTTATCACTACTTGTATTCATAACTACTAAAAAGGAATGGGAATGTATAACACATATGTGTATAATCCAAAGAATGAGTAGTGCAATTTAAAGTAATCTACCTATAGTATCTATATACAACAAATACAATAAGGCAAGTAATGAAAAACTATAGTATACAGGATGTATCAAATTGCGTGTTAACTATGGGGATCTCGCTTATTTGAAAAGATACAGCGATGGTTAAATTAGAGAAAAGTTGTGGAATTTATGCACACTAATAATCTGAAAAGAAATTGAAGCTATCTTGCTTAGTTTCTGAATAAACTAAAAAAAACTGAAATTTTGGATTTTTTGTTTTCGGCTATAACTCATTTGTCATTTATATTACGTATTTTTAGTTAACGCATTATTAGGACACTTTTTTGTGCTTAATCAAAATTTTTGATTAGATTTGGTATACCTGTTACCATTGCTCATTTTCAACTGTCAACTTTTTTTTTCTTATGGCCCCGCCTGTCTGAACAGGGCCGTGTGCTTAGATTATTTGACCCTTGAAGCGCAGAAGGATTTGATCTTAATGTATTTTGTTTCTCAGGACCGAGAACGGTCAGTTCGACCACCAACTCAGTTACTTTTATAAGTACACCGTTTAGTTCGACCAGGAGCACACTTCCAAGGGATTAAAAAGCTATTACCTACTGCTAGGAATAAAATCAAATAGTTAAATTTATTTATTACCCATCCTTGTACAAAATCAAATTTAGACATAACGTTGCTCCTGTATTTCTGCATTTTTGTCTGTCTGAAATTCTGTTTCTTTTCGGTGACACTTGTTACTTTCCCATACCTTTGGTATAGGAAAGTATTGATTTCGTGAAAATTTTCGAAATCTAGATTTTAACGGAAATACACGTTTTGGGTTCAAGAAACACAAAAAAGTGGTTTTTAAAAATGTGTGTCTGAGTGTGTGTGTGTGGGTGTGTGTGTGGGTGGGTGACGCCTCTACAGACAAAAGTAATGGAACGATTTTAATGAAATTTTAAATCAAGAGGTATATCGATAATTGTAGTTGTACGGAATCTGAGAGAAGAACTTAAGGAAAATTGAAAACTTTGTTACCGAACTCTCTAGCTTCAAAATGGCGGCCGCTACAATTTTTTGAAAATCTCGATTTTAACGCCCATAATACTCAAAAAGTAGTTGTCTGATCGGCATCAGCTACAACTTGGTTGAGAGCCCTTTGTGGGTAGTATACGATGAAGTAAAATTAATTTCGAAAATCCGAAAACGATAGCAATGGCTAATTCAAAATTTTGAAAATTTTCAAAAAAATAGTTTCTATAAACTGTCTTCACGATTTTTTTTAAACTTTCTAAGCCGATAAAACTTGCAATGAGCTACAAATTTATTGTATTATACTCTGACGCCTTTCAGACATTTTTGTAAAATTTGAAATTGATTAATTATTTATTCAAAATCGCAAACGCCGATCGTTATAAACTCTTATCAATTCGATACTGTTTAAAGTAATTTATTCGGATTTGCACGAACTTTTATCTATTTTAAAAATTAAGAAAAAAACGATACTTTTAATATCAACAACGCGTTTTCCGGCATTTACGTGATTTTAACTACGCCTAACAATTATTTCTAGTTAAAAATATATTATTCATCCTTGCATATTTTTGATAACACTTTAAATAAACCATTGATATCGACAATTTTTTGTCCGAAATCTGAAGCGCATCTAATTCGCTCTAGGGCGGGCGGTTCCATATTTACTATTCTTATACGGTATGCGACATCGTAGGGTTGCCTATATAAATTGTTTCTTTAGATATCTAACAGTAGGTGAAATGTACAACGTTATAATTATAAAATTTACACGTTTGCAAATACGGTAAGTATTAATATCTTGTACGGGAAAGTCCACTCGAAGTCTTGCTGAATTTATTTTTACGTTTCTAATATTCATATTAATAAAAATAAATAAACTTCAAGCAGAATAAAAATTCACGGAAGTTGGCTGTCCCGCACATATTGTCAACTCACATGTTGGTGGAAAATCACATTCCCTAGTGATGTGATTTTCTAAACCATTATCACACAATTTTGCTAACTTGTCGTCAGTGGACATGTTTGAAGATTTTTGTTGAAAAAAAAAACACTGCGGTTTAAAAAACGCAGCCCAAAAATAATTTTAGAAAAATGGCAATTTCTGAGTTATCTTTGTACCTATTCTGTGACTAAACTTAAATTCTGTATTTTTCTATATCAGGGTACGCAAACAGGAAATCTCCACCCTATAATTTTCGTATGTCACATCGCTTAACAAGCATTGTGAATAGTATTCTCAAAATCAACAATTTCATTATGCATACATTTTAAGTCTCATTCATCTTGGTAAAAATAAAAACCAACTGAATTTTTTTTTGTTTTTAACCTCATAGCTTCTACTAATTGGTTGAGCACAACCCTCGCCTTGAACAGTATACAAGAAAAGTATTCTTGAAAATATTTTAAACAGCTATGTGGAAAGACATAGTGGATAGTTAGAAATTAAAATAACCATTTCTTATGAAATAGATAAAATAATTAAGATGTCGGTTTTGATAACGTGGTTGAACTGAAGAAAGAGCTTAAAACGACCTTTTTACTCGTGGGTCGTGGTCGAACTCACATGTCTCCGTCAGGACAAAAATACTTAATCGGCTCATGCCTGTTAGCTGTTTTTAACCCCATATAAATTATAAATAAATACCTCCGCATCCCGGATTTGAATTCGTGCTCTAATCACTCCGAAGATGCAAGCTGCAGTGTGTTGCAAAACGTTAGTTTGTATGGACGTTTCAAACAGCTAACAGGCGTAAGCCGATTAAGTAATCTTGTCCTGAGAAACAATAATAATTAAATACAAATCTTTGTCCGCCCCAAACTTCAAATATTCTAAGCAGACGGCCCTGTTTAGACAGGCAGGGCCCACGAACAACTATGGCTCAAACTTTTAGAGTAAAAGCAGACAAGCTACAGGTCGGTCCTTACCTGATTATGCTGGGTGTAATCCCCAAACGACGACGCGGTCTCAGCCAAAAGTAAATTGTAGTATTGATAAACCGACATAATTTGGTCTGATGCATTTGTAGTTAAATTTATGACTTTTTAGAGACGCCCTATATAATTATTTAAACAACTAATCCTATTAAGCTTATAATTTTTACGTTTTAATGCAAAAGTACCAGATATCTGCTCTACATTGAGAACTTTTTTTAATGTACTCACAAATATTACTTATCTTATCATATAATACGACCAAGACATTGTCTTACTGATTTTGCTTTAATGTGCAATGTAGTGTGTAACACAAATGCTGAACAGTGGACGGTGTTGCTGTATTATTCGCCACTAAATAATACCACGTTACACATCCACGCTATTGTGGTGGGGTTTTTAGTTTGAATTCGCACAGAATTAATAAATCACAAATCTTGAGCCTCGTAATGTAACAATCTAACACTTAACACGTTCTTATACTGTTACTGTGTATAACGTAACGCAATGTTAACTCGTGTGCGACTAAAAACTGTAAAACCGTGTGCACTAGCTCGCGTGGTTTAGTTGCGAGCATTCTTTGATGTTTCATTCTGTAACCGAAAGCGCAGCGTGAATAAATGAAGAATACTTAAGCATTCGTGTTACAACACGCTGCTACCTTAATTCTCCAAAATTTTCGAAACTTAATTGAGGAGTACGTAAAAAGCTGAACGCCATAGACAAGACACCTAGCCCATAGCACCCACGACCCCATGCCAAAAATACGTGGCCAACGGCGGCGCGCCCAAAGTATTTTAAGTTTGTAATTTAAATACACTCCTACAGCTACATGTCTTGGGCACATTTAATTTTAGTAATTATTTTAGTTAAATCGAATTTTACTCTTTCTTATCAATACTATTTATTGGTTACCTGCGTCGTTACTGAAGTGTTTAAACTTTTGTGGGGAAATCGTGAATCTGGCCCCCATAAACAAAAGCCAAGTTAGGCGACACTGCTTTCCGCTTTATAAAAGTATTAGGTTTGCATAATCATTTTTGCAGATTACGATAGCAATGATACCAGCTGTTGGCGGTTATGCCAAAGTTTGATGTCAAACAATATTAATTGGAACAATTATCTCAAATAGCTTCACATACTTTTTTTTTTACTTACAGAAACAGTAACGCAGAAATAGGATTTGCTTTTTCCCGGGGATTTCGTTTCCTGGGAATTTTACTTTCAGCTTCCATGGTTTAATATATTATGTACATTTGGTTCAAGGCATACAGATAACAAATACATGAAGGGCCCAATAAAATCACATTAAGCAAAATTTCAAATTTCACTACAGCAAATCATCGCTGTGAACGCATCACTGTTTGTGAATTCAACAACGTCTATGCGACTAAACACTGGAATCCTAACTGAAGTGAAGTTTTGTGTTTTACACTTTTCAGACAGGGATTTACCAAGAGTTGACTTATGCAACCCATCCAGAGAGAAAATATAAAGAATTTTAATGACGTAGCACAAGTTTGATTGCGGTTGATGTTTTTGCATTGACTTGCTGGCGGTTTACTACATTTTTTTAGATACATATTTTTTAAACTCTTATCTCCTCCGCCTTGCTGACATAAGGAAGAGTATTTATTGCAGGCTCTGAAGCAATCATATGTTATGTTTATTTACATAACAATTTAATATTTTCAGAAACAAACTTAATTACTATACAAACTAATTTAATAGCTTTGTAATATTTATTTAGCATTTGGGAACTACTTGTTTATTAATTAAAATTGCAGCTAATTGTAGCCAACGATGCAGCTCTTTAATAGCGATTCCATTTCGTTTATTTGCTGTGGCGTAACTACCATGGGGCAGAGGGGGCAATGGCTCCCGTGCCCGCGGCCTTAGGGGGCCTTGCCACGAGCCACGAATTTTTATTTTTTTTTATTTCTACATTTTTGACAGTCCTTATTTTTATATTCAACAAAAAAACATTTGAAATTCCATGTAAGTAAGTATGTACTTATACAATAAAAAATACTCAAGTCAAGATCGAAGGCACATAATGCAAACAGGGAAACTACAATATACTACTATGGAGTAACCGAGTTCCGCATAATTCTTCCGCTCCCCTGCAAAATAGAGATTAGCATTTGCAGGTACACACTTTGTTAGTTACTTGACCATGGGCGCACACGAACTGCACCACGGATAATCTCTTGTCCCAGTTTTCTGTTTAGGTATTTAAAATCCTCTACCCGAATTGCACCACGAACAAACTGCACAACGGTAATTTCTACCTGAACTGCACCACGGATTAAGACATCACCGCTTCGTAGGTTTCTGATTCGCGCGCTTCACATTATATTAGTTTCACCAAAACAAAAACAAAATTGTAGGTTTTACTATGATTTAAGCTTGCTCAGTTGAAATAGGACGGGACCAGTTATATTAAAATTATTTATTACACACACAAAAAATAGTAAAAATTACCAACTTAAAAATTATTTTTAATATTACACTTAAAAAAATACTCTATAATATAAAAATAATTTAAAATTATTTTTAACATTACACAGGTACTAAACAAAATTTATACAATGCACACTTAACAAATATTTTTCTGTTTATTTTGCCACTTTGGTATTCACTGATTTTGTCTTTAATATATTTCTGTTTGTTAAAAACTTTTCTTCTTACATGTATACATATTTGCAGTCATTAGCAGGTACATTAATCCATTACTGCCGATACGAAGCCGTGGTGCAGTTCATGTAGAGGATTAAAGAGGCCAAAAATTTTGGTGGTTCAATTCAGGTAGTGGATTAGCGGACTAATGGATTCGTGGTGCAGTTCGTGTGCTCCGTTGACCATTGTTCGAAAATAAATTCAATTTAAATACAAAATTAAACCTGAATTTAATAGTTGCTTTTTAGTTGTTTTTAATATCATAATTCATAGTTTAAAAAAATTTGAAAAAAATTCTACCACAAGAGTACCTACTGATTAAAATTTTCGATTAAGAAATTTTGTTTTTTCTGTACAGCTTTGCAAAATAAGATATGACGACTTTATTTGCGCTGTTTATTTTTAAATGTGCAGTGTTCTGTAAATCTTGTACAACTTTTACAAATTTAAAAATGGGAATGACAAAGGTTATTCATCGTCTGTGATATTTTGTTTAATTCTTGATTATTTTCATTGTTTTAAAAAAATTTGCAGCGTTCCACCGCTAGCATTTCTTTTTCGGGTTCACTTAATATGCGCTCCATAATTTTATGAGGTTGTGAACACATACAAAATTCAAGTGATACTAATTAATAAACCGTACTGGAAAGTAATAAGTAATCTACTTTTGCCCTCAAATCTTAAAATCTTACCTGACATAAGCCTACCCTACTTAAAAGTTATCAACACGGGGAATTCGATACAGGTATTACGCCATTAGGGGATTAACCTGAGGGTCTGGGGAACTCGTTATCGCCCTACTACAGAGCCTTCATTAATTACTGATACCGACGTGACCACAAAGTATAGGCAACCCAACTTACATTGTTGGTAAACCTTTTATCCAAAAATTCCCAAGCCGCTTGTTAACTTATCAAGGCTTGCTTGTTTACATACATAACCTCACTTTGAGTGTTGACAGTGACACTTACAGGGAATTTTTAGTTACCACGAGTACCAATCCTGAACTGACTTCAACATCTAAACCTAAAACTCCCTAACTAAAAGTTACGTGCGTACCAGTAATTAACGAAGGCTCTGTTTTTTTTATTGTCGTCATATTTCTATTTACAATCTGCTTTACAGTCAGCAATAAGTAAATCAGTAAAGTTATTGACAAGGGGAAGTAGCCGTCCATTGACGTCTCTTCAGCTTTAACTAGTTGCAATTGTGTTACAGTTACATCTTAGAATTAGCATTATACCTTATTTTACTACTATACTAATTATGTTATATATGTTCACACACACGTACTTACACACCCATGTATGTACATACAGGTGCACACACATATCACGTGATTTGAATTGAGTTTTATTAATTAATCAGTCGGTAAATCTAAAAGGTAGGTCCACACATTGTGCGTTAGGAAATTAATAAAGAAATAAGGCGCACTTACTGGAATCAACCTTAAAAGCACTGTGTTTAGAATAATGAGATCAACGAATAAGGTCAATTTGATGTATAATAGACCTATTGTTATTTTCGTTAACTTTAATTTGTTTATTGAGAAAACTTAAATTATAAAGTTAAAACTATGTTCATATTATTTATTCGTTTGTCTTCTTTTGCACATCATAAACATATCAATAAATACAGTGAAATAAAAAATAGGTAGGTATGGTAAATAGCGGCGGCGGTTCTAGCTTAGTATCTTGGAGGGGGTAATTCCATCTACAAAAATTAGCCTCTAAAAAATAAGGTTCACTGTGACTGCGCTCTTTTAGAATTGCAGTCCAACGTCGCCGAATGCTTATGTATCTTTAAATTAAAAGTATTAACATTTAAAGGTCTAGTCTATTTTTCATCTGCTTCGTTCCGCCGTTTTTTTCCCGGTTTTTTCTTCCAGGCTTTTTTTCCTCGTTTTTTCGTCCGGCTTCTTTATCTGCTGGCTATTTTTCTGCAGGCTTTTTATCCTCGACTTTTTTCCAGGCTCATTTTCCAGGCTCATTTTCCGTGGATTCTTCTCTCTGACTTTTTCCTAGATTCGTTACCCCCCGTTGAAACTACCACCAGCTGTTACAGCAATAATACTTTGGAAAACTAAACATCTACTTAATAAAGTATTTATGTTTTCTGTTGTTTGGGGTAAATACTGACGCCAGAGGGTAGACATTACACTTGAGAATGTTTTCTAAACCTCTCTTTACAAACAGAATCTTTAACTTGCAAACATCTACCACAGCGGTTTCGCTAGTTTATATCTTTTCTAAAATACGAGGCATTAACAAATGCAGAAACCTACCGATACTAACCAATGGTAAATGTACACTAGTGGATCTAGACACTGCCACATCTAGTGAACAAACATGAGCGAAACACTTCGCCTGGACTTTCCTATACTTTAAAAAGTGTTACTTATATTCTCAAAAAATGTTTATGTGTCAATAATGAATACGATTGCACCTACCCCTGTTACTCTATCGGGGGCACAGCTGTTTTAGTATCGTTTGCGTGAAAAAGCGCTTTAAAAGGTAGTTGCTGAACATATTCTTACAACCTGCGTAAGTTGGCTTAAAAGTACGGACTGTATCCACGTAGATTCGATAGAAATTGTTAATAAGACACAAATTTATCTGTTAAAAGTTAGCTTGGGTGAATTATAAGTTATTCCAGACCAAAAATGTCTATTCTAAATAAAATAAACAACACTTGCTTTTACCAGCGTTTAACACCTTCCTGTGCTTTGTAACCGTTGGCCAAGGAATACCTACCAGAAACCACTCTGAGATCCAATAAAGAACTCCCTCGTCCAAAATAATCACAACAAACAATGAAAACCGACCGTTTGTATATCTCATATGAGTGGCGGTTTCTCATTTGGGTCAAATGGTCATTGACTTCCCAATGAAATAAGAAAAAATAAATAAATTTTTTGTTTGAGTACATAACATATTATTATACACTACAATATTTAAAAAATACTTTATAGTTAACTTTTTGAAGAACGTTTAAAGTTAAAAGAAAACAGTCGCCCACAACCAACTCTAATAATTAAACAAATAACATTGTACAGAAATAGGGAGGTTAACAGGTGCTTTAATAAGTCAATGTATGCTTTATTGGAATGGATTTGTGGATGTGATATGAGAAACGCTTTCTTCTGTTTCTCGTGTCTGTTGTTTTGCGATGACGCAGTGTGGTATAAAAACGGCGTGATTGACTTAAAACATTTAGAAATTAAAGTACAAAAACATTTTTTATCGGCAAATCGTATGAAAAATTCTATGAATATTGCCACACTTGGTAATCTGGATATCAGATTGCAACTAGACAGTGCTTATCGAAAATCTATTAAAGATTTTAATGAAAATGTTGATAAAATTAGTTAGGTATGTTTTAAATAAAATTATAGATTGCATAAAGTTTTGCTGAGCAAAATAGAAAAAATTAGGCATACCATTCTCTGCCAGCTGCTCCATCGACATGCAGAAAAAGAAGTAAAATAAATGAAGATTCAAAACTTCCAATTGCAGTAGAAATTTGAGACATAATTGTATATCGGAGGTTGAACCTAGATTTATATTTTCTAATCAGTTAATTGTTTCGCAGTTATTTCAAGCAAATAAGTTCGAGGAGTACAAAAAAACTTTTTTACAAAACGTTTTTAAATTAGTCAAGACTAGTTACCCCGTTATAAACGATTTAAAATTGAAACCCAAACTAGAAGTGCTATACGATCGCGAGGATTGTTATGAAAGTTCTGGTGCTGTTGCAATACTACAATTATTTATAAACAATAATCTTTGTCAGACTTTTACCGAGAGTGTAAAACTTATTAAAATGTTGTGTATTTTGGCGATGACAGCGGTGGAAAGCGAGCGTTGCTTCTCTACCTTAAAAAGAATAAAAACATTTTTGCGTAACATGGGGTAAGAAAGGTTAAGTGCGTTAGCTATGTTAAGCATCAAAAAATCGTTAATTAATAACATTGACAATTTAAATGAACCAGTGATAGACCATTTTTCCAACGCGAAGGAGCGAAGTATCGACTTGAAATATAAGTCAACCTAAAATTTGGCTGGGTAAGTACGATTTTAACGAAAAAATGACCTTCCTCCCTAGTATGCCACACCACGAGCCGCCACTGTCTCACATGCACATCATAGCTGAGGGCACCATCAGCTGCACGTCGTACTATGAATAACCGAATTTATCGAAGCTTGTAAAAAGAAAAAAAAGGATTTTTTGAAAAAAATATTTGGGATTAGGGAAATCCAAAACGGGAAGGACAAATTCGCCCACTAAAAATTTGGTGGGAGGGAAAACTTAATTACCCTAAATATTGCTGCACCTAAAAATTAAAATGTGATTTTTATTCTAGTATGAGCAATTTAGCTTAAACAGAATTTTTTATCATCATCCCCCGTTTATTAAACAAAGTTAAACCATGTATTTCCATGTATTTCCGATTTTCTAAAATTCATAGAAGGGATTACAGACAAACTAGCGGACTGGGACCCGAACTAAATTATAGTTCACTTTTAGCTTCATTAGCTTATAGAATTTAGAAACAATCGTACGGCTAGTTTTTTCATTTCACAGTTTAAGTTGTTTCAAAAGTTCTAGTATCTTGCATCTAGCATTCTGTACCCTAGGGCATTTCCAATATCAAATTTCATCCCGATTTGATAAGGCGTTGAGCAAATAGGTGTTAAAACTAAAATTTTCAAAAATGCATAGAAGGCGTCTCAGAGGAAAATTTGCGAGCTAGGACAGAAACCAAATTGTAGCTCATCCTCAGCTAAAATTTAAAAATCGTGTGGTCAGTGTTTGAGTAACATTTTTTGAAAATTTCTGATATTTTGGCAATTTTTTCACTTAATAACTTTAGCGACGCGTGTGTGGAATCGGTTAAATTTTTAAAAATAATTTGCACAATGCCAATAACGTCGGCGGAGAGTGAACGGTGTTTTTCAACCCTAAAGAGAATGAAAACTCGAAAAAAACGTTTCAACTAGTACTCCAAATTGTAGTGAATTAGTGATTGAACACATCAATAAAAAGGCGCATGGATTTTATTTTTAAACAATTTAATTAAGGTAAGTCATAAATCACTCAATTAAACTAAATAACAAAATACAACTAAATGGAGCGGCCTTTCTAACCAGTGGCGGCATGGCAAGTCCATAGGCACTGCAGAACTGCAGCACCCCCGGAATCCAAATAAAAACAAGGAATTTGTATAGAATATTGATTATCTGTATATAAAATACTTAATTACTTTAACAATATTTATTTATTTTAACTTCTTCTTCTTCTTCTTCTTCTTATTTTAGGTCTAGGACCTGTTTTTTCCAGTTATTAATCTTGTTCTTGTGAGATTGAAGTCCAACTGTCCTTCCATCTCTTGGGCGGTCTTCCCGGCAGCCTTGATCCATGCGGTTTCTGGTTCATTACTACCTTCGCAATTCTTTCGTCTCCCATTCTCTGTATATGCTCCTTCTACTGCCTTCTTCTTTGTCTTCCCCAACGTACAATATCTTCTGTTTTACATGATTCCCTAATTATTTCATTTCTTACTCTATCTCTTAATGATTTTCCTGTTATGCTTCTTAATATTTTCATTTCATTCGTCCGTAATAGTCTTTTAGTTTTAGTTGTAGCTGCCCTTGTTTCGGTTGCATACGTCATGATGGGTCTTACGCAAGTCTTGTATATTCGGACCTTGCTGTCAATGTTCATATTTTTGTTTTTCCATATAATTTCTTTCATACAGCCCGAAATAGATGCAGCTTTACAGGTTTGTTTAAATACTTCATTATATAAATCGCCATAACTTGATAATTCTATGCCTAGGTAGTTGAATTTCAGTACTTGTTCTATAGGCTTATCATTAACAGTGAGCTTGCATCGTACCGGTTCTTTGAATAATGTGATGCATTTCGTTTTTTCTACATTGATTTTCATGTTGTATTTTTCTGCTGTCAGGTGGAATCTGTATAATATACGCTGGAGATCGTCCTCGTTTTCAGCCAATATCACTGCATCGTCGGCATAACATATTATCTTAATTTCCGCAGTGCCCATTCTGTAACCCCTGCTTACTGTCTTGACGTCTTTAATTATTGTGTCCATTATCAAATTGAATAGTAAAGGGCTTAGGCTATCCCCTTGGCGCACTCCCGTTGTTAGCGGTATCTCTTCAGTAAGTTCGTTGTTTACCCTTATTTTTGTTGTGTTATCTGTGTTTAGCTCCTGTATAATGTGTGTGATCTTACGTGGCACTTGCTCTTCATTTATAATATTTACAATGTCTGGTAGTCTGACTCTATCGAAGGCTTTGGTCAAGTCGATAAAGCATATAAAAGCTGGTTTGTTATATTCTAGGGCCTTTTCTCTTATTTGTCGCATTATGAAAATCGCGTCTGTAGTTGAGCGATTCTGTCGAAAGCCCCGTTGTTCTTCGCTGATCGGTATTATTTCATTAATCTTATTTCTGATGATGCTCGTAAACAGTTTTAGTATAGAGCCTAACAGCGTTATCCCTCTGTAATTTTCGGGGTCTCTTTTGTTGCCTTTCTTGAAGATAGGGATGGTGATGATTTTTTTCCAGTGCTGTGGTATAGTACCGTAGTCTATGATTCTTTGAAAGAGGGTGGTTATTTCACTGATTAGATGGTTTCCTCCGTATTTCACCAGTTCGTTGGCTATTTTGTCTTCACTTGGTGCTTTTCTGTTCTTTAACTTTTTTATATTGTATTTTACTTGTTCCTCGTCTATTATTACTGCTTCTTCTTCCTCTCGGATTTGTTCATCAGTGTTGTTAATTATTTCATTATCGTTATACAGCTGATTAAAGTACTCCACCCATTGTTCTTTCGTTATTATATTCAGTTCTTTATATTCATTAACATGCTTTTTCCGTGACCGCAATAATTTCCAGATCTTTTTTTGGGCGCCATATAGGTCGCTTTCCATTTCTTTTGTGAATCGTTACCAGTAGTCATTCTTTATTTCTTTAATTTTTGCATTGGCCCTGTTTCTAGTCGCAACATATGTTTCGTACTCATTTTCGGATTTATTGCTCCTGTATTTTAAGTATGCTTTTCGTTTTTCCTCTGCTAATATTTTAACTTCGTCCGTAAACCAGGGCTTTGTGTTTTGGGTGGCGTTTACGTTCACTTTTCTGGTGCCCAGGGCTTCTTCTGCTGCTTCGTGGAGATTAGTTTCAAGCTTTTTCCAGCATTGCTCTACTGTGTCCGTTTCCTTAATACGGTTGGTTAGTATTTTTTGTGTTAGGCGGCTTTCATATAGGTATCTGGTGCTATTTTCCATTAAAGATTCGATGTTTAATTTATGCACGATTTGTGGTGGCTTTTTCTTTGCTGGTTTCAGTGTCATGCGCAGTTTACATAGTACAATAATGTGATCAGAGCCTACATTAGGTGACGATAGTGCCCTGACGTCGACAATCTGTGTTGGTTGAATTGATCTGTTCGTTACAATATAATCTATAACTGATCTCCGGTTTCTTGTATTGGACCAGGTATATTTGTGCTGCCATTTGTGCTGGAAGAAGGTGTTGTTTATTCGTAGTTGATTATGTGCGCAGAATTCGATCAGCATTTCTCCATGTTCATTTCTAACTTCCTCATTGAATCGCTGCATTACTCCATCCACAATTTCGTTTTCCACTCTGGCATTCATGTCTCCCATTATTATAACTTTATTTGTATTTGATATTTCGTCAATTTCAGATTGTAATGTGTTGTAGAATTCGGTAGATTCATTCTTTGGTCTACTTGTGTCTGGTGCATATATAGAGACAATGTGTATTAGTTGATTTTCAAACTTCAGTGTGACTTTTAGTATTCTGTCGTTCACATATTTAATTTGGTCGATGTTTTGTTCGAATTTCTCATGGATTAATATTCGTACTCCTGAGTGGGCCCTATCTTCTTTTCTCTTGCCGCTGTATACCAAGATATAGTTTTGATACTTTGATGTGCCTTGTCCTTTTCTTTTCGTTTCAGACAGTGCGCAGATGTCTATCTTATGTTCGTTCATTTCTAGAATTGTTTCCTGGTCTCTTTTATTCCATGATGCTATATTCCAGCATGCAATTCTTATGGTCTTCTCTTTCCATTTCCGTTTTTTCCTTATTCTCGCATTGGTCGTCATCATTGGGGTCCGTCCGTTCTCCGAGGCTTCTTTACCGGTTCTGTGAGCAATTAATCTTCCCCCTAGGCAGGTTGCTAGCCTCACCTAGGGGCCCCTCCTCCTTTATCCGGGCTTGGGACCGGCAACGACAGCCACTGAGCTACTCAGTCCACTCAGCGGTTGCCGCAGGCGGAGTTATTTTAACCTTATACGTATTTCGGCATGTTTACATGCCATTGTCAAAGGTTATAGAAAGTAATTTTTTTTTACTTTCTATAACCTTTGACAATGGCATGTAAACATTCCGAAATACGTATAAGGTTAAAATAAATAAATATTGTTGAAGTAATTAGGTATTTTATATACCTATAATCAATAAATATGGAGTTCAACGAGGTAAAGCTAGAATTTATAAAATTGTATAGAATAATCTTTTTGCAAAAATTTATTTATTAGTGCATAATTCGGTACAAATTAAAACTTATTTTTCGCTATTATACATTTCCACCAGAATTGAAGCTGCGGCTTTGCGTGAAATTTCCTCTGGCTCGCTGAATTCGACATCGTTTTCATTTATAATGGTTTTAACAGTAGCACAAATTCAAGCAATGCAATTTTCCAAGTTGCTCTTAAACCAAGAAGCAGTCATAAAAATGACGGTTCACTCCCGATATTTATATTGCTCAGAATTGTGTATTAACATAAAATGCTAAAAAGTAGGCACTAAATTTTTAATTTACACCTCTTATTTTCTTTATTTAAAAATTGGTTTCCAGTATTTGTTCTTAAATAAATAGTATTATAACATACCTAAGTTTCCAAAATACAATTCTTTAGGGCAGCACCCCCAACATTTAATACCAACAGCCGCCACTGTTTCTAACTCTAAGTTCAATAATCACTTAATCAGCATTAGTTGACTAAGGTCACGTAACAGAATTGGAATGTTTGCTTTAAAAGTTATTTTATTTTATTGATAACAATAGGGTGATTATTGATTAATTCATGAGTGCTGTTATGTTACCTTTGATAAAAATTAAAATGCAGATTTTTAATCCCAAAACAACAATAAATTTCGTTAAAATTTATTATGTAAATCGTGAAACATGTTGCACAACTAGAACTGCAATGTTTGAGATACATCGTTTCGTTCAGTGTTACTTTATTATTTAGCTAGGCCAGGGAGTTTTTGCACTCCGTATCTTAAGATGCCGGAAGAAATTAAGCATCGTGAAATGGAGGAAGAAATGGTATTAGATGAAGAAAGTAGATAGATTAAAATAGCATATTCATAAAATTGTTTCGTGTAGTACTTTTAAAACCCGTCGCCATTTATATTCTACGCTTATAAACTGACTTATCTGATCACACCAAATAATAAAACATCTGACCAAATAAATAATAGCTTAATAAGTAACGAAGCAAGCTCGCATAAGGTCAAACATATATTCGTGTTGCTGTTCTAATCACGTAGATAACTCGTTTTAAATTGCATAAAAGCGGAATTTATTATTAATTTATTGCCTCATATTTTTAATACTAACTAACTATTAGACTAAGTTTGGTCACTGATAAAAATATTCCGACCTGCAATGTACAAAAACCAACTGGAAAAAACTATTCTTGTATTGGTTATTGGTTTGTTGTAGAATTAACCAACATAATGTTTTTTGCAAGATGTAGAAAAGACTTGCCCCTTAGTAATTCAACTTTGAAACATTTGTGATTAATCCAGAAAGCGTCAATTATCAGAACTTAACTGTTCATCTTTAGAATCAACTTGATTTTGTTTCGGCTAGGAATTCCACACTTCACTGACTCAAATATTGAGAGCTTCACTCACAATAACAAATGCTCACTGCTCACATTAACGATAACAGTAATTAAAGTAATTCCAAATTATTTTATAAAATAGCTGAGTCCCTGGACTATGCATACGCTGTTTGAGATTTAATGATACAATTAATACCTTCCGCAGGTATCGCATTTTCATGGACTCAACTACCCTACTTGTCTTTTACATAAATATCGGTACCCGCAAACATAATAAATAACTTGTGTCGAGATGTAAGACATTTACTAAATGCACGGCCACTAAAAGTAGAGATAGGGTAAGGAACCGCTACGCTATAATTATTTCATTCGCGTATTTATTATTATAACAAAATAAACAAAATAGCGGGGGCATAGCCCACGGGTTCTACTAGTATAGTATAAAAGTGGAAGTTCCTGATAATTAGAGTGCCTTGATGTATTGACAGATTTGTATATTATCAAGAGTTATGACAACTTTGATATTTTATCTTTTCCGGGACCGAAGTATTTTTTCACTATTTCATATAATGCCATCATTCAAACAACTAATACATCCGCATCATATGCATACAAACATTGTATATCGATGCATACAAATAATTTTACAACGCGTGATCAAGGATATCTACAAACTAAAATATATGTCGTATTTAACGTTTATATAATAGTTATTTCGACAGATTTAACTAATATTACTATATGCACGTCTGCTACAGAAAAAATGTAGCCAGGCGCCATTTTGTAGTTGGTCAAAGTGACATTTCAAATTCAAATATTTCATATTAATCGTAATCAGCCTTTACTGCCCACTGCTGGGTTCCAGCACTCTTCTCTGCCACGTACTCTCCTTAACGCTAAGGTGGAGTATGGGTGACCTACAATTTAACGTCGAATTCGAACGACTAAATACCAGAGAAGGTATCAGGCATTAAGATCCCACGGTAGCCTACACCGGATTGCGAAATGTAAGTGGTGGGTTGCGGCATACATTTTTGTTGCTGCATGGCTTTGGCGGAGAATTGAATCCCAGACCTCGAGCGTTACAGGCCAAGCTCCTAGCATCTAAGCTACAGCTACTCTAATATGAACTATTAATTCTAATATTTTACTTGTAAAATCTAATTTTGGAGGAATTGTCGCAAGCGTGTTGTTCGGTGGGTTGTAAAAATCGCCGGAAAAGAGAGACGGTTTGCAAATTTTTAGGTGAGTGTCAAAAATTAGAATAATTTTGCGACTTGTATACACAATGAAAACATAGTTAAATATGTAATACTACTAATTGGTATTAATTAAAATATCTTTATGTTAATTCTTAACACAAGTTCCCTTGTTAAACGAAGAACGTTTAAACAAATGCATAGAAGTTGTAAACAGACGGCATTTTAAACCTACACAATCAAGGGCGTAGCTATCGCCTAGCAAGGTAGTGCGGCGCACAAGAGCCCTGGCATGCAAGGGCCCATCTGGGCCCCACACTTAATTGAAAATAAAAAGATAATGAAATATTCAATTATGTACATTAAAATTTTAAGTATAAGTAAATATTCAAATATGAACAAATCATATTGAACCGTTCACACGCCGGCACCGATTATAATATACGCTGTGACTAGCCCACCGGTACCGGCCGGCACGCATCCTACCGGTAGTCTTTCGTCACAAAGAACGCTGACGGCTCTGCATCTATCGCTAAGAACATCCCAAGGAGGAATAAACAGTAGCAGGTCACAATGTACACAATAAAAAATACATAAAGTAATCTACAAAAGTAAATAGTTGCCGGGACGGAGATTTGAACAAGCGAGAAAGTAGGATGCAAAACGCGGTGCAAGTTACTGTTACACCAGCGCCACCAAGCGTGTAAAGACAAAATGCTAAAATACAGAATATGATAAAACAATCGCAACAAAGAACCGGTCTTGCCAGTGGCAGCAGGTACCGGTTGGGTCAGTACCGGTCAAGTTGACACAGCGTATTATACAGGGTTGGGCAAAAGCACCGAACAATGCAAATATATTTAATACAGCATCGGCGATTTTGAAAAAAAATTTCACATGAAGGTTCCGATATACAGTGGATAGAATAAAGGTATTGGCGGTTTAAAAAGACTTCCGGTTTAGCCGGAAATGATATTAACTTTTTTATTTTAAATGGAACACTCTGTATATTTTTTGATATATCAATAGAAATCTTTTTTGCGAGTTCAGTGATATAAGGTTTCATGCATTTATTTTCAATAATTGTAGAGATATTGAACAATACTATTTCGTAATTGTTATCTAGCAGCTCATGAAAACAAAAGAATGTAAGAAGCCTAAACAGTTTTGTAAAGTTGTCAAATATGCTTGGTTCGCGTTGTGTTGTTTTGATGTTTGATAGATTGAGCAGTGTGGTTGCAGTAATCAATTAATTAACCAAAATTAACTAAAGCTGCTGAATGTAACATCAAAAATGGTTTAATTAACAGAAAGAGAACGAATTCAAATTTTAATTATGGTTGGTTTTGGTGAGCGTCGTAGAGCTCAGCAAGAAGTTTGTACTTTTGTACTTTATTTAACAATTTGTAATCTTTCTGTTAATTGAACTATTTCCGATGCTAAATTCAGCAGTTTTAATTAATTTGGTTAATTAATTGATTACTGCAACCACACTGCTCAATCTATCAAACATCAAAACAACACAACACGAACCAAGCATATTTGACAACACTATACATAAGCTTCTCACATTATTTTGTTTTCATGAGCTGCTAGATAACAACTAAGAAACATTACACAGGGTACTCTGGGGCATTGAATTTAAAAGCAATTTTTGTTTTTACTGAATTGGCTTTAGTTTTTTAGATAATTTATAACCTTCAAATTTAGAATTTACCTCAGTAACACTGCACTTTCTTGACGTCTGCCTAGTATCCGACGCTAAACAGACGCTTGTTATGACGCGTTGTAACAAGTTGCGACATGTCACAACAGTTTGCATGTACGTTACCGCACTCATTTACTTATTTCTGTAGAGCGAGCCGTGGATGAAAGACGTGTTTTTATATTACTTAATTTCTGCAAGCATCATATTAATACAATATTTTAAGCGTTCGCATAGATATGAGTTCGTCACGAAGAGCTTGCCTTAACCATCCAGACGTATTCTGCTACGTTTGTGGTGATGATACTGTGGAGAAACAAAGGCAAAATATTACTAATTTTGTAAAACAAGCATATCTTGCTTATTTTGGTTTCCCAATTGGGAAGCAAGACAAACCTTGGGTTCCCCATAACGTTTGCAAAACCTGTGTAGAGTCTCTACGGCAATGGACAAAAGAAGAGAGAAGTAGCTTAAACTTTGGTGTCTCTATGGTGTGGACAGAACCGATAAACCATCACGACGATTGTTATTTTTCTGTTGTGATTGTGAAACGCTTTAACCGCTACAAGAAACGTACGTGGAAATATCCTAATTTGGAGCCAGCCAGGCGACCTTTACCACACAGCGAACAATTCCTATTCCAGTTTTTACCTCACAGACCGAGCTTCCGTTGTCAGATGTCGAAGTACTGCCAGACTCAGAGCCCACCACACAGTCTTCTAGTGAAAGTGAATATGATAGGAGCTTATCAACACCACAACAGTTTTGTCAAGACGAGCTGAATGATTTGGTTTGGGATCTAAATCTGTCAAAATAAGCGTCTGAACTTCTAGCATCCAGATTAAAAGAAAAAAACTGTCTAAAGCCAGAAGTTATAATAACAACTTACAAAACAAGAGAGCAGGCAATTCTCCCGTACTTCAGCGAAAATGAAGAGCTTGTTTATTGAAATGACATTCCAGGACTTTTTAGAAATGGGTTTGCCTAAATATCAACCAAAAGAATGGCGGCTTTTTATTGACACTTCTAAACGAAGCTTGAAATGTGTTCTACTGCACAACGGAAATCGCTATGCATCCATTCCAATTGGCCACTCAACGAAACTTAAAGAAGAATATGAAAACATAAAAATGGTTTTGCAGAAGATCCGCTATCAAGACCACCAGTGGTCTGTTTGCGTTGATTTAAAGATGGTGAATTTCTTGCTTGGACAGCAAAGTGGATACACGAAGTACCCTTGCTTCATCTGTCTATGGGATAGTAGAGCAAAGCAGGATCATTGGACAAAGAAGACATGGCCACTAAGAGAAAATTTGACTATAGGTACAGCGAACATCGTGAACGAGCCATTGCTTGACAGAGATAATGTCATTCCCCACCACTCCATATAAAGCTAGGACTCATGAAACTATTTGTTAAAGCCTTAGATAAAAACGTGGAATGCTTTAAATACATTTGTACATCGTCCCTAAACTAAGTATGGAAAAATTAAAGGCAGGAATTTTTGATGGTCCTCAAATTCGCAAACTCATTAACGATTCGCATTTCATAAAATTTATAACTGATGTTGAAGCCTCTGCCCGGTGCTGTTTTGTCTCAGTTGTTAAGAACTTCTTGGGTAACCATAAAGCCGAGAATTATGAAGAACTAGTGCAAAATATGCTCGTTAATTTTAATAAATTAGGTGAACATTATTATATGAGCGTTAAAGTACACTTTCTCCATAGCCACTTAGACAGATTTCCGAAAAACCTGGGTGATTTTAGTGAGAAACAAGGGGAGCTGTTTCACCAGGACATAAAGACTATGGAGGAGAGGTATCATGGCAGATGGGATAGACACATGATGGCAGTCTATTGCTGGAGCCTCCTACGTGATTGTCCTGAAGACCAACACAAAAGAACGTCATACAAACGGCGTTTTACCGAGCATTAGGAGTGATTTATGATATCATTTTTAATTCTTAACATGTTCTTTGCAAACAAAGTAATAATTTTTAATATTCCGTTCATTTTATTTTGTATAGTTTGAGATTTATTTAATACATTTTTAATTTTGGGTTTTCCTTGTTTTTTTTCATTCACACTTTCTAAAAGGGAGCATTATCTCAAAAACTAGAGCCAATCTAATAAAACTGATAGCAAATTCGGAATCAGCTGCACAAAGTAACCCTAAAATTGACCTAATACCAATGACAATAAAATCATTGTTGACCAGTGTTATTGTTCAATATCTCTAGAAATATTGAAAATAAAGGCATGCAACCTTATATCACTGAATTCGAAAACAAGAGTTCTATCGATATATCGGAAAATGTACAGGGCGTTCTATTTAAAATAAAAAAATTGATATCATTTCCGGCTAAACCGGAAGTCTTTTTAAACCGCCGATACTTTCATTGTATCCGCCGTATATCGGAACCTTCATGTACAAAATTTTTTTTAAATCGCAACTGCCGATGCCGTATTAAAGGTATTGGCATTGTTCCGTAGTTTTGCCCAACCCTGTATATTACGCACTCTACTCCGCTTTACAGACTAACAGGACTCCGCACAATATCCCTCATTGCCACCAGTGATTTTTATATACGTCACGTCGTAAGAATATTGTAAGACCCGTCATTTTATAAAATTCCTAGGCGTAGTTCTACCTAGTAACATATTAATTCCCAATTATCTCCAGAATTCTATGTAGCAAAATCGTTTGCGTAACACTGTGCTAGCAATACAACACAAAAGTGCACTAAATATGCAAAAACGTGTAAATTACTCTGCAGAGGCAAAATAACACAATTTGAAAAGTATTCACGTTCCTAACCTGTTCTATTTTGCATTTTGGTATAGTTTAGACTGAATACCTATTTTTATTTTTTTAAATAAGTTTGACTTATCACAGCTTATCTACATCGCGACCTTCTTGATTGCGAGACCAAAGTCCCTTAACCAGCCTGGGCATTTCCGTAAAATTGTGTAAGTGGCGCTATACCACGCAAATTTTAAAGCGAGCGGGCGAACCGGAATTTCAAATAAGCCGCCGTTAATATTCGCCACTAATAACAAATATATAAGATCGAATTGAACAAAATCTAACCAAAGCGAGCGACTTGAAGAAAACATTTGACACTGCCATTTATTTGAAATTCTCGCTCGCGCAAACATTTTAGAATTTGGGGGGGGGGAGTCATTTCCATCTTCTGCACAATGGCCCAACAGCTGCTAGCTACGTTCCTGTACACAATATACGGTTATTTGCAGCAATCATTTTACACCCAATAAAACGTCCTGGAACCAGCGTTCCACGTCTCAGAAACAGGGCCAGTTTTCCGATTAGGTCTCATAGGCCCGTGCCTAGGGGCGCCGACACTAGGGAGCGCCCGATTTTAAGCAAAAGAATTTTATTCTGTAAATAGTAATGAATGCTAAAATATTTTCGGTAAACTAAAATTTTCGTTTTAATACAAAACCTGGATAGGACGCGACGTCGTGTATCACAATAATAGCCAATTTAATGCGTAACACTGTGTATTTTGCTAAAAAAATTTCCTGTGGAGAACCCGGACCCCCCGTCGAGCCCCTAGCCTTCGTTACAAGGGCGCAAAAGGTGGCTGTGCCTATGGGCGAATTACACCCAAAACCGGCACTGCTCAGAAACGACGCAGTCCATCTGTATTCTTATATTCCTTACAAGAACTTCCAAAACGAGAACCTATTCCGTCTAATAACTAACCCCCATTGCACTTTCTGAAGTAGAAATAGAACGTTTGTACACAATATGCGGTTATTTATTCTGTATTCCGTCTACCTTTTCGTTTTGAAATAGATAAAATACCCACACAATATACTGATTGTTGCAGCAACGCTTTTACAACCAGCAATTATTTATATAAGTAAGTAAGGTAGTAATACTTTTCATTTGCCAAGTTAATATAATCACGCTACAATGCATTTTAATTTGACAAATTTGAACTCCTACAAAATGGCCGGCCGGCTGGCTTTACTTATTTCATTGTTCGGACGCTGGAGTCGTGTATCTAGTAAGACTATTGGAAATCTGTGGTTATTTTCTAAGAGATTTAAACGGGAAAGTATTATATTTACCTAACAATTTTCCTAAGAAAGTATTTTTCCTGTTATGGCAAAGCGCAGTGTTAACAGAACAACAGCGTTTTAAACATTTCAACTTTTTTCTATAGTTAATTAACAATGCTTATCCGTGAATGTACAAGCATGCGGAAAGAAGACAGCACATTTTGTGAAAAATTAGTATTAGCGTCGTGTCATGATGTAGAAACAAAGATAAATATGTTCATGGTACTAGTATGGGGCGCCAAGTGTAAAGTGAAAATTTGCTGTGCATTTCACGGTATTTAGGGCAATTTGTCCCAATATTTATTATATATACACACATTTAGCTTAATGCTTTTTATTTTAATAAATCGTTGTAGATTTATATAAATCCTTCAACATTTATGTTAAATATTCCAACATTTATTAAAGCATTAGAGATTTAAAACATTTCCTTTAAATTTTCAAATATTTAGTAAATCTTTATGTATTGAGATACATCTGCACATATTTGTTTTAAATTTTTCAATATTTAATAAATATTCGCAGATTTAAATAAATCTTTACCGATATAGGTAAATCCTTACAGATTTAAATAAATATTTCAACATTTGTCATATTTATTTGACCTTGGTAAACCCAGCCTACATAGAAGACCAAGACCGTTTAAACTGGTGGTAACGTTTAACAATTATTAACACTTTTCCGTATTTCAAGAATTTCTACAATTAACGTTAGTTCAATCATCAATAACAACATATTTAACAACATAAACATTGCATAATTTATTATTTATTCAATAAAATTTCCTCAACATTACCTTGAGAATGTAATTTTCAGTCTGCTTTGTTTAAGCGTTGAACGCTCCCACCATGACCCTGCCTTGCGCCTTACTACCGGTGCAAACGATCTTGGTGTCCTAAGTCGGCTGGACTCACCAAGGTCAAATAAATATGACAGGTTAACATTAAATGTGACAGCTTAAAATTAAATGTTGAAACATTTATTTAAATCTGTAAGGATTTATTTATATCGGTGAAAATTTATTTAAATCTGCGAATATTTATTAAATATTGAAAGATTTAAAACAAATATGTGCAGATTTGGCTAAATACATAAAGGTTTACTAAATATTTGAAAATTTAAAATAAATGTGTTAGGATTTATTTAAATCTCTAATGCTTTACTAAGTATTGTTATAATTAAACCAAATGTTTAAGAATTTATTTAAATCTAGAATGATTTATTGAAATAAAAAGCATTTAGCTAATGTGTGTATATACAGGGTGAATAAAAAGTAAGGAACATCGATGCTACAGCCTTAAATAATAACTTTACAAAAAAAAGTTTCACAAAAGTTTCCTATCAAGTTTTTTGCCAGAATTTGGCGTTTTTCATTTTTTTTCAATTGTCATATGTTTTAGCTATGACGTCATCGACATTTTTTTTAAATGGCAACCTATACTTTTTATGGCATGACCAGTTAGTGCTTTTTATTCTATATACGGCCATGTAAAAATATCATACAGTTGCATAATAAAAATTTCAAGAAAAATCACGATAAACATTTATTTTTGTCACTGGCAACATTTTTCATCAGGTACACTTATTGCAAGATAAACAAACGACAATAGCAGGTCCACAAATAGTTTCAAATCATATTTAACATCAATTTAAGAAAGCAAATGTTCAAACTGTTCGCCATTCACTGCCTGACAGTGGCCAATACGAAAATCTTCGAACTGCATTTTGAACTGTAGCAGGTGATATTGCTCGTATATGCTCGCGGATACGAATTTTTAGATTTTCCAAATTGTCTGGTCTGTTTGTATACACTGTACTTTTAAGATGGCCCCATAAAAAGAAGTCAAGCGGGTTTAGATCCGGAGATCGCGCTGGCCACTCAGTATGTCCTCTTCTTCCGATCCACCTATTTGTGAAAATTCCATCTAAATATTGACGACCATGAATGCCATAATGAGGTGGAGCACCATCTTGTTGCAACCAAATTCTATCGTTCGGCGTGTCTGGTTTTTCTGCATTTGGAAATAAAACAGCTAACGCGGGAACAAGTTCCAACCTCAAAAAATTCAAATACCGATCAGCATTTAATGTGCCATCAAATAAAAAAGGACCAAGAATTCTGTCTCCTATAATTCCCGCCCACACGTTTACTTTTTGTGGATACTGTGTGTGTAATTCTGCCATCCAATGTGGGTTATGTCGCGATCAATAACGGGAATTGTGCCGATTTACAGCTCCATTTAAAGAAAATGTGGCTTCGTCGGAGAAGATAATAGAATTCACAAACTGTGGGTCGTTATCGCATCTGTCCATCATTTCTTTACAAAACTGAATTCTCCTATCAAAATCATCTTCTGATAATTATTGAACAAGTTTAACCTTATAAGGATGAAATTTTTCTGTATGTAAAATATTCAGTACAGTTCCTTGACTAACATTATTATCCAGGGCTAATTGTCGAGTTGAAGTATGAGGATTTTCGGAAACTGTAAGCACAATGTCCAACATTTAATCGTCTGTTGCTATTTTTGGACGCCCAATTTTATCCAAATCTTTGACGTGGCCTGTTTCTCTAAATTTTCTATTAATTTTGGTTACAGTGGACCGCGTAACAGGTTCACGATTTGGATGTACAGTATTAAATAAAGCGCACACATCGTCGTGAGTTCTCTTGTTAACACCGTACCCGATCATCATCAAAATTTCGACGTTCAGTTTCTGTTAGACGTACCATGATTAGAAATTCGTATTTAACACAGGACACAGACTATATTTTAATCACTTATTAATGCTAACTGTCACCGAATTGACATTACAGATTTGCATTTGTTCAATTTTAAACATTTTCAAACAATTGCCTACTATTGTCGTTTGTTTATCTTGCAATAAGTGTACCTGATGAAAAATTTTGCCAGTGACAAAAATAAATGTTTATCGTGATTTTTCTTGAAATTTTTATTATGCAACTGTATGATATTTTTACATGGCTGTATAGAGAATAAAAAGCACTCGCTGGTCATTAGGGTGGGCCGAAAAAACACTTATTTTTTTTTTCGATCGCTATACCCCGGAAAAGTTGCCTTTTGCATAGTTAAGTAAAATGAAAAAAAATATTTTCAAATAAAACAATATCTTCCGTTCACGCATCGCACTCAAAGTTTTGTAAAATGGCAAAATTTTACTGTTTTTCGTCCATTTTTTATAATTACTAAACTCACTACGATCGCTATAGGTCTTAATGTGAAGTTTGGGGCATGAAGACCACGAAAAAAAAATTACAAATCAGTGATTTTTGAATATTAACCGTTTGCGCATAGTATATGAAACATGCTATTTTTAACGATTTCTGCTCTAATTTCTACTTTCACGTCGAGGATCAACCTAAAAACAACATCATTGGTCAGTGATCGTTATGGAGTCTCTGATCGAGCAACAGCTGCGATCGCGTCATCTGTCCTTCAAGATTATGGTGTGATAAATGCCTCAGACACTTCCCATGTCGTTGACAAAAATAAAATAAGAAGAGGAAAAACTCATAACAGAAATGATTTGCAGAGTCAATCTAAGGAAACACTACGTGGTCTGTACTTTGACGACAGAAAAGACGATACGATGGTGATTAAAGAAATTAATTCAAAGCGTTTTCGCAAAACTGAAAAATAATAATAATAATAATAATAATAATAATATTTAATTTAACTGCATTACGTTACAATTAACATTTACAGCAAGTCCAATTTACAAAAATACATAATTTCAAGTGTGTTGTGTGACAATAGTACATGTTACACAGTCAACAAACTCTACGACAAAGCTCATTCAACTTACAATTAAATGCAAAAGCAGTGTGAAAGGATAAAAAATTTGACAGTTTCTTTGAATTTGGCTCCACCCAACAATTTAATTTGCCTTGGAAGTCTGTTATATAGATCAAAATTCAAAGAATTTTTTACTGATTTTGTAAGTCTGAGTCGTGGAGCTCTTATTGAATCAGCACAGCGTGTATTGTATTTATGATAATCGGAATTTGCGTAGTAATTTTGTTTATATTTATGTATTTCAAGTAGTGAAGCAAAAATATATAAAGAAGGAATAGGCATAATCTTGAGATCAGTAAACAAAGGTTGACAATGCTCCTTGCTGTTTACTCCAGCTAGTATTCTTATAGCATGTTTTTGTTGTCGAAAGACTTTGTACGCGTATGTTGAATTGCCCCACAACAGAATACCATAACTAATGCGAGAGTGAAAAAGTGAATAATAAGTCAGTTTTAGCACATCGAGAGACAAAAAATGCTTAAGTCTACGCAACAGAAAAATGACGCTTGAAAGACTTTTTGTTAATTGATCAATATGATAGTACCAATTTAATTTATCATCCAAAACCATGCCTAGGAGTTTAACCGACATCCCACTGACAACATTTGGATTTGTGGAAATGGTAATGCTCTGTGTCTTATCGGCATTTAATTTGAGGTAATTAGCGTTAACCAGGTCTCAGCCACTTTTAAGTTTTGTTTTGAAAGACACTGAAGATTTTCTACATTGTTATGCGAACAAATTAATGTCGTGTCATCGGCGAAAAGAACACAGGTTTTCGGCGACATAAAATTACTGAAATCATTTATATATAAAATGAAGAATAGTGGCCCCAAGACAGATCCTTGAGGCACACCATGTTTTACTGCTACAAATTTTGAAAAATTATTGTTTATAAATACACGTTGTTTTCTCTTTATAAGGTAAGACCGAAAAAGTTTAAGAGCTAAAGTGTCTATTCCATAGAACTTCATCTTTTGTAACAGTACATCGTGAGAAACACAGTCAAAAGCCCTGGAAAGGTCACACAACGTAAGGGCTGTGTGTCTACCCTCCTCAAAGCCGTCGACTATGTCACCCACGACCTTTTGTACTGCTTGACTTGTGGAACGATTTTTGCGAAAACCAAATTGACTAGGGTTTAAAAGATTATTACTTTCAAGATAAATGACTAAACTACTTTTTAATATCTTTTCGAAAATTTTGGCAAAAACTGGTACAATGGATATAGGACGGTAGTTATCCACCATGGAAACATCACCTTTTTTGAAGAGATGCAGTATTTTTGTGACTTTAAAGGCATCTGGAAAAACTCCTTGAGCAATGCAGGCATTTATAAGTGAAGTTAACGGGTAAATAATTATATCTATTACACTTTTTAGAATTCGACTATTCAAATCATACTCATCAAGACAATTTGAATCTTTTAAATCACTCACAGCACATCCTCCGCTGAAACCGTCTCAAGGACATACCTACAAACAGGAGCTGCTAAATGGTTTCTTAATAAATCAATCGGATTATAGTCAGTTTTAGCATGTGATTTAATAGTATTATCTGCAATATTTGCAAAATGGTCAATAAATACATCGTGTGATAATTCAGTATCGTTATTATAAGTAATTACATTATTTCTTTCGGAATTTACCAGCTTCCAGCACGCCTTCATTTTATTTTCCGCATGTTTAATATAAATATTATATGCACAGCTTTTTGCTCTGAAAATTTCGTTCTTATAAATTTTCCGATAGTTATTGTAGCGTGTTCTATCCATTGGATCGCGACTAATATCACATATTAATTTTAAACAAGATAATGTGTTTCTCATATTTTTTAAGGAATCATTGAACCAAACAATTGGTGGTTTCGAATGAGTGGCACATTTTTTGAGAGGAAAATGTTTATGGATTAGGGTTTTAAAAGCATTAGTTAAAAAATCAGCTAAAAACTCAACGTTTTGATTTGGATGCTCGAAAACTTTCCAATCAATTTCCGACAAAGATTCCCTTAATTTGTTAATCCCATGCTCAGTAAATTTTCTTTTAAGTACCGGTTTACTAATCTCTTGACTACCCTTTACAACTACGTACTGACCAAGGTGATCTGACAAACAGGGGTCAAACACTCCAGCCTCACCACCATTTCCAAAATTTGTCAAAATGTTGTCTATTGCAGTCGCGGACTTTTCGGTAATTCTGGTGTTCACCGTTATAATTGGATCCAGCCCAAAAGAATTTATTAAGCACATGAGCTCTGACAACTTACTGGAATTTATCTTAAAATTTACATTAAAATCACCCAGAATTATCACTTTTTTGTTCATTCCTGACATTCTCATTAAAATAATTTCCAAATTATTCAAAAATATATCATAATTACCATTTATATCTGATCTATACAATGTAATTATAATGGTCTGAATGCTAGGCAATTCAACCCCACAAAACTCACAGTGAAATTCTTTGCTAAACTCATTTAAATTTAAGGACTTATATGTAAGATTATTTCTCACAAATATTGCAACACCGCCATGAATATTATCAGACCTACAAAAAAAGCTAATCAACTTAAAGCCTAAAAGATTAATCTGTTTTAATTTGTCCTCGCTTTGCCAGTGCTCAGAGAGGCACACAACATCGAAGTTAGTCTTCATAAGGTATAAATAAAGCTGGTCAATTTTGTTTGATAAACACTGAATATTTAAATGGGCTATACACACTGTACACGCACCTTTCCTGTTCACTAAGATGTGGTTTTTAATGGGAATCTCGAATAAAAAAAACGATTTACTTGATTCTTTTTAGTTAAGCCCGAAGGATTTATTAATGCACTATGACTTTTTATAAGATTAAAACGGTTTGAAGATACAATCACTTTTATCTGTTGAACATCTGAGGTTATTTTACTTTTTATATTTAAAATTTCACGAACAAACGTTCTTTTACCGTCGTACTTAAGGTGAAGGCCATGTCTTGTGTAGCTTAGTCTGGATAGGCAGGTATTCATATCAATAACTTGCACCATTGGCGTATCTTGATATAAGGATAGAATTTGTTTATTTACAATCTCTATTTTGTTATTAAAAAAAGTTTTATCATACCTGTATGGTATTGTTGACAGAACTACGTTAATATGTTTGATTTTGTTTAATACCATCTTAATTTTATTCAAAATCGAAGTAACACTATCAAATTCAATATCATTTGTGCCCGCTATTATCAGAACATAGTCATTACTGCCTAAATTTGCTGTAAGATTACTGATATTTAAACATACCTCTTTTATTCCAGCATTAGGTTTGAAAATAGACAGTACCTCAAAGATTTCATTTTTATCCAGGGTATTCACTAATTGTCCAATTTTTCTGCCATGGCTATCAGCAAGAATTAAAAGCTTGCTCTTACAATTCTTTAATTTTGGCTGACAATCACCAAGGTGGTTGTCTGTTTTGCAATTTTGCGTACTGACATTTATTTCAATTAAACTACTACTAGTAATTTCTTTATTTCTATTTGTTAGGTTCACTTGCTTGTCCAGTTTTTTATCTGCGCTCGATGTGTATCTCGGCGTACCAAATAAAAACTTAAACCAATCGTCTGAAAACGTTCTGTTGATTTCGTCTCCTATCGCACTACTAAAGACTTCTTGAGATTCTCTAGATTTTGAGCTCATCTCCTTCTTTTCTTCTTCTGTTTGGGTACCTTCAGACACTTTATCGTTATTTCCTATCTTTATTTTTAATTTCATAGATGCCAACGTCTGTTGCAAAATTGTTATCTTCACTTTTTGTTCCTCTATTATTTTATTCATATTATTGTCCATAGTTAGGGCCTCTTCCATAAATTTGTTGTAATCTTCTTTGAGTTTAGTAATGTACTTATCTTTTAACAAATTATCACTTAAAAGTTCGTCCACGCGTTTATTTTTACTCATGATGTCCTCTTTTAAAATACACACTTCACTGCTTGTCTCATCTTCACTATCACAACACACAATTTTATGTCCTTGTATGAAGGATTTAGTTTTTAGTTTTGATAAACAGCTTTTATGATAGATGCTATAACATTTTACACAAACATAATTACTAAAAACTCTGCTCTTACAACATTTAAAACTAAAATCCACTGAGCACTTTGCAGTCAACGAGGAGCCGTCCGCCATCTTCCTCTAGTCCTGCTTTAAAAACGTTAAAATTGCTGATATCCAACCAATAAAAAGTAATCGCCAACCTTCTTGTATTTGGTTTATTATCAAATGAAAGATCCGACTCGGGATTTTTCTGACGATGGTAACAGCGGCAAGGATGTTTTATATCCACTGTCAGACAATGATCAACTACTCAAAAAATTGTTTATCGATATTACCTCAATGAGTCCGAATGGAATGGTTGTGGAGTGCCATTATTCCCTTATACAAGAACCCGGTTCAGAATATATAGGCCATGTTTCTCTCTCTACAGGATTTGCTAAAGATATAGCTTCGACCATAATTTCCCATTTGACTACACTTGAGATTTCCCTTGAAGAACTTCGTGTGATTGGGAGTGATACTAGTTGGAGAAACGGTGTTCTCCATCAGATCGAATTGCACGTTGGGAGACCAATGCAATGGGCTATATGTCTCCTACACTTCAATGAACTGCCGTTCCGTCACCTATTTCATCACTTGGATGGTGTTACCACAGGACCTAAATCCTTTAGTGGGCCGATCGGGAAAAAACTGGCTGGCTGTGAAAAACTTCCACTGGTTCGTTTTGAACATGTTGAATGCCATATTCCTCAAGTTAACAGGAAAGTGCTGAGCAAGGATCAATTATACCTACTTGATATTTCTGCTGCCATAAATTCAGGTACAATTTCAGAAGATCTGGCAGCATGTAATCCTGGTCCGCTTTCACACTCTAGATGGTTGATGACGGCCAACAGAGTTCTCAGACTGTACGTGAGCTTAGAAAACCCTAATAATGAAATGAAGCAGTTGATAGATTTTCTTTTAAAATGTTACATGCCTCTCTGGTTCAAAATTAAAACTAGCAAAAATTTCACAGACGGTCCAAAGATAGTTTTTGAAGCCATCAGAACATCACGGTACCTAACTCAAAATTTACTGCAAGTCATCAACCTAGTAATTGAGCGAAACGCTTTCTTTGCTCACCCCGAAAATTTGATTCGTGCAATGATTGTGGATGAACGAAGGCATATCAGAGAACTGGGGCTCCGCCGAGTGTTGAAAGCTCGATCACTTTCCAAGGGAAAGAAATTTCAACATACCGAAACTGAACTTCGAAGCAACAGGATCCACTATTAAGGAACATCCACGGATGAGGACATCGAAAATCTAATACAAACTGGAACACTGCTGCAACCGGATTTTCAAACCTTCCCTTGTCACACCCAGGCTGTTGAACGGTGTGTCAAACTTGTGACCGAAGCATCTAAAACAGTGTGTGGCGCTGATGCAAGAGACGGCTTCATCAGGACGACCCTCTTATCAAGATCTATTATGCCGAATTTTTCCCAAAAATCTGACTTTAGAGTGCATTCTTTTGAATAAAAAATTGAAAATGAAAAATATGTTTACCACTTATAAAGGTCTGTTTACTTAAGATGAAAAAGTAAAATTAAAAGAAATTACATAATACCGCCATTTTTAAGAAAAATTATGTTTTTTGAGCTTTGTGCGCGAACAATAAATATTTTGAAATTACAGGTTTTAATTTTTTTTCGTGATCTTCATGCCCCAAACTTCACATTAGGACGTATTAATAGCGTTTCGATACAAGTGAGTTTAGTAATTATAAGAAATGGACGAAAAACAGTAAAATTTAGCCATTTTACAAAACTTTGAGTGCGATGCGCGAACGGAAGACATTTTTTTATTTGAAAAATTTTTTTTCATTTTACTTAACTATGCAAAAGGAAACTTTTCCGGGGTATAGCGATCGAAAAGAAAATGAAGTGTTTTTTCGGCCCACCGTACTGGTCATGCCATAAAAAGTACAGGTTGCCATTTAAAAAAAATGTCGATGACGTCATAGCTAAAACATATGACAATTGAAAAAAAATGAAAAACACCAAATTGTGGCAAAAAACTTGATAGGAAACTTTTGTTAGCAACTTTTTTTCGTAAAGTTATTATTTAAGGCTGTAGCATCGATGTTCCTTACTTTTTATTCACCCTGTATAATAAATATTGGGACAAATTGCCTTAAATACCGTGAAATGCACAGCAAATTTTCACTTTACAGTTGGCGCCACATATACTAGAACTAGAGTCTTTTTGGCGAAGAAAGACGCAAAAACGGAAGTATATTTACTAATCCACGGTTTTTAAACCGGCTTATTCGTTTATCAACAGGTCATATGTATTTGTGTAAATATAGTTTTCATTCTCAATTTGTTGTTATTAATTATTTATCTAATAATAATTATTAGAAAGAACGCTATCTAAGTTTTCCAGAAATTGTGTACCATTTTGTAAATCTTGCTACACATATTCTGTGTCTATTTCTGTCATAACCTGCAAAATAAATGGCGAAATCAATGAGATAATAGGAAAGATCACTAGATTACAGCACGATTACAGTGTCAAGCAAATACGTTATTCTATTGCTCGGAATGCATCAAATATTGTTGATTGTTGAGGATTGTGCACGGTTGTCACATAGATTGTCATAACGCCTTCAATATACACATCTGTCAATTGATCAACGCACTCTGCTGATAATCTACAATAATATTGTTTACAACTACTGTCCTTGCCTATGTATTTGTTCGACTGATATTAATTACTTTATTATGATAAACAATCCGATTAGAGCAACCTTCAGAATTCACAGTTATAAATTAAATCGAATTGCATAATTTCTGTAGTTATAACTTTCACACTGTCGAACTATAAAATTTCAGTCAACCAAAGGCGAAAGGCACGGCTTTTATTTCTAAAAGTTACTCCAATCGGATTATTTTTTGATAATACTGTATCAACAATACAAATTATGTAAAGACGCCATAAAATCGGTTAACAAATAACAAGGAAACAAGATATAATTTAGCAACTCAGTAGTCATGTTTGTTGTTTTGTAAAACGATTCTCAAATTTCTATACAGGGTGTTTGACTTAGCAGGCCACAGCTAATATTTCAGTTATTTTTGCAGATAAAAGTATAATTATATAATATACGCCAATTGCCTAAAAATTAAAGTAATAAAACACCAGTAAAACACAGACTGCTAGACAATGGAAACAAAATGCAATACCAATCGTTTCACACTGTACAGGATGCTCGACTAAATAAATCAGAGACGGTGTCAGGGTTCCTTAGATGTGGGAAGGGCACAATTCGGCACATATTTTTGGGGTTGGGCACAGATACTTTGATATCAAAAAAAAGAGTGCATATTTAGGTTAGCAGTTTTTTGAAAGGAAAACAGTGCAAACGCAGTGAAAGATCAGAACACGAATTATAGTTTTCATTAACACAAAAATTTATTTATTATCGGCTTTTTGATAACTAAAATGCAGTGAAGTGGTGTTGGCTTCACGTTTACTTATTTTAGATTGGTAGTAAAAAATAAAAATCAACATACTTCCCTGCTGCAGGGAAAATCCAAGAACTATTAAACTGTATTTTAATAGAAATTGTGATTTTCCGACCCTTCAGTATTAAAATAATAAAATTGTACATAATTTCCCATATTTCATAATCAAATTCCAAAAAATCGTAATGAAATTTGGGTAGGCACTCGGTGTAGTACCCCAGTTGACAGGGAGGGCATGTGCCTTCTGCACTCACCCCCCCCCCCCCCCCCCCGCCCTGACTGTCACTGGGATAAATCATAACAAAAAAGATCTATTTTGTAAGTATGTAGTAACAATCGTTACTCTTTATAATACAATACTTCAGTTAAATTTCGGGAATGCTAATTTAATCTCTGACACAGGTAAATAGCCTAAACAGCAGAAATAAGCCAACGATAAAGTGAAACTGTAGATTTGCATGTTTTGAAATTAAACAACGTATGATATTTTAAAATATTTAATTATTGTTCTTTTTTTTATTATAGCTATAATACATATCTTTATTTGCTTAAAAGCGAGGTTAAGAATTTTCTTGATGAAAACAGCATTTTGATTTATTAATCTCAGACCTCTTCAAAACTTACTTGAAAATGTGATAACTATGTGTAGGTATGTAGGTAGGTTAATAGCTACCTACGCGTAAGATAATGCAAGGTAAATTTACCTTGCATAGCTTCCAATTATCCTCTTTAAGTGGACTTGAGTTTTCTAAAAATTAGTTGATTAAGCAATAAGACATGTGATAATGTATGTCACAACTACCTTAACTATTCGATTTCACAACGATAATTAAAAAATGTAGTTTAGGTTATGAATAATGAAATTACACACACGTACGTAAAAAAATTAAATATAGTATTAGTAATAAACTAAAACCATAAATAAAATTAAATATATTATAAAAACCGTAGTATTAATTAGCTAACTACATTAGGGATTAGGTCATACCAAACCAGCTTCGTTAACCATTCTATAAAATGTACTTTTTTTATTGGCCAACAATACATCGGGATGTTCATATTCAATTACACGTCCCGAATCCATCACAAGCACTCTATCTGAATCCAAAATTGTATTCAATCGATGTGCGATTGTGATTACAGTACAACCAGCGAATTTATTCCTGATGGTTTTTTGAATTAAAGCATCTGTTTGTGAGTCTATATTGGCCGTAGCTTCGTCGAGCACCAATATTATGTTATTCCGTACAATTGCTCTCGCCAGACAGATCAGCTGTCTTTGGCCTACACTAAAATTCGAACCGCCTTCATTTATGTTAGCGTCCAAGCTTGCAATTAAACTTTTCATCTCTACTTCGTCCAAAGCATCCCATAAGTCCTTATCAGGGTATTCATTGTTAGGATCAAGATTGCTGCGAATTGTTCCAGTAAACAGAACAGGGTCTTGTGGGATAACCGAAATTTTGGATCGCAGTAATTCAACTGATAGGCTGTTAATGTCTAACCCATCAATTGTAATGTTTCCTCTGAATTCATATAATCGGAACAATGTTGATATAATTGAAGTTTTTCCAGCACCAGTTCGACCAACAACACCAATCTTCTGCTTGGAAAGGATAGTAAAATTTACGTCCTTTAAAACTCTCTCGTTTGTGGAAGAGTATCGCAAATTCACGTCAGTGTAAACAATTTTCCCACTATGTGGCCAGTTATTTACTTTATCGCCTGATTTATCTTCCGATTCGATTTTGGTGTATTCGAGAACTCTCTCAACGGAGGTCATTTGGTTTTCGAGTTCGGCCCATTGACGTACCCCCCATTGCAAAAGCCCAGTCAAAGAAAATGCTTGAGTTATAGCTAACCCCACTTTTCCAGCAAGCGTGTCTGAAAATAGCAAAATATATAACAATTTATTTTAAATACATACCAACTTACCAGTCTTGAAAATCAAGAAGGAAAAAGTTACTAAGCTAACATAAAAATCGCACAAACAGTCCACATAAAATCCAAATGCTCTAGCGGTAGCCAAATGCATATACACTACAGAATTATATAGGTCTAGATGTTTATCGAACTCTTTGTTTAAAATTGGTTGCGCTTGGCTTGCCCTTATTGTTGTTAAACCTTCAAGAGTTGCGTTGAATTGTCCAATGACTGGGCTTCGAGCTAAAAATAGTTAAAATGAGTTTGTGCAAAATAAATGGTTTGTTTCAACTTACTTGCTCCTTCTAATCTTCTGATACTTCGACCAGTTGGAATATAGAAACGACGAGCAAAATACAAAATAACAATAAAAACAGCTGAAGGAATTAGGAATATTGTGTTTACCGACGACACTACAAATAAAATTCCAAACAGCATTAGTGTTACCTGAAAAGGAAAGCATATGAATAAGGGAATATTTACAAAGCCACGCAATTAAGACGATCTTACAATGACTAACAATAATTATCTTCGAGTAAAAGCAAAGGTGATCAAGAACATGCAGAATCAAAGTTCATACCATTAAAATGTTTACTTACTCTAGTTATTTCATAAAGTACGTATGGCATTTGCTCATCTATTATTCCAAGATCTCTTGAAAATCTGTTAATTACATTTCCTGATAAATTTTCATCGAAAAATATCATTCCAGCATTCAAAATTTTATCTAAAATTGAATTGTGTATGTTCTTCGAAGCTTTGCTACTGAAAATGAAAAATGTGAAAGCTCTGAGTACGGTAAAAATAGTTGCTCCAAGAATGACGAATGAATATTGCTTCATAATACTGTCATGAGATTCCTCGAGTTTTTTATATTCTGTCGAATTAGTTGTTTGGTTAAACCTGAATCCGGATAAATCTTGTTCCATGTCAACCCTGAAATTATTAGCGTGTACAACATTTAAATTTACTTCATTGGTAATAATTTTTACCAGAAGCTTACAAAATAGTCGGACCAAAGTGCTATGGCTTGTGCTGCTACAGACAAAACTATAACCAGCAACATCATTTTAATTCCTCCTCCAGATGTAAAATACGTTAAATATACTTCCTTTTTTACCGATCCTTCTTCCGTAGTTTCTTGGTAAATGTTTCTGGTAGTCTTGGTTGAATCTGTTAGTAATTTAGTAGATTCATCCGCAGGATCAAGTTCATTTTCAACCTTGTCCATTTCCACTTTCCCGAAATATTCAAATCCCACACATTCCTTTTTATCTGTAATTGATTTAAATTCTTCGCTATCCCACTGCTTGACAGCATCGTAGTTGCCTTGAAACCTTACACATCCTTTGCCTAGGATTATAATATTATCAGCTTCTTGAAATAACTGCTCTTGATGTGTCACCAAAACACACAACTTTTCCTTCAGGAACCCTTTTACGCACTCGTAAAAAATCTGTTTGCCAACATGAGGATCTACAGCAGATAAGCAATCATCTAAAAGATAAATATCAGCCAACCTGTAGACGGCTCGCGCTAGATTGATCCTTGTTTTTTGTCCTCTGCTCAGATTAAGACCTCGATCAGTTACGCACGTCCTATCTCCGTCCGGTAAATCATCAAAATCTTTTGTTAAAGCACATACTTTGATTACGGTTTGGTAGCGCTCTTGGTCGAACCGTTCTCCGAAAATTATATTTTGTTTAACGGTGCCTGGAAAAAGCCAAGGTTCTTGTGAAGCGAACGACATTTTTCCGGTAACCTTAACTTCCCCTTCTGCCGTCTTTGCATCTCCTAATATTAATTTTAGAAGAGTAGATTTTCCAAAACCAACAGGACCAGCTAATATGGATAAACCTGGTTTCATCGTCAGGTTAACGTCCTCCAAAATTTCGTCATCATTATCTGATTTAACCGTGGCGTTTTTAATGAAAACATTTGGCTCTTGTTTATCACCTATAATGTCAATATTGTTGTTTTCACTAACTTCCTCTAACATTAAGAAATTCGTGATTCTTTGAACAATTGCTCCAAGTTCTGAAAGTTGCGCTATTGACAATGGTATATAAATTGTTATAACCACACGTAGTGTCATGAAGCACCCGGTTACAACGAAAGCTTTTTCTGCAGTTATGTGATTCCCCAAAGCTATATACGTTATTACACAGATGTAGAGTGCAAATCTTGCATTTAGTTGTCCGATAGATAATATTACGGCTTTTATGTAAAACAAAATTCGTAAGTTACGTATTTCTTTTCTAGAATAATAAAATTAATTGAAAAAATCTTAATTCATTTAGTAGGAATTTATACTTTCGCAGGGTGCTGACGGATTTGGAAAAAAACAGCTCCCATGTATACATTTTTATTATTCTTATTGCGGTTAATATTTCCTGAGTTATCCGCACCCTTTGATCGGTTTTTTCTGCCGTCTTTAACCTATATGATGCTGCCTTTTTCCCCAAAAGTGCTGAAATATATAACTGAAAATATAAACTCACAGTGACCGAAAGATGTACCTTGTATAGGAATGAAAACGAACATTGCGGAAGTTCCAACAAGAGCTGATACACCAATTTGTTTGTACATAATGTATGTCATGATTAGTATTTGTATTATTCCTATCCATAGTTGATGTGCTAAAGAAATTGCTAAATCAAAAGAATTTACATCCTTGGTTATTAGCGTCACAGCCTGTCCACTTGCAACTTTTGACATGTAAACAGAACTTAGTTTAAGGGACTTCCTATATATCAGAGCACAGATTGCTATCTTTACTTTAAGTGTCAATTGTTCTATTCCAAACATATATGAATGAAGAAAAAATGTATTAACGTAGGTGCATCCAATCAAGGTTGCAGTGTAATAAAATGCGTCAGACTGCGTTACTGCTGTTTGGTTTGGACTAAAATAGGACACAATTTTTCCCTTCAGTAATGGTTTCGCCATCCTAAAAGCATTGGACGTTCCAATTTTAACTTAAATATTTAAGGTTACTTCTTACATTAAAGTTGTATTGACAAGAAACAACGCAAACCCTAAAACCATGTATTCGGTACCAAATACTTTTAAAAGGGAAACCAGAAAACGTGGAGAGGTTTTTTGCTTTTCTTTGTCCCATTCTTCTTCTAAGCGATTTCCTAATGCTGTCGACTTACAGCTTTTCATAGGTTCGTAAATATCTCCTTCGCCAAAATCTTTACGCAATCCTTTTCGAAACATTGGACATGCAAAACTAGGTAACTATTTTATTAGCGACAAACCATCAAATAAAAATTAGTACTTACGCAAAGGTAATTTTTGACAAAATATTTGCATTTTGCCTTGGGTTAACTTCCCTATCACATTTTCCAGTTTCGTCCATAGTTGGAAAGGCACGACGATATAAACATTAATAATTATTGATTGCGGATTATGGACTAAATTGATATTGTGAACTAATTTGTATCGGGCAATTATTTTATACTCTATCTAATCTGAAGTAATCGACTATGTGTTGATTTTATAAACTTTTTTGTATTTGATATCGCGACAAGACACTAGACACTGAAGAGGTTGTTGTGTCAATAAGTAAAATTAATGGTTTTTCCAATGTACAGGCGGCGGAAAACATTAGATATTGCCAAAAGTGCTTGAATCTTCAACGAAATACGTACCACTAATCATAAAGCAACGAAAGAAGGCCTTCGGATGAAGAAAATTGTTATAACAATTAACCAATAAAAATGACATCATCACCATTCCTAGCTTGTCTTTGAATAATCTATTTACCTTCCTACTTATGGAAATAGCATTTTACTACTATATGTACTCGTTGAGGACAAATTTATATTTTGAAGTAGAAACCCCATTTTTAAATATCACAAAAATTTATACGATAAATTCAAGTTTTATCCTACTTTTCATCGAAATACACCATTTTTGAAGTATGTACAGGATAAATTAATATTTTAGCTAGAAATACCTCCGTTTTTAAGTATCATGAAATTAGTTACATTTTTTATCATTTTGTCTTTTATTTTTTATTGCCTATATAGGACAAAATGACTTTTAGGTGTAAAATCAATAGATTTTATAGTTATTAAAATTGGGAAAACTTTAGCACTTTTATTCAATATCTCATTTTAACAGTATTTTGCCTTTTTGAATGCTTTTATTAAAACTAGTCAATTATATGTTCGGAATATGTTTAAAGATATTTTGCAGAGTGTGAATCGAGGCATAATTTTCAAATATTGAGTTTTTATAGTTTTGAGTACAAGGAGATAGTTCAGAAGCATGAAAAGGCATCATTCTAAACCATATCTTTTATAATTCGGGTACAGTTTTATAAGGATCATTGCAATCCAATCTGTACTCAAATATTTATGGTTTTATCTTGTTTTAATCCCTTTAATAAAGTACCTAAGTAAATTGTCAGTGAATTATATAAAAATAATGTTAATAGAGTTTGTCAGTTAATGAAGAACTATCTCTGTTCTCAAAATAAGTGTCCGATTTTAGATTTTTTAACGGATTATTGCGAAAACAAAAATAAATCTTTAGGCATTTATTTATTTTAACAGAGTATGTATAAAGTTTAAATTTAATAGACAGTGGAAGTTTGAGATACAAAAATATCACTTGTAAAGTGAAAGGTCAAACTTATGTTAAAAACATTATTTTCGTTTTTTACCCACAAGTACTGTATTTGAAATCAAATTTTATTAAAAAACTACCCAAAAACATGTTGTAGACATGGGATTTAAAATCAAAAGATCGCAGAGAATATTTATGCCCATTATTTACTACACAATTAAATTCGCCGATTTTTAAACAAATGTATGCAACAAACATTAAAAAACTAAATCTAAATTACAAGTAACGCGGAAAGATTACAAAAACTAAATCACTGAACGTCTTATGATGTTTCTTTGAATCACGATTCTGCTTCAATGGAGTCTGTTCCGTATGCAACGTTTATTTAATGATTTTTTTGAGTTGCACTGGCACACGTGTCTTACCAAATGAAATGTGCCATTTTTTTTCGGTAAAAAAAAACAAAAAGTTGTTATCAATAACCATTAGTACAAAAAGGTGTTTTTTCCTCGTGGTCTTTTAAATGTTAAAAAAGACAGATTTTTGCAACCTGTAAAGAAGACACCATCGTTAAAGGGGACCCCTATACATTGGCGAACTACCTGAATTGGCGTAGAACTGACACTTTCAAAAAGGTAGGAAACAGTAATGTTAGTGCAACTTGTGTTTCTTATAATCGCAAACAGTTATTGGTCCTTCGACAGCCAAATTGAATTGCTCTTTTGGTGATACAGACATTACAGTTTTTTCTCTTCAAATAACTAACATTACTTTTTTACGTCATCTTTCTGTCATATTTTAATACGTCAGTTTTCCTTCAAAGTATGGAGGTAGATAAATTACTTAAAAAACGTCAAAGTGCACAGAAGCGTGTTGAGACTTTGCTAAAACTAGCTCAAGATGCTCAATATGATGCTTTAAAAAGGGTGGATTTCGGTCTCAGGTTCGAAAATCTAGCTGATTTGGTGAAAATGTTTGAATCTCTACATTTTGAGATTGTGTCGCTCGTGGAGCTGCCAGAACTCGACGTTCAAGAAGATATAATGGAATCTTTTGATAATATGCAATATTCGATCAAAACAATTCATCGTGAAATATTCGGCAACAGGTCTGATGATGGGAGTTCCATTGATGCTTTGTCACAGCATTCTGGTGCAGGTTCAGGCGGTGATCGCTCTCATGTTAAGTTACCAAGAATAGAACTTCCTAAATTTGATGGTACTACTAAAAATTGGACCACATTTTATGATGTTTTTAAAACACTGATTCATGAGAATGTATCACTATCTGACATTGAACGTTTTCAGTATTTGATTTCAAGTCTTTCAAAGGAAGCTTTAACTTTGGTGAAGAATCTACCTTTTACTGCTGCCAATTATCAAATAGCCTTCAAAGCATTGGTGTCCAGGTATCAGAACAAACGTGTGCTAATAACCAATTATTGGCAAAACCTATTTCATGCTCCCAAAGCAACTAATGACTCAGCTTCTTCTCTTCGTAATTTATTGTCGGTGTTTGCGGAAAACTTAGATGCTTTGGATCAATTTGAGTGGGATCTCTAGGATTTTACGAAACTTAATTTGTTGTTACAAAAAATTGCTTCTTCCACGAAAAAAAGGTTCGAAATAGAATTTAGCGATTGTCAAGTGACGAAGTATGACAATTTGTGTAAATTACTGGAAAAACAGTGTCGTGCTTTGGAGGTTACTGTGATGACTTCAAGTTATGCTTCTTCAGCCCAACCTACTTCTAATTTCAAGAAGGGTTATTTGCCAGTGCATGGAACCAAGGCTACTTCTTCGTTTGTGACAGGTGCAGGTGATGCGGTGGTGTGTGTGTATTGCAAACAAAATCATTCACTTCTCAAGTGTGACGGTTTTTTAGAATTGAGTCCAGGTGATCGTCATGCTGTTGCGAAAAGTGACAATTTGTGTTTTAATTGCTTATCTGCGACTCATTCTGGGAATCGCTGTAACTCCGAGTTTAGCTGTCGTGTGTGTCATAAACGTCATCATACACTCATACATTTTCCGAAGCAATTATCTTCCGTTTCTTCAGATAAAACTGATGAACATAGTGTCAAATCCGCCGAAGATAATCAGCTTAAAGTGATGACAAGTTGTATGCTGGCGGGTCCAAAAATAGTGTTATTTTCAACTGTTGTGGTGAGTGTTCGGGATGTTCATGGAAACTATCAAATGTGTAGAGCTCTGCTTGACTAGGCCAGTGAAGCCAATTTTCTTTTTCTAACCGAACGGTGTGCGAAAAAACTTGGTGTTTCCACGTCTCCTTCTTCAATTTCCATTCGGGGACTAAATCAAATGGCTACATTATCGAATTTAGGAACGGTTTTGTGTAAGTTAACACCCTCTAGACATCTTCATCTGAATTTTGAAAAGAGATGATTGTGATACTAAATATTTGTGGCCAAATCCCCTTTAATCGTGTGTATGGACAAAGTTGGAAGTATATTCAAGGTCTGCCACTTGCGGATCCACATTTCGGAGATCCTAGTGACATCGACATCTTGTTGGGGGCAGACATATACGCTCAAATAGTGACGCAAGGTCTTAGGAAAGGTAATCGCGGTGAACCTAATGCGATTAACACTGTGTTTCGGTGGGTTCTTATTGGTAAAGTTGATTGTCCTTCCGAAAAGGTGGTTAATTCTTTTTGTACATCTTTAAATGTTTTTTTGGAAAGTGCAATCAGACGTTTTTGGGAATTAGAGCAAATTCCTCAAGACACTTCTCAATCGCCCGATGACATCATATGTGAAAACATTTTTCTTAATACACATTCTCGTGAAAAAGGTGGTAGATATGTAGTGCAATTACCTTTTCAGAATTTACCTCCTCAATTAAGAGATTCGTATAGTAATGCTTTGCGACGGTTTATGAATTTGGAATCCCGTTTACTAAAAAATCCATCTCTTTATGAATCGTACTCGGCTTGTATGAAAGATTATATAGATCAAAATCATATGACCTTAGCTACAGAAAATCGTGCTAGTAACGAGATGCTTCTTTAAACGATGTTTTATACGTTGGACTTCAAAGGGATATTGTTTCAATTTTGCTGGCATTTCAGATACATAGCATTGTGTTTACAGCTGATCTCCGGCAGATTCAAGCACTCAAGCACCCATTGACGTATAAAAAAATAGTTTAGAGACATATTATTGAAAATACACATTTTTTTGTAAATTAACCGAACTCGTATCTCTTTTAGCTGTCGAGATCAAAATGGTGAAAAAATTGTAGACACCCTTTGCTGTAATTTTGTATGATTTTTTTTCAAGAGTTTCGTTAGTGAAAACTACTATGTGAAAATATCTTTTACCCTATTGGAAGTTTTACTGGACAGATTTCTTGGACACAACATATTTGTGATAGTGATAAAATTCAAGCTCGAAAAAGGTAATCAGACGACTTCTTGGCAAAGCAATATTACTTATCAGTAATACCTGTAACAGGCCATATCAAGTCACATAAATGGTAATTTAATTACTTTATTGGAAAATTATTTAAACTTATTCAATACAGTTTTTTTACGCTTTGTATAAATAGTAAATCCTTATATCTTAATTGAAATGACTAACTATATTTGGCACGGTATCATAATAATCCTGCTTCTTTTACCATGTTATAGAAGAAACTTTTTTTGCTCAGTAATATTTTGGGATGATCATATTCAACCGCATTGCCTGAATCCATAACTAAAACCCTGTCAGAATCCATAATCGTATGTAAGCGGTGAGCGATGGTTATCACTGTGCAGTCGGAAAATCTTCTTCGAATTGTTCTTTGAATTAAAGCATCTGTTTGTGGATCGACGTTAGCTGTAGCTTCATCCAAGATCAAAATTATATTATTGCGTAGAATGGCTCTTGCTAAACAAAGTAACTGCCTTTGACCAATGCTAAAATTAGAGCCACCTTCGGAAATGTTGGAGTTCAAACTACCCACTATTTTTTTCATTTCAACTTCTTCCAAAGCATCCCATAAATCTTTATCTGCGTATTCACCATTGGGATCTAAGTTACTACGAACTGTACCGGAAAATAACACAGGGTCTTGGGGAATAATTGAAATTTTGGATCGGAGTAAATCAATTGCAATACTGTTAATATTCACGTCATCAATACTGATAGTTCCCCTATACTCGTACATTCGGAATAATGTTGAGATAATAGATGACTTTCCAGCCCCAGTTCTGCCAACAACTCCAATTTTTTGTTTGGATTGGATGGTGAAGCTTAGATCTTTTAAAACCCTTTCACTTGTAGGAGAATAACGTAGATTCACGTCATTATATTCAATTTTTCCATCATTCGGCCAGTTAATTAACCTATCTCCTGATTTTTCTTCCGTATCGATTTTGGTGTATTCCAGAACACGTTCGGCCGAAGTCATTTGATTTTCTAGTTCAGCCCACTGTCGAATTCCCCATTGTAAAAGTCCAGTCAAGGAAAACGACTGCGTTATTGCTAATCCAACCAATCCAGCAAGAGTATCTAAAAGAATTTGTAAAATATAAAATTTTCAAACAATTCTAAAACTTACCCGTCTTTATAAATAGGAATGTAAGTGTTATTACGGTAATATAAAACGAACACAGAGTATCCAAATAGAATCCAAAAGCTCTCGTTGTAGCCAAATGCATGTAAGATACAGAGTTATAAAGATCCTGATGTCTGTCGAACTCCTTTTTTAAAATTGTTTGGGCTTGACTTGCCCGTATCGTTGTAAGTCCTTCAAGGGTTGCGTTTAGGTGTCCAATAACTGGACTGCGGGCTGATAATGTTAAAAATGATATTGTTAGTAAATAGAAATAGTCGATTATTAATAAGTACTAGCTTTACTTCGCTGAAGTTCATAATAATTTATTGTAAATAAAACAATTCTCAACTTCAACAGGTTTTTATTTTAGCCTTGTACGTTTTCGACATGTTCACATGTCATTTTCAGAGGCAAGATTAAAAGTAAACAGTTGGCTTTGCTATAGGAAGAATAAATCTTGTTAACTTGATCTTGGTTTTCTATATCTGCAGATCCAGATGACGATTTCTCATTTAAAAGCTTTCATTAATGGTGAATTTAAGAGATCAATTTGCTCATTCATCAAAGTTAAATTTAAGAATTATTTTATTTACAATAAAAATAGTTGAGTTGACTTACTTGACCCTTCTAGTCGTCTTATACTTCGACCAGTTGGTATATACAAACGACGTGCAAAAAACAGCACTACTGTAAATATTGCTGATGGAATTAGGAAGAAAAGGTTAACTGATGATACCACAAATAATGTTCCTAGCAGCGTTAATGTTATCTAAAACAACAAGAACAGTTTCAATTACTTATAAGAAAAGGATTTCCTAAACACAAAATTGTTCTTTTTGGGCCATTTGCGCTTGTTAAGTTTTTCCAAATTTAGTGTTTTTGTTTAGTTTTCATGGTATTTAAAATAACTAATATGAATATGGAAACAGACTATCTTTTAACTTCAAAATGACCATAAGTTATGTAATTTTCATTTTCTTAAAACACTAAATTTGTTGTCAATATTACAATTTACTTTCGGCTTAGACGTCGTCATTTAGGAACTACACCCAGCACAATCAGGTAAGGACCGACCTGTAGCTTGTGAATGACTAATAAAACTTAGGGAAACGGTTTCAGCTCCGCAAAGGATCAAATATCAAATTTAAAATCAACAATCCTCGCTCTTGTGGCTCAAACTACATCGGACAAACTGGTCGTTCCATTGAGTTAAGATTGTGAGAGCACAAAGGTGACTGCAAACACAAACGCATCACAAAATCTGCGGTGGTTTAACTGGGCATAATTACACATTACTTCCCTCGTATCATACGTGAAGCAATTGAAATTGAGAAACAGCCTAACAACATAAAGAGGGAGGATGGTTTTAGACTCAGTAAAGCTTGGACTCCAGTAGTTTATCCTCTAAGGACTCCTAAGCATCATTGATCTCACGATCACACTCCACCGGATCCGTCTTTGCCCAACGGTGACAGCCAACCAGAACTCCGTCGTTCTGCCCGATTGGCTCAAAGAGGTTTAAATACCTCCGATTCTCGGATTTGAATTCAGTGTTTTATTCACTCTGAAGATGCAAGCTGCAAATCGTTAGTTTGCATGGGTTCACAGACAGCTAACAGGCATAAGCCGATTAAGTATTATTGTCCTCGCAAACAAAATACATTAAGATCAAATTCTTGTCCGCTCCAAGGTTTAAATAATCTAAGTGCACGGTCCTGTTTAGGCAGGCAGGGCTTACGAACAAATATTGCTCAAACTTTTAGAGCAAATGCTTGTAAAAGCAGACAAGCTACAGGTCGGTCCTCACCTGATTATGCTGGGTCTAATTCCCAAATGACGATGCGGTCTAAGCCGAAAGTAAATTGTAATATTGACAGTTCGAGAAACCGCGAAAGTCTCAAAGAATAAACTAAAAATGTTGTAAACACTTACTCGAGTAACCTCGAAAATTACGTAAGGCATCTGTTCATCTATTATTCCAAGATCTCTAGAAAATCTGTTGAGAACATTTCCAGACAAATTAAGGTCAAAAAATATCATGCCAGCATTAAGAATTCGCTCTAAAATTAAATTGTGGATGTTCGTAGAAGCTTTGCTGGAGAAAATGAAAAAAGTGAAAGCCCTTAATAACGTAAATACAGTTGCAGCCAGAATGACAAAAGAATATTGCTTCATGATACTATCGTGAGATTCTTCAAGTTTTTTATATTCCGTCGAGTTAGTAGTTTGATTAAATCGGAAACCTGATAACTCCTGCTCCATGTCAACCCTGAAATATGTCTAAGATAATCTTAGGTTACTTTACAGTTGTGGGTACTTACCAGAAGCTTACAAAATAATCTGACCAGCTTGCTGTCGCTTGTGCCATTATAGAGAAAAATATTACCACTACCAACATTTTTATTCCTCCTCCAGAGGTAAAATACCTGTAATAAACATCCTTTTTAACGGACCCTTCTTGGTTAGTTTCTTCGTAAATGTTTTTTGAAGCATTGTCATTAACGGCCAATAACTTGCTAGATTCGTCTGCATTATCAAGGTTATTAGCTACTTTTTCTTCATATCCCTCGGAAACCACGTACTTTTCATCCTCGTCATTATTTAAAACCGATTCAATTTCCTCGCTATTCCATTCTTTGAGATTAGAATAACTTCCTTGAAATTTCAAGCAGCCCTTACTTAATATTACGATATTATCGGCTTCTCGTAAAAATTGGCCATGATGGGATACCAAAATGCATATGCTGTCCTTGAGGAACCCTTTTAAGCACTCGTGGAAAATATGTTTGCCAACATGTGTGTCTACTGCAGATAAGCAATCATCAAGCAAATAAATATCAGCTATTTTGTATACAGCTCGTGCTAAATTGATTCTCGATTTTTGTCCTCTGCTTAAATTCAATCCTCGATCTGTGACGCAAGTTTTGTCACCTTGGGGAAATGCATCAAAATCTTTTCTCAATGCACATACTTGGATAATTGTTTCGTAGCGCTTCTCGTCAAACCATTCGCCGAAAATGATATTTTGCTTAACAGTCCCTGGAAATAACCAAGGTTCTTGCGAAGCGTAAGACATTTTTCCAGAAACCTCAACAGTTCCTTCGGTCTGTTTTACATCTCCTAAGAGTAATTTCAGAAGGGTTGATTTACCAGCACCAACAGATCCAGTGAGCACAGTTATACCCTGATTTATTTCCAAATTGACATCTTCTAAAACCTCCTCACCTTTGTCAGATTTTAGCGTGATGTTTGCTATGCTAATCATTGGCTGCTTTTCGTTAACACGGTCTATGTTAGGGTTCTCAGGAACTTCTTCCAGTAATAAGAAATCGGTTATTCTTTGTATGGAGGCCTTGAGTTCTGCAATTTGGGATATTCCTAATGGCATGAAGATGGTCAAAACTGACCGTAGCGCCCCAAAACAGCCAGTTACAACGAAGGCTTTCTCGGCTGTTATATGGTTTCCCATTGCTATGTAAGCCATTACACAAATGTAGAAAGCTAGTCTTGAACTTAGCTGTCCAATTGATAAACCTATAGCTTTTATGTAAAATAAAATTCGAAGATTGCGAATTTCATTTCTGGAACAAAATACATTTGAAGTAACTCAAATAGATAATAGACTCCAATAAGAGAGTTTGGCTTTCCATAGATTCCATAGCTACAAATGATAAGAGTGCAGACAGTATAGGTATTAATGTGAGGTGAACCATTGGGTTAAAGTTAAACTATCTGTTTAATTAAAAAGGGATGTAATTTGAAAAAGCAAAAAAACTATATAACACCAATACCCATTAAATATATTTCGGTTAATAGCAAAATCACCGCTTATAGCTCAAAAACAAAACTTGAACATAATTTAGGAAAACCAAATTAAAGCAAGGAAACTTTGTATTGTTAATACCTATTATTATTATTACAGGAAAAACAAAATAAAAACGTGACAAACAGATTCGTTAAAATCAAACTATACAGGGAGAGTCAATAGTGCGTTCTCCTTCGATATTGGGAGACCGTTAGAGATACGATAATTTTTCAAATACAAAAGTTTTAGGGTGTCATAGTATCTATCATTCAAAATTATTTTCACTTCTATAGGGTGTTTCATTTTTGCGTCACAGATTATTGATCAATTTTTTTAAATGGGACACACTATATTCAACTGCATATTCGAATTCACCATCAAAATTGCTACAAGCCCATATTTTGTTTTTGGAAATTGGCTGCACGGTTGCCAAGATATTTAACTTTTTTTGAGATTTACTGATTTTGCAGAGTTTCCATCAAAAAATCATTGTGACCTGCGGTTGTTACAAATCTAGTTCAAAATATCGAATACGCTGTTTGTGACAGACGGGTGAACTTGACGAAAGTGAGGGCGTTAAAACTTGTTATTTTCAAATAGAACACCCTGTATTTTTTTACAGTATCAGTTGCAGATCTTAATTACCTTTCATTTTTGTAAAGTATGTCCTATACCTAAATATACCTTTTCGATATAATTTGACTTTTTTGTTTTGCTCCATTTCCTAACCGCAGGTCACAATGATTTTTTGATGGGAACTCTGCAAAATCAGTAAATCTCAAGGAAAGTTAAATATCTTGGCAACCGTGCAGCCAAATTCCAAAACCAAATATGGTGTTGTAGCAATTTTGATGGTGCATTCGAATATGCAGCTGAATATAGGCTGTCCCATTTAAAAAAATTGATCAATAATCTGTGACGCAAAAATGAAACACCCTGTAGAAGTGAAAATAATTTTGAATGATAGATACAATGACACCCTAAAACTTTTGTATTTGAAAAATTATCGTATCTCTAACGGTTCACCCAATATCGAAGGAGAACGCACTATTGACTCACCCAGTATACATAATTAATAAGTTCAAGCTATACTTTGTTGAAATTCAGATTGATGTAAATAAAATAACAATTAATAACATCATCAGATATTTATTTTATCTTTATACCTATTTCAACGTGTTTACACGTCATTGCCAAAGGCAAGATTAAAGGTAAACAATTGGTGTTGGTATAGGAGCAATAGAACCTTATGGCTTGATCTTGGTTATCTGTATCTGCAAATGACTTGATTTCTTATTAATGAAGCGACACTTTTCAAAACCCTATAACTAAAATATGAACTGTTGTATTACATTTTATTAATATTAACGTACACATTTTGCTATTTACTTATGAAATACTACATCTTTCAACTGGCGGTCTTGGACTTATAGGCATTGTTTTAATTAGGAACAAAAATTTAGCATACACCGTTGCATCATACCGTTCGGAATGCCTTTAATCTCTTGTAGAAAACTTTACTTTTGAGGTACACCCACGAAAAAAGTCGCACACCGTCACATAAGGTGATCTGGCGGACCCAAAAATTTCGGCAAATTTGGAAATTCATAGATTCTGGAACATTTTACGTAACAAATTCATGCTGTATCTAGCAGTGTACGCGGTGATAGCTCGCTCCGTACTTCTGGAACCAAGAATTGGCTGGAAATCATCGTAGCTCAAGACCGATAAAATTGGCACGCCATACGGTTACTTACTCATAAATTATAATATATCAACATGTTAAGTATTTTAACTTATAACCATTACGGTATGCAATTAGTTCAAGGTCAGTGTATCGTGAATCTGTATGCTGGTAATTTATGTGTTCTATAATGACATTTTAGTATGTTTTAATAGTCCATTTGAATTCATTAGCGAATTTTTAATTTTTTATACCAGCTTGCATCCAAACATAAAATTTAGACCAGACACTGAACAAAGTAAGCCTATTAACATTTTAGATTTAAACAAAAATGAATTCAAATAATAAAGTTGAATACTCTGTTTATATAAAACCTACACAAACAGATATTACAATACCACACGATTCTAATCATCATAACACATAAAGTAGCAGCAAACGCATCTATGATTCACAGCGTTTTAACGGTTGTTTTAGATAAAATTATAAATTAGTCATTCAAAAAATGTATCCAAATAGTTCTCATCTGATACAGTTAAATACTCTTGGATTCCATATTTCGGCGATAAATCGAAAAAAATGCTAAAATTACAAACAAGACAAATAAATGTAAAGTAACTTTTAAAATAACGAAAAACATTTTGAACACGTTGTCTAGTGCCAAAGAAAAAACAGATACTTTACTAAAAAAGGGCACTTACAAATTAAATTGGTCCTACTGTAATTCGGTTTACATAGACCAAACAATACGAAATTTTGATATTAGGTAGTCACCCACATAAATTAAATACATTGGAAGCACTTGAAATTCACAAATATTTAAAAACTGTACATTAAATGAATGCGTAAATTGATCTCTTAAATTCGTCAACATTTGAAGTTTTGGAATAAGAAATCAAGTCAGCTGCATACATAGATAATCAAGATCAATTCATCAAGTTCTATTGTTTGTATAGCAGCACCAATTGTTTACTTTTATTGTTCGCTTTGATCGGTGACGGCTGGTAGAGGGAGGGCAACGGGGTACTGCCCTTTCAGCTATTTGTTACGATTCCGTGTTTTTTTTTCTATTTTACTGTTTAAAATTTTTAAGCAAAAAAAATCCCAGAAACAAATTTTGTAGGATCGTTAGTAGCACGAAGTTAGTATGAATAAGTCAAAATGAAACAAATGTTTTTTGGACAGCGAGTAGAGCGAGACCTTGGAGATTGATGCAAGACGCCAGGGCATGTCAAAAGTGACGTCTTTTAGCGCAACGGAAGGATCTGCCAGAGCATTGGGAATTTACAGCGTTTCAATAGGGCACGGAAAGCAGTAAATACGTTGTTGTGTCAGTTTGTTTATTTCACGCTCGGGACGGTTTGCTCCGAATTGTCACAAAAACTGGCTACGGACAATTTGGTATAAAGTGCAATTAGTTTATTAATCAAAATAATTTGACTTATGATGTTACGATAACATTTAAAAACCGAGAAACTGCAAGGCTAGGTTTATAAATATAAAGTGTAAAACGAATAAAAATACAAATAATAGTGTTGCAAGAAAGTTTAATAAAAGGTCGTAGGATTTAGCGAATTGGTTGGGCCAGCGGGTGGTCGAGTGGTTAAAGTCCCAGGCTTTGAAACTAGACTCTCGACAGCAGTAGGTTCGAGTCCTCTGCCCGCCGGAAAATTTTCTGAATAAGTTAAATCCGGCGTGTCCATGGATGGTGTGTGTAGTGTGTATGTTGGGTTGCAATGTCTTTCAGGGGTGGGGCATGTTAGACCGGTTTATAGCACTTAAAGTGCTGAGCCCGGGTGAGGGGGTGGGATGGGAATCATGGAGCCTCATGGCCTCCATGATTCTTTAAAAAAAAGCGAATTGGTTATGCGAGTGTAATGTGCGTAACGAATTTTTTTGTTACGTTTGTTTGACGCTCCGGAAAGTGACCTTGTCTGGATTTTAAGGGTAGATCGACGTTAAGCATCTAGGCGAAAAAGTAAAAAGGCACAAAGTAAGTTGAAAGACATTAAAGAATTTTGTTGAAATGCTTGGCAAATTAATATAATGTGTCAATTAAACAGCGTATATCGTTTGAATATAATTGAGCATGAAGAGAATGTAAGAAAAAATCGACACGTTCTTAGTAAAATAATGCAGTGTATTAAATTTTACGATGTGTTTTAAATTGCTTTGCTGGGCCATGATGAAAAAAAACGAGTACAAATACCAATGTATTCGAGGATTAATAAATTAAATGATGGAAATTACCAGTATCTTACAAGAGCACATTCGGAAAACCAACAAACAAAATTTTAAACAAATTAATTAAGGTAAGAGTATTAGAAGCTTAAAAAAGTGTTAAATCGATTAAAAAATTATTAACTGTCACTTTACTGTTGAAATTTTACATTTTACTTCTAAATAAATGCTTTTAAAACACGTTCAAATAAGCTACACTCACTTTTGAAAAAGATTTGCATGCGGCGCATTTTTCACATACTTTCACAAATTGCCCTTCCACTATGCCACACCAAGAGCCGCCACTGAATTTGATAATGACGTATGAGCTCGTTGCAATACGTATATACGTGCTCGATTTCCATGTCAACACCTACTAATAAAATTAGTTTGTCCATGAAGTCTCTAGTGCCTTACAATAAGTGCAGAACCACGATAAAACCACTCGTTGCTATGGCTGCGTTTGTTAGAGGTAAGGGGGACACGTCAAGATCGTAGTTGCGGTACAGCATGCGAAAAATGTCGGGTAATTTCCAATACGATCTGATGTTTTAAAATACGTCGTAATTAATTTATTGTTTGTGACATAGTCATTAAAATACAACACGTGGTCGCGTTATTTTTTGTGACAAACTTGGGTTTCCGTTTTTTCTATAAACTTGGGTTAATTGCTAATGCGTGCAAGTTTGTTTTGGACAATTACTTAATAATATAATTGAATTACTTGTAAAAAAATACGGTGTAGATGGACAGATTTATAAAACTATGGCCAAGGGTGTTGGAGAAAACAAAAATTACATTTTGCACTTCTGTAAAGAAATTTATCAAATTGTGAAAGAAAAACTGAACACAATTTTACAGTACCCACATCGAATATCTGGGACCTATAAGAACTTACCAATAACTTAAATTTAAATAAATTAGATCTATAGGATCTAAGCTCAAATTCTATTAATGAAATTTACGTATTTTAATTCACTATTGTGATGCATACATACCTTCGAAGTGAGCTGACGGATTTTGAAAAAAATAATTCCCAAGTGTACATTTTTATTATTCTCATTGCGGTTAATATTTCTTGAGTTATTCGTACTCTTTGATCGGTTTTTGATGCAGTTTTTAATCTGTACGTTGCTGTCTTCTTTCCCAAATACACTACAATTAAAAACAGATATAGGCCTAGCTTAAAATAACAACTTAAGAAAGGTATGCAAAAGCAATATGGTGGCTTTCTGTAACGGTTGTAATTAATTTTCTTTTACCTTGCAATGGAATTAATAACACTAACATTGAAATTCCCACAAAAGCAGAATCTCCAATTTGCTTGTACATCACGAAAGTCATGATCACTGTTTGAATACTTCCTATCCACATTTGATGCGCAAAATGAATGGATAAGTCGAAGGAATTAACGTCTTTCGTCATTAAAGTCACAGCCTGGCCAGTTACGGCCTTTGATACTGACAACGAACTTAATTTCAAAGATTTTCTGTATATCAAAGCACAGCACGAAATTTTCGCTTTAAACGATAACTGTTGAATACCAAACATGTAGGAATGCAAAAATGTTGTATTGGCAAAAATACAGGCAATCAGTGCTAAAGTATAATACAAAGCATCTTCCTGGGTTACTTTGGAATTTGAACTAAAATAGGAAACAATTCTTCCAATCAAAAGTGGCTTGGCTATTCTAAAATAATATAGTTATGGAAATCCCTTTTCTCCCAATTTGAGGTGCTTACATTAAGCCTGTGTTGATGGTTAAAAGTGCAATTCCAAGGAGAAAAAATTCCATACCAAACATTCTTATAATAGGTATGATAAATTTTGGGTTCTGTTTTCTCTTCTGTTTTTCCCATTCTTTTTCTATTCGATTTCCTAAAGTAGTAGAACTACAACTTTTCACAATTTCGTAAATATCATCTTTTGATATGTCTTTGCGCAATCCTTGTTGAAAAGTAGGGCATGTAAAACTAGGAATTTGTAATTAACTTTACTATAGCGAAATTAGTTTTTACATTTTACGATTGTATACTTACAAGAATGTTATTTTTGATAGAAAATTTGCGTTTTCCCGTGGGTTTATCTCACGTTTCTGTCTTATACTACTGTCCATGTTGAAAGTAGCAGGGACGATTTCAACTTAATGTTACTGCTTCTGCCGTCGATATCTCATGTTCAGTTCCACTGAACCAATGTTTGTATGCGAGTGCTTATTTTATCTATCGAAACTTTTGAATTTATTGTACGTGCTATCTATATCTCATTTTAAGGACAATTAAGTTAATATTTGTACTTGGTTAATATATTTTACTGTATCTAATCTCAAATAATCTGTTAAAGGTCATATCTCGCATGGTACACTATTAATTAAAATTACAACCAATGCTTAACTGCAAGATTTCGTTCGATTTCTTCTACGTTGTTTTATTTAGTGAATTATTTCCTTGGAGAAATGTCTTGTAAATGCTTATAGTCTCAAACAAAGCCTAAAGATGCATGTATCAGCTTACATTTTTAGTGTTTCCTTTTTAAATCAGGTGCCATTACCGCAAGTTATGTCACCTAAAAATATATTAAAAAGAGATAGAAACAGAAATGGTATTATTTTAAAAGATTTATTCGGCAATTACATATTCCCCCTTCTCAAACAACATTTCACATTACCCCCCCCCCTCCCGCACACACAGTTACAACCTTGATTGAGGCAGGGGAAAAGGTAAAGGCGAAGGGAAAAGCGCAAGAAAGCGAGTAGATTAAGGAATAGTGAGAAGAACAAAAATAAGTGAACGAAAAATAAGGACAACAAGATTGAAAAAAGGGAGCGAATAAATAGCGAGGAATGAATGTAAATAACCAACTGTAGAATTCGGATATAAACTGGCAAAATTCAACAATTTTCAACATTCATTGATTTATTCCTAAACAAGAAATACTAGCATTCTGTTTTTCTATCAGCAAAAAATTAATATTATAAGCACTAATTTGAATTTATTTTTTAAAATTTACGTTATGTTTTTATTCATATAGTTTTGTAAAATGTAAGGATACAACTGAAATCTTTTTCATAAAATGAGCCTATAATCTTTTTTACAAATAAATGAAATTATTTAAATACTTAAAACTAGATTTAAAAGCTTATTGCGAAAATTGTAAATGACTTAATGATTTTGTATTTATAAATTCTAGCTTTACTTCGTTAAAGTCCATATTTAATGATTATCTGTATATAAAATACTTAATTACTTTAACAATATTTATTGATTTTAACCTTATACGTATTTCGGCATGTTTATATGCCATTGTCAGAGGTTAAAAAAACAGTTTGTGTTGTTATAGCAATAGAACTTGGTGACTTGATCTTGGTAATCGTCTGCAGATGACTTGATTTCTCATTCCAAAATGTGCAATAGAGGAGAATTTAAGAGGCCAATTTGCTCATTCATTAACGGTGCAGTTTTTACATGTTTGTGATTTGCAAAAGCTTCTAGAATATCTAATTTACGTTTATCATTACAAAAGTGTAAACATTTTATAGTGTTATTAGATGTCATCGAATGATTGTGTTCTAGTAAGTGTTTAGCGTAATTGAATTTATGTAGGTGTTTGTATTTGTAACAACGTACGTGTTCTTTATATCTAATATTAAAATTTCTAATTGTCTGGCCTATATAAACCGAATTACAATGCGAACAATTTAATTTGTAAATGCCTGATTTTAGCCAATCGTCTGTTGTTGATTTTGCATTAAACATTACAACACCACACGATTCTTCTCATCATAAAACACATAAATTAGCAGCATACGGGTCCCTGATACATAGAGCTTTGAGGGTCCCTTTGGATGAAATTAATTATATTAGAGAAATTTCAATTATTAAGCAAATTGCATATAGTAGGTAATGGTTATAATACTAAACTTATTGATACATTAATTAATGAAAAACGTTATAAATTAGCCAACCAAAAAATTATCCGAATACCCTAACTTCATCCGATACAATTAAATATGCCTCGATCCTATATTTTGGTGACAAATCAGAAAAAATTGCTAAAATTATAAACAAAACAAATAAATATAAAGTAAGTTTTAAAACAACTAGAAACATCTTAAACACTTTGTTTAATTCAAAATCAAAAACAGACGATTTGCTAAAATCAGGGATTTGCCAGACAATTAGAAATTTTGATATTAGGTATACAGAACACGTACGTTGTTACAAATACAAACACCCACATAAATCCAATTACGCTAAACACTTACTAAAACACAATTATTCAATGATATCTAGTAATGTGATGATAAACGTAAATTAGATATACTAGAAGCTTTTGATATTCAAAAACATTTGAAAACTGCGCCTCTACTGGACATTTTGGAATAAGAAATCAAGTCATCTGCAGACGATTACCGAGATCAAGTCACCAAGTTCTATTGCTATAACAACACTAACTGTTTACTTTTTCATATAACCTTTGACAATGGCATGTAAACATGCCGAAATACGTATAAGGTTAAAATAAATAAATATTGTTAAAGCAATTAAGTATTTTATATACAGATAAAAATTAATTATTTTTACCCTATTATCACAAATTTAATTAGCTTTAGACGCAGTACCTACTGTACATAAAAATTTGAATTAATGTAAAGTTCAACTGTAAACAATACAATATAAATATTTTTCATACCTAGCAATGTTTCCCATATTAACCATAATAATAAATTATTTTCCTGCACCACTTGAACATGATACACTTATAAATTGATACCAAGAGAGGTCGAGAACCGTTGCTTTCGAATAATCTTCAGCTTGCGTAGAAGATAGGCGTGTGGCATTAATAGCTTTATCAACGAGTTCAAGTAGTTAATTATTTAATGTGCAACAATGCCAGTTCAGGTTCATATTTAAGTATAGAATACTCAGGAGCAATATTCCATATATACAATTAAGGAGGTACTACAAAGAGTATCCGCACTTGCTTTCAGAATTTTTTTCTCAAATTGGGTATTAAATCTAGAAGCTAAAAGAATTCTTAAAAGATATACGAAATCTTTTTATGTATATAACAGACATTCTCCTTCTAATGCAAATAACAATAACCTATAAATGTTTTGAAGACATAGGTGGAATAGGACCTAATAAGAACTCAATTTAAAAGTCATATTTTTTTATGAATTTCTAAACTGTTTAATTACGCCATTATAATTACTTTTCGTACTTTTAGATTTTTCCGGTAGTTAGCTAAAAAGTACAAAGATAGAAATCTATAGATCGAGACAAATTCCAATAGTAAGTTTTGAACTGTTGCAAGAAATCCAAGTTTTATAGTGGGTATTTCACATGCAATGCGATATACACCGCGTTGCAAATTAAATTTACATTATTTAATAGAGAAACAATTCGAATTTTCAGGCAACATTTAAGTGATTCCTTCAAACTTGGTGCTTGAGACTACTTTAATACAAAATAAACAAATTTTGCTTGCGATCTCAGTTATCAAACGTCTTTACACTAGTTTTCGTTTAAAAATTTGTTTTGGGGGCGCAGAAATCAAGGGGTACTGCAAATCTTTTCTAAATAACGTTTTCTTGTACTAGTTTTTATACTTTTGTTTAAATAATCTTATTTATCGAACAAAAACACACAAAAAGGTACTTTTGTTCAAAGTAGCTACACCCAACAGTTTTCGAAATAAGTTTTGTGAAAAATCGAGTTTGTGTGAAAGACTGAAAGAGTGTGTTTCCTAAGATACGCAAATACTTTGTACATAGTTTGAAGAATGTTGTATTACACATGAAGACATTAAAAAAACTTACTTTAACATATGTCTGGAAGCACTTACGGAGTTACAGCCTCCAGTTCCAACAGTGCAAACTGTTCCTTCTTCCCGAGGCCGTAACTTGGTTTCGGTACTCATGCTTATTGTACGATATAACTTTTTTTTATTGCCTTGATGTGTAGAGCCTTTTCTCAAAGATTGTTCAAACTATTTGCAAATATTAATTACACCCTCAGCCCTTCATGCTAATTAGAGTTGTCGCTAAAATCGAATTACCTCAAAACCCGTTGGGCTTAGCGACTTTTAACGAGAGCTCGTTGTGTGTTATTTTCAACGAATAAGATTATATGTATTTTAAAAACAGTTTAAGAAATGTACAGAAGAAAATTAAACCGCTCCTGAAAAATGTTTCAACCAAAAATTAGTGTAGAACATAGACCTTCAATAGAAATGATCACCTGAAAAACATTATTAATTTATACTGCGCGTGTTTTTCAATATTAACAAACAAAGCAGTTTTAAACGCGACCTTTGAAGGTACATATGTCATACACAGTGTGTCTACTTAAGTTGGCAGCATATGGAAAAAAAACAACGCGTTTTGGGACTTATGCGTGTTAAGATTTTTCGTCTTATATTTACATTAAGAATCCACGATATAAATTATGTCAAGCTTTTCTGCGACATCCTGTAGTTCTGTATATTTTTAAGCCTTGACTCTAATTGTATACAATTGTATTGCAATGCTGTTTATACGTTGCAATTTTCTAATTTTCATGCACAACATTTACTTTAATAATCTATGCACGTGTAGTAACATTGTAACTGGCCTAAAAATTAATAAATATAAACAAGTATGATATTTAAAATCAGCGAATATTTATTTGTTTGTTAGCAGACTCGCGCGCTGGTGTAGCCACTAGTACGAGACGCGAGACCGCGCGCAGACATCCCTATTTTACAAACCGTTCCCACTACAACAATCTCACACGTCGAGAGGGTGGAAGTTAAGGGTATAAAATCAATATCTAGCGATAGAAGAATCAATTCTTGACAATAACCGGCACCACTTCAGACCCAGGGGCATTCCACGCGTTCTGTGAGAATTCAGTCCGCCGGATTGTAGGTCGCATACAGCCAGGCCAGTCGGTCAGTGTTGTGTTTCTACATGCAAACCAACTATATCAGCCCAAAAATTTACCAGAACAGCTCCAGCAATCAGCACCTAGATATCACCCGAGAGGGATAGTTCAACTAGCATCAGAGCCAGTCAGAATTTAATAATACAGTCTAATGTAATTCAGAATCAGATATCGATAAATACTATCTGTAACCTAAATAACTGAAATCTGCTCTGAAGGGTTTCACGCGCTTCTAGGGTTCTTAAATAAAGGGTTAATTTCGGAGTTGAAAAGTTTCAACTCATTTTGATTTCTTTTTCTAACCCATGTTAATTATCTAAGATTCCGAAAGGCGCGGTTGAAAGGTTTCAACGCACTGCCAAACAAAATGGTTAATTTCGGCGTTGAAGAGTTTTAACTCATTTTGATCCATTTTCTTTTAATTGCACTAAGTACCTTAATTAATTAAAAGAAACAAAAATATTACTTTATTCTGAAAGGTATTCATAACGTTCATATAGTAAGTTGTTTGATACAGCTACAAAACCGTTAAATTAGGAAACATTGAAGGAACTCTGTGACAACCGTTCCAAGAAAGTCGTATAATTATATTTTTAATATCTTATTATTGCAACAGTATCTGTATAGCGATTGAACATAGACTACTGGGGGTGAGTGATTTTCGAAACCTTGCAACATTCATAACATGAATTTTGACCACAAATTTTTTTTGTTTCTTATAATCTACCGTGGCAAAAGGACAATCAAGGTCTGATCTATGTGTTTATAGTAACTTACATTCTGTCAAATGGGTGGCAAGTATTCATGTAATTTTAGCAATTAAGTATATTGACAAATAGTTATTTAAAAATGTTGAAATAATCAATACTAGCGTAACCCGTGAATTATGCCCCACGATTTTTTGGTATAATACTTTTTAAAAAAATGTGTAAGTACGCTGTGTCGAAATGTTAAACATGTTCTTAAAGCGTTAAGCAGTATTATATATTCTCAAATATGCAAGGAGCTGCGATATAAAAATGCTTTCCGTAAATTTGTTTGTTTCTTGAAAGAATAAGCGCGTATATACAAATTGCACTGTTTCCCTTCTTTTATTTGTATGTATTAGATCCTGTATAAGAAGATAGCAGCATAATATATTATATAATGTAGTAGAATATTTATGCAAGAGCCCAGTGTTTCAAAGGCGTACCCATGGGGGGGGGGGGGGGGGGTATTAGCGATACTCCCTATATTTACTGCAGAGAATGAAAAATGTTTTTCCACATTATGCGGTTGAAAAATTATTTAAGTAGTTAATCATCGGAGAGAAAGTTAACTAGTTTGAACCTCTTGCATTTATACAGGATCGTGACTCCAACAGTCTTATTTATTGCAGATAAAATAGACGAAAAAACTAAGATAACTTAATATCAACCTAAATTAATTGAAATTTGCCTCCTATAATGTTCTGTGTTATTAAGCGATGTCAAATTTTTATGTTTTTTCTCACCAAAGAAATCATTTTGGCTTTTGGTACCGTGTTTTATTTACCTAAGAAAAATGTTTAGGTGCGCCTCTAGGCTGTTTTATATTAGTTAAACATGTCAGAAATTTATTGTGATGTTGAGGTGCGTGTTGATATGGCATCACCGTAACCGAGCAAAATAGTCAACATACAATCGATTGCAATTATTAAGCGTCAAATGTTTTAACGATTTTTTGAAATAAGCTTTCTAAACGCCACAACTTAATAAAATTTAATGTAAAATCGTACTGCAGTTGCATTGTGGCCCAAGTTTAAAGTATTTTTGTTAAATAATAAAAAGAAATTTAAAGAAATAAGCTAAAGTGTTAAATAGAAGAAACATATGTAAAGCAGTAAGGACAAGCCTGCCTGTATTTGCAGAGTTGCGGCCCTGATGCGATGTTTCCTGCTAAAAGTTTGTTTTCGTCCTGACAGGATAAATATCAACAGATTCCAATGACACAAAGTAACAGTATAAAGTCAAATTTTTTTATTTTAATTGAAACCTATAGCGGTCTGTTGTACAAACGAATATGCGCCTTATGTAATAGACGCGTAAATATGTGTGTTGTAGTAACGTAGGCTCTTCGCCACTACAATGTGAGACAGGTGTTACAGCACAAAATCAAAAAGTTAACCTTGTACGGTAAGGAAACAGTGGCTGAAAACTATAAGTGCATGCACTTCTACGTTTATCTTTCTTTCGGTCACTGCTAGGACCCTTCCATACTTTATACCGTATATGCTACACAGTAAATTTGTAATGCATTTTAAATAGCACGTTAATCTGTTTGTGTCTGCGTCGTCATACAACTATTAAAACTACGTCTAAAAACTGCTCTTTTTTTTTAAACACGGTATATGTTTTTTGAAGAAATTTCACGTAATCTTAAGGACTAAAAATCTTATCAAATGTAGACAGCTGTTAGTGATTTAAGGTGAGATACAACTCAACCTCGAAAGCTTTACCTACAATAATGATACGTAAAATCTTGAGAAATAAATCAGTGTTGATTTATTAATGTTGTCATACATCCATAAACTACTTTGTCGACAACTTTAATCTAATCTAAGTTTATTGCTCTATTGTTTACTGAACACGAAAATGAAAATAAGCTTAACTATCATCTCAAAAAGGAAATACTAATTGCTTTGTTTAGTTATGCGTTATTTATCAGTTATTACTTATTACACTATCAGAAACGTGTAATACGTTAGCAAAGTCAAGAAAACACCAATCGAGCGATTTTTAAAGAAAAATAGAACAAGCAACCTATAGCGTGAGATTGAACTCGTATTTTAGTAAAACCAAGCATATAGTAGTAATATAAATTCTTCTATCTGACACCTGGACGATTCTACAGAAACAGGAAAGCAATTATTTTGAACAATTAATTCGGGTACTAAGAAAATATTATGTAGATTTACAATTCATTATGCATCAATAAAATAATTATTAACTTCAACAAATTCTACTTTCTATCATAAACATTCTAGTATTCTGATATTTGGGAGGAAGTAATTTAAAATTTTAGGTATCTTCTCGAGCGTGATGTATTTTTAGCTTCGTATTGTTGATAACGTTCTTTTTAACTCTGATATTCGTTTTTGCCTTGATCCTTTTTATTTAGTCTTGGTTTTGCCTTTTAAATTATCTATCTATCGTTTCTGACAACCGTTTGTTATGCATGATATTAAATTGATGATTTTCTATACTCCAAGCCTAATGTAACACTAAATGTGCTTTCGACGATCGTCTTTTCTTTATTTATTATTAGTTTCGTTTGAAGGTTATTTGCGACAATGTGTGTTTATGGGTATTCTTATGTTTTAGATATTAATATTTTACGAGGTACGCAAGTTTTTCCTGTTCGCTCAACGCACTTATTCCAACGATGCTCCAAAGCAGCAATGCCATCTTTGTAGGTCGATGATCCCAAGTCCTTAAAATAGCTATTTATAGCAGCGATTACCTCGGAATTGGATGAAAATCTTTGACCGCCGAGCCATTTTTTCAGGTTTGGAAATAGATAAAAATCGCTGGGAGCCAAATCTGGTGAATAGGGCAAATTAGGCACTAATTCGAATCCCAATTCATGTCATTTTGGCCATGCGATTGCAGAAGTGTGTACAGGTGCGTTATCTTGATGGAAAAGCACTTTTGCTCAATTGCTGCAACAAATTGGCATAATACTCGCCGTTTATTGCTTTTCCCTTTTCCAAGTAGTCGACAAAGATAATTCTATGAGAATCCCAAAATACAGTTGCCATAACCTTTCCTGTTGACAAAACCGTTTTTTTCTTCTGCGGAGGCGGAGAACCTTTGTGCGTCCATTGTTTGGACTGTTCCTTGGTTTCGGGAGTGTAATGGTGGACCCAGGTTTCATCGACGGTTATGAAACGGCGCAAAGAGTCCTTCGGATTGCGGCGAAAACGTGGCAAAACTTCCCGAGAAACAATCAAACGACTCGGTTTTTGCTCCGGTGTGAGCAAACGTGGCACCCAACGCGCGGGTATTTTTTCATTTCCAATTCTTCAATTAAAATTCTGTGCACACTGTCATTTGAGATGCCCACTATGTCTGCTCTCTTGCGCACCTTTACTCGACGGTCATCCAATACGATACGCAGGACTTTTTCAATCATATCAGAGGTAGTAGCCGATTTTGGGCGTCCACTGCAAAGTTCGTCTTTTGTGCTCACACGACCACGCTTAAACTCGGCAACCCAGTTTTTAACCATTGAAAACGAAGAAGCGGACTTAAAAAATGTCGAATCCAACTCTGCTTTGATTTCGGTTGGTGTTAAGCCATTCAAATGAAAGTACTTTATCACTGCTCGCAACTCAGTTTTTTCCATTATTTACGAAATCTCTCGAGACGGTCACTTTGGCGCAATGTCAAACACAAAATAATTGACAGATTGCTTTATACTGTCATATTTAACCTAAGAAAAGATGGTTCTGAAAAATGGTAATGCAAATTTCGTTGAATTAGCGCCATCTCTGTGTTAGGCCACGTACATTTCGAACGATCCTCGTAGATGCAGTTCATCGCAGTAATACATTGCTTTTTACGCTACTTTACTTCCAAACAATCTTTTTTCAATAATTCTTATGAATTACTTTTCTTGTTAGCGTTTCTTTCCTGTTACATATTTTGTATAGCTTTATATCTTCGTTTTGACCACGTCAAAGAAAAATTCTTAAGTTTGTAGTTGTCGTACAGTACCAGTAGAGTGATTGCAATAACGTTACAAACATTACATGATCAAATATTCTTACCTTGAATTGGAAGAAGAACAAACAAAAGCGAGGCGCCACAGAGAGCAGCAACTCCAATCTGTCTGTACATCAAATACGTCATAATAATCACTTGTATGGTTCCCGCAAATATCATATGTCCAAAATCAGTAGCACCATCAAATTGGATAACATCTTTGCTCATCAGGGTAACCACGGTTCCGCTTGCAAATTGAGGCGAAATGCACAGATTCAATTTGAGGCACTTTCGGTACAATAACGAACAGCAAGAGATTCGAATTTTCATGCTTAATTGTTGTAGCAAGAATAAATACGTGTGATCAAAAAGCATATAGGCTAATTGGCAACCCACCAAACCTGCTACGTACATTAAGGCATCGTCTTGAGTAAGGTTAGTTTTTGGTTCAAAATAAGACACCAATTTACCTGTTAATATCGGTTCTAATATCCTAAAATAAATACTTTAATAAAAAAATTTGAAATGGAAAAGAGTTTTCCATTTCTTACATTAAGGTGGTTTCGACGGAAAAAAGTGTAATACCTAGAATGGTATATTCCAAGCCAAATATTCTGATTATGGGTCGTAAGAAAAAGGGTTTAGAATTTGTCAACTCTTTGTTCCATTCAATTTCCAATTGGTCGCCTAATTTTTCCGACCTATAGTCTTCCAGAATGTCATATATATCATCGTTCTGCAAATCTTTGCTCACGCCTTTGCGAATAGTCTTGAATGTAAAACTGAGACGTATTTTTGTTTAGGGTAGGACTGTATAGTTTTGAAGGTATCTACTTACATAAATAGAACTATGGATAAAATGTTGGCGTTTTGTCTTGGGTTTGTTTCTCTCTTTTTCTTTATTTCGGTGTCCATATTTGGAAATTACTCAAAACGTTTTGAAAATGCGCACAAAACACTTTTTATTAAATTTTCATTTTCTGATTTCCGACTTAATTACGTCAGAAAGGGTGTAGATTTAAACTTAAAACATTTTACTCTCCGCACTTTGTAACAACCGCACCACCAACGAGATAGATTTGTTAATTTCACCTAATATGCATATCAAAAGCGTTCACAACTACATCAGATGACTAGTTATATATTTGTGAAAGGTTTTTCTTTCAACGAAAATACGTTTTTATTTGTGAACACACTACGAATTAAAATTGTTTTCAAAAATAACATTTACTATTAGTGATAATTAATAAACCACTTGGTTATAGTTTAGTGCTGGTTAATATGCTATATCAAAGCTTTGTGTCGGAATACTTTACACGTTTTGTTCAAACAATTTATTGGCGAGATTTTATGTAACAGAATAAAGGTTATGTTTCCAAAGAAACTTTTTTAATAGTTAATACATGAGGATATGTGGAAATAAACGAATAATTGCCATTCGAATGCATTTCATAATCGAATGAATGACACGGATAAAATCATTCGGATGTACCTCGGCAGTAAAAAGTGATAAAAACGCTCTCTGCTTGCTTTTCGAATACTTTGATGAATGTATTCTTGTTCTCATCGTCTTTCTTAGGGTCGCTTGAGACAAACAAGGCAAATCTTCGACTTCGAGTGCTCTGATGCTCATGTTTTGATGCACCGCTAGTTATACTAGTAGTAGCTGCTGTCGCCACCGTCTGTTCGGGCTTTATGCTTCCGTAACTTAACCACCTTATTTTATTTATTTAACTACGCAAGACAAAGTAATATACCGGGTGTAAACGAAACACGGTTCACCCTCCCTTTCTTTCTTAATTTAGTAAGATAAAGGAATGAAATTTTGTATCGGTAATATATTCATAAAATTCAATTATTTTATGTTCTTAGCAATTTTTTACCACTCACGGTTTAGCCGAAAATGACCACAGTTTCCCTATTTTAAATGCAACATTTTGTATATTTTTACATATTTTGATTTACATAATGATATTTTGACCTATACAATAAAACAAGTAACTTTTGTTTCACTGCTGTTACTATTATGATATTAAACCATTAAAAGTCAAAATATGGCGTTATTTGTTAATTTAATCATAGTTTGATCTTATACTTTTTTAAAGACAATAAAAAATAAAAAAGTTGGCAATAGTGGCCCGGTTCCCAAAATCACCTTGTATATTAGGTTATGTCAATTGATTTATTGATGGTGTCGGATATTTTTAGTTTTAACCATTGTTGAAAATTATAAATATTGTAATTAAAATCAAATTTGTTGACAGACTTGTAATCTTAATTATCTACTTTTTCTCCTCTTTCAAGCTTTGGACAAAAGTCCGTTGCGATACTACGTTCGATCCTATGCTAATTCTAGTAATGATCTTTCCATCTCTTTTTCGGCCTTCCGAAGTTTCTTCTTTCTTTATTTGCTCTGTATCAAAAATACATTTTGAGTAGTCTGTTATTTCCCAGTCTTTGTAGGTGTTCTTGCCGCCGCTGCTTGTATTCTTTTACTTATCATTAACGTCGAATATATTAAGCTCTTTTCTTATATCTATATTTTGTTTTCTATCTCGTAGGCTATATCCAGCTGTAGGTTGTAGAAATCGCATTTCGGAAGTTGTTATTTTTTGTTCATCCTGCTTTGTTAGAGTGCAGCATTCGCTACCATATGTAAGGGTGGGGACAGAAGTCACTTTGTAGAATTTTATCAGTGTTTATAAAATTCAGGTTGGACCTTATTTTTATAGTTTTACTAACTGAAATTTTGAGATTATACTCTTCCATAACTTGTTGTAGTTTAAAAGCTGCTTTTTGTAGTGTATCCTCAAAATCTGCCACAAATAGAAAAGTGGCTATGTTTTCTTTTGCTTAAGTCATGTGAGTACACTGGTAATTTACTAATCCACTTTCTCACAGCTTCGTCTATAATTTTTGCCTGTTTCGCTAAATTATTTATTTCATTGTTTTGGGTTAAAGTTGTTGATTTTTAGTTTGCTGATAGAAATTACATAAAGAGCTACACCCCTGTCGTAGTCCAAGTCTTGTAGTTTCATTTTCAATTATATTTTTATATATACATATTTTTGATTAAGGAATTAAATATATCGGTATGCCTCTTTTATTCATTATTTCTCATAGACGATCGTTCGAAATATACGTGGCCTAGCAAAGGAAAAGTTTTTTGGGCAAAAAATTATTTTTTTTTCAATATAGTCTCCTGTTCGCTCAGCCCACTTATTCCAACAATGCTCCAAAGCAGCAATGCCGTCTTTGTAGGTCGATGAACCCAAGTCCTCAAAATAGCTATTTACAGCAGCGATTACCTCGGAATTGGATGAAAATCTTTGCCGACTAGCCATTTTTTCAGGTTTGAAAATAGATAAAAATCGCTGGGAGCCAAATCTAGCGAATAGGGCAAATGAGGCACTAATTCGAATCCCAATTCATGAATTTTATCCATTACGATTTCAGACGTGTGTACAGGTGCGTTATCTTGATGGAAAAGTACTTCCTTTTTCGCCAAATGAGGCCGTTTCTCTTTGATTTTGTCGCGCTATTGCTGCAACAAATTGGCATAATACTCACCATTTATTGTTTTTCCCTTTTCCAAGTAGTCGACGAAGATAATTCCATGAGATTCCCAAAATACAATTGCTATAACCTTTCCTGCTGACAAAACTGTTTTTGCTTTCTTCGGTGGCGGAGAACCTTTGTGTGTCCATTGTTTGGACTGTTCCTTGGTTTCGGGAATGTAATGGTGGACCCAGATTTTTCGGATTGCGGCGAAAACGTGCCAATAAATAATATAGTTACCAGTTTTGATTATAAACCAAAATATTCAGTTAAAAATTCTTCCGAATTAATCCAAAAGTTATCTAACTTACATTTACCACCACAAAGCAAGGTAGTTAGTTTTGATGTTAATAATATATTTTCCCAAATACCTCCTCAAGGGTGTATTCTTTTGTTAAATAATATTCATATTAACAAAAATGTTGAGTTAATAAAACAGACTGAGTTGATTCAATTATTTGAACTTTTGCACCATTCAAAATTATTTTACTTTTAATTATAAAATTTATTTCCAAAAAGATGGTTTACCCATGGGAAGTCCAATTTCACCTCCTTTAGCCAACATTTATAGAAAATCTAGAAGATCAAATATTCGAATCAAATCAATCTGAGAAAGTTGTATTTTGGTTTCGTTATGTTGACGACATTTTATCATGTTTCAATAGTTCATTTGATTTAATTAATGAATTTTCAATATTTATTAACAGCTTGCACCCAAACATAAAATTTACACTAGAAACTGAACAAAATAAGTCCATCACCTTTTAGATTTAACCATAAAAATTAATTCAACTAATAAATTTGAATACTCAGTTTACAGAAAACCTACACAAACAAACATTACAATACCACACGATTCTTGTCATCATAAAACACATAAATTAGCAGCATACAGGTCCCTGATACATACAGGTCCCTGATACATATAGTTTTGACGGTCCCTTTAGATGAAATTAATTATAATAGAGGCATTCCAATTATTAAACAAATTGCATATAGTAATGGTTATAATACTAAACTTATTGATACATTAATTAAAGAAAAAGATTATAAATTAGCCATTCAAAAAAGTTATCCGAATACCCTAACTTCATTCGATACAATTAAATATGCTTCGATCCCATATTTTGGTGACAAATCAGAAAAAATTGCTAAAATTATAAACAAAACAAATAAATATAAAGTAAGCTTCAAAACAACTAGAAACATCTTAAACACTTTGTTTAATGCAAAATCAAAAACAGACAATTTGCTAAAATTACGCATTTACAAATTAAATTGTTCGCATTGTAATTCGGTGTATATAGGTCAAACAATTAGAAATTTTGATATTAGGTATAAAGAACACGTACGTTGTTACAAATACAAACACCCACATAAATCCAATTACGCTACACACTTACTAGAACAAAATCATTCAATGACATCTAATAACACTATAAAATGTTTACAGTTTTGTGATGATAAACGTAAGTTAGATATACTAGAAGCTTTTGAAATTCACAAACATTTAAAAACTGTACCGTTATTGAATGAGCAAATTGATCTCTTAAATTCTCCTCTATTGGACATTTTGGAATAAGAAATCAAGTCATCTGCAGACGATTACCGAGATCAAGTCACGAAGTTCTATTGCTGTAACAACACTAACTGTTTACTTTTTCATATAACCTTTGACAATGGCATGTAAACATGCCGAAATACGTATAAGGCTAAAATAAATAAATATTGTTAAAGTAATTAAGTATTTATATACTCATTATATATTCAGTAGGCGAAGATATTTTGTTTTTATTTTTTTAGAAGCGTATTTAATTATAGTTTGCTATTCCATCTTTTTCAGCTGATTTTCTGTTTTTTTTGTGCGTCGCAAAGCTTGATGTAATTCTTCGATGTCTAAGAGGTCTACCTCTGTTTCTTCTATTTCTTGTTCTTGATTTTCCTTAATTTGCTTTTCCAGAAACCAGAGATCCTCGTAGTAGTTTAGCCACATGGCAGATGATATTGTGTTTATACGAGCTGCGTCGTTTTCTTTACTGTTTAAGTGTTGCATAATTTTGTAAACCATATGTCGTCTTCCATGGACGTCAGTTTCGATGCTTGACATAAAGTTTCCCATTTCTTCTGTTGAACCTGTCGGTTTAAATTTTTAACAGTTTGTGTGAATCTACTGTATTCTTCTCTGTTCTGTTTTGTGTTGTAACCATTTATGATAGGCTTTATTTTTCGCCTTAACCGCGTTTCCTTGTCCTTGCGACCATCTTATAATCTGTCTGTTATTATATTTTTTTTCTGTTTTCCAACAGCTTTAAACGCTGTTTTTTTTTTGATTATATATTTTCAGTTTGTCTATTCGTCGTCTACATCGGTGCTCGGTGGGGTTTGATTGTTGTATCTAAATAGACGTTTTTGGTATAGTGTTCTAATAGATTCCTATTCCAACAAATCTACTTTTCAATTTCTGTTCTTGTTCTGTTTCTTCTTAGTTTTAACCCATTCTGCAAGGATTTTCATTTTAGCTTCTAGGAAGTAGTGGTCTGTATACTTTTGTATCGTTGAATACGATGGCGGTTTTTTCATTTGCAATAAAGTAATCGATTATTGATTTTGTCCCCTTGCCTCTCAGCCAAATGTATAAGCTTTTCTTAACTTTACAGGAAGATTCATAATTCGCATGTTGATGTAGCTAGCAAAGTCTTTTAGTAATTTTCTATTTTGGTTTAATGTGTCTTCGCCGTTTGTTCAAGTAATGTTCCTAAACTTTTTTTTGACAATTCTGGCATTTAAGTCTCCGCCTAATATTAAGTAATCCTTTTTATTAGTTTCATTGAGAGTTTGGTGTAGTTAAAACACCATAGAATAAATCCATAGCAACCAGGGTTCGTGCGTACTCTCTATATATTATGATCCGTGGTACGCAAGTGAAACTTCCGCTGTCTCCTTTAAAACACAGCATTCATTTCTTACAGTCATTTTATCACATTTTATAGCTAATTCTGGCCTGTTTTTGAGTAATACTTCTATAAACCGCGAAAGTGGATATATTTTTCTATTTCATAAATCAGTTACTTTTTAAAAAATGGGCGCAACAGGTCGCTGGTACTATACTGTTTACGTTTTAAATAGTCTCGCCCCAATAAGTGGTTTAAATTTACATTTAGTCATCTTTACCAGGTACAAGCCGCCCGCACCAAGCCCAAGGCGCGGTACTGGGGATTGCCTACTCACGTAAGGCGCTAGCTAGATATTACGCTCCCAAATTCGGACTAGAAGTGCTTATAAATTCTTTATTTACAGAGATATCAAAAGTATGCACCGAACGAAAAATATGTTTTTAACTAGAGCTAATTGGCAGGAAGTTAAAATAACGTAACTTCCGGAAACCGCGTTGTAGTATTAAAAGTATCGTTTTTTTTCTCAAATTTTAATATGGTTAAAAATGCTTGTTAATCTTAATAAACTACTTCAAATGGCCTATTGAACTGTTTAAAGTTTATCACGATTGGCGTTTACGTTTTTGATTAAATATAAAATTTTTAGTTTACTGTTAGTTCTGATTCGGTTATAAGTACGATTAATAATTATTATATAAAGAATCTATTTTTATTTTTCTTTGTGGTGAAGTGTTTCACTTGCTTTTATCAACAGTCTTCCTCTAAATATTAATAAATTTATTTATATTTTCATATTTTTTGTTATTTAGATTTTTAAAACTGCAGTATAATCATTCCAATGCTATTCCTATAATATCAGTAGTATCCGAATGTTCAAAACAAACATTCGTATCTCTCTGTCCCCCATGTTTGCTCGGCGAAGAACGCCGTCGTTATTTATTTGGATTCAGTATTCTGTATGGCTATCGAAACGATTAAAATCGTAAAATCATTGAATAATTTTCTATAACCTCTCAAGATATCTCTACCTAGATATTTCATAAAAGTCTTGTTATAATGTGCATAAAGGTAGGGTTCGTTTAAAAAGTTGTACTTTTTATTTTCTATCACAGGAATATAATATATCTAGTTGTTTCTGCACAAAATTTTTTTTATTAAATGTTAACTGCGTTCTAGTTCAAAACTACCTTAATTTTGCTCAATATTAGATTAATTGTGGCGTTTTAGACAACAAGCATAATTTAATTATCAGTGGGTGGATTTTTGGAACTTATTCTTCCCAGCACTAATAATGATTACCATAATTGTAGCTGTTTGAGAACAATTTAAATTTTTTTTGATTGGTTAAGTAATTAGGTACTACTTATTTTAATTGATACAAAAGGAAATACCATAGTTATTATGAATTGCCAGTCTAATTACTAAACCCAGAACCCGCAGCAGCACCAAACGGTTAACTCTCCTACGTATAACAATCAATAAATGATTTCAAAGTGAATGATTTCTTTTTCTACGATTATTATTGCAGAATCAGAAGTTTCATTAAATTTTAATAAAGTTTATGCATTTTGTTCTTCACCATCCATATATTGGTTGTATAGCGCTACATCATCAATGTTTTGACTGTGTTAAAGCAACAAATTATAGTTTGAAGTTGTAGTCTTCTGTAGAGTGCCGCCGTAGGGATTGCAATAATGTTACAACAATCACATGGTTCAAAAGTTTTTACCCTAAATTGGAAGAAGAACTAACAAAAGCGAGGCGCCACAAACACCAACTCCAATCTCTCTGTACGTCAGATACGTCATAATAATCACTTGTATGGTTCCGGAAAATATCATAACTCATGCTCATCAGAGTCACCACGGTCCCGTTTGAAAATTGAGGCGAAGTGCACAGATTCAATTTAATGCACTTTCGGGAAAATAGCGAATAACAAGATATTCGTAAATACACGTTTTGGAGTCCAAGGAACCCAAAACAGTTGTTTTTAAAAAATGTGTGTCTGTGGGTGGGTGCGTGAGTGGGTGCGTTCGTTTTCCTATATCTCCAACACGCGACACATAATCATAGGACATTTAATCACGGACAGTTAAACACCCCGACAATTAATCACACGGACATTTAAACACATAGACATTTAAACACTGAGCCACATAATCACATGGACAGATAAACACACTGAGTCACTGACGTATAACCACATTGTGTTTGAATTCTTATATGACTGCAGCACAACTAAAATATAAAAAAAAAATATGGCACATGAAGCTTTATTGCAATCTAGTTTCTAGAAACATCTTAAACACTTTGTTTAATGCAAAATCGAAAACAGATGATTTGATAAAATCAGGCATTTACAAATTAAATTGTTTGCATTGTAATTTGGTTTATTTAGGTCAGACAATTAGAAATTTTGATATTAGATATAAAGAACACGTACGTTGTTACAAAGACAAACACCCACATAAATCCAATTACGCTAAACACTTACTAGAACACAATCATTCAATAACATCTAATAACACTATAAAATGTTTAAACTTTTGTGATGATAAACTTAAATTAGATATACTAGAACCTTTTGAAATTCACGAACATAACCGTTAATGAATGAGCAAATTGATCTCTTAAATTCTCCTCTATTGGACATTTTGGAATAAGAAATCAAGTCATCTGCAGACGATTACCGAGATCAAGTCACCAAGTTGTACTGCTATAACAACACAAACTGTTTTTTTTTAATATAACCTCTGACAATGGCATGTAAACATGCCGAAATACGTATAAGGTGAAAATGAATAAATATTCTTAAAGTAATTAAGTATTTTATATACAGATAATCATTAAATATGACTTTAACGTAGCAAAGCTGGAATTTATAGATTAAGTTAAGATTCTTAACGTTAAAGATCATATTTAGTGAAAGTACAGATTGCGTGCAGAATGTGTGTTTATATGTACATGTGATTATGTACCTCAGTGTTTAAAAGTCTATGTGTTTAAATGTCTGTGTGATTAATTGTCGGCGTGTTTAACTGCCCGTGATTAAATGTCCTATGATTATGTGTCGCGTGTTTATGTGTCCGGACACCATCTCCGGAACCCCTTAACCGATTTCTATAGAATTCGGTGTGTGGAAGTTTTTTAGTTGCAGGTAGTTCTTTGCAAGGTTGTTTATTGGAACTGGAACCGGAAACGGAATTTAGACCAATTTTTTGGTATACATTTTTTTCCAAACACTTTTTTGAAATTTTAAATACATACCGTTGTAGTGCATCTAAAGGCAAATCAAACGTTTTTTTTTTTTCTAAAATGCTGTATCTATAAATGCAGGCCGCTATGAATTTTTGAAAATTTTAACTTTAATTCCCGATTACTCAAAAACAAAATATTCAATTAATACAAATTATCATATTATTTGATACTCCTTTAATAAGTATAATCAAGTGATGTAAAAATATTCTTGAAAATATGAAAATTGTAAATATACCAGCGGCTCAAAATTTTGGCCATTTTCAAAAAAAATTCCACAGAAACTGCCCACACCATCTTTTTAAAACTTTCTGAGCCAATAGAGCTTGCGATGAACTACAAAATTGGTTTTTTACTAATTTTTCAAATTTGACTCTGACGCCTTCCTGAAATTTTTGAAAATTTAAATTGATTAATTATTTATCAAAAACGCAAACGCCGATCGTTATTAACTTTTATCAGCTCGATAGGCTATTTGAAGTACTTTATTAGCATCTGCAAGAATTTTTAATTATTTTAAAAATTAAGAAAATTAAAATTCCACCTGTACAAACAGACTATTGGGATACGCAACAAGAATAATTGAATCGCCCACTAAAAAGTCTCGCTATAATGTGTAATAGCGAGTTCGTTTAAGAAGTTGTAGTCACATTTCATTTCCTGTCACAGGAAGGTACTATTTCTATTTGTTTGTCTCGGTACCTAATTTTTTTTAATAAAGTTAAATTGGTATTTCAGTTGAAAATTACCTTAATGGTGCTCATTATTATTCTAATTTTGGCGTTGGTGACTACGACCATTTAGGAAATTTGTTTTTCATACATTATCAGCAGCAGTACGAATAATTTTCATTTTAGCAGATCTTCTAATAATTTGTATTTTTTTCGATTCGTTCAGTAGAATATTCAAGTAGTATTTAATCCTAATCTACACAAAACAATACTAGTTATCTTTAAATTGGCAGTAAAATTATCAAACCTAAAACTAGCAGCAGCGCCAAAATAGTTATTAAATGTCTAACAATCTAAAGCAATCAATTTGTGATTGCAATGATAATAATCCTTTTTCCAGGATAATTCTGTAGTCAGTATCACCAAAGTAACATTACCCGTCGTCATGTGCGTTACTAGTTTTCCAGTGGTAAAAAAGTAAATAAAATTTTATGTTTAGTTTATCTTAATAATACGTTGTTCTACATTTGAAAACAATCTCTTCTATGATCTTTTCTTAATTTTTGTTGATGTTTCTTCTTATAGTTCTTCTTTTCCAACCTCAATATTTTTAGCATACCTCTACATCGTCGTCTTTATATACAGTGCCACCAGGGAGATTGCAATAAAGTTAAAAGCATCATATGGTTTAAAACCTCTTACCTTGAATTGGCATAAAAACAATAAAAATCGAGGCACCACAAACAGCAGCAACTCCAATCTGTCTGTACATCAGATACGTCAAAACAATAACTTGTATGGTACCCGAAAATGCGATATGTCCAAAATCAAAGGCCCCGTCAAATTGGTTAACATCTTTGCTCATGAGAGTCATCATGGTTCCACTTGCAAATTGAGGCGCAGTGCAGAGATTCAATTTGAGACACTTTCGGTACAATAAGGAACAACAAGATATTCGAACCTTCATGCATAATTGTAGTAACATGAAGAAATACGTGTTGTTGATAACTGTGTATGTTAATTGACAACCCACCAAACCTGCTGTGTACATTACGGCTGTGTTTTTGGTAAGGTTGGTATTTGGTTCGAAATAAGACACCAACTTGCCTATAAATATCGGCTCTAAAATTCTAAAACAAATATTTTTGAATAAAGTATTTAGTAATGGAAAGCTATTTTCCACTCCTTACATCAAGGTGGTTTCGGCGACGAAACTGGTCATACCCAGAATAACATATTCCAAGCCAAATATTCTGATTATGGGTCGTAAGAAGAACGGTTTAGATTTCTTCAATTCTTTGTTCCATTCAACTTCAAATTGGCCGCCCAATTTATCCGACCTGTAGTCGTTCAGAATTTCATAGATATCATCGTTCTGCAAATCCTTGCGCACTCCTTTGCGAATAATTTTAAATGCAAAACTAAGACGTATTTTTAGTTATGGTACAGCTGCATGCTTCTTTGAAACTTCAACTTACAAAAATGAGATTATTGATAAAATGTTGGCGTTTGCTCTAGGATTTGTTTCTCTCGTTTTCTTCGTTGCGGTGTCCATTTTCAGACCTTATTCAGAACTTGTTCTAAAAATGCAGGGAAAATACTTTTGATTAGGTCGCTATATTCTTGGTCTCTCATAAATTAACGTCTTGATTACTTAAGGGATGTGTAGATTAAAACTCGCCTCACTTTCTAGCACCTGAACCACCAATTAAATAAATGTGTTAATTTTCTTTTACATTACACAGCTAAATCAGATGAGTAGCTATAAGCGAATGTTCTTTCAACTTAAAATTATTTCGTAAATAACAATCATCACTGATAAACCACTTGTGATAGTCTATAGTGCTGATTAATACATCTTGGGGCTTTGTTTGGAATATTTACCACATTTTCATGAAAAGATCTATTAGATAGATTTATGTATTTAAATTAAAATTACGTTTTCAAACGCACTATTGCTTAAAACACGAACATGCTTTAAAATAAACGAAAACAGACTGCCAAACGCGATATGTAACAATTGAATCTCCCACCAGAAAGTGTCGTTATATATATATAATGTGCGTAAATGGCAAGTTCCTTTAAGAAGTTGTACCATTTTTTATTTCCTGTCACGGGAAATACTATATCTGTTTATGTACGCAATTTTTACATTAAAGGTAAATTAGTTTGTCAGTAGAAAATTACTTAAATTGTCATTTTTTTCTCTCAACTTAACGTTGGCGTTGTAGATTATTAGCATTACTTAATTGTCCTTAAGTGGATTTTTAGAATTTGTTGTTCTAACGTTCTTTATGCTTGCAATCGTTTTTAAACAATTTCTCTTGATTGATTAAATAAGATAGTATGTAATCCGAATTTATACCAAAAAATACTATATAGTTATCTGGAATTGACAAGAAAATTACGCAACCCAAAACTCTCAACAACGCCAAAATAGTTATCTGCGTATCTCTCTAAATGTGTAAAAAAATTATACCAATCAAGTCAAGATTACTATTTTTCCAGTGATAAAACTTAATTAAATACGTTTTTATGTTCAGTTTCTCTTAACAATAAATTATTTTTCACTTTTCTTAATTCGAAAATAATCTTCCCTAACGCCTTTGCTTAATTGCTGTTTAAATTTGATCATGCAATTTCAATAATGCTTCTGGATTTTGTTTCTTCTTACAATTCTTCTTTTTCTAACTCCTTGTTATTGGCATACGCATACTTCTACATTATAGTCTTGACCATGTCAAAGCAAAAACTTTTAATGTATAGTTGTCGTTTACGCACAGTGCCCCTAAAGGAATTGCAATAAAGTTAAAAGCTTACCTAGAATTGGAAGAATAACAAACAAAAGCAAAGCGCCACAGAGAGCAGCAACTCCAATCTGTTTGTACATCAGATACGTCATAATAATCACTTCCCGAAAATATCATATGTCCAAAATCAGTAGCACTATCAAATCGGGTAATATCTTTGCTCATCAAGGTCCACGGTTCCGCTTGTAAATTAAGGCGAAATGCACAAATTTGATTTGCGGCATTTTCGCTACAATAAAGAAAAGCAAGATATTCGAATCTTCATATTTAATTGTCGTAAAAATAACTACGCGTGGGCAAAAAGCAGGTAGACTAATTGGCAATACACCAAACCTGCTGCGTACATTTAGGTGTCGTTTTGGGTTAAGTTTTGGTTCGAAATAAGACACCAACTTGCCTGTGAATATCGGCTCTAAAATCCTCTAATTAATATTTTGAAACAAATTATTTGGTAATAAAAGCACTTTCCCACTCCTTACATGAATGTGGTTTTGAAGAAAAAAATACTGATACCTAAAATGGCTATTCCAAGTCAAACATTCTGATTATGGGTTGGAAGAAGAAGGGTTTAGATTTTTTCAACTCTTTGGTCCATTTCACTTTAAATTGGTCTTTCGTGTATTGACGACTTAATTACTTAAGAGAGATGTAGAATTACACTCGCCTCACTTTGTAGCAACTGCACCACCAACGAGATAAATGTGTTAGTTTTCTCTTACATTACACAGCTAAATCAGATGCATAGCTATAAAAGACGGTTCTGTCACGTTTTTATTTACGTATTTACCATGAACTAAAATTATTTCATAAATAACATTTTATTCGTTTCTCCTTCTTTCTCTATCTCCCATGTATGCCTCATGGCGTTGTGTTTCTGCTCCATATTTTATAGTTGTTTCTATTCCTTGCCAGTATCCTTACTTTTGCAATAGTTTCTCCTCTTTTCCTTGCCATTTCTTTAACGTTTCTTTCCCACTGGGCCCTTAGTATGCCTCGTGCTCTTTTCCCGTCGGGTCGAATTTCTAACATTTTCTTGAGAATCCTTTCATTTTCTATTTGTATTAGGTGACCGTACAAATTTAGTTGTTTTATTCTTATACCTTCAAGTCAATGGTTTTATATTTAGGACACCTCTAATCTTTCTGTTTCTCGCCCTGTCTCTTCTTGTTTTTCCTTGGATTTCTCTCAGATACTTCAGTTTTGCTGCAGTTATCATGGATTTATGTTCATCGAGCATTGTCCGTTTTAAGACATATGTGAATGTGGGTGTGTATATCGTTTTGTATAGATGTATTTAGGTCTTTGCGCTTCTTTCTTTTTAAAGTGTTAATAATTTGATAATATACTCTGCTCGCCTTGCTTATAATGTTTCTCACTTTTTGTTTGATCTTTCCATTGTTGCTAATTATTGTTCATAGGTATTCATATTTATTTACGTACTATAGCTGATGGCCACATGGCCTTATTTCTATGTTTTCTTTGCTTTCTTTTCTAGTGGTGTGTAGAATCTTACCCTTCTCTATGTTTATTTCTATTAATTTTTCCTGCGGGCAGGTCGTCCAGACCTCTAGATTTCTTTGAGATCATTTGTATATCCCGTTACTAGAACGACATTGTCAGCATATACAAGTCCATGTGAGTATATTGGGTATAGGTTGTAGTACCATAATCTTACAACTCTCGTTTATCTCTTAACCATCTATATTATTTGGTCCATATAAGTGACAAACAGTAGTGGGATTGGCTGTCGCCTTGTTTTACGCCCTTCTTTATGTTGTAGTTCTCAGATGTCTTCCCATTCACTCTGACGATCTCTATAACTTTATAGTAGGCGCTCTTGATGCGTGTATACGGTCTAGTGTTTGTCTTTCCGGTCTAAATGCTGCTTGCTCAAGTGCTTTCCCATTTCGTGTCTCTCTTAGCGACTTTTTTACTTCTTGTTCGCTGATTTGTTCTTCTGCTACTTCTTCTCTGCTTTTTCGATTATCCGGACTTTCTAACTGTGTGTCGTCATCTTGTTCATTATTGAATTCGGCTTCAAAGTAATTCTTCCACGCTTTTTAAGATGTTTTCGCATTTTGTTCGACTTCATTTTGGTTCTTAATTCTTTCTCTTTCTCTCTCAACTTATTTTGCCGTTGTATATTATAAACATTACTTAATTGTCCTTAAGTAGATTTTTAGAATTTGCTGTTTTAACATTTTCAGCATTAATATAAATGATTCTTTATGCTTGCAGTCGTTTCCAAACAATACGAATTTTTCTTGATTGATTAACTAGGGTAGTATGTAATACTAATTTATACCAAAACAATACGTTACAGTTATCTCGAATTGACGCTAAAATTACGGAACCCAAAATCTTAACTTAACAATAAATTGCTTTTAAATTTTCATAATTTGAAAACCTCCTTATCTAACGTATTTGCCTAATTGTTGCTTAAGTTTAATAATGCACTTTCAATACGGCTTATGGATTATGTTTCTTCTTGCAGTTCTTCTTTTCCAAACTCCATATTTTTTGGCATTCTTCTAAATCATCGTCTTGACCATGTCAAAGCAAAAACTTTTAATGTATAGTTGTCGTTTATATACAGTGCCGCCAAAGGAATTGCAATAACGTTAAAAAGCTTACCTTGAATTGGAAGAAGAACAAACAAAATCGAGACGCCACAGAGAGCAGCAACTCCAATTTGTCTGTACATCAAATACATCATAATAGTCACTTGTATGGTTCCAGAAAATATCGTGTGTCCATAATTAACAGCACCCTCAAATTGGTTAACATCTTTGCTCATCAGGGTCACCACGGTTCCACTTGCAAAATGAGGCGAAGTACACAAATTCAATTTGAGACATTTTCGGTACAATAAGGAACAGCAAGATATTCGAATCTTCATGCTTAATTGTTGCAACAAAAATAAATACGTGTGGTCAAAAAGCAGGTAGGCTAATTGACAACCCACCAAACCTGCTGCGTACATTAAGGCATCGTTTTTGGTAAGGTTAGTTTTCGGTTCGAAATAAGACACCAACTTGCCTGTGAATATTGGCTCTACAATCCTAAAATAAGTATTTTGAAAAAAATCATTTGATAATGAAAGAAATTTCCCACTGCTTACATCAAGGTGGTTTCGAAGAAAAAGAAACTGATACCTAAAATGGCATATTCCAAGCCAAATATTCTAATTATGGGTAGTAAAAAGAACGGTTTAGATTTCATCAACTCTTTGTTCCAATTAATTTCCAATTGTTCGCCCAATATATCCGACCTATAGTCTTTCAGAATTTCATATATATATCATCGTTCTGCAAATCTTTGCGCACGCCTTTGCGAATAGTCTTGAATGCAAAACTAACAGGTATTATTGTTTAGGGTAGAACGACATAGTTTTTGTAATTCTTACTTACATAAATAACGCTACTGATAAAATGTTGGCGTTTTGTCTTGGGTTTGTTTCTCTCTTCTGCTTAGTTACGGTGTCCATGTTCAAAAAATATTCAAACTTGTTTTGAAATTGCATGCAAAACACTTTTGATTAAGTCCTTTTTTTCTTCGTCCCTCGTAAATTAAGAACTTAATTACGTAAGAATAGATGAGATTTAAACTTAAAACATTTTAATCACCTCGCTTTGTAACACCGACCAGATAAATTTGTTAATTTTAGTAAACACACAACGCAATTGAATGACTACCTATTCATTTTTGAACGGTTTTTCTGTGAACGGAGATACGATTTATTTTGTAACCGTGTTATGAATTAAAATTATTTAAAAAATAACATTTATTATCACCGATAAACCACTTGTTATAGTCTATAGTTCTGATTAATATATCTCGAGTCTTTTTGTCGGAATACTTTCTACGTTTTATTTTTGGAGAAATTTATTAGAGAGATTGAATGTATCAAAATAAAATTCCCCCTTTGTAAACAAACTATTGTTTAAAACACGAGCATGCTTTAAAATAAACGAAAACAGACTGTAGAAATGGATGTGTAACAAGATTAATTGAATCTCCCACCAAAAAGTCTCATTATAATGTGTGTCAATGGCGCGTTCGTTTAAGAAATTGTACTTTTCATTTCCTGTCACAGTAGTAAAACGGATACTACATCTGTTCGTTTTTGTACGTAATTTTTACATTAAAGTTAAATTATTTATCAATTCTAGCTTTAATTCGTTGAAGTCCATATTTATTGATTATAGGTATATAAAATACTTAATTACTACAACAATATTTATGTATACAAATTAATTTGTTCGCATTGTAATTCGGTTTATATAGGCCAGACAATTACAAATTTTGATATTAGGTATAAAGAACACGTACGTTGTTACAAATACAAACACCCACATGAATCTAATTACGCTAAACACTTACTAGAACACAATCATTCAATGACATCTAATAACACCATAAAATGTTTACACTGTAATGATAAACGTAAATTAAATATACTAGAAGCTTTTGAAAAACTGTACCGTTATTGAATGGGCAAATTAATCTCTTAAATTCTCCTCTATTGGACATTTTGGAATAATAATTAAGTCGTCGCAGATGATTACGATGTGGGTGCCAGGGAACTAGGGAATTCAAGAAAATGAAACCGCCAACGTCTTGCAAAAGAACTCCAAAGACGCCATTTATCGAACCAGAACCGTTTTGTGAAATAACCAAAAGCCACATAGCGGAAAAAGTGCGAAAATGGGAAAATATTAAAAAGAATCCTACTGGAATAACACTCCAGAGCAAAATCATGCAAAAAACTTTATAAAATACTCGTCAGTGAATGAAAAAAAGTTTCTCAAACTAGAAAAGATGAATATTAGACTAATAACCAGTCTCCTAACTGGCTATTGCCGTCTGAGATGTTATCTCAAAAATATCGGCAAAGCCGACACTGAAATCTGCAGACTCTGTAAATCTGCAAGTGAAACTGCAGAACACATACTCTGCCATTGTGATGCACTAAATCGCAGCAGGTTCAAATTCCTCCGAGAAGCGTATATTACGCCTGAAGAAACAAGAAATGTGAACCTCGGGAAAATCATAGACTACATCAAAAGTCCAAAAATCCTGGGAACTGAGTAAATTGTAAGGTTATTCATAAAAGATTTTATCAGGTCGAAGTGATGAACAGCTTCTACAGCCAAAAGCCCTCTGAAACAATTTACAATCTACATAGAAATATCATCGTATGAAGTTGAATCGAATGATATACGAGCTGCTAAACTTAGAACGATAAAAAAGTACGAGTTTTGGCAAAACACGCAAACGCCACTAAAAGGTAGAAGTGTATACGTATAATTGGCGGTCCCGGTGAATCTGCTAGTTAGGAGCTTGCATTTTTATTCGGTCGACCCGAGTTCGAACCTAGCTATAGCGAAATTTTTATAAAATTTGGAGCAGCAGGTACGGGCTCGTTAGTTAAGTGGTTTTGTTTTTGAGGTAGGATATGTTAGACCCGTGTATAGCACCTACAGCCGGTTGCACAAACGACTGTCAACTTTAACAGACCGTTAACTTTGACAAAGGATTTTTTTAATTGAAAAAAATTGTTAATAACAATTAATTTAGCAGTAGATTACAGTGCCCTATTACTTTATAGCCACAATAATTACCAATTAATACAATTTTTTAAATCCGTAAGTTCATTTTAAGCCAAAATTCTCAATTTCAAAATCCCTTCGTCAAAGTTAACAGTCTGTTAAAGTTGACAGTCGTTTGTGCAACCGGGCGTTAGTGTGCTGAGCAGGAATCAGCGGGCAGGGAGAACGCTGCTCCAGGATTCTCTTAAAATGACAATATTAGACAGAAGTGCAACGTACAAGAAGTTGTTAGATAAGTTAGGACACGACGCAGAGAGTGAAACGAACACGTAACAATAATACCTACTAACAGGCTATCTAGAATAGCGAGTGAATGCAGACCGGGAACTACAAGACCACCGGGAAGATCACCGAAGAGGTGGAAAGATAGCTGAACTTCCGCGTCCCAAGAATAGAAACCAGAATTGGAACAAACAGGTCTTAGACCTAAGATAAGAGAAAGAAGAAGAAGAAGATAAACAACCATTAAAAACACCTGTTTTCTAAATTAGAGATTGTTCATATTGTCATTTAATATGTTGATAACGATGTTGATGTCGAAATGCATAAACTTTAGAAAAAACAATAAACTGGCGGTAGGCTGGTATGAATATCGCGCTTGCGCACATCGACTATCCGACATGCGAAGAATACGAATCTAATCTTTTTTCGGGCACTTCTATTGTGACGTATAACATTCCTCCCCACTACCCCTTTTTTGGAAAAGTAAACTTACTACTTTGCGGTTTTGTCCCAGTATGATTACAATCTTTTAAACCTAAATTGAATTTTTTGGGTTAAGGCGTCTGCGTTGTAAAGTGTATACAGACACAAACAAAGATTCAGAGACAGACACACACAAATACCATGGCGAAACCTGATTTTTCGGTGTTCTCTAACCTTAAAACGTGCATATCCGTCAAAATTCTAACTTCCGAAATTTTGATAATGACAATACCTTCCTCCGTATAGCACTTGAAATAATACTAGACATACAGCAAAAGAATTTTACCACAAATAAAAATATATCAGGTTGTCATCGTCAAGAATATATGTAACTTACGAAAACACTAAAGAAAATATACCGTGTAAAAGTAATATCGTTCTGGGTCCCTTTTTTTATTTATAAATTTAAACAAATAAAATCTCTTGAAGTGAAAAATTGTTTTATTTACAGTAAAGAAATTTATTTACCCCGCTAAATAATTATTAAGATCAACATTTTTTTTGTGCCAAAATTATGTTTAATGTCAAGAGTGACTCGCATAAAATTGTTCTTATTAAGTAAAATATTAATTAAAAGTAAAAATTGTGATACAAACGCTATGCACTTCACTGTTTGAGAGGTTTAAAGTTTGTTTTATGAAAAGTGTCGATTTTTCAAATGGAAAAATATTGACTCGTTGTTCTTTAAAAAGAGCAATTTGCATTAATTTGTATCATGCCTATAACTCAATGTTTTTACAAACTAAACTTCGCTTTTGAATTACACACATTAATGCAAAATGCAAAATTCCAAAATATGCGTGCACAATGCACATATGCGCTATAAAATGCCAAAATACGAATAGAAGGGGCGTAGGTACGTAGTTAAATTTTACATCATTGTTTAAAATCCTTTAAAATAAGTAATAAATGAATACAAGTAGCAGAAATAATGTTCGTCTTTAAATTCCTGCAGAATGTTGAAACTGCTTTTAAAATACCTCAACCTTTTATAGAAAAGCATGTAATACGTAATATGCATGTAAATCCAAAATATGCACGCCTTTATAAAAACCTCTAAATTATGCGTTTATATGCACTTTCAAATTCACACGTGGTTCACATCCCGATGAGAGATTTATGAATTTAACTATGCATATGTCTACTACCACTACTACCAGCACGAAAAGCCTGCAAACGCATAAAAATCGTATAACTACTTATTACAAACATATCAGACATAAATAAAAAATGCCAAGGGCAATATTAGCAAAGTAATATGTGAAACGTTAAATTACGTAACGAACAAAAACAATTATTGACGTTGAAAGAAGTATTTCACAATACAAATTTATTGTCTAATAAAAGACAATCATTTTCACGAAATTCGAAAATTATATTTTACAATCTATCCATATATTAAATCTGGAACTGTCTCAACTGTACACGACGACAGGTCCCCACTACTAGAAGACGCATTCAACTAGTTGTAGCTAATTAATAATATAAAATATGCAGGAGAAATAGATTTGTAGAAATAACATACATTTTAGTACCTGAAATCATCTACCATTAAAGCCATAACTTAATTAGTTTGCACACCGTCTCTCATTTCGCTGAGATAGTTCAACTGAAACCGGTTTTTTGCGGTATGCGCATGCAGGATGAAAAGTTATATTTTAGGAAAATAGCAAATGTTATAAGGCGCAAAATCCCAGCCTACTACGTGTTTTTCTGTCAAAACTCGAAAAATGGTATTCGGGATTGTTCATTAAAAACTCATTGCATATTCTTATTTAAAACATCCTGAAATGACAAGTTTTAAATTTTTTTATGGAAAAATAAAATTATTGCTTAAAGAACCACTCATAACTATGAAGTGTGCCATATAATAAATCAATTGTTTACAGTATTAAATAATTAATTGTTCTCACTACCGGCAATGTAAGTATGCCATACATCCATGCCTACAAAACTAAAATGCTTCATAACATTTGTTTATTCGGTTACACTTGACTACGAAACTTAATAACTTACATTCCTAGGAAAATAATAATAATGACACAAATTTACAGCTAACTTACGAAATAGAAATAACTAAAACAAAATTCTGGTGATGACAGATGTCAAGTTTAACAAATACGTTTTATATAATTTTAAGTTAATTGCGGCAGGTATTGGGAAAAATATAATAAGCAACACGTAATGTAAGAATATACCTAACATTCTCGGAAGGTAGTACAAACCGGTCTAGGACATTTCGCCGTCGATCGTTTCGCCGTCTTCGTTTCGCCGTCGGCCGTTCCGTCGCCGTCGTTTCGCCGTCGACCGTTTTGCCGTCGCCGTTTCGCCGTCGCCGTTTCGCCGTCGCCGTTTCGCCGTCGGCTATTTCGCCGTCAACCCAATATACAATGTTTCCCAAAAAGTATGCAACAAATGGGAACGTTTTTTATTATTAGTTTCTCAAAAAATTTAACTTTTTATAAAAGTTATAAATACATATTTATTAATATTATTATTAACCTAACCTAACCTAAGAAAAATAAAATCAAGAATGCAATTCTAAGCCCTTAAATCGTTTATTAACTACACAATTGATTACAATAATACAAAAATGCCCATTTATTTAAACTAAGGACAATTGTTTAATGGCTTCGCACAGAACACTTAACGTTATAAGCAGTTTTTGATATTTAAAGAAAACTATAAAATTATTAACTGGAAGAGGTCGAAACAGAACTTTTTGACGACGAAACGGCGACGGGGAAACTGCCGACGGCAAAACGGCGGCGGAGAAACGGCGACGGCCAAACGGCGACGGCCAAACGGCGACGGCCAAACGGCGACGGTGAAACGGCGATGGCGAAACGGCGACGGCGACACGTCCCATTCCGATACAAACCTCGGCTCTGCCTTGGTTTATATTATCCTTCCACGAATGTTAATAAGTCCTTGTACATTCCTTGTAGCTTAAATAATTATAATTTACAGGTAACAATTATTCAATCATAAATAAGCAGACCAAACATTCTAAAAAAGTTTTAATGGCCAACTGAAAAGAAATTCTGATTGTAGGTAGATTTTGATATTTATTGTTGAGATAATAGCAACATAAATTATATTAATATTTTAAAACATTAAATAATAGCTTTATAGAGTTTTCATGGCACACTTAGTAATTAGTGGTTCTTCAACTAATTACTCTAAATTCTTATTTTTCTCTAACATTTTAAATAAGGGTATTTTTCTAAATTCTGTTTAATGAACTTAAAGGCTTTTATATTTTATAGCATTTACTATTTTCCTAAAATGCAACTTTGTATCCTCCATACTATAAAACAAAAGTCAAATTCGACTGGGCATACAATAATTTTAGTATAGAGGTAGTTCCAAGCAAAGTGTAGTTGTGATATCTACATCGATTATGGCAATTTTTCAATGTCTTTAAATTTCCTTGTAATATTATAAAAATTAAAAATATTGTAATTAAATTTTGTTTTAATCATCAAACTGCATTATTGCATATAATGGTATATATTTTACAAAAAGTACTGCATGTATGAGCTATTTTGATTACAATTTGGTTCGTGTCCCAATCCGTTAGTTTCTCTGTGATACCTTCTTTAAATTTTTGACAATCGAAAATTCACGCTCGTTTACTTAATACACTGAGGACAAGAAAATATTTCTGTTTGGGCTAAATTTTTTATGAGTGATAATACAACGAGAGTAAGAACTTAATTTTTAGGTAAAGCAATATTTAGCTGGTTTAATCTTCCCCCTCTTTCTCAATTTTTGGCTAGTTAATTTGTTATGTCGCCTCTGGTTTTCTTTAATACCAAGGAATATATTTGCAAAAAATGGTTTAATTTTTTTTCTCAATAAAATGTTTGTTCTAAATCAAGACGAACAATACATGCGGGATCATCTACAGCGTAAAAACTATTGAGTGGTTGGGCGTGTGACTTGGGTGCTATGAAATTTCGCGGACCTTACTGCCAGAAAATATTGTGTGTGATTCCACGCTATTGTTTTATTATTGGCATTGTATTTGCTGCAACTAATATGATTAGTTTATTATTTCATTATTAATTTTAATTTTTGATTTACTATAAAGATGTATTCATAAAACTTTGAAATGGTACAAATTGTTTGGAGCCGCTAAACATTGGGGATCCTAGATTTACGCTTAAACACGCCATTGTTGTATGTACTATAACGTTGTGCATAAATACTTTTGTATACATATATCAAATGTAAAATCTTTAAAGTTTCGGTAAGTCCAGGCGAAGTGCTTAGAGTGCTTTATGGCTTGAGATAGGTACTCATGTGGATCACGTCAATCTATTAAGCACAGTGGCGTTCCGTGGATTCAAAATTTTGGTAAGCAATGGCAAACATTATTTAACATAAAAACTAAAAAGTAAAATAATTACGGCAACTCTAATTTACCAAGACCTGTTGTTAAATAATATAATCATCGCATAAAATCCTTATTAAATTTTATTTTGTCATTATGCACTTTAAATTGATAACGTAAACCTTCGTCTAAAGCTAAATTAATGCGTGATTTGCCAAATAATTTTAATCTAACAGTTGCAAATAAATGTTCTTTGCTCGACGCACGTTTTTTAATTGCAGCTGAAAGATTTTAAAAATCAAATTATTCTGTTTCAGCCTATACTTTTCAAAGGTTAGATATAGATGAAAATAGTATAAGCAATTCCTGCAAAAGAGTTTATTTTTAATATCGCTACCAGTTAGCCACTCCATCCTTTTATACTATTCAGTATTAAACAATCTAAATTTCTTCCTACTGTCTGTCTGTAATGGCCCTGGCCATTTTGAAGTACATCGCCCATGATTTTTTGTTTCTATTTGCTTTCCTAAGACTAAATTTTTCTTTTAAAAGATGGTCAACGAGAATTTTCATATTAACTGCAAATTTTCACAAACACAATAGCTGCACGTTGCTAACTGCAGCCGACCGGCGCCAGTAAAGTACTACAGAGGCTGTGCCTTTGCCGTGCTTATGCCGTTCTGAAGTACCTACTATTTCTTTGCATCTGTCCATCTGATCATTGCATTATTTGTCTCAATGTTTATGCCAACGTATTAAGAATAAGAGATTGCTTGATTGTGTCGTACCTGGAATCAAACCGTGTTTAAAGACAAGGGTTTATTTATTTGGCGCCTAATTCATAATGTTACGCGATGGTGTTAACAAGTAAAAACTGTGTAAAAGTAACTTTTTTTATTGAATGTTAGAATTTGATTTGTACAAGTTTTGGATAGGCATTGCCTACCCTTTATAATAAGACGGACCTGATTAAGCAGTGGCTTATTTCTGCCTAAAGGCTAAAATCATCTGCTAATTAATATAGTTAATTTAATAGTAGCTGGTGCGTGTCTATTAAACCCTTCTCAAAAAATAACATGCCAGGTAAAATCAATATTTTAATGTTAGTGCAATAATTGCTGGGAAGTTTCGGTGTATTTCAACAACTTTTAACGCCGCGAACCTGAACTAAAAAATCTATCTGCCAATATTTGTCAAAATATGGTAATGCTAAAATTACCAATATTTGCTACGAATGTGAATTTGTTACAAGACTGCCAGGTTGTCGATGTTTATCAATATTACCTAAAATCTGATAATAATTGCCACCGTTAATAGTGTAGTCATCTACACAAGGCAAGACAAAACAAGGAAAGACTTCACAAAGCTTATCTTGAATATTTCTAGACGGGAGTCGGAGTGGCGGAGCTTGATATCATGAAATATTGTATAGTCTAGAATGTGCAAATTATCGTAGTAACAATATGTGTCTTCGACTATTTTAAGCGGATCACTTACATGTTTGGAATAGTTTTTTTAAACGTAATACTGGGATATTCCATTATTTTTCCTTGGTTCTTTACAATTTCGTTCTTCGTTAGTAACAGGAATAATAAATAATATAGGAAACATTCTAAAGTTTTGACGAAAAGTTTTGACCTACAAATAACAGGTCGTGTTTCTTGACAAATTAGACAAGATGAGGTCTAGAAAAGTATTTATAAAGACGATGTGACAGTGTTAGCACTATTTTTCAAATTCAGCTAACATCTGCAGACACTTGCCAAAATTTGTGAGAGTTGCTAGTATTGGCACAAAGTAAATATGTACTTGTATTAATATTTGACTTGCCACCATATTGTTTTCAGTCAACATACACAAAATTCCTAAAGTTATTATTTTACTTTGTACTGGAAACAGAGCCAACACTAAGGAAACACCCAGTAATGCAGCAACTCCGATTTCCTTATACATCATATAAGTCAGTATTACTGATTGAAAAATTCCTACTACTACCGCAATTCCAAGATCAACGGCTTTATCAAATTGTAAAACATCTTTAGTCATTAGAGTGACAACTAATCCATTTGACAAAGATGTTGAGGGCAACCTTAAACACTTTCTGTATATCAAGGCACAACACGCTATTTTGATTTTCAAACCCAATTCTAAAGTGAAGAGCCAGTAGAAATGCAAAAACACGTTGTATGTAGTAACAGATAAAATTAATCCTGCTGTATATAGTAGGTAATGCATCGTTGAGGGTTACTTCTGATTGTCCTGGTGTGAAATGGGAAAAAATTTTGCCTACCAAAAGCGGATAAGCAATCCTAAAAGATTATGTTAAAGCAATTAACTTCATGGTTAAAAACATTACATCTGCAGGGCTGTTTCCATCACCCAAAGTGAAATTCCTATAGCAATAGATATTCTTTCCAAAACAATTTAGGTACAAACGACTCAAAAGCCAAGTCCTAGGTTTTTTAACTTAATTTTCCATGCAGTTTCTAAGCGATGTCCCATTTCTTCTGAGCTAAACTCTTTGACTATTTCGTACACATCGTTTTCCTGGATGTCTCGATGCAAAGCTTTTCGGAAAATCTCAAAGGCAAAGCTGAATAGTTCGTTAAGTTAATTCAGTGCAACTACATTTTATAGGTTCATAACAAAAGAATATTTGTGTACTTTCAATATATAAGTATTACAGGCATAAACGTTTAAAACACAAAGCACGTGTACAGTTAAACCTGTTTAAGATGAATCCGCAGTTCAAGTCCAACCCAAAGGAATTGGCTAAATTGGGTAATTAGATCAAGTACGAACTATAAGCAGGATGTAGGTTTTGCTCATATTGCATGTGATTCCATAACACGCACGTGTCTATCTCAAAAGGTAGAAATTGTTTACTAATTTCAACTAAATTTCATGATATGATATAAGTGTGTATAAACTCTATTTAAAGAACTAATTGATATAGTTCTAAAACAGTAAAACATCTTATCTTATGTAATTATAATCTATTAATTATCAATATATTGTTTTAGGAGTTTTTACACATAAAACGTGTGGAATTTTGTGTGTTAAACTGGATACCCTATGATTAAAAGCCGGATTTACATGCACTAAAAGAGCTCAAATATGCAAGCAACAAACGCACTGAAATTAGAATATGCATTTAGCATGCACTTAAACATCACAATATGCACAAAACTGCAGTTATTTATTTTTAACCAATAAAATTGGATAAAATAAAATACAAATAAAACTAGATAATACTCAGTTAACGTAAATACTATATTGTTATACATTAGATTATGTATGCAGTGCTTGACTGTTTGTATTTTATTGCTAATAAAATTGTAAACGAGGTATTTTTCTGAATCACCTGTGTAAAATTACACCTTCCGTGCGTCGGCGTCGGTTGGAATTTCTTTGTATTTAGAGAATCATCGTTCAACATGATGTTTCTAACGCATTGTTATACTTTAGCAACTTTTCTACGCTTAATTTACAGTGAGTTGATTTAAAGCCACATAAAACTTTGGTTATTTCTGTTGCCACAGAAAAGCCCATTTTCTTTAAAAAAAAAACTTCCGTTTAGTTTGTCAGGGGCTGTTTTAGCACCCCCACTTTCAACCGGGTGCATTTTGAAGTAGTTTCTGAACGTTTTCTATGCTTTCTCAATTCTTATCGAGTGCCACTTACTGTGTTCAGAGCTTTAATTTTACAATTATTGTAAACACACTCAAAATTTGTGGACGTTTACCTGCTGCTCAGAGTGAGGGCTTAAACAATTTAACAGCCGTGTATTTAGTTTTTTTTTAATTCCGCGGATCGACAATCGACAATTCTAGAAAAATTCATTATAAGCGCGTAGAGTTTGAATACCTGTATACAAAATAAGCGACAATGAAGGAAATAAATAAATACCGATTTATTTTGAAATATGCATTCATAATTATGTGGAATCGTAAACTTTAGAATCTGGTCAAAGGCAAGAAAATATGCAAAAAATATGCAAGTGCATATAAATCGGGCCTTTACTTATAAGATATAATAAAAAACGAAACGGGTCTTAAAATACAATTATAAAATACTTTTGCCATATAAATGTTGTATGTCATGTTGGTGATGCAACAATATTATTATATCTCGCAAAAAGTTATTTAAGTAACAAGGAATGTAAAGACGTAATAACTTTCGAGGTAGGTATATACGAGCCGAGGCGAAGCCGAGGCTTGTGGCCTGCCGAGAATGTTAATAGTCGATACATTCCGTGTTACTTATTAAATTTTTCACGCTACCGGCAATGTAAGTAGGCCTACAGGTAGAAATTTAATCATATTTTTAAAAGTTCGTTTTGACAGCTGTCATCGGAATTATTTTTTAAAATCCCCATTATTCTAAGTTGTCTGTGCTTGTTACCATATCAACGAACAGTTAAAATCAACATTATTTTCCTAGGAATGTAAGTGACACTATTAAGTTCCGTCGTCAAGGGTAACTAGTACACGAATGTTATCAGCCACTTACGATCCCTGTAGCTATGGATGTAAGGCCTACTTACATTGCCGGTAGCGTGAAAAATTATATAACTGTGGCCTGGTGACTGCTGGTGGCAAACCTTGCCATTTGTTTCATTTCATTTACATTTTCTTCTGGTTTGTCTTATTACGAGCATTGCTGTTTTCTTTTGCTTTTCGCCTTCTCGGCAGTTCCTTGGCCGTCTGCCTTAGAGGTGAAGAGATCGATTCAAAACATCGATCTTGTTTACGTTGCGACTGAATCGATCTATGGCAACGAGATCGAATGTACAATCAACAACACATATCAAGTTTATATATTATTTTATTTATAAACTCTAGCTTTACTTCGTTCATGTCCATATTTATTGATTATAGGTATATAAAATACTTAATTACTTCAACAATATTTATTTATTTTAACCATATACGTATTTCGGCATGTTTAATTGTTTACGTGTCAAAAGTTATATTAAAAAGTAAACAGTTAGTGTTGTTATAGCAATAGAACTTGGTGGCTTGATCTCGGTAATCGTCTGCAGTTGACTAGATTTCTTATTTCAAAATGTCGAATAGAAGAGACTTTAAAAGATCAGTTTGCTCATTCATTAACGGTACAGCTTTTAAATGTTCGTGAATTTTATGCGGGTCTTTGTATTTGTAACAACGTACGTGTTCTTTATACGTAATATCAAATTTTCTAATTGTCTAACCTATATAAAACGCATGACAATACGAACAATTTAATTTGTAAATGCCTGATTTTAGCAAATCTTCTGTTTATGATTTTGCAGTAAACAAAGTGTTTAAGATGTTTCTAGTTGTTTCAAAACTTACTTTAATATCTATTTGTTTTGTGTATAACTTAAGCATTTTTTCTTGGTTTCTCACCAAAATATAGGATCAAGGCATATTTAATTGTATCGGCTGAAGTTGGGGTATTCGGATAAATGTTTTGAATGGCTAATTTATAGTCTTTTTCTTTAATTAATGTATCAATAATTTTAGTCTTATAACCATTACTACATGCAATTTTTTTAATAATTGAAATTTTTCTATTATAATTCATTTCATCTAAAGAAACCGTCAAAGCTGTATGTATCAGGGACCTGTATGCTGCTAATTTATATGTTTTATGATGACAAGAATTGTGTGGTATTGTCTGTTTCTGTATGTTTTCTATAAACTGAGTATTCAAATTTATTAGTTGAATTAATTTTTATGTTTAAATCTAAAAGGTGATGGACTTATTTTGTTCAGTTTCTAGTTTGAATTTTATGTTTGGATGCAAGCTGTTAATAAAAATTAAAAATTATTAATTAATTCAAATGAACTATTAAAACATGCTAAAATGTCATCAACATAACGAAACCAAAATATAACTTTCTCAGATTGATTTGATTCGAATATTTGATCTTCTAAATTTTCCATAAATATATTAGCTAAAGGAGGTGAAATTGGGCTTCCCATGGGTAAACCATCGTTTTGGTTGGTGCAAAGTTCAAATAATTGAATCAACTCAGTCCGTTTTATTAGTTGAACATTGTGTTAATACGAATATTGTTTAACAAAGGACGACACTCTTGAGGAGGTATTTGGGAAAACATATTAGTAACATCAAAACTAACTAGCTTATTTTTTTGTAATTAAGTCATTGGGCAATATAACTGTACCGTTAATGAAGGAGCAAATTGATATTTTAAATTCTTCTCTATTGGACATTTTGGAATAAGAAATCTAGTCATCTGCAGACGATTACCGAGATCAAGCCACCAAGTTCTATTGCTATAACAACACTAACTGTTTACTTTCTATTATAACCTTTGACAATGGCATGTAAACATGCCGAAATACGTATAAAGTTAAAATAAATAAATATTGTTGAAGTAATTAAGTATTTTATATACCTGTAGTCTATTTATATATTATTCACTTTTTAACCGACTTCAAAAAAAGGAGGAGGTTCTTAATTCGTCTGTATATACGTTTTTTTTTTTTTTTTTTTTAATTAATGTATGTTCGGGCATAACTTTTTTGTTTATGAACCGATTTTAATGATTCTTTTTCCGTTGGGTTCAGTATAGTTCCAAGGTTGAGCTTGAACTTCGAAGATACACCAGGGAATTCCTCAAAATCAATTTTTTTTAACCGACTTTTTAGTGTTTCCGTATTTCAGGTATTTCAGCTTCCGTTTCAATTTGCCGTCGTTTCCTCATTCGAGAAGCATCCTTACTAGGTCTAACCAACACTTAAAATAGTAAAATAATTAACTTTAAAAAAAAAATTCGACTTCAGATAAAAACACAAAAGTAACATAAGTTAACTAAAAAGCAAAAAATAAATGTTTTTTATACAACAATTTAATACTTTATTTATTAATTCCAGCTTTACTTCGTGAAAGTCCATATTTAATGAGTATCTGTATATAAAATACTTAATAACTTTAACAATATTTATTTAATTAAACCTTATACGTATTTCGGCATGTTTACATGCCATTGTCAAAGGTTATATGAAAGTAAACAGTTAGTGTTGTTATAGCAATAGAACTTTTTTACTTATCTTGGTAATCGTCTGCAGATGACTTGATTTCTTATTCCAAAATGTCCAGTAGAGGAGAATTTAACAGATCAATTTGCTCATTCATTAACGGTACAGTTTTTAAATGTTTGTGAATTTCAAAAGCTTCTAGTATATCTAATTTACGTTTATCATCACAAAAGTGTAAACATTTTATGGTGTTATTAGATGTTATTGAATGATTTTGTTCTAATAAGTGTTTAGCGTAATTGGATTTATGTGGGTGTTTGTATTTGTAACAACGTACGTGTTCTTTATACCTAATATCAAAATTTCTAATTGTCTGGCCTATATAAACCGAATTACAATGCGAACAATTTAATTTGTAAATGCCTGATTTTAATAAATCGTCTGTTTTTGATTTAGCATTAAACAAAGTATTTAAGATGTTCCTAGTTGTTTTAAAGCTTACTTTATATTTATTTGTTTTGTTTATAATTTTAGCAATTTTTTCTGATTTCTCACCAAAATATGGGATCGAAGCATATTTAATTGTATCGAACGAAGTTAGGATATTCGGATAAATTTTTTGAATGGCTAATTTATAATCTTTTTCTTTAATTAATGTATCAATAAGTTTAGTATTATAACCATTACTGTATGCAATTTGTTTAATAATTGAAATTTCTCTATTATAATTAATTTCATCTAAAGGGACCGTCAAAGCCCTATGTATCAGGGACCTGTATGCTGCTAATTTATGTGTTTTATGGTGACAAGAATCGTGTGGTATTGTAATGTCTGTTTGTGTAGCTTTTCTATAAACTGAGTACTCAAATTTATTAGTTGAATTAATTTTTATGTTTAAATCTAAAAAGTTAATGGACTTATTTTGTTCAGTTTCTAGTGTAAATTTTATGTTTGGGTGCAAGCTGTTAATAAAAATTAAAAATTCATTAATTAAATCGAATGAACTATTAAAACATGCTAAAATGTCATCAACATAACGAAATCAAAATATAAATTTCTCAGATTGATTTGATTCGAATATTTGATCTTCTAGATTTTCCATAAATATGTTAGCTAAAAGAGGTGAAATTGGACTTCCACAACCACCAAAACTATACGGTTTATTAAAAATACACAAACCCAACATGCCCATTAGACCAGTAGTATCATACATAAATGCACCCAACCATATGCTAGCAAAAATACTAAATAATATAGTTACCAGTTTTGATTATAAACCAAAATATTCAGTTAAAAATTCTTCCGAATTAATCAAAAAGTTGTCTAACTTACATTTACCACCACAAAGCAAGCTAGTTAGTTTTGATGTTACTAATATGTTTTCCCAAATACCTCCTCAAGAGTGCATTCCTTTGTTAAATGATATTCTTATTAACAAAAATGTTGAGTTAATAAAACGGACTGAGTTGATTCAATTATTTGAACTTTGCACCAATCAAAATTATTTTACTTTTAATAATAAAATTTATTTCCAAAAAGATGGTTTACCCATGGGAAGTCCAATTTCACCTCTTTTAGCTAACATATTTATGGAAAATCTAGAAGATCAAATATTCGAATCAAATCAATCTGAGAAAGTTATATTTTGGTTTCGTTATGTTGATGACATTTTAGCATGTTTTAATAGTTCATTCGATTTAATTAATGAATTTTTAATTTTTATTAACAGCTTGCACCCAAACATAAAATTTACACTAGAAACTGAACAAAATAAGTCCATTAACTTTTTAGATTTAAACATAAAAATTAATTCAACTAATAAATTTGAGTACTCAGTTTATAGAAAAGCTACACAAACAGACATTACAATACCACACGATTCTTGTCACCATAAAACACATAAATTAGCAGCATACGGGTCCCTGATACATAGGGCTTTGACGGTCCCTTTAGATGAAATTAATTATAATAGAGAAATTTCAATTATTAAACAAATTGCATACAGTAATGGTTATAATACTAAACTTATTGATACATTAATTAAAGAAAAAGATTATAAATTAGCCATTCAAAAAATTTATCCGAATATCCTAACTTCGTTCGATACAATTAAATATGCTTCGATCCCATATTTTGGTGAGAAATCAGAAAAAATTGCTAAAATTATAAACAAAACAAATAAATATAAAGTAAGCTTTAAAACAACTAGGAACATCTTAAATACTTTGTTTAATGCTAAATCAAAAACAGACGATTTATTAAAATCAGGCATTTACAAATTAAATTGTTCGCATTGTAATTCGGTTTATATAGGCCAGACAATTAGAAATTTTGATATTAGGTATAAAGAACACGTACGTTGTTACAAATACAAACACCCACATAAATCCAATTACGCTAAACACTTACTAGAACAAAATCATTCAATGACATCTAATAACGCCATAAAATGTTTACACTTTTGTGATGATAAACGTAAATTAGATGTACTAGAAGCTTTTGAAATTCACAAACATTTAAAAACTGTACCGTTAATGAATGAGCAAATTGATCTGTTAAATTCTCCTCTACTGGACATTTTGGAATAAGAAATCAAGTCATCTGCAGACGATTACCAAGATAAGTAAAAAAGTTCTATTGCTATAACAACACTAACTGTTTACTTTCATATAACCTTTGACAATGGCATGTAAACATGCCGAAATACGTATAAGGTTTAAATAAATAGATATTGTTAAAGTTATTAAGTATTTTATATACAGATACTCATTAAATTTAATACTTATTTGTTGTTCCGTTTAATGTAATTAAGAAATTGTTGTTTATTATATAATTATTAATTGTTTTATAATTTTTAAGTCGGTGCCAAGTAAAACATAAAAATTATATACCTTGCTACAATAACAAATTAGATTCAAATTTTTATGTTTTACTTGGCACCGACTTAAAAATTATAAAACAATTATAATTATATAACAAACAACAATTTCTTAATTACATTAAACGGAACAACAAATAAGTATTAAACTGTTGTATAAAAAACTATTATTTTTTGCTTTTTAGTTAACTTATGTTACTTTTGTGTTTTTATTTGAAGTCGGTTTTCTTTTTTTTTTTAAGTTAATTATCTTATCTTATTTTCGAACACAGCTATGCAAAGGGACATAATTGAAACTGCGCATTGGTATCAGTCAAGGGCAAACGAAATATTTTTTTGATTTACAGTTGTTGGTTTATCGTGTTAATTTAATTTTCAAACATATTTTTCTTGAATAGAAACTAAAGGCAATATTTTTGTAATTTTTCAGTTTTTAGTTGTTAGTTTATTGCTTGTCTTATTTGTTTAATTCTAACACGTATTACTGGTCATGTTAAGTAATATTTTTATTTTCATATTGCTTACTTTTATCTATTTATTATTATTTTTTTTAATTACAGTAAAATTCTTTTGAAATTATCTAATTTTTATTTGTAACTCCTTATAATGGCGCTAAGCGGTAAAAATCAAATCGATTTTTTTGATTTTTTGCTGAAATTAGATCGAATCGAATCGATGTCTAAAAAGATCGAACTGTCAATCTCTACTCTGCCTCGAATACGAGCTAAGGTTAATTTGAAATGCCTCAGTGAATAATATTAATCTACAACGAATATTATTAGTAAAATAGTAGCACTGATCCTGTCGATAATCAAAATTGAACAAAAAAGATGAACATGAAGAACATGATAGCATAATACCGTCTGTCACTCGACAAACCCGAGTTTGATATAATACATTGTGTACTGTTACTTTTAGAATGAGGGTGTTACTTAATATACAACAGCTATGCGTACAATAAAAGGATTCATTATTCTTGCCAATAAAATAATGACGTTTTTTTCTGACGTGACGTTTTTATTTACAATTAGTATGATCAAATGATCATTACTGAGACGTATGCAAAGGAAATGAGCGAAGAATTCGTCGTAGTTCATAAATAATTACCTTTTCATATTTTGTACAATATTTTATATCAAAAGTTCTAGCTTTAAGAGCTAATTATACATACCATCAGAATACTCGTGATAAGCTCAGCTTTGTTACGTTTTCACTGCTTAAAATTTTTCATTAAAAAAATTGATTTATTTTTTCATTTTTGCAGACAGAGATTGATTAAGATTAAATCAAAGATCACCAAAGAGCAGAAAATAAAATACATCAGCATAAATGCGGAGTGGAGGAAATTGTTATGTTTTTATTATTATTATTACTTCTAAAACGACCTGTCAGAGCTGTATTAAGATAATTTTTATCTACTTTGGAATATGGACTATTTATCTATCCCTGGGTAAACAAGAAGGCGTTGTTGCTATTGGTGCAATGCTTTGGTGAAACTGTTTCTAAATATTTTTTTCCTCGAAGTCAACATTTAAAGCTTCTTTACTTTCCTATACTATCAGCATAGGGATTTTATGAAAATTTTTGAAATCGAGATTTTAACGGAAATACATGTTTTGGATCTCCATAAAAGTGGTTTTATAAAATGTTTGTCTGCGAGTGGATGGGTGGGTATGTATGTGGGTGTGTGGTGCATCATAACAGATGGTCGGATTTCGATGAGCTTTGTAATCTGGGGGTATATCAAAAATGCACTCAGAAAATAAGCTTTTAAAACAATCCTAAAGCGGAAGCGGGAGTTAGATATGTTTTTGTAGCATTTTCTCCTAAACCAAATTTTATAAATTTAAAAACGGAATAAATAGAAGATTTTAGGAAAAATCCAACACTTTCTAGCTTAAAATATCGGCCACTACGAATTTTTGAACATTTTTGACTTTAGCGCCTTATTAAAACAGGTTGACAGATCGGGTTCAAATATTTTATCGTAATAATGCTTTAAAGACACAATATTACCGTGCACACAAATTTTCAAAAAATAAAAAGCTATAAAGTGAAAAAAATTTCCAAAGTCTCGGAATATTTTCAAAAAAAAATTGCTCAAAAACTGGCACACAATTTTTCTTAAATTTTATAACCTTATAGAGCCAAAAACTTCAGGTTGCAACAGTGGAAGTAAAAGTGCTTTTAAAGTGATTAATTGTGTGATTTAATTAAAGTAATTCGAGAGTGGATATAAAAGAGGAAACTTGGAGGAAAATGGACAGGGATCGACAAACAATAAATAGAAAGTAAAGTTTTGTGCGAGGACCGAAAAACAAGGATAATAAGACAGTAAGGCAGAAAGACGCAGGTTAGAAAGAGTGAAGGTTGAACACATGTCAACTGACATATAGGCAGAAATTGCGGCGTTGTCACGTTTAATAAAAGTAGGAAGATCTGGTGAAACACAATAAACTGCAATAAGCGGCAATATATGAATACTGGATAAGGAGAAAGTAACAGCAGGCAGAGAGGGAATAGTACGGGTCAGATTAGTGAGAACATAAAACGAAAAGAAACGGAAAATAGCGAAATAGAAGCAGGAGAGAACGAAGCTATAGTCCAAAAAAGAAAAAATCTTCCCAGATCACCGGTAAAGAAACCAGATAAAAAGGGGGACGAAGAGACAACAAAAGAAGAAATGGATGAAGCACTAAAAGCAATAGCGGAAATGAGAAAAGTAATAAATGGGGGATTTGAAAAAACAGAAATGACATAAAGAAGCTACAAGAGGAAATGATAAGGAAAGAAAACGAATGGAAGATAGAAAACAACAATTATGTAACAGGATGGATAAGTTAGAAGGTATAATGGAAGCAAAAGAAAAACAAAGGAAGAAAAATAATATAATAATAAAAGCGCTTGCAACAGACAACGAGCATGAACTAAAAGAGAAAATAGAAGAATTTCTATCAAAAGAAATAGGAGTCAAAACGAATGTTACGGACGCATTCAAAATAGGCAAGAACGAAGAAAGAAAAGCAATAATTGCCAAGATTCAAACATAGGAACAGAATCGAGACATCATGGTGAATAACAAAAACCTGAAGGGGAGAAAAATAATTATTGATAATGATTGAACAGCAAAGGAAATGGAAATTCAAAATAAAATAAGAGAAATAGCCAAGAAAGAAGAAAGTACATGAAGCAAAATTAAGATGGGTTATCAAAAGTTAATAATAAATAATAAGCTGTACGAGTAGAACCAGAAAAATAACCAGGTAGCATATAAGGGAAAGCCAAAAAACTAACAAACAAAGATCAGGACGGAACTACGACAACGGGAAGCAAATGGACAACGACAGTAGAGATACACAAAGGAAAAATAGCAACATTTAGAAACAAACGAAAAAAAAGAAAACAATAAAATTAGAATCATGGAATGTAAGAACGTTATTAATACCTGGAAAAATGATAGAAATAGCAATAGAACTCAGGAGATATAAAACAAGTGTGGCAGCAATTCAATAGATCAGATGGGACACTGCAGCCGGACTACAACAACTGATAACGAAGGTGGTAAGAACAAGCGACTTACTTATCTAATATGAAGTTAAACATAACCAAAACTAAAGTCATGATCGTGAGCAAAGACGATAACGTAAATTGCCAGTTTCACGTAAATGGCTCCCAACTGCAACCGGTTCCAACAATTAACTATTTAGGTACCAGTTTAAACAAAAAATGGGACCAGATGCAAGAAATAAAAATTCGAATTGAAAAAGCGAGAACTGTCTTCAATCGCATGAGAAATGTGTTATGAAACATGAAACATGAATATAACTCTTCATCTCCGAACTCGCTTTCTGAAGTGTTACGTGTTCTCAGTACTGTTGTACGGTGTAGAAACTTGGACCCTTACTGACGCTACATGTAAACGACTAGAAACTTTTGAAATGTGGTGTTATCGACGCATACTGAGAATTTTCTGGACCTACCATGTGACAAACGAAGTAGTAATCCAACCCATGCAGAAAGAGAAGGAAATTATGAAAACAGCCAAGAAACGAAAACTGTCATATTTTGTACACATTATGCGCAACAACAAATACAATCTGCTGCAGCTTATTATGCAGGGAAAATTTGACGGAAAAAGAGGGCCCGGAAGACGTCGAATATCGTGGCTGCGTAATTTAAAACAATGGACCGGAATGACATCGATAGACCTGTTCCGCGCTGCAGGTAAAAAATTAGATGGACCATAATGATCGCCAACGTCCAATGAAGATACGGCACAGAGAAGAAGAAGATGGGAAGGCCAAGGGGAAATTAATGAAAGAGAATTTACTGTGTATTCGGGAGAAGAGAAAAGAGGAAGGAATCTAACCGCCTTCATAGTATTAGGAGCAACACAAGATAAAATAATGCCATTTAAACTAATTAGTGGAAGGTTGGCATATTTGAGAGTAAGAAATAAGCCGGCCAATATATCGATTATAAACGTTTATGCCCCCGCGGAAGGGACAAGCGAAAAGGACAAGAAAGACTTTTACGATGAATTGGAAAAAGTAAGTGAAGCTGTACCGAAATACGATACACTAATAGTAATGGGCCACTTCAATGCGCAAGTAGGGAAGGAAGAGTGCTTTGGTGAAGTAGCAGGGAAAAATACAATACATGATAGCACAAACGATAATGGGAACAAGCTGTGCAACTACGCTGCAATAATGAACATGATAATAAGCAGTACAAAATTTAAACAAAAAGCTAAACACAAAGAAACATGGACAATATCCGGTACGGACAGAGGTAACTAGGTAGATCATGTGCTAATAACAAAGAAAAGTGCCGAGGACGTCAGAACATACAGGGGCGCAAACGCAGATACTGATCAATACTTAGTAGTGGCAACAATAAAGCAAAGAATAGCAATGAAAAAAGAAAGGCACACAATGGAGAGGAAATGGCAGTAGAGAAGCTGAACAGGAACAACAAAAGAATGAATTCATAGAATAGGTAAACAGAGAAATGGATAAAAAACCACGGAGCAATGACATGGAGAAAGAATGGGAAAATACTAAAGGAAGCACTGGCAATGAAATCGGTGATTGGATACAGAAAATTAACAAAAAGAAATAAGTGGTTCAATGAAGAATGCGAAGATATGGTAAAACAAAAGAGAGAGGCAAGGATGAGATCACTACAAACAGGGAGAGAAGAAGATTTGGAAATATATAAGGAGAAGAAAAAAGAGTCAATCAAGATATGTAAGAAGAAGAAAAAAATGTATAGAGCAGGCGCTAGAAGAAATCGAAAACAACAGCAGAATCAACGATGCTAGAAATATGTATAGAAACATAAAACAGACAAACAGAATAAAAATAAGAGGAATGAAGAATAGTGAAGGAAGCACTGAACACAACAGTGCAAAAAAATGGAAGGAACATTTTGCTCAGTTAGTAAATGAAGAAGATGAAAGAAATTAAGAAGTTGATGGCGAGAATCGTGGGCAAGAAATAATAGAAGAGGATGAAGAAGTCCCTGAACCAACATACAAAGAATTCGTGCAAGTAATAAATAAAATAAGACGAGGGAAAGCAGCGGGAAGTGATAAATTACATGGAGCAATGATAAAATACGGTGGGGTAAAATTAAATGAGAGAATATATGAAGTGATAAAAAAGTGTGGAAAACAGAAAAAATGCCAGGGGAGTGGAGAGATGGGGTAGTAGTACCAATTTCTAAAAAAGGTAACCTAGAAGAGTGTAGCAATTACAGAGGTATCACACTGTTGAATGTAGCTTATAAAATTTTAAGTTCGCTTATATAAGGACAATTAGTTAAATATTCAGAAAAAATAATAGGTGACTTATCAGTGCGGGTTTAGGCCAGGCAGGTCAACGACGGATGCGATACTCATTATGAAACAAATAATAGAAAAAAGCTACGAGAACAACATACAAATACATGTAATGTTTATTGATTTTAGACAGGCCTTCGACAGAGTGAAGAGAATAGAACTGATGCAAGACTTGAGAAAATTAAACATACCCCAAAAGTTGGTACGACTGATAGAGATGACAATGCGTGTAACGAGGACGATGGTTAGAACACAGGAAGAGGAAACAGAGAAATTTGAAACTAAGACCGGCATACGACAAGGCGATGCACTGTGGGCAACATTGTTTGGTTTAGTGTTAGAGAGCATAATAAGAAAGACAGGCGCGAAAGGGACAATTAGTAGTAAGGAAGTACAAATAATAGCATACGACGACGACATGGCAATAGTCGCAAGAAGTAGAAGAAAATTAAGTGAAACGCTCAGTCAAATAGAAGAAGAAGCAATAAATCGCGGTTTGCAAATAGACGAAAACAAAACAAAATATTTAAGATGTCAAAAAAACAGATATAATATAATATAAAAACAGATATAATATAAAAACAGATAATACGCGATGCATAACATAAAAGAAGGCGACCATACGTTTGAGCAAGTACAGTCCTTCAACTATTTAGGAGTAAACGTGAATAACAAAAATGACAAGAGCATCGAAATAAAAGAAAGGATTCTGAAGGGAAATAGAGCCTACTACAGTAATAAGGAGACGTTAAAAAGCAAGACAGTAAATAAAAGAACAAAAATGAGACTTTATAAGAGCCTAATAAGACCGGTAGCAACGTATGCAGCGGAAAACTTATGTATCCCCCCCAAAAAAGGACGAAGAGCAACTGAGAATATGGGAGAGAAGAATAATGAGAAATATACTAGGACCAAAAAAGATAGTCGAAAACGAATTTATACCCAAAATGAACCACGAAATCCTTGAAGAAACAGGAGGGAAGACATAGTGTAAGCGATAAAGGCGCAGAGACTTTGATGGTTGGGACATATTATAAGAATGAAAGAAGATATAGTGATAAAGGCAATAACCAAATGGAGACCAGCAGAAACAAGACACAGAGGAAGACCGAAAATGAGATGGTGGGATGAGGTTATAGAAGATTTAAGAAAAGACTTAAGAAAGATGGAGATACAAAATTAGAGAAAAAAAGTAGGAGATAGAAAAAAATGGAGAGAGATGGTAAATATTGGAAATGCCCTAAAAGTAGCTAATGTTACAGGCTACCAGAACTTTTGGTGATACTAACACTGAAATGAAAAAAATTTCAAAATTTTGACTTTTTTTAAAACATACACATACTGCTCAAAAACTGGTCACACCTTTTATAAAATTTTTTTAGTCTTATAGAGCTATAGATCAGCTACAATTTGGTTCGTGTCCCAATCCGCTAACTTATTTGTGACACCTTCTATGAATTTTTAAAATCAAAAATTTCTATTCTCTTATTTAATAAACGGGGGCCGATAAAAAACTTCTGTTTAAGCTAAATTGCTCGTGAGTGATGGTAGAAGAAAGTTGTAAACTTAATCCTTAAATACGGCAATATTTAGGGGTTGGGTAATTTTCCCTCTTTTTGGTGCACGAATTTGTTTATCCGTTTTTGGGATTTTTAATTCCAAGCCAATCTTTTTCCAAAAAAATCGAGTTTCACAAGAAACTTGGAAAAATTCAGCGTACTATCAGTTTAATTTACAATATCACTCGCTCTCTCTCTCTCTATCTATCTGACGCCCATGCGTTGACCTAAGTCTTTCGGCGCGTGACCGAAGTACGCACACACACAGCTCTGTTGACCTTTGCTTTACTATTCTCTCATTGTAGTCATTGTTGGGCCATAACACATTAATAATAAGATACTTTTGAATATATGATAAGTAACAATATCTAAAGTATAGAAAAGTATAGGCAAAGTGCTTCGCTCATTTTTTTTCTAAAAATCTTTGTGTGGAATTACAAGTATTTTTATCAGAGTTTGTGTTAGGATTTCGATTCGATGTTTCCTTTAGTTGATTTTTTCCTGGCATTTTTTATTCTTGTTCAGGGCCACCTTCTTTCTAGGTATGTGTTTTTGATTTTTTGTAAATAGATGCACACATTTCCTAGAAGATCTTTTATAGAATCGTTTCTGGATTTTTTTTCATTTGCTGTAGTTGTTTAGTGATAGTGTAAATGCGAATGCATCTATTGCTAAATTTTTAAGGAAAAACTACGTTAACCAATGTTTTCTTTATTCACCTGCCACCATACTGTTTTCGCACTAAATAATAAACTTAGTTTTTACCTTGAACCGGTAACAACACCAGCAGCAACGAAGTTCCAAATATCGCAGCGAGTCCAATTTCTTTATACATCATATAAGTCATAATAATTACTTGAAAGATTCCTGCTACCATTAGAAGTGCCATATCAACTGGGTAGTCAAATTGCTGAATATCTTTTGTTATTAAGGTCACCACCAAGCCATGTGAACATTTTATCAAAGATTTTGGACTTAACTTCAAACACTTCCTATATATTAAAGCACATGTAGCAGCTTTTATCTTCATGATTAGTTCGATAATGAAAATTAAATAAACGTTTATGAATATTTTGTATAAGAAGATAGCTCCTACTATCCCGGCTGTATATAATATTGCATCGTTTAGGGTTACTTCGGATTGCCCCGGAGTAAAATAAGACACAAGTTTACCTAACAAAAGTGGATAGACTACCCTAAAATATTTTCGAAATCAGAACGGTTTTACGTTTTATCCTGTGTAAGTTCTTACAACAATGCAGTATGTATAAACAAATGTGATATTCCTAACACAGCATACTCCTTCCAAAATATTGTAAACAAGGAACGTAAAAACCAAGTTTTACTTTTTTCCAGCCCAATTTCCCATTTTCGTTGTAGCAGATTTCCCACTTTTTCAGAACGTATGTGTTCGAGTATTTCGTAGATATCTTCTTCCTGAATATCACGCTGTAAACCTTTACGAAAAATCTTCAGCGCAAAGCTGAGATGTTTCTTAATGCAGCAAAGGTTCAAAATTTCATTATAACTAATACTTACAAAGTGGTCATAATTGATATCCAGCTGGCATCTTCTCTAGGATTTTTTTCTCGTTTGTTGTTCACATTACAATCCATACCGAACCGATTGAATGTAACACTTACAAAGGGAAAGTTACAATATAACGCTCGTTTGGAGGTGTATGAGGATGAAGTTACAGTCACACTGAATTTCCATTAATTTAAAAGACGCTGTTGTTAAATTGATAATTACGTATTAAATATTTAAATGTGCATACAATGTAGGCTTTCGTTATTTTATGTGGGATGTAATCAGAGGCGTACACAAGAAGCACCCAAAGGGACCAAATATTCTCTTGAAACTAAACTTGTGTCAAGAATTTCACTGTCAGTAAGATATCAGCAATAAACTGCTTTTGATCTTCAATAGTTAAGGTTTACATATTGAATTATTAGATTTTTGCGTTTTTGTTTGAAAAACAAAAGCGCAAAAAACTAATAATTTAATATTCGGTGTACGCCATACTGAATATAGTAAGCAGTGGCTAATTTCAACCCGAAACTGTCTTCTAAGTATTCTTAATTCGATAATATGTGGTACGTGTCTATTAAACTCTTTTTAAAAAATAACGATATTGATTGAATACCGGAAGTGTTTAATTAGAGTAATTTATATAAACATTTATTTAATGAGAAAAAATCAATAGTAACAGTAGTACTATAAATGCATTAATTTCAAAACAAAATTGTGGAAACAATCAACAGATTTCTATAGATTTCAACGATCAATGACACCGCGAAACGGAGGTTTTTAAATACTCTTAAATATATTTATAATATACTAACATTTAATGCGCGAATAGGTTGTCAGTATCTATCAAGTTTTGTTCACATTTTCCAAAATTTATTGTCTTAAGTTCAATGGCGGCTTTTAGAGACTTAAAAGGCCCCCATTCACCTACAGTTTTCCGGCCGGCCGCGGACTGTCCAACCGAACTGACGATCGCATCTCACGTCGGCCACACATTATACAGATCGCAACCACAGTTCTGGTCTTACGATCAGATCCGCAGATTCAATATCTTCAGTTCATGTAAAGTTAAGCCACAGACTAGTTTGTTTATCGGCAGTTAATTGTGAAACATGGTAGTTTTACGGAAAAGGAATCTTGCAGCGCTTTTAATAATATCATTATTAACAGTTCAAAGAGCGAAAAAAAGATTTTGGATTAAAGATTGGCTTTTAGAAAGACAAAGCTTATCGCATATGCAACTTGTTAAAAAATTACGAAAGTCAGGCACAAAAGATTTACAAAATTACCTACGCATGAATGCTTTGGAATCCTTCTTAATTTGGTAAAACCCTACATCAGTAAGAAAACCACAAGAATGGGAAGAGCAATTAGTGCTGAAGAGAGACTCACTGCAACATTACGTTTTTTAGCTACGGGTCGAAGCCTGGAAGATTTAAAATTTTCGACGATTATTTCCCCTCAAGCATTAGGATCCATCATACCAGAAACTTGCAAAGTTATATATAAAGTTTTAAAAAAAGACTATTTAAAGGTAAGCAAAAAATATACTTTATTTATATAAACGATAAACTTATTCTTAATAAGGAAACTATTAATTACTACTTAACATAATATATATTTAACAATCTTATTTGGTAAAAGAAACAAATTCAGACAACGAGTCATTATTATTGGTATTATTGGTTGGATGTCCCAAATTTGCCGGTGTAGTTGTAGTAGTATTAAAATTAGGCATGGGAGCTTGTGTATTGGAAGATTGTTGTAGATCACCGCTCCATGGAGGATGTGCAAAAGGCATTTGATTGTGGTCTAAATAATTAAAACCATATAATTGGCGCTGTTCATTGCCTTTAAGATTAATTTGCGATCTATCACTTAATTTCTTTTGCAATCCATAAAATAAAGTATTATTTATCATATTTTCTGCAAATAATTTTTGTTGGTCATCCATCTTGCGCAATTTATTAGCTACGTTCACTCCAATTATATCGTATTCATCGTCTCTTTGGTTAAGTGCCACAAATGCCTGCTCTACCATGTCTTCATTTCGCCTTTTCTTCGTTCTTGTAGAAGAAGTAGATAAGGCAGCAGCATTTCCTTGAACGGACGATCCTCTGGACGGTGTTGGAGTTGATGCATATTGGGGTGATGTGGCACTGAAATTTTCCCCATCAAGATTATCCAACTCTTCGATTTCCACTTCATCGGTGTTTTCATCTCCAGCCTAAAAATTTATTGATAATACAGTACTATTATTCTATAACTCATAATAGGTTGTTTATAAGTGAGATTAACCACATTATTTCATTTTAGTTTCCAAAATCACCAGAGGAATGGCAAGAAACAGCTCGAAATATAGAAAATAGATGGAATTTTCCTAATTGTGGAGGATCGATTGACGGCAAGCATATTAGAATTGTTAAACCGGCAAACAGTGGTTCATACTATTTTAACTATAAAGGATATGATAGCATAGTTCTTTTGGCCATTGTTAATGCTGATTACGAATTCCTTTATGTTGACGTCGGATGTAATGGTAGGGTTTCTGATGGCGGCGTTATCGAAACAACAAATTTTATGCAAAAACTAATGCAAAATAATCTAAACTTGCCATCTAACGACAGTACCAAAAAAAACATGAACTTTGCATTTGTAGCAGATGCTGCATTTGCATTACATGAAAATATACTAAAACCTTTTCCTCAAAAAAATTTAACGGGTGAAGAACGCATATTCAATTACAGATTAAGTAGAGTGAGACGCACTGTCGAAAATGCGTTTGGAATTTTAGCGAACAGATTTAGAGTTTTCCATACAGCAATTAATATGAAATCTGAAAAAATTGACCAAATTGTTCTAGCATCTTGTGCACTGCATAACTTTCTACGACGACATACAGGAAACTCTTACATACCAAATAATTATGTAGACTCTGAAGTAATTGAAACAGGTGATATAATTGAAGGAGATTGGAGAAACGATACAAATCTGGATGGTTTACAACACACACTACAACACAATTCATCAAAACCGCGACGATTATAAAAACTACTTCATGAATGATGGAAAAGTGTTTTGGCAGGATAAATTTCTATAAATTAAATATTATTATTAATATTAGATATGTAAATGCAAAAGAAAAACAATAAATTTATATTTTCTGAGTTGTTTGTTCTTTTTAGGCCTAGTTTGCTAAACTGCCTATTTTTCAATCTTTCTTGTCGATTTGAAGACTTCTCTTAATTTTAGGATGTATTTTTTAACACGTTTATTATATCTAAGATATTTGAAATAATAAAATACATAAGCAAACTGACTACAAATACACTTACAGAAGAAATTACACTTTTACACATTTATGAACTTCAAAAAAACATTTGAAACAGGAATTCTCATACGTATGCGGAAAGATACAAGTGGCCAATTTCCTTATTTTTTTCTAAATGGGCCTCTTGTATCCTACAATATACATGCTAATTAAAGCAATTAAAACAAAAATCAATGTTTCAATATTACAATAACAACTGCGTGTATTACAGAGGCGTATTTCAAAAAAATTCAGAGTGGCCCAATATTTATTACTTTTTTTATATATGGTGGCGCTTAACGTGTTAAGTTATTTTGAATTTTTTTCGCCTTAAAATATTGAATAATAATAATCATAAATTCTATATACTTTGTTTGTTTAAATTATAATTATACATACCTCTACATCTGAATTTTCCTCTTCCGTTTCTTTATCTGTACTGTCATTGGCGATCGTTTGTCGAGTGTCCTCTTGATCTGCCTTCTGATGAACATCCAGATTTTTTGTAATTTTTAACTTTTTTTAATTCCTTTCTAAAGCATGACCGCAAATTATTAATTCTTTTTTTAACACTATCTACCGTGGCGCCTGAATCGACTGTTTTATAAAATTTTAGTAATTTCTCGTAAGCCCGTTCACGCAGTCTTCTATCAGCATAGGATTTAGATTTTATTTTCCATAAAGCAGGATGTTCTCTGTATATATTAATAAATTGTTCAATAAACTGATGTGAATTTGCCATCATATGGTTAACAATAATACGACCGGATAGAAATCTTTCAAACAGTTGAACGTTTTGATCGAACGACGAGAACTGAAGATATTTCAAAATTCATTCACAGTTTCAGTAAACTGCAGGTTTGGACCTGCAGGTCGCCTGTAGGTGAGTGGTTAAAACTTGTCGTAAGATCTGAACCTTCAGTCCACGGCCGGCCGGTAAACTGACAGACAAAAACTGAAGATATTTCAACATTCATCTGCAGTTTTAACAAACTGAAGATTTGGACCTGCAGTTCGCTTGTAAGTGAATGGTGAAAATTGATCGTACGATCTGGGCCTTCAGTTTTCGGCCGGCCGGCAAACTGTAAATGAATGGGTACCTTTAGAGTAGGCCATGTAAGCGACAGTGCGACACGCTCGCTAGTAATCACGTAAAGAAACATTAAAAAATAATCATACTAGTAGAACCCGTGGGCTATGCTCTCCACTTTTTTGTTTATTTTGTTTTAATAATACATAAGCGACGAAATACGCAGGTAGCGCAACGGACCACGGCTCTATATTCAGACGTATATCTTCTACAGAGCGAGCATAAAAGGTTAAGAACCACGTGACCATTGACTAATTTAAATGTAGTGAATTTTATTTTCCAATGTTGCCTGCCGTGCTGATTTCCTTTTGCAATGTGTTTCATTGGCGTTCGTGCTTAGGTTATATTTTTATCCACATTTTTTCTGTTAATTAACACAATTATCAAACTGCGACCTTTATTTAAAAAAGCAGTTCTTTTCAGAACTAATTGATCTACCTATAAATCGTTGAAGGTAAGTGTACAAATGCAGTTATTTTCAAGATTGAAATCATAACACAACCTTATATTTCAGATTTGATTTATCATGCCCCGAATGAGAACGTAGGCGATGAAAACTTTGTAAACCATAAGCTAGTTCTTGTCCATCGCTTTGAGAACAAGAACTGCATTTGTAAGGGCAAGTCTACAGGTAGACGCACTATACTTACAGAAGAAGGTGTAGAGTATATTCAAGCTCGAATTGAAAGAAATCCTCATAAATCAATTAGGATGTTATCTGCACAAACTGGTAATGTATACAATAAATTAAGCTTACTACAGCTAAAACTTATTTTTTGTACAAGTATTTCTTAAGGAACTAGCCAAAAGGCACTCGAAAAAAATCTGCATATGCACCCGTACAGAGTATCGGTAGTGCAACAACTGTATCCGCATGATTTTCCACAACGGGTACAGTATTGCCAATGGTTTGTCACAAGTTAGAATGCAAAGTAAAAAACAAATTCATATATGAAAATATTATTCTAAAACACTTATAAGTTTCATACAAACGTTAACGTGTAATGTAAGTGGACTTGTAAATTATATTCTTCAATAATATTGTCCTGTTGATAGAAATTATTTGTTTAATTAAATGCATTAATACTGGAAATGGTTTGGTGTTATTTATTTGGGGTTGTGTCCAGACATTTAGCATGATTTGATTTATTGAGAATAATTCAGATCGTGGAGAACTTGAACAATGACGATTCAGTTCGTGTTTACAAAGCAATGGCACTCATTTTAAGCAGCTATTGTAATTTATAAATGAAATATGTATTTCTACAATAAATTCTTAAATAAATCCTATCATTTACTTTTGCTTTATTAAATGTTTTTACAGAGTTTTCTAAATTGTGACGTGCCAAATTCATTTTTTATGAAAATATGTTTTCTGTGTCCTAATTTGTACGTGCTACGCCAATGGTAATTGTTACAACTGTCAGATTTAGTTTTCTGAAGCAGGGTAGCCACTTCTGTACAATGGGTTGTCTATGTTACGTGGTTACGTGGTTCTTGACCTTTTATGCTCACTCTATATATATTAAACCCGGATTCCTTCCCCTTCTCAACTTTTAGTGACCGCGCATTCAGTAACATGCCTTACTTATCGGCACAGGTGATTTATTATTCTATATTAAATTCGGGTCTCTATACCATGTCTCAGTTTTTAGTGACCGCCGCGCATTCAGTAACATGTCCTACATCTCGACACATTTATGTATTTTTGTAAACATGATCTTAACTTCCATCTTATAGCTGCACATAAACCCGAGATGGCTGTATTTATTTTATAAATGTGTGAGCAAAGATCATTTGGCATGTATCTGGTGAATACCTGTTTGTCACGGCGGACATGAATTGCGCGGAATTTTACCTGAGCCCGTTAATACCTACCATGAACTGCGCGGAGTACCCCGTACAGGTAGGTACGAATTGTGCGTAATCTTTTAATCTTCTGAGATGATAACAAATACATGTAGCCCTCAGGTAACTTACTTTCTTGTAGGTAATTAGCTATTCTTTGTAATCTTAATTCAACTGTTTACTTGCAAGTAAATGCTGCTGTTTTTATTAGTATTCCTACAGATTTTGACAAGTGAACATCGATCTTCAATATGAGTGTAAAAGTAATATTGAGTGAACGCAACAGTGAATTATTGTTAATAAATAGTTTTAAATTTAGAAAATGCTCTGAATTAAAAACCGGCGAAACATACTGGCGATGCACAAACAAGACGTGTCGGGCTAAAGTATACACACTGCGAGAAGAACGCTTAATTTCAAAAAGTAATTTCGTGCATAATCATGAAGAAGAGCTAGGGAAATTAAACAGACAAATTATTTCTAATTCTGTGAAGAGAAAGGCTGTGGACGACTTAAATGAAAAACCATCTAAAATAATTAATTCCGAACTAAAGCAACAGTCAGAACTGCCCAACACTTTAACGATTCGTGACGTGCAATATATAAAAACTAACATTTATCAAAGTCGAAGAAAAGTACAACCACCGGTTCCAAAGTCAAGAGGCGAAGTGATGAAAATTGTAGAAAAACTTTCAGTTGAAACTATCAGGGGTGAACCATTTCTTCTTCAAAGCGATCCAGAGAAAGAAATAATAGTATATTCTTGTCGTACAAACTTACAGTTTTTGTGTGGTGCACTGAAAATATATATGGATGGTACATTTACGTTTTGTACCAAGCACTTTTATCAACTGTTTACTATTCACATAATTGAAAATGGTCACTATATACCACTCGTTTTTGCGCTTCTTCCAAATAAAGAAGCAGAAACTTATCAAAATTTATTCGGAATATTAAAACAAAAGTGTTTAGAAATGAACTTAAATTTCACTCCGCCATCAATTGTTGTGGACTTTGAAAAAGCTATACACAAAGCAGTTCGTGTGGTATGGCCAGCAAGTAAGATATCCGGGTGCAAATTTCATTTGATGCAAGCATGGTATCGAAAAATTGAAACCCTTGGTCTTTCTACAGATGATAAAAACAGAAAATGGCTGAAGTATATTTTTGGATTGCCATACTTAGATCCAGAAGAAGTGCCTGACTGTTTCGTTTTTGACTTCACCGAATTCCAAGCCACAGACGACAGACTTCGAAAATTTGCCGACTATCTAGTAGACACCTATGTCAGCGAAGAAGCCTCATTTCCTCCAATTCTTTGGGCTGAAGCCTCTTCATCAACGGAACGTACGACCAACGCGTGCGACTCGTTTCATTCCCATTTTAATGAAAGTTTTTATTACAAGCATCCTAATATATTTATATTTAATAGCGTATTAAACGACATTCAAACTAACACATATGTGAAACTGCAAAAGTGTGAACCAACCTGCGCAACAGCACGACCATAATGTTAAACGCAGGCAGAATTTCATTGAAGAAAAAATTAAAGCATATAAAGCAGGCGAAATTTCTCGTCTTCATTTTGTTAACTGCGTTTCATACACTAATAAGCAATCATTTATGTTTGTGCATGATTAGTGTGAGTACTTGTTCTGTGTATTTTTTTTAATGAAAAATAGATATAGAAGGTGTATTTTGTTTTTATAGAAGGTGTATTTTGCTTTTCGGCATTTTCTATGATATATTATGTAATGTGTATTTTATTTTTCATTTTTTCTGTCTTTTCTATAATAAAAAACATTAATAAACATTATACTCGGCATTTTTGCTTTCTGCTTTATTACAAATAAATAAAAATAAGTTTTACAATATCGAGTGTTTTTAGAAAACTCTTTACTGCATTTTTCGTCAAATATAAATGATAGATACATCATAATATCTGTTGATGTTTTCAAAATAGACTACCTGTGAAGTGATTAAAAGATTAGTTTACGCGCAATCCATGTGCGCCAGTCCGCGCAATTCATGTTTTCAAAATAGACTACCTGGAAGAGTGGAGTGATTAAAAGATTAGTTTGCGCGCAATTCATGTGCGCCCGTTTGTCAAATTACAGCCTTTACCTGTTCAAGCGCCCACTTAGTTTTAGTATTTGAAACAAAGAGATAACCAGACGATATTTCATAGAAAAAAATTAATACTAATTTGTTAGACCCGTGTATAGAACTTAGTGTGCTGAGCAGTGGGAGGGAGAACGCCGCTCCAAGATTCTCTTTAAGAAAAAGTATAATCAAGATATTGCTCAAGAAGCTGACATCGATATGTTCTTCTTACAAGATTTTAATACTTGCCAATAGCCACGAGTGTCAGATGCCTTAGAGAGATCATATGAAAGAACAAAGCAATGACAGAGGCAAAGATTAAAATTTACAAAACGTGCGTTCAACCTGTCATGAGTTATGCAGGAGAAACGCGAGCAAACAACACAGTAACAAAACAATTTCTTAGGACCATAGAAATGAAGATACAGAGAAACATAACAGGGTACACTCTTAAAGAGAGAATGAGAAATGACAATATTAGACAGAAGTGCAACGCACAAGAAGTTAGATGAGTTAGGACACGACGCAGAGAGTGAAACGAACACGTAACAAGAATACCTAATAACAGGCTATCTAGAACAGCGAGCGAATGCAGACAGGGAACTACAAGACCACCGGGAAGATCACCGAAAAGGTGGAAAGATAGCTGGACTTCCGCGTTCCAAGAATAGAAAGCAGAAGTGGAACAAACAGGTCTTAGACCTAAGACAAGAGAAAGAAGAAGAAGAACATAAAAAACCATTAAAAACACCCTATAGATGTTTCCTAAATTGGGGATTGTTCATATTGTCATTTAACATGTTGATAGCGATGTTGGTGTCGAAATGCATAAATTTTAGAAAAACCATTATCTCGGCGCTAGGGTGCTATGAATATCACGCTTGCGCAGATCGACTATCCGACATGCGAAGAATACGAATTTAAGCTTTTTACGAGCGCCTCTATAGTGACGTATGACAATCCTCCCCACCACCCCCTTTTTTTGGTAGATCAATCTTACTACTTTGGGGTTTCGTCCCAGTATGATTACCAATCTTTCAACGTTTTAGTTTTCTGGGTTAAGGCGTCTGCGTTCTAAGTGTATACAGACACACACATAGATACCATGGCGAAACCTAGTTTTACGGTATTCTGTGACCTTAAAACGTGCATATCCGTCAAAATTTTAACATCTGAAATTTTGAAGATTGACAATACCTTTCTACTTGTACTCCGTATAGCAAGAGAAATTAATACTGGACATACAGCAAAAGAATTTTGTTACAAATAAAAACATGTCAGGTTGTCATTGTCAAAATATATGTAACAAAAAAACCAAAGAAAATATATCGGGTGTAAAAGAAATATGGCTGGCTCTGCCTTCCTTTTTTTGTTTATAAATTTAAACAAATGAAATCTCTTGAAGTGAAAAATTGTTTTATTTACAATAAGGAAATTTATTTACCCTTTAAATTAATTATTAAGATCCAACATTTCCTTTGTGTCAAAATTATGTTTAACGTCAAGAGTGACTCGCATAAAATTGTTCTTATTAAGTAAAATATTAATTAAAAGTAAAAATTGTGATACAAACGTTATGCGCTTCACTGTTTGAGAGGTTTAAAGTTTGTTTTATGAAAAGTGTCGATTTTTCAAATGGAAAAATATTGACTCGTTGTTCTTTTAAAAGATCAATTTGCAATAACTTGTATCATACTCATAACTCAATGTTTTTACAAACTAAACTTTACTTTTGAATTACACACATTAATGCAATATGCATGTGATAATGAAAGAAAAATGAAGAAAAAAAATGAATTTCTACTAAGTATTAGGCAAATGTATAAAAACTCTGCAATACATATTACCAGAGATAGAATTTGTATGCACTACATATTCCAAAATATGCATGCACATATGCACTATAATATGCTAAAATACGATCAGAAGGGACGGAAGTAGGTAAGTAGTTAAATTTTACATCATTGTTTAAAATTATTTAAAATAAGTAATAAATTAATACAAGTAGCAGAAATAATTTTCATCTTTAAATTCATGCAGAATGTTAAAACTGCTTTTAAAATACCTCAACCTTTTATAGAAAAGCATGTAATACGTAATATGCATTTAAATCCAAAATATGCATGTATTTATAAAAACCTCTAAAATATGCGTTTATATGCAGTTTCAAGTTCACACGTGGTTCACATGCCGATGAAAGATTTATGAATTTAACTATGCATTTGTCTACTACCACTACTTCCAGCACGAAAATCCTGCAAACGCATGAAAATCGTATAACTACTTATTACAAACAAACATATCAGACATAAATAAAAATGCCAAATGCAATATTAGCAAAGTAATAAGTGAAAAGTTAAATTACGTAACGAACAGAAACTAAGAGTTTCAAATTGTCACACAAAGTATATGAAATCTTGTCGGGATGCTTAAAGGAATTAGAATTAGATCTGAAAATCATTTCTAATTATAAAATACCCCAATTGTTGACGTTGAAAAAAGTTTTTCACAATACAAATTTATTGTCTGATAAAACACAATCATTTTCACGAAATCCGAAAATTATATTTTACAATCTATTTATATATTAAATCTGGAAGTGTCTCAACTGTACACGACGACAGGTCCCCACTACTAGAAGACGGATCTTAACCTGTTGCTACCTTTCATTTCCAAACCAAACACGGCGTGCTGCAGGTGCGTGGAGCGTAGCACACGGATTCAACTAGTTATAGTTAACTAATAATATACAATATGCAGGAGAAATAGAGTTGTAGAAATAACATACATTTCAGTACCTGAAATCATCTACTATTAAAGCAATAAATTAATTAGTTTGCACAGCGTGTCTCATTTCGCTGGGAACCACCCCTAAAATTTTATTATTAGTTTAACTCAAACCGGTTCTTTGTCGTTTCGCCGTCGGTCGTTTCGCCGTCGGCCGTTCTGCCGTCGCCGTTTCCCCGTCTGTTATTTCATTGTCAAACCAATATACAATGTTTCCCAAAAAGCACCCAACAAATGGGAAAGTTTTTTATTATCAGTTTCTCAAAAAAATTTACTCTTTATAAAAGCTATAAATACATATGTATTAATTTTATTATTAACCTAACCTAAGAAAAATAAAATCATAAATGCAACACTAAGCGTTTAAATACGTTTGTTAACTAAACAATCGATTACAATATTACAAAAATTCCCAAATATTTAACCTAAAGACAATTGTTTAATGGCTTCGCACAGAACACTTCATGCGAAACGCCGACGTGAAATGGCCGACGGTGAAACGGCCGAATGCGAAACGGCGACGGCGAAACGGTGGCGGCGAAACGGCGATGGCGAAACGGCGACGGCGAAACGTCACATTCCGATACAAACCTCGGCTCTGCCTAGGTTTATACTACCCTTCCTCAAATGTTAATAAGTCCTTACATTTCTTGTAGCTTAAATAACTATAATTTATAAGTACAATTATTCATTCAATCATAACTAAGCAGACCAAACATTCCAAAAAAGTTTAAGTTCTTGACCAAAAAATTGTCTGATTGTAGGTTTGGTTATTTATTGTTGAGATAATAGTAACATAAATTATATTAATATTTTAAAACATTAAATAATGGCTTTATAGATCATTCATGGCACACTTAGTAATGAGTGGTTCTTTAAGTAATTACTTTAAATTCTTAATTTTCTCTAGCATTTTAAATAAGGGTACGTTTCTAAATTCTGTTTAATGAATTTTCATAATCGGTTTTTAAATAAAAAAAATTTCTTATATAATTTTTTGATTTTTATCCACAACTTATATATTATAGAGGCATAATTCTACTATTGAGAGACGTCTCATGGGTCTTATAATTAAGCCATAAGACACATACTAAAATCAACTTTAATTTAAACTTCCTTGTTAACATTTACATTTATATTCACATTAAAAGAGGAAATGTTGTCAGTTTTTACTCACATTCACAATGATATTAAATATTCAACTATTTAAAATTAATAGTATATTAATAAAATAAAACACTTGGTAAATTGTTTCACAATTTGTTGGTATTTATTTACTCGACTCGAGTTTCAACCATCTCGGTTATCTTCAGGAGTTTACAGTACTAACTAACTAAAAAATCTAAAGATGTACAAAATGCTTATTTCTAGAATTCGCTCGTCACCGCCCTGATTTTAAGTGTTACCACATGTGTTTCTAAGCTTTGTTGACTGAAGGGTCTGTAGGTCAAGGAGTGGTGAATTACCTAAATCGGTGTGGTCGTTAACTAAATTTTTATTATTCCTCATTGCCTTTTTAATTTCTAAATTTTCAAATTTATTTAATCGGTTACCCTTGTTTTCTATGTGTAAAATTTTTGTATCTGTGTGTTTGAAAAAAATGATTGTGTGTAATACAATGTTGGGAAATGCCTGTTGATTTACGATTGTATTTAATTGATCTAATGTGTTCTTTGATTCTTGTATTAAAACTGCGGACTGTTTGTCCTATATATATTGCATCACAATTAGAACAGTCTATTTGATAGATACCATTTTTTGAATATTTTTCTATTGTGTCTTTATTGTTTACTAGGTGTTTATGGAGTTTATTTGGATTGTGCATAGCTACGTTAATATTTAAATTTTTGAGCCTGTTAGAAACTTTATAGCTGACTCTACCTAGATAATTGATTTTTGACCATATTGTTTTTTCAATTATTTTTGTCCCTTGTCCGCTGTACAAAAGATGTTTTACCTGTTCCTTTTGTTTTTTCTTTAAAATGTTATCTACAAATGGCTCCGTGTATCCGTTTTTTAGGGCTATAAATTTAATTGTGTTAAGTTCTTTATCGAAATTTTCGGTAGACAGTGGGATATGAATGGCTCTGTGAATCATACTATTGAAAGCTAATTTTTTAATTTTGAGTGGTTGTTTAGAATTCGAATGTATGATCATGTCTGTAGTTGTGGGTTTTCTGAAAATGTTGTACTCTAAATTGTTTTCTACTCTTTTTATGCTTAGATCTAAAAAGTTTAGGTTATTGTTATTTTCGATTTCTATTGTGAACTTGATATTGTTATGAATTTTATTAATGTTATCTAAAAATTGTTGTATTTGTCTATCTGTACCTAACCACAAGCAAAAAATATCATCTACATATCTAATCCACTTTTTGACAATGATATTATTTGTATTTATGTGGTTTAAGCCGTTTAATTAGTCATTATGACAATTTTGACAGTTTTTATTCGATGTTTCAAAATGATCAATGTCGGTATTAGTGATCCACATAATTATGCCTCTATAATATTGTAAGTTGTGGATAAAATTTTGTATTGCATTTGTGGATTACCTGGAAATAATACTCTTGAAAATTTAAACACTCGGCCTTGCGGCCTCGTGCCTAAACTTTTTTGCGAGATTTATTTGCCTCATAATCCACTCATACAATAAATAACTATTAACGAAAAACGTAAAGGCTTTTATAACTTATAAACATTTACTATTTTCCTAAAATGGAACTGTTTATCCTCTATACTATTAAAAAAATGTCGGATTCGATTGGGTTTACAATAATTTTTGTATAGAGGTAGTTCCAAGCAAAGTGTAGTTGTAATATAGTATCTACGTTGATATGCCAATTTTTTAATGTCTTTAAATTTCCTTGCTATATTACAAAAAGTATTGTAATAAAATCACAGCATTTTGTTTTAATAATAAACTGAATTATTGCATATAATGGTACATATTTTACAGAAAGTGCTGCATGTATGAGCTATTTGGATTACAATTTGGCTCGTGTCCCAATGCGTTAGTTTCTCTGTGATACCTTCTTTAAATTTTTGACAATCGAAAATTCCCGCCCTTTTATTTAATACACTGAGGACAAGAAAATATTTTTGTTTGGGCTAAATTACTTATGAGTGATAATACAACGAGAGTAAGAACTTAATTTTTTAAGTGAAGCAATATTTAGAGGGTTTAATCCTCCCCCTCTTTCTCAATTTTTGGCTAACTAATTTATTATGTCGCCTCTGGTTTTCTTTAATACCAAGGAACATATTTGCAAAAAATGATTTAATTTTTTTTCTCATAACAAAATTTTTGTTCTAAATCAAGACGAACAATACATGCGGGATCATCTACAGCATAAAAACTGTTAAGTGGTTGGGCGTGTGCCTTTAGGTGCTATGAAATTTTGCGGCCCTTACTGCCAGAAAATGTTGTGTGTGATTCCACGCTATTGTTTTATTATTGGCATTGTATTTGCTGCAACTAATATGATTAGTTTATTATTTCATTATTAATTTTAATTTTTGATTTACTATAAAGATGTATTCATAAAACTTTGAAATAGTGCAAATTGTTTGGAGCCGCCAAACATTGAGAATCCTAGATTTACGCTTAAACGCGCCATTGTTGAGCGTACTATAACGTTGTGCATAAATACTATTTTATTTTATATATCAAATGTAAAAGCTTTAAAGTACCGGTAAGTCCAGGCGAAGTGCTTAGCTCATTTATAGCTTAAGATAGGTACTCATGTGGATCACGTCAATCTATTAAGCACAGTGGCGTTCCGTGGATTCAAAATTTGGGTAGGCAATGACAAAAATTATTTAACATTAAGAGTACAAGTAAAAACATTACGGCAACTCTAATTTACCAAGACCTGTTGTTAAATAATATAAACTACGCATACAATCCTTATTAAATTTCACTTTGTCATTATGCACTTTAAATGATAATGTAAACCTTTGTCTAAAGCCAAGTTAATGCGTGATTTGCCATATAATTTTAATCTAACAGTTGCAGATAAATGTTCTTTGGTTGACGCACGTTTTTTAATTGCAGCTGAAAGATTTTTCAAATTAAAATATTTCGTTTCAGCCTATACTTTTTAAAAGTTAGATATGGATGAAAATACTAAGCAACTCCAGCAACATAGTTCATTTTTAATATCGCTACCAGTGAGCCAATCCATTCTTTTATACCATTCAGTATTAAACAATCTAAATTTCTTCCTACTGTCTGTCTGTAATGGCCTTGGTTATTTTGAAGTACATCGCCCATGATTTTTTGTCTCTATTTGTTTTTTGTAAGAGTATCCACTAAATTTTTTTTTAAGCTGGTCAACGAGAATATCCATATTTACTGCAAATTTTCAAACTACGTATGAAATAAAAACAACACAATAGCTGCACGTTGCAACTAACTGCCGCCGATCGGCGCAAGTAAAGTAGTACATAGTCAGTGCTTTTGCCATGCTTATGCCGTTTTGAAGTCCCTACTATTTCTTTGCATTTGGCCATCTGATCATTCCATTATTTGTATCAATGTTCATGACAACGTATTAAGAATAATAGATTGCTTGATTGTGTCGTAGCTGGAATCATTTGGCCCGATAAGTTCGACCTTCGCGTATGCGAAACCGTATTTAAAGGCAAGGGTCTATTCATTTGGCGCCTAATTCATAATGTACACGGTGGTGTTAAAAAGCAAAAACTGTGTAAAAGTAACTTTATTTATTGAAAGTTAGAATTTGATTTGTATAAGTTTTGGATAGGCACTGCCTGCCCTATATAATAAGACGGACCGCCACTGATTAAGCAGTGGCTTATTTCTACCTAAAGGCTAAAATATTCTGCTAATTAATATAGTTATTTAATATTAGGTGGTGCGTGTCTATTAACCCCTACTCAAAAAATAACATGCGAGTTAAAATCAATACTTTAATGTTAGTGCAATAATTGCTTGGGAGTTTCTGTGTATTTCAAAAACCTTTAACACCGCAAACCTGAACTAAAAAATGTAACTGCCAATATTTCTCAAAATATGGTAATGTATGTGAATTTGCTACAAGACTCTGCCAATAGGTTGTCGATATTTATCAATATTATTATCTAAAATCTGATAATAATTGCCACCGTTAATAGTGAAGCCATCTACATAAGACAAAACAAAACAAGCAAAAGACTTCACAACGCTTATCTTGAATATTTCTAGACGGAAGCACTCTGGCTTCCGCAGAGCTTGATATGATGAAATATTGTCTAGTCTAGAATGTGCAAATTGTCCTAGTAACAATATGTGTCTTCGGCTATTTTAAGTGGATCACCTACATGTAAGCAATATTTGTTTTAAAACATGATACTGGAATATTCCATTATTTTTCCTTGGTTCTTTTCAATTTCGTTCTTCGTTAGTAACAACAATATTAAATAATATAGAAAACATTCAAAAGTTGTGACGAAAAGTCTTGATTTACAAATAACAGGTCGTGTTTCTTGGCAAGTTAGACAAGATGAGGTCTAGAAAAGTATTGATAAAGACGATGCGACAGTGTTACCACTATTTTTTAAAATCAGCTAACATCTGCAGACACTTGCCAAAATTTGTGAGAGTTGCCAGTACTGGCACAAAGTAAATATGTACTTGTATTAATATTTGACTTGCCACCATACTGTTTTCAGTCAACATACACATCAAAATTCCTAAAATTATTCTTTTACCTTGTACTGGAAACAGAACCAACCCTAAGGAAACACCCAGTAATGCAGCAACTCCGATTTCCCTATACATCATATAAGTCAGTATTACTGATTGAAAAATTCTTACTACTACCGCAATTCCAAGATCAACGGCTTTATCAAATTGTAAAACATATTTACTCATTAGAGTGACAACTAATCCATTTGACAAAGATGTTGAGGGCAACCTTAAACACTTTCTGTATATCAAGGCACAACACGCTATTTTGATTTTCAAACCCAATTCTAAAGTGAAGAGCCAGTAGAAATGCAAAAGCCACGTTGTATGTAGTAACAGATTAAATTAATCCTGCTGTATATAGTAATGCATCGTTGAGGGTTACTTCTGATTGTCCTGGGGTGAAATAGAAAACAATTTTGCCTACCCAAAGCGGATAAACAATCCTAAAAGATTATAAACTTTACATCTGCAGGGCTGTTTCCATCACCAAAAGTGAAATTCCTATAGCAATAGATATTCTTTCCAAAACAATTTAGGTACAAACGACTCAAAAGCCAAGTCCTAGGTTTTTTAACTTAATTTTCCATGCAGTTTCTAAGCGATGTCCCATTTCTTCTGAGCTAAACTTTTTGACTATTTCCTACACATCGTTTTCCTGGATGTCTCGATGCAAAGCTTTTCGGAAAATCTCAAAGGCAAAGCTGAATAGTTCGTTAAGTTAATTCAGTGCAACCACATCGTATAGGTTCATAACAAAAGAATATTTGTGTACTTACGAAAATCTTAAAATAGATATCCAGCTTGCGTTTTCTCTGGGATTTAATTCTCGGTTTTCACTTTCTTTAGAATTCATAATATCAATATATAATTATTACAGGCATAAACGTTTAAAGCACAAAGCACGTGTACAGTTAAACCCGTTTAAGATGAATCCGCAGTTCAACTCCAACCCAAAGGAATTGGCTAAATTGGTTAATTAGATCAAGTACGAACTATAAGCAGGGTGTAGGCTTTGTCATATTCCATGGCATGCGATAACACGTGTCTATCTCAAAAGGCAGAAATTGTTTACTAATTTCAACTAAATTTCATGATAAGATATAAGTGTGTGTAACTCTATTTAAAGGACTATTGATATAGTTCTAAAACAGTAAAACATCTTATCTTATGTAATTATAATCTATTAATTATCAATATATTGTTTTAGGAGTTTTTACACATAAAACGTGTGGAATTTTGTGTGTTAAACTGGATACCCTATGATTAAAGGCCGGATTTACATGCACTAAATGAGCTTAAATATGCAGACTAGACACGCACTTAAAAAGTTAGAATATGCATTTAGCACGCACTTAAACAGCACAATATGTGCAAAACTGAATTTATATATTTACAATCAATAAAATTAGATAAAATAAGATATAAATAAAACTAGATAATACTCAGTTAACGTAAATACTATACTGTTATACATTAGAATATATATGTAGTGCTTGACTTTTTGCATTTGATTGCTAATAACACTGCAACCAAGGTATTTTTCTGAATTATCTATGTAAAATTGCAGCTTCCTTGCGTCGAGTCGAATTTGTTTGTATTTAGAGAACCATCCTTCCTTGCGTATACTTATACTTTGGCAATTTTTCTACGCTTAATTTTTAGTAAGTTGATTTTAAAGCCACAAAAAATTTTGATTATATCTGTTACTACAGGAAAACTCGTATTTTTTTTTGTAAAACTTCCGTTTAGTTTGTCAGGGGCTCTTTTATCAACCGCACTTTCAACCGGATGCATTTTGGAGGAATTTCATGACGTTTTCTATTTTTTCTCAATAGTAACCGAGTGCCACTTTCTGTGTTCAGAGCTGTATATGTATAATTATTATGAAAAGACTTAAAATTTCTGGACGTTTACCTGCTAATCGCTAATCAGAGTGAGATCTTAAACAATTTAAGAGCCGTATATTTAGTTATTGCGAGGATTCCGCGGATCGGCAATCGATAATTTTAGAAAAATTCATAATAAGCGCGTAGAGTTTGAATATCTGTATAGAAAATAAGCGAAAATGAGGGAAATGAATAAATACCGATTTATTTTGAAACATGCTTTCATAATTATGTGGTATCATTAAATTTAGAATCCGATCAAAGAAAATACGCAAAAAGAACTCGCAGTTAGAAAAAAAATATGCAAGTGCATGTAAATGCGGCCTTTACATATAAGATACTTATAAGATATAATAAAAAACGAAACCAGTCTTAAAATTCAATTATAAAATACTTTTGCGCTTGAAACGTTTTATGTCATGTTTGTGATGCAAAACGATATTATTATATTTCGCATAAATTAAACAACTGTGGCCTGGTGATTGCTGGTGGCAAACCTTGCCATTTGCTTCATTTCATTTACATTTTCTTCTGGTTTGTCTTATTACAAGCATTGCTGTTTTCTTTTGCTTTTGGCCTTCTCGACAGTTCCTTGGCCGTCTGCCTTAGAGGTGGAGAGATCGATTCAAAACATCGATCTTGTTTACATTCCGACTGAATCGATCTATGGCAACGCGATCGAATTTACAATCTAAAAAATTCTCAAGCTCGTATATTATGTTATTTATAAACTCTAGTTTTACTTCGTTGAAGTTCATATTTATTGATTATAGGTATATAAAATACACAATTACTTCAACAATATTTATTTATTTTCACCTTATACGTATTTCGGCGTGTTTAATTGTTTACATGTCAAAGGTTATATTAAAAAGTAAACAGTTAGTGTTGTTATAGCAGTAGAACTTGGTGGCTTGATCTTGGTAATCGTCTGCAGATGACTAGATTTCTTATTCCAAAATGTCCAATAGAGGAAAATTTAAGAGATCAATTTGCTCATTCATTAACGGTACAGTTCTTAAATGTTTGTGTATTTCAAAAGCTTCTAGTATATCTAATTTACGTTTATCATCACAAAAGTGTAAACATTTTATAGTGTTATTAGATGTCATTGAATGATTGTGTTCTAGTAAGTGTTTAGCGTAATTGGATTTATGTGGGTGTTTGTATTTGCAACAACGTATGTGTCCTTTATACCTAATATCAAAATTTCTAATGGTCTGGCCTTTATAAACCGAATTACAATGCAAACAATTTAATTTGTGAATATTCGATTTTAGCAAATCGTCTATTTTGATTTTGCATTAAACAAAGTGTTTAAGATGTTTCTAGTTGTTTGAAAACTTACTTTATATTTATTTGTTTTGTTTATAATTTTAGCAATTTTGCTGATTTGTCAGCACAATATGGGATCAGGGCATATTTAACTGTATCGGATGAAGTTGGGGTACTCTGATAAATTATTGAATTGCTAATGTATAATCTTTTTCTTTAATTAATATATCAATAAGTTTAGTATTATAACCATTGCTATATGCAATTTGTTTAATAATTGGAATGCCTCTATTATAATTAATTTCATCTAAAGAGACCGTCAAAGCTATATGCATCAGGGACCTGTATGCTGCTAATTAATGTGTTTTGTGATAACAAGAATCGTGTGGTATTGTAATGTCTGTTTGTGTAGGTTTTCTATAAACTGAGTTTGTATTATGATTTTGATTCTCCGTTTTCTCCAGGTAATTTTTTCCTTTTTTTTATTCTTGTTCAGCACATAATTTTTCTAGATATGTGTTTTTGAGTTTTTCTAAATATTATGCACATATTTCCTACAAGATCTTCTATCGAATCGGGTCTGGTTTTTTTTTTCATTTGCTTTAGTTGTTCAGTGATAGTGTAAATGCGAATGCATCTATTGCTAAATTTTTAAGGAAGAACGTTAACCAATGTTTTCTTTATTACCACCATACTGTTTTCGCACCAAGTAATAAACTTAGTTTTTACCTTGAACCGGTAACAACACCAGCAGCAACGAAGTTCCAAATATCGCAGCGACTCCAATTTCTTTATACATCATATAAGTCATAATAATTACTTGAAAGATTCCTGCTACCATTAGAAGTGCCATATCAACTGGGTAGTCAAATTGCTGAATATCTTTTGTTATTAAGGTCACCACCAAGCCATGTGAACATTTTATCAAAGATTTTGGACTTAACTTCAAACACTTCCTATATATTAATGCACATGCAGCAGCTTTTATCTTCATTATTAGTTCGATAATGAAAATTAAATAAACGTTTATGAATATTCTGTATAAGAAGATAGCTCCTACTATCCCGGCTGTATATAATATTGCATAGTTTAGGGTTACTTCGGACTGTCCCGGAGTAAAGTAAGACACAAGTTTACCTATCAAAAGTGGATAGACTACCCTAAAATGTTTTCGAAATCAGAACGGTTTTACGTTTTATTCTGTATAAGTTCTTACAACAATGCAGTTTGCATAAACAAATGTGATATTCCTAACACAGCATACTCCTTCCAAAATATTACAAACAGGGACCGCAAAAACCAAGTTTTACTTTTTTCCAGCTCAATTTTCCATTGTCGTTCTAACAGATTTCCGACCTTTTCAGAGCGTATGTATTCGAGTATTTCGTAGATATCTTCTTCCTGAATATCACGCTGTAAACCTTTACGAAAAATCTTCAGCGCAAAACTGAGAAGTTTCTTAATGCAGCGAAGGTTTAAAATTTTATTAAAACTTATACTTACAAAGTGGTCATAATTGATATAAAGTTGGCATCTTCTCTAGGATTTTTTTCTCGTTTGTTGTTCACATTACAATCCATACCGAACCGATTGAATGTAACACTTACAAAAGGGAAGTTACAATATAACGCTCGTTTGGAAGTGTATGAGGATGAAGTTACAGTTACACTGAATTTCCATTAATTTAAAAGACGCTGTTGTTAAATTGATAATTGCGTATTAAATATTTAAATGTGCATACAATGTAGGCTTTCGTTATTTTATGTGGGATGTAATCAGAGGCGCACACAGGAAGCACCCAAAGGGACCAAATATTCTCTTGAAACTAAAGTTGTGTCAAGAATTTCACATTGATGGCCAAATATGAACTACCAACTGTCAGTAAGATATCAGCAATAAACTGCTTTTGATCTTCAATAGTTAAGGTTTACATATTGAATTATTAGTTTTTTGTGCTTTTGTTTGAGAAACAAAAGCGCAAAAAACTAATAATTCAATATTCGGTGTACGCCATACTGAATATATTAAGCAGTGGCTAATTTCAACCTGAAACTGTCTTCTAAGTATTCCTAATTCGATAATATGTGGTACGTGTCTATTAAACTCTTTTTAAAAAATAACCATATAGATTGAATACCGGAAGTGTTCAATTAGAATAATTGATATAAACATTCATTTAGTGAGAAAAAATCAGTAGTAACAGTAGTACTATAAATGCATTAATTTCAATACAAAATTGTGGAAACAATCAACAAATTTCTATAGATTTCAACGATCAATGACACCGCGAAACGGAGGTTTTTAAATACTCTTAAATATATCTATAATATACTAATATTTAATGCGCTAATAAGCTGTCAGTATCTATCAAGTCTGTTCATATATTCCAACATTTATTGCCTTAAGTTCAATGGCGACTCTTAGAGAGACTTAGAGTAGGTAGTGAGCGACAGTGCGATACCCTCGCTAGCAAGCACGCAAAGCAAACATTAAACATAATTATACGAGTGGAACCGTAGGCTATGCTCTCCGTTTTTTGTTTAATTTGTTTTAATAATAAATAAGCGAACGAAATAGGTAAGTAGCGTAACGGACCGCGATATATATTCTGGCCTATATCTTCTATACATTAAATCCGGATCCCTTCCCCTTCTCAACTTTTAGGGACCGCACATTCAGTAACATGCCTTACATCTCGACACAGGTGATTTATTATTCTATATTAAGTTCGGGTCCCTTCACCGTGTCTCAGATTTTAGTGAGCGCGCATTCAGTAACATGTCCTATATCTCGACACATTTATGTATTTTTGTAAACATTATCTTAACTTCCATCTTATAGCTGCACATAAACCCGAGATGGCTGTATTTATTTTATAAATGTATGAGCAAAGATCGTTTGTAATGTACCTGGTGAATATCTTTTTGTCAAATTACGGCTTATCACTTAATTTTAGTATTTGAAACAAAGAGATAACCAGACGATATTTCATAGGAAAAATTAATATTCTGTTCTCGTTAGAAGTGTTAAAATTTGTCGGTTTAGTTTAGTTGATTGTTGAAGTTGATAAAATTTAAAACCTTAACACCGTCGACTAATTTGTAGGTCGATCCATGTGCATGTGCCGCAAAAAAATAAACATTCGCTCAAAAGAATAAACTGTGTCGAGATATAAAGCCCCGTTCCCTTGCTGTGATGAGACAGTTAGGAATTTAATATATAGATATTCCACTTTCTTAAAACGTATAAAACCGTTTAAGTTTTACGTCAGCGATTATAAATTAAATATTTAATTTTAATATGGGTGCTACTAAGTAACCGCGTTATTGTTTATTATTTTTGAGCCCCAGGGAAAGTGACATCAAATAATTATTAAAACAAATGTATTACGATTCTTTTAAATAGACCCCTTGCATTAGTGTTTCCAACTTTAACTTTCGCATTGGGAACTGTTCTAACTGTAGAAATGCTACGCATAATTGTTAATGTGAGAATACCGGCTCTGGTACATATATTCCTATTTTTTTTTTAAATGTCTGTCTTTCATTCCTATTAATAGTGATTGCGTTTGTTAGGTTCGTTTAGGTTGACTTCGTGTTATCTGAGCTTATTTTCTTTTAATTGTAAATAGTAACGCAGTAGGGCGATAAAATCATTGAAAGTATATAAAAACTATTTCCAGGTATATGCCCTGTTAATGTCTCAGCTGCAATGAAAGTTGCAAACCTTCTAAGATGCGATCAAAAAAATTAGCGTTAAGTGGGCTTTCAATACCATTGTTTTGCCAATCCTACCCAGTATAGCTGCTGTGCTATACTGTGTAGAATAGACAAACAGTGGCAGCCAACTTCCACTTTACCCTAAGTTTCTTTTATCGCATGTTATTAGTGTAACCACATCTCGGAGAATGTAATGTTTAGGTTATCTGGTGCCGCTAACGTGATATCTGCGAGGTCGCCTGACTTTCTACGCTCGGAATGTCACTTGACCGACACAGCGACGGGGAGGCCATTGGGCGTACTTCTGTGTTACGATATGTTATGTAATACAATAAATTTTTGTTAACAAACTTGTAGTTCGTGTATTACGTTTCACGTATTGCTTTTATTAGCTAAAATAGTATGATTTTTATTAGAAACCCGTCGTGGTCGGTTTCGTATCTTTAACTCACAACTGTACTGTGGAAATCAAATGCTGCGCCAGCCTTTTATTTAAATATCCAGGAGTTCATTCTTGGAGTTTGGGTTCGAAATGGAAGCCAGCAGCAGATTATATTCCAATAATACAAACAAACAGTTAAAACCCAAATTTGCTTATCTGTATCGAAAACTTATAATGAGCGCGTAAATATGTGAGTTCTAGTAGCTGGGGCCCTTAACAATAAAACTTGAGACCGGTGGAACGGATCCGGATTATGTCGTACGATTTAGGTGAAATCGGTCTTTTAGTGAAAATACTGGGTTTTTCGTAAAAACACGGCTTATAATGGTCCCGTCTTTTAATGAGAAAACAGAGGAAGAATGTTTCTTAAAAAAATATATATTTCAGTGGGGGACTTATATTGGAGGGACCATTAATTGCCAACTTTTCACGAGAAAAAAACGGATTTCACTAAAAATAATTGTTGTATAAAACAGAAAAATGTATCCACTTTCGCGCTTTATAGAAATATTACTCCAAAAACAAGCCGGAATTAGCGATGGAATGTGATGAAATTAAAAATTCCATTCGAAGCCGAAGTTTATGCTGTTTTGCCGGGCAACCCAAGAAAAAACAATGAGAACGCGAACTATTAATTCATGAGCATTCGAGAAGCAAACGCAAAGCGTTTTTACTACTTTCCACCGCATTGGTACATCCGACAATTTTATTCGAATGAATAATTCGATTACTAAAACCATTCGAATTTCTTCTACGAAAACCATTCAATTATGCCCATCACTAGGTATTACTGTATTCTTGTTCGGTTCACGGCGCACTCGATGCACACTCTTCTCGGTTCGTTAACGAAACATCAAAGAATGTTACATTACACCCCTGGGATAGTGTAGACGGTTTCCCAGTATTTAGCCGAAAGATGAGGTAACGAGCAATTGTAATGCATCACAAGCGAGCACTACGTTACCTCGAATGCTCGCAGTGTTGATAGACATAAACCGTGACCGTGAGCCCCGTATGTGTAACGTGATTTTCTATTATAATTAGTCTACTGTGGCGCAAGTCGTTAATGAAGTGGCTATAATTTTGCAAGGACTCGCGAATCTGACCGCCACACGCCATAAGCAAAAGCCAATTCAGATGACACTGGATATTTGTCGACGTTAGTTGTCAGTATTAGCTACTAGCGTCTAGCGAGTTCGAGCCACAGCCGTTCCTACTTATTGGAGATTTCACGACTTGTGCACCCTCGTTTAATATTGGCGCGCTTTGTGCAGAGTTTGTGCGAGTGTGATTTTTACATCGAAAAGACAAGCTAATTGGTAGGCTAATTGTGGTAAATAAAGGAAACATTAGTAATAAATTAAAAGATATTCGTTCTCGACATAAAGATATGCAAGATTTGGATCCGTCTTTAATTATTCAAGTTGAACACGGTTGGGAAGTACTCTCGAAAAATAACCTTGAAATGTATTTTCTTCAAGAAATTATAAAAACTGTACTTGCCAATTAATCTGTAGGGATTGTGAAATTGGTATACATCAATACTGTTGTTCATGTTTAGACTCATCAATTAAATGTAACATGTGCAAGCATATCCACCTACCTACTTGCAAAGTTTAGAAAAAATAACGAGCCTCGAAACAGAACAACCACATAGTGATGAGCGTACAAAAAAAGTTTAGTAAAATGGTTTTACAAATATTTTTGTGTTTTTGAACATTAAAGGAATATTATAAAAAATACAAGATTTGTCTCACAGGTTGCTTTTAAACGACAAAGAAATATAAATCAATCAGTTTAGTTAGGTAATTTACTTCTAAGAGTTTGTTTTTTAATTAAAAACTTATTTTATGATGAGGAACCCCTCGCATTAAGTGCCATTTTAAAACAAGGGTATCTACGCAATAAATTAGGCAATATTAATTATTATGCAATGTTTACGCTGGTGGGTGGTAGTGGTTGGTTGATGGTTATTTGTTATATTTTGATGTACTTTTTTCTTCCCCGTGATTCTGTTTATCCTTTTTTTCTAATTTATAACATGCACGGTAAGCGTAGAAAATACAAAATGAAAGTAATTTCCGATTTTCATTTTTTACAAGAAGGAATGTTAAAAATAATTCTTTATCCTTTGACTACCAGCGGTACTACAACGTACGGTCAAAACGTTATACCCAGAATACCAAACATATTAATACTCAATTTTTTTGCAGTTTTTTGTAATTTTTTTGTTCCAAAAGTTAGAAATCCAAAATTAAAGACACCGTTTCCTAATTAATGTATTTTGTAGAGTTCTTAAAAAATAATTATGAAATAATAATTTTTATTTTATATTGTACGTCTTTTTTATGTTGTTTCATTTAAGTTTTACAGCAACATATATAAGCAAAACACCTAAAAAGTATTCGTACAACTGATTTTTAAATTTTAAAACGCGCGTGTGATTAGGAAAGGTTACGATCAACAAAGAAAAAAAAAACAAAAAAAGAGAAGATTCAATTAAAAAGCCCAACGAGCACGAATCTCTAAATATAGCCATTTCACTTTTGCATGATTTATAAATCGTGTAGTTTATTAGGTCACAGTATTATATTGCTAAATGAATTTGTATTAAGATTAACAACTTGAAGTCAGTCGAAAACTATGCATTTTGTTTTATTTTTTTACATTGTTAAGGCCGATTTTTTCACTGCTAATAAATTACATTTAATACAAAACAACATCTTTTTTTTTTAATTTATAACATACAGCGTAGCAAATACAAAATGATAGTAACTTCTGCTTTTAATTTTTTACCGGAAAGAATGTTAAAATTAATTCTTTACCCTTTGACTACCAGCGGTACTACAACGTACGGTCAAAAAGTTTATACCCAGAATACCAAACAAATTAATACTCAATTATTTTGCAATTTTTTGTAATTTTTTTTGTTGATAGATTAAATATTAAGTAATTCCAAAAGTTATAAATCTAAAAAAAGGCCCCGTTTCCTAATTAATTTATTTTGTAGCACTCTTTAAAAAAATAGTTATTAAATAATAATTTTCATTTTATATTGTACGTTTTTTATGTTGTTTCATTTAACTTTTAAAGCAACATATAAGCAAAACACCAAAAAAGTAGTCGTACAACTGACGTGTGATTCGGGAAGGATACGATCTCTGCCGACGGCGAGTTCGGGCGATAGCTTTACAGGCGTTCCAGCTGCATGCCGAGGGTGCGCAAGCATGAACGCTCCAGTAAGAAGTAGGAACGGCTGTTGCACGAACTCGCCAGACGCTAGTGTATTGGCTAACACAGAGTAGATAATTGTATTAATGGTTTGCTTGCCACCATATTGCTTTCAGTCAACATATGCACCAAAATTACTATAATTAATCTCTTACCTTGTACTGGAAACAGAGCCAACACTAAGGAAACACCCAGTAATGCAGCAACTCCGATCTCCTTATACATCATATAAGTCAGTATTGCTGATTGAAAAATTCCTACTACTACCACAATTCCAAGATCAACAGCACTATCAAATTGTAAAACATCTTTAGTCATTAGGGTAACAACTAATCCATTTGAAAATTTTGACAAAGATGTTGAGCGTAACTTTAAACACTTTCTGTATATTAAGGCACAACACGCAATTTTGTTTTTGAAACCCAATTCGAAAGTTAAAAGCAAGTAGAAATGTATATACACAGTGTATGTTGTAAAAGTTAGAATTAATCCTGCTGTATATAGTAACGCATCGTTGAGGGTTACTTCTAATTGTCCTGGAGTGAAGTAGGATACAAGTTTTCCTACCAAAAGCGGATAAGCAATCCTAAAAAGATTATTTAAAGCTATTGATTTCTTGGTTTATGACTAGAGTTGGGCAAATGCATATTTGGATCTTTTTTCCTATTGATCATAAAATGTTAATTTTTCGTATATACACGTTTCGTGATGTTTAGAGTCATAAAAAGTAAATTTTATTTTGCATCTTTGGCATATATTACAACTTTACGGCATACGGCATATTTTAGTGCATATTTTAGCTTTTAATGGCATGAAAATGCATATTCTAGCAAAAAGAAAAAAATTTCAAATACATTAGCAAATAAAATATTCGTAGTTCTTAGAAGAAATTGCACAATTTCTTGTAGTGAAACCACATGAACCCTTGACTTGCACTTTCTAAATTTCCAAGTAGGGGTAGAGGAAATAAAGGATTAACTGACAAAGGTTGTATTATTTGGGTAGGTCTTATTCCTTAGGTACAAATTTCTTTGAAAATAATATTTGGAAATTTTTCTTATACTTATTCTTAGAAATAGTTATTTATAATTTTAGTGCTTGACTAGTTCATTTGTTGCCTTGACAGAGAGCTGTAAAGTGTAATTGTCCAGTCTATACCCTGAAAATGCCTAAAGTTGCTAGTTCAAAAAACGATTTAATTAAGAAGTGGTTGAAGCCGTATACATGTTTTAAATACGATGGAAGTGTTGTGTTGTGCGTCATCTGTGAAAAAGAGGTATTTATCCGTTTATTTTAATTTTGAATTAAAAAAAATTGTTTATGTAAGCCCTTTTGATTTTTTGAATGTTGAGTGTTTGTAACTAAAAATAATGAAAATCATTAATTGTATTTATCTTTTTCTTTCAACGAAAAATTACATTTGATGCGATACAAAACGTGCTTTAACTCATATAATAATTACTCGTATTAAACTGCAGATTCAAATAAACATCAGATTTTCATATTAGTGCATATCGCAAAAGGTTACTGCATATTCTTGCATATCTTGAAGGTTTTATGCGGCATATTTTAGTGCATATATTGACGGTTTTATGCGACATATGTTGGTGCATATATGCACTATCTTTACAGCATATTTGCCCAACTCTATTTATGACCTTACATCAAGGTTGTTTCTACCACCAGAAGAGAAGCTCCTAAAGCAACAAGTTCCTTCCAAAACATTTTAAACAAACGACTCATTAACCAAGTCTTAGGTTTTTTCAACCCAATTTTCCATTCTTTTTCTAAGCAATTTCCCATTTTTTCTGAGCTAAAGCCATTGACTATTTCATACACATCGTTTTCCTGGATGTCCCCATGCAAACCTTTTCGGAAAATCTTAAAAGCAAAACTGAAGAAATTGTTAAAAAATTCAGTGCAACCACATCATTATAATTGCAAAACAAAATAAATTGTGTACTTACGAAAACGTTATAATCGATATCCAACTTGCGTTTTCTCTGGGGTTTTTTTCTCGGATTTCACTCTCTTTAGAATTCATAATGCAATTATTAAAGAAATAAAATTTTATATAAAAGCACAAAGTACGACGTGTAGAGTTAAACCTGTTTAAGATAAATCTGCAGATAAACTGAAGTTTCTTCAGCCCAAAGAAATTGGCTGAATTGGTTAATTACGTAGAGTACGCACTGCGAGCAGGATGTAGGTTTTGCTCATTTTCCGTGTAACACATGTCTAACCTTAAACGTGTAATAATTTACTAATTTTAACTAATTTGATAATATGATACACGTGTCTGCTAAACAATTTTATCTAAAGCACCAAATAATGTTATAAAATTGTATCTTATTTCATATTGTTATAATCTATTAATATAATCAATATTGATTTAGGAGTAAACAGATAAAACCTGCAAATATTTGTGTAGATTTCAACTCTTTCAACTATACAGTGAAGTTAAGTGAAAAGCAAGACCGGGAATGCAGTTATAAAGTGTAAAGTTGCTTTTGAAATTTTTTAGATCAATACGACCGTAGTTATTTAATTATTTCAACCCATTTGTATTACTACCTATTTCAAACTAAGTACATATAGATATAGTCCGGATTTCTAGTCTAGTGTTCAGTCAGTATTTAAGTTATGAGACAATCAATTAATAATAATTTCTGGGATAATTTCTTTAAATGTGTAGTTGCCGCTTATCTAAAATTTTAGACAAATTATCTACGAGTAGAATGGTAACACATCCATATGTTTGACCTTATGCTAGCTTGTGTAGATAAGTTATTGTTTATTTGGTCAACTGGAATTGATGCTTGTGTAATAGTAAAATAAAATAAAACGGGGTTCATAAGCGCAGAATATAAATGGTGATAAGTATAGTCCGGATTTCTAGTCTAGTATTTCGTCAGTATTTAAATTATGAGGCAATCAATTATTCATAATTTTTGCCATAATTTCTTTAAATGTATAGTTGGCGTATACCTAAACTTTTAAACGAATTATCTACTAGCTTAGAATGGTAACACAGTTAGGGGGTTGTGAGCGGAGGAGCGTTGCGATGATACCATTAATAAAAATAAAAATCACATTATTCACAAGTTGATTTTATTTAAATTTAGGTGAGCACTAGACTCGTAGATGAATTTTGATGCTAGACTCTTCTAATTTTTGGTGGTAAAACTCTATATAAGAAAAATGTTGCAGAATATGAAGTCATACTTCAAAACACATGTCAAGATCACGTTTAAAATTCCAAAGACCTGAAATACAATACATGAAGTAATAATACAAGGGATATGATTTCATTTATTTTACGAGCTTTTGAAGGTAATGAGGAAATACAGTTTACAGCTTGTGAATTTTATAGAACAAGCTCAAATGAGGTTTAAAATAATTAAATGGGTTAGTAAGTTACAATATCAAAATAATGACAATATTTCTTAATACTACATTAGTAATGAATTCAAAAGCAAATACAATATGATAAAGAAATACAGGTGTATCATATTATATAACAATATTATACATATAACAACACATCCATATGTTTGACCTTACTCTACCTTGTGATGGTAGTTATTATTTATTTGGTCAACTAGAATTGAAGCTTATGTAATACTTTAATAAAATAAAACAAGGTTCATAAGCGTAAAATATAAATAGTCATGAGTTTTAAAAGTACTTCACAAAACAATTTTATGAAACTGCAAAAACATGTGTTTTTAAATTGAAATGTAAAACAGGAACTACGAATTGATCAAAATAGAACGTGTAAATTCAATAATACAACGAAAGAAAAGTTTGGACTATCAACATTCATAAAGGACGGAAAACCACCGTTGAATAGAAAACTTAAGAATTGCAGTACACAACAACTTTTTCTAAATTATCATCCGAAAAATTAGTTCTCTTATCCAATATGTTTCACGTATAACTTAATGGATTTGAGTAAGCCCATGCTTTTTGTTTACTTATTGAATTTGAACAAAACTTCTGAAAGTCCGGTCTTTACATATAGACAATACAAAAATTAAATACTTTTAAATAGAGTGTAGATTTATCCCTGCTTTTGAACAAATTTAGTTTTTATTAAATAAGAACTACAATTTCTTGCATGAACATGAATGAAAGTTTTAGTTATTAAGAAAGGGATGGGCAATGATCAATTGTATAACAATTCAACTTTTTATAAAACTTTACGAAAACTATTTAAAATATAACTTACGGGTTATCTTTTTTAAACCATTTTGTTTTTCATAAGCATCATCGAGCCACAGCAGTTGCTTTAACACCGAAACAGTCCTAACACAGCGCAGCGGCCCGAAATTTTGTTGTATATTGTGAGCTTTACAAGACCCTGATGCCTATAAGAAATACGAGTATAATTCGCAATCGTCTTAGACGAAATAACTGAAAAAAAACATTGTTTTGTTATTTGCAGAAACGATTTATTTAAAAAAAGTTAGAGATGAGATGAACGGCCTGCGTATATGACGAAAATTAAAAATTAAGTTTATAAACCTGTTTGCTTGCACTGATTGGCAAGACCGTTTAAGTGCGAATTTTTTCTCGCATTTAATTTACTTCGATATCTTATATTATATTATTCCAAATTTACAAAATCTTAGCGTGAGGTTTCCACGGCTTTAAAATTAAAATTTTCAAAAAAGTTCAGCGCTTGCCATTTTGAAGGTAGGGAGGTGCGTAAAAAAGCGTGATATTTCCATAGGCTTTGCTTGAAAACATTCTGTAGAATTTTAGTTGCATAACAATAATAGTATGAACTTCTATGGTAATTGATGATAGATGCAACTTTCAGTTCGGTATTTTTTGTTTACTGCATCTATATTGTATAGTAGGATAGGTTAGTTGATAATTTGTTCTTAAGAACATTCTTAAATTAGGGCTTAACTAAATTAAACGGGTCAACCTTACTAATATTATTATCAGCAGAATAGGTCATATTTGCATTATTTATTTCAGTAAAAATGCATGACAGGTAGTATTACTTAAAGTATATTACGTAAACAATATTTTCTATATTTCAAAATAAAAATTTTAAAATAAATACATAAAAAGCTAAGCTGTCGGTTTTCAGTATGTATCTAATATAAAATAAACTTAGTGGCATCCTTGATCTTACAAGCAGATTTGGAGAAACCAGCCTTGAGTCCCAGGTGATTGCCTCCGAAAACAGCAAATAAACACCCACACTAAAGACCACTCCCTGATACGTTAGACTTATATTTTTTTTCTATAGCAACTGTTTACCATCAAGGATAGATAAAGTATTTTTTTTTCTACATTAAATACTCTATAGCAACCAAAAAGTTATTAAAGCCACCTACTCATTTTTTCGTGAAACTGTTTTTTTTCTGACACTTTTAAATTAATTTTATCATTGATTTTTTTTCATTTTTTGGTCTTCTTTAACAATTGCTATAGAAAAAAATGTTGTATTCCACACGACGATAAAATTTCATTATCTTCTCGATGCTTATTAGCGTCTCGGCTGACGCCTCGACGCTAAAATCGCTCTCGAAGATAAAGTGCAATTTTATCATCTTGTACAATAAATAACTATTTTTTTAATTTAATCAAGAAGTCTACCAAATTTTTCTAATGGAGTATACAATCCTACTAATTCCCGTATGTACTTAATGATAACAACATGGACTTTACCGAACAGATCTAATATAGAGTTATTTTGTACGAGTTCTGTTTACCTAAAGTTAAATACTCTCAGCTCCCTTCGTTCTATCATACTAAGGAAACCCATGGCTGCTCACCACGGTTTTTTTTGTATACTACTTTTTTAAAAACATAATAATTACGCTATGTCGAGATGTTACACAGGTTATTAAATACGTCCAATGGTATTTTATATTCTTAAATATGCAAGAAGTTGCGAATATGAATATGCTATCATGGGCGGATCAGGAGGGGCCATTGCCCCCTCTGGGAGATGAAGCCAGTATAAAATAATTTCATTAAAGTACTTATTTACTAATTTCTAATTTACCTATTAATTTTTTTTTTATTGATTTAAATTTGTGTAAAAATTTGAGTAGATTTATAAAAAAGGTTGTTTGGTATTTTTGCGAATACCAGATCAAATGTGACCAAACTTTAAGACACGAGCAAGGCCCAAGAGTATGAAACTCGATGCCTGATTTCCTGTACCGTCGTAGCGTGCCAAAATATTTATCACTGCCTTTGGCGGCCTTTGACTGTAGGCGGAAATATAGGAAAATCGTCTGCGGCACATAACGGGGGCAGCCACCCTCCGAACCCCCGCAGTGCGACGACTCAAACTCAGCGCCCTTCCTGGGATATATTTCTGCGGGCGCCCATGCATGCTATTCTAAATTGGTTTGTTTCCTAAAATAATAAACGCGCATGTATTGTGTCTTTCCCTTCTTTTATCTGTATTTATTAGATCTTGCATTAGAAGATATGAACATAATGTAAATAATTGTTAAAAAAATAAGAGCACATTGTATGTATTTGTAAAATGTGTTAGACCACTTATGCAAGAGCCCATTATACTCAATCACGAGAGTTAGTTGGTTCAGTGACGGATCTATAACGGGTTTGGGGGGGGGGGGTCACCTCATTCCCCCCGAAATTATCCAACATACGTTATTGCTACCAAGTATCACAACAATATTTTGTATGTTAGCGATACTACCTGTATCCACCGCAGAGAACGAAAGATTTCTCCACATTACATTCGGTTGAAAAATGACTAAAGCAGTTCATCATTGTAAAGTAGTTTAAATGATGTAATACATGTCAGTGATTTTTTTGCCACCCGTATTGTAGTGTTCTCGTACGTGTTTATAGGTATGACGTCATCCTACACGAGAAAAATATACATAAATAAACAACCTCGATCGATTCATAATTATGAAGTGCTAAATTATATTAATTACTATTATTAAATATTAGCGTTCTAAATCCCACAACTTATTAATGTCACCGTAAATTCGTAATGCAGTTGCATTGAGGCCCGAGATTGAGAGGGCCCAAGTTTAAAGATTTTTTTTATAGTAGCAAGTTATGTTATGTATCTTCTCAGAGTTTGTTTTAGTAATGACGGCTATCAATAGAGTATGTGCCAATAACACAAACAAACAGCATAAGTCAAAATTTGCTTATCTCGATTTAAAACTGTTGCAATCCGCTGTACACACGAATATGCACCTTATATAATGGACGCTTCTAGTAGCGGAGGCTCCTCTCCACTATAAGTACAGCCAACTGGAAGGGATTTTTAATATACAGATGAATTACTCAAGCATTAAGATTGAACCGCTTGTTTCAACAAAAAAAAACGTTTTAAAAAATAATAATTGTTCTCATAAAAAATTCAAGAAGTTCATAAACAAGGTAGTATGCCTACATTTTATGAAAGGAAATATTTACATATAAATATAACTTAAAAATACATCACACTTGATCTATAAATCTAACTTAAAGTTTGTATTGAAAAAACGAGATGTGATTGTTTCTTTACATCAGCGAGGAAAATTTGGGACATATTTATTTTTGATGCCTAATTTAAAATTCGAAATTGAAATCTTATTTCCAGGACAAATGAAATAGTAGCAGGAAAATCAAACTAACTCCTTATTGTAAAATTTAACTGTTTTATTAACTCGAAGAAAATCTATTTTTCGTTAATTTTAATTCCTGACGCACAGTGTATAGCTAACCAATAACTTGTATTTCGTTTCGTTTATACTTCTAAGAACCGTTGAGTGGCGAAGAATATGAATGTACACGTTCCTCATCACATGCGGCAAATAAAATAGAACAGAAGTAGACAGTCTGTTTTAAACCAGCGTAGCGTCGCGTACGTGCAGCGTCGTTTTTGGACGACTCGAGCCACACAATCTACTTGTTATTATTATTTCAATTGTGCCAAAAAGAAAAATCTTGATTTTTAAATTAAGTTGATAAAAAACAATAAAATTTAAATAAGAATATCTAATGGAGAGATATTGATGTAAAATAATGTATGATTTTATTAAACAAACGGAAATAAAACTAAAATAATTAAAAGCGATTTTCTGTTTTTAGAAAATATAGTGAGTGATTTTCACGGTTGTCAAGTGTTGTAACGTTTTTTTCTGAAACATTCTATCTAAATTATTCAACATTCCACTTTAAAATAGCACAAAGACATCTTGCTAATAATACATGCAAAATAATAGCGAAATAGTTGACCGGAAGGCTTTTTACAGTTACGCGAAATAACTCCACGTGTAGTGGCACCTGCTGATTATTATAAACAGTAGCTTTTATATAAATTAATTAGGTTATCAATACAACCTGATTTGTAGTACAGCAAAATAAATTGCGTTACGGTACTTAATTTTTTTTAACAATAATAACTATACGTGATGACACATTCGTTTATGTCTGTTTGTATCCAGTATATTTAGAAATAATCGGATGTATTTATACAGTAAGCCATTCCTTGCATAACTACTTTGCAGAGAAATATTTTGGTAGTTGTCTAGTTACCAGCTAGGATTTATTGCAGCTAATTATTTAGTCTGAGGGGTAAGTGTTATTTGTGCAGGTTCAGTGTCTGGTGTTTAAGAAATTGTTGTTGCTTCCGGTAAAATAATTTACAGTTATTAATAGTTAACAAAGAAATATTTAGAAAACTAACACTTCAATAGAAGATAACATTTCCTTGTGAATAATAATCCAGTTGAATTTTCACTTCATTTGCATTAAATATAACTTCCTTGATGTTGAGAATAATAAAAACCTGTATTCAAGCCAGTTTTTCAGGTTTCTAGTTCATTATTCTTGTAATAATTGCTAAATACTAAAGAAAACCGTAACCTTGATTATTCGGTTTTGCCAATGATATTAAACAAAAATGTGTTTGTGCAGCCCCAAACTCATCTTGCAATTAAAATAAAACAATGATTTTGTGAAAATTCCTTAATTTGTAAAAGAAAGTTTAAACAGCTCGCGTCAAATATTAAATTATAATTCTATTTATAAAATTAATTCTTATTTTTTTATTTTTATTTCTTTTTATTTACAGTTACACTGACGACTGGCCACTGGAAAATATTAATATTAAAAGTATATGGAACACTAAGTAAAATAGGTATTTGGCGTCACGAGTATTTATAAAAGTACTTGAGTCCATAATATTTAATGACTGCATTCAAGAAAGCCCCGCACACTTGGAACCAGACCACTAATTTTAATTTTAAAAGTAGGTACCTATTTTTATTTTAGCTGTGTACAGAAACTTGTTTGTGTTGTTTACATCTTTTCATGTATATGTTCTTGTCATGTTTTGTTTGCAACTAATGTATACAACAAAATTAATCTTATCCTACTTAATTACGTTCCCGTTCTGTTGAGATTATAAGGGCTATGGTAAAAATTATTGCATCTTTGAATAAAATCTAAAAATAACTATAATTTACTAAAATTACTAGTAATTAGAAAATTCTTAACGTTATTAGTCATACAAGAATCCGTTTCCGCTTGAAAACTAAATTTAAATCGAGGGTATACCACATCCAGATGTATTTAGGCACATTTTAGCAAGTCATAACTCCAAACATTTGCTATTGCTTCTAAAAATAGTAAAATTTAAACTAGGGTAGCTTAATGGGGCCAAGTTCAAAAGGCAGATGTGAAAGTTTTTGTCGGAAATATTCCCGACAAATATAATTGTATCTTTCTTACCTTTCATTTTCAATGATTCAAATTTGAAATCCAGCCATGCTGCGACCATGCGCTTTAGATGCGAAAGTGTCACTTTGTGCTTTCAGTTTTCAGGTTATTGTACTGAATTTTCACTTATCTGTTTCATCACGCATTTCACTTCACTGCAACATGTAAACCAAAGCACTTAAAGCATTTTTATGGTTAAAATTTCAGCTGCTTGGTATTGTTTTTAGCCCTACCGTAATACCTACACATATTTTTAATCAATATATCGCGCAATACTACGCATGTACAGATTCATTTCAAGTTTCGCATTGTGAACGCATAGGAAAACCTGAAAAAATGCTGAAAAAGTCAAAAATGCGATCATTAACCTCTTAGTACGGTGATCGGTTCATAAAATGCTATTTTAAGAGCTGAAAGTGGTGAAATTATCCATGCGCATTTATTGCCCACTAAGTTTATTTTAGTTTTATTTTCTGAGTGTGCAAATTGCACTTACAACAACTTTAACTTTTGTAGCACAAGCACACATAAATTATTCTATCGGCTAGCGTTAAGTTCAAAATATATGAAGCAAATTTTTTCTAACAAAGCAGAAACCTGCGGTTCTCAACTATTTCTACGGTAAAACTAATTAAATGGTTCTCAATCTGATAATATTAAAACATAATTTGCTTTATACTTAACAACTCCTTCATTAAAATAAATTAACTAAAATTAACTTATCACTTAACGAATTATTTACAGAGCAATGATGAATTTTTCATAATCACAATTTTCTTGGAGTCAGGATGGAAGTGGATCACATGTCCTATATATTCGGCAGCTTTGCAAGGCGTCGTCAAAGTCAAGAGGTGGGTAGTGTCAAAAGGCGTTCTACAGAAGCCCCAAAAATTTCCCACGATCGTTCCAATTCCGCTCCACACACTTCCAGAAAGGTTAACGTGCATTCCCCAAACAGAGCCAAAAGTGTTTGCACTTTTAAGCAAGACGACGGCAAATTCAAATGCCCGATGTGCAAAAGATATTTTATTGAACCCAGAGTTTTGCCTTGCTTGCACACGTTTTGTACAAGATGTTTGCAGGAATTACAAGCTAGTGATTATGCTGTTTGGAACCGAAACGGATCGGATGGTAAGGGTTAAAGTCAATTAAATGTTTCTTATTAATGATTTATTGCAAAACACTGAAATTAATTCCCCCTCTACGACCAATTGGGTTGGCATCAACCTTATTTTAAGGATTTGACTAGTCAAAACATCAGTTCGGAAAACAATAACTTTCATATGTAATTAGTAATCAAAAAAACTGTACGAAAATTGGATTGTAATAAAATAAGGAGAGAAAGCAATTAGACTTATAAAAATTCAATTACGGTATAGTGCTCAGTATAAATTATGAAGCCAAAAAAGAGGCTCTAATCTAGTTATTGTAGAAAAAAAGAAGCCATCTAAAGTTTTTACTCTGAAATACCTTTCCTGTAAAGTTTATTCAAGAAAAAACATCGATTGCTCATTTTAATTTGTATTAAGTATAATCTATGTTCCAGTCTCTCTTAGCATCAAAACAGACAGTTCTAGCACACGCCAAGACTCCGGATCTGGGGGTTCAGGCTACGAAAGCGATAAACACAATGTTCTATCAGACGAAACCTTCCATCCAGGTCCTGGAAAAGGGTTAACATGTCCAATTTGCGGAATTCGCTCGCTGGTTCCTCCGGGAGGCATTTTAGGCTTTCCTCCGCACTATCTCTTGCAGCATCGCATGGTTTTGGCTACCCTCAATGCCTCCTCAACACGCCTTCTTTGTGATTTTTGTACCAGAGATGTTCCTGTACGAACTTGTCACTTATTTTATCACTTTTTGATTCTGAAAGTAAAAACATTTTCAGGCAGCGTTTAGATGTACGGAATGTGCTCTCAGTTTGTGTGAAATGTGTGCCGAGACGCATAGGCGTCAAAGAGATTCCTCCCAGCACGACATTCTTCACCTCGAAGAAGCTCGAAGAAAGGGCATCAATCGAGTCAGGCGCCAGGTGATGTGTTCTAACCATCCGGAACAGGAATTGGGAATCTTTTGCTCTACTTGCTGTCAGGTGTGTTGTGCTAAGTGGTGAAATGCGAAAATAGACGGGCTTAATTTTGAAAGTTGAGCTTTCTGTGTGGTATTTATACAAAGCTGTTTTAAATTGTTCAAAACAACGGACTTAAAACGGGTTGACACGTGCTACAAGCGTCGAGCTAATGTATGCCACATGTTCCTGATTTAAATAGTCCGAGGAGATGATTATTTAATTACTGTTAAAATGTTTGGCCTTGCTATCGTTTAATAATTTAGGTGTTTAAATTCATACTAAGAATTATCAGATGAAAAAACTTGCAGTAAAGTCAAGTAATTAATATATAATATATGTCTATAAAGTAACACCCCTTCCCCAACTAACTTTTGAACGACTTGATATTTTACCACAGAATTTAGTGTGCTGTAATGGAAAATTAAATACTATTTTTTAGCCAATAATTATATTTTATATCAGTCAAACTGGCGGCTGGGCGCCATTTTGATTTTTTTTAATGGCGAGGGGGTCGAGTGACAACTCGTTTGGAAGGTCTTTTAGTTCTGCGCCTGATCCTATAGTTTCAAAGAAAAATATTTAGCCATAACAAAATGACAAATGTTTGAACATAAAGAAGTCTAATTAAAAAACTAAGAATTAAAGCAAAAAGAAATTAGTTTCTGGAGCGATATTTCTGCAAACTTTGTAATGCGTTGCTCCAGTTCTTCAATTGTTTCTGGACGGGCTCCGTACACTTTCAATTTCAGATATCCCCATAGAAAAAATCTAAGGGGGTTAAATCTGGGGAGCAAGACGGCTATTCTACAGGCCCTTGCCTACATATCCATCTTCCAGGAAAATGTCTGTTGAGAAAGTCAAAAACCGGCCTATAATAATGAGGCGGCGCACCGTCTTGTTGGAACATAACGTTTTTAATATTATTTTCAGCCACCTGAGATATTTCTAGGACAATTTTGTCCTGCAAATGAAAAAGTGGACTACTGGATAAAAGAATCAAAACAATTTTGAATTGAGTGAGTCGCCATTTTGTTATGGCTAAATATTTTTTCTTGAAACTGTAGGATCAGACGCAGAACTAAAAGCGCTTTCAAACGAGGTGTCACTCGACCCCCCTTTCTATTTAAAAAGAATTCCATTTTGAATGATACAAAATTTAAATATGGGCTAAGAAATAGTATTTAATTTCCCATTAAAGCACACCAAATGTTGTGGTAAAATATAAAGTCGTTCAAAAGTTAGTTGGGTGGGGAGGGGGGTTACTTTATAGACAGATGGTATTAATGATCATTAAAGTTTATTTGATCGGTTGATCTCCTTTGTTCTAAAAGTGAACATTAATTGTGTTGGCTGTAAATTATTATAATTATTATTTTTCTTTTACAATTACCGAAAATAAATTTAAACTTTCAAGTATTTGAATTTCAAGAATTTCCATTTTATTTTTAATTTTTTAGCTTGAACCTCTCCTTCACTGCACAGAATTTGTGTCCTAGAAAACAACGTTCAACTAGTTTCTAGCTAATTCTGTAAGACGAAGTTATAGCAAAAATTTGCCAAATTTGAGTTTTTCTCTTTTAAAGAATTCTTTATTATTCTTGTTATTGTTGTTAGAATTTAAGATGGCTTATAAAATGGATTTGTTCTTAATACTCTAGCAGGGCCCTTAGCAATTTTTAATTTCAAAACGTTCATAGTATTTTGAACCTAAAAAATGTTGTTATGTTCAAATTTGTAGTTTTTATCTTCTAAATGGTTCATACCAAAGAATTAAATTTGCTAAATGTTTTTTGAGTTAAATGTAAACAGAATATCTTTCCTAAATTTAGTACACTATACATGCTGACATACGCATAAAAATTATTGTCTCACAACCAAACATCCCGACAGCTGTTTAGAAGTTATTAGCATGAAAGTCAAACGCCGAGTTTCTAAAGTTTTTAAAGTCAGCTCATAGCAGATGCTTAAACATACACAAGCACGCAGAAAGGCATTTCACTGTCAGGAAACCAAAACATCCGTTCTTGAAAATCCATTTTACAGGTGATTTGCCGCGAATGCATATCCGGTATCCACAAAGGGCACACATGTGAGTCGGCTTCACGTGCAGTAAAATCCTTCACGACAAGCATGAGAGAAGCGTTAGAAAGAGTGCGATCTGTCGCGAAACAAGCAGCAGGAATGTCGACGTGTTTGCAGGGAGACTCCAAACGGGTACAGAATCGTTGCAATCAAGTTCAAGAAGAAGTCGAGAAATTTATGGGATCATATATTCGAGCAGTTGAAGAACATCACAGAAAATTAGACCATCAGCTAAATCAAGCAAGGGAAGAAAAATTGCAAATCATAGAATTGCAACAAATTGAAGTTCAAAAAAGGTTAAGGGATGTTAAAGACGTAGTGGTCTTCGCGGATGAGCTTCTAACTGAAGGAACTGATGTGGAAGTACTGAGTTTTGTAAAACCAATTTTGAAAAAATTGGAAAGGTACAGCAAATTGGAGCCTTTTCCCGATTTAAGAATGTTTGAAAACTTGCAGTTTCTACCCCAAGAAGTTGTGCAAAGTTCTGTAAACTTTTGTCCGTTGTATGGAGTGATAACCTCACAAACTGTATCCCCTAAGCACTGCATCCTCGACCAAGAAGGTAATAATCAAGTTCTTAAAGTCAATTCACTAAATTTTACTCAAAGTTTGTAAAATGTCATCTTAATCTTTATTACCGGGGCATGTTTAGGCTTGGATTTCCGACATTGCCCCGAAATTTACGATTGAGCCGTGTTTGTTTTTGTTTAAAGGGAATCAGTCAGTAGGGGGAGTCCATAAATAACCCGAAGGCAGTAGCAATTTCTCTTCTTCTTGTAGCGTGTTAAGTTTTGACACTGGTGTTATGTTTAGGTCTAATTTCACAGTTACTGCCTGACGTATTGGTTTCGGATGGTATTTTATCTTGTGTGAAGAAATTTATCATTGCTCTTGCAAAAAATTGGGCGTATTTTTAGAAGTTGAAGGAGTTGTGGTTATAGATTGCATACGGTTCTGGAATATTAAACATTTTTTGGTAGAAAATACAGCGGGAGCCGCTGATGCATGTATTTATTAGTCATCCTGTAAGATTTGACATGTTTTGAAATTAAACAGACTCCATCGAAAGCTAACACTAAACACATTAAAGTCTACTGCAACTGAAATACGCAGGTTGAACGGCATTAATAGGGAGGCTGCAGAGTCTATTCTCAAGCTTGAAATTTTTTCAGTACACGTGCCGTGCATTTGGCGTTTTACTGCATTTTTATTTATTTTTCTATAAAACAGTGGATATTGAATTAATATCTGTTTCTAACATAACCATGAAATAATTTAAAAAATAATTCAAGATTGTGTTATCGTTGTTACAATATGAAGATTATTTTAAAAACAGTATATTCACTTAAAACAGTTATTTGATTGACAACTGTAACGTATTAAATAAATTCTAAATTACTCTCAGAGACTTAAAACAACCGGTTCAAAACTTTTAACGCTCTTTGAGACGCTCCATTTAACGCATGTTCCCTGTGATTTGTGGGAAAGACAATTGTGCTTGTCGTTAACTTTGTATCTAGCAACTTATGGGATCGTTGGGATTGCGCCGACAACTGCTTTAACAAAAATAAAGAAATATCTCTTGAATTATTGTTACAACTAGACGGGACGAGGTAACAAAAATAACGCAACATTTTTATTCATTTTATGCATTGTTTTTGCGTATTGTATTGTGTAAAAATAACTTGTTTATTTATTATAATATTAGAATTAAATCAATATTTTCGTAAGCAAAAATGTATTTAATTAATCATTCTTGATTATTTATTTTGATTTTACTAATTACTGTATATTTCAGTCAATGTAACTTACCCAACAACATAAACCTGCAATTAGATAGTTTAAAATGGCTTGTTATTTTTAAATTTATAATGCCGCAAATATTCGTATGCTTAGGTCTTCAAAATATACGGGTTGGTCGAAAAGCTGAAGCAATTCTAGAAACCCGGGACAGCAATGGCACCCCTCTTCAGCGAGGAGGCGAAGGTGTTACGGCAGAGCTTCGACATCGAGATGCAGGTGCTTCTAGGTCTTTACTAGTCCGAGTGGAAGACCGTCGTGATGGATCCTACAGTATTGCTTTCACCCCTGACGTATCCGGAAAACTTTTACTTTCTGTTGCCATTAGAGGGCAACCAGTTAAAGTACGTATGGTGTAACGATATAAAACTGGATGTTAAATAATTATTACCCGTAGGATAGTCCGTTTACAGTTGTTGTGAGGACCTTAAGACCACACCATGGAACATTTCATTGCTGCAGCTTTTGTTCAAGTGGAGGCAGTAAGGAAGCTGCTTGTGGGTGTGGTGGAAAAATGCCGGGAGGTTACAGGGGGTGTGGGCATGGTCATGAAGGACATCCCGGAAGAAGACATTGGTCGTGTTGTGGGAATGTTTTAGAACATTCTGAATGCGTTCGTGCTAATTCTACTCATTATCAATTTACTCTTTAGAGATTTAGTTTTATATTTAAGTGCATAAATAAATCATAATAATAATTGAATGTTCATATTTTTTTAATTTATTCTGAGGTCTGAAAATGTTTTTCAATGCTTAATTTTTTAAGTACAATAAAATTCTTTTCGTAAAATACTGCGAATGTGATATGAGTCTTTTAAAATAAGTATCAAAACAAAAACGTTCAATAGAAAATAGGCAATTTAAACTCTGATAATTTTCATAATCGATGTTGAGTAGTTCTAAAAGACAAGTATACATGTATTGTATGAGCCACCGGTGTTTTAGTGAAACCTATTGAATGATTAGGTTAAATTGAAGTGTAATTTTATTTCCTGTAATAACTCTCGTGCCAGTACAAAATCTTAAAAATTGTGCTGTATTTTGAATGATGTATAGAAAATTTACTGCTAAAATGTTGTTTTAAAACACTATTGTCAATGTTTCCGAGTTTGAAGTCAGAATTTCGAGTTTAAAATCGGGATTCCGATTTCAACGTCGAAATTCCAAGTTTAAAGTTGTAATGGTGCATATTTATTTTAGAATTTATTTAAATACTGAAATGTATTTTATTTAAGTGTAACGTAGCGCATAATTTAATTTTACGCTTGGCCTCGATGTGACGACGGAGATGCGAGCGAGTCTCTACTCGTGAACTGGGTTTAAGGCGCGCATTGACTAGACTAGGAATTGAACTATATTAGTCCCTACTATGCGGGCGCTATAAAAGCTCTTTCTCTGTGTTTGTGTCTCTGTCGTTAATGGAGGAACTGGATAAGTTTGGATTACATCATGAAGTACCCGTAGCTAATTTAAGGCAACGCCTTGTTAGCTTCCTTCAAGACGGACGAGCAACTCCAAAAGATTGTAGTCGCCCAAGCATCGCCATTCACCATGCCATTCCAATACCAGATTCAACGTTGTTCCCCACTACTGTTGGGTCTCCAACCGCTTTTTTGTTTCAGATTCCGGTTGTACCCGCCCTAACTGTAACAACTGTTACTATATTTTGCATGCAGGAACATGGTGCCGTTACTACATCAGCTGGGCAACCGTTCTCAATGCTCATACTACCACCGATAATACAAGCACCTGTAACTATTCCAGTACAAACACCCCGGACTGACTTTTTGAAGGTACACAAATGGTATGTGACATTCAATAGACCCACCAATCCCGTAGAATTTCTGGAACGTCTTGACGAGGTATGTCTCGGCAATAACGTCTTGACCGAGAGATTGCTTCCAGTTGCAACAACAAAACAATACTGTTCTGTTCAAAGTGTAGGAAGAAAAGCATACTCTCCCGCGACTACAAATGTAGGCATCCGGAAAACTAGCTGCGAGAAGTTCAGCAAGGAGGCCTGATTCTCTCTCGATTAACGCTGCCTTTTGTACTGTAGAAAACCGACCGTTTATTCCCTTAAAATTGTGTGGTACCTTTGATTATATACCTTTATAGATACGCAACCAATGTAATTCGTTTACGCTTAAGTTGAAGACGGCTACACTAAGGGGCGCTGTGAGCTATTCCTCTAGTTTATACTAAGTTCTACGTCGCATACCTGCTACTGTTGAAAACGTACGTCATTTAGCATTCTTTGGGTAGGTACTTTAAACTCGACCTACAGTCAACAAAGCATAGAAACACATGTGTTAACACTTAAAATCAGGGCGGGTTTTCAAGATTTAGGTTCATTGGGACGTACAGATAAATTTGCAACTCATGTTTTAGTTTTTGCCATTCGCGGATTTTGCAAAAAATGGAAATTACCAGTAGAATTTTTCGCGGCAAATGGTTCAGTAACCGGTGAAAATCTTAAAAAATTAATACGCAGTGTGTCAATAAACTACAAGAATGCGGGTTAGAAGTAAAAGCGGTAGTATGCGATCAAGGATCGCCTAATAGGCTTGCTTTTAAAAAGCTTAATGTAACAGTACGCAAACCATACTTTTTATCGGGTAACAAAAAAGTTTACTGCATCTTTGATATACCACATTTAGTAAAAAGTGTGCAAAATCTAATTTAAAAAAAGAAGTTTTTCGATTAATAAATATCAAATATCTTGGGCAGATATAAGAAACATATACGACCTCGATAATGAACATCCAATAGCTAGAGCTTTACCCCGCGTAACTAAAATTCACATCAATCCGAACGCTTTTCAGAAAATGCGGTGCAAGTACGCGCTTCAAATTTTTAATAAAAACGTCGCCGCTGCATTAAAAGTGGCACATTTGGGTAGGCAAATAAAATCGAAAACCATATTAAATACGGCAAAATTTTGTGAAACATTAAACGATGTATTTGACAATTTAAATAGTAAATCACTGTTTGACAAAAATAGAAATAAGTGTGCGTTAAGCGAAAAAATAAACATATCGGGGATAACTTGACAGCCGCTCTTAGTTGGATTCGTCAATGGGAAACAGTTGAAAAACGGAAAAATCCCCCTTGTTTTGAGGGGCTTTTGCTCTCAATTACGGCTATTTTAAGCCTTTACGCAGACCTAAAAAAGGAAGGTATCCCGTTTTTGCTTACGTCAAGATTAAATCAAGACATCCTTGAAAATACGTTTTCTATAATAAGAAGAAGGGGTGGGTACAATAAAAATCCTACGGTACGTAAATTTCGGACAAATTTGCGACACATAATTAATATAAATTTAAATATAACTAGTGAGAGCCCAGCGCACAATGCACTGACAGACTCGCGTTGGCCGACCCATCTAAATGCGTCACGTGATGCATTAGTTCCAATAATGAGACGCGGCGGTTTTGTAGATGGCGCCCCAAGTGACGCGCGTCTAGCCGACCTTCATATATATTATAAATTAAAATAATTATTATAGAACAATGGACGTAGAATAAAAATATAAAAATGTTTCATGTTCCATCTGAGGATAGAGACCTTTCATTGAAAAAAAAATGGTCCAAATTGGTGAAGCGGTAGCCGCTGGAGGAACCGGAGAAGAAAACCCTTAGTGCTTTAATATATGTATGGATTATCAATCAATGACTTAGAGTTAGTTAGCATTTGCTACTGTAGATGATTACATCGTAATCGAAATGTACATATAGCATGATCTATATTAAATTCATGAAGAAAGGCTTGAAGTTTTATTTTATAATGTATGGATTATATCTGACCAGGCAAATTGTGAATCAGATAGTGACAAATCGCTCTTTCCAAATACAGTAATGCATCAAAAAAGCGATAAGAAAGGCGATGAACCGGAATGTCCTTTTACTGTAAACGTAAACAATGATGACGTGCGTCACTTACAACTTTGTGCTATTACCTACACCGCAGGCTATGCAATTCAAAAATCAATAAAAATGTATAAGTGCAAAAAATGTATGTCGCTTTTGATCGCTTCGGACATTAATAATGTGCATACAGAAAGAGAATTACTATACCAAAGAGCGTACGCGTGCCGAAATAACGCGAGAACTGGAAATCTTTGCGTACCTACTAAGACCGCGGTTAAAATTACAAAATGAATAATCTGTAATGTTGCAGAATTTTATAAAAATCATAAAAGTGAGGATAATATTAGGAGCAAACTATGTAACGTCGCCAAAACTGCAATTATCAGTGAATATCCAAATTTCTTTGACACTGAAAACGACTGCATTATTCATTTTGATTTTTTAATAAACTTTTTAATATTAGTGCTCATATATAAAGAAACTGTGTGGACATCGAGAGATGTAAGAGTAGGAAATGCGGGTGTTTGTGATAAACTTAGAAATTTAAAAAATGATTAATTAATGTTTCATGCAATAAAACCAGGGACGTAAATCGAAATAAAATAACGTTTTGCTTTTCGGTTACGGTTAAAATTTTTTAAATTTCGGTTATGTTTTCGGTTATGGTTTACTGCTACTAAAAATTTCGGTTTCGGTTACGTTTACCAGTATTTTTTGATTTTTCTCGATGAAAGGCAAAGAAAATTCTCAACGAGATTATGTGGAAAAAATTATGTTATGCAATAAAATCAAATGTTGAAATTATCAGGAAAAATTTGCGGCATTAAAAAAATTGTATAAAAACCTGCTGCTGGGGGGTTTAATCAAAAATAAATTAGCTACGATTGTCGGCCCTTTTAAAGAACAGACTGTCTGTAAGTCGTAGTCTTTTGGTCACATCGGCCAGGTAGTAAACATCTTTAATTTTCATGTTGACCAGGACAGACCTTTCATCAGAATAACCAATCGACCAGCATATTTTTATTTAAGAGTGTTGTTTATAACTTGCTTGGTTGACTGCTTTCTAGATCTCTTAGTACAAACAGCGCAACCTGTCACTCACGTCTACTACTATTTCAAGAAATGTAATAATTCGTAAACGTTGCGGGTCTATAAAGGTATAGTCAATGGTGGAACCCAGTTCTTAGTACTTGTGGACATCGGCGCCGTCAAGTCGTATATTGGTCGTCGAGTGTTGGATATATTCCGTACCTGTAACATACCTGTACAACCGCCGTTTACCAACAATGCCACCGTAATTGATGGGGAAACTGTAAATGTTACTGGAGCATATACCGTTCAGGTACAAGTTGACTCCCAGAAGACGTCACATGCCTTTAACTATATACCAGCCATGGTGTCCAATGTTCTATCTCTCTAGGTATGGATTTTCTTTAATCAATGAATTTCCACATTAATCTGAAGACCTGTAATGTGATTCTCAAAAACCGCTTAGTATCCGTCACAAAGAAACCCCACCTACCCGTTGGAATGGTACCAGACGTTTCCACTTTACTGGGAACCTTAACTGCAGCCAAACAGCAATATAGAATCGAGATTAAGTACCAGCGAGGTGTACGTATTACGGATGATCCGACTTCTGTTGAAGAGTTGTGTGCCACGGTCAACGGCCCATAGTACCAACGGAAGCACACCGAAGTAACCCAAATCCCGATGAATACCCTGACGAATCGATCCGGAATGGAAGGTTATACCGTCATTTATATGACACTAATCTGAAGGACAAAGTTTTCTAGCCCGTGGATGTTCTGCGTTTCGAAACCATTACGGCCGAAGGTTTTAGAAAAAAAACATGATATACCAAACGCCAGACACATAGGGATACGTAAAACTATAGCTCGGATAGCCATTAAATATTATTGGGCAAGTATGTTTCGTATAGGGGTAGCGGGGGGTACTTCTCCATGTTCCCGATGAAGAACAGACCTCCTCAGGGAATGGCGACCCTGCCCCTGCAAGCCCTTAATCTCTCCGACACCCGTTCCTGGAGAGATTAAGTCCTATACCCTCTATCCTATCCAAACCAGTTATCCCTTCCCACATCCCAACCCCTAGAGGAAAGCCAGGGGATGACTACCTCTAGTAACTTCCCAAGAGAGTCTCATGGATTGTCTCATAGATAATAAAATCCGGAGTTTAAACATTCCCCCGATCGGATCTCCGGGGGGGGGGGGGGAAAGCTATGAGAAGATCTAACGTCGCAAATATACAAACAGTGACAACAAAGTTATCACTACGCAAGAACATATCAATTGCCACTTGGAATGTCCAGGGCCTCGTTTCACACCCAGGTAAATTAGATATTATTGAACGGGAAACATCAAACATCACAATAGTTGGTCTGTCCGAAACACATTGGGCAGGTCAAGGACATTTTAATACTAAAAATGGTAACACCATATATTTTTCTGACCACCAAACAGATTCAATACAAGGAGTGGCGATAATCATTAATAAGCAATTACAATCAAGTGTACTGGGCTACAACCCTATTAACTCAAGAATAATCACGATAAAGATCAATGCTAAACCGTGTAACTTAAATATAGTCCAGGTGTACGCGCCAACTGCATCCCACAGTGAAGAGGAAATTTATGAAATCTACCGTCAATTAGAAAGAACTATTAGAGAAATGACCAGCAAAGAAGTAACATGTATACAAGGCGATTTTAACGCCAAAATTGGGCAAACGCAAGAAGATGAACAAATAAGGCAATTGGTCGGAAGATACGGCTTGGGCAAGAGGAATGATTCCGATCAAAAGCTCGTAGAGTTTTGTATAGAAAACAACTTAGCCATCACAAATAGCCTATTCCCTCAACACCCAAGACGCCGATACACGTGGACATCTCCAGGGGGACAATACAAGAATCAAATTGACTTCTTCCTCATAACAGCTAGATGGAAATCAAGCGTCAATAACGTGAAAACTCTCCCTGGAAAAGAGTGTGGAAGTGACCACAAACTCCTGCTAGCTAATGTCAGAATTCATATAAAAACAAAGAAAATAGAAAAAAGAACTCCCTCCTTGGAACCAGAAAACATGGAACAATTAAAACAAAAATTGGAGCAAAACTTAATAACAAATTTGGATAACTCAAGTCAGTCGAATCCAGAAGAAATGTGGCTAAGCCTCAAAACAACTCTATTAACTACCAAAGAACAAGTGATACAACAAAGCAAAAGGAAAGTAGACAACAAAAAATGGATGACCGACGAAACTTGGAGTGTAATAGAAGAAAAGAAGTCCCTCAGACAAGCAGGCATAAACACACAAGAACGAAAAGCCGAATATAGAAGACTATGTAGAGAAATACAACGGCTATGTAGACGGGATAAAAATCACCACATAGAACAAATATGCCAAGAGATCGAAAGCAGAGCTAACACCAACGAAAACCGAGACCTCTTCCAACACATTAAAGAAATTACAAGGAAGATAGAGGACAAAGATGGGAAAGTCATCAATGAGACGTAGTAGAGGTATGGCGGAAATATTGCGAAGACTTGTACACATGCGAAGCAAACGACCAAGAATTAATACACATCCCTTCCATCAGGGAAATTGAACAAGAACCGGATATACTAAAAGTAGAAGTAGAGCAAGCCATCCGTTACTTAAAAAACAACAAGAGTACAGGTGTAGATAATGTGAGCGCAGAAATGCTAAAACAGCTTACTCCAAGCGGTGTTAACCTATTACGGAAGATTTGCAATAGGATCTGGCAAACTGGACAGTGGCCGAGCGACTGGAGTTCATCCACTTTCATTCCTCTGCATAAAAAAGGGTCAAAAATGTAACAACTACAGAACCATCGCACTGATATCCCATCCAAGTAAAGTTATGCTTAGAATACTACTAAACCGACTGAAAAATTTCTTAGAGTGGCAGATCCCAGAAGAACAAGCCGGATTCGTAACCGGAAAAGGCACCAGAGAACAGATTATGAACGTACGACAGATCATCGAGAAGGCAAGAGAGTTCGGGAATCCTACGTTTCTATGTTTCCTCGATTACAGTAAAGCCTTTGACTGGGTGGAATGGTCTCAACTCTGGAAAGTGTTACTAGACATGGGAACCCCGTTACACCTTGTCATACTATTAAGACAGTTATACGACAATAGCACAGGAATAGTCAAAGTCGATGGCAAGATCTCTAAAACCTTTAACATACAACGCGGCGTTCGCCAAGGATGCATCCTGTCGCCCTTGTTATTTAACATATATGGTGAATACATAGTTAGGAAAGCCCTGGATGGCTGGGAAGGTGGTATAGTTATCGGCGGCAAGACAATAAATAACCTCCGCTACGCGGCTGACACTACCCTTATCGCGGAAGAGGAACAGGAGATGTCAGAGTTGATTGAAAGGGTCGAGCAAGAGAGTTTACGATTCGGCCTAAAACTCAACCGACAAAAAACAAAACTTATGGTAATAGATCGTACCAACAAACTAGCAGCGGCTCCTAACATTCATGATGTAGAAAATGTAAATGAAATAGTCTATCTGGGTGCCCATATAAATAATGAAGGCAACTCATCAACGGATATAAAAAGAAGAACAGCGCTTGCCAAATCAGCTATGACTAAACTAACAAAAATTTGGAAAGACAACCATATTACGAAGGCAACAAAATGCAAGCTAGTTAGAACACTTGTGTTTTCCATTGCCATATACGGAGCGGAAGCTTGGACCTTGAGGGCCGCTGACATCAAAAAGCTAGATGCCTTCGAGATGTGGGTGTGGCGAAGACTCCTGAGGATCCCTTGGACATCACGTAGAACCAATGTGTCCATACTGGAAGAATTGGGAATTCAGGAAAGGCTGTCAAGTGTAGTAAAGCGGCGAATCTTGAAATACTTTGGACACGTCACTAGAAGGAAGGACGACAACCTGGAAAAACTGGTTGTGCAGGGGAAGCTGGAAGGGAAACGACCTCGAGGACGTTCCCCAAGACGATGGATCGACCAAGTCAAGGAATTCACCGGTACACCGTTTCAAGAAAACGTCAGGAATGCCTCAGACAGGGATAAATAGAGGAACATTGCCCCAACCACAACTTAAATAGAAACCATGAGATCACGACACTTCAACCATGAAGTATACGACTAGAGAGAGAGAGAGATGTTTCGTATAGTGCACAAGATGAAACAAATAAATAATGACGTGCTATTTTCAACAGCCAATAGCATGCCACTGCTTAATTAAACACGTAATTTTGAGCTCTTTCGGGCACTTTAAACCACATTTGTACTTTTATACTATTCAATTATCATTTTGAACTATCTCCTGTTGTTGTAATGTATCATGGATTTATTTTCAGTACTTGATCAAACACTTAAATTTGAATTTGAATGTTTGTTTTTTGATTATTTTCAGATTTTTCAAAACTTTAATAACTTCAACAATATTGGTCTAATCGAAAAATCGTAGAGGAACTTTTTGTTCCACTTTTTGGTGGAATACCGTCCTGCAGTCCGTGTCTGCGTGTTTCGGAACGGCCTGTATTTTGCCTCTGTTTAAACTACACCCTTTTCCAATTCAAAAAGCTGTTTTTTATATGATCTTTGATTACTTGTATTTTAGAAGCTCTTATGAGACAAGTGTTATGGTATTTTATTTCATAAGCTATATGCTCTAAATAGCCAGTGTTACTTAACAGAGGAAAATTCACTCCAGCAATTGCTTTAATTTCATTTCTTCTCTCTTTCATCTAAATCTGTACTAGCTTATACTTGTCTTTTCCCAGTGGACAAAACACATTTCTTAATTTTAAAATTGCTACAGTGTCCTTCTTGCTTCGTACTATTGCTCCACACGCTTTTCCGTTTATTGTTATAACTTCTCTTTTTCCAATTATTACGCTAAGATTTTCGTTTACAAGTAAAGCTACTATAACAACACTTGTGCCAGGCAACTTACTTAACAAGCATATTATTTACATTATCACACATTTTAGAAACTGTTACATTTTCTTCGCCCATTCTCTATCCTGTGATTTTCAATTTTTTATGTAATTTTTAAATATTATAAGTGACTTCTCCACACATTTTATTAATTGGTAGCGGTTTTCTTAGGAAAATAACGCAATACTGGTAATTATATTTCTCCTGTTTACTGAAATTTTAATACCTGGCAGTGCTTCAATTTCACTTTGTTTAGTTTCTGTTGTTGAAAAAATCATTATATTATGATCAGTACTGCTTTAAAAATTTAAATAAGAATTGATTTCTTCCGTATTCTTATCACGCGTGGAACGGACTGAACAATAATGATGGCCACTATTGGGCTTCGTGTGAAGTAAAGCGAAGTATAACTTTACGCACGTAATTAGACTTACAATATTGGATGGGCCAAGTGAGGGGCCAAACATTTTTTAGGTGGGCTATCATAATCAAATATTTACAGTACCTATAAGTTTTTTTTTTTTTTAAGAATCATGAAGCCGTGCGCGAGCACGACCCCATGATTCCCATCCCACCCCCTTGCCCGGGCTCAGCACACTAAGTGCTCTTCACCGGTCTAACATGCCCCACCCCTGAAAGACATGCAACCCAACATACACACCTACATACACCATCCATGGACCCGTCGAATTTAACTTATTCAGAAAAATTACCGACGAGCAGTGGACTCGAACCAACTGCCATTGGGAGTCTAGTTTCAAAGCCTGAGACTTTAACCACTAGACCACCCGCCGGCCCTACCTATAAGTTAAACTCGATTTACCAACCAAAAAAAATGCTTACCTAATGCTGAATAATCCTTCGATTATTGTCCATGTTGTCAAGCTCGTCCCCTACTGTTGATATGTCAATTTTTTTTGCGGTGCCTCGTTCTATTTTTATTACGGCCAAGTCTTTCATCTCATCAGTCACTTTATTTCGGATATAGGTTTTCAAACGTCTTAAACAGGAAAAAGTACGTTCACAAGCCGCACTAGACACTGGTATGGTATCCGCTATCATCGCTAATTTATACGTTTCTTGAAAAACTATTTTATAAATTTCCAAAATATCTAGAAATTTCATAATATTATTAATTACAATGTTTTTTTCTAATTCATATTGTTTTACTGTCTTTGGCAAAATTTTTAGTTCGGCTTTCAGTGCTTCGAAATCACTGTTATAATTCTGTGCTAAGGGTAATACTGCATCATAATTTAAGAAGGAATTATTATTTGGATGCAGGGTGCTCACTGCATTAATGAAATTAGAACAACTTTTAAAGCGACTGTTTAACTCACCTAATATTAAATCAATCGATGGAAAAAAAATTTAATTTTTAACTGATTTTTTCAACTAAGGTATCATCTTCTAAATTCAAATTTTCAGTAATAAATACATTTCATTTTCTTCGGCATTTTTATAATACGTTTTCATTTTGACTGAGTTGAAGTTGACACTGGCACATTGTTAGTTTCATACAATTTGCTGGCTTCGCTGTAAATTAAAGAAAAATCCATTTCACTTCTTAAGTTGCTAAATGTTTCAATAGTTGACTGCAGCATAATATTAGCTTCAGCTAAATCAGAAGTCACTTTTTGAGGATAATCACTTACACCTTTCAAAATAGTTAAAATACTAGAATACATACAAAAATTAAATATAAAATTAAAATCTATTTGCTGCAATAATCCCACGGCTTCTGGGGTGCGGTCACTGTGTTCGTTTATTAATTTGTTTAAAAATAGTAAAATTTCGCTTAACAGTTGTTTTATAGCTACTTGTGCTGTCCATCGCGTATATAAATTTTTTTTTTAATTTTATAGGTGGTTTGGAAGCGTTGATTCCTTTTTGAATTTCCATAAACTTTAAGTACATGGAAGAACCAGACATAAAAACGTACAGCGTCTCTACAAGACAAAAATAAATTTCCATGAGGCAGATTTTTACACACGTCAACTGCAAATAAATTTAAACGGTGATTATAACAATGTACGTAAAGAGCTTAAGGCACTTCATCGCGAAATAATTTTTGAACGCCATTAAAACGTTCACTCAAAGATTGGCACCATCATAAGTTTGTGCTACGCATTTCTGAATGTCGACTTCACATCGAGCTAAATGTTCTCTTATACATGTATACATATGTATAGGACAACAACGATGCAGCGTTTAAATCTTTTGCTGGCCTATATCCAATGAATCTTTCATAGATAGTACCGTTTAGATAATAGCGTAGTACAACTGAAACCTGCTCGGTCTTACTTATGTCCTTTGTTTCGTCGCACATTACCGAAAAACAAACTTTTTCAATTCAACACTTATTTCCTCTAGGATAATTTTTGAAAATATATACAAAAGTTCATTTTGAATATTTGGGCTAGTATATTTAGCATTCTTTGCCACTGCTTCCTCGCCGATCTTCTTGCAAATGACATCATTATATTTAGAAAATAAAGTCAACAATTCAAGACAATTTCCTCTATTACTACCGTCTTCAGTTTCGTTGTCACCCCGCTGTGCTATATTTTGCATAAAAGGAGAATAACGGCTTTGATACTAATGTAAGTTCTATTTTCTTTCACTAAAGCAAGATGAGCTTCATTAATGTAGGTTGCAGCGGAACTTCCAGTTGATTTAATTTTTAGATAGTTTGTCCACTTTGATTCACAATTTTTGTATTCTGTACTAATACAGTTTTTTAAAACCACTGTGAACTTCCAAAGCGTGCTTTCAGTTTTTGAAACCTCCATTAACAAATACATTTGTAGTTTCATTAGCAACTATAAACGTATTATATTTTTTATCTATGTTAGCAACTGTCAAAAAAAGTCTGCATGCGAAACAAAATGCAGAATCACTTACAATGCTACATTCTAACCACTTAAACACAGTAAACCAACTGCTATTGAACTGCCGAAGTCGGTTGCCAAATTTTGTTGTAGGATAAAACTTTAATATCGATTGTTTAGGTCCATCGATAGGACTTAGTGGAACATCAACTGGCTCAGGTGCCTTTTTTGCAACTTCCACGGATTCTTTTTTACGCTGATCAGCTTATTGTGATTTATTACTGGTATTAAGGATTTTATTATGTATTAAAATTTATGAAATATATTTGCAACAAAATCCTAATAAAAATTACAAAATATAAAATTAACACAATTAAAAATGTGAGATTATTGATTTGTGTACTCAAATTTATTATATTATACAGGGTGTAACATCACCCACGCACCACCTTTAACGGCTAAACTATTGAACCTACATGAATGGAATAATAAATTTGTAATATAATGTAATATAATCGTACACCAAGTATTCAGTAAAAATATTTATAAATCTTTTTAGGTTCCGGAAAGGGTAGTTGGGAGGGGGGGCTATGGTAGTTTCTCGAAATTTTCAAGTACAAAAATGAGTCAACTTATACCTCATTTAAAAGGTCTTTTTAAACCTAACAATTTGAAAAAAAAAAAGAAAATATTAACAGCTCAAACCGTTTTAAAATGGCGGCCAATTATATAAAAAAAGCGGCTATTTCATAAACCTTTTCCCAACGGCGCATGAACTATTTTACCGAGAAAATCAGTACTGATCATTAAAGTCCATTAAATTAACTTTCTAACGATGTACTATATAAAAACAAATAATAAATGTTAGTACCCCCTCTCCTCCTCAAAAGAGCGGGAACATTCAAAAGATAATTTCTCAAAAATTTTAAACGGAACAAGGGGTCAAGTGATACCTCATTTTAAAGGTCCTATTAAACTGAACTATTTTTGTATTTAAAGTTTTTCGATATTTCTCACCGTTAAAAAAGGTGGCTCAATTTATAAAAATTTACTTCCTATTATCGGATGAATCGCTCCCTCTACCGGATCTAACACAGTGAAACAAAAATTAGTATAAAGTCTATTTACATAACATTTAAATCCGCGTGCGAGTTAGAGTTGGACAACTCAACATCGCACTCACACTAAGCTTTTACTATACCCTGTACTTTCTGTCTCGACCACGCACTCTTATTTTTCCCTTCCGACTAACAAGTTATGACACTACCATCACCCCCTGCTTATCTTACATTTAAAACAATCACAACACGGTGCACATCCTATTCGCCAAAAACACCAACACACGTATTAATAGTTTCCCACCCGGTGTAATAAAGGTTTAGTGCGAGTGCGATGTTGAGTTGTCCAACACCAACTAGCACGTGGATTTAAGTGTTATGTGAATAGACTTTATAAATCAGCAAAAAATTTTCTTTTCACTGCCTTAGATGCGGTAGAGGGAGCGATTCATCCGATAATAGGAAGTAATTTTTTATAAATTAAGCTGCCATTTTGTAACGACGAGAGATAGCGAAAAACTTTGAATACAAAAATTGTTGAGTTTAATGGGACCTTTAAAATGAGGTATCACTTGGCCCTTCGTCTTGTTTAAGATTTTTGAGATATTATCTTTTGAATTTCTCCGCTCTTTTAAGGAGGAGAGGTGATACTAGCATTTGTTCGTTGTCCTCATGTGGTACAGTGTTGGAAAGCTAATTTATGGACTTTAATGATCAGTACCAATTTTCCTGGTAAAGTAGAACAAGTGCGGTTGGGAAAAGGTTCATGTAATGGCCGCTTTTTTAATATAATTGTCCGCCATTTTGAAATGGTTTGAGCTATCAATATATTCTTTTTTTTTAAGTTGTTAGGTTTAAAAAGAGGTTTAAATGAGGCATGAGGTGACATATCTTTGTATTTCAAGAAACCCCTAGCTCTCCACCCCTCTCGAGCTACTCTTTTCAGAACCCCAAAAAATTTATAAATATTTTTACTGAATATTACGATTTATATAACAAATTTTTTATCCCATTCATGTAGGTTCAATGGTTTACCCGTAAAAGACAGTGCGTGGGTGGTCTGTTACACACTGTGTATATGTTTCCGTTGAAACCTGTTTTCGGTGTAAATTAATTTTAACAAAAAAACCGAAACCAGTGAAAACTAGTTTTAGCTGGTCAAAACGAGTTTTCACAGGACATATTAAAAAAAAAACTATCTGTTTTGACAACTAACCTAAACATCCTAGAAACGCGACAACAGGGTTGTCTGAACCACGACTTTGTTTATAGCGAGACAACTTTTGTCTCACTATCAAGAAGGTCGTGGTCTGACCAGAGCGAGAATTTGTATTACGTGTTTTAGCTACTGCCTATTAGTTCGTCGTGGCTCAGATGGAAATGCGACTGTACAGCGTTTTACTGCATAAACAGTTGAGGTGTCAAATCCCAGTTGGGGCCAATTTTTTTTTTTATTTTATATACTGTTTTTTTACAACAATGTTGTTGGTCTTTGCGGTCTGACCGAGATTATAGTTAAAAGCAGTTATATTTTTAAGAAACAAATACAAAAACAAAGTTGCATTCGCTCACTGATACCGCCTTTTCGCCTATGTGCGCAGGATTGTAAAGTCATTTCGTGGATTTACAAATATTTTACGCTCCACGTTAACGTGGAGCTAGACGCGCTGTATCTTGACTTTATGTAGTAGACAAGGATCAACCTAAAACCACAGATAAGGTTAACACTACAGATATGCGACCCCTTATAAAAAATGTCCGCTCAGATTTGGAGACGAAATTAGCGTTAGTGTGGCTACAACGCACCAGACCAATTTTAGGGCGCTGCTATCACTATTTGTTTATTACTGTTGAAATGTGTTGGAAACTGTTTGATCGCGAATTTGAATGTATCTGTCACAGATGACGTTAAAAACCTGACCTTATCTGGGATCTGGTTAAAGCGCGTATTTTATATTTTCCTTGTATTTACTGTTTACTGAAATTTGATATATCAGAAAAAGTATCAGTTCTGAATTGTGATAAATATTCAACATGTCGACTGCTGCTAGTGGTAATAAATGCCAATATTTTAACTGCGGTTTATCGGCGCGAGTGCAAGCAGGATTAAAGCCACATGAGAGTGACTTCAAAGTGATGCTATACCTAGATATTTACCTTATAAATTATATTGATTATATTTTAAAACTGTAATATGTAATGGTTCCAGAGGTATAACATAAAATAAATTGTAAGTTAAATATAGTTTGAAGTTACAATTCTACTGATTTTATTATTAATACACTAGATTACAGAACTGTATCATACGTCTTTATAGTCTTATTTACTTGGAGTCTGTCACATTATGAATATAAATTAAGTAGAATTGGCGTCAATATTAATTATTTACGAAAAATTGCAATTTGACAATTAAGCATGGCAGATAGCTTTTGGTTTGAATATGTGCTAAGTAATCTGCTCAATTACAGTCATCTGTGACTTAATTATAAATTGTCATTGTAGCGCCATCTATTTGCAGATTATTAATCATATAAAACAAGCTGCCGATAGCTCCCATATTTACCGTATATCTGTAGTGTTAACCTTATCTGTGCTAAAACCAAAGAAGTAATAGAGGTTAGGAAGGAAGGTTTCGATTTAGTTGCACTTAAAGCACTGTGACGGATGTGACGTCACCGCCGCCATATTCAGACACTTTTGGTGATTCATTTGTGCCGGTGATGTTTACAAATTTTGTTATTAAATATGGTTAGTTGTATTTGCTGTGGTTGCTCGAGTACTAAAATTAACAAGCAGAAAGGAATAACTTTCCATAGGTAAGATTTTGCCAAATGTAAATATAAATTTCAATTTGACGTTTGAGGTTAAGACAGTGGCGGAGAGGTCAATATTTCTCTAACCCCAAATTTAGGTTTCCAAAGAATGCAGAAGTCGTCTAACCCATTTAATTTTGTTTAATGGGCAATAAAATACTTGTACTTTGTTTCCTTCTATAATAAATTGGCAACTAAAACAGCATACTCATGTTTTATAATTTGTTCGTTATGCCCTAAATATAATTTTCTGACGCAGCCACTGGTGACACTTCCGCTACGTCACAGTTTGGCAGCCATGTTCAGACACCTTTAAGGTCTACTGGCCAATGTGCATAAGCTCCTTCCTAACGTCTATTACTTCTTTGGCTAAAACTAATACGCTTGCGCATATACATATAATATTTGAATAGGTTAATCCAAGATGACTGGAAGGTATGGTGTTGTCACTTGAGTTTGATATGGGCGTCACGAAATGTTTTGCGGAGAGATGGCGCAGTAGGTACTAAAAAGACGTTTGCGCGTCAAATTTGAAATCCGCACGCAATGCTATTCTAACCTGACTTTGTTCATACTGTGATATTATACTGTCATAACTCAAGAATTATAAGAACATTATAGTGACAACTATTCTCGATCATATTTTCCTATAATTCAATATTTATTGCAATATTGAAAAGGTTAATATTTAATACAGCCTGAACATTTATATCTTCACACTGGTTATCACTGTAGTTATTCAACTTCGGGAAAACGATTGTTAATGCGAGGAGGCGGTAAAACTTGGTTTTGATTTTTTTGGGAAATTCGAAAAAAATCAGATTTCAATGCACTCAGTTTTGACATCGATAAGACTCCAAATGGCTTATTGCAAAGCAAAAACACGAAAAAAAAAATCGAAAACAAAATTGGTTCTGAAAGCAATTTGATGCGCCCGATTTGATGTTTATTATGTGCATGGGTCACGGTAGAATGCTACAGTTTATGTAGTTATAGAATGGAATGACTGTAAGGCATTGTAATTAAAAAAAGAAACATGAAAAAAATTGATAATTGACCTATATGAATCATACTTTATTGCTTACTCTACATATTTCCTTAAACACTATAGAGTAGTAATTTTTATTGCAATTATTTAGTGAAAGTAGGCAATAGCAGTAGTAAAGTATAAAGATGTAATCGAATTAGAAGACAACGAAGTAACTGCGCAATTTTATCGTAGAATTAATGCAGTGCTATAATGTCGTTTCGGGTAACAGTTGCCTACGAGGGTACCATCTACCTGCACATATTATAATTGTGTAACATACAAACCGCATAAGCACAAAATGATAAATGTAATTTAAAACATTAAAAATAGAACAGAAACAAAAATCAGTAGGTACATAATAATACATTAAAATTGTACTGTATTGACAAAATCTATGCGGACAGTCACTCTAGACATAGTGCATCTCTTTAACATTATAATTAGTAATAAAAACAAGTATTTTAAGTACTTCAAAAGTTTATTATTTACTTGTGTGCGGATAGCGATTATCATAGATAAAAAATATAATACCCTTTATATAGATAGGAAACTCTATGAACATACTACAATACATGAAATAGTACTGACTAAGATCGCAAATGGCGCTAAACATTGTATAGCGGGAAATTCAAATTGTAGGTAAAATTATACCATTTAAATGTATTAGTAAAACAACAAATATATCCGAAATAAAGCGTTTTAATTCCATATAAAAAAATTTATAAATGAGGACCTACGAAATAAGTTAAATTCGTACAATACAGTTACTGGTGTTATTGCAGGGTCTTTTGACAAACACATGTCCATATCAGTTCAGCTTAGATTACATAATGTTACATTCAGTGATGTGTGGTGACATTTTCTGAAGAATATGTTCTGAATTGGAAAATTTTTAGGAAAATTTGCTCAAGGTTTTTACTGAAAATTTCCTGCTTATAAAATTACCCATCTGAGAATAGGGGAACACCTTGAATATGTAGACAACCAAGAGCTTTAGCTTAGCTTGTTGTTTTGATTTATTAATCAGGTTCTGATTTAATATTTTCTAGACAACCCACATCACTGATTACAGCAGAAGTACTACTTAAATTTGGAAGTGTAATCTGAACATTTAAAACAAAAGGAAGAAAAAGCACGCAGAAGCAGTAAAAATGAAATGCACGTCCATATAATATTATTAGTATATAATACTAAAACGTTTTATAATATTAATTGTAATGTCGATGACTGATAAGGCTTAGAACAAAAAAATAATTTCGTTGAGAAAAATACATCAAGGGATTATTATACATTATATACAGGGTTTTTTCAAAATTCAACATAAGCGAATAAATTTAAATTGAAATTTAAAAAAAGCTACTAACATGTCTAAAGTCTCTAGAACTACCTGAGAGCAAAAATTAATGTTTTAAATAACCTATTGTAGCTGCTTCAAATTTCTGATTTTTTGTTTCTTAATTTTAAACTTTTTATATCTATCGTAAGCTATCTTTTTTACACTATCATTAATGTTTCTTAAATCTAAACCTTTCAAAATATTATTTACATTTTTAGTCCATGTATGAATATAAAAATTAACAAAAATATTAATAAACAAAAGAACACAATTATGTTTTTCACAACTGCAGTCAAAATTAAAATTAACTAATTTTAACAATTTTGATTTTAATCTTGATTGCAATTTATCTTGATTACACATTTTAGGTAAGTAACAGTGCATGACTTCATTGCAGTTACTGAAGAGGCGAATAAAAACTGTATTTGGACGCACCAAAGCTTTTGGTCCGTAGGCCCTATACTCGATTAATTGATGGTCCGATTCGTTTGAAGAAGAAACAAGTACTTTTCTACACTCTGCACATCTTTTTACCATCTTCAAAATACTTTTAGCCATGTATCCAGCAATATATGCATGGGTATTAATAACTGTTGTATCTGAAGGCTTTAAAAATGAAAAATTTTCCTCTCCATCTACCTCTTCTTCCGCATCCATATTTTCATCATCTACATCTACACTAGACTTACAGACAAACTGCTTAAGGGAGTCCAAAGCACCGTCACAATCGTCTTCTTCACAATTCGCTCCTGGTGAATGTGATGACGTGAAGTTATTGATGAGTAAGCTTTTAAAGGAAGCTATAAAAGCATTACATGTAGGGTTGATATTACGGAACCCATGACTACGAATACATCCGAAGAAATTTTCAACGGGATCTTGGTTTAAACTTCTCGGACAAAAAAAAATCGTATCCTACACTGTTTAGTTTCTCCCATATGCATTTGAAACCTTGCAGAGTTGAAATCCAGTTTTTTACAGTTGGGGGAGTGTATTCTTTTCCATTGTTTCTGAAGTATTTAATACTATTCAATACTTTTATGGATTCGTTCCAAAACTCCACATGAAGAGATTTTGAAGTTACTGCACATCTCAGGAACTTACCATGCTGAGGTTTAATTGAAGAACCGTTAACACTATCAAACAGTTGGTCTATAAACAAAAAAAAATCTGCAGTGTCTGCTGCTGAGTCAGGAAGACATCCATTTCCTAATCTAACCAATCCTCGCATAGTAGAAGAAACACGCTGTGAAAAAACTTGTGCAGCAAGTTTCACCTTCATCTTCTTAATTTTTTCTTTATAGATATGGCAAATTGTAAGTTTGTTGAGCATTCTTGTATTAAAATCTCCTACATCAATTTCAAAAGTCTTTACAACATCATCCCATGAAGCAATTTGACTGGTTGTCTTCTTCCATAGAAATGTAGCTTTGGACTCCAACAGATTATTCCTTATTCCTTTCAATAGGTGGGGAGGGTCATATACAGGAACAACCTCTTCTCCATCTACTGAAAACCCAAACATTTTGTTTTCTTTCTGAACTAAGGCGTGTTCTCTATCAGTTTCTTGCTTCAGCATTTTGATGGCACTTGTATTCACTGGAAGTTGATCGCAAACCGTTGCCACAATGTGCAAACCAATGCCATGGAGAGCTCGAATAACAATTTTTAAGTTTTTTGCAAGTTCGGTAGAATTCATACCACTTTGCGAAAAATAGAAGGATATTGGCTGCTTCCACTTCCTTCTCAGACCTCGTGCCATAAACACCATAGCATGATCTGCAAAAGAAATTTTTTTTCTTCTCCATTGTCCTCAAACCCATCAATGGAATCCACCTTTTTGTTGTATGTTAGCGAAGCCTCAAGCGACATTTCGTCAAAAAGTAAGCTGCAGTATCTATCCAAAGGGTCCATTTTTTGTACACTAAACTGAAGACTTTTCAAAATATGTTTATTTAGTCCACAAACAAAAGGTACTGTATTTAATACTGACATCAACGTTTTTCTTGAAGGCAATGCAAAGGATTTTTGCAATAATCTGTAACCTTTTGGACTTTGCTTTAACAATGATAGTGCAAATATTTTGTCTTCAATTGTGAAACGTCGGCCCTTGCTTTTTTTGCTTTGCATTCTTAACTGAGACTTAATAAAATTGAATGTTGTTAAATTAATTTTATTTTTGAATAAGTCTTCTGAAACTGTCACTTTTGTTGCTTCTTTTACTCTTCTGATGTTGCTGGCATTCTCCCTATCTAACTTCCTCGCAGTTTTCCTTAAACCAGTGGCTATTTGATATAATTTTCTAGCCTTTGGACTTAATTGCCGTTTCCTTCTTACTTTAATCTCTTTTAATAAACTTAATTTTCTTCGCAAGTCTCTGCGAAAAATGGGTGCTTTAGGGGAATTTATCATTTTCAGAATTTTTGGAGGTGGGCTTCTTAGTATTTCCGTCTCAGGTAAAATTTGGGGAGCATCCAAATTATTTGAAGACGTCCCAGGTAACTGAAGATGTTCTGGTAAATGTAAAGTAGGAAAACTATTAAATGTTAGATTCGTCTTGTTATGATGTTCCTTAAATTTCATATCTTCGCTAAAATGTACATCACAGACTCTAAAATTCTGTTTCTTCTCAAAAATAATGTTTCGCCCTACAGCCTCAATCCACTTCTTGTAAATCTATTAATTTACGATAATTATTTTAACAAATGTTTGTGAAAACAGCATAAAACTGATAATGTAGAGAAATAACTTACATCAGGATTACTTGGAAAAGTATGCATTTTCTTCTCATTATTTGTAAATTTACAATTTACAACACAACATTTAAACACCATGGTTATAAAACAGTCTAACTTCAATGTAAAATATGTAATCTAAATTGTGTGTAAATTATTTTCAAATTTCACAAGAACTGTCAGAGAATACTAAAACACCGAACTGTCAACAAGTAATTCACTTACCGTATCTTAGCAACCAAAATATATTCTGCAATCAGCGCCATTGGTGATACGAGTCAGAACTAAATTACCGATTGTATTTTTTAAGTTGACTTAACACACCGTGGCGATTATCTTGCAAAATTTCAGAAGGGCTCCTGCCTATTACACAGATCACAATAAACATTGTATAATATTCATCTCAAACCTAAGATTTAAATATCTAAGGGTAGCTTGTATAAACCAGGATTAAAACACATAAAATACGTAAAAAAACATGAAAACATTAAAATCTACGTTAACTAATTTAGTACTTTTTTAGCATGTTAACTTAAGCATTAGACAAGCATTCCAATAAAATATACTTGATATAAACATAAATTCATTAAAAAAATCTTTTACATTATAAAACAATTAATGCGTTTTGCAAGTCTGCAAAAAATTATAATTAAACCATAAACCATACATGACTGCATGTCTGTACGCTTTGAATAAATACAAATGCAGCTTTCACTGAACAAGTAGTCACTATTATATTTGTCGTTGTCCTACTATGATGGCACGTCGACAAGGTAATCATAACACGGGGTTCTCGACCTGGTAATTCTGCCACTGGGATGGTGACATACCAGTTGCAGTTGAGGAATCAACGCATATTTTTGTGGTTATATGTGGCGATGCACACAGGATGATTGATAATATGTTGGGATGTACTTTCAGTACAGATTAAGAATCTGAAAATAATAAAAAGTTCCTATAAATATTTGCCCAAAAACTCTTTGTTACCGGGCAAGTTGCAGTCTATGGAAGTGGGAACAGTATTACCTCTTCCATAGATTTAATTTCATAAGCAGCTTTTATGGACACATGTTTATAGAATTTACTCTCAAAGTTTTGTGTAAACTATTCTATTCTATCGTATTAAGAAAACACTTATTAGACCTTCATGGCAATTTAATTTTTGAAAAGCATGATATTATCTCGAAAATTGTTAGATTTAGAAATTTTCAACATGAAAACATGTTTTTGGGCAATTTTGTATGGAGAATAAGATTTTTCAAAAACATGCTAAAATCTAAAATATGTAGAACATAATTACGTGACCCCCCCCCCCCCCCCCGTACGAGACACCTCTGGTGTTCTTATTCAAACCAAAATTATTACAAATACATGAATAACTAATTACGTGAATAATGCTCACATATGAAATTTTAAAATTTGAGTGCAATTACTGCAAAAGTTATCTACAAAAAGTGATTAGCCTGGTTTATTTTCAAGAAGCTGTAACCCTATAATGAAGGGTTTTCAGGCCCATGTTTATGAGAATTCTTTCAATTATATTTAGATTCTGAATCTATCCTGAAAATTCGTTCCACATGTTATGAATCACACTGTACACCATTGGTTTGGCAAACGAAAATTGTGCAGACTTCATTTAAATGAAGTAAAGGGGCTCTTTTAACTCTTCCTTTATTCGTGTTGTTATGAATCCTAAAAAATATTGCAATCATTATGAGAAACATAATTAAATAGATATAACTATTTAGAAATTGTAGAGTATGCTAAATTGTAGTTAATTTAGCATTAGTGTAATTTTAAATTAAACCATCTTTTTCCATTGTAACATGTAGCTGCGTACTAAAATACAAGGGATGTTGATTGTTTAAATTACAGCAAAAGGAAATTTTTATATGCTGTGATTATTATCAACAGTGATCGGAAGTACAATTCTTTTAACTGCCTGAAAATAATTAATTTAAGTATTTCTCAACTTCTTAACTGTGTTTTTACTAGTTAATTGTTATTCTACATACATATTTGATTAAAATTAAAACAGTACTTACTCCTCTTTAATTTTCTGCTGGTAGTCTGTCTTTTTACTAAGCTGAAGCTTCTACTAAATTGAGTTTTGTGAATTACATTGGTGTGTTAATTAATAAATCACCGAAGTATGCTTTTATTCGTTATTATTTTACTTTTTGAACGAATCGAATTGTCTCGTCAACTGTCAGAACATTTCAGGAGGGTAAGGTTAAAATTCACGGGCGCTGTCAAAGCGATGTACCTTCACTGCTGCCCTCTCGCGGCAATACATTTGTGGGTCCCTCCCAAAACAATGTAAATATTAAAAAGTGAAAACACCAATATCTATATATATATTAGCTATCCATGCATCTTGGGTTAATCCCTCTATGGAGTGGAGAATTCATGACAGTTTTTGACGCCGTCGTGTAAACATAACCTCTTTAGCTATATTTTCTCAAACCGCAGGAAAACATTTTATGTTTTGTGGAAAATACATTGTGTACATTTGTACTGATAAAATATAGTTAGCTAGACTTGTTAGCATGTTTTATCATGTAAGTAGTTGTGCCGTGTATTAGTACAAGAAACAAAAAATTTTGTTTTAGATTTCCTTGGAACATGAAATTCTCCTACATCCACAATATTTCGGTCCTCAACTATTGGAAAAAGTTAAAACTAAGCTTTATACTGAAGTAGAAGGAACTTGTACTGGAAAGTAAGCAAAGCATAAACTTTATATCGAACATAATGTTAGAAAACACATTTTTCAGGTATGGTTTCGTAATTGCTGTAACTACGATTGACAGTATAGGTGCTGGACTGATTCTCCCTGGACAAGGTTTTGTAATTTACCCTGTTAAATATAAAGCAATTGTGTTTAGACCTTTTAAAGGCGAAGTGTTGGATGCAGTCGTTCGTCAAGTGAATAAAGTAAGTTTAAAAATGTTATAGAGGTGGATTTATGCAGACGACATAAGTACTTATGACATAATAAACTACCACACTACACTAAGAAAAGTTAAACTACCATTTTGTACACGCACAAGTTCTTATAAAAAGCAGCTGATGCTGAAATTATTCCAATATCTTTGTCAGAATCCATAATAAGTAATCCACCACTCATTCACTACAAATTTAATTACTTCTCCTCTGCCTCTTTTTTCCCTGCCAAATGATAATGAGCTGTTTAATAGCATGCATCTTATTAGTTACTTGTTAAGGTTAAGTGTCTTGTATAAAAACTTGAGTTTGATTTTAAGTGTTAGAAATTATTTTTCGTATGATAGTGTTGGTTAGTGTACAATTAACTTTGAACATCTTCTTTGTTACGATGGCCAAGTCTCATCAGTTGTTTTATCATAATTATGTAGTTCTTACGTTTATAAAGTTCTAAGTTCTTCAATTATTACATAGACCATCTTTATTTTTTCATGATATGTAATGATTTATTTTATTATAATTAATGTTCAGGTTGGAATGTTTGCTGAAATAGGACCGTTGTCATGCTTTATTTCCCACCATGTAAGTGTTTATTTTATTTTTCAATACAAGTTCTAATCAATCATGTTTATTAGTCAATACCTGCTGAAATGGAGTTCTGTCCTAATGTAAATCCTCAGTGTTATAAAACAAAGGATGAGGATGTAGTGATCCATGCAGAAGGAGAAATAAGATTAAAAATTGTTGGAACAAGAGTAGACGCAACAGGAATAGTGAGTTCATGAATTCTTCATTTTTTAATTTATTTTGATGTATTGATTTCAGTTTGCGATTGGAACCCTTATGGATGATTATTTAGGTTTAATTAGCAATTAAAGTATGTTAAGAAAAGTATGTGCTCCTTTTTTATTTATTGTAAATGAACTTGTAGTACCTAGCTATATTAAGATAATTATAATGTAAATTTTATACAGTTGTTTACTGAATAAATAAGAAAATCAATAATTAATAATTATGAACTATAATTTGTAATAACAAATTGTGTAATTTACGACAATGGAATTGAATGAATAAGAATAAGGTTAATTTCACTAGTTTTTTTTAAATACATTTTTAAACATTTACATTGAATTTTTTCTCAACTTGTATAAACAGCAGCATACTGTGTTTTATCTAATAAACATTGAAGTTTTTTCTTAAATATTGAAGGCTTTTCTCCTGTTGACCTTTAATGATGAAAATACATTCCCCAGTGTTTGTTTTGCTACGTAATAGAATCGGCTGATAAGTTATAACAATGCTGCCTATATCTTGCTTAACTATCTTATTATAAACATTTCTTTGCAAATGTAAAACAAGGTTTAACAAAATAATACACTTTATTTAGTATCAGCTACTACAATACAAAAATTCCTATAACAAATTTAAAAATCTTTTTCTAACCTACATATAAACAACTCAACATTACATTTACTACCTAATAAGTCATTAGGTACAAGTTGTTGCAATCTTCGATATAAGTATATTCTAGCTTTTCATCTGAGCTCATATTATTGGCATCCTTAATATCTCCTAGTAATTTATTAAACAGCCTTATCCTCTTGTGAATTAAGAGTTCGTATTACTTTTTAGTAACTGCCCTTAAATAATAATACATTTCCTTGTTCTATAATTGTAAACATTAGAAACCTGCACTGATGTATCTGACAAATAATCTAGCATCATAACAATCCTCACTATGTAAACAAATAAAGCTACTAAGTTGTAGTTTTATTTGTTTGTTTTGATGGATCCAACTTAAGCACTCCAACATACTATGAATATCACTTTAGTATAATTTTCATAAATCTGTTGTATTTTTTGTAATATGTTTATATTCCCCTGTCAAATAATTGAATTTTATACCTATCATTAATCTGCACAATATTGTTTAAATATAAAATAAATAAAAGAGGGCCCAACACACTCCCTTTAGGAACCCCCATTCCTACGTTCGTTTTCTCTGATAAAAGACAGCCTTGTTTAGTTCTTTGGTGTCTTTTACTTAATGAATTTCGCAGCCAATCTAAGACATTATCCTCAGTTTTGTTCTTTTTGTAAACAGTCTAATCTTGTATCTCTTGAGTAAATTTAAACATTTTGTAATTATAATCTCCAATTACCATACAAGTCTCATAAATTTCAGCTGTAAAAAATGGTTTAATATATTTACGGTTTATATCCATATTTTGATTAAGCTAAGTGTAAATAATTTAGAAAAACTGCAAATATAGAAATTATTTTACAAAGATATTTTGGTATGATAATACTTTGATTACCTATGCAATATTTGCTGATGATAATACTCAGGGCATCCAACATGCATAAAGTGACCATTTATTTTTCTTTCAAAAACGGGACGTGTTTTAAAAATTAATTAAAATTAAATAAAAATCGATAAAAACACAAAATATTGTACGAAACACACTGTATTGGTTTTATTGTCAATAAAATATTAAAGAACACATTATGTTTATGGGTTTATTAATGTTATACTTATACATATAAATGAACAAGAAAAGAAAAACAAATATAAAATTACTATCAATATTTTAAACTCGTTTATATTTCTCTGAACAACAAATTTGTTTTAATAGTGCAGGTGACGACTTCAAATAAGTATAAAACTCTTAACAAAGCTGATTTATATTACCTTTAGTTATTAACATTGCTTTTAGATGAGTTGTGCCACTGCGAAATGCCAAATGCAATCTTAGCAGATTCCAGCGTCGACTTATATGGGGCGCCAAGTGTAAAGTGAAAATTTGCTGCGCATTTCACGGTATTTAAGGCAATTTGTTCCAATATTTATTATATATACACACATTTAGCTAAATGCTTTTTATTTTAATAAATCGTTGTAGATTTAAATAAATCCTCAAACATTTGGTTTAAATATTCTAACATTTAATAAAGTATTAGAGATTTAAATAAATCTTAAAACATTTACTTTAAATTTTCAACTATTTAGTAAATTTTTATATATTTAGATAAATCTGCACATAATTGTTTTAAATCTTTCAACATTTAATAAATATTCGCAGAATTAAATAAATCTTTACCGATATAAATAAATCCTTACAGATTTAATTAAATATTTCAACATTTAATTTTAAGCTGTCATATTTAAGTTAACTTGTCATATTTGTTTGACCTTGGTAGACCCAATCTACATAGAAGACCAAGACCGTTGAAACTGGTGGTAACGTTCAACAATTATGAACACGTTCTCCGTATTTCAAGAATTTATACAATTAATGTTAGTTCAATCATTAATAACAACATATTTAACAACATAAACATTGCATAATTTATTATTCATACAATAAAATTTCTTGAACATTCCCTCGAGAATGTAATTTTCAGTCTGTTTTGTTTAAGCGTTGAACGCTCCCACCATGACCCTGCCTTGCGCCGTACTACCGGTGCAAACGATCTTGGTGTCCTAAGTCGGCTGGGCTTACCAAGGTCAAATAAAGATGAGAGGTTAACATTAAATGTGACAGCTTAAAATTAAATGTTGAAACATTTTAAATCTGTAAAGATTTATTTATATCGGTAAAAATTTATTTAAATCTGCGAATATTTATTAAATATTGAAAGATTTAAAACATATGTGCAGATTTATCTAAATACACAAAGATTTACTAAATAGTTGAAAATTTAAAGTAAATACTTTATTAAATATTGGAATATGTAAACCAAATGATTAAGGATTTATTTAAATCTACAACGATTTATAAAAATAGAAATCATTTAGCTAAATGTGTGTATATATAATAAATATTGGGACAAATTGCCTTAAATACCGTGAAATGCACAGCAAATTTTCACTTTACACTTGGCGCCCCATAGACTTACTCTTACTACCGAACTTGCGATCATATAGTTTGGTTATCTGTATGAAAACATTATTGGCCTTCATTTCAATTTGCAAACAAATGAATACGGACAGTATTGTTTCAATTTTGCATAACGGGACATTTTTGCGTCCCGAGTGATTTCTCGGGGACAACGGGACGATGACTTAAAAAACGGTACTGTCCCGTTGAAAACGGGACGTATGGTCACGTTAAACATGCATATTAGTTAGGTCAGTTGTAAATCACACTGGATCTTTCGGCATCACGGAAGCAATAGCAATATATTGCTATAACAACACTAATACTGTTTAATTTCTAATATAACCTCAGACAATGGCATGTAAAGGTTAAAATAAATACATATTGTTAAAGTAATTAAGTATTTTATATACAGTTAATCATTAAATATGGACTTTAACGAAGTAAAGCTAGAATTTATAAATAAACGTTTATTAAGTAATTAACAATGCAATAGTGATGATGAAGTACATCCATTTAAATTTGTCATTCACTTATACCTATAATTTGTTTTTAAAAGCTAAAATGCAGTAGAAATGCAGATAAATTTATTTTCATGAATTTCCCACTAATACATAAGTCTTGCAGAGCTTATCAAGCACCCAATGGTCTGGCAACATAACTACAATATTACTAATATTACTAGGTATCAAGTAAAAAAAACTAAGCTTTGATACTATAATGTGTGTTTCTTATTTTTTGAAGTATTTATCCCTACTCACACGCAACCGATCTCGCCAGCCAGACTTGCATTTTAGTGAATGAAAACAATTTTAGAATATGGAGAGTTTTGAAATTTCCATGATGAAATTCTGTAGTCTCTGACGTTGTAATCACACGTATGAACTGGCCATCGTGTTCCCCTGACATGAACCCTATAGAGCACGTATGGGACATGTTGGAGAAGCGCTGCAGAGGTCGGGCAGTTGCACCAGTCTTATTAGACGATCTCCATATAGCGCTGCAAGAAGTGTTGGAAAATATCCCTCAAGATTATATTCGTCAGCGAATTAGTGGAATATGGGACGGCGTATGCAGGCATTAATTAGACCAAGAGGAAGCAACACAAAGTACTGAAATTATAAAAAGCAAAAGCTTTGTTTTTCAGCTGCTTTGAACCAGTTTGTTGGACCTTTGTTGTTTCTGCGAATACTATCTTTAAGGTTTTGTTAATAACTATGTGGTTAATTAAATGAATAATAAGCTACACATTGTTTTACTAACATCCTCATCATAGTCTTTTTCAGAAAATAAAATTTAAAGTTTGATTTAAAGTGTGGTAAAGGTAATGCTATATGTAAGCAAACAAAATAATATGTGGCCCACTTTTATTGCACCTGGGTGTAGATATGAGTAGTAGATAAACGAATGCCGAATTCACGGACGTGCATTTTATTTACTGAAAACCAAATGGACATGCAGAGGAAGCAGTTAGGCGGTATCAAAAAAATTTCCCGAATCGCCGCTTGCGTTCAGTAAGAACATAGGTATGTACGCCTGCATCAGCGAATGCGAGATACTGGAATGATTCAACCAAAGTTTGCAGATTATGGTAGGTCAAGAACCATTGATGCTGGAAAAGCTTTAAAGTGGAGAAAAACTCTGCTGCTAGTATTATAGGTAAAGGTAGTTCCAGAGCTATTGCTGCTTCTCATCATGTTGTGTGGCGCACACTACGTGAAAATTGGTGCATCCTTCCACATACAATGTGGGCTGTTTTTTGGTGAGAATGGTCATCCTAGAAGGGTGCAATTTTATGAGTGGCTCTTGCGTAGACATAGAGAAGATCCAGAGTTGCGCAATATTATGTTTATTGATGAAGCAAAATTTCCCGGACATGGTATTATGAACTACCAATTGGGCAGATAAAAATTCCCTTATCACAAAAAAACGCACGCGTCCAACAAGAATTTTTATTGAATAGTTGGGCGGGCATCTGTTTAAACCGTGTAATCGGTCCGTATTAGGGTTTCACAAGACTCTCGATTTTCAAGATTTCTTGTCTTGATCTTGTCTCGAATCAAGACAAGATCGAGACAAGACTGCTTTATTAAAATCAAGACAAGATCAAGGACTTACTTGGTCGAGAATTTTCAAGATCAAGAAATATTATCGATAATTTCTTGATCTTGAAAAGACAGGATCTAATCATGAAAAACCGCAAATGATACAAAGCAGCTTCCTTATTACTAAAACTACTTTACTAACAAACTGATATGGATGCAGTAAATCCTTGAAAACATAATATTTTTTTCTATAAAACCGTAACATTAAAAATAGTGAAAAAATAAATTTACATACTGCTTCGCTCTTTTCGTATAGTAATAGTGTTGCCTTCGAAAGTAATCTTTCTGCAGGTACTGATGCTGCCTGAATACTTAAAATATCCCGGGCTATTCTTGACATTAACATTTCGGGTATTCCCCTGTGTATCGAGAAGTTTCAAGACAAGAAATTAACATCGAGAAAATGTACAAGACAAGAAATTTTAAAATTTTTTCTTGATAATCAAGACAAGACAAGAGTTACTCATCGAGACAAGATTTCTTGTGTAGGTGAAACCCTAGTGCGTATGTTTTACCAGCACGATTTGCTGGTGAAACTATTCTGAACTTTTTGGAAAATGTTTCAGATTTATTAGACAATTTCCCACTAGATTTGCGTCAAAACATTGGTTATTGCTCGATGGTGAGCCACCACATTTTTTCATAGATGTTCCAAACTGGTTAAACGTTCATTATCCAAATTGATGGGTTGGACGAAATGGTCCCGCTCTTTGGCCGCCGCGTTCACCTGATATTATATAATCTCATAGACTTTTTCTTATGGGAACACATAAAAAGTGTTGTTTATGCTACAGAAGTGCAAACAGTCGATGATCTCTGGCGACGCATACAGGCAGCATGTACTAATGTTCGACAAATTCTTAATGTTCTTGAACAAGTTAAAAAAAATCAAAAAAAGTTTATTTCTGCATCGCGCTGAAGTTTAAGTTGATGGTGGTCATTTTGAACATCTTTAGGATTAAAATAATTGTTTTGTTGGGTTAATTTTTTATTTATCATTGTAATTCTGATTTTAATCTCATTAAATTTAATTAATTAAATTGCTTTATAATTTAGATCAATTCAAGTTTATTAACTTTTGGTTGTTGCATTTATTTGTTATTATTATTTTTAACGGTTCAGTTAAATTAGTACATTTAAAATCAGTAGCAAAATAAACTAATGTAAATTTTCAGTGCTCCGTCTACTTCTTTTTGATATCAAAAACAGTAATACTCAAATATTGAGGGTAGATTTTTTAAAGCTGCATGTATGCTTGATAAAAAAAATATTTACATTTTTGTCATGTTTGGATCTATACTGCTTGCCTGTAAAATTTCCTTTGCGCCTTCGACGACACCCTGCATAATATAATAAGAAAAAATCAAACGAGATTTTTATTATCCACAGCAAACTATTGTTCTCATTTATAAAATTATATTTTAATAGTAAAGAAACTTGTGACATGCAACGTGGGTTGCCTACTCTAAAGAGGCAAGGTTACGTGATAAAATGAGCAAGCTGTATAGTGTGCCAGTGTACATCACGCTTTGTAGCTTTCTATTAAAGTGTAGACCGTACTTTAACATAGGGAATTTCTGTTTCCGCAAGTTCCCACCATTTGCAACGTTATTATGTCTGATTTCCACCTCTCTTTTTTCTGTTTGTGTTTGTGTAATGTCTTTCATCTAAGGTTTCTGTAAAGATCTAGGTTGAAATTGAAATAAAATACAGCAAAACACTGTAAAAGAAAATTTACAATAATAAATATAAAAAATTAAATTTGCATAGTAACAGCGTACATACTTTGACGAAGCATTAGATTTTGAACAGAATTATTCAGATTACTATCAAGTTGGAACATGGCAGATGACTCCTGGAGAACGGCCACTTTTAGGCAAAGTGTAGTTTCTAAAATGTAAGTTGAATAAATATTTTGTGATACACTTCGTTTGTATAACCATAAATGTTTCAAATAGCGATGAAGCTATCCGTCAGTCTCGCATGCCTACTTCACGAAATAGCATGGAAATGGAAAATCACGTCTTTCAGAAGGCTAAAACCAAAGAAGAATACCTTGGTTTTGTTGCCAGACTCATTCTGCATGTTAGAGAAATGAGTGAGTATTGAGTTCAGTATAAAGGCTTTCTTTTTTAATTTACGATTGGTATTCTTTACACAAGTAGCGCTTATGATCCAATGTTCTGCTAGCCTAAGGTGACTGACTAGCCGTACTATATTATGTTTTAAAGCTGTCTGTTTATGATGTATTTTGCTCAAAATGCATTTCAAAATGTTGTTTGGACATTAGCTAACTACAAAGGTGCAATATTAAGTGGAATATTTCTAAGATAAGGTTTCCCCGCTTCACCCGAACAAGAAGTTTGATTATATCACCTTCTAATTTGTACTATGTTTCTGTTTTAAAAATCTGTCGTCTCTAAGTAGCCTTAACACTAAACTACAGATATTTGTAATACTAAGTAAAAGGTAACTATCACAATAAATGTGAAAATCAGAGGTTTGTTTACATGACTAGTTAAAACCACTTTCTGAGGCATCGTTTGTTATTACAACCTTATTTGGCTCTACAATATCATCACTAGATCTCGGAAGTTCAGGCACTAAAAATTGCAAAAATAGGCAGGCATTTAGGTACTATAAAAATTAAAAAAGGGCACCAACAACTTAAAATAGCATTCATTTTTTTTTATTGATTTGAACATGATAATGAAACTAGAGTTAAAAATTGACATATACCTCATTTATTTATTTTTATTGATTTGAACATGAAAATAAAACTAGAATTAAAAATTGGCTTATGCAGGGTGTTCCGAAACTCGGACTGCGGGACGGTATTCTACCATAAAAACTGAATAAAAAGTTCCTCTACGATTTTTCGATTCTACCAATATTTTTTGAGTTATTAAAGTTTTGTAAAATGCTAAAATAATCAAAAAATTAACATACAAACTCAAATTTAAATATTTGATTAGGTACTGAAAATAAATCCATGATACATTCAACAACAAGCGATAGTTTAAAACGATAATTGACAGGTAAAATTACAAATATTGTTTTAAGTGTCTGAAAAACTCAAAATTACGTGTTGAATTAAGCAGTGGCACGCTATTTGGCTGTTGAAAACAGCACGTTCATTATTTATTTGTTTCATAGTTCCCATTTGTTTAAATTTACTCTAAAGTGCGACAGAATGGCCGCGAATTATTGGAACAAAGAAAATTATGATATGCATATGGCATTGGGGGCTTCTAATAAACAAGCAGGACGAGCAGTATGTTACTACGCTACCATTTTTTCGCACTTTAGACAGATTTCAAAATTAGGAGCTAAATTCAAACAAATGACGAACTATGAAACAAATAAATAATGACGCGCTGTTTTCAACAGCCAATCGCGTGCCACTGCTTAATTAAACACGTAATTTTTAGCTTTTTCAGACACTTTAAACAATATTTGTAATTTTTCCTGTCAATTATCGTTTTGAACTATCTCTTGCTGTTATGTATCATGGATTTATTTTCAGTACCTGATCAAACACTTAAATTTGACATTAAAGGGGAATTACACCAGTAACGCCCTCTATGATGTGCGGCGAGGAAAAGTTGCAAAGCAACAAACCGGCAAAGTTGCGATCGGATCCTGTTATGTCCACCTGATGAGTTTAAATAAGAACGAAACATGTAGTGGTCTATTCTAGCCATAATTGAAACCAAATCTCTTCTTTCTTACTTAAATTTGAGTTTGTATGTTTATTGTTTGATCATTTTCAGATTTTTTAAAACTTTAATAACTCCAAAAATATTGGTTGAATCGAAAAATCGTAGAAGAACTTTTTGTTCAGTTCTTATGGTAGAATACCGTCTCGCAGTCCATGTCCGCGAGTTTCGGAACACCTTGTACCTACACTTCCTAAATTTACTTTCTATTACAACTTGCTGCTAAATGTTTCTTAAATCATCAACGGAAAACCCAGACCTCTTATCTGAGAGGATGTTTTTTTAATGTGGAAAATGGTCTTTCCACCTCCACCGATGTAATATTTGCAAATTGCACACTTCTCACTGGCTCTAAATCCGCGTTTATACCACTGTTTCCGGCTAAAAATTGTGCAATTTTTAATACAATTTCGAAGTCTTTGTTAGAAACTACCGAATCACACTTGTTTGGCCCTTGTTTCCAGGAACATTGGAAATAGTTTCCACAGCGCTATTTACCGTTTTAATTGCATCTGTCAGAGGTTCACCCTTTTTTGTCTAAAGAAGTTATTGATGCGGGTAGCATGGAATAATGAGCCGCAATAAATGTAAGTTCATTTTGGAGGCTTTTCTTTTCTATAATTTTTTTAATCTTATTTAATGGACGAAGCTTCATCTTCATCTAAATTTGAAATAATTTCTCCAACCTTATTGAAATTGGTAGCACGGTATTCGGCTGCTGAAAACAGGTTGGGGCGGTAAAGCCATATCTGGAGCTATTTCTTTAAACAACCGCACACATGATGGAGCTTTTGAATAATTTTTTCACACTGACGATTAATAAGTCGACATCAGAAAATTGCTTGCGAACTTCTTCGGCCACTTGATGCAAACCATGAGCCAAACACCTCAAATGGAGCATACATTGAAATTAAATTTTAAGGGCTTTTGCAGTTTTTTTCTTATACAATTGGGCAATTGTTGATTCGTTTGCGTTTTCCAAACATTCTGTAGTGAACAGATATACCTTTTGATGGTTGACTATGCTCTATAGATCCTGAAATGCCTGTGTAAATGAAAAAAAGCAGATGTTAAAAAATTACGGTTAATTATTATTTGCGTTTAATTAAATACCTGCCAATAGTATCTGTCGTCTCATCTATGAATATCCAAATATTTTTATTTTTCATTATGCGCTGATCTTCTTGCATGGTTTGTTGATAGGCTTTGTCCAAGTATGTCTTTCTTAGTGTTGGTTTTCTAGACACTTTTTCGTTGTTGTAGTTTTCTAAGAATAATCTTAGCGACAGGTTTTCTAATTTCTACAGAGGTATTCCTTGCATCGACAAAAGAAAAGAAAATACGGACCTGTGCTTGGATGTTGTCGTGAATGTTGTTAGAAACCCGGTTTTAGGTGCTTCACTTTTTGATTTTACTGCTTTTTTTTATTGTGCAACCCCTCTACGTGCTACATCACAAAATACTTTTTCCAAAATTTTCAGTGTTGTCACACATCTTACACAACAGTACTACTCCATCACTTGTGAAAATATCACTGCCAATTTCTTTTACTAATTTTTGTAATTTACAAAACGTACTTTCAGCATTATAAAGCAATGTGAACAGGGATAAATTCAAAATAAAACTGCAGTATTACTCTACCTTATAGTCTGAATATTTACGTTTTTGTTACCTACCTGCCAGGAAGTAAAAGATTAGGGAATTCCTTTAATGCAACATTCAAATTTACCATAAACCTTTTTAGAAAAAAGGCCTACTAAAATGTAGGGTGTCCCAAACAAATAAACAAATTTCGTTTTGGCCAAGAAAACTTGGACTATGTTTCAAATAATTATTGAATGTTCTCTCTGGAGACATTGCAAATAAAACTGCATCCAAAAAAAATTTTTTATTTCTCAAAAAAAAACAAATGTCTAAAATAACATCAAATATGCATTTATGTGGCTTATTACGCCTAAACTTCGGGGCTCTAATCGATAATTTAAATTGACACCAAAATCACATTTGTACGTTGTTTGGTTGATGGAATAAAGAAAAGGCGCCATTGTGAAAAATGGCAGAAGGACTGCTTTGGGAATAAAACGCATTTCTTATTTGAACTCTTATATTTTGATACCAAAATCAAGACGTACTGTTGATGGAACAATAATGACCCCAAAAAATTATTCGTCATTTTGAAAAAGTACCCTGAAAAACCAAAAGTTTTGCACAAACAACAGATCCTTTGTACTCAACTTAAAAACGTTACTCCTCATTAAGAAACCCAACATAAATTACTATGCGATTTCTGATTTGAACCTGTTAACTCAGACATTATGACTATTAACCGCGATTGAATACCATACATAATATGTATGGTTATTTCTGCTTTCTAATCAACATTCAAATCAAATCTCTGTAGGTTCCTTGAAATTTTTATGGTGGTATAGTGTGGGGCCAGGACTAAATAGCCTATATTTGCTATAAATACCGTTTTATATTGTACTGCCGCGGTGTTGTTATGCTGTATAATAAAGCAAAGTTTAATATTTCTGGTTTTATAGCTTCCTTTATTATTATTAAGAAATTGAGTTTTTATTTTATAATTATTTTACACTGAAAACAAAAACACAAGATCAACTCAACATTTTGTGCATACTTATGCTAATTTATTGTTGGTGGCAGATACACCAGGATATCCTAGTGATGTCGATAATTTCTTCGATAGACCAGTTAACTTGCCAAACAGTTGCAAAAGTGAAGTGCTCGTAGAAGTAAGTTGATAAGTGGTTTTTATTGTCATAAATTCAACTTTTATGGAATCTCAGGGAATATTAGAAATGTATTTTATTATTTGTAGGTTGATTTTCCTGAAAGAAATAAAATGCCAGAAAATATGTTATTGCCAACACCATCATCTTCATCGTCACGCTCATGTTCAAATAGTTCTTCCATAAAGAGAATGCGTGAAAATGATCATGAAAGCAATGGATTTAAAGTGTTACCTGAACCATCTAAGAAAGTAGATGAATACGAAGCATTTGGTATTGTATTAGCTGCAAAATTGCGACAAATGAATGATAAACAACAGATCTATTGTGAACATATTATTAATGAAGCAGTTTACAAGGGAATGTTAGGAGAGTTAACACAGAATTCTGTTATTTCTAAGGGACCTCAATTTGAATCACTACCTAGGAATTCTTCAGAACGTTAAGATTTATTAAGTAAACAATGAATATTAATTATTAAAAAGAATTGTTGTATTATATTTAAAAATATGTGTTTAGGTATTAGTTAATTGTTTTAATAGGTATTTTGGTTACATTGTTTGAGTAATTTAAGTTTTTGTATAATTAAATAGTAGTAGCCTTTGATGGTAATAAAGGATTATCTATTTCTGTTTAGTTAATTTCTTTAATGTATCCTACTGAATTTTTATTCTATCCCACATCCGGATACTCTGCCTTATTTATAAGCTTGCCGAATATTTCAATAAGCTAAGTATTTCTTCAAGTCAGTCGAATATTCGGCCTTTTGTGCGCTAAATGAAGACAATACTAAATTGCAAATGTTACCTAAAATTTAATGATATATTCAATATTAAAATACATTGAAACAAAATTATAATTTCGGGAGCCCTATTCGTTTACAGAGCATAATATATACTTAAGAGAGTATGCACGAACCTTGGTTGCTATGGCCTTATTCTGTAGCCTAAGAGAGAGAGAGAGGTAGCACAGACAAGGAAACTACTAAATGTACTATTTCAAGGATGTGCTGATGCACGCTAATATTGTTTTTTTTTTTACAATTAATATTGGAAATCTGTCAACAAATTTGATTGTAATTACAAAAATTTATAGTTTTCCTCGACACCTTCGGGTATAAGAGGTGAAAGATTAAACAAACAAACAACAATGGATAGTGAGTATCTGTATATAAAATACTTAATCACTTTAACAATTTCTATTTATTTAAACCTTATACGTATTTCAGCATGTTAACATGCCATTGTCAAAGGTTATATGAAGGTAAACAGTTAGCGTTGTTATAGCAATAGAACTTTTTTACTTATCTTGGTAATCGTCTGCAGATGACTTGATTTCTTATTCCAAAATGTCCAGTAGAGGAGAATTTAACAGATCAATTTGCTCATTCATTAATGGTACAGTTTTTACCATTAATGAATGAGCAAATTGATCTGTTAAATTCTCCTCTACTGGACATTTTGGAATAAGAAATCAAGTCATCTGCAGACGATTACCAAGATAAGTAAAAAAGTTCTATTGCTATAACAACGCTAACTGTTTACCTTCATATAACCTTTGACAATGGCATGTTAACATGCTGAAATACGTATAAGGTTTAAATAAATAGATATTGTTAAAGTGATTAAGTATTTTATATACAGATACTCATTAAATATGGACTTTAACGAAGTAAAGCTGGAATTGATAAATAAACAATGGATAGAACTAAAACATGTTCTGTCTTGATAGATCCGACACTGTCAACAAATCAACTAACATAATCTAACATACAGGGTCTGTATCGACATTTAAAGTAAAATATTGACGATTGAGCTATTTTTATAGGTTTCGTGTCTCGGATCTGTCTGTTACATGTACTGCAAAATTACGAAGAAATACGGAAGTAATAAGCAAGCTAGAATTTGACACAGATCATAGATTGTAACAACGACATTCAAAATAGACAAAAGGAAAGAAAGAAAAAAAATGTTTAAAAACAAGATAAAAACAGCATTAACAGAAGACAGTATCAAAGACTACCTACACCTAAACACAAATATACTCAAGCAAGAAGAATTAAATGGCATGGAACTACAAAAAGCCTACGACAAATTCGAAAGCAGCTTGCTAACAGCAGCCACCTACTCGCAACAATCCACAAAGCCGAACACAAAAACAAAGGAAAAGATCACAAACAAAACCAGAGAAATGATCAAAAAGCGAGAAGAACTAAAACAAATCAGAACAATCAGCATAAGGGGACAAGTAGAATACTGTCAGTACAACAAAATGACAAAACGATCAATCAGAAATGATAACAAAAATTGGGAGGAAAAAACAATCCAAACAATACTGGAAGACAGTGGCTCAACAAAGAAAATTGGGAAAGAACTATCCAAAGGAAAGAACTGGATACATAAGCTAACGGATCCGAAGACCAACAAAAAAGAAGGAAATAGAGACAAAACAGTAATGATTGTAACAGAATACTACAAAGAACTTTACTATAGTAATCATAACGCTGCAGAGAAGAGAAACAATCAACAAAAACTGAACAGCAGCCAAATTAACACAGAAGATACTCCAATAATCCAAAGAACCGAGATCAGAAAGGCAGTAGGACGTCAAAAAAATGAGAAAACACCGACATCATAGGAGAAATGCTCAAATTTAGAATTGAGGAAATAATTAATCAACTACAGTCGATATTCAACAAAATTATGGAAACAGATACTATTCCAAATCAATGGGCAAAAGCAGTAATTATCTTGCTCCACAAGAAAGGTGACACAGAAAAGATTAGCAACTATAGGTCCATTAGCCTTATTTCAAATATATATAAAATCTTTGCAAACATAATCCTCCAAAGAATAAGTTCAACATTAGAAAAACACCAACCGTACGATGAGCAGGATTTAGAAAATCGTACTCTACCATCGACCACCTGCATACCGTCAACCAAGTGCTGGGAAAGCTCAATGAATTTAACATTCCACTATACATTACATTTATAGATTATACCAAGGCTTTCGACTTACTAGAACACCTCTATATATGGCAGGCACTGGAAGAGCAGAGAATAAGCAACAAATACATAAATATAATCAAAAACATATATGAAAAAACGGAAGCATACATAAAGTTGGAGAGAAATGGCCCACCGTTTCGTATTCTCAGAGGAGCGCGTCAGGGAGACCCTCTCCCCAGCATTATTTAACGCCACACTTGAGGAAATCTTCAGGAACCTGAAATGGAACAGTAATGGTATTAACATTAATGGCAAACGGCTTTCTAACTTAAGATTTGCCGATGATGTGGTCTTATTTGCCTCATCTGCTAAAGAAATGGAGATAATGTTAAACGAACTGAATAATAAGAGCAAGGAGGCAGGACTGCAAATAAACTTTAAGAATACAAAAGCACTAACAAACAGATCAGAAGACATAATAATGGTTCAAGGCACAAAACTGGAAATGGTTTCTGAAACAATAAATCTAGGTCAACTAATATCCTTCAAAAACAAGCAAGAAAAAGAAATCCAACATAGAATAACCCAAGGATGGAAGAAATTTTGGTCACTGAAAAACATATTTAAAGGAGGCGTTAATTTAAAGCAAAAAGTGTTCGATAAATGCATATGGTGCGCAGGTTTGACAACAACTAACAGCTCACTTAATAAGCTCGTGATCACCCAAAACAAAATGTTGCTATCTATTCTAAAAATATCATTAAGAGACCGTGTAAAGTTAACTGAAATAAAAAGGCGCTTAAAAACCCGCGATGTGGCAAAGAGTTGTAAATCTCTCAAATGGAAGTGGGCGGGACACCTGGCCAGATTGGAAGACCGATGGACTAAAAGGGCTACCAAATGGTATCCCACACTGGCAAAAAGAAGGAGGGGACGTCCCAAGACGAGATGGACCAACGAGATAGAAGAGGTAGCTGGAAAAAATTGGATGGACAAGGCTCAAGACATACACGGTCTGTATCGACATTTAAAGTTAAATATTGACGATTGAGTTATTTTCGAACGTTTCGTGTCTCGGATCTGTCTGTCAGATGTACTGCAAAATTGCGACCTGCATTATAGCAACAAGCGATTCGTGCATCCATCATTATGTTTTATATTACTTCGTGGTTTATAAGATGCAACTAATGCTCGCATTGATTACCACTCAGTTGAATACTGGATACTTGGCTGAATAGCTGACCTAATGTATGGTAGTTGGCCTAATGCATTTGTTAAACGGTGAGATACTGGTTCTATGTTTTGTATTTGGGTAATGACCAAAATGACTATTCTGTAAACTCTTAAGAAGAAGAAGAATTCGTACGACATTAATTAACGACCAATAGAAAAATTGGAAGTCAGGGAACTAAAAGTTTAACCAGGAAGTCGTGGATTTTATGCAAAATTTGGCAAAAGTCTTGATTTTTCTCTTGATTTACAGTAAAAAACCTGTTTTTCTTGCAGTAGTGTTAACATAATTTAATAAAATTAAAAATTTTTCGATTGACTTTTTAAAACTGCCGCTTATAAAACTTTTGCTGCTGAAGGTTTTTAAAATATCATTGAGGTACTCTTCTTTTCCTTGTTAAATTCCAAGGAACGTAATATGGCTTATGATTAGGTGCAAGTGAAACCGCCATATACTGTCTTGTGAATTGATAATAAAACGCATAAACTTGACTATTTTTGCATCTCCAATTTTTGGTCGTGGATATCCTGGAAAAGTCATGGATTCTAATTCTTGATAGTTAGTGGGAACCCTGTTATATTAGAAAGTAAACAGTTAGTGCTGTTATAGTAATAGAACTTGGTAACTTGATCTCGGTAATCGTCTGCGACGACTTGATTCTTATTCCCAAATGTCCAATAGAGGAGAATTTAAAAGATCAATTTGCTCATTCATTAACGGTACAGTTTTTAAATGTTTGTGCATTTCAAAAGCTTCTAGTATATCTAGTTTACGTTTATCATCACAAAAGTGTAAACTTTTATAGTGTTATTAGATGTCATTGAATGATTATGCTAAGCACTTACTAGAGTAAGTGTTTAGCATAATTGGATTTATGTGGGTGTTTGTATTTATAACAGCACACGTGTTCTTTATACCTAATATCAAAATTTCTAATTGTTTGGCCTATATAAACAGAATTACAAAGCGAACAATTTAATTTGTAAATGCCTGATTTTAGCAAATCATCCGTTTTTGATTTTGCATTAAACAAAGTGTTGAAGATGTTTCTAGTTGTTTTAAAACTTACTTTATATTTATTTGTTTTGTTTATAATTTTAGCAATACTTTTTGATTTGTCACCAACATATGGTATCGAGGCATATTTAATTGTATCGGATGAAGTTGGGGTATTTATTTGAATAAATTGTTTGAATGGCTAATTTTTAATCTTGTTTTTAAATTAATGTATCTATAAGTTTAGTATTATAACCATTTAGGGTTGTCAATCCCGGGATCCCGCCAGATTTTGAACCCCAAAAATGCCGGGGCTGCACTAGTTACGTTCCCGGGATTTTCGGGATCGACTTCGATTCTAAATATGATCCCTATTCAAGGCGCTTTATTCGGTACTTCCTAGAATTATTTATGTTACTACGAGGTTTAATGTAATATCGATCAATTCAACATGTTTAACACATGTCGAAGTCTGCGAATTTTGATCCTCCCCCGAAGAAAGCGGATGATAACAGTTGTTGATGAGGATAACCTACCCCTTTCGAATTTGTATGTTTATTACTGTGTTTAATTAAATAATGCTTAAAATGACATTGATATTGCATAATACTTCCACAGCGATCAATCCCGGGATTCGGGATTACAAATTTTTGGTCCTGACGTATTCGTCCGGGATTGACAGCCAGCCCCTATAACCATTACTATATGCAATTTGTTTAATAATTGAAATTTCTGTATTATAATTAATTTCATCTAAAGGGACCGTCAAAGCTCTATGTATAAGGGTCCTGTATGCTGCTAATTTATGTGTTTTATGGTGACAAGAATCGTGTGGTATTGTAATGTCTGTTTGTGTAGGTTTTCTGTAAAAAGAATATTCAAATTTATTAGTTGAATTAATTTTTGTTTAAATCTAAAAAGTTAATAGACTTATTTTGTTCAATTTCTAGTGTAAACTTCATGTTTAAAATTCATTAATTAATTCAAATGAACTATCAAAACATGCTAAAATATCATCAACATAATGAAACCAAAATATAACTTTCTCGGATTGATTTGATTCGAATATTTGATCTTCTAGATTTTCCATAAATATATTAGCTAAAAGCGGTAAAATCGGACTTCCCATGGGTAAACCATCTTTTGGAAATAAATTTAATAAACTGTTTTGTGTTGTGTTGTTATCATGTGAAACTAATAAAATTATCGGGTGTTTTAGATACAAAAAAAGGAAACGAAATGAATGGTCCAGGTTCAGTACAAGGTGGTCCAGGCATGCCAGATCCAATTAATGCCCTCCAAAATCTAGCAAGTCAAGGTACTCGCAACAATCAAATGATGGGCATGGCCGGTCCACAATCAGTTTCCATGGGTGGTCCACAACAGATGCCTCCAATTTCAGCCACTAACTTACTGCAGACTTTAAACCGCGGTCCTGGGCAAGGAATTGGTAATATGCAAGGTAATGTGCAGGCTAGACCAACTATGGTAATGGGCAACAATGGACCTATGCCTAACCAAATGGGTGGTCAAATGTCTGGACAATTAGCCAGTCAGCTTGCTGGTCAAATGGGTGGTCAGATGCAAGGGCAGATTTCTAATGCAACAATGGGTCAGATGTCTGGGCAACTTCAGAGTCAACTTCAGAATCAGCTCAATAGTCAGTTGCAAGGGCAAGGTGGCCCTCTTGGAAATCAAGTTCCCAACCAACTTCAGGGCCAGTTGCAAAATCAACTAGGTAAGTCATAGTCTAATAAGGCGAAGGTATGCATATAATACAAAACTTTAAGGGCTTACTAATTTAGATCAAAAATTTGATGAAGCTATGCACTTACAGTATTATTAATTTAAAACTGGTCATAGGCCAACTTTTTTATTTGTACAGATGTACATACTATAGTTCTCAACACACATTTGAAGAGTACCTCTTAAGCCAAACTAACAAAAATAATTAAGAGTAAAAACAACAATGGAAAATCTTTTTTTAACTGTAGTTGAAAAGTAAAATTTTAACATTCTCTATTGGGCGCTATAACTCATTTTTCTATCAAATCTAAGAAGATGCTACAGAGGCTTTTAACAACTTTTTGTGTAGATCACAATGGCATGCTCGTTTTTTTATAGTTGCTTCTGTTTTTTAAATTTTAAAATCAACAAAGGCATTCCTTTGAACACTTAATACAGGGTGTGGCAGCCCATTGTAATTGGTGGATTGCAGGTTAAGTATTAGAGATAGAGAAAAATTATTATTCTTCTTTTAATTTGCTTTCGGACTTTTTTTTGGTTTTTTTCAATTTTGTTGCGGTGTTGCCAAGTTATTCAACTTTTTTGTGTAAATTTGACATTTGCAGACCCAACTAGTAAAATCTGCACAAGCCGTATTTTTACAGATTAAACAATTTTTTTCTGGGATATATTAGTCAAGAGTGCTATTTTTCAGATATTTTAAAGTTGAATTTGGTTGTACAGGGTGTTTGTTGCCGCGGTCCAAAGTTTTCTAACTTTAATCTGTCATAACTTGATTTTTCAAATAAGACCCCCAAATTTTTATTCAATTTTTGAATTCTCCTGCAAATTTCCCATCAAATGTCTATTACATTCTCTATACCTATCTCTATTAGTTTTCCTTGTTATTTCGATTTTAATTTTATTTAGAAATCTATTCAAGTTTACCGCACAGTATTACTTACTCACAGTCCTATAATTACGCCACTGATAAAACGGCAGCCGGCAGGCTGGACTAGTTATCGGCCAGATGATAGTTATGGCTTAGCTCGTTTTGACTGTACGTGATATGTCTTTTTTATTGCAGGACCGGAATTTTCCGATTTCTGTAGGCCGTGTTGCATTTGCTCTTTGTGGAGTAATATCACTGTGTTTATTTTTTACTGCCACTGTTTTGGTGTATATGTCCCTCTGATGTCGTCGTATCGTAATTATTAAACATGTTGTAATAACTAATAAAAATGCCTAGCAACTTTTTTAGGTATAGAAAAATCATGTCTCGAGTTGTATCGAAACAATGGAAGAAAGGGGTAGCTGGATCCACCCTCACCACTTGACTCTGAGCTCAAGGTCAAGAATTTGTCTCAAGATCGTGTCATTATATAATAATTCAGGGTCAAATTAAATAAGTTGATTGTTTCAAGTGTAAATCAGTCGGTATTATTTGATATCGATTTTATGCAAACACACCACTGTTTTGTATTGCAACTTAAAAATTACTTCTCTTTAAATAACCCAACAAATTACATTGCGATTTTAACCTGCTAACTCAGACATTACAACTGTCAGTTGCGGTAGGTTTAGTCGGGTCTAGTTGTAGCCGGATTTTTATAAAAATTCGGAGCAGAAAGGAATGGGCTTGGTATTGTTAAGTTGGATTTTTCACGGTGGGACATGGTTGCTTTCGCAACTCCAGGATTCTCTTAAAAACAAAAAACATTACGACTATTTACTACCATATAATATAGAAGCTGTTTCAAATTCGAACCCGCTCCACCATGAACATCTCGCTTATTTGAAGAGATAGAGAATTGTTTAAAATTAAGGCAAAGCTGCGAAATTTTATGACAACAATAATCTGTAAAGAAATTTAAAGTAGCCACTGTGGTTTTTCAGATATCTGAAAAAAATTGAAATAATTGGTTTTCCTTTTTTAGTTGTAGTTAAGTAATTTATGAAAATTTTGGAAATTCATAAAAACATTCTTAAAGCAACTTATTATTCTAAATATCGTCCACTTACCGTTATCACACTTTATGGCTTCATTTCTGTTTAATGTTGAAAAAATGAAAACCGGAAAACATTTTATAAAATTTTAACCAGGCTTTATTAAAATTTGAATTATCTACATTAAATGCTCAAATAAACCTTTATCTTCATTAAGGCACACTCGAATCCTAATGTTTATGCTCTTTGTGGCGTAATTGTCTTGACATTTGGTTTAAATGAAACAAAACAAAAGCTATGAAAACCAAGTAGAATTTGTATTTATTATTATTTAGCATCATCTTTTCATTTGTTACAATATAAAGGTGTCATTTTAAAAGTTGTTCTTAAGAAAACTCTTTTGTAAAATGTCTTTTTCTCCAGGTATTTCACCCAACAAAAAAAAAGATATGGCCGTGGAATACCTGAAGAAAATAGGCAGAATGTTTTAGAGCAGGTACTTCGAATACATATTAACGTGTAATAAGCAGACAGTTAAAGTAGTTCTGATTGCGCTCCAGCTGCAAATTATTATTATTATTATCTACGCTTACAACTTAGGCCTTTAGGCTCTTAGCGTTTATTTAGGATCTTTTCCCATTCCTTTCGGTTCATAACTTTCTGTTTCTAATCTTTTATTTCCTTTTCCCTTAGATCTTCCATTATTGCCACTTCCCATGTCTTCGTCGGTCTACGTCGTTTCCTCACTCCCTCAGCCTTCTTCCATGCCATGTTTTTTTACCACCCTCGTATTTCCCATCCTTTTTAAATGTCCCAACCATTGCAGTCTGTGTATTTTTACGTTTTCTGTAATTGGTGTTTTTTTATATATTTCGTATAGTTCAGCATTTGTTCTTCTTTCCCATCCCTCTTCCGTCTTTTTACCACCTAGTATTCGCCTTAGTATTCGTCTCTCCCACACTTCTATTTTATATTGGTCAGTTTTCTTTAGGGTCCATGTTTCACTCCCGTAAAGCATATAGGGTTTTATTACTGTGTTATATATCCGCACTTTATATTTTAGAGAGATGTTTTTTGATTTTAATACAGTGATGTGAGTCTCGGTATTTTACCAATCGGTAAAATGGTAAAATGGTATTTTACCGGTAAAGTAAAATCACATTTTACCGGTAAAATGGTAAAATCATTTCGAATTGCCGCGCGCAGGCGCAGATATTCGTCGTACTCCAAAACAAAACATTATTTTTCTTGGAAAGGGTCAGAAATGTTTTGTGGTAGGAAACCTAAATAAAGATTAATTTCTTTAAACCAATCATATTATAATATAATAATATATATTAAATATTTTTTATTTTTGTTATTAAAAGTTACATCAATTACATTTATTAAGTTTGTTTAACTTTATGTTTATATGTATAAGTTTATTTTATCTAAATGTTTATTGCGATTTATATCTTCATATTTTTTATTTTCGTTATCACATTTTGCTTTGTATTTAATTTAGGTATACTTTAATAATTATAACTGTAACTGTAAGTTACATAACCTTATATTTTTATAAACTATAAATAATTGTATTTTTGTGTTTTGGTATCAAGTATCAAGTAGACCTGTCGAGTATCTAGTATCAAACTAAATGGTTTTTCATAAGGAATCCAATGACATCATTTTTGACGTGAAATTAATTTTATCGGTATTTTACCGGTAAAATAATGATTTTACTTACCGTTTTTTATTTTACCGGTAAAATCACATCACTGTTTTAATACATTAGTCAAGGCACCTACGCATTTGTTGCTCCTCGCCATTCTTCTTTCTATCTCTGTGGATTCTTGGCACTTGTTATTTAGTAAAACACCAAAGTACACAAATTCTTTCACACTGTTAGATTTTAGCTCTTCTCTCTGGTGTGTTTGGATTCTTAGATCTGTCTGTTTTTGGTCTTCTTGTGCTACGTCTATTTTCATAATTTTTGTTTTTTCTTGATTTATCACAAGGCCGTATTCTTTTGCTGCTTGTATTAGTTTGATAGTAACTTGTTTTAGATGTTTTTCACTTCTTGTTAGGAGGGCTACGTCATCGGCATACGCAATGCATTGGTGCGAATTTCTGTATATGGTACCTTCTCGTTTTATTTTTGCTTCTCGAATGATTTTCTCTAGGGCTAGATTGAATAACAGTGACGAGAGTGGGTCACCTTGTCTTAGTCCCGATTTTACGTTGAACTTTTCTGATAGACTGTTCCTCACTTTTACTTGGTTGTTAATCGCTTTCATAGTCATCCTGACTAGAGTTGTTAATTTATTTGGTATCTCCAAGTCTGTCATAGTTTTATATAGTTTGTTCCTGTTTATGCTGTCATACGCCGCACAGTGGGCCAGATTCTCAAGAAGCTGGTCAAAATTCAAAATGTCATTGAATTTGCATTAAACTTGGGTTTTAAGAGTTTGCGAGGTCTTTGATCTCAAATCTGATGTAAAAATTGCAAAATTCAGTATGGCAGGTCCAATATAGCGGACTAGTAGACAAAATTTCATCAGATTTATACGATATTTGGGTTTTGAAAGTTTTTATAATGGCTGTTTTCAAATCAGGTCAAATTAAAAAAATTAAATATGGCGGACTATTAGACAAAATCTTATCGTATTGATACGATATTTGGATTTTAAAGGTTTTCGTGGTCACTGATTTCAAATTTTATATCCAAATTGTAAAATTAAAAATGGCGGATTCAATACAGCGGACTACTACACAACATTTATACGACATTTGGGTTTTGAAGGTTTTGTGCTCTGATTTTAAATCTTGTATCAAAATTGTAAAATTTAAAATAACGGATTTAACATGGCAGAGTATTTGACAAAATTTTATTCAATTTTTTATAATTATAAAACTTTCTAAGTGAATTTTAAATATGTTGGCAATCTTGATGTAATAGAGGAGCAAACAAAATTTTTCAAAACTGAAAGGCCTAACTTTTTTTTGTAAATTCTCTTTCTTTGGCGATCAGATTGGGTTAAATACGAGAGGAAAGTACTGCTGTTCCAAGCAGGAACTACATTCTATGCAATTTTGAGAAAAAAATTCTAGTTTTTAATGTCTGCCACAAAAAATAATTTGAAAAAAAAAATTATTTGTAGATCTAAAACTACTTTTTACACTGAACTAGACTAAACAAAAAATAAAATCTTTGTTCTTCTATTAAATAATGAAGATACTCTTGTTTTATCCTTATAGGGGTCATTATTTACATGCACTTCTTAAGTACCAGAGCACCTTACTCTTAACTTAACCTTAACTGTTTTAATATAGTTCACTAAGAACTCCCTTAACCTTGATCTAGTAGCATTAATAGTGCCCCTGGCCCGCAATGCTTCAAATAGTTCACTGCCCTCGATAATGATAGGCCTCTCTGCAAAAGTTGAAAATGTTGAAAAAAGGACAAAAAAGGAAAGTGAACAAGTTTGGTACTGCTTAATAAGAGTCCAAGCTACAGTGTCATGCCACTTTTAGAATGTTACATTGAGTTGCAAATTATTAAAACTCTACTTGAATTTATTGGTTTAAAAAAATATGCTCATAATGAAAGTGACTATATACTGAACAACTAAATAATGAAGACCGATATCAAAATCAACCGATATGCATTTTAAAGTACATACCTTGCCGATTAAGGTAGTTCTGTAGTTTTGTTCAAATCTTAAGAATTGTCTGAAATTAAAGTATGGTGTAAACATAACCTTCATAAACCGACTGGCAAATTTTTAAATCGATCCACTGTTTAGTTTGTGAGATAATTGCGATTGAAAATGGGTCATTTTGTACGTGATGCCTATACCTAACACGTGAACGGATAGCACTTTGTTTACATTTTTTATTATAGACGCTAAACGGATCTTAAGATTTTTAAATAAAACCACTCATGTATGCAGTACTATTGTGAGATTAATGTGAAAAAAAATGGCAATTTTTGACCGTTTAGTTTCGGAGATATCGACTGATGAAATATATTAATTTTATTCGACACGGAACGGGGACACAGTCAGCTGTGACGAAATGGCAACAGTGTACGCTGCCCCGAACTGATGGACGCGTGGTTTAGTCCAGGAATGTGAAACGTGTTTTTTTTCCTGGATTTTAATAATTATGGGAAGGATTTGAAATAAATTTATTCTATCAACAAATGTAATTTATTTAATTCTTTTTTCTCTTTTTATTTTTTAATAACATAAATATTATCCTGGACAATATTCATAACGCTCATACTTATAAAATAAAAATTACGAATAAACTATATATGCATTGAATGCATAAATAATTTTTGAACAAATATTAAAAATAATAACAATAAACTATTTTTCAATCAACAAGTTGCAAGTTTGATCCAAAACGAAATTAAAGCTTCCTGCCGATCCTGAATTGCGCAATATCATGTAATATTGGCTCGCATATGTGCGAGTGTGATATTGTTAAAGCCGATTTTTTCATTGCTAATAAATTGCATTCAATAGAAAACAACAAATCCTTTTTTTTTTAATTTATTACCGGATTTGCGTGGTTAGTATGCCGTCAATCAGTGAATGAATGCTAATTTGTTTTCGTATTTTTTCTTTAAAAATATAACTGCTCTTAACAAATAACCTCGCGTTAGCAGCAAAACGCAACAACAGTGTTTTAAAAGAAAACTATAAAATAAAAAAAAATTTTGGTACCAAACGAGATTCGACCCCGCAACTACTTATGCTGTAGAAAAGTAGCATGACCAAACACACCTGCATAAACATCTGTGTCATTACGGAGTTGTGGTTTACACACATTTCAGCTGCATGCAGATTACTAATACTCGAGAATTGCGCTGTTGCCACGATTACAGCGCCGCTCTCTATACGGGTAGGGGACCTATCCATGCATGAGGTGTGAGTGTGTAGGACATACAGAGTGTACAAGCTCTGTCAAAAGTTTGTAAGCGTCAGCACCATACAAGAATAGGATTTTACTGTACGCTGCGGTCGAAACTTTTACCTTGTACGTGTACATACAGAACTACCTTAAATGGAACACCCTTGTGCAATATGTCGCCAAGGTTTTAATCTGACATTCATGTTTTACATCAATTTTAATTATTCGAACCATCCGTTTGTTTTATACAGGGTCGCTATTAAAGATGGAACCAAAGCTCTCCTGCTAAAACGGTTTGAGATATAGATATGAAAATTGGAAGGCTTCCATTTGAAATTATTTCGCATATTTTGAGGTTAAAAAAATTTTTTTTTGACATGATTTTTGAGCGCGGCCGCCATCTTGAATTTTTTTAAATGGCATCATGGGCTTTGTGATACATCATTAGAAAGCTTATTTTTTTCTCTTTCTTACTACCTTAATCATGTATGGTGTTAAAGTAGAAAATAATGCGTTCTGTTTCTGTCAAATGGTCCATATTTCACGAAATTAAGGTTTATTTGTCACGTAATACAATTGTTGTAAGGAAACAAACCATATGTACTGTGTTTTTTGTCACTTATTAAACCCCTGCTGATTGTTTTTTGTTTATTTTTGACGTTTCGTTATTGCAAAGGTATCTAGATTTAAAGTGCAATACATTAGCCAGCCATTTTCCTGCATTATTTTCCTTTTTAACACCATACATGATTAAGGTAGTAAGAAAGAGAAAAAAATAAGCTTTCTAATGATGTATCACAAAGCCCATGTTGCAATTTAAAAAAATTCAAGATGGCGGCCGCGCTCAAAAACCATGTGTCAAAAAAAAATTTTTTTAACCTCAAAATATGCGAAATAATTTCAAATGGAAGCCTTCCAATTTTCATATCTATATCTCAAACCGTTTTAGCAGGAGAGCTTTGGTTCCATCTTTAATAGCGACCCTGTATATTAACTCATTTGATATGTAATTGTTTACAATTTTACTGCTGTGTTAACAAATGTTCTTCCATTTTGCCACTACCTGCAACTTGTTTTCTATTCCCTGAAGAAGAAACAAACTATTTCGAAAGCTTGGATAAGAATAAATAGTTGAACTTATTAGCCCAGACCGATAACCCAATTAAAAAAAATATATATATATATATATATATATATATTTTTTTTTTTAAATTATTGTATATGTTCGGGCATAACTTTTTTGTTTATGAACCGATTTTAATAATTCTTTTTCCGTTGGGTTCAGTATAGTTCCAAGGTGGTTCCATTACACCAGGGAACTGCTCAAAATCTATTTTTTTTAACCGACTTTTTAGTGTTTCCTTATTTCATCTTCCGTTTCAATTAGCCGTCGTTTCCTCATTCGAGAAGCATCCTTACTAGGTCTAACCAACACTTAAAATTGTAAAATAATTAACTTTAAAAAAAAAAAAAATCGACTTCAAATAAAAACACAAAAGTAACATAAGTTAACTAAAAAGCAAAAAATAAATGTTTTTTATACAACAGTTTAATACTTATTTGTTGTTCCGTTTAATGTAATTAAGAAATTGTTGTTTATTATATAATTATTAATTGTTTTATAATTTTTAAGTCGGCGCCAAGTAAAACATAAAAATTATATACCTCGCTATAATAACAAATTAGATTCGAATTTTTATGTTTTACTTGGCACCGACTTAAAAATTATAAAACAATTAATAATTATATAATAAACAACAATTTCATAATTACATTAAACGGAACAACAAATAAGTATTAAATTGTTGTATAAAAAACATTTATTTTTTCCTTTTTAGTTAACTTATGTTACTTTTGTGTTTTTATTTTTTTTTTAAGTTAATTATCAATAGAAAGTTTTGTGATGATGAAACTCTATAATACTCCATAAGATAGGCTTGTCGTATCAAGAATAATTTTTATTATAGATTTAGGCCACTATTTGCCTTGGTGTCCTGGACTATATAGGAGATATGAGTTTTGATAGGGCCAATTTCAAGGTACGCATTGTAAATATTTAAAGGAGAATAAAAAAAGTTTTACTCATGAAATTTTAGTTTAAAGATAATAGTGAAACTAAACTATTTCTTTCAAATAATTAAGGGTCACAACTAGGGCTGTGCGATTATAAAAAATAATTGATTGTGTTGATTAATCAATTAATTCGATTAATTAAATCATACGGGTATAATCTTCAGTAGTTCACGATGGACTTGTGGCCTACAGCTGAAGGTCAAGTGGCATAGCATGGATCTAGCTTTCCCCTTCTCTCCTACTTGTCATACCTGAAAGTAGTATTAACAGAGTAATCTTGAATTGCTGTTGACAGGTAATAATATGCAAGGTGGAATGAGTGCTTCAATGGGTGGTGGCAACCAGATCCCTAATCAACTGCAGAACCAGATGCAAAATCAGCTGCCGAATCAAATGCTAGGACAACTACAACAACAAATGCAACGCAAACCTGCAGATAACATGATGATGAATGCACCAAATACCGGCTTTCCGCGTAATTCAACTCCTAACCAGTTTCTTACACAAAGCCCAACTCCCTCAGTTCAGTCACCTGCCAGTTTAAGTGGTCCTCCTGCTAGCAATCAAATGGTTGCTTCCCCAGCTTTGGTTCACTCTCCAGGTTCTCAGATGAGTTTAATGGCTGGACCGCAGAGGTCTGTTGGAATGGCTCCAAGCCCAAGTAGCTCACTTAATACCCCTGGACAGCCTGGGCAAAGTCCAATGGGTATGCAAGAAGACCAGGCTTATAGAGAGAAGGTTCGACAACTTAGCAAATACATTGAACCACTGAGGAAAATGATTGCAAGAATGGGGAATGACGGTGAGCGTATGTTATCATTTTCTATTTTCTGGTTAAAAACAGGTGGATATTATTACAGATTTATGTTTTCTTTGCAAAGTCGATGAAGAAAGCATGACAAAACTTTTCTTTTATTATTTTTAAAATCTGTATTATATTCAAATGTTACTCCAGGTATGATACAATACATGCTTACACTTTGTTGACAAGGAATACGTTCCAGATGTCGAGAAATTAAGCAAAATGAAGAAACTGCTTGAAATTCTTTCAAATCCATCACAACGAATGCCATTAGAAACGCTTATCAAATGTGAAGTGGTCTTGGAGAAGCTAGATTTTAATAAAAGAGGTGATGGAAGTGTTGCACCACCAGCACATTCGATGACTTTTAAAGAACACCATTGCTTCAACCCTCTGTTGGAAGCCGTTAGTAATAATCTTCAGTCTTCTGTTATTAATCACACCTTACATCGAACTTTTGGACCTACTCTTGAAGCTTTGTTTGGACCAGAAATTAGGTAAGCGTATGAGTATTTATGTAGAGTTAAATAATAACATTTTTATTCGTTAGACTTGTACCCCACTTAAAACGAAAGAAAATAGAAGAATCAACAAGTGAAATTCCTGATGTTCTTCAAGGTGAAATTGCAAGATTAGATCAACGTTTTAAGGTTTCTCTGGACCCGAGCCAACAACCAGGATCTAAAACTATTCAGTTGCTATGTTGGTTAGATGATAAGCATCTTCCTTGTGTTCCACCGATATCTCTTATTATTCCTGAAGATTACCCCAAAAGTTCACCGAAATGTCATATGGCTCCACACGAATATAATGCAACTCAGTTTCTTTCAGCTGTACAGAATGCTTTATTAGCACGGATTAAAAAACTACCAAAGCACTTTTCTGTTTCCCAGTTGCTTGACACTTGGGAAATGAGTGTTAGGCAAGCGTCAGCACCATCTCAAATACCGATATCTAGTACAACATTATTGATGGGTTTATAAATCAAAACGGATAGGTTTCTTTCAATTTTTTTTTATTCAGTAATATATGTGTAATATCTTTTATAATTTGTAATCTTTTCATGTATATCCTTTCTATGTAAGATGTTTCTGCTCTTAAATAAAAATTCGTATAATTTGATAATGTGTTTTATTAGGTCAGTTTCTTTACCCTACCAAAACTTAAAAAAAAACAGGAAAAAATGTTTATTCACAATCAAGTACCGGGTGATCGTTAAAAAAATGATTCAGAGCAGGCCATGACCGAAGTGTTCAAGTTGGCAATATTTAATATAAGCCAATTGTCAAATGTTGACGGCTGTAAAAATTTTTGTTTAGATAGTAAGTTAAATATATCTAACCAAAAATTTTTACAGCTGTCAACATTTTACAATTGGCTTATATTAAGTATTGCCAACTTTAACACTTCAGTTATGGGCCTGCTCTGAATAATTTTTTTTACGATTACCCGGTAGTAATATGTCACTTTCTGGCTTTTAAAAACTTGGAAAGTCATATATTGTGTACTTAGCTGGAAAAATCTTTTCCGGCTAGCTGGAAAAGACTTTTCCGGCTAGCTGGAAAAGACTTTTCCGGCTACTTAAACGTCACTTTTCAACAGCCTGAATGTTAGTGTCGTTTTGAGTAGTCGAATTATAATAAAACTATCCACAATGAAGATAATGTTTTATTTAATAAAAAACAACAATAACTTATTAAATTACTAAAACTACTCGTTTTTGTCATCCTTAGGATAATTATTATTAACATTAACCGTCACATTCGAATTTTCATGACTATTGACTGTTAGAGTTAGACCATGTTTTAGTTGCTCAAGATTATATTGTTGTGTTTCCTTTGTATTTGACGAACAATAAGCCAAAAATGTTCCTTGATCATGTATATAAGTTTCAGTATGTGATAACATACTACCAATTTTCAATTGTCCACGTAGCCCTCGACCACGGAACTTGATTGCTATCCTCCCAATCTCTTTAACTGAAGAATGTCCCCTCCAGTATTTGCAAGCAAAGTAGCTGCCGTACGTCGAAAACAGTGTTCAGTAAATCTACCTACATCATTTAGTCCCAAATAAGGTGCTATTTTCTTTGGAAAATTTCCAATGGTATTATGGCCAAATGGCTGTTTCGTAATTTTACCAAATCTCAGTTGCAAAAAAAAACCTTTCATTCTCAATATTCTAGCGCAGAACCTTATATTGGTTAACTATCTTTATCCATTCTCGTTTAGTTATCACAAATGAACGAGGGCAATGAGTTTTTGTGTTAGGAATCACTATCAGTATTCGATTTTCCAAGAAATCTATGTTCCCGATGTTCATCTTCATTAACTCGTCAGACCTACAGGCTCCAGAAATGCCAATAATCAAAGCAACCTAAAACATTGATATACCATTAAAATCAAGTTAATATGCACAAATAACATTTTACCTTTAGAGGAAGACATTCTATCGCTGCATTATGCAAAAATTTGTCAATGTCTTCTTGGAATAACACAGCTGACTTTTTAGCCTTATAACCAACATTCTGTTTTTTCAAGAATGCTCTCAATCTAACAAATTTACTGATATCAATATTATGTCTAAGATTCATGGTAGATCGCAACATTGAATATATTGACCACAAGGTAGAAGGTTTCTTATAAGCTAATTCACTAAAATATGCAAGGACGATCATTTCGGAGTTAATACTAATTTGAACACCTTTAATAAGACCAATTGCGATATGCTTCATACGTTTTTTCATATCTTGGTCTACTTTTTTCTGGTAGCAATCCTTCCGTCACTTTTCTTGCGTCTTCTCGCAGATCAGGAGGAATACACTCTGACTCACTATCAGACATACTTAATATGTGTTAAAATGATAATAGTTATCAAAGCAAATCATTTGAAAACTGACAGAATAAATAAAAATCTTGACATGTTACTAGCAACACTTCCACAGACCTCTTTGTTAAAGTAGACTAATCAAATTATGATGAAACTGTCAATAAACATTAATGGAAATTATGTTTAAAACTCAATAATTAATTAATAACTGATTGTGAATAAAATAGTATACAAACCTCGGTGAAAAGTTTTCCTGTCTCGAGAATTAGTTGACTGCGGCGCTTCGCGCTTTGTTCAACTACCATATCTCTCGACAGGAATGAAACACTTGCCACCTCGGTATGTAATATACTATTTCACGCTACAGGCAAGGTAAATAGACGATACATCCATAGCTACAAAAGATGTAAATGGCCAATAACATTCGTTTACTTTTTGCCCTTGACTACGGAACTTAATAGTGTCATTTACATTCCTAGGATAATAATGTTGATTTTAACTGTTCGTTGATATGGTAACAAGCACAGACAACTTAGAATAATGGGGCTTTTAAAAAATAATTCCAATGACAGCAGTCAAAACGAACTTTTAAAAATATGATTAAATTTCTACCTGTAGCTTGAAAAATTTAATAAGTAACACGGAATGTATCGCCTATTAACATTCTGGGCAGGCCACAAGCCTCAGCTCGTATTTACCTACCTCAAATGTTATTACGTCTTTACATTCCTTGTTACTTATTTTATATCGTAATGGTCGCACCCTATCAGTTAATCTAAGATCAGAATACCAGGCATACCTGACAACAAGGTGATCATCAGCAACAACCGGTTTAATGTTCTGTGGCAACAACCATAGGGTTTCGTTTTATTGGATTTACAATCTTTTTGCGCGAAAATTGCCTTAATATGACAACTTCGTTAAATTGTTAAAAGTGGATGTTTATTCCAAGAAAACTAAACTCTTGGATGATATTTTTGTATGTTACTTCATGACAAATGAAATAGGTTAATAGTGACTTAGTAACAATAAAAAGTACATTCGCTTCGATCACAATATTTTTGCGGACTAGGTATATTTGTAACCAGTGATGGGCAGCTGGGAAAATTCCCAAATCGTTTTTTTTGCCGGAGGGAACTTATTTACAATTCCTGAATATTTACAAATTTAAATTTGGCGCTAGACCAACAAACTAAACTTTGTGTAAAGCTGTAAAAACTAAAGACAGTTAAATAGTAACAATGCGAAGTTGAAGCAGTATATTTTAAATTATGAGCAGAATAGCCAAACAGTTTGGCAATATTTATAGGTTAATATTAAATCTTTTATTTTAAAATTTATGTAGGTTGAGTAAAAAGTAACGCGTAATGTCTTAGTAAATATTAATTCTATGAAAAATGTACTACTAAATTCGTTGAGTTAATGCATACTTTGTTGATGTTCAATTTTTTTTTCGTTTCGTTTTTTAATTTTTGAACTTCAAAGGTATTAAATTCAAAATATTGGTATGTTATCCCATGAGAAAAATTTTGCACCAGAACGAGAAACAATTGCTAAATCTAAAAACGTCAAAAAATATAGGCCATTTCAAAAACAAAGTTGGTTACCATAGTAACCAAATAAGTAAAGGCTTTTTGAAAACGCTCCAAACACTCACGAAAAATTTGCATCCGCACCAATTTACAATGTTTTAAATCTTAGTCTACTTATTAGTAAAACCTTTGATTATATACCTTTATAGATACGCAACCAATGTAATTCGTTTACGCTTAAGTTGAAGACGACTACGCTAAGGGGCGCTGTGCGCCATGCGTCTAGTTTATACTACGTTGTACGTCACATACCTGCTACTGTTGGAAACGTACGTCATTTAGCATTCTTTGGGTAGGTACTTTAAACTCGACCTAAGTCAACAAAAAATAGAAACACATGTGTTAACACTTAAAATCAGGGCAAACTATGTAACGTCGCCAAAAACTGCAATTATTAGTGAATATCCAAATTTCTTTGACACTGAAAACGACTGCATTATTCATTTAGATTTTTTAATAAACTAAAATAAAATAAAATATTAGTGCGCATATATAAAGAAACGGTGTGGACATCGAGAGATGTAAGAGTAGGAAATGCGGGTGTTTGTGATAAACTTAGAAATTTAAAAAATGATTAGATCATGTTTCATGCAATAAAAGCAGGGACGTAAATCGAAATAAAATAACGTTCCGCTTTTCGGTTACGGTTAAAATTTTTTTAATTTCGGTTACGTTTTCAGTTATGGTTTACTGCTACTAAAAATTTCGGTTTCGGTTACGGTTACCGGTATTTTTTGATTTTTTTCGATGAAAGGCAAAAAAAATTCTCAACGAGATTATGTGGAAAAAATTATGCTATGCAATAAAAACAAATGGTTAAATTATCAGGAAAAATTTGCGGCATTAAAAAAATTTTCGTTATTGTCAAATTGTAGAAAAACCTGCTGCTGGGGGGTTTAATCAAAAATAAATTAGCTACGATTTTTGGCTCTTTTAAAGAACAGACTGTCTGTTTGATTGGTGAATCTAGACGCGGTAATCGCGTCTTGTTTGTTTTCAGTGTGTTTGTTATTTTAACACGAGCTCCTTGACTGTCAGATTTATTTCCTTATTGCTTTCTTTAGTTTGTGAGAGCTGCGTATTTTCAAGTATTAAGGCCGTTTGCGTTTCTAATTTAATTGTTCATTACTGTTTCATTTTATAATTATTTCTACCCGCACATAGCTTAAGGAATTTTCTTATTTGTATGTAATATTGTATAATATTTTATACCATTTTTGTACGTGCAAGGTGTACTCAAGAAACCCAAACAAATTGTTTTTTTTTAAATGTATGTCTGTGGGTGACGCTACAACAGGCGAAAGTACTGGCCGATTTTGATGAAATTTAAAAGCAAGAGGTATATCGAAAATTGCAGTTCCAGTTAAGCTTTTCAAAAAAATTCGAAACCGGAAACGGAAGTTAGACCTTTTTTTTTGAGTAACGTTGTTTTTTCAAAACTAAGCTTTGAAAATTTGAGCACGGAATCTGATAGAACAACTTAAGGCAAATCGAAAACTTTTCCGGCATTTACGTGATTTTAACTCCTCCTATCAATTAGCAATGTTGTTTATAACTTGCTTGGTTGACTGCTTTGTAGTTCTTTCAGTACAAACAGAGCCAACTGTCGCTCTCGTCTACTACTATTTCAGGAAATGTAATAATTCGTAAACGTTGCGGGTCTATAAGGGTATAGTCAATGGTAAAACCTAAAAATTAAAAAATGTTGCTGTAAATCTATTGCTATTGGAAATAGGTAAAACAAAGTATATTTTTTGAACCGCAAAACCAATGCCGTTTTAATGAAGTCACAGCCAACTATGGTTTTTATTAAAAAAAAACCTAAGTTTGTGTTATAACTCAAAAACAAATGAATGATTTTAACATTTGTTTAGGTGTTTATATTTTTTATACAAATATCTGTAAAAAGTGTCTTAACAGTTTCCTTCTATATTTTGAAGTAACTGAAATATGAGACCTTCTCATATTTAAAAAAATTTAATTTTTGCTCATAACCTGAAACAAAAGAATATAACTTATGTCCGTTTTTGCTATTGAAATCTATCTAAAAAATTGGCCTATAGCAGATAGCCTGCAAAACCAACGAATTTAGGCCACCCTGTATATTCTTTTTATCGTATGCATCATCACGCATGCGTAAACGGAAACACCGGCCGCCCTCTATGTCCTACAATCGCAATTTTATGATAGACATCCTTTTGTATGGCGTTTGGTGAGAACGGCATGTTCAGTGACAAACCGAAGCCATAAATTTTTAAAATGGTAAGTACATACTATAAATATTGCAAATATAATTTTGTGAAGCATTTTACTGTCTCGCCAAAAAACTGGTTTAATGGTGATTATAGCTGTATTGGTATCCATTTTCCGCATCAATTAATACACGCCACGTGTATTTCGTTCCAAATGGCAAAAATTTTATCGGTTTTCAGTGCTTTTGATAGTAAAATGTAGTCAATTCCTGTAATTATAAAAAAATACAAAAATGCTTTCATGATTTCATGTAAGTGAAATAGAAAGTAACTGTACCAATTCTGTATAAAAGAACCTGTTGTTTATAACCTAAGTTTTTGCTGCGTTTAACAATCGCTAGAAAAAAGTTTAATTACCAGTAATATAACAGTTTCATTTGATGCAAACGATAATGTTTAAAAATGTAGAAACAGTTTTGATTTTTATTATAAAGGAATAATTTATGTGTGGTTTATTAAAATATTGGGTGTTTTTCATTTATTGCAATAGATACTCTTTATTATGCAATTTACCAACTTCTTCCTATTAGGTTTTTTTAAATATTAAATTACTACGTTAATAACATCTAGGCTTCCGGGTTGGAGCCGCGTCATCGGTGCTTGAACACACACGGTTGTGTTCCAGATCCCAAAGCGACCACAGCCCTGAAGATGTCCCGTGCAACCGAGGACTAAACGTTGGCAGTTCAACCACCGATGACGTGGCTCCAACCCGGAAGCCTGGAAGTTTTTAACAACGGCCGCGAAAGCCTGCAACTTAGATTACTTACTACGTTACTAAAGGGCAGCAGGGTCAAACGCGGTGACGACTAAAAGCTGCGTATTTGCTGACATGTGCCATCTATTGAATTATTATATTTATTTAGATATCGAATGCCTTTTTATTATTTCAAGTTAGAAAACTGTTACATACTACATGGATTGAGACGTATTTTAGTAGTAACGCTTAAAATGTCGTTATTTTTATTTTGGTAACTATTATTTGTTGCTACATATAATAACTAACACCACATTTGGCCCTGCTGACATCTATCGGTCGATTGAAGAAATAATTCAATAAAACCTCCCAGTGAGATGCACAAGTAGAAGTTTTGAGGGCTTCCACAAATTCATGTTTTTATAAATGGCCACTTCAGTATTTTCTAAAGTTGGTAACTGCATTGCAAAATATTATAATTACCCCGATACCAGTGTCCCAAAGAATAGAATAATATTGGAAGGAGTTTCTTGAGTAACTTTATGAGAAACAAAAACAGTCCAGTATATTCTACATTTAAAGCAATATTTGCAAACGTAGAAAAACAATAGACTGAGTTTGCTTGCTTAAATATGTGTACCCAAGGCGGCCATCTTACGAGTCTTGTACTGTCCTCACAGCATATAAATTGTTTTCCCTTAAAACAAGTAATATTGTTTGTATCTTTAGTACATGTTAAATCTTAATTTGTTAACCCAACTTTTCGTATGCACCTACAAGAAGTGCAAGAAATACATTGCATAATAATAGTTAACTAAACAATATGTAGCTAAAAAATGGGCATTTACTTACTTACTTACTGTTTCATTACATAACCATGTTTGACAATTTCACATATAGGCTATAGTTTGTCTCAGCTAATTTTCGTTACCAACCTGCTCAAGAAGGCAATGCTTAGCAACTTACTACAACAAAAAAATACTAAACGAGACTCCTAAGACTGCTGCTTTAAGGTACACTTTTTGGGAGTGGGGACTGTCTGCATTAATTAGTCTACTATTTCAAGGTTTGTGAATATTTGCCATTAATTTTGGAAGTGCATCAGTTTGGAGGGGATTTATTAAGTCTAAATTTGTTGTAACGGGAGCAAAATTGTCATATCACTAAAATTGTTAAAAGCACAAATAGCAGTTTGCATTCATTAAAACAATGTAATAACTTGGAACTGACTTTAGCAGCTCACATGAGAGAATTTTACCAAGATTATTTAAACCTAAAGAAGGATAAAAATGAAAAAAACGTCAACAGAATGAAGAAAACGGTCTGACAAGTACATATTTCAAAAATGAGATGATATTTTGACTGTTGCTGTTTTTTTCACCAAAAATATAACGAAAGCCAGGTCAGCTCAAGGGCTAGTTAATAGTGCGATACCATTATGTATTGGAAATATAGAACAAAGAAAGAACTCTTAATTTCTAGTTTTTATTATTTATTTTTTAAGTAAGAGAGTGTAAAAGATGATAATTCTTTGTTTGTATTTGTATAAGGTATACTGTTTTTCTTGTTTTATTGTTAAAGAAACATTTTTTGTCTTCTGCATTATGGATTTAGTCGTTTTGTTATGGTGAGACAGTTAGGGATTGTTTTGTTATGGTGAAACAGATGGGGTTTAATATACAGGGTGTTCATTTGAAAACTTCCCACCCCCAATATCTCGGTGCACAAGGCTTTCTGAAAAAATCGCCGAGACACGTCAACAGTATTAGCGAGGGGGACATATTTTTACATAATAGTGACATAACACGTTTCATCCCCCTACCCCCCACAGCCGACCCCTTAAAAATTTTAAATGGCAAGGGGGGTTATGTGATACCTCATTTGAAAGGTCTTCGTATTGCCTACATTTTGGCGTTTTGTTTTTTAAAATCGGTCGATTCGTTTTTGAGATATTAAGGGAAAAGTGTTTGAGTTTATTAAAACAAAAAGGAGCTTGTAAAACGCATAGTAGGCTGTTGTCATAATGCATTAAACCACTATTAACTGAAGCAGTTGAAAATCAACGTGATGCAGATGGTAATTTACTACTTGATGAGGAACAACTATACTTTCAGCAGGACGGTGCCCCTCCTCATTATGTTTTACCGGTTCGGCAGTGGTTGCAGAATACTTTTCCCGGTAAATGGATAGGTTGAAGAGGAGCTATAGAGTGGCCAGCTAGGTCCCCCGACTTAACTCCCTTAGATTTTTTTCTGTGGGGCCATTTAAAATCGGTTGTTTATACGCCTCAACCGCAAAGTATAGCCGAGCTCCGTCAACGAATAATTGAAGAATGTCGATCAATTTCAAGACATGTTTTCCAAAACGTCAGGGAACACGTTGAACAACGGTTATTATATTGTTGCATTTTGAGCAGTTGAGATAATAACATTCCAAATAATTATTTATTTCCAATAATTATTTGTATTTTTAATACTGATTATGAATAAAAATGTTATCAATAAGTATACACGGTCCCTTTTGTTTTAATAAACTCAAACACTTTTCCCTTAATATCTCAAAAACGAATCGACCGATTTTAAAAAACAAAACGCCAAAATGTAGGCAATACGAAGACCTTTCAAATGAGGTATCACATAACCCCCCTTGCCATTTAAAATTTTTAAGGGGGCGGCTCTGGGGTGTAGGGGGATGAAACGTGTTATGTCACTATTATGTAAAAATATGTCCCCCTCGCTAATACTGTTGACGTGTCTCGGCGATTTTTTCAGAAAGCCTTGTGCACCGAGATATTGGGGGTGGGAAGTTTTCAAATGAACACCCTGTATAGATAATGCTGTAAATTTTCCATACAGTCAATGTATTTTCTTGCATGTTGCATCGAATTTGGATATTAAATAATTTGTTTGTTTTTTTAGTCACTTTCAGCAGCGCGACCGCTGATTAGCGTTTATAATGAAAAAGGTGAAGAAGTAAAGGATCAGGCACTTTCTCTTCCTGCTGTATTCAAAGCTCCTATTAGACCCGATGTAGTGAATTTTGTCCACCAGCAAATTTCTTTCAATCATCGCCAGCCCTATTGTGTCAGCGAAAAAGCAGGTAATTTTAATAGCATTAATGTTGATTGATATCACAAGCACAGCGACATTTTAACAGATGAGCATAAAAAAATGAATAAGGGTAGACAGTAAACTTGAGAGCGTTGCCTTGATTTTATTCACACAGTGCTGTTGGTTTGACAGTGATAATTCATATTGTTGCATTAGTCATGTCATAACTTAATTATCATAAAACTAAGCTATATACATACTCACCTGATATAATTTAGTTTTTTTCTTTTTGTTGTATGGTTACTTTAAAATAGGAATAATTACATAAATTAAAATTATATTGTGCTACTGCTTATATGATGACAAATTTTGGTCCGTGTTTATGAACACATTGATTAAAACTTGAATACAATTTTCTGAATTTTTACATTTTATGTATTTAAATAATGCTAGTAAATTTGGGAAAACTAAGTTTTGCAAATATTTAGGTCATCAAACATCTGCTGAGTCATGGGGTACTGGTCGAGCTGTTGCACGTATTCCCCGTGTTCGTGGCGGAGGTACCCATCGCTCTGGCCAGGGTGCTTTTGGAAACATGTGTCGTGGAGGTCGTATGTTTGCTCCTACTAAACCATGGCGCCGTTGGCATCGACGTGTAAATATCAACCAACGTCGTTATGCATTAGCATCTGCTGTTGCTGCTAGCGGTGTTCCTGCGTTGGTGCTTAGCAAAGGTCATGTGGTGGAAAAAATTCCAGAAGTACCCCTGGTAATATCTGATAAAGTTCAAGAGTTTACCAAGACCAAACAAGCTGTAATATTCCTTCGACGTATTAAAGCTTGGGAAGACATCCAAAAGGTTCGTTTTTGTAAACTGGTTAATGATTATAAGAGATAACAGATTTGGAAAATATAAATTTTAATTTGCAGGTGTACAAATCCCAACGTATCCGTGCTGGCAAGGGTAAGATGCGCAACAGAAGGAGAATCCAACGTAAGGGACCATTAATTGTGTACAACAAAGACCAAGGATTGCGTCGTGCTTTCCGTAATATTCCCGGAATCGATGTAATAAGCATTGACAAGCTAAATTTACTCAAACTTGCCCCTGGTGGTCATGTTGGCCGTTTTATTATTTGGACCCAGTCTGCTTTCGAAAAGCTAGATCAATTGTTTGGTACATGGAAGTGCTCTTCAAAGGTAAAGAAAGGTAAGATAATTTGGTCAGATGAATACTGTACAGTGGAAATAACTTTAATGATGATTTTGCTTTGGTCCGTGTTTATGAACTATTTTGTTGATTATATCTCAAAGTACTGAGTATTTAAACTTTCTTTCCTTACAAGAATTTTTTTACTGCACTTTCTACACCACTGATATTTTCAGGATACAACTTGCCACAACCAAAAATGGCAAACACTGATTTGTCTCGTCTACTGAAAGCTGAGGAAATACGCAGAGTTCTTCGTCAGCCACAGTATGTATTTGCATTTGTTTAATTTTCTTTTAGCTTGTTTTAGTGTTGTAAATTTGATCGGTCGTTTATTTCAGGTCAATTGACCATGAAAATTGACCTGTCAATGATCTGTTCAATTTTATAGTTTTTTTTAATTGGCGTCAATACTTGTGCAATGAGGATCACTTTGATACCCCATAGATATATGGGGCGTCAAGTGTAAAGTGAAAATTTGCTCTGCATTTTACGGTATTTAAGGCAATTTGTCCCAATATTTATTATACACTGTGTCCATAAAGTAACCCCCCCCCTAACTAACTTTTGAACGACTTAATATTTTACTACAAAATTTGGTGTGCTTTAATGGGAAATTAAATACTATTTTTTAGCTCATAATTAAATAATGTATCATTCAAAATGGCGGCTGGGCGCCATTTTGAAATTTTTTTTTAAATAGAAAGGGGGGTCGTGTGACACCTCATTTGAAAGGTTTTTTAGTTCTGCGTCTGATCCTAGAGTTTCAAAGAAAAATATTTAGCCATAACAAAATGACAAACGTTTGAAGTAAAGAAGTCTATTAAAAAAAACTAAGAATTAAAGCAAAAACAAATGAAATTAAGTGTTCGAAATGTTCACCATTCACTTCTTGGCACATAAAAAGTCGGTTATGACATTCCTGCCTTACATTTTCATAAGTTTCTGGAGTGTCATTTCTGTAAAAAAACGCATTACAGAAGTTTGCAGAAATATCACTCCAGAATCTTATAAAATGTAAGGCAGGAATGTCATAACCGACTTTTTATGTGCCAAGAAGTGAATGGTGAACATTTCGAACACTTAATTTCATTTGTTTTTGCTTTAATTCTTAGTTTTTTTTAATAGACTTCTTTACTTCAAACGTGTGTCATTTTGTTATGGCTAAATATTTTTCTTTGAAACTCTAGGATCAGACGCAGAACTAAAAGACCTTTCAAATGAGGTGTCACTCGACCCCCCTTTCTATTTAAAAAAAAATTTAAAAATGGCGCCCAGCCGCCATTTTGAACGATACATTATTTAATTATGAGCTAAAAAATAGTATTTAATTTCCCATTAAAGCACACCAAATTTTGTAGTAAAATATTAAGTCGTTCAAAAGTTAGTTAGGGGGGGGGGGTTACTTTATGGACACAGTGTATATACACACATTTAACTAAATGCTTTTTATTTTAATAAATCATTCTAGATTTAAATAAATTCTTAAACATTTGGTTTAAATATTCCAATATTTAATAAAGCATTAGAGATTTAAATAAATCCTAAAACATTTATTTCAAATTTTCAAATATTTAGTAAACCTTTATGTATTTAGCCAAACCTGCACATATTTGTTTTAAATCTTTCAATATTTAATAAATATTCGCAGATTTAAATAAATTTTTACTTAATATAAATAAATCCAAATCCTACAGATTTAAATAAATGTTTCAACATTTAATTCTAAGCTGTCACATTTAATATTAACCTATCATATTTATTTGACCTTGGTGAGCCCAGCCGACTTACGACACCAAAACCGTTTATACCGGTAGTAAGGCGCAAGGCAGGGTCATGGTGGGAGCGTTCGACGCTTAAACAAAACAGACTGAAAATTACATTCTTAAGGGAATGTTGTGGAAACTTTCATTGTATGAATAATAAATTATGCAATGTTTATGTTGTTATTGATGATTGAACTAACATTAATTGTACAATTTTTTGAAATACGGAAAACGTGTTCATAATAATTGTTGAACGTTACCACCAGTGTAAACGATCTTGGTCTGCTATGTAGGTTGGGTCTACCAAGGTCAAATAAATATGACAGCTTAAAATTAAATGTTGAAATATTTATTTAAATCTGTAAGGATTTGATTATATCGGTAAAGATTTATTTAAATCTGCGAATATTTATTAAATATTGAAAGATTTAAAACAAATATGTGCAGATTTATCTACATACATGAAGATTTATTAAATATTTGAAAATTTAAAGTAAACTAGTGTTACCCCAGCACACAATGCACTGACAGACAGCGTTGCAGAACCGGCAAAATGTCAAGTCACGTGATGCATTAGTTCCAATAATGACACGCGACGTTATTGTAGATGGCGCCCCAAGTGACGCGCGTCTAGCCGACCTTCATATATATTATAAATTAAAATAATTATTATTAAAAAATCAATGTAGAATAAAAATATAAAAATGTTACATGTTCCATCTGTGGATAGACCTTTCATTTAAAAAAAAATTGTCCAAATTGGTGAAGCGGTAGCTGCTGGAGGAAGGGAGAAAAAAAACCTTTGTGCTTTTATATATGTATGGATGTTTTAAGATTTATTTAAATCTCTAATGCTTTATTAAATGTTGGAATATTTAAACCAAATGTTTAAGGATTTATTTACATCTACAACGATTTATTAAAATAAAAAGCATTTAGCTAAATGTGTGTATATATAATAAATATTGGTACAAATTGCCTTAAATACCGTGAAATGCACAGCAAATTTTCACTTTACACTTGGCGCCCCATATACATACATATCGAATCCACAAAATCATATTGTATTATCAGATTAATTAAAATAAGAAATAAAAATTTAAATTGTCGTATGTATAAGATACATATGATTATTAATAATGTAAAATAAAACTAAAACCGATTTTATTGTAAACTATTTAATTAATTATCAAATTTTCTATTATCCAAAATATAGTCTTAGCACATCAATAAATTAAAATATAATAAACAATAATCAATAAATATATAGAGTCTTCCCAGATTGACTGGACAAGAGGTACAAAAAACACTTTAGATCCAGCGATGGTATCTCGTGATCACGCTCTGTTTGGTCCAAAACTTGTTACAATACAAACCATATTTCAAGTGGTCATTTATAGGTTACGTTATAGTGGGAAATTTGAAGTTTTCAATTGACTGGAAAATTGACTAAAACTTATATTTTACTTGACCAGCCAGTGTCTAAATTGAGGGCTTTATAGATCGGTCAATTAATCACCTCACAACTCAGGCTTCTTTAATATTCATAAATAGATACCCAACATTTTTAAGTGAGAAATTGTTTATTAATTGGTAAACATGATGAAACAGTTTTGAGCACTGGGTTATGATTTATAATGATTACCTGTTGACATCTGATAATATATATTTGTTCATAGGTATTGTATTTTACGGGATTATTCTTATTAACTTGGTATTTTTTTTTTATACAGAAAGAAAGTTATTCGTCGTGTGCGTCGGTTGAATCCTCTTAACAACACACGTGCAATGTTGGGTCTTAACCCCTATGCTGCTGTTTTGAAACGACATGCAATCCTAGCAACTGAGAAGCGCAAATTGGCTAAGGAGGAGAGTTTAGCCAAGAAACGTGGTGTAAGTAAAACTACATTGTTAATGCTTATTTTTTATAAACTCCAGCGCTGTACAACAAAATTCATTTTTGCAGATTACACTTCCTGCACAGCATCCTGTCATAAAGTCTGCTAAGCTACAAAAACGTAGGAGGGAAGCTATCTTAAAAGTCAAGAGTAGCAAGCCTAAACCTCAAAAGAAGAAATGAAGTTAGTTGGTGCAGTTGATTATTTTAATGAAAAACCTGTAACTGGCTGATTTTCATTAAAATAGTTTGTTTAAAGATGTGTTTTTTTTTATATTTGAACAAAATGAACTTTTGTTTTAGTTGAAAGTTGTATTCATTAGATTAATATATTTACTGGTGAAGACTTGTGAGCATAATTTTTACAGATAATTTGTTATGTATACAGGGCGAGTTAAAAGTAACACAATGGTTGTAACTAGCTAAATGTTGATTGTATGAAATGGAGCTTTAATGAAAGTAGTTTGTTGAATTTCAGCTCGTACTTCAACTTGTTCAAAATTAGAGTTTTTATATTTTTTTATACGTTTTGTTTCTTGCTTGATATGGCAATCGCAAAACATTGAAGCTTCCCATGTATTCCATTCTAAAATTCTGTTATGTAGGTATTGTATCCGAAAAAAAACAATTGCTGTATCCAAAACGGTAAAAAATATGGAAATATAAAAAATGAAAATTGGCAAAATATGTGCTGAAATTTAATAAACAGCTTTTACTATGGCTGTGTTGATGGAATCAATATTTACGAAGTCGCAGGCATTGTGCGTTACTTTTTACTTCTCTTGTATAATGTTTTAGGCGGAAAAGGATTTTTAATCGTGTGGCAACTAGGCAACAAACTGTGAGATTAATTATTTTTAGGTTGATATAACAATTTGCAGATGAATTTTTATTCACATACTGATGGGTCCATAATTATATGTCGTCGGTTTTATAAAAACGCCCCATACTACATTAGACGACTAAGGGAGCAATGTAATGCTGATTTTGTTGTACCAAAATACCCATGGCTTACTAGGTACGAGTGAAAAACTGAAAAAGAATTTCTTTAAGGTAAAATATCTTTTTTTTTTAATAATGAAAATAAAGTAGACCTATTGAAGCTGTACTAAGAAAAACATATTTTGAGCGTTTTGTTTTGTTTCCGTCTTATAATGCAAACATGAATTTTATAACGTTGGGTGTACAAATACATTGAAATGCAAAGTAAGCATATTAGCTGCCAATTAACGATATTAGTTTTCTAGTAGAGCAAGCGCCTCGCCACGTTCAATCAACCCTGATATGCATAAATGGCAACGTCAACACTGAAAGGTAAAACGAGGAGCGATTATGATTATAAAGATTCTGTTCGAAACAATCGGGCTAGATATTCTTGTTGAGAATGTCTTTCACGCTTTTTTCATGGCCCACCGATGCTCAGAGTATTTTTAATCAAAATCTTTGAATTTAAAATTAAAATCAAACCGTATTTCATTGAAAATGAATAGACTTTTTCAAGCATTTTAATGCTTGTACATTGGTATACTTAAAACAAAAAATCGAAAATGATTGTTTGTTCCTTGCTTCAAGAAACCTCATTGCTACAGGTCCGCCACGGTCTCCCTCCGCGAGATCTGTTGTTATCAGAAGAGCACCGAGCTTCTGATCCGCAAGTTGCCCTTCCAACGGCTAGTTCGCGACATCGCCCAAGATTTCGTTTTTTTATCAATGGTAGAAAACAGCTGAAAAGCAAAATGTATAAGGGCCTACAAATGCTGATCAATTGTTTTTATCATTTCATCCATACATATATAAAAGCTCAAAGGGTTTTCTACTCCGGTTCCTCCAGCGGCTACCGCTTCACCAATTTAGACCATTTTTTTTTCAATGAAAGGTCTCTATCCTCAGATGGAACATGAAACATTTTTATATTTTTATTCTACGTCGATTTTTCAATAATAATTATTTTAATTTATATTGTATATGAAAGTATGCTAGACGCACTTCACTTGAGGCGACATCTACATTAACCCCGCGTCTCATTATTGGAACTAATGCATCACGTGACTTAGCATTTCGCCGGTTCTGCAACGCTCAGTGTGTCAGTGCATTGTGCACTGGTGTAACACTATTTAATTGTATAAATTAAAAAAAAATAGAAGCAAATGTCTTTAAAACTGCAAAGGTCATATGGTAGAAAAATAGTATAAAAACCATGGTAATATAAAGTTCAAGAGTTTACTATGACCAAATGTTCTATAATATTGCATTGCCATATTAAAGCTTGAGAAGACTCCTAAAAGGTGGGTTTTTGTAAACTTTAATAATCGTGAGATTTGGAAAATTTTTATTTTTAGGCCTACAAATTCCAATGTAGCCGTGCTGACGAGTGTAATATACGCAACTTTAGAAAATCCAACCTAAAGGATCATTGTCTGCAACAAAGACCAAGAATTGCATTGCAATTGCAATATTCCCGGAATCGATGTGATCAATTGTGTTTGGTACATAGAAGATTCGTTCAAAGGTCAAAAAAGGTAAGATGGTTGGTTGGATGAATACTATGCAATGTAAATGGATTTTGTAGACTTCATGATGATTTTACTTTGGTCCGTGTTTATGAACTATTTTGTTGATTGTATCTCAAAGTACTGATTATTCAAACTTTGTTTCATCACATGATTTTTTTAACAACACTTTGTACATCACTAATTTTTTCAGGATACTACTTTCCACAAACAAAAACGACAAACACTGATTTGTCTCGTCTACTGAAAGCTAAGAAAATACACAGAGTTCTTCGTCAACCACAGTATGTATTTGCATTTGTTTCAATATTCACACAGTGCTCAAATTTTTTAAGGAAGGAATTGATTATTTATTGATAAAGAGTCTACCCAGAGTGAAAGAAGAGGATACAGACTCGGAAATATGATGAAACAGTTTTGAGCACTGGGTTATGATTTAAAATGATTACCTGTTAACATCTGATAATTTATTATTTTTTATAAGTACTGTATTTTACGGGATTATTCTTATTAATTTGGATATTTTATTGTATTACAGAAAGAAAGTTATTCGTCGTGCATCAATAGTTTCGTACATTGAAGAGCCGTCAAAAAAGGTAATTTGGTTAAATGAATACTATACTAGAAACGGATTTTACATATTTCATGATGATTTTACTTTGGTCCGTGTTTATGAACTATTTTGTTGATTATATCTCAAAGTACTGAGCATCCGAACTTCGTTTCGCAACAAGAATTTTTGTATTGCGTTTTTTACACCACTAATTTTTTCAGGGTACAACTTACTACAATCAAAAATGGCAAACACTGATTTGTCTCGTCTACTGAAGCTGAGGAAAAATGCCGACTTCTTCGTCAACCATAGTATGTATTTTTGCATTTGTTAGAATTTTTTGGGCTTGTTCTAATATTCCTAGATTACCCAATATTTTTAAGGGGGAAATTGTTTATTAATTGATGAACATGATGAAACAGTTTTGAGCACTGGGTTATGATTTTCTATAATGATTACCTGTTGACGTCTGATAATTTATTATTTTTGATAGGTATTCTATTTTGGGGGATTATTCTTATTAATTTGGAAATTTTATTTTGTTACAGAAAGAAAGTTATTCGTCGTGCATGAATTGTTTCCTACATGGAAGAGCTGTTCAATCGTCGAAAAAGGTAAGATAGTTTGGTTAGATGGATACTATACAGTGGAAATGGATTTTGCGTACTTCATGATGATTTTACTTTGGTCCGTGTTTATGAACTATTTTGTTGATTATAGCTCAAAGTACTGAGTATTTGAACTTTGTTTCGCAACAAGAATTTTTTTATTGCGTTTTTTACATCACTTATTTTTTCAGGATACAACTGTCCACAACCAAAAATAGCAAACACTGATTTGTCTCGTCAACTGAAAGCTGAGGAATACCAGAATTCTTCGTCAACTGCAGTATGTATTTGTATTTGTTAGAATTTTTTGGGCGTGTTTTAATATTCCTAGATTACTCAAAATTTTGAAGGGAGAAATTGTGTATTAATTGATGAACATGATGAAACAGTTTTGAGCACTGGGTTATGAAATTTTATAATGATTACCTGTTGACATCTGATAATTCATTATTATTAATAGGTGTTGTGTTGTACGGAATTATTCTTATTAATTTGTCAATATTCTTTATTACAGAAAGAAATTTGGTCAGTTGAATCCTCTCAGCAACACAGGTGCAATGTTGAGTCTTGACCCCTATTTTTTTTGCTATTTTGAAACGACTTAAGTTACAAAAACATGGGAGGGGAAGCTCTCTTAAAAGTTAAGAGCAGCAAGCCTAAATCTTAAAAGAAGAGGTGAAGTTGGTGCAGTTGATAATTTTAATGAAAAACCTGTAATTGGCTGATGATGTTCAATAAAATAGTTTGATTAAAGATGTTTTTTTTTATATTTGAGCAATGTAATAATAACATTCTCGAAATCGATGTAATAAGGATTATTAAGGTGAATTTACTAATGTCATGTTGGCCGTTTTATTATCTGGATGCAGTCTGCTTATGGAAAGCTAGGTCGATTGTTTGGTACATGGAACAGCTGTTCAAAGGTAAGATATATGATTAGATACTTTGCAGTGGAAATGGTTTTTGTATACTTCATGATGATTTTACTTTGGTCTGTGTTTATGAACTATTTTGTTGATTATATCTCTCAAAGTACTGATTAAGTGATTATTCAAACTTGGTTTCGCACAAGATTTTTTGTAATGCTTATTTCACTAAAGTTATTTGTTGTGTATGTCGGTGAATCCTCTTTATAACACACATGCAATGTTGGGTGTTAACCCCTATGCTGCTATTTTAAAAAGAAATTGCAATTCTTGCAACTGAGAAGCGAAAATTGGCTAGGGAGGAGAGTTTAGTCAGGAAACTACATTGTTAATGCTTATTTTTATAAACTCCACCGCAAAATTTATTGTTCCTGCACTGCATCCTGTAATAAAGTCTGGTAAATTACATAAATGTTGAAGTCGAGAGCAGCAAATCTAAACCTCAAAAGAAGTGAAGTTTGTGCAGTTGATTATTTTAATGAAAAAATCTGTAACTGACCCGCTGATTTGTATTAAAATAATTTGTTTAAAGATGCAGTTTTTTTATATATACTATTTTTTTTACAACTGAGTTATTATAACATTAAAAACGCAAAAAAGGATTAGTAGTTTCGTTGCAAAACATTTAAATTTCAATTTTAAAACAAAGTAACCTTTAGTTAATTATGGAAACGGCTATATTGTACTTACTCTTGAAGGGGTTTATGCCTGAGAAGCATGAAAAAAGGTATTTATTGCATATGTGCGATAAAGACTTGCCCACGTTGTCAAGAGTAACGTAAAGGAAACCAACCTTTTGAAAAAAAAAACTACTTTTCACGCTGAAATTAATGCGTAAAAAGTCAACTTCTATTGACAGGGTAGAAAAAAGAATGTTTAGTTTTCTATACTTTCAGTATAGGGAATTATTGATTACATGAAAATTTTCGTAGTCAAGACTTTGAGGGAAATACATTTTGGCCTTCCAGAACCTAAATAGTGGTTTTTAAAAAATGTGAATGGATGGATATGCGAGGGCGACACTTTACAACTCCTGAATGGATGGTCTGATTTTTGTGCGCTGCAGAGGTATATTCAAATTTCACTGACAAAATACACTTTTGTATAAAATCTGAACCCCGAAGCGGAAGTTGGCCATGTTTTTAAGTAGCTTTTTTTTGAAAATCAATTTTCTAATTCTGCAAATGGAATCTGATAGAAGATAGAGGGTAAAGCGATTGCTTATTTTCAAATCTAGCTTCAAAAAACGGCGCTACGATTTTTTGAAAAACTTAACAATGCCTTATTCGAAAACGAGTTGGCGAATCAGGAAAATTTATGTACCGCATGAAAACTGAATTAAAATTAATTTCAAAATTTTGTCAAGTATCAAAAAATTAATGCTTAAATAGGTACCACACGATTTGTTTTTTAATTTTATGGGCTCGGTGGTGGAAATGAACTACAATTTATATCTACATGTTCGTAACTTGTCTATTAATTGGGATTTTCCTGTTGGGCAATAAATCATCATTGGTCTGTCTTTAGGTGCTATGGAATTTTGCTGTAGGATATTATTTCATTTCTCGATTCAATTTTTGTTGACTATAATGAGGTAATTATAAAATTTGAAATAGGGCAAAACATTTTTACTTCTTGGAGGCGCTAAATATTTGGGATTTTAGATGCGCGTTAGTGACTTAGACGTTAGTAGGTACTACAACATTGTGGATAAATACTTAGGGAAATAATAAACATAACAGCATTAAAGTAAAGGAAAGGCCCAGTGCCAGTGATTTGCTCATTTTTGTCTCTGTTAAAGTTTTATTTCATTAAACTTGCATAACTTTCACAGATACATTGTGTTATAAAATGTATACAGGGTGCGTAACTTCGTAAATATTGTTTCTACAGGGTGTTCATTTGAAAACTTCCCACCCCCAATATCTCGGTGCACAAGGCTTTCTGAAAAAATCGCCGAGACACGTCAACAGTATTAGCGAGGGGGACATATTTTTACATAATAGTGACATAAATCGTTTCATCCCCCTTCCCCCCAGAGCCGCCCCCTTAAAAATTTTAAATGGGAAGGGGGGTTATGTGATACCTCATTTGAAAGGTCTTCGTATTGCCTACATTTTGGCGTTTTGTTTTTTAAAATCGGTCGATTCGTTTTTGAGATATTAAGGGAAAAGTGTTTGAGTTTATTAAAACAAAAAGGAGCTTGTAAAACGCATAGTAGGCTGTTGTCATAATGCATTATTGGATGTTTTTCTTGTCAGTACTTGTCAAAGTGTTTGGCATTAATTGTTGATGTTTGTTTAAACTGCTTAATCAGTGTGGCGCGTTATTGATACTTAGTAAATTTGTAAAGTTCTCTTGATAATTATTAAAAATGGGATACACTTCCCGGTAAATGGATAGGTCGAAGAGGAACTATAGAGTGGCCAGCTAGGTCCCCGGATTTAACTCCTTTAGATTTTTTTCTGTGGGGCCATTTAAAATCGGTTGTTTATACGCCTCAACCGCAAAGTATAGCCGAGCTCCGTCGACGAATAATTGAAGAATGTCGATCAATTCCAAGACATGTTTTCCAAAACGTCAGGGAACACGTTGAACAACCGTTATATTGTTGCTTAGCCAACAATGGACAGCATTTTGAGCAGTTATTGAGATATTTTTATTACTGATTATAAATAAAAATGTTATCAATAAGTATACACCATCATTTTTGTTTTAATAAACTCAAACACTTTTCCCTTAATATCTCAAAAACTAATAGACCGATTTTAAAAAACAAAACTCCAAAATGTAGGCAATATGAAGACCTTTCAAATGAGGTATCACATAACCCCCCTTGCCATTTAAAATTTTTAAGGGGGCGGCTCTGGGGGGTAGGGGGATGAAACGATTTATGTCACTATTATGTAAAAATATGTCCCCCTCGCTAATACTGTTGACGTGTCTCGGCGATTTTTTCAGAAAGCCTTGTGCACCGAGATATTGGGGGTGGGAAGTTTTCAAATGAACACCCTGTATGTAAAATAGCTTTAATGAAAGTTATTTGGCAAACTTCAACAAACTTTGTGGTTTTTATTATGTTTGATTGTTTAAGATGGACAGATACTGCAATACCGAAGGAGCCACCTCCGTCGGTATTGCAGTACCCATTTATTATGTTTATTTATTAAATGTTGGGCCGATCCTGGAGGTACTGCAATACCAGGCCAACCCGCGACGGAGGTGGAGCAAGCCCCTAACCTCCGTCAAGTTCCAAAAATCAGTTTAATATACTGGACCCGCATGCGGGTCGTATCAGATATTAAGCTGATAAGAACAGATACTACACTTTGATCTTAGCCATAGGCCGAGAAGCGATGCCGTTGTATCGGTCAGCAAATGTTTATAAACAAACTCAAAATTACTTTATAGGGAAATATGACGGTAGTGCCCTCTACCGATAAATAAACATGCGAAGTCATCAATTTTTGTTGAAAAGAAGAGAGCGAAAGAGAGGTGAGTGTAGCGACCTCTTCACAGAAACAACAATACTAAATAATTGATAGAATTATTTCTTAATTGTTGACAATTAACGTTCTCTTTATTTCCAAAACGGAAATATTGTGTGCAGTGTGTTTTGAAAAACAGGATTGAAAGGCAAATTCCTTACCGAAAAATCAGATAAAAATTCCTTTAAACGTGTGTCCCCAACAGGTTGATTTGGTTTACGTGAGGTTATTTGTTATTGGAGTATGCCAATATGTGTACACATCTTCTGCATTTTAAATTCTCATTCATACACTTATTTTGTAGTTAATGTAATCGGTTGATGATGTCCTCTTTACAGAACAGGTAAAGGCCACTGGTACAGGTATATATGAGGGTATTTTGATTTTTACTGTTTGATGCATAGCTGTCGTCTTGTAGAAAAAGGGCTCAAGGCTGTAGCGACTTAGTTTTGATTTCACCCCCAGTAACTCTATAAACAATAGGGCAGTTTTTTCTATAATTTTACGAAATCGAAAATTTATTAGTGCCGCGATTTTTCATGATAACATCGTCGACATTTTTTTAAATTCCATGGCAAATTCGTTTTGCCTAATCTTGTATAGAATCTTCTTTGCTTTTCATCTATATAAATGTTTAATAGGGTTGCATATTAAAATTTTTGAATAAATGCAAAAAACCAAAGGAGATGTGGAAGGCCATGGAATCTAAACTTGTTTAGAATAAAACAGTTGCTTATAATCAAGGCACTGTACGGAAACTAGTAACATGTTTGACATTATTGGTTACCATATAGTTACTTGATTGTCAGCAATTGTTTTTTGCCTTTCACATCATCTTTAGTTTCACTATTTTTCTTTTAATTTTATTGCGCATTCGTATTAAATGTTTACATAGATGAATAGCAAAGAAAATTCTTTAAACGATTTTCGAAAAAAATATGCCATGCAATTTAAGAAAAATGTCGAAGACGCCATTACAAAAAACTGTCGACGCTCAAAATATTTTAGATTTTGTCAAATTGTGAAAAAAAACTGCCGAATGTGATAATGTAATGGATTGCTGGGGGTTAAATAAAAAATGAAGTAGCTTCAGTCTTGAGCCCTTCTTGTAGAATCACACGTTTTCGTTTACAAAACTTTTAAGTGGTTAAACATTCATGATATTTTAAGAAATGTTAAAAGTTGAAAACAGTTCTTTTTTCATGAACATGTATGGTTAGCATCGTGTACATGACGTAGACTTTTGATGAAATTTTCGTTTTCATCAAATGCCTATGCATGATCGAAGTCAGATAATGTAATTGGGCATTATGACTTTCGTTTACACAATGTTGTTGCGTCTTCAGGGTCTTTAGATTAGTTGTCGAAACAGGTAGATTTTTCTAAATAGTTTTAAAAAAAGCTGAAATGGTCACTTCGAGTGTACTTTTCACACTAAGTATTAATATAGTTACCGTATTTGCTAAAATGTAAATTTTACAATTATAGCGTCGTGCAGTTCACCGAATTTAGATTTCTAAAAAAAACAAGCTGTATAGGCAATCCTCCATTCCATCCATACTTCAGCCTTTATTACAGCTCAGACAGTCGTGTATCGTGACGTCAGCAAACATGATGCCAGCTTTTAGTACTTATACCTGCTTTCATCCTAACTTGTCCCACAGGCCGAGCCCTTCAACGACCCGGTACTGATTCTTACAATAAGATATTTATCAAAATTCTTAGGACGCTTACAAATAATTAAAAGCACAAGTAGGTCTTCCAAAAACTATAATAAGTTGCGAAAAAATGCCTAAATATGTAATAAAGTAAAGTTTGTATCACTCAGCCTAGTTACCTAGTTAATGTAATTCGTGCAGAAGCGAAAGCATTTCGATGCTAAATCACATTCTGATAACTGATAAGCAATACTACTGAAGCCGAAATGTTTATCTTCCCCTGTCTAATAAATACAGTGCGTCACAGTGAAATTTAAGAGTTGTGTAAAAAAACAAATTCTAGCTCGTCTTCAGCTATATCCACATATAAACTTAAAAAAAAAGTGAGGTCAGTTTATGAAAAATGTGTTTTTATAGAATTCTAAAATTTTGTTGCGATCGTTTTTAGATTTTTTAAATAAATTTTGGTTCTACTAGTCAAAATGAGTAATTCTTAAGCAAAAGTTATTTATTGTTTCCCGCTTAATAAATAAAGAAATATCAACTTTTGACTTTCAAAAATTCATAGAGGATGCCACAGTGGAATTATGGTATTCGACAAAAAACAAATTGTAGCCCATATTTGGCTCTATAAGATTACATAGTTAAAAAAAATTTGCCAGTTTTTGAGAAATAATATTTTGAAAATTTCAAATATTTTCATTTCCATTTTCTGCAGTAGCCCCACCAAGTATAAAAGTATCTACAAATTAAGATTAAGTTCTACTAGTCATGCTGATGAGAATTTCTGCGTCTGAAAACATTTTTATCGGACTCCGTCTAAGAAATAAAGGAGTTCCCATTTTCGATTTTCAAAAATTCATAGAAAGCGCCACAATGAAATTATAGCTTGCAGCACCAAACCTAAATTGTAGTCAATCTTTGGTTCTAGCAACCTACCAAGTTTTAAAAAGATTGCGTTGGCAGTTTTTGAAAAATATTTTGTTTTTAGGAAAAGCGCCATTGCGATCGCTGTTAGATTTTCTAAATTAATTTTGTTTTATTGTGTACTACCTACAAAGGGCTGTCAAACAAGGTGTCGTTGGTTCTGATTAGACAACGACTTTTTGAGTAAATGGACGTCAAAGTCGAGATTTCGTAGGGGCCGCTATTGTGAAGCTAGAGAGTTCGTTAAAAAAGTTAAGTTCTTCGCTCGAATCTTGTACTCAAAATTTTCAAAGTTTAATTTTAGAGAAAAGCGCTACCAAAAAAACATGTGTAACTTCTGCTTTCGGATTTTTTGAAAAGCTTAACTAGAACTACAATTTTCAATATGTTATGTTCCAACAAGACGGCGCGCCCGCACGCCTCATTTCTAACCGCCTGTTTCTAACTTTCTCAACGGACATTTTCTTGGAACATGGATTGGTAGGCGGGGGCCTGTAGAATAGCCGGCTCGCTCCCCAGATTTACCTTCCTTAGATTTTTTTTCTATGGGAATATCTGAAATCTAAAGTGTACAGAACCCGTCCAGAAACAATTGAAGAACTGGAGCAACGCATTGCAGAAGTTTGCAGAAATATCACTCCAGAAACTTATGAAAATGTAAGGCAAGAATTTCATAACCGACTTTTTGTGTGCTAAGAAGTGAATGGTGAACATTTCGAACACTTAACTTAATTTCTTTTTGCTTTAATTCTTAGTTTTTTTTAAATAGACTTCTTTATCTTCAAACATTGTCATTTTGTTATGGCTGAATATTTTTCTTTGAAACTCTAGGATCAGGCTCAGAACTAAAAGACCTTTCCAATGAAGTGTCACTCAACCCCCCGTTCTATTAAAAACAAATTCAAACTAGCGCCCAGTCGCCATTTTGAATGATACAAAATTTAAATATGGACTAAAAATAGTATGTAATTTCCCATTACAGCACACCAAATTTTGTGGCAAAATATCAAGTCGTTCAAAAGTTAGTTAGTTAGGATTTTTTTCTTAGAGAGATCCATTTTTGTTGGTATACTTTGGAAAACAATTTTTGGCATAACATAAAATCTAGTCAAGATGCCTTCTTAGACAAAAGTTGTTTATTGTAACCCGTTTAACTAATAAAGGGTTACCAATATTTGATTTTGAAAATTTTACAGAGGGTGCCACAATGGAACTATGCTATTCAGCAAAAAACAAATTGCAGCCCATGTGTGTGTGACGCCTCTCAATGCGAAAGTAGTGGACCGATTTTGATAAAACTTTAACGCAGAATCCAAGACGTTTTAGTTGTTTTGATTTAATACGGGGCGTATTTAATAACTAAAACGTCTTGGATTCTGCGTTGTTGCCAGTATTTTAATTTAATTTTTCTTTACTAAAGCGCCATCTCTTGACCGCCGCAAGAAAAGTGGCCGGGGTTTTCCTAGCCACTCTGTATATTGCTCCGGTATTACTCAGCAGTTACAGGTTCTTTAAAAAATAATGGACTACTTAAACGTCTACGAGAAACTGCAATTCATACCTCAACAATACTGGGTGTAAGGGAGTGTCACGAAATATGTGAGGAATATCTGAATTCCATAATCTTATGTTTTGAGATTTCACATTACCAGAAAGATGAAACCAAGCCTCATCAGAATAAAATGTTACATTTAGCAGTACGGCGGTATTTATTAAGCGTTGAATAAACCATTGGCAATATAAAAGTGCAAATGGTGATCCCTTTTTCGTATTTCCTGTGAAAACTTACGTAGCAAATGCTAACTAGTTAGCATTTGCTACTGTAGATGATTACATCGTAATCGAAATGTACATATAGCATGATCTATATATTAAATTTATGAAGAAAGGCTTGAAGTTTTATTTTATAATTTTTAAGTTTTGTTTAACATCAAACTACATTTTAGCGATATTTGTTAAATTTTAGCTTTGTTATATTTGGCTAATGATGTCATCGATTTTTTTTAGTGGAAAATAATATTATTATATTTTTTTTTTGCAGTTCTTGAATTTTTCATGATTCCCAGAATACAAAGATCGCCGCAAATACTTAGTGCTACCCCATCATAAAATTTATTGCTGCTACTTTTAGGTAGGAACCCTTAAATGAATTCACAATTAGCATTATTTATGATACTGTCTCTTATGTCAATGTCTACTTGCATTTTTAGCAGATGTTTGAACGTGTTTTATTATACACCAAAATTTAAATATTGTAACTAATAATAACATTTATCGTACTGTTTGATGTATATTTTTCTTTAAACGCACATTTATATTTTAGTAAATTCCATTACTTACTGAGAAATTTGGCAATCCAATCCAATCTTTGTATTTTGGGAATCATGAAAAATGCAAGAACTACAAAAAGAAGTATAATAATACTATTTTCCATTAAATAAAATCGATGACATCATTAGCCAAATATAACAAAGCTAAAATTTAACAAATATCGCTAAAATGTAGTCTGATGTTAAACAAGACTTTAAAATGTTTTTTTTTTGTTTACCACAGCAGTACATCAACCACCAATTAGTTATAAAAGCTTTATTGTTTAGCTGACAACAAGAAAGGAATACTATACTATTGAAACTTTATAACGTACAGTATACTAATAAAAAGTGTTTTCGTGTAAGAGATTTACATATTTATCTTTACAATTACATAATTGAATCCAGGTATAGTTCCTGTAGACACGATGCCGGAGTTTTTAAGCCGCGTGTAGCATAATTTGCAGTATAAGAACGCATTAAAAATTATGCAGTTAACGTTTCTCGCCGGTTTCTATAAAACTAATATCGAATATGAGAACGTGCCACTTTTTGGGGTTTCTCTTAAAAAAAAGATGATTGTAAAAGACTCCAAGCAGCATTAATAATAAATCAAGTGGACGTCGAATATGCAGTAATAATTGAACCACAGGTTCAGACACAGATTAATTACTTTAAAGTAATTCTTGATAAAAACCAAACGGTAATAAATAATATACAACGCGTTAGAATTTAATTATGCTACGCACAGACGACGATGACATACTGTTTATAGAAACCATAAGTTTTAGCATACCTGCCTGCGTAGCGTAAAGTTGCCATTCAAGACGGTTTTTTCTTTAATTTCTCGGACATGTGTTGGTTTGCTGGTTTATTATTCAAAGCACTAAAGAACACTAACAAAGCACTAATGATTGGCAACAATTTTTTCGTTAGTGCTTAATGTGTGCCTGCTGAGCGTGAAGATGGCAAGCAATTAATTTTCTTTAATTACTCACGTATGTGTTTGTTTGCTGATATTTTAATTAGAGCACTAAAGAGTACTAACGAAGCACTAACGATTGGTAACATTTATTTGTTAGTGCTCAAAGTGTGCCTGTTAAGCGTGAAGCTGGCAGGCGATTTTGTTTTTTTTAATTACTCGAAAATGTGATGGTTTGCTGGTTTTCTTGGTAGGGCGCTAAAGAGCACTAACGAAGCACTAACGATTGGCGCAATTATTGTCGTTGTGCTTTCATTGACCTGCCAACTTCACGGACCCATGATTGTAAGTTATAATAATTTTAATTGTACTCGTAGAAGAGGTGGGGTCGCATGGGGAGGACGGAATAGGATGTTTGTACGCGGCTGTTTGGACATAGGGACGTTTGAACGCAATGACGATTGCACGTAGAAACGTTCAAACGCAAGTACTTTTGGACGCAAAGGACGTTTGGAAGCAAGACAATGATACTACAAGTAACGATACTATTTTCGTACGTAGTTAGGTTAGGTTAGAAGTGAAATATTATATTATATAATTAAGTCAGGTAGTACCATTATTCATATAATTATTTTTTTGCGTTGTATTATATAATTAAGTTAGGTAGTACTATTTTTTTCGTTTAAACGGCCCTGCGTTTAAACGCCCCTACGCTAAAACGTCATTGCGATCAGGCGTTCCTGCGTCTAAACGTAGAGACGTTTGGACGCAGAGACGTTCGAACGCAAGTATTTTTGGACGCAAGGGACGTTTGGACGCAAGACAAGTAACGATACTATTTTCGTGCGTAGTTAAATTATAAGGTTGGGTTAGAAGTTAAATACTATATTATATAATTAAGGTAGTACTATTATTTTTTTTTTTCGTTTAAACGGCCCTGCGTTTAAACATCTCTACGCCAAAAGGTCATTGCGTTCAGGCGTTTCTGCGTCCAAACGTAAAGACGTTTGGAAGCAGAGACGTTCGAACGCTAGCAGTTTTGAACGCAAGGGACGTTTGGACGCAAGACAATGGCAATACAAGTAACGATACTATTTTGGTACGTAGTTAGGTTAGGTTAGAAGTTAAATATTATATTCTATAATGAAGTAAGGTAGTACCATTATTTATATAATTATTTTTGCATTTAAACGGCTCTGCGTTTAAACGTCCCTATGCCAAAACGTCATTGCGTTCAGGCGTTTCTGCGTTCAAGCGTAAAGACGTTTGGACGCAGAGAGGTTTGAACGCAAGTACTTTTGGACGCAAAGGACGTTTGGAAGCAAGACAATAGTAATACAAGTAACGATACTATTTTCGTACGTAGTTAGGTTAGGTTAGAAGTGAAATATTATATTATATAATTAAGTAAGGTAGTACCATTAGTCATATACTTATTTTTCTTCGTTATATTATATAATTAAGTTAGGTAGTACTGTTTTTTGCGATTAAACGGCCCTGCGTTTAAATGCCCCTGCGCCAAAACGTCTTTGCGTTTAGGCGTTTCTGCGTCTAAATGTAAAGAAGTTTGGTAGCAGAGACGTTCGAACGCAAGTACTTTTGGACGCAAGGGACATTTGGACGCAAGACAATGATAATACAAGTAACGATACTATTTTCGTACGTAGTTAGGTTAGGTAAGAAGTTAATATTATATTATATAGTTAAGTAAAGTAGTACCATTATTAATATAATTGTGTTTGCGTTGAAACGGCCTAAAAGTCAAACGTCTTTACGCCAAAACGTCATTGCGTTTAGGCGTTTCTGCGTTCAAACGTAAAGACGTTTGGTGGCAGAGACGTTCGAACGCAAGTACTTTTGGACGCAAGGGACATTTGGACGCAAGGGACGTTTGAACGCAAGACAATGATAATACAAGTAACGATACTATTTTCGTACGTAGTTAGGTTAGGTAAGAAGTTAATATTATATTATATAGTTAATTAATATAATTGTGTTTGCGTTGAAACGGCCTAAAACTTTAAACGTCTTTACGCCAAACCGTCATTGCGTTTAGACGTTTCTGCGTTCAAACGTAAAGACGTTTGGTCGCAGAGACGTTCGAACGCAAGTACTTTTGGACGCAAGGGACGTTAGGACACAAGACAATGGTAATACAAGTAACGATACTATTTTCGTACGTAGTTAGGTTAGGTTAGGAGTTAAATATTATATTATATTGTTAAGTAAGGTAGTAGCATTATTTATATAATTATATTTTTCGTTTAAACGGCCCTGCGTTCAAACGTCCCTACGCCAAAACGGCATTGCGTTCAGGCGTTTCTGCGTCCAAACGTAAAGACGTTTGAACGCAGAGACGTCCGAACGCAAGTACTTTTGGACGCAAGGGACGTTTGGACGCAAGACAATGGTAATACAAGTAACGATACTATTTTTGTTCATAGTTAGGTTAGGTTAGGTTACAAGTTAAATATTATATTATATAATTAATTAATGTAGTACTATTATTTTTTGCGTTTAAACGGCCCTCTGTTTAAACGTCTCTACGCCAAAACGTCATTTCGTTCAGGCGCTTCTGCGTTCAAACGGCTGCGTCCAAACAGCCGCGTTCAGACGTGCTAGATCTTATGGAAGAGATTCCCTATATTTTATCTATGTAATTATTTTAAGTGCTGAGGTGGTTTGCGGAATGTTTGCGGGATATTTGTTTAAGGCAATGTTTTTTTACAATTTTTGCAATTTTAATTGTTTATGCATTGGGAGGGCCCAAGGATGTAGTTTGTGTAATTTTAGCATTTGCAAGTAATATACTTGACTATAGTAATTAATTGTTTAACAGAAATTTTGTTATTAACAGTTATTTTTCTGCTCTTCTAGCTCAGCAATACAGCTTATATTTTATTGAAATTAAAATTTACCAGAAAACATTTCCGTTTCAAAGTGAGTCATCTATTTCAAGTGTACTTCAAATTTTAATTAAAAATTTGACAAAACAAATACAAGTGTAGGTAGGTCTAGGTAGTTAGATGAGATTTGAAGAACACGTACTCCTTTCGCTAATGAATTTGTGAATCTTAAAGCAAGGTAAATTACTTTCTTAAAATATGGCAGTTCACTTCATGTTTCATTCGTAGGCAAATGCTAAGCTGAACCGATAATTAAAAATTATATTTACAAATTAATTAAATTCTACAGCAGACTTCCTGATGAAATTCTAATTTGGTCTGTCAAACATTTATGTAGGTACTTACTTAAGGTATTTCAAATGACTTGTAGAAAAGCTTCACGCAGTTTGATTAAGTATTCATTTCCTTGCCAGTTACCTCTAAAATAGCTGCATAATGACACAAACCGGAAGCAGCTTAGAATGAACACATTTAAAATCTGAATTATATTTATAGTGCAATACAAAAATATAAAGGGAAACAAAATTTTGTTTCATATTTACAGGTGAATATACTAAACAAATGCATGTGTTACTTATTCATGTTTCTAAACAGATTCTTTTTGTAATTAGGTTACATTAATGTTAGACTTGTGTTTCATATTATTTCTTAAGAGTTAGTTAGATAAATCTGCACATATTTGTTTTAAATATTTCAATATTTAGTAAATATTTGCAGATTTAAATAAATATTTACCGATATAAATAAATCCTTACAGATTTAAATAATAGTTATTTAAGTATCAAGGAATGTAAGGACGTAATAACATCCGAGGTAGGCGAATACGAGCTGAGGCGGAGCCGAAGCTTGTCGTCTGCCGAGGATGTTATTAGTCGATACATTCCGTGTTACTTATTAAATTTTTCACGCTACCGGCAATGTAAGTAGGCCTACAGGTAGAAATTTAATCATATTTTTAAAAGTTCGTTTTGACAGCTGTCATCGGAATTATTTTTTAAAAGCTCCATTATTCTAAGTTGTCTGTGTTTGTTACCATATCAACGAACAGTTAAAATCAACATCATTTTCCTAGGAACGTAAGTGACACTATTAAGTTCCGTCGTCAAGGGTAACTAGTACACGAATGTTATCAGCCACTTACGATCCCTGTAGCTATGGATGTAAGGCCTACTTACACTGCCGGTAGCGTGAAAATAAATTTAATGTTAACTTGTCATATTTATTTGACCTTAGTAGACCCAGCCTACATAGAAGACCAAGACCGTTTAAACTGGTGGTAAAGTTCAACAATTATGAGCATGTTTTCCGTATTTTAAGAATTTGTACATTTAATGTTAGTTCAATCGTTATTAACAGCATATTTAACAAGATAAACATTGCATAATTTATTATTTATACAATAAAATTTCCTCAACATTCCCTTGAGAATGTAATTTTTAGTCTGTTTTGTTTAAGCGTTGAACGCTCCCACCAGACCCTTTACTATCGGTGCAAACGGTCTTAGGCCGTTTTCACACACACCGGCAAAACCGGAGCCGGTGACGGCGACGGCGGCGGATGCAATGTAATTAAATTAGAGCTTTCACACATAGTCCGGTCCGGCAGATTTGTCGGTCCGGCAGCCGACACCGAAAAATGCAGCCGGTGTTGAACTCGACAATTCGGATGCCGGGCCGATCTCCGTCTTGTCGGTTCCAATGTTTCCTTGTGCGCAATTGTCCACGCAGGTCTAGACTTGCCGGTGCCGGAGAGGTGTTTATGTTTCATTTAAATTACTAGTATTGTAGTTGTTCTCATTGCAATCAGAATATTTCCTTCTAAGGTATAATAGCCCAATAACGTAACGTTTGTTGAGTGCAGCACACATCTTTCTTTCACCAAAGCTAAAAACCTACTGCACTAATAAACGCGTGAAAGGAGACATTGGCCGGCACCGTCACTGGCACCGGTTTTGCCGGTGTGTGTGAAAATACCCTCACTGGCACCGGTTTTGCCGGTGTGTGTGAAAATACCCTTTGGCCGGCAACGGCAACGGCACGTCACCGGCTCCGGTTTTGCCGGTGTGTGTGAAAACGGCCTTAGTGTCCTAAGTCGGCTGGGCTCACCAAGATAAAATAAATATGACAGGTTAACATTAAATGTGACAGCTTAAAATTAAATGTTGAAACATTTATTTAAATCTGTAAGGATTTACTTAATTTATTTAAATCTGCGAATAGTTATTAAATATTGAAAGATTTAAAACAAATATGTGCAGGTTTGGCTAAATACATAAAGATTTACTAAATATTTGAAAATTTAAAATAAATGTTTTTTATCTCTAATGCTTTATTAAATATTGGAATATTTAAACCAAATGTTTAAGAATTTATTTAAATCTAGAATGATTTATTAAAATAAAAAGCATTTAGCTAAATGTGTGTATATACACTGTGTCCATAAAGTAACACCCCCCCCCCAACTAACTTTTGAACGACTTGATATTTTTCTACAAAATTTGGTGTGCTGTGATGGGAAATTAAATACTATTTTTCAGACCATATTAATTTTTTTTTAATAGAAACGGGGGTCGAGTGACCTCATTGGAAAGGTCTTTTGATTCTGCGTCTGATCCTAAAGTTTCAAAGAAAAATATTCAGCCATAACAAAATGACAATGTTTGAAGATAAAGAAGTCTATTTAAAAAAAACCAAGAATTAAAGCTTAAATTAATTAAATTAAGTGTTCGAAATGTTTACTATTCACTTCTTGGCACATAAAATGTTGGTTGGGAAATTCCTGCCTTACATTTTCATAAGTTTCTGGAGTGATAATTCTGCAAACTTCTGTAATGCGTTGCTCCAGTTCTTCAATTGTTTCTGGACGGGTTCTGTACACTTTCGATTTCAGATATTCTCATACAAAAAATCTAAGAAAGTTAAATTTGGGGGGTGAGCCGGCTATTCTACAGGCCCCCGCCAAACAATCGATCTGCCAAAAATATGTCCGTTGAGAAAGTCAGAAACAGGCCTATAATAATGAGGCGGCGCACCATCTTGTTGGAACATAACGTTTTCAATATTATTTCAAGCCACCTAAGATATTTCTGGGAAAATTTAGTCCTGCAAATGAAAAAGTGGACTACTGGATAAGAAAATCAAAACAATTTTGAACTGAGTGAGTCCATTGGTTTACAATCCGCCATTTTGTTATGGTTCAATATTTTTCTTTGATATTCTAGGATCAAACGCAGAACTAAAAGACCTTTCAAATGAGGTGTCACTCGACCCTGGATAGAAAAATCAAAACAATTTTGAATTGAGTGAGTCCATTTGTATAAAATCCGCCATTTTGTTATGGCTGAATATTTTTCTTTGAAACGCTAGGATCAGACGCAGAACTAAAAGACCTTTCCAATGAGGTGTCACTAGACCCCCTTCCTATTTAAAAAAAAAATTGAAAATGGCGCCCAGTCGCCATTTTGGATGATACAAAATTTTAATATGGTCTGAAAAATAGTATTTAATTTCCTATTACAGCACACCAAATTTTGTAGCAAAATATCAAGTCGGTCAAAAGTTAGTTTGGGGGGGGGGGGGGTTACTTTATGGACACAGTGTATAATAAATATTGGGACAAATTGCCTTAAATACCGCGAAATGCACAGCAAATTTTCACTTTACACTTGGTGCCCCATACAGGCGTTACCATAAAACTGCTTGTTATCGTTTGCTGTCCCTATCCGTCGATCCCGGGCGCTTCAAAAATTCAGCAACAGTTTTTTGAGAAAAAGTCAGAAATTTCAAATGGAACAATATAGTGTAGTCTTTGATATAATTAAATAGCATTAGTAACCAAGTTTTATTGTAATAGAAAAAAGGCAGTGGCTGTTAATTTAGATAATCAAGCAAGCAAAATCTAACATTTTTTAAAAATATTATTTTTTAATTATTACACTACAATGCTGTTACACATAATGGTTTGTCATAACGCAACCTTCAAGGCCCATAATACGGGCTTTGATCTAATTTAACGTTTACACTTGGCAATCCTTTTGCACCTATATCGGTGACTTTAAAAACAGCCCCTGCTGGTTCTGGTTGTGTAACTCCTTCAACTACTAATTGAGCACTAGTTACATAAAGGATGTCCAAGTTTGGTCCACCAAATGCTACAGCGGTAATCTGCAAAAAATAGTTAGATTTTTACGCCAACTAGGCTTGTACAAGTACAGTAACTAGTTTAATTTTTTACTTTGCCGTAGTTACAGTATACAGAGTTGGGCAAAAGTACGGAACAATGCAAATATCTCTAATACAGCACCCGCGATTTTGACAGAATTTTCTACATGATGGTTCCGATGTACGGCGGATACAATGAAGGTATTGGCGGTTTAAAATGACCTCCGGTTTAGCCGGAAATAATATCAACTTTTTAAATTTAAATAAATATATTTTTTGATATATCAATAGAACTCTTTTTTTGCGAGTTCAGGTTTTATGCCTTCCGTTTTTAATAATTTTAGAAATATTGAACAAAACACCCGACAATAATGATTCGTAATTTGTTTTATTACCTAGCAACACATGACAACAAAACAATTAAAAACAAACAAATAAAAAAACAGAAATAACATCACTTGAGAAGATGCTCAAAATGACCACCATTAATTTCTTGGCAATAACCAAGTGCGTATGTACAAATCCTTCAGTTACATTAACAAGAAGGAATTCTTATTTCACCAACAATTCTGAGTCTCAATTCCTCTAAATTATTTGGTCGTTCAGTATAAACTCTAGATTTTAAATGTTTCCAAAGAAAGACATCTAATGGATTTAAATCCGGAGAACAAGCAAACGAACTGTTTAAGCTTCTCACATTCTTTTGTTTTAAAAACATAAAAGTTCTATCGATATATCAAAAAATATACAGGGTGTTCTATTTAAAATAAAAAAGTTGATAAATTCCGGCTAAACCGGAAGTCCTCTTAAACCGCCAATACCTTCATTGTATCCGCCGTACATCGGAACCTTTATGTAGAAAGTTTTGTCGAAATCGCGGTTGCCGTATTAGATATTTGCATTGTTCCATACTTTTGCCCAACCCTGTATAAGAAACTATTGATTTTGTGAAATGTTTTTATATTATTGATATGGCACCACATGCATAATATTACCTGTTTGGCTGGAAAACTGATTGATTCCAATAATTCAGAAGTATTGGGATTGATTTTTAACACCCTTCCTCCATTAAACACAGCAACCCATAAGTTGCCATCTCTGTCAATTGTCATGCCGTCAGGAACTCCAGGAATATTATGTTTCTCCAAATCAAATACAACTTTTTTGTTGCCTATAAAAGCAATAATAGAATCGTCATCTAATAATAATATATCAGTTGCACAAATTCTATCAACATGAGATAGGTTTAATAATTTATCGCTTATTATTTGATAAGGATGGACCACGGTGTAGTGGGATGGACTGTGTTTAATTTATTTTGAAGCAGGCTATTATAAATGTATCAGAAATTAGTAAGGTACATGCACTTGTGAAGTTACTCACTTATTTCTCCTTTAATAATATCGTAATCGTACTGATCAACGGTTCTTAATGGCGAGTCAATGTAATACATCTTCTTAAGTTGTACATTCCAAGCAAGTCCATTTGATATACTAATTTTAGTTAAATGCTTTTTAATTTGATTGTTACCAATCAAAGTATAAAGAGATCCTTTCTCCGGTTCCAGTTTACCAATTTCTGGTTCAGGTCCCATTGTGCCTAGATTAAAAGAAATCAGATATTTAAATTAATCTTTAATGTTTCAATAAAACATTTACGAATTAAAAGAGAGGCCTTTGATACTTAAAGGAGGTAATGCTTTTGATTATTATAGCCAAGTTGAGTTAAGAGAGAAGGAGACATGTTTACAGATATTACTGGCCGTTATAGGATCTTTAAGTACTATTTTACCTGCCCACAATCTTCCTGACGGATCAGCTTTCCCATCATTAAATCTGTTGTTTGTGAAACCAAATTCATTTTCTACTTCTAACAGTACTTCGATTTTAGACACCCTTTCACTAACTCCATTCCACGTTACAACGGCAATTTTTCTTCCAATACCTACAAGGAACGCATTCTTACGACCTTCTACTGGTACCGCAAAACCTATGGGGCCGCCCTCTAAAATTAAGTAAACAATTTTAAATCCTCTAGTTTTACAAAATTTAACAACTTAAAGATTGATGTAGATATTAACAGATTAATTTTGATATCTAGGTGTATATTTTTGCAAACAATACGGTATCAAATTTAAAAAAACATTTCGCGAGAGTACGCGGAGTTAGCCGATGCACGTCATAGACATTTGATGACGTCAGAATTTTATTGTATTTATCCACAACTTACATATTATAGAGGCATAATTAAGCCATAAGACACGTAACAACATCAAACTATATTTAAACTTTACTTACATTCACATTGATATTATTTGTATTTATGTGGTTTAAGTTGTTTAATTTATCATTATGACAATTTTGACAGTTTTGATTAGTGACAACTTGCTGCTCTGATCTTTCATATAATTTAATTCGATGTTTCAAAATGATCAATGTCGGTATTAGTGATCCACATAATTATGCCTCTACAATATTCTAAGTTGTGGATAAAATTTTGTATTGCATCTGTGGATTACCTGCAAATAAAACTCTTGAAAATTTAAACACTCGGCCTTGCGGCCTCGTGCCTAAACTTTTTCGCGAGTTTTATTTGCCTCATAATCCAAAATCCACTCATACAATAATAGTTATTTAAGTAACAAGGAATGTAAAGACGTAATAACATTCGAGGTAGGTAAATACGAGCCGAGGCGAAGCCGAGGCTTGTGGCCTGCCGAGAATGTTAATAGTCGATACATTCCGTGTTACTTATTAAATTTTTCACGGTACAGGTAGAAATTTAATCATACTTTTTAAAAGTTCGTTTTGACTTCTGTCATCGGAATTATTTTTTAAAAGCCGCATTATTCTAAGTTCCCTGTGCTTGTTACCATATCAACGAACAGCTAAAATCAACATTATTATCCTAGGAATGTAAATAACACTATTTCCGTTCCGTAGTCAAGAGCAAAAAGTAAACGAATGTTATTGGCCATTTACATCTTTTGTAGCTATGGATGTATCGTCTATTTACCTTGCCTGTAGCGTGAAAATAACTATTATTTGTTTATGTGCTATTCTGTAGCATAATCTTAGAGTTAATAATAGTTAAAAATTTAAGTGATATGCGTTAAAAATGTAAAATATAAAAAAATTTGTAAAAAATGTGCATTGGCTGATTCCGTGCCCCAACTCTATAATTAAATGTTTAATATAAAGGCATACGATCATAGAATTTTTATTAGCATACCGATTTTGCCCTTTGTATGAGTATTTGTAGCAGGAATATACTTATGTATTGCTTGCCCCATAATATCAACATAGTAAAGACTTTGAGAAGGAATATCCCAGTGCGGTCCTTCACCCAAAGTAACTCTTTTGGTTACAACTTCTATTACCGGAACCATCTGTAACAATAAATTAATAAAATAGGTAGTAATTATATTTAGTGATGTTTTCCTAAAAAATAGGCTTGGGAAAGTTTTTAAACATTTTATGTACAGGGTGGTCGAACACATGATATACCATCATTTATACTGTATTGCAAGAAGGTACAGATAAGATCAGTGCTGCCATCTTTAATTTTTTTGAATGGCACTATACAGTTTTCTTAATGGTGATGGATTCTAAATTTTATGTTTTTTATGAATGTGTGATGCATTTAGATTGTTACATGGCAAAATTTTCTAGAAAAATGTAAAACACTTTCAGATATAAGTGGACCATTATTTTACTTTGTTTAAACTGTTTTGTAAGTAGGACAGTATAGGTATAGTATAAATAAAGTATTTATACATTGGAAACACCGTAATTTATATTGGACAGATAATAAAAATGTAAAATGTTTATGACAATTAGGCTAAAATGTGCGAAAGATGTAAAACATTTTCTTTATTAGAGCTAATTGAAAGGCGTAGTTAAAATCACGTAACTGCCAGAAACGCGTTGTTGATTTTAAAAAATACCGTTTTTTTTTAATTTTTAAGATAGTTGAAAATTCTTGCTGGTTTATTAAGGTACTTCAAATAATCTATCGAACTAATAAAAGTTTATAACGATCGGCGTTTGCGTTTTTGAATAAAAAATTTATCATTTCAAATTCTTCAAAAATTTCCGAAGGCCTTAGAGTAAAATTTGGGAGTTTAGTAATAATTACATTTGTAGTTAATAGCAAAGCTATATCAATTCAAAAAAATGGCGTCGGCAGTTTTTAAGGATTTTAAGTTTTTATAAAAATGTCCAAAACTTTTGAGCCGCTACTATATTTACAATTTTCATATTTTCAAAAACGTTGTTATATCACTTGATTATACTTATTAAAGGCTATCAAATAATATGACAATTTGTATTGATTGGATATTTGGTTTTTTAGTAATCGGGCAACAAAGTTAAAATTTTCAAAAATTCCTAGCGGCCTTCATTTTAAAGATACAGCATTTGGAAAAAAACATTTAGTTTGTCTTTAGATGCACTACAACGCTATGTATTTAAAATTTGAAAAATAATGTTTAGAAAATAATCTATACCAAGAAAATAGGTCTAATTTCCGTTTTAAGTTCCGGTTCCGATTAACGCCTCTACAAAGAACTACCTGCAACTAAAAAACACACCAAATCTTATGAAAATCGGCCAAAGAGTTCCGGAGATATAGAAGAACAAACGCACCTACCCACCCACCTACGCACCCACCCACAGACAGACATTGTTTAAAAACCATTTTTTTGGGTTCCTTGGACCTCAAAACGCGTATTTACGTTAAAATCTAAAGTTTGAAAATTTGCATGAAATCATAACTAAAAAAGGTAAAAATTTTGTTACGTGAGGATATAAATGCTTTATACATTCGCAAAGCGAATGGAATTTAGAACAATTAACATGAAAAAAAAACGTTAGTTGCCATTTAAAAATATTCAAGATGGCAGCGCTGCTCCTGTATGGTTTGCAAGAGAAAAAATACAATGGGGAAATTACAGATCTAATTGTCCTGGGCAATTTTCCTCTAAATTTTGTTTTTAATGTCTTCTTTCATTTCAAAATTAAATGAGAGTATCATAAGTGTTGGAATAACCAAAATAATATTAAATATTTATAAAATTTATTTTAAATATCAATTATGTTTTTTTAGTGTTACCGTATTTGATATTTAATAAATACTAGCAGAACCCGTGGGCTACGCTTCACGCTGTTTTTGGTAATTTTGTTTAAAATAATAACAAATAAGTAGTTTTAAACTGTATGGCATGTACTCAATGCGTGCACAGTGGCGTAACTCCGCCAATGCAGTCAATGCAATTGCATTGGAGACCCGTGATTGGGAGGAGCCCAAGTTTATAGTATATATTTGCTGTAATAATAAAAGCAAATATATTCAATAGAAGAAAAATATTAAAGTTTTTTTGAATTTAGTGAGTGGACTAAACAAATTTAGTTATCTATGAAAATTTAAGTCATGGCTTTGATTAATACACAATAACAAAATTAATTGAAATGTCAAATTTATTAACTGTCAGTAGTAAACATTAATTATCTTAGTATTTTTATTAAAAAATGGTTTATACTACAGCAGCACGATAAGCTTTTTTGTTGACGCATACTTTTCTACTGATCTTGCGTATGATGTTTTCAGGTTTAACTTTTAAGTAGAATTCTGGCGCGCAAATTTGAAGTTGAAATCCAAAACATTCAATTGTTTGTGTGAATTAATCAAAGCCATGACTTAAATTTCCATAGATAATTAGAGCTGAAATTTAAATGATCACTCGGTATACTATGTAATATAGTCAAAAGTATTGCTAGTATAATATGCAGTATTGTTTTGGTATTTGGTAGTACTAATGTGTTGATTAATTTCGAAGAGGGGTGGATCAAAAAGCAAAACTGAATACTTGGGACTATGTTAATTACATTTGTTTTTTATTATTATAAAAAATAACTTAGAATTTAGGCCCCAATGCAACTGCATTGGCTGCATCGGCGCAGTTACGCCACTGTGCACTCATTAAGTACATGAGCTATAGCTCGAAACAGCTTATTTAATAATTTTTTAAAGGAATATACTAAAAGAAAGGTGGAGCGTGGTTTACTGGTTCTGCGTGTTTAATTTAAGTAAATGAAACAATTATGTCAAAGTTCCCAATCCATCCATACATATATAAAAGCACAAAGGTTTTTTTTCTCCAGTTCCTCCAGCGGCTACTGCTTCACCAATTTGGACCATTTTTTTTATAATGAAAGGTCTCTATCCACAGATGGAACATGAAACATTTTTATATTTTTATTCTACGTTGATTTTTTAATAATAATTATTTTAATTTATAATGTATATGAAGGTCGGCTAGACGCGCGTCACTTGAGGCGCCATCTACAATAACGTCGCGTGTCATTATTGGAACTAATGCATCACGTGACTTGACATTTCGCCGGTTCTGTCAACGCTGTCTGTCAGTGCATTGTGTGCTGGGGTAACACTAGTATGTATAAATCTTAATGTGTTTACATAAACGAAACCCTTTGGTTTAGTTTCTCGCATTAGCTCATATAGCTGATCGGTAAGCGAACAAAAAAGTCAGTTAAAGATGAAAAGATTTATTTACCAGTTAACCGGTAAAAGAATCGTTTTAATATTTAATGACTTATTGATGTCGAATTAATGGAAAAATTAACCCGTACTTTGTGAATACATTTATAAATATTATTAAACAATAAATATAAAGCAAACAGAAATGATATTTGCAATTATATTGTCTTTTAAAAGGGATTGCGTCAAGTGCTGACACGTTCATTAAACAAATTAACAAACGCGTTTAAGTTATACGAAGTGTCGGCAATAACTATAACCCATACTTCTGGTATTTACGAATTTGCGATTGGTAATAATAAACAGCCTTTATGAATGAAAGCCAAGATCCCTGCCTCACACTGTTTTCACAATATCTCCTTACCGTTCTGCTTTACGTGTCCAAACATATACACATTAGCTCAAAATCATTATAAATATTATTTATGTCTGCAGGTTTTGTTTTGGTGAGACAGTTAGGAAATTATTATATATAGATACTTACATATAATAACTATGTGTTTGGTTGACAGCTAACTATGTGTTTGGTTGACAGCACTGACTATGTATTTAATAAAGAGCCTTCATAATATCCGTAATTTAAAGTCACTACTAATAATAATATAGAATAACAATACTAGTTTTTAATTTTTTTTAATATAACGTTTTTGTCTACAAAAAAACGATTTGTTGTTTTGTACCTAAGGATTGGTGCTAAAAATTTTGTTTATCATGAAAGTATTACACTTAGCTATTAATATAAAAAATTACAACAGAATAGAATTATACATACCCTTGTCAGCTCGGTGGTGGGTTAGTTCAGCAACAACTAAATTATTCTGACAATCTTTAGTTCTTTTATATATCAAATGAATTTTAATTAACGTAAGGTTAAAGGAAAAAGTTCATTAAAAATTGTTTTGTAAATAAAATATTTTAAACTGATATTTTAATACAAACAGTTTAATAAACGGATTTTAATTATAAAAGCTATTTCAGTAGTGTCGGTGTCTAAGCATTATTAAAAGATATGAAATAGAAATGGAATTTAAAAGATTTAAAGTTTAATTAAAATATTCGGCAGATAAAATAAATTAACCAGTGACAGTTATTTATGGCAAGATTTTAATTAAATAAGCTGTTTAGATGAGAAAACACGTTTATTGATTTTGTCACTAATTTCTTTAAATATTATCGTTGCCTATAAAGTTTCCATTTCTCTATGTATTAGTTTTTATACACATAATAATTTGCAGGGTATTAAATATAATTACACAGGAATTATAACCAGTTTATCGATTTATTAAGGTTTAGGTATTATTTTATTTATAGCGTAAAAGAAATAGACCGTTATTAAGTATGTTGCATGGCTGCTTAATAAGTTATTGAATTATTCTATTTTATGGAGCAAACAATTAAGAATACAGGCATGGGCGCCCGCAGGATTTTTGCCAGAGGGGGTCAAAAACTTTGCCGCAGAGAAAAATTTTTTCGGCATAACGATAATAAAAAATAACGGCTGTAATTGCAATTTATGTTACACTGTTTTCATGATTTGTTAAATGAAGAAGAAGTAAAAATAGAGAAAGGGAAAATCCATTGTTGCGTTCTTCTAAGGTAAATTAGTCAACATGTAAAAACTCCGATAAATTTAATTCAGTTTATTATCTGAAAAATTACACATGTTGAACAAGCAACGGACCTTACGCATCTGTCTTAAATTTGCACAAAATACAAAAATACAGTTTAACGGTTAGAAGTAAAGCATTCATCATAATTATACAGCTGATCATAAAGCATTCTAAGTATTTAGGAGGGCAACTGCCCGGGCTTGCCCCTACTTGCGGCGCCCATGAATACAGGTGTTTTAAACAGTTTGGAGTTAATGCATTTAAGCTTAAACTTTTAATGTACCTGTTGAAGTTACTGATTATTTTATTTATAATATCTTAAGGAATTTATTTGGTACCTTATAATTTAGATATAGTTACATCAATACAGTGTTTAAGTGTTTAAGTGTAGCTGCCATTCTAAAAATAATTTTAAGTATATAGGACTACGTTTAGGTTTGGCTGAAAAAAGTACTTTGTTATATTAAGATCATAGAATTAGTTAGGCAATTAGTCAATTAGTATTTGTTTCTTTAATTCAGTTTTTAGTACATTATGTTTGAAGAATTTAGCAACATTTATAAATTTGTATTAATGAAAAGGGCAGGATTAGGAAACAGACTTTATGAGTTATGTATGACGATGACCCCATCCTGTTCAGTTAGTTTAGGTGTGTATTACCTAAGTATGTATTCTTCTTTGCATTTTTATTATACCTATGTTATAATTTTTGTGTGACCTACTGTAAATGTACATTATACTATGTAACCACTGAGAAACAAACATTGATTTGATACTTACCATCTAATTTGGTTTAACCTAGAACGAAACTTTTACTAGTCGGTTGAGAGAAATGTGCTAAATCTTAATAGGTCAAGCTTTTGAGGTAGGTTGCAACAAATTAATTATTTAATGATATATAATGGGATTTTGCAATTGCAAAAAAAATTGTAGAATTATAGAGTTATACTTTTTGATAACTTAAGATTTAAAAACTCGTACATCTTTATTAGCGTTTTGAACAATTTTGGGAAATACCTTTTGTACAGTAGGTATACTTTAATTTTGTTCATTATTGAGATTTCGGAAACTGTAGCAAATACGAAGTCGAGAGTCGTATTTTCATATTACTATTAAAAATATTTCCATTAAGCTATTGAAAATGTCTAAACAGTTTGGCCATGAATCAGTGGTGTAACGAAAACCGCAAGGGCCCCCCGCACATTTTTATAATAAGCCCCACCCTATCTTCATTTTTGTTATAAGCAAATTAAAAAAAAAAGACATATCTACGTTTAACAGTCACATACCAGAACTTTTATTAAATATTTTAAACATTGCTAAAACTATAACAATCTAGCAGGTAAGCTTGCCTGATTTTTATTATTGATAATCATGTGCGGTAAAAACACAATTTTATCTTATTAAGCTTTTTACAACCTGCGTATTTTTTACAATTTTTTCACTGTCAATTACTGCATTTCAATAAACATCCATACATGTTTTCTGTTGCAGCTTGATCTAGTTTCATTTGGTTTCTCCACATCACCGACACTAGCATATTCAGAAAATTTACTTATAGTACCAGATGCAGAAACTACTAATTTGTGGATGTTTTTTTTAGTTTTTTGTTCCTTGGTCATTTTTATTTTTTGGGCGCCACATATTTAATTGGCTGAGCCCGTGGACAACGGTCCACGCATTTCTCCTAATAAAATTGTTAGATAATGTATTAAAAGTAAGCCATGTAGAACACTGCATTTTCTCACGACAGCTAAGGCGAGACTGAACACAGGTGGAAGAGAATTAATGAGAGAAAGGTCGGCCAGGTACGCAAGCAGCCGAGCAAAAAGTTAAGCCACACCGAAGATCGGCCTTTAACGTAAAGATTAGTAGAGACAGTGGCCGAAGTAATTAATAAATGTGGGACGCGGCCCCGTGCTGCGTAGAAGCCCCTTGACGGCGGGTCCGCGACTGAAGCTGAAGTAGTAAAGCGTGGTATTATCATTTGCGTCTAGCCCCTTGTTATACCTGCCGATCCTACCTCACATGACTTGCGCACCTCCTCTGCATGCAGCTGAAATGTGCGTAAACCACAACGCCGTAGTGGCACAGATGGATATGCGGGTGAGTAGTTGCGGGGTCGAAGCTCGGTTGGAACCAATTTTTTTTTATTTTACAGTTTTTTTTAAAGACTGTTGTTGCGTTTTGCTGTTAACGCGAGGTTATTTGTTAAGATCAGTTATGTTTTTAAAGAAACAATACGAAGACAAATTTGCATTCACTCACTGATTGACGGCATACTAACACGCAAGTCTGGTAATAAATTAAATAAAAAGGATTTGTTGTTTTCTATTGAATGCAATTTATTACCAATGAAAAAATCGGCTTTAACAATGCAAATCTCAATGTAAATATCACACTAGCACATATGCGAGCCAATATTAGACGATATTGCGCAATTCAGGATCGGCAGGAATGACAAGGGGCTAGACTCTAGTGGTATAATCAGCTCGAGGTCCGTGTACCCTACCACGAAAACATGAGACAACGACTTTTCTGTCTTTAATATGCAGACAGATGCACGTTCACGATTGAAACCAAAACTAAACTAATTATTTCCTTCTAGTTATTTTGTGACACGCTTTTATTTGGGCTACCGATTATCGAGCAGACTGACAGGTGAGATCATACATTTCGGTAACGCATCGACGCAAAATATCATACTCGGAATAAAAATTACAATATTTTTTTATGGTTTTATGTTTGGAGGTACAATGACCGTGTATTTTTTTTTTCATTTTTTTTTAAGTTTCTGATAGCCTCTGATCGACCTGGGCTCCTAAAAGCCATGGGCCTCCTTGCGGCGTGGAGGTTGCAGGCATGTTTGTTACGTCACTGCCATGAATCAATCCCTTCCTTAAACATTAAAAAAAAACTGATAATATTCGATTTTTTTTCAACACGTATATCATTATTACCAAGTTATTCAGAATTCCTTCCAATCAAAATTGGTACATACTTATACTTAACTAAAACCATTAACATAATGCAATGACACAAATCGAATTGTTAAATCTTCATTTTTATTTTCTTATACTTCCGAAAAACACTTGAACCGTGGAATAACAACACTTGAAAGTACAGCACCCTTCCACACAAGTAACTAAATATCAGATACGCCTTTCTACAGCAAAGCTATCATGATCAGTGGTAATCTGACACTGATCCTATACTTTCAGTATAGAGAAGTATCAATTTCAAGAAAATTTTCTAAGTCGATATTTTGACTCAAACATATGTTTTGGACCACCAGGTCCTTACTACTGGCAAAACTGGAAAAATACGGTATAGAGGGATCACATTGAGATGGTTCAAGGACTACTTATCTGAACGACAGCAGGTCACAAGGTATGAAGGAGAAGATTACCGAGCAAAGGAAGGATATTTAGAGGTTTCCCAAGGATCAATTTTAGGTCCATTATTGTTTGTTCTTTACATTAACTACATAAACTTAACTGCGAAAAACTGCTGAACAATGCTGTGACGAAATTAAACACCGATCTTCAAAATATCTCGTTGTGGTTGAAAGTAAATAAAATCAAATTAAACACATCAAAAGAAAAGCAATGATAATAATTAGTAGCGGATGGTCATTACCTGATGCGTCAATTAATGTCGCAATAGATGGTGTAGAAATAGTATGTTGCCAAAATTAAATATCTTGGTGGTGTAAGAGATAATAGATTAACATTTAAAGAGCATGTAAACTATGCGGTAGGTAAGGCTACTAAAAAATAGGTTTCTTTGGGCGAATCAGTGCTAAGTTAAATATTTGGTCGAGAATATTAGTGTACAAAACGATTATTGTGCACATTTTGAGTATTGTGCTAGTGTGTTGTTTACCGCCGCTGAAGGCGGCTTATACAGACTGCAAAAGTTACAAAATAGAGCAATGCGAATTATTTTATCCCGGTATTACTCCAATGTAGAACCATTGCAGTGGCTTAGTATTAATAACGAATTTATTTTAGCACACCGATTTTGTTTTTTAAATTATTATTAATAAATTACCTAGTTATTTAAATGAATTTATTGTGTATAACAAAGATGTTTATAATTACGAGACTAGATCTGTAAATATTTGTAGATTACCCGCAGCTACAAAAGCCTAGTCACGAAAAAATCTGCATTATAAGTTTAGAAGTTATGTTCTAACTATGTAAAATCTGTTTGTAAGTAGATACCTGTATATCTAAACACCTTTTTGATGAATAAAGCACTTAATGATTATCTGTACATAAAATACTTAATTACTTTAACAATATTTATTTATTTTTCACGCTACCGGCAATGTAAGTAGGCCTTACATCCATAGCTACAGGGATCGTAAATGGCTGATAACATTCGTGTACTAGTTACTCTTGACGACGGAACTTAATAGTGTCACTTACATCCCTAGGAAAATAATGTTGATTTTAACTGTTCGTTAATATGGTAACAAGCGCAGACAACTTAGAATAATGGGGCTTTTAAAAAATAATTCCGATGACAGCTGTCAAAACGAACTTTTAAAAATATGATTAAATTTCTACCTGTAGGCCTACTTACATTGCCGGTAGCGTGAAAAATTTAATAAGTAACACGGAACGTATCGACTAATAACATCCTCGGCAGGCGACAAGCTTCGGCTCCGCCTCAGCTCGTATTCGCCTACCTCGGATGTTATTACGTCCTTACATTCCTTGATACTTAAATAACTATTAACCTTATACGTATTTCGGCATTTTTACATGCCATTGTCAGAGGTTATATTAGAAACTAAATAGTTAGTGTTGTTATAGCAACGATAGAACTTGGTAAGAATTTAAAAGGGGATCCTGATGTAAACAATTACACTTAAACTAATATTCTCCTTGATGACAAACTTTTGGTAGTACAATAAGGCAATAAATAAAAAAAATAATAAGTACATTATAATATACTGTAGAGCGAGACTTAGGAGGTTTATGCAAGAAGCCGAGGCATAGCAAAATACTGACATCTTACCGAAACAATAACGGGTTGCTTGAGCATGGGGTATATACATGTAGTTCCAATATACAAAAAAAACAGTAATTATAATTGCTTGGATTTGTGTTGATATTCGACGCCGACCGCATTCACCTTATCGAAGCAGTTTGGGATACTGAAGACATTACAAACCGGCTAATCACGTTCAATGGGAATGGAAAAAATTGCTAAACTTCAAAAATATAATTTCAAAGGCAGAATAATTCAGACTAGACTCAAATATAGACGTTCAAATTGTCAAAAAAAAATTACTACGGACAATTTTGTAAATAGTGTGATTAAGTTAATTATTTGAAATAATTTGATTTATGATATCAAATAACATTTAAAAACCGAGAACCTCCAAAGCCAGATTTAATAATATTACAGTGCGAAACGAATAGGAAAACAAATAAAGGTCTTACAAGAAAGTTTAATACAACGTTGTATGATTTAGCGATCTAATTATGTAAGTGTAATGTGCGCAACGCATTTTTTCTGTTATTTTTGTATTATAATAAACGCTCCGGAAAACGACCCTGCCAAAATTTTACGGGGAATCGCCGACGTAGCAATGTGTTTAATTGAAAAAAGCTTTTAAACACTACTTCAAACTGTAATAAACTAGTGACCGAACATTTTGTACAGAAAGAAAGGCGCATAAGCTTTATTTTTAAACAAACAAATTAAGGTAAGTGTGTTAAAAGCTCAAAAGTGTTAATATGATCAAAAAAGTTATACCTGTCACTTTACTGTTCAAATTTTTAATTTTTCTTCTGATGAAATGTACAACAATGCATTTTTAAAAGGATATCTTAAAATTTCATGTGCTTCTAGAACACGTTTAAATAGGCCACTTTTGAAAAACATTTGCCGTGGCGCATTTTTACATACTTTCATAAATTGCCCTTCCACTATGCCACACCACGAGTCGCCACTGTATACACTTTATTTCTTTTAATAGCTCAAAATGCTTTACTGTTGCACCTACAGTATGGGTTTTTAAAAGTTATAAATTTAACGACGAATTTCAAAAACTGCGTAGGCGTAGAATAAATAAACCACCTAAATTTTTACAAACCAATTAGAAATAATAACAGCATTGTAGTTATAGTATTTTCATAAATAATACAAGGAGATATTGCGATTTTTATAAAATTGTGGTGTAAGTTCAAGACTGCTAGTTAAAACGGTAATTTCAAGAGCGCGTAGCGCGAGTGGAATTACCTAAATCTTAACTAGCATGAGTTAACTTACACCACAACTTTATCAAAGATAAAGATAAAGAAACAAAGAGATATTAATGAATATTGTAATCAAACTGTATTAGGACTGAGCGATATTGAAAAAATATCGTTATTACCGATATCGATAAAATATCATTACCGATATATCGATAGTTTTGATATATCGAATATAATCGAATATATCGATATATGGAATATTTTGATATATCGAATATATCGATATATTGGTATTATATCAATATCTAATATATCGATATATTATGTAACAATTGTTTATCGGGGATTAATCAAATTATGGTCTAGGTTCTCACTCAAGAAATTAAATTCCCTGAGATTATACATGAGAATTATTTTAAAGTACTATATCGCTAGTTTTGATGTATCGAATATAATCGAATATATCGATCTATCGAATATATCGATACATCGAATATATCAATATATCGATATATTGAATATATCGATATATAGAAGATATCAATATACATATAATGGTAATATAGCGATATCTAATATACTGATATATTGGTAACATATTAATAGTTTTCGATATATTCGATGTAGCAACTGTTTTTCGGGGATTAACAAAATTATGGTCTAGATTCTTATTCAGGAAATTGGATTTCCCGAGGTTATACATGGGCAGGAGAGGGCAGCCCCCCTGACATCTAAAGCAAGGGGCTCGGCGCTCCTTTGAAAAAAACATTGATTACAAAAGCATTTGACATTTTTGTATTTTACACCAACTATATTAATACTATTTTTTTATGCGGATACTAGCTTATTGTTTTAGGTTGTACATTCATTAGTGCAAAAATAGTACCTACCGGAAATCGGGCATACGTTGTTGGTTAGGTTAGATTAGGATTTTCGCCCCCCCCCCATAGAAAAAGCTCTTCCTACGCCAGTGATAACTTAGCCAGGAGATTTTGTTAAATCACCATATAGCGGGATTTTACTCAAGAAATTCGATGACCAGAGATTATAAAAGGGAAAATCTGAATTTAACTGTTTATTTTATTTTAAGAAGCAAAGAAAATAACGTTTACACGTATACATATGAGTATTGTGTGTTTCAGTTACAAAATTAGATTTCCATGTTTATATGGTGTGGCGTCAATATATTATTACAAGCTCGACAATCCTATTTACATTACGACAGCGCTTAATACGAGTTGTAATATTTGAGAAGAGAAATTACAAAATGTGGCCTCAGTCTCGATGCTACTACATTTCATCACAGCAATTTTAAAACTTAATTACTTTTAAGGAAATTATTATAAGGCAAAATAGATATGTTCATGTACGCAATATAGCACGCAAAATGTAAGTGCACATGAGTAATTCGCGTTCATATTAATGGTAATTACTAATTACAATTGTTAAAATTTATTGTTCAGCAGGTTACATTGAATTTAGAGATATCAAAATGCTCTGAATTCACACGCTGGTTATCTGTACACACGCTAATTAAAACCCAAACACGAACGTGCATAGTAAATGCGTAACAACGGCGGTGAAGCAAGATTGCATTGCAAAAAGTATGTCAAATATAGAGACCAATTGTTGTTGGTTGAAGATTTCACAAGAAAGTGCTAAATTCCAACCACATAATGTAATGTACAAGACAATGCATGATTCATAATAGAAGAAATATTTAGATTTATATCATCAAAACCCAGTGGCGAAGGGTAGTCATAAGTAGACCAATTTTTTACAACACTAAAATTATTTATTGAACTAAATTACATATGTATACATAATAATGTTACGAACCAAAATTAAATATTCAAAATTATTAAATAATTAAACGTTTAAAGTGGTGACCTACTTGGTTTTTTCTGTGTCTAATTTTTAATCCAAAAGGAGATTTTGCCTAACTGTAATACAGAGTGCCCATTTTAAAACTCCGAGCCTAAATTTTTTTAAATAGGCAACACACAATACTAGTCACTGCCGACTATTATTTTAAAACAAAATATTTCTATAATTAAGATCAGGGCAATCATGTTTGCATTAACTTGACAGTTTAGTAATCAAATTCGTTAAGCCACATTACTTGAACGGTGCAAAACAAAGATTATCGATCACTAATCTTTGGTGCAAAATGTATTCCAACGCTGACAAAGTGGACATGCTTCTAATTCTGGGTGAATGTCGAAAAAATGCGAGTGCTGCCAGTACTTTGTATGCGCAACGCTTTCCAGGTAGACGAATTCCAACAGACAAAACATTTAGAATGCTTCTTCTGAATTTACAAGAGTATGGGCAATTTTCAAAACCAAAAGTAAGAGCACGGCAAGTTACAGTTGAACATAACGAAGTAGCTGTAATTGCAAATGCCTTAAACATTAGCAAAGGTTTGTTTTCAATATTCTTAAGGCGAAAAAATTTCACCCCTACCATGTTTATACCATACACCATCTTGAAGAGAGGGATTATGAGCATCGTGTTCAGTATTGTCAATTTCTTAGACGGCAATTAAACGGCAATGCGGAATTTTTAAGTATGGTATTATTATGTGATGAAACGAGGTTTTCAAACAACGGCATGGTTAATCGACATAACTGCCACTATTACGCCCAAGAGAATCCCCCCTGGATCAGGATAACTCATTTTCAGAGAATTTTTGCTCTTAATGTGTGGTGCGGTATTATTGGCGATTTTGTAATAGGTCCACATTTCTTTAATGGAAATTTAGATGGTGAAATGTGTTTAAATTTCTTAATTAATGAGCTACCGGCTCTCCCTTAAACAGTTCCTCAAAACGTACGGAATAGCATGTGGTTTTTAAATGATGGTGCACCTCCGCATTTTCATAGGGATGTGAGAAATTATCTTAACCAACGTTTTGAGAGACGCGTAGGACGAGGTGCATTGCATCTTTGGCCTGCCCGTAGTCCCGATTTGACTCCGGTAGACTTCCTTTTGTGAGGCAAAGTAAAAACTGATGTCTACGAAATGCCCATTCGAAATGAAGAACATCTACGCGAAAGGATAATTCAATGTTGTCGCTCTATCACACCGGAAATGTTAGCTCGTGTTAGAGGTTCGATTCGTAGAAGAATTATACTTGGCGAAAACGAAGGGGGGGGGGGGGCAATTTGAACACCTGCTTCGTTGGTTATTGTACTATGTTCCTATTAAATTATTGTAGTTATTGTTGTCAAATATTAAATTTGAGTTATTAAAGTAATCTTAAATTTGTACTTAATCATTAGTAGATACATGTACTGTAAAACAACGCTGATCTCAAAAATGGTAGAAATGCATAGTGATCTGGGGGTTGCATTGTGCGTTGCTTATTAAAAAAAATTTAGGCTCGGAGTTTTAAAATGGGCACTCTGTATATTGTTCGTTTTTCATCGTGTCAGTGGATACTACTGTTTTAATTTTTAAATAATTCCAAATATTAGTATCCGTTTACAAGACAGTTTACTGCACCTGCCGTGCATATTCGCTTACTGCATCTGATCTTGTGAACAGTTGCCGCTTCTCCGCAAAAATCTGTTCAGTAATTGTTTGAGGTGCTTCATCAGTCAAATTTGTCTTTAGCGCGAAAAAATCGCATCAATCTATCACGATACGACAGAATGCGTCAAGATGCGCACCCATTCGCTGGCAAAGAGTTTATACAAATTTCAAATTGAACTAAAAACATTCTAACTGTGTAATAACAACACTTGAAAAACACAACACCCTTCCACACAAGTAACTTAATTCGATAGTATCTCATTACAGGTACACTGACACTAAAGAGTGTAGAAGCCAAATGATTTGACAAGTCGGCATAAAATTTGATATTGTAATAAGAATAACAAACGGTACAATCTGTTAGATCATAAAGTATTAGCCTAACTTTAAAAAGTTGAATAAATTAATGGAAAAAAAATTTCACAAAACAATATTTCAAATCTTAGCTACAAGTTTCTGACCAGTGATTTTTAATTGTAACCATATAGGTATTTATTAATTTATTGACAGATTTTAATTACATCTCTACATTGTACATTGCGAATGTAGGATACCAAAATATATAATATTTTATATAAATAACTAATAATATGCTGTTAAATCTTTAAATTTCAATTTGCTGCTGTTGTTACTTTTTCTTTCTGAATAAGTATATTATCTTTAATTTTTTACGCATAAAAGCCACATTATATTTTCAAAAAATTAAAAAACATTTTAAATAATTGTTTCTTTGAACGCTATGGAGCTGGAAGGGCTCTTGGAACCTCCCAACGCCGCAGCTGCGTTGTAACTGAACAAAGTATGTCTAATTTCATCTGTTTTAGCTAATATATTTATGAAAAATCTAGATCAAATATTTGAATTAAACTAGTCTGAGAGAGTTATATTCTGATAATTTGCTTGCATTACCTTTGAGACTCCATAACGTATACTGTATTTTGGTTAAGAATTGGTGCAGATATAGCCAAAAGCTGAAGTGTGTACTTTGAATGGACCTTCCCATACTAGATATTAATACCTGTCGTATTTGCAATAGTCTATCGAACTAATAAAAGTTTATAACGATCGGCGTTTGCGGTTTTTAATAAATAATTATTCAATTTCAAATTTTTCAAAAATTCTTGAAAGGCGTTAGAGGAAAATTTGAGAAATAAATAAAAAATAAATTTGTAGTTCAATGCAAGCTCTATTAGCTCAAAAAGTTAAGAAAAAATCGTGTAGAAAGTTCCTCACAAAAAACTTATTGAAAATTTTCAAAGTTTTGAAGCAGCGCCATTGCGATCGTTTTCAGAATTTTTAAATTAGTTTTACTTTATCGCATACTACCTCTAAAGGTCTCTTAAACAAGGGGTAGCTGATCCCGATCAGACAACCAATTTTTGAGTAAATGAGCGTTAAAGTCGAGATTTTTAAAAAGCTGTAGTGGCTGCCATTTTGAAGCTAAAGAATTCAGTAGAAAAGTTTCGAGTTGCGAATAAAAAGGAGTGATTTGGTGTCAAAGTCGGAAATGTTTGTTCGCTAGCATATGCTACTTGCTGCTGTTGATAGCATAACTGACTTTGATTATTAATTGGGTTTAACACATACCTATCTATTGCAATAAAATTTGCTCACTGAATAGGGAACACGCACCTTTTCATACATTCTTTGATTGCAGACATTTATGTACGTACCATACATTTCTGTTGAAATAAACAGCTTATTCATCTGCAAAAGTGGTGACCAAATAAAAGTGGGCGATATGCTAACTCGCGCACATCCATTTTACACTCACTCGAACGCGACTTACAATAAGAGTTGATTGAAATTTTAAATACTCGACTTCTATAAGTTTTTTTATAAAACAAGCAAGACAAGACCAGTGATGTCTGGTCTTGTATTGTTTTATGTAGAAAGTAACATCATTTATGAATATTAATACTGAAATACTTCGTTATAAATATTATATCTTAAAAGATTTTAAGATACAAATTTCTTAAAATTATTATCTATCTCTTCCATATGTCTCAACTTCTAGTGGTGAGCGGTTCCGCTACGAAAACCCACATATTTACGCGTCCATGATATAAGGCGCGTATTCTTTTGTACAGCAGACCACTGCAGTTTTCGTTACAGATTAGTCTATTTGGGATTCTACTATTTGTTTGTATTATTTGAAATAATCTACGAATGGTGATGAAATAGAATAAACCGATTTCGTTTTGTTTAACTGGTGTGGACAATGTTATGCTTATGGTTAAAATAAAATAAGCTAAGAATTAAGAAAGAAACTGAAATTGACTCAGATTTTGGAAGCTCGAGTTACAATAACCAACGCGCTAGAAACAAACTACTGCGTTTACACCATTAACTCGCACTTAAGAAGAACTAACTGTACACGTGAGTTACGCTCTACTGATTTTTTTGTAATTAAAAAAAAACTGTTATGTGCTGCTTGGGTTGTATAATTTCAGCTGCAGTCGCATTTCTCTCAAGTTGTGATAGGTCAAAGGAATCCGGATTTAATATGTAGAATTACAAGCAATCGTTAAACAAAATGTAACAAAAATGGTAGGCTGGCTATACATAACTGTATTGTACTGTACACTGGTTCGCTAGTCTAACAATAAATTACATTCACAATCATAACTTGTTTGGGGGTGGGGTTCATCGTGGCGGTGAAAAGATCAATTTGTTTGACATAATACCGTTTTCATAATTGACTGTACCTTGTTAAAAACGGAAGACTGTTTTTTTGAAGCAGTGCCAAACATGCCATAATGTATGATGTGGCATATTGCAATAGGGATGAAGCAAGATCACTTTACGCGGAACATTTCCTACACAGACGTTTACCAAATGACAAAACTTTCGTGAGAAATGTCTTGCGTATAGACGTCTTACTTCAACCTCATTGCAATATGCCAAACCATACATCAAATGCTTGTCTGACATCACTTCAAAGGAATAATATTCCATTTTTAACAAGGTACAATTAATTACATAAACAGTATTACGTCAAACAAATGAACTGTTTTGATCATTTCAGTGAGTACAATACGGCTTTGTATAACCAGCCTACCATTTTTGTTACACCCTGTATAATTCATAAAACTAGGACTTCAATGCGTGGTCCGCTACACTACCTACTTAATTAACCTATTTATTAACAAACTAAAAAAGAAACAAAAAATGCGTGAGGCATAGCCCACATTAATTATAATAATCACAAACAAATGAGTTTTTTTTTAAGTTCTAAATGTTTAACCTTGAGAAAATTAAGTATGCACGCTATTGTAGGTTGCTGGGTTTGGGTCTGCCTGCACCTTATAACTCTTGAACGGATGGATAGATGTTGATGCGCTTTGGAATACAAAAAAACTTTATCATCAAAATACGCTTTTAAGAACAATCCAAAACCGAAAACGGAAGTAAAACATGTTTTTTCTTGGAAGCATTTGGTTCCGAAGCAGGATTTTTAAATTTAGGAATCTGACAGAACACCTTACAGCAAATTTACATTTACATTTAAAATCTGTACCTTTAATGAATAAGTAAATTGATCTTTTAAATTTATCATTATTGAACGTTTTGGAATGAGAAATCAAGTCATCTGGACGCAGATATAGAAAATCAAGATCAAGTTATGAAGATTTATTGTTCCTATAGCAACACAAACTGTTTACTTCTAATCTTGCCTCTGATAATGACGTCAACGTGTCGAAATACGTATTAGGCTTAAATAAAGACCTGTTCAAGTTAAGAATTGTTTTATTTACAATAAATTAAAATAAACTTCAACAAAGTAAAGCTCAAACTTGTAAATAAACACCGTTGAGAAAAGTTCACTTTTTAATTGTTATTTTAGAGAAGAAAGTAGGTATTCTCGTCATGGAATGAGGAAATTATACTTCCCTCAATAGCGAAGAAAGCATTTTCCACTTAATAAATAAACACTTATTTTTTGTAAAAAAAACTGAATTTTAGAATAATTTTGCTTGTTTATTCTCTGCTTTTCATACCACTCCGTTAGCTCCTGCATGTCCGGCTACTTGTTTTTTATTTTGATAAATGTCAAATTAATGCTAAATTTAAAAATTAAATTTGTACATAGTTTTAAACAATTTTTTCGTCGGTGTTTGCAAAATTATGAGTACAATACGCGAAGAAAGTGTCTTTTCCTCACTCCGTAGATATATGACTCGCCCTCTACGCTCGTAAGGAAAATAATCACTTTCTTCGCTTGTGCTACAAATAACTATTAATCTCAATGGCAATTTGAAGTAAACGTTCCAGTAAAGTGTGTAATATTAATCTTTTATGATGTAACATAACATACATTAGGTAACTAGCTTATACTTGTTAAGATTACATTTTGTTTTTAAACTTACTAATAGTTAGTTATTAATTCAGATAGTATAAAGTAATAATTTAATTTGTAATACGTAACTTAACCGTTAATTAGGGTTGTGTGATTATCAAAAATTAAAATCAATAGTCGATTCGTAACAAATAATGAATTATATCATTTAATTAATCTTAGATGAAACCTAGATGAAAGGTCGATTTTGCACCATAACATTGAAGACGAATACAATATACAATTTATTGTAAATAAAACAATTCTTAACATTAACAGGTTTTTTTATTAATAAAACAGTATACAGGGTTGTGCAAAAGTACAGAACAATGCAAATATCTTTAATACGGCAACCACTATTTTAACAAATTTTTCTACATGAAGGTTCCAATATACGGCGGATACAATGAAAGTATCGGCGGTTTAAAAGGACTTCTGGTTTATCCGGAAATTTTAAATGGAACACCCTGTATATTTTTCGATATATCGATAGAACTTTTTAAGGTTTCATGCCTTTATTTTCAATAATTTTAGATATACTGAACTATAATGTTACGTAATTGTTATCTAGCAGCTCATGAGAACAAAAGAATGTGAAAAGCCTAAACTGTTTTGTAAAGTTTGTCAAATATGTTTGGTTCGTGTTGTTTCGTGTTTTTTAGATGTTCGATAGATTGAGCAGTGTGGTTGCAGTAATCAATTAATTAACCAATTTAATTAAAACTGCTGAATTTAACATCAGAGATGGTTTAATTAACAGAAGGATTGCAAATTGTTAAATAAAGTACAAACTTCTTGCTGGGTTCTACGACGCTCACCAAAACCAACCATAATTAAAATTTGACTTCGTTCTCTTTCTGTTAATTGAACCATTTCTGATGTTAAATTCAGCAGTTTTAATAATTTTGGTTAATCAATTGATTACTGCAACCACACTGTTCAATCTATCAAACATGAAAACATAACAATTACGAAACATTATTGTTCAATATCTCTAGAATTATTGAAAATAAAGGCATGAAACCTTATATCACTGAACTCGCAAAAACGAGTTCTATCGATATATCAAAAAACATACAGAGTGTTCGACTTAAAATAAGTTTTTTAAACCGCCAATACCTTCATTGTATCCGCCGTATATCGGAACCTTCATGTAAAAAATTTGTCAAAATCGCGGTTGCCGTATTAAAGATATTTGCAGTGTTCCGTAATTTTGACCAGCCCTGTATATACAATACATATAATTTCTACCTATTCTGCGTATAACGGCGAGTAAAATTAAACTTTACAAAATGTTTTGTTTAAAACAAGCTGGAAATCGTTGTATTTTTATAAGTAAACGTTCTTTTGTGTTGTAACAAATCTGAGAGTTTATATTTCGGCTAATACAAAAAATATAGTTACTGTTCCGTGAATATTTTCAATATATTCTACTATCACTCTGTTAGCGATAGTGATATGTATCTATCCTACCCATCCTCTCTTTAAGGTTTTGATCATAAAATCAGAATAAAAATTTGAAAAATTAATTAAAATATATTGTAAACAATTTTGTATGAGTAAAAATAAACGTCATTAGGTCTGGCCCTAGAAGTCCAAACGCATAAAGTGCTTTAACTGACATTAATGTCAGAATAATCACTTTTAAGCGTATAAACTTCCAGAGCCAGACCCGATGATGTTTATTTCTATTCGTACTTTTTTTTGGTGTTACTAAACATTGATTTACTTTATTATATTACTAAAGTATATATTGTAACTAGTCACATACTAAACGATCCACAAAAATACATTAGAGCAGGCCTTGACCAACGTGAGTCACGTCTAAGCTATATTCAGAAAACAGTTACAAACGGCAAAGTCAGTATTAATTGTAGTTTTCTGAATATATTTAATAAGTAATAACAATAACGCACGTTGGTCATAACCTGCTATAACGTATTTTTCTGTGGATCGCTCGGTATGTAGTACTACACAATATTACTTACATTATGAAAGGAGGAATAATCGGTTTGCCCGTCTTTCCTATCAAAGCTAAATCTACTATCTCGATAATAATGAACAATTATTGCATTGCAACTGCGCCCCAATTAGTCGTTCTTTTCCGAGTATCTGCATTCAGACAATCACCAGTCATTATTTAAGTTAATGGTCCGAACAGCATGGATGATTGAATGATTCAAGTAGGTGTCTTAAAAACGGGTTAACTTTGCGCATCTCACAGTGAGGAAACTGATAATGTTGCTAAAATATTTATTAACGAGGCTGTTTAGTTATATGTTTGTTAGTATTATAATACTCGTATAATATTGTTGTGCAGTGAATGCATACAACTGCACGACATTGTATGTTCTTTTTTTTTTATTAAAAGCGTTTTTAATGATATTGATACATGAAAACGGAAAAGAGCGAGAATAGTAAAATATCTTACACTAAATTGAATAATCAACTGCTTTATTACTTTTATATAGTTTGGAAAAAGTAGTTTTGATGGGTACAACTTTTCCTTTCACCGGACAACGACCTGTTCATTATCTCTCGATGATTGCGTAAAAGGAAACTATAGTAACTTCATACTAGTGAACTCAGGTTTAATAATAATTTTAACATTGGTTAGACTACAACATATTACGTAAAAAAAGATTAAGATACTCTTATTCAATGCAAAGCTTTCATATGAAAAAGTATATAGCTATAAAATTGCCACTCGAATTTGCAATACCTGGTAGATTAACCTTGTCACTAATATAGGAATAATAAACTATCACATGAAGTAGGTTGGTTTTATGTACATCCATGGCTACAAAAGATGTTTTTTTTTTTTAAGAATCATGAAGCCGTGCGTGAGCACGACCCCATGATTCCCATCCCACCCCCTTACCCGGGCTCAGCACACTCAGTGCTATACACCGGTCTAACATGCACCCCACACCTGAAGACCCAACATACACACCTACATACACCATCCATGGACCCGTCGGATTTAACTTGTTCAGAAAAATTACCGACGAGTAGTGGACTCGAACCAACTGCCATTGGGAGTCTAGTTTCAAAGCCTGGGACTTTAACCACTAGACCACCCGCCGGCCCCCACAAAAGATGTAAGTGCCTCATAACATTTGTTTATTCGGTTACACTTGACTACGAAACTTTATAGTGTTACATTCCTGAAAAAAAATAGTTATACAGATTCGTAGCAACAGGCATAGCTATCTTAAGAAGTAGAAATAATTAATACAAAATTCTAATCGGAGATGTCGAATGGTTCCATATTTTACAAATTTCTTTCCAATTATTTCAAGCTAATTGCTGCCGCTAGTGCGAAAAATTGTTGCCAGTAGTGGGAAAAATATAATAAGCAACACGTAATGTAAGGATATAACATCCTCGGAAAGTAATATAAACCTCGGCTTCGTATCAGTTTATATTAACCCTTTTTCGAATGTTAATACATCGTAACATTCCTTGTAGCTTAAATAACTAAGATTTTGACGGAAATACATGTTTTGAACCCCCAGGACTTAAAAGACGTCTATCAGTGAATAAGCGCGGGGGAAAGGGGGTTTATATGAGTTTAGTTTAACGTTTAATCCTACGGCTCAATCCGCCACGAGTATTATTGATAACGTATTTACATATGCTCATCAGTACGCTTGCCAAGATTAGACAACAACAAGCCATCAGTACGACATCAAGCTGCAAACTCTACCACTTTAGTCCACAGTGGCAAGGAGCTCATAAAAGTGGTTTCTAAAAAACGTCGGTCTGCATGAAACCATGTAAACTGCTATTTTTTTAAGAAAAGATTGGTTTCAATTATGGCTAGAATAGACCACTACATGTTTCGTTCTTGTTTGAACTCATCAGGTGGACATAATTCTAACCATAATTGAGACCAAAAGCAAACAGGCATATATACGCCAGAAAGTATAACACTAACGAGGGCGTTACTAGTTTAATTCCCCGTTAGTGCTATTTTTTTGATTTTGGAAATATTTAACAAAAGCATATTGTTTGTTTTTTAATTTTTAGTTTCATAGTGCTGAGCAAGAACTTGGATTTGGTTGATTACACAATGCATTTATGAAATTAATGCTTATTGATTTAATAAACGTTGTAGCTAAATTACTCATCAGTGATAGTTTTTTTTTTTAAAGAATCGTGAAGCCGTGCGTGAGCACGACCCCATGATTCCTATCCCACCCCCTTACCCGGGCTCAGCGGACTTGCGCTCTTTCACCGGTCTATCATGCACCCCACCCCTGAAGACATGCAACACAACATACACACCTACATACACCATCCATGGACCCGTCGGATTTAACTTGTTCAGAAAAATTACCGCCGAGCAGTGGATTCGAACCAGCTGCCATTGAGAGTCTAGTTTCAAAGCCTGGGACTTTAACCACTAGACCACCCGCCGGCCCATCAGTGATAGTAAAATAAGATTACAAACTAGTAGTTTTTAGATGCAGAAATATTGAGAGAGGCTAATCATCTTTCCTTTCATTTTTGCTGACGTTTTCTTGTCTCTGGTATTTGGTAATCCTACGTCATCATTTGAGAAAATCTTTGAACCCGAAGTTTATAACGGAAATAACAGTTTTGGACTTCCAGGACTTAAAAGTCGTCTGTCTGTCAGTCGGTAGGTGTCATTTGAGTATAGATTAACGTTAAAACTTTGCGTTTACTCCGCCACGGAAATCATTGACAACGGATTGATATGTGCTCAATCAGCGTATTTGCAAAGATGAGAGAAAGCACACAAAAGTGGATTTTAATCAACGCGTGCGCGTGCGTGCGTGTGTTCGTGCGTGCGTGCGTGTGTGCGTGCCAGAAACTTATTTTGCGATATAGAACTGGAAACGGAAGTTAGTTATTTGGTTATTTTGTTCAATTGGTTAATGAATTTGCTTAATCGTTTAATCGTCTCAGGTTTTCTTTATTACCGAGCAACCTTTTCTGAAAAAACAAAACCTCAATTTTTTTTTCTGAAAAAAAAAGCTTAGCAACATTTTCAAAAACTTGTTTTAGAATGTTAGGTCTGTTTATGCATGATTCAAATAATTGCTACTTACGATTGATTTTCAAAAATTGTAATTAAATTTATTTTATTGGGTTTTCATAGCTCACTTGATAGTTGTGAATGCTTTTTTAATCTGTAACTCTTTATTTTGTCATAAACTTTTTAGAAACTAACACTCTAGCTTCAAAATGAGTTGTCAGGCATAAACTTTAGAATGCTGTTTTGTACGAAAGTTTTTGAAAACCTAACAACTGCTACATTTCAACACTTTCGAAATATTCAAAAAAATATCGCTCAACAACCGACCACCTACTTTCTTTTAAGTTTTGTAGTTTCATAGAGCTAGGAAGGAGCTACAATTCAAGGTTAATGGCACAATAAATATATATTATTTTTGGAAATTAACGCTTTTTGATTTAATAAACGGTGTAGGTACGGTAAACACTGCGGCGGTCAAGAGATGGCGCTTTAGTAAAGAAAAATTAAAATAAAATACTGACAACAACGCAAAATCCAAGACGTTTTAGTTGTTTTTGTTTAATATGGGGCGTATTTAATAACTAAAACGTCTTGGATTCTGCGTTGTTGCCAGTATTTTAATTTAAATTTTCTTTACTAAAGCGCAATCTCTTGACCGCCGCAAGAAAAGTAGCCGGGGTTTTCCTAGCCACTCTGAAGATACAAAAATATTTAAGGTATCTAATCACATCTCTCCTGCTACATTTTTAAAATTACACGTTGTTTTCTGGTCTCTAATGTTCTTTAATCCCAAGTATTGTTTTGGAAGAAAACAAAAACCCGATATTTTTTTTATAAAAAATTTAGAAAACAGTATCTACTAACGCTATGACAGGTATAACATTAAACTTTGCACGTATTTAAGCATTCTGATGTAACGTAACGTTACATTACGAGGCTCAGAATACATGCGTATCCTGTATCAACACCGCGAGCATTCGATCACTTGTGATGTTGTTCTTTAACTTAAAAACTGGGAAAACGTCTACACTAGTGCAGGTGGTGTAATGTAACTTTTGTTGATGATTGTTAAGAAACCGGAAAGAATATGAATAAGGCTTGCGAACAGGCGCGAATGATACATCATTCCCTCTTGAGTATTCGTTTTTAGACATCTTATAAAATTCTGCAATTTCTACATGGAGATACTTTTTATGTCTTCACTTAAGTCGCCTATATATTTATTTAAGGTTATGATAGTGTTAGATGTGACAAACCTTTAAGCGTCGAATATATTGTACGAACAAAGTTGACACTTTTTTCGTTTTTTGATCGGAGGTTATCTACACTTATATTGTAATGTAATATATTTTTGAAAACATAAAGAGAATTATTCTTAAAGTATTGGAGTATTTAAAAATACTCTTCCAGCAGTTTTTGTTAAATAGAATACATGAACAAACTTTAGAATAATTAATGAAATGTGAATGCTACAAATAGTTTCTAAAGTACACATAATGCATTCCGTAAAAGATATGCAAAAATCTAAGGCGCTCTTAGTACGCATAATTTAACCGCATTCTTAAAATGATCACACAAATTAATTACTTAAGGTATCCGTTACCGACATCACCCATGGCATTTATAAGTAAATTAAAACTTATATAACATCATTTATAAGAATATTGCTATCCCACATGTAAATGGAGAAAAAGTAATCTTGTGCTATAATAAACCAGTTTAATGGTCTTTGCACTAAAAATGCAGCTTATTACTAAATAAAGGCAACAAGATAGACTTAACTTTTTTTTTTAAAAAAGATAGTTCGTGGTCAAAGATGGCCGGAAGCCAGATAATAATATTCGCTAAACGAAATAGAACTCATCAAAAATTAAATTCTAATTAATAAAGTTGATAGAGAACGTCGTAGAAAAATTAGAGGATGAGAAAATCTATGAAAACCCATTCGTAGGGCTCTTAACCCCCAGAAAACGTGTGGCTAGTTTTTGAAAAATATTTTTCTGAAAATTTTGAAACGCTTCAAAAAAGTAGTTATTTAAACCACAACAAAAAATGTAAGGACGTAATAATGACCGGACTTTTAGTCGCAGAAGAGCAAAAAATTTCGTTAAAATTCAATTAAAAGTAAACAAATCCATTAAGTTATGGGTAAAACATCTTGGACAATAGAACTAATTTTTCGGATGAGAATTTAGAAAAAGTTGTTGTTGTGTACTGCAATTTTTAAGTTTTCTATTCAACGTCCTTTAAGAATGTTGATAGTTCAACCTTTTCCTAGGTAGAAACTTTCTCGTTGTATTATTGAATTGATACGGTCTATTTTGATCAATTCGTGGTTGCTATTTTACATTTCAAATAAAAAACATGTTTTTGCAGTTTCATAAAATTGTTTTGTGAAGTACTTTTAAAACTCATGAGCATTCCTATTCTACGCTTATGAACCCTGTTTTATTTTATTAAAGTGTTACATAAGCTTCAATTCCAGTTGACCAAATAAATAATAACTACCTGCACAATGCAGATTAAGGTCAAACATATGGATGTGTTACCATTCTAAGCTTGTGAATAATTTGTTTTAAGGTTTAGGTATGCGCTAACTATACATTTAAAGAAATTGTGGCAGAAATTATTATTAATTGGTTGCCTCATAACTTAAATACTGACGAAACACTAGACTAGAAATCCGAACTATAGACTAATAACACTCGAGGAAGGGTAGTATAAACTAAGACGTAGCCGAGATTTAAATTGGCTTCCGAGAATGTTATATCTTTTCATTACGTGTTGCATACCATATTTTTCCCACTACCGCAATTAGCTTACAATAATAACAAAATATTTGTTAAATTTTACATCTGTCATTTTGTTTTAATTTTTCTATTTTGCAAATCAGCTATGTCCGTTGCTGTAAATCTAAATTTCTACTATTATTGTTTCATACTTAAAATTTAGTATTAGACTTATAGAGAGTAGAGTGTTGTCAGATCTGTTTTTAAACTTGTTCCTAATACAAAGGTAGGCAGGTGAAAGTAAAGTGCCAACGCTGTGTAAAATTCCCCTATAAGAATAACATAGCCCTATACCACCTGTACTGCATTCTAAGTATGAAACGTACTATAAGAATGTTATTGCCACTATTAAGTGCCGTAGGCAAGTGTATAATCGAATAAACAAACGTTATGAGACACTTATGTAACGGGTGTCCAGGAAGGCTTTCAGTCCTGGGCGGCTATGGATTGTATAACGTATGTCTTTGGATATCTTTGTCGAAATTCTTATTACACGCGTTGATGGAATAATTCCAATTTCCGTTTTCTATTTTTTGACCATTGCGAAAATAAGATTTCACAATAAAGGTTTTTTTGTTCTTGCGTAAACATTTTATAACAAGAAATATGCAGAAAGTAAATAATTCAAAATAAAAACTTTTTAATTTAAATTGACTTTGACTTATGTCAAATAAATTACTTAGATATGACTGAATAAAAGACATGCGTTATACAATCTATAGCCGCCCTGACTGAAAGACTCTTAAATATAAGTTTAAAAACGTTTTTTAAACTTTTGAAGAACATTGGGTAAAGATATAAAAAAGAATACTACGTTTAGATGTTGAGAACTGATGAGTAGTGGCTCATTTTAGTTCGGACGCAGCGTTAGCTTGAGGCCACCTTTGTACCTGCCAAGTTAAAGTTCTTTCGACTGTACAAGATAACGGGTGTCCATCTTGTATAGTCGAAAGAACTTTAACTTGGCAGGTACAAAGGTGGCCTCAAGCTAACGCTGCGTCCGAACTAAAATGAGCCACTACTCATCAGTTCTCAACATCTAAACGTAGTATTCTTTTTTATATCTTTAACCAATGTTCTTCAAAAGTTTAAAAAACGTTTTTAAACTTATATTTATAATTTCTCGATCGTTTACAGCATGTAGCAAAGTTTTTAATGTAAATTGGGTGTTGGTACTGTAGAAGTTATAAATTACATCCCGCACTGCCATTTTAACCCCTTTACAGACATTAATAGATTTTGGTTTTGCGCGCAGACGTTTTTTGGTCCGCAAAGCACGTCAACTTTAACATCACGTGAGAGCCTCCCAACTGATCTTAAACTGATATTTAATGCTTCCGCAACTCTTTCTTGCACTTTGCTAATTGAAATCAAAGGACCGCCGGCTTCCTTCTCTCGTTGAAAAGAGTTCATTAAATTGAGGGCTAATTTCTTAGACTGCAAATGCAGAACACCTAACTTTTGTGCCATCACAATTGTAACTACCCCGTCGCTAACAAACGATAACACTTCATATCCGCCTGTGCTAATTATATTTTAATCACCCTGTTTACTAACTAGTAAGGTATGCGTTTTGATTGGTTCATAGACAATTAATATAAATTACACGTTTTAGAACATTAAATAATCTCAGTTTAGTTCATCTATTTTACAAAAACAAAACGAATAAAAATCTTAGAATATAATATTTTATAATATTCCAGGTGAAAATAGTAAAGCATTAACATGTTTTGAACCACCGACTTGCTACTAGTTGCTTCTTTTTCTCTCTTACTTATCAACGCAGTGCGTCTCATTATCTTCGCAAGTTTCAACCCCGCAGACGTACTAACTGCTGGATGCGACCCTCGTTTACCTGCAATAAGTACCCTTCCATAATAATACAGTACGTCGCTACATGTTTCATACTAATACAAACCGAACTTAGTACCTGCCAAGTTAAAGTTCTTTTGACTATAGCTATGGAAAGTAAGGCACCACGTAGCCGGTCGGTAGTGGGAAAATGCGATAACACGAAAACAAACTTATTGAAAACTCCCGAATTCGCAGACAAGTGATTTTGTCGAATTTTGGTTTGTGCGAGTGTTTTTTCTAAATATACATCAAAGTGCCACTTGTAATAATCAGAATTTAGAGAAAAACAAGGTACATTTACCAATTGTCATAAATAAAAAGCTACTAGTTATCGCTATATTTTAACTATTTAAATGGCTAGTATCTTCCTATCGATATAAATAAAATCGGATTAGTTATGAGACATTATAACATAATTGCATTAATGCATAAATGCATTAATCTATTTCAAAAAAACATAATCAACATCAGATTTGTAATATTGTTTATTGTTATACTTGCATATTCCAAATTTCACTTAAATCGATCTAGCGATTTATTTCGATGCATTTGTATGCGTAAGCATACGTACAGACCGAAGTTTACAAAATATTTTTGATACTAGAGGTCTGAAACATATTTACATAGAAATGTCAGAATTGATTGTTTTTCACGATCACAATACTTTCCCATATAGGCAATATCAAAAAGTTAATATTAAAAGCGCATAATAGGGTCTCTTAAAGATAGAAGTTGAACGTTTATTGAAGATTTAAGGAAGTGATAGCATGCAAGGTATCATTCTGGGTCAAGGACCATGATCTAATCAAACTAATTCTTTAAGAATAAAAAGGATCTTACTAATTAGTTGTTATCCCAGAAATTGTTTCAAATAGTAAAGCAAAATAGAACCAATTAAATACAGAATCAATATATGAGTTCAATCAAAAAAGGAAGAATACGTAACTGACCGAAGTAGATTGTTCAATCTAATAACAAGGTCAATTAACTAAAAAAATGTACTGCATGTCAAGGTTGCAGCTGAGCTCGCATCTATAATATTGGCCATCATATTTTTGCCGCGGAATTAACATAACCTTTTCATTTACTAATGATGTGTAATTGTACAAAACATTTTACGAGAAGGACTTCATTTTTCGGCGTAAAGTCAAACGTAAATTTTTATTATTGAAGCAATTATGTAGTTAAAACAATTAAAAAAAATAATTTAGAACAACTTAAAAAGTGTGCTATAAAAGTAAGAAGCTTAAAAATTAAACTATAATCAATCTTGTAGGTTGTGTACTCAATGGATTAGAAATAACTCTTTTGCTTTCAGATATCCTATATATTTTACTCAATTTGTAGATTTCATCGGTAGCACAGAAAAATGAAAAATGTATCCAGCTAAGTAAATAACACAATTTGCAGGGAATAGTTAGCATGTATTGTTAAAATACTAGAATCTAAATTACAGGTAAAGCGGATCCACAAACACTGGCAGAAATGCGTACCTATAACTGGAAAAAAGCTGAAGCGTGGACTTCGAGTGGGCCTTCCCATAGTAGATATTAATACTTGCCGTATTTGCAAAAGTGTAACTCTACCCATAGAAGCAGCAACTAACTGCACGAAAGCAAAATATAAGAGTCCGCCGCGCTTTGGCTAATTACGAATTCCGCTTCGGATGTCGGACAAAAATGGCTATAATAGCTTTATTTGGGAAGTTATCAAAAATATGCAAAAAATTAAAAATATATTTTTTAACTAGCGCTAATTAATAGGCGTAGTTAAAATCACGTAATTGCCAGAAAACGCGTTGTTAATATGAAAAAGGTACCGTTTTTTCTTAATTTTTAAAATAGTTGAATATTCTTGCGGATCCTAATAAAGTACTTTAAATAGTCTATCGAACTGATAAAAGTTTACAACGATCGGCGTTTGCGTTTTTAAATACATATTTAATCAATTTCAAATTTTTCAAAAATTTCTGGAAGGCGTCGGAGTAAAATTTGGGAAACTAGTAAAAAATAAATTTGTAGTTTAATGCAAGCTCTATCGGCTCAAAAAGTTTAAGAAATCGTGTGGCCAGTTTTTGAGAATTTTTTTTTTGAAAAGTTAAATATTTTGAAGCAGCGCCATTGCGATATTTTTTTGAATTTTCTAAATTAATTTTAATTTATCGTATACTACTTACGAAGGGTTTTCAAACAAGTGGTAGCTGATTCCCATCAGACAACTACTTTTTGAGTAAATAGGCGTTAAAGTCGATATCTTCAAAAAATTGTAGCGGCCGCCATTTTAAAGCTATACTCGAAGGCCAAACAATGTAGAAGATCTAAAAAACGGAATTCAGCAAATAGAAGCAGAGTACTTAAGACATACTTTAAATATTTTTTACAACGTTTAGGACACTCAAATTGTCAATGGTGAACATTTTGAACATTTAATTTAATGTCAGTTTTTAAAATACAATAACTTTAAATAATTTTTTTCAATAATTTTCTAATACAACCCTGGAAATTTTTTTAGATAAATGAAAAGAGAAAAAAAATTCTATTAAAAAAAAACGTCTCTGATTTCACCTGTCAAAACCAACTAAACAAAAAAAAATGAAGAACGTCATTCAATGTTTCTTAACTTAAATCGATATACCCCCTGAAGAATTCTTTCTTAAAACTTATATTTAAAGCATTACAGCCATTATTCCATACTTTTTCCCCACCCTGTATACAAAACAGTGTTTTGCGTTTCCTAAACCTAGAAACGTGTTTTTCGGTAAAATCTTGAAATAAAAAAAGTTTCTTAACAGCAAGCTAGGGAAAGTAAACGTCGTGAATTGTGCAAGATCAACAACTTACAGAGGGGGTCACTGGTGAGTCATTTAGAAACAACAACATATAGCCTCTCTTTTTTTCTATCTCTAATAGCTCGGAAACTTACACAACTAAAGTTGTTACAAAAGATAAATTAAATATTAGTGACGGTTATTAATACACAATACTGTATACCGTCTCTCTATAAAGTAACCCCTCCCCCTAACTAACTTTTAAACGACTTGATATATTACCCCAACATTTGGTGTGCTTTATTGGGAAATGAAATACTATGTTTTAGCCAAAAATTAAATTTTGTATCATTTAAAATGACGACTGGTCGCCATTTAGAAAGGGGGGTCGAGTGACACCTCATTTCAAAGGGCTTTTAGTTCTGCGTCTGATCCTAGAGTTTCAAAGAAAAACATTCAGCTATAACAAAATGGCGGATTTTAAACAAATGAACTCATTCAATTCAAAATTGTTTTGATTCTTTTATCCTTTTTCATCAAAATCGTTTCTTTCTTTTTTTCTCCGTGTGCTTCCTCTTTCTTCTTCTTCCCCAGTTTCTTATATATTACCCTAGAGAAGTTGAGGTAGGAACGGTATTGTAGTTCCTTGAGTCTTTTCCACGAGTACTCATCTATTGTGTTGATTATCTACTGGCTTTTCGAGTCTGGCTTCTATCCACCACGTGCCAGGTCTTTGTGGGAAGCCCTGTGTTGTGCACACTTAGTCAGGATCATCTTCAGTTTCATAATTGGTCCTGGAATCCATGGCATGGTGCATGCGCTAGTTAAGTTTTTCCCCTTTCCAAGGTGCACATTCTGTGGCTACTTTCTCCAGCAAGCCTTTGGCATATAGATTAGCACAGGTAATAAACAGACTTGCTTGCAGGACAAAATTTTCGCAGAAATATGTCAGGTGGCTGGAAATAATATTGAAAACGTTATGTTCTAATAAGCCGGTGCGCCGCCTCATTATTATAGGCCTGTTTCTGACTTTCTCAACGGCCATTTTCTTGGAAGATGGATTGGTAGGCGGGGACCTGTAGAATAGCCGGCTCGCTCCCCAGATTTATCTTCTTTAGATTTTTTTCTATGGGAATATCTGAAATCGAAAGTGTACAGAACCCGTTCAGAAACAATTGAAGAACTGGAGCAACGCATTATAGAAGTTTTGCAGAAATATCACTCCAAAACTTATGGAAATGTAAGGCGGGAATTTCATAACCGACTTTTTATGTACCTAGAAGTGAATGGTGAACATTTCGAACACTTAATTTAATTTCTTTTTGCTATAATGCCTAGTTTTTTTTAATAGATTTCTTTATCTTCAAACATTGCCATTTTGTTATGGCTGATTATTTTCATGGAAACTCTAGGATCAGACGCAGAACTAAAAGACCTTTCCAATAAGGTGTCACTCGACCTTCTTTCTATTTAAAAAAAATTTTAAATAGCGCCCAGTCGCCATTTTGAATGATACAAATTTTAAATATGAGCTAGAAAATAGTATTTAATGTCCCATTACAGCACACCAAATTTTGTGGTAAAATATAAAGTCGTTCAAAAGTTAGTTGGGAGGAAGGGGGGTTATCTTATAGACACAGTGTATTTGTTTTGTGGATTTGGAGATCTCAGGTACCAATGCCAATCCATAGATTAATAACTCCTTAGATATCTGACTAATTTCCGTCCACATTTCAATGAGAAGTTTATAATACAATTATAATAGTATATTTAAGCTATATTTAAGCAACATCATACTAGCAATAAGATTAGTTAATTAATCAATTATTTCTAATATTTCTATCCTAAAATTTAGATTACTGGACTTTTGTGCAATGTTAAACAACAATCGGCTACTAGTTCAGAAATGTATTCTCTATTTTTAATTAAAAGTATAAATAGTACATTCCTAAATAAAGCTACTATTGTCATAAATTGAGATGTTTTTTTTTAATAAACAAGATATGAATTTCTTGAGAAATGCCTCATCAAAATTTATATCACGTTAAACATAATAAATGTATATATAAATCATAACGTATACTATTTTTGCTGTAATTTTAATATTCTTATTTATAAAAATATTACTTAAGCTTAATAGTTCAAAAATGTATTAATATAATACTTGAACAGGTAGAAAGGAAACCCTGCTCAGTGCTTTTACCTGCTTCAAGATTTAATCCTCAACAAAGTTGACCAGTTAAGTGGTTCATTGCTTTTATTCTACCAGGATTCACTTGAGTAAGTTTTCAGTACCTGCGGGTACTGCCACCTAGGATAGTTTAATGTCACTATTTCGAGCAGAACTACTACACCATTTAAATCAGTGATCTAAGGAGTTATTAATCTATGGCCAATCGAACAAGATATTTTACACAACTTTTCCATTTATGACCGAAAAAGTCACGAAAAAACATACTGTTATTTACCTAAGATATGTCACGACTTCCCATTTTAGCAGCAATAAGACATAAAGAGTCTGTAACCCCAAGCCACTCTCTAGTGCCTTACAATCCCTTCAACAATAAAAACTGCTAAAACTAATGAAACATGGTGTTAGAGTAGAATTTAATATACCATTGATAGTTAGTATATTGCCCACAAACACATTTTAATATCCACATTTTAACGAAAATACATGTTTTGGGCACTTTCAAACCACCAAAAATGTTTTTGAGGCAGTTTTATCTCTTTTTATTTAACTTTCTTTCTTTCAGTTTGCTCTCAACCCTCTCTCTTGTAGGTGCGGTATTTATTAAATTTGTTTACTCAATTAAAGGGTTGATAGAAAAAAAATGTAAACTTGATATCCCAACAGTTCAAGTAAGGACCGACCTGTGTCTGTCTTTACAAGCATTTTCTCTAAAAGTTTGTAGGCCCTGTCTGCCTAAACAGGGCCGTGTGCTTGAACTTTAGGGCTGACAAGGATTTGATCTTAATGTATCTTGTTAGCTGTTTGTGAACCCATGCAAACTAACGTTTCGCAAGACATTGCAGCTTGCATCTTCAGAGTAATTAGAGCACTGAATTCAAATCAAGAATGCGGATGTATTTAAATCCTTTTAAGCCAGTTGGGCAGAACGGTAGAGTTCTCGTTGGCTGTCACAGTTAGGAGAAGACGAATCCGGTGGAGCGTGATCGTGAAATCGACGATGCTTACGAGTTCTTAGAGGATAAACTATTGGAGTTCAAGCTTTCCTCAGTCTAAAACTATTCTCTTTGTTTATGTTGTTAGGTTGTTTCTGAATTTCAATTGTTTCATGTATGATACGAGGGAAGTAAGCAGGTACTCTGACGAGTACTCGAGCGTCCTCACAGTCCATCATTATGCCCAGTTAAACCAGTATGTTCAGCAACTGTAGATTTTGTGAAGCGTCGGTGTTTGCAATCACCTTTGTGCTCTCGCAATCCTAACTCAATGGAACGACCAGTTTGTCCAATGTAATTTGAATTAGGGATTCTACATGCTATTGATAATGACAAATTTGTTATATGAGAGGGTTAGGACAACATTAATTTCCTATCTTCTTTTGTTCATAGTGTTTTTTTACATGGTTTTTTATATTGTAAGCAGCTGATAATTTCAAACAAATTAAAATAGAAAGATCAGTGGCGTGTCATGAATTTAATAATTTATAAATACTAGAACTAAAGCTTTCGATATACCTCTTGATTTAAAATTTTATCAAAATCGGTCCAGTACTTTCGCCTTTAGAGGCGTCACATTGCATGTACAAAGTTGAAATTCATGTTTTAATATAAGACGATTAATCGCCTCTCTCAAATGCACGCACATGACTAATACCATAACCTACAAACTTGACATATCTAGTAATCTAGTAATCAAACACTAAATTAGTAAAAGAGGGAACGATATACCCATCTCATAAAACACACTTTGGAAGTTACTGTGAGAGGAAACGACGACGTGTCCTAACCCTCTCATATAACAAATCTGTCATTATCAATGGCATCTAGGATCCTTTGTTTAAACGACAAGAGCAAGGGATGTTGCAGATTCTGGCTTATTTTAAGCTTGCTATTTAGAAAACTCTCTCGATGTCGTTACAACAAAACGGTTATACAGCCACAGAAATTCACCGAGCAATCCGCAATGCGGAACAGCCCAAGGCCAAGGAGGAACTGACACCTCCGGAAGGCTTAGCTATTCTACCTTACAGCAAGGGCATTACTAATAAGATAGAGCATGTTTTAGAAAGTACAGCATTAAGACAGTCTTTAGGACTAATGAAACTCTGGGAAACGGTTTCAGATATGCAAAAGACCAAATGCCGAAAGAGTTTTCTAAATATCAAGCTTAAAATTAGACGGGATCTACAACATCCCTTGCTCTTGTGGTTTTAACTACATCAGACCAACTGGTTGTTCCATTGAGTTAAGATTGCGAGAACACAAAGGTGATTGCAAAACACAGATACTTCAGAAAATCTGGAGTGGCTAAACATATTCGTTTAACTGGGCATAAGATGGACTTTGAGAACACTCTAGTACTGCAGTAGTTCTTCCTCTAAGAACTCGTAAGCATCATCGATCTCACGATCACGCTTCACCGTATACATCTCCGCCCAACGGTGACAGCCAACCAGAACTCCGCCGTTCTGCCCGACTGGCTAAAAAAGTCTGAAATACTTCCGCATTCAGGATTTAAATTCAGTGCCCGAATAACTCTGAAGATGCAAGCTGCAATGTCTTGCAAAACGTTAGTTTGTATGGGTTCACAAACAGCTAACAGGCATTAGCGGATTAAGTATTCTTGTTCTGACAAACAAGATACATTAACATCAAATCCTTGTCTGCCACAAGGTTCAAGCACACGGCCTTGTTTAGGCAGGCAGGGTCTACAAATAACTATCGCTCAAAGTTTTGGATCAAATGCTTGTAATGGTAGACAAGGTACGGGCCGGTCCTTACCTGATTATGCTGAGTGTAATCTCCAAATGACAGTTCGAGAAACCGCAAAAGCCTCAAATACTATCTCTTAATAGTTGTAATAGGGTGCATTGTTATGCTTCTTCTTTTTTTTTTCTTTAAACATCATATAGCCGATATATGAGTATTGACTCAAACAGAATCATCGTATTTCTTGAACTACATACTATTAGAATATTTTCATTAACTCTCCAAGGCTTCTCGTGTTTTCCTTGGTTTTATTCTTGATTTTCTCATTTTCCGGTGTCTAACACCACTTTTTGCTTAATTTCTGATGTTTAAAATTTTGTATGCAATTAGTTCCCAAAATGTTTATACTTGTTCTTCGAGAATAAAAATACGTAACGCAAAATGTTTTTTTTTATTAAAAAGAAATACGTTTTTTTTTATATTATTCCATTTTTATTGTATTAATTAAATTGGCTTGAAAGTTAGATGTATACCTGTTAACCATACAAATTTATTTAAAAATGAAAATACGAGTAACTTTTTTGAAATCAGTTGCTGAACATGTTTTATAACTGTAGGTTTTTCATTTTTCCATAACATTTTATATAACATGTACATGTTTTAAAAATCGAGCCTTATTTAATCTGAAGCGTTGTGTACGTCTTCCTCTGTTTTACTGTTGAAACCAAGGTGCAGTGATTAGTAAGATGCCATCCGACGATAAACAACATACTGCTTGGTTAGGATCTATTGGTTGAGGGAGTTCATAATTGCGACTCATGCACGTGTTATGATGAACTGACCCAGTTTCGTTTTGGTCAGTACCTCCATGTTCTGCAATTAATTCGATTGTTTCACATGTTATTGTGCATCGTATGTCTTGTGGTGCGTATCCTCTAAGATTAATCACAAGCTGTAAAAGGGGAGCGCAATAGTCACAAGGTTTATTTGTAAGGCCCTTAAAAAATATTTTATATTAGAGAGTTTTACAATAACGCAATGGTTTACTAAATCTTAATTTCTGAATATTTTTCTCCTAAGCACGCTTCAACCTCGAAGACGTTTGTTCTAATTATATTTGAAACAAATGAGAAAATGGCAAAATCCAAAGTACAAAAATTGTACCTTGAGTTTCAACTCGTCACATACTTGTTAATTAGTGCTTACTTACAATTATGAATACCGCATTTACTATTACTCGTACGAGTAGTAATGTAGATAATGTTTATTTGTGTTAATAGCAAAAATTTCTCAAATGTCAATTTGTTCACCCAAATAATAGGGATAAATATCACTAGAGACATCTATATAAAGCACGGCGAGGAAATAAATGTAGCAAAGCTACAATCCACACAGAAAAAGCTGGTATCAAATCGCACGGAGGCCCTCTGTGTGCGAATACGAATATCATCGTAATAGATGACAATAACATTGTGTGGATTGTAGCTTTGGTACATTTATTCTCTCGCCGTGCTATATAGATTTCTCTAGAGACATTTATTTATCTTCATTTATGTTTTTGTCGGCAAGCCTAAGTGCTTTCGATGTTTGCATTTACAAATAGGAACTATACTTGACTGAGGAGTCTTAATAAGGACGAAACGCGTCTTAAGTTGTTCTTATTTGTAAATGTGAACAGCTTTTCTTTTAGCTAATAACAGGATTTAATTTGATAATTTGGTTTTTCTACGGAAAGCAGCAAATATTAAAAAAAAACAGTGAACATTTTCTGACCAGCACTTAACTAATGGGACAGTGAAGCGTCATACATAGCCTCTCCTGTTCAAATGTCAACCTCACCCACTGTCCAAGAGGACTTGGTGCACCCTGTGAACGCAAACGAGGCTCTGACGACCGAATAATGGCGGTATAACCATAACACCAACACGGAGCAAATGCCGTGTCTGATGCCTGTTCGGAAGGCTGACAAGGTGGCAACCCCATCACCGGACTCGGGTGCGGTAGGCCAATCCCCTGCCCATCTTAAACTGAAACAGATTCAAGAAACCTCCACAGATGTTAGCCGGACTGAAAATTTGATGACGACCTTTGGCATGAAGACACGGACACGATTCGGAACGTGGAATGTAAGGACGCTACTAGAACCCACAAGACTTGCCCAAGTATCGAAAGAAATGGATAGATACAAGATACAAATCTTAGGACTCAGTGAAGTGCGATGGCCAGATCAAGGCGAAATCGTAACGAATGATGGTAAAACTTTCCTCTACTCAGGACGACCAGAAGAGGAAATTAAAGCTAATGGAGTAGGACTCCTATTATCAAAAGAAGCTAAAAGAAGTCTACGGGAATGGTCCCCAATCTCAGATAGAATCATACAAGCCAGGTTCTTTACTAAAGCCAGATACCTAACAATAATACAATGCTATGCCCCAACAGAGCCCTCGGAAGATGAAGAGAAAGAACAATTCTATGGACGTCTACAAGATACAATAAACACTCAAAGAAAAGGAGATATAATAGTAGTCATGGGTGATCTTAACGCAAAAATTGGCGCGGATAACACAGACCTCGAGAGAATCATGGGAACCGAAGGCATAGGAAACAGAAACGCGAACGGAGAACTCTTCACAGAATTCTGCTCCAACAACGATCTAAGCATTGGAGGATCACTATTCCCACACAAAAAGGTACACAAAATCACCTGGGTATCTCCCGACCAATTAACAAGTAATCAGATTGACCACATAACAATAAGTAGGAAATGGCGAAGCTCACTCATCGACGTACGCAACAAAAGAGGCGCTGATGTAGCAAGTGACCACCACCTGGTAGTGGGCACATTACAAATAAAACTACGAACACAAAAGCCAAGCTACCCCAAACTAAACAGGCAAAAGTATAATCTGGAAAAACTGAAGAACCCCTTCGTACTCCGTGCGTTCAAGGAAATGATTAAACGTGAGAATCCCCAACCAGATGAAACAAACGTAAATGACAGAGATGAAGAGAGAGGAAGAGAACAACAGGGATGGGATGAGTTTAAAAACAAGCTACATGAAGCAGGGCAACAAGTGTTAGGAACCAATAAAAACAAAAAAGATGAATGGATTTCAGAGGAGACGTGGGTGCTCATAAACGAAAGAAAACAGGCGAAAAATCAACTAAACTCAGCCACAACACATGAAAGAAAACAGCAAATATCAGGACAACTGCACGAGATTAACAGAAGAGTCAAAAGGTCAGCAAGAAGAGATAAGAGACGATGGGTAGATACTCTAACACAACAAGCGCAAGAAGCCGCACAAAATAAAAACTTAAGAGAAGTATACCGGATCACCAGACAACTAGCAAACAGACCCTTTAATAGTAATAAACCACTCAGGGATGACTCTGGGAACATCATCACTTCAGAGGAAGGACAGATCAGAAGATGGGAAGAATATTTCTCCAGTGTATTGGGTGCGCCTCCAGAGGACTCACACATAGAAGGTGTAAGAGCAGGACAACTAAGAATCAACACCAATCCTCCCAACTATAACGAAATAAAGAGGGCAATAACAAAACTACGCGATAGACGCGCAACAGGCCCGGACAAAATACCGGCTGAATTCCTCAAAGCAAACCCCCACATAACAGCAACGGTACTACAGCCTATACTGAAGAAACTCTGGGAACAAGAAACAATACCCAATGAGTGGAAAGAAGGAATTATAATAAAACTACCTAAGAAGGGAGATTTATCTAGATGCTCCAACTGGAGGGGAATTACACTTTTAAATATGATTAACAAAATAACGGCACACATACTAAACACCAGACTGATGGAACATATAGAACCGGATATAAGACCCGAACAAGCCGGATTTAGACCGAATAGATCATGCGTAGATCATATCAATACCCTACGCATAATAACTGAACAGTGCATAGAATGGAGAAGCACATTATACATGATCTTCGTAGACTTTAAACGCGCCTTTGACTCGCTCAATCAAATGGCTCTCTGGAAACTACTAGAACTAAACGGTATCCCACCAAAAATAATAAACATTATAAAAGCTCTCTACACAGATGCAAACTGCAAAGTGCTACACCGAGGAAAGAGTAGTAACAATGTTCCGATACTTAAGGGAGTCAAGCAAGGCTGCCCCCTATCTCCACTCCTATTCAACATCGCCGTGGACTGCATTATGAAAAACACAAATCGAGAAACGAGAGGAATTACATGGGGGCTACAAAGCCAACTACACGACCTAGATTATGCAGACGATATCTGTCTACTAACTCACACCCACAACGATATGCAATCTAAACTAGATATACTGGTAGAACAGGCCAAGGCGGTTGGCCTCGAAATAAATACCGCGAAAACCAAAGCAATGAAAATTGGAACCAATAATCAACGAAGATTCCATATAAACAACCTCCCAGTGGAGTATGTGGATGAATTCTGCTATCTAGGCAGTATAATAACTGTGAACGGCGGTACTGAAGATGACACAGGAAACCGAATAAAGAAAGCACGAGCAGCATTTGGAACCCTAAGAGACATATGGAGCAGCACACAGCTAACATTAAACAACAAAATTCGAGTATTCAATACCAACGTGAAAGCCGTACTATTGTATGGTTGCGAAACCTGGAAGACCTCGAACACCATAAACAACAAGCTACAGGCATTCTACAACAGGTGCCTACGGAGAATAACGAAAACCCGTTGGTCAGACTTTGTAACAAACGAAGAACTGTGGAGAAAAACGAAACAGACAGAACTCCGAATAGAAATAAGAAAAAGAAAATGGAAATGGATTGGGCATGTGTTGCGAAGGGAGCCAAATAACATCGCTAAAGCCGCATTAGACTGGAACCCCCAAGGCAGCAGAAAAAGGGGAAGGCCCAAGACAACCTGGCGAAGAACAGTCCAAAAAGAAGTAGAATCAACGGGAAGAACGTGGCTGGAAGTCAAACGTATTGCCTTAAACCGGACAAGATGGCAGTCATATGTGGAGGCCCTATGCTCCAACCCGGGAGTTTGAGGACATATATATATATATACTTAACACATTAATTGTTCCAGAACGTATTTATTTGGTCAATACAATGTTTATGAGAGTTTTATTTCTGTTCTAATTATTATCAATTCTTTTAGTCCTCTACAACTAAAACATTGCATATTTCAGAAAATAACACGAAATTTAATTTTTTTAATGAAATATGCACTTGAGAGACTTCAACTACTGTAATTACATCGTCCCCACCTAAGACAAACACCCTTGACAATATCGGGATATGAACCCGAAACCGCTTGATGGCCAAGTGAACTCTTAAATAAAAGCCCGGTGAACTATTTAAAGTAAAATTTTTGGCCAATACCGTAATTAAGTGTTGCAATATATTTCAGAGGAAATAAATGGTTGGAATGGCCTCGAGGGGGACTACTGATGCCGAATAAGTGCTCCCATTAAATCTCGACAAATGCCTCTGCAATTTCTCTGAACAGCTCTACCAAGTCCCGTTTCCACGTTCACGTCGTATCTCTTGACTGTAGTCGTAATAGACTGTAGCTAACGGAAAAGGACGAAAGGCGAGCCTTTAGCGTCTTAAAACCGAAACGTTTCGACTAAGGGAGAAAATCCTGGTCCTCCAAGTCGGGGGTCGGGGCGATGGGCCAGCTCCCCATTACCCGTAAAGAAATAAATAAGCTCTTAGAACCATAACCAAGCCTCGGAAATCGGCGAGTAAGCGTACAATAAAATTAGTCACATGAAACGTTCAAAGAATTATTAATAAAACAATGGAAGTTGTGACCTTGCAATTGACATTTCCCTTCTATCGGGGACTAAAAAAAAAGGGAAATGATAGCGAAGTATTAGAAAAGTACAACCACTATTGGTCAGGGGTCCCCAAATCGCAGCAAGCAAAAGCCGGAGTATCTGTTTTACTAAAGAACCATTTAAATAAGTTAATTAAAGATCTTTGTTATGTCTCGGAACGAACTATTACAATGACTATAATATTACAAGGATATGAATCGGTAATAATGGGAATATATGCCCCAACAGATGACTCTGATCCAGCCATAAAAGAAGAATTTTACCAGGATTTCATGAAAGCCTTAGATAAAGTTAAATAACATCAACAACTTATTATAGTTGGCGATTTCAATGCCAAAGTAGGCAACACATAGGTTAGATCAATTATATTAGGCAACACTACCAATGACTCGAGAGATAGATTAGTAGAAATGTGTGCTCAATATGAGCTGAAAATAGCTAATACGTACTTCTCCCATAAAAAGAATACATACAATTACTTGGGAACGACCATCTTTAAATCAAAAATCTACATTGGACTACTTTGTATTAAAACAGAGAATAAAGATAAAAATAATGTACTGTAGAGTAAAACGCGGCGCTAACTGTGGGTCTGACCACTATCTGGTAATGTTAAAAGTATGTTTTCCGTACAAATGCAACAATTGGAAGAGTCAAGCAAAAGAAACATCCACTATCAAACTACCAGACGTGGAAAATGGAAGATACAAATTAACACTACTACAAAAACCGTCGATTCTAAACTATACCAAAAAATATTGAAAGAATAGTTAGAAAATAATCAAGCACAAGACCTAGAAGAAGAGTATGCAGTACTGAAGAAAGTCATAAGAGCAGTAGAAGCATTGGGAAGAATTAAACAAAATAAACAAAAACACTTTTCTATTTGGGTATCCGAAGAAACTAAACCATTGATAAATGAAAATAACAAACTATATCGTAGATGCTTAAGCAATAAGACTGACGACAACAGGGAGAAATATGAAAATAAAAATAGAGAAGTAAGAAGAGCTATAACGAAAGAAAAAACCAGTTATTGAGAACATCAGTGTCAACGTATTGAAAGCTATATTGGTGGAGCACTGTCAACAGAGGTTTGGAAAACTCCGAAAGAAATGAAAAACAATAAAAGAAGTGGTTTTGACAGTTGTATACTCCTAAAAGAGTGGGAACTACATTATAATCAATTACTGACAGAAAACCGCCCACAATTCTTAATGAACCCACAAAATCCAACAGCAGACGACGACGAAGATGACACACAGATAACTATAACAGAAGATAAACTCTTGGAAAGTTTAACACTAATGAAGAATGGACGATCGCCAGGTTCAGGCAATACACCAGTGGAATTATTGATATGCGGAGGACCAGCCCTAATAGAAAAAATTACAATGTTAATTAATAAAAGCATCAATTTAATGACTATACCATCGGAATGGGAAAAATCATATATAGTTTCGATTTTCAAAAAAGGATCCCAACTGCTACAGAGGACTGAGCATAAACAGCGCTTTCAGTAGGCATTTTGGAAAAATACTTTACGTTAAATTGCGCAATGCTATAGTGGATAAAATAGGCGAAGATCAAAGTGGCTTCACACAGGGTCGTTCCTGTGTCGACAATCTGTTCTCATTGCATCAAGTATTAGAAAAATGAACGAGTAAAGTGGAGGAGACCCACCTGGCCTTTGTAGACACAGAAAAAGCATATGACTCGGTTCCGAGAGACAAACTTTGGGGAGGTTTACGTCTAATGAATATCAGCAGTCACCTAATAAAACTTATCCAAGAATTTTATACAGACAACATCTGGTTTATTAAACAAGGGAAACAATTTTCCAATCTCATAAATACAACAAAAGGACTCAGACAGGGCTGCAACCTATCGCCCCTGCTAGTTAATATATATCTGGAGGTCGTGCTAGCCAACTGGAAACGACACTGTGCAGTAATGGGAATTAGAATAAATGATAGTCCACTAGCGAGCCTTAACTTTTGCAGATGACCATGTGGTATTGGCGCAAAACTCCTACAACCTAGAGTTTATGACTAGAAGATTGTTAACAGCGTATAAAGAGTGGGGACTTTAGATGAGTATGAAAAAAACCGAATACTTAGTGGTTAACTCAGATGCCAGATTCGAAATAATTATAAACGGCGGCGTGGTGATTCATCAAACTGAGCATGTTAAATAATTGGATGCTTAAATAATGTGTGGTGGGACAAGAACATCTCCATCAAAAATAAAATGCTACGGATGCGAAGTATGGACCATGAAAGAAGCAATGAACAAAAAACTAACAGCAGTGGAGTTAGATTACTTAGGACAAAGTCCTAGAATTTCAAGACTTCAAAGAATTCGCAATACAGAAGTTAGACGACGAATGGAAGCTACCGACACAGTTATAGACAGAGTAGAGCGTAAAAGTCTGAAATGGTTTGAGCACTTATTGAGAATGCCAGACCAGAGATGGCCGAAGAAGATTTTTAAATGGAGACCAGAAGAAAAGAATAAACCAGAAAGACCACGCAAATCATGGAACGAAGGTGTAAGTGCAGCAATGAGAAGCAGAAATCTAAATGAAGACGATGCTTACGACAGAGACGTTTGGCGAAGGAGAATGGATACTCAGTTTTTAGCTGTAGCATAATGACATGTTGTGCAGTCTAAACAAATATATGATATATTTCAAAATTTAGTTTGATTTATTACCTGTAGCACGGCAAGGGAACCCTTAACCACAACTTTTTTAATAAAGTGGAAAAAGTTTGTAAAATGGAAAACGGAAACCAAATTTTTATTTTTCCTAATTACAGTAATGACCAGAACCGACTGCAAAAAATTTGCGGTGTTTCTTTAGATTCTCAATGTTTTTGTTAACATGTTTAGTTGAAGAAAATAATTGAAATGAAGTAAGCAAATTTGTCCTACACAAAACTTCATTAAATTTTTGCCATTAGCACGCAATAAACACTGCTTAACGTATTCAATCAAACAAAAATCCCTAACTCAGTAAACGGGGTTTTAAAAAATTTCGAGGTATGCTGGTCTACCTCTGTCATCGTTGTTTAGCCTTGGCACGAGAAATATCCGCCGTTAAATTAATATCATAAAAGAATGATCAATACATTAGGTTTATTTGACCACAATAGAATTCCCAAAAGCATTTTGGAGCTGAAGTAACAAAATTGTAAGCTTCTTTTAATAGCTGTCGCTCGTGCTTGAATTTTAACGGTTGTAAAAGTGTATTATACTTAATCCAGTCAGATTGGAATACATTTTTACGTTTGGAGGGGAAAATTAGGGTAAAACTGAATTTTGGTATAGGCTTAGGCGTTCCTAAAAAACAAGCTAAATGTTCTGACCGATTCGAATAAAGCTTTGGCCGCCATATTAGAAAATGGCGCTCAAAATAGTATATTTGTATTTATCGTTCAAATGGATACTCCTTGCTTGTGCAATAATACTTCAGCAAAAATGTTCAAAAATTCTCTTCACAAAAAGTTCTTATCGTTTTTTGGCTACAAGCAGCAAGTAAGCTGCACAATAATAATCTTGGGTACAAAGGCAACCGTGGGGTCTTAATGCCTAATATTTAGTCGTTCGGATTCGACGTTAAATTGTAGGTCCCCCGTACTCCACCTTAGCATCAAGGAGAGTACGCGGCAGAGAAGAGTGCCGGAGCCCAGCAGTAGGGTGTAAAGGCTGATTGCGAACTGCAAATAATATTTTAAAAAAAGGCTTTTCGTGCTTCGTAAATCGACTCAGTATTGTCAAAAAACAAATAAGTACATGCATAAATTACAATTAAATATATCATGTATTAATCAGTTGACTTAGTGGAAAGAGATTCTGACCTTCTTTTGCTATCTTCTTCCCATTTTTCAATTTTTGACGTACTATCAGTGTCATCAAATCTACCGTAATCGTCAGAATTAGAGCTGTTGTCAGCGTCTTAATCAGAATCCGTGTTCTCGTGCAATAAGTGATCGCTTCCTTCTTCAGATGTTTAATTTAAATTGTGTCATCTGTGTCATCAATAGAAATATCTTCAAAAAACTGCACATTTTTGTATACTTAAGGCAAATTTTTCTACAGCCACTTGCAGAGCCACATCTTTTCTCACATTCACATTTAATTATGTGTGCATTAAGTACTGAAGGCTGATCCGTCGGATTAGGAATGCAGGTGTTACTAGTCTGCTTGCTTCCCACTTTTGGGATGCTCCTCACATCCATACCACGAGTAGATATCCATCAGTTGATGGTAGGGATGAAGATGTAGTTTATTTTCTGCCATCAATGATGCAAATTATTTGTATTTGTACTCATTGAGAGACGTTTTTTCGACTAGAGCTTCATACAGAGTTACTTACATAAAAAAAGACTTGCAACTCGCTTTGGAATTTCGTAGCAGAGGGAGGGGAGCTTTTTTAAAAAATAGCACGTTAAAGAATACTATTTTGCAACTTACCTGAAGCCTGTAGCTTCTTTATTGTAGGAAATTTATTATTGAATTTTTTTACTGAAGTAGGAAAACTTAAGGAACATAAAAAGAAAATTACCATTTCACTGTTTCCCTAATTAGGCAACTTTCATCTAATTTAACAAACTTTGTATTTCTTGTAGTTTCCGAGATTCGTATAGTGTCCCGGTTAAAATAGACAACCTATATACCAAAATCTAGTTTTTTTACTAATATTTGTCTCTAAAATTCTAATTAGACTGAATTTATATGCTTTATGCATGTTTAGCGAATAACAAATTTTAATGTGTTGATGTTCTAAACTTGAAAAACACAAAAAAATTGATCAACTTCACAAATTTGTTATAAAGTGTTTTCTTTTGGGAATCCTACAGCAACTATTATAGTATTACTCAAAAAACCTAGTTTACAACCTCAAATCTGTCGTTAAGGAAGCAGACATTGTCCATATTCTGCATATCACTCTCACTGCTACATTTACATTGATCATCGAACCAATTAGGAGCTTAAAAATAATATTTTGATAATATACAATAGGAATTAAAATCAGTTAAGTTTTTCGGTGTTTCACTTACGCAATGCTTTCCTCGCTGATGAAAAAGCTTGATCTTCGGCAAATTGTCCAAATTGCTTAATCAAAACATTCACTTGACATCCGGTGCTTATCATTTTTTGCTTAATTGTGAAGAGAGAATCAGTAACTAGAATTTTGAAGTATTTGTATCGCAATGTATTGAAACTGACAGTGAAAATGCCGATGTGACACAACCTAAAAGTATTTTTTTTGCTTAGAGATAATTTTGAGAAAGGTTGCTTGATGTTTTAAATTACTAACTGTATAATTATGTGCAATAAGCAGGATTTCCGTGAAAGGTTAGTAAAAATATTAACTTTTAGTTCGACTAATACTAAACTTAATTTGCCTAATACCAAAAATACTTATTTGTCGATTAAAAATGTAGTTTCCTGTATGAATTCTTGGATTGCTTGACATAGAAATGAAATTTTCTATTGTGGTAGACTATTCTTTATCTAAGAGGATATTAAGGAAGCATTTTTTAAAGACCAATATGTATATAATATTTATTGAGTAATCTTAGCTAAATACGTTTACATTAATACCAGTGGCGTTTCGTGGGTTCAAAATTTGGGTAGGCAATGGCAAAAATTATTTAAAATTACGATTAAAAAGTAAAAATAATACGGCAACTTTAATTTACCAAGACCTGTTGTTAAATAAATTAATCTACGCATACAATACCTATTACATTTTACTTTGTCATTATGCACTTTAATTTGATAACGTAAACCTGCGTCTAAAGCCAGGTTAATGCGTGTATTGCCAAATAATTTTAACCTAACAGTTGCAGAAAAATGTTCTTTGGTCGACGCATGTTTTCTAATTGCAGCTGAAAGATTTTTTAAAACAGGGTATCCTGTTTCAAACTATACTTTTGAGGGATTAGATATAGATGAGTTGGTTGCACGGCGGAGAACTGCGGATGCCGGTCACATGGTATTCAAAGTTAAGCACTGTCCGCTCTGGTCCCCACTCGGATGGGTGACCAATATAGGGGTATATCTGCAACCAACCGTGCTTCGGATGGGCACGTTAAGCCGTCGGTCCCGGTTGTCATACTAACATCTTTGGCAATCGTAAACCATTTAGTGGAACTTCTTCTCCTTTCGACGGGTAAGGCCAGCCTCCTGCCCGGCATACTTGCAAAGAGGGCTCACAGAACCCGCACTAGTTGCGGGTATTGAACAGGCCATAGGCCTATAATAAGAGGAAGAAGAAGAAGAAGATATAGATGAAAATAGTAAGCAATTTCAGCAAAATAGTTTATTTTTAATATCGCTACCAGTTAGCCAGTCCATTCTTTTATACCATTCGGTATTAAACGATCAAGATTTCTTCCTACTGTCTGTCTGTACCAGCCCATGATTCTTTATTCCTATTTATTTTCCCCAAGAGTTTCCATTAAATTTTTCCTTTAAAAGCTGTTCAACGAGAATTTTCTTATTTACTGCAAATCTGCAAACTAAATACGTATGAAATAAACACACAATAGCTGCACGCTGCATCTGACTGCCGCCGACCGGCAAAAGGCTTCTAATTCAATTTTAGATGCCTATGATCTTATGGTTTTACGGCACCAAGCTCTGACCAAGTTTCGCGCCCCAACTGTTATCTAGAAATGGAATCATAATTGGTAGCAGTAGCCACTTTCGGTGCCGTGATTCGAGATCCACTTAAGTATGTAGGTTTCTACAGAGCCTTCGTTAATTGCCGATACCCACGTGACCTTTGGTCCGCAGTGACTTAGGGAGTTTTAGATTTAGATGTTAAATTTAGTTCAGGATTGGTATTCGTGGTAACCAAAAATTCCCTGACAGTGTAAGTTGGGTTGCTTATATTTTGTGGTCACGTGGGTATAGTAATTGATGAAGGCTCTGTACTATTTAGATACTGCTGTTACACACAAACTAGACACATAAGACCTAAGTACGTTAGCTTAAAAACAGTGCACGAACATACAATCTGTGGATCCTAATTGTAAAGTTTTCAGCATTTATACAATATAATTTTCTATGAACAATATACAGGGTCGCTATTAAAGATGCAACCAAAGCTCTCCTGCTAAAACGGTTTGAGATATAGATATGAAAATTGGAAGGCTTCCATTTGAAATTATTTCGCATATTTTGAGTTAAAAAAAATTTTTTTGACACATGATTTTTGAGCGCGGCCGCCATCTTCAATTTTTTTAAATAGAAAGGGGGTGATGTTTCTGTAATGCGTTTTTTACAGAAATGTCACTCCAGAAACTTATGAAAATGTAAGGCAGGAATGTCATAACCGACTTTTTATGTGCCAAGAAGTGAATGGTGAACATTTCGAACACTTAATTTCATTTGTTTTTGCTTTAATTCTTAGTTTTTTTTTAATAGACTTCTTTACTTCAAACGTTTGTCATTTTGTTATGGCTAAATATTTTTCTTTGAAACTCTAGGATCAGACGCAGAACTAAAAGACCTTTCAAATGAGGTGCCACTAGACCCCCCTTTCTATTTAAAAAAAATTGAAGATGGCGGCCGCGCTCAAAAATCATGTCAAAAAAAATTTTTTTTTAACTCAAAATATGCGAAATAATTTCAAATGGAAGCCTTCAAATTTTCATATCTATATCTCAAACCGTTTTAGCAGGAGAGCTTTGGTTCCATCTTTAATAGCGACCCTGTATAAAACACAACATATGTGTGCGTGTGTTTGTATGTCGGAAAATTGTAACCCACTTCCAGACAAGCGAGAAACTTGAGATTTTGATCTTGGTGTACAATCAACCAAAAAACTATAATTTATTGTATTTAAGTATTTGAAAAACATTTAAAATAAAATGGCAGTCTGAAAACAGGACCTATTTGCAATTTCTTTCTAAGCCATGGCGGGAATTGAACGAAAAAGGCGGGATAGATATGGTGGGAATTGAATGAGGAAGGTTGGGAAAATGGTGGGAAAATATGGCGGAAATAGAATAAATAAAGGTTAAGTAATTATGGTGTAAAAATCAATTTTAAAATTTTAATTGATAAACATTGGTTGCAACTAGAAGCACAAAATATTATAAAAGCAGGCGACTGCGTGAAAACTGGGGAAGGGAGAGGGGGTACTCTGCTTCACTATACACGCGCTCGAAAAAGAACTTTAGATAAGTATTTTGCACATGTCGAATGGCTGATCTGCGCAGACGCTATTTCCCTGTCAGTGCGCCCCCACCATCGATTTTTTGTTTTTATAAAAATTTACGAATTTTGGCTTTAGAATCGGTAAGAGCATGTTAAATAACAGTAGAAATAGGTTTTCACTGGGAGTTTTTTTTTGGTCTGAACAAACAGGGGGGAGGTGGCTACCCCAAAATAGGCGCGCTCGGGAAAGAACCTTAGATTCGTATTTTATACATATCGAATAGCCGATTTGAGCAAGCTTGATCTTTCTACCAACCCCCAGTGTCTCCCCAACGAATTTTCGATATTAAAAAAATGTACACATTTCGGCTTCAAAATCGGTATGAACATGTTAAATGACAAAAAGAACAATCTCCCATTAAGAAAGCACTTCTGGGAGGTTTCCCTTTGGTCGTTTACCTCAACATTTTAATTAGATAACCGCCAAAATAAAGACTATACCAAATAATGAAATCGATTTAAAATTTCAACGAATAAATGTAGTTTACAGTTAACAAATACTATAAACAAAAAAATTTCCATATTTTCAAAAAAATTTCGTGATTCAAAACCTTTTTTAAATTTCAAAAACTTTTCAAAATTGTAAATTATTTTAAAATTTAAAAAAAAATATGGAAATTTTCAAAAATTCTTAAAATATAAACATAACTTCTTCAACTCAAAATTTTCAAAATTTCATAAAACTTGAATTAACAATAATTAAAAAAAAATGATTTTTTACAGCCTATATAAATTATCGTACACCTTTCAAAATTATTAAATTATTAAAATTTTCAAAATTTTCGAATTTTTAAAAAGTTTTTTTATTCCAGTTTGTCTAAAAATTTGTAATTTCCACAAATCTTCATAATCTCTAAATTTTTAAAATTTTAAAAGAACTTTCAATATTTTTAATTTTATAATTTTGTTTTAAATTGTTTAAAAACCGTGTAAAATATGTTTTTTTGTTTAATTCTAAATTTCCATAAAATTGTCAAAAGTTCGCGAAATAAATTAAAGTTTTTCAAGAACTTCCATAAATGCGAGGAAGGTCCCGTGGCGGTTGCCCGACAGCTTTTTTAAACTAACTACCTGCAAGGAAAGATTCCTTTTTGTGGCAGTTTTTTGCCGTACACTTCTGACACTGAAAACTTTTCAAATTCAAATTTTAAGTGGCAAACCAAAAATATTAGAGATTGGCACTGCGTAGTTTTAATAAAATTACGAAAAGGTCATGATAACTAATATTTAGGTCAATAATATAACTACATTTACATGCGATGAAAATTATACTGCGGTTATACCAAGCATAATTCATCTTCAGTAAATGTACCATTGATAATTTAAATACAAAGTGAATATCATCCTTGATCCACATTGTTGTTGATGCATTTTAAGACGAATTTTTTTTACATTAAGATGGATGTGCATTGTGCGCTGCAAGTAATAAAATATTATTATGATCACCCTTGATTTAATGCGTGGTATAAAATTTTGCTTTTGTAAGCTATATATCACATTACGACAATCTTAACTACTGAGATTTCTTAAACCAAATTGTTTAATTTGACAGGTGTCTCCTGAAGTTTAGTAACTAATTGAATATGATGTCACAAGTAATTATATAATTGCTGCCTTTACAAACACTGTTTCTGGCCGCTTTCATTTATACCGGGTGGGCAACGGAATCCAGATATGGCACTGAAACTTAGCATAGAGGTAACGTGTACCCAGAAAGGCACATTTTGACATATTTGACACATTTTTTGACTTCCGGTTTCACCAGAAATTACCACAATTTTTGAATTGTAAATAAAGTACGCTGTATATTTTGACAATTTTGGAATCTTGAGACAGTTCTGAGTACACTTGCACTATTTTAAACGATTTTTAAGCCTACTCCATCATTCTAAGAGTCGAAAACGATAACAAAGAAATACAAAACTTTTTACTAGTATTCTGGTAGGTATTCATATTTGAAGAAATCGCTTTTTGTAAACGTTTTTTTTACACGACACAAGTATTTTCTCAATTTTTTAAACTTTATACCCAGAGAAATTGGTTGGTTTAATATCAATCCGATTTTAGATTTGAGGACAGCGAAAAATTTGTAGTGAAAATCTGCATTTAAATACTGAGCGTCTAAAGAATAGTGCCATTTGAAAAAATGACTAATTTACAAAAAAGTGATTTCTTTAAATATAAATTAGTGTACCTACCAGAATATTCGTAAAAAAATCATGTTTATATTTTTTGTTATCGTCTTTCATCTCTAAGAATCATTTGAGCCCGGTCATAGTATTTTAGATTTACAATTAAATTCACTGCCAAAAACATTCTAGACTGCTAATCGTTATATACGTATCTAGTGCGCGAAATTGTACTTTGGTGCTTGAGAATGAAAGTTTTTTGTCGAGGCGGCAGCCGAGATCAAAATCATTCGAAAGCACCAAATAAATTTCGCGCACGAGTTGCATACAACATTTTTTCTACAGACTTACTGAAATATTGAAAAAAATTAGGTAAAATCATAATAAAATACAAAAATAGAGATTTATTCTACTGCTATCTAGTCTGTTTCTTTGTGACTATGGAAACAAAAATTAACAAATATTGATGATTGTTAGTTATTTTTTCCTGAACAAGTTTGGTCGGCGTCCTTGTTACCATCGTCGTCATGCACGAAATACTTTTCGCTCTAGTTCGCGAAATACTTCGTGCACGTTGTCAAGATAAAAAAACTCTAGTGTGACATTTTGCATACTGAGATTAATGTAAAAATGTCATCATTTTTTGACGTCTGTAGAAAAAACTTTTAAATAGTGCAGGTGTACTCAGAATTGTCTGAGAATTCCAAAAATGTCAAAATATATAAGATGTCTCATTTAAAACTCAAAAGTTGGAGTCATTTCTGATGAAACCAGAAGTCCAAAAAATGTGTCAATAGGTCAAAATGTGCATTTTTGGGTAGATATTATCTATGCTAAGTTTCGTTGCCATATTTCAAAAACTCGCAATGATTCCGTTCACACCCGGCATCTTTTGGTAATGTGTGTAGAATGTGTAAAACCGATGTACTACAACGAGCGATTCGAATTTAAAAAAGTAACGCCTGCCCTCTGGGGGATTGACTCTTCAAGCAACAATAAATCAAAATTGTAAAATGACAAAATTTTCTTTGTTACCGAGTTAATGAATTAAAAATTACTGTATTTATTAATAATACTGTGTTATATCTACGCAGCATCATTTGATGAACTTGCAAAAGCAGTTTCTGGCATTTAAGCATATATTTGTATCCAACGCGAGAGCGACATTATTTAGCCAACTTTTATAAATTTTGTTTACATTTTCATTTACTGCATTCACAAATTTACCTTGTTGTTTTTATTTAAGAGTGTACCATGTGAGTAGATAAACATAAATTTGGGTATTATTAATAAATAAATTAGTGCTATTAACTCTTTAACCGTTAACGCAGTAACTTAAGCCAATCCGCACTTTGTCACTCTACAAGACGAGCATTACTTTTAGGACACCCTGTATACCAAATGCATAACGTAAACACAAATTAATGTTCATTCGTCGAGGTCATTAACAGATAGATCTATGCAGCTAAATCGCATTCTTGAAAAGCTCCATGCAGGCCTACTCAAGTTACGCACTTTACGTAAATATTTTGCTCCCAGATGCATCAAAAATTTGGCATTCAGAGTACATATGAACATAAAATCAGGCAGACATTAGCAAAGCATGATTGAAATGTTTAACATTGTGTGCTATTTGTGGACTGTATAATACCATATCTTGACAGTTTCCTGAAAATTTTCATTCCCGTTGTTTATCAAATTAGAATAAGGAGTAAATTGGATGTAAAGATAACATATTGATAAAACAATACCACGAACCTTTTTATAATAATTAATTTGTAGTATAAACTAATTTACAAATGTTATGGGGCCAGCGGGTGCTCTAGTGGTTAGAGTCTCAACCTCTAGAACGAGGCTTCCAACGACAGTAGGTTCGAATCCTCTGCCCGTAGGAAATTTTTCTGAATAAGTTAAACCCGGCGTGTCGATGGACGGTGTGTGTAGTGTGTATGTTGGGTTGCATGTCTTTCGGGGTGGGGCATGTTAGACCGGTGAATAGCGCTAAGTGCGCTGAGCCCGGGTAAGAGGGTGGGATGGGAATCATGGAGTCGTGCTCACGCACGGCCTCATGATTATTTAAAAAAAATGTAATTTTTTACTTATTCACCACTAACAACAATGAACATCAAAAACTATCTATATTTTTAAATTTCTATTCACCGATAAATAGGCACAAATTTTTTTTTTTTTCAATTTAATGTTGTGTAGCCGTCTAGAAAAATAACTAACAACAAACATACAACTATTATAATTGAGTTCGGTGACAGAATGGCATAAACAACATAACTTACTTGGAAGTATTTCTTCCCGTGGAAATCCAACGCAGCATCTAGTAGTCAACCTCTTAAGTGCGTCACAATATCATCTTTAGTACACAAACTCGAATTACATAAATATCTGTAAAAGAACAATAAGACGTTTATCACGCCGGATACTTGTTAACCGATTGTTAACCCGATCATTGAAGATTAGTCCATGTCATTGTGCTCACCAATTCAAGTCCGTTCTCACCAAAAATACGTGTAAGCCACAAGGAATCTTATAGAAACGCATGCATATCATACATTAAAAAGACATCACTGGTTATTAGTCTTTCAATTTACCAGGCCGATAGATCTCAATAACTACGTTTAGTTACTAGATCTCAAGAACACAAGTAGTTGAATCGATGGCTTTAATTAATTTTTGAAAACAAAGAGAAGAAACAACGGTAATATCAACCCACAAAAATTGCATAAAATATGATTATCTACAGTAATCACAACACCACTACTTTAAATTTATCACCGTCTTCACGCAGATATTAACAGATATTGTTAACAATAGACCACAACATTGTTAATTTATTGTGAATAAAACAATTCTTAAATTCAACAAGTTTTTTTTAATTTTAGATTTATACGTATTGCAACGTGTTTACACGTCATTATCAAAGCTCAAACTTATAAATACAACATTGTTATTTGCACTGGAAGCGGTTTTTAATTTTACAGAGGCACTTGTTCAACGAGTATATGACCGCGTCTTAAGATCTGACTTTATGGTTGCAACTTTTTATTTCCATCCTCGTTTCTCATATCTGTAGATCTGTGTCTCACCCTCATCACTGGAGCGGCGTTATAAGTTTTGCATTCTGCCATTTAAACTTTCAACACATTCTTTCAACAAAAATTACAAAACTTAATACAGTGAAGCATAAAGATTACAATATAATAAAGAAAAGCCTCTCCAGTAAAACGTATATTTCTACATGTGTGATCTAATAACCTTAATTTAATGTTATTATTATCAAATTATATAGCTTGAAGCTTACTGATATATATTTAGAGCCAATGCTATGTCATGAGAACAAAACATTTAGGTTATTGTGCAATAAACAAACATAGTAATTAACTATTCGCTTTCCATTTCAATAAACGCTTAATTAACTCAGCGAGATTGTTACAGACGAACAACATTAAAAACTGAATCTATTTTGCTCTGCTTAAGCTAATGGGCGTATTCGCAATTTTACCGACATTCAGTTGTTGAGCAATCGCGACCAAAATACGCGTTCTATCTTCTAATCCCTTATACTGAATTTCGATAAAATTGCCGATACACTTCTTAGCTTAAGCAGGGCAGTATTGACGTGAATCTTTTATTAAACAATTAATAATAAATTAATTTCTAGCTTTTCATTGTAATTATACCAAAAAATATAATAAATTAAATCAGTGACTCAGAATCAGTTCATGAGTTTGAAAAGAGGATACTATAAAAACTTTACATTGACTAGAACAAGAATTATTATCGGTTGTCATCAGTGGCGCCGAGCTACCAAACTCCCAGGGGGGCTCATATACAGTAACCTTCTACGAGAGCTATGAATTTAGTAAACAGGTGTTTGTAGAGTAGGGAACAATAAGGTTTCAGACATCTATTTAATTTTGTTTATTGGACAATTTTATCAATTTTGCACCAATAACAGTGGCGTAGGTAGATTTTTTTGGACTGGTTGCAAAACAGGTAAGAGGCCCTTTACAGGCATTTTTTTGGGAAAAGGGTGTTGTCACGTAATGTTTCGGAGCAAGAAGCGACTGCGTGCCACCTGTATTCTTTTGAATATTGTCATCCCCAATAGGGATGAACTGAGGATATTCTTAAGTCAGCCGATCTAGCCTGGATCAAAGACGGATCGAAGACAGCAGAAGATTCCCCTGCAGTGATTTACGACGACAAGCCCTGGGCAACGTTTTTGCTTGCCCTCGACAAGTTCATCGCAGTGTTCTAGGCAGAAAGTTTTGCTATCTTAATCTGGGTTCAGGAGAACCTACGTAGAGGTTACTCCAATAAGCATATTCATATATGTAACAATAGCCAGGCGTCTCGGTAAGCTCTTGGTTCTGTTATGACCAAATTACTGCTGGTCGTGAGGTCCTAAGCAGACTTAGCTTACATAATTAAGTCAAGCCATTTTGGGTGCCTGGTCACAGTAACATTAGTGGAAATAAGGAAGCTGATGTCTTGGTCAGGAGGAGTTTTTAAAAGCCCCTCATTGGCTTGGAGACTCCCCAGGGCCTCACAAGTCAGGAGATTAAGAGGGAAACTCGTTTCCACTTCAAAATCAGCTGGACCTTGTATCCAGGCCTGCGTTAGTCAAAGTTTCTTATTCGAGAACTTTTACTGAGGCGTTCCAAACAACTCCTACGCTTAAGTAGGAAACACATCAGGATCGTGGTGGGTTTTCTAACTGATCACGGTCATTTCAACAATCACCTTAACGCCATGGCAGTAGTCAGCTACCTCATATGCAGGTTCTGCTAGAGAAGAGGAGGAATCTTTCGTCCATCGTCTCACCCATTGCTCCAGACTAATGGTACTGAGGCTCTGACACCTCTGCAACCCACTTACGAAGCCACAAGAATGGCAGGATAACGCTACTAGCAGGGTACTAGCTTTTGGCTATGTAGTGGTCTGTATAAAGATCATCATATAAGTAACGGTGGATGCACAATGGGCCAGTTAAGCCTGAGTGTTGCAGCTTTCTGCACAGCCGTAAAAAAGAATAAAAGAAAAAATATTAGTATTAATAATTATTGCTGTATCATAAATTCGTTCTCGTAACTTACATGCTTAGCTTCTGGTGGAAAATACAACATTTTTTATGTTGAATACAAACGCGGACAATAACATTTTGCAAGAAACAGGACCATTCACCAAATCAGAAAAGGTATTATGTGTGAACGCGAAGTTATTAAAACGACGATTGGCTGATTCTGAGATAACCTACAATTTGCTTTTCAAGGTTTGTAGAAAAACTACTAAAACTGTGAGTTAAAAACTATTAAAATATTGACTTTTTCAAATAAGCATTACTCAAAAACTGTCCACACGATTCTTTTTTAATTTTATTGGGTAATAGAACTAGGGATAAGCTATAATTTAGGTTGCGTCTCAGTCCACAAGGTGTGTCTGTGACGCCTGCTACGAATTTTTGAAAATATATGCATTTTTGTTTAGTAATAAAAAGAGGATTATAAAAAAATTTTGTTTAAGTAAATTGTGAGTTATAAAGTAAAAAAAAAAACTATTAAATTTCGAATTTTAAATACAATAAGACATGTGCCCGGGCAAAGCATAATTTTAAGTGAGTTGACGCTATGTGACGCATGGTGTGTTCATATTTAGGTCCGCTCGTGATCGGTGCGGAGTTTTGTTTTTCTCTAGCGGTGTGCGGGGAGAATGTATAGTAACTAAATACCAGATATGTATTTCGACAGTAAAGCTATTATCATCAGTGATAAACTGTAATTGTGTCAGTTTACCACTGATGATGATAGCTTTACTGTTGAAATACGTATCTGGTATTTAGTGACTCGTGCGGAAGGATGCTGTAGGTCTGTTCGCTTCCAGTAGCACGTATATATTTTATTCAAAATTTTACGAACAGATTTTATACGTTCACTGTTGGGACGTAAGGTTTGAATACTGAAATATTCTTGAAAACATGATAAGTAACTGTCTAAAGTATAGGAAAGGTCAAGCGAAGTGCTTCGCTCATTTAAAAAAAATTAATATTATGAAACGCAAACAGGCGTTTTAGTCTTACGAAAAAAGTTTAGCATAGTGTACAATAATTCAACCATTATTTAGTTGATATCTAGAAGCGCTTTTGCGAATATTCCACAAGTGTTTAAAGAGTTTTAATATATTCTGAAGAATTTAGCCTTCCTTAAACATTTTCCGAATAAACAATGTTCTAAAATGTAGCCACTATGCTAATAGTGGTAGAATATTTAAAGCCACCAATATACTCGGTTGAATGTTTTGAGCTTTGGAGGTATTACTTATGGCAACTTACTTACCTTGTAATACACGCATAGCCATACATAACTGACATATATAAACAGTGAAAGAGTTTGTTATATTTGTTTAGAAACAGTTTATCTGTAAACTGTATCAACACGTTATTTACATCACTTAAATTTTTTACTTAAACTGTCAAATCCGCCAAATCAGACAAACTAACTTAACCTCTCTTGTCAATTTTTGACAGGAGTAGTTTTCTAGTTATCTACACCTGTTCCAAAAATATTGGTTAAAGGAGGATTTTAATATAAATTTTGACATTGACAATTACCATAAATTGTGAATAGAGTATACTTACTACCCTTGACAAGGAACCTTGGTAGGCGAGCGAGTGTAGTAGGCGCTGGCAGCCAAGGTCACAGAGGCTTTCGGGAGTCTGTGGCTCTATTTGGCACGGTGTTCGAACCCGGGCCAGGGCAGTTTGTCAGCTCCTAGAAACCTCTTAACATAGAATAGTTCTAAGTACTTTTTAAGGATTTAGTTAAGGTAGTAGGTAAGGTAGTACGCACAATGGGCCCGACAACGTGGCCTAAGTGCTGTAAGACCTGAAATACATACAGGGAATTGTTTTGAACACATGTTCTGCTAATTGATAATAACAGTAGGCTGAACTCGTGATAACCTTATTAATTTTGCATTGTTGATTATCTACAAGTATACATTGATGATTTTCTATGTTAAAGACTGGTATTGGCCTGCATTTTATTTCAAAGTTTCTCAGTAATAGCTATAAAATTATTCATGGAAAACGTAACGCAGGTATCGTAATTCATCAAAAGAATGTAGCCGAAGTCATCAAAGTAGTAACCTTCCTACTATTTACCGAAGGTATTATTGATTGCCAGAATAATAACAATTCGAAAGTTTTTCGATGCGTATAGAACGCATTAATTTACATATCACAAAACTATTGGTGCCAACTTTCAATCTATTAGAAATTGCATAAATTCCATAGATTATTTTACTCTTACTAGGCAGAATTAACAAGAAGACTCTTGTTTACGATATTATGGGAAATGTTGTCAAACCTATGTCTTCTATAAAGTATCGATTTTTAAGCAGCATTTATCAGACGAGAACCCATAGTTTTACATGTCTTCCAAAGGGTAGCGCATTTACACTTGCATCCATCAAATGCATTTCACCAATCTCGTCGAGTATCAAAATCAAACGTCCTTAAAGTCACTGCATGGTCTATTCGCTCGCATGCACTTCTGCCAGTTTTCCCTTACATGTAGTGACCTTAGGTATATAAAACTTTTAGACAGACCATACCCTCAGTTCAAAGCAAAAGCTTTTCAATATTGTCAAAGGCATACCACTGAACCACCGACAAACGCTTATAATACCGTTATTAAATAAATACCACGCCAAACAAAATATATTTTTTCTACACCTATTTAATTATATGACAATTATTAGCATTTTTTTCGTGAAAAATCGTACCTATAATTCACTGTAGTGAATTATGAATTCATAATTCACTGTATCCGACCAATCACAAATACAAATTCAAAAATCACTGTTTCGCTGATTCGATGATATTTTACATCGCTAGCTATCAACTCTTTCTGCGGCTGACAATCGACTCGCGTGACAGCCAAGTGTATCGCCATATTGCTTGTTTACGTTTTACAATCTGTGCAAACTAATAATTCAACCACTAAAACAAGTCTAATTTATTTGTTTAATAGGTGTAGAAAAAGCATAGTATCACATTCGCGATTATGGCCATGATTCACTCGGATGATTTGCGCCACTCGCCTACGGCTCGTGGGCTCAAACATGATCTTCGTGAATAATGGCTGTCATAATCGCTCATATAATAATATACTAATTATATTATAAACATAAAACATTTCATCATTGGTCAATGTCTGTAAAAAAATTGAAGTAATATTTTTCTGAGAAAACAATATTTGGTAAAGATGTGCAAATAAAAAAATATTTTTGCTCTTATTCGAACTGTGAATTTAATTATTATAATAACCGCAATATTTTTTATTTAGAGTTTATACATACTTTATGCACTACTATTAATAGAAAGCTTTTTGCCGCTACTGTAGTTTTAACCTTTCTAGAATAATTGATTTATTTCTTTTTATTTGTTTTTTGAAGAACACAGGGTTTAATTCGAAATTTAAGAGAAAGTGCAGTGGCGTAACGAAGGGCGAGAGTGGCAAAATACAACAAAGTTTGTGGGAGCCTCTGTAGCTCCGGATCGCAAAATATGAAATGTTTTTTTGTGTAAAATACAATAGATGGGTTACGCGTGTGCGCGTAATGCAACAATATATTATTTGCCTACTGTAGCTTGTGATGTGCTTTGGCAAACCTGTGCTGCTTGCTGTTGATTCTGTGTTCCAATTAAGCAGATGAGTGGATGCTGTGGACGAACTAGTTTTGATGTCACGTACAGTTTCTTATTTTAAATGCAAGCATATACTAAGTGCTGGTCGTGTAAGAGGGCACATTTCTTTTTCTTTTTAAAAATATACTATAATATGTATATCATAGCGTACATTAAATGCATACGAAAATTTCAAGAAATTTAGTTTTAACCGTATTGTCTTAATAATATGCAAATGAGTTTGTTCTATTTTTACAACTGTAGAAGTTCATACAAGTAGTCTTTTGCTTTATTTTCATAATAATCTTCAGTTCATGCCCCACTAATTATATTTTCATTTTCTGAAATAAAATGCACGAAGCTTAACCAGATGCAAAGTGTGATACATTCTTAAAGTTAAGGTAAAAATCAAGCTTACTTAACATTGGAAAACTTTAAAATGCTGTCGGTAAGAAATTATATAACAATAATTATCTATAGTGAAAAGTATAGTGAAATATTCAATTTTCAAAATATCTCGTGAGGTTGTAGAAAATCATTCTAATTATTTCACGATGTTAAAATTTTTCGTTTTGTTCATTTCGGAAGCAGACGTTCAAGCGATACCCATTACATTTTCCGCCTGCAAACGCCTAATGCAAATACATGATATGATGACATTAGGAATGGTCAAGGTTTGTATACATAGGAGTTGTAGGATCATAATGCGCACAAATCTTTGTGGTGATAAGCATGCACACTAATGCAGGCACCACTTGTGAAATGCAAATGCATAAAGATAAAGACGGCATCCTGCGGCTAGGAACAGCGAGATAAAAATATTTTAATTAGAACATTTACATAACGGTTTTGTGCCTGGTCTATTTAAAAAAAAATAATTTATTTATACAACAGAAAAATGTATCCACTTTTGCGGTTTATACAAATATTATTTAAAAAAGTGCCTTAATTAGCGATGAACTGTGGTGAAATTTAAAAATACTGTAAGAAATTAGCATTGTTTTAGCGGAGATACCGGAAGTTGAACTTTCGTACGTAAATAGACGGAGGCTAAATCCCAAGGCCACATAATCAATAACGACAATGCGACTAGCTGTTGGTTTTTGTTCCTGGTGTCATATTTAAAAAATAATTGTTTTATAAAACAGAAAATTTTATCCACTTTTGCGGTTTATAGAAATATTACTCAAAAAACAGGCCGGAATTAGCGATGAAATATTATGAAAATAAAAATTCAATTAGTTACGCTGTTTTTGCCGAGCGACCCGACGAAAGACCATGAGAACGAGAATTAATTTATAAGAGCATTCGAGAAGCGAGCAGAAAGCGTTTTTACTGCTCTTTACCGCATAGGTACATCCGAATTATTTTGTCTGAATGAATCATTCGATTATGCCCATTACTAGTAAAAAGTTAAAAGTCGAAAATCAACAACGGTAGTAGTTAAAACAAATCCGATAAAATAATTAGTTTCAGCATACAAAAGGGTCTTAATAATTTCATGAACTGGCCAAAATAGCTTATTTTTTTTTAGATTATGCGTCTTTTTAAATAAGCGAGATCCCACTACTTAAGAGGCAATTTGCTACATTCTGTATATAACAGCTCCATCACACAGTTCTTGCCACGGGCCTTTGCATTCCTAGTTACGACACTGAGAAAATGAGAGATTCAATCTCAGAAGTTGGCGCCAAAGGGTTCTACTATTATAGGGTTCAAGATATTTTAAACAAAATTATATATTTGTAAGTGCTAATAATGCTTTAACTATTTTCTTGGGAATTTTAAATATTTATGAGCATTGAAAGATAATAATTAGAAATAATTGATAGGATACTACTCCATAATTTACACGTGCGGTAATTTTACTCTCGTTGTCAACAAATTAATGGTTAAATTTTAAAGCTTTGGCTAAAACTCTGGTCTCTGATGAAAAAAAAGCTAAAGTGTTAACTTCGAGTAGTCTTTCCTATACTGGTTAATTGTAACCAATCTTCCGTTCTAATAGCCTACAAAATTTAAACAAAAATCGTGTGAGAAATTATTTTTTTTTGAACATTTTCAAAATTTTGAATGAGCGCCATTACGACAGTTTTCAGATTTTTTAAATTAACTTTGCTTCATCGTATACTACCCACAAAGAATTCTTAAATAAATTGTCGCTGATGCCGATCAAACGACTACCTTTTGAGTAAATGGGCGTTAAAGTCGAGATTATTAAAAGTTGTAGCGGCCGCCATTTTAAAACTAGAGAGTTTGGTAACAAAGTTTTCAATTTGTCTTAAATTCTTCTCTCAGATCCCGTACTTAAATTTCCAAAATATAGTTTTCGAAAAAATCGCCACCATGAAACATGTCTAACTTCCGTTTCCAATTTCGAATTTTTGAAAACCTTAACTAAAACAACAATTTTCGATATACCACTTGATTATAAATTTTATCAAAATCGGTCCAGTACTTTCGCCTGTAGAAGCGTCACACACCCAGCCACCCACAAACAGACTTTTTTAGAAACAAATTTTTGGGCTCTTTGAGCCCCAAAACATATATTTTCGTTAAAATCTAGAATTGCCATAAAATTAATACTTCTTTATATCGAAGGTATTGGAAAGTAAGAATAGTGACTTGGGTGCAATTTCGCTTGGGATTCAAATGGCCATTTAGTGACATTTTGATAAATGATAAACAAACCATTGCAACCTCTTTGTTGGGCGTTTTAGGAACATTCTGATTGTACAGTAACTGTTTGAGCTAAAATATTATTATATAAAATATTTTTAACAACATAAAAAGTAAAAAAGTTGGTGTAGTGTTTGGAAATATTTTTGCCTACTAATTGAAGACGGTTTTTCAATTACATTAGGTTATATTTATCGTCCCTGCTATGTGGCTGTTAAACGTTAAAAAGTTCTGTTCAAGGTAATTATGTTACAAAAAGTAAAACCCGTGGGATTTAATTAGTATTAGTTACTTTAAAGGTTTTCAAATAAAACCTTTTAATTATGTGCTAAACACTTAAAGAACTGAAGTGCATAAATTAAAACAGCTTCCTGACCTTGCAAAGTTTTACAGACCAACTCGCCATTGTTAAAGCAAAGTTATTGAAGTAACACTTAAAAGTTTCCATTTTAGAACAGGTAGTAGTTGAAAGCTATTTGCTTATGCAGCAGGAACTCAAACCTTTATTAGAATTGCTTGTATTGCGTACATACACATCTTATCTTAATATTATGGTATAATAATTAACAAGGCACGGATTTTATGCAAATGCATATTTGATTGTTTTGATATACCAATAAAATGCTTTTGTTGGTATCCATATCTAATAAAATGCAATTAAATAACACCAATTTTAATTTGCATATTTTGGGTTTTAGAGCCTATTTTTAAAATAAATGCATATTTAGACGTGTTTCTTTATATTCGCAAAAAAACGTTCAATTTTAAAATATGAAAGGGGAGAAAATGAGAAGTACCTTAGAATTTTCAACAAATGCGTTCTGTTACTAGGTTTTTTTCAGCGAATGTCTCGGAATATGCTAGGTAGAATGTTATTTCCAAGTTTTGGAAATTTTACAATCATTTCTAAGAATTATGCAATTGCGGTACTTCTTGAAAGTAGCAGATATTAGTTTCATTTTGTTTTTCATGCCTACCACTTCGTAAGAAATAGCAAAACAGTGTGTGTCTTGTATGTTCTGTTTATATAACAAAAATGACAAAAGACAGCAACTTGCCTTTATTATTGATAAAAGATTATCCGGAACTGGTGCTACGGGAAAACAAAATATTTTGCAAAGTTTGCAGCAAGACGGTAAGCAGTCTTTGACTTTTTACAATGTTCAAATTTATTGAATATGCAAGTAGGCCCGAAGTAACAAAGAATCTCTATCGTTCTAGATTTCATGCGATAAAAAATTCCAAGTGAATCAACATATTAAAACTGCTTTACATTAAGCCAAATGTCAAAAATGTCGGAACCTAAAACAGCCGATCCGCGAGTCCATTGCTAGAATTTTAAATTAAACGAAAAAGAAGAATTTAATTTCGATTTATGCAATATTTTAGTGGGTGCTAGCATATCACCAACCAAATTAAACAATAACAGTTTTACGTTATACCTAGAAAAATTCACTAGTAAACAAGTTCCAGATAAAAGCCTCTTATGAAAAATTAAACCAACGAAATTTATATACCAACAACACGTAAAATTCGCGAAACTATAGGAATATTTGCTTTTCTATTGATGAAACTACGGATAAATGTAGACGTTATTAACAAATTAAATTATAGGGGTTTTAAACGTGGATATACCTAGTACATCTTATCTTATTAGCACCAAAAAAACTAAATAAAACTAACAGTGTTGCTATTTCTTGATTCGTAAATGAAGGTTTCAGTTTTTTCAGCCGGAAACAGTTCTTGCGGAAAAATAATATTAATGGCATCTGATGCTGCACCATATATGATAAAAGCATTTAATTTAAATATTTTTAATCTAAATTTAATCCATATAAATTGTTCGGCTCATAGTGTAAATAGAGTTGCAGAAGAAATTAGAAATCAGTTTTTAAATTGTAAACGATTTAATATCTAACTTAAAAAAAAGATATTTGCAAAAGCGCCCCTGGGGGTGCAATTATTTAAAACAAACTGCTTAATATTCCACTGCCTCCTAAATCAGTACTTACGTGGCTTACGTGGGTTACGTGGTTGGATGCTGCTCTTTATTATACAAATAATTTCGAAAATAATTAAAAATTTGTTTTAATCTTTGAAGACTCTTTAAGTTGTATTATAGATTCAAAAACCATAATAATCAAATCTCAACTGGCAAAACAATTAGCATTTATTAATAGTATATTATGCAACAAGTTTTATAAACGGGAGTTTTATTAGGCACGAGCGGAGCGAGTGTTTATTAAAACGAGTGTCTAGAGAAGTTTCTAAAACGAATTGCATACTATACTTTTCCTACGACCATCACAAAAATATTAAAATTTTGAAATTATTTTATTATCTTAAACCATGTTAATAAACATGATAACAATACAAAATTATTAAATTGTTCTACTTAGGTAATTATATATTAACAGTCACCCGTATAACCACACAATACAGAACCTATATCGAACCTGTATTTAAATCTTTAGTCGATACAGGCTTTCTGTACCCTATGGATAGCGCGACGATAGAGATTACATATCGATTGGGTATAGTTGTCTTTACTAACTCTGTATATAAGATGTAAAGCTCCTGTACAGACAACATATAGTTAAAGTACAGATGCAGTTAAGATTGCGTATAGAGCACATGAAGGTACTGTAAAGATACGATATAGGTTTTTAAAGATACTATTCCGATGCTGTATCGTCCAAATTAAGGTGCGGTATAGATAATTCAAGCAATTAATTTTAGATAAAAAAAAAATATTTTTTTACGCGGATATATTTTCTTTTATAATATTTTATACAACCCCTCTGTATTTTTTTAGCTAATTTCATTTACACTAATGTATTTATTGATAGATTTTTAATTTTAAAAATGCGCTGCATATTTTACCTTAGCGGGGAATCGAACTGGCCATCTTTGGTTTGTGAGTCGGTCTCCTTGCACCCTGAGCTAATCTCGCCTCTCATAAGATTCGACCGCTAAATGTTTTAAGAGTATTACAGAAGGTTATGATGGACAATATGATACAAATGTACTACCAAGAATTACAGTTAGGGTTAAACCGTTTTTTTTGCAGTAAAATTTATAGTGACGTTGCATAATATCTCGTTAAGGGCGTATAGTATGCTTGGATAAAACGTGATTAACAGGGACTACGTAGAAAACGCATTGGACGCTTAATAATAAAGTTAGACATTTTTGTGGGCTCTTGAAATTTTTAAAGCTAAATGTGTTTCATATAGCAGATATAAACGACGTTAGATTATATATAGTATTAAAATTTCAAGAAACACGTGAAAACAGACTATTTTGATAGAGTAAAGTATTAAGAAAAATAAACAGTGAAGAATTATAGGGGATAAAATATAAAACAGTTTTAGTAGGTTCAGACATTTCGAGAATCTTACTTCGAAATAATTGATGTCTTTGTATTATTTTACCACCAACTATTTTAAAGTACATTATTTCTGAATTTCTCGCCATTGCTGAGGTCAGAATTGTAATTTCAAGAAAAAAATATCACGTAATATATTCATGTTGATGTCGGTTTGTACTTTGTACTGCTGGCGCTGGGATAAGCTTTAAATATCTTTATCTTTTTGGTGAGTAGACTTTCCAAACAGGTCTGTTTATAAACCCCCATAAAGGTTTACAGCTACTCTTAAGCCATGCATTGTTTAACGTCCGGCTTGGTTTTAGGTTTTACCGTTAAGAAAGTTTCTTTGCAATTGAGTCATTCTTATTGTGTTTCGCTGGAAAACTTTTAGCCGATGAAATATATTTATTTACAAATTTTTTCCAATTACATGTTCAAAAACACTTTACTTCTAGTGCTTTAGGTGATTTTTTTGGCCTTGGGGGGGGGGGGGGGGGGGGTAATTACCCCTACTACCCCACCCCCCGTAAATCCGCGGTTGGAGGTTATAAGTACAGCAAAACTGAGAAAATGCTCTCTGCTGTAGGCACATCAAAAGGTATAGTATTGGTTATAGGTGTAATAACAGTTTATGATGAAGGTTATCATTTTATTTACTTGTGGTTTATAGATATTGTGGTAAATGATCCCCCTATCGAAAATAACTCCACATTGGAGACAGCAGCCTTGGTTAATGATTATGTCATAAATTATTATTATAATTGTAGGAAGCACACAAATCTCCAAGGTTCCATCAAATTCGTAAACTTTAAATTCTTGATCTTGTTGATGCGCCATTTTTAACGTTTTTATACACAAGGCCAACAAATAAAGATAGTGTTTAGATTGACTCTATACACAGCGGTTTTAGGCTTAAGATAAAACTGTAAAGACAGGCAGTATATATTTAGCACAGATTCGATAAAGACAAAATCGGTAATTGCGCTACAGGTGCGATATAGCCTGCATGAAGATATTGTAGAGATTTGTTAAAGGTACAACTGTAAAGACAATCAGTATATATTTTCTACAGATCCGATAAAGATAAATCCCTGCTTGAAGTACCGGTGCGGTATAGCATAGAATAAGATGTGATACAGATGCGATAAAGATAAAACTGTACTGGAAACAAGTATAGATATCATATAGATGCGGTAAATATTTAATCTATACAGTTAAGGTATAGGCTAAAGTACAGCTCCAATACATATTACACCTGTATCACGTAATCTTTACCGCATCTTTAAATATCTCTATCGCCTAGGACATCTTTATAGATTTGGTTATACGGGCACATTAGAAACATTTTGGCAATTGCTGGAGGAAATCATTGATTTTCTTAAATTTTCTCCATCAATTTGTGTTTTATTTACTTGATTTAAATTGAAGCTATTCCTTGTTCCACTTTCATTTTCATCAAAATTACCCGTATAACCACACAATACAGAACCTATATCGAACCTGTATTTAAATCTTTAGTCGATACAGGCTTTCTGTACCCTATGGATAGCGCGACGATAGAGATTACATATCGATTGGGTATAGTTGTCTTTACTAACTCTGTATATAAGATGTAAAGCTCCTGTACAGACAACATATAGTTAAAGTACAGATGCAGTTAAGATTGCGTATAGAGCACATGAAGGTACTGTAAAGATACGATATAGGTTTTTAAAGATACTATTCCGATGCTGTATCGTCCAAATTAAGGTGCGGTATAGATAATTCAAGCAATTAATTTTAGATAAAAACAAAAAAATATTTTTTTACGCTATATATTTATTTAGCGGATATATTTTCTTTTATAATATTTTATACAACTTCTGTATTTTTTTAGCTAATTTCACTTACACTAATGTATTTATTGATAAATTTTTAATTTTAAAAATGCGCTACATACTTTACCTTAGCGGGGAATCGAACTGGCCATCTTTGGTTTGTGAGTCGGTCTCCTTGCACCCTGAGCTAATCTCGCCTCTTATAAGATTCGACCGCTAACTGTTTTAAGAGTATTACATTAGGTTATGATGGACAATATGATACAAATGTACTACCAAGAATTACAGGTTAGGGTTAAACCGTTTTCTTTTTTGCAGTAAAATTTATAGTGACGTTGCATAATATCTCGTTAATAGTGTAGAGTAAAATCATTTTATAAATAGTTGGTAAAGTGTATCGTTTGCAGCTTTGCTAAGTTTTTAATAAACTGATGCCGAAACAACAAAAGACAACTTCGTAGTGTGCATACAAGCGAAGTGGGAAAAAGCAGATATAAACGACGTTAGATTATATATAGTATTAAAATTTCAAGAAACACGTGAAAACAGACTATTTTGATAGAGTAAAGTATTAAGAAAAATAAACAGTGAAGAATTATAGGGGATAAAATATAAAACAGTTTTAGTAGGTTCAGACATTTCGAGAATCTTACTTCGAAATAATTGATGTCTTTGTATTATTTTACCACCAACTATTTTAAAGTACATTATTTCTGAATTTCCCGCCATTGCTGTCAGAATTGTAATTTCAAGAAAAAAATATCACGTAATTGTTCATGTTGATGTCGGTTCGTACTTTGTACTGCTGGCGCTGGGATAAGCTTTAAATATCTTTATCTTTTTGGTGAGTGGACTTTCCAAACAGGTCTGTTTATAAACCCCCATAAAGGTTTAGAGCTATTCTTCAGCCATGCATTGTTTAACGTCCGGCTTGGTTTTAGGTTTTACCGTTAAGAAAGTTTCTTTGCAATTGAGTCATTCTTATTGTGTTTCGCTGGAACTTTTAGCCGATGAAATATATTTATTTACAAAGTTTTTCCAATTACATGTTCAAAAACACTTTACTTCTAGTGCTTTAGGTGATTTTTTGGCCTTCTGGGGGGGTTAATTACCCCTATCGAAAATAACTCCACATTGGAGACAGCAGCCTTGGTTAATGATTATGTCATAAATTATTATTATAATTGTAGGAAGCACACAAATCTCCAAGGTTCCATCAAATTCGTAAACTTTAAATTCTTGATCTTGTTGATGCGCCATTTTTAACGTTTTTACACACAAGGCCAACAAATAAAGATAGTGTTTAGATTGACGCTATACACAGCGGTTTTAGGCTTAAGATAAAACTGTAAAGACAGGCAGTATATATTTAGCGAATCTAGGAATAAAAAGCCGTGGAAAAAAAAGCCGGGGTATAAAAAGCCGGGAAAAAAAAGCCGCGGAAAAAAAAGCCGGGGGAAAAAAAGCCGGCGGAAAAAAAAACCGATGGTATAAATATTAAACATATTTAATAAATAAATACTTATTAAATCCCAAAATAACAACTACTACAATAATTTGTACAAACTTTATTTTATGTCAGAAGACAAAGTGTTATAATAATACACATTATTATACATTATTATTATATTATTATATTATAATACACACAATTATAGTAACACACATTAAAATTATAATAATCATCATAATAATAATATAGAGACTTACACATTTATTTAATTACAAATGTAATTGAGTAAAAGAAAAACACTCTTTACATTTCCCATTAGAAAGCAAACAGGTTTCTAAATTTAGTAGTAGTGGTAGTAGTTAGATGTAAGTCTCTATATTATTATTGATATTATTATAATTTTAATGTGTATATAAACAGTTTGTCTTCTGACATAAAATAAAGTTTGTACAAATTATTGTAGTAGTTGTTATTTTGGGATTCAATAAAAATGAAACTTCACAATTTTTTAGTCATTCTATGCTCCCTTAGTAGTGGATCAAATCATTGTTTTCTTTGCTTCAAGTATTTATTTATTACATATGTTAAATATTTATACCATCGGCTTTTTTTTTCCGCCGGCTTTTTTTTCCGCCGGTTTTTTTTTCCGCGGCTTTTTTTCCCGGCTTTTTATACCCCGGCTTTTTTTTCCACGGCTTTTTATTCCGCCTACCATATTTAGCACAGATTCGATAAAGACAAAATCGGTAATTGCGCTACAGGTGCGATATAGCCTGCATGAAGATATTGTAGAGATTTGTTAAAGGTACAACTGTAAAGACAATCAGTATATATTTTCTACAGATCCGATAAAGATAAAATCCCTGCTAGAAGTACCGGTGCGGTATAGCATAGAATAAGATGTGATACAGATGTGATAAAGATAAAACTGTACTGGAAACAAGTATAGATATCATATAGATGCGGTAAATATTTAATCTATACAGTTAAGGTATAGGCTAAAGTACAGCTCCGATACATATTACACCTGTATCACGTAATCTTTACCGCATCTTTAAATATCTCTATCGCCTAGGACATCTTTATAGATTTGGTTATACGGGTAAAGCTTGAACTTTCAGCAATTGCAATATCAATATTCTCAGCATTCTTTTGCACAGCACTGTTTTGAACAGTATTCAAGATTTTACTAGCTGTCTCGATTTTATTGTTTGACGAATGGTCAATATAACTCTTTGCAACAGCTGTTGATTGCCATCTTCCTTGGCGCTTTAAAGCCGTAATGTCCGCACCCGAGTCTACCAAAATCGTCGCTGAGGACCTTCTTAAACAATGGCCGGTGTAACGAGCAGGGTCAGGCAACTTTAAAAATTTTGCTACTACGCTAGCGATGCTGCCAAATTTATTTATTCCAATGGTCTGTTTTGTACATTTTCCTTGCTGGTAGTTTAAGAAAAATCGGGTAATACTTGTCAGGTTTGGAGGTCGAAGTTCTATGTATTTCTTGCAGGTATGGTAGAAATTACCTCTAATTACAACGTTCCGTTTTTGTTTTTGTATCAGAAATGTGAACTACAAGGGCAGTGTTGAGGTCTTCAATATGACTTGTTTCAATTTTCATGAACTCTTCCCGCCGACAAGCTCCCATTATGCCAAAAATTAACCCAACCTAAAATATTTATAATTTTTATATTTTTATTTAATTTGGTTTTATACTTTACTTTTGTAAATAGGTATTCTTTTTCTGGAGCAGATGATAAGAATTCTTTAATTTGCTGGGTTATCAAAATTTTCGACTTTTTAGATCTGAAACCGTCTAATTTACGCTTCAGAAACGCACACAATTTGGGGTACTTGCTTATAGCAACACTGATTTTTAGATTAATTGTCATCCGCAGCATTGAGTAGACTGCTCACAAAGAGGACGGTTTCATCCTTTTCGAAAGATTTTGGAGATAAGCAAGTAACACATTCTCAGATAATGAATTTGTGTGGTTTTCTTGACGCCAATCTTGGGAAAGTTTATATGCACGTTCGTACTGACTTTTTGATTTCTCCGGCAGCAAACTAGCAGTTGCCGATGCCGCTTCTTAAGTAATTTCGGGTGGAGTACCAATGCAAACATCCTTTTTACTTCCACTGTCGCTTAGGTTCATTTTTCACAAGAAGGGCACTTTATTTTTACCACAAAATACAAAATTACTTGTCTGTTGTCGCGTCGCGTCGGGTTATTTTGACAGATTGATGACAAGCGACAACTAACTTGATTTTTAGTTTCAATTGATTGTTGCGATTAAAAAACCTAGAGCTAACTTCAGCCCGTGACTAAAGCGCACAAAGTCACAGCTTGTCGAGGTGTATTTAAAAGATCACTTAGCGTCATGGAAACATATGCGATAAATGGCATTTTAAAGATGGAAGTAGAAAAAGTCAATCATAGTTTTGTAAGTACAACACTGAATCGATTACAAAAGAAAGAAGTCTTGCTACCCGATTCAGTAGAACTTATAAAAAAAAAAACGTTTGAAAAATCAATTCATCAAGTTAAATGCAATATTGAAAAAACCGTATCGCAGAAACGAACAGCATTATCAAATAAAAACAAAGGTTTTTAAACTCCTGTGAAGGTGAATTAGGTTCTACCTGGCAACTTAAATGATAATGACATGCAACTAGACCTGGACATTATTACTAATTTAAAAAATGCTCTAATCACTTTAGTTGACGTTGAAAGGAGCTTTTTAGCTTATAAAAGCATACTGTCTAATAAAAGGCAGTCGTTTCATGTTGAAAATCTTGAAAATATTGAAATTCATTGCTATAATGCTATAAAATATAAATTTTAGGTATAAGTTTAAATTGTTACTACTACACTAATGTAGTTTTTAGAAATTGCCTTTTTTAAATAATAATTTTAAGTGTAATATTATGTAAGTGTAATATTATGCGCTTTTTAAAGTAAAAAAAAATTAAAAGTTTGTTGTTTACTGATTTGCTTGCATATTGTGCATAAACTGCTGCAAACTTTTGCATATAATTGTGCATATTTTGTATACCGTCTGTCTATAAAATAACCCCCCCCTAACTAACTTTTGAACGACTTCATATTTGACCACAATATTTGGTGAGCTTTAATGGGAAATTAAATACTATTTTTTAACCAAAAATTAAATTCTGTATCATTCAAAATGGCGACTGTGCGCCATTTTAAAATTTTTTTAAATAGAAAATGGGGTCGAGTGACATCTCATTTGAAAGGTCTTTTAATTCTGCGTCTGATCCTAGAGTTTCAAAGAAAAATATTTAGCCATAACAAAATGGCGGATTTTAAACAAATGGACACAACTCAAAATTGCTTCGATTTTTTTATCCAGGGTTGAGTGACACCCCATTTAAAATGTTTTTTAGTTTTGAGTCTGATCATAGAGTTCCAAAGAAAAATATTCAGCCATAACAAAATGGCGGATTTTAAACAAATGGACTCACTCAATTCAAAATTATTTGGATTTTTTTTTATCCAGTAGTCCAGTTTTTCATTTGCAGTACAAAATTTTCCCAGAAATAACTTAGGTGGCTGGAAATAATATTGAAAACGTTATGTTCCAACAAGACGGTGCGCCGCCTCATTATTATAGGCCTGTTTCTGACTTTCTCAACGGACATTTTCTTGGAAGATGGATTGGTAGGCGGAGGCCTGTAGAATAGCCGACTCACTCCCCAGATTTAACTTTCTTAGATTTTTTTCATGGGAATATCTGAAATCGAAAGTGTACAGAACCCGTCCAGAAACAATTGAAGAACTGGAGCAAGGCATTACAGAAGTTTGCAGAAATATCACTCCAGAAACTTATGAAAATGTAAGGCAGGAATTTCATAACCAACTTTTAATGTGCCAAGAAGTAAATAGTAAACATTTCGAAGACTTAATTTAATTAATTAAATGAGTATCTGTATATAAAATGGACTTTAACGAAGTAAAGCTGGAATTAATAAATAAAGTAATTAATTAAAGCTTTATTTCTTAGTTTTTTTAAATAAACTTGTTTATCTTCAAACATTGTCATTTTGTTATGGCTGAATATTTTTCTTTGAAACTCTAGGATTAGACGCTGAACTAAAAGACTTTTCCAATGAGGTGTCACCAGACCCACCTTTTTTATTTAAAAAAAATTGCAAAATGGTGCCCGGTCGCCATTTTGGATGATACAAAATTTTAATATGGGTCGAAAGATAGTATTTAATTTCCCATTACAGCACACAACATTTTGTGGAAAAATATCAAGTCGTTCCAAAGTTAGTTGGGGGGGGGGGGAGGTTACTTTATAGACAGTGCATATTTGGTGCATATAATATATGCGCATATTTTGACGTTTTTTGTGCACATACGTAAGATGTGGGTATAATATTTGTATATTCTAAAAGACACCTTAATGGCCTGAAAAAATTATTTTGAAAATTGAACTATATTTCAAAAACATGTAATAGAGAGAAAATGAAACACCAGAAACCTGAAAATGACATTCGTTGGCAAACAACGGGAATTTGGAAGGAGTAGCTTCCCTGACTGTTATTAGATCTAAAAAATTACCTTAGAGTGTTATTCTACCCGCACGGATGAATATTTTAGCTTCAACGCGTACTAGGTTGAAATATACCACAGAATTTTGGGGTTTTGAAAATATTTCTACATCATAACATTTTAACCTCATTACTACGATAGCTAATTTTACGTCAATCTCTACACATTTATTATTACTATTTTTATTACAAAAATACCATTAAGCATCAGGAATGTATGAATATTCAGGATTTTTAATATACCCATGTTTTAACTCATACGCTTGAGTTCGGTCGAGTCGGGACACGCTATAGTTTTAAATGTCAGACGTATGCAAGCAATAGTAACGGGGCGTGACGATCATGTCGGCAAAGGGAAATGTTACACACATAATATTTCTTAGGATAATATGATTACAAAATTAGATTTATAAAAGCAATGCTTCAATTTTTAACAAACTCGAATTAGCGAGTGAAATAAATTGTTCTTGCGTAAACGGCACGAGCAATTACTAAAGTGAATAGTAAAATTGTGAGAATCACAATTGTGTAGCTGCTCTAAATAAGTGGAACTTTCCTTACCTTTTCCATTTTCGAATCTTTGTATAGATCATATCTGAAATAAACGTAAATTGCAATAGGTTTACGTAACATTTACAAATAGAACACAATTCAGTTCTCTTATTCAGTATACTTAAAAAATATACAAAATGTGTAGAATGTGAAAACGAAATAATGTATTTTATTTACGACTACTTGAATAAGGACCTATTATGTCATTAATTTGCGTTAGATAATGAAGTTCATTATCGCACTAGTGTAAAATGAGTTTGTTAATGAATTCATTACTTAACTCATTTTATTTACACAAACAAAACTGAAGCTTAGCTTAAAATCGAATCTATGTCGTTTCTTTGATTGTAAAACAAAAGTATTTCAAAAGTGACTTGACATTTACAAATAAACTAATGCGAAATGTCAAATATCATTTCAAGCAAAAAAATTCGATTTTTAACAAATTTTGAGCAGTCGTAAATAAAATTTTGTATGTCACACGTGGGACAATGCATTATTATAGCACTGGTTTGATTACACGCCTCGGTCTACAACCTCGTCGTGCAATTTTTAAACTCGTGTTATAATAACGCCTTTGTCACATTTGTAACAAATAACAATTTTTCAACTGTAATTGGTAGTCTCATAATGTGGATTAATTTGTGGGATCTAAAAACGTCTGAGATTTTTCTAAATAAGACAAATAATAAAAAAAACTGTATTTACTGTTTACTAAATGTGGAAAAGTACTGTATTGGTAGAATATTAGTTTATGTACTGTGAAAGTTAATACTTGAAATGTTTAATTATTAGTTGTTAATAATTATTGTAAATTACACTGCACTGAATTAAACGTTCTATTAGCAGGAGATAACCTTGTACGCGATTTTTTTATTTCAAAGATGAGTTTATTACCGAGGCTGTCTTGAAATGATTATATCACACAAACAAATTGGACGAAGTAAATCATTTTGCCATATTTAAAAAAAGGGTTAATCAATGAGCGCCTGACAAAGAAAGCAAGAGGGAGCAATTGCCTCCCTCTCCGAAATTTGAAACAAAAAAATGAACAGGGGATGTTCACATGCACAGAAGCAGTCCTCCGTACACGGGCCTGCATATCTTTTTTTATAACTTGTAACTTCCTGCTGACTGATTTCGTTTAGTCTTTATGCACATATCGATGAATAATTTGACAAGTATTATAGTGGAAAAGTGTATATTACTCTCTGGAAAAACTCGAAGCAAAAATGTTACGTATAAACCTAACATTTTTGCTTCGAGTCGGTGAACACAGAGAAACAGAGTAAAAGTGATATTTTGCCTCGCTGGTATAAAGAATTAGACATAAGCACACAATGGTTCACGTAGGATACAGATATTCAACAATTGTATGATTTAAAATAATTTTCTGGAAACAATTGTGGAAGGTCTTGGCCACCCTGTAGTCTAGACTTAAACCCCCGCGAGAAAGAGTAATACAACAACGCAACTCTATCAATGAGTGTTCTTTTGGAAGAGTAGTCAATAATAAAGTGGTTCGGTTAGATAGAGTAGTGAATCAAAACTGTAGTCATACTGAATAATATCAATTGGATTGCTCCTCCCCCTCAACAGTCGAGGTAGTAACGCATTTGTGAAAGCATGTTAAAATCAACAGTTAAAGCTACGACAGCCGGAGACGTAAATTCTGAATTAATGGTCCTAGATAGTACCCCGACATACAGGGCGATCAAATAAAAACTTAATCGCAGTCACCTATGAAACAACCGCAACATGTCGCTGATTAGTTTGCAAATCGTGGAGCTATTATCATAGTTGCGCGGTTCATTATTTTTCCTTAATTACTCATGTTTAACATTTTTTAACAATTAGCAAGTGAGCATTGCTAATTATTTTTAAAATTTATTATAGATATTTTACAAACGTGCATGATAAAATGCCAGGTGGCAACAGTGATTCATTTAACTCACATAATTAATATAAACATTTTAGCGATAAAAGCGTGGGCTTGTAATCTGACGGCCCCAGTTTAAATCCTGTGACACACTGTTTTTCTTTAATTTTTTTTAGATTTATTGTTGACATTTTATACTAGTATCTTATCTTGCCTCATGTCTATAATTTATTTTAGTTTTTATCTTTGATCTATTTAAAAAAAAAGAGTAACTTGAAATGCGGTTTTATTTAATTTAAATTTAAAACACTAAACACGACAGTAAAAACGACATAAGTAACAAAACAATTAAAAGTAACAAAAAATGTAGAAAATGTTGTCCATTCGTTTCTAGGCATAAACAAAATCGTATTTTCCATGTTTTCAAGACCTTCAAGTAAACAAAATTAAGAAAAAGAAAACAAATCTGCGCCAGGATTTAAACTGCCAGATTATGAACCCGCTAAATTTATAATAAACTTTGAAAATTTATAGAAAAATTCATTATACAGGGTATTTTGAAAAAGATGGACCCCCGTTCAAGAGCAGATTCTTTACCTAAAAATAGTAGTTTTCACCGTTAAACCAAATTTAGGAGGGAGGCAGTCAGCTACTGCACCAAGTAAAGGAATCTTTACGACGGCCTCATCGAGGATGCTAGTGTGCTTACCACCTAAACCTTTGGTATACTAGGGATCCTAGATGCCATTGATAATGACAGATTTGTTATATGAGAGGGTTCGGACACGTCGTCGTTTCCTCCCACTCTAACTGTCTAAAATGTGCTTTATGAGATGGATACATCGTTCCCTCTTTTAGTAATTTAATGTTTCTTACTAGATATTTCTCAATGTCAAGTTTATAGGTTATGGTATTAGTCACGTAGGTGCATTTTAGAAAGGGAATTGATTGTCTTATATTAAAATGTGGATTTGAACTTTGCACATGCAATGTGACGAGTCTAAAGGCGAAAATACTGGACCGATTTTGATGAAATTTCAAATTAAGAAGTATACCGAAAATTTAAGTTGTAGTATTTATAAATTATGAAATTCATGATACGCCACTGATATTTCAGTTTTAAATTTGTTTGAAATTATCAGCTGCTTACAGTATAGAAAACCATGTAAAATAAAATCACTATGAACAAAAAGAAGATAGGAAATTAATGTTGTCTTAACCCTCTCATATAACAAATCTGTAATTATCAATGGCATCTAGGATCCCTATTGTATACCATAGCCCTCTAAAGCGTAGCCCTAGGACATAGTCCGCTGATTTCTCTACTACTACATCGAGTGGGGAATGCATAAGATCGCCTCTATGGCCGCCCTGGAGGTTGATTGAATATCAGATGTAATACTAAGACTGGCAAGACGTTACACATGTCCCAGTTTGTTTGCTGTTGTAGCCTCTCTGAGTCTGGGCCACTAGATCAGTGCTCCGTAGCGCAGTATATGCCTCATAACGGCTATATACAGCTACAGGGTAATTCTGGAGAATAGTCCCAAGGATCCTTCCAGCGCGTGGCGACACTGCCAAAAGGTTACGCATGCTTTTTCGGTCTTCGCCTGTATGGGTTTCCTCAAATTCAGCGATTGAGGGAAGTACTAAATAGGACGGGTGTGTGTAAAGGTGCAACCATTATTTTTCTTGTGAATAGTACCATCTCTGTCTTGACTTTGTGTTGACAGAGAGGAACTGGTCGTTACACCAGTTTTCTATTGTTCGAAGAGCCGTCTTCATTAAAAAACAGAGCCTGTTCTAATATTTCGCCGTGATAAGGATAGTAGTATCATCCGCATAGCCAATAGCGTAAAAGCCAGCATCGTTGAGAGGGTGCAGAAAACAGTTTACTACTGTGTTGGAGACAGAACGTCACATTGGGGGCAGTCTATCGTTACAACATCTTTTATCAAGCTGTTACCTATATAAATCTGTGCTGCTCTCATTGTAAGGATTATTTTATCTACTCATAAAGAGTAGGCGCAACACAATACCTGCGTAGGGCGGTTAATACTATTGAAAGATGCTTTATCGAAAGTCTCTTTAATGTCAATGAAAACTCGCAGGGTAGACATTAGATTTTCAGCGATCTCTCCATCCGATTTGCTACAGCATGTAGTACGGATTCTGTGCATCTCTCGGGGATGTAAGCATGTTGATTTTAGTGCAGTGGGTGTAAACCTGGCATCTGCTCTCGTATTTCTCTGGCACATAGTCTCTCATGCGCTTTTACCTTTCAACCAAGGCGACTTGAAAGGAAGAAAAGTTTTTATAGCCCGTGTCCACCTTGTCATCCTGTACGACCCGGTTTGCCACTTCCCAATCCGCCTCAGTCGGGCTGTGGTCATATGTGTGAAGTAACAATACAGCCTGAGATATAAATGCTTATTAGCACATCGGTTATCTCTTCAGGTTTAGTTGTGAAAGTACCATCCTCTTGTTTGAGAAAGCCTTGCTGTTGGTTTGAGTTTTTTAAAAGAATCGGTTTTAATCAAGTTGCAAAAGTATTAACTTCTATGGACATATTGTTTAATGTTTTCCAAGAACCTCTATGCTGCACCAAATTTATTCCTTATATAGTCGTAGTTGAACCTTGTAGGCTTCCCAGTCGCTAGTATTCCTAGACTGCTTTGATTTATTAAATAGTTTACCTAATACCAGTTTAATCTTGTCGAGTTTCTTGCGCTACCAGGAGGAAGTTCGTCTTGCACTTGATGACCTCGGCGGGCGTAATGTTTCAAAGGATTTTACAAGCGAATTCTGCAGGAGATCTGCACTAGTCCGCGTATCACCAATCTCTGTAATCCTTAGTGGAAATGTAAAACCAACCAAGGCTTCTAAGTGCACCTTACAATATGTTATATCTGTTTGTCTAGGGTTTCTATATTGTTTTGGCGTAATTGTGATGCCATATAATCTGTAAACAAACCATCTGTAATTTGACATTGACGCATTAGGTAATACATGCCATTCCACTATATTATGGAAGATACCCAAAGAAGTCAATGTGATGTCAATCACAGTTTAACTATGCGTTGTGACAAAAGTGGGTTCACAGCCGCACGTCCTCTAAATTTGTACTTATTATGTATTCATGACAAGAGGCTTACCTCTGGTGTTGATATTTCTGCTGTTCCATGCCACATGGGTAGCATTTGTATCAGAACCTACAATAAGGTTTTTGTTGTTCCTCTAGCAGTAATCCAACTCGATTAACTCTACACTTGGTGGAAGATCGTTTGAGATGTATCGCCTTAATATCACGCGTACAGAGGTGTGCCAAAGCTAACGCTTGCAAATGTTTAGGAGTGTAAATACATGTCCTAGGTTTTACGTGTATGTAATCTATATAGATCGCGGCGTTAGATATATTTAATCCATAGATCTTAGATTTTACAATCCAACAATCCAAGCTTCTGAATTAATGCAACAATGTCCTGCTGGCCGTCAAGATATCTGCGTAAATTAACATCAGCCTCTCGGCAGTGTTGCACCCTTAATTTGTCCGTGCTGTCCTGTGACAGCTCATGTTTGTGGGAGCTGGAGATTGCAGAACTTCCTCTTCGGGTTAATCGGTTTGCAGTTCATGCTGCTGCTATTGTTGTTGCTGCTGTTTCTGTTATTGCCCTGTGGGTTTCTGTTGTTCAAAGTCTGTAGGCAAGTTTTCAGTCTCCTGGATCTTTAAATTTAAAGTGGTAAACTTATAACGCACCTTATCATCTTTACTTTTCACGGCGATTTCAGCCTCTTTGGTTATGCTTTCTGGGAGACTCTTCTTTTTTCGCATTGTGAAAGATTCACTAGTCCCTAGCACCAGCCAGAGGGTTCTACAATGTCAGACATGTCAAATTTGAGGGCGATTATACAGAACTACTATACATACACGGATTCTTAGCAAAGTTGCGAACGATATGTAAATTACATGGGAAATTATATTTTTCCAGATTTAATGCTCCCAGGATACTTTGGTTAAGAATTTTAACTGTATTAGTGTCATTAATAGGTATTAGTTATGTTCAATTAAGAAAAAATAGTATCTTGTAAATTAAGCAAAAACTTAAATAAATATTCGTAAATTGAAGCAGTTTCTTGATTTTTTGTGACGAAGTGAGTGGAATTACTGTCTTGTGAGCAGAAACCCTGGGTTCTAATCTTGGGTCAAAAGATATTTTTATCTTTTTGTTTTTGTTATTTATTTATTTTTTTTCAACTGCTCTTATCTTCTGACAACTGAAGTTGAAATTTAATAATTTCATTATTTGAAAAATATACATCGATTTACTTTACAAATCGTGTTTTTATAACTATTCCATTGTAAAATTAAAACAAAAAAGTATTTGTCTCGCACATGATTGGAACATCTGTTTACAAGACAGTAGCTCTATCCACTCTAGACATAGATACATTAGAACATGCTGTTGATACTATGGTATTAAAAGACATTTCTTGAATTTTTGAATGTTTATTTAGATTGTTGCTTAATTTTAAAAGAAGAAATTGCTTTCTTTTGTTTTAATAAGTTGTAGCTTTCATTCGTTGAAGTTTATATTAATTTAGAAATAAAATACTTTATTTAACTTCAAATATTGTTGAAGTAAAATAAAGTATTTTATTTATAAATTTTATTTTTTGACTAAACGGCACTAATAACAGCTAATAACAACAATACAGGTTAAATTCTTAGCCAAAGTATCTTAGAGACGTAAAATTTGTAAAAATATAGTTTCCCATGCTTTTTGCATATAGTTCTATTAGTGCAGCTTTGCTGGGAAACCCTGTATCTTTAAGACTGAAACATTTCATGAAAAAAGATGCATAGCACATATCTCTGTAGTCTTTGTACAAATTGTAAACAATATTATCAAAAATTTCAACTTATTAAGTGTGTTAATATTTTACATTTTTAACGTGGGATTAAAAAAACAACAACTTTTTGATTAATTTATAAGTTCAAGCTTTACTTCGTTGAAGTTTATTTTAATTTATTGTAAATAAAACAATTCTTAACTTTAACAGGTTTTTTAATTTAGCATTATACGTGTTTCGACATGTTGACATGTCATTTTCAAAGGCAAGATTAAAAGTAAACAGTTGGTGTTGCTATAGGAACAATAAATCTTCATAACGTGATCTTGGTCTTCTATATCTGCGTCCAGCTGACACTAATTAAAGAGAAAAATTACAAATGAGCTATACAAAAAATGTATCCAACCACTTCATCAGATAAGATGAAATAGAAACACGCGTCAATAAACTAGGAAAAATGGCCAAAATTATAAACAAAACAGATAAATGTAAGATAACTTTTAAACCAACAAAAAATAGTTTAAACACTTTGTTTAATGCTAAACAAAAAACAGACAATTTACTAAAATCAGGCGTTTACAAATTAAATTGCTGGCACTGTAATTTGATTGATATAAGACAAACAAACAGAAATTTTAATTTTAGGTACAAGAAACACGTACGTTGTTACAAATATAAAAGAAACACGTACGTTGTTACAAATATAAACATCCACATAAATTCAATTACGTTAAACACTTATTAGAACACAATCATTCAAGAACATCTAATAACACTATAAAAGTTTTACACTTTTGTGATGATAAACGTAAGTTAGATATGCTGGAGAAGCATTTGAAATTCACAAACTTTAAAAATCTGTTTCTTTAAAGAATGAGCATTTTGATCTCTTAAATTCACTGTTATTAGATGTTCGGAATGAGAAATCGAGTCATCTAGACGCAGATATAGAAAACCAAGATCCAGTTATAAAGGTTTATATTGTTCCTATAGCAACACACATTTTAATCTTGCTTTGGAAAATGACGTCAACATGTCGAAATACGTATTAGGACTATAGTAGAAAACCTGTTGAAGTTAAGAATTGTTTTATTTACAATAAACTAAAATAAATTATTTTAAAAATTCTCCAACTCACACAATTTCCGATGAATTTTTTTAATTTAAAGTTGACTTGAATCTAAAGTCTAAAGCGGCAAATAGTCAAAACTGTATAAACTAATTTCTGACATTATGCAATTTAGCACTACTAATGAGCTTCCATTTACTTTTTCTCTATTGAAATAAGCCGGTAGATTTATAATTAATCTTTTTGATAGTTGAAAGCCGCCACTTTAGATTACAATCTATTGTACAGATAACGATGGGTATCTTTAGTACGTGTTTAAATCAGAAAACGCAATCAAAAACTTAGCACAATGACTAATTTTTAATTGTATTTTGCCTCTCAAATTATTGTTAACTAATTAGTTTGTATTACGGTACTACATTTTGATATTGTAATAATTATTACGTATGTTTGTTATTTATTGGCGTTAAAGGTAGAATTGCGCTTCAATCAGAAACAGTATTATTTTTATTTTGTATCTTGTAATTGCGAAATGCCTGTTGATTATTGTTACTGCTATTATTATATTTTTTAAAGGTGTGTTAAGGTTTTTATTAATTATTTATTATTGTGTACTTGTTGGAATTTTACTGACAATGCTCTTTGTGATGGTTGTAATGGGATGACCGTACACGCAAGAGCGCGAGCTATAAGCGCACAATCATGGCTATTAAAAAGATAAGTTCTCTAAATAACTATAATGCATTAATTAGGAATATACGTTCCCGACGGTCTTACCTGTAACAAATGCGTTAGTACCCCGACTGTCGAAGTACTAACCAAGGATTTTGTTTTTTCGGCCAATTTTCGTCATACTCTAGTATTTTGTTAATTTTACTGAAATCGATCTATTTGCACATACACACAAACACAGGCGCACTTACATGAAGATTTTTTGAATGGTTTTTTGAGTTGTTGAATGTCCAAAATGTATATTTCCATCAAAATCTTAAGATAATTTGCGTCCATAATCCCACTACGTTCTCATAGTTAAAGCGCGAAGACTAAAAAAATGAATTAAGCTTTTTCGTATTGCTTACACAAATTAACAAAATGAAGCTATTTATATAGTATTAAATTAAAATTTTATGACCCGTGCAACTTCAATGCAAATGGTAGTGACAATAATGATTTAAGCGTATTAACACAGTTCTAAGTGTGTTGTTTGGAAGTGAATTCTCATCAAAGTTGTATTCTAAATCTTCACAAATAAAAACTTAGAGTAGACAGACAGGTTATTTTGCTGTATAATTATTCTTAACATTTATTTGAACAATGTCAATGTCTGTGCAGTAATTTTATATCCATTTGGTTCATGGCAATTCTTAACCTAATGTGAAAAGTGGTTCTCTCTTAAGTTCAAATTAAATTTGATTTTATGACTAACTAGATTTGTCCAAGATAGTTTATTTTTAGATTGTAAACTTTCTAGTTGTTTAAATTATTTTAAATCTGCCCCTTTAAGTTTTAAAGACAAATGTTCCCTACTTCTCATACTTAAAAAAATTGACTTTTTATATATAATCAAAATTATTTCATATCACAACGTCCTGACAGTTACTATAAGATCAAATGATATACTCGGTTTCGTCAAATATAGAGTAACGTGTCTTAATAAAGATTTAGGACGTCTATATGTTAGAAGCAACCAGGAAAGTCACCACCAGAGGGGCCGAGGGACACTGACTCCTCTAAATGTGCACATTACCTTCCGAGTGCCCCCCTACGTTACAAATATACCTAGACATAGATAGATAGATATATGGGGAACTCTTCAAAAAAAAAAAACAAGTTGTGGGTGTAATTAAAATCTTTAAAAAATTGTTTATTTAAAATCGCGTTCATTTGAATAACAAAGTTATTTTTAAAAATATCTTTCAAAACATAGGTTGTAAATATTATTTTTTTTTGGTGAATGTAACTTAGTTAGAATCGATTTGGGTGGGTAAACAATAGTTTTGGGTATTCAAAATTCAAAATGGGCATAGACAGACAGCAGTAGCTTTCCTCTTATGGTGAGACAAGTCGAAGGGATCCGGATTTACTATGTAGAATTACAGTAATTCCTATAGAATTTTTTAAAACTAGGACATCGATCTGCGGCTCGCTACACTAACTATGTAGTTAGCTTATTTATTAACAAAAAAAAAACAAAAAGGCGTGAGGCATAGTCCACAGGTTCCGCTAAATTTTTGATTAAAGTTAAAATTAAAACAAAATCGTAGTGGCTGTAATTTTGAAGCTACAGTTTTCGGATAATTTAGATCTGTTTCTAACAAAAGTATACAGATTGCCACTGGTTTACTGAAAGTATAGACAACTAAGTGCGACAAGGAAGGGGTAAGCATCTAACGAGTGGAGCGAAAATAATGAGCGGGCCAAGTTTAAATTTAAAAGTATCCATGGATACGTTAATCCCTACTTGGCCGGCCTATGATCTTTTTTTCTTGTCGCACTTGTTAGTTGCATAATCCGTCCTTGTTGCACTTATTAGTTGCCCTTGATGAAATTAATACTCTCCTATATTCAAAGTACGAGAAGGTGAAAATAGGTTACCTCAAAATAATTATCTTACATGATAAATGTAGTTTACCTTTTGTTATTTGATTAATCTTAAGAAAGTTGTTAAATTAAAGTACATTATAGTTTTATTACAACAGTGTGAATAAGTAATGTTATACTCATAAGTGCATAAGTGCCAAATTACTTTAACCAAATTGGAGCCTGCCCTAATTATAGACAACAAGAGATTGCTATAATTTGAGTGTTGTAGTAACTTTCTCCAAAGCTTAATAACTTAAAAACACAACACAGCGATCGTGAGAACTGTAAAGAGAGGTATTTATAAGTACGAGCTGAATGTCAAGATCATGTATATTTTGTATTCTGTATAATTGTTTATATTCAGCAAGAGTGTTGTCTTAATACTCAATACTAAATAAAAAGCTATAAATAAATTTGCTCCAATTTTTTTCTTTGTTGCAGTTTTAATTCACAGAGGATATTCTTTCTGATGTACTATAAAGACTTTAATTTCACACGGTACTTTTCCTTTCTAAATGAATGAGGTAGTAGTTAACGGAAAGGTGCTATACGGCTATTAATTTTTATTTATTAATGCCGAAGTCAGTTTAAATGTAGCACATTAATAACATATTATACAATTCTGCTTTCAACTGGGAATGAATATAATAACCCCCTGTATTGTTTATTTAAATTAATTATTTTAACAATCTATTAAGTAATTGCCATTTTTTAACGGTTTTTGATATTTTATTTAAAAGCGTATGCAACTCGAAATTAACAGCCCTAGGGAGTGCAATAGGAAAAGAAATAGCTTGTAATTCTGTGGCATTGCCAATATTTAGATGAATGTTAGTCGACCTCGTAACCAAAAATTAACCATTTTTATAAAAAAATAGTAATTACAGATATTCATTTTCTTTATAGGTCATTAACAATTTCAAATAATTATGCACTAACATTTTATTAATAAATTCATACATCGTTTCCTTGGACCACCTACTGGTGACATCAGAAGAAGAAGGATATTTTCAATTCATGTTTCTTACAAATGTGAAAATGTCAAGATAATTTACTAAAGCCTCGAATAATAATAAAATGATTCCTATATTATTATTATTATTATTATTATTATTATTATTATTGCATACATATTAGAACTTTTATTTTCTTTTACTTCCGGTTTATAAAAAAACATAGGTACAGAATTCGATTCAGATACTGATACTGTAAGGTAAATTAAATATAAAAGAATATTATTTTAAAAAAGTCGAAGAAAAATACTTCGCTCATTCAGTCTTGTAGCAACCCACCCTTTTACGGTGGTCTGAAACCAATTAAATTTATTTAAGGGACAAGTATGTGAACTCCTATGTCGTTGAAAATAGAAAAAGTAAGCTTTCTTATGGTATCATATTTAACTCGAAACCGGATGTTTAGGCGCGACCGTTTGGGCGCAGGGACTATTCGGCGCAGGAATGTTCAAGCGTGGAAACGTTTGGGCGCAGAAACGTTTCGGCGCAGGAACGTTTTGGCGCGAGGAGTTTGGGCGCAGAGACGTTTGAGCGCAAGCGTAATCTATTGTAGGTTATTTCATAGAAAATTCAATATTTACATTTAAATCGTTGAACTATCGGATTTAAAAGACAAATTGTTATATGTTAAGTAAGGGACAATGCGACATTTTCATTTTTTTTGGAAGTAACACATTATTCTGTGTCAGATTCGTTGTTAATTTTGCTAATTATATTTATGTAAAAATTCTAAGTCTTGTGTTAAATGTTAATAACTAATTGAGTGTCTATTAAAATGTTAATAATTTAAAGGAAAAGCAAAATCAAATACTTTTTTATTGCGTTGAATCGTTCTTGCGTCAAAACGGCTCGCTCTAAAACATTTGTGCGCCTAAACGTTCCTGCGCTCAAACGTCTTTGCGCCCAAACAGCCGCGCCAAAATTACCGAGCCAAATCGGCCGCGACCGAACCTCCTAGACCGTATTTAACTATAAATCGTGTTAAATACCACCGTACTATATGATAATATATTACATGCACCGCATGCTTTTTATAATTCTAATGTGACTTCCTTCAACAAACTTAATTGCAATTTCTGTTTCAACACTTTTTATTACAGCAATAAAATATTGTCCTCTAAAGCCAGTTAAGGAATACTAAGTTAGGTAAGCGATAAATTGAAAAACGTGAACTAACAATTACACTTTTATTAATCTCCATTTAATTACAGACATTCACTCTTAAAATGTATAAAAGTGTTTAGGTTTACATCTTACAAATCCTTGCGGAGCTACGGCCTCCGTGGGTGTGGGAACAGTCCTATGTTTTTTTTACTTTTCCATATTTTTACACAAGATACTCCAAAAAACTGTTTTAACTATCTGCTTACAAATACGTTCAATGCCTTATCTCCGGAACGGATAGCCCGATCTATACGAATTTTTCAATGTAGAAGCGGTGGAATTTAGACAAGCTTTTGGGTAGCATTTTTGCAAATAATTTCTTTACATCGGCAAATGGGACAAAAGACTTTAAGGCTAGTCCAATTATTGTAACTCTCTAGATTTACAACAACGCGGTGACTGCTGGGATGTTTAGAAATTTAGACGTTGCCGTTTCGAAATTAACTTCGGTATCGTAATAACAGTAGGAAAACATAATACGGGGATATTGCGTCTACGGCAATTCTCAACCCATGTTAAAATTTTAAAAATATTAAAACTGTCATAAAGACATTGTTGAAAACTGGCCGAACGGTATTCTTTAACCTTCTATCGTAGCGCTAGAAATGGTTTACAATTTGTTTTTTGTACAACGCGCTAGTATCTCTGCAACGATCTCTATTAATTTTTTGAAAATTGCATACTAGTGCCGTTATTTATTTAATAAACGAGGGACGTTAAAACGCTTCTATTTAAGCTTTATTGCTCGTTGGTGATTTTTTATTTTATTTTAATTTAATTTTTAATATATTTAGAGGACAAACGAAGCGGACATCTGCCCACTTTTATTGTTTGTTATAAACAAGAATAAAAATAAATTCACAAAAATAAGTACATAGCTGAAGTTTACAAAATTATAACAAAAATAATTAAATGCATTTTATATAGATGTAAAAGTAAATAGATGTAGTTTACAAAACGGTAACACTGATTTAATTTCTAATACTGTAAAGTACAGCAAAGTTTGTAGCGTTGGTTTTTTAATAATATTAAAGGAAATGTCAAAAATATTGATATCTGGCATTGATAACGTTGGGTTATTTATGTTCTAGAAAATGGTAAATAAAACAATTTGTGAGGTCTGCATCTTATCGCCGGAATATAAGGTCGATCAGGGGTAGATACATCAAACAATCCATTCTTTTATTAGTTTATGGATAGCATAGCCGTTTCTCTTGTTTTGCTTAACCAAAATTTGAAACTCAAAGCGCATAATTTGGTATTAATGGCATGGCGGTGTGAATAACGAGTATTTTTCTTAAAACATAAATACTTAATACATTAATTTTCAACAATTTAAATTATAAAGAATCTGAATTGGGTGTTTTTATTAGTTTTTAAAATAAGTGTAATTTATTAATTTTAAATAGTAGATCGTTCTCCAAACTCCATTTTGAAACTGCATTAATATCTTGTTGCAATAAATAACAGTCATATTCTGATATGACTTCTTTGAAAATTTACTAATCATTAGTGTAGAAGAGGGCTTTAGAATGTTGTATTTTCTCAGGTGAATTACTTATAAAACTGAGAAAAAGTAAGTGCCCAAGTTACTACCCTGTGGTACACCTGAGGGAGTGGAGTACGTAACTACGTATGCAAATTTGTTCCATTGAATTTAAAATAGGATGTTAATAAATTAGTTAGGTTAACATCACAAATAACAGAATACAGTTCTTTTTCAAAATTTGTCATGTTTTACTTTGTCGAGGCTTTGTCAAAGTCTGCGTATATAACATCAACTTGCGCTCCTCTACCTTAAACTTCTTAAACTTCACTAGTATAATTTACGAAAGTAATTAGGTTACTTTCAACTGATAGACCTTTCATAAATGTTTAACATGAAATGATAATTGTTTAGACATGAGTTGCTCAAAAATGTTTGCTGGAACGGAAAGTAAAGATATACGTGTATACAGGGTGTTAGGGAAGTCGACCGAAAACTTTCTAGGGGTGAATCAGGGCGCAAAATGAAGTCGAATATTCCTTTGCCATTTTTGGCCCAGATGCATAGTTTTCCCCTAAATCGGTGTTAAAATTGGTGCCACATATTTTTGGAACTGTTGAATAAATCTCTATAATGCATTGTTTTTTGAAATCTAGCATGTTACTTGCAATACTTTTTTAATATGTCAGTTTTTGTTAAAAATTTGACGTTATCAGTAGAATAACCTGTCAATCATTTTTCGGTGTATTTATTCAACGGAAATGTTAGAATTTACATCTGCAGAATATGGCGATATGCTTTTTGTGTATGGGGAATGTGGTGGCAATGCAACTGCTGTAGTTCGGTGTTATACAGAGCGCTTTCCACAAGGTCGAATACCTCATCGAGAAACATTCACAGCGGTGGCACAAAGGGTTAGAGAGACAGGATCTGTCTTTCCTAGACCACGCGAAGCAGGGAGAGAAAGACAGGTGCGTGTCTTGGATGCGGAAGTAGAGATTCTCAACTGTGTTGAAAATGATGCGTCAGTTAGCACACGCGAAATAGCGCGAGAAGCCATTGGACCGTCTGGAGAACTTTACATGAGAACCTTCTTTATCCATACCACGTTCAACGGGTTCAAAGCTTAGAGGAATATGACTATGCCCCTAGGATTAATGCAGATCTCCAGCAACGCATTATGACTGTTGCTGACAGTATTCGCAACGACGCCGACGTCGAAATTCTTGCGAGTGTAAGAGAGTCCTTAACGCGCAGAGCCAGAGCTTGTATTAGGGCAGACGGCGCCCACTTTGAGCAATTTCTTTAATGGTCATTTTTGTATTAATTAATTTTTTATTTACTGTTTATTTTTTTACATGTTGTTCTTAAAAAATAAAGTTTTCAAACATTGATGATAGTTTTACATGTGGTGTTAATGGGAATTGATAGCGAATCTAGCAACAAAACAACATATCGATCCATTTTTTCACATCCCTTCTCACATGCTAGATTAAAAACCGTGCATTATCAAAGTTTAATTTCAGCAGTCTTAAAAATTTTTGGCACCAATTTTAACAGTGATTTATGAGGAAACCATCCATCTAAGCCAAGAATGGCAAAGGAATATTCGACTTCATTTTGCGCCCCGATTCACCCCTAGAAATTTTTCGGTCGACTTCCCTAACACCCTGTATAGTCAATGCCTCCAATCACTTCTTGGCAATATCCTATCAGACACTGAAACTCCCGCAGAACCTTACCAATCGTATCGGGTTAAATTGCTCGAATTTCATCCTGAATTCTACCTTTCAGTTCCACAATGGTAGTTGGTCTATTAGAATAGACTTTGCTCTTTAAATAACCCCATAGAAAGTAATCAAGAGGAGTGAGATCCGGAGATCTAGGGGGCCATTAGATAGTTCCCCTGCGACCAATTCATTGGTTAGTAAATACTTGGTTTAAATATTCGCAAACGATGACTGCAAAATGGGGTGGCGCTCCGTCTTGCTGGCACCATATCGTGCAGATCTGGATTTCCGTCATTTGAGTAAAGCACGGCAAATGCAGGGACAAATTCGTTTCTTATAAATTTGAAATATCTCCCACTGTCTACGCGCCTTCAAAGAAAAATGGGTCCAATATACGGTTACCTACAACGCCAGCCCAAACGTTAAGTTTTTGTGGAAACCGGGGATAGGAGATCAATATCTCTAGTTTTGGTGGTTAACTGCGCCTTCGACATAAAAGGTAACCTCATTAGAAATAAAAACAATACTACGTAAGAATCCGCCGTCAGCATCCAGCCGTTGCAAAATGGTTGTGGAAAACTGTAACCTAAGGTTAGGATCATCTTCGTTTAGTTCTTAGATCAAAATTACTTTATACGGAAGCCATTCGTCAGTTTCAAATATTTCAAAACGGAGCTTTAAACTATATTCCGTTGTTTGCCGCCACTTAACGGGTGGGCAAATGAGGATTTCCTTGAAGCTCCAGTAGAAGATTTAGCTGCACATCTTTTTGGACTGGTATTCAACCCATTCTAGGGCGATCTCTCGTATGACCCATTTCTAAAAAAATTTTGCTTTATTTTCTTAACGGTTGAAGACGTAATTGGCTTCCGGTTAAGATATTTGCTATTAAATAAACGGCAAACTTCTAATTGCGTGCGAGTTCTGCTGCAGCGCTTTCTTGATAAATGATAGGTCTACTTTATTAGCTTTACAGATTTTTATATAGGATTACTAGATACTAGAGATCCTAGATGCCATTGATAATGACAAATTTGTTATACGAGAGGGTTAGAACACGTCGTCGTTTCCTCTCATTCTAACTTCCAAAATGTGCTTTATGAGATGGGTATATCGTTCCCTCTTTTATTCTTAAATTCATGACACGACACTGATCTTTCGTTTTTAATTTGTTTGAAATTATCAGCTTCTTATAGTATAAGAAACCATGTAAAATAAAATCACTATGAACAAAAAGAAGATAGGACATTAATGTAGTCCTAACCCTCTCATATAACAAATCTGTTATTATCAATGGCATCTAGGATTCCTACTAGAAACACGACTCCAGTTTCTAAACAATCTAATAAGTGAAGCCGGCGGCCATGTTGTAGAAGGTCAAAATTTCAAATTTATTTGCAATGTAGCTCTATTATATTAACTTTATTTTACTAATAACTGCATTAGGAGCAATATCATATAGCCCTTCCTTTAGGAAAATATTCACCAGACTTTTTAATGTTGGAATATTTTACTCTTCTACCTTTCTGTTGCAATATTTTAACTTTTCTCCGGAGACGCGCTTTGGTGAGTGAAAAAACTACTGCAGGATTTATATCAAAAGGCCTAATGGGGTTTAGTTCTTTCGAGGTAGACAAAAGTACCGCAGAACGGAATTAATACTAGTAAAGTCTATCTTGATTTCTGTGAAATTCTTGTGAGGCATATGAGAATACAAATGCAACTAAGTCATCTCTAAGATGTGGAACACCAGTTCCATTACGTTATAAATAATTGTTGGGTGTCGAATGATTACTGCGTATAACCTTATCGTGCAGGTTTAAAATCATCAACAGTAGCAATAGTAGTATTACATATTTAACACAAAATATGTTAATTATTGCATACTTTTTAAGTTGAAATTAAATCACACAACCTGCAAATATGGCGTTCTAGGAAGGTTCTCCTTAAAACAAAAATATTTTTTAACCTCAAATCCAGTCTCTTGTTAACACTTATGACTTAGTTTCCAAGATACCAATAGTGTACATCTTCCGTGGGGCGCCCAGTATACAGGATGTGTCAAATTGCGTGTTTACTATGGGGATCTCGCTTATTTGTAGAGGTACGACGATGGTTAAATTAGAGAAAAGTTGTGGAATTTTATGCCCACTAATAACTTAAAAAGATATTAGACCTATCTTGCTTAGTTTCTGAAAGAACTAGAAACAACTGAAGTTTTTGATTTTTTGTTTTTGGCTATAACTCATTTTATCATTTATGTTACATATTTCTAGTTAACGCATTATTAGGACACTTGTCCATGCTGAATCTAAATTTTTAATCAGATTTGGTATAACTGTTACGATTGCTCATTTTCGACTGTCAACTTTTTTTTCTTAAGGTCAGCATTTTAAATTTTTTCATATTTGAATAGTTTTTAATTCTGATTTTAACGATGTGTCACACTTTGCATTTTGTTTAAGTTTTGAACATTTTATGACAGAAAATAAAAATTTCATAAGAGTGCCGTGGAAAGACAAAGTCATTTAATTTATTAAAAAAAAATTCTAGTAGGCCATGAACTGATGGAAGTAAAAAAAACACTAATTTTATTTGCTTTTATCTTAAGATACATTAGGTACGCGAAAATTTCAGCAATTTTTGTTTTGAGCGTAGGCAGCAGGGTATCTTATTTTTTAATAAAAACAAATAAATGACCAATTTTCTAACATACACAATTTACTGAAAAGGCCATTTTCAGTTTTTATGTTTGCAACTGACTTGAATTTGAGCAACAGTTAAATAAATACAGCAGATAACACTAGAACTACACTAATACAAACAATTATTAAATAAATGTTCAAAACATTCGACATCTTTGTAAAACATGCTCAGAAGCTCGTCTAAAATAAATTCATTAATCTAAGTGTTAGTAACTGTGTTATTCATTTGTGTTTGTAAAAATTAACTTAACCTGCTGCCTACGCTCAAAACAAAGATTCCTGAAATTTTCGTGTACCTAATGTATCTAAAGGTAAAAGTAAATAAAGGTAGTGTTTTGTTTTACTTCCATCAGTTCATGGCCTACTAGAATTTTTTCAAAATAAATTAAATGACGTGGTCTTTCCATTGCACTCTTATGAAATTAATATTTTCTGTAATTAAATGCTCAAAACTTAAACAAAATGCAAAGTGTGACACATCGTTAAAATCAGAACTAAAAACTCTATTCAAATATGAAAAAATTTAAAATGCCGACCATAAGAAAAAAAAGTTGAGTCGAAAATGAGCAATGGCAACAGTTATACCAAATCTGATTAAAAATTTAGATTCAGCATGAGAAAGTGTCTTAATAATGCGTGAACTAGAAATATGTAACATAAATGATAAATTTGTTATAGCCGAAAACAAAAAATCCAAAACTTCAGTTTTTTCCAGTTCTTTCAGAAACTAATCAAGATACGTCAGGGCCGGCGGGTGGTCTAGTGGTTAAAGTCCCAGGCTTTGAAACTAGACTCCCAATGGCAGTTGGTTCGAGTCCACTGCTCGTCGGTAATTTTTCTGAACAAGTTAAATCCGACGGGTCCATGGATGGTGTATGTAGGTGTGTATGTTGGGTCTTCAGGGGTGGGGTGCATGTTAGACCGGTGTATAGCACTGAGTGTGCTGAGCCCGGGTAAGGGGGTGGGATGGGAATCATGAGGTCGTGCTCACGCACGGCTTCATGATTCTTTAAAAAAAAAAAAGATTATTAGTGGGCATAAAATTCCACAACTTTTCTTTAATTTAACCATCGTCGTATCTCTTCAAATAAGCGAGATCGCCGTAATTAACACGCAATTTGATACATCCTGTATACTAATAAAGTAATTACTGAAAATGAAATGTACTTATCCAAAATAAAATTTATTAATAGAAAAGTAATCAAGACTTGAAAAGAAACGTGTGAGTTTATTACAGTAAATTTATATATGAGAACTGCTTTTATATCTGTTTTTTCTGCGCAGTTTACAAGAAGTTATGTTCGCAATAAGGAAACAGCGTTTTGATGTCAATTGCGGCAATTCTAGCACACTTCGCGACCAATTACTACTACCAATAATGGCAAACAGATAACTATTCGATAAAAGTTGTATAGCTTAACAAGTTTTCAATACCTAGTTATTTAAAATACCCTACGTTCGGAAGTTATCATTGGTCTCAACTGAGATGACGGAAGACTTCGTGTCTAACACAGCTGCAATAAGTTTTGTAACAGCCCAACTATTTTAAATAATGCATGATATAATAGACTAAATCGTAATTATTAGGTCAGCGGCATTCTCTAATTTAATAGGTAGTAAAGTGCACCTAAATGATATAATGCTTCCGCAAAAAACTGCTTCCGTCGAAAGGTCGAAAACTATCCCGGAAGGATTAAATACCCAGAAGGTTTTAGTACCTACAAATGATAAAAACACCTGTAGTTATATTAAACCCTTGGAACATCTGTTTCTTTTAATAATCATTAGAACTTTGACGAATGAAAAAAATACAAATAAAAGGAAAAAGGATATCCGTTCTATTTAAACATTAAAGTTAATGGGATTTACTAAACCACAGCAATAAAAAGTTACTTTCATTTTTATTTTAAGTATTTTGATTACTTATGCCGGGTGTAGAATTAGATAAGTTGACATAGCAAATTCATAAAATCATAAATTACCTACATTTACGCTCATATTTTTCATCTTTCATTGATGTCTTTACGACATTTTCATTAAAGTGTTTTTAAAATTACTCAAAAATGTTCGCAGAAAATTCTGTATTACGTATTGTAAATGGCAGTGGCAATATGCAATAAGCATGTTGATTTTAAGAATTTGTTTATTAAATAATTAACAATATGTACTTCTATTACTTTTTTTTGGAATGCGTTGAAAATTCGGTTTTACCCTAAATGGTAAAAATTTTTTTTTTACAACGCAACGAATGGGCCTTGCTATTGGTGAAAGTTTGCTATAAAAGACGTGTCTTTTGCAGCGTGTTCGAAACAGGCGCATGCGTATAGCAAAAAAAGTGTTTTACACTCTTTGTGGTACTTGATTGAAAATTAGCTCAAATAGTTCCTCTGAGTCAATGCAAGAAGAATCTACATCAAAAGACAATTTAATTGACACCAGTTTCAAAACACACACTGATACGTTTATAAAGTTCTAAACCTACTGCAAAAATAGGTCAAAAATGTCTATAAAACTTTTGTTTTAAACCGCTCCATGAAGAAGCTACACGTTTTTGAAAATAATGTTGCAAAAACGGACAACAATTGCATTTTCAAAAAGGGTTTTGAGGTAAAAATGCGAAATTTTACAGGCAGCCTAACTCATTAAAAGCCTAAACGTCTTGCTAATTTTTTTCTATATTAACTATGTGCGCGCCGAATGGGGTTTATCACGTTTTTCTTGTAACCCTCTTTTTTTGCAGATTGGTATTCGCTGCTGTCTAATTAACAAAACCTCATGTTACAAATTGGGTGGACTAACCATTTCCTATCAAATTCAGGTTTTTTTGTTTGTCTTTGTGTAAAATGCAGTGATTGTGATTTCAAATTCAAATCAATTACAATCATGTGTGCTACTAAGCACTTTATACGTCACAATTAATGTAAAATGTAATAACAATTATGTAGTCTAACATTTAAAATAATAAAAAAATAAGGATATCTAAATATATAATCATTCAATAGATGGCAGCACGTTATTACGGTTTTTTTCGCACCAATCACGGAACTTGAGTTTTCTGTATCACCGCGTTTGACCCTGCTGTCCTCTAGTAACGTAGTAAGTAATATTTCAAAAAATAAACCTCTCTATTTAAATAGCTGAAAACGGTAACTTGTAATTTTGTTGAAAAGGTAAGAGTTATTAAAGGATTTCCAGTAGTTTACGTTCATATTAATAAAACGTTAACACAAAAGGGAGGATTGTCATACGTAAAAACTAAGATTCGATTTTGTGTCAACTTTTCTAATTCTACATCCGTATAAGACTGTACGAAACAATATTAGAAAATATGACAACAATGCGTGGCAGAATACTACAAAAACAGTTAATTTGGTATATTTTGAATGTTTAAACCAATCTATTTGGTATAATGGTACATTATACACTAAGGGAGAGAAACGTCTTATTTTTCCTGAGGTGTAATTTGAAGACCGAGGGCGAAGCCCGAGGGCTACAAATACATCGAGGGAAAAATGGCGGTATCTCCCGAGGTGTAGGTATATATTATTTTTTCCACGGTCGGGAATAGAAACACTTAATTTCATAAATAAAGAATTATAATAAATCGGAGCGAAATTACAATATTTAGAAGCCTTTGGGATGTTTCCATGCAACATACCATGACAATAGACATTTGTTTACAAAAATAAATGTGAAATGAAATAAAAAGTCCCCTAGGGAAATTGTTGTCTTATTTCGTCCTTAGAGAGTGAATGCTTTACTTCTGTCACAATTTTGATGCCATAGAAACCGACTTCTACTCCCGGTCGTGGAAGAAATTTCTAATGCTACCTTAACAGAACCTCTGCTATAAACTCATGTGTCAAATGTTTTGTAAACGTATATGATGTCGTTGCTTTGATTATCTATGCAATTACGTCGTATATGTACAGAGTCGGGCAAAAGTACGGAACAATTAATACGGCAACCGCGATTTTGACAAATTTTCTACATGAAGGTTCCAATATACGGAGGATACAATGAACGTATCGGCGGTTTATAAGGACTTCCGGTTTAGCCGGAAATGATATCAACTTTTTATTTTAAATAGAACACCCTGTATATTTTTTAATATATCGATAGAACTCTTTTTGCGAGCTCAGTGATATAAGGTTTCATGGCTTTATTTTCAATAATTTTAGAGATATTGAACAATAATGTTCCGTAATTGTTATCTAGCAGCTCATGAAAACAAGAGAATGTTAGAAGCCTAAACAGTTTTGTAAAGTTGTCAGATATGCTTGATTCGTGTTGTGTTGTTTTGATGTTCGATAGATTAAGCAGTGTGGTTGCAGTAATCAATTAATTAACCAAGTTAATTAAAACTGCTGAATTTAATATCAGATGTGGTTCAATTAACAGCAAGATTGCAAATTGTTAAATAAAGTACAAACTTCTTGCTGAGTTCTACGACGATCACCAAAACCAATCATAATTAAAATTTGAGTTTGTTCTCTTTCTGTTAATTGGTCGATTTTTGTTGTTAAATTCAGCAGTTTTAGTTAATTTTGGTTAATTAATTGATTACTGCAACCACACTGCTTAATCTATCGAACATCAAAACAACACAACACGAACCAAGCATATTTGACAACTTTACAAAACTGTTTAGGCTTCTAACATGCTTTTGTTTTCATGAGCTGCTAGATAACAATTACGAAACATTATTGTTCAGTATCTCTAGAATTATTGAAAATAAAGCCATGAAACCTTATATCAGTGAGCTCGCAAAAAAGAGTTCCATCGATATATTAAAAAATATACAGGGTGTTCTATTTAAAATAAAAAAGTTGATATCATTTCCGGCTAAACCGGAAGTCTTTTTAAACCGATAATACCTTCATTGTATCCGCCGTATATCGGAACCTTCATGTAAATACTTTTGTCAAAATCACGGTTGCCGTATTAAAGATATTTGCATTGTTCCGTACTTTTGCACAACTCTGTATATGAAACATTTAACACACACTAACAGCTAGGCTTCCGGGTGCCTGCAACTTAGATAATTTAACACACAGGTTGAGAATAAGATATGTTTTAAGCCGAAAAATAGATTTTTTACAAACATCTATTTATTAAGACAGAGAATAAAAAGTTACACATGTTCAGTACTAATGCAATTTCCAATTACCTACAAAAAAGGTGTCACTTGCATATGTAACCTTTGTTATCTAACACGCTGCGAGAGATTATTCTAAGAATGCTCCTGTTGTAATCGGCAGGTTCATTAAGATAACTCCATCCGCAAGATAGAAATCGGGAATTAATATAATTTTTGTTCCCGATCTTTTTGTTTAATCTCCATTTCAATAGGTAATTATGAATTTTTAATTTTTTCGCAGATGTTTGAAATTAGGTTATATTTATGTAACACAAACACAGTCATCAATACAATTATTAGAAAGATAATAAGCGTGAAATTAATACGTATACCTGCACATATACATATGAAATTTATTGGTTTTCAATGAAGTTGGTAAGTTTTATAGTTTTTCTCTTAAATGTTGACTAGCATCTAATTCAACATTTTCTAAAAAATATGAGAATTCTGCATAAATTCTTGCTTTTGTTCCGAAGTGTCTATAGTGATTATTATTGGTAATTCGAAAATGTTAAAAGTTTTCAAAGATTATTGATTGGTTCGTAAAATTGTATTTTCAATTTGTATCTCACAATCAACAGGTAATTGAATCGCAAATGTTCTTCAAAGAGGCATTTTTCTGCTTTCCTTATTACATTTGATTTGCCAAATATTTCATCAGCGGTAACGAATAGCCATGAGTCCGCATTTATTGTTTGAACTTTATAGCTCTCTAATCAAAAATGTTTTACTTGACAAGTTATGTTTTTTGAAAAGACAATTAGTTGCGCTACAAAAAGTGAATTTTCAAAATTCATTTGTTCTGCAATGTTACAAACGAAATAATTATTTCTTAGTTATTTACATTTCTCGTTGTTGAAAGCTAATTTTATTCCGAATATAATAAATATTTATTGTGGGTTATTATCATTTGATGAAACTTATTGTCGTTCTTTACAGGTAGTGAACATAAATAACTATAATCATAAATTTCGGGATTGCATAGGAGCACTTCTATGATAGTGTACTACTAATTTGATAACATTTTACTCTCACTATTTCTTCAGAGAAGAATATTGTCTATTTTAGGTTCGAATGGCAGTTGTGCACTATTCGCTTTTATATTAATAAATTTTAAATTTTGTTCTAAGTCTTTTGGCCTCACGACTGAAGCGTGAAATGTTGTTAATTTTGGAAATATGACGGCTTCTTCTTTGCGTGTTTTGGAGTAGCGATATGAATTTTAATTTTGTGCATTTCTAATAAATTTTTTACAATTTCATTTACTAGTTCACTTCCTCCGTCCATTCTAGGGTGTGTGAGTGTTCCATGTTCTGATATAAAGTTTATTAAATTTTATGCAACTTCGATTCCGTTTTTGGTGTTGAACGAAGATGCTTGGTAATACTTAGAAAATTAATCAATGATTGTTAAAAAAATGTTTCTTTCACCTTAAAATGTGTTAGTGTGTAAATGTTCAAAATGGGTTTACTTGGTGTTTCCGTAATCTTTAAGGCTGTTTTCACGTAGACGTCTGCCATATTTTGCTTATCTGCAGGTGATACATACATTTATAAAGTTACATACATTTTCATTTAAATTTTCTCAATTAAAACTTCTTTTGATTGCAAGGCTGGTGGCTGATATTCTTAGGTAATTGATTTTTTTCTTTATATTAATTAGATTTGACTAATCGATCTTCGTTGGTAATTACACGCACTATCCGTTTAGCAGACTTGTAGAGTTTTATCTGATTAAAATTTGTTGTTATAATTTGGCGGTTCTTTTTGTATATGTTTTCACTGGAGAATAGTCAATAATACGCTTTGTTTGGTTCAGTGTATTTAAAAAGAAATTAAATAATGTTAAATGATTATCTGTATATAGAATACTTAATTACTTTAACAATATTTATATATTTTAATCTTATACGTATTTCAGCATGTTTACATGTCATTGTCAAAGGTTATATCAAAAACTAGACAGTTAGTGTTGTTATAGCAATAGAATTTGGTGACTTGATCTCATTAATCGTCTGCAGATGACTTGATTTCTTATTCCAAAATATCCATTAGAGGAGAATTTAAGAGATCAATTTGCTCATTCATTACCGGTACGGTTTTTAAATGTTTGTGAATTTTAAAAGCTTCTAGTATATGTAATTTACGTTTATCATGACAAAAGTGTAAACATTTTATAGTGTTATTAGATGTCATTGAATTATTGTGTTCTAGTAAGTGTTTAGCGTAATTGGATTTATGTGGGTGTTTGTATTTGTAATAACGTACGTGTTCTTTATACCTAATATCAAAATTTCTAATTGTCTGGCCTATATAAACCCTATAATACCCTATCTTCATTCGATACAATTAAATATGCCTCAATCCCATATTTTGGTGACAAATCAGAAAAAATTGCTAAAATTATAAACGTAACAAATAATTGTAAAGTAAGTTTATAAAACAACTAGAAACATCTTAAACACTTTGTTTAATGCAAAATCAAAAACCGACGATTTGCTAAAATCAGGCATTAACAAATTAAATTGTTCGTATTGTAATTCGGTTTATATAGGCCAGACAAGTAGAAATTTTGAAATTAGGTATATAAAACACGTACGTTGTTACAAATACAAACACCCACATAAATCCAATTACGCTAAACACTTACTTGAACACAATCATTCAATGACATCTAATAACACCATAAAATGTTTTCCCTTTTGTGATGATATGCGTATATTAGATATACTAGAAGCTTTTGAAATTCACAAACATTTAAAAACTGTACCGTTATTGAATGGGCAAATTGATCTCTTAATTTCTCCTCTATTGGACATTTTGGAATAAGAAGCAAGTCGTCGCAGACGATTACCGAGATCAAGTCACCAAGTTCTATTGCTATAACAACACTAACTGTTTACTTTCTAATATAACCTTTGACAATCATGTAAACATGTCGAAATGCATATAAGGTTAAAATAAATAAATATTGTTAAAGTAATTAAGTATTTTCAGATAATCATTAAATATGGACTTTAACGAAGTAAAGCTAAAATTTATAAATAAAATAATGTTACTTCCTAAATTATTATCACTCAATGTAAACTGTTATTATAATTTTTTTTGTTTCTCTGATTGATTTACCACGTACTATTTTTACTTGTTTGTTTCTAAGGCATTTTAGCGTAGGGGTATACTGGGTGTTGAATTATTTTAGGAATGATTTGTTTGCGTTGCTGTTTCATTATTTTTGGAAATCCTGAGTTCTTTATTTAACTTTTCAATTACTTTTAGTAGAGCATTGCTTTTGGAAAGTACTATGTTTTGACTTATAATACTCATGAAGTGGTCTAAGGCTGTACCGACTTCTACTTGCATTGGTTGGTGGGTATTTATGGGGTGTAGTTGTATTCGTGACAACGCGTCTGCATTCGTGTTTCACTTTCCTTTTTTATAAAATACTTTATAGTCGAATTCCTCTTATCATAGCCGCCATATGGATAATTTTGCATTTGTTTTTTGAGTAAAGTTAACCATTGAAATGGCTTATGATCCGTAATAATTTTGAAGTGTCTTCCATATAGATACGGGCGAAAATATTTAGTGGCCTAGTGGTCTTTTTCAATAGGTCTTTGAGATAACACTGCGCCTATCAAAACATGTAAAGCGTCTGTGGTTAAATTAAAATCCTTTGAAACGTCAGGGCATTGTAGTGTAACGTTATTTATTATTATATTTTTGCATTTTTAATATGGTTTTACTTTCGCCAGAATAAATAATTTGAGCTTTTTTTTCCGGCACACTGTTGGTGGTTTCGTGAATATAGCAAAACATTGTATAAATTTTCTGTAATATTATAGTAGTCCTAAAAATCCTTTAAGTTGTTTTTTGGATTTCGGCATCGGGTAACGTTTTACTGCTTGAATTTTATCTGGGTTTGGTTCAACTCTTTTTAGGGTAATAAAATGATCTAAATATTGGCCCTAGTTTTAAAAAAAATTATTTTTATCTAATTAAATTTTAAAGTTAGCTTTCCGCTATTGTTCAAAAATTGTGTTTAATTCGATGTGTTCTAGAAGAGAAGTCGAAAAGATAATTATGTCGTTAAGGTAATGTGATCGTGCAATTTCGTTGATATCTTTATTTACAAATTTTAAATGTATAATTTAAAATTTATCATGTATTTATGCTTGATATTTTGAATTGATTGTGTGGTAGGCACATGGTGAAAGTTTATTAATAAATATTTAACTATTAAAAAATTAATAGTTTATTAATAAAATAAAACGCTTGGTAATTGTTCTACAATTTGTTGGTTTTTATTTTCTCGACTCGAGTTTCAACCGTCACGGTTATCGTCAGGAGTTTACAAATACAACTAAAACTAAAACCTAAAGATGTACAGTACTGCTCATTCTGTCGTTTTCACCCCGATTTTAAGTGTTAACATATGTGTTTTTATGCTTTGTATACTGTAGGTCAAGGAGGGGTGAATTGCCTAAATCGGTGTGGTCGTTAACTATATTTTTATTATTATTTATTGCCTTTTTAATTTCTAAATTTTCCAATTTATTTAAACGGTTGCCCGATTAATAGTTGAATATTTATTTATGCTTGATTACGCTGTGTTTTAATTATTGCTCATGGCTGATTTGCCCTGTCTTTATCGAGGTTAAAAAGGATAAGATTTTAAGCTGATTTAAACAACAGTAAACCTTTTGAAGAATTTATTTATTTATGAGTGCGAGTACCATTTATATATAATTTGCCTCTCAATATGGAAATAGCGCCGCCACTCACTCCAATCGGCTTCCCTGCAATAGCGCCTTAGTTGCTACGCCTAATTCCCGAAAGACAATATCGCCGCTTTTGATACGCCTAATCAGGTACACCGAAAAGAATAAGCTACTACGCCCATTTGATTTTGGCAAAGTGCTCTTCGTAGCCCAAAACCCACAAATATAATATTTTATTTTAAAGTTGCAAGTCCCAGACTTGTAATATTGTAACAAAATGTTTGCAATAATGCTTCCAAACTGACGTTAAGATTTCAGCGACTTAGTGATCTTTGAGAATTCGAAGATTGATCCCTTCTTTTAGGGAACATACTCTTTTATTAAAATTCATGCCCATCCTCCAAGAGGTTGGATTTGTTTCTTTTTCCAATAAAATTACAGACCCACTCTTTTTTAATTTTTTATTGGTTAGAAGTATCAATAAAATTTTGTCTCACACTCTCACGCTTTCTTGAACACTTGTGGTAATTAAAGCTGTCAAGTTTCCCCAATTTATGTTAATAACTAGAACCCAATATTTACCCTAATCCCTAAAATGCGAGAGCGTGAAATTTTAAATATTAGATTGGCCCCAATAATCCACACAACAGGCGGCAAACTCATTGACACGTGTTAACATGTTAACGTGTTTTAGAATATTTACATTTATGTACAAAAATGTGTGCAGCTGTTCTGAAACGACCACTTGCTTAAAATTAACTACGACTAAATCACAGCAATTTAGCTAAGTCAAATGATCACTGTTAATTAAAATCTGTATTTGCCGAAAGAAATATAATATTCCTGTAAATAAATCTAAGTTATTAGACAAGTGCATTAGGTTTTCGGGGAGCTCCGACTTTAAAGTATAAAACAATACAACTAAATCAAAATCAGATACAAATTATTTATTCTCGGGCAGCGCACCTTTACAGTAAACTAGGCAAGTTTCGCTTTGAATTCTTCGTAATACGTTGTCAACCATACGTTGAAATGTGGAAAGTGCATTTTTAAGCCTAAATGGCATACTTTCAAATTCGTAGTGTTTATTTTCAGTATTTAAAGCTGTGTTTGGGATATCTTTTGTCTTTTTTTTCTGAACTATTCAAATTAGTGAACTCTAGGGTGAGGTAGAGAGTCTAATTATTATATCTTGAAGCATTTTATTACTTATTTCGGATTCGGATGCTTCAAAGAGTATATTTTCGCAAAAAAATATATCTCTGTAATCTTTACATACATTTTTTATTAGCGTATTTTATTCAGCATTAAAGTGGTGTATTACGATTTAGACTATCTCTTAGAAGTTTTTCATTTGTTACTGGTCGGCTTTGGGTGATGAGTCTTGGTAGTGTAGCTTATGATATATTTCTTAAGTTCCTACAGGTTTTACTGGTAGCGGTTGCTAACTTTTATTGATAATTGTGGTGATAGCATAATTATTTTTGCTGGTTACATAGGATGCGGGTATTAAAATATCCGAATTAATTTTTGTGTATTCTAAAATTGCTTCTTACTATCTTATTGGAATTTTAATTATTTTTTTCGATTATAGGTTCGATAGACAATTGATATTAATTTCATTATTGGTTCTCAGTGGTATACGTGTAGTTTCGCTTGCTAGTACTTACTTACTTACTTAATCCTCTTCATTCCCATTGGAACATAGGGCATTCACGACATGTCTCCACCTCACTCGGTTTTGGGCCTCGACCTTGATCTGGTTCCATGTTTTATTGAGCGTGTTGAGTTCCTTGTGGACGCTTCTCCTCCATGTTTCCTTCGGTCTACCACGCTTTCTCTTGCCAGCTGGACTCCATTCTAGCGCTTGTTTAGTTATATCCCTCTGTGGTTTCCTTAGAGTGTGGCCTATCCAGCTCCACTTTCTTTTTCTAATTGTTTTGCTTATAGGTTCCTGGTGTGTGCGTTCCCATAGTTCAATGTTTGTTATTCTATCCGGCCATCTGATTCTTAGTATTTTTCTGAGGCATTTATTTATAAAAACCTGTATTTTGGATGTTGTCTTTTTTTTTATAATAAAGCACAATATGCCTTTCATATATTAAAAACAACATGGAGCTCAAACGAATTATCTCTAAACACCAAAATAAGAATATTCAACACGAACGTTAAAAGTGTACTCTTATATGGCGCAGAAACCTGGAAGGTTACAAAAAAGACAACATTCGCTTGCTAGTACTTCCTTATTAATGTTTATATTAGCTTTTAATTTTTATAGTAGATCGAAACCTATTAATTCTCCATATTTAGCTACAAAAACGAACAAATGAAATTTATGTATATTAGTTGGTTTAAATACAGCTGATAATTATCAAGAGATCCAAAAATAGCTGATCCTCGGCGGGCTGTGGAATGAAAAGTCACGTCTTTGCTAGACTAAGAGAATGTTTATAATGTCAGATAATAATTTGTTGTCATTTTTTATACGAATCTGGCAGATTGTTAAAATGATTTTTAGTACACTTCAAAGAGCATTCATTATTAAATCTTATTTTCGGAACGGCTTTCAAGTTGACTGACACTGGATCGATTCGATTCCTCCTTGTTTTGTGGAATTCCGAGAGAGGTATCCCAATGACGTTTCATTGTTATTTAATTCTAGCTGACACAACCTAACCTGAAATTGACATTATAAACATTCCCTTAGTCTAGTTAAGACGTGACTTTTCATTCCACAGCCCGCTGAGGATCAGTTTTTTTGGATCTCTTGATAAATTGTAGCGTTTTCTGTAAGAATAGAAGCTTTTTGTGCGGTTTGAATTTAGAAAAATTGTGTATTTGTAGTATTTTAATTTAGTTATTCCTTAACCTTGTGCTACACACTCTCAAGAAATAAGTAAAGTCATAATTATAAAGTCCTAATTTTACATGTTTGTGGTGATTTAAATTTAAATTTAAATCGCGAAAGGAGTGTCAAATGTAATAGGGCTAATTATTAATATAGTGACACACGCCCGTTTAAGTGTTAATATATTTGAATAATTTGTTATTCACAGCTGTATTGTGCAAGTAACCACATTAAATGTACTATATATTAAATCCAGACTTCTTCCACCTGTATCGAGTTTTAGTTGTAAGGTGCCCCCGCTACCATAACACATATTTACGTTTCCATTACATACGTTTCAGATTTGTTTGTACAGTGGCCTAATAGTATTCCAAACATGGAAACTCTTTAGGATGTATGCTATTTGTTTGCATGATTGCAGCATCATCGGCTGATAGAGTATCGCGAAAACAAACTCGGACCACAACACATCGCAATACGACCGCGGTTGTATCTACCGGCCGCCGGCAGGCGCAGCCGACGGGCAGCTCTGGCCGAGGAGAGTTACGTGGAACATCATTTCAAAAACTTGCGTACCGTTGTTCGTCAAGACTGCCTTCTGCCAATAATACATAAATGTGATAACAATGACAACATAAACTAAAACAAACTAAAAGCACTAAACAAATAGAAAATAAAACAATATAAAGTAATGAGTATTCAATAGATCAAAATTAAAGCTGTACGCTAAAGAAACAGGAATTGAGAATGGGACAAAAAAGTATTTGTCTTGCGCAACGTTACATCCTGGTTCCTTCCGAAAATACACCGCTGAAAGTGAAAAAACAATAAATACAAAGTTAGGGTATTATCGGCAGATTATTATTCTTACAAACTATGTCTAGGTAATCACGGCAGACAATTATGTACGGCGGGTTTGCCATCAGTGGCTCCGAACTTTGCGTTTGCTTATGGAGGCCAATTTCAGTGTACAAAAGAAACGTTCCTGAAAGACGACCTAGAATAAATTCGTTGGTTAAAATTTATTAATTTTATCAATGGCGCCTAACTTTGCTTCTGCTTATAAGGGCCAACTTCGGTTCCCGGAAAAAGCGCTCCCGAAAGAAGTCCCAGGACAAATGTGTTGGGGAAGAAACTTTGATGGGAAAAACACCTGCTGACAAAAATCGTTCGAAAAAACACCTGTAAAAGGATCATGCAGTAGAAACATATCCTAGAAAAATCAACCCGGAAAGAAACAAGGGATGAACATCTTCTAAACAAAAGCATGTTCATTTAGTCGATGGTGGGTTACTGTATAAAATAAAAGTTTTGTGTTTTTTTTTCATTTAAAAACGCAAACGCCAGTTGTTATAAACTTCAAACAATTTAATTGCCTATTTGAAGTAGTTTATTAGGATTTACAAGAATTTTCAATAAACTCAAAAATTAAGAAAAAAACGATACTTTTTAACGTCAACAAAGCGTTTTCCTGAAGTTACGAGGTTTTAACTACGCCTATCAATTCAATTAGCTCTAATTATAAAATATATTTTTATTATTTACGTATTCTTGATAACTCTTCAAGTAAAGCTTTTATAGCGGTTTTTTTTGGTCATACGTCTCAAGCGCATCTAATCAGTTGTAGAACGCGGCTGGCGCGGTTTGCTGTGCTTCTATCTTAAGATGCTAGTTGTATCTTACTATTCTTATACGGCACGCTAAATCGCATTTTGTTTACTTTTCTTTTCTTGTTCTTTTTCTGTTAAAACAATCTTATCGATCATTTATTGCGTCGAGAATATTTAAAACGAAAAAAGTATGGGAAAGTAACAGCAACCTGTTTCGCCCATTTTCTTTAATTGTAAATGGTGCTGTGATTATTAAGGCATTCAACTTCATTGTATTCTCTGAAATATAGTCAGCGAGTATGAACACGTTTTCCGTAAATTTCTTTGTTTTCTGAAATAGTAAACGGGAATACACAGGGTGTTCCAGCCAAAACTTTCCAGCCTTATAACTTTCTTATTTGGCAATATACAGACAGTTTTAAAGATTATTACAAAACATTTTAGGCGTTCAACGCTTAATCGAAATCGATAATACATTTTTTAAAATATAATGCTGGTTTTAATTTACGCCATTTTGAAGTTTTGTTTTTAAAATTTTTCGTTTATTTCAAATAGGATTTTATATTTTTAAACATTCCCCTAAAAAAATATTTGTAATTTGTAATTGTTATATGCTTGAAATAAAAGTACTTTTCATGAAAATCCTGAAAAATTACTAAATAAACATAAAAATTATTAATATTATTATCTGTAGTAATCTTTTTAATTGTTTTGCGCAAAAATCATTTAATAAAATACGGCACTACATTTTAAAGATTTTATTGTTAATTTGGGCTAAGCGTTGAACGCTTGTAATGTAGATAAATAACACGTAAAGTCGGCAGCAGCGCCGGCCGCTTAGTGACATTGTCGAGGTAGTGCAACCAAAATTATAGTAAAATATCCTCGTTTTTTTACTACAGAATTCATAGCAGGCCATGATTGAAAATAATTGTAACAGTGTATGGTAAATTCAGATTGTAAATTCATAATGCATTTTATTTTCATATTTCTGGCAAGACCTGACCCTTTGGCATTTTTAATTGTGGTCTATTGGAATTTAAAAGTAACAACATAACCGGTGGACAAGTTACCCAAGTACAATTATTACAATGTTAAATAAATATTTGATTTCTGGCTTTGACAATTGAATATTTTTTAGTTGTTATTTTAAATTTGGTAACTTTTTGTAAAACATATTTAATACACTGCGAAAATAGCTGCAAAACACTGCCTGCTTTTAATTCTATAAATATAGAAATAGAATATACATGTAAGATACGTCTGCTCGCCCTGCGTAGCTTGGTCTGACCTATATCTCTCCGTAAAAGCTGTTTCGTGACTGCGCTCCGGGTGAGCCCAGTGTGCAGCCAGAATAAACATAACTAATTACATAACCTGTGTAATTAATGTTTATCATTATTATAAGTAATTAATGTTAAAATGTATGTTATTTTTTGTAAGTTTATCGTTACTGTTCCTTCTAGATGTGTTCTATTGTTAGTTTTTCTTGATTTGCCTAAATAAAATGTTGACATTGATTTTGACATTGACAATCGGCCGTTTTATTTTATCATTATTGTACTTGTACAATAAAGTGGTACTTTACAGTCGCTAAATTGCGCTAAACAACACGATAATCAAGTAGTTATGATGCAGTTAAACTTAAAAATGCAAATGTTTGATTTTGTTTGAATTTCAAATTCCTCTGTTATTGTTTTGTAATAATCAAATACTAAAATCGTGGCCTATTAGTACGAAAACACTTTTTCCGTATTTTTCGAAACAATGTGATTTGTTTGATGATGAATAGAGAAAAATCTTTGTTAAACTATTTGAAAACTATGTAATATGTTTTTAAAAAATTAATACGTCAGAATAGCTAAAAACAAGAAATAATAGTTATTTATGTTACTAGTGGGATAAAGGCGTTATTATAACACGAGTTTGAAAGTTGCACGACGAGGTCGTATACCAAGTCGAACGAATGCCACAGTAATGCATTAACCCACGTGCGACATTCAAAATATTATCTACGACTGTTCAAAATTTGTTAATTATCTTTTGTGGAAATGATATTTGACACTTCGCATTAATTTATTTGCAAATGTGAAGTCACTTTTAAAATACTTTTGTTTTAAAATCAGAGGAACGAGATAGATTCGATTTGTTCAATACTATGGCAACTAGCCAGTTTTCTTATAAACAAAGCTTCAGTTTTGTTTGTGTAAATAAAATGAGTTGGGTAATACATTCATTACATAACTCATTTTACATTAGTGCGATAATGAACTTCGTTACCTAATGCAAATGAATGACATAATAAGTTCTTGTTCCAGCAGTCGCAGATAAATTGTTTTATTACAAAAGATTAGGTACGAGTAATATACTTCTAAAACACATCTTTTTAATAACTCTTCATTTGAAAAATATAAGTGTACACACATCACATCCTGTATAATCTAACTGTTTATCTTTATACTATAATTTGAAAAGGAAAAGTTTGTAATATGTTGTCATTATCGGTTGTAATTTCTTAATAATAAAATTTTACATTTGGCTAATAAAAAGGTTATAAATGACTGAACGATCAAATATAGTTTAAATCCTATTCGCTATGAAATTTCTGATTTGTAATTAATTGGTAAAAGTTTCAAGAAAGGAAGTTTCTGTTCTTCCATTTACAGAAGTAGTTTGTAATTTATTACACAACGCATTAAGTAAAGGCGCATAAGATAATACGTAATATGTTAGGATCTTTCTTAAATTTCCCATTTCCTCTGCAGATATAATTAGCAAAATTACGGATGCAATTATTAAGACAAATTTAAATTGTTGTTATTTTTAGTTTGTTTAAGTGAAAATATTTTTATTAAAAATGAATAATCCCGTTTCAATATTAGATAGAAATGGCATAAATTCTTGTTTTTGCATGAAATTTGTAGACCTTTAAGAGTCGTTAATTTTACCAATTACTAACTCTAGAACATGCTTCTGATAACAAAAATGCATACCGCGCTTGTGTTTAAATTTAAAAAAAAACTGTAAACAGTGTTTTAACTTAGTTTTACATCAATTCTTTACATAGAATAGATAATATGTCTATGATTACCATTAGCTTGTATTATCTTAAACAGAACATTCATTTTAGCTCTCTAAGCAGGTTTAATGTACAACTGTGTTGGTGACGTTTGTGTGTCAGAATTTTGACAGGCTACAGCCTACAGCCATACTGTTTTATTGGTGGATTGTTAGTCATTGATTGTTTAGAAAGCTATTGAATATTAAATGGCAACACTTCAAGTTTACAAAAAAAGTCAATGTTAAAATTGCGAACCGCGAGGTTGATGGATGAGTGCCCGATTAAATCTCATGGTTGTTTGTGTATGGGTACGCCTTTTACGCTCATCTTTTATTATTAAGTGTAGTATATAGTTTATAAAAAAGAGAAGAAAGATGAACTTAAATGTGATTCCGTTGTAAAATTTTGCTTTGCTTAAATAAATCTAAACGTCAATTGCATTATTCGATTTCAAACCAAAAACATTTTTTGTTGCCTGAAAAATTTTAATTTGAGAAACATTTTTTTTGTCTGCATTACACCGAACAAAATAGATTATTTGAGTATTTATCCGGTTTTTTTTTTCAAATTTATCAAATTCATCCGAACATTGGTTAAAAGAGATTCTAAAAAAATTTAAAAAAAATAGAATTTTTCGATAAAACATTGCAAATTTTCTAGAATTTTTAATAAAAGAAAATAAAATTAAATTAAAATAATTTATATTTTCTACTTCTGCTTCTGAAAGTATGGATTTTTTAACTGTTCTTCAGTGCAGCTGTTTTCTGCAATTTTGGAAGTGTGCTGCAAAATTTTGCCGCGCTTTCACCTTGTTATTTTTTGGCATGCTCAATGTTACCTTATTCGCTACTTCTTCTAAGTCTGGAGGAGTACATGAAAACCTGGTTTCTTCGTCGGTATCGTCCGTTAAACCATTTTTAATGCAAAATTCAAAATTTAAAAGAAACCATTACGACACGAACAACAATGGCGACTAACATTATAACAAATAGTGTGTGTATCTCATGCCGAAAGTCCTTTTGCCACCCTCGAGTGATTGCAATTCGAGACGAGGGTTGCAATTTTTCGCTCTCGTGCCACAAAGTATGACTTTCTGCACTTGTTATACAAATAACTATTGTTAATTACGAAAGCTAAAACCTCACAGTATTTATAACAAAAAATTTTACTTCTTCACATTGTAAACGCGTCACTACTTCTCTCAATTCAAAAATGCTTGCCTCGAATGTCACTTACATACATAGTTTCCTAATAAAATTAAGTTTAAGCTGTTTTCCACTTCCAAACATCGATTCGTCTTTAATTATACGCTCCTCAATTCTTGTTTAGCGATTCTGTGTAGAGAAATTCAGGTATTAGGTGTATACATATAGACTGATACACATTAAAAATCAGTTGTTCGTATATTACCAAGCAAAGCGTGTTTATCTGTCAAAAAAATTTGAAAACATGCTAAGTGTAAATATTGCGTGATTTAAGTGGTAGTTGTTAGCTTGTCAATTTTATTGGAAAAGACGTGTTCTGATGAAATTAGAGTAGGAAGGTTTAGCGCTAACAAGATACAGCTATAAAAAGAATACCTATCAGAAGGAAAATCTGTAAAAAGTAGATAAAATAAATAATTACCGTATAATACTAATTACAAAGAACTCCTCCACTCCTGGGTGAGTGTGTCGTCTCAATAACCCCCAAACGGACGGTCCGAACCGGAAGCGGAAGTTAGACATGTTTATTGGTAGCATTTTTTTTTAAATTCATATTCTAAATTTAAAGACAGAATCTGATAGATCTCAGGGCAAGTTTGGTACTTTTTTCCGAATTTTATAGCATCAGAATGGCGCCCCTATAATATTTTGAGCATTTTATCTATAGCGCCTTGTTATTCAAAAACGCGTTAAGAGATCGGATTCAAATGTTTTATTGCAACAGCCCTACAGCTACACAATGTTACTGTGCATAATAATTTAAATAAAGTTAAAAACTATAAAGTAAAAAACATAATCAAATTTTGTAAATTTCTAAAAGAATTCTGCTCGAGGACTGCTTACACATTTTTTTTTTAATTTTATAGGCTCATAGATCTATAGATGAGCTACAATTTGGTGACAACTTCTATGAATTTTTGAAAAACCAAAAATTCCTACCTCTTAATTTAATACTCGGGGGACGATAAAACATTTCTTCATAGGCGATAGTACAATAAAGTTCACAATTTAATTTTTAGGTACAGGAATATTTAGGGAGGGGAGGATTTTTGCCTTTGCACCCAATTTTTGGCGGACGAATTTTTTTCCAATTTAATTTTAGTCTTTGAGTATTAATTTTTTTACATAAAAAATAAATACTTATGTCTATTATATCTATAGACTGTAATGCTACGGATCACATAAAAATTATCGAATTTAAATATAAATTTTAATAACCGAACTGTAGTAATTCTTCGCGAAATCGGAAATAACACATGTTGAACTTGAGTGAATTAGTGATGCTGTAAATACACCACGGTTTCAGACGCCTTGTCTTTTAATAATAAGGTCATTCGTGTAAAAGTGTAAAAGTACTTACCTTCTTCTAAAAAGACTTTTACCTACCAAATATGAATTACCTCAATTAAACAAATTACCAGCGCTAGATCCTTGGTTTCGTCACGTTTAAGTAACGTACCTTGTATTTAGAGTTTCTGTCTAATTAAAGCGGAAAACCCTATTGCACATGATTTATGTTCCAGTAAGTATTTACAATACAACCGGTAACATCTACCTCCAACGTAAAAGAAACAGGAAACATTACTGAATAATTACACATGATTCTATTCTACAATTACATCATATCGAATGTTGAATGATTACCGAGATGAAATAAAATGTCAAAAATCAGTTGTTTCATAATAACATGGGCCATACTATGCCATATACGTACTTATAAATACATATACATATTAATTCACCTTATACTATTTAATAAATTTTACAATGTTTATACTAAATGAGGCTCCATTTATTGTGAGTAACGCGTAGAGTACTCGCTTATCAATCCGTAGGTAGGTCGCCTGTTCGATTCCGGCTGGTTTCTGAGTTTTCGTAATTACCCCTTAGATTTAATTATTTCGAATATACAGAGTTGGGAAAAAGTACAGAACAATGAATGTATTGGCGGTTTAAAATGACTTCCGGTTTAACTGGAAATGATATCAACTTTTTTAATTTAAATAGAACATTCTGTATATTTTTGATATATCAATACAGAGTGCCCATTTTAAAACTCCGATCCTAAATTTCTTTTAAGAGGCAACACACACAATACAAATAACTGCCGACTATTATTTTAAAACAAAATATTTCTATAATTAAGATCAAGGCAATCATGTTTGCATTAACTTGGCAGTTTACTAATCAAATTCGTTAAGCCACATTACTTGAACGGTGCAAAACAAAGATTATCAATCACTAATCTTTGGTGCAAAATGTATTCCAACGCTGACAAAGTGGACATGCTTCTAATTCTGGGTGAATGTCGAAAAAATGCGAGTCCTGCCAGTACTTTGTATGCGCAACGCTTTCCAGGCAGACGAATTCCAACAGACAAAACAATTAGAATGCTTCTTCTGAATTTACGAGAGTATGGGCAATTTTCAAAACCAAAAGTAAGGACACGGCAAGTTACGGTTGAACATAACGAAGTAGCTGTAATTGAAATGGTTACGGGTAATCCCCATACAAGTCAAAGAGCGATTGCAAATGCCTTAAACATTAGCAAAGGTTCTGTTTTCAATATTCTTAAGGCGAACAAATTTCACCCCTACCATGTTTATACCATACACCATCTTGAAGATAGGGATTATGAGCATCGTGTTCAGTATTGTCAATTTCTTAGACGGCAATTAAACGGCAATGCGGAATTTTTAAGTATGGTATTATTCTGTGATGAACCGAGGTTACCACTGTTACGCCCAAGACAATCTCCGCAGGATCAGGATAACTCATTTTCAGAGAATTTTTTCTCTTAATTAATGAACTACCTGCTCTCCTCCAAACAGTTCCTCAAAACGTACGGAATAGCATGTGGTTTTTAAATGATGGTGCACCTCCGCATTTTCATAGGGATGTGAGAAATTATCTTAACCAACGTTTTGAGGGACGCGTAATTGGACGAGGTGCATTGCATCCTTGGCCTGCCCGTAGTCCCGATTTGACTCCGCTAGACTTCTTTTTGTGGGGCAAAGTAAAAAATGATGTCTACGAAGTGCCCATTCGAAATGAAGAACATCTACGCGAAAGGATAATTCAATGTTGTCGCTCTATCACACCGGAAATGTTAGCTCGTGTTAGGGGTTCGATGCGTAGAAGAATTATACTCTGCGAAAACGACGGGGGAAGGCAATTTGAACACCTACTTCGTTAGTTTTTGTACTATGTTCCTATTAAATTATTGTAGTTATTGTTGTCAAATATTAAATTTGAGTTATTAAAGTAACTTTAAATTTGTACTTAATCATTAGTAGATACATGTATTGTAAAACAACTCTGATCTCAATTAAAAAAAATGGTAGAAATGCATAGTGATCTGGGGGTTGCATTGTGTGTTGCCTATTTAAAAAAATTTAGGCTCGGAGTTTTACAATGGGCACTCTGTATCACTCAATTTGGCGAGTTCAGTGATATGAGGTTTAATGTTTTTATTTTTAATAATTTTCGAGATATTGAACAAAACACTCAACAATAATGATTCGTAATTTGTATTATTACCTAGCAATACATGACCACAAAACAATGAAAAACAAACAAATAAAAAACACAAATAACATTACTTGAGAAGATGCTCAAAATGACCACCATTTACTTCTTGGTAATAACCAAGTGTATGTACAAATTCTTCAGTTATATTAACAAGATGTTCTGCAGGAATTCTTATTTCGCCAACAATTCTGTCTCAATTCTTCCAAATTATTTAGTCGTTCAGTATAAACTCTAGATTTTAAATGTCCCCAAAAAAAGAAATCTAATGGATTCAGGTCCGGAGAACGAGCGAACGAACTGTTTAGGCTTCTCTGATTCTTTTGTTTTCATGAGCTGCTAGATAACAATTACGAAACATTATTGTTCAATATCTCTAGATTATTAAAAATAAGAGCATAAAATCAAAAAATATACAAAGTGTTCTATTTAAATTAAAAAAGTTGATGAAGTCCACCCTATCCACCGTATATCGGAACCTTCATGTAGAAAATTTTGTCGAAACCGCGGTTGCCGTATTAGAAATATTTGCATTGTTCCATACTTTTGCCCAATCCTGTATAATTAGGTTGGCCAATGGACATAGAAATTGACGCCCGTAAATCATCACAAACAAAAAAGGTTTTTAATAGAAATATATAGGATTATATTACCCACAATCTCCTACAATTGATCAAATTTTCGTATTTTGGCAATTATTTGTTTTCAAATCATTAACTAACAAGCCTCGAAACAAAATAGAATCAAACAATTACTTTTCTTTATAACAGTTTACAAATCAAAATATTCACAAGGGAAGGTTGCGTTAAGCAACTTACAAAATAATGATGAGAACTGAATTACATGTCGTTGGAAAAACGAACAAGTTTTCCATTAAATTATACAAAAACGAAAATGCTATAGAAAAAATTCATATTATGTCATTGCTGTTAACAGGGCCGGATTAAAGGTTACGCGGCCCTAAGCACAGTTGAATATTAGACGCTATGCACTATTATGTGTAGACTATCCATGCATACTATGTAAATTGTACAAAACACGAGAAAAATATTATTTAGTTCCTATTTAAGAACCTTTAAGAGGTATCATTTTTTTTATTTAAATAATTTGACATCTGTTTAATACACCAAGAATTTTGCACTTTACCAAAAGTATGCGTAGCTACAGTTACTATTTTTGTTTGACTTATTGTGAATCCCTGGTAATTTTGTACTCTTTTCAAATCAGAATAATCGTTCATTTAGAAAATCATTTGCCATTTTCTCTTCAATTTGAGTTTGCAACATATACTTCATAATTATCAAAGGTTTTTGAAACAAGAATACACTCATCCGCAATTTTGGTTTTCTAAAATCAATGAGTAGGATTGAACTGGCTGCATTAGTTGCTTTAATATTAATTTCCTATATGGTTAGTTTAGAATTGGTGAGAAAGCCGAACCTTTCATTCAAACTTAAGTAAGCTTTCTTTCGTTTCAGCATTTTAACTATTAATTTATCTATAATGACATAAAACTTTTAAGGTTTAAATTTATCTTTTATTGTCATTTCACCTTCAGATGGTGGTCCCTCGGCCGACATTACTCTTAATACGAATACATTTTTACTTTCGCATACCTTTAATATAGGAAAGTATTGAATTCATGAAAATTTTCGAAATTTAGATTTTAACGGAAACACGCGTTTTGGGGCTTAAAGAACCTAAAAAAAGTGTTTTTTTAAGTCTATCTGTGGGTTGGTGAGTGTGCGACGCTTCTAAAGGCGAAAGTACTGGATCGATTTTTATGAGAATGTTTTAATCAAGAAGTATATTGAAAATTGTAGTTCTAGTTAAGCTGCTTCAAAATTTTGAAAATAAAAAAAAATATTTTTAAAAACTGTGCACGCAATTTTTTTTAAACTTTTTTTTAACAAATTTGTTATTTTACTAATCTCCCAAATGTTACTCAGACGCCTTCCAGGAATTAAAAAAAAATTGAAATTGAATAATTATTTATGCAAAAACTCAAACGCCGATCGTTATAAATTTTTATCAGTTCGATAGACTATTTGAAGATCGGCAACAATTTTTAACTTTTTTGTTAATTAAGAAAAAAACGCGTTTTCCGGCAGTTACGTGATTTTAACGACACCTGTCATACAGTTTTAGTTAAAAATATATATTTTATTTTTTGCATTATTTTGATAACTTAGTTAATAAACCATTTGTATTAATTTTTAGTAGGAAATCCGAAGCGCATCTAATCAGCTGTAGGGCGGGCTGCTCCGTTCTTGCTATTCTTATACGGTATGCGATATCGTAAGGTTGTCTATATAATTGTTTTCTTAGAAATCTAACATACGGTGAAATGAGAAAAGAGCTTAAGGTAAATCGAAGTCGTTTTTACCGAACTCTCTAACTTCATAATGATGGCCGCTACAAGTAGATAAGCATGCATTGGTATACATTAGGTTACTGTTAAAATGTGTGCTCTATCGCAAAATTAGTAAAGTTTCTTAGGAGATTTGTCCAGTTTGACTCCTGGGATCTGTAGGTGGGTGTCTGGCTGACGTTAGTTTGTATGGGTTTACAAACAGGTAACAGGCATAAGCCGATTAGGTACTCTTGTCTTGGCAAACAAAATACAGTAAGATCAAAACCTTGTCTGGCCCAAGGCACACGGCCATGTTTAAGCAGACAGGGCCCACGAACAACTATGGCTCAAACTTTTAGAGCAAATTCTTGTAAATGCAGACAGGTTACAGGTCGGTCCTTACCTGATTATATTGGGTGTAATCCTCAAATGACGATGCGGTCTAATCCGAAAGTATATTGTAGTTCTAATCAAACTTTAAAAAAAAATGAAACCTGATGCGGAAGTTAGACATGTTTTTTAGTAGCGTTTTTTGTGGAAGCGGAATTTTAAAAATTTGAAAAACGGACTAATAGAATACCGTAAGGCAAATTCAACGCTTTTTTATCGGAAGTTTCAAAATGGCGACCGCAACTTCTTTTTTTTTTAAATTTTTAATTCAACGCTTCATTACACAAAAACAAGTTAGAAGATCGGTTTGAATTTTTTAATGTAATAGCCTAAGGAAGCACAATATTAACATTCGCAGGAAGTTCTTAAAAATTAAAAAACACATAAAAAAATAAAACTTATGTAAGAATTCTGGAAATAAAAAAAAAATTTCTCAAAAACTAACCACGCAATTTTTTTTAATTTTATAGTCTTGTAGAGACAAACATTTTACAACAATTTAGTTTTTTGCTGAATACGATCGTTCCACTGTAAATTTTTCAAATTCAAAAATTGGTTTCTCTCTATTTTTTAAACGGGAACAATAAATAACTTCTGCTTAAGAAGAATTACTTGTCCTGACTAGATTTTATGTTATGCCAAACAGTATTTTTACAGTACCAAAAAAAAGTAAGAACATTTTTTGGCTCGTTCGCAAGTTAGGATGCGAGCAGATAAAAGCGTTAAAAGCTGGCATCAACTTTGCTGACGTCACGGAAAACGACTGACTGAGCTGCAATAAAGGTTGAAGTAGGAAATGGATGATTGCCTACATAGCTTGTTTTCTTAGAAATCTAATAGTCGGTGAACTGTACAACGTTATAATTATTAAAAGTTACACTTTTGCAACTACGGCAAGTATTAATAAGTAATATGGAAAAGTCCACTCGAAGTTAACACTTAAGTTTTTTTTAATACGCGTAAGAACACGGTTTTTAAAGTATATTTTTCATTTGCGCAAGTTTTATATTTTATTATCAAATACAGTTTCACAGCGAACAGCGAGACAGCTTAAATATTATCTATAATTTAACTTGACTACACACTTCTTTTTCATTCTATTTTTGTAAATCATAGTTTCTTCGTAGGCCCTGTACACAATGCCTATGGTGCCTAAGCCGTAATCCGGCCCTGTATCTTAAAATAAAAGCAAAAATATATTTAATTGCAAGAAATTGTGGGGAAATACAAAGCAGTATGAATAAAATAACTTTTATTAAGACATTTTTTTATAACTCTTTTCACTGTAGAAATAAACATAAACGGGTGCATCATGTGTTACCTCGCCCTGTATGCACATATGTATATGCTGAATTTAACATGATAAGCATGTACTTCTTTCTTTATTCTTCCAACGTGCTGAGTTGATTTTCATGGACTTGAATTGTTGGTAGACCGGAGCTGACGACGTGAAGATTAAGAAACATTTCATAACTCGATGCGAGATGATTTCGAAACAGTTCTTTTTTAGATGAGTTGTATAACACGTAACTGCATCCTGACGAAATATAATTCCAATTCAAAACGCTTTACGAATTTAAAGAAATTATACGCATCGTTTGTATGCGCATATACTTCGAAATACGTTAGGAAATATGCATATAAATGTTGACGATTTCAATGATTTTATTTATCTCCTACGTTGTTTTTGTTTTTAAATCTTGCCAATACATTTGTTTGCTGGACAAATATAAATCTAAAGTTTTATTTGCTTTGTCAACGATATTTGTTCTTTTCGCTTGTTTAAATTTTAATTATCAGTATTCATTACTGATTGGGCTCAGAGTTTTATAAGTACTTAAAACTGCTAGAACTGTTTAGATGTGACAATTCATAACTTAAGAAAAATTTACCAAAAATTCCTAAGAAAAAGTCAACTCTTTGTTTATCACAAGTTTAATATAGACTCTTTGCTGCTTATGATACAACACCAGTATTAATTTTTTAAAACACAAGTAAAAATTATTAAAATTACATTTTAAGACTGACATGAATATAATCTTAATTACAAATAATTTTGTACATTGCTTCACGTTAACTTTTCCTAATAACTTCAAATAAAAAAATAGAGGTTTCCTACTTATCCAAGGCGTCAGAAAACCGAGTATGAGAATACAACATTGATTGCTGCGTAAATTTTTACACATTCGTAGACCGACACTGAGAAATAAATTAATAATCTTACTTGTAAATTTGCAACCACAATGGTGCGAAAAACGAACAGACTATAAAAAGCAATTTTAAATCACTGCCACATTTAATATACTTTCAAACGTACTAGCATAATGTTTAATTTGTTTTGTACAAAATTATTGCTGACAATTTAATAAAATTATTAGTACAGCGCCCTTAAATTGCTGAGTTTGTAAAAATTAAATAAAAGAAGTGCAGCACAAATTAGAGTTTCACTCGGTAGTTTTTATTCTTCAATATCGAAAATGCTCTGGTAATAAGCAGGTTTTTAAATTAGTCGCACCACAATTGTCTGAGAACAAGTTTTGATAGGTTTTAAAATTGTATTAAGCGAAAATGATTGTGGACTTACACAACTTTGTGTTCTTGCAGTTTTCGTAATAATATAATGATGCCGATGTGGAAGAGGGGATGCTGATTTTTATGTGTTAGGGGACAAAAATGCTTTACTTGGAAAGGGGGGGCCAAGGTTTACCTTTACTATAAAAGCATTTCGGTACAGATGTAGTTAGTTAGTAAAGTTTTTTATAATAAACATGAAGGTAGGAAAATAGTATATTAGTAATTAAAATTTGTATTAATTAAAGAATTATTATTGTAAATTGGACGATAAAACTTAAGTTTTATCGATTGTTAAATGAGTGTTTTAAAAATTTCGAAGAAAATATTGTTAGCCAGAATTATTTAAAAAAACTGATTAGAGGAGTAATTTGTTAAATCTTTTCTAATTAAAAATTATTTATAATTTATTATATTTTAAATATTTTTAATTGTTTACTACTTAATTTTCAGGCATTTGTGGTGCTCGTTATAGTGGCGATTGCAGCTTCAGCTAACGGTGAGTACAAAACCTTCAATTTGGTGCTAATAACATCAGACTTGTTATAAAGGTTAATCCGAAGTGAATGGTTTCATCTCCATTATTTACTTCATATTATCTGCCCAGTTTGTGGTTGGTTTGTATAGGTCAAAAGTGAAACGTACTTTCTCATAAAACGTTACTACATATACGCTTATGTAAATTACTCTTTTTGTAATGCAATTTTATTTTATTGCAGTTAAGATGTGAACTCTCTCTATAAATAATATCTGTAACAATATTTACAATAGAACGACAGTTATATATATATTTTCTAAATTACTATGTAACAGATGTAAACAATTGCGAAAGTGATTATTTAAATTTTAAATATTTGTTTTACTTCATCCCAATTTTTCATCTGTCGTTGCAATGATACACAAAATAGCTAATTTTCTGGCAGCATCTTTTAAGAGGACTATATTTAAATTAAAAAATCCTTCCGGCTGCTTAACAACATACAATTACAACAGTATTCTATAAATAAAATAATATTTTCTCTCGTTTCTTTTAGAGTTAATTGAAATTAAAACTTTTACGTGGCATATTTAAATGAAAATTATATTTTTTCTCACACTTGTATTTATATAGGCGTAAAATAGGTAAATCTAGCCTATTTTTACAGAAAATTGGGTTTACCACTTTTATTGTATATTTCTTAACTGATTTTGCAGAAGAAAGTTTTAAGTGTGTAATTTAAATTTTTCATTGTAAATAAGTTGAATCTGAGCAACATTCTTTTAAAACGCATATAAAATAAATGTGTTATATCATCATTTCACTTTTAATATTATTTCTTGCTTCTCTGCGGACGCGGAACTGAATTTATATCGATCAGATCTAACCTACATTAATCGGACTTGGAAAAAGGCTCTCATTCATATCCGAACTGACATTAATTTTGTAACTGTATTCAATACTTGAGTTTAACGCTGCAACTAGCTTTTTATAGTATTTGTTTACAATCTACAACAACATTTTTTTTTAATAAACATTCCAATTTATTAGTAAACCTAAAAATGTAAAAGTCCTCGGGCATATAACCCAATTTGTGTTAGTACATACCTAAAATCTATAAAAGGTTATTATTTCCGTCATATTTAAAATGCTACAGTATCGTGCAAAAATTGTATTGCATAATGTTCTCTCTAATTTCAGCCGGTTATCTTGGCGGCGGCGGTGGCGGATTAGGAGGCGGTGGCTGGCAAAGCGGAGGCGGTGGCTGGCAAGGCGGAGGCGGTGGCTGGCAAAGCGGAGGCGGTGGCTGGCAAGGCGGAGGAGGTGGATATGGAGGAGGCGGTGGATATGGAGGAGGCGGTGGCTGGCAAGGTGGATTCGGAGGAGGTGGTTTGGGAGGCGGCGGCTGGAAAGGAGGATTCGGAGGAGGTGGTTTAGGAGGCGGCGGTGGATATGGAGGCGGCGGCTGGAAGGGTGGACTTGGAGGAGGTGGATATGGAGGCGGCGGTGGATATGGAGGCGGTGGTGGATTAGGAGGTGGTTCCATAAAAGTTATTAAAGTGATCTCCGTCCCAAGTGGAGGAGGTGGTTATGGAGGCGGTGGTGGATATGGCGGCGGCGGCGGCGGCGGATGGAAAGGAGGATTCGGAGGAGGTGGCGGTGGCGGAGGCGGATATGGAGGCGGATGGAGATCAGGCGGAGGAGGAGGTACTGTATGAAACAAATAATTTAAAACTCTACGTATATTATGTGAATTATTCTTTAAAACTAATATTTGATATTTTCCTTTGCAGGAGGTTGGTGGTAACCAGATGGATTTCAGAAAAAAACAATAAGTATTTGATTTCCAAAGTATTGTATTATATTTTTCACACATTTCATCTGTAAATATGTTTTTCTACCAGTATTACAATAAACTGTTTCTTTTAATTTTTAATTTGTTAATGTTTTCTTTCTCATGTATCCACCATAAAAATCACTTATGGTCGTACAAAACTAGATTTTAATATTCAGTTTGACATTTTGCACCTTCAGGAACCAAAATATTGGGCAGAAGCTGGCCACACACTACCTTTTTATAAATTTGTACGTTTATGAACCTGAGAACCAACTTGGTTGGTTTCGTACAGCGCCAATTTCTCTGTAACGAGTTCTACGAATTTATGTAGTTTGGAAAATCATGCCCTTTTATTAAATAAACAGGAGACAATAAAACAATTTTTAATTAATAAACTTTTACAATGGGCTTTACTATCGTTGCGAGATCAGACGATTGCCGCACTCAAGCGTAGTAGGTACCTGAGTAACTATTATACCTATGTATTCTTATATAATATAGGTAAAAGGGTATTGAAAATACAAAAGCTAATTATTTTGAAACTATAAGAAAATTTTTTGTTATGTGGTGACTGATATAATAATTATTTCAGAAATTATACGGCATTTTATTATCAAATTGTTAGTGAGCGCTGCAATATTTGCCATAGCCTTTTGCCTCATATAGATCAACATTAGACTTTTTTATTCTTTTAATTATTATAATTATTTTATTTCTTTTTCTTTGGCAGTTTTTAAATCGTTGTTGGTACATATTAAACTGTGTTCTAGAAGAGAAAAGCGGCCGAAAAAGAAGTGCGGTAGGATCTCAATTTTAAATCAAAATGACAGACAAATTAGCCACACGTAAAAATGTTTACTGATAATATTAAAGCCTATGTTATTTATAACATATATGTTAAAGATAGCTTCTAGCAATCAGATAAATGCATAAACTGTATCAGATGCTGATCATACTGCCCTTTCAAGCAGTAATCAAGAAATCAAAAACCACTAAATAAAGCAGGAAAGCCACACTAGAAAATTGAAAATTTCTAAGCTGAAAACAACCAAAATAATGCGGAATGTACAAATCACCTCACTACCAGAAGTAAACTGAACTAAAAAATTAACTGTAACAAATTCTAGCAACCATTTTAAATCAGCAACACGAAGTAATATATTCTGCTCTGTGCTCTAAATCAACCTTATAAGGGTAAAATACATTGTAATAATCTTCCTCTAGAGATAAACCGTATTAATAATCTAAGTTTGTTCTTTAAAAAAGTAAATAATTACATACAGCGTGTGGATAAAGTATGGAACAAATTCAATACCTCCGGAAATATCTTTTTTTGTAAAAACGCTCGAACACGTAAACTTAAATTTTATCTTAGCCACATTTTTTGCATATTGCTGTCGCTGAAGTGTCACGTGACACGGGACAGTAACTTGATTTTAATTTTTTTTAAACGAAATAGTATGTTGTGTGACGGCTCATTTGAAAGCTCTTTTTAAGAGGAATTCGGAGCACTGTTATCATTGACAAAAATTGACCGATAATGCATGGATAACCGCTGTGCAATTGGATGTCTTAAAACATACCGTTTTTGGAACAAATCTAGAGTGCAATTTTTAGTTTAGTTTAAATTCCTACTTTGACGTTTACTCAAATTAAACTTTTACTTCATAATTTGATTGTGATGGGGTTGATCAAAACTCAGTAAGTTGGAATTCTTATCTTGGTTGATTGTGGTAATAAAACTATAATTTAAGAAGAAGTATACCACTTATTCAACCTCAAGTATCTAAAACAGCAACCAATTGTTCGTTCAACAGTGTTAAAATTCAAACAAAACTAAAAATCGCACTATGGTGTTTTTTTCTGAGATATCTATACATTATCAGTCAATTTTTATAAAAACAAAAACGGTGCTCTGAATTCCTCTTGAAAAGAGCGTTCAAATCAGCTGTCACACGGCATACTATTACATTTTAAAAAAATAGGATCAAACTACTGCACCGTGTCACGTAGCTCTTTAGCGACAGCATTTTAGCTTAAAATGTAGCTAGGATAAAACTTAAGTTTACGTGTCTAAGCATTTTTACAAAAAAAATACTAACATGTGAGCAAACGAAAGTGACATCAAGTTTGGCTTTGAAAATTGAAACATTTGCCTGTGATTAATTCAATGTGAACAAACGAAAGCTAAATCACATTGTCATGTGCATTATTACTTCTAGAAGTGTCAAAGTTGAAGTTCTAACAGACATACGTTTCAATTTTCAAAGCCAAACTCGATGTCACTTTCGTTTGCTCACATGTTATTTCGGGAGATACTGAATTTGTTCCATACTTTATCCACACACTGTATATCTTAACAGTTGGGATAAGCGGAGTTTCATCCGTATTTATTTCGGTCTTGTATAATATATGTATAGATATATATTATACATACCGGGTGTTATGAAATATTAGACAGACCCTTTCTTTCTTTAATTATTAGGATTAACAAATAAAACGTTAGTATGATTTTAGACTGCAAAAACACATTATATGGCGTAAAAATACATTTCCTGGTTTACAGGAAATGACATCAACGTTCTGATTTTAAATGGAACACCTTGTGTACAATTATGCGACGAAATACCAATTAAAAAAACGATGAGTACGTAAGGGTTAGGTTACTTACCAAACAGCAGGATATTTCGCGGTTACGGGATAACTGGGATCTGGTCGAACCCTTGCCAAGATATGCTGGATAGCGTAAGAAAGCTTTCACGCCGCACCAACTCGAAGTACAAGTCTTATTTTTTAACACAGATTAACGGTGTTAACACAAAGCGATGACAATGGACTGTGTTCATGCTAAAAAACTAGAAGCCCTCTTGGGAGGGTGGTAGGTAAAAAATTGGTGAGAGACGGATACAACGGGAAGTGGGTACTAAGGTGTAAAGTAACACTGCAACTTACGTACATTAACGCGCAAGTTTCAATAAAAAATAACAAATAGAAAAAACACGAATTCTAATGAAATAAAACTAAATTAAACTAAGTTTTAACACCTTGTATATATATTTTTTCGAATTAAGGGGAACTTCTGAGTCTGTCTATTCCAATTAAATAAAATTTTGACATCCCAAGAATATTTTATATGAAATTTTTGTTTACTATTAATCGATTCTAATCACACAAAAGAATAAAATTTGCGATCTAGAAAAGATACACGTTAAAATATTTGAAAATTCACCAAAACAGATTTTTCACAATAACTTATTTTTTTCAAATGGAGAGGTGGCTAGTCACACGTCTTTTTGAATGAATAAGGACTTTCCAAGGATTTTAATAATACCCATAACTTGTGTTTTTCTATGGAATGGTAGCCTTTATTTAACATTTTAATACTATTTTCTGGCAAAAAATTATTTCAAAATATCTTAAATCTAATCTAGTAGTCAAATTTTCTGTTTAATTTCTTATTTTGTTTCTTACTACATTCTCTCTTTGTTTCCGTGTGTTTCTTCTGTTCTTTGTTTGCCGTTATTGACTGTAAATTTTTTATTCTCTCTTATTAACTTTAATAGTTATGCTAGATGCTACGTGTAAGCTTTTTTCCCTTGTTTCAAAAAAACTTTTGGATTTGAGATTTATTTATTATTTATTTATTTATTTCAATACTCTATATTACAAAAATATTGTTAATTTTAAACAAAATTGTAATAGGCCACATAAGCCAAAGGCTTGTGAGTGGCACAGAGGAAAGCAAGCATAATATATCGACCAATAAAGCTTACGTAATACGGCAGTTAATTGAACATATAGGTACCATTTGTATAATATACATGTAGCGCACCATATACTTTTCATATTGTAGGTTTACTGAGGTGCATATAAAAATCAGTAGGTAACTCTCTAATCCAAAATTTAATTTTTATTTTAAATGTATTCAAGCTGGAACAGTGTTTTATGTCTGAGGGAATTAAATTGAATAATTTTGAACATAAATAACTTGAATGTTTCTGTGTAAAAGTTTTTGTCGTTTTAGGCAGTATAACATTATAGTTCGCTTTACTCCTGGTATTATATTCATTTGTAGCACACTGTAATATACACTAACGTTTAAATGTAAATACTGATATGGATTTTAAAAAAAGTTGTCGTATAGTGAAGAGTTTAGCTTCCTGAAATAATAAATCCGAGGGGTAGTAGTAATCTTTATGAAATATTATTTTTATGATCAATTTCTGTAGGGTTTCTAAGTTATAGATGTGACAGTTAGCAATTCCACCCCAAGCTATTATACCGTAATTAATTATTGATTGAATTAGAGCAAAATACACCATTTTAATTGTATTTGGTTTCAAAATATTTTGGAGTAATTTAAATTTATAAATGGTTTTTCTTATTTTTGTAACTAGCTCATCAACGTGGCATTTCCATTTTAGATTAGAATCAATATAAATCCCTAAAAATTTTATTTTATTTGTGGGGGAGATTTTATGTGAGCATTGGCAGTTCATTTTATTCTGCTCAGTACAATTCAATGTATTGCTATGATATTTGGAGGTGTATGTTTTGACCGGGGTGTTGTAGCTCCTGGAAGGCAATTTTTGGGATGTTTGCTGCAATTCAATTTGCGATTGGAGGTTTGTGAAAACTATGAGATTTGATACTATAACTTTTAAACTCAGGGTTGCGTATCATTGCTGTAATTTCTTGTTGTAAATTCAAATAATTTATATTTTTTCATATTTGTGAGGTTTGTTTTTACTGAAAGAAAAGAAAAACACAATCAGATTGATACGATTTTTATTTATGTTAATTTTAATTATAATTTAGTTCAAAATTGTTCAAAAGGTTTAATTTGTAAGAAGTTTTAGACTTACTTGTGTGTGCATCGATAAATGTCATTATGGATGTCAGTGTCAATGTCACAAACATATAAAAGAATACTCATGGTCATGAGATTTATTTGTTTGTCCAAAAAAATGGGAATCAAAGAAGGAAGACAAAAGAAATAAAAATTTGTTTAGGGAGTTACGACTCGTCTTTGTAAACAACGACAGAAAACTTGATATCCTCTGGATGAAAAGAGGAAAAACGAGTTTAAAAGTAACGTAAAAGTGATTGTGAATATAAAGGAAGAAACAACAACTAATTATCTACGAATTGTGAAAAGTTCCAGAAGAATAACAAGTAAAAAACAATCCAGGAAGTTTTTCCAGTTGTGATGAAGGTAAAACCAAGTCTAAAATAATAAAAAAACACACCAGAGCAAGACTCAAACCAAAGGCGAGTGTTTGTGGTTACTTGAGGAACCAGCAAACTAGTGAAGTAGAAGTTTCGACATTCATCGTTTGCTCGAGTGAAAGATATCCCAATAAGGAGACGTTAAGATACGTGTTTTCTTTTTAAAGAACGATAGTAGTTAGCAGAATTTACTTGATTTTTCGAAAACTTCATTCAAAAATTGATTTATTAAATAAAACCTTTTTTATGTAACGTTGATATTGTTTTGTGTTTATTCTATCTCAAATTTATTTATTAATAACCTATCTTACAAGCTAAATAACGACCATGAGAAAGATAATAAGAGTCTCATACGAAATATAATTTGTGAATTACCGCATTTAGGGAATTGTTTTCTGGTAAGTACATGCACACGCATATCATTGCAGTATGTACAATTATTTCGGTAACTGGATAATTCTGTAGCTGAGTTAAAGAGAAGCATATAAATTTTGTTTTGTTTAGATTTAGTGATAAATTGTCAAGATCTAATTTTTGTTTTACTACAGCCATGCTATCTTCTACCTTCCTAGTCAACTCTTCCCAACGTCTCAGATCCAAAAACAATTGCGGTATCATCCGCAAATGAGATTATTTTACTGTCTAAATTAAGCTTAGTTAGATCATTTATGTAGATAAGAAAAAGAATTTGACCTAATACTGTTCCTTGTGGAACTCCCATTTTCACATCTAATACATTACTTTTTACACCATTTAAACTAACTATCTGTTTTCTGTTAAATAAATACGATTTAATGAAATCATTTGCAGGTCCCTGAATACCAATATTATCCAGTTTGCGACAAAGAGTGTAATGGTCAACAATATCAAAGGCCTTTGCTAGGTCTAAGAATACTGCAAGAGCTTTTTTGTTACCGTCAAGTAATTCATGCAAGGTTTTCGTTATTTCAAATAATGCATCATCGGTACCCAGCTTATCACGGAACCCAAACTGCGTAGACGAGAGAATATTAAATTGATTCAGAAAGTTTACTATTCTTTCTTTTATACTTTTTTCAATAATTTTTCCAATGGTGCTAGTAAGAGAAATTGGGCGATAGTTAGTAGATTTAGATTTGTCACCATTTTTAAAAATTGGTTTTATTATACTAGTCTTATATGTTTGGGGAAAGTTAACATTCTCAAAACATAGGTTAATAATGTGTTTCAAAGGACCTAGTATAAAAGGACAAATTTTTTTAACTGTATTATTAGATAACTCGTCAATTCCAGCTGCCTCCGAATTCTTTAAAGAATTGGCGTGTTTATGTACTTCTGATTCTGTTGCCGGGGTAAGAAAGATTGAATTAGGATTATATAGATCTGGTAGTTCGCGAGGATTAGTAATCTTAATTTTCTTAGACATTTCCAAAGCTATATTTTGAAAAAGTTATTAAAATGATTAGCTTTATCTAAGATGTTTTAAAATAATTTTTTGTCAAAAAATAATACGTAAATATTAAGTAAAAGCTAACATTCTAAAGTTATAGTATCAGTATCAGTTCTTTATAGTACATATATTATATAATAAGCGTGTGTTTCACCTCGTACCTATTTGAAAAAATTAAGTTGTTTTGGAAAATAAGTTTTGGCAAATTTTAAAAAAAAATGTTTCAACGGGTATGTTTTCTAAGTGGTAAATATTAGTTTGTAGGGTGTATGTAACTTGATTAGAATTGATTTAAGGGACTCAAGCCACTCTTAATAGTAAACAAAAAACACACAAACATTTTTTTGGAATGTCATAATTTCAATTGGCATAGACAGACTCAGAATTTCAAACATGCAAAAATATACAAAGTGTATTTATTTAAATTTAAAATAAGAAAATGTATGTCATTTTTGCTGAACCCAGAAGTGGAAATAGTTCTGTGAAACTGGAAGTTAAAATAATTGCATATTTAGGCCATATAATGCGTTTTTACGATCTATACTAAATCTATACTAAAACTTCATTTGTTTATTTTAATTAATAATAAATAAGTACAGCAAAAAAGAAGGTACCATATTTCATTAACACCCGGTATACAGAGTGGCTAGGAAAACCCCGGCCACTTTTCTTGCGGCGGTCAAGAGTTGGCGCTTTAGTAAAGAAAAATTAAATTAAAATACTGGCAACAACGCAGAATCCAAGACGCTTTTGTTGTTTTGATTTAATATGGGGCGTATTTATTAACTAAAACGTCTTGAATTCTGCGTTGTTGCCAGTATTTTAATTTAATTTTTCTTTACTAAAGCGCCATTTGTTGACCGCCGCAACAAAAGTGGTCGGGGTTTTCCTAGCCACTCTGTATATTGCTCCCACGCAGGTTTTTAACTTAAACGAATAATAAATTATTATACTGTTGAAGTTATAAAGTGTTATATTTATGCATTTATGCAGTAATAGTTTAATAAATTTACGTTCAAAGTTTACTTTAATATTATTATATCATGGCTTTACCTATTCGAAAGTTTCTAATAAAGAAATAAGAAAAAAGCTATTAATTAACTGGAATTAATTTGAGTTTACATATGCTGTCATACAAAAGCATAAAAATCGTTTATAACTTACTATTAATTTACACAACATTCAGTGTTTCACCTCAACACAACATACCATCCCTGGTACGTATATGATTGTGAACTATTTACTACCTTACTACTGTGTATGGTTGGTAGCATAACCAAAATTTTACATAGTATGACGATAACAATACGTATAATTTAACTAAAGCTAATATTATTATAGTATTGTAATACTACTCCACAGAATGTGTACATTTTTAGTTTCCTATACTTCTAGCAGTAGTACTGTGATCGTGAAAATGTTCGTTTCTGAGATTTTGACGGAAAAGCACGTTTTCGAACTCCGGGAACCCAAAGAGTTGTTTTTAAAACATGTGCATGGCTGGCTGGATGCGTCTGCTTATGCATGTACATGTGCAAGCGCGCGTCGTGCGTGCGGGTATCGTGTGTGCACGAGCGTGCGTAACGCGAAATTTCAAAAACTACCGCGATTTTAATGAATTTTGCTGTTCTGGGGTGCAACGAACATTTGTCGATCCAAAAAGTTATTTTAACATTGGAAATCGGAATCGATAGTTAGATATGTTTTATGGTATAAAACTTTTAGAAATGCAATTTCATAATTTAAGAGCATAGGCAAATTTACTTATGCAGACCATAATAATATTTTCCCACTACCGGCAATGTAAGGACGGCATACATCCATGAGATGTGTAAGTGCCTCAACATTTATTTATTGGTTACACTTGACTAAGGAACTTAATACTGTCACTTGCATTAGAAAAAACAATAGTAGGAAAATAATAATAATAATACAGATTTGCAGTAACAGGCATAGTTAACTTGCAAAATAGAAAAAATTAAAACAAAATAACAGATGTACAGTTTTACAAATATTTTCTTATTATTTAAAGCTAATTCTGCCGGTAATGGGAAAAATATACTATTAAGTAAAGACAGGATGGTTAGGCAACTTGCCTGTTTTAATAAATAGAGAAATTTAAAGCAGACCCGATTTAAAACCCATTTAAGAAAGAGTATGCATGTACATTCAAAAATACAAATATTATTTTGCCTTTTTTGAAGATTTTGATTATTTTTTTGCGTTTTTTACTTAATTTTTCGTTATTTTACCTTTTTTGCATCTTTTTTGCCAAAAATGTACGGTTTTTAATTTTTAATTTTTAAATACATATTTTAGTAAAGTACCTCTTGTACATGTATACATACTGTTGCAAAGAAGGTTGTTTTTATGTGCTTAACTAGAAGTATATGTGCGTGTGTAATTTTTAACCCTTATGGTTTTCCTAACCTCAAGCGATGCTGCCTTTTCAATATTTCGTTGCTTTTTGGTGGTTTTTTTGCTTTTTAAGCCTTTATGCTTTTTTTGGTATCGTTGTTGCATTTAAGTTGTCTTTTTTTGCTTTATTGGTGCTTTTTTTGCTTATTTTTATGCCTCCTTACATGCCTTGTTTGTGGTTTTATTTTGCTTAACTATCCTGTTTTTAATAATAAGCAACACGTAACGTAAGGATGTAACAATCCGCCTCGGTTTATATTACCCTTTCTCGAATGGTATTACGTCTTTATATCTTGTAGCTTAAATAACTATTTTCCCACTACCGGCATGTAAGTACGCCATACATCCATGACTACAAGATCTGTAAGTGCCTCATAACATTTGCTTGTTCGGTTACACTTGTCTACGAAACCTAACAACTTACATTCCTGCAGGGAAAATAATAGTAATACAGCATCAAGCATAGCAACTTACTAAATAGAAATAATTTAAACAAAATTCTGATTACAGTTCCGATGACAGATTGCAAAATATTACAAATATTATCTTATTATTTTAAGTTAATTGCTGCCGGAAGAGGGAAAAATATAATAAGCAACACGTAATATAAGGATAAAACCATAGCGAGATAATAATAAGAACCTTGGCTCTGCCTCGGTTTATATTACTCTTCCTCGAATGTTATTAGGTCTTTACATTCCTTGTAGTTTAAATAACTATTTCGATGTTTTTCTTCAAATTTTTTAAATGCTGAAGAATTGTATGTTTATCTATCGTCGCGGTCGGTCTATTTCTGCTGCTAAGGCTGATTACCGACACCAGTTGGTAGATCACTAGAAAAACGAGCCCAAAGGACGCACTCGGAAAGAAAATGTTCGTAATAATAAATGCAGTATGCAAGTAATATTTTTGAAAGCAAGATACATGCATTACTAATTCGCTTTATTGAAATTATGAATACACTAATCCAGTCTTTCATAACAACAGAGCAATCTCCTTGGGAACGCAAAGGGAAGCGCAAAATGTTTTAAACTGCGAATCGAAAAATGCGAAACAAACAAGACTAATTATTTGTTCAAAAACATATATTGCATTTTAAAAACAAAAGCTTCAAGTCCTAAAGCATAATATTAAATAAAATATACAGGGTGTTCTGAAAACTATGAGCCCCTGTTCAAAGGCAGATTGCTTACCTAAAAATAAGACAAAAGCTTCGTATAAACATGTGTCCGCAACAGCTTAGTTTTTTAGATTTTTTTTTAAATATTTCATAACATTTCAGAAACAGTGTGGAATATTCTATTGAAATTTCGCATGCCGTATAACCTTTTTAGCTATATAATTAAATTCTAGAAATGCGACTAGGGGCGTACGTGTGGGTAATGGGGTCAATTAAGAAAATAAATTAAAAAACAGATAAAAATTGATACACCTTATTTATTTTTGATTCGCTTTTTGAAATGCTGGTAGCAATCTGAATAAAAAGCTGTCCCTGTAAATTTTTATTTAATTTTTGTTATTTATTCTTTTAAATGACCTTATTAACGACACGTACGCTTCGGGGAACGGAGACCCATGTGTTTCAAAACATACTGTATAAACATTAGTAGTTGTTTTTTCTTCTTTTTTTTAAATAGGCTGTAGCTTTATTTCCTATTTTAATCTCCCGTCTCTCTTGAAGTGGAGGTTCAGCAGTTCCTCTACCTCCTTGTTGGCCTGTCCTGTAATCTTTTCCTCCTGGGACGCTAGTTTTTGGCTCTTTTTGCTAATCTGTTGAGGTGGTTATTCACTTGCTTCTCTTCTCTCTGGTCTCTGCCCATTTTTCCACACCCGGGATGCTGCTCCTTTCCGACAGGTGTTCGTTTTACCTCTCTAGCTAGAGGCGGGTATTATATTTATCACAAATTTTGGAAGTTGAGATTTGCATATCTTTAAACAGACCCTTGTGTGTGCGTTCGTGTGTGCGTCTGAAAAAATTGCTCAAAACAAATTTTAAAAATCGGACAACAACGAATTTTGGTAGTAATGTTTAGTTGGACGTTCTGTTTAACATTGTAAAAGTGTTGCTATGTAGGGGATGAGCTCGCGCTGCCATCTTGGAAAAATATCGCGACCCAAATCAGTCTTTTTGCTAATACCTTCGCATCAGTTACAGCTGCGTAAGAAATAATCGTCACAGCATAAGACACCTTATCCACAGCATGGATGCGAATGTAGGTCTATTTGTAAAAGTCAGAGGTTTCGCAATCAGTAGCGGTCGCGTGTATTTGTTTATAAGTGCTGCAATAGTAAATACTAACTTCGGGAACCTAAGGTAACATACATAGACAAATTTACATAAAAAACAATGCTCTATGATATTCTACTGCGCAGTATCCAATGAAAATGTAATTTGTCGAAAAATAATATTTTAAATGCTTCAAATTAATTCAATTATTAAATGAAATCAAAGTGCATAAAGACGTATTCGAGCTCACCTAAACCACAGTAAAGAAAATTCAAAACCCTTTAGTTCTCACACTCTAAATGTACATTTCGACTGCTAAGCAGTCATCATCAGTAGAAAAAACACAAAAAGGAGAACTACAGCGAAAACTGAAATCACAGTTACGGTGCAGAAACGTCCCTTGTGCTTGGCAAGTCAGAACTCACGTGAGTTCTGACTTGCCAAGCACAAGGGACGTTTCTGCACCGTCACTGTGATTTCAGTTTTCGCTGTAGTTCTCCTTTTTGTGTTTTTTCTACTGATGATGACTGCTTAGCAGTCGAAATGTACATTTAGAGTACAAAAGTTCTTGTGAGAACTAAAGGGTTTTGAATTTTCTTTATTTCAATTTTCTCACAGCTGCTCATTTATATTTATTTAAACCACAGTAGTACGCAAGGGTATGCTATGATAACCTGCGGCCACCTCTACCCTCCATAGGGAGGGGTTTTACTTTCTGTGATCATGTCATTATCAGTTTCAGTTTGAGTTTTATCTTAATCACATGATAACTCGGTTATGCTAGAATTGTAAGCATCGATATCATCTTCGATCAAAGCATCTTTTTAATGAACAGGACCCACCATTGCAATTACAGCAAATTTGTGAACAATTTAAGCCAGCTTTTTTTACACGGCCACAAGATGAGGTACTATCTTTTCTTCACGGGTACAAAAACTTAGTATTGAAAGATTATCAAAAAATGAACTGTGACTAGTCTATTACTAGTATTTCCCCAACCACAATTTTCTAGGAGTGTTCTGGATGCCACGGCAAAATTAGTTGGTGCACACGCAAACTGTGCTGTTTAGCAGCACTTTCAGTAGGAAATAAAGACAGAAGGGTTGAAAGATTTTGACTTTTTGTGGCGCTTTTCTGGAAAACTGGAAATCGATGGCTGATTATCTGCATTCGGCGCATTTTAATTTACAGTTGTTCCTACATCAGCAATATCGTCATGGGAGTTGGAGACGTCTTTGAAGATAGTTTCAGCTTTTTGCAAGTCGCTGTTTTTATTTATTATTTATTGCTTTTCAACCTATTTCCGCAGATTAAATTTCCATTAGATACTGTGCGATAGAAGATCACAGGGCACTGTTTTTTCATGTAAATTTGTTCCGTTATGTTACTTTAGGTTTCCAAATTTTGTATTGCTATTGCTGCGTTTATAAACGAATAAACCGGCCATTACTGATGGCAAAGCCTGTGACTTTTACAAATAGACCTATACTCGCCGCCATATTGCCAATAAACTAAAGGTATTACGAAAAAAAAATTAATAATACAATTTTTGTAGGAAAAATAGAATTAGCAGGGCACGTTCAAATCCCTAGAAGTCAGGACTTTTAGTATGTTAAATAAAATGCGCACCTAAACATCTCTATACCTAAATCCGTTTCAGTCTAATTTTTACCGTCAAAAAACCTAATTCTACTGGCCTATAGAGATTTGTCCCGTTGTTAGAGTAACATCTCCAAACTTTCCTAAAGTGCACCTCAACCCCTAAAATTGAAAATTTGAAAAAATGAGAAAATCAACTCCTCCTCCAAAGTAACATAAAATAACAAAAGTGACGACAACCGCATTTTCTTAATTAAAACGACAATTTCAAACCACTCTCAAGCACAGCATCAATTCCCGAATATTGAAAATTTATAAATATGACAAGAACGGGATAACATGATTTTTGCAATAAAAAATAGTGTAATATTTTGAACCAGAGAATAGGAAAAAAAGAAGCCGGCTTATGCGAGAAAGGTCTCGCGGCTGTTGCCCTACAGCTTTTCTTAGTATGACGCGCGGAGTTTTTCCTTGTGTCATTTTTATGGTTCTCATTTCTGATAATCTCTGTAGATGGATCGCTCTAGTTGTATCTGCTCTAGTGTTTGCTTTTTACGTCATAACAGGGCGCATAAATATTTCTTAAACCAGATTAAATCTTTTAAGCATCCCAATATTCGCGAAGCTTTACATAGTTGTTTGTAACTTTACTTCCAGTAAAGTTTTTTTTCGTCCGAGATCTTTATTCCTAAACAATTGAAGTTTATTATTATTCTTCCCTAATCTATACTTTTTATTTTTTAATTGTTTCCATTGCACCCTTTGCCTTTGGAATGCGTTGAAATTCTATCAGCAAACGCTGTCTATTTCACAAAAGTTGAAAGAATTTTAAACAATCTGTCAATGTAAATTCTCTCATCAACTCAAGAGATAGAAGTCGGGTGAGATAAATTTATTTATTACTACAAATTTAAAGTTTTAGAATTTCTACCTGAACTTAAGTCGTATATTTCTTTACATTTTTACGACTCATATTTCCAAGTTATCCTGTGACAACATGCAGATTCAACTTTCAACGGCCTGTGTCAATTACTTAATGCATAAGACTATTTTTTATAAGATTTTCATCTCTAAGTAACGACTGAAAAGGTAGGAAAATTCAGTAAATTAAAATAAAAGAGTGCAGAAATAGGATGGAATATACGCTTCTTACATCTTGTGATCTTGAAAAAAGTTTGTTAAAATTAAATTAAATTTCGATTTTGTTGAATATGTAACGAAAGTGTTGGATAGCGGTAGGATCGTCGCAGGTATATTTTTTGATGTATCATGCGCTTTCGATTCAATAAACTATGATTTTCTTGGAGAGATATTAAGTAGATTAGGTGTAAGAGAAGTACTTAATAACTAGATATTGTGGTATGTAAAAGACAGGAATATGTGTTCAGATGGCAAGTGTTACATCTCAAAAATTTAATATACAGTGAGGTGTGTCTCAGGGGTCTGTGTTGGAATCACTACTGTTTGTCTTATTTGTTAATGTGTTAAAGCTGCATTTAAAGAGTGAATGTTTAATAAGTTATGCCGATGACACAACAGTAGGGAGTATCGGTACATGATTCTGAGGAATTAATTACGAAGACTGAGTCAATTATGAAACAATTCAAAATTTGGTGTAGCTAAAATAATCTAAAAAATTGTGAACAGCAATACAACTGTAATCTTACTTTTTCATTAACGTAAACAGGTTTTTCCTTTAACTGTTAATATTGAAGGTAGTAAAATAGTCATAAATCAACCAAAATGCTAGAGCTAACAATTGATCACAAATTGACTTAGACTTCTCATGTTGATGTGGTGTGTAAAAAGTTGAATAGCGCATATTTTGCATTGAAAACTTTAAAAACTAGCTTATCTGCTTATGGACTTCTTAGCGTTTACTATTCTTTAGCATAGACACACATTGCTCTCAATGCTGTTATTTGGGGTAACTTTGTTGATAATTTACGTATATAAATTAATCAAAAAAGAATCATTAGACTCATATTTAATCTTGGTAATCTTGAGTCATGTCGGCCAGTATTTGTTAACATGGAATATTAACATTTGTGTCTATATACAGTGAGTTTTTCTGTTTTGTATACATATCAGCTACGTATACTTTTATAAAAAAAACATGTCAATGCATTGTTTTACTGCAATCTATAGGCAACTAACTGTTAAGAAAATAATAGAGAGAGAAAGGTTATTCCTCATGGTGTGGGGTTATGCTCAATGAGTAGGTATCATAAGTATGTGAATAAAAATATTTGAATATCAAAAATTTTTTAATGAAACTATTATTTTAAAAACATAAAATATCAACAATACACAAATTTTATGCTAAATTCAAAAAATCAAAACTAGTTGCTGTTAATTTGACATTAAACAATTTGTTTCGACAGCAGACTATTTTTTTTCAAAAATGGAAATGAAATTTAGTGTATAGTTGGTTGCCTACCTGCAGTAAAACAATGCATCGACATGTTTTTTAAAAAAGTATACATAGCTGGTATGTATACAAAAAAGAAAGACTCACTGTTTATTTATAGGTGTTGTGTATATGTTTACAATAACCAGATTAAATTTACTCAGCACTGTAATATTTATTTGTACAATACTATAAATAAGAATAATTTAATTCTGGCTCAACATATATGAAATAACCTATTTATTCTTGTACTAAGATATTTAACCACCTTTTTAAAGAAGTAAAGATGTGCAATACTGTCGGATCTTCTAAAAGTAAACTTAAAAAGTTTTTAGTAAATAAATGTTTTTACTATTTAGCAGAATACTTTGTTAGTCGTCTGTAACTTAAATGTTTTATATTTTTATATTCTATGTGATGTAACTATGCTTGTAACATGTACCTATGTACCTATTTGTTTTCATGGCTGTGAAATAATTAAAATGAAATGAAATAAAGCTAGATTTAACTGATTATAAGCATAATTTAACTTTTCAAAATTTAAAAATGTATAAAATAATGGTAAACAGAAACACGCCTTGGTAGGCGAGTGTAGTAGGCGCTTGCAGCCAAGGTCACAGAGGCTTTCGGGAGTCTGTGGCTCTATTTTAGCCCGGTGTTCGAATCCGGGCTAGGGCAGTTGTCAGCTCCTGGAAACCTCTTAACATAGAATAGTTTAGGTAGTTTTTAAGGACTTAGTATGTAAGGTAGCATGCACAATGGGCCCGACAATGTGGCCTAAGTGCTGTAAACTCTGAAATACATACAAATACAACACTATTTCTTAAATCAAATCATATCTTAACTTTAATCAGTAATTTTTAATTTTACTGTTTATGTATCGATAAATCCGTATTACAAATAAAATGTTATAAATTTTGCATTTTTAATTCTTTTTAGATAAAAGAAAATAATGTGTTAAGTGCACATTTTAGAAACTTTTGGTTGCAAGTACATGCATTTGCATTATAATTTTTTTAATGCATACAATTCCGAAACCTACTGATTAGTCATGAAGTACGCATTTTTTTAACAACTCCTCTTCATTAAATAAAACATCAATTTTAAAATTTAAAAAATCTGCAAAGTTCGTCACTGAGAAATTATAGCATGCGGGAATACACCGAACTATAACCCATCTTGAACTACATCGGCCTACAAACTTAAAAAAATCGGTTATTAGATTGTTTCTGAAAAATAATAACTGAAATATTTTCAAGGCTTTGTTTGGAAAACATCCTAATTTCTAAGAATCTCAAAAATGCTTTCATATTTTTTCTACCCTGCAAGTGTTATCTACTGAATCCAAGTTAATGGTGATCTACCAGCCTGTTTTTATAAAATACACAAGACATTTTTCCACGAAATATATTTTTATTTTAAATATTTAAAACGTGTATTTTTTAACAATTTCAGATTGTACTTTTCACAATGACAATACGATACCCATAGGAGAAGAGTAAGAAACCAAAAATGTTGCAATGTAGTTTAAATATTTCCAACAGGCTCATTAATTTTCTTAACATGCTTATCAAGTTTACAATTTTTTTAACAAAGCAATATGAAGCACAAAATCGCATGAACATTTCAAAGTATTAAAATCAAAAATTTTTTGAAATGTAACTAGCAAGTAAGCAAGTATATAAAACTAATCTTAATAGTATCAAACCGTACTTTATTAATTCGTAAAGTTAGTAGACATCCTTGTACATGTTGTAGATAGACAAAATATGTACATTTTTTACAAGTAATAAAGTTTAATTATTTATACAAAGTAAAAAAATTATTAAATTTAAGCGACTATTTAAGAATATTCATAACAATATAACATTTTTCTTTCTAATCTAATTGTTCACTTCCTTTCAATTTACCACGTTGTTTCAATAACTATCCACCACATTTTTCACTTTCAGAATCATTTACTTCAAGTAATATTATTTTTACTCAAAATATTCAATTTTTTAATATTACTTTTTTACATACAAATTAAAGAAATAATTAGTTGTAACTAATAGTGGCTATTTAGAACAGTTGTTATATTACTATATTAAAACAAAAGATTATGTAATGAGGATTTTTGGAAATCACTTTCATGTATCTATAAGATATTTATTGTTGTTAATAAACTGCCAACGTATTTTAAACACTAAAAGTATTGTATATCATCTATAAAAGACGGCTTACGATTAAAGCTAGAACCTATGGGAGGAAGATATTCATCACCACTAGTAGATGTTCTAGGACGTTGAGTAGTCGGTACAGTAAATGGCGGTACGTATGGTGTTTGTTTGCTAGTAAAAGGTGGGAAAGTTACAGGAGGTACTTTTGGTGGCGTATAAACAGGTGGTTTTGTTGTTGCTCTAGTAGTAAATGGTGGGAAGGTTACAGGAGGTACTTTTGGTGGGGTATAAACAGGTGGTTTGGTTGTTAGCTTAGTAGTAAAAGGTGGGAAGGTTACAGGGGGTACTTTTGGTGGCGTGTAAAATGGTGGTTTTGTCGTTGCTTTAGTAGTGAATGGTGGGAAAGTTACAGGAGGTACTTTTGGTGGTGTGTAAATGGGTGGTTGGGTTGTTGGTTTAGTAGTAAATGGAGGGAATGTTACAGGTGGTACCTTTGGTGGCGTGTAAAACGGTGGTTTTGTCGTCGCTTTAGTAGTAAATGGTGGGAAAGTTACAGGAGGTACTTTTGGTGGTGTGTATATGGGTGGTTGGGTTGTTGGTTTAGTAGTAAATGGAGGGAATGTTACAGGAGGTACTTTTGGTGGTGTGTAAATGGGTGGTTGAGTTGTTGCTTTAGTAGTAAATGGTGGGAAAGTTACAGGAGGTACTTTTGGTGGTGTGTAAATAGGTGGTTGTGTTGTTGGTTTGGTAGTAAATGATGGGAAAGTTACAGGAGGTACTTTTGGTGGTGTGTAAATTGGTGGTTGTGTTGTTGGTTTAGTAGTAAATGGTGGGAAGGTGACAGGTGGTACCTTTGGTGGCGTGTAAAATGGTGGTTTTGTTGTTTGTTTAGTTGTAAACGGTGGGAAAGTTACAGGAGGTACTTTTGGTGGTGTATATATGGGTGGCGTGTAAACGGGTGGTTTTGTTGTTTGTTTGGTAGTAAATGGTGGAAAGGTTACGGGAGGTACTTTTGGTGGGGTATAAAAGGGTGGTTTTGTTGTCTGCTTAGTAGTAAATGGGGTGTAGGTTACAGGTGGTGTATATACAGGTGGTTTAGTTGTCTGTTTAGTAGAAAATGGAGGAAACGTTACCGGAGGTGTATAAAAGGGTGGTTTTGTTGTCTGTTTAGATGGAGGAACATATGGTGGATATGTTGAAATTTCAGGAGGTAAATAAGGTGGGGCAGAGAAAGGCGGTCTTGTCGTTTGCTTAGGAACAAACGGTGGGAAGGTTACGGGAGGTACTTTTGGTGGCGTATATACAGGTGGTTTTGTTGTTTGCTTCGTAGTAAACGGTGGGAAAGTTACAGGAGGTACTTTTGGTGGGGTATAAAACGGTGGTGATGTTGTCTGCTTTGTAGTAAATGGAGGGAAGGTCACAGGAGGTACTTTTGGTGGCGTATAAATAGGTGGTTTTGTTGTTTGCCTAGTAGTGAACGGTGGGAAGGTTACAGGGGGTACTTTTGGTGGAGTATAAAATGGCGGTGCTGTTGTTTGTTTTGTAGTAAATGGAGGGAAGGTCACAGGAGGTACTTTTGGTGGCGTATAAATAGGTGGTTTTGTTGTTTGCCTAGTAGTGAACGGTGGGAAGGTTACAGGGGGTACTTTTGGTGGAGTATAAAATGGCGGTGCTGTTGTTTGTTTTGTAGTAAATGGAGGGAAAGTTACGGGAGGTACTTTTGGTGGCGTATAAACAGGTGGTTTTGTTGTTTGCTTAGTAGTGAATGGTGGGAAGGTTACAGGAGGTACTTTTGGTGGGGTATAAATTGGTGGTCTTGTTGTTTGTTTGGTGGTGAACGGTGGGAAAGTTACAGGAGGTACTTTCGGTGGAGTATAGAATGGCGGTGATGTTGTCTGTTTTGTAGTAAATGGGGGGAAGGTTACGGGAGGTACTTTTGGTGGCGTATAAACAGGTGGTTTTGTTGTTTGCTTGGTAGTGAATGGTGGGAAAGTTACAGGAGGTACTTTTGGTGGAGTATAAAACGGTGGTGCTGTTGTTGGCTTTGTAGTATATGGAGGAAAGGTTACAGGGGGTACTTTTGGTGGCGTATAAATAGGTGGTTTTGTTGTTTGCTTCGTAGTGAATGGTGGGAAGGTTACAGGAGGTACCTTTGGTGGCGTATAGATGGGTGGTTTCGTTGTTTGTTTAGTAGTGAATGGTGGGAAGGTTACAGGAGGTACTTTTGGTGGTGTGTAAAAAGGTGGTTTGGTAGTAAAGGGTGGAAAAGTTACAGGAGGTACTTTTGGTGTTGTTGGTGGAGGTACCTTCTGCGTAATCGTATTCCCAGGTTCTTCGTTGAAGGGGATTGATGGTGTAGAATATATGTACCCATTTGACTTCGGCGTTGTTGTGTAAACCTTTGGAGTATAACGCGGCGTCTTTGGTGTCACAAAAGGTGGTTTTGTTGTTTCTTCAAACCTATTTGGCGGTACTGGATAAAAGTAACCCCCATCGTTGGCATTTGAACCGTAGTTAATTGCCCTTTTGCTTCTTTTAGGATCCGCTGCCAAAAAGCATGGAACCAAAATGGCAACCCCGAATAGTAGATATTTCTGAAAAGACAACGTTGTTGATTAGCGACTAAAACTTAAAAAGTTACATGAGCGTAAGTATGTATTTAGTTTTTAACTCACAGCCACCATAAGACTATAATCAGGTTTTTAATCAAAAATTTAATATAGTATATAAATACTAAAATGCAAGGGCGTCGCGTCGCCAAGATTTTTTGACTAGAGTGGCACTGTTTTCCAAATATGTTTCTGGTGGGGCGCAATTAAAATCGTTATCTTTATCTTAATTAAACTTTAACTTTGCAGTATTTTTTATCATACCTATTCTCATAGTTAAGAGCATGTATTTAAAAAGCATAAACATAGTCATAAACGAAGAGTGTTAAAGCTCAAAATTAACTACAAAGAACTTCTTTCACAAATCACGATCAACATTACATAGCGCTACATGTTTTGAATTTTTTCCTGGAAATCGATAAGGCTTCAAATTATATTAGCGGCAAGAACTTGGTGACTTGATCTCGGTAATCGTCTGCAGATGACTTGATTTCTTATTCCAAAATGTCCAATAGGGGAGAATTTAAGAGATCAATTTGCTCATTCATTAGCTGTGCAGTTTTTAAATGTTTGTGAATTTCAAAAGCTTCTAGTATATCTAATTTACGTTTATCATCACAAAAGTGTAAACATTTTATAGTATTATTAGATGTCATTGAATGATTGTGTTCTAGTAAGTGTTTAGCGTAATATGATTTATGTGGGTGTTTGTATTTGTAACAACGTACGTGTTCTTTATACCTAATATCAAAATTTCTAATTGTCTGGCCTATATAAACTGAATTACAATGCGAACAATTTAATTTGCAAATGCCTGATTTTAGCAAATCGTCTGTTTTTGATTTTGCATTAAACAAAGTGTTTAGAAATTTTGCCGAAATACGTATAAGGTTAAAATAAATAAATATTGTTAAAGTAATTAAGTATTTTATATACAGATACTCATTATAGAAATTCTCGTTGGCCAGCTTTTAAAAGAAAAATTAAATGGATACACTTACGAAAAAGTAATAGAAATAAGAAGTCATGGGCGATGTACTTCAAAATGATTAGGACTGTTACAAACAGACAGTAGGAAGAATTCTAGATCGTTTGATACTGAATGGTATAAAAGAATGGATTGAATAAACGGTAGCGATATTAAAAGTAAACTATTTGTAACAACGTACGTGTTCTTTATACCTAATATCAAAATTTCTAATTGTCTGGCCTATATAAACTGAATTACAATGCGAACAATTTAATTTGTAAATGCCTGATTTTAGCAAATCGTCTGTTTTTGATTTTGCATTAAACAAAGTGTTTAGAAATTTTGATATTAGGTATAAAGAACACGTACGTTGTTACAAATACAAACACCCACATAAATCCAATTACGCTAAACACTATTGCTCTAACAACACTAACTGTTTACTTTTTAATATAACCTTCGAAAATGGCATGTAAACATGCCGAAATACGTATAAGGTTAAAATAAATAAATATTATTGTTAAAGTAATTAAGTATTTTATATACAGATACTCATTAAATATGGACTTTAACGAAGTAAAGCTGGAATTTATAAATAAAGAGAATTTCTATATTTACTGCAAATTTGCAAACTACGTATGAAACAAATAAACTCACAATGCACGCTGCAATTCACTGCCGCTATCCGGCGCAGAAGCCGTGCTTTTGGCGTTTTTATTGCGTTCTGAAATCCCTACTATTTCTTTGCATCTGTCTGTCTGATCATTGCATTATTTGTATTAATGGGCATGCAAACGTATTAAAAATAATAGATTGGTTGATTGTGTCGTAGCTGGAATCATATGGCCCAATAAACTCGGCCTTCGCATATTCGGAACTGTGTTTAAATGCAACGGTCTATTTATTTGGCGGCTAATTTTTAATGTTACGCGGTGGTGTTAAAAAGTAAAAACTATGTAAAAGTAACTTTTTTTTATTGAAATTTAGAATTTGATTTTTTTTTGAAAAGTTATGGGTAGGCACTGCCTACCCTGCCTAATGGAACGGATCGCCACTGATATCCTAATATACTTTTTTAAATTCTACTTTTGAATTTATTAGTTATGGTTTTACGTATTTATACCATAAGTTTCTTGTTAATTTATTTAAAACAAAAATACTGGCATATTAGTTTAGCCAATTTAAAGAAAAAAGATTTACTGATTTTAAAATAATAGCTGAGTATTGCTGTTTCGCAACGGAGACACCTTGCAAGTCTTTTTTATCGTATAGTAGTGCTGCAGTATGTACGAAATACGTGTAGGAAAACATTTCCAACAATTTTTTAAAGAAAATAAAAGTTTTCTTATTAAACGATAAATCATACATTAGGTTTTTGTATTGTCTGAGAAATCGTATTCCATATTGGTTGTCAACATTTTGATTATCAGTAAAATTTGAAATATGGAGTTAATTAGTGGAAAATTTAAGAGTAATTTACGACAAAAAAACAAAGTTAATGAACCACTACGGCCACGCTTAAAGTTGTCGCAAAGGTCACTGGAGAGTCCACCTGTTAACATATTTAAATGTCAACTGTCGAACTCCGTACGACCTCTTACCTTGCATAACTAACAAAATTAACGTCTGGAATGGAATACCGGTTCCGTTTTCACTGTCATTGGGACACAATATTGTAGCTAAATATGGATTCTTATATCTCATCATATGTTTATTATTCATAACAGAATTTAATGTATTATTGCTTGTAAAATTGACGAGATTGTTAAAAGCTACTGTTTGTCTATTTTTAATTTTAGACGTAGTTGGTTTTCTTAAACTGTGTATGTGATTTACAATTCCGAAACGCTACACAAATTATAATTTAATAATTGAAAAATTAACGGGTCTTACTTTAATTAAAAATGTTCAAATATATAATCATCTTACAATTTGCAATTTCTTTTAAAAAGCGACAAATATATTCATTGGGCTCAATAACCGAACATTTGCAATGTCAACTTAGCATGATGATAGATCCGCTTCAAGCAGAATTTTTGAAAACAATGTTTTGCTATCTGAAGGTTAATATTAATTTGCATTTTTATGTCTGATGTTCAATAAAATACCCTAGGTCTACAAATTTCTTTATAACAGGACATACTGTCTCGAGGTTATACTTAATTAATGCCTTTCTGTGAGGAATGTTTTTTGGATATTGTGTAGGTGTATTCGGTTTTGTTAAACTATGTAAACTAGTGGTAAAATATTTGGATAAATGAACTTTCTTCGATGTAACTTTTTTAATTTGTAAATGGGGAAGGAAAAGGCAATCTACGCGAAATAAAATAGACTAGAAGCACTAATTAAAACTACCTTGCTACAATCTATAAAGGGTTTAATAATATAAAGGCTAAATCGGGAGATGAAATAATGGTCAACTAAACATATTCGGGTATTTCCTTTTTAATAAATAATTTTATTGTAGTAGTTTCTTAAGGTTAACTGGTAATTATAAAAACCTTATATTTTTCAAAACAAGACAAATTACCAATAAGTTCAAGCTTTACTTCGTTGAAGTTCATATTAATATAAATAAAATACATATTAATACCTGCAACTGCTGTTTATTTTTACCTTATACCTATTTCAACCTATTTTCATGTCATTATTAAAGACAAGATTAAAAGTAAACAGTTGGTTTTGGTATAGGAACAATAAAACTTGATGACTTAATCTATGGCTGCAAATTACTATGGATTTCCTCATTCGTAAATGTACAGTTTTTAAATGTTTCTGAATTTCCAACCAAGAAGTGTTAAAATGTTATTAGTGTTATTAGATGTCATTGAATGATTGTGTTCTAATAAAATATAAACATTTAAAAACTGAACCATAAAGAATAAGCAAGTTGATCTTTTAAATTCACCTTTATTGGAAGTTTCTGTATAAGAAATCAAAGTCATCGGCGGACATAGATAACTAAGATCAAGTAATCAAGTCAGTAGCGTAACTCAAACCGTAACCCCCCCCCCCCGCCGACTTTTATAATAGGCCCCTACCTCCACCTTCAGATTTGTCATAGGCAAATTGAAAATAAAACATATCTACGTTTACCAGTTACATACCAGGACGATTATTAGAAAGTTTAAATTTTAATTATACTACTACTAAACTCGGAGGCACTTTAACTTGGCAGATACAAAGTTCGGTTTGTATTAGTATGAAACGAGTAACGACGTACTGTATTATTATCAAAGGGTACTTATTGCAGGTAAACGAGGGTCGCGTCCAGCAGGTAGTACGTCTGCGGAGTTGAAACTTGCGGAGATAATGAGACGCACTGCGTTGATAAGTAAGAGAGAAAAAGAAGCAACTAGTAGCAAGTCGGTGGTTCAAAACATGTTAATGCTTTACTATTTTCACCTAGAATATTATAAAATATTATATTCTAAGATTTTTATTCGCTTTATTTTTGTAAAATAGATCAACTGAACCGAATGTTTAATGTTCTAAAACGTGTAATTTATATTAATTGTCTACGAACCAATCAAAACGCATAACTTACTAGTTAGTAAACAGGGTGATTAAAATATAATTAGCACAGGCGGATATGAAGTGTTATCGTTTGTTGGCGACGGGGTAGTTACAATTCTGATGGCACAAGAGTTGCTAGGTGGCTAGGTTCTAATTATTTTTTTTAAATTTTAAACCGTTTTAATTTAATATGGGAAAATTCAAAATACAAAAATTGATTTGATTACAACAAATAAATTTTTCTATTATAAATAAAATAATCAATACTTTAACAGTTTTATTTTTCTATTATTATACGTATTTCGGTATGTTTGCATACCATTATCAAAGAATTGTTTGTGAAATTGTAACACTGCACAAAAGTACTACGTTTAGATGTTGAGAAGTGCTGAGTATTGGCTCATCTTAGTTCGGACGCAGCGTTAGCTCGCGGCGGCCTTTGTTCCTGCCAAGTTAAAGTGCCTCCGAGTTTACTAGCACACCCCAGTGTGATAATCTTGTGCGGTAAAAACACAATATTATCTAACCGTAATTTATAGAAAACGACTTGCATTTGCGTGTTTTTTTATGGGGAATTGGTATTTTCTACTTCACTTCTGCTTCCATATGCAGAAATACTAAGGAAACTGTTCAACTTTTAGAAATTTATAAGTTCTTTGTCTTTTTCCTTGTTCAATTTTCTGTTTTGATGGCCACCTAGTGGTTTAGCTAGATTCATGTGTGTGGGTTAAGTGAAAGAAGATGGGGAGAATTTAATTCTTCCAATGAACTTCGCCTTTGGGGTATTATAACACATAAAATATAACTTTTTATTGTATTTTGTAATTAATCCCAATAAAGTCATTTATTATTATTGTATTGGATATGCATATACTAAAAAAATTACCATACTTTTTTTATTTTACTTGTAATACACATGCACGTTTGCGATTGACACCGAAACTGAAGTAATTATTTCTAAACTCAAGTATCTAGTTATTTCGCTGACATGGGGTTTTATAATTTTATTTAGACTACAAATTTTCCAGCTTTTTGTCATATTTTTTTCAAATTTTTTTTTTCTTGACAACCCGTTATTGCTCTGGGCCCCTAAAAGGCTTAGCCTCCCCACTCGGTTCACGGGGGTTGCGGGAGTGTTCGTTACGCTATTGAATCAAGTTCTGTTGTTCTTATAGCAACACCAACTGTTTACTTTTAATCTTGCCTTTAATGATGACGCGTAAACATGTTGAAATGCGTATAAAGTTAAAATGTTAAAGTTAATAATTATTATTTTATTTGTATAATGACGAATTACTTTGAAATTCAAACTCTTAACTTCAAAAATCTATGAACCAACAGTTTAAGTGGTTTACACTGTGGCTTACTTTAAAATTTGTTCTTATATACACAAAAATATCGATACGTAAAGATACAAAAAATTTCGTACTATACACCCCTTAGTTTTTTAGAAAAACCATTAGTAATGAATTTCACAGTAATAATTAAATGTAGCTAAATGCAAAATTTGTGGCGCCTTAACAGCAGGAGTAACATTCGAATCTAGGATAAAACATCCCTGGAACAAACAGCCCCGGAAAAAATACACGTAAAAATATCACCGAAAAACAAAACTGGAAAAATCCCAAGAAAACAAAGCCCTAGAAAAATAACTGGAAAAAAAGACCCAGTAAAAAAAGCCTATGTACAAAAATTTTGGAAAAAACACCCAAAATAAATTCTTGGTATAGAAAAGATACCTGTTTTGGGCTTTCAGCAATTAAAAGATGTGGTTTAAAAAAAATTGGTTTGTGTGGGTTACTATAGTACCATAAAGAATAACTATTTAAAATGATAAATTTTATAAGGCATCGCTCGGCGCTTTATGGGTCCAGCGCCCTAGGGCTATAGCCTAATTAGCCTAATGATTAGGACGGTACTGATACTTGATAGATGATACATTTCTGTATGTTGAAATGTTACAAAAATAACAATAATTAATAGTTGTAAATATTATCAGAGGCAAATATCACCATTCACAATCAACAATTGTCATGATCAATGACTTTCACGATAGTGGCAATGATGTCCAACATAGGTGCAAAACTTGTTTTATTTATAAATAATAAACTATTAAAAAAATCATAGTATAGTAGTAAAATAAAACACTCGGTATTTATTTCACAATTTCCTGTCGTTTTCATACAATTGACTCGAGTTTCAATCGTCTTTGTCATCTTCAAGAGTATACAAATGTTACACTTTTGAAGATAACCGCACTGTTGAAACCCGATTCGAGTGAATAAAAACAAATTATGAAACAAATACCGAGGGATTTATTTTATTATTATGCTCTTGATTTTTTCAATAGTTAAATATTTTTTAATAATGTTTCACCACGTGCATACCACACAATCAATTTAAAATATTGTTTAATTTATATTATCTAATACTTTAAGAAAAATATACTTTCAATATTTTTTAAATTTTACTGAAAAAATATATTTACATTTTAAGTAATAAAATAAAATAACAACAGTGTTTTATTAAACTTAATTCAATACCACCACCTTCTACCTTCGTGTATTTAATTCTGTTGTAATAAGATTTCGTTTCATTAAATTTAAAGCTTGAGAGCTTTCTATATTCACTTGTAGTTCTCAACAAGTTTTTGCTATTTTCTTAAATAACTTAGAGATGATTTATTGCAAAATTAATTTATTGAGAAACGACCGCTTTGTTAAATTGCGTATATGATAAAAATAATAATTTTAGTAGCTGACAAAGTAGTTTGTTTGTCAACACTGAAAAGGTCGCAACTTCTAGTTATACATAGTTAATTTTGGTGTTTTTTGTGCTAAAGACGAGACAGAGATAAATTATTATTTAAAAATGCTATGAATTGCTGTGCTGTGCAATGAACATTCCTAGACTGTTATATCACGAGTGAATTGAAAAAAACTGTCGGGCAACCGCCATGAGATTTTCCTCATATGAAAGCCCACTCCCAGTGGCGTAAAACTACCATGGGGCAGGGGGCAACGGCCTCCGGGCTCGAGCTTTAAGGAGCCCTGCCACGAGCCACGAGTTTTTATTTTTTATATATTTCTCTATTACGAAGTGTTTTCAATAAAAATTTTTGATTTTCGACAGTCTTTATTTTTATATTCAACAAAAAACATTTTAATTTCCATGTAAGTAAGTATGTGCTTATACAATGAAAAATACTGAAGTGAGATTATATTTAGTAATAACACAACACTTTTTGGTACCGACCCAGACACATTAACTTCAGAAAATTTGAGATTTGCTGATCTTAATTAGACACGGCTTTAATATATTTATTTTCATTTACTAGACTGCAAATAATTTTTTTCCTGTTGAAGAAATTGTTCTTAATATCAATTACTTTATTATTGAAGTTTTTTTGAGAATGGGGTCAGGGCACTTCAGGTATCTTGCCCCCGGGCCCAAAATCTGAAGTTACGCCACTGCTCACTCTTGTCTTTCCTATTATCAAACTAATTCGATATTTTTCATTGTAGAAGTCATGTAAAACGTGGTTTAACCCGTTGTCATTTTTATAAATTTTAATTTTCAGGACGGTGCACTTCTCGGTGGTTTGGAGCTGCCTCTTTAATAGATGGGCTTATTTTCGCCACTTTCTTATTTTTTAAATTTTTAGGGGTTGTTGGAGATGCACTTGAAGCTGGATAATGGTTTGCTTCAACAAAGAGAATTCTTACCAAATTTTAATTTTTTGGGTTTGACTTTAGAGTGGTTTAGAGAAGTTTCCTTAAAAAGTAGATGATTCTTGCCATTTTCATATATTTTGTTCTAACCTTAAAATTTTCTCAGCTAAAAACAGAAAAAAAAGCTTTTTTTCAACAATTATACCATGATTGCAGGGGCACAGAATTACGAACTCTTGTGGTTCCGTAGCAACGAGTCTTAGTTTTTAAGCAAAAATAACATGAGTTGCTACGCGTCGAAATATAATTGTAAGTTCAAAACTAGCAAACAAAATAAATGAGTGTGTCGTTTGATAAATTTATTCACGAATAAATCTTGTAGGTACGCATAAGAATTTTCTGAAACAGAAATTAAAACATCTTTTTTCACGGTGAAAATGGAAAAAAAATAAAGAAAAAAATTGTAGATTTGTAAAGCCTGTATTTTAAATAATATATTTTAACGATTGTCTTTTGTTTCGTTTGTGTTGTATAACGTATTTTTGCATTTTTTAAAAGAAAACCATATTATATTTTAGCATCATTACATTCGTTATTTTTTTATTAACAAGTTGTAGCTTTACTTCGTTAAAGTTCATACTGATATTAAGTAAAATACTTTATTTTACTTCAACAACAATTAGTTATTTTAATTTTATACGTATTTAACAATAACGGTGACAAATGTCCCTGGAGACGTCTATATACGACGCGGTATCAAGTAACAAAGGTACAATCCACGCAAATCTGGCGGTACCCGGCTAAGCCGGTATCAAGCCGCTAGGTGTCCTTTGAGTACAAACATACGAACAGTATCGTAATAAATCAAAATAATAAGCAAAGAAATGCTACATTTACAAACAGGAACAACCTAAGACGCGTTACGTCTTTATTAGTACTCCTCAATTACGTATAGTTTCTATAGTATAGATGTCCCTACAGACATAGATGTCTCTAGGGACATCTATCACTGTTAGTATTATTATTGGCACGACTTTAAGTGCTTTTGATTCTCGCATTTACAAATAGGAACTGTACCTAACCGAAGAGTCCTAATAAGGACGAAACGCATCTTAGGTTGTTCCTATTTGTAAATGTCAGCCTCTCTTAGCTTATTATTTTGATTTATTACGATAATGTTTGTCTTGTTGTTACTCAGAGAACACCTGGCGGTTTGATAGCGGCTTAGCTGGGAACCACCATATATGCGTGGATAGTAGCTTCGTTCCTTCATACCTCGCCGTACATTATATAGATGTCTCTAGGGACATCCATCACCGTTGTTGTTATCGTTGGCACGACTTTAAGTGCTTTTGTCGCTCGTACTTTTAACAGGAACTATACAGGGTGTAACAGACCACCCACACACGATCTTTTACGGTTAAACCATTGAATGGATAGGATAAAACGTTTGCTGTGTAAATTGCGCACGAGGTATTCACTAAAAATATTTTTTGGGGCTCGGGAAAGGGTAGTTTTGAGGGGGGCTAAGGAGGTTTCTCGGGATTTTCAAATACGAAAGTGGGTCAATTCATACCTCATTTAAGAGGTCTTTTTAAAACCCGACAACTGAAAAATAGAAAATATTGATACCTCAAACCGTTTTAAAATGGCAGTTAATTATATCAAAAAAAACGGACATTACATAAACCTTTTCCCAACCGCACATGAACTATTGTACCAAAAAATTGGCACAGATCGTTAAAGTCCATTAAATTAGCTTCCCAACGGTGTACCACATGAGACGAAAAAATAAATGTTAGTACCCCCTCAGCTCCCCAAAAGAGCGGGAACATTCAAAAGATATTATCTTAAAAATCTTAAACAAATCCTTTAATGAATGTCAAATTGATCTCTTAAATTCACTTTATTGGACGTTTTGGAATGAGAAATCAAGTCATCTGGACGCAGATATAGAAAACAAAGATCAAGTTATGAAATAAAGAAATGTAAGTTAACATTATACTACACAAACGAAACAAAATACAACCGTTAAAATATTTTTTTAAATACAAACTTCATAGCCTACAACTTTTTACTTTGTCATACTTCTACTAAAGTATGGAAAATTATGATTTCATGTAAAATTTCGAATTTTACATTTTAACGGAAATACATATTTTGGGTTCCAAGAAACCAAAAAACTGTTTTACAAAAAACCCATACTGTGGGTGCTTGCGTGTGTGCATAGATGCGTTCGTTTTTCTATATCTCTGGAACCCTTTAACCGATCTTTATCAAATTTGGTATGTGGAAGTGTCTTAGTTACAGGTAGTTCTTTGTAAGGTCTTTAACCAGAACCGAAACCAGAAACAGAAATTATACAGTTTTCTGGTATAGTTTTTTGTAGACACTTTTTTGAAATTTGTAAAATTGTTGTAGTGCATCTAAATAACATTTAAATGTTTTTTTCAAATGCTGCATCTTTAAACTATCCAATCACTACAAACTGTCATACTTGTTAAATATCTCTTAATAAGTATAATTAGGTGAGGTAAAATACTTTTGCATATATGAATATTAAAAAATATTCTCAAAATTTTGGGAATTTTCAAAAAAATATTATCGAAAAACTGCCCACACTATTTGTTTTAACTTTCTAAGCCAATATCAATAGCTAATCTTCTTAATTTTACTCTGACGCCCTCAAGGAATTTTTGAAAAATTTGTAAGATATCAATTATTTACTCAAAAACGGAAACTCTAATCGTTATAAACTTTGAACAATTCAATGGCTTATTTGAAGTGGTTTATTGGAATACAAAATAATTTTATACCATTTTAAAAATTAAGAGAATAACGATACTTTCTAACTGCAACAACGCGTTTTCCGGAAGTTACGTAATTTTAACTACACCTCCTAATTAGTTATAGTTCAAAAATATATTTTTCTCTCTTTGCACATTTGTGATAACTCTTTAAATAAAGTTGTTATAACCATTTTTTCTCTGAAATGGTGACACAAATTCTAGCTAGCACTTCTACGCTAGCAGTGCCGTGCCAACGCCTTGGGTTTGAAGCGGACGGCTTCTACCGGATTACTGACTAGATGTAAATTCCAACGCCTTATTGGCACTAGAACATTTAAAAGGTAAACAGTATGGAAAAGTACCAGCGACCTGTGTTGCCAGTTTTTCTTTTATGATTTTTTTCACTTTTCTTTGTGAAAAGAGATATTTTATAAGCTTGTATCTCTTATCGTTTCCGAGATTCTAATCGTGGTGACATAAAATTTATGCCCCCTGTATATGAAATTCTTCAATTATTTTATAGCTTAAAAACTAGCAAATATAACAAATAACAGTTTCTTAAATTTTTTCGTGATAAATTTTGTACGTAAATAATATCCGCGTTAATATTTCCTATTGGCTGCTGAAAGGGCAAATGCAGCGTAATGAATGATCGGTATTTTATGGTTTAGAACAATCAGTTGCCGTTTTGTCTGTTAAAATAAATAATGTAATTAGCAGAAACTTTTAGGAATTTTCAATTTTGATTGATTCCTTATGGTAAGAGTGGAATTATCGGTATAATAATTCCATAAGTGATTATATAGTATCCTATAATTATACTTATGCTTGTCAAGTCATGTTAATTTGCTTCAATTTGCAATCGGATAAATTAGAAAGGCGACTTTTTGCAAGTGAATAAATTTTTATTTACCTTTGCTGTGGAAACGCAACATAAAATCATTTATGGCGATGCGAAACCTTAAATAAATAAATAATTAATAAAGGAACTCAAACTTGGTTGCTTTTCAATAATTTTACTCGAGCAAACTGACATTAAAAAAAATTTTATTTGCTCTTGTCAAACTACCAACCAACCAAGTATTTGTACAAAACAAATGTTTGTTCGAAAAAGCAAAACCTTTCGACTAAGTTATAATCGCTTATGAAATAAATGCAGACTATATCGCATAAATTGTGTATGGCACATCAAACCGCTTGATTTGGCTGTGTTAACAAACAATGAAATAAATTTGTGAATGAAAAAGTTTCTAGCGGTTTTCAATAAGTGAAAGCGATAAAATTACGATAAATCCGCTCGTTGCTATGGCTGCGTTTATTAGCGACAAGGGCAAGAAGTTAAGATCGACAGCACGCAAAAAAACGTCGATCATTTCCGATACGATTCGTTAATTTAAAATACGTCGTTGTTAATAGTGTGTTATATTATAGTAATTACAAATATAACCTGTGGCCGCTTTTTTCTGCGATAAACTTTGATTGTTAATGAGTACTAGTTAAAACAATAATTTCACGAGCGCGACACAGTATTGCTTGTGATGAAATTTTATATTATTACTAGAATAATTAGCGCAAAGTTTTATTTATTTTACGAAAAAATCTAAATAGAAAGCTTGTTATAATGTTATTGTTGAATATGAAAATTGCACGTGAGTATATTTTCTTGTATGTAAAGATGCGACGCAGGTTTTATATTAAAAATGTATATACTATAGTCGATAGTGATTACTGATTAGCCATACGAAAGCCAAGTAATTTTTGATTTTAAGGTCAACAAATAATTTAACTGCTAATGTTGATAAATCTTGTTTCAGATTAAACCAATAACATTTCAGAAATATTAGCTAGCAACATAAAATAATCGTCAGTAAATAGTTAGCACGCTATGTGTTTCATTTTATAAAAGCTAAAGGAATTGAGAGCAGAAATGCTAAAAATAAAAGTATCTACTCAAATATCTCAAATATAAATCAAGATTTACTTAATGACTACAATTGAAATTATATCATTAAAAATCAGCAAGCCTTTAAAATGCAAGGCAAAATTTTATCATAATATCGAGATTTTCTCATGACAAAAAGTTAGAAAAATGTTTGGAAATTAATGAGCGTTTTTAAAAATAATTTAAAGAGGTTAAAACTCGTGCAAAATATTTAAAAAAAATAGTATTTATAAAATAAAATTTTCAAATATCAAGAAGACATTAAAAACTTTAACAGCTCTAATTGAAGTTTATGACAATTACAGCTCAAACTAGAAAATTGATTTATATGTGCAAAGATCGGACTTTTAGTCCTAAAGCAACCAAAAATTTCGCTAAAATTCAATAATTGAACAAAATGTATGGGCATACTCAAATCCATTAAATTATACGTGAATTATGTTGCACGATTTTGCTACAACTGCAATATTTGATATACGTCGTTTCGTTTGCAGTTGAGCTAAGCCAAAGGTTCCGCACTCAAATATATTTTTCCAAAGTTTCAGTAAATTGTTTCGTGTGGTACTTTTAAAACTCATGACCAATCATACTCAACGCGTATGAACCCTGTTTTATTTTATTTTACTATTACACAAGCATCAATATTTGTTGATTAACTGAATAATACGTATCTCAACAAGCTCGCATAAGGTTAAACATATAGACGTGTTGCTATTCTAAGCCCGTAAATAATTCGTTGAAAATTGCATAGAAGCGACAAATTTATATTTAAAGGAATTATGCCAGAATTTATTATTAGTTGACTGCCACATAATTTAAATACTAGACTAAAAATCCGGACACTGTGTATATGTGTATTTCATGCCACAGACTTACTAAAATTTAAATAAAAATTTATTTACATGAAGATTTTCTGATTCTAATTTTATAATCAATAATCATGTTCATGTTAACGCTTTACAAGTAACGTTGAAAAACATAATTTATTATTATTAAAGATAAATAAAACATTATTAACATGATCATAACAATAAGATGTTACATTAAACAGTGTTGATATCAAATTATTTACATAAATTTTGAAAAAATGTATTCAATCTTCCCAATAAAATGAAATGTCAAGGTTATTTCATTCCTATTATAAACCAGACTTAAATAAAATATTGTTATTGGCTATTTAGCAATATTTATGTCTTTATAAAAAAAACACTTGCTAACGAAGATCTTTTGCTCCCACGTCAATTGTGTCAGGTGTAAAACAGGCGTAATGACAGGATCTGATTAGTGTGGAATCCGGATTTTGTCTATTAACTATACAAAGACCGTCAACCCATTATTATTTCTGATCAAAAAAACAGAAGGAGACCCTAAATGTTTAATAATAACAGCAAGTATTATTTAAGTAATTAATTTTTTAACACTCAATTAATTCACTTGCAAGTTTTAAGAACTATGTGAATTTGAAATACAAAAATACAATAACAATTCGCTTTAGCGTTTAAAATTAAAATCAACATAACGTAAACTTTCTAATACTTTAAAAGAATATTTATGCAAAAACCGTATTAATAATAAACAGGATGAACACGTTCAACAAGGTCGCAGGTTGGCTTTGCATTTAGGCAACTGTAATATTTCAAAAATAACTGCATAGAATCACCATTTGATATTTGGCAGTTTTTAGACTAGCTCATAAGGCTTATATTTGATGACTAATTGTATGCAATTCGGACTGCATTAAATTGTGGACAATATTTCAGAGAATTTAATTCATGGTGATTTTATTATTAACTGAAGTTACAGACCTTCAACTTTTGAAAATGGGATTTTTTATTCGACCATTCGAAAGCCGTCTTTATGGATTTCTGATGACGATTATTTAATAACGCAACCCAAATTAGCACGTCTGCTAAAGTTGCTTTGTATAATACAACTTGCTAATTCACAGCAGTAAAAACAAACAATGGCTGGTGAATCTAATAAATTTGATTTTATCTAGGACTGCTTCGATATTGTAACTTCAACATGTTTTTATTTTAGGCTTATACGTATTTCAACGTGTTTATACGTCATTGTCACAGCCAATATTAAAAGTAAACAGTTGGTGTTGCTATACGAACAATAAATCTTCATAACTTCATCTTGGTTTTCTACATCTGTATCCAGATGACTTGACTTCTCATTCCAAAACGTCCAATAACGGTGAATTTAAGAGATCAATTTGTTCATTCGTTAAAGGTACAGATTTTAAATGTTTATGAATTACAAATGTTTCTACAGGATAATCGTAAAAAACATCTTTCAGAACAGGCCATGACCGAAGTGTTAAAGTTGGCAAACTTAATATAAGCCAATTGTCAAATGCTGTAAAAATTTTTGGTTAGATACATTTAACTTACTATCTAACCAAAAATTTTTACAGCTGTCAACATTTGACAATTAGCTTGTATTAAGTATTGCCAACTTTAACACTTCGGTCATGGCCTGCTCTGAAAGATACTTTTACGATCACCCGGTAGTATATCCAAATTGCGTTTGTCATCACAAAAGTGTAAACATTTTATAGTGTTATTAGATGTCATTTAATGATTGTGTTCTAATAAGTGTTTAGCGTAATTGGATTTGTGGGGGCGTTTATACTTGTATAAACGTACGTGTTCCTTGTACCTAATATCAAAATTTCTAATTGTTTGTCATATATAAACCGAATTACAGTGCGAGCAATTTAATTTGTAGATGCCTGAGTTTAGTAAATTGTCTGTTGTTTCTTTGGCATTAAACAAACTGTTTAAAATGTTTTTTGTTGTTTTAAAAGTTATTTTACATTTCTTTGTTTTGTTTATAATATTGACAATTTCTTCTGATTTATTGCCAAAATATGGAATTGACGCGTATGTGATTTTATCTGATGAAGTAGTTGGATAAATTTTCTGAATAGCTGATTTATAATTTTTCTCTTTAATTACTGTATCAATAAGTTGAGTATTATAACCATCATTGTATGCAATTTGTTTAATAATGGAAATGTCTCTATTATAACTAATTTCACCTAAAAGAACCGTTAAAAACCTATGTACTTATGTTATGATGACAAGAATCGTGTGGTATTGTAATGTCTGTTTGTGTAGGTTTTCTATAAACAAAATATTCAAGATTATTATTTCAATTAATTTTTATGTTTAAATCTAAAAGTTAATACACCTATTGTGTTCAGTTTCTAGTATAAATGTTATTTTGGGTGCTAGCTGTTAATAAAAATTAAAATTCATTGATTAACTCAAATAAACTATCAAAACATACTAAAATGTCATCAACATAACGAAACCACAATATATCTTTTAATCTTGCCTTTGATAATGACGTGTGCCCACGTTGAAATACATATAAGGCTAAAATAAAAAACCTGGTGAAGTTAAAAATTGTTTTATTTGCAATAAATTAAAATGAACTTCAACGAAGTGAATCTCGAACTTATAAATAAATTTATTATGTAATTCATTTGCGTTAGGTAATGAAGCTCATTATCGCACCAATGTGAAATAATTTATGTAGTGAATTCGTTACCCAACTCATTTTATTTACACAAACAAAACTGAAGCTTTGTTTAGAAGAAACTTGGCTGGTTGCCATAGTATTGAACAAATCGAATCTATCTCGTTCCTTTGATTTAGAAACAAAAGTATTTTAAAAGTGACTTCACATTTGCAAATAAATTAATGCGAAATGTCAAATATGATTTCAAGCAAACAAATCGATATTTAACAAATTTTGAGCAGTCGTAGATAAAATTTTGTATGTCACACGTGGGCTAATGCAATGGCACGTTTGATTACACGACTCGGTCTACAACCGCGCCGTGCAACTTTCAAACTCGTGTTATAACGCCTTTATCTCACTAGTAACATAATTAACTATTACCTACTTTGAAAACTAAGTAGTAACACATAAGTGAAACAAGTCGATAATTGAAAGCAGATGCGAACTTAAAATTTGAAGAAATTTATACAAAATTTTTAAATTGCGAATAAATGTTGCAGAACAGATTTAAAGTAAATGTCAAAATTTCACAATCAGTTTTCATCGGAAACTGCCTAAACTGCCCACAGCTGTCCAATAATTTATTGATGAGTAGTGTCACTTAAACGATTTGAATACAATAAAATCAGTGTTAATGTAATTATGCATTTCTTGGCAATTTGTTACATGTGAAATCGTTTACGTAATTATTATAAACACGTTTCTGGATTTAAAAAAAAAACGAATTATTGTATACATTATAATTTTATAATACTTTGGAATTACGGTTTGCAATACCTACTTTTTGGGGCAATAATTTACGTCGTAGAAGAATCAATTTCAAAAACTATTACAAAAACAGTATTTACCAATATTGATGAATAATGATTAGTACCTCCTGCTTTGTAATTAACGTTTAATAACATAAAATAAATTAGGTTTTTTAAAATACAAATGTTAGTGTTAATTAATAGTCTTATTTTATTAGAAATTAAGGTGGTTTATCGACATTTATATTCAAAAATTATTCAAAACTAATAAATTACCAAAATTAAGAAAAGATAAGTAAAGATTAACACAAATTAAAATATCGTTTTCCTTATTATTATTAATAAACTTTTTATTTAAATCTACAGAAACTAGCCACCGTAATGAATACAAAAAAGGTATGTGAGATCATCAATTTAAAACCAAGTCTGTAATGAATAATTATTAAATAATTGTTTTAGGTGATGATTGTTCTAGTAAAGCTAGGATGTAGAAAAGGTCACACGTTTCACATACCTACACCCAAACAAGAATAATAGGAAACAACTATTTCTGGTTCGTCAAATGCAATTATTTATCTCGAACACGGTGTTTTTTAAGTAAAGTCGTATTCGCACAAAATGTTTTAAACGTTCGATAATATTTTAACAACAACGTCAACCTTTGCACATATGGGCAAAACAAGTATCTATTATTTCCGGGTACGTATTAATGGATGTACCTATACAATATAAATTTGATTTAGTTGCTTAAAGGCACCATAAAAATTCCGACTTTCTGCAGCTCCTACTAACATATTTTAATTACAACTTAAATTATGTAAAATGAGTAATAGTTTAGAAATAAATTTAACCCTATACAGTGACATCGAGATATTATTAAGTTAAACTTTTGTACGTATTGAACGGGAGGGAGAGACTAACCAAATAATCAAATAAAAACAGTTCATACATAGATCCCTAAAAATTAATTTTTAATCAGCAAATTAGCGTCTAACAAATTTATTAAACAATATTTTCCGTTTACCTGTTTATTAATGCAAATTACTGTTATAGCGTTCAATTCACGTATCATATTACAGGTTTTGATGATTAGTCGCTTACCGGTTACTTCTCCTAAAAATTTTCGTTTTTATATGGTCTTGGGGTATTTTGGAATTTTGTGAATTAAAAAAATACTCGTTTCAGTAACATGTTGGCATTTAAGATTTTATGGAACTGAAAAAGTTAGAGCTCAGATATATGTTCTTTGGGTAAGTTTCATGAGGATTCTCATGATATTTGCTTACAATCTGTGAATAAAACCAGTCCAAAGACGATTTTCTGTAATTAATTTTTAATTAGCAAATTAGCATCTATCAAATAATTCCTTCACCAATTAGCCTTTTCCGTTTGGCTGTTTATTAATGTAAATTATTATAGCGTTCAAGTATGGTATTACAGGATTTGATAATTCACTAGTATCTTACCGGTTATCTCTCTTTAAAATGTCAATTTTCCTGTTATTGGGGATTTTTGGAATTTTAATAATTAGAAGATACCTGTGTCAGTCAGTAACATGGCATTTAAGATTTAACGGAACTAAAAATGTAAAAATGTTAGAGCTGAGATATACACTGTGTCTATGAAGTAATCGCCCCTCCCCCCCAACTAAATTTTGAACGACATGATATTTTACCACAAAACTTGGTGTGCTGTAATAAGAAATTAAATTCTATTTTTTAGCTCATAATTCAATTTTGTATCATCTAAAATGGCGGTTGGGCGCCATTTATGAATTTTTTTAAATGGTAAGGGGGGTCGAGTAGCACTTTATTTGAAAAGTCTTTTAGTTCTGCGCCTGATCCTAGAGTTTCGAAGACAAATATTCAGCTATAACAAAATGACAATGTTTGAAGATAAAGAAGTCTATTAAAAAAACTAAGAATTAAAACAAAAATAAATTAAATTAAGTGTTCGAAATGTTTACCATTCACTTCTTGGCACATAAAAAGTCAGTTATGAAATTCCTGCCTTACATTTTCATACGTTTCTGGAGTGATATTTTTGCAAACTTCTGTAATGCGTTGCTCCAGTTTTTCAATTGTTTCTGAACGGGTTCTGTACACTTTCGATTTCAGATATCCCCATAGAAAATACTCTAGGGGGATTAAACCTGGGGAGCAAGCCGGCTATTCTACAGGCCCCCGCCTACCAATCCATGTTCCAGGAAAATGTCCGTTGAGAAAGTCGACCCCCATTTCTATTTAAAAAAAATTCATAATGCGCCCAGCTGCCATTTTGAATGATACAAAAGTTGGGGGGGGGGGGGTGACTTTATAGACAGATGGTATATTAATTGAGTAAGTTTTAGGAGAATATTTATGATAATTATGAAAATTGCATTGCATTATTACAAATGTTATAAATCATAATTATTGGAGTGAAAATACAAGCTTGCAGAATATGCATTCATGACAAGAAATTATCCATATATCATTAACTTGCTTTTATATAAAAATCCAAACAATTGTTTTAGTTTACACAAAGGTTTGCCGAGAAACATATTTTTAGACTTAAAATTTGATTTCAGCAGTAGGTAGCCGCAAATAACGTTGTTTACACATATTTGTTATGCAAATTTAAAACAAAAAGCATGTATTTTTTACCTCCAAAACATTTTTAAACCTTTTGTTGTTTTTTATTAACATGGTCATTGATATTAGAAAAAATAATTAATGACACTAGTATCGAGTAACGTTGTTAAACATGTTTAACTAGACAGTACCTTGACGTTAAGTTCATGGACAGCCTAGAGGCTAAAGTTCGATACAATCCAAGTTCAGGAATAATTTACAAGATCAGCCTAGTATTTTCAGTTATTCAGCGTAAATAGCTAATAACTCGACACTTTATAGTACGTACAATAAAATCATAAATACCTTCCACAAACATTTTTAAGTACCTATGTAAAAGCGTATCCACTAACCATCCTGAACATACAAAATTTTGAAAAAAGTATTCTTTTAAGAATACGTTAAATGTTACCTGTTAACCCATATACGTTTAATTGAAAAACATGATTTATGTAACTTACAACATTGTTACAAGCTTTCTCTTCAGGTCACTGTTTTACATAATCTGATAAGTAATTATGGTCGTGGCACGTATTTGTTGGGTTTTATTGACTAAATAACTAAATATAATGAAACAAGAATGGAAGGAAGCTGGACTTTTTCTACTATCCGAAATATTTTTAAATTATTTTATGTGAAAATTCTAGCCTCAGCCAAGGAGCTACGATGATTTCTAACACATTGTGGTTCCCACAGCGCGGATTTCAAGCATTTTGCTTATGCACTGTTATTGTAAGCAAATAAAAATCCTTTTGTATCTACACGATTCATGAAAAATATAATCATTTGCACCATTTTTATTTTGCTTATTTTCTCTATTTTGCTTGTTTTGCTGCTTAGTTTGCTTATTTTGCTCATTAAACAGCTTATATGCGCTTAGTTTAGCTTTTATAGAGCTAATCTTTTTTTTAATAAAAAATTAAACATTTGCCATTTTAATTTGAAAAATCGAATGGTAAAACATTAATTAATTTACTATTTTTCGGCTTATACTACTCAGCGAGTAATTTACCGAATGGTTACACTACATTCTACAAATCTCCTGCTAGACCATACAAACATCCCTTAGAGAAACAAATAGTGCGCTCAAGGAATCACCAAATTCTGTGTTCTATCGAAAGCCACACATAATAATCAATCGCGTTTATTTGTAAAAAGGCTAAAAACATTGTTAACGTCAATAATTCGGATCATTTCATTGTGTTGTGATTTTTGTGAATAATTTTAATTTGAAATTATAAATTTGTACCGGCAACTTGGCGTAAAGATTTTCCTGAATTGATTGTTGTAAATAATAAACTATTTTGCAAAAACTGCATTAAAACCGTAACCGCCTTTGCATTACTAAAATTTCTGTCCTTTCCTTACCTATAATATGCTTCAGTTAATAAAACATGGTTTTTACGGCAAGGAAATTTATATCAAAGTATATCTTTGTTTGTTGTTAATTACATTTTCCAGTTTTTATTTTGTATTGAAATATTTGTAACAATACCTGATTCTTATGCAAAATAAATAAAAAAAATTTTATTTTGCTTATTTTGTGCTTTTTTCTGATATATCAAGCTTATTATAAGCGCTTATTTTCGAAAAATAAATGCTTACAAATCCGCGCTCTGGTGGTCACTTAAACGCCTACGACACTTTAACTATAAGAATATAAGTGCAATTAGAAGTCCCCTCTTAGGAAATAAAGGTTTTGGTTTATTTTTACTTATGCCGAAGAAGCTATACTGGGAATAAACGTTCCTATAGCAAGTTTTGTTTCTCATCTGCCAACTTGTTTTTATATAAACATTAATCTTAACCCTTTTTCTGTGATCACAGTACAATTATTCCATACTGGAAGTATGACAAAATAATAAAAAACATTGCTCTTATCAAAAGCGTAAGCGAAAATTAAATATTTTTTATTGTATTGGTGAAATATACCCATTGGAAAATATAATAGCATCATTATATTAGTAGACTATTTAAGTATATGCATGAATCTATTTAATTAACATATATAATTAATGCCATTTCGTTTATTACTTTAAACTTGCTTAAATTTAAAGTTTATAAAAGAAAAACACTAAAAGAAATATTTAACTTTTTGTATCTGAGAAAGTAATGTCAAAGACAGCAAGCTATTCAGCTAATTTCTTGACATACATGGGAAGCACGATTCATATTTATTTATTAGAAAATATCACATTTTTGGTATAGGTAATTATTTTCGATTTAAGAATATGAATGGTAATAAAAGAAGACAAGTATTAGCACCTGAACAGGATGTTAGACAATGTCATCTTTTAAAATTAACTTGACAAGAACTTGTTTTCTCCAAAACTGCTTTTCTGCCAGGCAAGTACTACTTTAATGTAAATTTTTGAAAATTTTAACGAAAAGCTGACTACTAAAAGTAAAAAAGTTCTTGCATCAAAATTTAAGAAGCTAATTTAAATAATGTGTTTGTTATTCCAGCAATTACATATTTAAATTTATTTTTACACTTATCGAAAAAATTTGGTAAACAATTAAATATTTATGGGGATCTTCTACTGATTTGATTACCATACGGTATGGTCTACGCCTTTTCAGGCCTTCACACCAGCCACAATCTTCCTGACCTTTATATGATGACCTTGCCATTGCCCAGGTTCTCAACTACCGAAATCGTAAAAACGAATACATCAGAATATTTAGCATTTCAAAAATTCATTGTTCTACTGCTATTAGAGCTTTCCACGTTATGGGAATGATACGTACAAGTTCAAAATTCCTATCTGTTATAATTAGGTAGTATCGTTTCACTGTTCTGTCACCAATAAATTAATATAAAACAACAAACTTGCTATAATGAATATACAATTCATAACAAGTGCGTGAAAATACAATTAGAGCAAACTATGGGCAAAGCACTTTGCCTGACTTTTTTTATAGTTTTAAAAATCTTTTAAAAATTTACGTTTTTTATACTTTGAAACTTAATTTATACGATAACGTTCTAATACCGGTAGTTACCGTAAAAGCAAACTACTAGCATCCACCACGACGTCATCACATTTCTTATTGTTTAATTCGATTTCTGATAATAATTTTATTTTTAAATTTGATGTAACATCCAGTTGTAAAAATTTAGCGTTTTATTAAGTACAGAAGCTAGAAGTTACTTATTACTACTAATTTTAAGTGTAACTTAAGTATAAATTGTTTTTCAACTTCCTTTAATATAAAAAACAAATCTTTAAAGTTAGCAATGAAAGCTGTAACTATTTCAGTGATCAATACAGCATATTTATCTGCTTGTAGTACAAGTTGCGCGAAAGCGCGATCTGATACACGGAATGTATAATTGTATAATTAACTGCATTGCCTATTCCATCAACGGCTTGGGCGCTAATACATGTAGTAGATTTTTTAAGACTGGACTTTATTTTATTATAATTTTAAATGCGTATTTAAAGCGGGTTAAAGTTTTTAAAATGTTAAATCTGACTTAAAGGCGAACCATACTAAACTCACAGGAAAAGTTTGAGCGATTTGGTTTATCAAAGCTGTTAGTAAGTGATAATGACACACATATTATCACTTTTTGACAAACAACAGAATAGCGAACCGCTTGTTATCCAGCAACTAATGGAGCAGCTGAGAACACGGGCAAAACCTATAAAAAAGTAATGGTGATAGCCATTACTGATCTAGTAAATACGGCACTCTCATAAGAGTATTAATAAGTAGATTTTTATTACTTTATCGAAATGCGCCTTACTACACCGCTCAGAAAAGTCCCTCCGAATTAATGTTTAGACGTCAATTAAAGACGTGGTTAAGTTACAGACAACCAAATGACAAAAGAGTCACTAATAGTAACGAAGAACAACCAGTATATCAAACAAAAGGTAAAAGAAAAGCAGACGTTGTATAGGAAGAAACGGATGAAGGCTGGGGAAAAACTGTAATGGTTCATCGGAACAATGTATTACTAATCAAACTGCTGTTAATAAGAAAATTAGAAATTTTTTAGGTTAACAACTGTGCTTTAAAGCAGATTTAGTTAATACTAATGAAACCATAACGCTATTGCCAAATATACATAATAAATGGTAATACAGTTGCTAATAATGATCAGAACATCAGAAGAGTTTACCACGGATAAAACATGCCATTAGATGTTTAAATTAAGTTGTTAATTTAAAATCAAGGTGTGAGCAATAAATATTCAAAACAACTAAATAAAATTACAGAAAACAGAAAATAAAATTAGAGAATAAAATATATTATACAGAGCGGCTAGGAAAACCCCGGTCACTTTTCTTGCGGCGGTCAAAAGATGGCGCTTTATTAAAGAAAAATTAAATTAAAATACTGGCAACAACGCAGAATCCAAGACGTTATAGTTGTTTTGATTTAATATGGGGCGTATTTAATAACTAAAACGTCTTGGATTCTGCGTTGTTGCCAGTATTTTAATTTAATTTTTCTTTAGTAAAGCGCCATCTCTTGGCCGCCGCAAGAAAAGTGGCCGGGGTTTTCCTAGCCACTCTGTATATCGAATTGTAATTTGAAAGTTTTCCGATTATATTAATTAAGTTTGCGTTTGACCATTAGAGAGCTGCAAGGCAACTAAACCCTATTCTATACGCTTTATTAAAAATACAAGTCTATCATCACAGCGAGTGGGTAACTCAAAAACTAATTAATTTAATAATAGAATATAATAGTTTCGTTAAGCATTTTGTAATAACTGCATTTTTTAAATAAAGCTTAAATATTTATTTTTATTGTACTCAAGGTAATATTTTACCCAGAGAAATTGTAATTAGTATTATTATGCTCCAACCAATTTGAACAAAACCTTTGAATAGCTATACATTTTAAAGATTCTTCGAACAAAAATTGTTCATTCAAAAATAGACTCTGTCAATGTAATTTTTTCGACATGACAATGTTGACGTCACTAGTAACTTTGTGTATCCGTGTTTTTTTAATACCGAGGCTTGTCTAGTGAATTATTTACCTATTTTTTGTAATAAATAATTATAATCGAATGGAAAGCTTTGTTGCCTTTTCCCAACCTTTACCATATACTATAAATTTTGAAATGGCTCATTATACAATCCTGTCAATGGTCAGTTACCACATAGATTATCAATATGTTTCTAGCTACAAATATAAATTAACGTGTCTCGTTTAAAGTCAGTGACATAAAAGAAAATATTTGAATTTTAAATCAATAATTATTTGAAATTATTACAAAATTTGGTAATTAATAGAACTGTCTCCACATGTTGTTGACTGTAGATTTCGTAATAAAATGTAATTTTAATTAACAAAATCTTGTAATAATAAACGGTTTCTCTTTTTGACTCATTCAAAATAATTACATTTTAATAATTGTAATCTGCAATGTTATAAAATGATGATCAAAACACACCATTACTGTTTGAACATATAAGTTTTACTCGAAATTCACATTGTTATTATATTCTATACGCCGTGTATGGATGCTTTACTTTTATAATATTTACAAGTAGGTAATTTCATATTATAATTAAAAATAAGCTATTTTGTAACATTTTTCATCAAAGACTATTTTTACAACTAATTAAAATAATGACGAAATTAATTATGAAGTGATATTAAAAACATAAAATGCTAGAGAAGCGTAACCGTATATTCATGGTGGTAATAAATAGAGATTAAGAAAACTTAAGTTTCTACAGCACCTTTGAAAGGTTGTTGTTTGTTCGTATGTTTTATGATTAGTAATAATATTTTGCAATAAACACACAGTATTCTCTTTACGCAATTTAATTTTTAAGGCCGCAAGCATAATGATCGACAATCCACTGTGTCGCTGTGAATGATGCTACAACTAAAACAAATCCCATTTCAATTATTGATTTAACTATTTATATCCTAAATTAGTGACGGTCAACAAATTTAACAAGAAAAATTATTGGCGTTATTTTTCTGTCTGAATATTAAAAAAAATAATTTAAAGGAATATGAGCGTAAAGATTTAATCCTCAACTTGGCAAATCTAAATATCCTTATTGTAATTTCAATAAAAGAAAAATATGGACTACAAATCTTACAATATTTCAAGAGTTAATTAACTTAACAATAACAATTATTAAAAAATTTCAATATCTTGGCGCAATAAAAGTTAAGATTTTGTTCATCGGTCACGTTGAAAAGAAAAGTTACATCATTTTTTCACCTGTTGAATGTTTCATACAAATTTAAAAATACAAGCTACAGTTTACTCAAAGAAACTAGATACAAATAGCTAACATCATCAAGTCAGTAGGTAATCATAACTTTAGTTCCATTAACACCATTTCGTTATCACTCTTTTATAGAATCAAAACTACCATCATCTACCTGTAAATTTTTTAAAAAAGATCTTTTAACACAAAAAAACTAATATAATTGTTGACGTTACTGTATTCCATAAATAAATTTTGTAGATTCTCAAATATGGAACTGCAAATTTTGTTCTATTCATTGCACATTCCCCAGTTTTTGAAGATAAAATTTTATGTTTTTAACCTCAACGAGTACTTTTTAAGAAAGATTTTTCTTTGGTTTGGGTATAATTTGAAAATTTTTAGTATCACTACTAATGTGACATTACAACTAAATTTATTGTCTTACTTTAATTATTTTTTATTAAGTAAAGTTTATACTGTAATTATTATTAAATATCTTATAGTAATGTTAATCAACCACCACCAAACTTGGAGCAACCTACCATTATGTGCACACACAACCATAGCACACCACGACAGTATTAAATACTAGACACCAATTATTGTGACTTTTATATTGTAAAGACGAAGGCAAGCAGGTTATGAAACTTCTCTCCTACATGCAAATTAGATTCACTATGCCTTTTGGTGAGAGATGGATCAGGAAAGCAAATTTTGTATATACCTAAATATATACATATTACCGTTCTGTTGATAAGTGCTTCGGTTGAGTTAAATAGAGCAGTGGATAGGAACATTATACGTTTGGAGCAATTGAAGTATTAAGATGCTTATTATATTTATCTACAATTATATTATTGTTGAATAGGAATTTTTAAATAAAATAGCAGTTCTGCGGAATTTTTCCAGAAAAGTGAGTTTTTAGGTGCCTACTTTTATGTCGTTGAAAGTTGAGACATAATTCAAGTGTATCTTATTTTTTATGTAAATTTGGAAGATTTAATTTTTATTGCGTGAGGTCACTATTTCTACTTTTCAGTTTTGACTTTTTCATACTCATACGTAAGCAAGTAAAATATAAAACTGAAGATCGTTCCATACACAACTCACCCTTTAGAATTTTCCAGGCCTAGCGTCAAAACTAGAAGATTAAAGAACTTGTTCCTGCTAAAAATATAAAATTGGAAAATTACTTTGCCTGAACTGTTTCATATTACAAAATTATTATTCATGTTTTTTCTAACCCGTTGCAGTTGCTTTAGTTTGAAACCAAGGATTTTCTAAATTTTCGCTCGCAAAAATATTAACATATGTATCAAGATCTGCATAATAATTGAAACAATGATATTTTTTGGCTGAAAAGGATATTTTGAGATTAAAGAACGCAATCAATTTATCCGCAAAGAAAAAGTACATTTTTTTCATATTCCTTTTCTAAAAGAAATAAAATTAGAAAGTAGAATTCTTAAAAGTGGTAGCTTTATTCCCTGGCGTTGGTGTTAGACATTAGCAGAAATAGACCAACATTAAATAAATAAATAAATAAGTAAATCTAGTATTCGGTACCGCGGTGGTATGGGAATTAAATAAGTTTAGCATAAGCAATTTAGCTTGAATAAGAATTTTTACAATTTCTAGTTTATTGAAAACAATTTAGAAAAATTAAGGTAAGTCAACTTTTAATAATAGTTCTATGTCATAACTAAAGCGCGGATTATATGAAAAATGCATATGTTTTATTTTTAGCACATCTCATTTTATGTTTTCAAATCTTCACGATTCGCACAATTTCGGACGGATTGACACTCATTATATGTTGCATATTTTGCTCATTTGGGCTTTCGTTGCATATTTTGGTAAAAGTTACATAGCTTAACATATTTATGGCTCTTCAGACTTTCATTTTTACCTTCCCATACTTCTACTGAAGTAAGAAAGTTATGATTTCATGCAAATTTTCGAATTTCAGATTTTAACGGAAATACGCGTTTTGGAGTCCAAAAACCCCAAAAAAAGTTTTTAAAAAAATGTCTGTCTGTGGGTGGGTGTGTGGGTGTGGAGGTGGGTGGATGCGCTCGTTTCCCTGTATCACCGGAACCCCTTTATCAATTTTTATAGGATTAGGTGTGCGGATGTTTTTTAGTTGCAGGTAGTTTTTTGTAAGGTCGCTAATCGGAACCGGAACCGAAAAAGGAAACTAGACTTGTTTTTTTAGTATAGATTTTCTGCTAAACATTGTTATGAAATTTTGAACACATAACGTTGTAGTGCATCTAAAGACAAATGAAAAAAATGCTTTTTTCCAAATGCTGTATCTTTAAAATGAAGGCCGCTACGAATTTGAGAAAATTTTTACTTTAATGCCCGATTACTCAAAAACAATATATTCAATCAATACAAATTATTATATCATTTAACAGCTCTTAATAGGAATAATCAAGTGATGTATCAATATTTTTGGAAATATGAAAATTGTAAACATACTAGCGGTTCAAAATTTTAGACATTTTCAAAAAAAAATTCCTTGAAAACTGCCTACACCCTTTTTTTAAAACTTTCTGCGCCGATAGAGCTTACAATGAACTACAAAATTTGTTCTATCCTATTTTCCCAAATTTCACTCTGACGCCCTCTAGGAATTTTTGAACATTTTGAAATTGATTAATATTTTATTCCTAAACGCAAACGCCGATCGTTATAAACTTTTATTAGTTTGATAGACTATTTAAAGTACTTTATTAGGATCAACGAGAATTTTAAACTATTTTGAAAATTAAGGAAAAAAACGATACTTTTTAATATCAACAACGTGTTTTCCCTCTTCTCCTTCTCCCCTCCCCCTCCCACTTGCTTAATTCTGATGTCACTCATAATATTTGTATTAATGTTGTTCTTGCTTATAACCATGATCTTTGTTTTGTTTACGTTTATTTTTAGTCCCATATTCTTTTACTCGGTCTGATAAGTTTTGTAGATCTTCTTCACTTCCCGCTATTAGAGCCGTGTCGTCAGCATGTCTTATATTATTCAATAAAACTCCGTTTAGGTTTATGCCTTCTGAGCGTTCTGCAAGAGCATTCGCTATTACCTTTTCTGAATATACATTAAACAATATGGGCGAGATACACCCATTGCGTACTCCTCTTCTAATTTATATTTCATCTGTTAACTCGCTGTCCACTCTTTTTCTCGCTTTTTGGTTCAAATATAGATATTTAATTATTCGTATGTCTTTTTCATCAATTTCAAGTTGGTAAAGTATATCTATTAGTTTTTGGTGTTTCACTTTATCGAAAGCTTTTTCGAAGGCAATACAACAGATATACAGATCCTGTCTTGTGTCTAAGCATTTTTCAGCTAGAACTGTCAAGCTAAGAAGTGCTTCTCCAGTACCCATACCCGCTTTAAATCCAAATTGCGTATTACTTATGTTTTTCTCGCATTTGTTTTTTATTCGTTCATAAATTACACGGAGAAATATTTTGAGTACGTGGCTGATCAAGCTGATGGTTCTGTATTTGTTACACTTTCTTGCGTTTGTTTTATTGGGTATTGTTACAAATATTGATTGTAGCCATTCCGTAGGAAGTTTGCCTTGTGCATAAATTATGTTGATAAGTTTGGTAAGCGATTTGACTCCTTTTTTTTCCCCATATTTTTAAAAAAATCTGATCTCATATTTTAATTTATTTAATCATCAATTTATCAATAAGCTCTAATAAAAATAAATATTTTTCATTCTTTGCAAATTTTTGATAACTATAAAGTATAAAAGTGATTCAAATTTGTTCAGTTTTAAATAAGCAAAATTTTCCAGAGTTACAAATTGGATCAAACGCTACTATGAACTGATCCTGGAAGGAGATACAGTGTTTTGTCGTACTTGCAGTAAACCAGTAAGTAGACCATATTCCTAGGCATGCAATTATTTATTTTGATTGTAGACAGTTTAGTACTATCATAACTATAAACTTTTAAACATTAAACTTGATTTCAATATATTTTGACTTTTCTGTGCCGCTAATTTTCTTCATGTATCAACTAAGAAAATTGTTTTTGTATTATATTAATAGTGATTTTTGGTCAGGTATCGAGCGACCAGAAGTTTTTGATTGATCAACATGCAAAAACTCTTGCACATATCGGCAAGTGCGAAAAACTACGAAAAGCTTCCACCTCCCACCAAACATTACATCACTGCATGACTACAAGTTCCAGGAATATCGAACGATAGTGCTTCTATGAAAACGTGTGTAAAACTCGAATAGCGACTCATATTCTGCTTAAGAAGCTGAATAATGAAAACCTCAGATCTTTTTTTTCAATGGTGTATTAAATACGGAGTGATCGAAAATGATTGAAGGTCACGTGCCCACGATCTGGTCGCATTATTATCAAAAATGCGTTTCGATGTGTCCGCGAACCTGTTGTTTATCAATACTTACATCCCTGGAATCCATTAGCGTACGCGCATTTTACCTGTCAAATGTCGTAATAATAACAGTTATTGTTTTCTTTTGTGTTATTGTTCTCGTTTTTGTAATCCCCACGTTATAACAGTTTTTTTCAAAACTCAAAGTTTGTATTCGTTCCCTTTATTAGGTAAGACAATAAAATTACAAAGTTTATTTTAAATGAGGGTGATAACAGGTGTGTAATTTTAGGTTAATATGGTGTTTACAATAGAGCATGATAAATTTATTTTGGAAGCGTACTTTAGATCCGGAGAACGTGACCAAAATGGTGTTTGGCAGTACTCTTATCCCTCCTGTTTCAATCAGTTCCAAGAGCATTTTCCCAACGAAGCAGTTCACTATGAAATTTTTAGTCAACACGTTCGTCGTATTATTCAACGGTACCACGAAACAGGCAGCGTCTGCAAAGGAAAGTCTACGGGCAGGTCATCTGTACTTACCGAAGACACTGTACATGATATTCAGGAACGAATGGATGCAAGTCCCAACAAATCGTTAAGATGTTTATCTGCTCAAACAGGTAATGAACATAATGTTGTTTTTGTAATTGATTTATCTATGTTAGTTTCAGGTCTTTCATACGGATCGTGTCAGAAGGCTTGCAAAAAAATACTTCATATGCACCCGTACAAAGTGTCGGTGGTGCAAGAGTTGCTACCAGCAGATTTTGGAAAGCGTCGACAATACTGTACATGGTTTAATGAAAACTTCAACAATGATGACATTTTGGATCTGACATTTTTCAGTGATGAAGCCTGGTTTCATTTAAGTGGCTACGTAAACTCGCAAAATTATCGTACGTGGTCAACTGAAAATCCCCATGTATATCGGGAGACCTCATTGCATCCCCTTAAAATTGGGGTTTGGATTGCAATGTCGAGAAGAAGAATAATTGGCCCTATTTTTTTTAATGAAAACATCAATGCTAACAATTATCAACGACTACTTTTAAGACCGTTTATTGATCAACTCCACGATGACGAACTGCAGCATGGGTTCTTCCAGCAAGATGGTGCAACAGCTCACACAGCAGGTGCAACGTTGAACTTTTTAAGGGAATTCTTTGATGAACGAATAATAAGTAGAGGTCGTTGGGCACCGCGATCGCCCGACTTAACACCTCTCGACTACTTTATGTTTGGCCATCTTAAGAATGTTTTATATGCAAATCGTTTACACACAATTGAGGAGTTACAAGAGGCCATAGTAAATGCCGTGAATGAAATCACACCAAGACAGTTAGTAGCCGTTTTTGAAAATATGAAGCGCAGGGTCAATGTTTGTTTAGACAATGATGGAGGGCATTTCGAGCAGTTATTGTAACAACTGTCTTACAAAGAATTTGATTTTTGTATTCATTTAAATTGTGTCATTGAAAAATGTGTTTTTTATTGATTTAAACTGTTATTAAATTGTTAAATTGAGTAATTATTGTAAGCAACAATCAAGAAAAATGTGTTTTTTTTATTAATTAAACTGTGTTATTAAATTACGTTATTAAATTGTCTTGTTTTTTAACCTATAGGTTAACTTTTGGAATATAAAAATTTACTAACATAAATCGTAATTTACAACAAGAAAAGTCTTTAAAAGTCCCTAACAGTAATTATTTCGCTAAAAAATGGTGCACCAACATTCATATAAAGAACACGCCACCCTTTTTTAAATTTCCCGCGCTATTTAAATTACTATTGCACGCCAGTGGAATTAGTCAAGATCACATTAAGTAGTAAGCGGACAAGATCAAATCAGTATGAAGCGGCACGTTCAATCATTTTCGATCGCACCGTACAATATACCCAACAAAAGCACTTTACGAAAAAAGTGTTGTTTAATCGTATAGAGTGAGCAAAAAAGGTGAAGAACCACGTGACCACGTAACATAGGCAACCCATTGTACAGAAGTGGCTACGCTGATTTAGGAAACTAAATCTGACAGTTGTGGCAATTACCAGTGGCGTAGCACCTACAAATTAGGGCGCAGAAAACATATTTTAATAAAAAAATTAATTTGACACGTCACAATTTAAAAAACTATATAAAAACATTTAATAAAGCAAAAGTAAATGATAGGATTTATTTAAGAATATTATTGAAGAAAAACATATTTCACTTATAAACTACAATAGCTGCTTAAAATGAGTGCCATTGCTTTGTAAACACGAACTGAATCGTCATTGTTCACGTTATCCATAAACCATTGGCAATACTGTACCCGTTGTGGAAAATCATGTGGATACAGTTGTTGCACTACCGATACTCTATACGGGTGCATATGCATATTTTTTCGAGTGCCTTTCGGCAAGTTCCGTAAGAAACACCTGTACCAAAAATAAGTTTTAGCTGTAGTTAGCTTAATTTATTGTATACATTACCAGAAAAACATATTTGATTTATAAACTACAATAGCTGCTCAAAATGAGTGTCATTGCTTTGTAAACACAACTCTCCTCCTCATGTTATTAAAAACTCTGTGTAAGTCATCTACAGAAATGTTACGTATCTCGTTTTCAATAGCCGCTTGTAGTTCTTCGAGAGTGTGTAGACGATTTTTGAACACATTATTTTTCAAATGGCCAAATAGATAAAAATCCAGAGGTCCGGGCATTTTGGAGGCCATCGTCCATGGCTAATAAGTCGATCATTATAAAATTCTCTGAGATAATTTAAAGTAGTATTTACTGTGTGAGCTGTCGCTCCGTCCTGTTGGAAATAACCTTGGTTTAACTCATCGTCGAGCAACTGTTCAATAAACGGTTGCAATATATTATCACGATATCTCTCTGCATTTATAGTATCGTGAAAAACTATGGGACCAATAATTCGTCGTCTTGACATAGCAACCCAAACACCAATTTTGATTGGGTGCAACTTGTTTCAACGTAAGTATGTGGATTTTCGGTGGCCCATGTTCTATAGTTTTGACTGTTAACATAACCAGACAAATGAAACCACGCTTCGTCGGACATAAAGGAGAGATTCAACACATCGCCATTATTTAAGTTCTTCATAAACCATTGGCAATACTGTATCCGTTGCGGAAAATCATGCGGGTACAGTTGTCGCACTACGTATACGATGTACGGGTGCATATGCAGATTTATTTCGAGTGCCTTTCTGCAAGTTCCATAAGAAACACTTGTACAAAAAATAAGTTTTAGCTGTAGTTAACTTAATTTATTGTATACATTACCAGTTCGTGCAGATAACGTTCTAATTGATTTATGAGGACTTCTTTCAATTCGAGCTTCAATATCCTCTACAACTTCTTCTGTAAGTATAGTGGGTCTACCTGTAGACTTGCCCTTACAAATGCAGTTCTTGTTCTCAAAGCGATGGACGAGAACTAGCTTATGGTTTACAAAGTTTTCATAACCTACGTTCTCATTCGGGAAGGCTTCACTAAACTGTTCAATACAATATTGCAACGAATATGACCATGAAGCATCTGCATTCCGGGTTCCACTCCGAAAATGGGCCATAAGAATAAATGCGTCTTGTTCAGTTGTAAATCAATAATAAATAAAATAAATCAATGGTCACGGTTCTTAACATTTTATGCTCGCTCTGTATTTATTCGAATACAATGTCAGAAATTAAACAAATAATTGGCAAAAAGTATGTATATTCGACAGTAGATGAAATCACCGACAATTGCGGTTGGTGTATTGCGCATTTGTTAATTGGCGTTCTTCACGAGGACGCGCGCGTCCGTCCGGACGTTCTTTGCAACTCATATTTGATAGCTTTAAAACAATTTCACCAAACAAATAATTTGTTCATAACTAGATTTGTGCAAGACGGATTATCTCATTTTTTTGCCTGAATGTGTTCCTTCCGAAAAGATTTTGTTAACGTTGTCAGATGCAGCACCGCATATCAAGGCGGGGCAAAATTTGAAAATATTTTATTGAAACTTATTTCTCACTACTTGCTTAGCTCATGAAATTACTAGGGTTGCTGAGGAGATCAGAGATCAGTTTCTTTTAATTTAAAACGATCTAATTAATTGCATACAAAAATTTATTTTCTTGAAGGCCCCTTTGAGAATTCAATTTTATAAAGATCGACTTCACAACACTCCACTACCACCACAACCTGTGATTACCAGGTGGCTTAAAGCGGCACTTTTTAATGCAGAAAATTATGAAAATATTAAAGAAGTAGATTTAGACTTGGATGATAGTAGCCGAGCTATTACCCAAGCAAACACATTGTTGGAATTTCGAGAGTTACCCTCCCAACTTGGTTTTTTAAAATATAATTATAGTTTTGTACCTAAAACTATTTCAGATTTAGAGAAACGGTACATGCTGTTATCTGAATCAACGGAAATCATTAATAATTTCGATTATTTATGTTCAAAAGTTAACGGAACAGTTGGAACTACAGTTTATGCAAAATTAAGCAATGTACTGAAAAAAAATCTTGGATACGATCTTTTAAATGACGTTTCAAAAGTGTTAAGTGAAGATGTAGAATTAGTGTTAAGTCCAGATATTTTTACAAAATTTAAAAATGCTCCAATTACGTCTGTCGATGTAGGCAGAAGTTTTTCTTTGTATAAATATATGTTTAGTGATAGGAGACAATCATTCTTTTTGGAACATTTTGAAAAACATTTGATTGTCAATTGTTTCAATAATATGGTGTAGTAATATGTACCTTAGTTTCTATTAAATATTAAATAATTAATTCATAATTATAATTAGTTATAAAATAAAACTTCAAGCCTTTCTTCATAAATTTATTATATAGATAATGCTATATGTACATTTCAATTACGATGTAATCATCTACAGTAGCAAATGCTAACTAACTCTAAAATCTAAGGCTGAAACAAACATAACGGAAATTTTAAGAAGCATTTACGGACTAGCGTGATTTATGAGATAACGGTATCGAATTACACTTCTAAGGGCAGGTAAAGGACAAGTGGTGAAAGTTGCAGGTCAGTTTTCTGAAGTTTGAATTAATACAAAAGTAAACGGTTGATTGAGTTGCAGTATCGTCCAACGGAAGATATTTCAGATGACAATTGTCTGTCAGATCTTACAAAAATCTGTGAGTTTTAACCAGTTTTTTAGGGATGTTCCACTTAATATTACAAAACAAATACCAACAACTGCAGTCCAATTCATCTCGACCGTAGATTGGCAAATAACATTTTTTTTAATTGTATATTCTTGCGGCGAACTATTAACTCTAATAAAAACAAAAGCAATGCTAAAATGTCTTGTAGCTATGACGACATCTATAGTGCGTTAGTCAAAAATGTTATTCCGGCCATCAGTCGGCCTTTATTATATCTAATCAACCAGTCTCTGGAACAGGGCTGTTTCCCAGTACGTTGAGAATTAAAAAAATTATGCCAGCACACAAAAAAGGCAATACCAAAAAAATGGACAAGTACAGACTAGTTGCACAGTTATCAAACTTTTCTAAAACATTTGAACATGCCCTCTTACGTAGATTACAATTTTTCTTAGATAAATATAACGTAATAACATAACGTAACGTAATGTGAATAACAATTTGGATTTAGACTACTAATATGATCTACGAATCATAGGCGCCGACTACGTGGGTGCTCCGGGGCTCAAGCACCTCTGACCCAGATTTAGAAAAAATTAAATAAATTACACTAAAAATAAAACAATAATTTTTAAATAAAAATTAAAGAGAAAAAATACTCCTGAGAGTGATAGAGTGCCAATCAACAGCGACAAACATTGCGAAGTATTGTGACATATAATAGCGTTTAAGAAGTATTGCAATTAAGTGTTTGTGAGAAATCAAAACTCGATTGCGCAGGGCGAAATGCATGTGTGCCCGTCGCCGCAGCGGCATTCGTACAGTGAACGCGGACGGGAAGGAGCGATGAGTGTCCTTTGATTGTTGCTAACACACATCTTTGGATTAGTTGAAATGGACAAATTTGTAATTCGTGTAGCAGAAAAGATAGTTGATTCATTAAATTCATTTTCATCGAATGCAAACATTAACATATCATCGTCATCAGCTGGGGGATGCCCCCAGCCCACAGGGGGCACTATGAGCAGCACTAAGAATAAAAGTGAAACGAAGAATAAAATGACATAAAAAGCTGGGACTCCAGTAGTTTATCCCCTAAGGACTCGTAAGCATCATCGATCTCACGATCACGCTCCACTGGATCCGTCTCTGCCCAACGGTGACAACCAACTAGAACTCCGCCGTTCTGCCCGACTGGCTCAAAGAGGTTTAAATACCTCCGCTTCCCGGATTTGAATAGTGTTTTATTCACTCCGAAGATGCAAGCTGCAATGTCTTGCGAAACGTTAGTTTATATGGGTTCACAAACAGCTAATAAGCATAAGGATCAATTCCTTGTCCGCCCCAAGGTTTAAATAATCTAAGCACACGGCCCTGTTTAAGCAGGCATGGCCTACGAACAAACATTGCTCAAACTTCTAGAGCAAATGCTTGTAAAGGCAGACAAGCTACAGGTCGGTCCTTACCTGATTATGCTGGGTGTAGTTCCCAAATGACGACGCGGTCGAATCCGAAAGTAAATTGTAATATTGGTTAAAATTGTTTTGACCATTCCTGTTTCAACATGTACAGCAGATCGTTCCTTTTCTGCTTTGAGACGCTTGAAAACGTACCTCAGAAATAATATGACCCAAAGAAGATTGAACGACCATGCAATTGTAAGCGTAAATAGGGAACTGCCCGACGAGATAAATCTCGACACTGTAGCTGACATATTTATAAATAGAACTACAGCTCGCAGGAATACTTTTATTATAATTAAATAATTTGCATTAGCGCAATATTATCATATTTATGAGCTGAAAATGTTACTCTTATTTAATTTTTTAATTTATTTTACTTAAATAAATCAGTTTTGTTCAGTTTTTTGTATGTTTCAAAAATGTCTTGTTAAAATATATTTTAATTTGATTTTATTAATTATTAACCTTTACATTACGTTTTTTGGAGTCTGCATCAGCTCAACTTGTCAAATGTTAGCATTTGTGATTTGAGTGAGCACCCCTGAGCATTTTCAAAATCCGGCACCTATACTACGAATAGAGCCAGACAATGTTTCATAACAAGTTGGTGTCGTGCATGAAGCAAGGTGAATGTCCGACTGGAGTGTTCTTCAACCTCAGTAAAACCTTTCATAGTGTTGTACATCAGAAACTAGCAAAGAATTAGAGTATTATGGTATACGGGGTGTCGCACTTAATTGGGTAACTAGTGTTTTGGAAAACAAGCGGCAGCATGTCAAGATTCACCATCTGAATGGTAGCGGCAACGTAAAAGTCAATTCTAACTTGCTAAATGTTAATACAGGTGTCCCATAGGGATCAGTTTTGGATCCAGGACTTTTTATACTAGATTCTGGATTAGAAGTTGAGAAGATGAGTTATCTCACGCGCACTTAAGCCACAATAAGTGGGCCCGTTGTGCTACCTCTCCAGCAGCTTTTCAAATTGGCCATCACCCAAGCCATCAAACCTTTGGGATCTACTTGAGGACATTTGCAATTGGAGAGCTGCTGTTTTGGCCATGTCAAACCAATAGTCTTCCAACATGGATCCTCGGATTGTTGCGAAAGCTGGGCAGTGCATGTTTTGATTTAGGTTTCAGTGTACAGATAAGATACCCACAAGTAGTTGCAAGTTATTTCGGGACAGTTGCACGTAGTGTTTAGCTGTCTTTGGCGAGGCCGCAGCAATAGCATCCCTTGCTTGACGAGACAACTTTGAGTGTGAAGCTTTTTGAAATTTCTTGGTATAGCATAAAACTTAATGTCTTCAGGGATATGGGAATTATTAGTTCTGGCCCCTAAAGAAGTTGTTCAGAGGTCAGTCTCGCAATCTCGTCAGCCTCCTCATTGCCGTAGTTTCCGTCATGTTCTTTTGTTCATACAAAAGAAACTACATCATATCTTTTGAGATATCGTCGACAGCTTCATGACACTGTCACTGAAGATACCAATACGCTGATTCTTAATTTGGCGTTTAAAAATTGCATTACCAATACCTCCGCTTGGAAGACTACGGCAATTTTGCTAGTAGTATACTTTGGCGTAGGTCATCGGAGAAACTTTCGGCACCCGTTCCATGCCTTGTTTTAGATCCGACGGTTAGTCCAGCATTCGCATAAACACTAAAGTGTCTATTAAAGGTATATTGTGAAGGGAAGTAGTCTACCATAGCGAGGGATCTTGACGATTGCTTTTTCCAGGATGCGGATATGTTTGCCTCTCTTGCCTGCTGTGTGCCATACAAGTGCTCCATAGCATAGCATGGGCCTAATCACGGCAGTATACAGTCACAAAGTAATTCTGGGAGCGAGTTCCAAGGATTTACTTAAAGCGCGGCAACACTGCCAGAAAACCATGCATGCTTTTTCAGTTTTAGCTTAGAAGTGTTTTTCCTAGTTCAGCTGTTTGTCAAAAATAACTTCCAGGTATTTGACATTATCTGAAAAACTGAGAGAAGTGTTAAATAGAAGAAGTGTACGTAAAGGTCCAACTTTCTTTTTTTTTGTGAAAAGCATAATTTCTGTCTTTAAGGGGTTGACAGAGAGGGACTGTTGATTTTACCATTTTTCTGTTATTTGAAGAGTTGTCTGCATTAAGGTGCAGAGCGTGCGCTCAAACTTCTCTGTGGTGAAAATGGCGATGTCATTCGCATATCCAAGTGCATAGAACCCAGCATTATTGAGTGAACTTCGAAGGCTGTCTATCACTGTATTCCACAACAGTGGAGACAAAACCCCGTCTTGTGAAAAGCTTTTCATCACAACACCTTGCTCTCATCGCAAGCATGTGCTTTATCCACTCACAGAGAGTAAGTGCAACACCATATCTGCGTAAGGCAGTATTTATATGTATGTATTTTCAAAGGAAGCCTGTTTAAAAGCTCCTTCAATATCAATAAAAACTTCCAGAATAGGTGTTTTATTGTCTAGCGATCTCTCGATCTGATTCTCTACAGCGTGTAACGCCGATTCGGTATAACTCCCTGAGATATAAGCATGCTGGTTTAGGTGCAGTAGGTGTGAAACAAGCACTTTGTATCTTATTTCTTTGTCACAAAGTCTCTCATGCGTGTTCAGTAAGAAACATGTAAGACTACTAGGACGATGCAATTTAGCCAGGCTATAAACAGCACGCTCTAGTTTAGGTATAAAAGATACCTTCACTTCTCTCTAGCTCTTCGGTATATATCAAAAGGTGATACATGCCCGGTAGATGCACACCAGGTGAGCAAGTATCAGGTCCAGTCGCCATTGTAATAGGGCTGAGAAGATGCCGTCCACTCCTGGCGACTTAAAGCGGATAAAGGAATTTATAGCCCAGGTTACCTTGTCGCTCCGTACGACCTGGTCCGCCACTTCCCAATTCTTCTCTATGGGAGGTGGGATGTGAGGCCTTGGCCATACACAGTCAGGGGTTACAATACAGCCCGGGAAATTTTGTTTTTGGTCTTTGTAGGCCTCCCAGTCACTAGTAATTTTAGTTTCTTTTGCTATGTTTAAGAGTTTATGTTAAAATATTATATTATGTTTAGGGTTTTTGGTTATGCAACACCGAATGCTTTAATATTTAATGATTTAGTTTTAGGGGAATAAAACTGTTGGTATGATGTTAGTGTAATAAAGATAAGATGGTGGATGTATTATCTTTGAATCTTGAAGTTGTGCTCTTTTGTATGGTGTTGCAGGATAAATAAATTTAATTCTACAGGTTATGGGCTCAGCTCGTTCCCAGTGCTAAATTATAGTTATTTACATTACTAGTTTTATGAAAAATGGCCAGTGTCTATGCTCAGATTGAAAAATTGACAAAGGAAAATTATGACACCTGGAAGCTCCAGATGGAGGCAATCCTTGTCAAGAATGATGGCTGGGGGTACGTGGATGGATCATACAAAAAGCCGGAAGAAGCCCCGAATGCAACAGAATTAAACAAGTGGATCAAAGGAGACCAAAGAGCTCGTGCAGATATGATATTATCTATCAGTTCTGCAGAACTAACACATGTTAAACATGCAAAAACTTCTAAGGAACTTTGGGAGAAATTGAAGGGAGTTTTTGAGTCACAAGGACCTGCTCGTAAAGCTAGTTTACTAAAGCAGTTATTGTTCACCAAAATGTTAGATGGTTTTGATATGCAAGAACATGTAAAACAATTTTTCGATGTCGTGGATAAATTAAAAGGAATGGGGTTGGTAATAGTGGAAGATTTACTTACAATTTTACTACTTTACAGTATACCTGACAGCTATGAGAATTTCCGATGTGCAATCGAAACTCGAGACAGCTTGCCAACATCGGAAGATCTGAAAATAAAGTTAATCGAAGAATATAAACTGCGTAAGAGTAGAGAAAAAGATTCCAAGGATATTGATGGGGCTCTGATTGCCAAGTCACAATTTAATAGAGGCAAGTACTTTAATAAAACAAACTATAAGGTTGATTTTAGTAGTAAAACCCCACACAGTAGCAATAAAAATACTCGATTCTTTAGATTTAAATGTAATTATTGCAAAAAGTATGCAGGTCATAAAGGTAGAGACTGTCCAGAAAATATTAAATCCCAGAAAGCGACCTATGTAGGAGAAACTCAAGATGAGGTCATATTTATTGCCACAGCATTCACCATGCAAACGGGAAGCAAACAATGGTGCCTTGACAGCGGGGCCACCAGTCATATGTGTGCAGACAAAGATGCCTTCAGTGAGTTCACATCTATTAAAAATCAATGTGTGTATCTGGCCGAAAATGAAAAATTAGCAGAAATCAAGGGTAAAGGGACGGTACGTCTTATGATTAATGAGAATTCTAAGTCTGTAAAGCTCGAAAATGTATTGTATGTACCAAAATTAAGAACTTATTTACTTTCGATATCCAAAATTCTGGAGAAGGGACATAATGTGCATTTTGAAAAGGAAACTGCAACGATAACTGACACAAAGTCGAATGTGATTTTTACTGCTAAGAAGAATGATGGCTTATTTTACATCACGTTATCCAACTACATGGAGAAAGCAAATAATGCCAGTCAGTCAAAAGAAATAGAGAAGTGGCACTATAGGTTTGGTCATTTGAATGAAACTGATCTTAACAAGTTGTTCACCAAAAATATGGTTAATGGAATGAATATCCAATCTCCAGGAAAATTACCGGTGTGTGAAACTTGCATCAAGGGGAAGCTTACAAGGTTACCTTTCCCTAAGGTATCAGAAATGAGAACGAAATATCCTCTTGAACTTGTACATTCAGACATTTGTGACCCTATGAGAACTGAATCAATGGGAGGAGCTCGATATTTTGCTACATTCATTGACAACACATCAAGATGGACTGATGTTTATTTCCTAAAAAATAAAGGAGACGTAAAGGAAGCTTTCAAACAATTTAAAGCTAGAGCAGAAAAACAAATCGGCAAACCAGTTAAGGTGTTACGTACCGATAATGGATTGGAATATAGTGGAAAAGATTTCAAGCATTTTCTGCAAGAATGTGGTATTAGACGTGAACTAACAACCGATTACACACCTCAACAAAATGGTATTGCAGAAAGGATGAATCGTACTCTAGTCGAGATGGCAAGGTGTATGCTACTGCAGTCAAATTTACCAACATCTTTTTGGGCAGAGGCTATTGCTATGGCAGCATATGTGAGAAACCGTTGTCCAGCATCGTGTCTCGAAGATATGACACCATATGAAGCAATGCATGGAAGAAAACCCGATGTTTCACACATGAGACCATTTGGATGTAAAGCTTTTGCATTAAACAATGCTCCAGGTAAAGATAAATTTGAGAAAAAATCAGATAAATGTGTTATGTTAGGGTATTCCCAAGAATCAAAGGCATATCGTCTATGGAGTCCAAGACTACAGAAAATCATAAAAAGTAGGGATGTGAAGTTCATCGAAGGAAGCAACACAAATGAAACCACTACTGACTGCTATGAAATTATTCGATACAATGATACTGATTCCCCAGAGGAGAAACACAGCTCAACAACCCTAAAGGAAGATTCTACAAGTGAATATAATTTCAGGGATAGGTCGAGGATTTTGAAACCACAGCGATTCAGAGAAGTGAATGAACAAGGGATGGTAGTAACTGTTTTTGACGCAGATAACCCAAGGAATTTGAAAGAAGCCACTTCCAGTGAAAATGCAGATGAATGGATAAAAGCAATAGAAATGGAATACGATGCATTAAAAGAAAAAGGTACATGGCAACTGGTAGATCCTCCAGCTGACAGAAATATCATTGGATGTAAATGGGTGATGTCCACTAAGTACACTAAGGATGGTTATAAAGAAAGAAGAAAAGCCAGACTTGTAGCAAAGGGTTACGAACAAGAATTTGGTAAGGATTTCAAGGAAGTATTTTCACCTGTTGTAAAACAGAGCTCAATCAGATTACTGATAGCTTTATCGAGAGAATATGATATGAATATACACCATTTAGATGTCTCTACAGCATTTCTGAATAGTCCGCTAGATGAGGTCATTTACATGGAACAACCAGAGGGATTCATTAAAGAAGGAAATGAAGATAAGGTGTGTCTCCTAAAGAAATCAATTTATGGATTAAAACAAGCAGGAAGACAATGGTATAAGTTGTTAAAAAGTGTTTTTGAAGGTTTAGATTACAAAACTTTAGAAAGTGATAAATTCGTGCATATAAAGAAATCTAATACGTCAATTATAATAATCGCAGTGTATGTTGATGACATGTTCATATTTACTGAAAGTGAAGAAGAATTAAATGAAACAAAAATTAAAATCAGTGAAAAATTTCAAGTGCGTGACTTGGGTAACGCAACGTTTATATTAGGTATGGAAATTAGTAAAGATATAAGTTGTACTATGTTAACTCAGAAAAAATATATTCAAAACATTCTAAAACAGTTTGGTATGCAAAATTGTAAGCATGTAAACACTCCTACGAATGTTAAGGAGAAGTTAGTTTTAGAACCAGAAGGTGAGTTAGGTGTAAAAATTGATGTAAAACTATATCAGTGTTTAATTGGCTCGTTAATGTACCTTGCGACTTCAACAAGACCTGACATTGCATTTGCTGTAAACAGATTGAGTCAATTTCTAATTAGTCCTAGACAACAACACATGATTGCAGCAAAGCGTATCTTAAGATATCTGCAGGGAACTCCAAATGTAGGTTTAAAATTTTGTAAATCAAAAAGGGAATTGATTTGTTATGCAGATGCTGATTGGGGGAGTGATGTAAATGATAGAAAATCTGTAAGTGGTTGTTGTTTTGTATTAGCAAATACTTTAATTAGTTGGCTATCAAGAAAGCAAACAACTGTAGCTCTTTCTTCTACGGAAGCAGAATATGTCTGTTTGACAGAAGCTGCGAAAGAGGTTTTGCACTTACGAACAATGTTGTCCGAATTAAATTTTCATAACTTAATAAGAACTCCCACGATCATTTATAATGATAATCAAAGTTGTCATCATTTAGTTAAAAATGATAAAAATAATTCTAGGAATAAACATATTGATATACGCTATCATTTTATTAGACAAGTAGTCGATAATAAAACTATTAATATTATGTACAAGTCAACTGAGGGAATGTTAGCTGATATTTTTACTAAGGGGTTAGGTGCAGTTAAACATAATTACTGTTGTAATAAGTTAGGAATTTCTTAAGTTAATTTGTTAGCATTCAGTGTTGAGGGGAAGTGTTAAAATATTATATTATGTTTAGGGTTTTTGGTTATGCAACACCGAATGCTTTAATATTTAATGATTTAGTTTTAGGGGAATAAAACTGTTGGTATGATGTTAGTGTAATAAAGATAAGATGGTGGATGTATTATCTTTGAATCTTGAAGTTGTGCTCTTTTGTATGGTGTTGCAGGATAAATAAATTTAATTCTACAGTTTACCTAGCACTGATCTCATTCTGTCAAGTTTTTTGCACCACCAAGAGGTTGTGCAACTCGCCCTGGATGTCTTCGGTGGGCGTGATAGTTTGTAGGATTGTAAAAGCGAGTTTTGCAGAATATCCACGCTGGTCTGCAAGTCTTCTACCTGAGCAATAATTTCTGGAAAAATCGACTCCGCTAAGTGGGCTTCCAGATCTACCTTATAAGACAGTCTGTCGGTCCACCTAGCATTCCAATATTGTTTTGGTATGATCGTGGTTTTACATAATCTGAAACAGAGCCATCTGTGGTCTGACATAGATACAACAGGTAATACGTGCCAGCCCACGACATTATTGAAAATACCTAAAGATGTTAGGGTGACATCAATTACAGTCTGACTGCGCCTTGCTGACCGACCAGGACTCCATCAGTATCCTTTCCTCATCAAAGATTGAATACATGGGGGTGGAGAGTTGTAGAAATTCCTCTTTGAATAGCTGCTCTGATAGCGGCAGCACTCCTGGTGGAGACAGAGGAGTGTCCGCAGACGCACCCCGACCTGCAACAGAAGAGGGTTGAGGGGTGTCCGTAAACGCACCCTGCTCTAAAAATTAATTTTTGGAGGCTGGAGGTGCATCTCCAGACTTCTGCATTTTTATGTTTAGGGTAGTAAACTGATAGTGCAGTTTACCACCTTTGCTTTTGACGGCTGTCTTTGGCCAAAAATCAGGAGTCTGCCAAGTGGCTCCGCTTTTTCGGCCGTATGGAAGAAGGACCAGTCTCCAACGCCTATCCTGGTGTTCTGCACTGCCAGTCGACGACAGACTGTCTTTGTAGATTTGGCTTTCCCCGCGACCCATTGAGTTACCTTTGCCAACCTAAACGACGCTGAGGCTCGTACCCTCCAGCAGGTTAGCAACCGCTTCTGTCAGCCACTTCATGGTCTGGTTGTCCTCGCAGATAATTTGAAGAATTGCCCTAGAGTACTGCCAGCCCCTAAAAGTTGGTGCAATTTGGCCTTCGGCTAGAGCGAACATGTGGCTGTCCAGAGCCACTAGCAGCTGGGTTTTCATTAGGTCTGCTTGGACCTGGGTGATCTTGCCGAAGGGAGTCCTGAGATTCACGATGGCCACGCGGAGGTACCTGGTAAGGGCCGTCAACAAAATAAGTTCATCTCATCTCCCTAGCTCAACGGAGCCCGATAAGGAGACCCCGAACTTCGACGCTAAGGATACTAAGGAGATATAGCTCCCAGAGATGAGTTTCATACGAATAGGCACCTCCAAATAAACCATAAGAAATCAGAAATCAGAAACCCTAGAAACCCACTGTGCGCACCTCCACCACCAAGGAGCTCGCCCTACCGGCGGTCTGACCCGATGATGCAGCCGATTGATCGAGGTGGGTTAGTCTCTCGACCTCCCGTCCAAGTGAAATCAGACCCAAAGAGATTTGTCACCACACTCCAGGAAACCCACAACCGTCCCGGAGACAGCTCAATGACCAGGATCCTTTCATCCAACCGACACGGGTCGCCTCGGATGGCACAAAACACGAAAGTGACCTAAACCCTGTAAAATCTATTGAGAGGTCACAACTCAATGGAGACGGGAGATGGTCCGTGGTGGCAGCTTTCGTTCCGTCACACGGGGGCTTAGTCCCGGGATGTCCTTACTATCTAACCACTAACCTTAGTCCAAGGAACTCGGCCGTTCTCCTATCCGCTACCTGGAGACGCGCTCAGTAGGTATCCCAACCCCCGAGTACTACTTTTTATACTGTACGCCAATGACTTACATCAAGTCGTATCTAGTAATTATGCATTTCAACTTATTATGCGGACGACACCTCATTGGTTATGTCTCACAGAAATAATGGAAATTTACATGGTGATTCTCTGTAATCCATTTTTATTTGACAAATTCTAAGTATATTTCCTACTCTGTAATCGATGGAAATATAAAGAATATTATTCATTTTAGAATCGATTTTTAGATATAATCGATATTCTTGTTTTAATCGAAAACTAGTGCTTACACAAATCAATTTTTTTGTAATCTTACTATTTATTTATTGCTAAACTTAGGATATTACAATGCATGCTTTGCGTAATCGATTTTAAATTTGCATTGATGTTATATACTGCTTTTGCTGATTCAATGCCAACGCCAACGGTTTAAATACTCAATCCGTGCCTTGGCTACTTTATAGTTTTATATTCACGAAGTACAACCTTCTATTTTTACTCACTTTCAGTATATACTTGTATTGTTTCGAAATAACAAAATCATTTGAATTAGCAAATATTTGCAGTGTGTAAGTAAATGAGAACAGTTTAATTTTGCATCCGATTTTATGTTAAGGAAACATCTTAACCCTACTGAAAATATATATAGATATATATAACCTGATATGTTTTCATCAGGTTGTATATGGTTTTATGCGGTTTTTGAAACAACCAGGTTCATTTTGTATGAGGTTTTATGAGGCAACTGAGGTGATTTTCAGTAGGGAATAAATAATTGCTCAAGTAAAGATGATAAATAATTTGAATTGGTTTATTGCATATTTTTCTATGTATTGTGTTTCATAAAAATGTCTACATACCTGCTACAACCAAAAATAAAATTGATTTTACCAAACTATTGCTTTATTCTGAAATCATCGGTTATAATGGATTATACATTTAAATTGTAAATAGTGTGTATCTAACTTTAATTTGCAATCGTTTTTTATTTATAATCTAATATTGGAATCCGTTTTTTTATAATTAATCATTAAAATCGATTCTGGGAATTCACTATTTCGATAGATTGTTAGAATCAATGTTTATAATCGATTTATTGGGCTCGATTATTAAATTATTTTCATTATTTTTGTATCGATTATTCATCTAAAATCGATTTTGACCTAATCATAGAAAACTGATTTTGCAATTTCAAAAAAGTCCCAGCCTTAGTTATTGCATTAGCAAATTTTGTGTAGATTTCCTAGTTCATTTTTGAGTAAATAAGCGTTACAACTAACATCTTCAAGAATTTGTAGCCGTCTCAATTTTTAAACTAGTGCGTTCGTGTGATGTCAAAGTCAAGTGTCAACTTTAAATAAGATTTTCGGTTATCAATAGGAGAATATGTCCCGAAACGAATTTGTTGTATATTATCGAGGAACTAACATTTTATTTAAAAGTTCTAGCTTTACTTCGTTGAAGTTCATATTAATTATTTGTAAATAAAACAATTCTTAATTTCAACAGATTTTTTATTTTAGCCTTATACGTATTTCGGCAAGTTGGCATGTCATTTTCAGAGGAAAGATTAAAAATAAACAGTGGTGTTGCTATTAGCAACAATAAATCATAACTTGATCTTGGTTTTTTATATCTGCGTCCAGATGAATTGATTTCTCATTTCAAAACGTCCAATGATCGTGAATTTAAGAGATCAATTTGCTAATTCATTAAAGGTACAGATTTTAAATGTTTGTGAATTTCGAATGCTTCGAAATACGTATAAAGCTAAAATAAAAAACCTGTTAAAGTTAAGAATTGTTTTATTTAAAATAAATTAACTAACATTTTATTGCTCCAGACATTCAATTACCTAGTTTGGGAATAAAACGGTAAGGGTAATATCTTTACCAGTTTTTTCCTGTACATGTTTTTTTGGAAAAAGTTCATAGGAAATAAGTTTAATCTACCTTCACATATAGTCATTTCATTTTAATTGTAAAACAGGTTATCAAAGGTTACCTATTATAAGTTGCTTGGAAAGAGAAGATCTAAAAAACGAAGTTGAACCCTAGCCGCAAATATCTACTATTATCATGGTTATGTACTCAAAACACCTATTGATGCGAAGCTTACTAACTACCTGATGTTGCAGCATTGTATACAACGCTCTGCATCGCCCCACCTCATCCCAACCCATCGCTGAAACGCCAAGCTACCTGCTGGCATGTCCTGTCAGATGATGATGATGAAACAGTTGCAACCTGTCATCTGGCATCTTTCAGCATAAATTTTTTCTTAAACTATTGGTTATTGGTTTATTAAATATTATTAATTTATTTTGGTTCCTGTTAATAATAAAATATGAAATAACTATAGTTAAACTTATTATTGAATGTAATTGTATGTACAGCTGATTAAGCTAAATAAACGTATTATTATATCATTACTATTGTCATAGTACCCTATCCCTCTGTAAAAATAGTTTTTCAAATATATTATAATAATTAATAGATGTGTTGCATCCGGTTTGTACGAATGAACTTAAGCAAGTACTGCAATTAAACGACAAACGCTTCCGTCATAACAACGTTACCACACAGGTTTCCAACAACAACCAACAAAAACGTTGCTTGTGTAGGGACATTAAGTCGCTCAACAATTTAAGTTTGCTAGTATTAGGTTGGTAGCAGGCATCAGCTAACCCGGTAAATTGTAACCAAGAAGATCGCTCTCTTGAATACCGGACGTGCTAGGGAACAGTTGTATGTATTGTAATAGCACCTACCCTCACTGCCACCAGAACTTGTGTGTTTGTGTTAATAATAATTACTCTATTAAATTAGGAAATAAAATTACATTAATAAAGCATTTTATTCCTAAAGTGGTGACCCCGAACATTTAAACAATAAATAATAAACTTACAAAATAATTTTGTGATTTTTAGTGAACTACAGTAACGTGTTTAAAATTTAAAAAATCAAAAAATCATGGGCGAAACATCGGATACAACTACAGAAAAAACAGATGCAGGTGCAAATAACTCCGCCGCGTTAACCACCACGCCGATGATAGCAGCTTCATCAATTTCGCTACCCGCGTTTTGGCCTAACAAATCCGGATTATGGTTTGCCATGGTAGAAGCGAAATTTAGCTTAGCACACCCGAAGATCACGCTGGAACATACCAAATTTAACCACGTTTTAACGGTACTTTCACCAGAGATCGCCGACGAGGTTTCTGACTTGATTACTAAGCCAGACGCAAACGAGCCGTACACAAAGCTAAAACAAGCAATCATTAATAGGACAACATTATCGGAATCACAGAAACTAAAACAATTGCTCTCCGGAGAGGAATTGGGCTCGCGGAAGCCAACCCAGCTGCTCCGACACATGCGGCAACTTGTTAACGACTCCGGATACGTAAACGACCAGGTGCTAAAAGAATTATTTTTACAACAGATGCCCGTAAGTGCGAAACAAATTTTAGTTTCATTAGACAGTGCGACGCTTGAACAACTAGCAGAAATAGCGGACAGAATAATAGAAACAACACCTGTAATAGCAGCTGTTAGCCACGGAAATCCCCAGAGATCAAACGGCAACCGAGACACCGAGGGCGCGGACCCGATCGCAGCCCTAACAAGTAAACTCGACGCCGTTATACAAAGACTAGATGGGTTAGAAAACAGAGGTCGCAATTACCAGCAACGTAACAGAAACCGTAGCCGCTCACGCAGTAAAACACCAGGACCATCAAAACACAAGGTTTGTTGGTACCATTTTAAATTTGGAGAAAGCGCGGTAAAGTGTGTCAACCCCTGTAATTACTCTGCATCAAAAAACGAACAGGGAACGCAGTAGCAGCGGCAGCTTCTGCGATGCATTCTTCTCGCCGCCTCTTTGTTGTCGACAAGGACACAAAAACGCATTTTCTTATTGATACAGGAGCCGATCTGAGCGTCTTACCTGCAAAGTTCAAGGACTGTCGTTTGGACAGCATCGATTCCACTTTCAGCCTGCAAACAGCCGATGGATCAAAAATCAAAGTGTACGGTAATAAGACCTTAAACATAAATATCGGACTCCGCCGCGCGTTTATGTGGACTTTTGTGGTCGCGAATGTTACGGATGCAATAATTGGGGCAGACTTCTTGCATAATTTTGGTTTAAGTGTAGATTTACGGAATAAACAGTTAAGAGACAATAAAACATCCCTAATGGTTAATTGTAGTTGTAAGAATTCTAAGACAATAAGTGTTCGTGCTATATTCGGGGGTAATTGTAAATATTTAGATATCCTGCGAAAATACCCGAACATTTTACGCCCGACGGCAACACTTCAAGAACCAACACATGGGGTGGTTCATCACATTATTACTAATGGAACGCCGGCGCACTGCAGACCACGTCGCTTAGCACCGGACAAATTTAAAATAGCGAAAGAAGAATTTGATCGTATGTTGTCAGCAGGAATTATCCGCCCATCATCATCCCCATGGGCGAGTCCACTGCACCTGGTTCCGAAGACCGATAACACATGGCGCCCCTGTGGTGACTACCGGAACCTTAATGCATCCACTACGCCAGATCGATATCCAATACCGCATATACAAGATTTTACCCATAACCTAGCGGGTAAGATGATTTTCTCAACCATCGATCTTATCAAAGCTTATTTTCAGATCCCTGTAAATCCCGCAGATTGCCACAAGACAGCAATAACAACTCCTTTTGGTTTGTTCGAATTTACCCGGATGTCATTTGGGTTGCGGAACGCAGCCCAGACCTTCCAGCGGTTTCTGGACCAAATATTCCGAGACTTAGATTTTGTCTACATCTACATTGATGACATTTTAATTGCATCTTCTTCGGAACAGCAGCATTTGCAACACGTCGACATTGTCTTTAGCAGATTGAACCAGCACGGGATCATAATAAATCCAAAGAAATGCATATTTGGAGCTAGTGAAGTGAAATTTCTAGGTACAAAGATTTCCCACAATGGTTTGGAACCCTTACCAGAAAAAGTAGCAATAATTAGAGAATTCCCATTGCCCGAAACAACAAAAAAGTTACAAAGTTTCCTGGGAATGGTCAATTATTACAGACGATGGCTCCCGGAAGCAGCACGCACACAACCTCCATTAACCAACCTATTGAAAGGTACATCGAGGAAAGACAGCAAAATTGAATGGGACGAGGCTGCCAAGATCGCTTTCGAAAAATGCAAGAACGACCTAGCCGATGCAGCAATATTGGTATTTCCAGAGCCCGGTAAGAAAATTAGCATAGCTGTCGATGCTTCCGATGTAGCAGTGGGTGGAGTCTTACAGCAAGATGAAGGGAACAATTGCAAACCTATCTCAATTTTCTCTGCAAAACTTACACCAGCCGAGAAGAAATACAGCGCATATGATCGAGAATTGTTAGCAATCCACAAAGGCGTTAAACATTTCAGGCATTACCTAGAAGGGCGGGATTTTATCATCTTCACCGATCACCGACCACTGACTTTTGCTTTCACCAAAAAGCCAGAAAAATGCAGTCCTCGACAATGCCGACAACTAGATTTCATCTCACAGTTCACCACCGATGTGCGATACATAAAAGGTACTGAAAATTCTCCAGCAGACGCTTTATCACGTTTAGCAACCATATCCCGAGCTGAATTTGATGCAAAATCTGTGCAGCAGGCTCAAGAAGAAGATCAGGAATTAAGAAACCTGTTAGGTAACAAGAACTTCACATTTCAAAAGTTTCCCACCTTATCAGGCGCAGAGGTATGGTACGAAACAACAACCGGAACGAACAGAATTTACATGCCCAGGTTATTCAGAAAAAATGTATTTGAAACGACACACAACCTATCTCATCCTGGCATTAGAGGTACGGTTAAACTCATTACAAAAAAATTCTTCTGGCCAGACATGAAGAAGGAAGTAGCCATGTGGACTCGGGCTTGCATACCATGCCAACGAGCGAAAGTAAACAGACACACAAAAGCACCAATTGGAACATTTAACGCTCCAGATGCTCGTTTCGCTCATGTTCATATGGACATTGTTGGACCGTTACCACCATCGGCAGGTAAACAATACCTTTTAACGCTAGTAGATAGATTTAGCAGATGGCCAGAGGCTTTTCCCATAGAGGACATCGCCGCAGAAACCTGTGCTCGAGAATTCTTCAACAACTGGGTAGCCCGATTTGGTGTACCTTCTATACTACCGACAGACCGAGGTAGGCAATTTGAATCAACTTTGTTCGAAGCTTTATCGAAACTGCTTGGGATGCAGAGAAATCGCACAACAGCCTACCACCCTCAGAGTAACGGATTGGTCGAACGTTTCCACAGGCAGCTCAAAGCAGCCCTTAAGTGCCACGAAAACTCTTGGACGGAAGCTCTACCTTTAGTTCTTTTAGGTATCAGAAACACCGTTAAGGCAGACATAGAAGCAACTCCATCCGAATTAGTTTACGGCACAACCCTGCGCTTGCCAGCAGATTTAGTAGAAAAATCGATCACTTCTCCTATCACTCTGGATTCCAGTTCCAATTACGCAAGCAGACTGAAGGACAGTATGCAGAAAATAAAATTTACACAAACCACCTGGCACAACAATCCTGAATCATATGTACCTACTCAACTGGCCACGGCAACACACGTATTCGTTAGAGTCGATGCAGTCAAGAAACCGCTGCAATTTCCATACGATGGCCCCTACAAAGTACTAGAAAGAACCGAAAAGTATTATGCGATTCACATTCGGGGAAGAACAGAAAATATTTCAATAGACAGGCTCAAAACTTGTGTGTTTGTGTTAATAATAATTACTCTATTAAATTAGGAAATAAAATTACATTAATAAAGCATTTTATTCCTAAACTTGCATCAACATAAATACAGACGTTTGTAGTTCATAAATATATTTTATGTGACGTCACATAAGTACAGTCCATCAAAATTTGTTTATGATTCCATAGAAAACTACATCACACTATCAAAATCATTTTTATTTGGCTGAGGGTTGTATCAATTAATTATCAATCCCACGTTTCCCTGTTCCTTCCGCTATATTAATATAAAATTTAAAAAAAATAGATAGGTAGGTACAGTAATTTTTTACAGTGGAATATGAGCCATAAATTTGCTTTATTAATAAGTTCTACCTTTACTTCCTCGAAGTTAATTTTAATTTATTGTAAATAAAACAATTCTTAACTTGTATTATTTACAATAAATATAAATTCGCTATTTTTTATGCCAATATCCCACTGTATACTTATCAACTGGAGAGCCAACGTATTGGCCCACTGACTTAAATAAAATCCCAGATTAGATTTTGCTGTAATAAAAGGAATACCTATCAGATTACAGAAAAATAGAATCAAGTCTCGATCTAAGCTCTGACCACAGTGCTATTATAATAACATTAAGCACAGACGTAATCTGGAGGGAACCACTACCGTACCTGTGTACTAAGCAAACCAACTGGGATCTATTTAAACATATTATCAATGAAAATATCAACTTAAATTTTCGAATAAAAGAATCACATGAAATTGAAGAAGTCGTTGTACAAGAAACACGAAAAGCTTGTGGTAAGTGGCAACGAACGAGAAACCCCCTAGATAAAACAAACCTACATAGACTAACGCACAGACTTCACACAGTTTTGCAAGAAACCCGAAACGAAACGTTCCAACATTATATCACCAGTTTAACACCCGACAATCATTCAATATGGAAAGCGACAGGAAAATTTAAAAGACCAATACTTTCAGTGCCACCCATCAGAAAACCAGATGGGAATTGGGCACGGTCAAATGAAGAAAAAGTAAATGTTTTGCAGAACATCTTAAACAAGTTTTTACTACATTTACATCTGATACTGATGACTTACCTTGACGCTCCATGTCAACTAACCCTGCCAGTAAATAAAACTTACTAATTCCCACAAAGCCCCTGGATGTGATTTAATAATTGGAGAAATCCTAAAACACTTCACCAGAAAAGCGATTGTATTACTGACAACAATCTATAACAGTATGCTATGCTTGTGCTATTATCCTATACAATGGAAATTTGCACAAATCATTATGATTGCAAAACCTGGTAAAGCCCCTACCAAAGCTACATCCTATAGACCGATAAGTCTTCTACCCTTAATGTCGAAGATATTCGAAAGGCTTATCCTTAATAGAATCATTGAAGCAGTGCCCACGTTTCCCTGTTCCTTCCGCTATATTAATATAAAATTTAAAAAAAATAGATACAGTAATTTTTTACAGTGGAATATGAGCTATAAATTTGCTTCATTAATAAGTTCTACCTTTACTTCCTCGAAGTTAATTTTAATTTATTGTAAATAAAATAATTCTTAACTTTCATTATTTACAATAAATATAAATTCGCTATTTTTTATGCCAATATCCCACTGTATAGTCTCGTATTTATTTTTTTATAATAACGACTTCATATGAAAACGCTAATTCCCTATGCCACTGTAAAAAAATCTCCAAACCTTTCATAGTTGTTAGATCTGTTGCATAACTGAGTTGTATTTGTTTCGTATTTCAAAAAAGCGCCAAATTTAAAGGTGTGTCTGCAAGAATGAGTTAACCTTAAATTTTAGTGCTATGTGGGTGTATACTTTCGTCTATACAGGGTGTTTCTTAATAACATGCTAATATTTAAGGAGGTTATTCTTGGGTCCATTTTGAGAAAAAAACTTCATATGAACATATGTTCTAAAGGTCTTAACTTTTGAACTACAGGGTGCTAAAGTTTTAAGAAAAAATTCTTTTTTTTATGATAACTTTGGTATGACCGTAGATATTTTTGTGAAACGTAGTACGCATCTTCTAGGCATCAAAAGGCATTTTCTGCTGTACAACATAATTTTTTATTCTTGCCAGTGGCGTTCGTGCGGGATTTGCACTAAATCATTTTAAAGAGAAAAGTGATACGCCACTGCTTTTTCTTAAAGTAAAAATTATTTTTGAAATCCTCATTTCTTTCTGAGCAAATCTAGTCTCTTGATTTTTTTTTTTGGCGTACGGTTTTCGCATAAAAACATAAAATTCATTCATTTGCACGTTGTTATGAAATTGGGTATTATCAAGGATTAAAAACGTATCTAGTAGGTAAGAAGCTGATTTTGTTTTGTAAACATAAACAGTTTTGACAGTTGTCTACCTAGTCTAGTTGTCACGTATTTAAGTCATCAAAATTAACAATATTATTTAAAAAACATGGTCCCTTATACCAGGGTTCCCACTGACCCTGGAAGTCATGGAAAAGTCAGGGAATTAAAATTTTAACCTGGAAGTCATGGATTTTATGCAAAATTTGGCAAAAGTCTTGATTTTTCTCTTGATTTACAGTAAAAAACCTGATTTTCTTGCAGTAGTGTTAACATAATTTTAAAAATTAGAATTTTTTAAACTGCCGCTTATAAAACTTTTGTTGCTCAAGGTTTTTAAAATATCATTGAGGTACCTTTCTTATCCTTGTTAAATTCCAAGGTGCAAGTGAGACCGCCATATACTGTCTTGTGAATTGATAAAAAACGCATAAACGTGACTATTTTTGCATCTCCAATTTTATTGATTTTTTTTTTAGAGCCATGGGTAAGTATGATTTTTGGTCATGGATATCCTGGAAAAGTCATGGATTCTAATTCTTGATAGTGAGTGGGAACCCTGTTTATGAATTCTGAGTTTGCAGATATGCATTACATGTATGGGCTTGCTGATGGTAACGCACTGGAAGCCAGGCGGTTGTATGAAGACCACTTTCCAAATAGAAATATTCCGGATGCACGAACATTTTCAAACATTCATAGAAGGTTGTGCAAAAAGGGAAGTTGTGAACCAGACAATCATCTAAAAGGAGTACAACGTACTGTAAGAACACCAGAAATTGAGGTAGCAGTTGTGAATTCAATTGAGGAAGATCCCGGATTAAGTACACGAAAAATTGGGAACAATTTGAATATCTCACATATTCTTGTTTGAAAAATTCTCCATGACTTTTTATTATATCCCTACCATATCCAACGGGTTCAGGCGCTACTCCCTCGCGACTTTCCATTACGGATGAACTTTTGCCAATGGTTTGTTCAAAAAGTGTATGAAAATCCATTATTTGATACTGAAATTTTATTCACCGATGAAGCCAATTTTTCCAGAAACGCCATCCAAAAGTTTTCCGTTAACGTGTGGGCTGGAATATGCGGTGATTATTTAATTGGACCCTATTTTCTTCATGCGAGATTGAATGGGCATAATTACCGGCAGTTTCTCGAAGAAGAATTGCCAGCTTTGATGGAAGATGTTCCTATTTTAGTAAGAAATCGACTGTGGTTTATGCATGACGGGGCGCCAGCGCACTTCAGTGCTCTGGCGCGCGAATATTTAAAACAAAATTACAATAATCGCTGGATAGGTCGCGGAGGACCACAGGCATGGCCACCTAGGTCCCCGGACCTCAATAGTTTAGATTATTTCCTGTGGGGTCATCTTAAAACATTGGTTTATAGCACACCAATTCATACTGAAGAGCAGTTGAGAAATCGCATCATAGTTTCTTGCGACACGATTAGAAACAGTCCCGGCATTTTCCAAAGAGTATGTGAGTCCATGAGAAAAAGAGCAGAGGCATGCATATTTGCAGGAGGTTCACATTTTGAACATCTGATTTAATTTATTTCTTTGTGCGTTCAGGGTAATTTTGTGTTAGCATTCTAAAATGTATTTAGATTACTTTAATTTTATAATTTTACCGTTTAAAAATTATTCTCTTAAATAAATTTTTGTTTAAAGTTACATAAATTGGTTTTTGTCATAAATGGTCTAGCGAGATGCAAATGAATGAATTTTATTTTTTTATGCGAAAACCGTACGTCAAACAAAAAAAAATAAAGAGACCAGATTTGCTCAGAAAGGAATGAGGATTTCAAAAATAATTTTTACTTTAAGAAAAACCAGTGGCGTATCACTTATCTCTTTAAAATGATTCAGTGCAAATCCCGCACGAAAGCCACTGGCAAGAGTAAAAAATTATGATGTACAGCAGAAAATGCCTTTTGATGCGTAGTAAATGCGTACTACGTTTCACAGAAATATCTAGGGTCATACCAAAGTTATGATAAAGAAAAGAATTTTTTCTTAAAACTTTAGCACCCTGTAGTTCAAAAGTTAAGACCTTTAGGACATATGTTCATATGAAGTTTTTTTCTCAAAATGGACCCAAGAATAACCTCCTTAAATATTAGCATGTTATTAAGAAAAGTATATGTATAATAACTGTATTATGAATAATGTACATTTAACTTAAAACTGTTAACTGCAGTGGCAGTAGATTTACTAGGATACACTGTTATGCAAACAATTAAACAAAAACAAAACGTGGACAGTGGGTTAGGCCCCGACTCCAAAGAAACCAAGGCAGTGGTGTTTTAAATATGGTCCACAATGAGTAACAAGCAGAAATCCAAGAATAACAAAAAAAAACAAAAAGGAAAGAATGTACTTAATCACAACCTTTTGGGCAAAACAATAACTGGCACAGTTCAACATAAATACAGACTTTGTATTTACCCGACCTCACATAAGCATATTTTACAGGACGCCATATAAATACAGTTTCCGTTAAAATTCCATAATTTAACTACATCATACTACCAAAATTGTTTTTACATAAATTTTTCAAAAAATAAATGGAAGAATATTTACAGTGTCTCAAATATACAAATATAAATCGACCTGCACCCTAAAATTGACCACTTTTGTTAAAAAAATTTTCTAACGCTTTATTCAGATTGGTGGAACATATAACCATAATAAAAAATTTAAACGATTTTAAGCATTTCTGGATGTGAATAAAATGGGTTCAATCAAACTAATTTGGTCCCACAAATTCACACTAAATATTTTTTACAAACACCCTGGACAGATAAAACACTCATAGTAACTATTAAATATTTAAAAAAATATCCAGCCCACGCTCTTTTATGATTGTATTTATAAAAGGAAATCACAAAATCTTAATCCATTTTCAACAATGTCAGTATAAAACATGCTTATAAATAGAGTGTCGCATAATTCATGCCATTCTCGTGAAGGACGTATTCCTTATAAAATGTGGAAACAAAAATATCAAGGGTCCAAAAGTATATGAACTAGAGGATGTTTAAGTCTAACAATCAATTGCACCAAACAATGCCTCTAAAGTAGGCTTTGCTATAGATACAGATGAAAACAAAAGTTGAATGTTGTACAAGAACTGAAGAATGGCTGTGGCATAATTCACAAAAGGTGTTCACCACTCATTTAAACAAACGCGGCAGCTTGTTGCACGAGGTCGTTTTGCAGCATCTCCCGTGTCACAGTTGCCATAGTTTCTTGTAATCTATCCGATTGTTAAAGTTGTTAAACTATTAGAGTCTAGACATTTTTTTTTGTACATTAGGCACTTAGTTTATTACAAAAGGTATGCCCTTCACGGTAATGACGAAAATTGTGGTACCGTATACATAATACAATTATATATCTACATAATAAAATATTTCACAAATATGCTACAAACCTAAAATACTATATTTTTACTTTACTTATCTTACTTAAAAAATTGAAAAAACTTGTTTATAAAAAAACAGGACGGAATCGTTTATAAAAAAACAGGACGGAATCGTTTAGATTAGTAAGAGATTCATATGCCTATCACTGACTTATAGGGAAGCAAAATATTCTACAAAATAATATTTTATTGTATCACTTAAAGATTCTCTCATCTTGAAAGGCATTAAAAACTAATTTATTTGTACAAATGTTGAATTAATACTAGTAGTACAACTATATGATATAAAATAAAGGAGTGAAAGAAAACAACATTTATTTTCACTTTTGTGAATAAAACTGATATGTTGTTTTTGTAACAAAAAACTTAATGTTCCAATTTGTCGTCATATCTCTTAGCTGCATGCAGTTTGCCTTTTGGTATCATTAAATGCTGTTTAAACAGCTACACCTAAGAATTAAAACAACAGGTTGCCTCCCTATAATAATTACGATATGAATTAATGAACAATTGACATCCTACTGTCATAAAATTTTATCAAAACAGTCTTTGATGCTTGTGCTCCTTTCGACAAGCTTATTCGATGATTTATTGAAATCTTTAAAAATTTAAACAAAACTAGTCTATCAATAACTCAAAGTGAACTAGGCCTGTTCTTTCATACCGACTGTGCTTAATATTCTTTGCCCATGCTCTACATTCAATATTTATAACAATGCCACCTGAAAATAGAAACAATTATGAAGATAATGAAATTATATAATTTTTGTATTTACTAGTTGGCCTGAGAAACTGAACAGCTACAAGTGGACTTAAGTATCCTTCACCATTTTTATAGGGATAGTAATATCCTGGAAATCCTTGGATAGTATCTGGATGATATATAATTGGACCTAGGTACTCCACATCAGCTGGATTTTCACCTTCGCAACTGACCCATACAGTGTTCCTCTAGAGAATAAAATTAAATACATATGTTGTTTAAAACTGCTTCTTAATGATTGTTTTTTTTATTGCATGTTCAATATTTACCTGTAATTGTGTAACATTTCCAATATGATATTTTAATTGCAACGGCATGTCGTATGGTAAGTCTCTTGAATCATTGTAATACTGAGGCACCCATCCATATATCTTATTTAATTTCAGAAAAATACATGGGGAGTTACGATGATACTCAAAAAAGTTGTCACGACTACAGCTTGCCCAATCAGTTACATCTACACTGCACACTTCATGTTCCATTGGGTGGTCAGTATATTTACACTTTTTTACTGTTGCTGTACCTTTTGTAAGTTTACCTGGAGTGTAATACTCTACAAAGAAAACACAATTAAAGTTATTACTTATTCTTATACAGGATTTTTCAGGAACGTTTAACTATATGCAAAAAGCATGGGAAATTATATTTTTCCAGATTTTATGTCCCCAAGATACTTTGATTAAGAATTTAAACTGTATTATTGCTATTAGCTGTTATTCGTGCCGTTTAATCAAAAAGAAAATAATTTTTTAATTTAAAATTAAGCAAAAATTTAAAAAAATACTGATGAATTCAACACCTCTCCTTTAATACCAGAATAACAACAACATAGTGTAATGTCTTTGTGGCAAAGTGGTTGAGGATACTGCCTTCTAAGCAGAAGTCTCGCATATAGTTTAACTTTTCTGGGAAAATGTATATACTAAAGCTGTCTAATACATACTGTCCAAGAATACATTCAAATTATTGACCCATTTTAAGTAACTCGTTTTGTTGGAAGATCGGAACCATATAAGGGTACTTTCAATGTTGTCTGATGTTGGCATGGGTCGGAATCCTAAACCAGGATTTGTACCAATCAGAGATCCTTCTAGTTGACATTTAGGAATTCGAGGATCTAACGTTTGAAAGAACACCCACATACAAATTGATACTAGTACCGCTAGAGCTCCATAGAAGACTGAGTAGAATATCAGAATTTTTGCTACAAAGAAAAAAGTATAAATACGTACCAGAAAAAAACTTATTACTGCAACAGTAAAAAGTTATAGTATTTATACATCTACGTTTCCATACTTTATGTTAAAATGCAAAAACCATGTGCAACTTGTGACTCCACAATTTTAAAAGATTTATAATATTAAGAATAATTTTCGACACCTTCACCTATATGAGGATAGATTATGATGATGATGACGAAAGAAATAATGGAACAAAACACTCAATCTTTCAAAGTACGCAATAATTCTATGATTATCTCTCTGGTGAAATTTTGGATTTTGTTATATGTATCTGAAAATTAAATGAAACACAAAATGCAACTACTTTAGTATTTAAATCAATAATATACTTTTCACTTAGGTAGTACCTATAAATAAATTTTACTGCTTGGCTGTGGTTAGATTTAATCAGTTGCGGCGCTGGAAAATTTTAGATGGGTGAGCAGGGGCAAAGATAAGAGTCAGAAATAGATCATTGGGCAGGAGTCCACCCTGACCTGACCGCCGCCACTGAATTTAATTTAAACTCTATCAGAGGAGTTGCAGTTCACTGTACAGAATTAATGATTTATAATAACCCACTGCATTGCAGGCCAAACTCCTCATTGGATGGAGTGTAGTGCCACCGAGTTTACTTTACTTTTACTTATAAAAAATACGTGGACAAAAATTACTTTTTGAAGATCTACGTGTTTTTTTATACTTTTCCAGTTTTCCTTTTTTTACAAAGAAAATTGTCGGTACATATTGCTTAAATTTTTTTCTTTAGGAAAACAATGAATGCACGCATATAGGTACTTTGATTATCCCGTACATACAATAAGGTACCATCTCCATTATCTCTGCCTTCATTAATCATTCCTTGTGAATTACTGCATTAGTCATATTTTAAGTAGGTTTTTATTTTATTGTAAACATTTTACATTCACAATGGTGGAGGTCAGCAAACCGAAAATCATGAAATTCCAGCAATTAAAATAAAACCGAAAGAAAATTCACCGTTTTCTTTCGTTTTTTATTTAAATATAACAACATTTCTACATTTGTGAACCAGCCTTTCTAACCACCACACACCTGTTTACATCTTAGTTTCCTGCAACACACCTTTCTATTAAAAAAACAACTTTCAAACTTACCCCAACTTTGGCCATCTCGACCCCCAAAAGTCCTATTTTGGGGATCATATAATCCTCCTAGGTTATACACACCGCTCCTCTCTCGAAAGGGTCTTGAGACAGTCATTTTTTTTAAAACTACACCTAAAACAAAGCCACCTTTACACACTATATTTATGCTACACCAGGTAGGCGAGGCCGTATTACGAATACTCGCGGTTCTTGTACGGTGTTGTCATGACAACATCGGGCAACACCGCAACTGGACATGCATGTCGTCACTAAGACCTGGGGTCAAATGAGCTGTCCGCAAGGCGTACATTGTACTTCCTTACCTTGACGGAAAAAAGTGCACCATTATAAGTAAATTCTTTTAATAGGTATTTATTTATCAGCTGTTTTTTTCTGTTGTTGAGACTCACCAGAGGATGGACCACCAATTAGATCTGTAAATTTAGACACAGTTTTACAGCGTTTCTCAAAAATGGCACATATCTACATCTACTCAATGCATTTCAGAAACTTCTCGGGATATAATAATAATAATAATAATGGTTTATTTGAAATGTTATCAATACTGTGTAATTAGAATTACATTTCAAAATATACAAGCAAACAGTGGAAGATTGCTCACAGGAAGCAGAGCTTGTGCGTGAGTCGAACCTTGGTCCCTTATGCCTAAAGGCAAATGTATATCACCAAACCATATTGGTGCTTATAACCTAATTTTTCTTAAATGTTTAAATGAATTGTTGGTTTTATTTCGCAGTGTGTGATACAGAAGAGGTCGTAGCCTCATGGGTGTCCTGCTATTCATGAACGAATCAAAAAAAACAAAAAAAAACAGGTAAGTATTAATATATTATTTTCTGCGAAGAGATGCGTATTTTAACTACTACCTACGTAATTGTGTTGAGAAAAATCACCGAATTTCTAAATATCACACGTTTTACTTAACTACTGCACTCTGGTAAATATTTTTTGGCTCCTTCAGATATTACGCAAAAGCCTATTATAATAATATTGTGTATTAAACCCGATTAAATGATTAGGAAGTTGACATCCGCATTGTTGCGGTTTCGTAGTAATTAACTTTTAATACTAAAATATATAAAAATATAAACAAATCTGAACCTATTTAATGACAATTTTGAATTAATGCTTTTTTTTCTGTGACGGGAAAAAAGTTTAACATTTTGTCTCTCTTGACAGGTACTAAAGTATCACTTTTTATGAAATTACTTTTTTCCTTTTACCCGGGGAAAAAAGTAATTACTTTTTTCCCGCTACAACAGCTTACTAGTTTAAAAATTCAAATTCCACGTTGACCAATTTTCCGACTTTATTATATATGTTTTTCAATATATTACATTTTTTCCCGTCACAGAAAAAAATAGTGTATTATACACAGGAAAAAAGTAAGATTTTAGCTCTCGGTGTGAGTCTCTGACAAACAGACACCTCGAGCTAAAATCTATTACTTTTTTTCCCTTGTATAATAAATATCTATTGTTTAAATCTTCAAATTGAAAGTTTCATATTTAAAAAATTGTTGGTGATGACGTCATTGTCATACGGATAAACGACGAGAAAGTGTTAAACAAAGATAATACAGCAAAGAGTAAGAAAAGGGTATTGTGTGTCATTCATTGATTCACCTCAAATTATTATTAGCATGTTCTAGTCATGAAAGTTTGTTAACCGTCACATTATTAAAGATTTGATATATTTTAATGTTGCTTAATTGTAGATTTAATGATTTATTGGTCATTTTGGTTTAAGTGTACAAAATAGGTAGGTATTAATAAGTTCGTTGACTTCTTACAGTCAACAGTGTCTTGACAACCACGCCTTTTTGCTAAAGCTGCCGTTTTCCTATGCGAAAAAGAATATACTTTTTAATTATTACTTTAAAATAAAATAATTTAATTATACTTTTCAAAAAATGATAAAATTATCCAACTTTGATGCACGGGAATGGGACAGTTCACTACACTCCTTTCGTCGCGGAACATTTCGCCGCTACCTTTACGCCATGGGCCGCCGACGTTTCGGCCGGCGCCGCCTTTTGCCGTGGCAACTACGCCGCGTTATTGTAAAGCAGTGAAGTAGCCAGATTCGTAAATCATGTTTTCCCTAGTCTAAAACTAAAATGTGTCTAAAATTGTCCTGCCGAAAGAGCACAATTCATAAAATTTGAGTTGCATGCATGCTTGGAAAGTACGTGTTGAAAACTACCAATGCATTTCTGAACGTTAACTTGTCTGTAGCAGTTATATGTATTTTTTTAATATTTGAAAAACGCAAAATGCATTGAGCCTTATTGGAAACGAAAATAAAAAATCGGTTCAGATGTCTACAAAAATCAATTACTTATTTTTAGCTAGATGTTTGCTTTTCAATATATTATCTCGATAACCGCACATTTTATCGAAAAAAGTACCTCTTCTTTTTTTGTAGCTTCAATATCGAGGATGCTAACAGTTTTTGTTTCAGACTTTTAAGACTAATAATAGTCGAAAAATAGCCAAGAATTCGAAGTAGTGCATGCATTACGGTGGTCGCGCTCGACCCACACGCTTTATGTGAATTTATGTGTAACGACATTCCCCACCAGGTTCTTCGTTCTGCATACCGCACCCCTTGCCGAATACCTCTAGAACTGCATGTAGTGGGATTTGATGCGTGTTTCGGCGAATTATTTAAAATTAAATGACATTTACAGTGGTGTTTTTTAATTACAAAAATTGACTTTGCACCTGTAAAAACATTAATTTTAATTACAGTGCGATTGTAAATAAAATTAAAACTGTCAAATTTTTAAAGGAATTCTCGTACACGTCAACCTAATTTTTTTAAATGCATCTTTTCTGATAATTATCATTTTTCGATCGTACTTGTTTTCGAACTATGACCTCATCGGCAATTTATTTAAATGGCACCACATAATTTTACGGTGGTATAAGAATTAAATCAAACCATCATCAAAATTCTTTGTTTTTTGCTTAAATATCGCACCATTTTTACCAGTAATCTTAGAAAATAATCAACAATATTTCGAAGTAACAAACAGAAACGCTCAAAATAATTTTAAACTTCTAGAATTTAATGAGAAATTCGATTTGTTTGCATTTTAAAACAACGATAATTGTGAATGGCTAACTCAATTTATTATGCGTTTATTTTTACTTAAAACTTGATTATCTGGAAAACTGTCAATGTCAACGTGACATAATTTACGAGTGTATCATTAAGATGTTATTATAGTTATTTATCGCCAACCGTCAATAGAGCCATGCATTACCATAGCGATTTTCGGAAGTAAACAAACACTTTATCTTACTGTAAAAATCAAACACTTTATCTGCCGCTAATATTTATCAACATAGCCAAAACAACGGTTTGACATTGGTTTGACATTAATCAGAAATCGTTTGTCGGTGTCGCGGCTCGAACAGTAAAAGTTTTTTCGCGAATTATTTATAGAAAATAATGAAAGAAGACATTTTTACGGTTGGCGATAAAAGTTTGTATGCACCACGTCAGTAAAGTGTCTTTATCGAACTCGCCTGTTACTCGCCTCGCTCACTTCGCTCGCTCGGCTCATAATCTCAGACTCGTTCGATAAAGAATCACTTTACTGACTTGGTACATAAATAACTATTATGTACCGAGTCAGTAAAGTGATTCTTTATCGAACAAGTCTGAGATTATGATCCGAGCGAGGCGAGGCGAGTAACAGGCGAGTTCGATAAAGACACTTTACTGACGTGGTGCATACAAACTTTTATCGCCAACCGTAAAAATGTCTTCTTTCATTATTTTCTATAAATAATTCGCGAAAGAACTTTTACTGCTGGAGCCGTGACACTGACAAACGATTTCTGCTTAATGTCAAACCAATGTCAAACCGTTGTTTTGTCTATGTTGATAAATATTAGCGGCAGATAAAGTATTTGCTTTTTACAGTAAGATAAAGTGTTTGTTTACTTCCGAAAATCGCTATGGTAATGCATGGCTCTATTGACGGTTGGCGATAAAAAGTATTAAAATATCACCCCCTAATATTTCCTAAGCTATTAAGACAATTACATTTTATTCTCAATGAAAATTGTTTGGGGCTTAATGAGCTACTTTATGCTACACATTTTCTGTAATGTCACGTGACTGAGTAGTGACCTAATAGATAATTTTCTTAAATGTCTCTTCTTCGGTTGAGGTCGAAATAGCGCCTTAATAATGGCGCAGCTTAAAATAGCACCATCAATAATAACGCCCAGTAAAAATACCGCCGGACAAAAATCTCGCCTGCAAAAATAGCGCCTGTAAAAATGTCGCGGGTCAAGAATGTCGCCGCCAAAAATAGCACTCATCAATAATGTTGCCGGGCGATAATGTCGCCGGCACTACTGTTGGTAGAATTTGTTTTTTTGTGAATTACTTTAATTATGATGAGTTGGGAATTTAAATAGTAAACATCTTCCGTTCAGTGTATTTGCCGCAGTAACATAAGAATCAATTAATAGAGCTGCGTCATTTCTGAGACGTGGAACACTGGTTCCAGGACGTAGTAAATAATTATTGGTAGTAAAATGATTGTCGCGAATAACCGTATATTGTGTAGATTTAAAATCTGTCTGTTTACAGCTTTTGTCCATTTATTTAAAGGTTCTTCATTTGAAAAGAGAAAGTAACAAGCAACATAAATCGATTTCAGTTAATGTCAACAGTAGTAATAGTAGTATTACATATATTTTTAAAAACTATCCTATTATTGTGTCAAAATCGCATAATTAACTTAATTTTAGACACATACTTAAAAAACTACAAATCGTCTCCCTTTTGCCGGCGATTTTTATAACTTACCGCACATCAAGCTTGCCTCTAGAATTAGGCTTTACTACTAAAAAATTAGATTTAATTATGACAGGGGAATTACAAAGTAATGCCCTCTAATGTGCGGCGAGAAAAGTTGCAAAGCAACAAACCGATATATAGTTGTGAAAGGAACCCGCTAAGCGAGTATCTACAATCACTAGCGGCCTCTAGGCACAGCACACGAAACGAAAGTAAATCAAGAAAAAGATTTTGGTTTCAACTATAGCTAGGATAGACCACGACATGTTTCGTTCTATTGGAACTCATCAGGTGGACGCAAACCTAGCTACAGTTGAAGATACTCGCTTAGCGGGTTCCTTTCACAACTATATATCGGTTTGTTGCTTTGCAACTTTTCTCGCCGCACATTAGAGAGCATTACTTTGTAATTCCCCTGTCATGATTTTGTCTTCTGGGTATATTTCTGCCTGTCTGTTTTGGTTTCAACTGTAGCTAGGTTTGCGTCCACCTGATGAGTTCCAATAGAACGAAACATGTCGTGGTCTATCCTAGCTATAGTTGAAACCAAAATCTTTTTCTTGATTTAGATTTAATTGTTTATATTAACGTTGTGAAATGTTACAAAACTGACTGACTGACCAACTGCAAAATGGCGCCTGGCCACATCTTTTGTGTAGCAGTCATGTATCTAGTAAAACTATTAGAAATCTGTGATTTGTACTGTACGTCTTCTGGAATATTTCATTTCTTTTAGTAGCTAATATACTATGTATAACAGCAGTGGCCTCTCTGATGTCTTGTACGTAAACGCAAACGACGTTTCATTCTAATGGAAAGTATTGGAAACGCCTTTTCCATATACGAAAGGTATACTATTAGATTCTTAGTACGAACCTGTGCTTCATTAAATAATATTTCGGCTCCAATTTACGGTTCGTTTGAAGGAGTGATAAAATAAGTATATCCAGGATACCCGCTGTCTGCTACTAGCACACGGTTACCAATATGTTCTTCTTCAAATTTCAATCGTACCGAAAAGTTATCAAACATGTCGCTATCCTGGATGGCTCCTGGCCAATGTGGTAATAAATCGATAATCTCGGAATTAGCATTGCAAACTGAAAGTAGGGCTAATGAAAAAAAGCCCTTCCTATTTCTAAAGTTTTGGGCATTAATCCATCCAGGGGGCGCAATTTTTATATGCGTAGAGTTAACGGCACCTAATACATGCGGAAATCTAGCAACTCCGTCAAACTGTTCTCGTGTAAACCAAAACCATCACGTCCGATATGTTTATAATAATAACGTTTTGTATTCGCTCAAATTAATTCTATTCCATTAAAATGACAGTGGTACGGCGGTAGTCTTAGAACTTCGTGGCCAGCTTTGCGGATCATTTCATCAACAACATATTTTTTGTTTTTTTATGTGCTTTTGTAATGGCAAGCAACTCTTTTTAAGGCGTTTGGTGGAAACGGTGTTTCATTACACTCATTCGCAAAAAAATGTATCCATTGTTTTACAATGTGTGATTGTTCACAAAGATACCGCCGGTTGCAATCTTTTTTATATTTAAAACCAATGTTCTTTCAAAGTTTAAAAATCGTGTTTAAACTTTAATTTCCCTATCGTTTACAGCTCGTAGCAAAGTTTTTAATGTAAATTGGGTGTTGGTACTGTAGAAGTTATAAATCACATCGCCATTTTAACCCCTTCGCAGACATTTACAGATTTTGGTTTTGCGCGCCGATGTTTTTTGGTCCGCAAAGCACGTTAACTTTAACATCACGTGAGAGCCTCTCAACTGATCTTAAACTGATATTTAATGCTTCCGCAACTCGTTCTTGCACTTTGCTAATTGAAATCAAAGGGCCGCCGGCTTCCTTCTCTCGTTGAAAATTGTTCATTAAATTAAGGGCTAATTTCTTAGACTGCAAATGCAGAACACCTAACTCTTGTGCTATCACAATTGTAACTACCCCGTCGCCAACAAACGATAACACTTCATATCCGCTTGTGCTAATTACGTTTTTTAATCACTTTGTTTACTAACTAGTAAATATGCGTTTTGATTGGTTCATAGACAATTAATATAAATTACACGTTTTAGAACATTAAATAAACTCAGATTAGTTGATCTGTTTTACTAAAATAAAGCGAATAGAAATCTTAGAATATAATATTTTATAATATTCCAGGTGAAAATAGTAAAGCATAAATAAACATGTTTTGAACCACCGACTTGCTACTGGTTGCTTCTTTTTCTCTCTTACTTAGCACTGCCTCTCATTATCTCCGCAAGTTTCAACTCCGCAGACTACTACCTGCTGGACGCGACCCTCGTTTACCTGCAATAAGTACCCTTTGATAATAATACAGTACGTCGTTACTCGTTTCATACTAATACAAACCGAACTTTGCACCTGCCAAGTTAAAGTGCCTCCGAGTATAACAGTGCTTTTGTCTTCAGTAGCTGGTAACTTTGTATGAACTGGTCACAGCGTGCAATTGATATGGTTAGATTATCCTTTTGAAATGAAACTTTTTTAGCGGCAACCGGTCGGACTAACGAGAACTAACTTTCGTTACGAACGAATGCGCACGCAACAAGAGAAATGTGATAATATGTGTCATGTGTTATTATTACCTGAACTGCGTAGATTTATTATATTAATATAATACATCTATGCTGAACTGGATTTAAATAAAACAAAAAGTATCCGTTGTAAAGTTGTTGCCCTATAATTTCTTAAAGTTGTTGCTTTATAATTTCTGATTGCTACACTACCATTGTTATCATTAATAATAAGCTTAAAAACAAAATACATGTAAAATTGTAATGTGCTGGAGTATGTTTCATAATGGTTCATAACAATTGGTGTTCGGGGAGTTTTGGGGCTGCTAATTGCAAATCAAATATCTAAATTATAAAACGATAAGCGATAATAAGCAATTCGATATGACGAACTATTTTATAAAGTTATGTCGTTTTCGTAAAAAGGCTGCTAATAACGAATCCAGAATCTAAATTATATTAATCAAGATGGCGGATTCAATATGGCGAAACTATTTCAATGTGTTATACAAATTGGTATTTGTGAAGTTTTGGGGCTGCTAATTACGAATCCAGGATCCAAAACTAAGCTACAAAATTTAAGATAGCGGAATTATTTCATAAAGTTATCAAATTTTTGTAAAAATTAGTATTAGAGAGGTTTTGGGACTGCTAATTAGGAATTCAGAATCTAAACTATAAAATTCAAGATATCGGATTCAATATGACGGTAATATTTCATAATGTTATTCGAACTGCATACAAATTGGTATTCGTGGTTGTTTCGGGGATGCTAATTACGAATCTAAAATTTAAATTATAAAATTCAAGATAGCGAATTCAATATGGAAATATTATCATGTCATAATAGTTTTATTTTCTGTTAAATCGTACAATTTTAAAATACACTTTCAGTGAGAATTCGCTAAGAAATGTTGCTTGGAACTTTGGTGCTCGGTACACTTATTTTTTTTATATTTTATAATTCTTCCAGATGATGTTTTTTTTGTATTTCTCCAAAGTCACAAATAAAAACCGTACTGTTTTATAAGTAATTGTTGCAATGGAGGAATCACATAATTTCCAAAAAAAAAGAATGGAAAGGTACAGCAGCATACTGATTTTATTTAAATATAATATTACCTATCTGCAGGATGTTGTAGTTGTGGCGAGCTTCAATTAGGACCGGCAATTCTTTGTATCTAGCAATTTGCTGAGTATATAAGCTAAGCCACAAAAGACATTCGTTTGGAGGTGTGTGTCTGTGATGGCACAACCAAACATTTGATCCATAGATAAAAAATATACATATATGATCGCTCTAGTTTGCATCTACGCAGATCTGCTCAGTAGATTAGCGGGGTCCAGTGTTTCCGCCTCGCATTTCTGTTGTAACATTCGCATGGTTACTCCTGCCGACAAAGAAGTTTCACTTGAAAAACTTGTTTTACGCGCACAATGTACCCTTGGCGTTCTGGGAACATGATGTCAATTTCTTGGAATTCCAAAATTTCTGCTAGTTCATTAAGCATTTTCATATGTTGGTATACACAAAACTCAGTGATAACTAAATTATCTGACAAGTAATATACAGGGTGTCCCACAATAACTGTTCCAAAATTCACCAGCTGATACAACATTCAAAAATAAACAGAAAGTTTCATATAAATATAGGGCGACAAACGCTTTGTATTCGAGATACATGGTGTTGATTTTTCGGAAAATGAATTGGTATAACCGCTAACTTATGACGGAAATTCGAGAAAAACTGTAAATTTTTGACATTTCATATTACAAAACAGCTGTTTTAGTTTAGACGTTCGTTGACGCGATCATCATGGTTGTTGTAATTTATTGTTGGAAATTTTAGAGGACAAGATTTTCGAATAACGTGACTTGAACTAGTTTTTTCATGAAAACGATGGATTTTACGAGAAAATAGAAAAAAACACTTTGTTGTCTAGAAACAGAGCAGTAAACTAGAAAGTGATATTAAATCAGATGAAAGTCCAATAGCATCGAGATTACGAATTTTTTAAGATTGGATGAGATATTTTAAATATGTAATTTGCCAATAATAAAGATCAACTAGCTCAAACGTTGTACCAATTTTGAAAATTTTTGAAAAAGCCTTCTTAGAAATATTTGGAAAAAAACACTTTTTTTCCGAAACTCTAACATGAAGCATTTGTCGGCTTATGTTTATATGAAACTTCCTACTAATTTATGGATGTTGTATCAGCTGGTGAATTTTGGAACACTTATTTTGGGACACCCTGTATAATATTTGTCAGGCACGACTTAGTATTAGACAATTGAAAAACAAAAACCAGTCGCTATATAGAAAATAAATTTTAATCAGTAACTTATTAGGTCATTGGAATACTCGGTGTTAATTTTATAGGTAGGCTGGCTACCCATAATTTAACAAGAAATATGAACAAACGAGTTACAAGTAAAAGCAAAAATTATAAAATATGTCCAAAACGACTTGCATTGACAAAATAAATCTTTTTGGTGATATCGCCAAAATTAGAGAAGGATTGAAAATTTAATGTCATATTCACAAACTACATAATAAAAGTACGTTAATAAAGCTAATAAATTTTTCCACATATCCTTTCATAATAAAAGTTATAAGCAAATTAAGACAATTTTCAAGCTTTCTATCCTTTCTCTAGTTGGTCATAAAGTGCTGAATATTTTCTCAGCGGTAAACTATACCAACTATAGGTGTATTCTTTTGGTTTTGGCATCACTTCAGTTTAAGTGAAGTCAATCAGTTCAATCAGTAATAATACTTTCACTAGTTCGGTTGTTCCTTCGCTTGCTATTTCATCAGTTCGCGTGCGCATACCTATACAGGGTGCCCAAGATAAGGATCTCGTAAACGGTAAGAGATGGAGATTCGGTTAAATGAGAAAAATTGTTCAGCATCTCAAGTACTACTAAAATCCACATTCAAATCTTAGAATTTTTGCTTAATTTTCAGTACAGACTGAAAAAATTAAAATTTTCAGTTTTAGTTTTTTTGTGTATAATTTGGTTATTATCAAAGATAGCGCAAAGGAGTTTTGACATTATTAAGACACAATTTTGCACAGAATTCGAATCTTAAATTAAAATTTTATAGGTCGTTCATTTTTCAAGATATTGACATCAACTTCACTTTTTAAATACGCGTCAAAGGCGGCCATGTCATCAATAAATAGAGCTCTTTTTCCTATTTTATCTGATATAAGCTGTAATGGATTTATTTTTACCTTTTTACTTTCCTATACTTTCAGTATAGGGAAGTATTGATTTCATGCAAAATTTCAAAGTGGAGATTTTAACGGAAATAGTCGGGGGGGGGGGGTCCATGGACCCCAAAAAAGTAATTTTAAAAAAATGTCTGTGGGCGGGTGGGTGTTACGCTCCATATCTCCGGAACGGCTGGACCGATTTTGATGTGCTTTGGAATGAGGGGGTATATCAAAAATTCACCGACACAATAAGCTTTTAAAAAAAACCGAAACCGGAAGCGGAAGTTAGACATGTTTGTTGTTGGAATTTTTGCAGAAACTGAATTTTGGAAATTTTAATAGTGGATATTAAAGAAGGCCTTAGGACAAATCAAACGATTTTTTACCGAACTCTCTAGCTTTAAAATGGCGGCCGCTACGATTTTTTTAACATTTCGACTTTAACGCCCATTTACTCAAAAACCAGTTATCTGATTGGAATCAACTACATCTTGTTTGGTAGCCCTTCAAGGGTACTATACCATGAAATATAATTAATTTTAAAAATATAAAAACGATCGCAATGACATCACTCCAAAATTTGGGAATTTTTCAAAAAAATTTTTCTCAAAAACTGCCCACACGTTTTTGTTTAAACTTTTTAAGCTGATAGAGCTGGGAATCTTCTACAATTTGTTATTTTGCGCATTGCTATAATTTCACTGTGACGTCCTCTATGAATTTTTGAATATTGAAAATTGGTACCCTTTTATTTATTTAACGGGGGGCAATAAAATATTTCTGTTAAAGCAATATAGCTCATCATTGATAGCAAAATCCGAATATTATAATATTTTTTTGATACTTTAATATTTAGGGGGGCTACTGTTCCCCCTCGGCCCCAAAATTTTAGCTACAAAATTAAAAATTTGGTTTTTTGTTTTGTTTGCTCTAGGAGAATCTTTTTACAAAAAATCAAAAAATCGAATTTTTTGACCCATAATAATCTTTTTGTCCTTAGAAGAATTTCACATACTTTCTACAGCAGTTGTATTCTTGTACTAGTCGTTTAATGTTCAGTGTAAGCAAACTTTTTTATTTTAATAGATAGACTCGCAAACCCAAGAGTAAAGTTGTAGGGCAAATTCTTCTCGATTGTATTTAAGAAAAAAACTTGAGTTTCCAATTTTACTATGGCGGCCACGGTAAAAAATAACTTTTTTTTAAATGGAAACGGGGCATTTTGGCTTTAAAATCAGAAAGGTTTTCAAATTCTAAATACAAATTAATAAGAGTAATTTCTTGCTAAGAATAATACTTCTCGAGTTATTAATATATTTTCAAATATCAATTTCAGCGCTTCTGTTGATTCAGTCCGAATATTTTACCCAACCATATGCTTGCAGCGCAGCGGTCGGTCTTTCTTCGACCGCTTCAAGATGTTACAACTTATAAGAACTATTTACTTTAACTAGTCGTGTCTAGACAGGTGTATATCGAAAGTGTTGGAAAATATAAAACAATGTATTTAAATGTATAGGAAAGTCCAGGCGAAGTGTTTCGCTCATTTTTTGGTTATAACTCCGTTATTTGTGAAGATAAACCAATTAAAGCTTATATCAAAGAAAAGGAAAAAAAGAGCTCCATTCAATGATGACATAGTCGCCTTTGACGCATATTTAAAAAAGCGAAGTTAATGTCAATATCTTGAAAAGTGAACGATCTATAAAAAATTTAATTTAAGATTTGAAATCTGTGTTAAAGAAGTGTCTCAATAATGTCAAAACCTCTTTGCGCCATCTTTGATAATAACCAAATTAAACACAAAAAAACGAAAACTGAACATTTCAGTTTTTTCGGTCTGTACTTAAAATTAAGCAAAAATTGTAGGATTTGAATGTGGATCATAGTAGTACTTGAGATGCTGAACAATTCTTCTCATTTAACCGAATCTCTATCTATTACCGTTTACGAGATCGACATGCATGCACTCCTTATCGTGGACAGCTTGTATACTGTACCATAACCTCAACTCTGTTTTGAATGTTTTAAATTTTTAAAAAACAACCACACACCCTTAACCGTAAAACCGTAACCACACTTCAATCAGTTGAATAACTGTTCTTAAAATGCGTGCCTGTATTTTTGCTTCCTCACCCCAACTATGCCCCAACTGCACAACCTCCGCAGCTTCATCATTTGCATCAGTTAAATGTGATGTGTCATTACTGAAACGTTACGCGAAAAAACATCATTTGATGTGATGCGTTTCAGCTGCATCAGTTTCTTCAGTGAAAGCTGGGCGAAAGAATACACCTTATAGTACTAGACCCTAAGCACACTTATTTCTTGTTCTTAGAACGGGCCGAAACTCTTCGGTATAACACCAACGGGTTACAGAGACGAAGCATAAACTTTTTATTAGGAGTATTTCCCATAGTGAGAATACAGAAGGATTTTTTCTCCAAAATAACGAATTGCATAGAAACATCCGAAGGAATATTTATTTTGACTATCTTTTTCCTAAAGCAGTAACATTTACTAAATTAATTGGACAATAATTAATTAATTCATATTGCTAATTTTAAGCAAAGGAGAAAACAGAACAATTTGTTGAGAACAATTTTTAACAAAAATGCATGCAACAATTTTTATTAAGTATTTAATGAGGATTGTGGTATATCATGGTTAATAAGTTTTATTATTTTTCAAGCGTAATAAAACAGGGGAACATTACTCTAATTTACAAGTATGAAATAATGGCTCGTGACGTTTTTCTTATGGTATACTATTAGATTGTAAAAACAGTCTTTGGACCCTACAATACGAAACAAACTACTCATACATATTTCGCACCAGCTTTTTTGATTATTTGCGTTTATAGCACTCAAACTTATAAAAATCTAAACCAAACTAATCTATCAACAATTCAAAATGAACCGAACCTAATCTATCTTGTCGATTGTGCTTAATATTCCTTGCCCATGCTTTGCATTCGATGTTTATGACAACTCCACCTGAAAATAGAAATAATTATATAAACATGAACAAAGTACTGCCATGGACTTTCCCATACTTCAAGAATTTTAAGTTTTTATGTTTTCAAAAGGATTTTATATCGACATTGATAGCGTCAACAGTTAGTGTAGGTTCAAAATACTTTCGACATTTTGCTGCTTCCCAATCTATGGTATTGTCAGTCGTCACTCGTCTACCGGTAAGATTTCGGTATAGATTAAAACCTTGTTCTATTGCCACTGATGAGAAATTTAGATTTAGCTTAAAGTGGAATTTTCTATCGACTCCCGTTATACAGGGTCGCTATTATGTATGGGACCAAAGCTCCCCTGGTCAAACGGTTTGAGATATGCATTTCATATTTGGTATATGTGAATTTGAGGTTATTTTGCATATTCGGAAGTAAAATTTTTTTTTTGCATATAGGTTTTAGCGCGGCCGCCATCTTGAATTTTTTTAAATACCAACCTAGGCTGTGTGATACATCAATAGAAAGCTTATTTTTTTCTCTTTTCAGAAATATTAAACATGTATAGGGTTACATAAGAAAATAACGCAGAAAAATTAAAAAAACATTTGAGGCATGCTTAATTCGTCGCTGCACATTTAGTGAAATCTAGTAACCATTGCATTAACAAAACGTCATAAATAAACAAAACACAAGCAAAACCAAGTAGTAAGAGTTTAATAGGTGACCAAATAAACATCAAACATTGTTAATTCTTCCTGTAGTTGTGTTGTTTAGCAAATAATCTTTAGAATTCTGCAATATGGATCGTTGTGCGATGAAAAAAAAGCTTCTTTTCAGAACCACGATGTTGTTTATAAAAGTTTTTTGGAAAAAAAAAAGTTAGTCCTAAACGATGTCTCAAATGTTTTTTTTTCAATTTTTCTGCGTTATTTTCTTATGTAACCCTATACATGTTTAATATTTCTGAAAAGAGAAAAAATAAGCTTTCTATAGATGTATCACACAGCCTAGGTTGCTATTTAAAAAAATTCAAGATAGCGGCCGCGCTTAAAAACTATATGCAAAAATTATTTTTTTTACTTTAGAATATGCAAAATAACCTCAAATTAACATATACCAAATATGAAACGCATATCTGAAACCGTTTGACCAGGGGAGCTTTGGTCCCATACATAACAGCGACCCTGTTTTTTGTTTGACTTCGGCTTCTTGGTTTTCTTTATTTGGTCTGATTAGTTGCCCAGGTATATATTCTTCAACTTGCTCCAATCTTTCATTTCCCATTTGGATGTCCATCTGTTGTTCTGAGTTTGTTATTACTTTATTGGTTATTGGTTATTGGTAGTAGCAATTGCAGAGCACGGTTTTGTGAGTTCCTGAAGACTCCGGCCAATAAGGCCTATTGTGTTTCTCTGCCTTTGCGTTTTGATTTAGGTGAACAGGTTAAGGTTCTTTACTAGGTTTAGTAGCCTGTGGACTAGATCTTTTTCCGGTATGCCTACCTGTGGGTCTATTTCGCCCAACAGGTTGTGACGTCGGCGGTTTAATGCTTCACATTCAAAGATTACATGAGAAGCAGTTTCTTCCTCTTCATTACAGAGTCTGCATATGGGTTCTTCTGTATATACGCCCATTCTGTGCATGTGTTTCCTTAGACTGCAATGACCGGTTAGTAGCCCCGTCGCAATTCTAAGATTATTTCTGTTGAGTTTCAGTATTTCAGTTGTTAGAGTCTGAGATGGTCTTCCCATCATCAGTTTACTGTGTCTTTGTCCTTGCACGTGGTTCCAATATTGCTGGTGTTGGTGTTATTACCTTAGACTGGGCTTTATTGATTTTTAGGCCTACCTTTTTTGCCGCGTTGTGGAGTGTTTGAATCATAGTTCGAAGATCTTCTTCTTTTTCAGTGATTATCATTATGTCATTGGCGTATGCGAGGTGATTTAGATATTCACCATTTGTATTGACGCCCTTTTTCCTCAGTTTAGCTGTTTAAACAAATTTTTCAAGGTGTTTATGAAGATTTTGGTAGATATTGCATCGCCTTATTTTACACCGCGCCTACCTGGTATGGGGGCGTTTCGTCGTGATATTTTACTGTGATGGTGGAGTCCTGGTATATACTGCTATGATATTTAGAGGTGTTTGATTTGACTGGGGTATTGTGGTTGATGGAGAACAATTTTTGGATTGTTTGTTGCAGTTCAATTTGCATTTGGAGATTTATGAAGAGTTGTAAGATTTTAATGTTCTGACTTATAAGCTCAGGGTCGCGTATTTTTGCTAGAATTCCTGTTATAAATTCTAATAATTGTTATTTTTCGTATGGTACTGAAAGAAAAGAAAAACACAACAGATTGATACGAAGACTATTTATGTTATTTGTAATTATAATTTAAATTAGAATTGTTAAAAAGGTTTAGTTTATAAGAAGTTTTGGAGTTACTTGATTTGTGCGTCGATAAATGTCAGTTAGGATGTCAGTGTCAAAATGACAAACGAATTCAAAAGGATACTGATGGACATGAGATTTAGTTGTTTGTAATAAAAATGAAAATCAAAGGAGGAAGAAAAAAGATATTAAAAAAAAAAGAAATTTGTTTAATTAGTTACGGCTCGTCTGTGTAAATAAAAACATAGAATTGAGATCCTCTGAAAGAAGAAAAGAGGAAAAACGAGTCTAAAAGCTAGATAACAGTAATTACGTGTATAAAAAGGAAAATACAAGAAGTAATAACGAATTAAAGAAAAATCCAGAAGAATTATAAATAAAAGGTGATCGAGGAAATTTGTACGTTTGTGATGGTATTAAAACCAAATTGGTAATAATATAAAACAGTTCAAGAAGAAGATTCAGATTAAGAGAGAGTACTTGTTGTTGCTCGAGAGGCCAGCAGAGCGTTTTGCTAGAGCGAGGAATAAGAAGACGTTAAGATAAGTGTTTATTTGTTAAAAAAGGACGATAGTAGTTAGTAAAATTTATTCATTTTCGGAAACCACATTTAGAAATTCAGTTATTTAATAAAATTATTATTTTGTAAAGTTGATATCGTTGTGTGCTTATTTCTATTTAAAAATTAATTTAAACAATTTACTTTACAAGCAAAATAACGACCCTGAGAAAGTTAAAAGAGTCTCATAGCAAGTTTAAATTTAATTGCGTGAATTGCAGACAGTTTAGGGATTGTTTTCTAGTAGTTGCAAGACCAAGCATATCATTGCAATACATTACGGATCAGCGTCATACATCGAAAATCTATTCTACAATTCCCCAATCCTTCTTCTATTGCCCAGTGTTCGATGGTGTCAAAGGCTTTTTCGGAATCAATAAAAGCCATGAATAGTGGTATATGGTATCCTGTTGTCTTTTCTAATAAAGTTTTTACGGTTAACAGGTGTTCATTGGTGCCGAAGTCTTTGCGGAATCCTGCTTCCTCTCAAGTTTGGTATGCTTCTAACTTGTTTATTCTTGTTGCTGTTATAATAGTAAATAATTTATGTAATTAAGACAATAGAGTTATAGGGCGATAGTTTCCGAGATCTAATCTATCTCCTTTTTTAAAGACTAACATCGTTGTTGCGTTTTTGCATGCTTCGGGAATCTCCCGTTCTTCTACGCATTTGTTTAATAAGGTTTTTAGAATTGCAATTATATCTTCACCTCCTTCCATTAGCATTTCTTTTGAAATGTTATCCTTTCCCGGAGCTTTATTGTTTTTCATTTTATGTATCGTTCTTGTTTTAGTTATTTTTGGTAGGTCTTCCGAATTTATGTGTAACACTGTTTTTTCTAGTTTTCTTCAGGTAGTTTGTGGTATATTCGTCTTGGATTTGTATAATTGTTTATAAAATTCTTTAATCCTTTTATCGATATTTGTTTTCCCTCTTATTTCTTCACCGTGTTCATCTTTTAATGCTATTATTTGTGTTTTTCCTAGTTTTGGTCTCAGTACTTTCATGTTTTTGTTATTTTCTATTACTATTAATATCTCCTGTTCCTTTTTTGTTTTCATATTTTGTTTAATTGCTCTTCTAATTTGTTTGTTTAGTTCTATATATTCTGCTGATTCCTGTACGCCTTGCTATATCAGTTCTCTCTTTTCTTTTAGCATTTTCTTTATGTTATCTGTAAGTTGGTCATCTTCTTTCTTTTTATTTGTTATTATTTTTTGGGTATTTTCTAATACTGCTTCGGTGATGATATCGTTTATTTCATTTATTGTTTTATCTGAGCAATCACCTTTTAAATGCAGTTTTTCTTTATGTTTTTGATATAAGTATCTTTATTGCTTTTTAAGATTTGAGGATCGATCCGTCCTTTTTTGGTTTTTACCCATTTTTTTTCTGCTTAGTTTACCTACTATTTCTATTTTCGCTCGTACTAATCTATGGTCACTACCCACTGAGAATTTGTTAATTACAGATACATCTTTAACTATTTTCTTTGTTTTTGTCAAGATATAGTCAATTTAATTTTTTGTTTTGTTATCTGGGCTAATCCATGTCTATTTTCTTTCAGGCTTCTTAGCGAAGAAGGTTTTCATGGCATATAGCGAATTCTGCACAAGGAAATTATGTAAGGTTTCGCCTCTATTGTTTCTTGTTCCGTAACTAAAATTTCCAACTTTTTCTCCAAGCTCGCTTGATTTATGGACAATTTTTGAGTTGAAAGTATAATAATAATTGGGATAAGCATTTGTCCATTGCTTTTTGAATTTCTTCATAGATGTGTTCTACTTCATCATCGTCATGCGTTGAGGTGGGGGCATACACTTGAATAACTGATATTTTTATTTTGTTATTTATTTTCATGGTAATATAAGCTACTCGTTTTTATATACCTTGTAAAATTCAATGTTTGATGTTGATTGATGTCTTGAGATTATGCTTGCTAATTTACAAAACTCGACTTTTGCAAAAAGTATAACTTTCTCCTCCGGTTTTGAAGTTTTAAAAATATATTTTTCCGATAAATTTTTGATATAACACCTTATTTCAAGTTCCATTACAATGTAATTTTTCGTTCGGGTGATTTGAAAGAAAAAACGAACGAACGCGTCTACTCACCCACAGGAATACATTTTCAAACAATTTTCTGGGTTTTCTGAGCCCCTAAACACGTTTTTCGTAAATCAAACGTTTTTCTTAAATCAATACTTTCTTACTACACCGGAAGTATGGGAAAGTAAAATTGTAAAGCTATAGAAGGTTGTATTTACTAGTCGGCCTGAGGAACTGAACTGCTACCAGCGGACTTAAGTATCCTTCGTCGTTTTTATATGGATAGTAGTATCCTGGAAATCCTTGAATTTCTGGATAATAAGCAATGGGTCCGAGATATTCCACATCGGCTGAATTTTCACCTTCACAGCTGATCCAAACCGTATTCCTCTTTAATAAAAAAAGAAGTAATAGTAATAATAATACTTACTTAAAATCAATTTATCTAGTACCTGATTTACTTGAGTAATATTTCCAATATGGTACTTTAGCTGCAATGGCATATCATTTGGTAACTCTCTTGGGTCGTCGTAATATTCAGGCACCCATGCGTATATCTTATTTAACTTCAGAAAAATGCAGGGAGAATTGCGATGGTAATCAAAAAATTTTTCCCGACTGCAACTTCCCCATGCATTTACATCAACATGGCAAACTTCCCCCTCTTTTGGAAACTGATCGTAACTACACCTTATAGTCGTCGCTGAACCTTTCTCTAATTTTCCGGGGGTGTAATATTCTATAAAACGCGATAATGAAAATTTCTACTTTATTATGATCTATGGCCTAATACACATACTGTCTAAGAATCCTTTTAAATTGTCCACCCACTTCAAGTAGTTTGTTTTGTTAGAAGCTTGGAACCATATTAGGGTACTTTCAATGTTGTCTGATGTGGGCATTGGTCGGAACCCCAAACCAGGATTTGTACCAATCATGGAACGATCAAGTTGCCATTTTGGAATTCTTGGATCTAATGTTTGGAAGAACACCCACATACAGATCGACACGAGAGCTGCTAGCATTCCATAGAAGACTAAATAGAACAGCAGGATTTTAGCTGAAATAAAGATTTTGTTAATAAGGTAAATTAAAATAAACACCACAGCCTAGATTACTTGATAATTATTAATCCAAGCAACACAAATTTTATTTGTAAACACTGTGTTGCACACTTTGTTTCTCAAAATCCGGAAATAATATAATTGAAAATTTCTTAAGCACTTGTGTAATTGCTACAGACAATTTTGTCAAAGTGAAAGGAGTGTTCTTTTCTTGGTTTTAAGTTCATAGCATTACCGTGAAAATAAAGAAAAAAATACAAACAAATTTTCTGCCTTGTTTTAAGATTAATTTCAAGCGGTTTCAAAAGAAAAATATACATTTTACAATAACTGCAATTTTACAATTAACAATAACTATAGTTCTTAAAATAGTTTAATTTATTACATTTTTCAATTAATAAATGCTTGAGATTTGAAATGGTTCGTCAATTTGTATTGTCAAATTGGAGCAGGAGCACGAAATTGTCGCTGAAATTCCACTAGTGAAAATTGATTGGTGCAGTAAAGAAGAAGTACTAAAACATGATTGGAGGATTTAAATAGTTTGACATGTGATTTGAATAGTCAAAGCTCAAACAAACTTTGTGATGTTCTCTGAAAAAGTAATTTCTGTATTTAGTTCACGGCCTAAAACCAAATTAAAATACTGAAATCTCAAATTTTAAGTTGTATAAAAATCTTTAACCCAAGGACGCTTATTATAAAGTAGTACCTACATAAAGAAAATTGCTTAGTTATTCTTGAATTGGTGCCCTTACAACTGAAGTAGGTAATAAATATAAAGTACAATTTATTGCAGTTGTTAAATAATAAAAATTATTATTCAAACAAGGACACCCATTGTACTGTTAAAGAAAGGCTTTAGGCCCAAGTGTGGTTAAATATGAAATAGGTTAAAATACTAAATATTAAAAACTTTATTGAAACATACGAAGTGCGATTTAGAACAACTAGTATGTCAACGAAAATTAGATTAAAATCAAAAATGTGTTACTCCCTTTCACTTTTAACTAGGGATAGGACGTCTATGCATTTGCATGTAGTAAAACATGTGCCGAGTTCAATTTGTAGATATTTCATTGACATGTAAACCACATTTGGGAATTTGAAAATTCATATAAATGCATATATTTTAGAGGTTTTTAAAAATACAAGCATAATTCTAAATATTTCAATTATGATGCATATTTTTTATTTTATACCATTTTGGGATTTTACATTCTTTTCCGTACTAAAATTTCTAAAATTAGAAAGAAGGGATTTACTTAAATTTAAATTTTAAAACAATTTTTAACTAAGTGTTTTGATCCTGGGCATTACCCTAATGACCTATTAGGCAGAGCCATGCCTGGGCAATTTTGTGCATTAGCAAACAGTTTATATTTCACCCCCGACAATTTATTATTGCATGTATTGCTTTCATGAACATTTTCGAATTCGAGAGTTTGGTGAAATACGTGGTTTGGATCCCCAGGAAGTGTTTTAAAAATGTTTGTCGCTGGGTGGCTGTTAGGGTGGGCCGAAAAAACACTTTATTTTTTTTTCGATTGCTATACCCCGGAAAAGTTGCCTTTTGCATAGTTAAGTAAAATGAAAAAAAATATTTTCAAATAAAAAAATATCTTCGCACTCAAAGTTTTGTAAAATGGCAAAATTTTGCTCTTTTTCGTCCATTTTTTATAATTACTAAACTCACTACTATCGAAACGCTATAGGTCCTAATGTGAAGTTTGGGGCATGAAGATCACGAAAAAAAATTAAAACCTGTAATTTCAAAATACTTATTGTTGGCGCACAAAGCTCAAAAAACATAATTTTTCTTAAAAATGGCGATATTACGTAATTTCTTTTAATTTTGCTTTTTCATCTTAAGTAAACAGACGTTTATAAATGGTAAACATATTTTTCATTTTCAATTTTATATTCAAAAGAATGCACTTTAAAGTCAGATTTTTGGGAAAAATTCGGCATAATAGATCTTGATAAGAGGGTCGTCCTGATGAAGCCGTCTCTTGCATCAGCGCCACACACTGTTTTAGATGCTTCGGTCACAAGTTTGACACACCGTTCAACAGCCTGGGTGTGACAAGGGAAGGTTTGAAAATCCGGTTGCAGCAGTGTTCCAGTTTGTAATTATTAGATTTTCGATGTCCTCATCCGTGATGTTCCTTAATAGTGGAGGAGGAGAGATATTGCAACTATCCCACCGAATCAGGTTGACGTAGTCTGTTGCTTCGAAGTTCAGTTTCGGTATGTTGAAATTTCGAATAATCTTTCCCTTGGAAAGTGATCGAGCTTTCAACACTCGGCGGAGCCCCAGTTCTCTGATATGCCTTCGTTCATCCACAATCAGAATCAAATTTTCGGGGTGAGCAAAAGAAAGCGTTTCGCTCAATTACTGGGTTGATGATTTGCAGTACATTTTGAGTTAGGTACCGTGATGTTCTGATGGCTTCAAGAACTATCTTTGGACGGTCTGTGAAATTTTTGCTAGTTTAAATTTTGAACCAGAGAGGCATGTAACATTTTAAAATAAAATTTATCAACTGCTTCATTTCATTATTAGGTTTTTCTACGCTCACGTACAGTCTGAGAACTCTGTTTGCCGTCGTCAACCATCTAGAGTGTGAAAGCGGACCAGGATTACGTGCTGCCAGATCTTCTGAAATTGTACCTGAATTTATGGCAGCAGAAATATCAAGTAGGTATAACTGATCCTTGCTCAGCACTTTCCTGTCAACTTGAGGAATGGGGCATTCAACATGTTCAAAACGAACCAGTGAAATTTTTTCACAGCCAGCCAGTTTTTTCCCGATCGGCCAACTGAAGGACTTAGGTCCTGTGGTAACACCATCCAAGTGATGAAATAGGTGACGGAACGGCAGTTCATTGAAGTGTAGGAGACATATAGCCCACTGCATTGATCTCCCAACGTGCAATTCGATCTGATGGAGAACACCTTTTTTCCAACCAGTATTAATTACAGTTCCATCATTCCCAATCACACGAAGTTCTTCAAGGGAAATCTCAAGTGTAGTCAAATAATGTCATATCGCCATTTTTAAGAAAAATTGTGTTTTTCGAGCTTTGTGCGCGAACAATAAATATTTTGAAATTACAGGTTTAAATTTTTGTTCGTGATCTTCATGCCCCAAACTTCACATTAGGACCTATAGCGTTTCGATAGTAGTGAGTTTAGTAATTATAAAAAATGGATTAAAAAGAGCAAAATTTTGCCATTTTACAAAACTTTAAGTACGATGCGCGAACGGAAGATATTTTTTTATTTGAAAATATTTTTTTTTCTTTTTACTTAACTATGCAAAAGGCAACTTTTCCGGGGTATAGCGATCGAAAAAAAATAAAGTGTTTTTTCGGCCCACCCTAGTGGCTGTGTATGTGTGTCTAGTGATTACGTTTCATAAATCCTGCTAAACGAATAATTCGATTTCGATGCGCGTCGGTATCTACAGGTATATCAAAAATTTACTGACGAAATAAGGTTTAAATAAATCCGAAACCGAAGCATTTTTTTCAGAACATTAATTTTCTATTTATGAAAACAGACTCTGATAGAAAACCTTGGGGCAAATACATACTTTTTTTGAAACTTTCTTGCTTCAATATGGCAGTCGCTAGAATTTTGACTCATTAGTCCAAAGGTTGGATTTATATGCACTAACAGCATTGCCAGATATGTTTATCTTGCAACAAACAGGATCACGTATCTGGTAACACTGTTAGTGTATGTAAATCCGACATGCACTAAGAATGTTGTCAGATATCGCTTTCCTGTTACAACAGAAAAACATATTTGGTAACACTGTTGATGCCACAAATCAGGCCTTTACTAATGACTCGATTATTTTAACAAAAAGTAAAAATAGTGAAGTAGCAAAGTTTTCGTGCAATTTTGTTGTTTCACATTATGATTTAAATCTCTCATTAGTAAAAGCCTGATTTGTGGCACCAACAGTGTTGCCAAGCACGTTTTTCCTGTTGTAACAAGGAAACGATATCTGACAACAATGTAGTGCATGCCAGATTTACATACACTAACAGTGTTACCAGATACGTTATCCTGTTTGTTGTAGGAAAAACATATCTGGCAACACTGTTAATGCATATAAATCCGGCCTTTACAAGTCAAAATGGAGGTGGCAGATCGCCATAAACTTTAAAGATTATAGTAGCCCTAGTGCACAGTGTTACTATTTGCTAATATTATTGAGATAATCGTAACTGTGAAAGGACATAAAATATTTCGCAACATGGGCGAAGCACGTCGTCGCTGGTATTTTCCCATACTTTTTACGATTTAAGTATTCTCGCGCGAATAGTGATTGAAATGTACATCTACAGCCGGTACTAAGAGATTTGAACGAGACTGGGGATTGGGAATTACCTATTCATGTAAGGCGCTAGATATTGCGCTGCGGAATCCGGACTAAATAGAACTAATTTAAAATAAATAAAAAGGTCATTAATTAAAAATAAAATATTTTGCTGGTTTATTCAAACGTAATAGAAAAATAGTAAAATTAGTCTTAATCGACAACAAAGAAATTAGTTTAAAAAAACAAATCAGCTAAACGCAATAGTTTTGGTAATGCAAAAAAATCAAAATACATGCTAATTTAAAATAAGATAATTACAGCACATTTAACTAAGAACTATTTTGAATTGTAGGATATTTAAATATCAACCCCTGCTGAAGCGTTAATCGCTTATTGAGGGGACAGCTAACCATAAATTAATTAGAGAGCAACAACAGTTGGTAGCGGGGCAGATGCGACCGGGGCAGTTGCGACCACTTTGATTTTGGTAGCAGTTGCGACCACGTCTGAAAGATAAATCTTTAACCGTGGCAGTTGCGACCACACAGGTAATTCGTTTGTTTATTTATTCGTTTTATCGTTTCTTGCTAATGACGTGTTATGCATTTCTTTGAATTTCAAGGGTTATTAAATTGCTACTTAACGAATCATACAAATATTCTTAAGACTTGCTACCTAATAAATGTGTTTGTATGTAATGTGATTTAAATCAATGATTAAAATAGAAAAAGCACTTGATTTCAATCAAATGCCAACCATGACGCAGGCGTCTTTAAACGTTGGAAGTAAATTATTCAAATTGTTATATTTTCATTTTAAATTTTTTTTTGATTTTGTAATTTTTTTGTATACATTATTTACATCTATGTTGAAATTGATTAGTGGTCCCAGTTACAAATTAGACATAGCAGAGTTCGCTAAGTAGCAATTTAATACCCCTTGAAATTCAAAGAAATGCATAACACGTTATTAGCAAGAAACGATAAAACGAATAAATAAACAAACCAATTAGCTGTGTGGTCGCAACTGCCACAGTTAAACTTTTATCTTTCAGATGCGGTCGCTACTGCTACCAAAATCAAAGTGGTCGCAACTGCTCCGGTCGCATCTGTTCCTAATTCCAAGTTATACAACTCATAAACTAGGTACCTGAGCAGCAATTTAAAAGTTAGAACAATCGTAAAAAAAAGCTTTGATCTAAGGTGTTCTATCAGATTCCGTCTTCATAGTTAAAAGAATAGTTTTCCGGAAACAATGCTACCAAAAAAACATGTCTAACTTTCGTTTCCGGTTCTGGATCGTAAAAAAAAACTGTTGGCTCGACAAATTTTTGTTATACCTCGGTATATCAAATATCATTAAAATCGTTTCAGTAATTTTCTGAGATTTTGCTTCACACACACCACACATACATATTCACTATTTTTAAAAACCATGGTTTTGGGTTGCTAGAGGTCCAAAACATGTATTTTCATCAAAATGTCATAATTCAAAATATTCACGATCACAATACTGAAAAGTATGTTAAAGTAAAAATAAATTATCAAACCGTGATGAAATTTAGTATTGTATTTCTTGGCTGACCACTACTAAACAGTTTAATCGCGTTTATCTCGAAAATTTTGTAATGTAACAGTGGTATTTAATTATATGGTTAAAAAGAGAATAAAAAGCTCTATCAGAGTAGCTTAAAAAACATTAATAGTGCTATTTAAGAAAACAAAGGTTGACTGTCGCCTCTCTGACCTATACAGAGATATCGCCGATAATTTACTGCCATCTTGTAGAGAATTTCATCTCATTTACGAATATATAAAGTTTCATGGGGTTATCTTCAAAAATAGCCTGGGAAGTGAAGTGGGACACCCTGTATACAGGTTGTATCAAATTGCGTGTTAACTATGGGGATCTCGCTTATTTGAAGAGATACGACAATGGTTAAATTAGAGAAAAGTTGTGAAATTTTATGCCCATTAATAATCTGAAAAGAAACTGGGGCTATCTTGCTTAGTTTCTGAAATAACTGGAAAAAACTGAAATTTTGGATTTTTTGTTTTCAGCGATCTCATTTGTCATTTATATTACATATTTCTAGTTAAGGCATTATTAAGACACTTTTTCATGCTGAATTAAAATTTTTGATCAGCTTTGGTTACTGTTACTGTTACCCATTGCTCATTTTCGACTGTCAACTTTTTTTTTCTTATGGTTGGTATTTTAAATTTTATGTTTAAATAGAGTTTTTAATTCTGATTTCAACGATGTGTCACACTTTGCATTTTGTTTACGTTTTGAGCATTTTATTGAAGAAAATAAAAATTTCATAAGAGTGCTATGGAAAGATCATTTGATTTATTTTGATAAAATTCTAGTAGGCTATGAACTGATGGAAGTAAAACAAAACACTACTTTTACTAACTTTGGTCCTTAGATACATTAGGTACGCAAAAATTTCAGTAAACTTTATTTTGAGCGTAGGCAGCAGGTTATGTTATTTTTTTTTAAAACAAATGAATGACAAATTTTCTAACATACACAATTTACTGAAAATTGTACTTGGAGTTTTTATGTTTGCAACTGACATAACAAATTTGAATAACAGGTTAAATAAATACAAGAGATGACACTAGAACTGCACTAATACAAACAATTATTAAATAAATGTTCAAAACATTTGACACCTTTGTAAAAAATGCTCAGAAGCTCGTCTAAAATGAACTCTCTAATCTGTGTGTTAGTAACTGTATCATTCGTTTGCTTTTGTAAAAAATAACTTAACCTGCTGCCTACGCTCAAAACAAAGTTTACTGAAATTTTCGCGACCTAATGTTTCTAAAGACCAAAGTTAGTAAAAGTAGTGGTTTGTTTTACTTCCATCGCTAGAATTTTATCAAAATAAATTAAATGACGTGGTCTTTCCATGGCACTCTTATAAAATTTTTATTTTCTGCAATAAAGTGCTCAAAACGTAAACAAAATGCAAAGTGTGACACATCGTTGAAATTAGAATTAAAAACTCTATTCAAATATAAAAAAAATTAAAATGCCGACCATAAGAAAAAAAAATTGTAATACAAATGACAAATGAGTTATCGCTGAAAACAAAAAATCCGAAATTTCAATTTTTTTTAGTTTATTCAGAAACAATTTGCTTAAAAAACTAAAATATGTTTTGACCATGTTTTCTGGAAATTTTGCCTATGTGCGGCCGTGCGCCCTTTTATAAAGAAAGACATTTTTAAATTTTGTTGATTATTTCTTATTTAAAACAAAAATGAAAAAATACAAAATAAAAAATTCATGGAATACAAAGCAATTTATTTTCTTGCTGCAGAAAAAAATGTCATTTGGAGGGAGGAAGGTTAGGTTAAATTAGTCATCACTCATCAGAATCAATCATTTTCAGATTTATTTACTATAACGACCCTGCCATTAGGTGTTTCCAACTGTAAACTTTCATAAATATTTCTTAGGGTATCCTACTTGTAACTTATTGGCATGAATGCAACTGCATTGTGTTCATTTCAATTTGGTATTTTGATTTGCAAACATGGGACATACAAGCGATCTGTTACTATTTGTCTTCGAAGTTACGTTCGCGTTCGGTAAATGTACGTTATTTTAAGTTAAAATAATAATTAATAATTATTAATCTTTTATATATTTTAATAAACAAAATAAATGTGAACTAAATGTGAATTTGTTGTTTCTTTTAGCAATAGCAGGCGTGTATATTTCTTTGAAATATTGCATTTAAATGGATATACTGCGTTGCGATGTTTAAGTACATTATGTAAGTGCAATGTGTATATTCCTACATTTTAAAGTTTTTTAAATTCCGTTTCTACTTATAACTTATATTTGTAAAACGGAGACAATATAAAAAAACAGAAATAAAAATTATTTGCTATACAGTATTTTACTACTTACACCAACTAGTGATATTCCTCCCAAAAAAACTTCTGTCTTTTGAATCCCAGAAAAACCTTCTAATCTTTTCTTTGGTGGTTAATTTCATATCTTCGGGCTTAACAAAGTAAGTATTTTGAGTACTCAATAATTCATCCTGCTTGTGGATAGCGACAGAAAACTTCCTAGTGCTGTTAGCGATCGGCATTTTGGAAAATCGAAAATAGACGGTTCAAAAAATTCAAATTTATTGCAACAGATATCAGTTGTTATCAGAAGGGGTTTTACTGACGACTGACCGAGGACAGACGTGATGGACAGTAGGAGGGCCCGGATATTAACAATTTTATACATGAATACATCCTTAACAGTAGTTCTAAATATTTGTTGTCACAAAGCAAGTATGGTTTTTCGGATAGAATAATCAAATATAGATTTTAGATAAAGTAGTAAATGATAAATCTGTGTTCATACACGTTCATCGTTATAAGATTTGTCAAAATTTTAAAATCTCTAAAGTTAAATTTTTGCTTCTTTTTAACTGTCGCATGTGAAATTTAAATAGCTTTTTAATGTTTTTCATAATGATTGTCACTTAGATTCCTTAGGGCAAACAAAATATTATGATTAGTTGCTGTTATAATTTCACCTTGAAGTTAGATATACAACAAAGAGGGTGTTTAAAATAGAACTAGATATTAAAAAAAAGTACATTTTGGCAACTGCTTGTAACCATCTGCAGCACCGATTAGATTAGAGTAATGAAATAAAGCTACCTTGACGTAAAACTGGACCAACGGAAGTGATATTGTCTGGTCAGTAAATTACGCTAATTGAAGGTGTAAGCCAGTGACAATCTAGATTTATGAATGATTTTTTTAGTTAACTATTCAAACAAGTTGAAAATTGATGTTCCCAAAATTCGTAAAATAAAGATTGGACTAAAGAAATTAATGTTTGCCGAAATTTGTATCTTATAACACGTTTCCGGAAATGTTATAGTAAACTTTTAATTATTAACCTTTAACAACAAACTTTCAGTTTCTCCCATAAAAATAGAGGCTAAAGAAGAGATATCAATAAAAAGTAAGTAAAACTCTACAAAGCACCATGTAAAAACACAATAATTGGTTACATAACGATGGGTAACCTACAGAAAATAAAGCGTTAGGAAATATACAGAGGTTTGAAAGAAAGGAAGCATCAAATTAAAGACAATCATGGAATTAAAGAGCATCTGAATCATTCTTGCGCTCACACCGCACGAATTTGCAGAGTGGGTGAACTTCAGACCGTAAGAATTTTTAAATTGGCAGACGTTGTAGTACCACTTTCAAAATTTAGGAGCAAAATTTAAATTAAAACTGCAATAAAGCAGTTTTAATTTAAATTTTGTAAATATACATAAGGATAATTCTCATTCATTGTTAAATACCCATGAAAAATGAATATTTTTGTATTATTTACCTTTGTATTAATTTATTAAAGTATGCTTACGGAACACTTGAAATGTGTATATCCGTCAAAATTTGATCGTACCAAATTTGCAGCAGTAAATTAAAGCAGCAATAAATTAATTAATTTATAAATATGCTATTTGTAATCTGATTAACGTAGTCCATCTAATATTAGAATTTATATTAGGTAATTTATATTGTAGTGAAATATAACGACTATAAAATGCTTGGGAAATAATGGCAAGTAACACCAAAATTGTTTCAACATTATTTGCGTTTTCATTTCATGCAAGACACTGAGTGACAATGATTCATTTATTATGAGGTTTTATAATTGTTGCAAACAAACCGCAGAATGGGAAATGTGTAACTTATCGATAATCTTTCTAAGAACTTCGATTTCTCAGCATTTAGAAATACTTATGGAAAAGAATAAATGTTAAATGGATAGCAAAGGTCAAAATTAAATTTCGAGTCTCCTCGAATTAAGTTTTTTCTGTAAAAGCACCTCTTCCAAAAGGGGCATGGACACTTCGCCCAAGGCCCACAACGCCCAACACCCTAAAATGCCCACAATGCCCAAAAAATGTCCACAACGCCCAATAGCTGGAAAGGGACACATCGTCCACGACGCCCAAACATATCTAGAGACACAACGCCCAATGTATCCATAACGCCCAAACTGCTACAGTTTCATACAGGCCAATGTGCCCACAACGCCCAATTATTTTATAGGACTACAACGCTTAAAAAGATGCCCATAATGCCCACTTGAGCGCGCGTGATATCGGTCTTGTTATTCAGAAATCAGAGGGACACAACGTCCAAATTCCGGCAACAAGGGTTTGCAACCGTCTTTTATTTAAAAAAGCAAGTCCAGAAGAGCTTTTTGGTGCCTATTAAATTCAGTATTTTGAGAACCAATGTAACTTACGGACTTTGAAGTAAATAATCGTCTTTTAATGGAAACCGGAGTTCGGCTTTAGGCCAAATGGACTTTTCTTCTGTTTGGACATATCCCTAAAATTTAAAATATATACTTTTCATATAAAATGGGTCAATTTAAATCTCATTTGTTAGCGCTTAAATTGCCTAAGATGTGATTTAATGAACTATTTCCTTTTTTAGCGCCTAAAATTGACTGTTGTAATTTTTGCAGGTAATTTTACAGGAAGAAATATTTTTTTTTATTGGTGCCCCATTTTACCTATTTAAAGCACGCCTCAGCGTGTTTAAATCGAACTTTCAAAAACGCGCGTTTTTTAAAATTACCATGGCAACATCAACAACTCGAGAAACGTGAAGTCTAAATGACAATTTTTTGATTATTGATCTGACAGGAGTACCTTGTAACGTCAAATAAAATATTACTAACAAATTTCTGAAGGTAAGCAAGCACAACTCGTTCATTTATATCTGTTACCTTTTGCTCTTCCATCCATTTGATGAACTTGTCATATTCTTTTTTATACGCATCATTAGATTTTTGCGGTATTAACCGCGATTCTGCTTTACTATTTAAAAAATCGATATTAGAATTCATTTTTAAGCAGTGCGGTGACAACAATTAATCTTTGATGACAAATTGCAAATTAATTTCTGTTTTTCTCATTTCCATGACAACGAAACGTATACTGATGTCACATCACGAATTCAACCATTTTACATTATTAGTTCTTATTTCCATTTTTTGTAGTAATAATACCAGTATTTATGATTTCAAAGTGCACCAATAAAAAAAAATAGCGTAAAGTATTCGTGGATAACTGGTCTTTAAAACACTTGCTCTATTTCGAGCACTCCGGCTGCGCCGTCGTGCTCGAAAAATCGCGCGTGTTTTAAAGACCTTTTTATCCACTTATACTTTAATATACTATTTAAATATACCAATAAAATAAATATTCTAGAAAATTTGATTTTTTTAAATGATTGCTTATTCTTCTTAGCGCTCTATTTATAAAATCTCGTATTTTAAATACGTTTATTGAAAAAATGCCAATTTTTTTTCAAAATTTAGTGCTTATTATTCATTGCACTAAAACGTCAAATATTTTCTAGCATTTATATCAATTGAGCTCTTGCTGAAATTCCATTTTACGGTAAAATGCACATCTTAGAATAATAATTTTAAACTTTGAGACATAGAAAGCACTAAATTTTGAAAACAATTGACATTTTTTCTATGAAAGTATTTAAAATAAAATTCTGTTAAAAATAGAGCGTTAAAGAGAATTATTTAAAAGCCAAAATCATTAAAAAAATTCAAATTTTTGATAAAACATTTTTATTGGTATCTTTTAAAGAATTGTCTTCCTGTTAATAAAGTATGAAATTTTTTTTGACTGTGCCTATATACAAAAGAAAAAAATTCTATTGCTAATTCTATCTTCAACCCCGATTTGGCTACTACATCAAATAATTAAGACATGTAAGCTGTTTGGTTTTGGTAGACTCACCTTGTACTATAAAATAATTTTACAAAATGCCATCATTTTAATAATTTTATAAAATTTAAGTTTGTTTGTTTGATTACGTTACTTTACTTGAAAATAGATCAGATATTTGTGTTCAACTTAATGCCAAAAAGCTTCTAATTGCATCTGAAAGTAGTCAACTTATATTTACTCAATTTCCGAAAGATACTGCCATTATGACACTAGTCATAAGAAGTATGTTATCGTGTACTTAGATAAGAATTGTTTTTGGAGAAAAAAAGTCCATGGAAAAAAGTCTCCTGGAAAGAAAGTTTCTGTGAAAAGAAGTCCCCCGCAAAAAGTCTAGAAGAAAAAAAAGTCCCCGAAAAAAAGTGTCTTGGAAAACAATCTCCGGAAAAAATGATTCCAAAAAAGTGTTGGATATTCAAGCCTCCTATAAAAGTCAGTTAAAATAAACGACTTCACCTGATTTTCATACGGATTTTATACGGTTAGGTTAGGTTATAATAATTTAGTAATTCAACTAGCCCTGAATTTACCGGTATAATCAGAATATAAACTTTTAAATAAGCTCACTGCTAACGATGAACACTATAAAAAAATGCAAGTATCATATTTATATAAGCTTATTTTATATTTAAAACATTTTTTTGTGTTTTTATGAGTTTTCTTTTCTTTTTGTAGTTTTTCAGGTTCTTTCCCTAGAGACTTCTTCCGAAGACCTTTTTTCTGTGACTTTATTTCCGGGAACTTTCTTCCAAGACTGTTTTTGCGGAGATTTTTTTCCAGAAGACTTTTTTTGCATAGAGTTTGTTACTGGGACCTTTTTTCGAGACTTTTTTCCTAGATTCTTTTTCTAGAATTATCCAATGCAGCACTTTCCAAATGTTAATGTAAATTTGTGTCTTGAAATAAGACAAGCAACCAATGTGATCTTTACAAAGCGTTTTTGAAATCATCTTAAATAGTATATAACTGTTTGCTAAACAATAACTCTTCATATTTCTGGAAAAATTGAAGAAAAGGAAAGTAACGTTCTAGCGGTTTTCAAGTTGTAAGAAATACGTTCAAAATCTCTAATTGTTTTTCAACTGCTTTTAAGCCGCGTTGATTCAAATACGGGACCCGATCGTTTTAAAATGGTGGTATGTAACTGTATTAGAATCAGGGTATGAAAAAATTTTGTTTTCGTATATTTAAACATTCAAATTTTTTAATTTTAAAGATTAAAAATTACTCAAATTTTAAAACATTGTGTTTTAGGTATTAATAGACGTTTGCAATTTTTAATTGAATGTTTTTTTTATTAGAAACATAAAAAGTAAACGCCAATACAACAATGTGTAATTACATAGAATCCAACGAATAACAATATTTATTGAAAAGGACAATTGTGTGCTAGTGACGGAATGAAAGATTTAAGTAATACTGGAAAGTGAGGGTCAGTTACTCATTTAAATCCCGAATGCCTTGCATTCCTAGCGTCATGTAGAGTCTGTAGAAGTGTACATTTCTGAGTTTAGTACTTGTACTGTTTTCAAAATTTTGATTTATAAGTTACAGTTTTCTATTTAAAACAAGAACATTGATGTAACTTCCGGTAAAAGGCGAAGTCAAAATTACGTTGTTACTTTAAGATAAAAATAAAGAAGAAAAAAAGAAGTGCGCCATGTTTTATATGAAAATAACAACGTGAGACCAACGACTCGATATTGAATATTCCTCTAACATTTTGATAATCTTGAAAGTAAGCAATTTCCTAAATTACTTCTAGGCCTACTTCTAGCTTAGGTACTGTCACATGTATTTATTACATTAAAATGTCAAATATTTTGTAGCATTTGTTTTAATTGAATTCTTGCTAAAATTCAATTTTACGCTCAAAATGCACACGCTAGAACATGTGCATTTTAACGCGGTTAAATTAAGTTTTAGGAAGAGCTCAATTAAAACAAATGCTAAGAAATATTTGACGTTTTAATGCAATGAACAATAAGCACTACATTTTGAAAAAACATTAGCCATTTTTTCAATAATCGTATTTAAAATAGGATATTTTAAAAGCAGAGCATTAAAGAGAAGTATTTAACAAACAACCATTTAAAAAAAATTAAATTTTCCAGAAAATACTTTTTGTTGGTATATTTAAAAACAAATTTGTTTCTGTAAAATTACAATTTGGGCGCTAAAAAAAGGAAATAGTTTATTAAATCACATCTTAGGCAATTTTATCGCTTACAAATAGGATTTAAATAGACCCATTTTATACGAAAAGTATATATTTTAAATTGTAAGTGTATGCCTAAAACAACAAGAAAAGTGCATTTAGCCTGAAACTGGACTCTGTTCATATCTCAATTTTGATTGGCCAAATTCGGCAAAAATTTGATATAAGATTTTCCATTAAAGGGCGATCCATAAATTACGTTGGTTCTCAAAACACTGAATTTCTTAGGCACCAAAAAGCTCGTTTGGACTTGCTTTTTTAAATAAAGGACGGTTGGAAACACTTCTTGCCGAAATTTGGGCGTTGTGTCCCTCTGATTTCTGAATAACAAAACCGATATAACAAAAGCGCAAGTGGGCATTATGGGCCTCTTTTTGGGCGTTGTGGGCCTCTTTTTGGGCGTTGTGGGCCTATAAAATAATTGGGAGATGGGCACATTGGGTTTTATGAACCTGTAGCAGTTTGGGCGTTATGGTCATTGTTGGTATTATGGGCGTAATGGGCACATTGGGCATTGTGTCTCTAGCTACGTTTGGGCTTTGTGGGCGTTGTGGGCGAGATGGCCCTTGGACTTTCTGTGGGCATTGTGGGCTTTTTATATCGTTGGGTGTTGTGGGCTTCGGGCGAAGTGTCTTAGACCCGTCCAAAATAGTATATTAAAAAACAAGTTTCATAAGACATGATTTTAGAGCACGCGTCCAAATTAGAAAACGAGCCGCTTGCGGCGAGTTTTCTAATGGACAAGTGCGCTTAAATGTCTTATTAAACGTGTATTTTATACAATTTTTTCTATTTTGGTCCAAAAAAGTTAAAAATTACCTTATTTTATATTTTAATTTAAAAATATAATCGATTAGGAAGTTTTTTTGTTTTTTGTTTTTGTTATGTGGCTGTTGGTAACATTTCAAGCAATTTCAAACAATTCAAACTACTGTCAAATTAAAATTTACACAAACTGTGTTTGGAAGTGATTTAATTTTTAAAATAACTAAGATTTGTAGATAAAATGGAAGAAGAATTATCTTGCACCCCACCCGTGTATGCAAAGTTGCGGAAAATGCGCTAATTAATCTTAATTTTTGGAACTTACAATTTGAAGGTTATGTTTATAACGCGTGAAGGTTTTGTTGTCACATGGTTGTCACCAACCTAACAAAATAAAATTTTGAATTCTTTAAAGAGTTGCTTTATGAAATCCAAATGAGTTTCATAAAGTAGTCAGTAAAGAACCAAAATAGAAAAAAGTTATTATAAAACTAAAAGACTGGAAATTCAACCTTATGAACGCCTTAATTTTTATTACTTTCCCATACTTTCAGTATAGATATTTTTCCGAACGTTATAGCTTTAAAATGGCGACCGTTACGATTTTATGAAAATTTTAACTTTAAGCCTTATCACTCAAAAACGAGTTGACAGATCTAGATAAAATTTAGTTCTGTAGTAGATCTACGGAAACAAAATATTGCTGAATACTCAAATTTTTAAACGCATGATAATTGTGAGTAAAAATTATCTCAAAGTTTTGTAAATTTTCAAAACCATATTGCTTAAAAACTGGCAACACGATTTTTCTTTATTTTTTAATTTTGTAGGCCAAAGCGCACAATGTTAAGCTTCGTTTACATTATAGCGAACATAAGCGAACGAACGATGGCCATGCAATGAACAGAATTTGCAAAGAACAGAATGACCAACGAACAGAATACCCGAAGCCGAAGCCGATGACATGCGAACGTAAAGTAGCATTTAACAGAAATTGCATTTAACAGAATAGAATTAAACAGAATACTGGAAGAGGTCACTTTATTCGTGTTCTTTCGGTTTTAATACTTTTTACTTAGTTATTTTGATGAATTGTTGTGGTGGTACCCACAAAAGACTAATTTTTGAAACGTCAACAAACAGCAGTCAAAAGGGTTAGGAATTTGAAGGTTAAGTACACAGAATATACCTTTGGTTCAGTAAACAAAATCTAATGTTTTAGCACAAAGATAAAATAGTAGCGTTGTACGGTAGGAAATGCATATTTAAAATAAAATAAAACTATAACGCTGTAGTTATTCTGTTGTACTGCGAAAAAGTGGTACAGAAAATTTGTTGTGTTAATAAATAAATAAAATGTTGTATTCCTGCATATATACCTGGTGTACAATTTCGAAAAATTGACATGGAAATAAACGTTAATTTTTAACCCTGTATGCCAATCGTCCCTTCTGTATTTATCTTTTTAATATAAAGATAAACTCACAAGACTTCAGTAACTTTTAACTGTCCCACGAAACCATAAACAGCAATCTTATGTGGTATATCAAGTTGCTTGAAAATCGTAATTAATTTTTAATTAACTAACTACGTTTTGAAAATTTAAATTTTTCATTAATTTAGCCACTACATCCAGTTCACGTTTAGCTCCTACATAATTTGTGGCATTGTCTGAGTACATCAAATTGTCATTCAAATTTAAACCGTTTGACGTTTTTGAACTGGCATCGAATACTACTCTTAATTTGGTAGTGGTGCTAGATTCTTTAATTACCGTATGATGGAGTAAATAAAAACTTGGCGCTTGGTTTCCATGTGACCTAAGTTGCGATATTCGCTCATAAATTTTCCATATTCTTTCCTAAATTGTATTTTGTTATTTAATTTTCTTTCTATATTATAAAATCGTTTCAATGCTATTTCATAGGAAAAACCTAAATTCACCGAATCGTCTTTAAAACGAAGTTTGGCAATAAATCTGCCATTGGCACATCTGGACATCGTTTTTTTAAAATGCGTTTGGCAATTTCTTTCTTCCCGGGTCCATATTTTATGGTGGTCTGCTTGCGCCTCAAGTTCCCAAAATCTTTTTAAACCGTTGTCCAGCTGGCTTACGCTGTTGATGGCCAAATTACAACGTACCGGCGATCCATTAGGGATGTTTATGGTACCCCAATAATCCAACCTAGATGTGTTTTTTGAAAAACGGGCCCCGGTGAAATGGTTTGTATCTGACCAACACCATCTATTATAGGTGGTGTTGATCTGACCGACGCACAATAGTTGCCAGAAGATTTCTGCACCCAACAATAAATACAGATTTATTTATATTGTCTACATGTACGAAAATTATGGCGAAATTTACTTCGTATCTTAGTGTTAAGTTAGAGGTGTTATGGAGCAAAATATTCAAGGAAAATGTAGAGTTATAAGAATCATAATTTTATAGTAAAACATGCTCTTTTTAAAGAACATAAGAAGCTATATCGTAAAAAAACTGTTTTCAGAAACTTTAACCTCTCACACAGCGAAGCGCATAGCGTTAGTAACCTATTTTTATGTATATATAATTTCAGGAAAACAATTTGTAAAGTGTGTTGCCTAAACAACAATCTTTTCGTAATATTTGGATGTTAATTGTATGGTTCAAACAGTTGAACTGTTTTTCTTTATGTTGGTTACACTGATACAAATCGAAGTTATCCGAATTTAAAATGGTTCTGATTATTGCAATTCTGTTCAATACACATTCTGCTCGGTGATTACGCACAATCGTTTTCCGAATACGAATTCGCTTCGGGCGACTTCGGATTCTGTTTAAATATCATTCTGTTAAATGCAAGTTCTGTCAAATGCATACCCACCGAACGAACGAACGAACGAATGGATTCGTTCGTTTGGTAGGGTTCACCTTTTCTTGTTTACACTTAGCAGAGCATTCGCAGTTGTTGATGATCCATACATTCGTAAGCATCATGTGGGATTCGTGTTGCACTTCTGCAAGGAACTGCCGAATGCTCGTCTACGTATTTAAACTGTTTACACAGAGCACGAATTTTCTTTGATGATTCGCTCATTTACCGACACCGGCCGGAACATGACCGATTGCGAACAAATTCGTCGTTCGTGTACTATTCACCGTTTACATCTAGCGAATTGCTACGAACGAGTTTGTTCGTTCGCTTATGTTCGCTATAATGTAAACGAAGCTTTACTAGAACTACTAAAACTCTAAAGTGAAAAAATACAGATTTTGAAATTTTCCAAAAGGTGTTGCTCTAAAACTGGCTACACGATTTTATTGTGCACTAGTCTTCTGTGCGTCTTAATATTTTTTTACAGAGAGACAGTCGTTGAGATTTACACCCCCTAATATAATGAGGGTTGTCTCTTTAGTGCGATTTTATAGAATTTAAAGATGTTTATCAAAAAACGTGTTTCGGTTGACGAAGAGTGTATTATTTCATATTTCAAGTATTTTTATGTTCAAAATACTGAAAAAACAATATTAGCTGTTCAACCAACAATGCATATTTTTCGCCTATCAGAAAAACTATAGAACGTTGACATAAACGCCAAAAAATAAATGATTCTAAAAACAGTTAAAAGCTACATTAGTAAAATACTGCTTCTACACTGTTATGACAATTTAGGTAAGCAAATTGAAGAGCTGGCCGCATTTAAAATGATAATAACGTCATTCATTCCTTTATTCATAAATTAGAAAATGTACAAAATTAAGCAAAAAATTGTTTTTACAAAAACTTGAGTTTTGAGTTATTCAGTCTTAAAATATTTTTTTATTAAAAACTTTGTTTAAAATCAGTATCTTTCTTTTATCAGAAACGTGAAAAAATAGAAATATAAAATTTCGTAATCTAGGATAACAAATCTGTGGAATCAAACGCAACAAAAAAAAAACGAAAAAAAGATGTTATAATTTAGGTGTACTGACCCAGGCGACTAATGCCCTAGACATATCCATGTTTTCTAGTGCACTTTGCGGCCTGCGCTCGCTTTGAAGTACCGGTAAAATATTAAACAATTCCACTTTTGCAGATACGGTAAGTAACAATATCTAAAATATGAGAAAGTCCAGGTGAAGTGCTTCGCCAACTTTTATTCCTTAAAATTCCGAAGAAAACATACAGCAACTTGTTCAACAATTAAATATATTTCTTGAGATCTTTCTTATAGTCAACAGTTTCAAAACCCAATTATTGTTTAACAAAATAATTATTAATAATACTATCATGAACGTTCAGCGACGGGGGTATAATGTACAGAAGCTTGAAAACCATTTTTTGGATCGGCTGTATAACGAACTACCCTGACAATTCCATCAGATTGCAAGACGCTGTATTCCCCTTTAACTGCATCCCCGTCTCGAGACTCCTGCCGAGCTTGGGAATTACCAGTGTGAGGATCCTCTACTCCGAAGGAATAGGCGTAATCTGGTTTTGCCTGCAAAATAATAGTTATTTAAGTATCAAGGAATGTAAGGACGTAATAACATCCGAGGTAGGCGAATACGAGCTGAGGCGGAGCCGAAGCTTGTCGCCTGCCGAGGAAGTTATTAGTCGATACATTCCGTGTTACTTATTAAATTTTTCACGCTACCGGCAGTGTAAGTAGGCCTACAGGTAGAAATTTAATCATATTTTTAAAAGTTCGTTTTGACAGCTGTCATCGCAATTATTTTTTAAAAGCCCCATCATTATTCTAAGTTGTCTGTGCTTGTTACCATATCAACGAACAGTTAAAATCAACATTATTTTCCTAGGAATGTAAGTGACACTATTAAGTTCCGTCGTCAAGGGTAACTAGCACACGAATGTTATCAGCCACTTACGATCCCTGTAGCTATGGATGTAAGGCCTACTTACATTGCCGGTAGCGTGAAAAGGCAGTTAATGTTATGCCAAGAAAGCAGTTCTGTGCAATAATAAGCTTGCGCATTTCGAATTAGTTTTCTTCATTTCATGGCAATGCTCCAACACGCAAATATTTTTATCGCGTTTATGGGTTACAAGATCAAACAAAACGGTTTCTTATACAGGGTTGGGCAAAAGTACGGAACAATGCAAATATATTTAAAACTGTTGAATTTAATATCAGAAATGGTTCAATTAACGGAAAGATTGCAGATTGTTAAATAAAGTACAAACTTCTTGCTGAGTTCTACGACGATCACCAAAACCAACCATAATTAAAATTTGAATTCGTTCTCTTTCTGTTAATTGAACCATTTCCGATGTTAAATTCAGCAGTTTTAATTAATTTGGATAATTAATGGATTACTACAACCACACTGCTCAATCTATCGAACATCAAAACAACACAACACGAAGCAAGCATATTTGACATTCCATTACTGTTTAAGCTTCTCACGTTCTTTTGTTTTCATGAGCTGCTAGCTAATAACAATAACAAAACATTATTGTTTAATATCTCTAGAATTATTAAAAATAAAGGCATAAAACCTTATATCACTGAACTCGCAGAAAGGAGTTCTATCAATATATCAAAAAATATATAGGGTGTTCTATTTAAAATAAAAAAGTTACTATCATTTCGGGCTAAACCGGAAGTCCTTTTAAACCGCTGATACTTTTATTGTATCCGCCATATATCGAGACTTTCATGTAAAATTTTTTGTCAAAATCGCGGTTGCCGTCTTAAAGATATTTGCATTGTCCGTACTATTGCCCAACCCTGTATAAAGTTTAATTTAACAATGCGCTACACATTTAAAATAAGCAACCCTCCTTCCACTGTAAGAAATTTTTTCCGTACCTTTAATGTCAATAATAAGACCTAAAAGCTGAATTTTGAATCTGAACTAAAAATTGTAAGCAACTATTAATTGGAGTTTTCTTTATAAGATGTAAGTTATGACTAGCTGACTCACCACATAATCTACAGTTTGCCTATGAAGATGAGGATTGTGCACGGAAATTGGATGAACTTGGCCGCTTACTGGACCAAAAAATTTATAAAAGGAATATCCACTTCCTTCACTGACAACTAAATGTTGCAACAGATGTAATAACTGAAAAAATAGTAATAAATCAAATTTGCTTAGAGAACTGTCAGCACTATGTTTTGTAAAGCTTGCAAATTTTCAAAAACACAAAAATTTTTAATTGCAAATGACTAGGCAAGTAATACGTGCGTATTGTTAGAGAATAATATTATAGGTTTATAACAAATCAGAAAAAAACAACATATTCAGACATGCCATTTTCTCAAATAAATAAAAAAATACCTACTTATTTGAGTAGTATTAATTTAAACATAATGCTAAAATAACTATAGGAATTATTGATTATGCAACAGAGTATAGAATAATCTTGTTTACTATACAGATTTAATTTCATTAATAGAATAACTTTTCGTATTACACTCACTAAGCAGCCGGGATTTTTATCTTTCAAGCAACTTCTGTGAATTGTGTTTTATCTATATATGATAAAAAATATCCACTATTCAGTAGCTTTCCAAAGTATTATTTACTGCGGCTTGCAGCACCACATCACACATGTATTCTACGTTAAAATGTAAAGAAATTAAAGAGTTACCTTGCCGGTTAATGACAGTTGTTGCACATTTACATTATAAAATCGCGATTAAACTGTTGCAAAATTAAAAAATATTTGTTGTTATTGTGCTCAAATGCTTATTGTAATATGGTTTGTTAAATAATAAATAGTAAGGTAATAAGAAACGTGTGGGCTCGTAAAGTATACGGAAATAAGAACATAAATATCAAACAAACAACTATCACTACTTACGAAAACGAGAGTGATTTTCATTGTCGGTCAGTCTTATTCCTTTGAATCAGCACAAATTCACATAAATACTAAATACTAACGCATTTAAACTCAATTTATATAGTTCAATAGAATTATGCAATAAAACCATCTGCGGAAATAATCAATTATTGTGTTATTGTATTTAGAGCGTTGTCATTCAGTTTTCTTTTTTGTGAAATTTTGTGGGTAAGTAGTACATTGCAGCATCTAATATTGTTTAAGATTATTATTCAATAAACCGTGGGTATTTAAAATTATATCTCCCGTTTACATTAAGAAATTTATTAAAATAATTGGAGCAAATCGTAGGTATTCAAAGTTTGTATACTTTTCCTTATTTAAACTTGGCTTTATTTAAAATATAACCGCAAATTGCTAATACGCATGACCACCTCAATGTAGAATTGGATAACAAGAAACTGTTTTGGTGGGCAGTTTTTCTTTAAATTTTGTAACGTGTCTGCTTTTCGTTGGTATGTAAAGAATTCTTTACGTAAATTGCAATCAAATACATCGTGTTTGTTTTTGTTACATGAGAAAGTTACGGTTTTTGTGACTTTAATCTTTGGCAGAATAAAACAATTTGGCTTTAGGGAAAATAGGTCACTTTAGCATTAACGATAAAAACTTGGAATCTTCTTTATTATTCTTCTTATTTGTTAAAAAATAGAGTTTTAAAATTCCATCTTTGCTTTTAAAAATAGGCAATACCTCTATGAATGCAGATAGAAAATTCGTTATTTGTTCGTTAAATAATCACATTCATACATGATTCATTTCAATTTCTTCCACGTTCCTTCTTATGGAATGAAATGGACTTTGTACTACCGCGTAATCATGACGTTTTGCAAAAACCGAAATGAAATTATAATTGATTATGGATATATAAAATACTTAATTACTTCAACAATATTTATTTATTTTAACCTTATACGTATTTCGGCATGTTTACATGCCATTGTCAAAGGTTATATGAAAAAGAAAACAGTTAGTGTTGTTACAGCAATAGAACTTGGTGACTTGATCTCGGTAATCGTCTGCAGATGACTTGATTTCTTATTCCAAAATGTCCAATAGAGTAGAATTTAAGAGATCAATTTGCTTATTCATTAACGGTACAGTTTTTAAATGTTTGTGAATTTCAAGAGCTTCTAGTATATCTAATTTACGTTTATCATCACAAAAGTGTAAACATTTTATGGTGTTATTAGATGTCATTGAATGATTTTGTTCTAGTAAGTGTGTAGCGTAATTGGATTTATGTGGGTGTTTGTATTTGTAACAACGTACGTGTTCTTTATACCTAATATCAAAATTTCTAATTGTCTGGCCTATATAAATCGAATTACAATGCGAACAATTTAATTTGTAAATGCTGTAAATTTGTAAATTTTAGCAAATCATCTGATTTTGATTTTGCATTAAACAAAGTGATTAAGATGTTTCTAGTTGTTTTAAAACTTATTTTACATTTTATTTGTGTGGTTTATAATTTTTGCATTTTTTTCTGATTTGTCACCAAAATATGGGATTGAGGCATATTTAATTGTATCGGATGAAGTTGGAGTATTCGAATAAATTTTTTGAAGGGCTAATTTATAATCCTTTTCTTTAATTAATGTATCAATAAGCTTAGTATTATAACCATTACTGTATGCAATTCGTTTAATAATTGAAATTTCTCTATTATAATTAATTTCATTTAGAGGGACCGTCAAAGCCTTATGTATCAGGGACCTGTATGCTGCTAATTTATGTGTTTTATGATGACAAGAATCGTGTGGTGTAATGTCTGTTTGTGTAGGTTTTCTGTAAACTGAGTACTCAAATTTATTAGTTGAGTTAATTTTTATGTTTAAATCTAAAAAGTTAATGGACTTATTTTGTTCTGCAGTTTCAAGTGTAAATTTTATGTTTGGATGCAAGCTGTTAATAAAAATTAAAAATTTATTAATTAATTCAAATGAACTATCAAAACATGCTAAAATATCATCAACATAACGAAACCAAAATACAACTTTCTCAGATTGATTTGATTCGAATATTTGATCTTCTAGATTTTCCATAAATATATTAGCTAAAAGAGGTGAAATTGGACTTCCCATGGGTAAACCATCTTTTTGGAAATAAATTTTATTATTAAAAGTAAAATAATATTGATTAGGTAGTGCCAAGTTCAAATAATTGAATCAACTCAGTCTGTTTTATTAATACTACACTTTTGTTAATAAGAATATTATTTAACAAAGGAATATACTCTTGAGGAGGTATTTGGGAAAACATATTAGTAACATCAAAACTAACTAGCTTGCTTTGTGGTGGTAAATGTAAGTTAGATTACTTTTTGATTAATTCGGAAAAATTTTTAACTGAATATTTTGGTTTATAATCAAAACTGGTAACTATATTATTTATCATTTTTGCTAGGATATGGTTGGGTGCATGTATGTATGATACTATTGGTCTAATGGGCATGTTGGGTTTGTGTATTTTTAATAAATCGTATAGTTTTGGTGGTTGTGGATTTGGATTTATTATTTGTCTTTTTTGATAATCTGTTAAAAAACCTGGCAATTTTCTAATGTTTGTTTTAATTCTTTTTGATAATTTTTGGTGGGATTACTATTTAAAGTTATATATATTTATGGAAAATCTAGAAGATCAAATATTCGAATCAAATCATTCTGAGAAAGTTATATTTTGGTTTCGTTATGTTGATGACATTTTAGCATGTTTAGATAGTTCATTTGAATTAGTTAATTAATTTTTAATTTTTATTACCAGCAGAACAAAATAAGTCCATTAACTTTTTAGATTTAAACATAAAAATTAATTCAACTAATAAATTTGAATACTCAGTTAATAGAAAACCTACACAAACAGACATTACAATACCACACGATTCTTGTCATCATAAAACACATAAATTAGCAGCGTACAGGTCCCTGTTACATAAGGCTGCTTTGACGGTCCCTTTAGATGAAATTAATTATAGTAGAGAAATTTCAATTATTAAACGAATTGCATATAGTAATGGTTATAATACTAAACTTATTGATACATTAATTTAAAAAAAGAATTATAAATTAGCCATTCAAAAAATTTATTCGAATACTCCAACTTCATCCGATACAATTAAATATGCCTCAATCCCATATTTTGGTGACACGTCAGAAAAAATTGTTAAATTATAAACCAAACAAAATAAATATAAAATAAGTTTTAAAACAACTAGAAACGTCTTAAACACTTTGTTTAATGCAAAGTCAAAAACAGATGATTTGCTAAAAGCAGGCATTTACAAATTAAATTGCTCGCATTGTAATTCGGTTTATATAGGCCAGACAATTAAAAATTTTGATTAGGTATAAAGAACACGTACGTTGTTACAAATACAAACACCCACATAAATCCAACTACGCTGAACACTTACTAGAACACAATCATTCAATGACATCAAATGACACTATAAAATAAATAAATATTTAACTATTAAAAATTAATAGTTTATTAATAAAATAAAACACTTGGTAATCTTTTCACAATTTGTTGGTTTTTATTTACTCGACTCGAGTTTCAACCATCACGGTTATCGTCAGGAGTTTACAATACAACTAAAACTAGAAACCTAAAGATGTACAATACTATCCAATCTATCGGCGCCGCCCCGAGTTTAAGTGTTAACACGTGTTTATGAATTACCTAAATCGGTGTGGTCGTTTACTATATTTTTATTATTATTTATTGCCTTTTTAATTTCTAAATTTTCCAATTTATTTAAACGGTTGCCCTTGTTTTCTACGTGTAAAAACAATATGGTCAAAAATCAATTATATAGGTAGAGTTAGCTATAAAGTTTCTAACAGGCTCAAAAAATTAAATATTAACGTATCTATGCACAATTCGAACAAACTCCATAAACATCTAGTAAACAATAAAGACACAATAGAAAAATATTCAAACAATGGTATCTATCAAATAGACTGTTCTAATTGTGATGCAATATATATAGGACAAACTGGCCGCAGTTTTAATACAAGAATTAAAGAACACAGCAGATCAATTAAATACAATCATAAATCAACCGGCATCTCCCAACATTGTACTACAAACAATCATTTTTTCAAACACGCAGATACAAAAATTTTACACGTAGAAAACAAGGGCAACCGTTTAAATAAATTGGAAAATTTAGAAATTAAAAAGGCAATAAATAGTAATAAAAATATAGTAAACGACCACACCGATTTAGGTAATTCACCCCTCCTGGACCTACAGTATACAAAACATAAAAACACGTGTTAACACTTAAACTCGGGGCGGGCGACGACAGATTAGATAGTGTTGTACATCTTTAGGTTTTTAGTCTTAGTTGTATTGTAAACTCCTGACGATAACCGTGATGGTTGAAACTCGAGTCGAGTAAATAAAAACCAACAAATTGTGAAACAATTACCAAGTGTTTTATTTTATTAATAAACTATTAATTTTTAATAGTTAAATATTTATTAATAATATTTCACCATGTGCCTACCACACAATCAATTCAAAACACTATAAAATGTTTACACTTTTGTGATGATAAACGTAAATTACATATACTAGAAGTTTTGAAATTCACAAACATTTAAAAACTGTACCGTTAATGAATGAGCAAATTGATCTCTCTACTGGAATAAGAAATCAAGTCATCTGCAGACGATTACCGAGATCAAGTCACCAAGTTCTATTGCTATAACAACACTAAGTGGTTACTTTTTCATATAACCTTTGACAATGGCATGTAAACATGCCGAAATACGTAGAAGGCTAAAATAAACAAATATTGTTGAAGTAATTAAATATTTTATATATTCATAATCAATAAATATGGACTTTAACGAGGTAAAGCTAAAATTTATAAATAAAGTGAAATTATAATGTTTACCATTTCTGTTTGAAGCATTCCAAATTGGTACCGGAAAATTTACTAATCTAACAGACAGTTTTATGCACATTTACAGTTTTAATTTGTTTATACACTGTGTCCATAAAGTAACCCCCCGCCCCCTAACTAACTTTTGAACGACTTAATATTTTACTACAAAATTTGGTGTGCTTTAATGGGAAATTAAATACTATTTTTTAGCTCATAATTAAATAATGTATCATTCAAAATGGCGGCTGGGCGCCATTTTGAAATTTTTTTTTTAAATAGAGAGGGGAGTCGAGTGACACCTCATTTGAAAGGTCTTTTAGTTCTGCGTCTGATCCTAGAGTTTCAAAGAAAAATATTTAGCCATAACAAAATGACAAACGTTTGAAGTAAAGAAGTCTATTAAAAAAAACTAAGAATTAAAGCAAAAACAAATGAAATTAAGTGTTCGAAACGTTCACCATTCACTTCTTGGCACATAAAAAGTCGGTTATGACATTCCTGCCTTACATTTTCATAAGTTTCTGGAGTGACATTTCTGTAAAAAAACGCATTACAGAAGTTTGCAGAAATATCACTCCAGAATCTTATGAAAATGTAAGGCAGGAATGTCATAACCGACTTTTTATGTGCCAAGAAGTGAATGGTAAACATTTCGAACACTTCATTTAATTTATTTTTGCTTTAATTCTTAGTTTTTTTAATAGACTTCTTTATCTTCAAATATTGTCATTTTGTTATGGCTGAATATTTTTCTTTGAAACTCTAGGATCAGACGCAGAACTAAAAGACCTTTCAAATGAGGTGTCACTCGACCCCCCTATCTATTTAAAAAAAAATTTCAAAATGGCGCCCAGCCGCCATTTTGAATGATACATTATTTAATTATGAGCTAAAAAATAGTATTTAATTTCCCATTAAAGCACACCAAATTTTGTAGTAAAATATTAAGTCGTTTAAAAGTTAGTTAGGGGGGGGGGTTACTTTATGGACACAGTGTATTTTATTTCGCACCATCAAGCTAAAGCGTAAATTGTGTGTTCTGTGTAATGATGGGCGTAATCTAATGATTTTCATTATCTAATGATTGTCATTTGAATGTATTTAATAATTAAATGATTCATTCAAATAAAATCATTCGGATGTTTCAATGCGATGAAAATGAAAGTACAATGTACAATGTATGTCATACATTTTTGTTTAAACAAGAAACAATTGACAGTCTAATGAGACCAGGGAGAAAAACAATATACGATTATTATTCAGCATATATGTACATATAGGTATAAACGATCTTTTTTGTGAAGTGTACCAAATATTTTTATTAAACAGTAATACAGTATTAGTCTAAAAATTTGTAAATTTCTTTATATTTATTATTGTTTATACTTTTTAGAGCAATATTATAATTTTCAAAATACGACTCTGCCTTGAAATGACCACGAGAAACAAAGTCAAAGTATTCTTATTCCGTTGTGGTTACGCCGGAAATGCCCGTCTTTATGCAATTGCAATATTCATTATTAGTGTATTCGATTGTATTTGCAGTTGGCTACTGTACGGTGTATCACTTGAACGCCCGCTTTCGAAATGGACAAAATAGAAAATAAAAAATTGTAAATCATTCGAATGATTTTCTATAACCTCTCGAGATATTTCGATAATCAAATAGTTCTATTATTTTCATTCGAAATATTTATAGACTAGTTCTGCGGCTTTCGACAACGACATGTAAGGGAAACAACTTTGAAAGAAATTCTCAAGTACTAGTACAAATATTCACTAAAGCAAAAATATCCAAATAAAAGCTGTTACAAAAATACAAATAGTTAGACATTATATAAATACTAGCGGAATCCGTGGTCTACACCTTACGCTTTTTTGGTAACTTTTTTGTAATGTAATAAATAAGCTGTGTCAAATTGCACCATATGTACCGAATGCGTCTCGCAGTATTGTATATTCTCCAACACGGAAAGTGGGCGACTGAACTGAACAGACGTAACTATGTAGTAAGAAATCATGCGAATGTTTATTATTTTGTATTTAGATTTCTATCTAGCGTGATCGACTTCAAATATTCTTTAAAATAAAAGTATCGACTTTTCCTTGAAGTTCATAAATGTTTTTAATTTAAATTTTTACATTATAAACTCTTCTAACTGTAGAAATGAATGTCTTTGATTCCTATTAGTGGTGGTTGTGTATGGTAGGTTTGATTAGGTAAGGTTAGTTTCATCTGAAATTTTGTGTTTTTAAACTGTAAATGGTAATTCAGTACCCGAGGGTGATAAAATAATTGTAGGTACCTAAGAAAACAACATTTCCAGATATCTACTGATATCTTTTGAAATTTCAGCTGCAATGTAATTTTGATATCTGATTTAAGTTATTTACGATGCACGGCAGCATTTGCTTGATCTGATCTGCATTTCCCTTCAGAGTTTTTTATACTGATCCTGCCGTAAGTAAAAGTCGGGTCTAGGACATTTCGCCGAATGCCCAAAACGCCGACTGCTTATTTTGTACGTCCAAAACGCCGAACAGGTCCAAAACGCCGACTGCTACTAGAGGACCATTTCGCCGAATACTCCCAAAACGCCGACTAACGTACATTGGACATTTCGCCGAACGTGCCCAAAACGCCGACACTTGTTAAACGACGCCACAGAGATCGATATATTAGCGTCGGAGCCGAATAACTGCCGAACCTTGCGTGTCCATTACGCCGATTATTTCGCAAAGGACACTTTGCCGACCCTGACCAAAACGCCGAAACAAGACTATGACCAAAACGCCGACCATGTCCAAAACGCCGAACGCTTGTAAGAGCCATTTTGCCGACCGCGGCCAAACCGCCGAAATCAGACTATGACCAAAACGCCGACCGTGTCCAAAATGCCGAACGGCTCGTAAGGGACACTTTGCCGACCGCGACCAAAACGCCGAAATCAGACTATGACCAAAACGCCGACCATGCCCAAAATGCCGAACACTCGTAAGGGACACTTTGCCGACCCTGACCAAAACGCCGACAGAACCATAAATGAACATAGCGGAGATAAGTATGTACTTGTAATAGTTCATTCATAGGTGGCAGTAAACGCCGATAAAGAAGATAGCTTAATAAGGTTTAATGTACTGATTTTATGTAAGTAATTTTCTTCAATAGGTTGCGCAACCGTCGATTGTTACAGTTTTTACAAATTTTGAATCTTGTTTTTACATTTGTGCGTGGCGTCCTGAGTTCAGATATTTTACTTTTAAACATACTTTGTAAATTGCTTATTAATTTTATTCGATTTTCTCGAAAAAGAAAGGTTGGTCGTATTTTTAGCAAGCGTAGCATTTTTGAGCATTTTTCTCATAAATTCAATTATATAACATACTTTCTAAAATAAGGAATGATAAAAAAGTTATGAACATTTGTCCAAGCAAAATTAAAGTTACTAGAAATAAGTAATGTTCAGAGATACTTATTATTTCAAACGTTTTTGACATCTTGTAATGTCTTAGTTTTGCTATACAGGGTGTTAATTAAGTACGTAGACAAACTTTACATCGTAATTCCTTGATTAATTTTAAGACAAAAAGTTTATATAAGCATGGGACCTAAACGGCTTCGTTTTCAAAATACGCGATGTTGAATTATTTTTAATAATATTTTTTTAATCTGGAAACGCCTAAAGGTATTCTATTGAAACTTGGTGTAAGTTAGTATTGAATAAAGTGACATTTTTTGGTGAAAATAAATTTAATTTATTTTTATCAGTGGCGTGCATCAGGGCCACCTCAGTTACATGATTTTAGAAAAATCTGGCACGCTACGTTTTTTTAGTATATATGACAAGTTTTTATCCATTAACATGACACAAAAGTTGTCTCTTTTCTGTTTTTGTTATTTGTTAAAAGGAACCGCTTTCGAGAAAAACAGAAAAATCTCTTTAGTTGATTTATTATATAGCAGCAGCGTGTGTAAATAATTTGTAGATTACATAATTTTCCAGTTTTGTAGCTCTTGAAGCCTTTCTTATATAAATAAGTAATATTTACACTAATCAGTTTGTTATTTTTATGGAAATTATGTTATAATGATCAAAATTACAGAGTTACAGATTTTTCCTTTTCGAAAACGGCCCATTCTACCAAAAAAAAAAGAAACAACTTAGGTGTCGTTTCAATGGATAAAGCTAAAAAAACTTGTTACAACAGTGGCGTACTAGATTTTTCTACAATGACTTAGCTGAGGCGGCCCCGATGCGCGCCACTGGTTAAATAAATTAAATTTATTTTGACCAAAAAATGCCACTTTATGCAATACTAACACACCAAATTTTAATAGAATACCTGTAGGCATTTTCCAGGTTTTTAAAAAATTTTTTTTTTAACTTACATCCTGTTTCTTGAAAACGAAGCCGATTAGGTTCTTTGCTTATATAAATTTTTGTCTTAGAATTAATCAGGAAATCACCCTGCAAAGTTTGTCTACGTACTTAATTAACACCGTGTATATTACTAATAGCTTTCAATTTCTTCACAGCTTTAGGAAAATAAATATGTATATTTACGTGTTTCATCTGTTTACTGATTTGTATTGAATCCATGTACTTTGAATTTGAATATAGACAATTCTGCTGATGAACGACAGTAAATATAAGCTGGAAAAATCTGGAATCTGCTCATATCTCAATTTTGATTGAACAGCTAGCTCCGGCAAAAATTTGGTATAGGATTTTCGAATCTAGGGAAAAAACGCCGGAAAAAATCCGAGGAAAAGCGGGCGGAAAAAATCCAAGGAAAAATACATACATAACATGAAACCGACGAAAAAAACCATAAGAAATAAGCCGAGGAAAAAAATCGGAGTAATATCCTAATCTAAAAGAAAAATTTTATGCGTTTCACTCTGCGAGAAGTTAAATTTACCGAAAACAGTTTTTTAAAAAGCGATTTTTTCAAATAGAACGATATCGGCTTGTTATCGTTATGTTTTTAAAAAGAGCATTTTTTTCGATTATTATGAAACCGATAATCGATATTTTCCTTGATTCGGTGAAGTATTTTCCATTAAAACCAAAGTTTGTTTACAAATTAAAAACATAACGAGTCCATATCGTTGAAAATCGAAAAAAAATCTTGTGAGTAACTTTACTCAACCAATGAAGCGCATCACATCTTTTTACGATTTTTATTTTTAGATTAATATTTTACTAAATACGATTTTAAATTAGCAGTTATCTGGATAATTCGTTAAGCTTTTACTATCTGGATAAAATATACGAAACCAATATCTGATAAAACGTCTATCCGGATTTATTAAAAAATCAGATTCGTCCGAAACATTCATTATGCGTATTTAACTATTAAAATGTGACGTTCAAATATGTACTTATAGTTAATTCAGATGAAAATCGCAGGGTGAATTGTATACACGAATTCCTGTAAAATAAATGATTAAGACCAAATTTTTAGTAATACACATTTATATTATTCAAATTTTAAACAACACCAATATATCCGTTAGATAAATTCAATATTTACATTTCGTACAGCATAGGTAGCTGCAATACATACCTACAAATTTGGTTTTATTGAAGAAAATATTATTTAATTCGTTTATTTAATAATGGGTGAACGTGAGAACGAACCTGTCGGTAGCTTTGGGCCATTGTTAACATGCATAAACTAGGAGCGGCGACTGTAATCTTTTAGGTTTCAGTCCTTTGCATCAATAAATGAAATGCAAATTTTGCAGAGTTATTATTACTGGAATTTAAAAATATGTTTTGACTTAGGCTGCTGGGTACCAGGCAGCTTAACGATTCACAGATTCGTAAAATCCAAATCTTTATTACCTCTGGCTTACAATTTGTTCACCCAAACCCGGTGCCTGGCGGTTTTATAAGTAAGTAGCTGGTAATGGCGCGATAACCGCTCTAATCCTTCGTCTGGCAGATTAAAAATCTACCCTGTCTACAATTCTACATATTAGAAGTAAAAGCTTTTTGAAAAAATTATTTTTCCCCGTAAAATTAGCAAAAGTTCCTAGTTGTAAGTATGCCGACTTTGTAATAGGGTTGGAGGGGCAATAAATATCCGGCAGGTAGCAGTGGTTTCTAGCCCTCAGAATCAGAATGCCACTCTGTAGAAGTGGTTTTAAAATGCAAAGTTGTCTTAAAATATAAAAAATGATTGTTTAGCTATAATCCATAAAATGGACGTCCTGTCCTGCATTCCTTTCATATTACCCAATATAAATAAATCAAATGGCCAAATATCTGCTCGAAAAATAAGTTACAAACTTTGAACTACTTTTATTATTTGTTGGTAACATTAAGTATTAACATTAATCTTTACTTTAATTAAATTTAAATTAAAATAATAGTAAAATTGTACAACGTAATAACGATTGGTCTAATGAAATCTTATTGGTAAGAATTTTAGCTATTAAAGTATGTACTAATGACACATAAATGAATATGTTTGTAGTATTTTTTGACAGGCTAAAGTTATAAGAATTATTCCTATTATATAAAATCAACACGATATAGCTGTCGTTGATTCTCAATACTGTTTAGAGATGTTATTATAAATTACAATAAAATTGAAATTGTAAAAGGTCATAGCTTCAACCGATATGCGAATATTGCAAAAATCAAATTTATAGCATCTGCATAAAAAAATCCGGGTCGATATAAATAATCCGAAATTTGAATCGAAACTTAAAGGGTGATTCTGAAATATCTTTCATAAATGGGAGGGTGAACTCATTTATCAAAAAGAAGGAAAAAAGTCTATACAAACTATGTCTCAAAACTCACCTTTTGCGAGATGCAACCCTTTAAAGAGAACGCAGCTGCGGCACCTTTAAATTAGTAAAAGGTAGAGGTCTAAAAAAACAATTCAAGAAAAACATATATAAAAAAATCCAAGGAAAAAAATTCAAGGGAAAAAATCCAAAGGAAAAAAATTCACAAGAAAAAGTAAAATTATAAAATATAGTTGTTTATTTCATTAATATTATTACTAGACTTGGGCAAATATGCTGTAAATGTAATAGTCGTCATAATTAGAATGACGAATTCTTTTAGGAAAAGCAACTACTGACTTTTAATACCTGCTTTTTAATTAATTACAAACATACAAAATAGAAAACTTGCATAAAGACTTTATATACGGCGGCGTACAAAATGTTATTTTGAAAAACACCGATCTAATTTAGAACAATCAATTTTTTTATTTATTTAAAATAGATAATTTTACTTTTAATTGATTGTTTTTATTCAAATGAATTGTCATGGTTTTTCTGAGTAAGATCACTACAAATTACAATTTAAGTACCTAATTTCTTTTCGCACATAGGGTTAAATAACAAATATTTCATGGCAGTGCACTTTAAAGAAATTGAGAGCCGTGAAAGATAAAAATTTGAAATTTTGAGTATGTCATTGTTTGGTGGAACCTCTTTTTTGTGAGATTTTATTTTTCTTTCACCCTTAACGTCGATATCTTATTGAATCTTTGTTCATAACTTTTTTATCATTCCTTATTTTAGAAAGTATATTATATAATTGAATTTATGAGAAAAATGCTCAAAAATGCTACGCTTGCTAAAAATACGACCAACCTTTCTTTTCGAGAAAATCGAATAAAATTAATAAGCAATTTACAAAGTATGTTTAAAAGTAAAATATCTGAACTCAGGACGTCACGCATAAATGTAAAAACAAGATTCAAAATTTGTAAAAACTGTAACAATCGACGGTTGCGCAACCTATTGAAGAAAATTACTTACATAAAATCAGTACATTAAACCTTATTCAGCTATCTTCTTTATCGGCGTTTACTGCCACCTATGAATGAACTATTACAAGTACATACTTATCTCCGCTATGTTCATTTATGGTTCTGTCGGCGTTTTGGTCAGTGTCGGCAAAGTGTCCCTTACGAGTGTTCGGCATTTTGGGCATGGTCGGCGTTTTGGTCATAGTCTGATTTCGGCGTTTTGGTCGCGGTCGGCAAAGTGTCCCTTACGAGCCGTTCGGCATTTTGGACACGGTCGGCGTTTTGGTCATAGTCTGATTTCGGCGGTTTGGCCGCGGTCGGCAAAATGGCTCTTACAAGCGTTCGGCGTTTTGGACATGGTCGGCGTTTTGGTCATAGTCTTGTTTCGGCGTTTTGGTCAGGATCGGCAAAGTGTCCTTTGCGAAATAATCGGCGTAATGGACACGCAAGGTTCGGCAGTTATTCGGCTCCGACGCTAATATATCGATCTCTGTGGCGTCGTTTAACAAGTGTCGGCGTTTTGGGCACGTTCGGCGAAATGTCCAATGTAGGTTAGTCGGCGTTTTGGGCGTATTCGGCGAAATGGTCCTCTAGTAGCAGTCGGCGTTTTGGACCTGTTCGGCGTTTTGGACGTACAAAATAAGCAGTCGGCGTTTTGGGCATTCGGCGAAATGTCCAGGCCCCTAAAAGTCTAGCACGATGGAAAGGACCCGTAACCTAACATGTGTGTTCCTCGACGAGTATGGTGTTGGATTGCCAGCTACCGACAGATTATGTCCAAATCATACACATAAACCGTAAACATTAAATTTTGCTAATTTTTATTGAAAACTGTAGCGTACTGCCGTACCAACAAATATGCGCCTTCTAATAATGAACGCGTAAATATGTGGATTTTAGTACTGGGGGCCCCGTTAGGTGGAAGCAATTTCGGTTAACATAAAAACCCGTGAGTATAGTAAATCAGTAACATTTTTGAGGCATCTTATTTATCGTGTTTACGGATTTCAATTTTTATGTATCAGTCAAGCAGTGTAATTGGTGCCATAAAGTTGCGATACCGGCGGAATGTGTGAATTACATCAATGTATCTCTTCTAATAAATTTGCTAGTAATTATTTGTATTTGTAAAGAAAAGCGTGTGGCGTAGTCCACGAGTTCTGATATTTTATTTGTACAGGTTAAGACGCGCTTAACAAAGAAATATTATATTAGCAATAAAATCAGCCGCATTTGTTTGTAAAGAAAAGTGTGTGGCATAGTCTACAGGTTTTGTTGTTTTATTGTAAAATTTAAGGCGCGCTTAACAAAGAATTATCATATTAGCATTCAAATCAGCTGCAGTTAGCAGTTGTTCGTGAAGAAAATTTTATAAATTAATTTGCGAAAGCTATACTTCTTGTAATTTAACTGTATCTTAAAATATCTGCGTCAATAAATGTTTATAAATTCCTACCTGACGGATACTTTGTAAACATGGCCGACGTTGTTATTTCATAAGAAAAATGATTAATTTGTAGGCACACGTACCTCTTTTATCAATGAAATAGTTTATGATGACAGATGTAGTAAACATAAGCGGATTGAAAGCAAAGGTTAGTGTTTAGAGAGACTTTAAATGATGTGTTGCTTAAAGAAAACAAAATGCGTTGGCATTTTGGTAATTACAATTAGACAAACAAAGCCTGCTTATCATAAAACTACTTATGACTAAAGTGATGTGCAATTATTTTCACAAATTGTAGCAAAACGGGGAAATAAGGAAATAAAGCAGTGACTGCTGTTTCATAGGGAGTCTAGTAAAAATGTCTTCAGAAAAAAGTTACTGAAAAACAGCCCCTAAAAGAAGTCATCCTGAGAAAAGTTCCTGGAAAAAAGGCACCGGTAAAAGATGCGAAATAAGTTTTTAACGAACTTGAACTTCTAAATGAAAATCAACTGATATAAACTATATTTCTAGTTCATTCCATAGACTTACTAACGGCATTAACGGTGATTTCTTTATTACTTTCTAACTAAAACGCAACAAATGTAAGATTAGTTTCTATTTTGTAATATTGGTTACATTTCAAAATAGTTTTGCCAACAAAACGTTTTTCAAACAAATTAAACTACGTGTGTACCAATAAACGAAAATATGTACGAATTTAATTAATAATATGAACACACATTAATTACAAATGATTGAACAAAAACCGCACTATACAATATAGAAAAGTAAGAAGTCTTATTTGAGAACAATTGTTAGCCTGATATTGTGGCTTATTGCCAGTAAAATGTCAGAAATATTTCTAGTTCCTCCCTGTTAATCCTCTCACAACACCTGTAGTCGATTTTGTAGTGCTTCATATTGTAAATGCTTTTCCGCGGAATTTTTTTTCCTGTAGCCTTTTTTTTTCAGGAAACTTTTGCGCGAGAGACTTTTTGCCTTTTTTTTCGTGACTTTTTTCCGCCTCCCTCTATAGGAGCTGCGGTGCTGCAAAACCGCCGCTTTTTTAATAATAAAAAAAACAACAACAATTGTTCTATATTAATATTAAAACAAAGGGCGATTGTTTCCGAGGTGCCCGGAAAATTTTAAAATTACGGGCGAGCTGCTACGTGACAGTTGCAATTTCAGCTTACGAACTCTCGCATATCTGTATTATCAGTTAATTTATACAAAATATGCCACGTAAGTATTTCGCGGTTTTAACCTACCAACGGTGCTGCGAACTCGGTAATGCTTTACTTTAGAACCCATGAGCCGCCACTGAAAGAAAGTATTGTCTCCCGTTTTGTAATGACGGATCAAGTAATCGGTAAATTAGGAGATCTTGGTGTTAGCAGGCTGTATAGGTGCTAAAAAAATAATCACATCGTAGATTTAGGTTGTTTATGTTTTCATGCTTTATTTTATTGCGTGGCCATTAACGGCTAATGAGGGTTTCGGTACAATTTACATATTGTCACCCGGACGGAGCGTAATCATTCGGTGCAATTTACATTAGGGATTACAGATTAGTGAGTTAATTGGTGCACTTTACAAGGGTTTGATATTTTTTACAAACGATCTGTTTCTCTCTAGTTTGTCAATAACCAGTTTTACTACGCTTTTTTCCACACAGAGGTACAAAAAGAGAAAGAGCAAAGAATCTTCGGCACGAATTTTTCAAAGAAATTGACCCCTCTTTCTCTTTCAGGTTATATAGTTTACAAATACTGTTTTTTATAAATTCGGCTTTGTAAGCAACAGTTAGAATGAATTTAAGAGATCAATTTGTTCATTCATTAAAGGTTCAGATTTTAAATGTTTATGAATTTCAAATGCTTCTAGTGTATCCAACTTACGTTTATCATCACAAAAATATAAACATTTTATAGTGTTATTAGATGTCATTGAATGATTGTGTTCTAATAAGTGTTAAGCATAATTAGAATTATGTGGGTGTTTGTATTTGTAACAACGTACGTGTTCCTTGTACCTAATATCAAAATTTCAAATTGTTTGCCTAATATAAATCGAATTACAGTGCGAGCAATTTAATTTGTAGATGCCTGATTTTAGTAAATTGACTGTTTTTTCTTTAGCATTATACAAAGTGTTTAAAATGTTTTTTGTTGTTTTAAAAGTTATTTTACATTTATTTGTTTTGTTTATAATTTTGGCAATTTTTTGTGATTGATTGCCAAAATATGGAATTGAGGCGTATTTCAATTTATCTGATGAAGTAGTTGGATAAATTTTCTGAATAGCTAATTTATAATTTTTCTCTTTAATTAGTGTATCAATAAGTTGAGTTAGTAAAATTTAAAATAACTATCAAATGTATCTTAAATATTTGATTGAACAATACCAAATACATACTTCGTAAAGGTGTTGAAACACACATTACGAAATACAGTTGGAGTGTGTATTTAAAATATAAAAATAGCAAAATTTCATATTATACTACCCAGCCTTGAAATTAAATAGGTATATGCCCAAGAACTGAAAATCTAGTTATATAACAATTAGGGATATTTGAACTACACCCTACTGGTGTTGGCTCCACATGTTCCTAATGCGTAGCAAACTTCAATTAACATCTGGCTGAACTGCTGTATTATTGCAGTGTCAAAAATAATGGAAATTTCTGGTTTTTCAAAAAAGTGATTATGTGAAAGGAACAGTTATTAAATATATTTTAATTGGCGAGGTAATTAAACTTACCTAAAACACAAATTAGTTTCCATTCTGCCATTCATTAACTGTGCATGCATTTGTTGCCTTGTTTATTATAATTTATTTCAATTAATGTGCATTTCACGTTTTGATTTAGTACTAATTTATTTTATGTGTTGAGTTTCAGTCATCATATTGATTAGAAGCTTTGCGTTTCAATGAGGAATAACTTTTTTCAAATTAAAACAGTAGGGTGCAGGTTATAATTTACTTTTGTTGCAGATTGTTCTACCTATTTAAGAAAACGTTTCGAGGGATACAAGAAACGGTGATGTATTTGTCATGCAGAATTATAGTTAAGAGCAAGCATTATGGTACTTTACACAATACGTCCCGAAAAACTGGCAAACGTTACCATTCAGCTGAAGTTTGAACGAAAGCATAGCAAATGGAGAACTGTTAAAGTGATACTAAGATAATAGACTATCATATCTTAGTGTTTAAAAAATTGCAGTGAAATAAGTTTTAAAATTAAACCAACACATTCCTTGTAATAATTTTGTGTTTCATAAGTACCAGTGCCATATTTAACAAAAAATAAATTTAACGTTTTATTTTTGTAATACCTCATCACAATATTTTCAATTAATTATACACAAATAATATAATTTTAACACCAGTACCTTAATACAATAAGTTGACGGGATAAATGTTAATAATTTTCATCTTACACCATTATTTATTTTTCATAAATAATAATTACCTAATATAATAAATCAAACCAAAGTCAATAGTTCATTAAATCATAATACGTAATACTCATTAGCTTAGTAGTCGTGCATTATAAACATTATCAAGTAAATATTTAAATTCATAAATATGGGTGATCTAACAATTCCGCTTTTGGAACCAAACAACAAAGGTCGGAAGTTTGAGCCCAGCCTGGGAAGACAGTTTTATGGAAACATTAATCGAAGGTTTCACGTGAATTCAAGGAAACCGTGTTGGATGCTGCGACCTCTTAGTCTTAAAAGATGTGTCCTTGCTGTAACTATTCTCTGTATTGTTTCAATAGTTTATTTCTCACACTACATTTTTAACTCTCCCTTGACAAGGTAAGTCTATTTTACTGCAAAATCTTTACCTGATGAATTTTTTTCTTGTCTTTAATAAAATACTGTATTTATTAACTTCTGATTGTGGTCAACCTTCGATAAGTTCAATTATTAGCTGTAGGCTAGCAATAAGCTTTAAGCTTATTAGAATATTATTGCAAAAACATGCAATGTTTGTTTTTGTTTCAGTTTAATTCATCGAAGTACAAGACCAGAACCCAACATAAAGTGTAGTGTTATCAATGGACCACGTTTGCCCCAAAATCATGATCATAAAACAGAGGCCAGACTGAGAAGTGATCCAAAGGTTCTTGTATTTGTTGAAACAATGTATTCAAAACTTGGAAGGGAAATTGCAGAATTGTTGGTTTATACTCGAATTAAGTAAGTAGGAATTTCGTATAGAATACTTGTCACTTATCTGTTTAACAAATTGCATTGTCTTAATTTAGATCATTTATAATTGGTTGTTTGCTAGAAATTAATTAATGATGAATGTGCCATATACATAGGGGTCAATGCATTTACTTAATTGATACTATTTAGATAATTTCTGAACAAGTTATGATTGTTTAAATATTTTAAAAATATTTTTTAGTTTCAATGCTTTCAAAGCAGTTTTTAATATTCTACTTTTTATTTTTATTCTTTTTTGTTTACGAGTAGTAGTCACTCTGCTTTTATAAGAAAACTCAAAAGTAATATTAACCTACACTCAATGCTTCAAGACATCTAAATACTACGTTGAATAAATTTTTAAATTAAAAATTACCCAAAGGATAAACCATAGGCTAAAATTTGTACACCAACTTCTCCTTAGTGATGGTCTTTCCCTACTTCCCCTGGACTTTCCCGACTTCTTCCGGAGTTCCCTTACTTCCTCTGGACTTACCTAGGACCACCCTCAGATTATCCTTTACAATCGAAATACCGAAATATGCAAAAGAATATAGGTCATGCAAAATTATATAAAAAAGAGACAAGTTGAGGAAGTCGGAAGTATGGGGGAAATCCAGATCTTCCTAGAGTTTGAAGCCCATAAAATCGTATGGCATTTACAATGCTCGGGAATCCAGTTCCAGTTCATTGAATGTATATTTCTAAGTGTCTTCCCAAAATATTATGTAAATGCATCTTACTTTTTGCTTTCATATACAAATAGTGACCGATTTCATAAATAATTTATTGAAGAGGAAGGTGTTAAACTAATATTTTTTATCGTAAAATAAACAGTGAAAATTTTGCCCAATGGAATTGACTGAACGATTTTTGAGTAGGTTTACTGCAATTTTTGTTTCACGATCACCTCTTATAAAGCATAACCAATTGTACAGATATCCAAAAAAATTGTTAATATAATTTGTATACAATGGAGTGAGGGCGTTCTGTCGACACTAGTAATATTGATACAGCACTTTTGCTTTCGGTAACCGGAAATTCCACAATTTTTAATTTTTTGTTGAAATCGATAGCATTTTATCTCCTCTATTTAATCATACAGTCTGTATTATATTATAAAGTAACCCTCCTCCCCCCTACTAACTTTTGAACGACTTTATATTTTGCCACATTTTCTGTGCTTTAATGGGAAGTTAAATACTAATTTTCAGCTCATTTAAATTTTGTCTTTCAAAGTAGCGGGCTATGTGCAATTTAGAAAAAAAAATTTTATAGCAACGGAGCTCAAGTGACACCTCATTTAAATGGTCTTTAAATTCTGCGTCTAATCCTAGAGTTTCGGAAAGAAACATTCATCGAGTAGAAAATGTTGGCACTTAAACTAATTCTAAACTTAATTCAAAATTGTTTTATTTTTAATTTATTTTTCTAGAAACGTATGGGAAAGTATGTCAGGAATTTGATAACCGACTTTTTGTGTGCGAAGAAGTCAGTGGTGAACATTTCAAACACTTTAAATAAACATGTTTAGTTTCAATCATTTTTCGTTACAGGAAATGAAATATTGTGGCGAAATATCAAGTCTTTTAAAAGTTAGCAGCTGTGCGGTGTGTGTGTGTGTGTGGGGAGGGGCTTACTTTATAGACTTTCTGAGGAAAGCGCAGTTTTCATAGAAGTAAGGAATACCTAACATTTATCAAGACAGCTTAGATTATCCTAAACGAACATTGAAAGAAAAACCTACTAGTCAAACGTCATTCTCTGAATTCTATTGGCCAAAATTATCACTGTATATTAGTTTACTATAAAAAAATATTAGTTTAACATCACTTACCTTTCTCTTCAGTAAATTATTCATGATAGCAGTCACTATTTGTATATGAAAACAAAAAAAAAGACGCAGTTACATATTTTGAGAAGGCGCATACGTCAAAATCAATTCCATGGTCACCTGGATTCAAGAGTATTTTTAAATGCCGTATGAAAATCTAGGAATATCTGGATTTTCCCAATACTTTGCTTGGACTTTTCCCACTTCCCTTAGACTTCTCCAACTTCTCTTAGACTTTCCGACTTCTCTTGGACTTCCCTGACTTTCACGAGACTTCCTCAAGCATTTGTACAACAAACTGCCGTTGCGGTTTACTCCTCAAAATTACCTAATAAAAAAGGTGTTTTCTAATGCAGTAGTCTTTTTGTTGCTGTTTTACAGAAAATTTTGTGTTTAGATCACTTCACAAGTTGAAGAAATCTGAAAATTTTAATGTTGGTTAGGATTCCTTTCAGTTGCTACAATTTTTACGCTCTTTTTCTCTACCATTACCAACTACTACCTGCTCATTATTAACTGTAATTAGATACAAATGAATTTTTCTTTTCAAAGGTATAAAGTGGAAGTATCAGGTAAGAGTTTGCCTGTTCTCACAAACCTTGACAAAGGACGGTATGGCGTAATTGTTTTCGAAAACTTTAACAAGTATTTGCAAATGGATAATTGGAATAGAGAGCTACTGGACAAGTATTGTAGAGAATACATGGTTGGCATGATTGGTTTTATCAATCCCAGTGAAGAAACGTTAGTTGGGGCACAACTAAAAGGATTCCCACTTTTTATTCACACTAATTTGAGACTAAAGGTCTGAGTATTTTAATGTTTTTAACTGCTAGAAACTCAATTTTATTTTTGTTCATAGGATGCGGCTCTAAACGCAGCTTCTCAAATTTTACGGTTAACTCGTGCAGGAGAAACAGCTTGGGGTGGTTTACCAGGCGATGACTGGACAATATTTCAGGCCAATCATTCAACATATGAACCACTTGAATGGGCTCATCGTGAAGATGGATATCATCGAGCTGAGAATACCATAAAAACACCACTTCCTACAATCATGCAAGATCATGGCTTGTATGATAACATTCAAAGAGTTATATTTGGATCTGGTTTAAGATTTTGGCTGCATCGTCTTTTATTTCTTGATTCTTTAAGTTATCTCAGTCACGGGCAGCTGAGTTTGTCCTTGGACCGTCTTTTTTTAGTCGACATCGATGATATATTTGTGGGAGAAATAGGAACCAGACTGAAGCCTGATGATGTAAAATCCATGTTGGCAACACAGGATAGGATACAGAAAATGGTTTTGGGTTTTAAATTTAATCTTGGATTTTCCGGAAAGTATTTCCACCATGGAAATAGTGAAGAGGATAAAGGGGATGATCTCATTTTAGAAAATATTGATAAGTTCATGTGGTTTTCCCATATGTGGAACCATCAGCAACCACATCTTTATGATAATTTAACTCAGCTTATTGAAGACATGTCCTTAAATAAGAATTTTGCGAGGGATAAACGTATTCCTATTGATTCTGGGTATTCTGTTTCACCACATCATTCTGGTGTTTATCCTGTTCATGATATTCTCTACACTGCCTGGAAAAAAGTGTGGAATATTCGGGTTACATCTACAGAGGAATATCCGCATTTAAGACCTGCGAGGTAAGGGTAAAAAATAATTAAAAGAAATTCAATGCTAATGTGTATTTTTTATGGTTTCAGGTTAAGAAGAGGTTTTATACATAGAAACATCATGGTACTTCCAAGGCAGACCTGCGGTTTGTTCACACATACGATGTTTATTGAACGTTATCCAGGGGGTAGGGAAAAATTGGATGAGTCGATTCAAGGGGGTGAATTATTTCAAACAATTGTGTACAATCCTGTACGTTTACAAATTTTGCAATTAAGAATTAAAAAATAATCACAGTATTTTTTAGATTAATATTTTTATGACTCATATGTCTAATTATGGTAATGATCGATTGGCTCTGTACACTTTTGAATCCGTCATTAAGTTTTTGCAGTGTTGGACAAATATTCGATTGAAAAGTGCTCCTCCACTTCAACTTGCTGAAACATATTTTAAACATTTTCCTGAAGAAGCCGATCCTGTGTGGGGAGTAAGTTAACTGTTTAGCTTATAATAAAAATATTTATATTGGAAATAAGTCAATCGGAATCACTAGTCAATGTGCGGAATCACCAAATGAACAGGCATTCTATGGATTGGCGGCCATGTTAGGCGTAGAACAACGGGCATCTTTCAGACATTTCTCAGAATGCCTGGAAACTAGGCAATGTGGACACTCACAAGACTTATGTATTCACTTTGACTAGGCAGAGCTGTGCTATTCTATGTGTAAATAATAATATAGAACAATAGAGAAACGTGACTTGTTTGAACGCAATTATCAAATTTAATTGAAAAAGGAAAAGAAAAACCAAAATTTACCTACATGGGCTAGTTAGTTTCGTATACTTTCAGTATACGGAAGTATTGATTTCATGCAACTTTTTGAAATCGCGATTTTGATCAAAATACACGTTATGAATCGCCAGGAACCCAAAAAAGTGTTTTTTTAAAAATGTCCTGTGAGTAGGCTGGGTGTGTGGTCCTCATAACTCCCAAACTAACGATCCGAATTCGATAAGCTTTGGGATTTTAGTGTACATCAAAAATTCGTTGGGGAAATAAGCTTTTAATAAAAATCTGAAACTGAAAGCAGAAGTTAGACATACTTTTTGGTAGCATTATTTCCGAAAAACAAGTTTTCTAAAACTGAAAACGGAATCAAATAGAAGACCTTAGGGCAAAACAAATACTTTCTTACTGAACCTGCTAGCTTCAAAATGGTGGTTGCTACGATATTTTGTTACACTTTAGCTTCGTATTACTCAAAAACGAGTTAACAGTTCGGGATCAGATTTTTTATCGTAATAGTATTAAAGTGTTACAAGCTGATATTTCTAAAACTATAAAAGATTGAGCAACAAATTTTTTTATGGTTTTATGGGATTTTATGTTTAAAAGCCCCCCTAAATAGATTTAAATATTTGTATCAAAATATATCCAGCCTATTTTTTCAGATTTCTTGCTAAACGTTTAGTACCCATAAAAAATGGGTACTAAACGTTTAGTACCCATAAAAAATGGGGGGAATGAAATTCTGTAAATAATAAAAACCAGTAGGACATTATTTTTTTTCAGTTTAAATGTGTCTACTAAAAATAAGCAACCAGAATTAGACCTAACAAAACTTAGTAAGGCTGAAAAATGTACGTTTACAATCCCAAATAAGTGGGGGGCTGAAATTTTTAAAATTTTGTTATTCTAATTAAATTATGCTTAATATAATTTTTTTTTGTTATTTTTAGTAGGCACATTTAATACAAAGAAAAATAATCTTGCTATTATGCCTTTTAATATTTATAAAATTCATTCCCCCCCCCCCCCATTTATAAGAGATTCTAGACGTTTTCCAAAACAATATGAGAAAAATAGGCTGTTCTTATTTTGATGCGGATATTAAAAAAATATTAAAAATTATGTATTTTCCCATTAAAAAATTTTAACATTACTTGGAATAGGGGGGCTTTTCAAAACTCATTATGAGCCTAATACATGATCCTCGTCGTCCCATAAAACCGTACAAAATTTTGAAGCTCAATTCTTTATAGTTTTTTGTAACACTTTAGTTGGCGCACCCTGTAAAGACACAATGTTAAAGAGCCCAAAAAGTTTTGAAAACTAGTGAATGTATGATAAGTAACAATATCTAAAGTAGAGGAAAGTCAGGCGAAGTGCTTCGCAACTTTTATTATTTATTTTTATTGTATACATGATGGAATGCTACTGCGTGTGCTCCCTTAGATGTTTTTAACTGAATAGCCGTGTTTAGCAGGGCGTGAGCTATTAGCAGCCCACCATGTAGAGAATCTGGTGCAGTACAAGAAAGCACTCATTATGGCCATACACATATACGTATAGTTAGTATTGCCTACTCAAAGTGAAGATACAGTCTTGAGAGTCCCCACATTACCTAATCCACCAGGTATTATGCAGAATGCCTAAAATATGCCAATTGTTCGGTGAACTGCCTAATATAGCCGTCAATCTGCAGAATGTCTGTGCATTTGGTGATTCTGCACATTGACTAGTGATTAACTAATTTTTAACATTAGTGATAACATTTATTTACGTTATTTTTCTAATTTGCATGAATTATTAAGGTCTAAATGTTTAAGTATATTATAAAGGGTTTTGCCAAAAGTATGGAAAAACGCTCTTTACACCTAAATTACTGCTTGCATTAAGTAACTTTAATACTCAATTTATTTATGAGGTCATAGAACATATGAAAAAATCTTATTTTTGAGTTTTTGCGAGTAATGGCGTCACATGAAATTTTTTTAATGAGAAGGTAGTACATGTTTTTTTGTCTCATTTGTTAGATTTTTATATTCTGTTCAATGACGTTTCACTTTCATATAATGGCATAAGAAATTTGTGAAAAAATTAAAAAAATAAATTTCAAGCTAGAGTGCTGTTGTTTTCTGTTTTTCTTGACAATAGACAACGTATGCTCCACCCATTTTCGATATTCGCACTGCCTACCTACACCTCTACTGTGGGATAAACTTGAAAACGCTCCATAAAAATATAAGGCATCAAGCTCTATATTTGTGCAATTTATTCAAACTTTTAGACGCAGAGCTTAAAAGAGTAGAACAAATTTTATTATTTTATTTACACTACTCCTAATAGCGAGTAGATTTTATTATAAAATCAATATTTTTTTATAAAATCAATATAATAATATTTATTTAATTGGATAAATTTTATACATTGCTTAAACAGAAATCAAGTATAATTATGCATATAATACACAGGACACTTCAACACTTGGTGTTGCTCCGGCGCAAGTTGATATTTGATAAACTATTTGGCTAAGTATTCGGCCAAAGAGCCGAATATTTGGCCGAGTGCCGAATATTAAACCAAATACTTGGTCAAGTATTCGGCCAAGTACCAAATAGCAGGCCAACTATTCGGCTAAGTACCAAATGTTACCTCAATCGAGCCAGTTGTTCGGCCATGTGCCGAATACTTAGTCTTAATAAATGTCCGAGTTAATTGTGTTACATAAGCAGATAGCGTCCAGTTTGGCTAGCGAAATTATAATTTTGTTTTAATTTAATTTAATTAATCTTAATAACACTATTAAAATTTTCAAAAAATTGCAAATTTAGTATTGTTTTCATGTAGTGCTGAATATTCGGCATACTGAAAATTTGTTCAGCTTATTTGAATATTTGGCAAAATCAATTAAATAGCCCAGTATTCGGTTAATTATTAGGCCTGTCGAATACTAGGTAAAGGAAATATTGTATTGTATTATTAAAATTTGAAATAGCTAGCTTAATTATTAACGAATTTATGAGAAGTTAAATAATAAGAAGATTGGCTCTTGGAATTACCCAAGCGTCCCAAGCGCTATCTAATCCTACAGTTATACGTTTACGCCTACTGTTACATGCCTATTGCAACTCGCTTTAGCAAAACAAAAGAGAAGATACTACTTTTGCTGTCATTAAACTGTGTATTGGTTGTTGCTGTTTTTAAATTGGATTTAGTTGTATTGTAATTAAAGTATGTAAAAAAGAGGCGGCTGTGGGCTAGCGGTTAGAGCGTTGGACTGCTATGCTTGGGGTCTGGGTTTCAAATCCCAGTACCGGAACATCGAATTTTTAACGACCGTTCTCCCTCGCAAGGCAATGCCAAACCAGCGAGGTATTCTGCCTGGAAAACTTTCTCTGGAGAAGAAGTGCTTGCACTTCCTGCGGTTCGGAGCAGGTCCCCTATGTCTGTGTGATTCATTAAGCACGCTCACCACAGGCATAGGAGAGCAAAAGGACTCTAAAGAAGAAGAAAGTATGTAAATTTGTCCATGCCTAACCGTTATCAAAATGCGAAGACGATCAGTTTCTGATAAACCATTATTTCTTACATACGACTAAATCCAATTAGTCGCAAAAAACGAATTAAATTTTATCAAAAGCTTAAAAATATGCTATACGACCTCATAAAATACATTGGGTAGAAAAATTATCAATGCAAGCAGTGATTTAGCCATAAATAAAATTGTAGTCAAACTTCCTTTCTAACAGCCTACAAAGTTTAAAACAAAATGGTGCAGGCAGTTTTCAAATAATATTTTTTTGAAAATTTTGAAGAAGCACCGTTGCGATCGCTTTCAGATTTTCGAAATTAATTTCGTAAATGGGCGTTAATGTCGAAATTTTCAAAAAGTTGTAGCGGCCATCATTTGAAGTTTTCGATTTGTGTTAAGTTCTTCTCCCAGATACCATGCTCGAATTTTTAAAATTTAGTTTTAGGAAAAAAAACGCTACCAAAAAACATGTCTAACTTCCCTTTCCTGTTTCGGATTTTTTTGAAAAGCTTAACTAGGACTACAATTTTCAATATACCTCGTGATTTAAAATTTCATCAAAATCGGTCCAGTACTTTTGCCTTTAGAGGCGTCACCCACAGGAAAACATTTTTAAAAAATCACTTTTATGGTTGTCTTGAGTTCCAAAATTTCCGTTAAAATCTAGATTTCGAAAATTTTCATGAAATAAATACTTCCCTATATGGAAGGTATCTGCAAGTACAAATCATAAAGAAATAAAAGATGTAGATCTATTTAAGCTGTAATAAGAAAAAAAGTTTGTGTTTTGTTTTTTAAATACTATAACACAAACATACCATTTTTAATGGAAATCATGTTTTATTTTAACGCCGTTAAAAAGGCTATTTTTTTTCTAGAGATGCCAAATGACCAGGCATTTATAAATCGGTAAGTGACTCGTTAAAGTGACCGGTCACTTACTTGCTCACTTTTGGTAATTTTTGAAATTTAAAAATATGCATTTCACTCAAAAGATTGTTTCGTAAGCTTTAAAATGATATATTATACACAGGGTAAGTCAACAACGCCTCGGTGATCGATATCTCTTTTACTATTTAAAATCTGCACAAGCTCGATTTCCCAAGATTAAACAAACTTTTTCTGTTAAACCGTAGTCAAGACCATGTGCTATCATCCAGATATTTTAAAGTTGAATTTCGTTATACAGGGTGTTTGTTGCAGCAATGCAAAACTTTCTAACTAATAAGGCATAACTTAATTTTTTTAAATGGCATCGTCTGCATATTTTTAGTTAGTTGAATAGCGCTTTCTGCGCTCTATAAATTTTGTTAAATAATAGTTATACATAACCCCAACGGTTATCGAGAAAATTAGTTTCGAAGCAAAAATCATGTAATTTCTAGAAATCCAGACATCATAAGAGTCTTCAACACCTTCTTGTTTTTTGTTTTTGCAAGAAACAACTGCGGACATTGTTTTATTTCATGTAAAAATTTGTTTTTTATAAATATTGAAACTCCTTGAGTGCCTAATTTCCCATTCCATATTTAAAACTTTAAACTAAGATGTGGTTTGTTTAAAACTTATTTAAAACATCAAACAAATTCCAGACACTTTTAATAAGTAGTTGGGTCAGCGGGTGGTGTAGTGGTTACAGTCTCAGGTTCTAGAGCTAGATTCACAATGGCAATAGGTTCGAATCTTCTGCACGTCAGAAATTGTTCTGAATAAGTTAAACCCAGCGTGTTCATGGACGTTGTGTGTGGTGTGTATGTTGGGTTTGTCTTTTCGGGATGGATCATGTTAGATTGATGAACAGCGCTAAGTGCACTGAGCCCGGGTAAGGGAGTGGGACGGGAATCATGGAGTTGTGCTCACGCACATCCCCATGATTTAAAAAAAAATGAATAAGTAGTCATACGGAATTTTGTCTACGTAAAAAACAGGTGTCAATGCCTCCTATGCCTATGATACCTACATTTTTAGAAGTGACCTGATTTTTGCTTAGAAACTCATTCTCTCGTAAACCGTTGAAGTTATGTATAACTATTATTTAATAAAATTTATAGAGCGCAGAAAGCTCTATCCAACTATCTACAAATGTACAGAGTGTTCCATTTAAAGTAATTCAGTTATGACACCTTGCTGCTACAAACATCCTGTATAACAAAATTCAGCTTTAAAACATCTGGAGGATAGCACATGGTACTGACTAACGTTTAACAGAAAAAGTTTGTTTATTCTTAGGAAATTCCAGGGTGGCCACTTTTCTGGAAAACCGGGAAAAGTCAGGGAATTTAGAATTTTTTTATTTTGGTCAGGGAATTGTAGCAATTTCAATGTAAAGTCAGGGAATTTCACGAAATAGTCAGGGAAAATTCTGTAAAAAACAATTAGTCACGTGGTATATTGGAACGTGGTTAGTCGCATGGTCTACAATCGTAGACCATTTTATTTTTTCTATAGATCATATAATTTGACATTTTGAATGATAATACCTTATTAATTATATTCTCGGAACTGTTCTCAATGATATGGAGTAGTTCTCACCCCAAAATATGCGTCTATTTTGTATGGGGCCAATAAAAACACTACTGCATTCATTTTTCAATGTTTATTGACAATCAATAGTAATTTGCTCGAATGACAACTTTCGTGCAACTTTGGAAAAAAAACTTGTATACCTTATAATAAAACATAAACAAAATTCACTCAAAACAGCAAAAGCAGAAATTCAGTAAGAAAAATGGATGAATTTGAGATCACTGAAAACAGCACATTTTTACTCGCTCAAACAATCAGTACAGCTGTCTCTCATATGATTTTTGCATGCAAACCTCCCGCACTTCACACAAGACCTTCTAGAAGATTTGTTTATATTTCGTGGACAAACATGACAACGCCCGACATAATTCAGTGGTCTCGGTGGTTGCTGAGGGAGTAGAGGTGGAATGTTTGCAATGTTTGACTTCGCCGCTTCATTTCTCTTGATAATTTTTTGGGGGGCAGACATAATTTTGTCTAAAATGTATTGTATTTACTACACATGTGCCAAAAATTAATAACTAATACTAACGAATACTAACTAAGAGGGGCCGTAGCTCAGTGGTAAGAGCGCGGGCTACCAATGCAGCGGATCCGGGTTCGATCCCCGGCCCGGTCGTTCTTTCTCGCAAGGCAACAGGAAACCAGCGAGGTGGATTTTTCCCCAGGAAAACCTCTCTGGAGAAGAAGTGCATGCACTTCCTGTGGTTCGGAGCCCACGTTAAACTGTAGGTCCCCTATGTCTGTCTGTACAAATTATCTATCGCCGCGCACCAAACACAGACATAGGAGAGAGGTAGCCAACGCCCTGAATAGGGTACGGCACTATAATAAGAAGAATACTAACCTAGACTTTCAAAATAAGAGATATAAAGGGCGGCACCGCAGCGAGAAACTGTAACGTCGATGGTCACGCGGTCTACATGTGTAGACCAGTCCTGTTTCAGCCTTGATAAGATTTACAATTGCACATATCAAGCACACCCAACACACTGATAAGGTAGAGAGATTCTTTAGCAACAGCTACTGAGAAGCACGCGCAGTTTTAAAAAACAAACATAAAAATACCAGTGTTTGAAGAGAGGTGGTCTACGATTGTAGACCACGTGACTAACGTAGGGTTAATATTTTTACTTTTGCCTGCAAAACGAAAATTTTGTTACCTACGTATATGTTTATAAAATTTATATTTATTTCATTTGGTTTTTCCTTAAAGTTTAGATCTTGTATTTTGTTATGCTTGTTGAAAAATTTCCATTTGCTATAAAGTAATTTAAATTTACTTTGCTAATTTTTATGTTGGGTTACAATTTTTATTTAAAAAAAAACAGTTGAAATTGCATTTTGTACCATAAAAATGAGTCAGGGAAAGCTGAAGTTTATCAGTCAGGGAATTTGAAAAGCAGTTTTAAGGGGCCACCTTGAATCCGAGTCATGCAGATTTTATTACTCTTGGCTCTATCAAACATTTATTTGAAACATTTATCTGCATTTTAAATAATAAAAGAGATATCGACTACTGCAGCTTTGTTGACTCACCCCGTATAATTGTTGTAAAAATAGTAATAATTCACCAGAATATTTTTTTATATTTAAGATAACTTCAATTAGCACAAAAAGAAACAGATGACATGTTTTAATTAATCTAATCCAGTTAAAATTTATTTGTTAAAATTATTTATAATAACAGTATTCTATAAATTAGTTCTCAATCAATTTGATTAAAATTACATTTAATCATTAGGCAGCTTAAGAAAATCTGCTCTGGTACTCATGGTTAACATATTTTGCATTTTCGGTGGTTTGAAATGGGTATATCTGTTATTAATGAAGCTAAGAAAAAATTATATGGTATGTTGAGTCATATTTTTAAAGCAATTTGAATGCCTCAAATAAAAATTTCAATTTCTACATTCATTGCAGAGAAATGAAAGGTGAAAATCAAAATTTCGGGATTTTTCAAATTACAACCATTCGTTTATTTTTATAGCTATTGAAAATTCGAAAACACATTCTTGGGGCAGTTTTTCAGGTAATATTTAAAATTTAAGTCAGATTTATTCTATCTACAAACGATAATAATAATAATAATGCCAGAGCTAACTACAGTTTTCATATAAAAAAATACAACTTTGTCACAGTAGCAGTCAGAATAAAATTTATAGAACAAAACTTATTTAAATTTGGAATTTTACTTGAAAAACTGCCGTAAGAATGTGTTTTTGGATTTTCAGTATCTATAAAAATAAACTAATGGTTGGACATTGAATTTTTGTATGCGGAATTCAAATTGTCTTAAAAATTTGACTAAATAATGCAGTATGTTTTTTTCTAGCTTCATTAATAGCAGATATACCATCCAAATTGGACCACCCTGTACAAGTGACATATTTTTCTTTGTGTTTACGCTTTTCTTATAATAGTTCCATAAAATGGACTCTACTTTGACCATTTTTTAACTTATTACTTTTGTAAATAAAAAAAAAAGAAATAAAATAAAAAATGCTAAATCCAAAGCTGCATGACTAACTGAATTTAGCTTATAAAAAATGGTGGTCAAAATTGCCTGTAATTTTTAAAAGTGACCGTCACTTTTCAAAAGTGACCACACTAGCCGCTACTGCTACATAGTATGTACTTCATTATGCTATGGTTAATGTACTTGTGTTGTGTATTTCTAGGAATCGGAAAACGTAACATAATTTTTTTTACATATTTACAAATTTATAGATTTAAGGAAAATATTTTCAGATTAATTTCAGTAAGCATATTTCCTTTTGATATTGAGAGATTATTTTGTTTTCAGAATCCTTGTGATGATGCACGTCACCAAAAAATATGGTCTCGAAACAAATCCTGTGATTCCTTACCAAGATTTTTGGTGATAGGACCACAAAAAACAGGAACCACTGCCCTTTACACATTTTTATCAATACATCCAGCTATAGCAAGCAATTTACCAAGCCCCGACACTTTTGAAGAAATACAATTTTTTAATGCAAACAATTACTACAGGGGTCTAGATTGGTAAATTGACATTATCATGACATTTAAAAATCATAAAATTTAAACTTTTATATTTCTAGGTACATGAATTTTTTCCCTGTAGATGCTAATTCAACAAATAGATATTTATTTGAAAAAAGTGCCACTTATTTTGATGGCGATTTAGTACCTAAACGTGCCCATGCTCTCTTGCCACATGCCAAATTAATAACAATTTTAATTTCGCCTGCTAAACGTGCATATTCATGGTATCAACATACAAAAGCACATGGAGATGTGATCGCAAACAATTATAGCTTTCATCAAATTATAACTGCTAACGATACTGCTCCTAAACCTTTGAGAGATTTAAGGAACAGATGCTTAAACCCAGGCAAGTATTCACAACACCTTGAACGGTGGTTGTCGTACTTTCCACCTCAGCAGCTTCATATTATTGATGGTGAGGTTTTAAAATCTGACCCCATGGAAGTTATGAATGAAATGCAGAAATTCTTAAAAATTATGCCCATTTTCAATTATACAACTCACTTGAGGTAAAATTTCAAGTTCAGTTTACTTTTGCACTGGGATATACATAAAATTCTTTTCAGATATGATCCAAAAAAAGGATTTTACTGCCAAGTGATAAATGGAGATCACACAAAATGTTTGGGGCGGAGCAAAGGTCGTCATTATCCACCAATGGATGAAAAATCCTTAAAATTCTTACAGAGGTATTATTTAAGCCATAATACAGCGCTTGTGAAATTGCTTAAACGTATAGGCATGAGGAACGTTCCCCAGTGGCTTAAGGATGACCTCACAGATACCCCCACGTAATGTTAGGAAAACAGTATCTGTCTAAATTGTTCTGGGCAGGTACTGTGTAATGACAATACAAATCATTAGGCCTGAGGAAAATTGATATTCGTTGTCCACTTAACTTTTTTGGTAGAGTGAGGCAATACTCTGTTTTCATCGATAAGTTCTTGTAAAAAACTTCAAAGAGGTCAATATTAAAATAATAAAATTAGAAACGGCATGAATATAAGCCTATTTGTGCTTGGGAAACAAAAAAATCAAAAATGGAGTGTTGGAATAATGTAGAGATTTACCGAAGAGAGTCTGTGTTAACCTTTATTGGTTAGATTTTATTAAAAAAATATTTTAGTTACTAATTTTCTTTTATGGTTTACACAAGCAACTGTTTGAGAGAAATAGATCAATTACTTTCAATATTGATATATAACACCCAAACTGATTGATTGTTTGAAGTGAGTTGCAAAGGTGTGACCATTACTATTGAAACAGCGGAATTGGCTAGGAAACGTTGCTTCGTAAACCTGTTAGATAGTACAAACATTAATATAACAAAGGTCACACTTATATAAAACATGCTGAATTTGTACTTTCCTTATTGGATTTTTTAATTTAAGTTTTATTTAGAATAAGAATTCGATTTTATTAACTTTTTTTTAAATTTTATTTTATCGAGTAAACATTACAATGCATTAAAATTTTTTGTAGGAGGGTAGTTTTTGTGTACTTACACTTTGACGTAAGTAGGTTTTTATTATCATTTATGTGATCAACTTGTAGATAAATGTTTTAAATTTTAAACTTGCGGCTACTTAATATATATTAGTTGTTAGTTGCATTTATTCCAATCTGTGTTAATTTGCTACAGAAAATGTCAATTTCAAACTCGTTTGAGTTAACATGAGCTCAAGCAAGTATATGTTTGGACATTAGCCGATTTTTCATACACAGTCGATGGAATTTAGTTTGCCTTATTCAGAAGTCCTCAATGAAATTAAGGTCAGGGTTACTTGAGGGCCAAACCATTATTGTCAGATTGCGATCTACAAACCATTTTTTGGTAATTTTTGCGGTGTGATAGGATGCTTCATTCTGTTGAAAGATGAAATCATTTTCCCGGTGTAATTTTTGAATACTAGACAACTCTATTGGCCAATATCTTTCGGTATTTTTCAGCATTAATTGTTTCTTCAATGAACTTTAGATTTCTCAGCCCTTTTGCTAATGTACAACTCCAAACTATCGCCTCTGTGCACATTTTAGAGTATGCTTCAGGCAATCTTTGTAAAATGCCTCCCTTTTAGAGCGACTAACTTACTTGCCGACACATACGTCATATTTTGGCCCGTCTCTGAAAATAACTTTATAATACCAATCCTCTTGTGTCCAAGAAACTCCTACTTTTGTGCAGGCAAAGCGTTTCTTTTTTCGTACTTTTGTTGCTTCAGCATACCTTGTAAATGGAAGTCGAAACTTGTGAATTTTTTTTCTACAGCATTCGCAAAAAATGTGCAAGCCTGTTTCCATGCCAACAAACGGTTATTATGTGCAAGAAGATACGTCTGCCACTTTTTCATAGTTTGACAAGAAGTCTCTTGGTTTGAGGTGATACTAGCCAGGAACAACCAAGACTTTTACCAGCGATCAGTTTTTCCATGTTTTGATGTGATGTTTCCGAAAGTAAAGAAACAAAAGAAAGAAGCTCGAATGTAATTTGCGGAGATAATTTTAATGACTTTGATAATGATTGAAAATAAACTTAAAATTGGTAGCACAAAAATAGATTTTATTATTTAAATATACAATTATTATAAACATTTCTATTTGATGAAAATTGGCAGTCTATCTTCCTTCAAATTTGTTACCAATGAACACTGTTAACTTGTATTTTCTCCTTTTAAACTGTTTAATAAATTTGTGTGCTCTTCTGCATCTAGTTGCAAGAACAGTTTAATGGAGTTTAAACTAGTGTCCGCTTATTTTGAAAAGCTGTTGGGCGCTTATTCCTGCTTTGGACATCTATGAAACTGTACTGAGTGTATTAGAATGGTGGTTATTTTGTTCTCTTTGATATCGAGTCCAATTTTTAAAGAAAACGTTTTTGGGCATTTTGATATCTTGTTGAGGCCTATTGGCATGTTCTTGTTATCACCCCTTAGAGTGTTCGTTTTGCCAAGAAGGATTTAGTCAGAAATAGCCTTTCAGTTGTTGTGTGTTGATTTCGGTTTGAAAGTAGCTTTTTAAATCTGATTGGACAAATGTCGTTACTATGTTTATTTGCTGTAATTATTTAATTCTTCCCATAAGAGTTCCATCTTTAATTCTTTCCTTCGTAAAATAAAATACCTTACTTTGAGCAGCTTCTTCACCTCTCCATGCCAGCTGAAAGAATGCAATATCCCCAGATTGTTTCCATCCCATAATTTTGCCATACTAATCTCTTCTTTTGTTAGGGCCGTTGAACTTAGTTTTCTTTTTGTTTTGGAAATCGTAATCTGTTCTTTTTGCGTTTCTAGCATCTCCAGCCTCTTTAGGTTTTGATTACATACTTTTAGAAACTTCTCGGTTCTTTTTCATGTTGAAAGCCCAGTCTTGTTATACATAACCGAAACATAACAATATTTTGAAAACATAATAATGACCTTACGTTTAAATTCGTTTAATTATTTAAATGCTCATTAGTTGTTTCAAAATCTTGCGATTTTGATATTTTTTAATTCGTTGCTATGTTGAACGGTAAATAGAAATTTATTCACTTGCAAATTTTACCTTAGTTTTATTGGCTGACAAAACAACATCTAGGCAAAGTGTGGCACCAATGATTTCTGCATGTGGTAAAATTAATTCCATTAGCTTTTTATGAAAAATTGGCGGATGTCCGGACATAGATCTGTTGGGACTCGTGTATGTTTTTGGATACTTTTGAGATGGAAATGTTAGTTTATGCAATTAAAAGCAAAATATGTAAGACTGAGTTTTGTGGGATTTACTATAAAAAAAAAATTATCCTACATCCAGGGGTCGAATCAAAGAGTTTACTTTTGTTTTTTTTGAGGTTCCTTTATAACCTTTATTTCATTTAAACTGAAAATATCTGTTCCTTTTAAAATTCACGAAAGATTTATAATAGAGGTTGCATTGACAAAGATATCTATGAAACCTTAATCTTAAAAATTCCACTTTTTCAGCTTCAGCCTGGTAGAAGAAATAAATCTTCGAGCATAATACAGACTTCACAACAGGTTCCTATTTTCGCTAGAAGTCCCTGATTTTTAAAAGGTCCCTAAAGTACCTATTTTAGTACATTGGTCCCTAGCCCCTAATTTTGGAAAAGTATAAAAATACCTTTTTTTCGCATTATGAAAATTGTCTAATTATGAGAAAAATTTGATATTTTAATATTTTCTATAACTATTCTATTTTAATTATTATAATATATAATATATTTATAGATTATAGATAAATAAATAATGTCATAAAGTTAACATTGCACTACTAAATTGCAACTAGGTAAAGCATAAGTAGGTTAATGGAATAGAAGTTAAAAGACCAACAAAAAGCTGTCGAATATTCGCCGTGAGATCTTTTTTAGGCATATTTATGAGGGTTGTACACTCCGAAACCAGTATGCAGCGACTTAGTGAATTGGGTGATTTGTTATCCACATTACTGAATATACTCTACTCTAAACAGGAACCAATACATAACTGTTGTCATGGAAACTGTTAACTTACTCAACATGGTTGATGTAAATGTCAATTGGATCATGAAACAACATAATATTATAGTTCTCGCTAAGATTTCTCATTCATGAAGGCGACAAATCGGCTGAAATTTTATGCAGAATCAGCTTAGTTTCAAGACGTACAAGTACAATCAAGAAATCACAAGTGTTTGAATAGGGTAACTGTGAGACTGTTCCTGACAATCCGCGAAGAGGAGGTTCAACATGGGTTCAACTGCAACAAGAGTCATTCCTGCTGTCATTAAATGTGTTGCTTTTCCCTACTATTTCATAGACCGTCATTCAGCGATTTGCTAGCTTCAACACGTTTAATGACAGCAAAAATGGCTTTTGTTACAATTGAACCTCCTCTTCCTGGATTGTTGTGAACAGTCTCACAACCATTTCTAAAACGGTTAGCCCAATACAATACTTGCAACTTCTTGAAACTGTGAGCGTAAAATTTCAGCTCGTTTGACGCCTTTATTAACGAGAATTTAAATTATAATCCGCTATTTCAGGGAACAATCACGATTTACATTGGACATGTTGAATAACAAGTAAACAGTTTTCGGGACGATCATTACTTTTCTTTCCTTTTTTTTTGGCATGAACAACCATCGTAGTACAGCATGTGCCACCCAACCTTGCAAATTTTAGTGGACTCTGATTCGGCTACTTACGCTTTGTTTCGTCGGTAGTCGTAACTTAAACTAGCTCTAATTGGCTGTTGGACAGTGTGGTACATTCTACTAAAAAGGGAAAGTCAATTTATTTATGGTTTGCGAAAAATTGTGGATTTTTTGACAAATTAAAAGGCCGTGCGCCATAAGGTTAGAAACTCCTATTTTAGCGTATGACAAAATAATAATGAAATAAATAATTAACAGAAACTAGATATTATACTAGCTTTCAAACTACGGGATTGCTTTTGCTTGAGAGTGTAACGGCTTCTCGCCTTTTAAACTTATCGTCATTTTTTTTGCAAGGTTAAATGGCACTTGCTGTATATCACTGTATCTAAAACCCTCAAAAATGAAATTTCAATATTTGTAGTGACCTTGAAGTCAAATTAAATAGCTGCCTCTAGCTATCGCTCGTTGAAGCCATGAAGGTGGAAAATTGGTCCCAAATGATTCTATTTTATAAAGATGTTACTTAGAAACCAAGTCCTTATTTTAAGAAGCAAAGTTGTTGTCTAACAGTCTAACTGTATTTTACATTATTGTAGAATTTAATACCTTGTACAATAATTATAAGTAGATAGTTAGCATACCAATGGGTCAATTAAATCAACAAAAAATATTCAGGAATTTAAATACTTTAGTTTGTAACAGTTGCTGGTTCATTTTATATCTCTTCATATTCTAGAGAAATATTCATTTCTTAATTTAAAAAACCTTCCGATAAGAGGAATATTTATTTTCCCGTGTTTGAACTCCAGGAATTTAAATGAAAAATTCCCAAAAACTGTAATACGGAGGAGATTAAGAAAGTTTGATGACTTTGCGACCCCTGCCCCCTGCTTACATTATTCAGTGTCAAGTAAAACCTAGTTTGTTCGTGCACATTACTCTAAACATGTTTCCATTTTTTAAGTAAGAAAATTCTACAATACTGCATCAACCATTATTTATTTAAATCAATTTTTTTTATAGTTGTGATATTTATTCACTTGTTACGAACATGCGAGATAAATTAGTTTTGTACTTCATGTTTGGTCAAGTTTGTAGAAAAGTAAGAAGTTTACAACATATCACAGTTATTTTGAATGTTAGCAGTATTGTGTAGTACACAGAATGAATGTTTATAAATGTTTCTTGTTAGAAAAAAAAGGTTCAAGAAGCGAGAGACGCAAAATTCTCTTGAAGTAATCGGTGCAATAGTTACGTCCAAAATGTCAAGAGCTTATAGTTCACATTCATTGTACAAACTGTCTTTAGTATTTTTTATAGTATCTAAGTTCTTTCAAATTTGCATATCTTTCTGACTGATGTATTCTTACATATATGTAAATGTGTGATGTCCTCGTAATACTATTAGCAATTGATTTGCTATTTACGTAGGTGCCATCTACAGGGTTTTAACTAGTTGTACACAATGGGTCCATTTTATTTCAGATTTCATGCTTTTCTAAGACTGTAAAAATATCGGTAGTCAGCTTACATAACTGCAATTACATGTCTTTGTATATGTTTAACACTAAGTGCGTTTTTAGTAAATTATATAAAATTTTGTTGAATCGATATAATTTCCAAGCACCATCAGTTTATCCTGTTGTGCAATGTGTGTTTTCTTTACGCTACAGTATTCTATGTTAAAGAACGAGTAAAATTTCAAAAGTAAATGCTTATTTTAGGTATTTACACAGGGTAATCAGACAACCGGCAACCGTACTTTGAAGGCCAGTTCTACACATCAAAATAAAAGAATTCATATGAACGTGGGTTCGAAAACGCTTCTTTACTGATTTACAGCTTCTGGAACAGCGAACTGTTTAATCAGTTTTTTGTAGATAGCTTTGGCAGTAGTTTGAGTGCTTTTAAATTTTATATGTGGCCACCTCCCATTTACTATAGTGTTTCTAACATATGATAAAAAAAAACTGAAAAAGCTTGGCCATGAATAACAAGCTCAAGCCGAAATTTAATTCACTATTCACAATCTGCCATCAAACAATTATTTTTTATATGACACTATGAGATTGTCTGAATCGTTTGTGTTGATTTATGCAAACTAACATCAGTTCTCACAAATCAAAACTGGCGACAATCTGAATTAAGTTCCAAAAGTAGTGTCGTTTTCCATGGTCTAACCTTATCAGTTTATTATTTGATCACATTATACTTAATTTAGTTTAAATTGGTGCACCCGAGGAGTTACATAGGAAAATCCTGTAATATTAATATTTTTTACTAATGTTATATTTCAGTCTTTGCACTTTTTTACATATTTGTATCTTATTCTCCATACAAAAATACACAAAAACGGTTGTCTTGTTGAGCATCGCTAAATCCAATGGCTTCCGAGATAATTCAATTTTTCTGAAAAATCAAGTTGCCATGAAGGTCTCGAGTGTTTCTTCAAGATACGCAAATAGTTTATACAAAATTTAAAGGAAAGCTCTACACAACATTATCATAAAAAAAGTTCCGATGAACATGGGTTCAGAAATGGTTCCAATAACTTCGAAAGGAAGCATTTTTGAACTCGCATTTATGTAAACTTTTTTTTATTGATTTGAGGTGTAAAACTTACCCTCAAAATTTGTACAAATTGTTTACAGATCTGAGAAACGTCCAGCATCACAGCACATCCATATTTCAGAAAATTTTATCCCAGAAAAGGTTGCATTTAGCAACCTTCAACAATAGCACCATTTTGTGTGTTTGATAATGGAGAACAAGATTTTTTTAAAGATATTAAAAAAGTGTAGATAGAAAAAATATTACATGACTTCCCCATCCACTATAAATCTGAATAGTCTATATCCAAATTTAAATAAGAAACCACCCTTTATAATGTGATTAACGATTTCTGCACAAACTAGAGACAAGTGTCAAAACCATAACAGATCATTATAATAGATAGTAGTGCTGTCAAATCCATTGAAGTTTGAAATCTGGATTTCAGATTTAAAATTTTCTGTTGTCCAAATGTCAGCTGCATAGTGTGGAGCTGCGAGTGCCGTTCAAACGGTACTCAAAAGTTAAGCAACTATCCGCCTGGTCACATCTTAAATGGGTGAAATATAGTGGTGAACATGCAGTTTGACCGTGCTTCGGAGGGCACATAAAGCCATCGGTCCCGGTTGTCCATGCTAACATCTAGGGCAATCGTTAAACTACGGAATGTGACACTAGGAACTGTGAAAGCAGCAGAAAACTACGTCGAATTTCCCTAGTAAAGAGGTGCTCAAAGTTTACAATGGCAAGCCGTTTAAAAATGTGACTTTGACCCTCTCGCCAACGCCCTATAGAGTATGGCACTTCAAGAAGAAGTTATCCAAATATTTCGTTCGGTTTTTACTACCCGGGTAAAATTCGCCATGCAAATCTGTTACTTGGATTTTTCCACAAATCTGATATCCATATTTATCCGAAATATCTAATATCTGGGATTACCCCAAAAATCTGATATCCGGATTTATGTGAAAAATCCGATGTTCGGATTCACGTGAAAAATCCGATATTTCGATTTAATAATAAAATTATGATACGACAAAATTCAAGAAATTATAGCTATCTTCTATTCAAAATTCGGATAAATCTGAATACTGGGGGTTTTCAACTTATACCGTATACTGATCTTCGCCTACAAAAAATCTGGATATTTGAAAATCCGAATTCAGTCTTGCTAGATAGATACACTACATCCATATAAAAAGTAAAGCCATATGTCATTTTGTAGAAGATCATTGTCAATTTTATGATATGTCCTCTCTGTTAAGAGGTATGTTGCAAGCATGTTATGCAGTTAGTAGCAAAAATTGTTGAAGAAAAAGAGCTAGTTTGCAGTTTATAAGTTATTTTAAAATCAAATTGTTAATTATGTTGTTATGAGAAAATGATGGTCATTGTGCTAACTTAATTATGTATTACATAGCATTTTAATTTGAAATTTGACCTAGAAAAGTCAGCAAGTTTCACTTATCTGTTCCTTCAGAAACTGCAGTTGTGCATCTAGTAAAACGAAAACTATATAGAAATCTAAGCTATATTGATGCGTAATTCTGTAAGCAAGCGTTTCTGGACCCATGTTTATGGGAACTTCTTATATTGTTTTGATGTGTAAACTCGCCCTCAAAGTATGGTTTCTTGTCCGAACACCCTGTATAATTTGTTATATTATGACATTTATTACAATCACATTTGACATGTGTAACTATAGACATCACTAATTAATGTATATAGATGTTAAAGACGTAAAATATTGACAATAAAGTACTTTAATGTCGAAATATTAATTTTCATTTACAACATACAGACATACACCTACTACAATAAAAGTAAAACAATATTACAAATAATAAATTAAAAAATCTTATTTTGTCCATGAAACTTTAGGAATATCAAAATGCTCAGTGAGTCCATCAAGATGCTGATTAAATTTTTCAACTCGTTCTTTATGTGTCATTGATGCCTTGTCCAGTATTCTCTCCGTTTGCTAAAACATTTACAATTTTAAGCATTAAAACTTGATGACAAAAATGTTACATTTTTAAGTCAATATTTCTACTGATAATATCACACACATTTTATTTAACCAATCAGAGTGCTCGATTTCTGTGTCCGCAACCAATCAAATTAATTTGTAGGTGAAAAAAATCACTAAAGGACTTTAATCAGACAAAAAACAATACAATTACAACAAAACCACACATATGCTGTGTTTGTTGGCGACAACTTAAGATCCTAGCTGCAGCACAACATTCGAAAAAAGACAATTTCGAAATACGATCCGCTAATTTAAAATGTCATAATTAATTGTGTGTGATATAGTCATTGCAAATACGACACATGCGGCCATAAAAATCTATATCGTAAATTCAGATTCCTTCCACCAGTCTCAAACTTTTGCAATGACTAGCCCCCCTATGACAAGCCACAGTTTTGCAAGTTCATTGTACAAGGCACATATTCGTATGCACCAGGATGCATCGGCCCAGTACAGTTTTCGAAGCAAATAAAAAAATTGTGTTTGTATTATTGGTACATAATATGATGCCAGGTCCCGGATTGGCGCGGGTAGGATGGCCATTCACTTGCAATCACGGCAGTGCAGCAATGTTTTCTGTGGTCGGTAGTTGAATGGGTGTCCCAAAGCTGCGCAAAACACGGCGCCTCGTGCTGGCGGATGGGCACGTAAAACAGTCGGTCCCGGCGGTCAAGCTAATATCTTGGTCGTCGTTAGAGGGGTTGGAAGTCCCCTCAAAAGTGTAGATGGATGAGCAAATGGACGAGTGAATGTAATGCCAAGGGTTTGGCGTAAGATGAGGGGGCCTAGTGGTTTAAGGCCCAAAGGGTCACACTACCCTCCGGAACATAGCGAATAAGCCCAACCCGGAATGAATGGGATCAAGCCTAGGGCCTCAATGGCCTGTAGCGCTGAAGATATAAGATGAAGCTGGCGGCCATTACGAAATCAAACTCCAAAGAGAAAGCATGCAAACCGAGCAGCTGGCTTCATATTAGTAATCATATTTATTTGTGAGTAGTGGCGAAACTGGCGGGTCAGCAGTGAGTTGGAAGAGTCTTTGATAGAAGTTCGGGAATCGCATGATAACTACGCCACATTATAATTATCATTATATCTCTACAGAGTGCCTATTTTAAAACTCCGAGCCTAAATTTTCTTAAATAGGCAACACACAATAAGTCACTCCAACTATTATTTTAAAAGAAAATATCTCTATATTAAGATCAGGGCAATCATGTTTGCATTAACTTGACAGTTTACTAATCAAATTCGTTAAGCCACATTACCTGAACGGTGCAAAACAAAGATTATCGATCACTAATCTTTGGTGCAAAATGTATTCCAACGCTGACAAAGTGGACATGCTTCTAATTCTGGGTGAATGTCGAAAAAATGCGAGTGCTGCCAGTACTTTGCATGCGCAACGCTTTCCAGGTAGACGAATTCCAACAGACAAAGCATTTAGAATGCTTCTTCCAAATTTACAAGAGTATGGGCAATTTTCAAAACCAATAGTAAGGGCACGGCAAGTTACGGTTGAACATAACGAAGTGGCTGTAATTGAAATGGTTACGGATAATCCCCATACAAGTCAAAGAGCGATTGCAAATGCCTTAAACATTAGCAAAGGTTCTGTTTTCAATATTCTTAAGGCGAACAAATTTCACCCCTACCATGTTTATACCATACACCATCTTGAAGATAGGGATTATGAGCATCGTGTTCAGTATTGTCAATTTCTTAGACGGCAATTAAACGGCAATGCGGAATTTTTAAGTATGGTATTATTCTGTGATGAAGCGAGGTTTTCAAACAACGGCATGGTTAATCGACATAACTGCCACTATTACGCCCAAGACAATCCTTACTGGATCAGGATAACTCATTTTCAGAGAATTTTTTCTCTTAATGTGTGGTGCGGTATTATTGGAGATTTTGTAATAGGTCCACATTTCTTTAATGGAAATTTAGATGGTGAAATGTATTTAAATTTCTTAATTAATGAACTACAGCCTCTTCTCCAAACAGTTCCTCAAAACGTACGGAATAGCATGTGGTTTTTAAATGATGGTGCACCTCCGCATTTTCATAGGGATGTGAGAAATTATCTTAACTAATGTTTTGAGGGACGCGTAATTGGACGAGGTGCATTGCATCCTTGGCCTGCCCGTAGTCCCGATTTGACTCCGCTAGACATCTACGCGAAAGGATAATTCAATGTTGTCGCTCTATCACACCAGAAATGTTAGCTAGTGTTAGAGGTTCGATGCGTAGAAGAATTATACTCTGCAAAAACGAAGGGGGAAGGCAATTTGAACACCTGCTTCGTTAGTTTTTGTACTATGTTCCTATTAAATTATTGTAGTTATTGTGGTCAAATATTAAATTTGAGTTATTAAAGTAACCTTAAATTTGTACTTAATCATTAGTAGATACATGTACTGTAAAACAACTCTGATCTCAATTTAAAAAAAAATGAGCGAAACACTTCGCCTGGACTTTCCTATACTTATAAAATAACATTGTTTTATATTTTCCAACACTTTCGATTTACACCTGTCTAGACACGGCTAGTTAAAGTAAATAATTCTTATAAGTTGTAATATCTTAAAGCGGTTGAAGAAAGACCGACCGCTGCGCTGCAAGCATAAGGTTGGGTAAAATATTCGGACTGAAATCTACGGAAGCGCGGAAATCTATATTTGAAAATATATTAATAACTCGAGAAGTATTATTTTTAGCTAGAAATTATTTTATTAATTTGTATTTAGAATTTAAAAACCTTTCGGATTTTAAAGCCAAAATGCCACGTTTCCATTTAAAAAAAGTTATTTTTTACCGTGGCCGCCATATTAAAATTGGAAAATCAAGTTTTTTTCTTAAATACAATCGAGAAGAATTTGCCCTACAACTTTACTTTTGCGTTTGCGAGTCTATCTATTAAAATAAAAAAGTTAGCCTACACTGAACATTAAACGACTAGTACAAGAATACAATTCTTCTAAGGACAAAAAGATTATTATGGGGCAAAAAATTCGATTTTTTGATTTTTTGTAAAAAGATTCTCCTAGAGCAAACAAAACAAAATACCAAATTTTTATTTTGTAGCTAAAATTTTGGGGCCGAGGGGGAACAGTAGCCCCCCCTAAATATGAAATTATCGAAAAAATATTATTATATTCGGATTTTGCTATCAATGGTGAGCTATTTCACATTAACAGAAATATTTTATTGACCCCGTTAAATAAATAAAAGGATACCAATTTTCAATTTTCAAAAATTCATAGAGGGCGTCAGTGAAATTATAGCAATGCGCAAAAAAACAAATAGTAGAAGATTCCCAGCTCTGTCAGCTTAAAAAGTTTAAACAAAAACGTGTCGGCAGTTTTCGAGAAATATTTTTTTGAAAAATTCCAAAATTTTGGAGTGATATCATTGCGATCGTTTTTATATTTTCAAAATTAATTATATTTCATGGTATAGTACCCTTGAAGGGCTACCAAACAAGATGTAGTTGATTCCAATCAGATAACTGTTTTTTGAGTAAATCGGTGTTAAAGTCGAAATGTTCAAAAATTCGTAGCGGCCGCCATTTTAAAGCTAGAGAGTTCGGTAAAAAATCGTTTGATTTGTCCTAAGGCCTTCTTTAATCTCCACTATTAAAATTTCCAAAATTCAGTTTCTGAAAAAAATGCTACCAAAAAAACATGTCTAACTTCCGCTTCCGGTTTCGGTTTTTTTAAAAGCTTATTTTGTCGGTGAATTTTTGATACCCCCTCATTCCAAAGCACATCAAAATCGGTCCAGCCGTTCCGGAGATATGGAGCGTAACACACCCACCCACCCACAGACAGACATTTTTTAAAAATTACTTTTTTTTGGTCCATGGACACCCCCATGACTATTTCCGTTAAAATCTCAACATTGAAATTTTGCATGAAATCAATACCTCCCTACACTGAAAGTATAGGAAAGTAAAAATGGTAGAAATGCTTAGCATCTAGGGGTTGCATTGTGTTGCCTATTTAAAAAAATTTAGGCTCTTGAGATTTAAAATGGGCACTCTGTATTAATGAAGTTGCTAATAAGTTGTTTAAAACATGTTATTAAAAGAACAGTGGGCCATATTTCTAAGGGGTTCTGCTAGTATAGTCTTAACTTGCACTCATCAACAAACAACCCAAATAGCAGAATTACTAGTTGTGATAAAGGTTAGAGTGATATTCAACCTTTTCACAAAACAATTATTTAAAATTTAGCTTACCATTTTTTCCTGCATTTTTTGGAAGGCTATTTCAGCTTTCGTTCTTTTGGATTCTGATTTTTGTTGTTCTTTTTCTTCAACTTCAATTGTTTTTGTTACTTGTTCTAGTATCTTTTTATCCTTATGTTTCTTTTTCTTCTTAACACCACCATCGCCTTTAAGTTTGAGCTTGCCTTTTGATACCATCGCATATGGATCCATGTTTCTTACTAAAACAATTATAAATTATAAGCCAGCCACTTGCTTGTCAAAAGGATTCATTAAAACAACAAATGTTGCATGAACAAAACTGCAGCAAATTAAAACGAAAAACCAAGAATGAGTTGTAATTGATGTTAAAGATTATTGTTCTGTTTAGTGTTGGGCGGTGTGAAACTTTCCATCGAAAACTAAAAAAATGGAAAGTTTCTCGGGCAACTGGTTACATTCCAAAATAATGGAAACTGTATATTTTATCGACTATTTAGTACAAATGAAATAAACAATATCTTCCGAGATGCATAAATGTGTTTACCTATGTTTTTATGATATTATTACCTATTTCAGTTGTATAATTTACAAGTTAGTTCACTCTTGCATGTACTGATACTGATTAATCTTAGCCTGACTATATTATATTAGCCCATTTGGCCTCATACTTGTTTTGTAATTCCCCAAAAAAATATGGCAACTCAATGTCTTAATTAAACTCGAAATCCTCAAACTGTAATAAAGGTTTACTTTAACTACTTCTGCAATTGCGATTTGCAAGTTGTAAGTCTAAACTAGGAAATACTCAATATTTTCTTAAGTTTTCATGGAAACGTTCCAAAAAATAGGTTTCGGAAACTTGCCCAACACTAGTTCAGTTAGAAAATTAATCTCATAATATTGTAGAAATTTTTAAGATAGTGATTAATAGAGTTGTGCTTATCAATATGTTTGACAACGATATGAAACCTATATTTCATTTTTCTATCGATATTATATTTTATCAAAATTATCGATACCCATATATTTTACTAAATTAAAAAAAACAGTAACTGTCACAGTCACACTGTATTTACAATACCAAAAATAGCAACAAACTACAAGTAAGGGTAGAGACAGTGAAACCTATATAGAAATCTGTGGTTAGAGTAAGTAGAGACACCTCACATGCAAGCAGGCAGAGGGAAAGAAAAGACGAACCTAGAACATAAGTGAAAAATGTTTTGGCATCATGGAAATGTTGAATTTGTATCTAAAATCAGTAAGCAGTAGTAGAATATATAGTTTAAAACTATAAAAATACCAGAAAAATAAACAAAATTGTAACCTATCAATAGCAATAACATTGAAATTAAAGTTACAAATTTTGTATCGATGTAACGTATCGTTAAGCAAAACTCTAGTACTTGACAATGCATAATATGATTTCTTTTTTTGTAAGTAACACTGCATTTTATTTCTACTATATTGGATTAATAATAGTTTTTAGTGGACGAAAAAAGTTAAGAACAGCGGTAAGTAAAACTAAGGGCAGTTAAAAAAACTATAGCAACCCACCTAAAAAAACCTAAAATTACTTACATGTTTAGTAAAAACTAATAAAATATTTTATAATAACAAGAACCACAACCTCAAAAAGTGTGGACCACAAAGTTCTCGAAGGTAGTAAACGAATGGGATGTTTTGTGGAAGTTAATGTCAGAATTCAGGTAAACCAACTTAAAACATTTAAAGCTTCATATGTTTTATGGGTGCGTGCAGAGGAACTCAGCCGCTGAGTTTGCTGACTTGGAAATACCACAGAATGCAAATACTTCCAGAAACGTCACTTGTTTCGGTCCGAGCCTTCGTTAATTACTGATACCCACGTGACTTTTGGTCCGCAGTGACTTAGGAAGTTTTAGATTTAGATGTTGAACTCAGTTCAGGATTGGTACTCGTGGTAACTAAAAATTCCCTGTAAGTGTCACTGCCAACACTCAAAGTGAGGTTATGTATGTAAACAAGCAAGCCTTGATAAGTTAAATGGCTTGGGAATTTTTGGATAAAAGGCTACCAACAGTGTAAGTTGGGTTGCCTATATTTTGTTGGCACGTGGGTATCAGTAATTAATGAAAGCTCTGTATATCTTTTATCTGCGTAAACCTCTAAAGTCTAAACCCAAATATTTTATGCTGAGTTGTACAGCATAACTTGTAAAGTGGTGGGAGAAGCGATTCTAACCTCACTTTTGTGTTAAAAAACGTTTATGGTGTATTTTTGCAACATGTATGATAAAACCATAAATGTTTTGGAAAACTCGATACGATAATTTGACATAATTTGCACACGCGCAAATGTTGATAAACAAAACTATCCATCCGACAAATCCCAAATTGTTGACTTCCATCGTACCAAACATGTTGAATGCTGACTAACAGCAGCTGAGGGCGTCATGCTGAGTGTTTTAAACGCAACGTATTTTCTGACTTTGCAGTTTTTGGTGCCAAATTTAATCTTGATTTCAATATAATGAATACTGGTTGCGCCAGAGAACTTTATTTTTAGATACTTTTTTATTTTGTGGAGCTGCAATAATGATTTCTATTTGCTAGAATTTAAAACTTGTAATAACCCTGAGCCACAATATTGGTGCCTATACAGCCAATCATGTGACGATATTTAATACGCTAAACACCACCCCCACAATGAGCGTCACTAAAAGCCTATAATTGGCTCAGACTTTCTTCACCACTTTGGTGTCTAACTCGACCCCAAGCTGTGACGGTTATTGGATGATAAGACTAAACTAACATTGACCGGTACTGATTGAAAACTGATTGAAATGAGAGTTAACTCCTGTGTCAGCTGATGCAACTAGTTTAAACCCAACTCTACTTCCTACGTCTTGATTTTCGAACGTACCCTCAAAAAACCGTATCACTTACTCCTTAAGTCCATACAGAGAACCTGTTCATGGACATATTACCAAACTTTCTCCAATCACCAAAGCGCGATGCCTGCCTCTAGACAAACTTGAAATCATTTAACGTGAATTTGAATACATAATGGAGCGGGGTATCTGTAGGTCATCCAACATTTTTTGGATGAGTCCACTTCACAAGGAGCCTAAAGAAACCGGCAAGTGGTGTCCATCTGGGGAATATCGGCGACTACATTCATTCATTATTCGTGATAGATATTCTATACGACGTTTCTAATAGCAAAACTATATTTTCAACTATATCTACCTTGTTAGGGCATATCACCAGATTTCAGTTGAGCCTGAAGATATTGCCAAAAGTGCAATAATTACTCGTTTAACGGTTAACATATTTCCATGTCTTTCCGTTTATGCAATGCTGCACAGATATTTCAAAGATTCATTCTAGAAGTCACACGGGGTCTCAGCTTTTGGTTCCCGTATCTGTATGACCTTGTGATTGCTTCTAACACACTAGAACACCCTCAACAATTGCCGACAGTTTTTACTCATCTTTGTCACCAACATTTGAGAAGGCAGAAGTAACCTATATAGGATATTTCATCTCTCGGGACGATAACAATTACTTCCCCACAAAGTAATTACATTTGAGATTTCAAGGAACAAGAAACACCTATTCTCGACTCGTGCGTCAAAATTTCGTATAGGTACTTATATGACGTCACTGCATATAATTTTACAAAATTTGAGCGCGAGTTCAGAATAGATGCTCAATAATGGTACAAGAGCTCCAACGTTTCATGGAACTGCTTAACTTTTATCGTCGATTACTTCTCCGGGCAGCTGGTTCCTGGGCCGCCTTCACTGCATTTCTCAAAAGCATACAGCCGATGTTCGATCTGACTTTACTCGAATTAAACTCAATCTTGTTTTCACACTACTCTATTGTGCCACCATAATACAACGGCGCCATTATCGCTCATGCTTGATACATCCGACGTAGCCATTGGAGGAGTGGTTCAGCAGCTTGTGAGGGGTGCGTGAAAAAGTACCCTTAAGTTGTGGATTACGCTAATCTCGCTAAGGATCAGAGAGCTGATCACTATCTTCAGCAGGCTGTTGGACGACTCTAACACTTCTCTCCAGTTCACCGAACTTTCCACGCCTAGCTCCTTTTCACAGGTTTATTGCAACGCTTTTTTAGAGTTTGCACGACTGTTCGTACCCACCAGCCACTTCCGAAGAGTATTTAATAGCGTCCCGAACCTCTTACATCCTGGAACGAAAACAAAAGCAATAATGGTGGCCCAGCTGCCACCCCTTTGTTTAGTCTGTAATGCGTCGTGACCGCAATGCAATGGAGTCAGCTGTGCATGGAATTTCAACAGTCGAAAATCCCCCGCCATAGTTTTTAAACAGTCGCCGACTTATCCAGGTCGCAAGAGAGATTCGCTCACGTACACGTTCATATTGTTGGCCCAGTTCCACAATTGCTAGGTTATTCCTACTGTTTAACATGCATCGACAGATTTGCGCAATATACATATCCAGAAGTTCACTGCTGGCACAGTGCTCGTAGCAAAACGAATTTGCACAGCGTACGATCCGGCAGCCAACGGCTTGGTAGGGCGCTGGCACCGTACCTAAAACAACCTATAAATGCCTACCGTTCTTTTAGGCCTCCGTATATTAGGAAGGATATCGGCACAACATCCGCGGAACTGGTGTACGGAACCCCACTGCGCTTACCGGATAAGTTATTCGTCTCTTCCTTATCCAACTACACAGACCCATTATACTTCGTGGCTCAGGTTTGCAAAACCATGCGGCATAGATCTTGCTCGGTGTTCATAAATCCAGAACTTTCTCTATTCCGCGTTTTCCTTTGTCATGGTGCTGTCCGATCTCCACCACTATACGGCCGTACTACGGCCATATTTGGTTCTCTCGCAGTCTTTATTGTCCTAGAAAAGCCAATAGGATAGGAATCATCCGCTGAAGATTTTCCCCGAGGCTGACGTCATAAATCGTCTTTGATGAGTAGAAAATACTAGTAAAAATTGTTAACATTTTTTAATTACGCGCGCACTTTCAGTCGAAGTTAAGCATATTAAATTGGCTGTACAAATTAGATCATATATATACTAACATTTCATCATTTACATGTAGGGGCGCTATCATCGTAGATTCGTATAGAAACTTAACCTCACTTATTATTAAAATAAAATTAGTGCTAAAAAGTAACCATTAAGAAATAATCAGGCATTACAACTGTTGTGATCCACAGTATTCATGTGTATCAAACAAAAAACGTATTTTAATGTTTCATACATTTCAGTCATCTTCGTGATTCAATCATTTATATGTCAACCTCAATTATTATTTAATTTAAAAATTAGTGTAATAAAAAGTAAAAAACTATTAATGAGTATGCTTTCTGTTATGTTCCACAGTGTTTGTCTGAATCAAACAAAAATTGTAACTTAATATTTCATAAATTTTAAACACCCGCGTGATTAATACCAAACTTCCGTGTTACGCCTCCTCACTGTTGTTGCGGGTTGTTCTGTGGGCTCACTGTTGTTGCGGGTTGTTCTGTGGGTTGTTGTGGAAACTAAAACAATATAATGATCTATTGTGCCAAGATGAACAAAGATGAACATATTTATATTCCGTAACTACATCACAAACCATTATACTAGGAACTACATCACCAGACAATACGTAACTGTTTTTCAAGAATGATAACCTGAGCGTCTCCGTAAACATATCTGAGCGCATGCTCCACAAAGTAAACTGTTTGTTTTGTTGCCACAGTTTTGACGGCAGAAGGCGTTATCTACGTAGTATGCATGATCTAAGATAAATGCCTATGTTGTGGCTTAGGTTTATTTCAATTGTACAAATCTAGGGATGTAACACCTAACATGAAAGTTAATTTGCTTGAACATTGAAGGTTTATGTTCTGTGCATTGAACAGCGATAGAACATAACCTGTTGTGATTGTAGTTATCAACATAAAACATACACGCAGGTTATCAACTGTGATGTCTCTTACCTTATCATGTTATTTAATCAGCTATAATGAGTTTTTTATTAAGCGCATTAAAGAATATTGTACATAGAATGCTACAATTATTTTGGTTTGGTAAAAAGACAATTTCTAATTCTTTAAGTATATACATCAAAACCAACACTGGAAATACATTGTCAGTAGATTTAGATCCCAAGTGGGACATAAAAAACGTGAAAGAACTCGTAGCTCCGCAATTAGGATTACAACCTGAAGAAGTAAAAATTATATTTGCCGGAAAAGAACTGAGCGATACTATAACGATTGCAGTAAGTGTTACTATATAAAATACCTACTTAAATTAATTAACGTTTTTTACTTAGGAATGTGATTTAGGTCAACAAAGCGTCTTACATGCTGTTAAAACAAAACGTAGAGTTAATATACCTAGTCCTACAAATAGTGTGTTAGAAGAATCGAGTGAAGATTTAGGTTCAAAACCATTGTGCGAAACTTTAAGAGACTTATCATCAACTGATAATGATGACAGTAACTCGAAAGAAGGTAAGCTAAGAAAACACATTTTATTACATGCTAATTGTAGTGTTTTTAGAAAACGAGTCGCCCAAAGCACATTTTTATGTATTTTGCTCCACTTGTAAAGGTCTTAAGACAGGAAAGTTGAGAATTAGATGCCACTTTTGTAAAAGTGGAGCTTTTACTGTTCATTCTGATCCGCAAAATTGGGAGGACGTTCTACAATCGAAAAGAATAACTGGGCTGTGCGAGAATGCTCCTGAATTATGTGCTGATGCAAGTACAAAATAATGTGTGAAAAACAATGTTATAGTGATTATGTATTTTAGATTTTAAATAATGCCGAGCCGACATTTGCCGAGTTTTATTTTAAATGTGCTGAACATACTTCATTAGGTGAAGATGATGAGGCTGTCCCATTGGCTTTAATTAGGCCTAACTTAAGAGAGATTCCTTGTTTAGCTTGTGCTGATCTATGGTGTGTTTTTGTTGATACTATATAATACTTTCAATTATTATTTTTCTGCTTGTAGTGACCCTGTATTTGTATTTCCATGTTCTGAAGGACATGTGACTTGTTTAGACTGTTTTCGACAATATTGCACCTCCAGATTAAGAGATCGCCAATTTTGGCAACATCCTGATTTTGGTTACACTTTAGCTTGTCCTACTGGTTGCCCAGATTCTTTTATAACTGAAATACATCATTTTAGACTTCTAACCGATACTCAGGTTACTATTGTTTTATTAAGTCTTACAGAAATTGTACAGCTGCTTTTTCTAGTATGCTCAATATCAACGATTTGCAACAGAAGAATTTGTATTACGATCAGGTGGAGTTCTCTGTCCACAGCCAGGATGTGGAATGGGAATTTTAGCTGACCCTGAATGCACAAAAATTACTTGTATTAGTGGATGTGGGGTAACACTTTTGAATTTATTAATAATGGTGTTTTTAATTGTTTTTTATTTTAGTATGTTTTTTGTCGGCTTTGTTTACAAGGCTATCACATAGGAGACTGTCAGATACCTGATGGTGAAAGTGCTATAAATTCAAAAGACTGCAATTATAGCATAGATCCTACACGTGCTGCTGGTGCTCGCTGGGATGAAGCTTCAAGAGTTACTATTAAAGTGCTGACAAAACCTTGTCCTAAATGTAGGACCCCTACAGAACGTGATGGTAATCTCAAATTTTCTGATAAAATTCGGGCTACATGTGCCCCAGGCTTTCTTATGTTTTATGTAAATAACTAACATTATTTTTTTTCAGGTGGTTGTATGCATATGGTGTGTACTAGAGCTGGCTGTGAATTTCATTGGTGCTGGGTGTGTCAAACACCTTGGACGAGGGAATGTATGGGTAGTCATTGGTTTGGCTGAGATTGATGTTATTCATAATTGTTATGTGCCTAAGTTTTCTTGTATTTATTAAAATAAATTGTTTGTTATTTTGAGTGTATTTCATTTTTGAATCCATGTAGTTATTTATATCTTTGGTGATTTAATGAATGAGTTATGGGGCTGAAGTAGTATAGACGCACTTACATACACTTCTAGAGTAGGAGTTGACGAAAGGAACAGCTAAAGGCTGATTGATATTCAGAGCCTTCTACATAGACATTATTTTAGTATGTGGAACATAAGGCTGTATGATTTTCAGTCGCCTTAATTCTGGGATGTGCAGGGTGTCACTTTGTTTTTGCTTATTGTTAGAAAATCTGAGAGTCGTCTGTGTTGATCTGTGTGTCAATTGCAGAGATCAAAGTGGACGACGTTTAAGCGATACAAATAATAATAATAATGTTTACTCCGATTTTACATGATAACATGGTCATACTGGTCTTGATAATTTTATAATAGATGCAATAAGTCTAACTAAGCTCTCAGTAAATAAAACACATCCATAAACATTTACATAATGAATAATAAATTTAACCAAACAATTACAAATAAATATTAAAATATTTAGTATAATAATTAGCGATGGGTCTAACTGTTCACTTGAAGTAAGCAAACTCACATCAGTTAGTTTACTTTAAGAAGTTGTTCAGACCGAGTTGTTAATTTAAACAATTTGCTTTAAACGACACCCTGTGTGCGCTTTCGCTACCGAGTGCCGCTGCCCAGCTCCATCGTGTGCGGTGCTTAGAGGTAATGTAAATGAGTTGTTCAAATTGGATCAACTCCAGGTAGTACTTCTTGAAACTTCTTTTTGAAACGACTCATTTACAAACGATACATCACTAACACAAATGTTTTTGTATTTCAAGTCATACTTGATTTTAGAAGATAAGGTTTTGTATCAGTTTAGGGAACAATAATGAATAATTATTGTAAACATTTCTGTGACATATGACATAATTATACTGTTTAAAAAAAATCAAGAATAACTTGGCAGTAATAATTATATAATATAATAATTATATTATTACTGTCATATAATAATATATATATATATAATAAAATAATAATTATATTAGGCGCCAGAGTGGTCGAGTGGTTAGGGCACTTGACTACTACGCAGAAGGTCTTGGGTTCAAATCTGAGACTGGATGCCTGCCAAGTGGCCTAGCCAGTCGCTTTTTAAAAATTGGGAACCATACCCCTCGAGGGGTGAGGGAAGTAATGCAGCCGTCTAAGGCGTGGTGCTTACCACACCACTCCGTACTTCATATAAGAGTGCGAGACGGCTGGGTATCGGAAGCAATGGTCTGGTGGCCCTGACCCCACCGCATTGCAGGCCAAACTCCTCATTGGAGTGTAGTTCCACCGACTTTACTTTTTACTTTTCAATAATTATATTTAAAAATAAACAAATCTTCAGTTTTTTCAGAATACCTATCTCAAAAATGAGGTGACTTATTGTTCTGATATTCTTAATAGCCATAAAAATAATAAACTTTTTGTAATTTAAAAGACTGTATCTCATTGGCAAGTAAAATTAAAGTGGACACCCTATACATTTTTTGTCACTGGTAAAATAAAACTTTATTAAAGTTTTTATATTTCAGGTACTGAGAAAACTCATTAAAATAATTTACCTGTATTTATTATTGGTATCTGTTGGGTACTATACAATACAAATTCCTGTAGATACCTAATGGTTGATAAAATCTTTCTAGTTATTTAAAACCTGTCAAAACTATGACACCGACTTTTCAAAAAAAAACATTTACTAAAGTTGCTAATAGAAACAACATTTTGTTTTATAAACAATAAGAAATTCCTACAAATAAAGTTTTTCCTCGAGTATTGTCTTTAAAAAGAAGGTTATTAAGTGTCTGTAACAATAAAAACTAAGGGGTTTCATTAGTTTTTAATGGAACTGGAATGTGTTATGAAATCAGGTGGGTTATTGTAATAATATTTATTTGACTTTTGTAATTTTATGAGAAAAGTTTACAAAGAAAAGGGGGACAAACGGAGGGTATTAATACCATATTTTCCAATTTTGAAAATATACAAGAATGTTTTACAAACTGTAAGGAGGCAAGTTATACAACAATGAATAAAGTACAGATGGATGTGAGGGGTTTATAGTTATTTTACAAAGTTTCATTGAAAAATTTTAATATATTGACTAAATTAGGCTGTTTTAACACAAACAATTAGGCTAGCATTAATAAGCAGGGTTGGAAGATTAATGTATTTATAATTCTTTGAAATGATTTTGGCAGTTTTTTGGATAAATTTCATAAGAATTTCTAAAATTCTAGAAACTTAGGTAAACATTTCCAGAATGCAATAGCTCTTTGAAACGAAATAAATATAGTTTTGAAAAGATATTGAAATGTTATACTGTTTTTAGGAATACACTGAAATTTTTAATACATTTAGAAACGTCTGCAATAAAACACCCTGATATTTATATTTAAACTTTTTCAAATAGATCTTTATTATAATAGTTGTTTTTCTTATTTGGATTATTTTTCGAATTATTTTTAACAAAGTTAGGATTTTAAATCAAATCTTTGGAAAATTATTGGGAAGTCATGCTTTCTCTTGTTTGTTTTAAAAATGAGAACTTTCTTTTTAGAAGAAATTCAACCCTTGACTCCCAAAATCCCAAGGCCAGCAAATGCCTTCATGATATACGCGAATGAAAATAGGAAGAGAATGGCGCAATTGTACCCCCAGGAATCGAACAAAGAAATTAGTAAGAGATTAGGGGTTAGTTGGAAAGCTTTGGATGTCTTGGAAAAGAAGAAGTATTTTGAAACTGCTAAATCGGTAGATGCGGAACATAAAAGAAAATATCCTGGTAGGTATAGTTCGAAAGTAAATTACAATGCTTGTTGCAACAATTAGTAAATTGAATTTTTTATTGAGTATACTATTCGTGATATCTTTGAAAACACCTAAGTTGTCTTGATAAAAAAAACACTTTTCGGTGGAAATATTATTTTTAACATTTTTGGTATTCCTGCTTGCTCAATAAATTTTATCTTTGTCTTAGCAATAACTTTTTTAGATCTCAATTTTGCTTTACTTATATACAACTAACTTTTTCAAATTTTACGTAAATGAATAGATACAATATGTTTTTATCCTAAAAGAAAAAATAAGAAAATTGTTATAATTTCTTATTCAAACAGAACCTATATGTTTAGTTGTTATTTCAATTTGAAATTTCAAAGCTTGGTTATAAATTCCAACATAAGTCAAAGTCTTAATTTAAAGAATAATCTCGGAAATCCAATTTGCTATCGTTTACTGGAATTGTCACTACATCTCATTCTATCTACCTAGCTAGTTGAATTTTCCCGATTCAATAGATCCCTTAAATTAATGCAAATCAATGGAAACCTTTCGGTAGCTGAAGTAAGACGTCACCGCGGTCGAAGTCGACGTTAGGGGCGCAGGCGTTTTCCAACTTTCCCCCTAAAGATAGCAACTTGAAATGTAGGACAGTTTTTCACTGGATGTTCTAACTTTGATTCTTTTAAAGCGTGAGAGTTTTTTTAATTTTGGATTTCGTTCTAGTTAGAGTTAAAGTTTTGGAAAAGCTCGAAATTGATCTTGTTTGAGGACTTATTTAAGGCATCAATTTTCTGAGAGTACTTTCCGAAACTAGTATTCAAAATTAACGCCTTATTTGTCTTTTTAAAAATTGGTAATTAAGCTTCGGAAAAACAGTTTTTTTCGCTGGATGAAATGATTTGTTCAATGATTAAACTTTTTTGCTCTTTCGAAATTGCCATTTGAAAATTGTACGAGGAAAGCATGATATCATGTTTTATTCAGAGTTTTATTAGGAAATATAGCGTTGATACGTCACGTACGAGTTCGAAAAGCAAATGATGGAGATATCCTGGCATTTTTTTCCCAGTATTTCTATGTTTTATATTGACACGACGTTGACGTCCACGCGAATTTCATGACGACAGGACATGTGCGGATTACAGAATCGACCAGTCCCTGTATCGAGTGCTACCGGATCGCGCTCCGGAAAATTTCTAGTTTGCAGTCCGCCTCGGAGAGCTTTGTTTACGGAGCTTTAGCACTGAAGACGTATGTTTCATTCATAGATTTCAATGTGCCGCTGAATCGAAATGAAACGCGGCCGGCAACAACGTGTTGCACTGAAATTATTATTGGTTTGTTGTCCTTTTGCCGGCTTTACTTTTATTGCAGTTAGGAGAAAGTTTACACGGATTCTTGCGCACCCTTAGATGATTTTATGACGTATGTTTCGCACTTAAAGTACAATTGGGGGTAATCTGTTATTTCTAGCTTTGTGAATTCGTGGAAACTCGCATCAAAACGTAAAATGCGAAAGAAGTTGATTTTTATATTTTTTTTCCAAAATTAGTTAATTAGTTGCTTTTACTCATTTTCTTTCTTCGGGTACTTTAACTCTTATTTAAATTTTTCTAGTCCTAGAAAACTCAAATACAAGACACATTTAATTTTTATCACGCATATAATATAATTTTTTCCTTGAAATTACAGTACAAGCCTATTTAGAGAGAAGTTTTCAGGTAAAAGTTGAAAAAAATGGTTTAAGTCCAGTTTTTTGACAAAATAGGATCATTAATCAATTAGTAAAGTGAACAGAAAAAATTTAAATCTTGAATTAGTAGATGCGTAGCATTTTAGGGGCGGTTTTAAATTTTTGTAACTATTCGTGGATTTACAAAGATTCTACTAAATTTGATCTTAGAACTCAATTATCTGCCTACTAAAATTGCGAAACTGATGTTTATTATGCTTTTTTATGTCCCACGAAAATTAAGTTGCTTAAAACGTACTAGATTTCTGTTAACTCTTGATCGTAGAACACGAACCCGAAGTTAGTTATTTTTTACACATATTAAGTTTTAGGACGCACACAATGAATGCCACATTGTACCAAGTAAAATATTACATTTGGTTTAGTATAAATTCAGCTAATCCATAAATCTAACAACTTCTAAAATAATTTATACTTTTACAAGGAACCGTAATCCTATACAGGGTGTTTCTTAATTTCATGCTGATATTTTAAGATGCGATTTCTAAGCTTATTTTAAGTGAAAAACTTTCTATAAGCATATGCCCTAAAACACTTTATTTTTGAGATACAGAGTGATATAGTTTTTTTTAATAGTTTTTTAAATTTATCTTACACTTTTTGTGATTATTGGCGCAAATTTAGAACACACACACAAATATTTGTAATATCTATGTGAAAGAACATTACCAACGTTTGGAACAATGTACAGGCTGAAATTGTTTTTACCGAACATGAAAATGTCCTTGCTTCTGTATTGTATTGAAGTTTTGAATTAAAATTTATTACTGAGTCAATTTTTCTTGTTACCAATAGAAAAACTGCAATAGTGTTCTGGGTGAAATGATACGTAGTATTTTTCTGGCCACAATCCATTTAACCTTACAGAACTTTTTATTTCGACGCCACTATTTTGCGCTGGATAATAATCAATCTTTCTGTTACATTCTAAAACTTCTTGGTTTTTTTAAATTTTTTTTTGTATCTTTCTCTGTTCAGAAGTTATTCGACAAAATAGCTCGAAAAGTGTATGCTCCTACTGGAGATTTTGCCAAATAACTTCTAAACGGTACACAATATCAAAAAAATGCAGGGAGACCAAAACGTTGCAAAATAAAACGATAAGCCTAATTTTTTAGTAAAAAATAGTCAATCCCGTCGGAAAAAGCAGTTCGGGAGGGTAAAAGGGATCGTAACCCGAATAAAATATCACCCTCTACATTGTTTCGAATGTTGGTAATGCTCTTTTATAAATATTACGAAAAGTTGGCTGTGTACCAAATTTGAACCAATTATCACAAGAAGTGTGAGGTAAATTAAAGAAACATAAAACAAATAATTAAACTTTATCACTCTGTATCTCGAAAACAAAGTGCTTTAGAACATATGTACATAGGGCGTATTTTGAAAAGTTGTTGCCAAATTAATACAGCATAAACTAGGATAAAAATGAAAGAAGAAAGCGACAAGTTGGTGCAAAGTTTATTTTATTTCTTAGGTATATTAGGTAGCCCGTTTCGCCTAATATTATTTTTCTTCGATCAAAAAGTCTCAAAGCTAAAGAAGTTTGTGAACAATTACCACTTAAAACAACAGTTAATATTCAACTTCATGATTTAAAATCGACAAGGCAAAAATTATTAATTTTTATAGTAGACAGAAAGTACTTCATTAGTTTTGAGCCTTTTTGATCGAAGAAAAATAATATTAGGTGAAACAGGCTAATATTGAAGAAATAAAATAAACTTTGCACGAACATTGTCTTCTTATTCTTTCAATAATTTACCAAATTCACCAAAAATAACTTGTAATGCAAAAACAATTCTGATTATTGCATTCGGGGTAACTATTTTTGCGTTTTAAATCATTTTTATTCCGGTGAAATAAAAAATAATTTTTTTTTTATTTTGCCCAAAAAAATTAAATTATTTTTGATTTTTTTAGAAAATGTATCATTTGACAAGCACCGAAAGTCACGTGACTTTTGTCTTTATACCGTGTGTTTAAATAAAAAATACATAATACTTGGCCATGGAAAATAAAATTACTGTCTTTGCAGGCTTTAGAATTTGTACAAACAAAACATAATGTCACTTAAGATTATTAGGTTAAGCTTGTAATTTGTCATTTTTGTAGTGACACTGACAGAGTGATGACAGTTGAATTCTAAAGCATGCACAGACAGTAATTTTAGTTTCCATGGCCAACCCTTATGTATATTTTATTTGAACATACGGTACATGCCCAACCAATTGCCTTATTTAGATTTTTTTCTAAATAAATTAATAAAAAAAATTACCATATTGTGCAGACTTTTTGGCGGTCACTGTATAGTTTTAAATTAGAGATGCACTGAATAGTGATTTTTGGCACTGGCCAAATACCGAATATTTGGCCAGTCTCTCACGACCTAATACCAACATTCGGCCAACTATTTGGGGTATATTCGGCAAACTATTTGGCCAAGTATTCGATCAAAAAGCCGAATATTCGGCCGAGTACTGATATTAGACCAATTACTCGGCCAAATATTCGGTCAAGTACCAAATAAAAGGCCAACTCTCCGGCGTAGCGAATATTACCTAAGTCGAGCCAATTATTCGGCCATGTGTTGAATAGTTAGTGATAGTAAACGTGTGGGTAAATCGCTTTATATGTATAAGCAGATAGCGTTCAGTTTTGCTACCGATATTATAATTTTGTTTTAATGTATTTTAATCTTAATTATACCATTAAAAGTTTCAAAAAAAATTACAGTTTAGTATTGTTTTCATGTAGTACACAAAGTGCCCAATTTTCACCGAATATTCGGCAGACTCAGAAAACTGTTCGGCTTATCTGAATATCCGGCAAGCTCCTAAAAATGGCCGATTATTTGGCCAATTATTCGGCCTACGAATACTCGATGCATCCCTAATTTTAAGTGTTTATCGCTGGTTCAGCATTTAATTGTTATTATTATTTTGTAGAGAAAATTAATAGGCTATGCGATATCCACAGCCAGATTAGATTACATAAAAGTCGGAAATGTTTGCTATATCTTCATATTTTTCCCAACGAAAAATGTCTGCAAACTATGCTGGTTATAAAGCTTAAGCTGTATTTTCGACCTTTGACATTCTGTATGTGTCCTAGGGATTTGTATCAATAAAGCTTATGTCAATCAAAGTTAAATTATTAAATAAGTATTTACTACCTGAAAACATGGTTATATTATAAATTATACTCACCACCCTTTCGAATTAATTAGCAGAAATTGACCATGAAAATGATTCTCGAAGCGTGTTATCACTACTATACAGGGTGTCTAAAATAAGGATTGCATGCATGGGGATCTCGTAAACGGTAAGAGATGGAGATTCGGTTAACTGAGACGAATTATTCAGCATCTCAAATAATACTATGATCCACATTCGAATTTTACAATTTTTGCTCAATTTTCAGTACAGACTGAAAATTGAGCAAAAATTGTAAGATTTGAATGTGGATCATAGTAGTACTTGAGATGCTGAATAATTCTTCTCAGTTAACCGAATCTCTATCTCTTTCACCCTTCACACCCTTTCGAATTAATTAGCAGAAATTGACCATGAAAAGGATTCTCGAAGCGTATTATTACTACTATACAAGGTGTCCAAAATAAGGAGTGCATGCATGGGGATCTCGTAAACGGTAAGAGATAGAGATTCGGTTAAATGAGAAGAATTGTTCAGCATCTCAAGTACTACTATGATCCACATTCAAATCTTACAATTTTTGGTTAACCGAATCTCTATCTCTTACGTTTACGAGATTCCCATGCATGCACTCCTTATCTTGGACACCCTGTATAGTTTTTGTTGCAAAAAAAATAGAAACAGTTTAATTTAAATAAAATCTTTAGTAGTTTATTTACCGGGTGTAAACGAAACATTACTCGCCCCCTTTCTCTTGATTTATCAATTTAACAAATGCAATTCGGAGGGATTAATTCACATATAAATTCCTATCATTTAATGTAAATTTTATTTCTTTCCACTTCCAGTTTCACTGGAAATGATCTCAAATTTCTTATTTTAACTAGAACATTCTGTATATTTTGACATTTTTGCAATAAATATAAAACTGTACGTACTTTTTGTCGAGAGGGCCACTATTTACATAAAATGGTCCTATAAAGTAAAATATTAGTTTAAAATTACGTAACTGCCGGAAAACACGTTGTTGATATTAAAAAGTATCGCTTTTTTTCCTTAATTTTCAATCTAGTTGAAAATTTTCTCTAATCCAAATAAAGTACTTCAAGTAGTCTATCGAACTGATAAAAGTTTATAACGATCGGCGTTTGCGTTTAGTAATAAATAATTAATCAATTTCAAAATTTTCAAAAATTTCTAGAGGGCGTCAGAGTGAAATCTGGGAAATTAGTAAAGAACAAATTTTGTAGTTCATTGCAAGATTGATCGGCTCAAAAAGTTAAAAAAAATGTTGTGGGCAGTTTTTGAGAACGTTTTTTTCGAAAATGTCCAAAACTTTGAACCGCTAGTATATTCACAATTTTCAAATTTTCCAAAATATATTTGCATTACTGGATTATGTTTATCAAGGGCTATCAAGTATTAGAATAATTTGAATGAATTGGATGTTTTGTTTTTGAGTAATCGGGCATTAAAGTTAAAATATTTAAAAATTCATAGCGGGCTTCATTTTGAAGATACAGCATTTGGAAAAACAACATTTGATTTATCTTTAAATGCACAACAAAGCTATTTATTTAAAATTTTAAAACAGTGTTCATAAAAAATCTATACTAAAAACAAGTCTATTTTTCGTTTCCGGTTACGGATCCGATTAACGACCTTACAAAAAACTGCCTGCAACTAAAAAGCTTCCACACACCAAATCTTGGAAAAAAATCTGACAAAGGGTTCCGGAGATACAGGGAAACGAACGCACTCGCGCACCCACGCACCCATGCACCCACCCACCCACCCACCCACAGACAGCCATATTTTAAAAAACACTTTTTTGGGCTCCTTGGACCACAAAACGATTATTTGCGTTAAAATTTAAAATTCGAAAATTTGCATGAAATCATAACTTTCCTTTATTGTAAATAAAACAATTCTTAACTTCAACAGGTTCTTTATTTTAGCTTTATACGTATTTCAACGTGTTTACACGTCAATGTCGAAAGAAAGATTATAAAGATAAAGATAATAAATCTTCATAACTTGATCTTGGTTTTCTATATCTGCGTCTAGATGACTTGATTTCTCATTCCAAAACGTCTAGTAACGGTGAATTTAAGAGATCAATTTGTTCATTCATTAAAGGTGCAGATTTTAAATGTTTTTGGATTTATGGGGGTGTTCATACTTGTAACAACGTACGTGTTCCTTGTATCTAATATCAAAATACCTAATTGTTTGGTCTATATAAACCGAATCACAGTGCGAGCAATTTAATTTGTAGATGCCTGATTTTAGTAAATTGTCTGTTTTTTCTTTAGCATTAAACAAAGTGTTTAAAATGTTTTTTGTTGTTTTAAAAGTTATTTTACATTTATTTGTTTTGTTTATAATTTTCGCATATTTTCTGATTTATTGCGAAAATATGGAATTGAAGCGTATTTCATTTTATCTGATGAAGTAGTTGGATAAATTTCCTGAATAGCTAATTTATAATTTTTCTCTTTAATTAGTGTATCAATAAGGTGAGTATTATAAGCATTATTGTATGCAATTTGTGTAACAATCGAAATTTCTCTATTGTAACTAATTTCACCTAAAGGGACCGTTAAAGCCCTATGTATCATGGACTTGTATGCTGATAATTTATGTGTTTTATGATGACAAGAATCGTGTGGTATTGTAATGTCTGTTTGTGTAGGTTTTCTATAAACAGAATATTCAAGTTTATTATTTAAATTCATATTTATGTTTAAATCTAAAAGGTAATAGACCTATTCTGTTCAGTTTCTATTGTAAATGTTGTTTTTGGGTGCAAGCTGTTAATTAAAATTCATTGATTAACTCAAATGAACTATCAAAACATGCTTTAGTAAAAGTATGGGAAAATAAAAATGTCATTATCAAGGATAGTCATATTTTTGAAAACAAAAAAGTAATAATATTATTTAGATGTTTTTTATTAAAAAGTAATTATTTAATACAGTTTTCGTTTTAAACGGCTTAAAATAGAATCCTCTTTCGATTGGTATCACCCGTAACAGGAATCATAACGTTGTCTCACAATAAGGTGATATGTGATATACCTTAACCACATCACTTCCAGAGACAGTACAAATTCCTACAAGACTGAGAAAATTCGCTGCAATCGTAGAAGGGATTGATTATGGAAGGATGGCTTAAGTTCCACTGTAATTAATTCCTAGCTTTTTTGGTAAAAACTAATAATACTGGTATAACAAAGATGTTGAAAGTATGCTGTGTCAAAAGGTACAGAATTTGGAGTTACTTATATTTTTATATGCTAGTTCCGCTATTAACTTGCAGTTTATTAAATTATAGCTTTTTGGTTTGTATGTAATTGTATAATAATATATATATAATAATAGTTTTTGATTACCACATCAGAGAATACTATTTTAAGACAATCAATTTGTTTAAACAAAAGCCTTGTTTATGCATCACGATTTTTAACACAACCTCTGCAACACTCCCAGCGCTTTTCAACGTTCAGGAGCGCGAAGTTCAAGAAAAGGGTGGTGATCGAATAAATCCTCGGCGCAGACTTCGTTTTCAATCAAAACTTGTCGAAGGCAAAACCCTTTTGCGCAAGGTGGTGCGACGACAACAAACAATATTATGGAGCACCTGCATTTGAAGCTCAACACCTATGATAATGATGATAATAGGGGTTAAACAGCTGACATTTGCAGGGTGCGTGTGGGTCGCATGGGCGAATGACCCACTTGTCCAGGGCATTGCAGACTCAGGCGCGCCCGGTGGGTGAGACGACGCTGGTCCGTATTGATTGTGCCGCTCTCAGTCGGCGGCGGCGTCCGGCGTCGCCAACTACGCGCCTCCGCACTACGCGCTCTTCTCCCGCCCGAATCGCACGGACGTTATCAGCTCGTCGTAGTTTTGGCGCGAAAATTGCGTTTGCAAGATTTTTGAATTTCTTGCTGCCCTTCGTGAGACGGAGACGATTTTTAAACTTGTGCCACTGAGTTTTGAGTGTTGGAAATTGTTTGTTTCAGAGTTGGTTAAAAATAACGGAGTTTGTTTTTTTTTTATTTTTAAAATTCGAATGTTAGATTTAAGCAGTGTCGATAATAATTGTGGAAATTAATTTTGAAATACACGAAATTAAAATTAAAATTAAGGATTTACTAACTTGACATGTTTAATTAATAATTAAGATTTTTTGAATTTTATTTTAATGTAGATTTAATTTTGTGTAAGTGTAAAAAGATCTTGTATTAGTCAATTAAAATTATTATAAACAAAAAAACTAAATAAAGGAGACATTTTCGTAGAAAAATTTAATAAATTGAAAAATAAATGTAATTTCTTTATATGCTAAAATTTTGGAATTGTTAAAAAAGTAACAATGGATTGTTGCAACTATATGCAATACAGGCATCCATACTACGGTCCTCCGTTCTACGAAAACGGGCTTTATAATCGAGATTACTACGGACATCCTTATCAAAGCTACTACGCCAACTCCCACTATTACTCGCAACAATGGCCTTGTGCCGCTTCGTTCCCAGGTATTAAAAAGGGCATGAGATTATATTTGTATCGCAAACTTTGGTAAAACTTTAATTTGTTTTGACAATTTTTAAATTTGAGCGTTTTTGCTTGACTGTTTTTACAAGGTGTTTGTTCATTTTTTTTTGCGAATTTACTGTCGTTTGCTACCGTAATTATAGTTCACTGGGAGAACTTTTTAATGCAAAAAGTTTCCGTAAAAAAATTTAAAGTACTTTATAGCACGGCCTTGTGAAAAATCGGTGAAAGCTGGCACTTCTCCGCTGTACCTGCATATTTTCAGCCTTGCTAACAATCGATTTTGAATCTAATTAATTATCCCGATGAAGGGTACTCATGACTAACTCCCTACCAACGTGATAAAATTTTCGTTCATTTCCTAGCTGAATAGTTTGTTGTCAGTATTCATTTTGCATTGTGCACGATGTCCTAACAAAATTACATTAATGAAAAAATCTTAAGGTTCAAAAATAAAAAGGCTTTGTTTTCCTGCAGATTACGTTTATAATCCTAAGGAAGCAAGGATCCGGAAGGCAATGCGCGAAGCCTCTAGAGAACGAGTTGTTGGGGCAGCGCCCATCCCTTCCCCAAGAGGAGGACGTCGATCGCAGACCTGGACAAGCAGCCCCGAAGAACAGCTAATGATGGTTCGTACTTTTGAAAACTTTTCTAAACTTTTTGACTTTCTTGTAGACCTTTCGACCGACCTGAATCAATATAAATCATTCACATTTATTAAAATTGGGAATGTTCAAAAATGTAAAAAATAAATGACGTCAATTTAAAAAAAAATTAAAAATTGATGGTCAATATAGCTTATTTTCATCTATTATGTTTCATTGCAGGTATTGTAGGTATTCAAGTACACTATTTCTAGGAAGTGGCTTTAGAACACTGTCAAAATCACATTTTTCCCTAGAAAATTAAGTTTTTTTACTCATGATTTTTCGTGACAACGACAGGACGATAACATTATTGCTCAAGTACTAGATATTTAGTTACAAAAATTTGCTAACATAATAAATTCATAAGTTAACATGTCCTAACCATAAAAAACGAAATAGCAATTTAAATTTACAGCATAAAGTGAGAAGTATAATTTTTTCGGTGTCAATTGGCAAATATGTTACCAAAATTTAGCATAATGGTTTTTACTTTTAAGTTTTAACTTCTTCTTCTTCTTATTCTTATTAAGTAGGCTATAAGCCTGTTTAAAACCAACTTATAGTGTCAATTATATTTCTTCTGATGTTGAACTCCAACACTCCTTCCATCTTTTAAGTTTTAACTGAATGGATAGAAAGAGTGAAGTTAATGGCAACTTATAGAACTATTACAATAAAGCTATTACATTTTGACGAGAAGAATAGACGAGAAAACGTAAATTAGTTAATTTAGGGTGTCAGTTCTTACGTAAAACGAGCTACAAAAGATTTGATAAAACTTTAAAGGCCGAAGCGATGGGTTGCTAGAAATCATTAAAACGTTTAATTTTTGAAAATTAGAATAGAAAAAGCGAGAGACCTACAAAAAATGTAAAATGATTAAAAATAAAATGAACATAAAAATGTAACAGGATATTGTTTGGGTTCAAAACCAGTATGATAAATTTAAACAATACATACTTACAATGTATTAAAACACATTTTTTATCTTTAGGCAATAAAATTAGTAAAATTACTTTATTTCTAATACACGCACAAATCTCTTAAAACACTTCAATTGAAATGCGCCACACATACGTTCAAACCTCAATTAATTAATTTACCTAGAAGTGGACGTAACCCTCAGCACCCTTTCTTGATGATATTTTTACCCTTACTGGCTTTAGGTTATCCATTTTAAGGGCGCACTAAACTGTCATAATAAGGCATAAAAATTTTATGACAACGTAATGAGAGCCGCGCTAAAAACAAAAGTTTTAACGATTTACGCGCAAGTTCCACTACATTTTTAACAAGTACAACAGGCTAAGCTGTTTAGAGACTTTTTTACGTTTCTGAAAGTTTATGTAGCAGCTGGTGCTAAATGATAAAATTAATCAAAGCTTTTAAAAATTTTTGATAAATGGTAATTGATAACATTCAATTTTGTTGTGTAATTAATGAGGTTGTAAATTGAGAAAACAGATAAAAGAAAACGTGTTAACGGGGTTTCATAATTTATTTGTAATTATCTATTTGAAAATTAATAAACTCATAACCCATTAGTACCAATTAAGAACTTTCATAAGAGTTTCTATATCTGTTGTTTTACAAATTTATCTTGATAATTATTTTTCTGCCAACTAAACAATCAACAACTGAAAAATTACTTTTGTTACGTACTGCCGAAACCTACAAACCATCGTTATTTTTAAGCAAAAGATTGTTGGTGTGGATGATGAATTTAAAAGAATTTACTTGGAAATAATTTAAAAGTTTATGAGAGAAAGCTCTTGTAAAACTTTAGTTGGTTTCTGAATTGAGATGTCTTATGTAAAGGGGATTTACCTACTCGACTATCATCCGAGTTAACGGGAAAAGGGATGTTTAGTAGTTGATATTCTTGCCCGTTACTTCGTGGGAGTCCATTATGAAATTAGTGTTCTTATCGCTAAAAAGGGACGGTTAGTGTGTACGAGGTAGGGCATTAAATTTAAAACATTGGCGCTCTGGCGGTTGAACTCGCGGTTATTTTGGTAACAGGGTTTCCATGTTTCACTTGATACTAATTTTGTGGACTTGGTACAATTTTCAAAATTTTTAAAATTTTTTTATGTCGTCAATCCAAACGCGTTGTATTATATTGAGGCTAAAAACAGAAGATATGTGAGTAAAATAGCTGGAAATTATTTTAAAATTAAAGAAAAAACTGAAATTGTAGAAAATTTTAAAAAGCACCCCAAGCACTCATGTAATATAAGCTTGAGCTTTTCAATTTTCTGTAATTGAGTGATGAAACTATATACTTTGTTGGAAGCCAATAGAGGCCGGTTATTTTTAGATATTATTTAATTCTAAAAATTGTAGAGACAGAGTAGGATTCAGCAATTTTTGTAAGCGGGTATGAACATGGTCATGTGGGGGCAAGGTCTTCATATACCTTTCCATTGTAGTACGGAATTAGATTTTCGTTCTGATATTTAACATTTTTTCTTAAATTCGTTTTTATAGTATCCTTACTGATTAGATAACGAATGGTTTCTGATTACAAATAATTGAATTGCAGCTCTCCCTTGCCACTAGGCTTTATAGGGTTTAATGTGATAAAATATAAATATTGTGGAAGTAGGTGGTCCTTTTTATAACTTTCAATCTCGGTCTGTTTTTGGAAATTTAGTGTCGGGGTTTACTATATCAAGTCTTAAATATAATTTTGTTTAAGTTAGATCCAAATTTCGTTAGTAAAATGTTTAGAGCGGGATGAAATGTGAAATATAAATTTGAATTCGAATTTTCCTTAAAGCGTACTAATTGTTTTGCTGCACTTGAGACCTAGGTTACACTTGTATTTTCAATTTTGGGTAAATTAATTACTGTTTTTGAAGTATTGAAAACATTTCTTTAATAGCTGTCAATAGTGCCAATTTATTTTAGGAATTTAATGTACAGTCTAAGGGTAATGTAGACTAATAGGAAAATATTACAGTTTAATATACTGAGTATTAAAAAAAATTAAAAATGTTTCTTATGTTTGGAATCAAATAACATTTCTCTGACATTTTGCATAATTAGGTAGTTTTAAGGTTTCTTGTTGTTTATTTGAAAAAGAAATCAGAAATTAAAATGTTAAAGCTATAATATGTGTTGAGCATGTATAACATTTCAAGGGTTTATAATTGACATAAATAACAGAATTTGTTAATTTATCGCAAAATTTTCCATCATGGTTTAATTTGTAATGTATACAGATTTTCTTGATTTTGTGTTAGCGAAAGTGTCTAATTAAATTGTTGCAATAGCGTGAGCATTTTGAAATTCTTCAAGTTTCTTCTGATTAACTGCTAAAGTATTCGCATACGATATTTGGCATTTAGAGTTTGTTACGCCCACACTTGTATCTATTTCTTTATCTAGACGTATCTAGTCGTACATACATCTACGTGAGAGGATATTTACTCGGTGATAAAACGTGCGGGGTCCGTCTACTGGTCGCAATCAATATGCAGAGCTTCAGAAGGGCTTCGGAAATCTGAACATCACGTGAAACCCTTATCGGGTGTCCGTCGGATCGATGGGAATTTCTTGGCGGGTTTTCTTGCGCGAAATCCAAAATTCCCTCACAAAATTATTGATATCCGATCCCGAGTCCGTCCGTTCGGAATAAACAAGCGATACGTTGCCATAGCATCCGAGATGGTCGGATGGTAACAACGCCTACCGGTTGCTAGGATACCACCAAGAGCGTCGTGGCGCCTATTGCGAAATAGAGTCGATATGCGACCCTCTCGGCGCTAACCATGCGCTCGCCTCGCCGGGACCGATACCGATTTTATACACGTCGATACCCAGCTGACATTGACGCTATTTGCATTATGCTCTGTGCAAAAACTCGATGCCCTGCTCCTCTCGGAATTCCCGGTTTAGCCCCAGGTCTTCCGATTTGTTCGGGAAATCCTGCAGCTCGCCTATTCAGCAGCATCCCTTGCACTCGGGGAACTCAACAATTTACGTTCGCGTAGAGAGTGCAGTCGATTTGCTGTGGACAAAGCTCTGCGGTCCACTGGGTCAATAAGTCACCGCTTGCTGCTTTGAAATTTACGCCGTTTTTATTTTTTTAGAAGTGGGATACGGACGACTCATCTCTACGTCGCACTCTTTTTCCAATCAAGGCAAAATTCGAGGTTGCGGGGCAATGGAATTTAGTAAGCTTTGTGGTGGTTCTAATAGGTGGCATTGATAACGTATTGCATTATATTCGGATTCGAATTGTTTATTTTTTATTTTAAGTGATAAGCTTTAGAAGTACAACAAAAATAAATAAAAAAACGTTGTTTCGAAAAAATATATGTAATGGAGTACCTTGATTAGGTTTTCAGTAGTTTTAATTTTCCCATGCTTTCAGTATGGAGCTATTGACTTCATGAAAATGTTCGCATTTCAGATTTTGACGAAAGTACACGTTTTAGACTTTTATGAACTCAAAAAAGGGGGTTTAAAAAAATGTTTGACTGTGAGTGGGTGTGTGCGCCTCATATTTCACGAACGGGTGGGTTCGAGTTCAAGATCGGGTTCAAATCTGGCAATTGCCCTAAAAGGAAACACAATGTTACTATGTAAGACAATTCTTAAACACATGAAAACGGTGATGTAAAATTTGTTCTAAAATTTTGGAACAATATTGTTTGAAAGTTTGGATACCAGACTTTTTTTATTTGTAGCCTCATAGAGATGGGGCTGTGCTACAATTTTGTTTGTGTCCCAGTCTGTTAATTTTTTTCAGACATTTTATATGCATATTTAAAAATCGAAGTTTCATGTATCTTTATTTAATAAGCGAAGGACCATGGAAAATTTTTGTTTTAGCTAAATTGCTTATGAGTGAACGTAGAATAAGATTCACCGCTTGTGTTTTAGATGCAACAAAAATTAGGGGTGGGGGCGTGAGTTTCCCCTCCTGCTAAATTTATGGCAAACGCACTTGTCCTTCCGTTTTTGGTTTTATTTATCTTTTTCCAAAAAATCGAAATATGATTTTTCACAGCAAAAAATTGCTGCGCCTCTTGTGGCAGCCTCTAACGGCGGTTGACTGCATTACATAGCTAGTACATGTTAAAACGAGTTGGCCTCTGCTTCACCACTTTCTCTATTTATAGGCAGCAGTTGAATACATAAAAAATTGCTAAAAAGTTTATAGTATTATTTTTATATCAAAAAACAAATACATTAGAGTTAAAATTTTTTTTTTGCAATCATAAAGTTATTTTCTGATTTTTCTTTTACTTCGTGAGACTGGCTGATTTCGGTTAAATTGAGTTTAATATTATTTAATGTTGATAAATACTAAAAATAAATGTATAAATATTATGAATGGATAAATATTGTCTATAATTTATTAATATAATGCTTAAAATTAAGATACATCGTAAGCTGCGCGAGCGATAAACTAATCAGTCAGATAAGTGCCAATTTTGCTGTCCTATGATTCCCGGCAAGCTAACCTAATTACAGCTTATAGCGTTGTATTAATTAACATAGTTCTGATGCAAGTGCAAAGTGACGAACTTTTAGCTGCACAGCTAAAAGTTTAATGCATTTTTAACTGCATTTTCTGAAATGGTGGTAAATTGAGAATACTTGAAAATCAGCGAATTTAAACACTAAAGTTTCCAACAAATATCTTAGAAGAGAGTTTTGGAAAACGTTTATGAAATAGGAGTCTTTAATAGATCTTCCAATAAAGGAGTAAAAAATGTTCAGAAAACGAAATATTTCAAACGTTTTGTCTCATCTCAATGAAAACAAAGTACAACATTTTTGAAAAGCATCAGTCACAGAAAGTGTTTTAAGATACAATCTATAGAAAAATTTTTAGTGAAACAGTTCCCATAAATAGTTTGGTTAAGCAATTTCTGGATAAAACATATAAAAAAAATTTTAAAACATTTTTAAAATACCATTTCCACAGAAAAGGCAAGAAAACATTATTAGAAAATTTTTCGCTTTTGCTCTCGTTCACTCTCTTGAGAGTGAGGAACACAGGAAGAAAGAAATTATTTTTTGATATAATCATAAATCAATAATTTGTAGTCTATTTCTTTTTCCTATATTTTTAGACTTTAACATTAATTTTTCTTTTTAGGCCCCATCGCCTGAGCTTGGGGGTCCGCTCTGCAGCAACCCTCTCTTCCCAGGTCCTACATCCTCCGTTGGTCAATTTATGCAACCTATTAACAGCTACACGAAACTAGTGCATGTTTTACCATCAGCTGGTTGGCTGCAGGACTCTCCTACCTATTTGCAGGTTAAAATTAATTTTTGTGCAGTATATCGCAATAACCTTAAACAAACTCGTTTTTTTAACACTTGTTTAATTATAGCACAATCCAATTGCTGAACTACAACAACATCAAGCTAATATGTGGCAGCAGTATCAAGAGCCTATTAGACCCTGCACAGGTAAGTTTGTCCTACAAATATATTTCAGACAGTTCTCATTTTATCTGTATTACAATCTTTCATTTTATTAAAAATAAATTTATAATTTTTTTATACTAAAGAACAATAGCAAGAAATAATAATAGAAAGAATGGAGGGTAGTGCTTTCGATTTTTACTATAGAAGGAGTAAACTGTGTAGGGTACAATAACTACTCTTTATACAATATCACAATCACTAAAGACATTTAATTTTGTACTTCGTTAAATAAACAATGCTTAAATTAAACATGACAACATATAATTTTTAGTACTAGCCTCTATTGCGAATATTTATCTTTTATTTTTATTCTTTTTCTTATCAGGATCCACCTATATGTTAGACTCTCAAATAAACCTTTACCAGGAAGTAAATCCGAATGATGTATTGCCTCAGAAAAAATGTAAATCAGAAGTGGACGCTTTTTCCTCGAACAGTAACGGATCTACTACTATGGAAACTGCACCACCTTCCAAAAGTGACGGTGAGAAGGCCGTGAAAAACGAGAAAATGGAAGAAAACAAGGAGACGGTCGATGATGCTCAGACGTTGTTGGATTCCGGGAACATCGAACATACCGAAACATTTTTGCCTGTTTTCCAAGAAACCATTATTGTTCAGAATCCTTTCGATAAGGATGACGATATGAAGCTTAAAAAGGTAAGCTTGTTCTTCCTTGATTAAGGTTTGTTGCTGGTTTAATTTGGGTTTTGTCTTGTGGTTTTTTTTGAGAATTTTACACTGTCTAGGTTAGATTTATTTTTGAAATTTGCTTACTTAACTATATTTTCATAGCCTCCAGTTCCTCTACTAAAAAGGAATGGCAGCAGGCAGTCGATTAAGGCTCTTCCCGATTTCAACGAGGCCTTCGGTTCGACTGAACGTGGGCGATTTCAGAGTCCTCCAGATCCACGATTGGCTCCAAACAAGAGCTACTTAGACTGTTTCTTCCTTAATGACGGCATAAAGTTTGATGACTATCACATTTAATCTTTTTAAGTCCTCTTATTTTTGATCTCATCTCTACTCTTACTTTTTATGATGTATTTAATTAGCAGCGGTGTACGAGGTTTTTTGTTTTTTTTTTACCAAGGTGCTTCTTACGTTACCATTTATATGAATTTGTTTTGTTTCAATTGGTTTATTCAATCAAACTTTTGATTTACATGAATGAGGCTGTTGTAGTTTTGTTGTACATTTCCTATAAAATTGTGCCTTCAGAAAGGACTGTTTCAACTCTTTAGTTAAGGCCTGTAGGTTTTCTTTGTCGAAATTTCCACTTTAAGCATATTAGTTGGGACCAAACGGAACGAATTTTCTTTGTTAAAGAAATATTTTATCCTTCTAGTCACAGTTTTGCTAGTTATTTCTTCTAGATTTTCTGGACTACACACTATACATAAAATAGTGGGTATAATTAAACAAATTCCTCTGTAAATACTAGAATTTAAAGTAGATTTAGAGATTAGTTAGGAAAATTGTCAAAAAAATAAAAATTTGCGTCTCAGATAAATTTTAAGTGATACGTTTACATATTTTTTAAAAATTGTACTATACGGGACAGTCAAAAAACTATAGAAATCGTGAATGCACCATCAGAACTTCTTATGGTATAAAAACATACCGGATGAGCAATGTAACGAATTTTGTTTGAACGTATGCAGTTTCAAAACATATTGAACCTGAATATTCTGTAGAGTATGTTGTTGCATAATTTAATAGCGTGATGTTCATACAAGTTAAAGCAGTCAGTATAGCAAGAGCTAGGTGTTGTGTAGCAATACCTTTAAATTTTGTTTGAGTTTGAAGAATATGAATGTGTACTACTACTAGCGTTTTCCAACGTTCAATCTGCAGCTGTAGCATGGGTATACAGGGTGAGCCACAAATATAATTAAAATTGTTTATAAAAACAAATACGTTGGCAGCATCTAAATCCTTTTTTTATTTTATTTTGCGTTTTTCAAGTATTACGTTGAAAAATTGGTACATTCACTCGCGTATCAGTCAGTTTAGAGTTATTATTCTTTGAATGTAGAACATAGATTTTAGCTCACAGAGCAGCAGGTCGGCTGACCCTGGCACCGTAAGTCGCTCGACGATCAGGCGACTTGTGCAGAGTGCAGCAGGAAAACAAAATGTGGTACGACTTTTTCACCATCGGAAAACTACTGCTCCAACCCCCGCGATAATAGCTGCAATCAGTGCGGCAATACACCAAATCAATAAATAACATTACCGTTTTTTTAAGAAGCCTAAAAACTGCAGACAAAAATGAAATAATTTGTGGTGTTTTCCTGGTTATTCTTTTTGCTGCAATCTTACGAGTAGAGAATTTTGGGCTTTGGTGTATAGTCGCACTTATTGCAAAAATTACCGCGCGGATTTGAGTAGTGGTACCCAGTGATGAGAAAGTATTTTTACTACATTTCCTCTTTCATCCAACTTCTGTATAAGTGGTCATAGATCGTCGATGTGTTCCTCTTTGAAATGCGCTATCAGCTAAATTGTGCAACTTTAAGGAAAGAGCAACATAATGAAAAATGTCTCTGTCAAACACTTGTTTTATAAATAATTTCAATTGTTTCGATATTTGTGGTTCACCCTGTATGTTTGATTAAATGGATGCATATTTGAATTTGCTGTTCATAGAATTAATTAGATGTAAAAAGATATGGTAATTGTAAAATTATAATGTTACCATAAGGTTGTGCCTTAGTAGTTACGTGAAAATTTACCAAAAGTTAAAATTTGTAAATTAGAGCTTCCCGAAATTATTGTAACGATTTTATTTGGGAATTTTGTATATATAAATTTACCAAAATATGCTTCCCAAATTAATAGCGATATATTCTAAATCTTCCTTTAGTCTTCAACTTCAAATCAAACAGGATATAAACCAAGTCTACGTTAGAGGTTCCAGAGTAAAGACCAAATTAGGTAGATGCAAGAATTAATCAAAACTATATTTAGTAGTTAACTGTGGTCCATAATTTATATCTATATTATATTATTGTGATGGTGATTCGAGTAGTTATAGGCAATTGCAACACCAGATAATACTGTACAAATATATTTAAAAAAGTTACAGATTTCCGATATATATTATATTGTATGTTGTATTTAGATTTATTTCATAGCGATCATAACATTATAACGTGATTTGTAGCCAGTTTTGATCAAAATTTAGAATTCTCCAATGAAAAACTTAAGAATTTCATCTTTATAAATTTTCTTGAGCTATGTTGACGAAAAATATTATAATTGTATTTTTAAACATTATTTAAATTGCTCAGTAATAAAAAAGAGCAAACCTTGCAATTGATCAAAACTGTACATATCAAAGTGATATCGTTTAAATTAAAGATTAGTCAAATTCAAATGGTTTTATTTTATCCTAGTACTAACCGTAGAAGATCAATTCTTTCAAGGTGGGTGTGTCGCAGAACAGGTGTTACAATTGAATAATCCAGGTAGACTCGTCCATCCTCTATACAACGAGGGCACTTGGAGGGTGTTTTTTGCGTACGTACATACAGGGTTATTCAAAAGTAAGGAATAAAATTCGCATTTCCGTAGCGCTTAAATTGATTTAAATCTTAATGTGATATCTTTTGTTTTCCAACGTCAATCTCCGCAGCCCCAGCCTCGGTGACTTAACTTTTTTAAATAACGACCTATCTTTTGTGTAGACTTGAAGTTGAGTTGAAAACTTTGCAAAAAAACTGTACTCAAATCTACCATCATAAATGAACTGGGATGGTTGGTTTTTAGGTTGAAGCGATTGAAAGAAGAAATGCAGTTTTTTCATATTTTTTTATTAAGACATTAATATCATGTTGGAAGTGCACTCCTTTCAAATTTCAAATTTCAATTCTCTGTCTTTTTGATAATCGAGGCAATTTTTTTTCTGTTAGACTTTGCTAAATTGAAAAGTTACAACATGTCGTGTTAGGCAAATAAAGTGACATTAAAAACAATTGCACAATATTTTATAAACGTGACATGAACTACCTGATAAACTATTGCTATGCTATGTCTTTGGTTACTTGATATTAATGTCTTAATAAAAAAATATGAAAAAACTGCATTTTTTTCTTTTAATCGCTGTAACTTAAAAACCAACCATCCCAGTTCATTTACGATTTTAATTTTGAATGCAGTTTTTTGCAAGCGTTTGAACGAACCCACACAAAAATAGGTCGCTGTTCAAAAAAAAATTAAGTCAATGTGGTTGGGGGTGAGAAGGGTGACGGAAAGCAAAAGATATCACATAAAGATGCAATTAAATTTAATTAATTTTAGTGTCTGAGCATTTTACAAAAGCAAACTCTCTACAGAAATACGAATTTTATTCCTTGCTTTTGAATAACCCTATATCATGTGCACACAATACACATGTGTGTGTATTACCATCTAATAAAATTGAAACAAAGTAAACGATTTTGGTTTGGCCTGTATTTACATAGGGACGACTATTTAAATTACCTCTTCACTTGATGCGAACTTAAACTATTTGCATTTAATTGTACGTGGTGATTCAAAGGCGAAGTGTTGGCCTAGAACCTAATTATTTATATGAGTGACAATGACTTTTAATAATAAAAATGTCTGGACTCATTTGATTCCATCAGCACCCGGTTTCGATTAGAGACCCAACTAAATAAACTCATTTCTTAACCTACGATTTATTTCAGCAAAAGCAGATTAGTAAAGACACACGGGCTATCACCATGACTCACAGATTGCATCAAAATAATACAGAAATTCACCATTCAACAAATTTAAGATAAAAACACTGCCTTCTGTATTTTTTTATCGAATGTTTTTCGATTAGTAAAACTTGTATTTCATATTTTTCAGGTTAAAAAAGCTGAACCCGGAAATTCCCAATCAAGCCCTAACCTTTCAAACGAAGCGAAACCTTTATTCAGTACATCCAGTACGTTGAATCTACCCAATTCATCCTCTGTAGACCCCACTATGGGATTCTTTCTAACACCTCCTGCATGTCCACTTGTTGAACCTGTACCTGATGATTCCAGTCACGATAGAAATAGTCGTCAAACTTTTAAAAGGTGTAATGATTGCGGAGTTTGCCACCACAGTCCCAGCGAAGAGAAATTTGATATGGGTAGTTGCAATTTTGTGGGGTTTCCCTTCTCGACGCCCCTGTTTCACGACCCTTGCAACCTAGATATGCTTTTAATGGATAACTGCAATCCTAACTTGATTTACACGGATGTAGGGATTATCCCTATGTATGATAATAATTCAGATGTTGAGCGACTTTTACATAATATATCCAATGATTCGGGTTCTAGCTGCAGGAGTACTGAATGTAGGGATAACAATACCCAAGCTAATAACAATAAGTGAATTAAATAATAAATAAGCAGTGCTTGTTATTGGCAAAAATATTTTATGACTTACATTACATTCGGTTTAGTTGAATGGTTATTGTTATTATATTTGAAGAATTTAATTTATTGTACTTAGTAGAATTCTGTATCTATAATATGGTATTTCAAATGTTTCATGATTGTATCTAGAAGATTTTTGCAGCATGAGTAATAAAATTATGTCTTTTATTGTGTTCATTTTATACAGCGTCTAGGATTGTTTTACGGAACATAAGGAACATGCCATGTAGAAGAAAACGTATCCATTAAAGCAAAAAAGATGCCACCATCGTGTACTTACGAATTCAGAAAAGAAATGATGTGAAAAATTGTGAGATAATATAATCTAATCCAATCTCTAACTCGGAAGTAGGTAGGCTCGCTACACTCAGTTAACAAACAGTACACAAAAAGTATTTAAAATTTGTGATTATGTTAAATGTAGTTGACATAAAAGAGTCATGATTTTCAGAAATTTGATTATAGCCCAGAAATTTTAGGAGATTATTTGGGCAAATTGGTGTAAAGATAACATTTATTCATTTCCCCGAACAACATACTAGAAGTTCCTAAGAATCCCATGTGTGCGCCATCGTTTTGTTTTCGAAGCCAAAAGGGCCCAAATCACAAACTCTGCTTTTCTTCTTTTCCGGGCTGTAAATCACCTGTGATTGATTAATTTTGGAACTCCTGCTGATGCTTGTTTTTCTTGTTTAACCCACTATACAGAGTGATAATAAAACCAAGTACACTATCAATAGTTTTCACAATGTTTACAATAATAAAAAAAAACTTTTTAAATTTTCGAAAGATAGGAATTTTATTACTTTGTGTTTTGCATTCAGTCACTCACGGTTACATCCCAAGTGACATCATCTTTTTTTAAATAACATTTGATATTTTTATAATATATTCTGATATAGCATTAAATTCTCTATTCAGCATTGTCTAAAAATTGCTGCAAGAAGTGAAACGGTAAGCCAGTAGAGGGCGTAAAGTTGGAAATTCAAGTAGGCTATGAATTTAGTATTATTCAGGTCTAGATTTCTATACAGAATGAGGCAGTTATCTGCATATTTGATCCTAATTGCGTTAATATGACCAATAGAAAAAAATGTATGAAGCAAAAGTTTAACAGTAGAACTGGCTCTACATTTTGAGGTATTCGGTTGTTTTCTACCTTTAACTGTTTCAACGCTGCGATGTTAATTTGTTTTTCTTAATGGCAAGCTAAACTAATTTATCTAATTTACGTTTATCATCACAAAAGTGTAAACATTTTATGGTGCTATTAGATGTCATTGAATGATTGTGTTCTAGTAAGTGTTTGGATTTATGTGGGTGTTTGTATTTGTAACAACGTACGTGTTCTTTATACATAATATCAGAATTTATAATAGTCTGGTTTATATAAATCAACCGCGGATTTCGGGGGGGGGGGGGGGGGGGGGGGGGGGGGGGGGGGGGGAATTACTCCCCCCCCCCCCCCCGAAGGCCAAAAAAATCACCTAAAGCACTAGAAGTAAAGTGTTTTTGAACATGTAATTGGAAAAACTTTGTAAATAAATATATTTCATCGGCTAAAAGTTCCAGCGAAACACAACAATGACTCAGTTGCAAAGAAACTTTCTTAACGGTAAAATCTAAAACCAAGCCGGACGTTAAACAATGCATAGCTGAAGATTAGCTCTAAACCTTTATGGGGGTTTATAAACAGACCTGCTTGGAAAGTCCAAAAAAATCACCTAAAGCACTAGAAGTAAAGTGTTTTTGAACATGTAATTGGAAAAACTTTGTAAATAAATATATTTCATCGGCTAAAAGTTCCAGCGAAACACAACAATGACTCAATTGCAAAGAAACTTTCTTAACGGTAAAACCTAAAACCAAGCCGGACGTTAAACAATGCATGGCTGAAGATTAGCTCTAAACCTTCATGGGGGTTTATAAACAGACCTGCTTGGAAAGTCCAAAAAAATCACCTAAAGCACTAGAAGTAAAGTGTTTTTGAACATGTAATTGGAAAAACTTTGTAAATAAATATATTTCATCGGCTAAAAGTTCCAGCGAAACACAACAATGACTCAATTGCAAAGAAACTTTCTTAACGGTAAAATCTAAAACCAAGCCGGACGTTAAACAATGCATAGCTGAAGATTAGCTCTAAACCTTTATGGGGGTTTATAAACAGACCTGCTTGGAAAGTCCAAAAAAATCACCTAAAGCACTAGAAGTAAAGTGTTTTTGAACATGTAATTGGAAAAACTTTGTAAATAAATATATTTCATCGGCTAAAAGTTCCAGCGAAACACAACAATGACTCAATTGCAAAGAAACTTTCTTAACGGTAAAACCTAAAACCAAGCCGGACGTTAAACAATTCATGGCTGAAGATTAGCTCTAAACCTTCATGGGGGTTTATAAACAGACCTGCTTGGAAAGTCCAAAAAAATCACCTAAAGCACTAGAAGTAAAGTGTTTTTGAACATGTAATTGGAAAAACTTTGTAAATAAATATATTTCATCGGCTAAAAGTTCCAGCGAAACACAACAATGACTCAGTTGCAAAGAAACTTTCTTAACGGTAAAATCTAAAACCAAGCCGGACGTTAAACAATGCATAGCTGAAGATTAGCTCTAAACCTTTATGGGGGTTTATAAACAGACCTGCTTGGAAAGTCCAAAAAAATCACCTAAAGCACTAGAAGTAAAGTGTTTTTGAACATGTAATTGGAAAAACTTTGTAAATAAATATATTTCATCGGCTAAAAGTTCCAGCGAAACACAACAATGACTCAATTGCAAAGAAACTTTCTTAACGGTAAAACCTAAAACCAAGCCGGACGTTAAACAATGCATGGCTGAAGATTAGCTCTAAACCTTCATGGGGGTTTATAAACAGACCTGCTTGGAAAGTCCAAAAAAATCACCTAAAGCACTAGAAGTAAAGTGTTTTTGAACATGTAATTGGAAAAACTTTGTAAATAAATATATTTCATCGGCTAAAAGTTCCAGCGAAACACAACAATGACTCAATTGCAAAGAAACTTTCTTAACGGTAAAACCTAAAACCAAGCCGGACGTTAAACAATGCATGGCTGAAGATTAGCTCTAAACCTTCATGGGGGTTTATAAACAGACCTGCTTGGAAAGTCCACTCACCAAAAAGATAAAAATATTTAAAGCTTGTCCCAGCGCCAGCAGTACAAAGTACGAACCGACATCAACATGAACATATTACGTGATATTTTTTCTTGAAATTACAATTCTGACCTCAGCAATGGCGGGAAATTCAGAAATAATGCACTTTAAAATAGTTGGTGGTAAAATAATACAAAGACATCAATTATTTCGAAGTAAGATTCTCGAAATGTCTGAACCTACTAAAACTGTTTTATATGTTATCCTCTATAATTCTTCACTGTTTATTGTTTTAAATACTTTACTCTATCAAAATAATCTGTTTTTACGTGTTTCTTGAAATTTTAATACTATATATAATCGACAACCAATATTAGCATATTTCAAATCTTTATTGAGAAATCGAATCCCTCTCTCTCCCCTTTGTAAGATTTCGTAAGACTTTTGCAAACCCCCTCTCTTCCTACAAACTTGGGTAATTTTACTAATTTATGGACGACCCCTCAGTCGTATACTTTACCGCTATTCATAAACTTCATTTATATTTTTCCATAATTGTTAAGAAAATTTGTATTTTAAATTTCGTTATTTTAATTCCATTTTTTTATAAATTCGTACTGAAATTAGTGGCTTTTCGAAAAGTGTATGACGTGCTGAATTGAGTGTCTTTGTACTAAAACGGCAGCACAGTTTAGTATTTCAGTATTTGGCAGTTTAGTTTATAAGGTAAGAATTAACTTTTTAATTTTCTTATTTAAGTTTAAGGGTAAGAAACTATATAACAAACAATCAATATGTAATAGGTATTAGTTGGTTGATGTAGTTCCTTACTCCTCAATTAAGGAATAATGTTGTAACAAGTTTGATTTTAAAGCATCTCTATATGTCCATTTTGTTTCTTTTAAGAAATTAAAAATGAGTAAGCGCAAACTGTCTACCTTGGATGGCTTCTTACTTAAACCGGCGAAAACTATGAAAAACTCGATAAAGGACCAGGATACAGAAAATGGCAGAGATTTACCGAAATCGTCACATGGGTCACAAGAAAAAAAAGAAGAAGCTACTGTAATTGTGATTGCTAACGAACAACCTACAGCATCTACGTCAAAACAATTACTTGATTGCGCTAGAAGTGGTTTAGTTACAGGTAAAGTAGACATTGGATTCATAAAATCGGAAATACTTACTGATTTAGAAAGATACAACACTTTAAAGTTTGCGTGGCTACCTGATAAAGAATTTACTTTTCCATTTTCAATTCACAACAAAAATTAAAAAGACGTAAAATGTTATTTATCACAAAAGCATTTTCAAAGTTTTAATTGGTTGACATATTCTATAATATTAAAAGGATTATTTTGTAAATTTCGTTTCTTATTCGCGAAATGTGGTGGAGTAAACAGGAATACTCCTTTAAATAAATTAGTAAAAGTCCCATTAAATAGCTATTCTGAACTATTTGGAAAAGATGGTGCTCTTGTAGTACACGAACAAAATACCTATCACAAAGAATCGGTTAATCGAGCATTAAATTTCATTGACGCGTTTGAAAATCCTGACAGAGAAATTCAAAATGTTTTAGATAAAGAAAGCCAAAAACAGAAGCTAGATAATAGAAACAGGTTAATTCCAATAGTAGAGTCGATAATATTTTTAGGTAGGCAAAATATAGCTTTAAGAGGTCATCGTGATGGTGGCGATTTAAATAATGAATCTGCAACTAACCAGGTCAATTTCAGAGAATTATTGCGATATCGTATTGCGAGTCGTGACGCAATCTTAAAAAATCATTTAGAAACCACATCGTCTAGAGCAACATATATTAGTAAAACAACTCAAAACGAGTTGATTGAATGTTGCGGAAATGAAATTTAAAATGCCGTTTTAGAAAGAATTAATAAAGCACAATATTATAGCGTTATATTCGATTAAACTACAGATATAAGCCATAGCTCACAAATGTCTTTAGTAATCAGATATTTACACAATGGAGAGATTTCGGAGGATTTCGTAAGTTTGTCATGAAGTGCAGTATGACGATGTTACGAAAGAACCTGTACTAAGTGGCATAATTTTAGCAAAAATAGTAGTTACTTGTCTCCAAAAAGTTGGGTTAAATTTAAACAATTGTGTAGGTATAGGGACCGACACGGATGCAGCGTCATGCTCTCCCAACAAAAAGGCGCCGTATCAGAATTACAAAAAGTAATGCGAAACGCAATAAAATGTCCTTGTCATAATCATGCGTTAAATTTATCAATTTCCAAAAGTTCTAATGTGCAAGATGTTAGAAATTCGGTAGGCATAATAAAAGAAGTTATTACATTTTTCAATTCTTCGTCAAAAAGAAATAGTATTTAAAAAATACAAGTGATAATAAATTAATGAAATTATGAGACACGAGATGGGTTGAAAGACATGAATCTATTCAAAGATTTCGAATCAGTTTAGAAAATATAATCGATTCATTAGATTTAGTTTCAAACTGGAGTGAAAGAGAATCGTCTGTCAAAGCAGAATGTTTAAAGAATTCTATTTTAAAATCAAATTTTATAGTAACTCTGTGTTGCTTATCTGAAATATTAGCAATTACAGTAACATTAAGTAAAACTTTACAAAAAGAAACCCTTGACATTGAAATAGCTAATAAATTATCAATTTCCATAATTGAATTATTACAGGACAAGGGGCTAAATGCGAAAAATTGCTTTGAAGAAATATTTAAAGATATTATTGAAATTCACAAAAAATTAGACATTACAATTTCTCTACCAAGAAGAGTGTGTAAACAAATACATAGGGCTAATATTGAAACATAAGATCCACTAGAATACTATAGAATAACTACATACATACCAATTTTAGACAACATAATTGAAGATCTAAAATTTCGGTTTAACGATAAAGTATTTAACGTTTTAGAATTAAATTTGCCAGTACCTTCAATATGTTGTCCGAAATCGAACAAAGATACTAAAATGAGCGTTAAAAATATTGCTAAATATTTAAGACCATTTATAAATGAACACGAAGATTTAATTGCTATTAGATTGAATTCGGAATTTGATTTATGGATTAAATATTGGAAAACGTTTGGAACGGAAAACCCAAAATCGGATCTACCAGAATCTGCGTTAGCTGCTTACGTTAAATGTAATGAAAATATGTTTCCACTAATAAAAGTTGTGTTACATATATTGTCTACTTTACCTGTAAGTGTAGCTTCAGCGGAAAGGAGCTTTTCTGCTTTAAAACGGCTGAAAACTTGGATTCGTGCAAACATGGGTGATGATCGACTTACAGGACTAGCCCTTTTACATATTCATCGACATTTTGAATTAAATGTTTCGAATGTGATCGACCGTTTTGCTAAATCAAAAAAACGAAAACTGGATTTTGTTTTGTAATTACATTGTAATCTATTATCTCTTATTAAGTTTTATCATTATTATATGTGTTAGTTATTGTATAAAAATGTAAATACAAGTGTTTTTAGAATTCATTTATTATTATTATATTATATGGTGGTTATTGTATAAAAATAGACCGTTTTGCTAAATCAAAAAAACGAGAACTCGATTTTGTTTTGTAATTATATTACAATCTGCTATTATTAGGTTTTATTATTATTATATTATCTAACACATTGTGTTAGTTATTGTATAAAAATGTAAATAAAAGTATTTTTGAATTCATGATTTACTTTAATACACTTCGCACACAGGAACGGAGTGGGCATAAGTTGAACTGGGCGAAATCCGGTGGGGCGTTATCGTCGTCCATCAGGTCCTATGGTCAAATTGTGTATTTTGCGCGTCAAATTTAGCTTATCAGTATTTACCCCCCCCCCCCCACACAATTATTTTCTAGATCCGCCGTTGATATAAATCGAATTACAATGCGAACAATTTAATTTGTAAATGCCTGATTTTACCAAATCATCTGTTTTGGATTTTGCATTAAACAAAGTGTTCAAAATGTTTTTAGTTGTTTTAAAGCTTACTTTACGTTTATTTGTTTTGCTTATAATTTTAGCTATTTTTTTGATTTGTCACCAAAATATGAGATCGAAGCATATTTAATTGTATCGGATGAAGTTGGGGTATTTGGATTTTAATTATTATCAATAAGTTTAGTATTATGACCATTACTTTATGCAATTTGTTTATATTCTTACGTTGAAATGTTTGAATTTGAGAAATGTCACAAAAATTTTTTGTTTCGCAGTTGTGTTTTTAGTGAAACTTCTGTGATTAAATGAAACTATACAATACCTATGAATAGATGTATGAAAAACTAGTTGCCGCAAGATTTAAAATAGAAAGAAGAAATTTAATTTATCATATGTATATCTGCACCTGAAGAAGGCAGAAAAGCTGAAACGGATCCAAAATAACAGCTACATGCGAATAACAAACTCATTTTATAGACATAAGGAAATACATAAAATAGCCTGATCCGATCAAGGAGATAAGAGTATTATCGACTATTTCCTGGAACAGTAATCATGATCACTATAAGGTAGTATCTAAACAAAAATCTCCTAGAAAATGGTATAAATAAATGAAATTAAGAAAACACCCAGGAAAAATCTTGAACATGCCAAAGATAAATAACATAATGACAAACAAATAGTAACGATTTACAAAAAGAATATACAAGTATAAACACAATAATAGATAAAGCGGCCTTTGAAGCCCTTGGAAGTCGAACAAAAGTAACAGAAAGAAACTAGATATGATACACAAATGTAAAATAAGCAGTGAGATATCAGAACCAAGTGCTTCTGAAAAGTAGACCTAATTAAACCCCCAAAACTGGTTTAAAATAAATTTTTTACAAAATTGTAACCTGAACATTCTGAAAAGCTTTCAAACGTATTTAAGAAAAAGACTTAAATGTAAAATCATGGCTTACTTTAGCATTCTCTACCAGCTAACCGTTTAAATTTTTCAGTGTGTTTTAAACATTGCTGAATAGAGAATTTAATGCTTTATCAAAATATATCATAAAAGTAAAAAAGTTGTTTAAGAAAACAACGTTGACGTTACTTCCGCTGCAACCGAAAGTAGTCAAATGTAGTCAAATTCGCATCGTTTAATAGTTAAAAACGCCTAAGTTTTATTGTTGAAAAAATTGATGGTGTACCTGAATCAAGCATGAGCTGCAAAATTAATTAATCACAGGTAATTTACAGCCAGACAGTTGTCCAAGAAAGAAAGAAAAACAGTGTTTTGTGATCTAGGCCCTTTATGAATTAAAAAAATCGATGACGCAGACATGGGACTCGTAGGAACGTTTATTATGTTGTTAGGAGAATGACTGCTATCTCTACCCCAAATTACAGCTTTAAAGTATTTTTTTAAAGTTCAAAAATTAAACTGTTTGTAGTATTAGGTATCTTTTTGGTTAATTTGAATTTCGTATTATTGATTAATCGTTTTTTCTCTTAAACCATAAGATATAAATTTGTTTTATCAATATTATTAAGGTAGTGTTAACTTTTGCAATACTATTGAAATTAACATTTTAAGAAAAGCTTTGGTAAACCTAATTTTTGATTTGTACTTTTCTATACTTTTAGTACTTTTTATACTTTTAGTGTAGGAAACTATTACTATTTAAAATATTCTTAAAATATCCCATGGAATCGCCCCTTGAATTTTTGCCGTATGTTTACTAAACACCCTGTATATCTTTTTGAAGCTTGTAAGGGACATTTTGTAAGCCCATGCGTAGACCGAAACGTGCATTCTAATAAGAGCGCATGAGTGTATTACACAGAACAAGCTAACTACGGTTAAAACGAGACGAATATTTCTTCGGCATTTTCTCTGTTTCTAGCCAGCAGTTCGTTGAAAGATTCCCGAGAAGTTTATTACTTTCTTGATTGCAAGACAGAAGTTAGGGCTTTACTTCTGAAGCGATCATTAACCTACTTTTTTTTCGTTATCAGTTGGTTTGTCTACGTATTATAGGCCAAAACTCCGCCAGGAAAAAGATCGTGGTTTATACTATTATTTTTACATGGAAACTTTCCATAGTATTACTCTAGTATCATGTAGTATGTTTGTTTAATACTACTATGCAGCTATAGCCTTGGCACAGTAGTAAAAGTGCAGTCTTATTATACCCAAGTGTCAGTTTACCACTGATGATGATAGCTTTAGTATTTAGTTACTTGTGTGGAAAAAAGGTTTTTAAGTATTATACTCAATGTTGACGCGTAAAACGTTAATACAAACGTACTTTTGAATAAGCAACAATTTCCAAAGTATTGGAAAAGCCAGGCGAAGTGCTTTAACTATTGTTACTATTGAATACATTAAAAACTTTTTATTTCAAAATTTTGACGGAAATGCATGTTTTAAAGTTCCAGGAACTCAAAAACTGGTATTAAAAATGTGTCTATGTGTAGTTAATAGAACAAAATTCCAATTTTAATGTTTAGTATAATAATGAGAATGAGAGAAAATAGACACCGAAAGAGAGTATTGGAAGGAAAGCCTGAAGAGGTAGATACGTAGGCAGACCACGGCAAACATGGCTAGAGAGTGTAGAGAAAGGGGTAAAGAAAAAAAGAAAAGACCTGAGAGAAATACGAAGAATGGCGACTGATCGAGACCGGGGCGTTCCGAAAATGGACAGAGAACCCGGCGCTGTAAAGACATCAAGAATTGGAAAAGAAGAAGGAGAAGAATAATTGTATATTGAGGGAGGCTAGCCTTCTCTTTCTCCCAATTTTTGGATGACTAATTTAGTTTTTAGTTTCTAATCCCAAACAAACTTTTTCTAAAAATGTCTAAGTACTGATATTTTTTCTCAAGAAGGAAGGGAAAAATCAATTTCTAACTGAAGTACTACTACATGTAGTTACTACATCTTGTAGTCACCGTTGACGCTAAGACGTTGATACAAAAATACTTAAAAAATACAGCACTTTTCCACACAAAAATACTTATGGGAAAGTCGAGGCAAACTCCTTTCCTAATTTTTTAATGATATTCTATTATTAAACGGTTCTCTCTGAAGAAAGTAGTTATAAGTGACTAAGTTTGTAGAAGGATTCACGAGAACCTGGCGTCCATAAGCAAAAGCGAAGTTAAGCGTCACTGATCGAATCAAGGTTTTACAGCAGTACAACATTTGTATAAAAATATGACCTTGGAAGAAGTCTAATTAAAAATCAATGGAACAATGTTTTGTTTTACTTTGAAGAAAATTACTTGAAGTTTGTACAGATCTTCAGACAGAATGAAGAAAATTACTTGAAGTTTGTACAGATCTTCACACAGAACAATACATAGGTATCCGCCAATATTTTATGGAAGTAGCCTTAAAAGAAAATATCCGTACAGCATACTGCAATTTAAAATTCAACAAAAGTAAATTGGCTACATATGTAAATAACAGTGTTACACTTTTACACAATACAAATTTTTAAAATATGAACGGAATTGGGTTTTGGCATTTCGTGTAATAAAAATACAAAAAATTACTTTTTTAAGTATATATTTTAAATTTTCATGTCCGTAGGTCCATGCATACTCACATTAACGTAGACTTGACATACATACAGAAATACAAGAAAATGCTTATCGCTATTAAACAGATAAATTACGCAAATAATGTACGGGAATATTTTTTTAATTAATGTCGTGAGCCAAAGAGGTTACTGTAAGTTGTATACTTAATTCGTTTCGTTTGATTTTGCCACTTCTTTTCAACTCTGGCGAAATCCAGCTCGCGACATTACTTAAGATGGAATGAAGAGCTTCAAGTTAAATCTAGTATGCCACGAAACGCAATGGGTGCGTGGGAGTGTGTGTGTGTGTGTGTTTATAAAATAATTCTATAAAAGAATTTGCGATGAAAAAGGAGCGGATAAATAATAAAAAGCACTTCTTTTATAAATTCACATTATTATCTAACTTAGGCTAAGTTCGATAATCTTTCACTTTGTATTACTTAAGTTAAACAACTTGATACGTTTACACATTTAGTTGAAATAATCGTACAAAATATACACAAAAGAAAGACGTACACAACAACTAATTTATCTGCTTGTAACTTGCCAGTTATATTGAAATCAACACAAATGTTAAGTACAAAGAAACTAACACTTTATAGGTAGTCAACATTAACAGCGTAACGCAAAGACTTATTTTTAACAATAGTTAAATTACGTTTACGTTTGAGCCAGCTTGGTGTTTTCATTCACACAGAAAACAGTCCAGTTTACACCAAGTCTTTTTTTAATATTTTCCGTTTCTTGTTTAAAATTCCCTACTACTTTATTTGTTTTTATTAGTAACTTAAAATTGTTGTGCGATCGAAACATCTTGTTTGACAGCAGAATTCGATAGTTTATAATTAATTCATTTTTATTTATAAACCTAACGAAATTAATACAATATGTTATCTTTTTCCTACAGGTACTTTAAGCAAAATTCGAAGCATGTAATATTTAAAAAAAATTATTAAAAGGTGGCGATAATTAATAAATCGCTTTATTCTAAAAAGTTTAACAAGTTGATATAAGTGTGTTTTAAATATGAAATAATTTTTAATCTCTGTGATATTTTCTTAAAACTTTTATATTGCAATAGATTAATAACAGACTTTAAAATAGGTGAAAGAACACAACGATAACATATTTTATTAATTGTTAACATGTAAATACTTACGAAACTATTAATAATAAATTATAAACTATTATGTATTTGTTTAAAAATACATATATCTATGTAGTTAAATCTACGTACGGTTCAACTATTTGCTAAATTTTATATATTTAATAATAATGTGACCTTTTCTAAATCCCTCATTAACTACTTGTATGTGATTGCATTGAATTAGTTTGAAATTTATTAAAATACAGACTTGAAAAGGAATATAATATACTGCAGTATTTTCAAAAACAAAAATTAAATTAGGTAAATCAAAATTTTCAACGTGCGTCGGAAAAATACGAAAAAGTGGAGTAACTATTGTTATTTAGGTACTATCCTTTCGCGTGCTCGTTAGAAGTAAATATTAGAAACGATTTGGTAATAAGATTGTTGTAAATTAGATACCAAATTTAGTTAATTTTCTTAGCACAAAGCTGACTACAATATTGACAAAAATACCGAACAAACTTTGAAAAAATTATACAATAATAACCAAGCAATTGTTTAATTGGTATTTAAAAAAATACTAAATTTGGTATTAACTCTAAAAAATGAAAACAAATTATAAATTAATTTGAACGTTATATCCTCTAAAAGGTATTATGATTTGATTAGGAATTACGGTACTAACAGGGCCCTGTATAATACTGCATCAACATGATTACCTAAAACTATTACTTTGTACCCCAAAACGATTAAAATTATTATTTTTCTTTTTTGATTGGTTACAAATAATAATTCTATCTAATTTTGAGGCTAAATACCTCTAAAGTGTTCCAAATACTCAGCTCCATCAAAAATGATCCCAAACTTTTTCTATAGCTTTAACAATATTTATTTTAGCACTGGGTGATAACGTCTTATTATAGTTTTGTTGTAGAACGTTCTTGAAGAAACATTTTACATCTGTGCTTCTCGTTTAGGCAAAAAGATTTTTTCCTTAAATTAATTATGCACCAAACACATTGCTATCTTAAAATTAGAGTATCTATTGTCAAATTTTTATATTATTAAGATCCAGGCCCTTTTTGGCACCATTTTAATCTTTCAGTTTGTTGATAATACTGAATAAATTAGAGTTGTGATATTTCTAATAACGATTTTGAGTGATGAGGTCAATTTTTTTTGAAATATTAGTATATATATAACAGACAGGCTTAAAATATCTTAAAATATGTAAAAAATAGAAAAGATGTTGACTTCCCAACAATTTTTGCTTAAGCTACTGTAGGGAGGGATAAGAAAACAAAAAACATTTCAAGTTTTCAAAAACATTTGGGTTATTTTTTTCTATTTTCATAATTACTAATGGTCCACTTATTTACACAAAAAAGGATTGTAAATTTTCAAGTCTCCTATTATTTTAGTCATTAAATCATATTGTAAAATCGGCATACAAAGTATAAATTTTGACTCACTATTCGTTTTTAAATTCCTGAAGGTGGTCTAGCCTTAGAGATGTTTTGGCACAACATTAATATTTTAAGATCAATTTAAGTTAGCAATCTGTTTGAAGCAGGAGTGCCCCTAGACAGTTTATAATTATGCAAGTTATTACAGAGTCCTTTCTTAGGATTTATTATACGAACTGTGTATTTCCAACCCGCTATTTACATCAACAAGCGACTTACGCGAGGCGCTGAGCGCCGACGTGCTCGGTTCCTTGCCCTTGCGCGGGAGGGTGGTACAGGTTGCTTCTAAACTACTGTCTCTTGGTTTCCACACAGGCGACCCTACAACAGTAAATTTGTAAGAATTTAATTCGTCATTGTGGTGAGAAAAAGGACTTTCAGTTGAAAACAGTGCATTTGCAGGGAATGGAATTTTTAGATCAGTGTTTTGGAGGTTAGCTAGCTTTCAATCTACGCATCGGATTATAAATAAAAAAAAAACATTTAAGTTTCTTGGAAGTTTTGGGAGTTTATAAAGTGCATCAAGCAATAGGGTATATGATGGCTCTAAAACTGGTATGTAAGTAGCTTTCGGACTATATACAATTAAATTCTACGATCTATTTACTATAATACAGTAAACTCTAGTATTAAAAGTTATTAGTTTATTAAAAATATTGAAAAAATATCAATTTTTATTTTTTTTGATAGTTGTAACTGCCATTTACAAATTTCATACATTCATAATATTTGCGTTCCTCTCTTTTTGGAATCGAGAACAAAGGTAAAATTTTTAAAAATTGTGTAGCTATTCCCAGTAAGCTTGTTTTGAAATTCACCTGCTTTAGGTTTTTTGGCTAATAAAGAACCCAACTGATATTATTCATTTTAATTTCATTCTGATGCATTTTCTTATTTTGCGAATCAGCTTGATTTTTATTTATTCTATTATATATTTTTCCAAATCAATTTTAAAGATTTAAAAATGTTTTTGAGGCTAGTGAAATTATTTGAGACATTTTTAAAATATGGCTATGTTTGAGATTAAATTCTGTTAATTGTTATCTTTTTTATTTTGTTTTGAAATTATTAGATCATAATTAGATGATTAGTTAAATCCCCCATCACATATTTTTTAAATTTTTTTATCTTAATCGAATTATCCCCTAGCAGCTCGTTTTTTTTTTTATTTTAGCTCCTTGTTTGTTGTTTACATCACCAAATAAGTTTTGATCCCTAATGACTAAGATTTTTTTGTCAATTACAACACCTCACAATTTAATTTTTTTCTTTATTTCACCTCCCCTTTTCGTATACTTTTTCCCACTGATCCATCCTTGTCGATAATAGTGACAGTTACAGCAGTGGTATTCAACCTGGGGGTACGCGAGCGAACTAACTTGCTACAGAGCGAGAATTAAGCAAGGTCAAATTTGTCATTGTTATTGCATATTTACAATAGATACTTATTTAATTTAGTTTATAAAACTGTAAACTATAAAAAAGCCATAAAATAATGTTTATATACCTAAAATCGTTTGATTTGGCGTTTGGAGTAAGCGAAAAAAAATCATGTCAAAGAGGGCACGCAATTAAAAAAGTTTAAATACCACCGAATTAGAGCATCCCCCCACAATTAACAATTATCGCCAGTTTTATTTCCTCTCGCTTTTTACTCCTTCGCATGAATTCATTCCAGTTCTATCAATAATAATAATAACAAGGTACCTAAATTGAATTCAATTAAAACACACGCATTATTTTATCGTTTTCCCAATAAATCTTCCTGATTTTTAAATTCCTATTGCAATTAATCCCCCTATTGACAGTAATAAATAAATATTTTAAAAACGTGTTTGAAGACCGTTCAACAGTTTTCCTTTTTCTGAATTGCTGCCTTTTCTTGTCCTATATTTAGTGTCTCAAATAGTAAGCACTACTTCATATTACTTAAGATTTTTAATAATATCTTTGTATATGTTGCAACAATTTTTCGAAATCATTGATTAATAAAGCTCTGCGGTCGTTTATTGTTATTGTTTTTACTGAAAGTCCTTTTTGTAAGGTTTAAGATCTTTATTTTACAACCAAAACGGATTTGTCTAAAGGTGACAATTTTCAATACAAAGTTCTAACCACAAATTGGGTCGTGTGAACTTTTATATCGAATTGTGTAGAAGTCCAATAGACAAGACTATGCATACTCTTGCTACTACAAAGCGGGGTGCTACAAATACAAAACTAAGCACTTTATACATCTACCCAAATAAGCGAAAAAAATCTCAAAGGTAGTTTAATAACAAAAGTATCTAAGCGGGTTCAGCGCAGCACAAGATCTTATTACCCGTATAAAATTCGTCCGAATTTTGTGTGTAGGTTTATAATTACAACAATAATAACATATACATCTTTCTAAAACTACTTCTCGTCACGTTACATTATCTTTTGTCAGTTTTTCCGGATAAATAGCATTCTACGCATGTCGGATTTTCAATACTCAAAGATTTCGAGGGTTGCTTTAAGGAAGACTTAATTTTTTTCGGACTCTTTGAGTCGCTTTCGTTACCTTTAGGGCTAGTACTTTCTTCGCTCGTTTTTGAAGGTTTAGGACTGTCCGATTTTCTGACGGACTTCGGGCTTGATTTCCGGGAATTGCTGCTCGGACTGGACTTTCGCGAGTGGTTGGGGCTCGATTCTTTTCTAGTAAGGGAGCTGCGCTTTTTGGGGGATCGATTGGGAGATTTTGATTTTGTCGTGTGCACTTCTGCTTTTACAGTTTTTGTGTTGGGCGAATTTGGCTTACCTAATTCTTCTACTTGCATTGGGTGGTAATTTTCAGGCTGATGCGATGACTGAATTAAGCGAGCTTGACTCCCGGTACTACCAGCTGATAAAGTTGAAGTGGTGCTGTGGATTCGACTACAATGTAAATAGAACGGAAACTAATGTAAGTCTTAAGAGATTTACCTCAGTGTTAAGTGATTCGGTGTTCGCCCCAGACCAGATTTTCCTTTCGAACTTCCTGTCTGAGAATCGTCTTCTCCTTCGGATTTTATTCCAGGGTCGCATTTTTCATGGTCGCTTGTTCTTTTGGGTGGGTCTGCAATAAAAATAGTGATTTTTGAGCAAGTTGTTACAAATTAGGAAATTTAATTTACCTGCGGCGTCTCCTACGGTTTTACTTCTTGATCGAAAAGTGCCACTTGGAGGTTCGTCTGCTTCTTGACTAATATTGTCATAATCGATGTTTCCAGCTGAATGTCTTTGAGATGTTTTCGATTTTTTAACTTTGCCTAAAGTGTGGGATCCTTGAATTATAATCGGCTGCTTAGAGGGTCTTTCTAAAGTTTGACTGGTCATCATTTCTCCTTTGTGAGAGGTGACCAGTAGAATTCCCGGACCCGATCCTGGTTTCGTTGCTGGTATTGACATATTTCTAACAGATTCCCTAATAATTTGCCTAATAGTTTTAAGGAAAGCATTTCTAAAATCCGCCGTGCTGTAAAGTAATTTCTTTTTCAGATTTGATTATTTAGACAGGCGCAAACTTACCTGTTGGAAAGTACATAAACTTTTTCAGATCTTCTTTGTAATTGACTCCTTAAATGAATAAGTTCCCACAGGAAATGAGAATCCATGTCCTTTGCCGAGGACGCTCTCACTTGTACCTCCGTTACAGGTATTAAAACTTGATATCTAATTATTTCAACCTCAGAAGCGTTACTTTTGCTTGACACGCCCTAAAACAAAAATTTTTGATAATTTAAAAATTTTAAAAGTTCGTCTACTCACCATAAGTTTTTTCTTTTGCCGAAGCCTTTCTTTGCAGAGGAAAACTACAGCTGATTTAAATACAAAACACATGGCGTGCAGTTCTAGACCTTTTTTTATTTTTCCTAAGAAATCTGAAATGTTAAGCCATTCAACACCGCCATAATATAAAAGATCACCAGGACTTAAATCGATTGGCTGTAAATAACAAAAATTAAACCGACGAAATTAATTGTGACTCTGCAATTTACCTGTTTACAAGATTTTTGATGTTGTCTAAATAGGTGATCGAAAATAGCACCGTACTCTTCGTGTATCCTTTGCATTTCATTAATATGTTCCGCTACTTTTTCCATTCCCTTCAAGGCCTCTGCAAAATCAAAAATTTAACAAGGTTTTACTATTAGAAAATGATTAAATAGTGATTTACGCACCAACTAAGTGCTGATGTTCGTCTGTTGATGGATCAGTCAAATTTCGTAACTGTTGAAGAAGTAAAGGATATTTTAATATTCTCTGAATAGGTTTGATTAAATACGATTCTAAAGTAGAAGAATGTTGCTGTCTGGGATTTCTAGCTGACAGGAATTCCTGAAGTGCCTGATTTCCTTCATCTGTAAAACGTACGATGTATCAAAAGATCTAAACGCTATAAAACTTGTCTTATTGGCTTACTTGGATGAAGAACCTTTTGAGCTTTACTGTGACTGGCGCAAAACGAGCTGTATAACTTAAAATGATTTACGTAATACAGAAAAGCGCTTCCGATTGAGAATAAAGCATTCTAAAATTTTATAACAGATTAAACTTAATATAAATGAATTATCAGCATTGATATTACTTTAAATTGAGTTGGATATTCGAATTTATGAAAATCTGGCTCCAACTCCAAGGCTTCGTCCAAATTTTGCAAAAATTGCCTTTGAAACGTCACAATCTCTTGGATGTTTCCAAAAAGAGCGTTAATTTCAGCGTTCGATAAAAACGTTTCCCTTTTCAAAGGCTCTAGATAATTTTCTAACAGATTATTAAGATTCTAAAAAAAAGGTTAAGGTTGAATAATCCTGTAGGATTGTAAGAATAAATTGTTACCTTAACGTAGGTTCTTTCCGTCTCTATCAGTTCTAGAATGACTTTCCTTAACTTTTCTGCATCAGTGAGTTGACGCGAGGGTGTCTGCGAGGTATTGCTGACGATGCTACCCGTGGGACTAGACTTTCTGGTTTCAACAGGTGATCTACAGAAACCAGTCACTTGTTCCGCAGTTTTGAGCAAATTTTCTATTTCGAAGGAGTTCGTTCTCGAGCTGAACTTGATGCCGCTATCCCCCGAAGACGCTGCGAAGTTGTCGGATTCTGTGGAGTATCGTTCTTTACCTGTTATGATATGGATGTTTTAACGGTTCTGAATATTTTGTAAATTGACAAAACTATATATGAAGAGCATGATTAAAAGCTCTATGAATTAAAAGACCGATAAACTAAAAATATTTGTGGTGAGATTAGAAGGGAATTAAAGAATATGCACATGATTCCATTACTCACTCCAACCTGGGGCAGGAACAATGAGACCAGAGATCATTTCCTCGCTAATAACTTGTGGTTCCGAGGGAGGTGGCGGGCAGACTAGGCTTTCAATGGTGTCGTCTGTTGTTCGCAAAATTCCCACCAGTTCAGGCGGTTCGGTTCTAGATGACCTCATCATCATGCAAAGGGCTAGTTCTTCTTGTAAAACGCTCTCCAAGTACATCATGTCTAGGTCAGATACAATAGCCCCATTTATAACCATAATCTCATCTCCTTTTATAATACCTGTGAGGATAGAGATGTTATAGAAGGTGCATATAGAATAATAAACAGCGAGTATAAGCATCGGGTTATCCGAATAATATGCAAAAGTAGTGGTAACTGAAGAATAGTGCAAAAAGGAACTGGAGAGGAGTTAGTCGTGATCATTTAATGCATGCACTTTCCCAGAATCTTTAGATTTTTGAATGAAAAAACTTAAGATTAACCAGGAAGAAATATAATTTGATGTATAAGGACCTAATAATCTTCAAAATTTAAATTTACCGTTTTGCATTGCAACGCTCTTATCTTCTACTCTGCTCACGTAGCAACAAAGTTCATCCTGGCGATCTGCGTTTTCTACGAGTTCGGCTTCCACACTAAATCCCCACATTTGTTCCAAAGTATTTCGGGATAGTTCTACTTGGTACAGGATCTTCGCACAGACTTCTACGATCTCATGCGTGTGAAGCTGCATTAAAAGGAGTTTCTCAACGGAAGGATTTAAAGTGATGAACAGTTTTTTGTCTTAAACATATAGAACTATAAACCATTCAGATACAGTTTCCCCATTAAATAAGAAATTTATCTATTATCTGCTTCTGGCAGGTTTCAAAACCCAGTGATAAATAGTAGCACATTTAGAATTCTAACATAGGCAAACAAAAGATTGCGCAATTTTTTAAAATTTATAGGCAACAATCCATTGATTCTGAAAGATGTGGCTGAAATAAGAGAGAAACAAATGTTGGCTTATATATCATTCTAAAATAATATTAAACTTTTGTTTTTTTTCAGTGAAATATGTCAATAGGGGCTGCGGAATGATCATTCACTACCCTAGAAATAAATGTTAAACTGCGTGGCATTGTAGAATGTCCCTAAATCGATTTTACTGTTTTAGATGCTTTGTAATTTGATATGATTTATTCAGTTTTGATTCTGCATGGAAATGTGGGGGAGAAATTATGCGTTTAATGATACAAATAAGAATACAATGTGAATACAAAAAAAAAACTGTTTTAGCAACATCATCACGCGATAATTCAACAATGATATTTGAAATATAGGCAGATAACATTTAAAACAAACAGCTCGGTTCCCGAAAGCAAACAGGTAGGTTGCTAAAACAAACAGCTTAGCCACTAAAACGAACTAGTCTGTTCTCAACAACGGTATCTTGTGGTTTAGCAATATACCTTTGTCTTTTGGTGTTTTCGCACACCAATTGACTTTTTAGGTTAGCTTTTCAGAAACTTGAGAGGAACAGGTATTGAAACTGACCAACGTGCATTATCTGTGTTGAAAGTAAACGTATAAATTATGAGTATCTGTATATAAAATACTTAATTACTTTAACAATATCTATTTATTTTAACCTTATACGTATTTCGGCATGTTTACATGCCATTGTCAAAGGTTATATGAAAAATAAACAGTTATTATAGTGTTGTTATAGCAATAGAAATCAAGTCATCTGCAGACGATTACCAAGATAAGTCACAAAGTTCTATTGCTATAACAACACTAACTGTTTATTTTTTCATATAACCTTTGACAATGGCATGTAAACATGCCGAAATACGTATAAGGTTAAAATAAATGGATATTGTTAAAGTAATTAAGTATTTTATATACAGATACTCATTAAATATGGACTTTAACGAAGTAAAGCTGGAAAGTATAAATAAAGTATATAGGGTGTTCATTTGAAAACTTCCCACCCCCAATATCTCGGTGCACAAGGCTTTCTGAAAAAATCGCCGAGACACGTCAACAGTATTAGCGAGGGGGACATATTTTTACATATAGTGACATAAATCGTTTCAGCCCCCTACCCCCCAGAGCCGCCCCCTTAAAAATTTTAAATGGCAAGGGGGGTTATGTGATACCTCATTTGAAAGGTCTTCGTATTGCCTACATTTTGGCGTTTTGTTTTTTAAAATCGGTCGATTAGTTTTTGAGATATTAAGGGAAAAGTGTTTGAGTTTGTTAAAACAAAAAGGAGCGTGTATACTTATTGATAACATTTTTATTTATAATCAGTATTAAAAATACAAATAATTATTGGAAGTAAAAAATTATTTGGAATGTTATTATCTTAATAATTGCTCAAAATGTTGTCCATTGTTGGCTAAGCAACAATATAACCGTTGTTCAACGTGTTCCCTGACGTTTTGGAAAACATGTCTTGGAATTGATCGACATTCTTCAATTATTCGTTGACGGAGCTCGGCTATACTTTGCGGTTGAGGCGTATAAACAACCGATTTTAAATGGCCCCACAGAAAAAAATCTAAGGGAGTTAAGTCGGGGGACCTAGCTGGCCACTCTATAGCTCCTCTTCGACCTATCCATTTACCGGGAAATGTATTCTGCAACCACTGCCGAACCGGTAAGACATAATGAGGAGGGGCACCGTCCTGCTGAAAGTATAGTTGTTCCTCATCAAGTAGTAAATTACCATCTGCATCACGTTGATTTTCAACTGCTTCAGTTATTAGTGGATTAATAGCATTTTCCAACATGTCCAAATACACTGCACCATTCAAATTTCCTTCGATGAACAAACGTCCAATCACTTGATCTCCTAAAATACCTGCCCACACATTAAGTTTTTCGGGATACTGAGTATGTCCTTCTGTAAAAATGCGTGGATTTTCGTTACTCCAATATCTACTGTTATGTCTATTTACAAATCCATTTAAATAAAATGTGCATTCATCACTGAAGCAAGTATTCTTCAATATTTCATTATTATTATTAATCATGCCAGTCATTTGTTCGCAAAATTCAATTCTCCTGTCAAAATCGTCTTCATTTAGCTCATGGCAGATTTGCATTTGGTAGGGATTAAATTTATGAAGTTTTGCTACTTTATGAACTGAACCTAATGAAATGTCAGTTGCGGCGGCAATTTGGCGGAGCGAACTTCTGGGGTTTATACCAAAATGTCCTAATATCTCAATTTGAGTGGCCTGATTTAAAACTCTGGGTTCAGTACGTTTTCTAATCGAAACAGATCCAGTCTCAGTAAATTTTGCTATAAGGTCTAGGACATACCTATGGGACGTGGACTTATCTGGATGCCGTTCATTAAACGTAGCTGCGGTTTGTCGAGCACATTGATTTTCAGCCCCATAAATTAACACAATTTCAACTTTTTCACCCAAAGTGTATCCCATTTTTAATAATTATCAAGAGAACTTTACAAATTTACTAAATATCAATACGCGCCACACTAATTAAGCAGTTTAAACAAACATCAACTATTAATGCCAAACACTTTGACAAGTACTGACAAGAAAAACATCCAATAGTGCATTATGACAACAGCCTACTATGCGTTTTACAAGCTCCTTTCTGTTTTAACAAACTCAAACACTTTTCCCTTAATATCTCAAAAACTAATCGACCGATTTTAAAAAACAAAACGCCAAAATGTAGGCAATACGAAGACATTTCAAATGAGGTATCACATAACCCCCCTTGCCATTTAAAATTTTTAAGGGGGCGGCTCTGGGGGGTAGGGGGATGAAACGATTTATGTCACTATTATGTAAAAATATGGCCCCCTCGCTAATACTGTTGACGTGTCTCGGCGATTTTTTCAGAAAGCCTTGTACACCGAGATATTGGGGGTGGGAAGTTTTCAAATGAACACCCTGTATATATAAATTATGACTTTCTAAATCAGAATTTAAAATATGTGTTTCTATGGAAATACCAATTATGGTCAAAACCATGGCATCCTAATTAAAATTAAAAATTAAATATTATTTGCAGTAAAATACCAAATTTTGCTTTTGGTTTTGCTATTACATTAAAAGCGACAATTGTATTGTTGATGTATAAATAAAATAATCAATAACTTCAACAATATTTATTTATTGTAATTAAAGGTAAGGTTAAAATCAAAAAGTTGGTGTTGCTATAGCAACAATAAAACTTGCTGAGCTATCTGTAGACATAGATAACCAAGACCAAGTCATCACGTTCTATTACTTTTTTAGCAACACCAACTGTTTGCTTTTAATGGTAGCTTTAATAATGGCGTAGTAACTCATCAATGCACAGTGTTTGCTTACTTCCTCTAGCACAAACAACAGGAAACGAGTCTATCGGGAATTAACCAAAAGCAATTTTAATTATTTCATACTTGAAATTGAAAGTTCACTTTAGCTATCATGATAATTTGTAATTTGCAGAATTTCCATGTTTCAACTGTTTCAATATCATTCCTCGATACACAAAATTATTTCTGTTCTTTTGTGATTTATTTGTTGTTCAATTAGACGCCATGTATGTTCCTGCTTTAGACCTAAACGAAAAGAGCTTTTCCGGTTTTAAACGCTTTGTTTGTGTTAAAGGTTAGTCTTTCTTAATGGATTAGACCACAGATGTTTGTTCTTTCCAAGAAATACGCTTTGTCTTTGAAGTATATGGTATATATTAAGGTCGTTACATTTGCTCATACTTCCTTTTTAATTGTTTTAGAAAAAAAAACTTAGCTTGCAGTCGTAAAAGGAATTCGCAATAGAACAAGAATTAAATTAGTCCCATTTTAAGACAGAAAATTGATTTCACTTACGTAGGTTTCAATCAGATCACTGCGATGCGGAACGAAATAATTATGGTCCTCCATTTCCCTTCTCTTCTTTACCCTTACGAAATGCTCTGTGGGGTTGAGGTTTTTCCGGGTGCAGGCACTGGTTAAAAATTCCTCCACAGACATGCCTTCCCTCACGAAAACTGTAACCGTTGCTGAATCAGGTAATGACACCTTTACGGTTTTCTCCGATTCCTCCCGGGAGTTCATCTGGAAAAAAGAATTTACATCCCGATTACCTAATTTAGCGACCCGAACGATGTTTTCGGTTTAGAGGAAATGTAGACATAAATTGAAAGACCCAGCCTTTGTGAAGTAAATCTGAAAAATCGGTCTGTTGGGAATGTAAGGTTCTTTAAGCAAGTAATTGTTTTAACGGCCTTAGACTACGGGGCTTTAAATTTAAATCTGTTGTTTTTGCTAAAATCTAAGGGTAAATTTATTCAATTGATATTGAAATCCTTTTTCACTCATCCACGACATCTTATTAGGCATGGAAAGCCCACTAAGTATCTTATTAATTCGTTGTTGATTAAAAATAATTAAAATTCTTCGAGTAAATGTGACGTAGCAGCTGAAGTTGTTTGAACATTGATTATACAATCTGGAAGTTACTTCGCAGTTCCGCAAGCTGAAATTTAAATACATTGAAGAAATCTAATAAAACTAGACGAGGTCTATGCATAGTAATTTTCTCATAAGCAAACTAGTTGAATCTTGTAAAATGTGTTGTATAAGTAGATAAGAATTTGCATTTTCTAGAAAAGTTCTATTTAATCCACCTGATATTTTAAAGTATCAGAATACTCTTGAAAATTTGCATTCTCTTGTTCTTTAGTAAATTTAGCTGTGAGTTTTGCTAAAACTTCTAGAAGCAAAGATCAAAGATATGCCAAATTGCAGAAATCCGCAAAACGTAATATTCAACATTAATTTATAGAGCAGTAGAGCGTAAACGACATGTGATTGATAAATAACGTGATATGAGTAATAGGTCAGTAATACGAGGATCATTCGAAATATACGTGGCCTAACACAGAAATGGCGCTAATTCGGCGAAATTTGCATTGCCATTTTTCAGAATTATCCTTTCTTAGGTTAAATATGACAGTATAGAGCGATCTGTCAATTAGTTTGTGTTTGACAGTGCGTCTCGAGTGATTTCGTAAATAATGGAAAAAACTCAGTTGCGAGCAGTGATAAAGTACTTTCATTTGAAAGGCTTAACATCAACCGAAATCAAAGCAGAGTTGGATTCGACATTTTTGAAGTCCGCTCCTTCGTTTTCAATGGTTAAAAACTGGTTTGCCGAGTTTATGCGTGGTCGTGTGAGCACAAAGGACGAACCTGGCAGTGGACGCCCAAAAACGGCTACTACCCCAGATATGATTGAAAAAGTCTTCCGTATCGAATTGGATGACCGTCGAGTAAAAGTGCGCGAGATAGCAGACATAGTGGGCATCTCAAATGACGGTGTGCACAGAATTTTAACTGGAGAATTGGAAATAAAAAAATACTCCGCGCGTTGGGTGCCGCGTTTGCTCACAGAGGAGCAAAAGATGAATTGTTTGATTGTTGACCTTTGGGCACGTTTTTGCCGCAATCCGAAGGATTTTTTGCGTCGTATCATAACCGTCGATAAACCTGGGTCCACCATTACACTCCCAAAACCAAGGAACAGTCCAAACAATGGACACAACGGTTTTGTCACCAGGAAAGGTTATGGCATCTGTATTTTGGGATTCTCATGGAAATATCTTCGTCGACTACTTGGAAAAGGGAAAAACAATAAATGGCGAGTATTATGCCAATTTGCTGCAGCAATTGAGCGACAAAATCAAAGAGAAACGGCCTCATTTGGCAAAAATGAATGTGCTTTTCCATCAACATAACGCACCTGTACACCCATCTACAATCGCCATGGCCAAAATTCATGAATTGGGATTCAAATTAGTGCGTCATTCGCCCTATTTGCCAGATTTGGCTCCCAGCGATTTTTATCTATTTCAAAACCTGAAAAATGGCTCGGCGGTAAAAGATTTTAATCCAATTCCGAGGTAATCGCTGCTGTAAATAGCTATTTTGAAGACTTGGGTTCATCGACCTACAAAGACGGCGTTGCTGCTTTGGAGCATCGTTGGAATAAGTGCGTTGAGCGAGCAGGAGACTATATTGAAAAACAAAATAATTTTGTGCCCAAAAAACTTGCGTTTGCTTTGTTAGTCCACATACATTTCGAACCTTGTAGATATTTGTATTAGAAACAAAATTCTTCCGATGTCTGAGCGAATGCAGAGTAAAATTGTGATTTATAGAAGTTATAATTTCCAAGGCAAATATTCTCTTTTCGTTTTAGAAAAAAACCTATTTTTATCCAATAATAGTGAAAATTCTGTTTATACGTACAATGTATTAAAAATTTAATCTACAAAGTCTTGGAACAAACGCGTGAAACGATATCCAATAATTCACACAAAAGCACATTAACAAACTAGCTCTAGACTTTTTTCCAGTGAACAAAATATGCTTTCATAAAACCCATTGAAATATTTCGATTTTTCTGACACGTAATACTTCAATTTACTACCGAATATTACAGGAAACCAAATTGCTTTATAATGATAAAGATTTCAATACCTGATTGAAACCATCCTCCAGAGCCATTATTCTTTCAATTTATATCCCTTCCCCGTTGTCGACAAATCTACGATATGATAATCGAATTTATCCTGTACACGCTGACGTTTGTTCAGTATCTTAATACATCTGTGTTTTTCAATTATTGATTTGCAATTTTGTTTAAAAATGTTTATAAAAATTCTGCTTCCTTTACTTGTAGTCATTTAGAGGAAAAGATATGGGACAGGTACTTCTCAGTTTCAAGAAAAATGAACAAAGTTGTGGTAATGGAAAATGAGATGCATGGAAATGGCACAACTAATAATATTAGCAAATATGTATGAGATTTGCACGTTGACGTGCTGTGGTGCAAGAGAGCTCTCTATTTAGAACGTATACCATACGATTAGGTATAAGGCAAATAATTGTCTAAAAAAAGCCTACCCAGAAAAAAAATTATACTAATTTTTAGCTATTTTTTAAGTTAAACCAATTTTATGTGTAGAGGCTAATTATCTCTAATGTCTTAACTAAGTATTATTGAATTTGATAAATAATAAGTCACGATAGGTTCCCCGATAACAAATTTGCTGTAAAATTAGCTAATATATATATACTTAGGTTTGCTAATATGATTCAATAAAACAGTAACAGTTACCTAAAATATCCAGCAATGTTTAGATTATTTAGCAAAATTATAATTAACCAGCAGATAAAGTTGACCGACTTCAGCGATTTTGGCGGTTAATCGGGATTCGCTTGCAGTGCTTGTGTTAAGTCATGCAGAAGGTGCAGCATTAAAAATTAAACTTAGTTCATTGTAAATAAAACAATTCTTAACTTCAACAGATTTTTCTATTTTATGTTTATACGTATATCAACGTGTTTACACATCATTATCAAAAGCAAGATTAAAAGTAAACAGTTGGTGTTGCTATAGGAACAATAAATCTTCATAACTTGATCTTGGTTTTCTATATCTGCGTTCACATGACTTGATTTCTCATTCCAAAACGTCTCATAACGGTGAATTTGAGAGATCAATTTGTTCATTTATTAAAGGTACAGATTTTAATTGCTTATGAATTTCAAATGCTTCTAGTATATCCAACTTACGTTTGTCATCACAAAAGTGTAAACATTTTATAGTGTTATTAGATGTCATTGAATTATTGTGTTCTAATAAGTGTTTAGCGTAATTGGATTTATGGGGGTGTTCATGCTTGTAACAACGTACGTGTTCCTTGTACCTAATATTAAAATTTCTAATTGTTTGTCTTATATAAACTTATTTAAACACAATCATTCAATGACATCTAATAACACTATAAAATTTTTATACTTTTGTGATGACAAACGTAAGTTGGATATACTACTTGAAATTCAAAAGCATTTAAAATCTGTACCTTTAATGAATGAACAAATTGATCTCTTAAATTCAGCGTTATTAGACGTTTTGGAATAAGAAATCAAGTCATCTGGACGCAGATATAGAAAACCAATATCAAGTAATAAAGATTTATTGTTCCTATAGCAACACCAACTGTTTACGTTTAATCTTGCTTTTGGTAATGACGTGTAAACACGTTGAAATACGTATAATGCTAAAATAAAAAACCTATTCTTTAAGAATTGTTTTATTTGCAATAAATTAAAATGATCTTCAACGAAGCAAAGATCGAACTTTCAAATAAAATTAAACTTAGTGTTTTCAGGAAAACTATTAGTTTTTAAAAAATAGTGAGAATGTAGAATTTTGGTGTATCAGTGCCACCTTATACTTTCCAAAAATAGTGTTCTTTCATAATTATGTAAATTGCTTCAAAATAGCCAGTGCTAAAGAAATTTTGATTAATTGGGAATTGCCCGAGTTGGTTGCTATATTTGAAGGTAATTTTTAATTTTATATGCGTATGTAGTCGAAAGTGTGATAGCTACAGTATCATTTTAATTCTAACCAGTCAAATTGGCGACTGCTGTTACATTTGTTTACGGCCTGACATTTTAAAATTCCTCATATTTTGTCTTTGTTGGTTGTACCGTGCGCTAAAAAAAACTGAATTAGAGTAAGGTATGGCTAGTGTAGCGTAAGCCATAATATTACTTCTCAAATAAATTATAAACATACAATTATGACATACAAACATTAGGAAAATGTCAATCTAAAACAATAGCTACATTTTTAAATTTTTTATTATGTTAAACACGTCATTGATAAACATGACCTTTGTTCTGCACGGTTATACATACAAAGCGAACACATACACTGTGTTCATAAAGTAACCCGCCCCCCCAACTAACTTTTGAACTACTTGATATTTTTCTACAAAATTTGGTGTGCTGTAATGGGAAATTAAATACGATTTTTCAGACTATATTAAAATTTTGTATAATCCAAAATGGCGACTGGGCGCCATTTTAATCTTTTTTTAAATAGAAAGGGGGGTCGAGTGATACCTCATTTGAAAGGTCTTTTAGTTCTGCGTCTGATCCTAGTGTTTTAAAGAAAAATATTCAGCCATAACAAAATGACAATGTTTGAAGCTGAAGAAGTCTATTAAAAAAAACTAAGAATTAAAGCAAAAAGAAATTAAATTAAGTGTTTGAAATGTTTACCATTCACTTCTTGGCAAATAATAAGTTGGTTATGAAATTCCTGCCTTACATTTTCATAAGTTTCTGGAGTGATATTTCTGCAAACTTCTGTAATGCGTTGCTCCAGTTCTTCAATTATTTCTGGACGGGTTCTGTACACTTTCGATTTCAGATATTCCCATGGAAAAAAATCTAAGGAAGTTAAATCTGGGGAGTGAGCCGTCTATTCTACAGGCCTCCGCCTACCAATCCATCTTCCAAGAGAATGTCCGTTGAGAAAGTCAGAAACAGGCCTATAATAATGAGGCGGCGCACCGTCTTGTTGGAACAATATTTAATACTATTTCAAGCCACCTGAGATATTACTGGGAAAATTTAGTACTGCAAGTGAATAAGTGGACTACTGGATAAGAAAATCAAAACAATTTTGAACTGAATGAGTCCATTGGTTTACAATCCGCCATTTTATTATGGCTCAATATTTTTCTCTGAAACTCTAGGATCAGACGCAGAACTAAAAGACCTTTCAAATGAGTTGTCACTCAACCCTGGATAAGAAAATCAAAACAATTTTGAATTGAGTGAGTCTATTTGTTTAAAATCCGCCATTTTGTTATGGCTAAATATTTTTCATTGAAACTCTAGTATCAGACGCACAATTAAAAGACCTTCCAAATGATTTGTCACTCGACCCCCCTTTCTATTGAAAAAAAAATTTCAAAATGGCGCCCAGTCGCCATTTTGAATGATACAAAATTTAATTTTTGCTAAAAAATAGTATTTAATTTCCCATTAAAGCACACCAAATATTGAGGTAAAATATCAAGTCGTTCAAAAGTTAGTTACGGGGGGGGGGGGGGTTACTTTATAGACAGACGGTATGTTTGTTTGTCCGAAAATTCTATCTCACTTCTAGATGAACTAGAAACTTACAATTTTGGACGCTGATAGATCTTGATTTACCATCAACAAGAAAAGAAAAAAAACTTTATTGATTAAGTAATCAAAAAACAAATTCAATCAAAATTGCGACCTAAAAATACGATTTTTTGCAGTTTTCTTCTAAACCACGGCGGGAATTAAATGAAAATTGGCAAAATAAGGTCGCTAGTACTTTCCTATACTTTTTACGCTTTAAATATTCTCGTCAATAAATGACTAAATAACATTGTTTTAACAAAGATTAAAGAAAGAAAAAACAATTAAAAAAGTAACGCCCCAGCGGGAATTTGAATTTGCGAAAATAAAACAAAGTTGGGTTTATAGAAATTCCACAACCTTTTAGAGATGTCATTAAATTATAATAATTATTGAGAGTCTGTGCAATAGGATTTCGTACCGTGAGCAAAGTAACAGCGACAAAAATTTACGGAAACAGGTAAGCGCCCTACGGCTAATTACAAATTGCGCTTCGAATATTGGACTTAAAATCGCTCTAAGTAGTTTATTTGCAAAGTTATCAAAAATACGCTATAAATGAAACATATATATTATAAGTTTTAGAATTAATTGACAGGCATAGTTAAAGTCATGTAACTTCCGGAAAACGGTTTGTTGATATTAAAAGGTATTGTTTTTTTTTCTTAATTTTTAAAAATTTTTTTATATCCTTATAAACTAGTTCAAATAGGCTATTGAACATTTGAATGTTTATAACAATTATTCGCGTTTTTGAATAAATAATTAATCAATTTCAAACTTTCTAAACACTGTTTGAAATTTTAAACATAGCGTTGTAGTTCATCAAAATACAAATTAAATGTTTTTTTCCGAATGCTGTATCTTCAAAACTAAATCCGTTAGAAATTTTTGAAAATTTCGAATTTAATGCCCGATTGCTCAAAAACAAAATATCTGATCCATACAAATTGTTATATTAACTAATAACCCTTAATAAAAGTATAATCATGTGATGCAAAACTACTTTTTAAATATGAAAATTGTAAAAATGAAAAATTTTGGCCATTTTCTCAAAAACTGCACACACTATCTTTTTTTAAATTTGTAAGTCGATGGAGCTTACAGTGAACTACACATTTATTTTTTAACAATCTCCTACATTTTCTATTCACACTTACTCTCACGCCTCCCATAAATTTTTGAAACAATCTATACCAAAAACATGTCTAATTTTCGTTTCCGGTTATGGTTAAACCCCTTACAAAGACTTCTACATACCAAATAGGGAAACGAACGTACACACACAGACAGACATTTTTAAAACCCACTTTTTTGGATTCCTTGGACCTCAAAACGTGTATTTTTATAAATACAGAATTTGATCAATTTCGGTCAAGGGGTTCTGGAGATATACGGGAACAAACGCACCCACCCACAGACAGACATGCTTTGATAACTACTTTTTAGGTTCCTTTGTTAATAATTTATATGAGAAGTAAGAATACGACATATACAGGGTGACAACTTGAACTTGTATGCTTAAAACGAGAGGTAAGCCGCGCTTAAAAATTTTGTACACCTACTTCCATTAACACAAATATTTCCACATACTTCCACCATACTTCAATGTCTTTCCACTAACTTCCATATACTTCCACATACTTTCACTTACTTCCACGTACTTCCATTTACTTCCATCGTACTTCCACTTACTTTTACATACTTCCACTTACTTCCATCTACTTCCACCGTACTATTACTTACTTCCACATACTTCCACATACTTCCACTTACTTTCACGTACTTCCACCGTACTTCCACCTTACTTCCACTTACTTCCACATATTTCACTTTTACTTCCAGATACTTCCACATACTTCCACGTACTTCCACGTACTTTCACGTACTTCCACGCACTTCCACCTACTTCCACCTACTTCCACGTACTTCCACCGTACTTTCACTTGTGGTTTACCCATCGGCTTAGAATTACTTTAAGACATTTAACTTTTCATTTAAAGAAAATCAGTATAGCAATTGCCCTAAAACAAACCACAATTAACAAAATAAAAACTTGTTGTACTGTTTCGAATAGTACTTGTAGTAATAAACATATTGTAATAATTTCATTTAACAACTATACTGTTTATTTTGTTAATTGTTCTGTTTCATGGCAACTGTGATTTTGGTTAAATAAATGAAAAAAAAATAAAAAGTGAAATATCTTGCTTATAATGAGATTTTAAACATGCATACATTTAATGATCTTTTGTTAAACCAAAATTATTCCCTATCTAAACATTTAAAAATATAGGGTTTTTCATTTAAAAATCAAGAGTTGGTACTGCATCCGGTTAAACAGAAAATTACATAAAATATTGAATTTGATATTCAAAATGGTCGTAAATAACACTGAAACGTTTTCCATTTTACCAACTTTTTTTTTTATAAAAAAGTTTGCAATGCTGGACAAGTTAAGCTTGGCATCCTGTGTAATACGTTACAACTGCAATGGCTTGCTCCAATTAATTTTTTTGTAGATTGCACGGTATTAGCTATTTGTGCATATATTGAAATTTCAAGAGAATTTTGTGTATTTTTAATAGGCAATCTAATCTACACGTGAAGACGTTTTTTTTTTAAATTATTGGTTGAATTCACTTACAACTAGCATGGTACTTGTTTGTGAAATGTGAGAAATATTATTTGTATTTTATTGTTGTTGTTCTAGTGTAGTATACAGGATGTATCAAATTGCGTGTTAACTATGGGGATCTCGCTTATTTGAAGAGATACGACGATGGTTAAATTAGAGAAAAGTAGTGGAATTTTATGCCCATTAATAATCTAAAAAGAAACTGGAGCTATCTTGCTTAGTTTCTGAATAAACTAAAAAAACCTGAAATTTTGGATTTTTTGTTTTCGGCTATAACTCATTCGTCATTTTTATTACGTATTTTTAGTTAACGCATTATTAGGACACTTTTTCATGCTAAATCTAAATTTTTGATCAGATTTGGTATAACTGTTACCATTGCTCATTTTCGACTGTCAACTTTTTTTTTCTTATGGTCGGCATTTTAAATTCTTTCTTATTTGAATACAGTTTTTAATTCTGATTTCAACAATGTGTCACACCTTGCATTTTGTTTAAGTTTTGAGCATTTTATTACAGAAAATAAAAATTTCATAAGAGTGCCATGGGAAAATCACGTCATTTAATTTATTTTGAAAAAAATCTAGTAGGCCATGAACGGATGGAAGTAAAACAAAACACCACTTTTATTTATTTTGGCCTTAGATACATTAGGTACGCGAAAATTTCAGAAAACTTTGTTTTGAGCGTAGGCAGCAGGTTATGTTATTTTTTACAAAAACAAATGAATGACACAGTTACTAACACACAGATTAAAGAGTTGATTTTAAACGAGCTTCTGAGCATGTTTTACAAAGGTGTCAAATGTTTTAATCATTTATTTAATAATTGTTTGAATTGGTGCAGTTCTAGTTTATCTGTTGTATTTATTTAACCTGTTATTCAAATTTGTTATGTCAGTTGCAAGCATAAAAACTGTAAGTAAAATTTTCAGTCAATTGTGTATGTTAGAAAATTGGTAATTTATTTGTTTTTATAAAAAATAAGATAACCTGCTGGAATTTTCGCGTATCTAATGTATCTAAAAGTAAAAGTAAATAAAAGTAGTGTTTTATTTTACTTCCATCAGTTCATGGACTACTAGAATGTTTTCAAAATAAATTAAATGACGTGGTCTGTCCATGGCACTCTTATGAAATTTCAATTTTCTGCAACAAAATGTTCAAAACTTAAACATACTGCAAAGTGTGACACCTCGTTAAAATCATAATTAAAAACTCTATTCAAATATAAAAAAATTTAAAATGCCGACCATAAGAAAACAAAATGTTGACAGTCGAAAACAAGCAATGGTAGCAGTTATACAAAATTTGATAAAAAATTTAGGTTTAGCATAAAAAGTTGTCCTAATAATGCGTTAACTAAAAATATGTAACATAAATGATAAATGAGTTAGAGCCGAAAACAAAAAATCCAATATTTCAGTTTTTTCGAGCGCTTTCAGAAACTAAGCAAGATAGCTCTAATATCTTTTTAGATTATTAATGGGCATAAAATTCCACAACTTTTCTCTAATTTAACCATCGTCGTATCTCTTCAAATAAGCGAGATCCCCGTAGTTAACACGCAATTTGATACATGCTGTATATTGTTATTCAGTATTGTGCCAAAATTGTTGTATACAAAATTTATACTTGATGGTTTTATTTTTGATAGGTGTCTACACATATTTGATACTACTTGTGTAATGTAGCATATGCTTGTAACAAAATTGTTACATATAGAATTTATACTTTTAAAAATTCTTGAAATTAAATAGTTTAAAGATGTAGTAGATCAACGAAACGTTGTCCTATATTATACAAAAACCGCACTAACTGTAAATATGTGTTTAATTAAAAAAAAGCCAATTTAAATTAAAAACAAATCAATTGCAATGTTTTCATACTCTGAAAATCATCCTTTGACAGCTGCTGAAAGCAATTTGCAACACTTGCAAATAATATGAGATAAACTGGCATGCGATAATTTGCTATTTGCTAGCAAATATAAATTAGCTACTTGTAACTTTATTAAACATACGGTACAGTAACAGAACATATTAGCAGTGGTACCTAGCTAAAAAACAGCTACCGAAAATGGAAACACTTAGCACAATATAATTGATGTGTAATCAAATTAAAGTTGGTTATATAAACAAATGTAATAATATGCTTCCAGAGCATGTACATTTCTACAGTGTATATTTTGATAACAGTAAGTATATTAGTTCATTGGTAGATCTAAGTTCCAATAATTAACAACGTAAAGGCCAAATTTGTCAATACGTCAGATTTTAATAAACCATTAAATACATATGTAAGAAAAGGTAACAGATACGAAATTCTATCGTATAATCATCAAAATTATGTAAATTTAGCGCCGTTTATACTAGTCGATGTTTTTAGGTGTAATTTCTCCGCATCTCGCGGTTCATAAGGTTTGGCGTATGCTCTACCACAAAAATACCTGTAGTTTAAGCATAATTCGTATATCCGCGAGTAAGTTCAAAGCGAAAAAACTTCGATGAAATATAAAATTTATTAAAAATCCTTGACGGCGAATGTATAAATATCGAAGGGAGGACAGGGAACTAAAGGTTGATATACTATTACGCTGGATTTCATGAGCCATAGAATGAATCTTGGAATAACCAAACATGTTCGTAAGCAGGAGAAAAATCTTATTTATGAACTGCAAACTGTATTAATGAATGATTTTTTTTTCAGCGCATCAATTCATCATCTTGCTTATGCTTGTATTGTTTTCAGCTTCTTTTATATTTGAGCTCTGTAACCGAGCTCAGCAAAAAAATAATTACCCTTACACTTAAGATAATGGATGGCTATACTAAAGAAAATATAAATAAACCATTAGGTAAAAGAACATTTCAAAATTAAAACAGCAACAAAATAGAAATATATAAGTACCTATAAGGTAAAACAAACTGCGTAAGATAGAAGAATATGTTTAGCGCAAACCAAATATGTAATATGCGAAATTTTACACTCGTTTTAGGGAAAATAATTGTCTCTCTGGCTAAAAGACATTAAGTTAATTAATGGAAAAATAACGTGTTACATAACCCCAAAAACTACCTCAGAAATAATTCACTGATATTTATAACTATAAGCTGAAGGGTTTGGGTCATTATTTTGTCACTTCATTGTGAGATTCTTTTAAATCAGTTAATAGAAATAGTACAATGTGAAAAATGATTAAAAAAGCTACCACAATTAATAGAATTAAATCAAGCACCCAGTAAGTTGTATCGTAAAATGTCTATACGTTGTAGTTTATAAATAATATAGTATTGCTTGTCTACCTAAAAAAGCTGAAGTGTGGACTATTTTATACTAGATATTAATACTTACCGTATTAGCAAAAGTGTAAATTTCATAATTATAACGTTGTACATTCACCGACTGTTAGACTTCTAATAAAGCAAGCTATATAGGCAACTTTCCATTACATCCAACCAAATTCATTGAAAGCGCCACAGTAAAATTATAGCTTTTAGAAAAAAATCAAATTGTAGCCAATCTTCCGTTCTAGCAGCATAGAAAGTGTAAAATAAATCATGTAGGCAGTTTTTGAATATTTTTTTTTAATTTTTAAAATTTTAAAGAAGCACCATTGCGACCGTTTTTAGATTTTTGAAATTAATTTTGTTTCATCGTGTACCACCCACAAAGGGCTCTCAAACAAGTTGTCGTTGATGCCGGACAGACGACTACTTTTTGAGTAGGTGGGCGTTACATTTGAGATTTTATAAAATTAAGCTATACTCTCATTTCACCGTATGTTAGATGCCTAAGAAAACAATTTATATAAGCAACCCTACGATGTCGCATACCGCACAAGAATAGTACGAACGAAACCGCCCGTCCTACAGCTAATCAGATTAAAAGTCGATACAAATGGTTTATTTAAAAAATATGCCAAAAATAAAGGCGTAGTTAAAATCGCGTAAATGTCAGAAAACGCGTTGTTGGTTTTAAAAAGTCGTTCTTTCTTAAATTTTAAACTAATTGAATTTTTTTGCAGATTCTAATAAAGTACTTTAAATAGTCTATCACACTGATAAAAGTTTATGATGATCGGCGTTTGCGTTTTTGAATAAATAATTAATCAATTTCAAATTTTGTGAAATTTCCGGAAGGCGCGAGAGTAAAATTTGGAAATTAGTAAAAAAACAAATGTTGTAGTTCATTGCTAGCTCTGTTGGCTCAGAAAGTTAAAAAAATCCCGTAAACAGTTTTTGAAAAATATGTTTGACATTTTTAAAATTTTGAAGCAGCGCCATTGCGTTAGATTTCGGATTTTCAAAATTATTTTTGTTTCATCGTATACTACCTATCAAGGGCTCTCAAACAAGTGGTAGCTGATCCCGATCAGACAATTACTTTTTGAGTGAATGGTCGTTAAAGTCGAGATTTTCAAAAAGTTGTAGCGGCCGTCAGATTAAAGCTAGAGAGTTCGGCAAAAAAGTTTCTGATTTGCCCTAAGTTCTTCTCTCAGATTCCGGTTTTAAATTTTCATAATTTAGTTTTGGAAAAAAAACGCTACCAAACAAACATGTCTCACTTCCCATTACGGTTTCGGATTTATTTGAAAAGTTTAACTACATTTTTAATATACCTCTTGATTTAAAATTTCATCAAAATTCGGTTCAAGTACTTTCACCTGCAGAGGCGTCACGCGCCCGCCCATCCACAGACAGGCATTTTTAAAAAAACATTTTTTGGGTACTTGAGCCCCAAAGCGGACATTTCCATTAAAATCAATATTTCAAAAATTCTCATAAAATCAATACTTCCCTATACCGAAGGTATGATAAAGTAAAACTGCAAACTCCTGTAAATTAGGATTATCATATCGTCTTTAAAAGTTGTAAAATAAAAACGTAATTTACGACTATGCAAATTAAAAATTGTACCTTGATTGTAGTCTATTTACGCTAACATATGACGATCTTAAGTATCCGAGACAAATATTTGCCTCTCTCTTGTATTTTACATGGATACATCTAAAAACTACCGCCGTTATTTTTTTTTGTGAACTAGTAAAATCAGAATTATAAACATCAACAAAATTAATTATTTTACGTTAGAATTACACCGAAAATGTTTTATTATAGAACAGCTAATAACAGTGTAAAAGAGAGAAACTCTTTCCGCAGCCATCTCGAAGAAGTATACGCCATGAGTGATATGGTAAGAACAAAATGTATGTAAAAGCACGTCTGTCAATTTTCATGCTTTTATCTTATAGGGTGGACTTTTTTCATAACTCTGTGAGGTTATAAACTTTGGAAATTTTTTCTTACTTTCTTTTTTTGAAATTATGTAAAATAAAAGTGTAGCTGTATAGTATTAAAGAAATAAAAGCAAACTGTCTTATTAAGGAGCGCAAAATGTAAGTCAAGTATAAAATGTGCTTGGGTAACATCAAAATAAGCAGGTACTATTGGAGCGACAAAGGAAACATTCTCGAGAGATTAGTTCTGGTTATAATAATAATAAACGTTTATTGTTCCAAGGCATACAACATTCATAAAGAAAATTAATATTATAAAAATACAATTAGCAATTAGGGGTCAGTGTGAGGTGTATGTGTGTCTGAGCACATAGCCACCGAGCGGGCATGTGGAACATTTGCTGTACTGTCATAATATTCCTGCAGATTATAAAAACAAAATTTAGAGAGCCATTTCTTTAATTGTTTTTTAAAATGTTTTTTTGTGTCAATATTTTTAATGCTGTCGGGCAGCTGATTAAATCTTGGTAAGATGAACTTTAGGTAATCTCAACAAGTTTTTTGTTCTACTATTATATGTATGGATGTCGGATGAGGTAGTTAATTCCGTTTTTTTGTAATAAATAATCAGGCATAGCTTAAATATAGGTTGTATATGGTAAATATTTTACTGTTTATGAAAAATTGTCGGCAAGATTCTCTCATGTTTAGTCCAAAAATAGCTCTAACTGCGTGTTTCTGTATTTTTAGTATTGTTAAGGTGTTATTTGAACTTCCCCAGAATTCAAGGCCATAGCTCAAAATACTATGAACATAAGAATAATAAACTATCATCGCTCCTTGAACACCCCTCCTTGATTTTTCTAATAGCAAATATAGACGAAGATAGTTTTTTTTGCAAATCTATTAAATGATCGTCCCAGGTAAGCAGATCATCAATCCAGACTCCGAGGAATTTGGTCTGTTCTACTGTTTTTATTGGTGTCGTGCCAATATGCAACGGCGTAGTGTTATGCATTTGTTTACTTGTTTTAAAGTGCATTTTTACTGTTTTATCAGGGTTAAGCAGCAATTTATTGGTTTAACCGTGTTGGTTGTGTTCAGTGTCTGTTATCTTATTTTCTCTGTTGCTGTTTTACTTCCAAAGTCGATAAGCTGATTTTTCAATCGTCTTTTCAGTGTAAGGGTGAGAATGATTATGTATTAACTTTAATTTATAACAGCTAAAATTTTTTAATATATTAAAATTAATTGGCATCACCACAGGTTTAAACCATGAGTTTCCAAATATGTATGTAGCATAGAGCGAATTTTGGTCGTGGAACGCTCCTCTTGATTCTGCATACTTATGCACTTGTGCGATATTGATTTGATAGTTTAAGAGATCCTGGCATTTGAAATTTGAAAAACTGAAAATAAGAAATCGAATCAGCTGAGGAATTTTTACGGATTTATTGTAACCAAATGAATACTTACAATGGTGAAACAAAATTGCGGTTGCTAGTTGACAGTTACAGTTTACAAGAATTTTTACGGATTTATTTTTAACCAATGAATACTTAAAATGATGGAAACAAAATGTAGTTGCTAGTTGATTTTTTATTATTTATTGTGGCCGATCTAGTAGAAAAATGGTTCATTGCTTAACGGAAAAACAAAGAATTAAAATTTTAAATATGCGGGGATGTGCAGACAGACAGCGTACACATCAAGAAGTCTGCAATTTATTTAGTTTTACGTATCTCGATCGAGATCCCATAACGCGCTCCACAGTAAGCAAAATTGAAACGTTTTCTGAAAGGGGCATGTTAGGAACGCTCCACGACGCTACCTAAACGTGTCACAAGAAGTACAATTAAATATTTTGTTGGAAATGAAAGAAAATCTGCATAGCACTACATGAGCGGTGGCTGTTAATACTGAAGTCAGTTAATCTTCTGTTGTGAAAAACTTAAAACAACCCAAACTTAAATGCAATTTTTCCTGGTCGTTGGATTGGAAATCGAGGGCCAATTGAGTGGCCGACACAGTCAGCTGACCTCACGCTTTTAGATTATTTTATGTGGGGTTACATTAAGAGTACGGTTTACTTCAAGCGACCGAATTCCATTGAGACGTTAAAGGAAAGAATTCGAAATAAAATCAGGGCGATTACCCCAGAGATGCTTCAAAATGTTAGACAGGAATTCGTCAATCGATTTGCTCTTGGCTAAAAAGTAAATGGGTTTCTTTTTGAACACTTGATTTGAGTTATGTTTTTTAAAGTGATAGTCGTTCTTTGACGTTTTAACATTGTAAATATTCACTTGTTAATAATAAATCCGTAAAAATTCCTCAGCTGATTCGATTTCTTGTTTTTAGTTTTCCAAATTTTAAACGCCAATATCTTTAAAAGTATCGGATCAATATCACACAAGTGCATATTGCCATATGCAGAATTAAAAGGAGAATCAGAAATCGTCAAAAAAGGGGAAGATTGCCATTTAAAGAAAATGGCTACAACGACATTGCCGAAAGGGATCGGAATAATAAAAAACTGACAACTATCACAAAAGATGCGCCTTTAAAAAATAAGGTTGAGGTGTCCGAGGAGTTTGACCGCAGATGAAAGAGAAATGTTGTATTTGGGGCGTTCTACAGCCAAAATTCGCTGTATATACATAAAGAATGTTTGACTCAGCAGGCCCCAGTAAATATTTCAGTTAGTTCAAAAACAAAATTGTACAAAATTGCCTCATGGATTTAAGCCATAAATCGGGAAAACAATTACAAACATAAATTGTGTGTTTTTTTAAATATAACTCCCTGTAGACTTTGTAGTCGTATCACATTTTGTTTCTATTGTTGTGAGTAATTATTTCTACAGAGCCTTCGTTAATTATTGATACCCACGTGACCTTTGGTCCGCAGTGATTTAGGGAGTTTTAGATTTAGATGTTGAAGTCAGTTCAGGATTGGTACTCCTGGTAACTAAAAATACCCTGCAAGTGTCACTGTCAACACTCAAAGTGAGGTTATGTATGTAAACAAGCAAGCCTTGATAAGTTAACAAACGGCTTGGAAATTTTTGGATAAAAGCCTTCCAATAGTGTAAGTTGGGTTGCCTATATTTTGTGGTCACGTGGGTATCAGTAATTAATGAAGGCTCTGGTACTAAAACTGAGTGTTACTTGTCTATTGTGTTTCTTATTTGTATAAGTAACGATAATTATAATAAAATACAATCTAATAAGTAACAGTCAGTTTTAGTAGACACAATTATTCTGAACAGCGGAAACAAAGTGCATAACTAAATAAATTTCTATTTTTCTAACTTTAAGGTAATTTTGCTAATACAAGTGCACCATGGGTCATCATTGTACAGAAAATTTCAATATCTACACCAAAAGATAAAAATATGCAAACTTGTTATGTCTGTACTTTTTTATTTAACTTTTAATTGTTATTCTGATTTATTTGTGAAATCCGCGAAGAAAATATGTACAATCTTGTCTTTAAAGCTTATTTTTATCTGTAAAGAAATTGAAATATTTGATGGGGCCTGCTCAGTCAAACACCTTGTATATCTAACCAGCAAGTGGTAAAAAAATAAATTTGTAGCAGCGGGGCTTTAATCATAAATTTAAGCGAACCCGGAGGGATTCACAAATTATTGTAAAGGATGTTACATTTGCATCATTAAAATTACTACCTTTGTATCTTAATTAACTAGCGTGGTACCTTCATTAAAAATTCAGTTTTCTCAAAATAGAAAGTCCCAATACATAGGAGTTGTTTGTTTTTGTGTTAAGTCTTTCAAAGGGCTGCATGCATAATGCAGCTTGATCAAAACAAATGTTATGTTTGCTGGAAGCTTGATTCTTCACTGAGTCTAATTGATTACTGTATGCAAACTTAAGAGACCTTTGAAAATGTCACAAACCTGAAGTGATCTTCTGCTGGAGCCGCTATTGGATCTGGAAAGCATAGGCGGGCGTCGTTTCGTGGCTCCTCGTCCTGCCAGGAGATTATTGAGAAGTGAAGGACTCCTTGCACAAATAAAGGCGTGAAATGATGATACCGTGAAAACTCCAAGTTTATTGAGTGTGTTCTTCGTTGCTCTAGAGACGTGTGTTAATAAGGACTGCAAACAGAGAAATCCAGTTAGAGAGGGCACTCATGCTTTCCTATGCAAATTTTACCCCGTTAACACAGCGCCTATTTTTACCTTTTATTCACTAATGCGATTATTATTCGAATTTGAATTTAAAATATGAGGTTAAAATAAAATTAAGAAGATATGGCCTGCAGACATCCAGGCGGGTACTACTTCTGCGACAACGTCTGAAATTCTAAACACTCTCATTTAAATTTGGAATTAATTAAATAACCCGAACGTAATTATCCTTGGGTCAGGCCAAGCGATATCCATAAACTCTTATTAGATAAATTGAAAAGCTCGAAAAATTGAGGCTGCGATTTCGAATAATATATTCACTTCATTTTAGGAAATAATTCGAGCAATTCCAGCACTGAAATAAAATATGGAGGACGGGGTATTAGCAAAATCCCAAGTTTGAAAATTTCATTAAGTAGAACACCGCAGAAGCGAAAAATAAGAGTTAACCAAGCGAAAATAAATGTGCATCAGACAGTATGCAAATGGACATCTGAAAATGATAAAATTATGAACAATGAAGGTGATAGAAACGGTTTTTTAGTATGCCCGGAATCATAATTGTTTCCAATTGTCTAAATATCAATCTTTGTAAAGATTCATGAATATCAAATCGCTTCTGCTAACGTCGAATTTACAACAAAAAGTTTTCACGGATACATCTAAAAACTACCTCTTGTTTTTTGTGAATTTGTGAAATCGAAATTCTTTTGTAACCAGGGAATCAAGATGACCTCTATGATCAACATCAACAAAATTAATTATTTTGCAGTTCACACGGGCACAGACGAATACTCTGTCAGCATTCATAGCGACAAAGAAAAATATCAGGAGTTCATTTTTCACAGCCGTTTTTGTTTTTGACAGGATATCTTCACAACAAGCAGGAGTTGCTAAAGACAAGCCCTCCACTCCCTTTTATCAAACGCTAAAAGCCTCCAACATACCTTGGGGTTGGGTAGTTCACCACTTTGTAAACTGGCCATGTAGCACCGAAGACGGAATTGTTCGCAATGCAGACGTTCTAGATTTTCCTCCCATTGCACCACTTGATTAGCAAGTTGCTGTCGAGTATCTGAATCTCCTACCACTGATTGTTGTAACTCTGCCATGTGTTTCAATTTGTGATCCTGAAAAAATATCGATGAATTAGCTAAGGCGACGGAAATCAAATATAAAATTTCTGATTCCGACAACTTATACAATAATCTTGAACATCATTTAATTTTAAACTACCATCTTATTTTAACATATATTTAAGACATGTTCCTATGACCTGAAATATTTAATTTTTTTAAATATTTTTTTTAATATTAAAAATATATATTTTTTGAGGGAAGTTTGTCGTATTTTATTAGAAATTAAATTAAACTGAGTTTAATTTTATCGAACATGAAGAAATTATTGCTACATAGTCTACTGAAAACAATTGAGTACTGAAGTAAATTATTGTATAGTTGTGTCTTTCCATAAGACCATTTTTAAATTTGTTTGTGCCGCCAAAACAGCAAAAACAAACAAGATCCAAAAATTTCAGCCATTTTGGTGTAGACGGATGGACGCTAGCACGCTCTTTTGGTTGTAAGCGTTCCTTATCAGCAATCTCGCCAAATTGTGAATTGTGTTGTAAGCAATTTCCTTTAAACTGAGATGTTTAGAAAAAGTCTACAGGTATAAAGGCTTTCCAAATGTAAACAACACTATACTATTTATATTATTACGAATGATACGGAAAGGCAGCAGTGTTCGTATAATAAACGCGGGTTTATGTTAAGAAAAGTTCGGGAGTTATGCAAGATAAAGCGACATTAAGCAATAATTTACTACATTGTAAACAATGTTTGACCGCCGCCGCCCAGAAGTTTTGCCAATACTTATTTGACAACAAAATCGTTTTTAGAATAGAAACACAGTTTTAAATATTACTTTTGTAAGGAATGCTTCATTACAGAAGATTTAAAAATATCCTACTAATAAAGATTTAACAAGTTACTGAACAATAAAGTCGATGATAATAAAGTTGTTCTCAAATAAATACAGAAAAATTAACATTAGAATTACAACAAAATGTACTGTCTTTTTTGTGCACTCGTTGAAGTACCATCGGCTTAGCGTACCCATCAATTGCACTCGGCTATTGTATTTTTGCTTTAATCCTACCTATTAACTGCACTGCCCAAGTTTTCTAGTACTAACCGAAGTAAATCGTTTTTGTTAGTAAATAATGAAGAAGATTATATAATAATATTTTCGTGTGTCACCAATTTAAAATGTTTGTGTAGTGCGGACGTAGTATATGGATGGAACTTTTCAGTACTGTACAAAATTGTTTACGCAAATGTTTACCGTTCATGGATATAAAAACAATCGTTATATACCGCTCGTATTTTGTCTACTAAAAGACAAACGTCGCGTCACATATGAAAATGTTTTTAATATTAATTCAAAATGTGGGGCTGTCAACAGAATACAAAAAGCAAAATTCGGACATTGGAAAATGGCTAAGAGCAAGTTTTGGTATGTTTCTCGTGGAACCTGAAGAAGTAGGAGATTTTTTTGCATTCGAACTTGGTGAAATTCAACCCAATGACTCGAAGGTTAAGTTGTTTTAGGAGGGAGAGAAAGAGGGGGAAATTTATGCTCCTCCCCTAAATATTGCTGCACCTAAAAACTAAGTTCTAAATATAATACTGATTTATCGACCGACACACGTATAAATGACTTATTTTATTGGGTAAACGGCCAGGAGTCGTATAGAGAATAAAAAACTCAATGCATTCTAAAACCAATATTTCGGTGCCAATTTATTTGCGCACCTTCCTCAGGGAAAGAATCAAGAATATTATTGCCCCGAGGAAGGTGCGCAAATAAATTGGCACCGTAATATAGGTTTTAGAATGCATTGAGTTTTTTATTCTCTATACGACTCCTGACCGTTTACACAATAAAATAAGTCATCTAAGTTCTAAATTGTATTCTACTATTATGTATGAGCACAGTAGGTAAAACAGAAATTTTGCATCGTCCCTCGTTTATTAAAGAGAGGGGCATGAATTTCAGTTTTTCAAAAATTCATAGAAGGCGCTACAAAGGAATTATTGGACAAAAATACGAAACAAATTGTAATTGTTTTTTGACAATATCTAAAATTTTGAAAATATTTTCACTTTACAGTTTTCATTTGTACAAAAATTCTCTTAGATAATAACATTGTGTTCTTCTACGGCTACTGTAATATCAAATGTAGTTCCGAATTCGTTTTTGAGTAAATAGGCGTTAAAACCGAAAACTTACAAAAATCGTAGCGGCCGCCATTTTAAAGCTAGGGTGCTCTGAAAAATTTTTGATTTGTCTTAACGCCCTCTTGCTTATTCTGTTCGCAAATTTATGAAATACTGTCTGTGAAAAATATGCTACCACAAATCTTATAACTTATAAATATAATGAAATTTAATAAATAAGAAAAGAGAGGGAGAAGCTTTTAAATAGTGCCCATCTAAAGTACGGTGACTATTTTTTTTGGAGAATGAAAAAATGTGTCTGTTTATTATTTAACTTTACAAACTATAGTTGAAGGAAAAGCAAAAAGAAAAGAATATTTGAATTACAATAACTAGAATAAAGTTTACCTATTACTTACTTAATTTTTAAACTTTCCACATGAATTAACGTGTTTGAAATAATCATGCCTGTTTTTGAAAAGTCAGAGCCAACATGCAATGGTCCGCTGTTGTGTTACAGCTATAAATCTTTCAAAGATGTAGGATTTAGTCGTGTTGTTATGGTTAGACAGTTAGGAATTTAATATGTACTAGCAGATTCCGTGGGTTATGCCCCACGATGTTTTTGTTTCGGTTTTTTAATAATAAATTTGCTAATTAGGTAGGTAATGTAGCAGACCGCAGATCGAAGTGCTAGTTTTATGAATTATATAGCGATTGCTGTAATTCTTCTAAATATTAAATCCAAATCCCTTGGATCTGCCTTAAGTCGAGAGGAATACGGCTGCAGCTGAGATTACTCAACCCAAATTTTTTAGTTTTTTTAAATTTATCATAAACTGAGCAAATACTTTTCCTGGACTTTCCAATACTTTATATGTTGTTACTTGTCATATACTCAAAAGTAAAAATAATAGTATAAACGTTTTGACAGTCTAAGGTTTTTTGAAACCAAATTCGTTGGAATTAAAAAAAACTAAATATTAGAGGACCAACTCGTCCGCCAAAAATTGGGTGGGAGAGGAAAAATTAACCTCCGTGTTTTTGCGACACCTAACAATTAAGTTGTTAACTTTATGGTACTATTCCTCCTCAGCAATTTAGCTTAAACAAAATGTTAAATTTTCAATTTTAATAAAACTGAAATTAGCGAACTGGGACACAAACGTATCTGTCTAAGCCTACAAAATATAAAAGAATTACATAGTTACGTTTTGCTACCCGAGGGCTAGTATAGTATCAAATTGAATCTATCTGCTAACTCGTTATGAGCAAAAAGACCACAAATTCGTAGCAGTGGCCATGTTGATAATTAGTACGTTAAAAAAAACAGCTTTACCCTAAGATCTTCTATCAGATTCCATTATTCAATTTTTAAACGCCGCGTTTGAAAAAAAGAAATGCTACCAAACAACTTGCAACTCCCGCTTCTGGTTCGATTTTTTAAATGCTTATTTTGTCCGTACATTTTTGAACTACAGCCGCATTCTGCGTTACGAGGCGTCACGCACACACACATCCACTCACATACATATATATTTTTTAAAACTTAATTCTTTTTGGGTTCCTGAAGATCCAATACATGTATTTCCGTCTAAATCTTGAAATCCAAATTTTTCATGAAATTATTAGTAAAAGTATAGGAAAGTAATAAAGCGTAGGTTGTAGGGTTCACCTAGTTGATCGTAAATGCCTGTATACGCAGCAGTTTGTTAGTTTGTTATTATTATGAATTTTTATCATATTTTGAAACATGCGCGTAAATCGTCAATCTACGTTAAAAAGAATCACTCATTTCATCTCACTTATTGCAAAATCGCTTGTAAGGTAGATTTGTAAGGTAGTTGCATTAGAGCAATATTACTTTTTACCTCTAACAAACAAAAACAAAAATGTATCAATTTAAAACTGTAGAATTTTTAAAATTTTACTGAAATAAATAGAGGATATATTTCTGTTTATGCGTTCCGACGTCGACCTTCATAGGTATTTGAAACGTCCAGTGTAAACAAACACAAAGCATTTCTGTCTTGTCTGAAGGCAAAGTTTATTATAACTTAGAGTTTATCTTTATCGTTAGTAAACCATAAATAACCAAATTATAGCAATAGCGGTGCCAGTAATTGTAAATAATTGCCCAAAACAATCAATAAACTGTGTGGGGTTACAAAGAGTAGTATTATAGTATTATGGTGGTAAATTTTGTCGAGAAGCAAGATCCCGTCGTGTTGTTATGGTGAAACAGATAGGAATTTAATATAGATAGATTGTCATGCGATGTATGATTGCACATAGTTGCACAAATTTGTGTGACATTTGCTTATACGCGTACAAAGGAACCGTATTTCTACTAGCGTCATCCATTCTGCAAGGAAATCTTCAACTCCATGTTTAATTTGGTTCTTATTCAAGCATTAGTAATGCGTATACGCTACACGATTTAAAACATTTACATGTATACGCCATGAATGAGAATACTCGCTAGCTTCCCATACTCCGAACATTTTTAAGTTGTTATGCCGTTCTAATGCCAACAGTAACTGTAAGGTCAGAAGACTTACATTTAGGCCCCCGTAACTTCGACAAGCAGAGAGGTAAAACTCACGTGCCGCTTAGACTATGAGAATACGAGTATATCTAGAAGCTTATGTTTACCTTCCTCGCTACGAAGTATAGCTGCAGAGGAAGGTATTGTGAATGTCAGGTTGGATTTGAAGCAAATGCCTTCATTCAGCAAAGTTTTTTTTTTTGCTTTGAGTTTGCTGGCTAATATACGAGTTATGCCTAAACGAAAAGTACTTTTATGCCAAACATTTTTAACCTAAACATTTTGACTAATAAGCAGATTTTACGACCTTGAGAGACCGATAAAGCGGACGCTGCAGAGGTTTCAGTCCAGACGCCTTAACGCAGGAAAATCAAATTTGGCTCAGAGATTTCTAATTGCAATAGAATGACACGGCAAGAAAATGAGGTTAGTCCGCCAAAAAAGGACAGGAGGGGTGTGCTCTATGTGAAAATAAACGTGCTTAAAAAAAGTTCGTGTTTTACGCATGTCAAATAGCCGATCTGCGTAAACGCGCTCTCCCTGTCACCCCATCGCCCCCACTACCGTTTCTTGTTTTTTAAAAAAATTACGAATTTCAGCTTCAAACTCTGTGTGAGCATGTTAAATGATAATAGAAACAACTTTCCATTGAGAAAACATCACTGAGAGGTTTTTTCTTTTGGTCGTTTACCTGAACAGTTTAATTGAGTGATTGCAAAAATACGGCTATCAGCCAAAGGTCTGTAGGATGTGAAAAATCGGTTTTGAGGTTTTAATGGATAAATATTGGTTGCAACTAGACAACACAAAACATCATAAAAACAGGCGATTGCATTAAAAAATGGGGGGGGGAGACTCTACTTCAATAGAGACGCGTTCGGAAAAAACTATTTTAGTATTCTACACAAGTCGAATGGCCGATCTGCGCAAACGCGATTTCCCTGACTATATTGATATTGCAGAGGTTAAAAAATTCCTCTGAAACAGCTCTTAGTTAACCAAATTTAAAGTAACCCACGGTATTTTTCATGCATTGCTCTTCCGTTGAATCCTAATATATTCTAACGGAAAACAAAACCATCAATCAACTTTTTTTAAATTTTTATTAAAATCAGAAAAAATCATCACGTTTACTGGTTGCATACAGTTCCAACCAGAGATTTATGGAAACGTAAATGTTGCTTTATGTATTGTACCATGAAATGTTTTTTTATCCAAATTTGATTTCCTTTTTAACCTTCATATTACTTGGAAAATAAACAATTTGTATAGGTAATAAGAGCTGTTGCGAAATTGTATTAAGTTTCTGAATTTGCAACATTTACATTAAATTAATAAATATATTGTCAATAACATTTTCAAGTTACCCTGTAGATGAGTCATAAATACAGTGTACAAGGCGATAAGAAGCCAATACAGGGTGGAGCAATAGTGCGTGGGAGTTCGATAGCTCGTACACCGTAACAGATAAAAAAAATCTTAATGCAGATGTAAACTGTGGGTAAATGCGCATACATAGAAATTATTTTCAAATACACAGGGTGTTGCAAAAAAATGTGGCACGCTTAACGTAATTTTTTTTAAATGGAGTGCCCTGAATATTTTTAACACTTTTCTTGGGATGTTTATTTATATCTAAAATATTAGCGCCATCTAATGTCCGACTTAGAAGTAATAATATTTTTTTCAAACATTGATTTTTGCATTACTCCACAATTCACCACATCCGCGGCCACAGCTTTGAAGACGAAATTAAGTAAGGACCTTATTGTGGGAGGTTGTAGGGTGCTCTTGTTTAAATACCGTAGAGCCACCATGTACAGGGTGTTCAAAATTAATTTTCAACTTTTGAGAACTTCAAAGTTATTCTTCTCAAGTTTTTCAAATGGAACACAAATGGAAAATTGCCGATGTGATACTTCTAAAAGCATGTATTATCCTATCCTTCATATTTTGGATCGTTGTTGGTGTATCTGTATAAACAATTTCTTTCACGTATCCCCATAAAAAAAACATTTATGTGAGATCGGAAGATCTAGCAGGCCATTTAGTGGGTCCATTCCTTCCTATCCATTGATGTGGGTAGATATTATTTAGGTGGTCTCTTACTGCATTCAAATAATGTTGTGGAGCACCATCTTCCTGAAGCCATATCCTATTTCGGATCCTTTGAGGAAAATTCACCAATAATTGTGGCAGATAGTTCTCCAAAAAATGAAGATAAATAGCTCCAGTTAATGTACCATCAAACAAATGTGGCCCTATTACATGTTTTCCAATAATTCCCCCGCATACGTTTATGGATCATCTGTGCTGGTTATCAAGTTGCCTGAAAAAGTGAGGATTTTCCGTAGCATAATAATGGAAATTGTGTCTTTTAACAAATCCATTATTATGAAAAGTTGCCTCATCAGTGAACAAAACATTGTTGAAGAAAGTAGCATCTTCTTGCATTTTACCTCTGGCCCAATTACAAAACTGTAAACGCTTTAGAAAATCGTCATCACTTAATTCTTGGTGCGTTTGAATGTGATTTGCATGAAACTTATTTTTTTTAAGATTCGACCAACAGAATGTCTACTTATTCCTACTAATGAGCTCACTTCTCTCTGACTAACATGGGGATCCTCAATTGTTGCCAGCACAACAGGTAACTCATTTTCTTCGTTCACAACATTTTTAATTCGTTCACGTTTTTCATATTGTACATTGCCGGTTTCCACAAATCTATCAAGCAGGTTTTGGAAGCTATCAACTTTAGGGAGCCTTCGTTCAGGATACCGTTTCGTGGTAAATTCTATTGGCAAGCAAACAATTTCTTTCCGACTCGCCCAAAACAAAAATCATGTCTACAAGTTCTTCTTTATTAAAATTCATTTTGCAAAACTCAAATACTACAAATAAAAACTGATGGTCGATAACTGCGAGAAATGTACGTTTGACGTTTGTGCAAAACAATTGCTAGCGAACAGATGCTGTATTGTTTTGTAGAACACAAACAACAAAAATAATTTACAACCAATAATAATCAATAAATATTGTTGTTTTTTGTACCTTTTTGGTCAATAAATCAAAAGTGGTTAGAAATAGCCATAAGGATGTACATACAGAAAATGTTCGCTATTTAATTCTACATACCATCGTTAAAAAATATACAGGGTTTCCATTTGAAAAAGTTGAGAAGAATAACTTTGAAGTTCTCAAGAATTGAAAATTAATTTTGAACACCCTGTACATGGTGGCTCTACGATATTTAAACAAGAGCATCCTACAACCTCCTACAATAAGGTCCTTACTTAATTTCGTCTTCAAAGCTGCGGCCGCGGAAGTGGCGAATTGTTAAGTGGAGTAATGTAAAAATCAATTTGTTTAAAAAAAATATTATGACTTCTAAACCGGACATTAAATGACGCTAATATTTTAGATATGAATAAACATTCCAAGAGAAGTGTTAAATATGCAAAAATATCCAAGCCATTCCATTTAAAAAAAATTACCTTAAGCGTGCCACATTTTTTGTAACACCCTGTATATTTGAAAATAATTTTTATGTATGCGCATTTACCCACAGTTTACATCTGCATTAGAAAGATTTTTTTATTGTTTATTTGTTACGGTGTACGAGCTATCGAACTTCCACGCACTATTGCCCCACCCGGTATACATATATCGCTAGCGTTCCATCAGTTCATAATATTAGTGGGTTATTGAAATAATTACATTCATTAGCAAAATTGTCAAAATTGACTTTAAAATACGAGATATTAGCAAAAGTGGCTCTCTAAAATCAAGCAATTTCAATGAAAACAATATTCAGCTTCCAAAATACAATAATACTCGTACTTGTGAAATTCCTTCTTTAGGCAAACACGAAAGCTGTCGTGATCAAGAAAGACTAAAAGGGCATATGTCACTTTGAAAATATTCGAAAACGTACGCTTTCAGTAGCGAAGAAAGCGAACGAAGTAGTGGCTGTAATTTATCTGTATCATCCCGTATTTCACTCGCTTCTATTTTTCTTTTCTAGGGAAATAAAAACAAATTGTAAATAATGTTCGTAGAACTGCACTATAAATTCAAATAAGTAGATGTAATTTAGTCTATGTAACTACAAGACGCAAATTCCTTTATAATTCTAACATTAAGGGTTAAAATATACTTTAAAACTACTGCATTTTAAAACTTGCACAGTTAATAAGTTCTCTAAATAAATAATTCATGTAATTTAGGCTCCGATGCAATTAATCCGTTATGCAAATTCAAATTAACATGAAGAAAAGAAAGCTTTTTCCCCATTGAGAAAATAATGACTTTTATTTTCTCCGATATTATAAACCAAGAGTCGGTTTGTCAAACAGCCAAGTCTTGTAGAAACAGAAACCCGAGGCATAGCATAATAATTCCAGGTTTCAGGTTTCAATAACCAACATATTATTCCTTAAATTCACCAGCAAACTATGCTCTCAAAGTTATGGTTTTGCTTGAGCTTTCAAGCTCTCACTGCTCGAAAGGGTTTGAAATTTATGTCAAGACAGTTGATTTTCAATGAGAAAGTACTAATTTCCGCCCCATGGTAATACATTATAATAATGCAATCCAATAGATCAGCTCTAACCAGCCATTCAAGGCAGACGATTAAGAAACCGTCTCATTCCAAATAGTTAAAAAACTAAGGAAATTGCATGTGGAAGTTTTAAAGTTTTATGTAAATCGAAAATTCCTAGATCTTGTATCATATGACTTTAGTCGCTAGAAAAATACAACACCCTTCTACACACGTAAGTGTATACCAACACCATACCGTGGTATTTAGTTACTTAATGTGGAATGGTGCTGTGTTTTAAAGTGTTGTTATTCCACAGTTTGAGTGTTGTTGGTTTAGTCACAAGTATCAGGTTATACTTCTTGTTTTTTTAGGTATGCGATATTGATTTACAAGAATTTCTAATAAATTTTCAATATGTCTTCTTAATATTTTTAATTTGCTCTTAAAAATTAATAAATATAAAACAAAATTGTTGTTGTTATTGCAGGTATTACTTTTATAGCCGAAATTATAATAACCGTTCTTGCATATAATTGCCGTAGTTTACTAATTTACTTTACCGGCGCCAAATTAATTAAGATGTAGTGCTTCTATCAGAGAGGGGTTTATCCAGGCACGTTAATTAGCAATTTGTAAAATGATACATTCTGTACTTACCATCTGCCATGAGATAACATTACTCAAAATAGATAATTGTTTAGTGGTGAACCTAAGAAATTATTTACTAACAATAATATACTGTTATGATTCCAAGTTTATATATTATTATTTAAACAAACAACCAAAATTGGAAAAATACTAACCACTCATATGGCGTACAAATTCGATTTATGCCTACGCCATACAAAATGTCACTAGCGTTAAAGCAACTGAAATAAGATTTTGTAAATGTTATTTGACGCCTACGAAAAAGCTCAGGATATCAGGCGTCTGATATTATTTATAATCCTGTCAAATTTTTAGCAAACTTTTTTTTTATTTATAGAAATATGTAGATAGAGGTGCAAAATGTAAACTTGATTTTTTATTCTTTAAAACCGATTTTTGAACTGAACTACTTTCAAAAAATTTTTCAGAATTTCGAGTTTGGTATTAAATGATATACCTTTTAGTTTTATTTTCTTTTACTTCCAATATGGAATAAATATATCATAATTGCAAAAATCACTATCATCAAAATCACTAATATAATATGCAGTATTGTTGTGGTATTTGATAGCAATAATGTATATTAATTAATTTCGGGAGGGGCGTCCCAGAAAGCAAAACCCCCCATGGGTGCTCCGCTAAAACAACCAACTATTATAAAGGGCTTTTCAATAAGTAAATATATCCGTCTGTCTATAATGGCGGCTGGGCGCCATTCTGAATTTTCTTTTAATAGAAAGGGGGGTTGAGTGACAGCTCATTGTAAAGGTCTTTTAGTTCTGAGTCTGATCCTAGAGTTTCAAAGGCCATAACAAAATGGCGGATTTTAAACAAATGGACTCACTCAATTCAAAATTGTTTTGATTTTTTTATCCAGTAGTCCACTTTTTCATTTGCAGGACAAACTTTTCCCAGAAATATCTCAGGTGGCTGGAAATAATATTGAAAACGTTATGTTCCAACAAGACGGTGTGCCGCCTCATTATTATATGCGGATTCTGACTTTCTCAACGGACATTTTCCTGGAAGATAGATTGGTAGGCGGAGGGCTGTAGAATAGCCGGCTCGCTCCCCAGATTTAACCCCTTTAGATTTTTTTCTATGGGAATATCTGAAATCGAAAGTGTACAGAACCCGTCCAGAAACAATTGAAGAACTGGAGCAACGCATTACAGAAGTTTGCAGAAATATCACTCCAGAAACTTATAATAATGTAAGGCAGGAATTTCATAACCGACTTTTTGTGTGCCAAGAAGTGAATGGTGAACATTTCGAACACTTAATTTAATTTCTTTTTGCTTTAATTCTTAGTTTTTTAATAGATCTCTTTATCTTCAAACATTTTATATTTTGTTATAGCTGAATATTTTTCTTAGAAACTCTAGGATCAGGCGCAGAACTAAAAAACTGTTCAAATGAGGTGTCACTTGACCCCCCTTTTCATTAAAAAAATTTAAATGGCTCTCAGCCGCCATTTTGATGATACAAAATTTAATTATGGGCTAAAAAATATTCTATATTTTTATATTTTATATTTATCTTTTATTAATTCATTCTATATACCCCAAATTACTAACTATGCGGTGATTTCATTCATGCTGACCGGGGGTAACATTTTATTACAATTTCATGCATTGCGTGTCCGTTATCATTTTAAGGTTCTAATTTCTTTTAAGCGGTTGTAATAGAAACAGATATCACTCAACACATTTTATCGGTGATGGTTCTCCAATCTGTAATACATTTAGCAGCATCATTTTTTACTTTCCCATGCCAGCACGGAAAAGAATTGTTTAATGAAAAGTTTTCGATTTCAACAATTTAACGAAAAAGAAGTTTTTAGAAAATTTGTCTGTGGGTGTGTGGACACCTACACCTTTTTCCTTGTGTGGGTGGAACTAAAAATGATCTGCAGTTTGGTCTTGCTTCAATTTCATAATTTATTTGTAAGTCCTTTAACGAATATATAAAATTTAGAAATTAATGACTTTAAATAATAAAAAATGAGCGAAGCGCTTCGACTGGACTTTCCTATATTTGAGAAACCTTTACTTTTCTTATGTTCAAATGTTTTATGCACAACATTGAAGCTTTACAGTGGGTGCAGTAGACATTGATATTACGTAGAAAAAAAAGGAAAATGCAACACGTCGTTCATATACCAGAAGATAGAGGTGTGGCAACGAAAAAGCCGTCTTATTGCATTATTACAAACTGCAAAGTATTTTTCATAAAAAAATAAAATAAAATCTAGATTCAGAGTAAATTTCTGCTAGCTGCTAGTAGAACAGGAACTCATTTTTTAAATTAGATATTGTATTATGTAAGTGCCTGATTCTTTCCTTCCCCCTGCTATTTGGCTGATAATTATTTTTCTGTAAAAATAAAATCATGGTTTTTTGCGGTTACTTTATGGTGGGCGGAAAGTAAGGAAGGCACTTTTTACTACCTTTGTAGATTTAGAGCCACCCAAATCGAGCAGGCTGATGTGTCACAATATGCTATGCTTTGCAAACCGCAGTTAGGATTCTTGGCGAGGGTTTTATAAAATATGCACATTGGTTTAAAATTAACGTTCAAATTTGAAAACTTGCTGGTTTTATTTTTCTTATGTTTAAATTTTGACGTTTCTAAATCGAACGTACTGTATCGTTTGTCTAATTTTACCTAATTTTTATGTTACTCTAACGCTTATGAAATCTTTTCGTTTACATTTTTAGTAACTATTTTTCTAATTTCATTGTTGTCTTATCTTTTTTTGTAATTTATTTTAAATTTTTAATCTATTATAGTGAAAACGCCTTAAGTCTTACGACGAAATAAAACTTGTAAACATTCTTCGAAATTCCAAACCAAACTTTTTAATATCCTTGTCCAAGCACAAAGCGGAACCGAATAAGATTGAAAACTGTTCAAGCTACAAGTCAATTTTCCAAATCGCTTACTTTACATACCTACGTTTTCCAATAATGTAATATAAGGATCAAACAGTTCAAACGTAAAGAAAGGCGGATTTTGTAGTAAATCATTCATAATCGTCCAATTCCGTATTCCTTTCAGCTTGCAATTTGAAGTCTAGTTAAGTGATCGAACAAATCCGAGAGTGAAACACGTGCGAGTCTTTTTATTTCTGCGTTTTCTCGTTTGCAAAATAAAAATTCCTATTTTAGTCCTATATTGAAATTTGGGAATTCTGTCTCTGTGATCCGCGAATTTTCCCCGATATCCGGATTTACACACCAGTCTTTTGTTACTCCAAATCGGCGTCGTTATCTCACAAAAGGCTTGTAACGAATCCGTTGATCCCCTTGGCTCATTGCGGGTGTATCGCCAAGGATTTGGCAGCATTTTCCTTGATTTATACCGTCGGGTAATTTGCACAGCACTATTTCCAGAATTTTAACTAGATTCGACATGCTCTCTGAATTTTACAACTGCGAGGAAAACTAAAACATCGCGTTCCTTATTCTCGATTTTTGGAACCGATCCAAAACCACAAAACAACTAAAAGTAACGGCCGGAATCTTTGGGAGCGAACGTTCCTAGATTTACGATGCTGTGTGAAATGGGCCATAGCTCCAAGCGTCTAAGTTCACGCAGTTATTTTTGGTGTAATTGTTTTATCACGCTGTCATCATGTTGTTATCTCGATATACAATGCACCATACAAACGTAAAACTTTTCTTAAATTTGTTTTACGATCGCGTTTCGGCACAGAAATAGCGCTTTAAAATTTATAATTCTTGGATTAATTTTGCATAGTTATAGAGATATTTTATTGGTCGAATATGTTCAGGGGATGGTTTTTGCATGTTTTAAATATTTAGAAGTTTTTACTTGTCTTTAGCATAAGCGTTCTTCGACTATTTTGAATTTGAATTTCTGACTATACAACTTCCTGTAATTCACTACATTCAAGTTGATGCTTCTCTACTTTATTAGAAACCACTCACCTGTATTGTTTATAACATTCCTCGCCAGAAATTGAGATTTTGATAGATAAGCCCGTTTTAGGGTCGAAATATCAGGCTCGATATAAAGGTGTTAAATGAGGTTTACTTTAACTATTTCTGCAATTGCAGAGTGCAAGTTGCAACTACAGACTAAAAAATACTTAACGTTTCCATAAGTTTCGATATTCTGGAAAGTGTCAGCGGAAAATTTTCATGGAAACATTCCAAAAAATTAATTTCGCAACTTGCCCCACACCACTTTCAACTGAGAAGAAACGACTGGAAGACTACCTTTTGGTCATTTACCTGAACAGTTTAAGCAATCATCAAAAAACGACACAGTGCAAAGGTATACAGGAACGAAAAGTCCCTTTCGAGATTTCAACAGGTAAGCATTGTTTGCGATTAGAAAATATTAAATCTCATAAAACTTATTTAAATCAAATCTCTATCACAAAATCAGAAGGGTGGGGGAAGGGTGCTCTAGTTCAGTATAATGATATCCCTATCACGTATTGTTTACCTTCCCCATCGGTTTTTCGTTTGTTCAAACACTTCAGAATTTCAACTTCGAAATCGGTATGTACATAATAAATGACCACAGAAACAACCCCGCATTGAGAAAAAAACCTTTACTTTACTTAAGTAATCGACAAAAAAAACGATAAAAATTAGGGAACACCGCATCATAAAAATGATGATGACCGCACCAAAGACCCCGATACAACCTTTAAAATGCACCCAACTTTTAACAAGTTAAAAACACTTAAGAATTACCAAAATCATCTTTTTTTTCATAACACCATATCCAAACTACTCCCTAACGCACTCCAAAAAATTAAAAACTTTTAAAAATAACAAGATTGACGTTTAAGCCACCCTGTAGTGCTGGACGTTTTTTAGTTGATTACCTGTACAGGCTAACATCACTTTTATAAAAAAAAAGTAATGTAACAGATTGAATCGGGAACAGGAAAAAGAAGCAGCGATCGTCAGCGAGGAAGTCTCGTGGCGGTTACCAGACAGTGTTTTCATATTAACCTTGGTGGGTATGCATATGAGAAAACTTGCATTTAACAGAACGGCATTTAAACAGAATCCGAAGTCACCCGAAGCGAGTTAGTATTCGGAAAACAATTGTGCGTAATCAACAATCAGAATATGTGTGGAACAGAGTTGCATTAAACACAACCAATTTAAATTCGAATAACTTCGATTTGTATCAGTATAACCAACAACAAGAAAAATAATTTAACTGAATCATAGAAGTAGCATCGAAATATTACAAACTTTGAATAGCGTAGCTTCGTATTGCATGTTGCTCTTGTATAGGCAACACGCTATGCCCTCCCTCCTCTACGCTACGCTCAGGCAATAAACTTTTACACTCGGGATTAAATAAAGCGCTTCAGTCACTTGGTATATAACATACTATTAAAAATAGAGGTTGTTGTATTAGATTTAATTTGAGCAGCTGTCAGGTTTGCTAGTTTGCAGGTAGTTTGTTGTTATAATAAATAGATATTAATGGTAGCTATACGAATACTGATTTCACGGACATGGATGTTATTTCGAGAAAATCAAATGGAAATGCAGAACATAAGAACATAAATAAAAAATAAAAAAAAACAGAATTTTATGAGAATTAAAGCCGAGATCCTCGCATTTGTAGGACAATACTCAACCTTAAGAACGATCACACCAGACGCGATTTCCTCTAATTGCGTAGATATTAAGACATTAATGTCATAAAATTCTGTAGACAACTACGTTAATTCTAACCCAATTACAATATGCTTAAAACGACATAGCTGGTACTCCGCGAAACAACCTGTAGATACTTATTATTTATGAATAATGGGTTGATAATTTCTGGACAAAGTATTCAAAGGAAAAAATTGCAGGCACGGCATAATTGTAAGATTACGATACTTCTTTATAAAGACTAAAAGTGCAAAACCCACCATAACAAAACAATTTAAAGAAAATATTACATATTTATTAGAAAACCCTAAAATTACGCAATTACATGCATTTTTACAGAGGTAAGCACAATGGTAATTTTTTATATATAAAATTTAATTAGTGTTATCTAGCCCTAATATTTGCTGGGCCCATATACGAAAGAATTTACATAGAATGTCGATATTAAGGAATATGCATTCTGTATAAAAATTGCTATAATATTTTCACTCTTGAAATATAGTAGCGTTTCTGCGATTTTATGTTTTACTGACTTTTATATGTTTAACGTTCTCAAAAATGCGTTTAGTTGATTTTTTAATATGATTGCCTGATTTTGAATCAGCATGCCACGATCCATTTGGATCATAACTGTGAGTGGTTTCGTAAGTAATATATGTTTATAAAACACGACATCTGGATAAATTACATTGATCTAGGTTTGTTTAATAGTTATTTATGTATCTAGTGCGCGAAATTATACTTTGGCGCTTGAGAATGAAAGTTTTTTGTCGAGGCGGTAGCCGAGACAAAAATTATTCTAAAATACCAAAGAAATTTCGCGCACGAGTTGCATACATTTTTTCTACAGACTTACTGAAATAATGAAAAAAAATTAAGTAAAATCATAATAAAATACAAAAATAAAGATTTATTCTATCGCAATCTAGTCTGTTTCTTTGCTACTACGGAAACAAAATTTAACAAATATTGATATTTGTCAGTTATTTTTTCCTAAACAAGATTGGTCTGCGTCCTTTTTAAAAAACCGATTTTTAAATGTCGTCATGCCCGAAATATTTTTCGCTCTAGTGCGCGAAATACTTCAATGTGACATTTTGCATACTGAGATTAATGCAAAAATGTCATCATTTTTTGACGTCTGTAGAAAATAGTTATTTAAGTATCAAGGAATGTAAGGACGTAATAACATCCGAGGTAGGCGAATACGAGCTGAGGCGGAGCCGAAGCTTGTCGCCTGCCGAGGATGTTATTAGTCGATACATTCCGTGTTACTTATTAAATTTTTCACGCTACCGGCAATGTAAGTAGGCCTACAGGTAGAAATTTAATCATATTTTTAAAAGTTCGTTTTGACAGCTGTCATCGGAATTATTTTTTAAAAGCTCCAGTATTCTAAGTTGTCTGTGTTTGTTACCATATCAACGAACAGTTAAAATCAACATTATTTTCCTAGGAATGTAAGTGACACTATTAAGTTCCGTCGTCAAGGGTAACTAGGACACGAATGTTATCAGCCACTTACGATCCCTGTAGCTATGGATGTAAGGCCTACTTACACTGCCGGTAGCGTGAAAATGTTATTTAAGTAACATCCACTGTCTTGTCAGTTTTAGAAATATTTAGTTTTTGGGTATTGGGGGAACTGTACGGTGATTTAGAGATGGTGTTTAGAAAACAGACGATTTGCAGAATTTTTTAAAGTACTAATCATTATTCTTTTTAGATGCTGACGGTGCAGTCGAGGGTGGTTGGGAAGTGTTGGTTTTTTAAGGACATCATGCTCGTCATGTAAAAACTTTGTTTTTTAGATGTTGGAGTTGCACTGAAGAACGGTTTGGGCGTGTTGTTTTTTCAAAGAAGATGATTCTTGTAATGTTTATAAGTTTGCACGTAGTTTCGTTGTCACTTGGTATAGGTGTTCCTCAGAGATTCATGTGGTTTCGGTGGATGAAGTTCACGGTTTGACTATGTTTTATCAGATTTGGTTACGTGTTATCATTCTATATAGATACTTATTCTACATTGTTTACATGTCTTTTTAAGACGAGGATGATACCTTAAAAGGAAAATTGAGACACGTAACTGCGCTACAACATGCGAAAAATAACGTTAGTTTTCGATGAAATTCTCTGTAACTGAATATAATCAAATAATCGTAATTAATTGGCAGCAATGTAGTTATTATAAATATAACACGAGACCCCTTTTTTCCTGTGATAAACTCGTGATAGTTAATTCAGGATAATTCCACATGCTTGGCGCTAGTGAAATTATCGTCTTAACCCTCCATCTAATAACGGATTGGGCTTGAGGAATCCAGCAGAATTTAATTTTTTTATTATTTATTTTATTGTTATCTGTAAATTATTGGGCTTCTCAGTACTAGAGATCCTAGATGACATTGATAATGACAGATTTGTTATATGAGAGGGTTATGACAACATTAATTTTCTATCTTCTTTTTGTTCATAGTGTTTTATTTTACATGGTTTCCTATAATGTAAGCAGCTGATAATTTCAAACAAATTTAAAATTGAAAGATCAGTGGCGTGTCATGAATTTATTAATTTATAAATACTAGAATTACTAAAATTTTCGATATACCTCTTGATTTAAAATTCCATCAAAATCGGCCCAGTACTTTCTCCTTAAGAGGCGTCACATTGCATGTGCAATGTTCAAATTCATATTGTAATATAAGACAATCAATCCCCTTCTTAAAGTGCACGCACATGACTAATACCATAACCTACAAACTTGACATTGAGAAATATCTAGTAACTAAATACTAACTTAGTAAAAGAGGGAAAGACATACCCATCTCATAATGCACATTTTAGAAGTTAGAGTGAGAGGAAACGACGAGGTGTCCTAATCCTCTCGTATAACAAATCTGTCATTATCAACGGCATCTAGGATATCTACTCAGTACCTTCCTAACCCTAATGCAGAACTGTTTTCACCCAGTTGTTATATTTTTAACTTTTATCATTTCCAAAAGATAGGGTTTTGTGTCAATTAGACCCAACCCATGTATTCCCAAATATTATATAAGAGTGTATTCCTTTGTTAAATAATATTCTTATTAACAAAAATGTTGAGTTAATAAAACGGACTGAGTTGATTCAATTATTTGAACTTTGCACCAATCAAAATTATTTTACTTTTAATAATAAAATTTATTTCCAAAAAGACTTTCATTATAAAGTTGACGCCTCTATATTTTGTGCATTTAAATTATCCTTAATATATTTTCATGTATTCCTTTTTAATTTATTATTGTAATTCACAAATTGGTATAATTTTCTAATATTTACCTTACCCATTTTTGTTTAATGTTTCTTAGTGAAAGCTGTAAAAATGTAATGTTTTCGATAATAAATAACAAGTTTGATGTCTGTTTTGTTTTTTAATTTTTTTTTAAATCAGTGTAAGAAAACCAATGCAAGTAGCAAATTAATAAAATTCGAAATAAATAGAATTTATCAACAAAACGAAATTTAAAATTTGGGGTCTCACAGACCCAACCCGTTGAATCGTGTGATTTTCAATCTACCCGTTGGATGGAGGGTTAACTAGTACTCGCTAACAATCAACCTAAATTTATAGAAAAATTGGAATCACTAGTTATAGTACTTGTGACAATATTCGATAGACTACACGAAAACACGTCCTCTTTAGGTTACTGTACTTGGCAAAAAAGAAGTAGGCCAGAGAATCAAAAACTGGTAGAAACTACAGAGCTTTGCTAAAGAGCTAATAGTTAACAAAGACGATTTTGCTACGGATTTGCTAAATTAAAGTTGCTGTTCGAGCTACGCGAAGTTGAAGATGAAAGCAAAGCTAATAAGCTGCAGCAAAAAATATTTTATTAGCAAATACAGATTGTCTTTGATGGTTTGACACTTGGCTATGAGTATTTGGTCTAATTTTTCTGCTACTACACCAAATTACCTGTGTAATATTAAAGGATGATTTGAAGTTTTTTATACTGTAATTAATTTGTGTAGGTGAGAGGACGTAGAAAATAAGTTTCTTTCAAAGTATTTGAAAAAAAGTTTTAAGGTATTTATTAGCATATTTTCGAATTATAATAATTTTTCTTCAACGTAAGCATTAAAGGCAGACGATTTTCTACGGAAACATCAATTTTATGATGCTTGGGTTTAGCTGCACATTAATAAGATGGCCTACTTTGTATTTTGCAAAACAATTACGATCATGTTAACAGCGAGGTAGACATTCTGGGTCTAAAATAATCGCTCTGCTGTATTTGACAATGTATATACAAGAAAAGTATATACTTTTGAAAGCTGTCGTCAGCAGCTGTTTGCGTTGTGTATAGCAAACGATGTGGACGGGCCCCGTTAAAAGATATGTTCGTTAAAACCACCTTGCAGGCACAAAGTGATAAAAAGAGATAAATTATGAATCCTCGAAAGTGCCTATAAAATATATTTACGTAGTTAAGCGAAAAAGCTCGAGAACGTTGCCAACACCTATTTGGGTATTGTATAAGCAATGCATTCGTATTCACTAGCTGATCGTGATGAAACGTAAAATATACATTGTGGCCCTGTCGTAAAAGCCTTTTAAAGATAGCTTCTTCCCGAAAACCGAGAATGAGATGAGTAAATTATACGCCAGGTATCGTAAGAGTATTACGAAGGTTCTCATAAAATGCGAATCCAGATAAGCTTCGATCAAGAAAGTTGATTGAATTTAAAAACAAATCTTTCCAATCATTCATAAGAATAAACGAAATTTTTATTAAATGGAACGTTTGCGGAAAACCTTGAAATATACAACATCCTCAAGCAAATTATTGACTTGACACTCCCGAGGGAAGTCAACTTTTTCTCTACTTCTCAGATAGAAACATCGATACGGAAGAGGATCTTCTTGGAGATACGATGAGCAAAAAGTCTCGTAGAATCACTTTTTGCCCTTTCAAAAGTTTTGTGTTTCTTTTCCTTTTTTAAGGGACAAAAACATTAAATCATAAATTCATTGCTGGACTAGCAGTAACGAATATTTGTACCAATATGTTGAGATTAAAGCGAATTTTAGCTTGCGAAAACAAGAGCTATAAAAGAAACGGAGAAAATATCAATCCTTTCAAATAAAACTGCGTACAAATAGGTACGAACACAGCAAAGAGAATATCTTCCGAGGAAACAGTCGTCTTACTTTAGAGTAGTTGTTTGTCTGTTATACGATATTGCTAGAAGTTGCTCGTTTTCTATGTTTTATTTTGGTAGTTTTTAGAGGCTTGCTTTTCTAACAACAGATGCTTACGGTATTAGACGGGGGCTTACAATAATGTTTCCCCGAACTATTGACACTGAATGTCTAAAGTTAAATTCAGTTAGTTCAATGTGTGAAGGTCCGACAAAATAACGAAACTTTTATATTGTGGTGAGGATAATAAACTCCAACGCGCAACACCTATTCCCGAAAAAGTTACCTTGGAGTATTCCATCATCCCTCGACAGTTCAATATGGTGGCTTAGAATTTTCGTATAATTTTAGGTTCTTCATGTTTATTAAAAAGTCCATCAGAGTTTATTCTTCATGCATGTGAAAGTGAACAAAAGACAAAGGGAACATAAAAATTCAAGTTCGGGGCTTATTATTGGGAAAGCAATTTCAAGCCTCGGGAGCTTGATATTTAATAACAGGAAAAAGATTTTTCACGGACCGGGAGCTAATTTGTACAAATTCCACGTATTTCTTTTAATTCGCCTTATATAGGCGAGTTTAAGGTAGGCGTTGTTCGTTGTGGGCGAGTATGTGACTGCTGTAGCAAATCGCATCCACGCGAAAACAAGCCATTGCATAATAATTTTAATTAAGGTGCCCAACTAACGCGGAAACTACGCAAATATCTTAAACGTAGTGGAACATAACTCGAGGAAAATATAAACTTTGGTAATCGGAAAATGGGCAGAAATATCACTTAATTGTTACAACAATCTGGTTTTCTTTAATGATTAAATACTATCTTAGATTTTCTCAGCTATGTATTATCACATGACAATTAAAAAATACGAATTTTGTGTTATTCAGCTACAACTGCCCTTAGAAAAATTCGTCGTTTTCAAGTAGTACCGGTTTAAGCATGAAAATTGGAAGATGATGTCGAAAGTTAATTAGTAGAAGCCAAATATGCAAGAAATTTAATTCAAATCCGGAAATATGTGTAGGCGAAATTGCGTTTCATTTTAGCCTGATTTGCCGGTAGGAGAAATATTCTATATTTAGCCTTTGCGTGAAATTTCAGTCTTCCAATACCGCATTTTCTTGTTAAATAGTCAAGTACGGTGGTGCTCTGTGTACCTGGCAAGCCGGTGTATACTCCGCGGCCTAGAACTCCAAGAGTATATGTGTTTAAAAAATATTTTCTAGGATACTTTACGCCCTAATACATTATGAAAACAAATATGTTTTATACGACTGCTTGGTTAAGGACTAAATATGTCATTCATTTGCCTTAGGTAATAAAGTTCATTATCTCACTAGTGAGATAATGGATTCATTACCCAATTCATTTTATCAACACAAATAAAACTGAAGCTTTGTTTATAAGAAAACTGGCTGGTTGCCATAGTATTGAACAAATCGAATCTACCTCGTTCCTTTGATTTTAAAACAAAAGTATTTTAAAAGTGACTTGACATTTGCAAATAAATTAATGCGAAATGTCAAATATCATTTCAAGCCAAAAAATTCAATTTTTAACAAATTGTCAGCAGTAGTAGATAAAATTTTGTGTCACACGTGGGATAATACATTATTATGGCACTCGTTTGATTATACGACTTGGTTTACGACCTGGTCGTGCAACTTTCAAATTTGTGTTAATAACGCCTTTATCCCACTAGTAACATTAATAATTATTATTTTCCATAACGACAACGGTATATATGTTTTAAAACGCACTTTTTTTTTTAATTTTCGCCATTTATTAGAGTTTTACTTTCTGTTTCCATTAGCATAAAATGCATGTTATGTTACATAAAAATTCTGTAATAGCTGTACTATAAGTGAATTGGAAAATAACTGGGCAGAAAATAAAAATAGGTAATTGGGTAGCAAAGAGTGTTAGTTTTGTTTACGCAAGAAGTTTGAGTAAGTTTTCTGTCCGTGGGTGGGTGCGTTTGTAAGAGTAGTGTTTTATTTTACTTCCATCAGTTCATGGCCTGCTAGAATTTTTTCAAAATAAAATAAATGAGGTGGTCTTTCCATGGCACTCTTATGAAATTTTTATTTTCTGCAATAAAATGATCAAAACTTAAACAAAATACAAAGTGTGACACTTCGTTGAAATTATAATTAACAACTCTATTCAAATATAAAAAAAAAATAAAATGCCGACCATAAGAAAAATAATTAACTGAAAAAAAAAGAAAACCGACTTCAAATAAAAACACAAAAGTAACATAAGTTAACTAAAAAGCAAAAAATAAATGTTTTTTTATACAACAGTTTAATACTTACTTGTTGTTCCGTTTAATGTAATTAAGAAATTATTGTTTATTATATAATTATTAATTGTTTTATAATTTTGAAGTCGGTGCCAAGTAAAACATAAAAATTCGAATCTAATTTGTTATTGTAGCAAGGTATATAATTTTTATGTTTTACTTGGCACCGACTAAAAAATTATAAAACAATTAATAATTATATAATAAACAACAATTTCTTAATTACATTAAACGAAACAACAAATAAGTATGAAACTGTTGTATAAAAAACATTTATTTTTTACTTTTTAGTTAAGTTATGTTACTTTTGTGTTTTTATTTAAAGTCGGTTTTCTTTTCTTTTAAAAGTTAATTATTTTACAATTTTAAGTGCTGGGTAGACCTAGTAAGGATGCTTCTCGAATGAGGAAACGACGGCTAGTTGAAACGGAAGATGAAATACGGAAACACTAAAAAGTCGGTTAAAAAAAATAGATTTTGTAGTGTATCTTCGAAGTTCAAGCTCCAATACCAATGAAATTATAATGGGACCACCTTGGAACTATACGGAACCCAACGGAAAGAATCATTAAAATCGGTTCATAAACAAAAAAGTTATGCCCGAACATACATAAACAAAATGAAAAAAAAAACATATATAAAGACGAATTGAGAACCTCCTCCTTTTTTTGAAGTCGGTTAAAAAATAGTTGACAGTCGAAAATGGGCAATGGTAGCAGTTATACCAAATCTGATACAAAATTTGGATTTAGCATAAACAAGTGTGCCAATAATGCGTAAACTAGAAATATATAACATAAATGATAAATGAGTTATGGCCGAAATCAAAAAATCCAAAATTTCAGTTTTTTCCAGTTCTTTCAGAAACTAAGCAAGACAGCTCTAATTTCTTTTCAGATTATTAATGGGCATAAAATTCCACAACTTTTCTCTAATTTAACCATCGTCGTATCTCTTCAAATAAGCGAGATCCCCATAGTTAACACGCGATTTGATACATCCTGTATAGTAAAGGCCGATCTTTGGTTGTCTCAGCTTTCGGATGTCTGCGTGCGCAGCCGATTTTTTTTCAGAATTCCCTTTCCGCTTGCATCCATTAACGCCACGGCCGTCGCCGTCGTGAGAAGAGAGAAGATGCAGAGCGCGTGATAACAGAAACAAATACAGTTTAGTTGTAAATTCTTAACCCGCTAATTTAGCGTAAAGTAAACAGTTTTGTATGGATTTACACACTGAGTACGCATTCATTCCTAACATTACACCGTGTAAATTGAATAATTAAATAATTATCACTTTATTATTAAGTTCTAGCTTTACTTCGTTGGCGTTCATTTTAATTTATTGTATACAAAACAATTTTTTACTTCAACATTTTTTTTTATTTTAGGCTTATACGTATTTCGACGGGTATACGTAATTTCCGCACTAAATACCGCGCTTCGATATCATCGCATGTATTTTCCACATCAGCTTCTTTAAACCCCTTTAATCCTACAAGTGAACTCCGCACTAATATTTAAGTTATTTTCGAAATACCCCACCAACATATGTTTCATTTTTGAAATTCTTTTAATAAGAGCCAAAATTTGCAAAAAGATACCTATTACTTTAAACTTTCTAATGAAGAAGATGTGCAAAGTACATTCAATTTGTCAATTTATTTATTCTAATACAAATTGCAACTTATACATAGTATTGTACATATCACTTATATTACTTTTTTTTACAGGATCCCACTTATAGGTCACACATTTTACAAAATGTAATCTTGTTATGTTTTTATTAAACAACGAGTCTAAGAACATTCTTATCGAAGCTTGACGATTTTTTACATTTCAATTATGACTTGATCTTAGTTTTCTATATCTGCATTTAGATGACTTGATTTTTCATTCCAAAAATTCAATATTGGTGAATTTAGAAGATCAATTTGCTCATTCATTAAAGGTTAAAAATTTTAAATGTTTGTGAATTTCAAATGCTTCTAGTAATATCCAACTTACGTTTATCATCACAAAAGTGTAAACATTTTGAAGTGTTATTGGATGTCATTAAATGATTGTGTTCTTTTAAGCAGGTATATAAACACCTACGTAGATATAGAAAACCAAGATTAAGTTATGAAGATTTATTGTTCCTATAGCAACACCAACTGTTTATTTTTAATCTTACCTTTGAAAATGACATGTCAACATGTCGAAATACTTATAAAGCTAAAACAAAAAACTGTTGAAGTTAAGAATTGTTTTATTTGCAAAAAATAATTATCATTTTGTTGATGTTAATAGTGTTTTGCCTACCTAAATACCTAAACAACGCTAGCATTACTACAAGAACTACCGCAATCGCAAATTAATTTTTAAAACTAGCAGAATCCATAGAGTATGCCACACGCGTTTTTTTAGAAACAATTGCTAGCGAATGTATTAAAAAAGATATAATAATGTAATTAATACATTCAGCTTTGTGGCGTCAATTACACCGAAACCCGTAAACATAATAAATAAGGTGTGTCGAGAATGTTGCTGAATACGTTGTCACTAAATGTTGAGACAGAGGGAATGGATCCGAATTTACTATAAGCCCGCTAGGCTACCTACTTTATTTGCTTATTTATTTTTAACAAAAATACGGAGGGCATAGCCCACTGATTTTCTAATTTATCTATCTATATACTTAATCTGGATCCCTTTTACTTGTCCCAACTTTTAGTGGTGAGGGGCCCCGCTACTATATATTTACACGCTTATTATTTAAGGCGCATACTCGTTGGTACAGCGGGCCGCTACAGTTTTTGATAAAGATAAGCAAAATTCTACAGTTTGTATGATTGGAACATAATCATGGCTGGCAACCCTACACTAGACTTGCATCTCGACGTAGTTTATTTATTACATTTTAAAAGAAGTTGCCAAACAAGCGTGGGGCGTAATAAGCCAGGGCTTCCGCTAGTAAAATATAATGATATAAATAAAATAAAATTTAAGTACTTGAACAGTTATTTGTTTAGACCTTATACGTGTTTTGACATGTTTACGTGTCAGTATCAAAGGTAAGAATAAAAGTAAACAGTTGGTGTTTGCTGATAAAACTTGACGACCTGTTCTTGGTTATCTATATCTGTAGATGACTTGATTTCTTAATCTAAAACTTCTAATGCCGGTGAATTAAGAAATAAATTTGCTCATTCATTAGAGGTACAGTTTTGAAAAATGCTTGTGAATGTCAAGTGCCTCCAGTAATGAATGACCGAATTGATCTCTTAAATTCACCGTTATTGGAAGTTTTGGCATATCTGTAGTTATAGGTAACCAAGATCAAGTTATGAAGATTTATTGTTCCCATATCAACACCAACTGTTTGCTTTTAATCTTACCGTTGATAATGACATGTAAACATGTCGAAATACGTATAAAGTTGAAATAAATATCTGTTAAAGAGTTTAAACATGATTGAAAACACTTGAACTGTAGAATAACAACACTTTAAAAATACAGTATCTTTCCACCCAAATAACTTAATATCGGATTCATCAGTGCTGAGCTGATAGTGTCAGTTTACCACTGATGATGATAGCTTAGCTATCAAAATACGTATCTGGTATTATATAGTTACTTGTGAGAAAAGGTGCTGTATTTTTAAAAATATTTTATTTATATTATTATAGAATTTCTGCGAAGTAAAGCTTGAACTTATTAATAAAATAAAATACAATTTCTTTTCTCTTTAAAGAAAAATCTTGTTAATGTGTTCGAGAATAAAAATAAAAATATGAAAAACAAAATTGAGTAAGTAATATACACGGACAGCTTATTATCTCTAGCTTAATAACAATGTGTGGCCTCAGGTCATTTGAAAGCTTCACTTTGTTACATAAGCAATGCGAAGACTAAATAACTTTTTTATAGTTTCTTGAACTATAGTGATTGTTTTATGGGGTCTGAGGTTATGTAGATGTAACCGGAATGGAGAACAGTTTAGGAATTATCTAAGTTTCAATTTGATTCTTTTTAAAACAATAAGAATATAATTTATTGTATATAAAACAATTCTTAACTCTTCAACAGGTTTTTTAGTTTAGCTTTATACGTATTTCAACGTGTTTACACGTCATTATAGAAGCAAGATTAAAAATAAACTGTTGGTGTTGCTATAGGAACAATAAATCTTCATAACTTGATCTTGGTTTTCTATATCTGCGTCCAGATGACTTGATTTATCATTCCAAAACGTCTAATAACGGTGAATTTAAGAGATGAATTTGTTCATTCATTAAAGGTACAAATTTTAAATGTTTATGAATTTCAAATGCTTCTAGTACATCCAACTTACGTTTCTCATCACAAAAGTGTAAACATTTTATAGTGTTATTAAATGTCATTGAATGATTGTGTTCTAATAAGTGTTTAGCGTAATTGGATTTATGGAGGTGTTTATACTTGTAACAACGTACGTGTTCCTGTACTTAACATCAAAATTTCTAATTGTTTGTTCTATATAAATCGAATTACAGTGCGAGCAATTTAATTTATAGATAATGAGTATCTGTATATAAAATACTTAATCACTTTAACAATTTCTATTTATTTAAACCTTATACGTATTTCAGCATGTTAACATGCCATTGTCAAAGGTTATATGAAGGTAAACAGTTAGCGTTGTTATAGCAATAGAACTTTTTTACTTATCTTGGTAATCGTCTGCAGATGACTTGATTTCTTATTCCAAAATGTCCAGTAGAGGAGAATTTAACAGATCAATTTGCTCATTCATTAACGGTACAGTTTTTAAATGTTTGTGAATTTCAAAAGCTTCTAGTATATCTAATTTACGTTTATCATCACAAAAGTGTAAACATTTTATGGTGTTATTAGATGTCATTGAATGATTTTGTTCTAGTAAGTGTTTAGCGTAGTTGGATTTATGTGGGTGTTTGTATTTGTAACAACGTACGTGTTCTTTATACCTTAGGTATAAAGAACACGTACGTTGTTACAAATACAAACACCCACATAAATCCAACTACGCTAAACACTTACTAGAACAAAATCATTCAATGACATCTAATAACACCATAAAATGTTTACACTTTTGTGATGATAAACGTAAATTAGATATACTAGAAGCTTTTGAAATTCACAAACATTTAAAAACTGTACCGTTAATGAATGAGCAAATTGATCTGTTAAATTCTCCTCTACTGGACATTTTGGAATAAGAAATCAAGTCATCTGCAGACGATTACCAAGATAAGTAAAAAAGTTCTATTGCTATAACAACGCTAACTGTTTACCTTCATATAACCTTTGACAATGGCATGTTAACATGCTGAAATACGTATAAGGTTTAAATAAATAGAAATTGTTAAAGTGATTAAGTATTTTATATACAGATACTCATTAAATATGGACTTTAACGAAGTAAAGCTGGAATTGATAAATAATTTATAGATGTCTGATTTTAGTAAATTGTCTGTTTTTTCTTTAGCATTAAACAAAGTGTTTAAAATGTTTTCTGTTGTTTTAAAAGTTATTTTACATTTATTTGTTTTATTTATAATTTTGGCAACTTTTTCTGATTTATTGCCAAAATATGGAATTGAAGCGTATTTCATTTTATCTGATAAAGTAGTTGAATAAATGTTCTGAATAGCTAACTTATAATTTTTCTCTTTAATTAATGTATCGATAAGTTGAGTATTATAACCATTATTGTATGCAATTTGTTTAATAATCGAAATTTCTGTACTATAACTAATTTCACCTAAAGGAACCGTTTATGCCCTATTTATCATGGACCTGTAAGCTGCTAATTTATGTGTTTTATGATGACAAGAATCGTGTGGTATTGTAATGTCTGTTTGTGTAGATTTTCTATAAACAGAATATTTAAGTTTATTATTTGAATTAATTATTATGTTTAAATCTAAAAAGTTAATAGACCTATTTTGTTCAGTTTCTAGTGTAAATGTTATTTTTGGGTGCAAGCTGTTAATAAAAATCAAAAATTCATTAATTTAGTCAAACGAACTATAAATTTTGCTTTTGATAATGACGTGTAAACACGTTGAAATTCATATAAAGCTAAAATAAAAAACCTGCTGAAGTTAAGAATTGTTTTATTTACATCAAATTAAAATGATCTTTAACGAAGTAAAGCTCGAACTTATAAATAAAATAAGAATAACTTTCTTGGACCCCTTAAAACTTTATACTAATTTTGATGTTTGTGATATCCCAACACATATTTGGAAGAAGATATAACTGAAGCAACAAACCTCAAACTGAAACTTGATAGCTACACCAACACTGCAACACGTGACATTCCCTCTAACTGCGTTAAATGACACTATTTCTGCAAAGCACGTTTTCTGGCTGTAACAGCACTGTAATGTGCTTTCCAGGTTGCAAGCTGCAATTTTTCTAATGTATTTATTATACTGGTTTACTGCATTTCGATTTATTTGTTTTACGTACACAAAAAAGCATTCCTACATTTGCATACTTGCATTAAAAAACGGACCAACAGCGCTGCTTTTCTACCTGAAGTCTTAGGTTTTATTTTCGCACAAATGCCTTCGCTGAAACAATACAGCGAAAATGTTCAACGATACATAAAGAGTCGTAGTATGTTTTTCGTTCGTCTTTCGCCTTATCCTCCAAAGCGCATTTTCCTTGGAGTTGCGTTGATGCTGTCTCAATTTTGTAAAAGTTGGCTTTTTGGTTATAGGATATCGAATGAGCTATAACCGTATGAAAATGTAACCTTTGACTTTACACCCGCGCCATTCTCGTGGAAATAACCCATAGATGGTAATGCACGGAAGTTTTTAGGATTTTCGGAAACTCACGCGCAAAGTGCAGAGCGTTAGTCGAAAGAAGTGTTTTTTATGTACTTACCGTTTCTATTGCCTTTTCTAGACGGAATATTTCTTCCTGCAGGAGATGAAGAGTTCCGGTTTTCCCCCTGTGTCTGGCAAAAGCGGCTGCGCACGCACTGTGGATGCTGTTCACCCAGTTTTCCAATTCGACCTGAAAAAACAGTGCTTTCAGATACGTTTCCTATAACTTTATAGCGCTTCTGAATTTATATTTGCGTTCCATAAATAAATAACGAGGAGAATTCCGGTTATTTTTTCCTTTTCCAATTTCGATACAAAAAGTGTCGATAATTTATTTCTGCGTTTGTTGTATGATCTTACTGTGTGCAGTGTAATAAAGGAAAGCTTTGTCGAAACAATCAAACTTTAAGAAAACCTATTATATTGTGTGGGGCAAACGGGACACAAACCTGCGTTCGTAAAATATTTGTTTGACTTAAACATTGTTAGGTTCATAATTCAGCAAAATGTCCTGCTCTAATTTAATAGCCTGTACGCTGAACATATAATACGTTGTTTGCTAATCGGTATCAACTAATTGACAGCATCCCGATTAAACTAAATCTCCCTGGGGCTGTGCAAATAACAAAGTTTGGTGTTAATGTTCTCAAATGCTTGTTTATAGACCTACATTTAGTGTAATAATTAACAATTATTGCATGCTTTAAGATTTTTAAAACTGTTTAACTGTAAATACTCCCAACAAACAAGTGTTTTCCTGGTTAACTAACTATGGCTTTATTATTCCAAGTTGCATTTCTATTTTAACTGATTAAAGTAATCAACTCTTAAGTAATCCATTGAATCTTAATTACTAAAACCTGATAATTAATAAAATGTTTAACAATTTGCGGAAATTTTTGTAATAATTGGCCGATAGTGAATAATTGATATAATGCCGAAGAAATTTAATTAAAATCAAATTGCTGCCCTCTGGCTTGTCAAGCTCAGAGATTGGTATTGATTATATTGACGACTGTTTGAATACAAAATTGGTATGTATAGCTCCCACGTTCGAAGAATTTCACGGCATTCTTGCGTTAGTCAAGTTGCCTTTTTTCTGATATTTCTTTTAGAAACTGGAAAACACGTGCAATATAAACTTAAAGAGATTGCACGACACGCTAGTTGCCAAGGTTTATCTGTCCCAATTTTGCAGTCAATGTGACAGAGAGATGATCCGAGACAAGGAAACTATAAAAAGTACTCGATCGTCATTCGTAAATATTTTAAATGTCAACAAAGGCGGTATATTTTAGGTTATGTCAGTTACTTTTGTGAGAGGGTCAAATCTTCTGCGTTGCAGTTTCTTTGAGTTTCTATTTGAAAGATATGAGGTATAATATTTGTCAGAGTATGAAAAAATTGCGTGTATGTGTGTTTTTACTTAATTTAAATTGATTTTTATGATTATTATAATTAAAGTGCAGTATGTACAATTAAAGTGATTTTTGTATAGTATAACAAATGTTTTGTGGATTTAAATCTTCAAATTATTGAATCTAAGAAAATTCTGTGTTGGTAATGCATTTTGAACTTCAAAGAGGCGATGTTTACTGACAAAGCAAAATACAAAAGTAAGATTAAAAATTTTACACGAGTGTCTACAGTGTGTAAGCTTTTTTAAAGTAGTGCACTTTGCTTTCAATGGTTGATTTAAATCAACTAATTTAAATTTAACATACTCTGAAATGTATGAATATTTGGTACTGCAGATTCTACTAAACGTGGTTATTTCAAACAAAGCTGTTATAAGAAATTTTTATAAAATTAAATTAAATTTCGTTTCAAAACCTTACAGTAAGCACGCCTTTTGTCAATTTTCTGATAATTTGGTGTTCTTGAAAGTGTCTTTCATAAACACTATGCCAAGTTTGTCACCTTTCCGCTTAAAATTTTTTTTTTAATTTCAATCAAATTTGCTGACAGATTTGTAATGTTAATTGTCAAAAAACAATATCAGCGCAAATCAGCACATCATTGAGATAGTACATTTAGTAGATTCCGTGTCTTGGTGCTCTCTTTCTAAAATACTACAAAATATTCGTGCCTACTTTTAATTGTACAGAGCGAGCAAAAAAGCGAAGAACCACCATTAACTAATTTAAATGTGGTGAATTTTATTTTCCAATGTTGCCTGCCGTGCTGATTTTCTTTTGCAATGTCATTGTGTTTTATTGGCGTGTGCACTCATTTTGAGCAGCTATTGTAATTTATAAATCATATGTTTTTCTACAATAATATTATTAAATAAATCCTATCATTTCCTTTTGCTTTATTACAAGAGTTTTTAAATTGTGTGACGTGCCAAATTCATTTTTTTGCCCTAATTTGTACGTGCAACGCCAATGGTAATTGCCACAACTGTCAGATTTAGTTTCCTGAAACAGGGTGGCCACTCCTGTAGAATAGGTTGTCTATGTTACGTGGTCACGTGGTTCTTCACCTTTTTTGCTCGCTCTGTAGTATATTATGCTTTGTGCTGGAAAGCTTCGAAAAATTATTATTTAAGTAATGGATTTGCTTTGTAACTGATTCGGCATCTAATCCTATTTTAATATTTTTCATAATCAATCAGTTATTAATATGGATTTTATGTACACGTACTAACTTTTTCAACATAATTAGGCTCCTCGTTTATAATTTTTTGTCATCAGTGTTGGTTTGACAGTAAATTTATATGTTTATTTTTACCTTCAGATACTATAGAGAAAAATAATTTTTTCATAAAAACTGGAAACAACTTTACAGTTTTGCGCACTGGAAACTAGATAACGGAAGCTTTCAACATTCAAATATCAATTCATATTGATTCATATAACATTACTCAGTCTAGTTTCATTAAACAGAATTAAAACATTGTGCAATTGTACATGCTACGTAAATACAAAAGAACATAAAGTATGTTTTGATGTATTGCATACTGCATTAATTAAAAAAAGGTATGTAAACATCAAAAGCAAATATTTTGCAAAACCACTTTGAGAACAATACACCAACAAAACTATTTTTAGAATTCAAAAACGGGCTCCTTTAGACACAAAACACATCAAACGTAAAAATGCCTCGTGTACAACTGAAGAGACACCAAACAAACATATTTGGCATTCCAACAAAACCTCAAAGCATGCAGATTTTTGTTAAGTGCGCAGGTAGTTCAATCTCAAATTTAGTGGAGTACGTGAAACTTTGCAGACCGTTCTGGTTTTAGATCGTTCTAACTCTTCCAACACCGTTCTCGAATAGCTCGAAACCTATCTCTACTATTAAATTATAAAACGATCCTAGTTTCACTCTAAAGCAATCAAAGCTCGATAAAACCGCAGAACACGAGCTTGCTCTCAAAGGACTATGTATTTGGAGTAAAGGTACTAAACTCCAAAAGTTGGAAGTATTTATTGTTGTCTTAACACTATTCAGATTGCAAGTTTAATAATTGTTCGATTTTCCTTGGTTCTACTCATTAGGAAGTTTAAAGAAAACTGGTTTTTAAGGTTTTAATACAAGCGTAAAAGGTGTATTGGAATATCTAGCGAGATTATCGACGTAGGGGTTAGTTTATTGAAGTGGTGTTGTTTTGGTCTTTTTCTGAACGTCCATATTCGTTGTAATCAGGTCAATTTATAGCATGAGCCAATGGAATTTCCAATTTATGGCCTTTGTGGCGAAACTGTAACCCAGATGTGTGGTAGGATATAATGAAAGGCTGGTGCAAAACGCCAATATCTGCGTACTTCAAATAAACGGCTACATATAAATCAGCTGCATTTACCTTTTTGCAAAGGATAATATGCTGCTTTCATCCGCAACCCGTGCATTTTTCAAGAGGTAATTTAAAAACCATACAGCCCGGAGGTTCATCAAAAGCGCCATAATTACAGGAAAGCAAAGTTGGAGATTTACGAGCTTTTCTTTGCTTTAGGAAATTCGTTTTTATAAGGTTGGTATGGCTTTAATATTAATAGCTGATCATCTTGTTTTTTACAATTTCAACTCAATACCCTTGTGGGTCTTTTTAATGTATTTTTCATGTTTTTGAGAATTATTATGGATGTTTACATAAAATAATATTCAAAAATTATTAAATCTTGTTTATTTGTTGAGTATTTTGATATTCGTCGCGACAAAGACCATACGTACGAGAATAAAATAGCTGATATTATATTGTAGTTCTAATAACAATTAAGTTTGCTTGTTTTTTTTTCTAAAAATTGACACATTTGTAAAAAAGAGTTACCGTACAGGGTCATTAAAATGTATTAGAAATTGGAAATCTTTTACATTAAATTATAATTTGAGAATGTAGATACTCTAAAGGAACACGTCTTGAAATTGTCATCTCCATTAGCAATTACTGTTTTTATATCTTTCTGATATACAGACTGTGCTAAAAGTATGAAATACTGGCTGTAAATGGCTAAAATGACTGCATAACATTTTTTAAATTGTTTTGCAGGGTGAGTTGATAGTGCGACATTGTACATCTTTATTATAGGAGTTAGAAAAGAAAATGTTGTGAAACAAATTGTTGGGTTACTGCGCGTAACCTGAAATTTGTATATTGAATATTTAGGTATACTACTTGTACACTAAATTACTTTATTTTAAATAGAACACCTTATATATTATTGGATTTTTAGATTTTACATTTAATTTTAGATATAAAAGTATTAAGTATTATGGTCTTACATTACACTGGTCAACAAAGTTTTAACTTTTTGTGTTTCTTTACTATCTATATACAATTTATTTTTGTTTTCTAGGTAACATTACAATCTTAAATTGCCTTTTCTTATTTTGTGCCTCGCAATAATAGATTAATTTGGGGTCTTACAAAAATACCTTTTTTAATTTTTGCATTGATGATATTGGGATATTAAAGAGATATTAAAATCCATGTCCTTCTTTGTTTAAATAGTAGTGAAGAAAAAGAAACAGACATTTTTAGAAAAGCAAAAGAGTAATTAGATCACCAACGCAAAAAACAGAAAAAATGGGAGAACTAAAAGAAATAAAAGACATGATTAAAATTATGAGAGACGAAATCAAGAAAAGTACAGAAGAAAACCAAAAACTACGAGAGGAAATGGTAAAAAGAGAGGAAAAATGGGAAACTGAAAAGAAACAACTCATAAAACGAATTGACCAACTTGAAAACAAGTTTGAAAAGATGGAAAAAGAAAAACGAAAGTGTAGGTTGGTAATCAAGGGAATAAAACTTGAAGAAGATCAGAAAGAAGAAGCAACAAAGCAATTTCTCGCCGAAAAACTGGGAGTGGAAGCAGAAGTGAAGACAGTAATAACACTGCAAGATAAAGGCATGAATCTGGTCGAGATGAAGGACTGGGACAATAAACAGACAGTCATGAAAAATAAATACAAACTAAAAGGAACAAAGATATATATCGATAACGACATGACACCAAATGAAAGAGGAATCCAGGCAGAAATAAAAAAAATTGCAAAAGAAGAGAGAGATAAGAGACGCAGAACAAAAATCGGATACAGGAAAATCACTATAGAGGGAGTGGACGACGATAAACAACGTAATATATATGTTATAACAAAACGCAAAGCAAAGTGAATGGTAAGAGAGAAGACAAAGAAAAAGAAAAACTAAAGGACGATAAAGAAAAAGGCGAAATGATGAAAATGGGAACATGCAATGTGAGGAGTATCACAGGGAAAGAAGAAGAATTAGTGGAAGAAATGATAAAACATCAAATAGAAGTCCTAGGAATTACAGAAACCAAAAAGAAAGGAAATGGTATGAAACGAATACATAAGGGATACTGGCTATTTTGGTCAGGTGTGAAAGAAACGGAAGGAGCAAGGTGTGGAGTAGGACTAGTAATAGCACCAAATATGTTAAAAGACATTATAAATGAAGAATATATAAACGAAAGACTATTGAAGATTGAAATGAAACTACTAGGAGAAGAAACATGGAATGTGATAATAGCATACGGGGAAAACGAGGATGCAAACAAGGAACAAAAAGATAAGTTTTTTGAGGAGGTACAAAAAGCAATAGATGACGGGGGAGAAAATGTACTTGTTATGGGAGATTTAAACGGACGAGTAGGAAAACAAAATGTAGGTATAGAAGAATATTTAGGAAAAGAAGGAGAAATGACTAAAAACAATAATGGAGACAGAATAATAGAAATAAGTATAGAAAACAACTTAGTGATAGCAAACACGAAATTTAAGCAGAAAGATATACACAAATTTAGAAGAGTTGTAAAAAGCAGAAATGAGAAGTCAATTATTGACTACTTTCTAATAAGTAAACCTAAATGGAAAAATGTACAAGATGTCAAAGTAACAAGATTAGCAGAGATAGGGAGTGACCACTACTTGGTAAAAATGAACCTAAAGAAGGAAAAAGAAGAAAAAGCAGACAAAAGACGAAAGAAGACCCAAGAAAATATAAAAAACCATAAACTAAAAAGAACCTGAATATCAAAGAAGATATATTGAAAAACTAAGCGAAAAATTTAGAGAAACAGAAAATACAAAAGGAGTAGAAGAAAAATGGGAAAAGTTTAAAAATAATTTATTAGATGCTGCGATGGAGAGCTGCGGGAAAAGGAAAATAGTGAATAAAAACATGAAAAATACAGAATGGTGGAACTCAGAAATTAAATCAAAAATCAAAGAGAAAAAATACGCTTGGGAAAGATACTTAAGTACAAAAAAGACAGAAGACTACGAAAAATACAAAGAAAAAAGAACAGAGGTGAAAAACAAAATCAAGAATGCAAAAAAAGAGTCATGGATAAAATTTGGGGAAAAGATGACAGAAAACTTTAGAGACAACCAAAAACTATTCTATGCAACACTAAAACAACTTAGGAAGAAAAAGGAATATAATATGATGAACATAAAGGGAAAGGACGGAAACATAATAACAGAAGAAGATCAAATAATGGAAAGATGGAGACAACATTTCGAAGAACTAACAAAAGCAGAAAACAACATAACGGATGAACAAGAAGAGTTAAGCGGAAGGGAAGTAATAGAAGAAATCCAAAAGAAAGAAGTTAGGAAGGCCATACAGAAGATAAAGCTAGGAAAAGCAGCAGAAAGGGACAAAATAACACCGGAGATGATAAAGTATATGGGAAAAGAAGGAATAACCAAATTTACAGAGTTGCTAAACGAAATAATGAAGACCACGGTAATACCAAGAGAATGGAATGTAGGAATCATACTCCCCATACATAAGACAGGAGATAAAAGAGTATGCGATAATTACAGAGGGATAACGCTAATGAGCGTCCCCGCGAAAGTCTTTGCCAGAATAATCGAGAAAAGAATAAGGAATAGAATAGAAAATACAATAGAGGAAACCCAATGTGGTTTTAGGAAGGGGAGAAGCACCCAGGATTTAATATTTACCATTAGACAAGTCAGTGAAAAACTTATTAAGAAAGGAAGAGATATACATATGTGCTTCATAGATCTTGAAAAGGCCTTTGATAGGATACACAGAGAACAAATATGGACAACACTAGAAAAAAGAAAGATAGATAAAAGAACGATAGAAATATTAAAAGCAATGTATAGAAGTAACATAAACATAGTAAGGACGAATAATGAGGAGTCAAGAGAGTTTGTAACAGAGATAGGAGTAAAGCAAGGATGTGTGTTAAGTCCCCTTCTGTTTTCAATAGTGCTAGATGAAGCAATTAAAAAGGCTAAGAAAAAGATGATGACATTAAAACTGGGATATTGGCAAATGGAACAAACAGAAATAAACGAACTTATGTTCGCAGATGACATGGCTATAATGACCGACTCTGAAAAGAACCTACAACATAACCTGGAGGTGCTAGAAAAAGAATTACAGAAAATAAACATGAAAATAAACATAGCGAAAACAAAAAGTATGGTAGTGTCGAGGGAGAATAAAACACATAGCATAAAATTACAAGGGAAACAAATAGAACAAATAGAAAGCTTTAAATATCTGGGATCCATAATTGAGAATAATGGTAAAATAGACAAAGAAATCAACGACAGGATGGGAAAAACAGGAAAAATATACAACATGATGAAAACGACCTTTTTGGGAAAGAAAGAAGTTCCTAGAAAAATAAAAACAGAAGTAGTTAAAAAAGTAGTAAGGCCGACAATAATGTATAGCAGTGAAACATAGACCTTAACAGAAAAACATAAAACAAGACTAAATGCAATCGAGATGCGGTTTCTAAGAAGGATAGAAAATAAAACGAAAAGAGATAGGATAAGAAATGATACATACAGATGGAGCCCGTAACGGAGAAAATAGTGGAAGGACAATTAAGGTGGTTCGGACATGTGTGCCGCATGCCAAGGGACAGATTAACAAAAAGAGTGCTTGAAACGCGAGTGCCGGGAAAAAACAAAAGAGGAAGACCCAGGAAAACTTGGGAAGAGGGAATACGAGAGGCAGCAACGAGCAAGAGAATAAGATGGGAAGGAATAAAACAAGTGGCCCAGGATAGGAAACGACAGAAAGAAAAGTGCAGAACGACATCGACATAACAAACCCAACTCCACCCCCGTCTTACACCTAACGGTAGAAATGCATAGGATTAAGTAAGTAAGTAAGTCCTTCTTTGTTCCTGGATTTGACAAAGTTTTTCATCAAACCCAATTTTATATGCAACCGTGGTAAGAAAATTTTGTCACGCTCCACTAGTGCCGGATGGATTATGTTCTTTTGCCCAGGAATATGCTGCTCTCTTGGTGATCATTGTTTAACAATATAATGAGAATATCTTGCTCGGCTGCCCCACTCAGAAATGAAACAACAATGCTTCGTGTATCCAAGTTGTAAACCAAGCAGAATTGCCACAACTTTTAAATCAGCACTGATGTACCATTTATACTTTCTGTAATTAATTTTGTCTAGAAACCATACCATATTTTCATAGGATTCCTTCATGTGACAAGCATATTCAACAGGAATTGAAGGGTAAATATTTCCACTGTGCAGAAAAACAGTTTTTAAGCTCAGTTACACAGCATTGATCGATAGACGCCATTCTGCTGCATTGTGTTCATGGTTTAATGCAAGCATAAAATTGGCAATATTATTGCAGAAGGAAAGACCCTCTTCAATTGAGAAATACCGTGACTATTCTTTTTGACGACTGCGATATACTGAAATACGCGTATCTGAAGCTAACAACTTCCATCCTTGTAATTTTGATCATAGCATCTTTGCTTGAGTTTTTGATAAATTCAATCAAATCTTGAATTAGGTCATTTAGTTCTAATATAGGTATTAAATGAGGTTTGCCTTCTTGAGGTAGTAAAAATTCCTCATCATTGTTTGACAGCTTCTCAGTTGCTCCTTTTGTTTCAGTATCAATTTGTTTTTCATTCCAAACGTTGGACATGTTGGTACCGAAAAGGCTGTCGAATGAGGTACTGGACGAGTAGCAGAAGGCAAACTGGGGTAAGCAATTTTCTTCTTATTTTTGCCGAAGATTTTGGTGCAGCAACAGTAGTTCGTTATATAGTCCGTTTACTCATGCCAAATCATAGGAACCGCAAACGGCATAGCAGTGTTCTTACCATTCCACCAGCTTCTTAGAGTAACAGCACAATGCGCAGAGCAAGTGATAGGAGTCCAAAATTTGTCTTGATTTTTAATTTTAACAACCAAAGTAGTAGTAGCACGCTTTTTTTTTATTGTAGATGTAATATTTTGCTTAAGCTGCCGAACAGTTAATTCTCCGCAAACGTAACAAAAACTGTTCGGATCATTTATACACTTACGAGACATTTTCAATATAAAACACAACAGATTACCACAAACTGACTCAATTCAATTTTAATACTCGTAATAATCCTTCTGTACCTTCTTATATACCCGCATCATCGCATATCTATGAATTTCCTAACTATGATTGGTTTAAAAGCAAAGAGAAGCGTGGTTTACGGCTGTGACGAAGAAAATATGCCAAAGCTTGTTCAGACCTGTTCAAACAAGTCAGTCAAAACAAGATTTCTTTTCTTTCAGTATTTAACATTAATCCGGTAAAACAGACAATGTCAAATCTAGTAAAAAATTAATATATTTTAGGAGAAAACCATTATTAAAAAATTGTCAAAATGCTGACGTGGTAAAAAAAACTTAAAATGTTTTCAGAATCAGCATGAAAAAGTACATACGGTACACGTATTAGAGTGTAAGAAAAAAATCTTTGTAGACCAGTGTTATTGGTTTTGGTGTTAATTGACTTTCTTGATAATCTTGGACATTTGTGGACTAATGTTTCAAAATGAAAAATACGATAATAATTTTTTGCACAGATTACTATGGCATTATGTGTTCAGCTGTGTGTTAAAAACAACAGATTATTACATGGGGCGTTCATAATTTAATTTTCGTTTTGCGAAACTTCAAATGTCGGTAACTTTTGTTTTTCAAATAGAACATCCAGTATTTTTTAACACCACGTAGAATAAAAGTTTGTTTATCAAATAAAAATATTTCTACAGTTTTTCTTGTCTTTTAATTTATGTTTTCTAAATTCCAAATTAAAATAGGTGTGTTATGAAAAGAAAACAAAAAATCTATTTAATAACGTTACGCCAGACAAAAAAAATGGATGCAAGTAAGCAGGCCATAGACTTAAACACAAACACTTCAAATACTACGACATTCACTTTTATTTACATTTTTTTTAAAGAATCATGAAGCCGTGCGTTCCCATCCCACCCCCTTACTCAGCACACTAAGTGCTATTCACCGGTCTAACATGCCCCACCCCTGAAAGACATGCAACCCAACATACACACCTACATACACCATCCATGGACCCGCAGGATTTAACTTATTCAGAAAAATTGCCGACGGGCACTGGACTCGAACCTACTGCCATTGGGAGTCTAGTTTCAAAGCCTGGGACTTTAACCACTAGACCGCCCTTTATTTATATTATTCAAAAAATAATAAAAAATTAATAGTTATTTAAGTAACAAGGAATGTAACGACGTAATAACATTCGAGGTAGGTAAATACGAGCCGAGGCGAAGCCGAGGCTTGTGGCCTGCCGAGGATGTTAATAGTCGACACATTCCGTGTTACTTATTAAATTTTTCACGCTACCGGCAAGGTAAGTAGGCCTACAGATAGAAATTTAATCATTATTTTAAAAGATCGTTTTGACAGCTGTCATCGGAATTATTTTTTAAAAGCCCCATTATTCTAAGTTGTCTGTACTTGTTACCATATCAACGAACAGTTAAAATCAACATTATTTTCCTAGGAATGTAAGTGACACTATTAAGTTCCGTCGTCAAGGGTAACTAGTACACGAATGTTATCAGCCATTTACAATCCCTGTAGCTATGGATATAAGGCCTACTTACATTGCCGGTAGCGTGAAAAGTAAGTTAATTCAATAAATGTTTAAAATTGGCTCCATTGGCATTAATGCAACTGGCAAAAACTGTTATCATCCATTTTGATAATGATATGTTGTTAAATGACAGATAGAAGTTTGTTACCCTAAACTAAAAAACACTATAGAAATGGTGATAACAAATACTGGGTGTTCCGTTTCAAATAGAAATGATTGACATTTAAAGTTTTGCAAAATGGACATTAAATTATGAACACCCTGTGTAATAATCTGTTACTTTTACCATACGTTGTAATGTGTTAATAGTCTTTTCAAAATAACGATAGGTGAAGGTTTTTGACATCTGTAATATTTTTTTGTAACATTGGACACAAAAATGTCAAACATTTTGAAAAAAGGCAAATAACTAGAAAACCACTATTTTTTAGATTATAGGATCTCTATACTTATATTTCTAGAATTAAATGTATAATCTAAAAATGCAGTAATATATTGGGTGTTCAATTTAAAATAAGAAAGTAACGTGATGTAAGGGCGAGTAAATGGTAATATTTTTAGTCTATGCGCAGTAGCACAATAAACAATTTTTTTTATCAATTTCCCCTAACTGCTATAATAAATTCATTAGAAAACAACATCGCACCAATAACTCGCCCTTTATATTCTTTGTTATAGAAAACCTTGAAGGACTTTTTTATAAAATTAATAATCAAGATTTGACAGCCGGTATTCTATACTTTTGGCGCACCCTGTTTGTGCAGGAATATTCTCTTAAATGTTCTATTAAAGTAAATCTTCAAAATACAGAAATATATATTTATTTTAACAAACAGTTTTCCGTGATCTTTCTGCAAATGCAACGACTTTTACTCTTTAATCATCCAACGAAAGGGTTTATTTTAAAAGCATTAAATTGAGATCATGTTAGATACGTAAAATAACTTGCGAAGATTGTGATCAAACCGCTGTAATCCAATTTAACTTCTGTGAAAATTCGAGTTAAGGAGAAATTAAGCTCTATTAAAAGTAACAGCTATATCCTTACCCAAATCCAAGAAAACAATTGGGAGTTTTCTTAATCATCATTAATTAAGCTAAGAAAATTTATACTGAGAATTGGTTAAAAAAATATCATGACAAGACAAAAATAATGTGGGTATTAAGACTTGGAAAATCCTCGATTAAATTTAATGCTTGATTACAAGCAATTAAACCACCAAAGCGAAAACAATAAAATTCCCAGTTTGAGAATTAACATTTTGACAAAATTCGTGATTTTTCTCTTCCTTTTTTGCTCCTTCGGTGGGCCGTTAATGTAGAACATATCAATGATTTTGGCTTTTCTAAAGCAAAAACTTTTTAAAAATTGTTAATAATTTCGAATTGGGGTAAAGAAGGAATTTGACGATTTGGGCACCTACACCAAAAATTTTTGTAGTTTCTAAAATAATTTTAGTTTAATAAATCGTAATCTTGGAAGTTTCCGTACGGAGATATATCTGGTAGATTGTAAAATGTGGCCCTATCTGAAGGGTCGAACCGAATGACATGGCAAAGTATAGGGATAGTACTAAAGTTTTGATTGCAAAATAAATCGTTAAAAAAATTCTATCAAGCTAGAAAGAAAATTGACACACTTGACCGTCCTGAAATTTATGTTGTTATTTGTTTTATTACCGGTAAAATAACGATAGGTACAAAGTATTTAATAAATATTGGTTGTGCAAAATGAATTTTTATTAATTTTTACTAAATCTGTTTCTAAATTTTATATACAGGGTTTAGAAATTTAAGTAAAAACTATCAAATCCTGTGGGCTATGCCCTCCCTTTAATTATAAATGCATCGTACGCCGATTCTCTGACGAGACGGTTTCGGGTAGACTAGCGTCTAGTTGATTTAACGCAACAGCTGTTCCTAAGGTCGGACTTGCGCAGTTAGTATGCGGCCAATCTCAGTGAGCGAATGCAACTTTGTTTTTGTATTTTTTTCTTAACTTAACTCTAACCTTGACTAGATAGTAAAATTTGGCCCCAACCGAGATTCGACCCCTCAACCATTTATGCAGTAAAAAGCAGTACACCCTTATTTCGCTAAAAACTCTAGAGACGTGCTAGTAGAATGCGTGCGCACATAGGAACTGCGAAGTGCGACCGTAGAAACGGCTGTTGCATTAAACCGGCTACACGCTAGTCTCGGAGGTTGTTACGGACTCAATATATATCTAAGTCGGAAAATTATGAACGAGAAACAACTTCATGAGTTTGGGTGATAATTATTCTAAAATTTATCTTTTCAAGAGCAAAATTAAGCTCTGTAGAGCTTGTATTTATCTTTATATATTGCTATGATATGCGCGGTCTTGTATTTACTAGAAATCTATTACCTAAATGCCTGCAATTCACGCAATTCCAAATTATATCTTCTATGAGACTCTTTATTAACTTTCTCAGGGTCGTTATTAAGCTTGGAAGTACAGTTATTACTCAATATGAATCAAAAAGAAAAAAACACAAAACAATATCAACCTTACAAAAAGGTTTTATTCGATAAATCAATTTTTTTGATCAAATTTTCGAAAAAATCAAGCAATTTCTACTTATTATTGTGTCTCCTTATTGTGATATCCTTCACACGACAAACGATGAATGTCCAACTCCCTCTTCTCTAGTTTGCAGGTTCCTCAAATAACCACAACACTCGCCTTTAGTTTGAATCCTCCTCTGGACTGTTTTTATGTTATTTTATACTTGGCTTTTCTATTATCATAACCGGAAACTCGTTCTGGATCGCTTTATACTTATTAATCTTTTGGATTTTCCACAATTCGTTGACAAACACTTGTATCCGTTTTATAATAGGTTCTTTTAAATTCAAAACCACTTTTATATTACTTTAAACTCGTTTTTCTTCTCTATTCATTCAGAGAATATAAAATCCTCTGTCTTTATTTACAAGGACGAGTTGTAACTAATTAAACAAATTTCCCTTTTTTTTTGTCTTGTCTCTTGATCTTTCATATTTTTTAAAACAAATAAATCTCGTGACAATGAGTATCTTTTTATACATTTGTCAAATTGACATTTAAATGCATAACCCCCACAAATGACATTTCACAATGCACAAACAAGTAAGTCTAAAAACTTCTTATAAATTAAACCTTTTAAACGATTCTGAACTAAATTATAATTAAAATTAACATAAACAATAATCGTATCAATTTGATTGTGTTCTTCTTTCTTTCAGTGTAAACAAAACTTCACAAATATGAAAATACAAATGGTATAATGATAATCACATTTCTTGAATTTTAAAACAAGAAATTAGAGCAATAATACGCAACCCTGAGTTTATAAGTTTGAATATCAAAACCTTCACAAACAGTCTTCACAAACCTCCACTCATAAATTAAATTGTAATTAGCATCCCAAAAATTGCCTTCCAGAAACTACAATACTCCAGTCAAATCAAAAACCTCCAAATATCATAGCAATATTTTTTAAACTACGATACAAATAACAATTACTAAACTTCAATAGGTTCACAAAGTATTTTTGACATTGAAACTTTGAACTTTCAACGTACGCCAAAGAAGAAAAGAGTATAAGAAAAAGGCATTGGTTGTTTTAGATTTGGAAAGTGCGGCTTTTGTGGGAACGTTCACATTTTTCAAGTAGTAGGGTTGAAATTATAAATCGCGTGAGTTTTTTTTGATAGGAGCATAACTTGGTTCTAGTCCAGTGATTCCTTAACTATGCAGAACTATTGCCGAGGGTCTGGGTATAAATAAGATTGTATCCATTACATCTAAAAGTGTGTTGGTGTTATGTAACGATATATTTAAAATCATTTCAAAATAGGGACTATTTTGACTCACTGTAGGTACAGGCACAAATCTAGACAAAAGGTAGGCTAATTATGCATGTAGACCCGTACCTAAAAAGTGTACCTAAAACCACAGATAAGGTTAACACTACAGATATACGGTAAATATGTGAGCTATCGGCAGCTTGTTTTATATGATTAATAATCTGCAAAAAGATGGCGCTACAATGACAATTTATAATTAAGTCACAGATGACTGTAATTGAGCAGATTACTTAGCACATATTCAAACCAAAAGTTAGACAGCCATCTGCCATGTTTAATTGTCAAATCGCAATTTTTCGTAAATAATTAATATTGAAGCCAATTCTACTTAAATTATATTCATGGTGTGACAGATGCACTCAAATCCCCGGTAAAACAGTTTCCAACACATTTCAACAGTAATAAACAAATAGCGATAGCAGCGCCCTAAAATTGGTCTGGTGCGTTGTAGCCAAACTAACGCTAATTTCGTCTCCAAATATGAGCGGACATTTTATATAAAGGGTCGTATATCTGTAGTGTTAACCTTATCTGTGCTAAAACGTAGCCATCTTACTACTCTCGCTTAGTAATTGTTTGGTGCAATAATTCGCCAAAGATAGCCTTCTTGAGCAGGTTGGCATGAAAATTAGCAAATGCACAAACCATCTGCGATATGTCAAATTGTCAAACATACTTATGTAAATGCATCAGCACTTATTTTCAATCGCATCATACAAAGTGAACCGAAATATTAGGGAATGTTTATCTTACACATCATGTGACGCGCGTGCAAAGAGTTGGGTTAAGAAATTAGAAATTGAAAGGTAGTAAGGATGCAAAGTGGCGGTCGCTTAGAGGTTGGGCGCTTGGCCTGTAACGCTAAAAGTCTGGGGTTCATTTCCCCGCCGCAGCCGTGCAGCTATAAAAATCTATGCCGCAACCCGCCGCTCACATTCCTCAATCCGTAGGGGTCTTTATGCCTGAATTCTTTTCTTGTATTTAGTCGTTCGGATTCGACGTTAAACTGTAGGTCCCCGTACTTTACCTTAGCGCTAAGGAGAGTACGTGGCAGAGAAGAGTTCCGGAGCTCAGCAGTGGGACGTAAAGGCTGATTACGACGAAGGATGAAAACTACTTTGTGTGTTTTAAAGGGAAACATGTCCTCCGATGGGAATATGAGACTCATAACTTGGTTGAATTCTGCATGTTTAAGCAGATATAATTAATCTATTGTTTTCTAGGTTTGTAGGTACAGCGCGAAAATACTTTAATTAAAATTTACAGATTACTTCCTTACTTACCCAGCGTGGGTCAGAACCACTATGAGAAATGCACTTAAATTTTGAACATTCAATAAACCAAACATTTCTAAGAAACAATATTAGAAATTTTGATCATGATACTCTATTCTAACTAACCTTAAAGAAAGTATATTCTATTTTGCAAATTTTAAAATCCCCTCCATTTTTCTTAACTTTTTCAGTAAAACGTATATTTCCTCGTATGCTAGATATTTTGCATTGTGTCCGTTAAAACATACAGTGTTAAACTGTCAAACGTACTGTTAGCAGATGCGCTGGACAGCCTCTTATTGTAAATATTTGGTTTATGTGACGACCGAATAACTCTTGATTAAGTGTTTTGTGCTCACTCTGTATATTATAATTTTAGTAGAAAGAATATTTTTGAAATGCCACGGCCACAACGCTAAGATCACCAAGTTTTCCGCCAAGAGACAGGAGTTCCCAATTTTTTTATTCGTAAAGGGGGTCCTCGGGGGGTTCAAAGTTAAAGAACCGCTGTTTCAGTTGTTTTTTTATTAATCGCCGATAGAATCCCTAGATATAATTCAGAATATAGAATTAAATACATTTTATAACAATTAGAAAAAATACAGAGAGCTAATTTTTACAAAGTATACGGAAACACTTTATGAGTAGAGATAAATCTAGAGTGGTTGCTTATGAAGTATTCAATATTGTATCTAGAGCATTAGCCATAACCCCAAACATGTAACAAGCTTTTATAATAAACCGGTTTAGCGCTGTTTTCATAGCTTTACGAAATCCGTGAGAAAATTGCTCGTTAGGTCGAAGCGTTGTTTCTTTTTTGAACTTTTTCTCTCCATTTTCTCACCCTCTGACTTTCATAATTAATCTGTTTTGCACAAGTGCCCTAAATCCAATTAAATTTAATTCAATCAAATTATTTAGTGCAAATTGGGGATGAAGTTCATAAATTTCTTTTAAGGTCTAAAAAATCAACTTGCCTGACAAGGCGCCTGGAACAAGTATGCGTCTCCGAAGGCGGTGCTGAGACAGAAGATGTAGTCCCTCTTGGGATGTTCAGGAATGGGTTGCATGATAGCACCGTCCACGATTATGAGATGTTTGGGAGCAGCCTCAACGGAGCGGCCCTCCCTGGAGTCACAGGGATAGAAGAGAAGCGTAGTACCCTTCAAACAGACCCAGTATCCTTTCCACCCTCGTTTTCTTGCCAACTCTATCTGATGTTTCTTCCGCAACAGCCATTTTTTCACGCTAAGGAATCTGCAAGAGACAGCGGAATTAATAATAATTAGGGGAAAGTCTCGGAGCTCCTTTAAAATACGGAGGTTTTTTCTCCCGTGCAAACTTAAAGAGGCCAGGTTCTTTTACGTGTTTACTTAGTTTTCCCGACTATGCTAAGAATTTTCCGGGGATTTAATTTGATGAGATAATTAACCTTGTTTTCTTGGGGCACCTTGTTTTATCTATGCGATGCAGGAACGGTACACACTTTCTTTTCGCCCGAGTACACACGGTTCATTAATGTACACAACAAAATGAGATTAAAAACAAAATAAAACGTGTATCAAAAATAAGCTGGTTTTAAGTGGAATTCGTGGAACTTATTTATTAAGAAACAAACTGAATTGTCGCCCAAGGAAATTTAATATTTTACATTATTTATAAAGCAAAGCGTATTCGGTGGGAGTTTTTTTTAACTTGCAAACGTTAAAGTGAATATTATTATTATTGTGAAAGATGAAAGAATTACATACCTATTTATAACATAAAAAGTTTTGCAAAGGAAATTTTACAGCAATTAAAATTAATTATTTTAGAGGTTTGTAATCTAAACTTCTTAACAACGTTAGAACTTCTAAACAAAAATTTTATTGTAGACGTTTGATGTTATCCTTGTCTTTGGTAGATCTATCTGACTATTGATTAATATTATACAGAAGAATTGTCCTACAAAATTTCAAGATGATAAAATTCAGTTTTATTTATATCACAAAATAAGTTTTTTTATCGCTTTAAATTTTTATTTTTCTGCGAAAGTTTTGCAATAAAACGAGAAGAAACTGCATGAAAAAATCAGAGTAGTATAGGACGGGGATTTTGTTTCATGTCAGTTCGAGTAAGTGTTTTTGCTTAAAAGTCAAATTTTACGTAGATTATTCCACTCGTAGTATACGAAGCCAATCAGAGATCCATACAACCTAAAATTCCACCAATCGCATTTTTTTAAATTAATAATACAGCAACTCGCTGTTTTCAACAGATTGTTTTTATCATAATATCTGGACCAATCATTACGCCGCATTTACTGTTTCAGTAGCTTATAGCTAAGTTTACCTTTGATATTTTTGACGTACAAAATTTTATCGTAAATAAATTTGAGAAATTCCTAATTTCTTTTATTTGCCAGTTGTAAAAATATAATTTAATTTGACAACTCGTTGTATTATGCGAGTGGCCCAGTCGAGAATCTAAAGAAACAAGTAACAAGTTGCTCACACTTCCAGCATAGCAAATCGTGTTAATTTGCGTCACAAAATCTTTTGGGCGTAAAACATTTATTAACGATGAAATTTAAGCAAACTACTCGTTTGATGAATTTTTTAGTTTTGATAACAAATTTAATATAACAATTCGATGTATTATTCGTGAAATAATCTAATCATTAACTATTAACGCTATCGCGTTAAAATTTTTTTTTTTTTTTTTTTTAAGAATCATGAAACCGTGCGTGAGCACGACCCCATGATTCCCATCCCACCCTCTTACCCGGGCTCAGCACACTAAGGCATTTCACCGGTCTAACATGCCCCACCCCTGAAAGACATGCAACCCAACATACACACCTACATACACCATCCATGGACTCGTCAGATTTAACTTATTCAGAAAAATTAGTGACGAGCAGTGGAGTCGAACCAACTGCCATTGAGAGTCTAGTTTCAAAGCCTGGGACTTTAACCACTAGACCACCCGCCGGCCCTAGAGAAAATTCTTCAAGAACTAACACTTGACGCAACGCAACATCGTTTGGTAATTTTTTTCTTGAATATTTTCCAATTTACGTGTGGTATAACTATTGAAAAAACAGCACCTTGGCGTTTTCAGCTGAGAAAATTCAAAGACAAATATCCTAGCGACTGTGCTGTGCAAACAAAGCGAACTTTCTTGATCGTAACAACGGCACCGAGCAGTTACGCAAACAAGCATTGTAGCTTCGTTTCCTAATCGTAAAATAAACTATGCAAATACAATTCGTGATTGTAGTTTTTTTAGGATAAATTTCAGAGATATTGCCGCACAAAATTTTCCTTTTCAGCAACTGCATTCGACGTTTTAACAATTCGTCGCCTTTTAAGCAAAATGCCGCTCAACAATAGCCTCAAATTTTATCACATGCAGTATTACTGCCGAGAAATACAGAAGTTGGAATTATATTTGGATAGATTATTTTACGAATAGAAAACGAGTTATGCGAAAATTTTGCGTTTCAATTGGTATCGATAAGTTATCGACTAAAAGTTACAATTCTTGGTTAGTGAAATATGAATTATGATATATGAGTGAACTAATCACAATTACTATAACTAGTGATCCCGAGTTACGAGTTTCCTATAAATTTGGGTTAATTGTTGCGTTGATCGTTAAGTTCAGTGTTACATAATTATTGTTGGGTTGAGTGTTAGTTAAGCCGGTAATTATCTCAAATTAACTAGCACGAGTTAATTATCAACTTCAGTTTATCACAGGAAAATCGCTGTTATGTGTTATATTAATAACGACTACATCACACATAATTAATTACAATGTACTTTAATTATTTTCAGTTACAACGAATGTTACCGCAAATGATCGTCGATGTAGTGCAGCTACGATCGAAACTTGTCGCCCTTGTCAGTAATCGTTTTCCATAATTTTTTCACTAATTAAACTCTACTACCTAGTGGTTGCGTCACCAGCAAATTGATTTGATTAGTTGTTGACACAGAATTTGAGCTTTCTAATGTGCTAAATAGAACAGGTGGGCTATAGTCAAAATAACAAATATGAGCTTTCTTTAAGTTGACGACTAATTGGAAAGATTTCCACGTACCTTTTTGGCTCAACATTAAGTAATACGTCAGTAGGTTCTAAATTCCACAAAAGTTTTCGCAACTTTAAAAAACTCAAGTCAAAGAGCAAAGAGAAAACGAAACCAACATAAACTGAATGTTTTAATGGCAGAAAATGTGCTTCTAAAAACCACCATTAAGGGCAAGGAGAATTTTATAGCGCCTGCAAAATTTGACCATTTGCAAGGAAATTATATCCTTCAAAATGTGAAATAATAATAACAAGGGAATGAGAAGAAGTGGAAATATGGCTCGTAAAAAACAAATGAAAATGTAAAACTTGCGAATAAAAGTAATTTTTTGAGGTACAAAAGGCGCACGAGTTATAAAAAGTAGATATGATAAGCCTCAGCTGCTACAATTAAAATAATACTGTACATCTGCTTATAAATTCGTTATTACCCTATAAGTGCTTCAACTGCAAACGATACGGTCATTCCGAAACATGTTAGAAATGTAATAATAATAATTCTTCATATGTGCACAGGTGTCTATTTCTTGAACAATTTGACTTTAATACGAGGGCGATCTGAAATGTTTTGAGCTTCAACATGAAGACGGCGTTACTCGTCAAAACCATTCTGGTACTATAATCGTACATGCTTTGGAAGATACCTGTAAAAATTTCAGCCATTTTGGACGCTCAGTTGTCTTTTGACAGTCGTTTGTATCAGTCGATATGTATGTCTTTGTAAAAATGGACAAAATCGAATATCGTGTCGAGATTAAGTTCTTGCATTTGAAAGGCAATACGTCTACGCAAATTAAAGCCGAGTTGGACTCTGTTTACGGAAGCTCTGCCCCATCATTTGGCACTGTGAAAAGATGGGCAGCTGAATTTAAACGTGATCGTACCAGCTTGGTTGATGATGAGCGTTCGGGACGGCCAACAACTGCGACCACCACCGAAAACATCGAAAAAGTTCACCAAATGGTGCTGGACGACCGTCGAATCAAGGTTAGAGAGATAGCAGAGGCTGTGAGATATCAAAAAAACGCGTTTGTCATATTATATTGAATGAAGAATTGGGCATGAGAAAGCTGTCTGCGCGTTGGGTCCCACGATTGCTCACTTTGGACCAAAAACGCATTCGAGTGAACATTTCCAAGGCCCTGCTTAAGCGGTTTCAGCGAAACGAGTCGGATTTTTTGCGTTGATTCATCACTGACGACCAAACTTGGATCCACCACTACACTCCCGAGACAAAGGACCAGTCAACACAGACTGCGAAGGTAAACGTGCTCCGAAAAAGGCGAAGAGGGTTTCATCAACCGGGAAGGTGATGGCGACTGTTTTTTGAGATAGTCGGAGAATTCTGTTCATCGACTATTTTGCAAAAGCTAAAACAATAACAGGGCAGTACTACGCATCGTTGTTGGACCAGTTGAAAGCAGCAATTGCTGAAAAACAGCCCCATTTGCAGCGGAACACCAGGACAACGCACCGGTGCACACTTCAGCGGTCGCCATGGCCAAAATTCACGAATTGCAGTTTGAATTGATTGACCACCTAGCGTATTCACTAGATCTGGCCCCAAGCGACTATTTCATGTTTCCTTATCTCAAAGTTTGGCTCGGAGGACAGAGATTTTCATCGAACGAGGAGATCATCGCAAGCGTAGACGCCTATTTTGCAGAGCAAGACGCCAACTACTATTTGGACGGGTTAAAAAGGTTGGAGCATTGCTGAAAAAAGTGTATCGACTTACAAGGAGACTATGTTGAAAAATAAAGCTAAATTTGATAGAAAAAATACTTGTTTGTATGTTAGGCTCAAAACATTTCAGACCGCCCTCGTACTCAAAAATGTTCTTCAAAAAGTAGTGTTTTAGGTATTTAACGCAAAGCGGCAAAGAGAAAACTTGTTTTAAACTATACATTTTACAATGAAATGTGAAGCTTTTAAGAGGTGTTATATTTCATAGTATCCTGTCTTTTTTGTCTGTTTCCCTTTTTACTTTCCTATACTTTCAGTATAGGAAAGTATTGATTTCATGCAAATTTTCAAAATCGAGATTTTGACGGAAACACGTGTTTTGGGCTTCCAGGATTCTAAAAAAGTGGTTTTAAAAAAATGTCTGTCTGTGGGTGTGTGGGTGTGTGGGTAACGCTCATATCTCCGGAACGGCGGGACCGATTTCGATGTGCTTTGGAATGAGGAGGTATATCAAAAATTCATCGCTAAAATAAGCTTTTAAAAAGAATCCGAAACCGGAAGCGGAAGTTAGACATGTTTTTTTGGTAGCATTTGTTTCAGAAACTGAATTTTTGAAATTGGAATAGTGTAAATTATAGAAGGCCTTAGAACAAATCAAACGTTTTTTTACGGAACTCTCTAGCTTCAACATGGCGGCCGCTACGAATTTTTGAAAATTTCGACTTTAACGCCCATTTACTCAAAAACCAGTTGTTTGATTGGGATCAACTACATCTTGTTTGGTAGCCCCTTAAGGGTACTATACCATGAAATATCATTAATTTTGAAAATCGAAAACGATCTCATTGGCACCACTCCAAAATTTTTGAAATATTCAAAAAAAAATATCTCAAAAACTGCCCACACGTTTTTGTTTAAACTTTTTAAGCTGATAGAGATAGGCATCTGCTACAATTTTGTTTTTGCCCATTGTTATAATTTCACTGTGACGCCCTCTATGTATTTCTGAAAATTGAAAATTGGTACCCTTTTATTTATTTAACGGGGGGCAATAAAATATTTCTGTTAATGTGAAATAGCTCACCATTGATAGCAAAATCCGAATATAATAATATTTCTTCGATAATTTCATATTTAGGGGGGCTACTGTTTCTCCTCCCCCCAAATTTTTTCGATAAAAAATTAAAAATCTGGTTTTTTGTTTTGTTTGCTCTAGCATAATCTTTTTACAAAAAATCAAAAAATTTAATTTTTTGCCCCTTAATAATCTTTTTGTCCATAGAAGAATTTCACATAGTTTCTACAGCAGTTGTATTCTTGTACTAGTCGTTTAATGTTCAGTGTAGGCTAACGTTTTTATTTTAATAGATAGACTCGCAAAGCCAATAGCAAAGTTGTAGGGCAAATTCTTCTCGATTGTATTTAAGAAAAAAACTTGAGTTTCCAATTTTAATATGGCGGCCACGGTAAAAAATAACTTTTTTTTAAATGGAAACGTGGCATTTTGGCTTTAAAATCAGAAAGGTTTTGAAATTCTAAATACAAATTAATAAGAGTAATTTCATGCTAAAAATAATATTTCTCGAGTTATTAATATATTTTCAAATATCAATTTCCGCCCGTCCGTTGATTCAGTCCGAATATTTTACCCAACCTTATGCTTGCAGCGCAACTGTCGGTCTTTCTTCAACCGCTTCAAGATGTTACAACTTATAAGAACTATTTACTTTAACTAGTAGTTTCTAGACAGGTGTATATCGAAAGTGTTGGAAAATATAAAACAATGTTAATTTCTAAGTATAGGAAAGTCCAGGCGAAGTGTTTCGCTCATTTTTACGAATGCGTTCGATTTTGATGAAAGTTGGAATGCAGAGCTATATCAGAAATTCATCGACAAAATAAGCTTTAAAAAAAATCCGAAGCCGGAAGCAGAAGTTAGACATGTTTTTTTGGTAGCATTTTTTTCAGAAACTGAATTTTGGAAATTTGAATAGTGGATATTATAGAAGGCCTTAGGACAAATCAAACGCTTTTTTACCGAACTCTCTATCTTCAAAATGGCGGCCGCTACAAATTTTTGAACATTTCGTCTTTAACGCCCATTTACTCAAAAACCAGTTATCTGATTGGAATCAACTACATCTTGTTTGGTAGCCCTTTAAGGGTACTACACCACGAAATATAATTAATTTTGAAAATCTAAAAACGATCGCAATGGCACCACTCCAAAATTTTGGAAATTTTCAATAAAATATTTCTCAAAAACTGGCAACACGTTTTTGTTTAAACTTTTTAAGCTGATAGAGATAGGCATCTGCTACAATTTTGTTTTTTGCTCATTGCTATAATTTCACTGTGATCCCCTCTATGAATTTTTGAAAATTGGAAATTGGTACCCTTTTATTTATTTAATGGGGGGCAATAAAATATTTCTGTTAAAGCAATATAGCTCATCATTGATAGCAAAATCCGAATATCGTATTATTTTTTTGATAATTTAATATTTAGGAGGGCTACTGTTCCCCCTCCCCCACAAAATTTTCGCTACAAAATTAAAAAATTCATTTCTTGTTTTGCTTGCTCTAGGAGAATCTTTTTACAAAAAATCAAAAATCGAGTTTTTTTCCCATCAATAATCTTTCTGTCCTTACAAGAATTTCACATCTTTCTACAGCAGTTGTATTCTTGTACTAGTTGTTTAATGCTCAGTGTAGGCTAACTTTTTTATTTTAATAGATAGACTCGCAAACCCAAGAGCAAAGTTGTAGGGCAAATTCTTCTCGATTGTATTTAAGAAAAAAACTTGAGTTTCGAATTTCAATATGGCGGCCACGGTAAAAAAATAACTTTTTTTAAATGGAAACGTGACATTTTGGCTTTAAAATCAGAAAAGTTTCGAAATTCTAAACACAAATTAATCTGCGAATTTTTGAAAATTGAAAATTGGTACCCTTTTATTCATTTAACGGGAGGCAATAAAATATTTCTGTTAATGTGAAATAGCTCACCATTGATAGCAAAATCCGAATATAATAATATTTTTTCGATAATTTCATATTTAGGGGGGCTACTGTCCCCCCTCTCCCCAAATTTTTTCGATAAAAAATTAAAAATTTGGTTTTTTGTTTTGTTTGCTCTAGGAGAATCTTTTTACAAAAAATCAAAAAATCGAATTTTTTGCCCCTTAATAATCTTTTTGTCCTTGGAAGAATTTCACATACTTTCTACAGCAGTTGTATTCTTGTACTAGTCGTTTAATGTTCAGTGTAGGCTAACTTTTTTATTTTAATAGATAGACTCGCAAACCCAAAATCAAAGTTGTAGGGCAAATTCTTCTAGGTTGTATTTAAGAAAAAAACTTGAGTTTCCAATTTTAATGTGGCGGCCACGGTAAAAAATGGCTTTTTTTTAAATGGAAACGTGGCATTTTGGCTTTAAAATCAGAAAGGTTTTTAAATTCTAAATACAAATTAATAAGAGTAATTTCTTGCTAAAAATAATACTTCTCGAGTTATTAATATATTTTCAAATATCAATTTACGCTCTTCCGTTGATTCAGTCCGAATATTTTACCCAACCTTATGCTTGCAGCGCAGCGGTCGGTCGTTCTTCAACCGCTTCAAGATGTTACAACTTATAAGAACTATTTACTTTAACTAGTCGTGTCTAGACAGGTGTATATCGAAAGTGTTGGAAAATATAAAACAATGTATTTAAATGTATAGAAAAGTCCAGGCGAAGTGTTTCGCTCATTTTTACTTCTATTATAAATAAATAGATGAAACATAAAACATTAAAAATGTAATCATTTTAATTTTAACCTTTTATAGTGTACACTTGCATAAGCCATTAATTCTAGCAATATAACTCAGTGAAATTAGTACAAGCTTGCAACACCGATAACGTCACATTGCAACCTGAAATAAATCTTCATTCCTAAATTAGTCAGTGCAATTTAGAGCCAAACTAAATTCAAAACCGCCGCAACTTTACTGACAATGGTATATAGCACGTGCGCGCAGTGTTACCGCAAATTAGCTCGCTTGTGCTCTCACACAAATAATTATCTGTTTGCATTTTAAGTCAGACCTAAACGTGCAACTAAACAACGGTTCTAGAGTTTCCGGGGCGCTATTTTCGGACTTGAAATTAATCAAATAACCAAACTTGTAAATGGTATTTAGAATTGTGAAAGATAAAGTAAGATAGGTGTAACATGAGGAGAGAGAGAGGTGCAAGGAAAAATATTCTCAAGGGTTGAAATATTGTATTGACAGCGTATCCATACAGCGTGTTTTAAGAACATTTGCACATGCGCGATGTAGTAGTCGACTGCAGTACTTATTCACTTTGCGTGCTGAAAGTCTAGAATTCATATCAGATTGGCTGTTCAATTTTTACCTTTGCGATATACGGAGTACTGTTAAAAAATATTGAACGAAAGTGGAAAACAATACCTTAAAACAGAAATGCGCAAGAATGATAAACACTGGTTAACAGCAGGAATACTAGAACTCATTGAACGGAGAAGAAACGGACAAAAACATAGATACAAGAAAACATAAAAAGTTTGAATATTCCACTCACATTGTAGCAGCCAATTACAGCCGTTTATTTTCAGGTTCTTCACCAATTAGACCCTGACTGGCCGCGATATTCCTTTTTTTAGGAAGCTCCGGTGTTATCGGTGGTGTATGACCACAGCAACACGTCAACAATTTTTTTTATTTTTGTATTTAAAAATTAAATTACGCGTTTGTACGATAGCACATAACAAACTAATTATACCAAATAATAATTTATTTTTGTTCGTGGATAATTCTAAAAAATACCCCTCGTGAATTAAAAATTATCTTCTATAATTCTGTCTTTCATTGACGAACTCAATTGTGTTGTGTACGGTAATATCACTCGTCCTTCGGACTCGTGATATTGCCTAGCATCAACACAATTTTGTTGTCAATGAAGCGACAGAATTATCGATAATTTTTAATTCACTTGTGGTACTGCTGTTGATAAGACCATGAAACAAAAGATTCAAGAAACCGAAGAAAAGTAGACAACAGAAAGATTCACAGAGATAGAAGAACTAGAAATAATACATGACATACGCAACATGCATAAAAAGATAAAGGAGACAAGAGGCATCTTTAAAACCAGACATTATGAAAATATAACAGACAAAAACGGTAATATTACAGTAAAATTGTAGAAGGACTATAACAAAACAAGAGCAAGTACCTGCCATCACACACGATGAGGTAATATAATCTGCCAGACCTAACGAAATTCCTGCGGAATTGGTTAGACTTGTTGGTATCAAAAATAATTAAACTTAAACGCAATGACTGTCGTACAATCAGTTTAATAAGCATGGTTTAAAAAATATTTTTGAAGATAATTCTGAAGAGAATATACCAGAAATGCGAAGGCAGCCTTACCGTCAATCAAATAGGATTCAGAAACGGTTATGGTACTAGAAAGGCTTTGTTTGCTATAAATGTATTAATAAAAGGTTGCTTATTTGTTAATAAATGTTATTAATAAGTTTCAGCTTTACATCGCTGAAGTTCATATTGATAACTAAGATCAAGTCATCAAGTTCTATTGTTCTTACACCAACACCAACTGTTTATTTTTTATTATTACCTTTGACAATGGCATGTAAACCTGTCGAAATACGTATATGGTTAAAATAAATAATTATCGTTGAAGTAAAACAAAGTATATTATTTAATGTTAATAAATGTGTTCGTATGGGCTTTATTGATTTTCAGAAGGCTTTCGACAAGGTACGGCACTATACGATATACATATAGTACTAAAAATTCTGGAAGAATTGAACTTTGACTTACATAGCAGAGAAAAGGGGGAGACTTTTTGAGTTTCGCTGGGCATGAATGGTAAAGACTATCCCAGATGGTAACATAAACCTCCGTTATAAAGCTAGAAAAGAGTGCGTTCACCCCCCAGAGGAAAAAAAAATATTTTCCAATTGTTTGATTATGCCCATTTCAGTAGAAATAAATATAAGCTTTTTATACATGTATTAGAAAAAAAAGGAATCCAATTAGTTTAAAAGCTGCAACACTCTTACTTATTTCAGTTACATGGGCTTATATGGAGTTATTATTTTATAATATATACAGGGCGATTCTAAATATATGCGACAAACTTTAAGGGCTGATTACTGGGGTTATTTTGATTGGTTAAAAATTCATATGAATAACTGTCCAAAACGGCTTAGTTTTAAAGTTATAGGATGTTTAATAATAAATTAAGAATACAATAAAGAGTAGGTAATAAACAAAATGAACTTATTGAAATTGTTGAAAATGATCGCCGCCAACTGCAATACAGGCTTCTGTCTTCCGTCGTACTGAATGGCGAACACGTTCAAAATACCGGGGGTGTTCTGAATTGTCTCAAATGATGCAACAATGCGATTTCTCAGTTCAGCAACATTTTCAATGGCAGTCGTATAAACTAATGTTTTAAGGTGACCCCAGAGAAAAAAATCTAGAAAATTTAAGTCTGGAGACCGAGGAGGCCACGGTTGTGGACCTCCTCGCCCTATCCACCGATTTGAATTTGCACCATCCAAAAACTCACGAGCAACTAAACTGAAATGTGCTGGAGCACCATCGTGCATAAAATACATTTGGAATTTTAATTGATATGGGACTTCTTCCAACAGTAGTCGCAGTTCCTCTTCAAGAAAATGGCGGTAACTTCTCCAATTAACCTCATCGGCAAAAAATGTGGACCTATCAAGTGATCTCCAACAATTCCGGCCCACACATTAACAGAGAATTGGTGTTGATGACGGCCATCCATTGTTTCGTGAAGGTTTTCTTCGGCCCATATGTGATTATTATGTAAATTAATAATAGCGTTTCTAGAGAAAGTAGCCTCGTCGGTGTAGAATACTTGTTGCGCCAAAAACTGAGGATTTTGTGCGATTGTATGTTGCATCCATTGACACAAAGCCACTCTTTTGCAGGAAATCGGTTGGTAAAAGGGCCTGTACTGGTTGGATGTGTTATGGATACAACTGTTGACTCTTCAATATCCTCCAAACTGTGGGCTGACTTATGTTTAAGGCAGAGCCAATTTTTCTAGTGCTTGTAGTAGGATGTTCCTCGATTTCATTTAGCACCATTTCTTCCACTTGTGGAGTTCCAACTATGCGAGGGTGTCCGTTATCAGCCGTGTGTTTTTTAAAACTTCCCGTTTCACTAAGACGTTGGTGAAGACGGGCAAATATCGAATGATGCGGGATTACACGGTTCGGGTATCGTTCTTCATAAAGACGTCTAGCTGCACGTGAATTGCCATTGGCAAGACCGTAAACATAATGCATATCGCACATCTCAGCATTTGTGTAACTCATTTTAAAGAACAGAAGCTGGCAATGAACTTTAAATGAACCAATGCTTTGACACAATAATATTGAAGTGACACATGAATAGTTTCACTTCAAAACGATTGTTTTTTCTGAGCCAACTATGATATTAGATAGTGTAAGTAATCAGACTTGGGTAGTATCTTATCTTAAAGTATCGAGATACTAGTATCGAGATACTTTTTGTAGTATCTTACATTATTTAAGATACATTTTTATACATAGTAACTGTATCTTATCTTCGATACTTTTTTTTAGGTATCTTATCTTATTTTGAAAGATACTTTTTTTACCTGCAATTTTAACTTTCAGTATTTGCCCCAAAAGGCGGATTAAATGTTCTTGGAAATGTTATTACTAAAAGTGGATGCTTATTGCTTCCCCTTTACTGATGGCCAGGTAGATTTTCCTAATTTTAATACTTTAAACCTTTAAAGCTACGTGGGCCCTACTATAAGAATGAAAAGGGTCATAGATGATTAGATGAATGAAGTATTTGGGAATAGGGAAATTTTAGCAGGTCAAATTTGAAATTTCTTGGAATTGTTTTCAGAACAGCATTCTTGCTACTTCCTTCTTAATATTGAAATATTATGTGGGGGGTGCAGAAAATTTGAAAAGTAACGTTGATTGTAGGTTATAGGTTTAAACTTTGTAAACATTTAGTACTTGTATTGCAGTTGATTACAAAAGTTCCAGGTTTGGTTTTTGTGTATACTGTTTTTTTAACAATACTTGGGTTTAATTCATAAGTGCAATTAATTAGCCGTTTTTAAAATATATTATAAAAACTCTCTATTTAGGTATTAAAAAATTAGTTATTTGTTATTTCTAATTAGTGTTAGTTTTAATTTTTTGTGTTAGTAATACGTGCCGCTGAAATACCACGGGTGATACGAATCGTTTACCATGGGATAACTTAAAAGAGTTTTTTTATATTTCGGAAAAAGATTTTAAGAAAAATTCTGTTTTTAAAGTAAAGTGTATAGTGTGTATTAAAGAAAAGTACATCTCTACAAACGCTTCAACATCGTCAAACTTGAGGAAGCATTTGAAGGTAAGAAAATTGCAATTTTTTTATTCAAAATTTGCCGCTAAAGTGTTGTTGAAAGACCGTCTTAGATTTTTGTAAATTATATATTTATATTAAAAATGAAATTTGCAAGTTAGTTGTTTCAAAATGGTAATGCTCAATAAACATCAGGTTTAAATCTCGGTTTAGGGAAATATTTTTTGCAACTCAATTTATACAATATTGTAAAAAGCAAATTAAAAATATCATCAATTAATTAATAAACGGTCATCAAAACGTTTGATTCATATTTAATAGACACCTAACTGCTATTTTCTGTGCATCTTTTATTTGATTAATACATTTTTTTTAGCAAATTCATCCAACAAAGCAAATCAAGTCGATGAATAGCAGAAAACGTAAAAACAGTGGTGAGGATTGCGGCGGCCCTGTTCCCATGGTTAAGCAACCAAGGCTTGATTTTAAAGGTGTGTATGATTATTTCACTTTTCACTATTGTTATTAGTTATTACATTAATTTGTAGTTTTTACTAAATTTTATTAGCAAATTTTCTCTTTGTTTCAGTTAACCAAACAGGAATTATTTTTAAAATATAATACTGTTGTGCCATCCAGCGCTGCGGTAGAAAGGTTGTTTAGTTGTGGTGGCCTTGTTCTAAGCAAAAAAAGAGCGCAGTTATCAGATGCTCTCTTAGAAATCTGTATATTGTTAAAAGGTTCTGAATTTTAAATAATATGATATATAAATAAATTAGGTAGTTTTGTAAAAAAAAGGAAAAATTACTACTGTATAAAATAAATAAATATATAGTTTTAACAACAATTGTGTTATTATTTCGGTATCTTAAAAGTATCTAAGATACTTTTAATAAGCATCTTGTATCTTATCTGAATACTTTTATGAAATGGGTATCTTATCTTATCTTAGATACTTTCATGACCAATGTATCTTATCTTATCTTAAGATACTTTTATGGAGGTATCTTCCCAAGTCTGTAAGTAAGTTACACTATACAAATTCTTAATTTATTATTAAACATCCTATAACTTTAAAACTAAGCCGTTTTGAACAGTTATTCATATGAACTTTTATGATCAAAATAACCCCAGGAATCAGCCCTTAAAGTTTGTTGCATATATTTAGAATCCCCCTGTATATAAAGCGCGGTAATTAAGTACGTAGATAAACTCTACAGGAAGATTCTTTCATTAATTCTAAGACAAAAAGTTTATATAAGCATGGGACCTAAACGGCATCGTTTTGAAAATACACGATGTTGAAGTTTTTTAAAGAAATAATGTTTTTCAAAAATACGGAAAACGCCTAAAGGTATTCTATTGAAAGTTAGTGTGGGTTAGTATTGCATAAAGTAGCATCTTTGTGTTGAACAAATTTAATTTATTTCTACCAGTGGCGTGCATAGGGACCACTTCAGTTACATTATTTTGGAAAAATCTGGTATGCCACTGTGTTTTTTAGTCAATATGACAAGTTTTTTATTTTTATCCATTAAAACGACACATAAGTTGTTTTGTTTCTTTTTTTGATAGAATAACCCGTTTTCGAGAAAAACGGAAAAATCTGTAACTCTACAATTTTGATCATTATAAACATAATTTCCATAAAAATAACAAAATGAGCCTTGATCATTAAAATTATTAATTATTTATAAAAGAAATGTTTCAAGAGCTACAAAACTATATAAAATATAAAACAATGTAATTTAAAAATTATTTACATACACTACTGCTATAATAAATCAACTAAAGAGCATTGTCTCAAAGATTTTTCCGTTTTTCTCGAAAGCGGTTTATTCTACCAAAAACAGAAAAGAGACAACTTCGGTGTCGTTTTAATGGATCAAGCTAAAAACTTGTCATATTGACTGAAAAACATAGTGGCATACCAGATTTTTCTATAATGGCGTAACTGAGGTGACCCCGATGCACGCCACTGATGGAATAAATTAAATTTATTTTGACCAAAAAGTGCCACTTTATGCATTACCAACCTACACCAAGTTTCAATAGAATACCCGTAGGAGTTTTCCAGATCTTTGAAAAAAAAATTATTCTTTTTTAAAACTTCAACATCGTGTATTTTGAAAACGAAGGCGTTTAAGTCTCATGCTTATATAAACTTTTTGTCTCAAAATTAGTCACGGAATCACCCTGTAAAGTTTGTCTACGTACTTAATTAACACTCTGTATTTTTTAATGCTCATATATTGTGAATATTTTTTTCTGCAGTTTTATTTTCACATATACCTCAGTTAGTCCTAAACCAGCAACATAAACCAAAAATATGTAAAAAAGCATAGTCTGGATTTCTAGTCTAGTATTTAAATTATAAGGCAATCAATTAATAATAAAACCTGGCATAATTTCTTTAAATATATAGTTGGCGCCCCCTGCGTGCCTCTCCAATGATACCTTTTAAGTTTGATTGTGAAAAATATTGAAATTCTTAGCCTAAACGGTTTAGCCCCAGAATTTCAATATTTTTCACGATTAGCATTGATTGGCCAAGAAAATTTTTTCACATTTATGTTATTATTATATAATATATTATATAATATATCATTAACATATTTAAGAAAAATTCAATAATGTCAGTTTATTAAAACCTTCTAAATTTTTGCTGAAGTTGATGAACTACAAATTACACCAAATTATAATTTCTTAAGACCTTTCATAAGGAATGTCTATTTGTTATAGTAAAATGAGAAATTAAAACCAACTTTGTTTTAGTTTGGTTGCTGATATGGCATAAATATAATTGGTAAACTGTTTTTTACGAACTTCGGTAAGCTAGAACACCGCTAAAATGCAAAATATCAAACTGTGCTTTTGTTGGAGCTAGCTATCTTCTGCTAAAATTTGATAAAATAGTTCTCCTGTTATACTTACACCCCCGAAAACAAAAAAAAGGCCAAATTTACAATGTAAAGGAAATTATATATTATATATACATATTTTTTTTTAAGTTGATCATAGTTCCGTTTATAGAAACGAGGGGATATTTTAAATTGCTCAATAGAAAACATTTTGTATTCTAAATTTTCAAGTGAAAATAAATTGTCTCTGCAATGTAATTTGATTTGATACATACATATGTAAATAAAATAGCAATAATAATGTCTCAATTTAGTAAAAGTTGTATTTTTGAAGAAAAATATTGATAATACATCTGCTTTTGAAGTACCCCCCTAACTTTAACTTGGCCCGCTCTGCCCCCAAAGAAAATTTTCTAGTGCCGCCACTGGCTTGACCTTATAGAGTTCTTTTAGATGTGTATTATTCATTTGGCCAGCTTGTAAAAGCTCGTAAAAATATTTTTGAGTGCAGAACCTCTGGCTTAGCTCAACATTAAAGTAACACTGAACGAAGCGATGTATCTTAAATATTGTTTTGAATGGATTTGAGTACGCCCATTCTTTTTGTTTACTTATTAAATTCTAACGAAATCTTTGGCTGTTCTGGGACGAAAAGTTGGGTCTTTGGATGAACAAATGCTTTTCGAAATTTTACTGTGATTAATATGCCGTTTTTCTTAATTCGAATGGATAAAAAGCAACTTAGATAATGAATTATTTGCAAGGTGCTGTGTACCCCCTCGCGGTGGCGAAAACTATTAAATATGGATTGTAAGTCAAGCAGTACAAACAAAATATAAATTAAGAGTTAATTTTGAAATAGTGTTAAAAAAATTATTATGTATGTATCGTCGAACAAGAGCGTTATTTGCTAACTGCTGTAGACTGATTAAACCTATCATGCCCTGGTAAAAAGTGTTTCTTTAATTAGTTATAGGCTAATAATAGTAATAAAACACCAACACAAAAACAACAACTTTAGTATAATTTTGATGTTTTTTCGTTTACTTAAAACGACATATACCTTCTTGATAAAATGCATTGAGTGATTAAATTTCCTGGTGTGCCCTGAAACATTTAAATATGTAGTATTTCTCGAACAAGGTTCATTTTATTAACTGTTAAGTATACGTTTAATCCCTAAAATTAAATTCTATATCCGAATTTATGGTCAAAGGCTATAAAAGTTATCAGCAAAAAAGTTATGTGCAAAAATATCAAGTCGAGGTGGCGTAACTAGCGCCCTCTACAAACAGAAAAAACGTAAGTAACATTATCATGTATGTACCTGTAGAACACAACCATACCAAATTTCAACTTGATCTGATTAGTAGTTTTTGAGTTTTAGTCAAAAATAGAAATAAAACTTATGTCTTTAGGGCATTTTATGCAAATTAAATTTGTATCTAGGCGCGGTTTATTAATTGTTTTTGGCGAATATTAATATTACTGCCACTACTGTTCCTACAATTTTTGTGGACTCGAGTTCGAGCAGTGGCCGAGTGCACACGTGTTAACGATGCCACTCCAGCTTTAAAATGTAAAACTGCGTTTTTCACCGTTTGAAAAGACAATTTTAGTGTAGATAGCTCCTAGAGTGATCATTAAAGTTAGTAAATTGGTAACTTTGGGTTAGCATATCAGGTAAAACAGGTAACAACGTAGCGCGGACATCCGGAGAATGTTTGTTTCGTCAGCGCAAAGCAGGTTCATTAGTGACATGCGCCAGTTCTCAAAAACAATAAAACAAAGAAGAATTACCTGCGGGATTAAATGATTAAATGTACCACCTGGATTACCTGCTGATGTCACAACAGATGAAAGAAAACCGGAAAATGGATAATCAGCAAACAGTTAGAGCTAAGTTATAAATATAAGTAGTAATTTCTAATAGAGAATAAATAGATAAAATCCCCAAGATAAGTTAAGAACAGGGGGCTGTAAGTAGATATTAAACAATACAAATAATTTTAAAAAGTAGTTATTGTTATTCTATTAGGGCAGTCTGTTAGGCAATAGAGTTTATTTTCGTCCAAACCCGACAATAGAGAACGCCAACAGACGAATTCCTGAAACTCGACGCTAAAGGTCTTGAAGCAGGTAGATTTCTAAGGGTCTTTTCGGCAGAAAAGGGCAAGCGAGATGGGTTACAAGTTATTTTAACCACATAAACAAAATAAATTACCACTCAACAGGCGGGAAAATTCAAGCAAACGAATTCTTATACGTGCGCCGCGATACCTATAATAAAGTATAATAATTTTCCATTAGATTAATTGATTTAATTATCGATATTTGTATTGAAAATACAATTTTTTTAGTATTATGTTTGTATAGATGGTTAGTTATTATATATTCTAAGGTAGTGATATACACCTAACATTAAGAAACTTTATATATTAAGTTGTAGAACAGAGCATCTGGGCAGTACGTTTATGTTCATGTAATTTAAGTAAGGTTTGGAGCATAATGTTGAATTTAAGGCTCAGAACCGGGTATGTCAAATTAGATTGGTTCTAGTAAATAACATTAACGTCGGATGTCAATCAGAACGACTAGTAGTATTAAAAGGTGCATAAACATTTACAAGGAAGTGTATATACCAGAAAACAAAAAAAATTACCAGAAGCGGGAAACATAATACCTACCAGCATTCACAGACAGACACAGATTGACAGTGCGGAAAATTAGAGAAAATCCACAAGGTTTCTAATTGCAACTAGAAGAAAATGGAAAAAAACTTCCTCCGCGTTACGATCATCTAGCACATACCCACGTCCCAGCACTACACATAGAAGCTTACTTAGAAGACCTAGGGATAAGAATAAGTAATAAGAATACCTTATAGGACATCAGCAGACGGTTTCAGAAACCATTACGGCAGCAGCATAGCCAAAGAAGAAACGGAATCTATGAGAAGTGGGAATGGACATCAAGAATCAGATAATGGGCACATATTCTGAGCAATGAGCAATGGGTAAGAAGAAAAGAAGATAAAGGAAGAGAGCCAAGAAGAATATACACACTGGTTGACGAATCGTATCAAGAATCGATTGAAGAAGAAGAACACGCTAACAGGGAGGAGGAGGCAGAAAGGCGGTGAGGAAGGGTGAGAAAACAAGGGAGGAATAACGAAAAACGTACCAGTGGGGGAAAAAACGATGAATATACCTGTCATCTGCAAAGGGGAAGTTTAAAACAGAAGGAAGTAAAATCGAACTGCTGGAACCTTAAAATTAAGGAGTAATAAAGTTTAAACAAATTTACGGGGTAAATTTTAAGTTTATTAGCTATTAGAAGATTAAGATATTTACACACAATGTGTAATCTTAGAACAATAGATAAGTGTGACACGAGAATTATGTGCAACTTTGACATCAAAGTATATTAGGTTAAATTGCATAATTGCGTAACGGTCTCGTTTACGTACTCAACACACCCATTGATGCGTAGCTTACTAACTACCCGGTGTTGCAGCAGCGGTGTCTTGCGGTATGCATTGCAGACATGCTAACGCTGTTCAACACCCCACCCGATCCCAACCTATCACATTAACTCCTACCCACCTACTGGCATGTGGTGGGCCTGGCGTAATCCAGGATCGACCTTCGAGTCAGCTCCATTTCAGATGATGATGATGATGACTACTGTTGCTACAATTTTGTTGTTCATTACTTTCATTCTGGCGAGTCCGAACATTGTCAAATAATTACCACCGAAAATTAGTATCAGAGAATTGAAACAGACGCTTCTAGCACAATTGTACAGGTTACAAGAGATTATGTGGCTACAGCTATTACTTTTATTACTGCTTGAACTGCTTAACATATCGGAATTGCGACGAGCACTATTCCGAAAATTTAGTTAAAATGACTACAAGCGCACACGATTAAAAGAAAAGGTAATTAAAATTGTTCCAAAAATACGTGACCATACTATACAAATTTATAATAATCATAAAGTGCATGAAGGTCCATATGGACAGAGGAGCCGATGGTTATAATTCAATGATGGTTTTTAAAGTACGGATTTGATGTTCACGTGCAAACTAGAAGTTGTTTGTGTAACAATCTTGTCTATCTGTTTTAAAACGTAATACTGAGAGGGTCTTTGTTAACATACAGACGAACGCAGGCAAGGTTTATGTGTAGCAATTACGAACTGTTAAAGAAAATAAAAACAATCCGCGCATTAGAATTTCTGTAATTACAGGAAGATGGCGGGCTCGCAGTTTACTTTATACAACAAGGCTAAACCCGTGGACTGCGCCCCACGTTTTTCTTTTAAAAATGATAGCAAACTTATTAAAAGAGATATAATGATATAATTAAAATATTTCGCAGGTATCGAGACCCTTAAACATAATAACCTGTGTCGAGATAAAGCATGTTAGGGGAAAGGCGTGTAATATAGATCAGCGGTTAATATCGCCGACGACGATTCTAAGAAAATATGAAGGAATAATCGAGTTTTTGCGGGTAAAGTCACTTCTTAACACTGAACCTAAACTCGCCCAATCAAAGTTTGTTTAGTACATATACGTTCTAGCAACAGTTGCAGAAATAACTGTTTTTAAGGATGCAACTACAATTTTTTTGATTTGACTAGTAAAGGTATTCTACATTCATTTATTAATATTTTCAAAAACTATGTTACTCACGTGAGTGACTATACAATAGCACCTATTGCACGCAATTTCGCAATCTAAAAATTTTAGGTTATGCTGAAATGCTAACAAATATATCCCGATGTTTCAAGCTGGCAATGTCGATCACGGTGATCGATATTACACGCATTAATATTAAATGGTTTAATTTATAGATGCCAGAAAAGTATACTCAAAAGACGACTTGCTCGACGTGTACAGAAGAAACATCAAACGGGCATTAAAAGCAATTGATCGGAAATTACGCTCTATTAGAAAACCGTCAAAATCTTACGGAATTTCATGGTGCACTACAGGATCGTGTTATAGAACGTTTTCCAGATACAAAAAAAATAACGAAGCTTGGTGGCGATGTAGTTCCTGCGTCGAATAGAGCCACGCAGCCTGCACCAGTTTTGAAGATGCAGAAGCCTTTACATGTTACGATTGCAAGTAAATATTATTTAAATTAAGCGATCGATACTAACCGCACGAGTGGTCGATATTTCCCGTCTGTGGCATTGTAATAGCGACCATTGTAATGATTTTGTATGTTTTCTTTTATTTTACTTCCCTCAATTGATTTTTGCGGTTAACATGTATTACATTATGTACTCAGCATAAAAAACTATCTTCCAGAATAAAAATATCTTTAATTTCTCGATGGCATTGCATAAAATACTTTTATTTAGCTTAGGTGGTCGATATTAATATGCATGATATTATATGACTAGAAGTTGAGACAGGGAGAGAAGATTCGGATTTCATATAGATGTAGAAAATGTCGACTAGGATTTCGATCAGCAGCTTGCAACGCTACCTACTTTATTTTGATTATCAATTATCAAACCACAATAAACAATAAAACGGGGGGCACAGCCCACGGATTCCTCTAGTAACTTCTTAAGGAAGTACATTTTACTAAAACATGCTAGATTTAATTGGTCTATTTTGACCGCAGGACGATATACCTGAACGTTGTTCCATTACTTACGGAACACTCTGTATAGCTCCACGTATCAAATTCTAATCTAATCTAATATTCATAATAATTTTACGTAATATTCGAAAGTAAAAAGGAACATTTTTTAATGATGAACATTTTATCGTTACGCGGGTTTTAATTATCTAACATTGCTTTATGATTAAAACGTTTTTAATTGGTGCTATACAAATTTGTTAAAGTTACAATTTGCCGAGTACGAGGATTGTTCGAAATATACGTGGCCTATGGCGCTAATTCGGCGAAATTTGCATTACCATTTTTCAGAACCGTCCTTTCTTAGGTTAAATATGACAGTATAGAGCGATCTGTCAATTAGTTTGTGTTTGACAGTGCGCCAAAGTGGCCCTCTCGAGTGATTTCGTAAATAATTGAAAAAAACTGAGTTGCGAGCAGTGATAAAGTACTTTCATTTGAAAAGCTTAACACCAACCGAAATCAGAGCAGAGTTGGATTCGACATTTTTCAAGTCCGCTCCTTCGTTTTCAATGGGTAAAAACTGGGTTGCCGAGTTTAAACGCGGTCGTGTGAGCATAAAGGACGAACCCCGCAGTGGACGCCCAAAAACGGCTACTACCCCGGACATGTTTGAAAAAGTCCTCCCTACCGTATTGGATGACCATCGAGTAAAACTGCGCGAGATAGCAGACATAGTGGGCATCTCAAATGACAGTGTGCACAGAAATTTAACTGAAGAATTGGAAATGAAAAAATACATCGCGCGATGGGTGCCGCGTTTGCTCACACCGGAGCAAAAACTGAATCATTGTTTCTCGCGACCTTTGGCACGTTTTCGCAGCAATCTGAAGGACTTTTTGCGCCGTTCCATACTCATTGATGAAACCTGGATCCACCATTACACTGCCGAAACCAAGGACCAGTCCAAGCAATGGACACACAAAGGTTCTCCGCCACCGAAGAAGGCAAAAACGGTTTTGTCAGCAGAAAAAGTTATGGCAACTGTATTTTGGGATGCTCATGGAATTATCTTCGTCGACTACGTGGAAAAGAGAAAAACAATAAATGGCGATTATTATGCTAATTTGTTAGAGCAATTGAGCGACAAAAGAGAAACCGCCTTATTTGGCGAAAAAGAAAGTGCTATTCCATCAAGATAACGCATCTGTACACACGTCTGCAATCGCCATGGTCAAAATTCATGAATTGGAATTCGAATTAGTGCCTCATTCGCCCTATTCGCCAGATTTGGCTCCCAGCGATTTTTATCTATTTCCAAACCTGAAAAAAATGGCTTGGCCGTAAAAGCTGTAAATAGCTATTTTGAGGACTTGGGTTCAACGACCTACAAAGACGGCATTGCTGCTTTGGAGCATCGTTGGAATAATTGCGTTGAGCGAGCAGGAAACTATATTAAAAAATAAAAATTTTTTTGACCGATTAACGCGTTTTATTTGTTAGGCCACGTACATTTCGAACGGCCCTCGTACATTTATATTAAACTTGAAAATTCAAGGTAAAATACTATCAAACAGTGAAAAAGTAAACGTTTTCAGAATTATTAACCAGTTAATTTATATTGATACATTGCTAATGTAAGGCATACGCTAGCTAGAATTTGTCTTATGCGAAACCAAAAACTTTCAGAATTTTCATTAGTTACTTGCAGTAACTTACGAAATCGAGGTATTAAATTAACGTTGTAACATAAAACCACATATTAAAGTTCAATTTTCTTAGAATATTAGGAGAGTTTTTTACGAAAATTACAAATGCAAGTTGATATATTTTCCTTGAGATATTTCTGAAATTGAAACTTTGTTACATCAAACAGAATAATTACGAAACTAAGCACTGTACTTAAACTGAAGTTACAGAGCTACACGTCTTTTAAGTTTCGTATGAGATGTAAATGAGTCAAAGAGCACTCTCTTAGCTGTTAAGAATAATAGATGAACAGATATTCTTACTCCTGAAATATAATTTTCGTTGTCTTTCGGGGCCAACAATAAATTTTGATATGAGCCAGCGAAATACGGATTAAATCCTTTAATCAATTTTATTATTTTCAGGCGACGTTTATTGCTTTCATCACATTTAATTAAGTTATGCGCGTTTAATTCCAGTGCCGAGACGCTAATACAATTTGGTCTGGCTATTCAATTTTATTGTGTTGACAGTGACAATGTCCGAAGCAATTCCTCGTGCAAATTTATACACTAAACAGATCTCACGACGTTGAGAATTTACTTAAGCACGTCTATTGTTCAACCCAAAATTGTACCATCTTAAGGAAACAATCAACGAATGAATTCTGGAAATATTTGTGGATAATTTTGGTCCGTAAATATATGCAATAACTCCGTGCCGTAAGTGTGTTTTCCAAGCTGCAACGCAGATGAACTTTAACCCCTACGTTAGGGCTAAAATTTTGGTTCATAGGATCACCAACCGCTTCTCATATACTACCCGGAATATTAAATAAACCGCGCATGGTTTGGCTTTGAAATTATGGACTACGCTGCTTGCCGGAACGAACAGCCCTGTTATCCATATATCGAACCCTTCGTCACGGAAGACAATTAATTAATTTTAATCAATATTGTTATTACATATATATACAGATTATGTATTAATATTAGCTGTCATGGCAATGGTGGATGATGAAAGGTTAGAGCTAAAACTAAGGGCTAGATCTGAGAAGTAATTTACTTGCACATGAGGATGCTGACGTGAATGGGCCTTGGAAAATTAGGTTTTGCTCGTAGTTAGAGAATGGCTCACGATTTCATTCAAAATTCAGAGATAGGACCAACATATAATGTTATGAAGGGAAATTTTACACAATTAAGCAATTTTGCAGGGTCACGTTAGAAAATAAAGACCCCATTTGAAACCTTTAAGTGTGACGAAACCACAAAATAGGAGCAGAAAACGATTTGATTTAATTTTGGTTTTGGCAATTTTCAGAAATGGGATTGATATTGACCTTTGAGATGCTTTTAACGTAACCTGAAGATTGTGGAATTAATATCAAGTTATTTTGGGAACATATTTGACGAAGGCTTTAATAATTATGCAAAGCAATAATAAGATGTTATGTGTCTGTGTGACTGTGTGTATATGTAAAGGCAACGTTTAAAGGAGTTTTTGGTTTGGGAATTTAGATTAGAGTGGCCAAATGGAATTTCCTTGAAAAGCCGCAATCTTGAATTATTAATTTATTGTAAATAAAACAATTCTTAACTTCAACAGGTTTTGTATTTTAGCTTTATACGTATTTCAATCTGTTTGCACGATATTATCAAAGGCAAGATTAAAAGTAAACAGTTGGTGTTGCTATAGGAACAATAAATCTACATAAATTGATCTTGGTTTTCTATATCTGCGTCCAGATGACTTGATTTCTCATTCCAAAACGTCTAATAACGATGCATTTAAGAGATCAATTTGTTCATTCGTTAAAGGTACAGATTTTAAATGTTTATGAATTTCAAATGCTTCTAGTACATCTAACTTACGTTTGTCAGCACAAAAGTGTATAGATTTTATAGTGTTATTAGATGTCATTGAATGATTGTGTTTTAATAAGTGTTTAGCGTAATTGGATTTATGTGGGTGTCTATACTTGTAACAACGTACGTGTTATTTGTACTTAATATCAAAACTTCTAATTGTTTGACCTAATAAACCGAATTACAGTGCGAGCAATTTAATTTGTAGATGCCTGATTTTAGGAAATTGTCTGTTTTTTCTTTAGCATTAAACAAAGTGTTTAAAATGTTTTTTGTTGTTTTAAAAGTTATTTTACATTTATTTGTTTTGTTTATATATTTGGAAATTTTTTCTGATTTATTGCCAAAATATGGAATAGAGTCTTATTTCATTCTATCTGATGAAGTAGTTGGATATTTTTTCTAAATAGCTTATTTATAATTTTTCTCTTTAATTAGTGTATCAATAAGTTGAGTAATATAATCATTATTGTATGAAATTTGTTTAATAAGCGAAATTTCTCTATTATAACTAATAGACCTATTTTGTTCAGTTTCTAGTGTAAATGTTATTTTAGTGTGCAAGCTGTTAATGAAAATCAGAAATTCATTGATTAACTCAATTAGCTGAAGTATTAAACCTTTTCGTATAACTTATTGATGGTTTTGTATATTTCTAGAGGTACTTATATTTTAGTACTTTGTATTTAAAAACAAGTATACCTTGGATATCGCTTACTGGAAAAAGTACCGTTTTATTCAGAAACGTCTGAAAGTAGTGTAACATTTTTGTACTACAATAACAGTTTTATAACGATAGAGTTGACGTAACAAAATGAGTTAAATTAGCAGAAATGAGTTCTGAGATTGTATATTTTTGCAGAACTTGTAGCAAATAGATATAAATAAAATAATGATTAATAACTTTAACAGATATCGTTATATTTATTATTATTTTATTTATATTAATACGAACTTCAACGAAGTAAAACTTGAACCTATTAGTAAATTTATAGCAAGACTTTTTAAACCAAAAACGAATTGTAAATCACAATAAGTAAATACAAACCTAAATATCAATGTTGGCAAAGACAAATATGAATTGTAAAAATAATATCAACTTAAATGTATTTATTATAGCAAACTGTTAGAAAATGCACTTTCAACGAATTTTCTTGCCTATTAATAATTTAAAGATTATTGTTCTACGAGTTCCTGAGAAAGCACCATATGGCAAATTTCTATTAAAATCGACAGCTTAATTTTGCTTCGAATTGGCAATTTGGATTTAAATAATCAAAATAGGATGGAAGGGTACTAGTAGGTATGTTATATAAAATTTAAAATCAATTTAATCGCAGGGCTGAACTTTAAAATTGTAACTTTTAACCGATTGTCAATTCAGGCGTAACATTTTCATTAAAACAGGGGCTTTGCCTGTATTTCCAGAGCATACTGTGACGCTCTTGCCGTTCTATTTATGTATGTACTTGCACGTTTTGTTAGTCTATGCAAGATAAACAATGTATTTGCATTTCATAGAATAATACATGAAGTGATTCTGTGTGTGAGCAACGCAAATGCCTGCATGATATTGCAACACTAAATCAACTATTCAGGTAGTAGAGATAGATAGATACCTTGGTTTATCTAGTTAACGTCACAGCAAATATCCTGAAATTTACTGCTTTTGTGCTCGTTACTGCAGGATGCAGTTTTATGTAAGACTTGAGATAACTTTACGTCTAGGATAATTTATAAAAGTGTCCCGCCGGTAATATAAATTTATAGTAGCCGACTTTTTTGATTAAGAATCAACTGCAGATTTTGCTGATGTTTATCAGGAACTAAGGATTAAAGGTCAACGCTCAGAAATATTCCGAGTTGGAAAAATGTCGTTGTCTACGGCCTCTAGAACTTGAAGGAATGTCAGTCTGATCCGAGAAACGAGCTAGCGTGTTAGCCAAAACTACCCTTAAGGGAGGGTCTTATATACCATTGGCCTCAATGTTGTTAAAACGTGCCTTTGTGCAAAACTGCATGCTTAATAATTTTTGGTATTTTAAATGACCGATTACGATTATGATAAAACAAAAGTGCATTTTGTATTTTGGCAATTTTAAACTTGTTTTCTAATTTTGAAACAGCAGCGTTGATTGTGTTGCCAAATTACTTGTTCTGCGAATAACTTAAAGAATGTTACGGAATAAATCCAAAAAAAAATATTTTATATTCCTAACATGAAATCTTTTTGTTGATTGTTTTAATTCAAATATTGACTAAAAAATAAATACGCGTTTTAAAATAAAATGAGATGTAGATACGTTTTAAGCCTACTTGGTTTCTTCAGGTGTAGACACCTCTTAAAGCTCGATACGTAATACCCAGCATAGTGTATATGGAAGATACTCCGGGGAACACGGTGCTGCACAACCCTGTAATGTATTCGAAGCAGATAGTGTATGAAGATACAAGCAAACATCCCCGATCCCTTGTTCCATGGCTGGGTGTGATACGAACAACTTAACGGACCGGCAAATAGTGCTCATTGGAACTAACGTAAGACAATATGTCTTGGGCGACGCTCTAGATAAGTCCATTGTCTAAATTTATACTGTTGTCCTCCATTACTTTAAGTCTATGTGGAACTAAAACTTGGGCACATTAAAACTTACGTGTTAGACCACTATTAAAGGTCTCGCAAGCTATGGCCTGCCATAAGTACTGGGTAATCAAAGAATGATTAGGTATTTTACGTCAGTTCGTCTTGATGTTTTTCCTGGAAATTGTACATGTGGGTATTATTATTATTTTCTAACTTTTTAGTTACAAAGTATATGTAAAAGCAGGAAGTGCGATTGTCGGAAAAGATGGGGAGAGAGTGGGAGAAGGCTAATTGACTAGAATCGCGCACGCCATCTTAAAAATTACCCCGGAGTCATGGTTTGCACTAATTAAAACGCTGTCTTTATTACGGTAAACATTATTAAAAGAAAAAATTTAATTTAATTTTGCTAAAATAATCCAAAAAGTTTAAAACAAAAAAAATCCAGAAAACGTGTGAGCAGCAGAAGTGCTGTACTGTGGATAGTAGAAAATCATATTTTATGTTAATCGAAGAGTCGTTTTCGCGTTTTTTTCCTAAATATTGGTCGGTAAAAATTAATGAAAGGAAATAGGTCAAGTTGTAAAAAAGTATCTTAAAAGAAAGCGTTTCCAGGAAAGAAACCATGGGAAAGTAACGGTTGCGAGGAAGGTGATATTAAACCGACAGCTAGTTAAACATGTCTGCTGGGTTAACTGTTTTCAAGTAATATCAAAATTTCTCCTATGTCTCAAGAATACATTTTTTGTTATTAAAGTTTGGGTTCATAATGAGTATTGTATTTGTTGAATGTGGAAAAACCTGGCAAATACAAATATCACAGTTTAAGGCAAGCGTGTTGTAAATCCAACATAATCGTTAATGTTAGCCATTAATACAAGCTTAAGCTAGACTTTGAATAACGTTGCAGATTTAACAAAAGTGGGCGTTCTGCCAAACTTTCCCGCAGATCCAACTTGCCCCAGTATAACTACTGTAATAATAAGTTAGGTACGCTATAGACTACACGCTATTTGAGAATTTATTTACAAAAGACAGAAGGTGGTAAATCTGAAATACGAAATGGTTAAATTTATCGGGTAAAAAAACTGTAAAACACAATCATTATTTTTGTTAGTTTTACTTATTTTAACAGACTTCAACATCGTGCTTACAGCATGGATTCACATTATTTATAATTTTATCCATGTTTGAAACAAAGCTTCATCCTTGCAATGAATTTAAATATTCAGACAATTAAAGTACTAAAGTCTGAAAACGTGCGAGACGCCACGATCGATAGAACATTCTCGTCATTCGAACAGCTTTATTAAGCGTAATGAAAAAATGACTCGTGCTCATTGCATGCATGCTAATTCGTACATTATTATATATTTCTCTAGACACCTAAAACAAAGAACGTAAACCATAAATTATGTAAAGGCAGTGGAATAGCATATTGTCTTCTTAACGACAGGAACAGCAATAAAATCTATCGATTGTGCTATTTATTCAGTTCCATTTTCGACTTAATTGGAGTCTAAATGAAACTGGGGCTTAAAACGTTTTTGTTTTTCTGTCTAATTTAGCGTGCCTGTGGATACACTTTATCTTAGGAAGATTAAAAGATTTTATTTTGATAGAATTGTTGTCGTATCTTCGCCAGCCTGACTTTATTTTGGAAAAATCAAATTTAAGAATATTTATTCTAAATAAAACAGTTCTTAGCTATAACAGATTTTTTATTCTAGCTTTATACGCATTTCAACGTGTTTACACTTCGTTTTCAAAAGCAAGATTAAAAGTAAACAGTTGGTGTTGCTATAGGAACAATAAATCTTCATAACTTGATCTTGGTTTTCTATATCTGCGTCCAGATTAATTGATTTCTCATTCCAAAACGTCTAATGACGGTGAATTTAAGAGATCAATTGGTTCATTTACTAAAGGTACAGATTTTAAATGAATTTCAAATACTTCTAGTATATCCAACGTACGTCTGTCATCACAAAAGTGTATAAATTTTATAGTGTTATTAGATGTCATTGAATGATTGTGTTATAATAAGTGTTTAGCGTAATTGGATTTATGGGGGTGTTTATACTTGTAACAACGTACGTGTTCTTGTACCTAATATCAGAATTTCTGATTGTTTGTCCTATATAAACCGAATTACAGTGCGAGCAATTTAATTTGCAGATGCCTGATTTTAGTAAGTTGTTTGTTTGTTGTTTTCTTTAGCATTAAACAAAGTGTTTAAAATGTTTTATGTTGTTTTAAAAATTATTTTACATTTATTTGCTTTGTTTATAATATTGGCAGCTTTTTCTGATTTATTGCCAAAATGTGGAATTGAGGCGTATATCATTTTATCTGATGAAGTAGTTACATAAATTTTCTGAATAGCTAATTTATAATTTTTCTCTTTAATTAGTGTATTAATAAGTTGAGTATTATAACCATTATGTATGCAATTTGCTGAATAACAGTATATTATTATATGAGCGATTATGACAGCCATTATTCACGAAGATGATGTTTGAGCCCACGAGCCGTGGGCGAGTGGCGCAAATCATCCGAGTGAATAATGGCCATAATCGCGAATGTGATACTATGCTTTTTCTACACCTATTAAACAAATAAATTAGGCTCAAATTTGATAACTTTAAGGGAACATTATATCATACATTTAATTAATTTTTATTTTTCATTAAGTGAACTACTAGGATGGTAATATATATAGTGAAATTTGTGCAGTTAGTAATATTTAAATTTGGAGAATTATCAATGTAGCCTTCTGCGACTGCAGTCGACTTCCACCCCCCGTGTCTTTTTGGGGCTGTGATGTCACCTCCTGCATCTACTAGCAGGGTTGCCGAAGATCTACGGAAAGAGTGTCCTGTGTACAGTTCTGGGGTTGGAAGATTTAAGAAAGTGGCAATTTGTTTCCCCATCGTTGATAACTTATTGATGCCAATTTTCTGACTGGTGCACTTTCCCTTTTGATAGTGTAAAAAGAAAGAGGAACACTGGAGATCCGGTGGACGCAGAGAGATGTATATTTTCACAATTGCATAGAAATTTCCTGTTATTGTAAAGTTGCGAACTACTTTGGTTTTTGTATTGCGCACATTTACTAATATTGCTGATGTAAGATCTTGAAGATTCCCAATATACAATTCTTTTAATTGACAAATTTCAAGTGTACTTCTTAGCAGTGAATACTGCGTCCATAGTGAAGCCGGTTTATACTTTTCCGATAATTCCCCAAAGTAGGCTAATATCACATTTTCAGAGAAAGAACTGGTTTTCTTACGATTACGCCATTCCATAAATGAGTTGTATACAGACTCGTAGACTTTCTTGGATTTTGCAGGTAGAAGATTCTCGGTTGTTGTTTGAGCCATTTGGAGTATTTTCGGTGGAGTACAATTTTCTTCATCACTGCTAATATCCATTTTAACGTTAATTTATCAGTTTTAACACAAAATAGAGGCACATTAATCGGTATCTACTCGTACGAAGTGGATACGTTGAAAAACGTAAACAAACAATATGGCGATACACTTGGTTGTCACGCGAGTCGATTGTCAGCCGCAGAATGAATTGATCGCGGGCGATTTAAAATTTCATCGAATCAGCGAAACAGTGATTTTTGAATTTGTATTTGTGATTGGTCGGATACAGTGAATTATGAATCAATAATTCACTATTGTGAAAGATAGGTACGATTTTTCACGAAAAAAATGCTAATAATTGTCGTATAATTAATTAGGCGTAGAAAAATAAATTTATCCAACTACTTCATCAGATAAAATGAAATACGCCTCAATTCCACATTTTGTCAAAAAATTGCCAAAATTATAAGCAAAACAAATAAATGTGAAAAAATTTTTAATACAACAAAAAACATTTTAAACGCTTTGTTTAATGCTAAAGGCAAAACAGACAATTTACTAAAATCAAGCATCTACAATTTAAATTGCTCGCACTGTAATTCGGTTTATATAGGACAAACAATTAGAAATTTTGATATTAGGTACAAGGAACACGTAAGTTCTTACAAATTTAAGCACCCCCATAAATCCGATTACGCTAAACACTTATTAGAACACAATCATTCAATGACATCTGATAACACTATAAAAGTTTTATACTTTTGTGATGACAAACGTAAGTTGGATATACTAGAAGCATTTGAAATTCATAAACATTTAAAATCTGTACCTTTAATGAACGAACAAATCTGTTATATTCACCGTTATTAGACGTTTTGGAATGAGAAATCATGTCATCTAGACTCAGATATAGAAAACCAAAATCAAGTTATGAAGACTTATTGTTCCTATAGCGACACCAACTGTTTACTTTTATTCTTGCTTTTGATAATGACGTGTAAACACGTTAAAATGCGTGTAAAGCTAAAATAAAAAAAAAACCTGTTGAAGTTAAGAATTGTTTTATTTACAATAAATTGAAATGAACTTCAAAGACGTAATGCTCGAACTTATAAATAAAATATAAGAATGTTCTCCGGTACATCTTATTTATTATTTCGTTTTCGTACCTTCTGCCCATCTATTTATTTCCCGAAAAATTTTCTAATCTACTTAGTTTTCCAAATATAGCTTGATTAAAAGACCACAGACATTTCTAACTTTTTCCTGTCAGTTTTCATTATTTCTTGATATTTGAAAACATCAAGGAGCTTAACGTCATAAGTCCGAAACATCACTTTCACTTACTAGAAAGAAAGAAAAGGTACTTCTAAAAATACCTAACAAGATAACGTAAACGAGTAACAGAATCTGCTGTGTCAGCGAAAAACCCTCGTTTGGGAAAGTTTATGACAAGTTTCGCGCCAAGGTATACGTACATTTGGAACTTTTTATCGAACAGGTTTGCCACATTATGCCTTATCTTCGTTTGTCCAGCTTGAAACGACGACTTAAAGATGCCGCGCTAAGGACAATCTACGATTGTTGAAATGCAATTTCGTTTATTTTATTGTATTATATACTACTATTTATTCCATTTCCGACGAATAATTCCTAATTCGTATGTATAATACGGCTTTTGTGTAAAACCATGGTTACTTTTTGAAACTTAAAAATGGACGTATCTTTTTCTGGATGAAAATAATATGTTGAATGCGTATATTTAAAACTTCGACGGGCTTATATATTCAACCTAATATATTCAGTGTTATGTTGGGATCAAAATTTCTATAATAAATAATGCACATGGTTCAGTATTATCAATTCAAATAAGTCTGAAGCAGTTTCCAGCAAATAAAACGTTGCGACTTTATAGAACTTTACAAAATGAAACTTTCTGTAACATACAGGACAAGAAATACGAATTGAACAAAACCGTATATCAATGTAAAAATGTAAATGAAGAAGTGGGAATAGTTTAGAAAATAACTTGTTTGTGTATGATGTTTTGAAGCAAATACATTTTTCCAAATTATAGATTTCTGCTGTCAGATTTGAAAACCCGAGTTGTAACCTAAACATACCAGGTTTGGCAACAAAAGCGTTGCAAGCTTATATCTACAAAACTATAAAATACTGAGCAACAGTTTTTTTAAATTTTATGGAACGGGAGCAGACGTCAGACTAATAGTGAGTTTTAAAACGCCACCCTGTTTGAAGGAGTAACGGTAACTTAAAAATTATAAATAGTATGACTTGTAATCTACCTATATATTAAAGGCTGATCGTCAGGTGTTTCAGCTTTCGGGTACCTGCGTGCTCGGCCGATCTTTGCTTCATTGAAATTCCCTTCCACATGCGCTCATTCACGCTGTGGCTGTTGTGGGAGATGCAGAGTGACCATCACATCGCGCCCCGAGGGAGTGTTTTAAAACAATTAATCAAAGCAAGCAGTCTTAACACACCAATTTCATTCCGAACTTTGCATCCGGAAAACGTACAGGTCAAAAATTACTTTATCATTTCGTTGACGTTTATAGTAATTTCACGATTTAAAAATACACATGCTAATAATAATTAATTTATACAACTAGCAGAACCCGGGTACTACAATGGCGCACGGTTTTCCTTAAAAACAATTGCTAGCAAATATTTTGAAAGATATATAATTATGTAATTAATACATTGTGCCGGTATTGCGGCTGCATGGCCGTGATTACACTACGTGATTGTTACATACACATCCAAACCCTTAAACATAGTAAATACGGTGTGTCGATAATGTTACTGAATACGTCGCCAGTAAACGTTGAGACAGAAGAAATGTACCCGGATTAACTATAAGCCTGCTAGGCTCCTACTTCATTCCCTTATTTATTGTTAACCAAATCATGGAGGGCACAGCCCACGGGTTTTACTATGTATCTATCTGCATATTTAATCGGGTTCTCTTCTACCTGTCTCAACTTTAAGTGGTGATGGATCTCCGTTACTGGACGCCACATATTTATGCGTTCACTGTATAAGGTGCATAATCGTTGGTACAGCTGGCCGCTGTAGTTTTTAAGGAAGATAAGCAAAACATATTTACACGTTCATTATATATGGCGCATGTTCGTTGGTGCAGCGGGCTGCTAAAGTTTTCGATAAAGATGAGCAAAATTTAATGTTTACGGTTTGTATATAATAGGCACGTAATGGTCGATAGCTGGAAATACCGCACTTAACTCCTTGAGTAACACACATGTTGGGCTTACGGATTTTTTCTCTCAAGCTAGACTTTTTACTTATAGCAAGATCAGGGACAGATCAGTACCAAAAGCAGCTCTGGAGAAAAATGCATGCGAAAAATGGCGTGCCCGAAAATAATCATAAATAACTCAAATCAGGTTAAGAAAATACTGATATTTATAGAGATATTAGCAGATGGCTAGAAATACTGTTCTATTACCTACAATTTTTTTTTTCAGTTTAATTTATTGCAAATAAAACAATTCTTAACTTCAACAGGATTTTATTTTAGCCTTATACGTATTATAACGTTTTTACACGTCATTATCAAAAGCAAGATTAAAAGTAAACAGTTGGTGTTGCTATAGGAACAATAAATCTTCATACTTGATCTTGGTTTTCTATATCTGTTCCAGATGACTTTATTTCTCATTCCAAAGCCTCCAATAAAGGTGAATTTAAGAGATCAATTTGTTCATTTATTGAAGGTACAGATTTTAAATGTTTATGAATTTCAAATGCATCTAGTATATCCAACTTACGTTTATTATCAGAAAAGTGTAACCATTTTATAGTGTTAGTAGATGTCACGGAATGATTGTGTTCTAATAAATGTTTAGTATTTTTACCTATAGTGGAATCACGCTCAGGACCAATGCACGTCACCGATATTTGATGACGTCACAATGATATCATAAAAATATCATGTTTACATTACAGTGAAAATGATTTTAATAAGCACTGGACATGCAACACATGTTACACCAAATGTAAAATTTAATTCATTTCTGGTTAATATGAAATGAAATTAAAGATTTTAGCAGAAAAGATATCAAAGACAATTAAAAATTGTAACAATAATAGTATTTATTTATATATAAGTTGAAGATTACAATTATCTGAGTAGGTATTATGTATAACTATTTGTGGAAATATTAATGCTTGTGGATGGGGCTGCCTATGAGATTAAATCAAGCCATTTAACATTTAAAAATTTCCTATTTATTAAAGTTAAAACCATATTTAAGAGAATGTTTCTGTTATTGTTAGAACATAAAATGACACATAATTATACCTTGTAATTTTTAAGCATCATAGCACTTTAGAAGGTACAAAATAGTAACTTATTTAAACCAAGTTTAACCAGTTACTAAAAAGTAACCCCGCTATGATCCCTGTAATCCTCTAATCACTCTCACTGTCATAATAGCTGCTGTCTTCTGAATACCCATTTATATTAATTATTAGAGGATTAACATCGTCCCTATCGAATCCTACTTCTCTGTCCCACCATTTATTTATTTCTTTTTCACGTAAAGCTATATGTTGCAACTCCATTAGTCCTCTACGCGGATCATCTTTTTTCCAACGAAAACCAATGCCCTTCAATATTTTTCCCAATGAAGTGTGATACCTCCATTAAAAACATCTCTTTCTATTAGCAAATCCAAAAGAGATTTTCGGGTTATGTGTTGTTCTAAAAACATGAAAATGTAAATATTGACAAAAATTGAGAAACCAAACGAAGTACTTACTCTCTCGATACATTTCGTAAATAACATTTTGAATTGCGACCTGGTCAAAATTATCGATTTCGCGAACAGGCTTGCTCGTGTTTTTTATTCCTTTTTGCACTGTGTAAAACTTCGTTAGAATTTACTGTTTTTGAAATAGGGTTGACATGTTAAGGTTTAATGCATTCGAAACTCTCTGCAATAAACAATAACTATAGTTTTACAAACTATAAACAACAATTATAAAAAGAACATACCTCCCTAACAGCAAGTAAAGGCAGCGTAACGTATTAAACTAGCAACCAGCTCTTTAGACTGCTTTCAGAGAGGTTTCCCTTTCGGCATAATGAGAGGTTGAAGTTTTACAAGATTAAAACAATTATTAGTTCTGAAAAGAACTATTTTTTAAAGAATCACAAAAACGCGATACTAATATTTTTAAACAGGAAAGAAAGTGAAGCCAAGTTACAACCGGCGCGCGTTTGGTGAGGTTAGGTTGCACAATCATATAAAAATCGATAGAAGATCGATATGTAAACGTGTGACCTAGTGATGCCAATCCAATGCCACGAAATATGACATTATCATGGAATTCTCTCCTTGTTACTACAGACAATTAAAAAATATTAACCACTTCATGCAGAATTTTTAACATTTGGTTGAAACTGATCATTATAGTACTATTTCTTGTGCATTATTTAATGATGAAAACATTTGATTTTGGTTTTCTGGGTTTGGTATTAAAAACTTGTGTCTGTAGGTATTGATGACGTGCATTGGTCCTGAACGTGATTCCACTATAATATCAAATTTCTAATTGTTTGTCCTATATAAACCGAATTACAGTGCGAGCAATTTAATTTAAAGATACTTGATTTTAGTAAATTGTCTGTTTTTTCTCTAGCATTAAACAAAATGTTTAAAATGATTTTGTTGTTTACAATTATTTTACATTTATTTGTTTTGTTTATAATTTTGGCAATTTTTTCTGATTTATTGCCAAAAAATGGTTTTAACAAAAAAATTGCTATAATTATAAACAAAATAAATAGATGTATTTCCCTGTACGGATTCAGCTAGTACGTCATGAAATGCAAGGTAGTAACGTATGTATAGGTAGCAGTTTTTTTACACCAAGTGTATATTATTACTACTCCCAATATGTACCCCAATAATGGAACGTGGAATGTGGAACGTATATTTGTTTATTTTGTAAAATGTCTGGGAAGACTTTTATTGTAGCTGTTTCCCGGCAGCTTTTTAATATTAAAAGTGACAAAATATGGCAGCCTCAGTAATCAAAATTGAAACGATGTTCTATGTTCTAAGGTATTATTATATTAATTTTGTGTTATTAACAGAAATTATTAGGCTACGCCGTCCGTTTTTATTTTATTTTGGCAACTCCAAATGTTTGCTCCATTGAATCGGAATTGAGAGTCGAACCGGAAAGAAACTCCCAAAAAAATTGAAAATAAACCCTTAAAACAGACCCGAAAAAGAAACCGGAAGGAAGGTCCTGAAAAAAAAGCCCCGTAAAAAATGGGAGGATAGGAAAAAAACCATAAAATCCCAGAAATACATATGGAATAAAATTTTATCAAAGGTCCAGAAGAAGTCTTTAAACAGAAAGCGGGAAAAAGGTGAGTTAAACTCAACACTTTTCCTCAGTTCCAGGGGATTGCTTAACAGAGGTTTTGTAAATGTTCTTATAAGGAATAAATACGCAGAAAAAAATCCTGTTTGACTTTTGCATTTAATTGCAAAATTAAATTAGCCCTAATTCATAGAAATCGATCAGCAATGAAAAAACACGTATCTTTTTAAGGGAAGGCTCTTTCTTAATTATGCAGCGATCTACCACCAGCTATTTATGAACAACAACGTCATACATAATAATTAAAGCTTAGTTGCTAGTTATTGCTAACTGGTGTATAAAACCGTGCGTCCCAACAATAAAGAATACGTATCTGTAGTATCTATGAATTATTAGTCTAAATTAAAGCAATGTATAAGAACGACTTGCCTCAAGTGGCTCGCGTATGAAACCTCTCAGCAGATTATGCTACCAACAAATAGTCTTTTATGAACTTGTCTAAAATAGAATTATTTTTTAAACTTGGGCACGCGGACGTCGTCTTTAGCAGCAAAGACACATTACGGAATTGAAAGTTAAAGTTGAAGACAGCCTTTGAATTTCGTATTTGTTACGAAAACTGCCTTGGCATTCCGGTTATAACAATTACCCAAACAAAGCGTGCTTACTCCAAAAGAGAAATCTGCTTTTTAATTGCATAGAGAAATGAACTGGTGGAATGTATATACGATTATAGCACTTACATACAGCTTTTAAAGTTCTATTTTACAGACCAAACATTAGACACTAATCGCGTTTAATTATTAGATTCAGTCAGAGCGGATATTAATGTGTTTTGCACAGTAAGGTTATCCACCATGACTTAGTTTTATATCATCTCATTAAAAAGCAACAAAACAGTTCTTACGTGTGTTTTTAGCACGGAAACGGATGCAATACGTAGTATCTAAAGGAACCAATTGTTTTAAAAATTAACAATAAGGACACCGATCATGACCCATCATTGCCTAAACACTAAATTAGCTTATTTCATCAATCGCATTTAATTTAAAAGTCATTAAAAATTGCATTATAAATTAAATTAGTGTTTTATTTGGGTAATAAACGTCTAGAAGTTAATAATGTGCCAATATAAGGCTGAAAATTGAACAACGAATATGTAAATGTTTGGAGTACATTACATTCAAACAATGTTAAGCAACCAAGTGGGAGTTTATAATTCTGCTAGCAATGTATCATACGAAACTAATGTATTATTGTAAACACAATTAAATGGTGTTTTGTTGTTGATTGAGCCTAAATAAATCTTCCAAATTATTTTCGACGTGATGGGACAAATTTTGTAATGTTAATGTGATAAATCAGGAACTATTTATATGCTATCATTAACTTTTGAGAGTACCGGAAAACTATACTGTTATTTGAAAAACCTTAAAATGACTCACACAAATTAATAAAACAAAATAAATTATAGCAAAAGAGGAAAGCAACAATTTAGTCGAGCCCCGCTTTTTAAGCGTTAATTTTCCTCGGCAACCTATGAAGTAAATCAAATTCAACTCCAACTCAAATTTAATGTTATAATCTGAGCTTTTACGGGTCAGTTCTATATTAAGACGATATTAGTCACTTGATATTGCCTCAGGTAAACTTTACGATAAAACTTTTTACGATCTAAATTGCACTTCATAACGCAAAGAAAATTGCGTCACATGTTAAATGTTTATTGCAGCGCAGAATCTTGATTTAAAAGCTTTGGTCGAGCTTTAAGCTTTATTCGACCTATTTCCGTACCTGGAGTGCTGAAGTCCTTTGTAGAAACGATCTGTAGTCCACATGGGATTACCAAGACAGGGAATATGATAAGACTAAGGTCTGAACTTTAAATTGGGATTAGGGAGAGTAAGTTCCGTGAAAGTAGGGCTTATCTCCTGCAAGTGGGACATTTCCGGAGTCCGTAGGTATAAATTTGGTAATGTTAATTATTGTACGATCTCCTTTCGCATAAATTTAAACAAAACTAGATATTTAGTGCTTTAGTGCCGGCAATCGTAATCATAAAAGAGTTGTTGGTGGGTACTTTGGAATTTATGCCTCTTATCGCTAGAATTTCGTTATGCTTTTGTTGTTATTTTGGGACATATTTTAGTGCGGCTAGCAATTAAGATCCAACAGTGTGATACTGTTTATGACAAGTTCTATTATCAAACTAAGAGCAATTTAATTTTGAAAATTCCTAAAATGCCGACAAAACTCGCTGAAACAATTACCATTCCTATTTTGCTTAAACTTATATGCTTTTGATGATAATCCGTAACTGCTATTTTTGCTTTCCCATACCTTCGGTATGGCGAAGTATTAATATCATGAAAATTTAGTTTTTAACTGAAATACACGCTTGGGGCTAAAGGAACCCAAAAAAGTGGTATTATAAAATGTCTGTGTCTGTCTGTGGGTGTGTGGGTGGGTGTGTGGTGACGCCTGTACGTACAGGCGAAAGTACTGGACCGACTTTGACAAATTCTTAAATTAAAAGGTATCTCGAAAATTGTAGTTCCAGTTTGGTTTTTCAGAAAAATCCGAAACCGTAAACCGTAAACGGAAGTTAGACATGTTTTTCGCTAGCATTTTTTTCCAAAATTAAACTTTGACAATTTGAGTACGAGATCTGATAGGAAAACTTAAGACAGATCGAAAACTTTTTTACCGAACTCTCTACCTTTAAAGTGGCGGCCGCTACAACTTCTTGAAAATCTCGACTTTACCGCCTGTTTACTTAAAAATTAATTGTCTGATCGGAATCAGCTATAACTTGTTTAAGAGGCCTTTAAGGGTAGTATACGATAAAGTAAAATTAATTTAAAAAATCTGAAAACGAACCCAATAGCGCTGCTTCAAAATTTTGAAAATTTTCAAATTTTTTTTTAAACTCTCCACAGGATTTTTTTAAACTTTCTGCGCCGAAAGAGCTTGTTATGAATTACAAATTTCTTTTTTAAAACTCCTAATTTTACTCTGGCGCCTTTCAGAAATTTTTGAAAATTGTGAAATTGATTATTTATTCAAAACGCAAGCGCCGATCGTTATAAACTTTTAACAGTTCGATAGACTATTTAAAGTACTTTATTCTGATATGCAAGAATTTTTAATTATTTTAGAAATTAAAGAAAAAAACGATACTTTTCAATATCAACAACGCGTTTTCCGGCATTTACGTGATTTTAACTACGCTTATCAATTGGTTGTTTAAAAAAATATATATTTCATTTTTTGCATTATTTTGATAACTTATCAAATAAAGCTATTAAAACCATTTTTGTCCGATATCCGAAGCGGAATTTGTAAACCGCCGATAGCCGCTCCGGCGGGCGCTTACCTTGCTTTTGTGCAGGTAGTCGCTGCTTCTATGGGTAGAGTTACGCTACGGAAATTAATTGAACAGGCTATCGCAAATATTCAAATACCCGCTGCTTGTTTTCTTAGAAATCTAATACTCGCTGATCTGTACAACGTTATAATTATTAAAAGTTACACTTTTGCAAAAACGGCAAGTATTAATATCTAGTATGGGAAAGTCCACTGGAAGTCCACAGCTTTTTTTACTAAAATTACTCAGATAATATGTTTCATCGTAGAATTCCTTTTCGCCTCGATGCTCGAAATAGTTTCTTTTTCAGTAAATTAGAATCGCTGTGAAAATTGAACAATAAAGCTGCAAGATGGTATGAAATTCTAAAGAACTTCAATTCTAACCAATTTCCTCTAAATTGAAAGGAAAACATATGTTTTTCCGATATGAAACCTTCCAGTAGATTATTTTTAGAAATAATATTGGGGAAAATGTCTAAACCAAGGAGTTTATAAGCTGTTGCAATAAAATAAGTAATGTAACATATTGCAAAAATACAAATGTATTGAAAAGGAAACAGAGAGAAGATTAGAAGGTAGAATCACGATAATTTAAAATATAACTATGTACTGCGTAAGCCACGGATAACATAAAAATGAAAAATGCTTTTTATAATTGTTTATTAGGAAATGAGCGAACCACTTCGGTTGTACTTTCCCATACGTGAATATATTTACACGGTGTCTCAAAAATTGTTTAAGAACGATCTTTAGCGCTGCAATCTATTGCCGCTGTCTGTGAAATCGGCTTGAGGGTAGAGGAATCCTTTAAGTATATATTTTTGGGTGCCGGATTTTTCAGGCTAAGCATGGGGATCTCGCTTAATGGAAGAGATACGATGATGGTTAAATTTGGAAAAAGTTGCGAAATTTTATCTCCATTAATAATCGAAAAATAAATGTGAACTATCTTGCTTAAATTCTGAAAGATCTAAAACAATCTGATACATTGGATTTTTTATTTGTAGCTATAACTGATTTTGTCTTTATTTTACATGTTTCTCGCTAACGCATTGAATGAACACTTTTTTTAATCTTGAATCTAATTATATTGTCATATCCATCAATAATCTATAAGGTATGTTAAATCCAATGTCTTAGCTTTTAGTGGTGGGAGGCCTCCGGTTTACGGGCAGCTCTGAGAAGGAAACGAATCGGTTACAGTTTGTTGATCGATAACAAAACTGGACCCAATTTATTGCGGGCTCGAGTAAAGATAACAATTAAGAAACTGCTGCAAGTACAGTGCGTCAGTACTTCCTCGCATTTCAGTGAATCCGTACGGTTTTTTACTTTCTCATACTTCCAACATGGGAATGTATTGTGATCGGGGAAGCTTTCGATTTTGAGATTTTGACTGAAAGAAATACGTGGTTTGTAACATTGTAGGTCTGTACGTGTATAACGCGAAATCCGAAACTACTGGATTAATTTTAATGAATTTAGATATACCTAGGTAGAACAAAACGGTGTCAAGCTATTAAGTTTTATTTTATGCACCGGAATCGGAAAGAGAAATTAGACATGTTTGTTAATATTAGAATTTACTTTGGGATTAGCCCGCGTCGTTATTTGAGGATTACACCCAACATAATTAGGTAAGGACCAACCTGTAGCGCTTGCCTTTACAAGCATTTGCTCTAAAAGTTTGAGCCATAGTAGTTCCGATACCCAGATATCTCGCACTCTTTAACAACTATAGCGTGGTGCATTTAACAGTTGGTTCCCATTTTTTTAAAAACGATTGGGTAGGCCGCCAGGAATCCGAACCTTCCGTGTAGCAGCCAAGTGCTCTAACCACCCAGCTACACTGGTGCCCCTCTAAACAAAAAGCGTATCCCACATTTAAAAAAATAATTTATGTGGGTTTGTTTGATCACCATAATCTTTTAATATGTCCCCGGTAAATTAACTTAGTATTGTTCTAACCATCTCTTTACCAAAATTTTATACTTTCTCCAAAATTTGAACACAATACAAAGTGTAGTGATGTATCGTTGAAATCAGAATAAAAACTCTATTTAAATATGAAAATATTTAAAATGTCGACCATGAAAAAAATGAGCGAAACACTTCCTATACATTTAAATACATTGTTTTATATTTTCCAACACTTTCGATATACACCTGTCTAGACACGACTAGTTAAAGTAAATAGTTCTTATAAGTTGTAACATCTTGAAGCGGTTGAAGAAAGACCGACCGCTGCGCTGCAAGCATAAGGTTGGGTAAAATATTCGGACCGAATCAACGGAAGCGCGGAAATTGATATTTGAAAATATATTAATAACTCGAGAAGTATTATTTTTAGCAAGAAATTACTCTTATTAATTTGTATTTAGAATTTCAAAACCTTCCTGATTTTAAAGCCAAAATGCCACGTTTCCATTTAAAAAAAAGTTATTTTTTACTGTGGCCGCCATATTAAAATTGCAAACTCAAGTTTTTTCTTAAATACAATCGAGAAGAATTTGCCCTACAACTTTGCTCTTGGGTTTGCGAGTCTATCTATTAAAATAAAAAAGTTAGCCTACACTAAACATTAAACGACTAGTACAAGAATACAACTGCCGTAGAAAGTATGTGAAAGAACAAAAAAATTATTAAGGGGCAAAAATTTCGATTTTTTGATTTTTTTGTAAAAAGATTCTCCTAGAGCAAGCAAAACAAGAAAAAGTGTGGGCAGTTTTTGAGAAATATTTTTTTGAAAAATTCCAAAATTTTGGAGTGATGTCATTGCGATCGTTTTTATATTTTCAAAATTAATTATATTTCATGGTATAGTACCCTTGAAGGGCTACCAAACAAGATGTAGTTGATTCCAATCAGATAACTGGTTTTTGAGTAAATGGGCGTTAAAGTCGAAATGTTCAAAAATTCGTAGGGGCCGCCATTTTAAAGCTAGAGAGTTCGGTAAAAAATCTTTTGATTTGTCCTAAGGCCTTCTTTAATCTCCACTATTAAAATTTCCAAAATTCAGTTTCTGAAAAGAATGCTACCAAAAAAACATGTCTAACTTCCGCTTCCGGCTTCGGTTTTTTTTAAAAGCTTATTTTGTCGGTGATTTTTTGATATACCCCCTTATTCCAAAGCACATCAAAATCGGTCCAGCCGTTCCGGAGATATGGAGCGTAACGGACCCACCCACCCACCCACCCGCCCATCACAGACAGACATTTTTTAAAATTACTTTTTTGGGGTCCATGGACCCCCCTCCCCACCGACTATTTCCGTTAAAATCTCAACTTTGAAATTTTGCATGAAATCAATACTTCCCTATACTGAAAGTATAGGAAAGTAAAAATGGTCGAAACAGGTCGGTGGTACTTTCTCACAATTTTTTACGTTTCAAAGATTCTGGCGCAAGTATTGTATTGTTTTAACAAAACTTGAAAAAAAAGAATTTAAAAACAGTAACGCCTCGGCGGGGATTTCAACTTGCGATAGATGCCGCACCAGTCCTAGTCATTACCCAACGCTATGACCGCTGACAGCAAATGGTAAGATACTGAACGTGAACCTAGTGACCGGCAACAACCGCGCCGAGGCAAGCTATAATTAGAAATTGGGCTTTGGATTTCGGACCAAAAAGCGCTATAAATCTATTACTTGAAGAGTTATTAAAAGTATGCAAAAAATGGAAAGTGTAGACTACAGCTAATTGATAGGAGTAGTTGAAATCGCGTAACTTCCGAAAAACGTGTTGTAGATATTAGATTAGATATTGTTCATATTTAAAATAGTTTGAACTTCTTGTTAATTCTAGTAAACTACTTTAAACAGTTTATTAAACTGTTTAAAGTTTATAACCATAGGCGTTTGCGGTTTTGAATAAACAATTATTAAATTTCAATTTTTTCAAAAACTCCTGGAGGGCGTCAGAGTGAAATTTTAAAAATTAATAAAAAACAAATTTGTAGCTCATTACAAGCTCTATCGGCTCGGGAAAAAAACGATGTGGACAGTTCTTGAGAATATTTTTTTTAAATGTCCAAAATTTTGAGCAGCTACAATTTTATATTTATATGTATTTCGAAAACTATTTTACCTCACTTGAATATCCCTATTAAATAATGTGACAATTTGTATTTATTGTATATTTTGTATTTGAGTAATCGGGCATTAAAGTCAACATTTTCCAAAATTCGTACCGGCCTTAGTTTCCCATTTGTAAAAAAAACATTTCATATGCATTTAGGCTCACTACAATTCCATAAAAAGTCCGCATAAAAGAGAGGCCAAAGAACAAGTCTAATTTCTGATTCCGCTGCCTGTTTCTACCTGCAACTAAGAAAACTGCCACATACCGAATTTGATAAAAATCGGCCAAGGGTTCCGCAGACAGACATTGAAAAAAAACACTCTTTTAGGGTCCAAAGAACAGTCGAATGTCAACAATGGTTACGGTTATGTCAAATCTAATAAAAAAGGTAGATTAAGCGGAAAAAAGGGTTTGAATAATGCGTTAGCTAGGAACATGTAAGATATGTGACAAATTAGATGTAACCCGAAAAAATAACTCCAGGATTTAGAAGACTTATATTAAGATACCAAAATTAACTTTAGCATGTGTTTATGGTACTTTGAAACCTTTAAACCCGCTTCATAAACATGTTACCACTTCTTATTACACCGGAATTAAAGGCAACTTTTTTTTCTTAAATAGCACCTTATGTTTTTTTTGTTCGATTCTGATAAGTTACTCAAAAATGTAAAAGTTGGCCGTTAGAACCCAATGAATTAAAAATTCAAGTTGGCCAATATTTGAATTTGCTGAAGCTTCTAGGAAGACCCCTTATTTAATAGATTAAAACTCATTTCTGCGTAAGCTAAATAGTTAAAGAGTCATAGTAAACTAAGATAATAGTTTTTACGTAATTACGCACTTCCCCTCTCCCAATTCATTGGCTGACGAATTTCGTCTTTAGCGTTTTTTCATCGCAAATAATACGTTTTCCAAAAAATTTAAACAAAATCTCTTCTTTTCTCACAGAGTGAGAACCCTCTAATATCCAAACACTTTGGTGGGGCATTATAGGATTGAGCGGCACGCTGCAGATAACTCTTAGACTACATCTTATACGTATGCTTACATAATATAAACTATTTTAGAAACAAAATAGGTGATTATTTTTAAAGTTTAGGAAATCCTGAGCGAATGCTTTGCCAATTTTTATGGAATAAAACGGCATTAACATAGAACTTCATGTAAGGTGTCACAAGTAAATAAGAAGAGAAGAAGAACATACCATAGCCTATTCCCAGTAGTATTTGATAAACTGGTTAAAAATTAAGCGTGTGGCAAGTTTTTGAAAATTTAAATAATTTTCAACTGTGTTAACTCCGAGAGAACATTCAAAAATCATTATAATTTACCATTCTAGGGATGTTAAATGCTTAATTGCCAACTCATTTTTAAGAATAAACAAGGCAAATTATTTAAAAATTTGTAGCGATCGCCATTTTCAAGATAGCGAGTTCGTAAAAAGGTAACATTCCTGCCTTTTATATTAAATTTACCATTTTAAAACACTATAATACGAAACAAACATTTAATTTGCGGTTCTAGCGTTTCATCGGCTGTTCCAGAGATATCGGGAAACCAACAATGTGTCCACTCACAGACAGACAGACATTTACCAAAGACGTTTCTATACCCTCAAAATTCTCATTCTACCGTTAAAATTTCGGATTTATATTTTTTTAGTTAAAGCAGAGCTGAAAGTAAAGTAACAGCTGTCTTTTTACAATCATCTCGTGAAAAATAGTCGACCAAGTGTCACCTTTCATTACTAATTATGGTTAAAACCAGAATTTTAAAGCGAACTTGAGAAAACAACAGAATTATGCTACAGCACAAATGTTCTTTTAACATTAACACAACAGCTAGTAGTCAAGAAGTAACCAGTCACAAAGAATTTTTCTATTAAGCAAAGAACAATGCGATTCTTTTATTATTATTATTATTATTATTATTATTATTATTATTATTATAATGCAGAACCGTATTATAATTTGAAATGGCAGTATTAGACGAGTTAGGAAAAATGGTAAGAAGGCGTTGATGAGCTCTGAACAAATAGGAGTGTTATTTTATGCAATAAAATATGCTTACTGTATTTCTTCAGAAGTAATGTTTATTTATAATTTATGAGCAGATACTTTCTATACAGGGTTGGGCAAAAGTATGGAACAATACAAATATCTCTAATACGGCAACCGCGATTTTGAACAAAATTTCAACATGGTGGTTACGATATACGGCGGGTACAATAAAGGCATTAAAAGAACTTCCGATTTAGCCGGAAATAATATCAACTTTTTAAATTTAAATAGAACACCCTGTATATTTTTTGATATATCGATAGAACTCTTTTTTGCGAGTTCAGTGATATAAAATTTGATGCCTTTATTTTTAATAATTCTAGAGATATTGAACAATAATATTTCGTAATTATTATCGACCAGCTCATAAAAACAAAACGAATGTGAAAAGCCTAAACAGTTCGTTCGCTCGTTCTCCGGACCTGAATCCATTACATTTCTTTCTTTGGGGACATTTAAAAACTAGTGTTTATACTGAACGACTAAATAATTTAGAAGAATTGAGACTCAGAATTGTTGGTAAAATAAGAATTCCTGCAGAGCATCTTGTTGATGTAACTGAAGGATTTGTACATACACTTTGTTATTGCCAAGAAGTAAATGGTGGTCATTTTGAACATCGTCTTAAGTGATGTTGTTTGTGTTTCTTCATTTGTTTGTTTTTCATTGTTTTGTTCTCATGTGTTGCTAGGTAATGAAACAAATTACGAATCATTATTGTTGAGTGTTTTGTTGAATATCTTTAAAATTATTAAGAATAAAGGCACCAAACCTATATCACTGAACTCGCAAAAAAGAGTTCTATCGATATATCAAAAAATATACAGGAAGTTCTATTTAAATTTAAAAAGTTGATATCATTTCCGACTAAACCGAAATCGCGGTTGCTGTATTAGAAATATTTGCATTATTCCGTACTTTTGCCCAATTCTGCATACAATTATACGTACATTACATTAATGTTATTTTTAAAACAAAACTTTCGTGGAATTTTAATAAAATATAGGTGCAAGCACTTCTCTTTCCATTTTCATACAGCAGTGTTTTCTATAATAGCTGTTTACTCAATTGGTATGGATTAAAAATTTAAAGCTTTAGGCGAAGTTATTTATTACAAAACATAATCAGCACTCAAGAGATATTTTTTTTTGTTTCATTAACCTAACCATTTATACATTATCCGATGACTATTCGTCACATATCATATCTCTTACACTCCAACAAACCAAAAATAAAAATTTTATTGGCAAAAATATATCAGTGTAAGCTAAAAATATGGAAATATAAAATTTTTATCGACAATAACTTTACCCAAAAAAAGAAATAAAAAGCTAAAATGGTTAATAAATAAAAGCTCGCTGAATGTGCTCTTCAGTATCAAGTTCCATTTTTACTATCAATAAATACAAAACCGGCTTTTTGAAAACATCTTTATGTGTTCAAGAAGTGTAAACAATTGATGTCGATAAGCTATTGAATATTTAAAGCTTATCATTATCACATAACGGGGGCGGAAATTTGAAGCGCAGCGATAGATAAGATCACACGGACGAAAGTTCTAAAGCAACTGGTTAAATAGAGCTAATTTTAATTTTTTTTTATTGTAGGTGTGAAATTTTAACTTTTCAGTGAAGTTCCAGAGTCGACTTTTAAGGAAATACATTTTTGTTCTTTACGAAAGGACTCGGTATTGTTCAAGATTAGTAATTAGCAACCCTCATTATATTCTAATTTGCGCCCGCACGAATATTGACTTTACTTCCAATTAAATACCTAAACAATAAAACGCTTTAAGACTTTAATCATAAAATTGAAGATATGGTCGTGCTTTAGAAAATGCGTTAATTAAGGAACAAGGGAGCAATTTTGAGGAATAACAATACCCCTGTAGTCTTATATAGCAGATAACGTATTTTGGATAAAAACCAACCTTCTTTATGAAGGTACAAAGCCTTCACTAATGACTGATACCCACGTGACCACAAAATATAGGCAACTCAACTTACACTGTTGTTAAGGCATTTATCCAAAAATTCCCAAGCCGTTTGTTAACTTATCAAGGCTTGCTTGTTTATATACATAACCTCACTTTGAGTGTTGACAGTGACACTTACAGGGAATTTTTAGTTACCACTAGTACCAATCCTGAACTGACTTCAACATCTAAATCTAAAACTCCCTAAGTCACTGCGGACCAAAGGTCACGTGGGTATCAGTAATTAACGAAGGTTCTGTATAAGTCTTAACAGGTCAAAATTACCTGTGAATGTAAAACGTTGTTTGGACTGCCCAAATTATTTTACGTAAACGTTACTAAGTGGATTAAAGCAACAACTCATGAAACTGGAAAAAACATTAATTTAAGCAAGGAGTTTTTATCTACGTTTTGGATAATTAACTCTGCCAACTTTGCTAATTACTCTCTTGACAATTCATAACACAAAAGGTAATTGTTTGTTTAGGTCCTTTGTAGTTTCTGTAGTTTATTTAAAGACCTTAATTGAACTCAAATACAACACATAATTTCGATTTCCTAAGCAAGTCAAGCTGGATCATTAAGAAAAATCGCAGTATTTTTCAATTCTTTCAGAATAATTTGCAATTGGCTGTTCTTTTAATTAAAGTTACAGTTCTTTCATGACCATTTTTTGCAGAATGATTGGATTAATTATACTGGCTTAAGAGTTAAGATATCATCTCAACAAAAGCTACGCCTGCTGGGTTTAAAGTTGGTATGAATTTTAATTACGTTAATGAGGGCGCATTATAATTCTAAAGGTAAGAATGCTCTTCCGACGTAGAATTTTATGTGCTGTTATAAAGACAGAATGAAGGGTTTGTAGCTAAGTAATATAATTAAGTTTTTGGTTTTAATTATTTCATATATTTAAATTTTTCTAAAAGGTCGCGTTAAAAAACTGAGAAAACGTAAAAAGCGTGTTAAATATCATAACACCAATATAAAATTTAACCAAGATAAAACCGTTTTTGTAAATGCATACTATAAAGTAGCTCAAAACATTCCTATGTTAATTCTGTCGAGATTTATTTGCAGAAATATTTTCTGTTTCTTTGAATATGGTGCCACTTTCACTCACAGGGACGTAATAGGCTTAAACTTGGTATCACAAATATTTCTTGGCAGTTAAAATTATTACAGAGCGTGTAAATACAACTTGACTCAATAAAAGCAGCAAATACCTTTTTCCTAAATACAATACAAATACGTTCAGCAGTATTGGAAATCCAAAAATAGAAACTTTATTTTTAGGAAATATTTTACATAATGTTTATAGTAGATGACTGGCATTCCTCACGTTTTTTCTCTGTGAAACCAGTTGAAATGTTGTGACTTACGTTAATGATAAAAAATAAATCTGTAGAGATTTACCTTTGTGGGAATTGTTTTCTGCTGAACAAATTTCTAGTCCATATATTAAATTTACTAAATCTCTAACTGTCTCAATACAAAATTTTAACCGTAACCGCATACGGAAATTTTTTTTGTAAACAGGTATTTAAAATTTTGAAACCATAGCGTTGTAGTGCATCTAAAGGCTGTATCTTCAAAACGAAGACCGTTGCGAGTTTTTGAAAATGTTATATCATTTAATATCCCTTAATAATTATAACCATGTGATGTAAAAATATTTTTGGAAATACGAGAATGGTAAAAATGGCAGGTTCTCAAAATTTTGGAAACTTTTAAACAGTTGTTTCTCATAAATTGTTTGCACAATTTTTTAAAACATTGTAAGCCGAGTTCAATAGCAGAGTTTATTAGAATAAAAAAAATTTACCTATTTTAAAAATTTAGAAAAAGTTTGATATTTTTTAATATCGAGAACGCTTTTTTGGACAGTTACATATTTTAACTAATTAGCCCTAGTTTAAAAATATGTTTTTCGTTGTTTGCATATTTGTGATAACTTTTCAAATAAAGTATTTATAACCGTTTTTGGCCCGATGTCAGGCGTGCAATATCTAGGTAGCACCTTACGTACAAAAATTCAATTCTAATTCTGATATTTGCTACTATTGCTAGTGTATGTAGTAATATCTTAAAATCACATTTAAACAACTCACTTCACAAAAAGACTTTGTTAAAAAAGTTGAGCAAACACTCATCTGCAATTATTAGTACTTTCTTAAACTTTTACTTCCAATTAGTGCCCCTCAAATTGGAGCAAAGATTATTACGTTTTCTTATTATTTTTGAAGAAAATGACTCACTACCACTCCGCTAATAAACTGAAAGTGACAGCTTTAGCACCCTAAGGAGCCCCATATTCTCGTAATATTTCGATATTTATGTTGGGCACGTCCCGTATAAATCCCTTATTATCGGGATACAACTTGCTGACAGTTGCTGTTACTTTATTTGCTTCAATATTGGTGGCGACTTGAAGTGACAACATCGTATAAAGAAGACATGTGATCAGAGAGCAAACGATGGAATTTTAGAATAAGCAATGAAATACGTTCGTCTTGCATCTGGGGACATTTTTCTTGATCCTGACGAATTGGTTTGAATATTGCGAATTTTTTTCGTACGTGCTTTATCTTGCTAAAACAAAGTTGGAGATTTCCATAACAAATGTGTGCCTGTGGAATTAATTTTCTGTTTCACGAGATTCATTTCTCTTGGCCGTTTTAAAGTAATGTTTGATATTACGTTGGGGCAGCGAGCGCTGCATAAAATATGTTATCGGTTTTATAATCCAATATTTGTACTTTCCTATTTTTATGCGCTTCCTAGACATTGAATTTTCTTCTCCTTTATAAGTAACAAAGGAAATTATAAAACACCGCTTGTCGCCTGAAAAGCAATTTTCTTAAAAAACATGTTTGCGCTTATATGTATAACGTGTTGTGTTGCATATGGAATGGAAAAGCTTTGTATCGCAAATTTGTTAAATTAAATTATGTAGCATTCTGAACGCTTGTTTTACTTGAAGTTAGTGCTGCAAGAGACGTGAATTTTATGCAAACAACTTAAGGTTGCGATGTGTCAAATTTGCAAAATTAGTACACGTAACCTAGAAAACTAGTACTTTTGTTAGTAAACACACAGTGATTTAATCTCACTCCGAAAGCGTTCTTAAATTGGAGCTTCCGCACTTATTGTATTGTTCTGAATATTTTACATTGTCAGTTTTGGATATGAGCTTTGAATAATAATTTATTGTAAATAAAACAATTCTTTACTTCAACCTTTCAACCCAATTATCAAAACCAAGATTAAAAGTAAACAAACAGTTGGTGTTGATATAGGAACAATAAATCGTGATAACTTCATCTTGGTTTTCTATATCTGCGTCCAGATGACTTGATTTCTCATTTCAAAACGTCCAATAACGGTGAATTTAAAAGATCAATTTTTTCATTCATTAAAGATACAGATTTTAAATGTTTGGGAATTTTAAATGCTTCTAGTACATCCAACTTAGGTTTATCATCACAAAAGTGTAAACATTTTATAGTGTTATTAGATGTTATTGAATGATTGCGTTATATGTGTTTAGCGTAATTGAATTTATGGTTATACTTGTAACAACGTACGTGTTCCTTGTACCCAATATCAAAATTTCTAATTGTTTGTTCTATATAAACCGAATTACAGTGCGAGCAATTTAATTTGTAGATGCTTGATTTTAGTAAATTGTCTGTTTTTTCTTTAGCATTAAACAAAATTGTTTAATATGTTTTTTGTTGTTTTAAAAATTATTTTATATTTATTTGTTTTGTTTATAATTTTGGCAATTTTTTCTTATTTATTGCCAAAATATGGAATTGAGGCGTATTTCAATTTATTTGATGAAGTAGTTAGATGAATTTTCTGAATAGCTAATTTATAATTTTTCTCTTTAATTAGTGTAATAATAAGTTGAGTATTATAACCATTATTGTATGCAATTTGTTTAATAATCGAAATTTCGCTATTATAACTAATTTCACCTAAAAGAACCGTTAAAGCGCTATGTATCATGGACCTGTATGCTGCTAATTTATGTGTTTTATGGTGATATATGTGTAGGTTTTCTATAAACAGAATATTCAAGTTTATTATATGAATTAATTTTTTTGTTTAAATCCAAAAAAGTAAATAGATCTATTTTGTTCAGTTTCTACTGTAAATGTTATTTTTGGGTGCAAGTTGTTAATAAAATTTGAATAATAATTTTCTAGATAAAGTTTCGATTTTTGGGTATTGATTTTATATTACTAAATTGCTGAAACTCATATTTTAAACAAATTTTAACAGCTCTGCAATGTTTAAAAACTATTTAATGCACGAGGTTGCCACTCTATACAACATGAAATTAATGTTCCAAAAATTATTTTACAGAATTAGTACGAATGGAACTGCTTTTTTTAATACCAAAAGTTATCTCAATGTACATTCCCACCTTCTATTGAAAGCCCAAATCCACTTTCATCTAAATACTCTAGGGAAAATATTTTTATAGAAAGGGGTTTACTTTGAACATCTTAGAACCTTCCTAAGGGAATCAAAAACGTTCACAAATAGCGATGGTTTCAACGTTGTCTTTAAGAGGATTTTTATAACATAAATTCAACAAGCTAACTTCCTAGGTAATTCTCTTTCAGAAAGGCAAATTTACTTTGCCTTCGAAAACTGTTCTACGTGCTTGTCTGGTGCTCCAAGATTCCCTTACACAATTTATATGTGTTCCCGAGCAGAGCATCTTACGGTTGCGTTAAGTGAACGCATTAATTTAATTCTTTGAAATGAAACACATCGACTTACCCGGCTTTCCTCACAGCCCCTGTACAATTGAATGAAGCAGCAGCTGTTCCAGTCTGCTTGGCTTTGTAAGGCGAGTTCATCACGCTTTCGCCATCGTCTTCGTCCGAAACGGCTGTAGTAAGGGACATACGCTCGTCATCCGAAATCTGTAATAAAAATCCCTGATAAATTTCTAGAATCCGACATAAACACCCATAAAAGCGCCTAGAAGTGACGTCAATTCAAGGATGTTTCCTCCCCAAAGCTACACTCGTCCTTGAAAAGGATCAAAAGGATCATTAAAATCAGACAAAGTAAATGTTTATGTGTTTAAAGGAGATGGGACCATGAAAGGAACAAAGCTATACAGCGAATAAGGTCAAAAATCACGTTTTTTCACGATTGTCTTCTTATACGCGAATTTATATTTTTTGTATTTAAACAATCTATAAAAGAAATTGATAATGTTGTTTCAGTTCAAGACTTTTTCCAGTATTGGTTAAGTTTTTGGAGGAATATTCTTTATCTATAATTTAATGTAATTCTTGTCTAGATATATCTTTTGGAGAAGAAAGTTTTTGTCACACAAATACGAACAGACTTTCTTGCCCTTAATGTGATTGGAAATATCTCTTTTTTACAAAAATTGGACGAGAGCCTTAACTTCTAATGCCAACGAAACATAATAAATGAGAAAGCAAATATACCCACATTTCAACGATAAATGTATCGAAGAGAAAAAGTAGAACAGCCCTTATTATTTCGTAAATTGCCAATGTAATATTTAAGGATAGCAGTTTTTCTTGATTACGTTTTGCTTGGCAATTTCGATATATACGAAGATACTCAGACATGATGATCTCGGTCGTTATCGTCCATAAATCATCAACAATTTTTGTGTCCCTTCTAATATCCATTTTCATGCTGAGTTTCCAAAACCAACTAACTTTTTGCTCCAAATTATCTACAGGCAATTTAATGTCATCAATCGCAGAGACTGTAAGAAAAGATACCTGATAAACAGCATAGATACTTAAATTTGTGAGTAGAAATCAACTGGAAACTCGTTGCAACCTGCAGGTTCAAACGATGTCGAAACTATTCCATTTTGATGATTTAATTATCGTCCTGGCCTAGGTAATCGAAAATCAGTGCATATCTGACAATTAGTGAAATGGACATGAATACTACGTCGTCACCCAAAACCCTTCAACTCTGGCAATTGCAATCAATCATTTGAATTCTCGTTGGTCAACCAATTGAATGCGAACGAGGAGCTCTCTATGCTGACTCTATGAATATCCCAGCAATTTCATCGTCCAATCAATAACCTGAAGTGCAACAGGGCTTCAAGCCTCGGCAGACAATGTGGGCAACATTTTTACATAACACCGCAACTGATAACAATACAGACGGCTGTCATACCAAAATTACGCATCATCGTTGCCATTTTTCATCACACAACAAGGAAATATGGGCTGTTTTTGTAATAAATCAAAATTTTATAACACAGCGATTGAGCGGTTTAGTGGATGTAAAATGACAAGTTTATACCGCCGTGTCGGTGGAACGTATGTTGTAACGAGAGGGTTGTTTACGCCTTTTAGAATGGCCTACCTAAATGCCAAATACCGTAGCTTTATGTTTCCCTTGGTGGCTTTTCAGTTGGCAGTTTAATGGAGATCTTATTTAAAGCTTCAGCGTTAAGCAGTTTTCAGGCTGTATTTCTTGCCTGCCTAACGCCCTTTTGGGTGCGGAAAATGTATTTCAAACAGGCGTTAAAAGATTCTAGATCGGAAAAGGCTATGACAATTTTTAACCAGAAAAATAAGCCAAAATTTTTAAAATCTTATGTTAGTACTTTGTTTCTTGTGACATCAATATGAACCAGAAGTTAACAGTCTATTAGAAAAATAATAAAAAAAGTCTGCTTAAACTATAGAATGGCGTAGGTAAAATACAAACACAAAAATTGTAAAAATTTCTTAACAAAATATTGAAGAAAGATCTTTAAGAATGGTAAATTTTAATTTAGCTTGTTGCTTGTAATGAACAGTTTAACCAAGTATTTTAAACTTTATTCATTACCATTATTTTTTCTTAATTAATGTTTCAGAAATAAAAGTTAATATTGTGGGTAGTGATTCATGAAACAAAAGAATTACCTACCAAACTACAGCTTGCGAAAATGGTAGACAAGGGAATGTTTTACTTGTTTGTGAAGTGTTTTTAAATTGAGTGTAGAGTCCGCAAATAAATACTTTCAAGTAAGTAGCATTTATTTAAGACCACGTATACAAGGTACCCAAAATAACATGCACCACATGCGTATTTCACAAACTATACGAGATACAAGGACGGTTAAATTAGATGAAAGTTCCCTAATTTGGATAGCATTAAAATGATGATTTGGTTTTTTCTAAACGACCCATGGCTTACTAGATACCAGGGACCAGGGCGGAAAACAAATAACATTACCATTCTTGGTTACGGTAATTTTTTTTTAAATTTTGACTACGTGTTCGGTTACGGTTTATTGTAACTAAAAATTTTGGTTTCGGTAACGGTTACCGGTATTTTTTGACTTTTCTTAATGAAAAACAAAGGAAATTCTCGACATAATTATGTAGATAAAATCGTACCATGCAATTGAAAAAAACGTTTAATTTACCACGAAAAATTGGCGGAATTAAAAATAATTTTCTTTTTTGCCAAATTGTAAGAAAAGCTGCTGCTGGGGGATTAAATCAAAACTAAAGTAGCTACTGTCTTTGATTCTTTTCAAAAATCAGTCGTACGCCGTGGTCGTTTAGTCTATTCCGTCTTTTCACGAAGTTCCCACTTAATTTTTTCGAATCTTGTAAATTAAACACCCTTTCAATAATAACCTAGAAACATGACAACATTGTTTAAAAAACGTCATGAAAAGGAAATTATTTTATGTGACTGAGACCATGCCTGAGCTTTTCATGAAATGCTCAAAAACACTATCTCCCTACGACATAACGCAGAGACTAGCCGGGCGGTACCGGCTAGCAACATTTTGCCGTTATACAATATACCGTCATTGGATAACATCCAGCGGAGTTTACCAACAAATTAAATTTCGCCGACGAATGACGTGAGACGTGTTGTTTATGTATGTGTTCTATATCTAGTATTGACTATCAACACACGCCGTGCCTTAGTGCTAGAATGCGTGTACAGCGTAGTCAGGCATAGGTTTGTCAAGAGTTCGAATCCTGTGCGGGTTACATTAAATATTTTAATTTCACCACTTGTTAATAGAGTACATAAGTTATCATTATTTTCTGTTGTTGTGGCGCAGCAATGGGCACACCGTCGACTGACTAACTGCCAATAACACAAAAATTAACTACTTGGGTGTAAAAAGAAAAAATGTATTCTGCTGGTAAAGTATTCATATCATCTTATACGATGACGTCATACCGGCAAAAAATTTGCATTCGCGTTTGGGAAACATTAATAACTCTATTCAATGTTTGGGCTACAACCCTAAGGGTAAACCAAAAGCGCTGAACATTTGAAATGCGAAAGTTAAATAGTCAACCCTTATCGTTGTTTGCTACAATAAACAAATGTCGGTTCTACATTTGTCGGAACGAAATAATACCGGTATAATCTTGAAATAATAACGGTTGCGGTTTTGAGTTACGGTTCAAGAAACTTTTAATTTCGTTTTTCGTTTCAATTACGGTGCACGTCTCTGCTAGATACAAGCGAAAAACTAAAGAAGAAGAATTTTTTTAAGGTAAAATGTATCTGTTCTTAGTAAAATAAGAAATAAAAATCAGAAAGGAAAGAGTTGTAGATTTATTGAAGCTGTATTAGGGAAAAATATTTTTAGGAATGTTTTTTTCGTTTTCGAGATGTAACACAAACATGCATCTTTGTAAACAGAAATCATATTTTATTTTAACACAATTAAAAGGCTTGCTTTAGAATAGAGGTTTAATATACTTAATATTACATTCAAAGAAGATACGAGCGATTAAATCGCGTTTCACTTTTAGTATCGCAGTTCCATAAAACGACAAGAAAGAAACAGACTCTTAAGCACTGTTACTTTAGTTTCTTCTTAATTAAAAACAAACACTTATTTAGGAAAACATGTTTAAGCAGTTATATTAGAAACAAAATTTTAATACAAAAATTATAAAGACAATTGTTTAAATTTCTAAAAGTTTTAAAATTTCTAAATATTAAATTTTTTAATGTTTTGGGTACGAATTTCTAAAACTTTCAAATATTCCAAAATTTTTATTTTTTTAACAGTATCATTTAGGAAATGTTTAAAAAAACTCAAATTTTCAATATAGGTGAGGAAGGTCCCGTGATGGTTATTCGACAATTTTTTTACTTTCCCATACTTTTACTGAATTATAGACAGTTATGCTTTGAAGGAAATTTTTGGCCTTTAACCGGAACCGGAATCTGAAACGGAAATTAGACTTTTTTGTGCATAGCTTTTTCTATTATCATTTTTTGGAAGTTTAAAAATAGCCTTGTAGTAATTCTAAAGACAAATCAAATGTTTTTTTTTCGAATGCTGTATCGTCAAAACTAAGGGCACTACTAATTTTTGAAGATTTCGATTCTAATGCCAGATTACTCAAAAACAAATTGTCCAATCAACACAAATTGTCATATTATTTAATAGCCTTTACTAAGTATAATTACGCGATGTAAAAATATTTTTGGAAATATAAACATTGTAAAAATGTTAGCATCTGAATTTCGGACATTTTCATATAATTCAGTAGACCGTTTGAAGTAGTTTATTGGGTTTGACAAAAATTTTCTATTATTTAAAACTGAAGGAAAAAGCGACACTTTTTAACATCAACAACGCATTTTCTAGAAGTTTAGATTTTAACTACGCCTATTTATTAGCTCTAGTTAAAAACTTTTTTAATTCTTTGCATGTTTTTGATAACTCGTTAAATAAAGTTGTTATAACCATTTTTGGCCTATGGGGCGATTGATAGGATATCGTTTCGGTTTACCCAAGTGATAGGGAGCTACTAACTCCAAATTGAGGGTTGGTTCTAGGTGGAATCACGTTCAGGACCAATGCACGTCATCAATACCTACAGACACAAGTTTTTAATACCAAACCCAGAAAACAAAAATTAAATGTTTTCATCATTAAATAATGCACAAGAAATAATATTATAATGATCAGTTTCAACCAAATGTTAAAAATTCTGCATGAAATGGTTAATATTTTTTAATTGTCTGTAGTAACAAGGAGAGAATTCCATAATAATGTCATATTTCGTGGCATTGGATTGGCATCACTAAGTCACACGTTTACATATCGATCTTCTATCGATTTTTATATGATTGTGCAACCTAACCTCACCAAACAAACAACCAAACGCGCGCCGGTTGTAACTTGGCTTCACTTTCTTTCCTGTTTATAAATGTTAGTGTCGTGTTTTTGTGATTCTTTAAAAAATAGTTCTTTTCAGAACTAATAATTGTTTTAACCTTGTAAAATTTCAACCTCTCATTATGCCGAAAGGGAAACCTCTCTGTAAGCAGTCTAAAGAGCTGGTTGCTAGTTTAATACGTTACGCTGCCTTTACTTGCTGTTAGGGAGGTATGTTCTTTTTATAATTGTTGTTTATAGTTTGTAAAACTATAGTTATTGTTTATTGCAGAGAGTTTCGAATGCTTTAAACCTTAACATGTCAACCCTATTTCAAAAACAGTAAATTCGAACGAAGTTTTACACAGTGCAAAAAGGAATAAAAAACAGGAGCAAGCCTGTTCGTGAAATCGATAATTTTGACCAGGTCGCAATTCGAAATGTTATTTACGAAATGTATCGAGAGAGTAAGTACTTCGTTTGGTTTCTCAGTTTTTGTCAATATTTACATTTTCATGATTTTAGAACAACACATAACCCGAAAATGGAAAAAATCCATACAGCATGCTGAAAAAGAAATAAATAAATGGTGGGACAGAGAAGTGTCATTTTATGTTCTAACAATAACAGAAACATTCTCTTAAATATGGTTTTAACTTTAATAAATAGAAAATTTTTAAATGTTGGCTTGATTTAATCTCATATGGAGCCCCATCCACAAGCATTAATATTTCCACAAATAGTTATACATAATACCTACTCAGATAATTGTAATCTTCAACTTATATATAAATAAATACTATTATTGTTGCAATTTTTAATTGTCTTTGATATCTTTTCTGCTAAAATCTTTAATTTCATTTCATATCATTAACCAGAAATGAATTAAATTTTACATTTGGTGTAACATGTGTTGCATATCCAGTGCTTATTAAAATCATTTTCACTGTAATGTAAACATGATATTTTTATGATGTCATTGTGACGTCATCAAATATCGGTGACGTGCATTGGTCCTGAGCGTGATTCCACTATATAAGCGCAATATTTAGGTAGCGTCTTTACGTAGCCGTGCAAATGCTTTGGGTTTGGAACAAGCCGCTTGTACTGGGTGTAGACGACTAGATGTAAATTTCAATCACCTATTGGCACGAGAATATTTATTACGTGAAAAGTATGGGACCTGTTTTGCCCATTTTTACAGTTGCCAACAAACGTACGACGTAGTCTGCGGGCACAGCTAGTTCTTCTTAAATGCGAGCTTTGTACTAGAACATCTGTTATTATAACTCTTGTTCAAAATATTTGGATCAAATTTAGTTTATGTTATATTGCTAACGTAAACAAAATAAAACCGGTTTATTATATGTCATAGCTAAACCTGACTTGGCCCTATTTATTGTAGAAATTTCTGAGTTCAAATTGCTTGTAATATAATCGTTCAATATATATTTGTTCAATTTCTGTTTTGATTTGTTGCTGGGTTAACAATCTGCATGTTAACACAATTGTTGCTTAAATACAAAAAATAAGCGCTTCAAAATATAGCTCCGAGGTCAAAAATATATCACTGTAAGCACGTCTTGTCTATAGTAACATATTTTATTAATAAGAGTGCCTAAAAATACCAGACTTAGTAATGAATGTTGTTTCTAATAAAATTGTGATAACGTTCTGTGTGCAATGCTTTTATTATATTTATTATCGTTTATTGAGCGGCATGAAATACAATGCGCTGTGCAAAATTCTAATGTTATCGCTGTAAATACATTGAGCAGAAGGTGTTTATTTTTTCCAACCAGCCTGAATGCAACTAAGCCATAAATAACCAAAGAATAAGTACCAACAGTAGGAACTGCAACATAAACATTTGCTCAAAACAATCAATAAACTGTCGTCGGGTTAGGTGCGACAGTTCTAATATGTAGATGGACGATGATCTTAGTCCGTAAATGCCTGTATTTTGGAATTAATGTTGTTTTTTATGTATCTTATTGCATTACGTTTGCATTAGCATGCTGTAGGCGTACAGGGTTTTGTACAAAGTGATTGAGTAAAAAACATTGTTTCAATTTTAGTGAATGATTACACCAAAAATAATCACTATACATGCAATTCCAAAATGACTTCATCAATAAGTAAAGTATTGAAAAGCGCATCTGTATAGAAAATAAGTTTTCAATCATCTTCCGAAACATTGATCGTTACAGCTGCGCGCATTAAAAGTTTTCATGTGTTGATTGATAGTAGTGAAAAATTATAAAAAGCACACTGTAGTCGCGAATATGTAGCGTTGAAATAAGAATCAGCAGAAAGGGGCGATGCCAAAAGAAGTGCGTATGCAGTAAACCAATAACAGCAATTTTCAGAAACGCTTACATTTTCGTTTTTACTTCTTTGCGTACGCCAAATGTATAAAACATATTTATTAAGAATTTTAGAAATAAGCAATACGTTTACAGTGCCATATTCAAGAATACAGGCAAGATTTACATTTTCTTATATTTCGAGTTAAAAAAGATAAGATAAGATTTTGGCTAATAAATTTCGTTTTTGGTGTTTGGTTTTCTTTAATCCTAAAAAGTTGTTTTACCGAAAATAAATAATCGACTTTTTTTATAAATAACTGATTAATTCGGTTTCTAACCGCAGCTTTAACGTAGTCCTTGCCGTTTAGTTTTTAGAGAATAATTAAACTATAGCACAATGTATTTTTGTCGCTTGAAAAGCAGTTACAAACATCTTCGCTAGGCGCCGCTACTAGATATAGCAAACTCTATTTTACTAGCTAGAGAAAGAATGTTTTGTGAGCGGATGTCAATCTAAATTGACGTTGTGATTTTAGAGTACCTTCACGGACTTATGTCGGTATGACAGTATGATCACCAAAAATTATTAAAGTATGGGAGAAGTATATCGAAAACTGGTAAAAACCAAATGGTTTATTTTGAAGATTACAGAAGCAGCCAGATTGCGCAACCCACATGCCGTCACTAAAATTCTCAACGAGCGTTTCACAAATAAGCGGGTTTGTTCAAGAGCTTCCAAGATCTCTCGACACGTTCCCGTTACATTACTTCCGTATTCGCTTAAATTTCTAAGAAAATCCGAAAAACATTATTGGTGCGGGGCTTGGGCCTGAATATTGTTTTAAACATCTTCCCTCGAAACACAGCTTTCATTAGAGCAATAATGAATTTTCGCCAATTTTTTTTTCTTCGCTTGTATTTCTTAATGTAAATTGAATAACGTGGGCGCTCCATGGCATTAATTAAATTGAATATCCTTAAATAATTTGTTCACAACTTAAACCAAATGCAAACTGGAACAAGAAACTATTTGAACATAGAAAAATTAAATGCGTCACTCATAAGACAAATTCAAAAGTGGTACGAATTGTTTCATATCAGTCAAATAAATTGATGCAACATAAAAAAAGTGTATAAAATGTGTTAGCTAAATACATGCGAAACGGTCAAAAACAAAAAAATCCAAAATTTCAGATTTACTCAGTTTTCTCAGAAGTCAAGTGAGACACTTTTCACATTTGTTTTTGGATTATTAGTGCACATAAAATTTCGCAAATTTGTACCAATTTAACGGTTTCTGTATGAGGGCGGAGTTAGAAGTTTGGTCAAATTGCAACACAGGGCGTCACAATCGCAAATCCCAGATGATATTTGTCAATATCATCTGTCATTAGGCCACATTAGAATTTTCAGACAGATTTGTCATCTAGTTCAATTTTGACAGCCATTGAAAGCAGACAACCTCTCGTATTTTTGCAAACATGGAAAAACGTGAATTTTGTGTCTTAATTAATAGCATATTATAGACCACGGTAGGGAAGTCTTCTCTACCGTGGTTTATATATTATTTTTTCCACTACTAGCATTAAACGGTATCATTATTTACTTTGTTTTAGAGCCAAGAAGATGAATTTCTTTCCTAGTGGTTACTAATATTTCATTATTAACTACTGGAAATAATGGAAACAATTGCTACCAATCTTTAAATTCACCATAAACTTTCATGTAAAAATCTTTTGATTTTACTGGTAATAACTGTTCACCAACACTTTCTGCATCTTCCCTAATTTCAGGAGGAGTGCAGTTTTCACTCAAATCATCAAAATTGGACATTTTATAACCACTATTATAAAATATATATTTTACATAAATGTCAATTGAAATTAACTATTCTCTTGTTTTCAAACAAGGCTACTTTATTTTTGTGCACATTTGCATTTGTAATTTTATTTTTTATTAATGTAAAATCAATTAATTATAAAAGGAATAAAGGTGCTAGTAGTGGAAAAAATAATATATAAACCACGGTAGAGAAGACTTATCAGCCTCGCAACTTATTTCCCTCGATGCTTCGCATCTCGGGAATTAATTCTGCTCGGCTGAGAAAAATGTCTTCTCTACCTTGGTCTATAATATACTATGTTCCACTACTAGCACCTTTATTCCTTTTATAATTAATTGATTTTACATTAATAAAAAAATAAAATTACAAATGCAAATATGCACAAAAATAAAGTAGCCTTGCTTGTAAACAAGAGAATAGTTAATTTCAATTGACATTTATGTAATAGTTATTTAAGTATCAAGGAATGTAAGGACGTAATAACATCCGAGGTAGGCGAATACGAGCTGAGGCGGAGCCGAAGCTTGTCGCCTGTCGAGGATGTTATTAGTCGATACATTCCGTGTTACTTATTAAAATTTTCACGCTACCGGCAATGTAAGTAGGCCCACAGGTAGAAATTTAATCATATTTTTAAAAGTTCGTTTTGACAGCTGTCATCGGAATTATTTTTTAAAAGCTCCATTATTCTAAGTTGTCTGTGTTTGTTACCATATCAACGAACAGTTAAAATCAACATTATTTTCCTAGGAATGTAAGTGACACTATTAAGTTCCGTCGTCAAGGGTAACTAGTACACGAATGTTATCAGCCACTTACGATCCCTGTAGCTATGGATGTAAGGCCTACTTACACTGCCGGTAGCGTGAAAAATATATATTTTATAATAGTGGTTATAAAATGTCCAATTTTGATGATTTGAGTGAAAACTGCACTCCTCCTGAAATTAGGGAAGGTGCAGAAAGTGTTGGTGAACAGTTATTACCAGTAAAATCAAAACATTCTTACATGAAAGTTTATGGTGAATTTAAAAATTGGTAGCAATTGTTTTCAGTAGTTAAAAATGAAATATTATTAACCACTAGGAAAGAAATTCATCTTCTTGGCTCTAGAACGAAGTAAATAATGATATCGTTTAATGCTAGTAGTGGAAAAACATTATTTATTGCGTAGAAAAACCATTACGCAAACCAAAACAAAGCTTGATAAGTATTATGGAGACTCTTCACCATTGATTAAAATCGAGAGAGTTGAGATAGTACGCATCTCAGATGAACATGTGCACAATTTATTACACGAACATTGGGATATGAAAAAGCTATCCATGGGATGGGTGCCGCGTTTGCTCACAATCGACCAAAACCGCACACGTGGAACAACTTCAGAGGTTGGTTTGACGATGTTCAAGCGCAATAAAAAAGAGTTTTTGCGTCGTTTTATAGCTGTATACAAAACATGGATCCATCACAATACACCGGAGACCAAGGAATAGCCCAACAGTGGCTTTTTACTGGCGAACCTGCGCCGAAGAAGGCTAAGGCGGTTTAATCGGCCAACAAGGTCATGGCCACAGTTGTTTGGAATGCACGCGACATAATCCACATCGATTACCTTGAAAGGGGAAAAACAATCAACGGCGAATATTATTGCAACTTATTGAACCGTTTCAACGACGTTCTGAAAAAAAACGACTGCATTGGGCGAAGAAAAAAGTTTTCTTCCATCAAGACAATGCACGGGTGCACACGTGTGTAGTTGCCATTGCCAAAATCCATAAATTACGCTTCGAATTGCTTTGACATCCACCATATTCTCCAGACTTAGCCCCCTGCGACTATTTCCTGTTTCAGAACTTGAAGAAATGGCTCGGCGGAAAGAGATTCAGCTCTAATGAGGAGATCGTATCGATGCAACTAACGCCTACTTTGAAGGGTTCGAGAAATCGTATTATTCAGAAGGGATCGAAAAATTGGAAAAGCGTTGGGCTAAGTGTATCGACATAAAGTAAATAGCTTTGCTTTATGGTATCAATCTTAAAGGCGACTACGTTGAAACACAAATTGGTTTTTGGCCGAAAAATATATTCCTTTTTTTCCTTTTTTACCAGACTTCTCACTCCGTCCTCGTATGTAAGCCAAATAAAAAGTACAAAACGTACAACGTACAAAAAAATTTTCGGAATTTATTTTCTCAAAAGGCTAACAAAACCCTACCTACAAACATGAACAATGTTCATGCCACATATTCACACTTGACTGTCTAAAACTTTGTGCGTAACATTGGGAACTCGGTACGGGAACTTACGGTTTTAGGTGAATTATTTTGGCATATATCTTTTTCCGGTGGTTGAATAATTGCTTTGTGCGGTTTTTAAAATTTCCTACGTTTCCACAATTTATTGGGACCGCAACCACATTGCGTTAGCTAAGAACAGTGGAAGTATCCAAGTGTGCGATATAAAAAGAACAATAAGTTTCGGCAACATTATACACTGTATTATAATTTTATATTTATGTAATAAACAACTCCACTCATCATTTCCGATGGTAAGTGGACATAACTACAATTTATGATAGCTCGTTCCCCAAGATTTTTATTTGAACCAGTTTTAAATTCAATTGTAGAGTTTACGTATGTTTAAATATTTTTAATTATTGATATTATAAGTTTTTGTAAGTCGCAATCAGCCTTAATGTCCCACTGCTTAGCACCGGCACTCTTCTCTGCCACGTACCCTCCTTAGCGCTAAGGTGGAGTACGGGGGACCTACAGCTTAACGTCGAATCCGAACGACTAAATACCAGAGAAGGTTTCAGGCATTAAGACCGCACGGCTGCCTACACCGGATTGAGGAATGTGAGTGGCGGGTTGCGGCATAGATTTTTATTGCTGCATGGCTTCGGCAGGGAATCGAACCCTAGACCTTTAGCGTAAGAGGCTAAGCGCCTAACCTCTGAGCTACCACCACTCTTTTGTAATTTTTTGTAAGTATTGCTGTCAATATATCAGAATTTTAAAATTAACAGTGGCCAAAATTTCTTGACTTAGTAACTTTCAACTTTTCATCAATAGAACAATCTAGAGACATCCTATCTGATGGACTAAAATGAATCTATGAGGCATGACTTGCAGAACTTTCCAACTTCTCAAAGTGAACTAAATGTGGAAGGCGAATAAAGTTAAAATAAGAAAATATGAAAAGTTATTCATTTTCCATATCAACCAGCACGGTCCAATGAATTAACCACGAGGTTTACGCATAAGATTCCGATGATTTACTATACGCGCCTTTGATAAAGTTTAACAGGACCAAGTCTTTTCAATTCCTAAAAGAAAATAGCGTTGACTGTTTATTTTTCTGCTTACGATCTTTGCGACACGTATTCATAAATCATCTGGTTTTGAAATATGTTTCTTGTTTGGTAGAAAAACCGGCAAATCTATATTTATGGCATATCGTTGCTCCCAATGCCATTTATTGATTCTTTATTACAATATAAAAACAAACTTAATTTTTTACAAAATTTTGTATTCAGTTAGGTAGCATAAATTGAAGACAGAACGAAAATTCACATCTTTGAAGAAAGTGTCGGAGAGTTCCGACAAAGTTTCATACTTTAATTAATTAGTTTTCTAAAGATACCGAAAGGAATTTATTAAAAGTTTTTAGATAAAAATTTTTGTTGAAGATTCTGTAATTAATTTTAAACTTTTGGTGATATCTCGCGAAAGGCAATAGCTTCGTCACTATTTAAAAAAATACAACCACTTTACCTAAGGGCCACTGTGCAAACTCCAACGGCAACAAAGCTCTTTAGACTAAAGAGCTCTAGAACAGTCACCGACTTTTTGCGGATATTGTTGAACGACCGCGTAGGTCTTTGTTAAAAGAAAAAAAATCTCCTGTAATATGATTCCGCTCTATACAGGAAAAATCTACGGTTTTTTTGATAAAAGAACCTTTTTATTAGAAATTGTGGAAATTATCAGAGAGAAAGTGTTTTGTTCCATTTTTTTCCTGTAACAAATCAAATTTAAAAATTGCAATAAAACGAGATTTCAAAACAAAATCTTGAGTTTTATTTTTCAACAAGTAATTTTTTTCTTCATTAATATTTGTTAAATTACACAATGAATGTAGTAAAAATACAAAAATCTTTTTCAGTTCGTAATTCAAACAACCTATACATACTTATCGATATTTAGCGTCACTAATTGCGTCCTAAGCCGTTACAGTTCAATAAAATTCATAATTAATTCCGCAGCGAATATCGAAAATAAGGAAAGTAAACAATGGTAAAACCTGCGAATGTAAACTCGTCTGCCTTTTTGTTTTTATGAGCTTGGTGCCTGAGTTTTATTGTTCTAAATGGACGATCAATGTTTTGCTTATTTGTTTGCTTAAGCGTAATACGGTACACGGTAAACTAAATTAAGTGTTTCAAAGTGTTAACATTTCCATGTTTTCTAAATACTCGCATGGTTAATTCAACAGTCTCGTTAACTTTTCTTTAATTCTCATTCAATGGGGTTTATCACTAATGAACGCAAAGAAATTAAAACGTCCGCTGCCACCGCCGTGCGGACGTTTTCTGGACAAACATTTAGCGCAGACATTTTTTTAATGACCCCTGCGTCATAAGTAACTATTTCCTACGCCAAAAAGGTGGCCTTTGAATAGTAGTGTATTGAATGAATAAATGGCATACTATGGAGAAACGTGTTAACAGTAATTGCTTTTAAAACTAGTGTTAAAAAATGGGCAAAACAGGTCGTTGGTACTTTCCCATACTTTTTACGTGTTAAACATTCTCGCGCCAAGAAGTTTACATTTACAAATTTACATCTAGTCGTCTCTAGCCGGTACAAACCCGCTGCAGACTCAAGACGTTGGTTAATGCGCTCACGAAAATGGCTATAACAACTTTATTTATAGAGTTATCAGAAATATAAAAAGAATAAAAAAATTTTTTTTTATTAGAACTAATTGGTAGGCGCAGTTAAAATCACGCAACTGCCGCAAAACACGTTGTTAATATTAGAAAATATTTATATTATAAATTTTATTTCTTAATTTTTAAAATAGTTGAAAATTCTCGTTGATCATAATAAAGTACTTCAAATAGTTTATCAAACTGATAAAAAATTATAACGATTGGCATTTGCTTTTTTGAATAAATAATTAATTAATTTGAAAATTTTCAGAAATTCCTCGAGGGCGCTACAGTAGAATTTGAGAGATTAGTAAAAAATTAAATTGTAGTTCATTGCAAGCTCCATCGGCTCAGAAAAAAAATGTTATGGGCAGTTTTTGAAGAATCATTTTTTGAAAACGTTCAAAATTTTGATTTTCATACTTCCAAAAATATTTTTACATCACTTGATTATACTTATTAAGGGCTATCAAGTAATGTAACAATTTGTATTAATTAGATATTTCGTTTTTGAATAATAGGACATTAAAGTTAAAATTTTCAAAAATTCGTAGCAGCCTTCATTTTGAAGATACAAAATTTTGAAAAAAGCATTTGATTTGTCTTCAGATGCACTACAACTCTAAGTATTTTAAATTTATGAATAATGTTTACAAAAAAATCTATACCAAAAAACAAGTCTAATTTCCGTTTCCGGTTCCGATTAGGGACCTCACAAAAAACTACCTACAACTTCGAAACTTCCACAAACTAAATTTTATAAAAATCGGCCAAGGGGTTCCGGAGATATAGGAAAACGAACGCAGGCACATACCCACAGACAGACATTGTTTAAAAACACTTTTTTGGGTTCCTTGGATCCCACACCCAAAATTCAAAAATATGCATGAAATCATAAGAGCTGAAGTGTGGACTTCGACTGGACTGTCCCGTGCTAGATATTAATACTTACCGTATTTGCAAACGTACAAATTCTATAATTTCACGTTGTTCATTTCAACATTTTAAAGAAAGCAATCTATATAGGCAACCCTCCATTCCATCCACCCAAATTCATAGAAACCGCCACAGTAAAATTATAGCTTTCAGAAAAAAAAAAAAAATTGTGGCCAGTTTTCCGTTCTAACAGCATACACGGTTTAAAAAAATCGTGTGGGCAGTTTTTGAATAATATGTCTTTGCAAAATTTTCAAATTTTGAAGAAGCGCCTTTGCAATCGTTTTCAGATTTTCGAAATTAATTTTGTCTTATTGTATACTACACACAAAGGCTCTTATACAATTTATATAGGCAACTTTACGATGTCGCATACCGCATAAGAATAGTAAGAACGGAACTGTCCGCCCTACAGCTAACTAAATGCGGTTTGGATTTCGGACTGAAAGTTGATACAAATGGTTTATTTGGGAAGTTATCAAAAATATGCAAAGAATTATATTTTTTAACTAGAGCTAATTGATAGACGTAGTGCAAATCACGTAAATGCCAGAAAACGCGTTGCTGATAATAACAGCGAATCGAAATGATAAAAGTTTATAAGGATCGGCGTTTCCGTTTTTGAATAAATAATTAATCAATTTCAAATTTTTAAAAGATTTCTGCGTAGGAGGGTTAGAGTAAAATTTGGGAAATTAGTTCGAAACACAATTTGTAGTTCACTACAAGCTCTATTGGCTCAAAAAATTTCAAAAATCGTGTGGACAGTTTTGGAAAAATATTTGTTTGAAAATTTTCACAACATTGAAACAGCGCCATTGCAAGCGTTTTTGGATTTTCGAAATTAATTTAAAATACTTCATCGTATACTACCCACAAAGGGCTTTCAGAGAAGTTGTAGCTGATCCCAATCAGACAACTACTTTTTGAGTAAATGAGCGTTACAGTGGAGATTTTCAAAAAGGTATGTAGCGGCCGCCATTTTGAAGATGGAGAGTTCGATAGAAAAGTTTTCAATTTGCGTTATGTTCTTCTCTCAGATCCTGTGCTCAAATTTCAAAAATTTAGTTTTGGAAAAAACGCTACCAAGAAAACATGTCTAACGTCCGTTTCTGGGTTTGGATTTTTTTGAAAAGCCTTACTTGAACTACAATTATCGATATACTTCTTTTTTAAAATTTCATGAAAGTGGTCCAGGACTTTCGCTTTTAGAGGCGTCGCACTACATTTTCTTTTTAGTAAACTTAATAGTTTTGATGTAGCAGCTGAGTAGAATATTTTTCCACTTGCAAAAACTCTCGAGTTTCTTTTATAATTCCTTAATTATGAGTTTTAATCAACCCTTTATTGTTGTGCTAACGTAAAATAAGATATGTTTTTTGACACGAAGAGTCTTGATTAATGTGATTACCGAAATCAATTCACCGAAACGCATCGGAAGATCAATTTAGTGAACCAGCAGATGGTCGAAATAAAATGTATCGGAAGACATATTCACGAAACCTAAATTTATTGAAATAATAATTTATCGAAATTATAATATAATATATGCATGCATAAAAGTAAAGGGAGTGGTATTCTTACTTAGAATCTTTTTTTTTTGTTATTGTTTTCCACTATCGGTGTTTGGATCTTATCAAACCTGCTGTTTGGTTATTCAATGTCCGGATTTCTAATCTAGTATTTAGTCAGTATTTCAGTTATGGGGCATGTTTGACCTTATGGAGCTTGCTTAGATACGTATTATTTATTTGGCCAGCTGGTTTATTATCTTGAACTATTTGATAACGGAGATAAACGTGGAATATGCATGATTAGGGATTTTAAAAGTAATACACAAAACAATTGTATGAAACTTTGCAAAAACATTTTGGAGTGCAGAACCTCTGGCTTGGCTCAACAATAAAGTACCACTGAACGAAACGATGTATCTCAAATATTGCAGTTGTGGTTGTACCACCTTGCAAAATCGTGCAACGCGTTTTACGTATAATAGAATGGATATGAGTACGCCCATTCGCTTTGTTTATTTGTTATACAGGGTGTTAATGAATTGTAGGAGAAACTTCTAGGGCTTGCAAAACACAACAAAGCACAACAACTTTTGTTATTAAATGTGTGGCCAAAAGTGTTTTCTTTCAGGATAGAGCTTCTCAAAGATTCTTTAAGAAGCGCCTAAATTCAAATTAAATTTAAAATAAATTAATTAACAAAATGTTTCAAAACTAAGCAATAGAAAAAACCAAAATTACAAAGCAAAAATCAACTATTTGAAAAATTTACAATAACTAATTCAAAAATTAACAAAATTATAGTAAATGTTCAAAATGTCTTTCCCAGCTTCTGCACACGAAGCACATCTACGAAGTAAATTCCTGCGCACCGCTCCAAATATACCAGGAGTCTGTTGAACTGCGTCATATGCAGCAAGAATAAGCGCCGTAAGTTCTTCTACCGTTTCACTGGGGTAGCATACACTAACGTTTTAACATGCCCCCCCCCCCACAAAAAGAAATCAAAAATACGAAACACAGAACGAAAATAACGAAGAAAATAATTATCAAAAAAATCACAGAACGAAAAAAAAACTAATTATGAAAGGCACAGAAAGAAATGAATGAAAAGTCAAAAAATATCACAAAAATATCGAATTGTGTCAAAATTGACGTTATTTGAATGTAAATGTCTAGATAATTTTTTTTTTCGTAAATTCCGTGTCACCCGTGCAAAATATTTGAAAATGCAATTTGGGTTGCCTATTTTCAGATACTTCTTAAAGAATAAAGAATCTTTAAGAGGCTGCATTTTCTAAAGGAAACACTTTTGACCACACATTTATTAACAAAAGTTGAATGCTTTGTTGTGTTTTGCAAGCCCTAGAAGTTTGTCCCTACAATTCATTAACACCCTGTATTTTAACGCAATTTTTTGCTGTTCTGGAACTAAAAGTCTGGTCTTTGGGCCTATATTGTAAGAGTTTACTGATAATCGCGTAAGACTCGTTAGCCTAAATTACTTTTGTTCATTTGAAGTTGTATTTTCGCTGACTTATTAAATGAAACTAAAAAAAAGACAAAAACAAAGACTACAAAAGTATAAAACAATAAAAAAAATATTAAAGAAAAAATTAGCACAAATATAAAATATGACCAAAAAATCAGTTTCCAACTTTTAAGCAAGCCAGAATTTTGCAGCTAGTCCTAATCCTGAATAAGATGTAAAGAAAAGTTTGGCTAAATACATTGGGTAAATAATCATGTCCATGAATTGTGGTTTGGTGAATACGTTTTTCGATCAATTGCATTTCAATGATTTGTTATTTCAGTAAAGTAGCCTTTCGATGAATTGTGTTTCGGTGAAATTTTCGTCGCTGAATTGTTTTCGGTGAACTTTCCTAGACGCTTTTACAAAATCACTAAGGAGAAGTAAATTCAATCCTGCTTCGCTGCCAACCATAACAGCAGCTACAACTCGTGTCGTCAAGTCCAATGGTGGTATGGTGTGGAGAAAAATCCTGAGGAATGTAGATGCAAAAGAAGTAAAACAAGTCTTACTCCAATTACGACACTTTAGGAGCCTGCTTTCGAAGCACTACTGAAATTTATTTCTTGAAAATGCAATAAAGGCTACGACTCCGCATGCGGTTGTGGAAACACCGGTTTAAAGTGTTCGGTTATTTGTCCTTTTTGCAATAAACCCTCATGCGAACACGTAAAAGATATGATAATTGAAACCGATGAAGACGACAAAATAATACTGCCGTTGGAAAATTGTTTCATCGGCTGAAGAAAATTACGAGAAACTTGATACTGAGGAGAAAACCGATATTGAACTAAGTACTGTTATTGTAAACACCAGCAAACGTGGTCCGTCCAGAACATAAAAACGAAGTGCTATGTGGATTAGCACTACAGGAGACACCAAATGGTGGCGTGGTAATGATCATTTCAGTAGCGGAAATGATAGTACCCTTGGAACGCTCAAAGTAGTTGAAGATGAAGTATACAAATGAAAAATCGCATTAATCAATGTCTTTAGGGTCCAAAAAGAAATCTTACCTTACCTTACGACAATAACCGTTGATTGAAACTGATAATTAGACAATTACCAACGAAGAAAGCGAATTCTTAGCAAGCGGGAAAAATATGTTTTACTTTACTCAGCTGCTCTCGGAAGTGTACGTATGGGCTCGGCCGTTTTGGCGGGAGACTTTTCGGCGCAGGCGCGTTTGGACGCAGGGACGTTTTGGGCGCAGGTACGTTACGGCGCAAACTGTTTAGGCGCAGGGACGTTTGGGCGCAAGCGTAATTTACTGTTGTTTATTTTATGAATAATTTAGTTTTATATTAAAATCGGTGAGAACAGTTAATCTAATTTGAGCAGTAAATCTAATCGATAAAATATCTAAATCGTTAAACACGTAAACATCTTGCGGATATTTTCATTTCCCATTTGAACCGTAATAGTTTCATGATGTACCCGGGCAACTACTACAATTTTGGCGATTATAGTGTATTGTGCTTTTTTAGAATTAAAAAATTGTTTTGTGTTAAGTAAGATCTTAATTTTGCTAATTATTTATGCATCAATTCTCAATTACGTGTTAAATGTACTACTTGTACTACGAAAACTCTTTTGTAAGCTGACAACTACTTCTCGCAAACATTTTTTAATACTATAAAATCATTCAATTTTGAACAAATAAAATAATTACATTTGTAAAACATTTGAAATTAAAAATTTAGTAGCTATCAACATATTAACTAATAAAAAAAAATTAAACCATTTTCATTCTAATTTACAATTGTTAATTACGTATTAATAATTCCTGAAATTTTAAGCATAAAAACACTTTTGCGCCGAAACGTCCCTGCACCGAAAAGACTCGCGCCTAAAAGTATCTGCGTACTTATGCCCAAACGTTCTGCGTCCAAACGTTTCTGCGCCCAAGCGTCTCTGCTCTCAAACGTCTCTGCGCCAAAACGATTCGTGCCGAAACGTCCCTGCGCCCCAACGTCTCTGTGCCAAAACAGTTTGCGCCGAAAATATCCCTGCGTCCAAACGTCCCTGCGCCCAAACGGCCTTGGTCCCAAGCCGCTGCGCCAAAACGTCCTAGACCGGGTGCTTCATCAAAACTATTGAATTAACAAAATAAAAGGGATCAAACACTTCTAGAGAATTTAGGTCTCTTTAATTTTGATAAGCTTTAAAATTTCCGAGTTTCAAAATTCCCCGATTTTTTCCGAGTAGGACCCTTATTGTGGCCTCTGTCGTCTGAGACTAGTTGAGCGATAAGCCATGGATGTTTTTTATCGTTTATTATAGAATATGGAGTTTTTAATGTGTAAAATATAATTTATCAGCAATAATCATATGGTAATTGTTTACGTATAATTAAGAAATCATACCGTTTTTTCTAAAGCGTTTTGTAATGTACCGGTGCACTACTGCAATTTTGGCGTTTATTGCGTATTGTTATATTTTTTAGAATTAACAAAATTGTTTTGTGTTAGGTAATTTTGCTAATTATGTATGCATCAAATCTCAATTACGTGTTATATGTACTATTAGTACTCCGAAAACTTTGTTTATAAGCTACTCATCACAACTACTTATCACAAACATTTTTTAAGACGATTATAAAATCATTCAATTTTCAACATTATTGAAACAAATACATTTATAAAACATTTAATTAAATAATTTAGTAGCTATTAGCATATTAATTAATCAAAAAAATAACCCATCTAAATGTATCTGCGTTTAAACGTCCCTATACTCAAACGTCTCTGCCCCCAAACGTCCTTGCGCCTAAACGTCTCTGCGCCAAAACGGCCTTGCGCCAAAACGGCTCGACGATGTGTCCCTGCGGTTAAACTTCCTTGCGCCCAAACGTCCCTGCTCCTAATCCGCCGCGCCCAAACCACCAAGACCGACTGCTTCATCAAAACTATTGAATTTACGAAAAAAAAAAGGATCAAACATAAACTTGTAGAGAATTTGGCTTCTTTAATTTTGATAAGATGCAAAATATCCGAGTTACAAAATTCCCCGATTTTTTTCCGGGATTTTTTTCCCCTATTGTAGCCTCTGTTGGCTGGGACTAGTTGAGCGATAATCCGTGGATGTTTTTTTTATCGCTTATTATAGAAAATATAGGGTTTAAATGTGTAAAATGTGACTTATCAGCAAGTCATATCGCATTTGTTTATGTGTAATTAAGAAATCATACCGTTTTTTCTAAAGCGAAAATTTGTATCGAACATTAAGTCTCTTTGAGTGTTTTTATATCAGACGTTTTCCTTCTTTTTCTACTAATTAAATATTTTCCGGAATTTATTTTACGTAACGAAATACTTAACCTTAAATTCGCTTTGATATAAATTCTACAAACTTCAAACAACAAATACGATTCTTTAATCCCAAGTACGATTTTCTAAGCTACTGTTAATTACTTCGCAATAAACCTTTATATTTTTGCTTTATAACATCATAATGCAGCCAATGAAATTTCCTACAAAAGGTTGATTTGTTGTACAAAATTATTTAGTTTAATATTTTTTTTAAACTGCCGTGCGCGGTAAAATGTAAGACAGTTATTATACGTCGTGAAGCAGCGAAAGTGGAGCAAAAATCATTCTATAAGGAACAGAAAAGTCTGAAACTTAATAATACCTTTGGAGCTTATATAAAATTAATTCTGAAACTCAATTGGGTATTAAAAGTTTAAGATGGGTTATTAGGGAGCACGAAGACGCATGAAGTAATAAAACATGCAGTATCACATAAAACGTAATAGAAGAAAGTATAAAACGGTTAATTTAAAATCAATCCGAGTTTTAAACAAATTGAAACTAAATTTCAGGAATTGTAGTTATGTAATCATTTATTTTGTTTTGCTGGTTTTTGGAGTCAAATTACATTTATTCAATAATTTACTTTTAAATTGCATTTTTTATAACTTCAAAATTACATTTAGTAGTTCATAGTTTTACGCTAGTAGTATTTTTGCTTAATACTTTAAATGTAGCCCAAAGGAGTACCAAATTACAGAAAATTTATTATATTTTTCCATCTTACATCTTATATATTACACTTTCTTTATATTTTGTAACTCGTTAAATATACTCAAAGTTAAGATAAAACCAAGCTTACTTCCAGACAGCTAACAATTTGTTAGGTAGCAGAATTATTTTCATTCGCTATGGGACTGGTGATTTATTTTGATATTTTTCGCGTTTTCTCTAGTTCGCGTTGTTTGTGCCGCATGAAGAATGATTTAGATACATATGACTTTATACTTCTTAGTATATACAAAAACAAAAGAAAATCTTCGCAATTTGGTAATTAATTATGTTTCCGCGATTATGGACATAACTATATTTCTCTATTTTATGCCAAAACAGTATAGTTTACTTCTCAGTTTTCATTATACTTCTTCAAAATATAAATTGGTGCTTGCAGCACTTTTTTCATTTTCTTTTCAATTAACCGCCTCGTTTTAATACCTTTAAAAATTCAATTATTGCTACTATTTTAATTGCCATGGAATTAATGCGCGCCGGACACTCATCAACTTAACATTGGTGAATTTTGATAATTTTATGTAATCTTGTTTTTGAGTAAACATATGAAACTGCGAGTACACATGTCTAAGTATAAGTTCGAAGTTTACATGAAAATAAATTACGCAGAGACGTAACGTTTTCATTAAAATTTCAGTTGCTAACTTTTGGTACTTTTGGAGACGCGAAACCGCTATCATAACCATCAGTTTCCCTTTAAACTGTTCGTTAGTTCGTTCAGGAATTTGTAACTCGCTGACTCTACTAATTTTGCTAAAAGCCAAAAACCGCTTGGCGAATTCCTCCAGTTGCCAGACTCCTAAGATATATTATGTGCTCCAAACCGCTTGAACAGCTTGACGTCGCAACATAACGACACGTAAATTAATTATTCATTCCTATAGCGAACAAGTGCGAACAGTTTTGTGTAGTTTATTATGTATTTGAATTAGAACTATTAAGTTGGTACAGACATTTTCGCACTGCTGAACAAACACACTGACTGAAAGGAACATCCTCATTTAGATATCGTAGTCGTATATAAATAACCCTGATGCGAATTGCAAATGACTGCATGAAATGGAATATTTGCAGAAGAATGAAATGAAATATTTGTTTAACAACCCGTTAAAATGTTCAAGTACTTTCAGTTTTTGTTCATTCTTTAACGATGCTTCTTATGTTTGTTACAAAGTTTAGTTTTTTCTGTCTCGACTAGGTCGTTCGGTAAGATAAATAATTTCCAAATATCTCGAGGGGGACTTTATCTGGCGTATTTTGGTTTCTTTAAAAAAATCAACAATTTTTGGTCTTAGCATGTTTTTTTTTAAGTTATTTAAACTAAAATGCATTTCTGCATCTCATGAAAATTAAATGTCTTAAATTTCATTTAAAACGTTTAAAAACTAATATTTCGGCACAGAAAATTGGCAGTTTCCGAGTTAGTTAAAAATGGAGTAGAGGATTTTGAAGGCAGATCGTTCAAACATTTGTAATGTTTGCTGTGTTAAAAGATTTTGTCACGTCAGAAAAGCTTGCTCTTTCCAACATATTTCTTACAATTTTGTTAAAGTGTTTAAATTAGCTTTATCAAACTTTTTCAATTTATTTCTAATCTATTTTAAATCCACAGTAAGGCAGAAGTGCAAGCAACTAAAAATTCACTTAAACGTTTTTTACTTTCCTATACTTTCAGTATAGGGAAGTATTGATTTCATGCAAATTTTCAAAATCGAGATTTTGACGGAAATACATGTTTTGGGCTTCCAGGATCCTAAAAAAGTGGTTTTTAAAAAATGTCTGTCTGTGGGTGGGTGGGTGGGTGGGTGGGTGGGTGGGTGGGTGGGTGGGTGGGTCCGTTACGCTCCATATCTCCGGAACGGCTGGACCGATTTCGATGTGCTTTGGAATGAGGGGGTATATCAAAAATTCACCGACAAAATAAGCTTTTAAAAAAAAACCGAAACCGGAAGCGGAAGTTAGACATGTTTTTTTGGTAGCATTTTTTTCAGAAACTGAATTTTGGAAATTTTAATAGTGGAGATTAAAGAAGGCCTTAGGACAAATCAAACGATTTTTTACCGAACTCTCTAGCTTCAACATGGCGGCCGCTACGAATTTTTGAAAATTTCGACTTTAACGCCCATTTACTCAAAAACCAGTTGTTTGATTGGGATCAACTACAACTTGTTTGGTAGCCCCTTAAGGGTACTATACCATGAAATATCATTAATTTTGAAAATCGAAAAACGATCTCAATGGCACCACTTCAAAATTTTTGAAATTTTCAAAAAAAAAAATCTCAAAAACTGCCCACACGTTTTTGTTTAAACTTTTTAAGCTGATAGAGATAGGCATCTGCTACAATTTTGTTTTTTACTCATTGTTATAATTTCACTGTGACGCCCTCTATGAATTTTTGAAAATTGAAAATTGGTTCCCTTTTATTAATTTAACGGGGGGCAATAAAATATTTCTGTTAATGTGAAAGACCTCACCATTAATAGCAAAATCCGAATATCATAATATTTTTTTGATAATTTAATATTTAGGGGGGCTACTGTTCCCCCTCCCCCCCCAAAATTTTCGCAACAAACTTAAAAAATTGATTTCTTCTTTTGTTTGCTCTAGGAGAATCTTTTTACAAAAAATCAAAAAATCGAATTTTTTGCCCCTTAATAATCGTTTTGTCCTTAGAAGAATTTCACATACTTTCTACAGCAGTTGTATTCTTGTACTAGTCGTTTAATGTTCAGTGTGGGCTAACTTTTTTATTTCAATAGATAGACTCGCAAACCCAAGAGCAAAGTTGTAGGGCAAATTCTTCTCGATTGTATTTAAGAAAAAAACTTGATTTTCCAATTTTAATATGGCGGCCACCGTAAAACATAACTTTTTTTTCAATGGAAACTTGGCATTTTGGCTTTAAAATCAGATAGGTTTTGAAATCCTAAATACAAATTAATAAGAGTAATTTCTTGCTAAAAATAATACTTCTCGAGTTATTAATACATTTTCAAACATCAACACGCTTCCTTACTCGTGCCGCCGGTTCATTTCAGTTCGGTTGTTTTACATGTACTCAGTTGCGGAGCCAGCGTGGTAATGGTACGTTTAAGTTACGCTCTTCAGGCTTGAAGTTTTTATAAACGCTGTTTACTTTTACTAGCCGGGTCTAGACAGGTGTACATCAAAAGTGTTGGAAAATATAAAACAATGTTAATTTATAAGTATAGGAAAGTCCAGGCGAAGTGTTTCGCTCATTTTTACTTTCCTATACTTTCAGTATAGGGAAGTATTGATTTCATGCAAATTTTCAAAATCGAGATTTTGACGGAAATACATGTTTTGGGCTTCCAGGATCCTAAAAAAGTGGTTTTTAAAAAATGTCTGTCTGTGGGTGGGTGTGTGGGTGGGTGTGTGGGTGTGTGGGTAACGCTCATATCTCCGGAACGGCTGGACCGATTTTGATGTGCTTTGGAATGAGGAGGTATATCAAAAATTCATCGACAAAATAAGCTTTTAAAAAGAATCCGAAACCGGAAGCGGAAGTTAGACATGTTTTTTTGGTAGCATTTTTTTCAGAAACGGAATTTTGGAAATTTTAATAGTGGAGATTAAAGAAGGCCTTAGGACAAATCAAACAATTTGTTACCGAACTCTCTAGCTTCAACATGGCGGCCGTTACGAATTTTTGAAAATTTCGACTTTAACGCCCATTTACTCAAAAACCAGTTATCTGATTGGAATCAACTACATCTTGTTTGGTAGCCCTTCAAGGGTACTATACCATGAAATATCATTAATTTTGAAAATATAAAAACGATCGCAATGACATCACTCCAAAATTTTGGAATTTTTCAAAAAAAAATTTCTAAAAAACTGCCCACACGTTTTTGTTTAAACTTTTTGAGCTGATAGAGCTGAGAATCTTCTACAATTTATTTTTTTGCGCATTGCTATAATTTCACTGTGACGCCCTCTGTGATTTTTTGAAAATTAAAAATTGGTACCCTTTTATTTATTTAACGGGGGGCAATAAAATATTTCTGTTAAAGCAAAATAGCTCATCATTGATAGCAAAATCCGAATATCATAATATTTTTTCGATAATTTAATATTTAGGGGGGCTACTGTTCCCCCTCCCCCCCCAAAATTTTCGCAACAAAATTAAAAAATTGATTTCTTCTTTTGTTTGCTCTAGGAGAATCTTTTTACAAAAAATCAAAAAATCGAATTTTTTGCCCCTAAATAATCTTTTTGTCCTTAGAAGAATTTCACATACTTTCTACAGCAGTTGGAAGTGACTAGAGTTCTAAACGTTCTATGCATTTCTATTGCGCACGCATTCAATAGCCACTTATTTAACGATAACGCGCAGGTTTGGAATAGCATGGATGGATATGCGGGTGTGTTCGAATGTACTGCCGTTTTACTGCATAAGTAGTTGTGGGGTCGAGCCTCGGTTGGGGCCAAAAATTTTTTTTTATTTTATAGTTTTTTTTAAAACACTGCTTTTGCGTTTCTAGACAGGTGTATATCAAAAGTGTTGGAAAATATTAAACCATGTTAATTTATAAGTATAGGAAAGTCCAGGCGAAGTGTTTCGCTCATTACGAATGCGTTCGTGAACGGTACGTCAATTCGCTGATATCTCTCGAACCCGTACTTCGATTTTGATGAAAATTGGAATGCAGAGCTATATCAAAAATTCATCGACAAAATAAGCTTGTAAAAAGAATCCGAAACCGGAAGCGGAAGTTAGACATGTTTTTTTGGTAGCATTTTATTCAAAAACTGAATTTTGGAAATTTGAATAGTGGAGATTATAGAAGGCCTTAGGACAAATCAAACGCTTTTTTACCGAACTCTCCATCGTCAAAATGGCGGCCGCTACGAATTTTTGAACATTTCGACTTTAACGCCCATTTACTCAAAAACCAGTTGTCTGATCGGAATCAACTACTTCTTGTTTGGTAGCCGTTTGAGGGTACTATACCATGAAATATAATTAATTTTGAAAATCTAAAAGCGATCGCAATGGCACCACTCCAAAATTTTGGAAATTTTCAAAAAAATATTTCTTAAAAACTGGCCACACGTTTTTGTTTAAACTTTTTAAGCTGATAGAGATAGGCATCTGCTACAATTTTGTATTTTGCTCATTGCTATAATTTTACTGTGACCCCCTCTATGAATTTTGGAAAATTGGAAATTGGTACCCTTTTATTTATTTAACGGGGGGCAATAAAATATTTCTGTTAATACAATATAACTCATCATTGATAGCAAAATCCGAATATCGTGTTATTTTTTTGATAATTTAATATTTAGGGGGGCTACTGTTCCCCCTCCCCCCAAATTTTTTTGATAAAAAATTAATAATTTGGTTTTTTGTTTTGTTTGCTCTAGGAGAATCTTTTTACAAAAAATCAAAAAATCGAATTTTTTTGCCCCTTAATAATCTTTTTGTCCTTAGAAGAATTTCACATACTTTCTACAGCAGTTGTATTCTGTCGTTTAATGTTCAGTGTAGGCTAACTTTTTTATTTTAATAGATAGACTCGCAAACCCAAGAGCAAAGTTGTAGACAGGTGTATATCGAAAGTGTTGGGAAATATAAAACAATGTCAATTTATAAGTATAGGAAAGTCCAGGCGAAGTGTTTCGCTCATTTTTACTTTCCTATACTTTCAGTATAGGGAAGTATTGATTTCATGAAAAATTTCAAAGTTGAGATTTTAACGGAAATAGTCGAGGGGGGGTCCATGGACCCCAAAAAAGTAATTTTTAAAAAATGTCTGTCTGTGGGTGGGTGGGTGGGTGGGTGGGTGGGTGGGTGGGTGGGTGGGTGGGTGTGTTACTCTCCATATCTCCGGAACGGCTGGACCGATTTTGATGTGCTTTGGAATGAGGGGGTATATCAAAAATTCACCGACAAAATAAGCTTTTAAAAAAAAACCGAAACCGGAAGCGGAAGTTAGACATGTTTTTTTGGTAGCATTTTTTTCAGAAACGGAATTTTGGAAATTTTAATAGTGGAGATTAAAGAAGGCCTTAGGACAAATCAAACGATTTTTTACCGAACTCTCTAGCTTCAACATGGCGGCCGCTACGAATTTTTGAAAATTTCGACTTTAACGCCCATTTATTCAAAAACCAGTTATCTGATTGGAATCAACTACATCTTGTTTGGTAGCCCTTCAAGGGTACTATACCATGAAATATCATTAATTTTGAAAATATAAAAACGATCGCAATGACATCACTCCAAAATTTTAGAATTTTTCAAAAAAAAATTTCTCAAAAACTGCCCACACGTTTTTGTTTAAACTTTTTAAGCTGATAGAGCTGAGAATCTTCTACAATTTATTTTTTTGTACATTGCTATAATTTCACTGTGACGCCCTCTGTGATTTTTTGAAAATTGAAAATTGGTACCCTTTTACTTATTTAACGGGGGGCAATAAAATATTTCTGTTAAAGCAAAATAGCTCATCATTGATAGCAAAATCCGAATATCATAATATTTTTTCGATAATTTAATATTTAGGGGGGCTACTGTTCCCCCTCCCCCCCCAAAATTTTCGCTACAAAATTAAAAAATTGATTTTTTCTTTTGTTTGCTCTAGGAGAATCTTTTTAGAAAAAATCAAAAAATCGAATTTTTTGCCCCTAAATAATCTTTTTGTCCTTAGAAGAATTTCACATACTTTCTACAGCAGTTGTATTCTTGTACGGAAGTGGCTAGAGTTCTGAACGTTCTATGCATTTCTATTGAGCTCGCATTCAATACGCACTTATTTAACGATAACGAGCAGATTCAGAATAGCATGGATGGATATGCGGGTGTGTTCGGGGTACTGCCGTTTTACTGCATAAGTAGTTGTCGGGTCGAGCCTCGGTTGGGGCCAAAAATTTTTTTTTATTTTATAGTTTTTTTTAAAACACTGCTTTTGCGTTTCTAGGCAGGTGTATATCAAAAGTGTTGGAAAATATTAAACAATGTTAATTTATAAGTATAGGAAAGTCCAGGCGAAGTGTTTCGCTCATTTTTACTTTCCTATACTTTCAGTATAGGGAAGTATTGATTTCATGAAAAATTTCAAAGTTGAGATTTTAACGGAAATAGTCGAGGGGGGGTCCATGGACCCCAAAAAAGTAATTTTTAAAAAATGTCTGTCTGTGGGTGGGTGGGTGGGTGGGTGGGTGGGTGGGTGGGTGGGTGTGTTACGCTCCATATCTCCGGAACGGCTGGACCGATTTTGATGTGCTTTGGAATGAGGGGGTATATCAAAAATTCACCGACAAAATAAGCTTTTAAAAAAAAACCGAAACCGGAAGCGGAAGTTAGACATGTTTTTTTGGTAGCATTTTTTTCAGAAACTGAATTTTGGAAATTTTAATAGTGGAGATTAAAGAAGGCCTTAGGACAAATCAAACGATTTTTTACCGAACTCTCTAGCTTCAACATGGCGGCCGCTACGAATTTTTGAAAATTTCGACTTTAACGCCCATTTATTCAAAAACCAGTTATCTGATTGGAATCAACTACATCTTGTTTGGTAGCCCTTCAAGGGTACTATACCATGAAATATCATTAATTTTGAAAATATAAAAACGATCGCAATGACATCACTCCAAAATTTTAGAATTTTTCAAAAAAAAATTTCTCAAAAACTGCCCACACGTTTTTGTTTAAACTTTTTGAGCTGATAGAGCTGAGAATCTTCTACAATTTATTTTTTTGCGCATTGCTATAATTTCACTGTGACGCCCTCTGTGATTTTTTGAAAATTGAAAATTGGTACCCTTTTATTTATTTAACGGGGGGCAATAAAATATTTCTGTTAAAGCAAAATAGCTCATCATTGATAGCAAAATCCGAATATCATAATATTTTTTCGATAATTTCATATTTAGGGGGGCTACTGTTCCCCCTCCCCCCCAAAATTTTCGCTACAAAGTTAAAAAATTGATTTCTTCTTTTGTTTGCCCTAGGAGAATCTTTTTACAAAAAATCAAAAAATCGAATTTTTTGCCCCTTAATAATCTTTTTGTCAGAAGAATTTCACATACTTTCTACAGCAGTTGTATTCTTGTACGGAAGTGACTAGATTTGTGAACGTTCTATGCATGTTTATTGCGCACGCATTCAATAGGCACTTATTTAACGATAACGAGCAGATTCGGAATAGCATGGATGGATATGCGGGTGTGTTCGAGTGCACTGCCGTTTTACTGCATAAGTAGTTGTAGGGTCGAGCCTCGGTTGGGGCCAAAAATTTTTTTTATTTTATAGTTTTTTTTTTAAACACTGCTTTTGCGTTTCTAGACAGGTGTATATCAAAAGTGTTGGAAAATATTAAACAATGTTAATTTATAAGTATAGGAAAGTCCAGGCGAAGTGTTTCGCTCATTTTTACGAATGCGTTCGTGAACGGTACGTCATTTCGCTGATATCTCTCGAACCCGTTCTTCGATTTTGATGAAAATTGGAATGCAGAGCTATATCAAAAATTCATCGACAAAATAAGCTTTTAAAAGGAATCCAAAACCGGAAGCGGAAGTTAGACATGTTTTTTTGGTAGCATTTTTTTCAGAAACGGAATTTTGAAATTTGGAATAGTGGAAATTATAGAAAGCCTTAGAACAAATCAAACATTTTTTTACCGAACTCTCTAGCTTCAACATGGCGGCCGCTACGAATTTTTGAAAATTTCGACTTTAACGCCCATTTACTCAAAAACCAGTTATCTGATTGGAATCAACTACATCTTGTATGGTAGTCCTTCAAGGGTACTATACCATGAAATATAATTAATTTTGAAAATATAAAAACGATCGCAATGACATCACTCCAAAATTTTGGAATTTTTCAAAAAAAAATTTCTCAAAAACTGCCCACACGTTTTTGTTTAACCTTTTTAAGCTGATAGAAATAAGCATCTGCTACAATTTTATTTTCTGCTCATTGCTATAATTTCACTGTGACGCCCTCTGTGATTTTTTGAAAATTGAAAATTGGTACCCTTTTATTTATTTAACGGGGGGCAATAAAATATTTCTGTTAAAGCAAAATAGCTCATCATTGATAGCAAAATCCGAATATCATAATATTTTTTCGATAATTTCATATTTAGGGGGGCTACTGTTTCCCCTCCCCCCAAATTTTTTCGATAGAAAATTAAAAATCTGGTTTTTTGTTTTGTTTGCTCTAGGAGAATCTTTTTACAAAAAATCAAAAAATCGAATTTTTTGCCCCTTAATAATCTTTTTGTCCTTAGAAGAATTTCACATACTTTCTACAGCAGTTGTATTCTTGTACTAGTCGTTTAATGTTCAGTGTAGGCTAACTTTTTTATTTTAATAGATAGACTCGCAAACCCAAGAGTAAAGTTGTAGACAGGTGTATATCGAAAGTGTTGGGAAATATAAAACAATGTCAATTTATAAGTATAGGAAAGTCCAGGCGAAGTGTTTCGCTCATTTTTACTTTCCTATACTTTCAGTATAGGGAAGTATTGATTTCATGAAAAATTTCAAAGTTGAGATTTTAACGGAAATAGTCGAGGGGGGGTCCATGGACCCCAAAAAAGTAATTTTTAAAAAATGTCTGTCTGTGGGTGGGTGGGTGGGTGGGTGGGTGGGTGGGTGGGTGGGTGTGTTACGCTCCATATCTCCGGAACGGCTGGACCGATTTTGATGTGCCTTGGAATGAGGGGGTATATCAAAAATTCACCGACAAAATAAGCTTTTAAAAAAAAACCGAAACCGGAAGCGGAAGTTAGACATGTTTTTTTGGTAGCATTTTTTTCAGAAACTGAATTTTGGAAATTTTAATAGTGGAGATTAAAGAAGGCCTTAGGACAAATCAAACGATTTTTTACCGAACTCTCTAGCTTCAACATGGCGGCCGCTACGAATTTTTGAAAATTTCGACTTTAACGCCCATTTATTCAAAAACCAGTTATCTGATTGGAATCAACTACATCTTGTTTGGTAGCCCTTCAAGGGTACTATACCATGAAATATCATTAATTTTGAAAATATAAAAACGATCGCAATGACATCACTCCAAAATTTTGGAATTTTTCAAAAAAAAATTTCTCAAAAACTGCCCACACGTTTTTGTTTAAACTTTTTAAGGTGATAGAGATAGGCATCTGCTACAATTTTATTTTTTGATCATTTCTATAATTTCACTGTGACGCCCTCTATGAATTTTTGAAAATTGAAAATTGGTACCCTTTTATTTATTTAACGGGGGGCAATAAAATATTTCTGTTGAAGCAATATAGCTCATCATTGACAGCAAAATCCGAATATCATAATATTTTTTCGATAATTTCATATTTAGGGGGGCTACTGTTCCCCCTCCCCCCAAATTTTTTCGATAAAAAATTAAAAATTTGGTTTTTTGTTTTGTTTTCTCTAGGAGAATCTTTTTACAAAAAATCAAAAAATCGAATTTTTTGCCCCTTAATAATCTTTTTGCCCTTAGAAGAATTTCACATACTTTCTAGAGTTCTGAACGTTCTATGCATTTCTATTGCGCACGCATTCAATAGCCACTTATTTAACAATAACGGGTAGCTCCGGAATAGCATGGTTGGATATGCGGGTGTGTTCGAGTGTACTGCCGTTTTACTGCATAAGTAGTTGTGGGGTCGCGCCTCGGTTGGGGCCAAAAATTTTTTTTTATTTTATAGTTTTTTTAAAACACTGCTTTTGCGTTTCTAGACAGGTGTATATCAAAAGTGTTGGAAAATATTAAACAATGTTAATTTATAAGTATAGGAAAGTCCAGGCGAAGTGTTTCGCTCATTTTTACGAATGCGTTCGTGAACGGTACGTGAATTCGCTGATATCTCTCGAACCCGTACTTCGATTTTGATGAAAATTGGAATGCAGAGCTATATCAAAAATTCATCGACAAAATAAGCTTTTAAAAAGAATCCGAAACCGGAAGCGGAAGTTAGACATGTTTTTTTGGTAGCATTTTATTCAAAAACTGAATTTTGGAAATTTGAATAGTGGAGATTATAGAAGGCCTTAGGACAAATCAAACGCTTTTTACCGAACTCTCTATCGTCAAAATGGCGGCCGCTACGAATTTTTGAACATTTCGACTTTAACGCCCATTTACTCAAAAACCAGTTGTCTGATTGGAATCAACTACATCTTGTTTGGTAGCCGTTTGAGGGTACTATACCATGAAATATAATTAATTTTGAAAATCTAAAAGCGATCGCAATGGCACCACTCCAAAATTTTGGAAATTTTCAAAAAAATATTTCTCAAAAACTGGCCACACGTTTTTGTTTAAACTTTTTAAGCTGATAGAGATAGGCATCTGCTACAATTTTGTATTTTGCTCATTGCTATAATTTCACTGTGACGCCCTCTATGAATTTTTGAAAATTGAAAATTGGTACCCTTTTATTTATTTAACGGGGGGCAATAAAATATTTCTGTTAAAGCAATATAGCTCATCATTGATAGCAAAATCCGAATATCATAATATTTTTTCGATAATTTCATATTTAGGGGGGCTACTGTTCCCCCTCCCCCCAAATTTTTTCGATAGAAAATTAAAAATTTGGTTTTTTGTTTTGTTTGCTCTAGGAGAATCTTTTTACAAAAAATCAAAAAATCGAATTTTTTGCCCCTTAATAGTCTTTTTGTCCTTAGAAGAATTTCACATACTTTCTACAGCAGATGTATTCTTGTACTAGTCGTTTAATGTTCAGTGTAGGCTAACTTTTTTATTTTAATAGATAGACTCGCAAACCCAAGAGCAAAGTTGTAGGGCAAATTCTTCTCGATTGTATTTAAGAAAAAAACTTGAGTTTCCAATTTTAATATGGCGGCCACAGTAAAAAATACCTTTTTTTTAAATGGAAACGTGGCATTTTGGCTTTAAAATCAAAAAGGTTTTGAAATTCTAAATACAAATTAATAAGAGTAATTTCTTGCTAAAAATAATACTTTTCGAGTTATTAATACATTTTCAAACATCAACACGCTTCCTTACTCGTGCCTCCGGTTCATTTCAGTTCGGTTGTTTCACATGTACTCAGTTGCAGGCGGAGCCAGCGTGGTAATGGTAGGTTTAAGTTACGCTCTTCAGGCTTGAAGTTTTTATAAACGCTGTTTACTTTTACTAGCCGGGTCTAGACAGGTGTACATCAAAAGTGTTGGAAAATATAAAACAATGTTAATTTATAAGTATAGGAAAGTCCAGGCGAAGTGTTTCGCTCATTTTTACGAATGCGTTCGTGAACGAAACGTCATTTCGCTGATATCTCTCGAACCCGTACTTCGATTTTGATGAAAATTGGAATGCAGAGCTATATCAAAAATTCATCGACAAAATAAGCTTTTAAAAAGAATCCGAAACCGGAAGCGGAAGTTAGACATGTTTTTTTGGTAGCATTTTTTTCAGAAACGGAATTTTGGAAATTTTAATAGTGGAGATTAAAGAAGGCCTTAGGACAAATCAAACAATTTTTTACCGAACTCTGTAGCTTCAACATGGCGGCCGCTACGAATTTTTGAAAATTTCGACTTTAACGCCCATTTACTCAAAAACCAGTTATCTGATTGGAATCAACTAAATCTTGTTTGGTAGCCCTTCAAGGGTACTATACCATGAAATATCATTAATTTTGAAAATATAAAAACGATCGCAATGACATCACTCCAAAATTTTGGAATTTTGAAAAAAAAATTTCTCAAAAACTGCCCACACGTTTTTGTTTAAACTTTTTGAGCTGATAGAGCTGAGAATCTTCTACAATTTATTTTTTTGCCCATTGCTATAATTTCACTGTGACGCCCTCTGTGATTTTTTGAAAATTGAAAATTGGTACCCTTTTATTTATTTAACGGGGGGCAATAAAATATTTCTGTTAAAGCAAAATAGCTCATCATTGATAGCAAAATCCGAATATCATAATATTTTTTCGATAATTTCATATTTAGGGGGGCTACTGTTCCCCCTCCCCCCCAAAATTTTCGCTACAAAATTAAAAAATTGATTTCTTCTTTTGTTTGCTCTAGGAGAATCTTTTTACAAAAAATCAAAAAATCGAATTTTTTGCCCCTAAATAATCTTTTTGTCCTTAGAAGAATTTCACATACTTTCTACAGCAGTTGTATTCTTGTACGGAAGTGACTAGAGTTTTGAACGTTCTATGCATTTCTATTACGCACGCATTCAATAGGCACTTATTTAACGATAACGAGCAGATTCGGAATAGCATGGATGGATATGCGAGTGTGTTCGAGTGCACTGCCGTTTTACTGCATAAGTAGTTGTGGGTCGAGCCTCGGTTGGGGCTAAAAATTTTTTTTTATTTTATAGTTTTTTTTAAAACACTGCTTTTGCGTTTCTAGACAGGTGTATATCAAAAGTGTTGGAAAATATTAAACAATGTTAATTTATAAGTATAGGAAAGTCCAGGCGAAGTGTTTCGCTCATTTTTACGAATGCGTTCGTGAACGATACGTCATTTCGCTGATATCTCTCGAACCCGTACTTCGATTTTGATGAAAATTGAAATGCAGAGCTATATCAAAAATTCATCGACAAAATAAGCTTTTAAAAAGAATCCGAAACCGGAAGCGGAAGTTAGACATGTTTTTTTGGTAGCATTTTATTCAAAAACTGAATTTTGGAAATTTGAATAGTGGAGATTATAGAAGGCCTTAGGACAAATCAAACGCTTTTTTACCGAACTCTCTATCGTCAAAATGGCGGCCGCTACGAATTTTTGAACATTTCGACTTTAACGCCCATTTACTCAAAAACCAGTTGTCTGATTGGAATCAACTACATCTTGTTTGGTAGCCGTTTGAGGGTACTATACCATGAAATATAATTAATTTTGAAAATCTAAAAGCGATCGCAATGGCACCACTCCAAAATTTTGGAAATTTTCAAAAAAATATTTCTCAAAAACTGGCCACACGTTTTTGTTTAAACTTTTTAAGCTGATAGAGATAGGCATCTGCTACAATTTTGTATTTTGCTCATTGCTATAATTTTACTGTGACCCCCTCTATGAATTTTTGAAAATTGGAAATTGGTACCCTTTTATTTATTTAACGGGGGGCAATAAAATATTTCTGTTAAAACAATATAACTCATCATTGATAGCAAAATCCGAATATCGTGTTATTTTTTTGATAATTTAATATTTAGGGGGGCTACTGTTCCCCCCTCCCCCCAAATTTTTTTGATAAAAAATTAATAATTTAGTTTTTTGTTTTGTTTGCTCTAGGAGAATCTATTTACAAAAAAACAAAAAATCGAATTTTTTGCCCCTTAATAATCATTTTGTCCTTAGAAGAATTTCACATACTTTCTACAGCAGTTGTATTCTTGTACTAGTCGTTTAATGTTCAGTGTAGGCTAACTTTTTTATTTTAATAGATAGACTCGCAAACCCAAGAGCAAAGTTGTAGACAGGTGTATATCGAAAGTGTTGGGAAATATAAAACAATGTCAATTTATAAGTATAGGAAAGTCCAGGCGAAGTGTTTCGCTCATTTTTACTTTCCTATACTTTCAGTATAGGGAAGTATTGATTTCATGAAAAATTTCAAAGTTGAGATTTTAACGGAAATAGTCGAGGGGGGGTCCATGGACCCCAAAAAAGTAATTTTTAAAAAATGTCTGTCTGTGGGTGGGTGGGTGGGTGGGTGGGTGGGTGGGTGGGTGGGTGTGTTACGCTCCATATCTCCGGAACGGCTGGACCGATTTTGATGTGCTTTGGAATGAGGGGGTATATCAAAAATTCACCGACAAAATAAGCTTTTAAAAAAAAACCGAAACCGGAAGCGGAAGTTAGACATGTTTTTTTGGTAGCATTTTTTTCAGAAACTGAATTTTGGAAATTTTAATAGTGGAGATTAAAGAAGGCCTTAGGACAAATCAAACGATTTTTTACCGAACTCTCTAGCTTCAACATGGCGGCCGCTACGAATTTTTGAAAATTTCGACTTTAACGCCCATTTATTCAAAAACCAGTTCTCTGATTGGAATCAACTACATCTTGTTTGGTAGCCCTTCAAGGGTACTATACCATGAAATATCATTAATTTTGAAAATATAAAAACGATCGCAATGACATCACTCCAAAATTTTAGAATTTTTCAAAAAAAAATTTCTCAAAAACTGCCCACACGTTTTTGTTTAAACTTTTTAAGCTGATAGAGCTGAGAATCTTCTACAATTTATTTTTTTGCGCATTGCTATAATTTCACTGTGACGCCCTCTGTGATTTTTTGAAAATTGAAAATTGGTACCCTTTTACTTATTTAACGGGGGGCAATAAAATATTTCTGTTAAAGCAAAATAGCTCATCATTGATAGCAAAATCCGAATATCATAATATTTTTTCGATAATTTAATATTTAGGGGGGCTACTGTTCCCCCTCCCCCCCCAAAATTTTCGCTACAAAATTAAAAAATTGATTTTTTCTTTTGTTTGCTCTAGGAGAATCTTTTTACAAAAAATCAAAAAATCGAATTTTTTGCCCCTTAATAATCTTTTTGTCCTTAGAAGAATTTCACATACTTTCTACAGCAGTTGTATTCTTGTACGGAAGTGGCTAGAGTTCTGAACGTTCTATGCATTTCTATTGAGCTCGCATTCAATACGCACTTATTTAACGATAACGAGCAGATTCAGAATAGCATGGATGGATATGCGGGTGTGTTCGGGGTACTGCCGTTTTACTGCATAAGTAGTTGTCGGGTCGAGCCTCGGTTGGGGCCAAAATTTTTTTTTTATTTTATAGTTTTTTTTAAAACACTGCTTTTGCGTTTCTAGGCAGGTGTATATCAAAAGTGTTGGAAAATATTAAACAATGTTAATTTATAAGTATAGGAAAGTCCAGGCGAAGTGTTTCGCTCATTTTTACGAATGCGTTCGTGAACGGTACGTCAATTCGCTGATATCTCTCGAACTCGTACTTCGATTTTGATGAAAATTGGAATGCAGAGCTATATCAAAAATTCATCGACAAAATAAGCTTTTAAAAAGAATCCGAAACCGGAAGCGGAAGTTAGACATGTTTTTTTGGTAGAATTTTTTTCAGAAACGGAATTTTGGAAATTGGAATAGTGGAAATTATAGAAGGCCTTAGGACAAATCAAACGATTTTTTACCGAACTCTCTAGCTTCAACATGGCGGCCGCTACGAATTTTTGAAAATTTCGACTTTAACGCCCATTTACTCAAAAACCAGTTATCTGTTTGGAATCAACTACATCTTGTTTGGTAGCCCTTCAAGGGTACTATACCATGAAATATCATTAATTTTGAAAATATAAAAACGATCGCAATGACATCACTCCAAAATTTTGGAATTTTTCAAAAAAATATTTCTCAAAAACTGCCCACACGTTTTTGTTTACACTTTGTAAGCTGATAGAGCTGAGAATCTTCTACAATTTGTTATTTTGCGCATTGCTATAATTTCACTGTGACGCCCTCTGTGAATTTTTGAAAATTTAAAATTGGTACCCTTTTATTTATTTAACGGGGGGCAATAAAATATTTCTGTTAAAGCAAAATGTCTCATCATTGATAGCAAAATCCGAATATCATAATATTTTTTCGATACTTTAATATTTAGGGGGGCTACTGTTGCCCCTTCCCCCCAAAATTATCGCTACAAAATTAAAAAATTGATTTCTTCTTTTGTTTGCTCTAGGAGAATCTTTTTACAAAAAATCAAAAAATCGAATTTTTGTCCCTTAATAATCTTTTTGTCCTTGGAAGAATTTCACATACTTTCTACAGCAGTTGTATTCTTGTACGGAAGTGGCTAGAGTTCTGAACGTTCTATGCATTTCTATTGCGCACGCATTCAATAGGCACTTATTTAACGGTAAGGAGCAGGTTTGGAATAGCATGGATGGATATGCGGGTGTGTTCGGGTGTACTGCCGTTTTACTGCATAAGTAGTTGTGGGGTCGAGCCTCGGTTGGGGCCAAAAATTTTTTTTATTTTATAGTTTTTTTTAAAACACTGCTTTTGCGTTTCTAGACAGGTGTATATCAAAAGTGTTGGAAAATATTAAACAATGTTAATTTATAAGTATAGGAAAGTCCAGGCGAAGTGTTTCGCTCATTTTTACTTTCCTATACTTTCAGTATAGGGAAGTATTGATTTCATGAAAAATTTCAAAGTTGAGATTTTAACGGAAATAGTCGAGGGGGGGTCCATGGACCCCAAAAAAGTAATTTTTAAAAAATGTCTGTCTGTGGGTGGGTGGGTGGGTGGGTGGGTGGGTGGGTGGGTGGGTGGGTGTGTTACGCTCCATATCTCCGGAACGGCTGGACCGATTTTGATGTGCTTTGGAATGAGGGGGTATATCAAAAATTCACCGACAAAATAAGCTTTTAAAAAAAAACCAAAACCGGAAGCGGAAGTTAGACATGTTTTTTTGGTAGCATTTTTTTCAGAAACTGAATTTTGCAAATTTTAATGGTGGAGATTAAAGAAGGCCTTAGGACAAATCAAACGATTTTTTACCGAACTCTCTAGCTTCAACATGGCGGCCGCTACGAATTTTTGAAAATTTCGACTTTAACGCCCATTTATTCAAAAACCAGTTATCTGATTGGAATCAACTACATCTTGTTTGGTAGCCCTTCAAGGGTACTATACCATGAAATATCATTAATTTTGAAAATATAAAAACGATCGCAATGACATCACTCCAAAATTTTTGAATTTTTCAAAAAAAAATTTCTCAAAAACTGCCCACACGTTTTTGTTTAAACTTTTTAAGCTGATAGAGCTGAGAATCTTCTACAATTTATTTTTTTGCGCATTGCTATAATTTCACTGTGACGCCCTCTGTGATTTTTTGAAAATTGAAAATTGGTACCCTTTTACTTATTTAACGGGGGGCAATAAAATATTTCTGTTAAAGCAAAATAGCTCATCATTGATAGCAAAATCCGAATATCATAATATTTTTTCGATAATTTAATATTTAGGGGGGCTACTGTTCCCCCTCCCCCCCAAAATTTTCGCTACAAAATTAAAAAATTGATTTTTTCTTTTGTTTGCTCTGGGAGAATCTTTTTACATAAAATCAAAAAATCGAATTTTTTGCCCCTTAATAATCTTTTTGTCCTTAGAAGAATTTCACATACTTTCTACAGCAGTTGTATTCTTGTACTAGTCGTTTAATGTTCAGTGTAGGCTAACTTTTTTATTTTAATAGATAGACTCGCAAATCCAAGAGCAAAGTTGTAGGGCAAATTTTTCTCGATCGTATTTAAGAAAAAAACTTGAGTTTCCAATTTTAATATGGCGGCCACGGTGAAAAATAACTTTTTTTTAAATGGAAACGTGGCATTTTGGCTTTAAAATCAGAAAGGTGTTTAAATTCTAAATACAAATTAATAAGTGTAATTTCTTGCTAAATCTTATACTTCTCGAGGTATTAATGTATTTTGCCCGCTTAGTCGCAGCCCCGTACCTTAGGGCGGTCGGTCTTTCTCCAAACTTTATCGATACCATTAACGATTTTCGAGTTATTACCATTTTTTTAAATTTTATTTTTGTAGACTATTTTTTATTTAAAAATCATATTTAATATACCAAAAACTTTCACACATGCTATTAACACATTATAAAATATAAATCGCAAGTTTTCTAATTGGAGTCCTATGAAAACAAAACAAAAACTTGATTTTATGACGTTTAAACTGACAACTGGCAAATTTTTTATTTTTATATCTTCTGCATGTCTAAAATTTCTTATAACATTTTCTACGCCCGATTTCGATTTTTTTTATCGCTCGACACAAATAACGGTTTTTACCATTTTTTACAAAATTTTTATTTTTGTGGACTATTATTATTAATAATATTATATTTAACAGACCAAAAACTTTCACACATACTATTAACACATTATAAATTTTTCACGCTACCGGCAATGTAAGTAGGCCTTACATCCATAGCTACAGGGATCGTAAATGGCTGATAACATTCGTGTACTAGTTACCCTTGACGACGGAACTTAATAGTGTCACTTACATCCCTAGGAAAATAATGTTGATTTTAACTGTTCGTTGATATGGTAACAAGCACAGACAACTTAGAATAATGGGGCTTTTAAAAAATAATTCCGATGACAGCTGTCAAAACGAACTTTTAATAAAAATATGATTAAATTTCTACCTGTAGGCCTACTTACATTGCCGGTAGCGTGAAAAATTTAATAAGTAACACGAAATGTATCGACTAATAACATCCTCGGCAGGCGACAAGCTTCGGCTCCGCCTCAGCTCGTATTCGCCTACCTCGGATGTTATTACGTCCTTACATTCCTTGATACTTAAATAACTATTTTTTTTTATAAATCGTATAATTATTCTATTTGGAGTACTATAAAAACAAAACAAAAACTTTATTTTATAACGTTTAAACTGAGAATTGACTGAAATTATTTTATTTTAACATGTGCATGTCTAAATTATCTGAAATTTATACTTTTGTTTTCTCTTTTTTTTCCCTGTGTTATTTCTTTTGAAGATCAAACACAAAGCCAATAAATGTCAGTTACGTTAAAGTAAAACTCAGGAAAAGTACTATTAGGGTTGCTACACGGACTTGTACTACATGTATTTCTTTTTTTAATTATCAACTTTTGTTTCAGGATTGGTTTTTTTTTACTTAAAGGTTTGACTGTATTTTACGAGTAGTACATACTTTGTACTTTTACAATGTACAATAATGACATAAAATAACAGAAAAGCCTTTTTTATTTTTTATTACATTTTGTTGTTGGTACAGGTTATCATGAGACAATAAGATGTAAGTGAGTTTAAAAGACCATGATTTTTTCACATGATTGTAGTGTTTTGTGCGCTTTAATAAATAAAGCCGTGTTGCACTGCTGTGCCAGCAAAGTAAATTAGCAAGCTAAATAATATTTTAGAAACGGCTTTTTTGCGGAAAAGAGCATTATTTTAACTGCAGGTAAATTTGGGAGTACCAGTTTAAAATTTCTAAGCAGCTTAGTGCTAACAAAGAAATATTTTAACTAAGTGAACCTTCTTGAGTGCATTTGCATGTTGAACCACAGATAATTACTTAAGATTTTCCTTGTCAGTTAAGTTACTTTCTTACAGTGTCACTCACTTACTATTGTATTTCATCATCAACAAATAATTTGTCTTCGTCTGGAAGTTCTTGCAATTTCATTGGTTACAATTTTGCTAAAACATAGTAGGGGTTAGGGTTGCAAAAATTGTGTACAGTTGTCGAACACATTGCGTTTAATTCAATTTTGAATTTTGAAGCGTTCGGAAGTCTCGAGTGTCTTTAGTTTCAAAGTGAATATTGCATTTATTTGGTTTGTGCTTTCGTAACAAGTTCCTTAGGTTCTGGTAAGTTTTATAATATAATACTTTGTGTTTTTATTGGTATTATTATTGTCACATTTTTTAGATTATCTCTGGTACTTATAACTATAAGTTTAGTGGGAAAACAATCACTACTATTATTATTATAACTAATCTTCTTAAATTAAGTTACATTCGGTTAGACTAGTATTGTATCTTGTGATTAACTTTTTAATGACAGATTTTATAAGCCAGCAAGGAACCTTCTATTTTTATCTATAAAATAATTTTCTTTTTAGCATTCTTTTTTTTTGTTTGCTTTCTTGAAAATAGTGCGTTTTACTTACAGGTTTTTGTACTAGTATTTTTTTTATCATTTTTAAATTCATAAATTTTATATTATTTTTGCATTGCCCTTTCCTTAAAAGAGTTCAGTGTTACACTACTAAAATTTTCTTTTTTTTTAAATTTTTAACTAATTTTTAACTTATTAATTATAAAGTTTTATTTTTTTTTAGCAAAATATTACCTGCATAATATTTCTTTCACACGGTATAACATCTTTGTTTAATAATATTTTACAATTTCTTTTCTGTATTTACATTGGTTTGCTGTTTCTTTACAATTTTAAGTTAAATTGGAAAATTTTCCATTAATATACGTATGTTATATTGTTTGCGAAAAAACAAATTCTCTGATTTAAATTTGTTACTTTCTATTCTATTCATAAAAACATGAAACCAAAACGTCTAAATTTTAAAGTTAATTCTAACTTCAAAAACCCAAAACTTATATTAGCAGGAACTATTCATGATCGAAAGAAAGCTTTTTTTGAGAATATTCATTCTACAAATCTTAGTTCTGCAGTCATTGCTTCATGCTTCAGAATTTTCAAATCTCCATATTTGTGGACTACGGAAGATATTGACAACATTTTGTACTTGGGACGCGACACAAAATTTCAAACCACAGATTTCGTTAGTGAAAGTTCAAATCATTTATTAATTAAAGAAAAATATGAAATAATAAAAATTAAAAATAGGTGTTACAAGGCAAATGCAAATTACTTAAACACATACGAAGGACAATTTTTAGGGAACATCAGCGTGACGTTTAAGAATTTTTTTGAAAAATTTGATTGTGGTGTTTTATCATGCAATAATAAATCTGTAGCTGTGTTTAAAGAGATCGTGTATAGTACTACTGAGTACTGGATGTTTGACTCGCAAAGTACTTCTCATGTTACCGGTAAAAATGTAAGTAATGGGGTTGCGGTAGGCTGCAGTTTTGAATCTTTAGATGATTTAATGGTTTTACTGAAGTATAATTTTATTGAACGTTTAAATGTGGCTGAAAATACCGTATTCAAATTATGTCCGTGTACAATAATTGAGATTACCGCAAATAAAAGAAAACATGCACATACCGTGTTAAAAAATAAAGTAAAAAATGTACGACAGCGAATGCAAAAATTACGAAACAATTCCCAGTACAAAATAAAAGAATTAATAAGTAATAAAATAGGTATGCAAACATTAAGGAAAAATGTAGAGTACAATAAAAAAGAATTGATTAATAGAAAATCAGTTATGCAAACATTGAGGAAAAATGTAGAGTATAATAAAAAAGAATTAATTAGTAGAAAATCAGGTATGCAAACATTGAGGAAAAATGTAGAGTATAATAAAAAAGAATTAATTAGTAGAAAATCAGGTATGCAAACATTGAGGAAAAATGTAGAGTATAATAAAAAAGAATTAATTAGTAGAAACTCAGGTATGCAAACATTGAGGAAAAATGTTGAGTATAATAAAAAAGAACTAATTAATAGAAAATCAGGTATGCAAACATTGAGGAAAAATGTTGAGTATAATAACAAAGAATTAATTAATAGAAAATCAGGTATGCAAACACTGAGGAAAAATGTAGAGTATAATAAAAAAGAATTAATTAATAGAAAATCAGGTATGCAAACACTGAGGAAAAATTTAGAGTATAATAAAAAAGAATTAATAAGTAGGCGGGTAGGTATGGTTTATTTAAGAAAAAATTCCCAATATAAAGTAAAAGAATTAGTTAATAGGAAAGCAGGTATGCAAAACATAAGAAAAAATCCCATATACAAAAAAAAGGAAACGGTATTCAGACAAAAGGGTATGCAAAAATTGAGAAATAATCCTGTTTATAAAAATACCGAAAACACAAAAGAAAAGCATCGAAAACGAGAAGTTAGGGAGAACAACGAAGGCGTTAGGTTATTTGAACAACAATGTGATAAACAAAGTAAACAAAGAAAGCGCGATATTAATATATTACGATTTAGGGAACAATTTTACAATGCTTTAGTAAAGGAAGATTCGAATTCTGCAAAATTAAAATTAGAATTTATTAAGGTTCGAAAACTCACTCCAAATTTTATATGTTGCTGCTGTGAGGGGCTATTCTTTCAACATTCTGTTGTCAACTTCAATATTGATAAATTGGAAAATTTTAGTGGTTATCCACCAAATACTTTAGTTCATTTAATAGTTAATTTTGATTCGCCTTATATTTGCAGAACTTGTGATAGATACATAAGTATGTCAAAAATTCCAAAACTAGCAACGAGTAACGATTTAAAATTTATAGATTTGCCAGATTGTATTAAAGAAATGTCACCATTAGAAGAAAGAATGACTGCCCCTTACATAAATTTTATGCAAATTCGATCCTTAAAACCTTTTGCTTTAAATCCGCAATTAGGTCTTAAGGGTAGTGTTGTCAATATTTCCGTTGAAATCTGTGATATGTTACAAATTCTTCCGCGATCTTTTGACAATATGGCTACTGTCCAGGTTAAATTAAAAAGGCATATTGAGCATAAATCAGATTACATGTATGAAACTATTAGACCAGCAATAGTTTGCGATGCGCTTTATTATTTGAAAGACTCCCCTTTATATAAGAAGTATAACATTCAAATAGATGCCGAGTTTTTTGTGCGCCACGACCGTCAATATAGCGAAAATGTAGATTTTGTTGTTGATAATAGCGATTTAATTGAGGATAATTCGATGTCGGTCAAGGAATCATTCATAAGCAAAAGTACTTCTGCAGAGAGCTTTTTAACCAATTTTCCGGAAGATGAAGTGGGAAATGATGAGGTATTAGTAATGGATAGAAACCAAGAAATTGTAAACAACGTTCAAGTTATAGCGCCCGGACAATGTAAGAAACCAGTACCTTGGCATATGATACCACACATTGACGAATTGTGTTTTCCTAAAATTTTCGCGGGTCACGCTTTTAACGACAATTTAAAAGTTTCTTACTCCGATCGCGTCAAATCGGAAATTCGGCGTCGAGATCGCAGATCGTGCGTTCCTACTCGGTTACTGTTTATGGCGAAAAAAAAATTAGAATTGGCTTGTTTATCAAAAATTAATATTTGTATGCGGAAAACGAAAAACACTAAAACCGTTAGAGTCGAAAATGTATTAAATACCGAGTTTGTAGAAAATATGATAAAATTTGATGACGGCTACAGGTTTTTAAAGCAAATTAGGTCTTCCCCTTCCTATTGGGAAACAAGAAAAAAAGAACTGTTGGCTACTATTCGGCAATTAGGTAAGCCTACCATATTTTTAACATTATCTGCGGGGGAAACTGTTTGGCCCGAACTACTTCAAACTTTAGCAAAACTGATTTATTCTAAAAATTTGTCAATTGCCGAAGCCATGAGCCTTACGGACTACCAAAAATCTGATTTAATAAAAAGCGATCCTGTTACGTGTGCGCGATATTTTGATTTCAAAATTTCCAAATTTATGTGTTACTTAAGGCAAAAGGATGGCCCTTTCGAGGAGTATCACGTTGAAGACAGTGCGGAACGGGTAGAATTTCAGAACAGAGGGTCACCCCACGAACATATTTTGTTATGGTTAAAAGGCGCTCCAGAGTACAATCCTGAAATTCCGAACAGCGTGGAAAATTGCATTAACTTTATAGATAGGTTTATTACATGTGAATATAACGAAAACGATCCCTATATTTTGCTGCAAAAACATAGACACACACATACCTGCAATAAAGGTAAACGGAACAAATTCAAATGTCGTTTTAATTTTCCAGCGTTCGTTATGCCTGCAACAAAAATTTTGGAACCTCTTCCGGAAGAAGAACAAAACGATAATTTGAAAAATATTTTAACAGAAATTAAAAAGCTAATGAATATTTATTATAAACAACCGGAACTAGTACAATTTAATGATATTTTATCAAAATTGTCAATATCTGAAGAGCAATATTATCTCGCGATTCGAAGCCCATTAAAAAAAACTCAAATATTTTTGAAACGCAATAGTTTGGAAGTCGGAATCAACAATTACAATAAAGATATTTTGCATTTATTTGAGTCGAATATGGACATTCAATTTGTTTTGGAGGAATACGGGTTGGCTTCTTATATTATTAATTACATTAGTAAAACTGATGCTGGACTTTCAAAATTGTTACGGGAAACGGCATCAGACATAAATAACGGATACACAAGTGTTAGGGAAAAATTTAGAAAAATTTCTAACGTATTTTTAAATAGTAATTTAATGTCCGCGCAGGAAGCCGTATATCATGCTTTGTCTTTACCTTTGTGGAAAAATTCACGTAAAAGCATTTTTATTAACACTCACCCGCAACAGGAGAGAGTGCTAATGTTAAAGTCAAAAAAAGAATTAAATACATTAAATTTAGAATCAGATGAGGTATTTATGGAGGATATATTCCGTAAATACAGTAAAAGACCTTTATCGCTCGAAATGGTGTGTCTAGCCGATTTTGCTTCAAATTATACTAAATTTTATATAAATGATAATGACAACGAAGACGACGACGACGTTGATGAAGATAGTAAAAATTATAGAAGACGACAAAAACCGGCTATTATTAGATATAGGCGCTATAAACTTATTCAAGATCCGCTGAACTATTATAGAGAAAACGTACTTTTATTTTTACCGTGGAGAAACGAATATTCAGAGGTGGAAAATTCTAACTGCGAAGAAATTTTTAAAAAAAATCAAAATACTATTAATTGCAATCGCGAAAAGTTTCAAATTTTGGGGGATGATGTTTTAGACGAAGCAATAGAAGCTGCACAAAATAATGTGCTAGAAATCGAAGAAGACGATATTGATGAATTCTCAAAGAGTGAATTACCTGCCCACCAACAAATAGATATATTACAGCAAGGGGGTTCAGAAATTATTAAAGATCGCAGTGTTAATCAATTTAGTAGTTGCCCTCCCAGAGTATCCTCACAAGACATTTTTCAATTAATGCAAAAATTAAATTCGCTTCAAAGGAAGTTTATAATGCATATATTACATTGTTTCAAAACGAACCGGTTACCTTTAAGAATATTTTTAAGCGGATCTGCCGGCGTAGGTAAAAGTACGGTTATAAACACTATTTATCAATTAATTACAAATTATTTTGATAAACTCCCGGGTTCAAACAAAGAAGAAATTGCTGTATTATTGTGTGCACCGTCCGGCAAAGCAGCATTTTTAATAAACGGTCTTACTTTGCATACCGCGTTTGCTTTACCTGTAACACAGTTTGGTGGACAAATGCCAGAGCTATCTAGTGACCTAGCAAATAAAATTCGCGCAAAATTAGTCAATTTAAAGCTGCTTGTTATTGATGAAATTTCGATGGTCGGAAGCCGTTTGTTATCGCGGGTCGACAGTCGGCTTCGCCAAATCATGGGTAATCACGAATCATTTGGAGGAATATCGGTTTTAGTTGTAGGGGATTTGAATCAGTTGCCTCCTGTAATGGATCGCCCTGTATTTTGTTCACCAAATAGTACAAATTTAAGTATTTTTCACGTAGATTCAAATCCACTGTGGGACGAGTTTCACTATTTCGAACTAACAGAAATAATGCGGCAACGGGATGAAATAAAATTTATTAACTGTTTAAACAATTTAGCAAAAGGCATTATGAGCGATGAGGATATAAAATTAATTAGATCGAGAGAGGTGGCAGAAACTGAAATCCCCGAAACTGCGATTCGGTTGTATGCAACAAACGCTAACGTGGATACGTATAATGAAACTCGTATAAACAATACACCAGGGCATGAATATGCATCTATTGCGGACGATAGGATTTTAGGCAAAGTCTCTGAATTCACAAAAAATAAGGTATTAAGCGCATTAAAGAAGAAAAAAACGTCAGAACTTGGAGGTTTGCCAACACATTTACGAATAAAATTAGGCATTAAATACATGGTTACTTCGAATATTGATGTCGAAGATGGACTAGTAAATGGCTCTTGCGGTATACTACGACATATTTCATTTGAACCAAATTCAAAATCTCCAAGCAAACTTTGGATCGACTTTCATTCAGGTTTAGTAGGTAGCAAAGTGCGAAAATCATTTGCTGGGTTAATGAATGCGGAAAGTATTGATACAAAATTAACTCCAATAACTAAAAACGCGTATCCTTTAAGCGTATCTAAAGATTTGCAATATCAAATCATCAGGCGACAGTTTCCAGTGACACCTGCAGAGGCCTTAACGATACACAAAAGTCAAGGACAGACGTACGAGGAGGCTTGTATTGATTTTAGAAAATCCCAAAAAATTACTAGACAAATGATGTATGTAGCTTTGAGTAGAGTTAAAGCACTTTTCGGACTTTATATTTTGGGTACTTTTCGACCCCCAAAGCCACCAAGGGAAAATGACCAAATTTTGAACGAAATCTTGCGACTAAAACACAATAAAAATATCACTTTTTTTTATGACGATTTTACTGATAAAGACAAAATTAAAATTGTGTATCATAATGTTAGGTCTTTGCGAAAACATATATCAAACATCATCAGCGATGTTTGGTACACTAGCGCCGATATATTAATATTTTCAGAAACATTGACACAAACTAATAACACTATAGGTATTCCTGGTTTCAATACAATTTTTCACTCAAATTCTGTTAATACGCGAGGAATTATTTGTTTTGTTAAAAACGCTATTAATTGTTGTAATATTCAGCACGCGTTAAAATATGTAGGGAAAAGTCATGTTGATTTGTTTTGTTTTAAAGTAAAAAATAGTCACATTATTAGCGGTTACAAGTCTCCTACCGTTACACATGCGATGTTTGAAAGTTGTTTTAACGAAATAATCAGTAAGTTACCCTTAAATTGCAAAATCATTGTATTAGGAGATTTTAATTTCGATATGCTTAAGTTTGATACAAGTTCCTATTTTTCAAAATTTATGTCAAACTATCACTTTAACACTGTCTTAAATTGTAAAACATCTACAACGGATAATAACACGCAAATAGATGTCGTATTTAGCAACGATAAAGCATTAACAGCAGGTGTTTATGAGAGTTACTTTTCAGATCATAAACCTGTGTACGCTATCCTATGTAATTCGTCAGGACAATCGGTTGTAAGTCACGCTAGGGATTCGTGCGTAACAACTTTTTCGGGAGAGTCTACTACTAATCGTACTATTCCAAATTACGGGAATCATTATATAGGGTTTGTTAATAGCGATGGCGTTTCTTGTTATGCAAATAGCGTAATTCAGTTTATAATAGCGTTAAACGATTTCAAGTATGATTTATTACAAAATTTAAAAAGTGAAAATTGTCTCAGTAACACAATTATAGACATAATTTATCAGGTAAATGACAAGTGTAATAGTGTTTCCACTAACCGTGTTAGACATATTTTAGCTCAAAAATGCGACGTTAATTTCAATAACACTGTACAACAAGATGCTCATGAATTTTTACTAAAACTGTTACAACACTTAGAACTAGAAAATGAAGTATTATGTACAAGATTTTATCACGAAAGAACTTTATTAAAAAAGTGTTTCAGCTGCGATTATGCCAGGGAACAATCGGAATTGGATACTTGTTACTTTCTTCGGTTCCAAAATAATACCCCTTTAGATTTTTCTAAACTTGCTCTGCCTTATTGGTTTGAGACCGACATCGCCTGCCCTAATTGTTCGATTTCCAATTTGTTAGAGAAATGTACAATATCTTCTGTTAATGAGTACATTATAGTAGTTTTGACGCGATTTGATAACAATGCAAAGTTAATGAATCCAGTATTGAATTTTAAAGAAACAGACGTTTGTATTGATGGAATGTCTTTTAAAGTTAAAGGGGCAATTTTACATCATGGGCACTCTATACACGAAGGTCATTACACTTGTATAATAAATGTCGATGGCTGCTGGGTTAGTTATAATGATTTGGAAACGAAACGAGTCGAGTTTCCAACAAATTTAGAAAACGTTTATTTGTTATTGTTACAAAAACAAATCCGTAATTAAGACACAGTTCTGTATATGTCTAGCTATTTTTTTTATTATGGTGGCTTTTATCTGTTTTTCGTGATATTTCAAGCTTCCTTATATGTCTGATATCTTTTGATTTCTTCGTACTCCTCTGCAGAAATTAATTATTAGTTTATAAGAATACAAACCCTTTTCGTTTATAATCTTTATACCAGTGATATTTAAATTGTGATAATTTTATTTATGTAGTTAAATACGAACCTTTTTACAGTTCTATTCCATATACGTGATACTGAATCCGTACTAATTTTAATTATATACGCAAATACGAACCTTTTTACAGTTCTATTGTAGGTACTAGTGATATTAAATCTGTGGTAGTTTTATTTAGGTAATATGTAATATAATTTTGCGCCCTATGTATACTGGAACGTGCCCGTACTGTACAATCTTTATCAATGTTTGTCGTCGCTCGTAGCGTACTTCGCTTTATTAGGCTATGAGATGATAATAAACTTTGCTGGTCAAACTCAATATGCCTTTAACAATTACAATATATTATTTCTATAAACGTTTATACAATACGTCTGTCGCAGCGTCAGGGTACATTTTCTTATTGCTCTATATTTTCAAAACTGCTATTATTTTTCATTTCAACAGTGCCGACTCTCTGCCAATTTATATGGTGGGTGCTGTTTGAAATTCTAATCTATTTTTTTGTTTTATTTTTCTACCTTACGCATTTTTAATATTTTTGCTCTACAAAATATTATTTTTCATTTCAACAGTGCCGACTCTCTGCCAATTTATATGGTGGGTGCTGTTTGAAATTCTATTCTTACTTTTTTTTTCTACCTTACACATTTTTTATTTTTTTGATCGTACAAACTATAATTTTTCATTTTAATAGTGTTGACAATTTATTGCTATTGGAAATTGTATTCTTACTTTTTGTTTAATTTTTTTCTTACCCATTTTTGATGCACTTATATAATTGCGGTAATAATAGTAACAAAACACAAAAAACATAATTTGACTTGGACAAATAGCATTGTAAAACGGAAAATACATAATTTTTATTGAATCGAAGTGTTTTCGAATCAGAAGTGACTGTCAATAAAACAATTACCGTCGTCTGTATTTCGATTTTCTTATTTATATACATGTTTTGGTTTCATTGCTTCGGTTCTACCAGATTTATCTTTTACAGTTATTAAAAATTCAAGTTTTCTTTTACTAATTTTTCAGAATAGTGCGACTTTACAAGTTTAGTTTATAAAAGTAAAACGATGGAGGAATGTAGGTGTATTTTGCTAGAAAAATTGACATATACAGGGTGTCCCAAAAATGGCGCAAAATATAAAATATACATGAGGCGTTGTAGGTGACTGACAAGGGAGTAAGGGAAAAGTAATAAAAAAATTCTACCTGCCGTGTTTTTGTAGTTATTAACCAAAAAAGATGTGCACAATCTGGCACATGCACATTTTATAACTTGCTAGGAAGCTATCTATTTTGATTGTTACCTACTCATTATTACCTTGGAAGCCAACGACTGGTTTTTAAATCGCAACACAATGTTGCCAGACCCATTTTCGCGCTATCTCGATGTAAAAATTTTCTTCAGTATTAATTTAATAATTTGTAATTACGTGCTTTTTGCAATTTTTTAAATTTGGAAACAATAAAAGACATTATTTTCTACAAATAGAGTACCCTTAGCCAGCTTCATTTCCAATTTTTAAAAAGTTAAAAGTGTTAACTTTACATCTTCATATCTTACAAATTTGAGCGAAAGCATTTTTTTTAACATTTTTCTCACACTTGTTTAGCGGTACTGAACAGCGTACCATATATATTTTGCGCCATTTTTGGGACACCCTGTATAAATGTTTTGGCTGTATATGTTACTATAAACAATGTTGATCAATACATGTAAAAAAAGGATGTTCCCTAAGAGTATATTTTTGCTATTTTAATACTGTTGTTGTTATATTGCTGAGCAACATTTTTGTTCCTATTAAAAAATAGTAGGGGGTGCTTCGCTGGGTGCAGGTATATTTTGCAGATTGTCACAATTTTACTGACAACATAGAAATATGTGCAATACGGAAACACTACGAGATATAGACGGTGTTCGGACTAAGTGGGGATTCAGTTATCCATGGATACTTTTAAAATTTTTTCTAAAATATCACTGAAATTGCCCTTTCTTGTCGCACTTATTACTTGCCAATGTTTCGTAGTTTACTGTAAAACAGTGACAATTTGTATATAGCTGGTAGTAAAAAGGTTAAGTCACAAGAGAATTTTAGATCTTTATTATGATTTATGTATATTTAATTATGTATATTTTAATTGACACTTCAGATAGTTAACAAAAAAAAAACTTTAAAAAATAATGGAAAATGTAGATTTAAAATACATCTCTGCATGATTGGATATTTAAATATGTAAGTAATTGTAGGTAAAGAAGAACATTAGGTAAGGTCAATTTAATAATTAAGCAATTAGCAATTACTTAATAGGGAATTTGCGGCAGGGTAGTTTTCCGTTACAGTTTTAAACAATTGTGCCTTATAAGTAGTGTATGGCATAAATAAATAAAATTTATTTCGCTTGTGTATTAATGTTAAATTTGTAGTTATCACAAACTCGCAGCTGTCAACCTTTGACAATATTAAGTAACTCATTGAAAGCTATAATCCTTACTCATTTCAAAAATATAAATCTTGTAAAATTATTCGTATACTACTAGTAACACTAGCTCGTTAAGATACGAACTGCCAATTTCTACGAAATATAATGTAGTAACTTCCAAAGCATAATGAGTTTTTTTTGGCTCCGCGTTATTATAAAAATAGCGAAAGTAGTAATACCCATACTGCACTTATAGCAACCTCATTATAATTATAACTATAACAGAGCTTTTTAAACAACGAAAAACTACCCCATCAAAAACTCTATTAAGTAAAACACGTTATATAGTATTTTTTAAATATAAGAATAACTACTACTACAGTGTAATCAACAAAATACATAATCATAAGTGCTTTGAGAAGAATTCAGTGTGTCATTCATTGAAACACACTGGAGGTTGTATGCTGTGAGTGCATTATTTTATAAAACAACCCTCGACAAAGAGAAAAAACCTAGGTACTTGCGATTAAGTTTGTTGTTGATTACACACTATAAGTATATGTTAAGGTAGAAAGTATTAGTTACCTATGGCTAGTTTACTTTTACGCAGGCAGGGTTTCCACACATTTTTACGTTTTTAATAATGACTATTTTAATTTGTTTGGAAAAGTTCCAGTAACTAACTTCCTACAGTACCTACCTCACTCTCTTTATACGATGTATGCCAATCAAAGAGGCATTTAAAAATGTTTGGAAGGTTTGCGTTTTCCAACATATAATTTAAAACTTTAAACTCCAAGATTTACACCTAATCCTTTTCCTTAATCCTTCCCCTCCCGGTAAGGGCTGCTCAACACGTTCTCGCCGTCCTTACTGAGCGATAAGCGTGTGTATTTGAAATCACGTTTTTCGGCGAAGTTTGAGCGAATGCACATTATGACTAACTTTCTGCAGTTTTTGTGAATCGTTAAGCAATAACTACATATAAGTATAGTTTCAATTATTGTATATGATCTTAAATACAGTTCTATTTGTGTACTTAATATGGTTTACTATGAATAACAATTGTTTTATATTTTGATAGACATGCTAATTATTAACGGCGTCGTTACATTCCTTGGAGACTCCATTATGAGGAGATACCAACAAAGCATATTAAAGAAACGTAGCTCCGTCACATGTAAGTGATTCCGAATTGCGATGTAGATAGATATTCGTAATGTGTCTTACATTTCAGGTCTTAATGGACGAAATGCAAAATATTGCGATTTGGACAATTTTAAGCTCCCTTCAATAAATTTTATTACTCCTACAGTTTAAGTACATTTGGTCATAAAATAAACAAATTTACCACTAGGTGTAAGCTGCCTTCTTTGTATAATATAAACCCAAAACTATAGGAACGTGTATGAGAGAAAGAAAATTTTCAGTAATTTTTAACAATGAATTTATTGCACTTATTTATTTTCAAATTCTATTCTCACGACTTTGGGGGAGCTTAAATATATTTAAGGGGGTTTTCCATTACTGCAGAGTGCACCCACATTTTATGATCGCTTACAGATATATTTTTACTTTCCTATACTTTCAGTATAGGGAAGGTAGTATTGATTTCATGCAAAATTTCAAAGTTGAGATTTTAACGAAAATAGTCGGGGGGGTCCATGGACCCCAAAAAAGTAATTTTAAAAAAATATCTGTCTGTGGGTGGGTGGGTGGGTCCGTTACGCTCCATATCTCCGGAATGTCTGGACCAATTTTGATGTGCTTTGGAATAAGGGGGTATATCAAAAATTCACCGACAAAATAAGCTTTTAAAAAAAACCGAAACCGGAAGCGGAAGTTAGACATGTTTATTTGGTATCATTTTTTTTTCAGAAACTGAATGTTGGAAATTTTAATAGTGGAGACTAAAGAAGACCTTAGGACAAATTAAACGATTTTTTACCGAAACAATGTTATTTTATAAGTATAGGAAAGTCCAGGCGAAGTGTTTCGCTCATTTTTACGAATGCGTTCGTGAACGGTACGTCAATTCGCTGATATCTCTCGAACTTGTATTTCGATTTTGATGAAAATTGGAACGCAGAGCTATATCAAAAATTCATCGACAAAATAAGGTTTTAAAAAGAATCCGAAACCGGAAGCGGAAGTTAGACATGTTTTTTTGGTAGCATTTTTTTCAGAAACGGAATTTTGGAAATTGGAATAGTGGAAATTATAGAAGGCCTTAGGACAAATCAAACCATTTTTTACCGAACTCTCTAGCTTTATAATGGCGGCCGCTACGAATTTTTGAACATTTCCAATTTAACGCCCATTTACTCAAAAACCAGTTATCTGATTGGAACCAACTACATCTTGTTTGGTAGCCCTTCAAGAGTACTTTGCCATCAAATATAATTAATTTTGAAAATATGAAAACGATCGCAATGACATCACTCCAAAATTTTGGAATTTTTCAAAAAAATATTTCTCAAAAACTGCCCACACGTTTTTGTTTAAACTTCTTAAGCTGATAGAGCTGGGAATCTTGTACAATTTGTTTCTTTGCTCATTGCTAAAATTTCACTGTGACGCCCTCTATGAATTTTTGAAAATTGAAAATTGGTACCGTTTTATTTATTTAACGGGGGGCAATAAAATATTTCTGTTAATGTGAAATAGCTCACCATTGATAGCAAAATCCGAATATAATAATATTTTTTCGATAATTTCATATTTAGGGGGGCTACTGTTTCCCCTCCCCCCAAATTTTTTCGATAAAAAATTAAAAATCTGGTTTTTTGTTTTGTTTGCTCTAGGAGAATCTTTTTACAAAAAATCAAAAAATCGAATTTTTTGCCCCTTAATAATCTTTTTGTCCTTAGAAGAATTTCACATACTTTCTACAGCAGTTGTATTCTTGTACTAGTCGTTTAATGTTCAGTGTAGGCTAATTTTTTTATTTTAATAGATAGACTCGCAAACCCCAGAGCAAAGTTGTAGGGCAAATTCTTCTCGATTGTATTTAAGAAAAAAAACTTGAGTTTCCAATTTTAATATGGCGGCCACGGTAAAAAATAACTTTTTTTTAAATGGAAACGTGGCATTTTGGCTTTAAAATCAGAAAGGTTTTGAAATTCTAAATACAAATTAATAAGAGTAATTTCTTGCTAAAAATAATACTTCTCGAGTTATTAATATACTTTCAAATATCAATTTCCGGGCTTCCGTTGATTCAGTCCGAATACTTTACCCAACCTTATGCTTGCAGCGCAGCGGTCGGTCTTTCTTCAACCGCTTCAAGATGTTACAACTTATAAGAACTATTTACTTTAACTAGTCGTGTCTAGACAGGTGTATATCGAAAGTGTTGGAAAATATAAAACAATGTTAATTTATAAGTATAGGAAAGTCCAGGCGAAGTGTTTCGCTCATTTTTACGAATGCGTTCGTGAACGATACGTCATTTCGCTGATATCTCTCGAACCCGTAATTCGATTTTGATGAAAATTGGAATGCAGAGCTATATCAAAAATTCATCGACAAAATAAGCTTTTAAAAAGAATCCGAAACCGGAAGCGGAAGTTAGACATGTTTTTTTGGTAGCATTTTTTTCAGAAACTGAATTTTGGAAATTGGAATAGTGGAAATTATAGAAGGCCTTAGAACAAATCAAACGTTTTTTTACCGAACTCTCTAACTTCAACATGGCGGCCGCTACGAATTTTTGAAAATTTCGACTTTAACGCCCATTTACTCAAAAACCAGTTGTTTGATTGGGACCAACTACATCGTGTTTGGTAGCCCCTTAAGGGTACTATACCATGAAATATAATTAATTTTGAAAATCGAAAAACGATCTCAATGGCAGCACTCCAAAATTTTGGAATTTTTCAAAAAAATTTTTCTCAAAAACTGCCCACACGTTTTTGTTTAAACTTTTTAAGCTGATAAAGATAGGCATTTGCTACAATTTGTTTTTTGCTCATTGTTATAATTTCACTGTGACGCCCTCTGTGAATTTTTGAAAATTGAAAATTGGTACCCTTTTATTTATTTAACGGGGGGCAATAAAATATTTCTGTTAAAACAATATAGCTCATCATTGATAGCATAATCCGAATATCATAATATTTTTTTGATACTTTAATATTTAGGGGGGCTACTGTTCCCCCTCCCCCCCAAAATTATCGCTACAAAATTTAAAAATTGATTTCTTCTTTTGTTTGCTCTAGGAGAATCTTTTTACAAAAAATCAAAAAATCGAATTTTTTGCCCCTTAATAATCTTTTTGTCCTTTGAAGAATTTCACATACTTTCTACAGCAGTTCTATTCTTGTACTAGTCGTTTAATGTTCAGTGTAGGCTAACCTTTTTATTTTAATAGATGGACTCGCAAACCCAAGAGCAAAGTTGTAGGGCAAATTCTTCTCGATTGTATTTAAGAAAAAAACTTGACTTTCCAATTTTAATATGGTGGCCACGGTAAAAAATAACTTTTTTTTTAATGGAAACGTGGCATTTTGGCTTTAAAATCAGAAAGGTTTTGAAATTCTAAATGCAAATTAACAAGAGTAATTTCTTGCTAAAAATAATATTTCTCGAGTTATTAATATATTTTCAAATATCAATTTCCGCCCTTCCGTTGATTCAGTCCGAATACTTTACCCAACCTTATGCTTGCAACGCAGCTGTCGGTCTTTCTTCAACCGCTTCAAGATGTTACAACTTATAAGAACTATTTACTTTAACTAGTCGTGTCTAGACAGGTGTATATCAAAAGTGTTGGAAAATATAAAACAATGTTAATTTATAAGTATAGGAAAGTCCAGGCGAAGTGTTTCGCTCATTTTTACGAATGCGTTCGTGAACGATACGTCCATTCGCTGATATCTCTCGAACCCGTACTTCGATTTTGATGAAAATTGGAATGCAGAGCTATATCAAAAATTAATCGACAAAATAAGCTTTTAAAAAGAATCCGAAACCGGAAGCGGAAGTTAGACATGTTTTTTTGGTAGCATTTTTTTCAGAAACTGAATTTTGGAAATTTTAATAATGGAGATTAAAGAAGGCCTTAGGACAAACCAAACTATTTTTTACCGAACTCTCTAGCTTTAAAATGGCGGCCGCTACGAATTTTTGAACATTTCGACTTTAACGCCCATTTTCTCAAAAACCAGTTATCTGATTGGAATAAACTACATCTTGTTTGGTAGCCCTTCAAGGGTACTATACCATGAAATATAATTAATTTTGAAAATATAAAAACGATCGCAATGACAGCACTCGAAAATTTTGGAATTTTTCAAAAAATTTTTTCTCAAAAACTGCCCACACGTTTTTGTTTAAACTTTTTAAGCTGATAAAGATAGGCATTTGCTACAATTTCATTTGTTGCTCATTGCTATAATTTCACTGTGACGCCCTCTGTGAATTTTTGAAAATTGAAAATTGGTAACCTTTTATTTATTTAACGGGGAGCAATAAAATATTTCTGTTATAGCAATATAGCTCATCATTGATAGCAAAATCCGAATATCATAATATTTTTTCGATAATTTCATATTTAGGGGGGCTACTGTTCCCCCTCCCCCCAAATTTTTTCGATAAAAAATTAAAAATTTGGTTTTTTGTTTTGTTTGCTCTAGGAGAATCTTTTTACAATAAATCAAAAAAATCGAATTTTTTGCCCCTTAATAATCTTTTTGTCCTTACAAGAATTTCACATACTTTCTACAGCAGTTGTATTCTTGTACCAGTCGTTTAATGTTCAGTGTAGACTAACTTTTTTATTTTAATAGATAGACTCGCAAACCCAAGAGCAAAGTTGTAGGGCAAATTCTTCTCGATTGTATTTAAGAAAAAAACTTGAGTTTCCAATTTTAATATGGCGGCCACGGTAAAAAATAACTTTTTTTTAAATGGAAACGTGGCATTTTAGCTTTAAAATCAGAAAGGTTTTGAAATTCTAAATACAAATTAATAAGAGTAATTTCTTGCTAAAAATAATACTTCTCGAGTTATTAATACATTTTCAAACATCAACACGCTTCCTTACTCGTGCCTGCGGTTCATTTCAATTCGGTTGTTTCACATGTACTCAGGTACAGGCGGAGCCAGCGTGGTAATGGTAGATTTAAGTTACGCTCTTCAGGCTTGAAGTTTTTATAAACGCTGTTTACTTTTACTAGCCGGGTCTGGACAGGTGTACATCAAAAGTGTTGGAAAATATAAAACAATGTTAATTTATAAGTATAGGAAAGTCCAGGCGAAGTGTTTCGCTCATTTTTACGAATGCGTTCGTGTACGGTACGTCATTTCGCTGATATCTCTCGAACCCGTACTTAGATTTTGATGTGCTTTGGAATGAGGGGGTATATCAAAATATCATCGACAAAATAAGATTTTAAAAAGAATCCGAAACCGGAAGCGAAAGTTAGACATGTTTTTTTGGTAGCATTTTTTTCAGAAACTGAATTTTGGAAATTGGAATAGTGGAAATTATAGAAGGCCTTAGAACAAATCAAACGTTTTTTTACCGAACTCTCTAGCTTCAACATGGCGGCCGCTACGAATTTTTGAAAATTTCGACTTTAACGCCCATTTACTCAAAAACCAGTTATCTGATTGGAATCAACTACATCTTGCTTGGTAGCCCTTCAAGGGTACTATACTATGAAATATAATTAATTTTGAAAATATAAAAACGATCGCAATGACATCACTCCAAAATTTTGGAATTTTTCAAAAAAATATTTCTCAAAAACTGCCCACACGTTTTTGTTTAAACTTTTTAAGCTGATAAAGATAGGCATTTGCTACAATTTTATTTTTTGCTCATTGCTAGAATTTCCCTGTGACGCCCTCTGTGAATTTTTGACTACTGTAAATTGGTACCCTTTTATTTATTTAACGGGGGACAATAAAATATTTCTGCTAAACCAATATAGCTCATCATTGATAGCAAAATCCGAATATCATAATATTTTTTCGATAATTTCATATTTAGGGGGGCTACTGTTCCCCCTCCGCCCAAATTTTTTTGTTAAAAAATTAAAAAATTTGGTTTTTTGTTTTGTTTGCTGTAGGAGAATCTTTTTACAAAAAATCAAAAAATCGAATTTTTTGCCCCTTAATAATCTTTTTGTCCTTAGAAGAATTTCACATACTTTCTACAGCAGTTGTATTCTTGTACTAGTCGTTTAATGTTCAGTGTAGGCTAACTTTTTTATTTTAATAGATAGACTCGCAAACCCAAGAGCAAAGTTGTAGACAGGTGCATATCGAAAGTGTTGGGAAATATAAAACAATGTCAATTTATAAGTATAGGAAAGTCCAGGCGAAGTGTTTCGCTCATTTTTACGAATGCGTTCGTGAACGATACGTCCATTCGCTGATATCTCTCGAACCCGTACTTCGATTTTGATGAAAATTGGAATGCAGAGCTATATCAAAAATTAATCGACAAAATAAGCTTTTAAAAAGAATCCGAAACCGGAAGCGGAAGTTAGACATGTTTTTTTGGTAGCATTTTTTTCAGAAACTGAATTTTGGAAATTTTAATAATGGAGATTAAAGAAGGCCTTAGGACAAACCAAACTATTTTTTACCGAACTCTCTAGCTTTAAAATGGCGGCCGCTACGAATTTTTGAACATTTCGACTTTAACGCCCATTTTCTCAAAAACCAGTTATCTGATTGGAATAAACTACATCTTGTTTGGTAGCCCTTCAAGGGTACTATACCATGAAATATAATTAATTTTGAAAATATAAAAACGATCGCAATGACAGCACTCGAAAATTTTGGAATTTTTCAAAAAATTTTTTCTCAAAAACTGCCCACACGTTTTTGTTTAAACTTTTTAAGCTGATAAAGATAGGCATTTGCTACAATTTCATTTGTTGCTCATTGCTATAATTTCACTGTGACGCCCTCTGTGAATTTTTGAAAATTGAAAATTGGTAACCTTTTATTTATTTAACGGGGAGCAATAAAATATTTCTGTTATAGCAATATAGCTCATCATTGATAGCAAAATCCGAATATCATAATATTTTTTCGATAATTTCATATTTAGGGGGGCTACTGTTCCCCCTCCCCCCAAATTTTTTCGATAAAAAATTAAAAATTTGGTTTTTTGTTTTGTTTGCTCTAGGAGAATCTTTTTACAATAAATCAAAAAAATCGAATTTTTTGCCCCTTAATAATCTTTTTGTCCTTACAAGAATTTCACATACTTTCTACAGCAGTTGTATTCTTGTACCAGTCGTTTAATGTTCAGTGTAGACTAACTTTTTTATTTTAATAGATAGACTCGCAAACCCAAGAGCAAAGTTGTAGGGCAAATTCTTCTCGATTGTATTTAAGAAAAAAACTTGAGTTTCCAATTTTAATATGGCGGCCACGGTAAAAAATAACTTTTTTTTAAATGGAAACGTGGCATTTTAGCTTTAAAATCAGAAAGGTTTTGAAATTCTAAATACAAATTAATAAGAGTAATTTCTTGCTAAAAATAATACTTCTCGAGTTATTAATACATTTTCAAACATCAACACGCTTCCTTACTCGTGCCTGCGGTTCATTTCAATTCGGTTGTTTCACATGTACTCAGGTACAGGCGGAGCCAGCGTGGTAATGGTAGATTTAAGTTACGCTCTTCAGGCTTGAAGTTTTTATAAACGCTGTTTACTTTTACTAGCCGGGTCTGGACAGGTGTACATCAAAAGTGTTGGAAAATATAAAACAATGTTAATTTATAAGTATAGGAAAGTCCAGGCGAAGTGTTTCGCTCATTTTTACGAATGCGTTCGTGTACGGTACGTCATTTCGCTGATATCTCTCGAACCCGTACTTAGATTTTGATGTGCTTTGGAATGAGGGGGTATATCAAAATATCATCGACAAAATAAGATTTTAAAAAGAATCCGAAACCGGAAGCGAAAGTTAGACATGTTTTTTTGGTAGCATTTTTTTCAGAAACTGAATTTTGGAAATTGGAATAGTGGAAATTATAGAAGGCCTTAGAACAAATCAAACGTTTTTTTACCGAACTCTCTAGCTTCAACATGGCGGCCGCTACGAATTTTTGAAAATTTCGACTTTAACGCCCATTTACTCAAAAACCAGTTATCTGATTGGAATCAACTACATCTTGCTTGGTAGCCCTTCAAGGGTACTATACTATGAAATATAATTAATTTTGAAAATATAAAAACGATCGCAATGACATCACTCCAAAATTTTGGAATTTTTCAAAAAAATATTTCTCAAAAACTGCCCACACGTTTTTGTTTAAACTTTTTAAGCTGATAAAGATAGGCATTTGCTACAATTTTATTTTTTGCTCATTGCTAGAATTTCCCTGTGACGCCCTCTGTGAATTTTTGACTACTGTAAATTGGTACCCTTTTATTTATTTAACGGGGGACAATAAAATATTTCTGCTAAACCAATATAGCTCATCATTGATAGCAAAATCCGAATATCATAATATTTTTTCGATAATTTCATATTTAGGGGGGCTACTGTTCCCCCTCCGCCCAAATTTTTTTGTTAAAAAATTAAAAAATTTGGTTTTTTGTTTTGTTTGCTGTAGGAGAATCTTTTTACAAAAAATCAAAAAATCGAATTTTTTGCCCCTTAATAATCTTTTTGTCCTTAGAAGAATTTCACATACTTTCTACAGCAGTTGTATTCTTGTACTAGTCGTTTAATGTTCAGTGTAGGCTAACTTTTTTATTTTAATAGATAGACTCGCAAACCCAAGAGCAAAGTTGTAGACAGGTGCATATCGAAAGTGTTGGGAAATATAAAACAATGTCAATTTATAAGTATAGGAAAGTCCAGGCGAAGTGTTTCGCTCATTTTTACTTTCCTATACTTTCAGTATAGGGAAGTATTGATTTCATGCAAATTTTCAAAATCGAGATTTTGACGGAAATACATGTTTTGGGCTTCCAGGATCCTAAAAAAGTGGTTTTTAAAAAATGTCTGTCTGTGGGTGTGTGTGTGGGTGGGTGTGTGTGTGGGTAACGCTCATATCTCCGGAACGGCTGGACCGATTTCGATGTGCTTTGGAATGAGGAGGTATATCAAAAATTCATCGACAAAATAAGCTTTTAAAAAGAATCAGAAACCGGAAGCGGAAGTTAGACATGTTTTTTTGGTAGCATTTTTTTCAGAAACGGAATTTTGGAAATTGGAATAGTGAAAATTATAGAAGGCCTTAGAACAAATCAAACGTTTTTTTACCGAACTCTCTAGCTTCAACATGACGGCCGCTACGAATTTTTGAAAATTTCGACTTTAACGCCCATTTACTCAAAAACCAGTTATCTGATTGGAATCAACTACATCTTATTTGGTAGCCCTTTAAGGGTACTATACCATGAAATATCATTAATTTTGAAAATCGAAAAACGATCTCAATGGCACCACTCCAAAATTTTTGAAATTTTCAAAAAAAAAGATCTCAAAAACTGCCCACACGTTTTTGTTTAAACTTTTTAAGCTGATAGAGCTAAGAATCTTCTACAATTTATTTTTTTGCGCATTGCTATAATTTCACTGTGACGCCCTCTGTGAATTTTTGAAAATTGATAATTGGTACCCTTTTATTTATTTAACGGGGGGCAATAAAATATTTCTGTTAAAGCAATATAGCTCATCATTGATAGCAAAATCCGAATATCATAATATTTTTTTGATAATTTAATATTTAGGGGGGCTACTATTCCCCCTCCCCCCAAATTTTTTTGATAAAAAGTTAAAAATTTGGTTTCTTGTTTTGGTTGCTCTAGGAGAATCTTTTTACAAAAAATCAAAAAATCGAATTTTTTGCCCCTTAATAATCTTTTTGTCCTTAGAAGAATTTCACATACTTTCTACAGCAGTTGTATTCTTGTGTACTAGTCGTTTAATGTTCAGTGTAGGCTAACTTTTTTATTTTAATAGATAGACTCGCAAACCCAAAAGCAAAGTTGTAGGGCAAATTCTTCTCGATTGTATTTAAGAAAAAAACTTGAGTTTGCAATTTTAATATGGCGGCCACGGTAACAAATAACTTTTTTTTTTAATGGAAACGTGGCATTTTGGCTTTAAAATCAGAAAGGTTTTGAAATTCTAAATACAAATTAATAAGAGTATTTTCTTGCTAAAAATAATACTTCTCGAGTTATTAATACATTTTCAAACATCAACACGCTTCCTTACTCGTGCCGCCGGTTCATTTCAGTTCGGTTGTTTTACATGTACTCAGTTGCGGAGCCAGCGTGGTAATGGTACGTTTAAGTTACGCTCTTCAGGCTTGAAGTTTTTATAAACGCTGTTTACTTTTACTAGCCGGGTCTAGACAGGTGTACATTAAAAGTGTTGGAAAATATAAAACAATGTTAATTTATAAGTATAGGAAAGTCCAGGTGAAGTGTTTCGCTCATTTTTAAGTGTTGTTACTTAAATTTCCACCAAAAATCAGCTTTTCGTCCATTCTGCTATCAATGTGCATTTAATATATTCCTGATTAAATTAGGGTTACGTATAGGTTACGGTGTGATATTTAACCCTAACTTTAGACCCAGATGGAACGATTCGTGAAATTGGGAAAATGGTTCATTATTATTGCAATTTGCCTGCAACATGTGCATCGCTAGAGCGTAATTTATTCCTGGAATTGCACCAAAACTCATTTTCATCAATTTGTTAGTTTTAATATACATAGTATATTGACCAAAACACATTTAGGTAGTAATAACCAATGCAGTTTATGCACCTTAAAACAAAATCAATAATAATTATTTTCATCATTTATTAATAATAAAATATATGTAATCATTAAATCTTTACTTTATAAATTTTAACAGAAGGGTGGTCAGATATCAGAAATACCTATAACTCACAGGAATCCCAGTTGTCCTAAAAATCCTAAAATTTATGAAAAAACGCAAATTGTCCTGAAATTGTCCTTAAATTTGTTTTGAAGTCTTAAAAATGCTAAATTTATACTCTTCTCCGATATAATTTTTTGTGGTTGATCACTTATTCTAGTTTTTAACAATGTTAATTGAAATTTATCATTTTAATAATTCATCGGGGAAACAAGCTTTTAAAAAAATCCGAAACTGGAAATGGAAATTAAACATGTGTTTTTGGAAAACTAATTTATTAAGTCTAAAATTGGAATCTTGTAGAAGACTTTAGGACAAATCCAACGTTTTTTTTCCGAACATTTTAGTTTTAAAACAGTGGTCGGTACGATTTTTTGAAAATCTTGTATTTAGCGGCGTCTATTTACTCAAAAACAGGTTGGCATATCGTAGTAGCCCTTAAGGAACACGATGTTACTGTGCACAAAACTTTTGAAGAACTAAAAGCTAGAAAGTGAAAAATATTTTCAAAAACCTTACGATTTCTTCTCCTTTTGTGAGCTCATAGAGCTGGCAATGAGCTACAGTTTGGTTTTGTCCCAGAATATTAAAAATATAGTCCTTAGTCTATCAGTGGTATCCGCGCTGAATTTTCTTTATTTCCATACATTAACAAATTAATGCTGCCTCTGCACCAGCGATTCTTAGGAGTACCGCATAAGTAATCAGTTTTAAAATTTGAAAAGTTGGCAACATACGCGTTTGGTAATTAACGTCAAAAATGTCAGAACGATGGGTACCTTGGTGTCGTACATAACTGCGCCTGGTATTTAAAGGTAGTGACAATTTTTAGAACTTTCAAGTACCGCTGGTAAACAAGGGGTTGACGTCTATTTAGTAAAAATTGAGTATACAGATCGGGATTAAATTTGATAATAAGAGTGCCCTAAGGGTACAAAATAATATTAGAAGCTACGAAAACTTTTGGAACTACTAAAACTGCGAAGTGACAAAGTAACATTATTTTGACTTTTTTCAAAAACCAGAAACAGATTGCTCAAAAACCGGCTTAAAACTAGTTAGAACTAATTAGTTCGTGTCCCAGTCCACTAGTTTATCTATAAATTATTAAACATGGAAAATTTATGAGTTTATGTTAAATAAACCGAGGATTATAAAAAGAATTTCTATTTTAAGCGAATTGTAAATTTAAAAACAACTAGAACAATTTTCATTTCTAAATACAATAAGTCATACATGACACCCAGTCAAAGCATAAGTTTAAGTGAGTGGCACAGCATGCTTGGTGTGTTAGCATACTGATCCACTCACGATCGGTGCGGAGTAGTGTTTCTCTCCGGTGTGCGGAGAAAATGCATAGCTAGTTCTGTTCGCTTGTAGTAAACCAAATGTATATTAATAAAAATTTTACTAATTGATTTTATTTTGTCATTGTTGGCTCGTAAGACGGTAATACTGAAATTATGAAACTGCAACTATTTCTAAAATATAGAAAAGTCCAGGCAAAGTGCTTCGCTCATTTTTGTATACGTTGATATTTTTACTTTCTCATGAAGAAGATTGGACAGAGTTTGTTTTTTTTTTCAGTTTCTTTGGCGGCTCCTGTAAATTTTGCTAGGACCCCTAAGTGGGTCACGACAGTGGCGGTCCGCCCTATTAGGCAGGATAGGCAGTGCCTACCCATAATTTTTCGGTAATGAAAAATTCTAAATTTCAATGAAAAAAGCTACTTTTACGTACAGTTTTATTTTTACTTTTTGACACCATATTAAAACTTGGACGCCAAACAAAAATTGGAAGTAAATGTATTAACCAGCATGTAATCAAATTTCACTTGCAGTGGAAGCAACAATAGCAGAATAGTTCTGAAGAAATAAACAAACAAGCGTTTAAAACACCGTTTTGCTTACGCGAGGCCCAGCTCAACGGGCCGACTTATTCCAGGTGAGACACAATCAGCCAGTTTATTATTCTTAATACGTTTGCATGTACATTTATAAAATAATGAAATGATCAGTTTGAAAAAAATAGTAGAAGGTTTTTGGCATCGAAAAACAACGGCCTCGCTCGGTTATTTAAATTACTAGCCTCGTTCAGCGGCATTCACGTCCAGCGTGAAGCTATTGAGTGATTATTTACTTCATACGTAGTTTGCAAAGTTGCAGCAAACATGGAAAATCTTGTTGGCCAGCTTTTAAAAGAAAACTTTAATGGTTACTCTTACAAAAACCAAATAGAAATTTAAAGACAGACAGACGGTACGAAGAAATCTAGATTGTTTAATACTTGACTTTAAACGAAGGTTTACGTTATCAAATTAAAGTGCATAATGACAAAATGAAATTTATTGGGGATTTTATGCGTAGATTAATTTATTTAACAACAGGTCTTGGCAAACTAAAGTTGCTGTAGTTTTTTACTTTTTAATCAATATTAAATAATATTTTTCTATGCCTACCCAAATTTTGAACCCATAGAACGCCACTGGGTCAGGACCCTTCAAAATGGCTCAAAACTATTCGGTTCTGTCATTGTTTCACACCTATCGATGTTCTCTTGTAGAATATATGAATATATTCTTCTTCTTCTTCGTAAATCCTTTTGCCCTTTAGGCGGTCAGATTGGGTTCCATACTCCTCGTTTTCTTAATCCACGTCTTCCATTTCTTCTGGTCCTGTGCCAAGGTTTTCATTGCATTTAGTGTTTTTTCTCTGCTTGCCCTCACTTCCTCTATGCTTTTCATCCATGTTTCTTCATAATAGGTTCTTGTTCAGTCATATTCCTTACTTGTGTGTTCTTTACTCTATAAAATTTTGTTCTTCCCGCTATTTTTCTAAGGTATTTCATTTCTATCGCGTTTATTTGGGATTCATGTTTTTTAGGGACACCCATGATTCACTAGCATATAGTATCGTTGGTAAGGCAATTACATTGTATACTCTCGTCTTGGTGATCATGTCTGTTTAATTTACTGCATGGTATATGCTCGTTGCCTTTTGTCTCCTCTTCGCTATTTCCAGATCTAAGTTTCCGTCCTTTGCTATTACACTTCCCAAGTATTCGTAGACTGTTACTTCCTCCAAAATTTTTTGTTTGCATAATATTTTAAGTATATTAACTTTGTTTATATATTAAAGTCCAAAAGGTATTTTCAAGTTTTGTCATTTTTTAAAATACAGGGACGGATTGCTGACAAAAAAACAAACCATCTTAGCAGGTGGCAGCACGGCACAATAGCCGGTTTACCTTTACACTTTAGACAGTTATCGAACCAAATCAACACTTTTTCGACATTTAAAAATCAGAGCACGGTGGTCCACAAGTCAACTATTTTTTTACATAATATTTGCAAGGTAGTAAACTTATAAACAAAAAAACAAATAAACATGTATTTACTGACTTTAATTTTTGCTTAATAAAAAATGGAGAAATATGTATAAAATGTCCTAAAATTGTCCTAAAATCAAGTTAAGTTTTGTCATAAAATACAAAAAAAAACGTGAAAATCTTGCTGGGATCCCTAAACTCAAATGCTTTATATAAATACAAGACGTAGCGAAGGTACTTGGAATTTATCAAAAGCAAGTTTATAAATGGATCAAGCAGAATTCTTATAAAAGAAGGTTTAAAAATAGCCCAAGTAATTTCAAGACAGCCTTTGAGATCCGAACACAACCCTCGAAGTTCGCTAGAGCAAAACTGAAAAATGCCAAGGCTTTAGTATGTTACAGATGTTAACTTTAGTTTATTTGTCTTAGTTTGAAAATTTTTAAATTATACATATTTAAAATTAAGAACTTCAAATACGATATCGCTTTAAACAACTTTGATTGTTTTTAAAAAATGTTGCTTTATTTTGAAATTTTATTATGAAACATGTTTCATGTAAATCAAAATCAGCAATATTTGATGTCATTTTGAGTTTTTAAGTTTGAATATTAAAAACTTTTAATATCCATATTATTTATTCAAACTTGAATAATGTCGTTTAATAAACAGATATTTCCAGCGCGGAAATTCCTTTAGCGGTTCCATATTCTTCTCAGTTTAATAAATGTTGAGCTGTCAGGTTATAGAAACCCCATTTGGTGACTGATGAGTTTAATAACAGATTCGCCACCGAGACATGTTATGCATTAACGTCTGTCTATCACACCGTTATTGTGCTCTATCAAACAATGAGTTTTTTTGAATTGTAATTTTCAACAAGATGCATACATTGTGCCGCATAAATTAATGGAAAAATAATCCGCAAATTAATTGATAAAACTTGTTGAGGTTCCTCACCTAAACTTTTCATCGCCGCTATACACAACGTCTAGAAGAGGTAGCAATGCATGACACAACTGAGTCCTTATAGTCGAGTTACTTTGGTTAAGAAGGGGGCCGTGTATACCGAATTAGTTGCGTAAACGAGGGGTCCTTATAAGTCACTTTTGTAGGAAAAGCATTCTATATGTAAAATTAATTATACAGAGTGCCCATTATAAAAATCCGAGCCTAAATTTTTTTAAATAGGCAGCACACAATGCAACCCCCAGATCACTATGCATTTCTACCATTTTTTTTAAATTGAGATCAGAGTTGTTTTACAGTACATGTATCTACTAATGATTAAGTACAAATTTAAGGTTACTATAATAACTCAAATTTAATATTTGACAACAATAACTACAATAATTTAATAGGAACATAGTACAATAACTAACGAAGCAGGTGTTCAAATTGCCTCCCCCCTTCGTTTTCGCAAAGTATAATTCTTCTACGAATCGAACCTCTAACACGAGCTAACATTTCCGGTGTGATAGAGCGACAACATTGAATTACCCTTTCGCGTAGATGTTCTTTATTTCGAATGGGCACTTCGTAGACATCATTTTTTACTTTGCCCCACAAAAAGAAGTCTAGCGGAGTCAAATCGGGACTACGGGCAGGACAAGGATGCAATGCACCTCGTCCAATTACGCGTCCCTCAAAACGTTAGTTAAGATAATTTCTCACATCCCTATGAAAATGCGGAGGTGCACCATCATTTAAAAACCACATGCTATTCCGTACGTTTTGAGGAACTGTTTGAAGGAGAGCTGGTAGTTCATTAATTAAAAAATTTAAATACATTTCACCATCTAAATTTCCATTAAAGAAATGTGGACCTATTACAAAATCGCCAATAATACCGCACCACACATTAAGAGAAAAAATTCTCTGAAAATGAGTTATCCTGATCCAGCGGGGATTGTCTTGGGCGTAATAGTGGCAATTATGTCGATTAACCATGCCGTTGTTTGAAAACCTCGCTTCATCACAGAATAATACCATACTTAAAAATTCCGCATTGCCGTTTAATTGCCGTCTAAGAAATTGACAATACTGAACACGATGCTCATAATCTCTATCTTTAAGATGGTGTATGGTATAAACATGGTAGGGGTGAAATTTGTTCGCCTTAAGAATATTGAAAACAGAACCTTTGCTAATGTTTAAGGCATTTGCAATCGCTCTTTGACTTGTATGGGGATTATCCGTAACCATTTCAATTACAGCTACTTCGTTATGTTCAACCGTAACTTGCCGTGCCCTTACTTTTAGTTTTGAAAATTGCCCATACTCTTGTAAATTTGGAAGAAGCATTCTAAATGTTTTGTCTGTTGGAATTCGTCTACCTGGAAAGCGTTGCGCATGCAAAGTACTGGCAGCACTCGCATTTTTTCGACATTCACTTAGAATTAGAAGCATGTCCACTTTGTCAGCGTTGGAATACATGTTTCACCAAAGATTAGTGATCGATAATCTTTGTTTTGCACCGTTCAAGTAATGTGGCTTAACGAATTTGATTAGTAAACTGTCAAGTTAATGCAAACATGATTGCCCTGATCTTAATTATAGAAATATTTTGTTTTAAAATAATAGGCGGCAGTGACTTGAATTGTGTGTTGCCTATTTAAAAAATTTAGGCTCGGAGTTTTAAAATGGGCACTCTGTATAAAAAAAAGATCGTTTTGTCAAAATAATTTGGTAAAAAAGAACACAAATCATTAGTTTTAGTGAAAAGGGAGCTATGTATGTCGAACTAATTAGATAAGAGAGGGTACTACACAAATTAAACACAATTTGTAAAAAAATAGGTTATAAAAATTAGATATTAATCGCAGTTGACTAAAGACAAAAAACTATGATTCCATCCAAAAGAATAAAATAAACAGTTTATCTTGCGGCGATTGGTAACCATTTAAAAAATACTATAATAAATAAGGTAACATAAAAGTGTAGCAGACAGGTTCGGAAAGAATATGTGTTATCTCTATCATAAATTAATATATTTGAATATCAGTGATGTATTAAAGGGTATTAGAAGTATTTTAAAACAGTTGCAGTTTTGAAAAATGGCAAGCTACTTAGATTTTCTGTATTTTTATAATGAAAAAATTCACATCTTTGTAGGCTGATGTAAGGGAGAGTATGGTGTTGCAACTCCCACCATTTGTCCGTATAAAAATTCATCCTAAGAGTTTGACAATCTCAAGACTCTTTATAAGATTTGCGTATAGATGGCGCTTTTAAAACTTCAAATTTAAGCAATATTTCAAATTTGGCGCCATTTGATGAGTCCTTAATCACTACTTGACACTTTTTAAACCATATTCTGTGTACAACACTTGTTTACTAAGGTTAGGTTAATTAGTTAATTTCGTTTTTACTTTTATTAATGAAATACGCAAGTAAGTGAAACATTTATACCACATTTTTACGTAATGTTTATAGTTTATTGTAGTTATTTTTGCGGTGGTCTTTAGTTGGAAAAAAGGTATAATGATACTAAAATCCAAATAATACCAACAACCAACAACATTGAACAAACACGTCGCCACAAAAAGCTGGTTTTATAGTGCAAAAACAAACTGTATTCATAACAGAAGTAGTCAGTAGAATAATAGAATTCGTTATTTACAAGTACGAAATGTAAGCGTTCTTCCAGTCGCTGCATAAACTTAACTTGGTAGAAAGCATAATTTTACTACAAACCATTTATTTACTGATTATATAATTAGCAATTATAGGTAAGCAAAATAGGTAAAGTCACCTTAAGAACAGCAAATAAAGAAAAATCTTTGTTTTCGCCTTTTGATAAGCCGCACAAACAACATTATTTTGGCATTTTTTCCTAGAATATTACCGTGGTAATAAACTAATAAAAACACTTCTTAATTTTCAATTTTGTTTTAAAATAAAATTGACATTTTTAGTCGAGCCATCTGTTAATAAAATTTACAAGAATCCCTGAGATTGTCAAAGTTTGGAGATGAAAACAATTGAATAGAGTGCAAACACCAGTCTTCATTACATCACTCTTTGTAGTTCTAAAATTCTGTTTAAACGCACATCATTCTACCTACCTTGGAGATTTTCAACTGAGTTATGAAACTATACATTTCTTATGTATACATACATGTGATTATACACCAACAAAAGATTATTTTTTAAACCCCTGAACTATTTTCTCTTATCTTTCCCTTTTTTATTCATAAATTCAAATTTAAATTTGCATTTCGGTCTCAATTTTCCTCAGTTGTGTAACACACATTGCTTGACGAATTCTGCAAATAGTTTCAGCATGTCTCTCGCACAAATAGTTCAAGGGGTAGTTTTCAAGCGTTCTGACACTTGGAAAATTACTTTCAAAAAACTTATCTGAATTTCAAATTGCGTCTGAGGCTTTCGGCAATTAAATAACTTGTCGGTATTTAGGGCTTAAATTCCTGAAATTTCTAGGACAAGATAATGTCAGCTTTCCGATAAAGTAACTGCTGTAATAATTAGCAGTTACTTTTAATTGGATTAACTAGTCCGCTGGTCGTAATTGGACTGGATGTTGCATGTTGCAGAACGACGCTTTCCGCGACCTGATTTATTTTGCATCTTGGAAATTGCTTCTATAAAAGCTGACACTTGCCGACGAGCATTTTTATTGGTTTTATATTAAAATCAGCCCTAGTTGAGTATTCAGCATCGATTTAATATAACTGACTCGTTTCAACCAATATTTAATTTGCGAAATGCGCCAGGGCTAATTTGGTTATATTCCGGTGAAAATAAATTAATATGCCAATTCCGCTAAATGGTTATTAGATTAAATAAAACGCGATTAATGTTCGGGCAGACTTTGTCTCTTACTTTTTGTCGCATTCAAAAAAAAATTAATACATAATTAATCAATCCAATCGGAATAAGTGTGTTATTTCCGATTTAAATCAACAGATGGCATTAATTTCTCCAAAAATCAACAAATCGTTGACGGGAAAGCACATAAATTGTGGTCTCGTTTTATTTGAGTTTGAGTTCAAAATTGTTCTGATTTTGTGCGGTGAAGTTTGATTGATTACTCGACTACCTGTTATTTATTGAAAACCATCCGCTAGTGGTTGATACACAGTATGAATTGTCTTGGTTAATTAACAAATGTCACCTTTTCAGGTATCAACAACAGAAGTTAATTAATTTTCTGCTTGTTTTTGGATAACACGTTTCTAGCATGAATTTGAACGTTATTAACATACATGTAACTTTTTGATAATCCTAAAAAGCCGGTTTTGGATTGTGATCAGACTGACTGTGTGAATTTTAATACCTATGAATTGCAAGGAGAATGGCGGTAACAAAGAATAATAAATTATTCAACCTGTTGAATTCAATTTATAAGAAACCGTGTCAGATGGGGGTCAGACGCATAGGCTTTCTGATAAATGCACACTCATTTTTCATCCTGACATGTTAAGGCCATCAAAACAATGTTGTTTATGAAAATCTGATACGAGCGTGACGTCCGAAGAAACGTTTTCCACAACATTAGGGCATAGGAGCCAGAAAATCCGTGAACAAACTTATGATTACTTATCATCTTGTTCTACATAAGTTCTGCAGGAAGTGCTGAACCGAAATACCCTGTCTGAAATGACTTATTTGAGCGCGCGATGCTTGAAGAAAGTTTCCGAAGTTCGATTAAGTGTAGATGTTAACATTATTTTACTTCTGATTCGAAGAGATGAAGCGATCACTTAAGTGAGCAAACAAATAATTTTTTCCGGGGTTGTGTTTATTTTTGGATCTTCTGGTTTAATTTTTTTGTTGGCAAATAGAATAGTGGAAACTTTGATAAGAGTTATTTAAATTCAATTTTGATATTGGCTTGTACTAAATACTGACAAACATTTATTTTGTTGAAAGGTTTTTACCAGATTTTCGAAAGCGCAAATACTTTCCCCTTGGGGTTACATAAAAAACCAATCTTCTCAAGCAGCTTCGGGCCGTTTCTTATCATATTTGACTAACACTTCACCACCACCAGGGAATTGTACCCGATCATGTCACTTCAATTTATGTTGTATAACAGCACTACACGATTAGGCTAAGATTAAATATGCAAAGCTGGTTCCGTTCTTGTTCTTGTATTTAGTTTGTTGGGCATCCCTGATTAATTTAAGAAACTTTAAAATGCAGTAGTACTTTATTGTAGTTTTAGTTAAAAATAGAAAATTTCTGAAAGGATGTTGCTTTTATTACATTGAAAATGAGAGCAAGCCTTGCAAGAGTTTAATTGAATATTTTGGTATAATTCCAGCTTATTTAGAATACATCGCTGAATAGTAATGAATTCATATACTTCCATCCATGACGTGTCGCTAGAGGCTTCAAAAAGCTTTCCATGAATTCGGATTAAAATGTAAATATAACCCTCCCTCTGATGTTATACAGATAGATTTGAGGTTTTGCATGTTAATATTGACAAAAAACTTCCAAATTTACGAGTAGGCATTGGCAAAAATTTGAAATTTATTATTGGCTTTTTGAAACGCCTGGAAAAGGTTTCACTTACGGCGAGTAAAATTTCGAGATCCTTATATGATACCGGTATCTAAACTGGATAAATTACCTTAAAATTCAAAAGCTTCTTGTTTTAATGTAGAGTACCACAAGCAGATAATCACCAAAATGCAATGCAAGATTAAGAAGTGATAAAAATAATTATGAAATCTAGAAGAAGTTTGCATTAATTTAATCGAAAGTTTAAAGTGATGTAGGAGTCTTGATCAAATTGATGTAAGAGTAAATAAAACTAGAAAACTTCAAGAATTGGCCGAATAGTCAGGGTGAATAATTAAATCTTAAAAACAAAAATGAAACCAAATCGAAAGCAAAATTAAAGAAACCGTAGGAAAACGTTTCTTAGACCAAAATAAGTGTGCCCCAATTTATTTTAAAAAACAGAGTTGTTCTGTTGTTCGATTGATAGCATTATTGCTAAATGGTTGAGCGTGGACTGAAGTTATTAAAATGCAGTTAATTTTTTTATGAGTTGAAGACGTAATTGATCAATCAGAGAATCAAGATATAGAACCAGAAGGCTTATATTAATAAAAAGGTACAATCTGAGTTGTAAGCGTTGTATTCAATAGAATACAATTAGCCCTGAAGACCGTTTAAAGACTGTGCAAAACCTGTCGGTTAACCCCGAAAAACCTCGCTTCTGGCAGTAACACGAAGGACCCACAACAACAGGGAACTTTTACTTGGTCGGCAAACAATTACATGTGGTGAGGCAGGTCAAATACGTGAGCGTCTTGATAGAGAGGTGTCTCCGCGGTTAACTCGTCGGTAATTCATGGGAGGCCTTGGGTTCGATTCTTGGCAAGGCCGACTGTCTTGACTCAGGTTTCTTCCTTGGTTTTCCTGGGCCAAAAGATGAATATTGAGACAGTACTTTCCGCGGAAAACATTTTTTATTCAACTTTCTTGTTCTAACCCATCCTTGCCATTCTTGTTCAGCTGAAGGGGGCTTAGGATTCCGGAGCAGAGTTCGTAAGACCCCTATAGTGGCCCCTTCACATGGAATGAACCGACACCAGTTTTCCTTCCATAAACACCAGATTAACGCATCTTTTACATATCACAAACAATGCAATTAGGGAATTTGGACCTGCAGGCGAATGTTTGGAAAAACGTGGAGACTGAAACCAAACATTGGGATATTGGCAGCACACGAGAGTGATAGTCCCAACAATCATATATTCTTCGTTGGTGTGGTGGTACAAGGCAAGAAATGTTTCCGTGAAAATCAGGCATAGCAAATTACCAAAACTGGCCTGCATAAGAATAACGAATAGCAATATCTACTACCGCAACTGCTGCGTTAGAAGTTCTACTAGATTTACCCCTCCCTCTAGCTACGGGTAGAAGCGGAGACGAGAGTAGGGGCGTACCGACTGAAAACAAATAGAAACGGGAGATACTCTGTTTTAAAATAATAACTATAAACTAGATCCTACAGATGCAGTCAGATATAGTGAAATCCTCATTCGACTTCCGAGTGGGTGAAAAACTCCTTACATTTAGTATGGAAAAACTAATGCATGCAACAAGACTCCTAACTGGACACTGTTAAATGAACAAACACCTACACATAACAGAACTCAAGCAGAAAACCCACGCTGCAGGTCTGTAAGTACGATGAGACGCCCCTTCATTGCTTATGCCACTGCTGGGTATTAACAGCCCGTAGATTAAGACATTTTGGAGTACCAGAACTGGAACTCAAAATGATCAGTAAAATCTTAATTGTCGACGTCCTGGGCTTCTTTGAATGTACAGGACTACCATTGCGAAACCAAAAGGAGTTTTACTGAGAGCACAGTAGGCCTTTTAGGCTACGGTGCCTGAAAAAAAGCATTTGGTACCAACCAACCCAGTAGAAAAAAGAAGTTGTAGGATTCCGCAGCTGTCGTTAATGACATCTTTGCTTCCGAGATAAAGCCACGTCATCGGTGCTGCTATACAGCAGCACCGCTGAAGCGGCCCCAGCCAGAAGCGAAAATGCCATAAAATGATACACGTTAGTGGAACTTATTATTATAGAAAAGCAAACACTTATGGAGACTTTTTAGAGATTAAGGATCAAATTTATAGACGATGGAATCTAAATTAATGTAAGCCCATATTCAACGCCAAAAACCTTCTGGTATAAAGTTCCCGTCTCAAAAATAATAGTCAAGGGCAAATTAACGAAAAGTTTTGCTTTGGCGAACAAAATATCAGAAAAAAACGAGAAAAATGTAATACGCTCGTGAGTATTTCATTTGATCTTGATATATATTCTTACAAAAAGTGAAAAGCAATACAACCATAAAGCTTCTTCCGTAGGTGAGTGGCTCGGTCCAATGAACCGAGAGTTAGTTTCTTAATAAACGGTCTTTCAAATCTCCCCTCCCCAGAGCCATAGGTGTTTGTGTCGTCATGTGCATGTTCGGGGGGGGGGGGCAGAGATTTTAGTAGTCGGTGACTTACGTAAATATAGGTTAAAAAAATGGAACCATAAGACGTTATTAATGTTTATTTAAAAGCCAAAGTTAAAAATAATCAGTGACAATTTCCAAATAAAATTTATTTAAATTAAAATACTACAAAGTTGAGGTTGTGCTCACAGTGCCTTAACAAGTATAGTTGGGCGCCAATCAGAATTTTCTGGAATCGTCTTTAGTAAAGGAAATGAATTGCAAGAGTTTCAGGTGTCCAGCATGCTTTAAGCATAGAAATTGTTAGGAAAAAAAATAAGTAATGCTTTTTTAAAATTTGATTCTGCAGAAAATAGGAGAATTGTTTTCTTTATACGTAATAAAACCGATTTTATTAGTCTACTCCAGCTCATCTGCAATGTCTTATTAAAAAGTCAATTTGCTAGTTGAAACACTGTAACCTTGTCTCGAAATTTGAATATTGACTTTGAACCTATAACAGTCAATTTACTTTGCTTTAGCTTTGCGAACGTGCTCAAAGCAGATTAATCCAAAAACACACGTTTGATATAACAATGTCTTGTGTGTTTGATTTAGTTGCCGAATTGTTTGACTGGCGGTGATGTGTCTGCTGGCAAAATTGAAATGCAACCCCAACTGCCAACATACATGTTGTCGAGGTTTCAAAACTTACCAAATTGAACTGTGAAAATTACAATTAGGTTTTCATTAATTATTCTTCTTTATTTTTGAATATTCTAATTTCCATCTATTTGTTTCTGTTTAGCGTGCAAATTTATAAAAGCTATTTTTGGTTTTAGCATTATTTGAATGCAAAATATGCTTATTACATGCTATTCAGAAACTCACCAAAACTTTCTGGAATAATGGGCGAAAGAATCGTAAATTATGTAAAATTATTCCTTCCGACGTGGTTTATTTCTTTATGCATGCAAATGGGACACATTATAATGAAAAATTTGGAATAGATACTTTTCCAGTTCTGAATTGTTTTTCAAGCTCAGCTTTATGTTTAAAATTTTTCCGAACAACTAAACTTGGTGGAGTAAATTTTTGAGGTTGTAAAACACGTTAACATTTATATTTTATTATGACCTAAGTTTCACATCACTGCGACAACCTAAGACGTCACAATCCACCGGGAATAAAACTTTAGTAATATTTCATGGCAGAATTCTTGTACCTACAATGCTCAGTATATTTCGTCTAAAAGGTTCTTCCTTTTTGCCCTAATTTATTTACGTTTATATATTTGGATAGAAATTCTTTAAAGCTTCGCATATCGAGTTTGAGCTTTTAAAGAGGGACTGTGCTTCAATATATTTATATACACATGACGATACACGTTAAAGTGACTTATAAAGCTTTCGTTTCCTTTGAAGAAAATGGGATTTCGTGTGGGATGTATAACATATTTTGATATGAGGTGACATATCTTTGCTTTGCATATTTGAATTTTTTTCGCAGCAACTTTAGTAAGGTTAGGCACATATGTTGTACATCAGAAAGAGAAAATACATTTTTCACAAAAACAATTAAAGAAACTTAAAACCCCCTGGCGTCTAATAAATACAGTAGTGGGAACATCGCGACTAGTAAACTCGCCACCCTCTCTGACAAATACAACTTTTGATATACAGTGCAGACTTTTCTTTGGGTTCGTCAGCATAATGTGAGAGTGCTTTCGAAATGAAATACAAAAACGCAATGGTTGCTCCTGGGTATTAACGCTGCTCGGATTGCGAAATATAAGCTTTAAATATTAAAAATCTCGATTCACTCTCTGGTTATCTTAAAAAACGTTTTGATGGAACAGTTTCTACGGGCGTTGTAAATCCTGAAGTCGACATCGGTTTTACGGCCACTACATCACGCAAATCTCTTAGACCCTGGAGGTTTACAAATCCCAATGTTGAATAATAAATGGTCGTGATCTATCAAGGAATTCAAGAAACGTTTCATAAATATTTTGTGCATTTTTATGTGTTTCTACCACAAGTTCTAGATTTCGTAACTTAACAAATCAAGTTTTCAAAGTGCCATTCTTCTACCAGTCAATAACATGATTTCTTTCACGAATAGACGAGGATGGAGGACCTAAAAAAATAATAAAAATTCCTCGCTGAAAGAATAAACCGCGTGAATAGGCCAGAATTATATTTCTCCATCCAGACTATTTTTCAGAGTAAATTATAATCAGTTTTCAGATTTTTAAAAACGGCTCCCTTTCAAGATGAGATTTAAGAGTTTTTAAAGAAAAAATTTTGGTCAATACAAGGTTACAGATATTTTCAATTAACTTATTGGTTTAATAAGCAAAAACTCACATCTTACCATGCATTAATTAAAAATTTTGTCAGGTATCTACTAATGCTTTATGCAATAAATTTACACTGCAGCAGCTTAGGAAAGTTTCAGATGTTAGTTACTAAATTAATTCACAACAAATAGGGGAATTTCTCATATTTAAAACGAGTTAAGAGGAAACTATGAAACATTTGATTTTTACAGCAATTCAATGGCTTAGCACTTGCAGGAAAGTGCCCTGTGCGCTTTTAGGAAAATGAGGTTTTGCGAATTGCAAATAGAAATGTGAGAAATGCGCTTTTTGTTTTTATGATCATAAAACTATGAAATATTTATAAATAAAATAAAAATTTTGCAAAGTTTATACCGGAATCAAGAGTATCATTTCTTCCGGAAACTATATTTTAGAAAACTTTCAATTTAAAATAAATAGCGGCAGTTACGGTTGTGCTTTTGGCTTTTACTCAAAAGCGAATAAACAGATCGATAACAGACTTAGATTATTAGATAATCGTTCGCAAATAGAATATTAACATGTGTAGGTATTTTTAAGGGCGCATACGGGTCAATATTTTACGTAAATCTACAGGTAAATTCCCAAAATTACTTGAGGGTTGGGGATTATCGATGAATGGTTATTTTAAATGGCAAAACAAGTAACATAGCGATATTTACGTGTCTAAGTAATTTAAATTGGTTTTTAGTACTCCGTAGACACTGTGTAGATATATGGGTGGCACTATCGAATACTGTACCAAGTTTTTTTAAATCAGTTTTCTACTTTATTGCATATAAAAGTAAACTATGTTTCAGTCGTGTTTTGTGTGTGTGTTGCTACCTGATAAGAAAACATCAACGTATGCATAAATGTTTAATTTTAATACATAAAAGTGCACAAAGTTTGATTAAAATATCGCTATAAAACATATTGTTTATTTTGAGAGAGCAGTATTTGCGGCAATTAATAAAAGCCTCCCCGACACTTGTTTGTTTGGTTCGTGGTTGCACCTGACACAAGCACGGTACCAAAGAATTTTGGAATTAGAATTATCGAAATGATATGAGCGACTCAGAAACCGGGCATTGATTGCGCTACCTATTTGGTTTACTATTTTTTCCACCCTCTGTAGTTATAATGTAATTTGAACCAAAAGGAGCAAATTTGGTTACATTTACCGATTATTATTTAATAGACACTACATGTTATGTAGAATGTACCAAATAAAAATCTTTATTTATAAATTCTAGCTTTACGTTGAAGTCCAAATCAATCTGAGAAAGTTATATTTTGGTTTCGTTATGTTGATGCCATTTTAGCATGTTTTGATAGTTTATTTGAAGTAATTAACGAATTTTTAATTTTTATTAACTGGATGCAAGCTGTTTATAAAAATTAAAAATTCGTTAATTACTTCAAATAAACTATCAAAACATGCTAAAATGGCATCAACATAACGAAACCAAAATATAACTTTTTCAGATTGATTTGGACTTCAACGTAAAGCTAGAATTTATAAATAAAGATTTTAAACATAAAATTTACACTAAAAACTGATTTAACTTTTTACATTTACACATAAAAAGTATTTCAACTAATAAATTTGAATACTCAGTTTATAGAAAACCTACACAAACAGACGTCACAATACCACACTATTTTTGCCGTCATAAAACACATAAATTAGCAGCATACAGCTCCATGATACATAGGGCTTTAACGGTCCCTTTAGATGAAATTAATTACAATAAAAACATTTCCCATTAATTAAAAAACAAATTGCATATAGTAATGGTTATAATACTAAACTTATTGAAACATTAATTTAAAAAAAGACCAAAAATTAGCCAATCAAATAATTTATCCCAAATACCCCAACTTCATACGTTACAATTAAATATGCCTCGATTCCATATTTTGGTGACAAATCAGAAAAAATTGCTAAAAACAAAACAAATAAATATAAAATAAATTTTAAAACTAGAAACATCTTAAACACTTTGTTTAATTCAAATTCAAAAAGAGATGATTTGCTAAAATCAGGCATTGACAAATTAAATTGTTCGCATTGTAATTCGATTTATATAGGCCAGACAATTAGAAATTTTGATATTAGGTACAAAGAGCACGTACGTTGTTACAAATACAAACAACCACATAAATCCAATTCCGCTAAACACTTACTAGAACACAATCATTCAATGATATCTAATAACATTATAAAATGTTTACACTTTTGTAATGTTAAACGTAAATTAGATATACTAGAAGCTTTTGAAATTCACAAACATTTAAAAAATTTACCATTAATGAACAAGCAAATTGAACTCTAAAATTCGCTTCCATTGGATATTCTGGAATAAGAAATCAAGTCATCTGCAGACGATTGCCGAGGTCAAGTCACCACGTTCTATTGCTACAACAACACTAAGTGCTTACTTTCTAATATAACCTCTGACAATGGCATTTAACCATGCCGAAATACGTATAAGGTTAAAATAAATAAATACTGTTGAAGTGATTAAGTATTTTATAGACCTACTAGCTGACCCGGCAAACGTTGTTTTGCCATGTATATTATTTGTAGGTTTGTCCCAAAAAATAAAAAAAAATTTAAGGGTGGACCACCCTTAACATTTAGGGGGATGAAAAATAGATGTTGTCCGATTCTCCACCCTAGCCGATATGCTCCCTAAGATTCACGAAAATCGGTCGAGCCGTTTCGGAGTAGTTCAATTACGCACCCCGTGACACGAGAATTTTATATATTAGATAATCAATAAATAAAAATCTGCTGTAATGAGCAGTTTCAATTTAAATTTTGTGTCTTTCTTTTATTGTATGGGCAATATATTATGTAGTTGTGTGTAAATTCCGTGTTCATGTACACTCTGTGTACATTATATTGATGAATTTAAAATATTTTTTTAATTTTCATTTTTAGGAAAAGTTAATGCGCAATTATATTATTTTTTTCAGTTTTAATTATCCAAAGTAAGAAGTAACTTAATCGAGGATTACACCCTGAGTATCAGGTGGAACGACTGTAGACCACTTTGGCAAAATGGTCAGTTTATGCGCTAAGCTCATATACCAACTGAGCAAAATGTACAACCGGTCAACTTAAAAATAGTTCAACCGGGCAAAGTGGATAATCGCCGCGGCGTAAGAAGCATCTGTAGGCATTCGAGGCTTCTATCTCAGAGAGATAAAATTACCTCATAAACTGTTTTACTGGACATATTTAGTAGTAGAAACTATTAAACCATAATTTTATAACCTACTTACTTGCCCCAAATGAACATTTAATCAATTTTATAAAATAACATAAAAATATTGCTTTATAATAAAAAAAACCTGCAAGATGATTATTACAGACAACAAAAAAAGCTGAAGTGTGGACTTCGAGTGGACTTTCCCATACTAAAACTTATCGTACTTGCAAAAGTGTAAATTTTAATAATTATAACGTTGTACAGTTCAGAGAGTATTAGATTTCTAAGAAAACAAGCAGCGGAAATTTGAAATTGCGATAGCCTGCACAATTGGTTTCCGTACCATAACTCTACTCATAGAAACAGCGACTACCTGCACCATAGCAAGGTAAACGCCCGCGCCGCCCCTATCGGTGGATTACAAATTCCGCTTCGGATGTCGGACAAAAATGGCTATATTAGCTTTATTTGGGAAGTTATCAAAAATATGCAAAAAGTGAAAAATATATTTTTTAACTAGAGCTAATTGATAGGCTTAGTTAAAATCACGTAAATGCCAGAAAACGCGTTGTTGGTATTAAAAAGTATCGTTTATTTGCTTAATTTTAAATTGTTGATAATTTTAGCAAATCTTAATAAAGTATTTTAAATAATCTATCGAACTCATAAAAGTTTATAACGATCGGCGCTTGGGTTTTTGAATTAATCAATTTCAATTTTATCAAAGATTCCTGGAAGGCGTCGGAGTAAAATTTGGGAGATAACTAATAATAGATTTGAAGTTCAATGCAAGTCCTATCAGCTTAAATAGTTTAAGAAAATCGTGTGGGCAGTTTTTGTAAAATTTTTTTTGAAAATTGTTATAATTTTGAAGCAGCGCCATATCGCATTCGGATTTTCAAAATTAATTTTATTTCATCGTATACTACCTAGAAACGGCTCTCAAACAAGTTGTAGCTAATGCTGATTCGACGACCACTTTTTGAGTAAATGGGCGTGAAAGTAGAGATTTTCAAAAAGCTGCAACGGCCGTGCTTTTGAAGCTAGAGTTCGGTGATTTGCCTCAAGCTCTTCTCTCAGATTTCGTGGTCAAATTTTTCACAGACAGACACTTTTTTGGGTTTCTTGGGCCCCACAACGTGTATTTCAGTTAAAATCTAGAATTCGAAAATTTTCATGAATTCAATACTTCCCTACACCGAAAGCAAATATAATATAGCTTTAAATATTTTAGAATATTTAGGTAGGAACTATTTCCATACTTTACAAAATGTGACATGGATTAAACAAATTGAAATCTCTCAATCTCACCAGATTTGATACTGTTTGATAATTTTTTCTTTCAAATCTAGGCGCCTTCTACAATTTCCTTTTTCCTTTTCCAAACTTTACAATTTTGTGCAAGTATCTATTTGAAAGTTTTTGAGAATGTGAATAAAACGATATAAATTAGGCTAATTCAGCGGGGTTTACCATAGCTTGGATTTTTGTGTACCGAGATTGCTCCCAATGAAATCTTCATTATTTCAATATTGCTTTGGCGATATGGATAGCCAATTCAAAACCCGCTAATGTTTTTTCGGGTCGAATAATAGCCCTAATTGGGTGTATGTATTCACAATTAATCTGAAAGCATTTGAATAGATTTGAACATCCTTGTTTGTTAATACACAATAAACTAGGGGTGTATAAAATTTACCTTTAACAATATGGAAGGTAAATAATTGCAATAGAATTTGGTACAATATGAAAATGTCTCATCTACAAAATTTTCATGACTGTTACACAATTAATTTAAGTTTGATTCGCAAGAAAATATACCAAAATAGTATTTAATGAAATAATAATAAGAAATATATACATCAGCACTGCGGATCAATGAGGGCCATGTGTCGGTCCCGTTCACTCCAGGTTTAGCTTATTGCTATGTTCCGGAGAGTAGTGGGGCCTTTTGGGCCTTTAATCACTACGCCCCCTCAGCTTACGCCAAACCCTTGGCATTACATTTACTCGTCCATTTACTCATCCATCTATACTTCGTGGGGGATTCTAACCCCACTAACGACTGTCGCGTTGTTAATGCGATATCCGGGACCACCTATTAGGGTGCCATTCCGAGAGCACCAAGCGTCGTGTTGACTCTGCTTTCGGACACCCATCCAAGTACTGACCAGGCAGAGCTATACTTAACTCTCGAAAGGGCATTCTAACAGCGCCAACTCGGGATTCTAATAAAAAAGAGGATAATAATATTTACAGTTATTGTGCAAGTGTAAGTAATAAATTCAGCATTTTAATCAAAAGACCTAAGAGAGATAAGTAGATTACTGAATTTTTTGAAATACACCTTTCCTTTCTACATTCCCCAATTTGACTATCATTATCGAGCTAGCTACCTAAACAAGCAGGGATTAATTAAAAAGGTCACCATTTGCTCAATTGGCGTACTGGGGGCGGGGGGGGGGGGGGCTTGCCCGTCGGTTATAAACAGATTAACTTGACTGAGGTTTAAAATGTAACCCTCGGGGGAACTTACAACCGCCTACTTTTGACAATCTATAAACAATCATGATTTTTTCAAAATTTTTGAATATTTTCTATAAGATTTTTAAATTTTACCAAACTGATAAAGCTTAGAATTATGTATAATGTGTTTTCCGCGTTCAGACTATGTGGCTTTTCACTAATAGTACGAGATTAGTTTAGAGTTGTTTAAAAAGTTTAGTTAACCCGTCTTGATCAAAACTGGGATTTTAATGTACTTATACGCAAAGAATATGAATTAAAAGCCCAAAATGTTTCAATGAAAACAGAAAAGGATTTCTACTAACTTTTTGACTTAGTTAGAGAAATCAGACATTTACTTTGGGTTCGTTTGTCACTAATTGAGTTTCAATTTGTTTAGTTTAGGACTTTGCAGACTGTTTACCTTTAATTTTAAACGAGCGGTTGTACGTATAAATGTATATATAAATTTAAAGGCTCAACTATCTCTTCTCTCTATTTCCTTTACTAGCGAAAATTCGTTTTCTATCTTAACGTAAAAGTCAATTAAGTTCAATTTGTACGCACGTCCGGGAATACGAAACGAAATTACCAGGGCAAAAGGGTGCCGGAATTAGTATATAGAGGATGTAATGCTGAATAGGATTTAATTTAGATTGGCCTAAGTATTAAATTATCTCATTCTGTTGGTTTTCGATTTTGCGTTGTAGGTTGCGTATGTATAATTAGTGACGTAGAGATTCTACGGACATGTTTACTTCAGCTTAGTATCAGAGATTCTCTCTCTTTAATCTTCTGAATATGAAACTTTAAGTAGAACATCCGAAAAACAATGCTAAAGGAAAATTACATCTATTTATCTTTGTATTCCTACAGAATAGGCGGCAAATTAACACCTTTTGTAATTAAATCTTTGGTGAATGAACGGGATTTTTTTACAATACCATTAAAAGTAAGAGTAACCATTACAATTAGTTATTCTTCCATTTTGTGTATAAAAATTTTTCACATTAATGCATTTTTTGGTATGTCGAAAACTGAAAGAGTAAAACGTCGTTTAAATGGTCGGTTAAAGATGTATGTCAAAAACGAAAATGGGACAATTTCGTTATGGTAAAACATCATTGTACTAGCTTTCCGTCTTTTGTTTTCTTTTGAATATTTGGTGTAGACACGATTTTTTAATAAAACACATAGTTTAATGGGACATCATTATTTATTTCTCTTTCCAGTCATATAACTTGTTATACACGTATTTCTAAATAATGAGATGAAACAGAATATAAATAAATTATATTTCAGATATAGAGGTCTACCATGAAAATGAAATAAAAATATTTTATTATTGAAAAGCATTATCTGTTCAACAATTTTACCTTTATCTTAAGCTGTTACTTATATAGTGAGTTTTAATTTTTGTATACATACCAGCTATGTATACTTTTATAAAAAAACATGACAATGCATTGTTTTACTGCAATCTGTAGGCAACCAACTATACACTTTCAAAGCTTCAATTTTTAAAAACTATAGTCTGCTGTGGAAACAGTAATCAAATTGTTTAATGTCAAATTAATAGCAATTAGTTTTGAATTTAGCATAAACTTTGCGTATTGTTGATATTTTATGTTTTTAAAATGATAGTTTTATTAAAAAAATTTTGATATTCAAATAATTTTGCGTTTTATTCACAAACATACTCATTGAACATAACCTCACACTATGAGGAATAACCTTTCTCTCTCTATTATTTTCTGTACAGTTGGTTGCCTATAGATTGCAGTAAAACAATGCAGTGACATGTTTTTTATAAAAGTATTCATAGCTGATATGTATACATAAAAGAAAAACTCACTGTATGTTTTCTTTTTGTTGGCGTGAATGGTACACATAATTTCATGGTTAACATTGCAATATCATTATTGCTATACGAAAATTTATTTGCAACAATTTAAGTACTTGGAAGGGTAAATGTTTTCTAATTCTAATTCCACGTTATAATAAAATCTTCAAAGTCGTGGAGATTATCTCAGAAATTCTACATATAGAACGATTCATAGCGCTGTGCTAAAAGTATCGCTAAGTTATGGCTTCTTTTCTTGTGTTTTTCTCGAAGACCAGGCTCCGGAGGAAAATTTTTTCAACGTATTTTAATTGAGTTTTATAATAGATAAAACTCAATTAAAATACGTTGAAAAAATTTTCCTCCGGAGCCTGGTCTTCGAGAAAAACACAAGAAAAGAAGCCATAACTTAGCGATACTTTTAGCACCTTAACAGTTTTCCCATTTTTTACTTTCCCATACTTTTATTCAGGGTTGTAACTTTGCACGTAAAATATTATTTTTTACATTACACGTAGAAAAGTGTGTAGAATGCGTATAATATGTAGAAAATGTATGTTAAATAAAACTGGTACATCTACATACTTTTTTCTACATATACATATAAAGTATGTCGAATATGTAAAATATGTACCGATAGATTCCAGAAAAACACATGCATAAAATGATTGTGTTTACTTTATTACGTAGATGAACGCGTGCGTGTATAGTGTAGGAAGAGGGGGTGAGGCATGTGACTATATATCCAACGGTACGAACGTACCGCACCGCCTTTTCTCTATTCAAACGTACCGCGCTGCAAAATGTTTTTAATTGCCAGCAGTTATCAAACGACAAATCAGTTGTCTCCATATTAAATTATACAATACAATTGCGCCCTTTAAATCGTTACGTCTGGGGCGGAAGTACCGCCTTGCTCCCAGCATAATTCCGGCGCTGCTCGCAATTATTTTACTTTTTATTTTTTACTATTTAGAGATATTTTAAATTTTAATTCACAATATTAATTATTTTACTTTGATGTAGGAGGAGGCACTTATTAAGTTGTATACGTGTTCATTTACGTTTAAAACAGAGAAAAGTAGCATCGCGGTAAGCGCGCCTACCTTCCATTCGGGAGGCTTGGGTTCCATTCCCTGGCCCGGCCCGCTGTCTTGGCTCGGGGTTTTCCGTGGCTTACCTGGCCCACAAGGTAATATAGTGAGGCGTTACTATCTACGGAAATCACCCCTTATCCAAATTCCTTGCTTTAACCGATCCTTGCCATCCATTCTCGGCTGAATAGGGTTCGAAGAACCTTTACGAAGAATGCACCAACAATGAAATTTCTTTTTTTACCCTTAAACCGTCTAATTTTGCATCGGTATTATTCTACATGTAGAATATTCAGAAATAGAGTTTAATATTCTACATGCAGAATAAATAAATCTAATAGGTATATTTTACATGTAATATTCTACATGCACAACCCTGCTTTAATTACATCGAAATAGTGAGATTTCTAAAGTTCTTCTTTTGATATTTTTTCTTAATAAATAAGCCTTTAAGCTTGTTATTTCCAACATTTTTATTAACGCCTTTTTTCTTATTCATGCGACGTTGATTGCCAGCTTTTTTTTTCCCAGCGCTTTAGTAGTCTCCCTCTAGGTCTTTTCCCGTATGGTTTACCGTCTCGTGCTAATCGTGCTAGCCTGTCGATGTTCATTCACGGGCTCGTTTTGTCTGGGCCGTCTCACGATGTCCTGTCTTAAATTGTTGTCCAAAAAGTTGCTTTTAGAAATGTTTGACTGTGCGGCTCATATCTCCCGAACGAATGAGCCGATTTGCATGTGGTGGTACATTGAAATTTCTCACATTAGTTTCCGCTAGAGTGGTAGGAATGGTGCGATTAAGGATACTGTTGGCGCGTAAAACGTTGATAGAACACTACTTTTGAAAATATAATAAATAACAACTTAAGATAGTATAGTACAGGAAAGTTCAGGCCAAATTGCTTCACTCATTTTTGCTTTTACTTTAAGTATGGAATTCTGTGAGAAACGTTGACTACTGCTTAATATTTGCATAGTTACCACCTGTAAAATGGTATTTACAACAAAAACTAGATCATATAAATTTACGTTTAGAGCATGTACGGAGTGATCGAAAATGATTGAAGGTCACGTGACCACGATCTGGTCGCATTATTATCAAAAATGCGTTTCGATGTGTCCGCGAACCTGTTGTTTGTCAATACTTACATCCCTGGAATCCATTAGCGTACGCGCATTTTACCTGTCAAATGTCGTAATAATAAGTTATTGTTTTCTTTTGTGTTATTGTTCTCGTTTTTGTAATCCCCACGTTATAACAGTTTTTTTCAAAACTCAAAGTTTGTATTCGTTCCCTTTATTAGGTAAGACAATAAAATTACAAAGTTTATTTTAAATGAGGGTGATAACAGGTGTGTAATTTTAGGTTAATATGGTGTTTACAATAGAGCATGATAAATTTATTTTGGAAGCGTACTTTAGATCCGGAGAACGTGACCAAAATGGTGTTTGGCAGTACTCTTATCCCTCCTGTTTCAATCAGTTCCAAGAGCATTTTCCCAACGAAGCAGTTCACTATGAAATTTTTAGTCAACACGTTCGTCGTATTATTCAACGGTATACCACGAAACAGGCAGCGTCTGCAAAGGAAAGTCTACGGGCAGGTCATCTGTACTTACCGAAGACACTGTACATGATATTCAGGAACGAATGGATGCAAGTCCCAACAAATCGTTAAGATATTTATCTGCTCAAACAGGTAATGAGCATAATGTTGTTTTTGTAATTGATTTATCTATGTTAGTTTCAGGTCTTTCATACGGATCGTGTCAGAAGGCTTGCAAAAAAATACTTCATATGCACCCGTACAAAGTGTCGGTGGTGCAAGAGTTGCTACCAGCAGATTTTGGAAAGCGTCGACAATACTGTACATGGTTTAATGAAAACTTCAACAATGATGACATTTTGGATCTGACATTTTTCAGTGATGAAGCCTGGTTTCATTTAAGTGGCTACGTAAACTCGCAAAATTATCGTACGTGGTCAACTGAAAATCCCCATGTATATCGGGAGACCTCATTGCATCCCCTTAAAATTGGGGTTTGGATTGCAATGTCGAGAAGAAGAATAATTGGCCCTATTTTTTTTAATGAAAACATCAATGCTAACAATTATCAACGACTACTTTTAAGACCGTTTATTGATCAACTCCACGATGACGAACTGCAGCATGGGTTCTTCCAGCAAGATGGTGCAACAGCTCACACAGCAGGTGCAACGTTGAACTTTTTAAGGGAATTCTTTGATGAACGAATAATAAGTAGAGGTCGTTGGGCACCGCGATCGCCCGACTTAACACCTCTCGACTACTTTATGTTTGGCCATCTTAAGAATGTTGTATATGCAAATCGTTTACACACAATTGAGGAGTTACAAGAGGCCATAGTAAATGCCGTGAATGAAATCACACCAAGACAGTTAGTAGCCGTTTTTGAAAATATGAAGCGCAGGGTCAATGTTTGTTTAGACAATGATGGAGGGCATTTCGAGCAGTTATTGTAACAACTGTCTTACAAAGAATTTGATTTTTGTATTCATTTAAATTGTGTCATTGAAAAATGTGTTTTTTATTAATTTAAACTGTTATTAAATTGTTAAATTGAGTAATTATTGTAAGCAACAATCAAGAAAAATGTGTTTTTTTTTATTAATTAAACTGTGTTATTAAATTACGTTATTAAATTGTCTTGTTTTTTAACCTATAGGTTAACTTTTGGAATATAAAAATTTACTAACATAAATCGTAATTTACAACAAGAAAAGTCTTTAAAAGTCCCTAACAGTAATTATTTCGCTAAAGAAATGGTGCACCAACATTCATATAAAGAACACGCCACCCATTTTTAAATTTCCCGCGCTATTTAAATTACTATTGCACGCCAGTGGAATTAGTCAAGATCACATTAAGTAGTAAGCGGACAAGATCAAATCAGTATGAAGCGGCACGTTCAATCATTTTCGATCGCACCGTATAACTACAATTTTGTTTTTAAGTTAGAGTAAATGTTTTTTGATGAAGGGAAGAGGGTCGGTGCAACTATTGCGTTAGTTGTTAGATTTTCTCAAATATTTCGTTTCACAATTGTTACATTAGTAAGCATCTTACTAATAGACCAACCTTTGGAGGAAAATCTTTTCACTGTTTTTTAAAAACATAGTTTACATTATAATACGGTGGTTAATTTTTTCGGCACTTTTGAGACACCCTATATCTTTCTGGAAGCCTTTTTCTGAACGCATACTTTATAATGGTTTGATTAGGATGATTATTATAAATAATAATTTTTACTACACTAATTCAGAAATAAAAAATAATGATAAATTACAAATGAAATAAATTATTATACTACTCGTAATTTAGATATTCTGCCATGTTTTGAGTAAGGACAAACTATATCAACAATTCGGAAACGCGCTTGACGCATTCAAATATTTTTTCAGGTAGTAGAATGTTTAAGAAAATTTAGCAGTTCTGCGCTGATAACTATATTGCGTTAATTACATATTCACCAATGAACATGAAGAAATGAACGTATACCGGTTTCCGAATTATTCTTTATATTACGAGGGCGGAGTGTGAGAAATCTGGTAAAAATAAAACAAGGAATTATTTTTTCGGCCAAAAAACAATTTCTTTTTCAACGTAGTGGCCTTTTAGGTCGATACACTTAGTCCAACGTTATTCCAATTTTTCGATCCCTTCCAAATAATACGATTTCTCCAAGCTGCCGTTTGTTGCATCGATGATCTCCTCACTAGAACCCAATCTCTTTCTGCCGAGCCATTTCTTCAAGTTCGGAAACAGGAAATAATCGCGGGGGCTAAGTCTGGAGAATATGGTAGAAGTGGAAGCAATTTGAAGCGTAATTCATGGATTTTGGCCATGGCAGCTACATACGTGTGCACCAGTGCATTGTCTTGATGGTAGAGAACTTTTTTCTTCGCCAAATGCGGTCGTGTTTTTTTCAAAACGTCGTTGAAACGATCAAATAAGTTGCGATAATATTTGCCGTTGATTTTTTTTGCTTTTTCAAGGTAATCGATGTGTATTACGCCGCGTGCATCCCAACAAACTGTAGCCATGCCTTTTTTGGCCGATAAAACCGCCTTAGCCTTCTTCGGCGCAGGTTCGCCAGTAGAAATTCACTGTTTAGACTGTTCCTTGGTCTCCGATGTAAAGTGATGGATCCATGTTTTGTCCATAGTTATAAAACGACGCAAATTTTTTTTATTGCACTTGAACATCGCCAAACCTGCCTCTAAAGTTGTCACACGTGTGCGTTTTTGGTCGATTGTGAGCACACGCGGCACCCATCGCGCGTAAACTACTTATTTTCTAATATAACTTCTGGCAATGGCATGTAAACATTCCGAAATACGTATAAGGTTAAAGTAAATAAATATTGTTAAAGTAATTAAGTTTTTTATATACAGATAATCATTAAAATATGGTAAAACCAATCTTTTTAAAATTTCTAAAATGTACATATCTTTTTCCTTTACATTATTGTTCTGTTGCTGCTAGTAATACACATCATAAAACCTTACATCTTTTCCCATTTAAACAATTTCCTAGTTCATCTAGTTTCGGAGATAACATTAGTGTGCATCTTTCGTGGAACACCCTATATACTGAAAAAACAACCGACTTTAATCTAGTATTTTCAACAAATTCAAACAAATACATTTATTATCTGGAAAGCATCCAGGTTTCCGTTAAAATTTAGAAGTTGTGCAGGGCCCATTCCACAACCGTAGTTCTTTTAGCGAATTGGATTAAACAATACTGGACATTTTCTGTTCATAAACCATGAAACTCTAAAGTAAATTTATGTTCTCTTGTATTATTATTCCACAAGGTAGTTATTTGCCACATGGGGTGGGTTTGCATTGGATTTAGGAAAGAGGTTTTTTAGAAAAGGTTAAATTAATTAAACGAGATAATAATAATTAACTAGTGTTACCCCAGCGCACAATGCACTGACAGACTGAGCATTGACTGAGCCGGCTAAATGCTAAGTCACGGGATGCATTAGTTCCATGAGGAGACGCGGCGTTGGTGTAGATGTCGCCTCAAGTAAAGCGCGTTTAGCAGACTTTCATATATATATATTAACATAATTCATATTGAAAAATCGACGTAGAATAAAAATATAAAAATGTTCCATCTGAGGATAGAGACCTTTCATTGAAAGAAAATATGGTCGAAATTGGTGAAGCGGTAGCCGCTGGAGGAACCGGAGAAGAAAACTCTTAGTGCTTTTATATATGTATGGATAATCGAAGTATAATAACAAACTTTTAACATAAAATTCATTTTCGAATAGAAATTGTTCTTTTCTGCCTATTTTAATCATTTAATTATTAATCTTTTAAAATTAACAGCGAACAATAGGTAACCAAAATGAAAAACTTCTACATTAAAAGCCTATAAATCCGTATACTATGAAATAAATTATGACAGAAATGAATTGCTTTAAGATCTACATTTGATTATATAGAATTTTCTATCATTTTTAAAATTTTCTCAATTAAATTAATACAATATAAATATGCAAGTGTATTGTACAATATGTAAGAAACATCAATTTAATTTATGTCTTACTTGCCGAACTAATTTCCTTAAAATATCAAACTTAAAATAGATTGTGTTCACTTTCGTAACTTCAAGATTTACTTAATTTAATTTAACATTTGAAATTAATTAAATTATATAACAATTTGAGAGGTTTCTACTTGAAATGAACTTGGAGTTGTTAAAACAAAGTTAATTAACAATTCAGGTTTTCTTTAGTAAATTACGTTTTGCAACTGTGATTAGTAAACACATTTTATGTACATTACATGTTAGCTTTAAATGCTTGTTTACATATGAGATATAACATTACTTCCGATGGCAAGTATGATATGAAAATAAACATGTAAAACCTAACTAAATATTTTCGTTACAAGGTTTGACAATTTTGGTTGTTCTGAGCTTGATTTTGAAAACTTTACATAAATTGAATTACAAAAGTTCTTTATAAATAATAAGCTTTTCAAAATTTGAAAATTTCAAAGAAGACATCAATAGAAAACACTTAGAAAACAATTTACAAACAAATTACAAAATATAAAATTGATTTTGTGGTTAATTGCTTCATTGAAATGTTTTTACGACGACCACCTGGATTAATATCGGCTGACGTCCTTATACGGCCCGCTTATAGCGTCAAGCCAATTTTGATTATGCAAAAACTGTACACAGAGAGCAAATTATTAGCAGAGTGCAAAGTGAACGCTGTCTTGACTGTCGTGGGACATGGGGGGTAAAAAGCTACGACCTTGCAAAAATTGTTCCTTATGCCTTAAGTATTCAAAACCTGCATGCTGTCAAAAATACTGTACCGTGCAAAAAGGCGATAGACGAAATTTTGGAGTTAGAGGTATAGCAAGAAACTTTAATATTACAAATACCCGTGGCCAAAATTTAATAAAAAAAATATCACACCTTTAAAAATACACAGCCCCTTACAGAGCTAAAATTTTTGAAATACCATTTTCTCGCTTCGAATGTACACAACTCTAATTATTTTCAATCTTTTTGCCGTTAACACTGCCGTATCTGCTAAAGTATTGCGGATACAAAAAAAAGTATTGGTGATAAATTGTAGCTTGATTTGTGCTGATTTTGAATATGTAAATTACATAACTAAATAACACGCATCTGCAGCATAGCTGCTTTCGGATATATGAGTCGCGAGTTCTCTCTGCTTTCCCCGTGTCGCGCTCACCCTGTGCCGGCACTTTAGTAGAGTACTAGTTGGCATCAGGCAGTAAACATAATATAAACGTCTCGATCGTCTACTGTCTGATGCCAACTATTACCCTACTAAAGAGTAGGCGCTGGGTGAGCGCGGTAAGGGGAAAGCAGCGAGAACTCGTGACTTATATACACAGAAGGAGCTATGCTTCAGATATTTAATTATGTAATTTACATCATCAGAATCAGCACGAATCAAGCTACAATTTAACATAATAACAATACTTTAGCAGATTTGACAGTGTTAACAGGAAAAGCTTGAAAATAATTAGAATTTTGTGTACGTTTAACGCGAGAAAGTAACATTTCAAAAATTTCAGCTCTGCACAGGCAGTGCGTTTTCAAAAATGTAATATTTTTTTTAATGAAAGGCCCCAAAAAATTCAAATTTTTGATGAGTATCTGTGTATAAAATTTTTGCCCCAGGTATTTCTAATACTGAAATTCCTCGTTGTAACTCTGCCTTTCTAAGGGACTTTCATTTGCGAACACTTTACTATATAATTTGCTCACCATTGGTATCTCGGCAACGGTCAAAAGATAGAACGTTTCTTAAATGAGGAAAAAATTGTATATTTAAGAAACCAGTTTCTTACCATATTGAAAAGTTTTGACAAATATAGATACAGACAAAAAAACTGTTTTCATTCATTTATAAACTTTAGGATTGAATTTTTGCAGGACTAGTGTAACATATAAAAATAAATTTACTGGTGCAGTCGGAATTTTTTTATGACCTACCATTTTGCTGCGATTGAAAACTTTTTTTATGGCAATTGTATCAAATTATTACATTTTTAGAAAACATTTCTGTATAATAACTGAAATTCTATTTACTCTAGAGTATCTTCGCAACGAAACCAGAAGACGACCTATAACCCATCTATCATTACCGATTGTCGTACACATTTAAGTAGTGAATATCGAACGTATAAATAAAATAGATAGTTAATAAAGTATTAAATATCAAAGAAACAAACCGACAATAGTTGATTAATTACCCACAGGAACAAATAATATTTAAAATAAACACAAACAATACTTGCCATATGATCATTATGTATAAGGGTTAAATACTATGAAAAAATGAAAAAAAATTAGTGATTGAAACTGGCGATAAATTGGTCTCCTATATAGGCAACTTTTTCCTTATTTAAAGGAACTTCTATTTGTTACCGTTTTCGAAATCCCAAACAAAATTAACGTTTAGGCTATGTAATACATGCATGGAATGTGGTGTAATCTAGCGGTTTGCGGTGATAGCAACGCATTAAAAACTTAATCATTCAAGTCCGGTAGTCGTGCTTATTAAGAGGTCATTCTTTTCTTCTCACAAACTGCAATCAGATGTGCAGATGAAAAGCTTTTTTTTTGTTATTTACGCACTAACTTCACTTCAGACACGACATTTTTTATGCATCAGTTAGTAGCGTCTCTGCAGAAAATGCCTGATGCGGCCGGCAGGCCGTACAGAGATGTTAGTCGATATTAATTTAAGTGGCCGTGATTTTGACATATTTTCGTAGTTCATTCTCGTTGAGTCTGTAGTAGAAGGTGCTAAACCATTTAATTATTAGAACATTAATAATCAACATTTTTTGTCTCTAGGTACTAGTCAGTGTGAATACAGTTGGAAGAAACGCATGTTATTACTCTGCACTAAAGTTACAACTAATTTTAAAATATTTTACGACAACAAATGTTGAATATTTTGAAATGTTGTGTGCCAATAGAATATTGAATGTTTTGCTTCTTGGCGTTTTTCTGTGCATCTTTCCTAAAATTACATGTTTTTTTGGAATGTCTTTTTATATTTGAAACATTTAAGATCATATTAATATGATAATTCAAGTTAAAAAGCATATAGAAAAAAAATGTAAAAAAGTATTGTTACTTTCTGAAAATTACAAGGAAAGTCAATGGTTTAGTGATAAATGTAAGGATAAAGAGTTTTAGAAAAAAAATAATACCTTGAAATAAATAACAAATACTTTTTCTTCATACTATCTTACCAGTAATTTCATTATTTTCAATTAATTTTACAATAATTTTGCCTGTTTTATTTTTATACCGCTAGACTTTTTAATAAGACCGACTTCGCAGATAGATAGTAACTAAAAATGTTTTTTTTTTTAATTTTCTTCTTTATTCGCTTCGTGTCCGTGCAGTTTTCATAGAAAACTTTTTACTAAATTTGACTTTGATAAGAAAAAAACTTAAAGCAGCTAAATAATTAGTAACTTTAGCGACGTCAAAGTAACTAAAGAATACGCTTGTAACAAAACCCAAGTATTGTTTAGTAAAACATTGTAGAGCATCTTTAAATAAATAAATAAATAAACAAACCACAATTATTACTCAGTTCTTATAAAACCCAGAATTCGTTTGCTGTTGCCTGTTTCTTTTGCGATTTTGTCCGAGCTACTGTTCCTGATTTCTTCATGATTGCAGTTTTCGAGGTTCATATTGTTAATATAACTAAATATCGCTACTTAAATATGTATTATCAAAAAAAAGTTCTTTGCAACGACTGAATGTAGAAGAAGAAATTCTAACATCCTTAAAGGCAATGCTTTTAATAACATTCGATATTTAAACGTGTTGAATGTCAAGACAAATAATCAAGAATTTCGCGTTCCTTCTCCTACATGAATAATGTGAGAAGCGTCAAAATCTCGTTGCAATAAAGTGGATTTCAAGACAAATAAGCTCGTTGTTTCAGCTCCCCTATTAGGTAGAAACCCGAAAAAAAAGGATGGCATACAAATTTACATTCGTTGTAAATTAGGTGGGCGTGTAGAAAGCGCAGAATTTCGCCGAGAACCAAAAGAACGGCGGCAAGTTTTCAGTTCGCACCAAGAAAAATCGGAAAACAAGACAGGTGAGTTGTGTGCACGGAATATTCCGGTCGCGAAGAAATAAAATGAAAAACATCTGGACTGTCTGGTTTTCCGTACGAAGAAGATCAATCATGAGAGTTGCAATTTCACGCTGGAGTTTCGAGTTTAAAACGCGACAAGATTAACGCCCCAAAAATAGACGACAGTGCTGGTATTTTATAAAACAAAAAAAAAATGTTTCTTTTTGCGTCAAAATAGGAAAATGTACCTTTCTGAGGAAACACTCGTTGCATCCATCAGCGTTTGGTTTTCCTTTCCAGTGTACATGTCGAAATCGCACAGCCCCTAAGTACCTTGTGCCGTTTAACTTTGAAACTTCTGTCGCGAGTCGCTTGATGTCAAGACGCTTAACTTTGGCACAATGCTTCTTGTAACGTCTCTTTTGGAGGGTTTTCTCGTCAACCTCACTAACTTCGCCCTGGGACGTCAATCCCTCCTCAGTCACCCAGGCGCTTAACACGGCCTCAATAAAACTGAAAAGGTGTTGCACGTTGGGCTCCATTTTTGTGGTCATGTGCGAGGTTATATTCGCATTTGCACACACTTGTAACAGCAGATTGTCTCCGAAATGAACTGTTTTATGTCGCCGCCTTCTTGATATCGAGCATCCTTTCTCAGGAGTCGCAACTTCCGTATGTCTGCTACACTTTTGGCTGCAGCTTGCATTTGATTCAACCATTTTTAGCACTAATTGTTAAAATAAAATTTTCATTTGCTTCTCGCGTAACATTTTATAAAATTACCAAACGTAACTTTTATTATTTGTCTAAATGATACTTGATTGGTATATAATATAAGCGATTGGCTCTCCGATTTTTTTTGGTGTTAATATCGACAAGACGAAGGCACTGCTTTTTTTTTTAAATTTTCACACAACAATTAAGCCGTATACGTAAGGCGAAAAATTTACACAGTTTTAGTTGTATCACAGCGAGTTAACGAAGTTTCTAATAAAAACACTAATTGTCAAACGTTTGCTGTAAATTTATTTATTTCGTAAATTTATTATTCACTTACTACACAAAAATTCACTTTTGAATTTAACTTCACATAAGATATCTTAAAAATCAAAATTTAATAGTTGAAATTTACAAAATACGTAAAATAGGCGCAGGAAAAATTATTTCCTTAATTTTGAATGTTTTTTTAGTACTGATGTTTAAATAATAAATTGAAACTTAAACAAATACAATTATGAAAACAAGAAAACGATTTAAAATATCTTTTTTATTTTCTGAAAATAAAAATTAAAATTACAGTTTATGCACTCCGTGTCTATACGTCTACGTAGATCGGTTGTTAGCAACAGAGCTACGTGATTTCACTTCGAGCCATGACGTCAAACTGAGCCAAAAGGGTGAACAGCGAAGGCTCGTAGCGGGAAAATCTAGAACTACTCCGGATCAATGCGCATCCTGCTCCGGATTTTCCGGAGCGGCATACATGGAAAAGCTGTAGTAGCCAATTCATTGTGGTTTCGACTAGGATGCAACTCGTTTTTAGGGCATCCCTTAATCGGTTATCTCATTTGTTCGAGATGATTTTCCGTGGATTTAAACTATTAGGTCTGTGGAAATGGAAAAGCGTTTTTATTATGCTGCAGTTAAATTATTTTTGCTGAAAAGTGATTTGCAATGCATTTGATAATTATTTGGCCTAGTTTTAAAAAATGGAACTAAGTGTGTCGATTCGAAGAATGTTTTTCTATTCTATTGTTATAATGATTAAATATTTAGTTTTATGTTAAGGTTAAATTAAAACAACGATATTTCTTTTAAATCTTTAAAACTTTTAAATACCATTACCATTCCGTAAGCTGTTTTGGGAAAACTACTTAATCTTTTACCCCATTTTCGCAAGAAGATTTTCCGGAATTTAAACTAATAGATACAGGGCCAGGGTCTGGAAATGGGAAGTTTTCAGTCCCAATTTGGGCGTTTTATTTCGCCGATTTCGTTTAGGGACTTTGTATCGTTTTACCCAAACAACTATCCCCCCTAAAGCAGCTTTTTGCAATATAGGAGAAGTTTAGCAATTACTAAACTAGAATTTTCCAGCTAAATTGAAGCGCCGCTGTTGTGACCTATTAAAAAGCGTGTGAACCTAACTTTATTAAAACGAAATGAATATTGACTCGCACCTTTAAAACAAGTTTCATACTAATTTAATTGGATGCTAAATTAAATTTTAAATCGTACCTTTCTTGCATTAATTCCTTTTCAACGTTTACTGACGTTCTTTGGAATTGCTAAATAAAACTGCGACGAAAAATTTATTTCATCGAATTTGGTTTCTTTATGTTTTTAATTGAGTTGGGAAAACTCGTTTTAAGAATTTTATTTCCTAAAAAACGTTACGTAGCAGCTGGAAGAAAAAATTTGATATCTGCAATTCATTGTTTAATCAACAAATTAGTATGGACAAATAAGGAATACATAAATTAAGGTCTTGAAACCAGCCCACGGGAAATGAAGCACTAACGAAGCACTGAACTTTGCAAGGGTTACGAGATCAGACAGCTGCTCGCTGTACCTACTTGAAAGTTGGCAAGTTGCAATGCATACCTCAAAAACTAAGCAGTTAATTCTTCGATCTGAAAGTATTAACAAAGTAGTAAAACCTCGAATATTCTGACTACAATTGAATTACTGCTTTCAACATAGTTTCGCTTACATTTATTATGGAATTCGCTAAATTTACAACTTGCTTTACATTTAAATAAAAATTTATTATTTTAACAAATTATGCAAATAAATGCCTGAGGATTACTTCTTCCTCCAAAAATATGATTAAGACGTAATAGTCTGGAATATTTTTATTATTTTTTTAAGCAACATCCACCACGACTAAGAACAAATTATCAGACCGTGAGTGTATCATTGGATACGCCCACGTGTAAGCACAGTAAACATTAATTTAGCCTTTTAAATCACATTTTTATAAAACGATAATAAATCAAATCTAATTTATATTTCTATTTTACTTGTTATTTTGTAAAATTTTTCATTTAAATTAAAATTTAAATGCTGACACTTAATTTTAAAGCCCGTAGTTCTACATTCCAATACACTTATTGGATTTCGAGCACACAAAACCCGCTAGAATATTTGTTAACAGTAATGACAGCGAATCCCAATGATTAAACAAGCCATTTTGTGGTGCGGGTCCACCGGGAAATATTTCCGGTTTTCCGGTGGGTTTGTGTATTTCTGCTTCTCGAGTGGAAGCTGGTGTGGGGTAGATTTTGACCCTTGATATGAATTGTTTCCCTTACGAATATTTGTTAATGTTTACAAACATTTATCAATATCACTTGTTTAAGTGATTTTGATGGTAAATTTGATGAACTTAGTTGATTTGATAATTTTTTTTAAATCGTAATTGAAGGTTAGCTTCTTATACCCGTCTAAAATTTATATAAGGCATCGATCGCAGTTCTATTAAAACATTCTAAAGGAAATTGCAGGTTATTTCCGCATTACGATTTTTAAATCTTAGCTTCATGTATGTATTTTCGTATATTTTAAAGTTTAGCATAACATCTAAATCAAATTATTCATTCCAAAATATTAATCAAACAGCAAAAAAAGTACACTATGATAAAAAGCATATTAATTTGTCTTCTTTAATTTGCGCATACAGCTTTTTTAGATCGCAATTTAGCAAATACTCGTTGTTTAAATACAAAAAAAAGCAAGCATCCCCGTTTAAATAAAAGCTTTAATCAAAATTTCAACAATCAAATATTTGTCTTGCTTTGCTATTCGAAAACCAAAAAAACATAAAACTCACTAAAAGCTGCTGAAATGTTTGAAAATAGTACTTAACTTATAAAATAATGACCTGTTGAAGTGAAGAATTGTTTTATTTCCAATAAACCTTAATTTATACCTTCTAAAAATTGGAGCTTTGCAAAAGTAGTAAATATCATGTCAATGGTAAAAAATGTAATAAAAGTATAGGAAGTGAAGCTATTATTAAAACAAGCGTATATTACAGGAAGCAGCGGTAAAATGAATATTTTAACAGGAAATTGTAAACAAAGGAGTAGCTACAGTAAAAGATCAATAGCTTGTATAAAAGTAAATATTTTATAATTTACTTCGGCGGCTAATATTTTCGCATTCATTTTGGAATAAGTACAAACTTTGACAACTTGTCCGATGTATTTTCGTCGTCTTTGAGTTAAAACTGAGTTAAGTCGTATTATACTCAGTTTACTTCGGGATATTCAGTTTCCGCCACGTGCATTCGTTAAAACTGGAAGAAAATTCGGAGGAATTGAGACGAATAGGATGTTATTATTTTCGCCGGAAAAGTTACGAGTTAACGGAATTAATATTCATTCATGTGTCTCCATTTCTGACGTTTCCTGGCGCTTAAATGGAGCATTGCGGTGACGTACCTTCAGAAAATACCGCATAACTCTTCAACAACATGGTTCTCGCTGTAATTATCTTGTTATATATCTGTTTATATTGTCTTTAAGCTCATATCGTTTATTACTAGAACCCTCAAGAAACACCCATAAATTCTCAAGCAAAATTTGCAGCACTAACACGTCGCATTATGAATTTAGCAATAAGAATCTAAGAGGAAGCGTTTCAACCCTTGTTAGTCAACATAGTAGCGAGGTGATGAATGAATTATATTTTCGATGAGCTGTTGACGCGGTCTCGCTGATTATGTCTTTCCTTTTAAATTCAGAACTTGACGTCGTTAAGGGAGCTATAAAAAGGCCTTATAACGACTGAATTTTTATTGGGGTGTTTTCTTTCGAACGTTAGTCCAATAATACCATTATTTTCATACTAAATAGCTCCGAGCGTCAACAAGTCAAAAACAATTTTCGTTCTTCCTGGAGCACCGACTTGAGAGTGTACGAGTATTTAGTATGTTTAGACAAACTATCTTTTTATCAGAGGAAAGTCATGCAACATATGATAGGCTGTCTATAAATCTTACAACTTATTTATTCTAATTATACAAACTACAATGTGTTTCCTATTGTTGGTAACAACCCCGTAAAACCGATTAAGGTTTGGAACAAAAATCCATGCCTTTTGCACGTTTCTTCTTTGTGACGTGAAAATATTTATTTCCCTTACCTACATTTATAATTTTTCACTCGAGAACTTTTCCCATTTTGCGAGAAGTTTCAGTTCATTATTTAAGGTAAAAGTTACGTTAGGCGGAACAAAAAAACAACTAGAATTAATATTTCATGCAGGTACAGAAAAATGAAGCAATTTCCCACAGAGCGGAATTTTATCTGTGACACTTAAAGGCTGAAATAAAGTTTAGAAAACTCCAACACAAATCCTTTTAGCAAGGCTTCCGAACGCCATATGTACTGACTTGAAAGTTATAATAAACTTCAGGAAGAAATTTCAAACCGTAAATTCCAAAGCATTAACTTGTATGAAGCATTCAGCTTTCATATAGCATAAAGACCCTTCGTTTTAGGTATTAAACATAAAATATATGCGAAAATTAAGTTTTTGAACGTCAAATTTCGTCAGATGAGAACAAGCTTGGGGATATGACGGGAATTTTCTAACAAAGCGGGGAAATTACATAAATAATGTCAAAATAAACTTTCCAACTAAGTTTTTAACGTAACCATTAAGTTTCGCAAATACGTGATAAGTCAAGATTTAAATTTCATGCTGCATGTGTTGTGCTTCTATCTTCACTTTCCGGAAATTTTCAGATACACTGTGCATATAAAATGATTTCCCGAAGGCAAGCTCATCAAAAGAGGTTATGCTGAAGTGCGGAAATATTTTTGCTTTTCTATTTTCTGTGGTGATAGCTCACCTACATACAATCTTTGGCGCTAAGGAGTACTTCTGGTGGAACAGAATTGTACGTCATGATTATTTATGAGCCTTCGATTTGAAATTTTAAGGTTACCTTCACATAATATGTGCAGTAGCAGATGTAGAAAGCGCTAGGCAAGCAAAACGTATTAATTCTGAAATAAAATGAAAAGTTAGTGGCCAGATTTTACACGTGTTCCTTTGCACTTCAATAAATCGATCTGTATGTCAAATTTTGGTCGTAATAGTATATTATAGACCAAGGTAGAGAAGACATTTTTCTCTGCCGAGCAGAATTATTCCCGAGATGCGAAGCATCGAGGGAAATAAGTTGCGAGGCTGATAAGTCTTCTCTACCGTGGTTTATATATTATTTTTTCCACTACTAGCACCCTTTTCCTTTTATAACTAATTGATTTTACATTAATAAAAAAATAAAATTACAAATGCAAATATGCACAAAAATAAAGTAGCCTTGCTTGAAAACAAGAGAATAGTTAATTTCAATTGAAATTTATGTAAAATATATATTTTATAATAGTGGTTATAAAATGTCCAATTTTGATGATTTGAGTGAAAACTGCACTCCTCCTGAAATTAGGGAAGGTGCAGAAAGTGTTGGTGAACAGTTATTACCAGTAAAATCAAAAGATTTTTACATGAAAGTTTATAATTTTAAATAGGCAATGTGAGTACTAGATAGCAATTGTTTTAATTATTAACCAGTAGTTAATAATGAAATATTATTAACCACTAGGAAAGAAATTCATCTTCTTGGCTCTAAAACAAAGTAAATAATGATATCGTTTAATGCTAGTAGTGGAAATAAGTATTTATTGCCTTACGTATAGACTAATCTGCAATTTAACTCCACTATGAAATTAAAGATAGAGATTCATAACATACTAACGCAAGGTAAGTAATATTATACATACAGGGTTGGGCAAAAGTACGGAACAATGCAAAATCGTTAATACGGCAACCGCGATTTTGACAAACATTTTTACATAAAGGTTCCGATATACTGCGGATACAATGAAGGTATTGGCGGTTTAAAAGACTTCCGGTTAAGCCGGAAATGATATTAACTCTCTTATTTTAAATGGAACACTCTGTATATTTTTTGATATATCGATGGAACTCTTTTTTGCCAGTTCAGTGATGTGGGTTTTATGCCTTTATTTTCAATAATTCTAGAGATATTGAACAATAATGTTATCTAGTAGCTCATGAAAACAAAAGAATGTGAGAAGCCGAAACAGTTTTGTAAAGTTGTCAAATATGCTTGATTAGTGTTGTGTTGTTTTGATGTTTGACAGATTGAGCAGTGTGGTTGCAGTAATCAATTAATTAACCAAAATTAATTAAAACTGCTGAATTTAACATCAGAAATGGTTCATTTAACAGAAAGAGAACGAATTCAAATATTAATTATGGTTGGTTTTAGTGAGCGTCGTAGAACTCAGCAAGAAGTTTGTACTTTATTTAACAATTTGTAATCTTGCTGTTATTTGAACCATTTTTGATGTTAAATTCAGCAGCTTTAATTAATTTGGTTAATTAATTGATTACTTCAACCACACTGCTCAATCTATCAAACAACAAAACAACACAACACGAACCAAGCATATTTGACAACATTACATAACTGTTTAAGCTTCTCACATTCTTTTGTTTTCATGAACTTCTAGATAACAATTACGAAACCTCATTGTTCAATATCTCTAGAATTTGTGAAAATAAAGGCATGAAACCCATATCATTGAACTGGCAAAAGAGAGTTCCATCGATATATCAAAAAATATACAGAGTGTTACATTTAAAATAAAAGAGTTAATATCATTTCCGGCTTAACCAGAAGTCTTTTTGAACCGCCAATACCTTCATTGTATCCGCCGTATATCGGAACCTTCATGTAGAAATTTTGTTAAAATAGCGGTTGCCGTATTAAATATATTTGCATTGTTCTCTACTTTTGCCCAACCCTGTATATGATAATAACGAAAAAATTGCAAAAGTAATAAAAAAATTCCTCCCTTTTGAGTTATTACCTAATTTAATATTAAAATATTACAGTTGAACAAAACTCGCTGAAATTATTCACAGGTGTGCCTTGAAGACGTTAATAACACTAGAACTTTCGTACAGCCTAGTTTTCTTAACCGATTTCTTAACATAGAACTGACTCGTTTGCACTTTTCCAACTCTTAACATTTTTGATTTATTCCGTCCAATAGCAAATCTGTATTTCATATTATGAACTGGCTTTGAAAATGTTTCTACCAGCTTCAAACGTAAAACTCCAATCAAAAGAAAATTAAAATTGACATAGAGCGTCGTCGACATGTAACATGTGCATTAGTGAGGAATAAATATTGCACTACTTTTTTAATAATATGGAAACATTTTACAATGTAGAGCGTAGAGATGAATCATAGTTACATGCTCAGTTATTCATCATTGTTTATTACAGATGTTTTGACGATTTTTTTTGCAATAAATACATAAACTAACAAGTTTGAACTTAATATTTCTTGTTTTTTAATTTATGCACCCAAATATTAATTTTAGCAATATTGAAGAATTCATGTTAAGTTTAGTTTGAATTTAATAATTAAAAAATGAAAACAACAATTCATTTCGTTGCTACACCCGTTCCTGCTAAACAAAGGCAATTATTCTCTCAAAATTTTAATTTGGTTTAACAACACATTCATTGTTAAAGGCATTTGCTAATTTATTGTTCGCCCAGTTATGGCTTTTCAGTTCGTTTAATTTATTTCTTTAATTTACACCGCTTAATCTAAGCATGAATGCGAGTATCTAAAAGGACCGGAATAAAGGATTGGAAAAAAATGGGAAAATGTATTAATTGTAAAAAGGGTTTTTTTCTTCTATTTTTTACATGAATGATTTTGTGAATTCTTAAAAATTATTACTAACCATTGTGAAAACTCTAAAATTCGTACAATAAATCTCATTGTTATTGCATGTTATCGAAGTTTCTTTTAAATTGGTTCTGGAATTACGAAGCAGAGTTGCAGGAGCTTACATGATGACTTTCGTTGTGTTATCAATTATCATACAGGGTGGGGAAAAAGTATGGAATAATGGCTGTAATGCTTTAAATATAAGTTTTAACAAAAAATCTTTCAGGGGGTATAACAATTTAAGTTAAGAGACATTGTATGACGTTCTTCAATTTTTTTATGTTCAGTTGTTTTTGACGGGTGATATCTGAGACATTTTTCTTAAATGGCAACATAGGACGTGTTGGGTATCGTTGAATAGAGTTTTTTTTCTTTTTGTTTGTCTAACAATTTTACAGGGTTGTATCAGAAAATTATTGAAAAAAAAATATTTCAAGTTATTGCATTTAAAAAAATGACATTAATTTAAATGTTCACCATCGACAATTGGGCAGTGACCTAAACGTTGTAAAAAAGTATTTAAAGTATTTCTTAAGTACTCTGGTTCTATTTGCGCCACCTCTTGCTGAATTCCGTTTTTAGATGTTTGTTTTTCAGGTACCTATCCCCATAGAAAACAAGGCGGATGAACAGGGCATACCGCATGAAGACGGATGGTTTCAGCAAGACGGCGCAGCTCCCCGTTACGCTTTACCTGTCAGGCAATATTTAAACGAGGTGCTTCCGAATAGGTGAATCGGAAAGGGAGGAGCAATCGACTGGCCAGCTCGATCGCCCGATTTGACACCTTTAGACGTCTTTCTGTAGGGATGCCTGAAGAACAATGTCTACACTCGAAGGCCCAACAATACAGAGAATCTAAAAAACGGAATCCAGCAAGAGGTGGTGCAAATAGAAGCAGAGTACTTAAGAAAGATTTTAAATGTTTGTTTACAAGGTTTAGAACACTGCCAAATTGTCAATGGTGAACATTTTGAACAATTAATTTGATGTCATCTTTTAAATTGCAATAACTTTAAATAATTTTTTATTCAATAATTTTCTAATACAGCCCAATAAATGTTTAGATAGATAAAAAGAGAAAAAAAAACTCTATTCAACGATACCCAACACGTCCTATGTTGCCATTTAAAAAAACGTCTCTGATATCACCTGTCAAAAACAATTAAACAAAAAAATTGAAGAACGTCATACAATGTCTCTTAAGTTAGATCGCTATACCCCTGGAAGAATTCTTTCTTGAAACTTATATTTAAAGCATTACAGCCATTATTCCATACTTTTTCCCCACCCTGTAAACAGAGCGATCAAATAAAAACTTAATCGCAGCCGTCTATGAAACAAGCACGTCATGTCGGTGATTAGTTTGCAAATCGTGGTGTTATTATCATTGTTGCAAGGTTTATTATTTTACAGCAGTTGCTCATACTTAACATTTTTTGAAATTAGGAAATGAGCGTGGTAAATTATTTGTAATATTATTTTTATTTTACAAACGTCCATGATAAATGTCAGTTGAAAACCGTAACCCATTTAACACAAATAATGGAAAAATATTAGACGGCTGTTTGGTTTTAAATGTTTTAAATGTTTATTTACTTAATTTTATAAACGGTATTTAATTTCGTTCGTTTGTAAAAACTGTTGTAAGAAAGCAACATAATCATTTTTAAATTTAATTTAGAAACCATTTAAAAAAATAAATAAATAAATAAACATTATAGATATGTTGCAAGATAAGATAGCAGTAAAAAGTGTCAAAAATAAATTTAATAAAAATTAAGAAAAAAATAGGTGTGTCACGGGATTTGAACCGGGGTCACCATATCACAAACCCTCAACTTTACCGCTAAACGAAACAACCGTACAATTTTTGTTTCCATTATGAATGTTAAATGTGTCACCGTTTACAACTGACGTGTATCATGTACCTTTGTAAAATAAAAATATTAAATATTAAAAATAATTTACTATTCTCACTCACTTTGTTTAGAAATGGTAAAAATTAAGAATTGCGGTAAAATAATAAACCGCGCAACTATGATAATAGCTACACGATTTCCAAGCTAATCATCGACTTGACGTGCTTGTTTCAAAGGCGACTGCAATTAAGTTTTCATTTGATCGCTCTGTATATGCTTTGTCTTTATTAAGTAAGAGAGAGAGAGAGAGAGAGTTTACATCAATATTAAGAAAGTAAGTATATACAAAGTAGTAGAGTAGCCGATTTTGGAAGCTAAAATTGCTGTAATCAAGCAGCGTCATCGGCCACTAAAACTTAACCGCGTAAGGAAGTAATTAAGGGAAACTTTAACGTGTTTTACATCTTATCCGTAACCTTCAACAGGGCAAAGTCGTGAAACCCGCAGGACATTTATTTTAAGGGGAGTTTAGCGAGTAAAATGGATTCTAGGCCGGTGTGAATGATACACTCATTTCTGGTCTTGTTAAGCTCACAATAAAAAGGAGATTAGCGGATATACGTCCATATTTGTAACTGACAACAAAAGGCTATTATAGATGCGCTTTGTTAGGCCAAACGACCCTAATTTTTCATGGTACAAACACGGAAATAGTACCAAAAAAGAAAGAATATTATACGTAGATTTCATTAATGTTGTTAGAAACATTCTTGAATCGTAACGCTTTGGAATTTTAAACAATTTATCTCGACATGGAAAAGTCGTTTAACACATGACTTATTCAAGCAAGTTCGTTGTAGTGTAATAGCTTTTATTGCTGGTAATATCCGCGTTCTTATTGTTCGAATTCTAAACATCCATTTTCTCTTCCTCTCTACCTAAACAAGGCAAGGTCTACGTTTTCCGCTCGATATGTGGAGTTGATAAAAGTCATCCCCGGAGACGTCTACACAAATATTTACACAACATTTTTGCTGGAAGCAGTCATTTCGAGGAAGTAAGTTATTTTGCTATTTTGATTGGGTGAAACCATGGGGGACTCGATATTAATCAATTAAGACCTATATTCTCAACTAGATATATATAATATGATGCAAATATTTTAGGTTCATTTAGAAAAGTTCAGTAAAATTTAACCAGTAATGTTTTTGGACCCTTCAGAAACTTTACTATACTTTACTTAACTATACTTCTTACGTCTTATTGGATAAAAAACTAAGACCTATGTGTATCACAAAATTAGTCTCAGATTAACTTCAGAGTTTCAATATTAAAAAAAAAACATTGTTTCGCAGGCCTAATGAAAATAACATGATGGTGTGATTCGCGATAGCTTGTTGATAATTTAAAATTTGACTTAAAATAGAGCTTTCTTGTTTATTTATTAACAAAACAGTCAACACCTTTTAGTCTCCGATTCTTAATTTCAGAATTTCAAAGACTTAAATAATAACTAGTGAGACCTCAGCGCACAATGCACTGACAGACTCGCGTTGTCCGACCCGTCTAAATGCGTCACGTGATGCATTAGTTCCAATAATGAGACGCGGCGGTTTTGTAGATGACGCCCCAAGTGACGCGCGTCTAGCCGACCTTCATATATATTATAAATTAAAATAATTATTATAGAACAATCGACATAGAATAAAAATATAAAAATGTTTCATGTTCCATCTGAGGATAGCGACCTTTCATTGAAAAAAAAAATGGTCCAAGTTGGTGAAGCGGTAGCCGCTGGAGGAACCGGAGAAAAAAACCCTTTGAGCTTTTATGCATATATGTACTAGTGTTACTCCAGCGCACAATGCACTGACAGACTGAGCTTTGACAGAACCGGCGAAATGCTAAGTCACGTGATGCATTAGTTCCAATAATGAAACTCGGCGTTAGTGTAGATGTCGCCTCAAGTGAAGCGCGGCTAGCAAACTTTCATATATATTATAAATAAAATAATTACTGTTGAAAAATCGACGTAGAATAAAAATATAAAAATGTTTCATGTTCCATCTGAGGATAGAGACCTTTCATTGAATGGATTAACCAGTTAATACGTCCAATGAGAATAGTGCAATATATGCGGCTTGTTGACCTTTTAGAATTTTTTGTATTTTCTTAAATTATTGAGGATATGATTAGGGCTGGGAATATTTATCGATATATCGGCAATATCGATATTATCGATAATATCGAATATAGCGATAATTTTAAAAAAATTATCGACATATCAATAATATCGATATTATTGATAATATCAAATAGCGATAATTTTAAAACAATTATCGAAATATCAATAATATCGATAATATTGACAACGTCGATAATGTCGATAATACCGATAATTTCGATAAAAATACCTACATAGATCATCGAAATATAACAGTGTAAGAAAAAATTAAATCCAAGATTGCAACGACTGAAACATATCAACTCATATTGATTTGCAACTTAGATCGCCTACGCTACTTTAAACTGAAAGTTACCCCTTTTTTATTAAAAGTGCTATAAATAGTAATAGCTCTACCTTTAGTTAGGATTAGGAGCAAAGTCAACGTCAACGCGTAAAAATTTCTTTGTTCTTACACGGTGTATATACAATTAAAAAAAAATACGAAAGAAATAATTCGCGGTAATATTGACATTTATAATATCGATATTATATATTATCGATTTTATAGATATTATCGATATTATCGATATTATCGATATTATCGATATTATCGATATTATCGATATTATCGATATTATCGATATTATCGATATTATCGATATTATCGATATTATCGATATTATCGATATTATCGATATTATCGATGTTATCGATATTATCGATATTATCGATATTATCGATATTATCGATATTATCGATATTATTGATATTATCGATATTATCGATATTATCGATGCTATCGATATTATCGATATTATCGATATTATCGATATTATCGATATTATCGATATTATCGATATAAATTCATTATCGATATTCGATATTGAATTTTCAATATTGCCCAGCCCTATATATGATATATGTTGATCATGATATTATGATTCAGTTATTTAAACTTAGTATTTCAAATATTAATTAAGCAAGTGTCTAATGCGAAAATACAGCATACGTGGGTTGCGAACTTTTCAAAATTTACTTCTAATTGTTTTAACTAATCTATAAGACATCAACTGAGTAATGATTAACATTAAATGAATTAAATATTAGTTTCAATAAAAAATGTAATAAATGTGAATGAATAAAATTGATGTGTTCTGACGTTTCAAACATTTCTAATCAGATTTATCTATTGCTATTACGTAGGTATCTAACTCTAACCCGAAATTCAAAATTTTCAAATTTTATAAAAGTAATATTAAGTTAAATAAAAAATAAAGGAAAAATGTTAACCTTTATAAGCGTCTACTATAATAAAAAAAAATCTTCGCAGCTCCGCAATTTGATTTACAGCCATTAAATTACTTTTAAATATCAAACGACGACATTTACTTGAGAAATGATTTTATACTGCTTAGTGACTTGCTTATATTGCTTTTGTTTTCTGTGGTGTATTTTTGGTTTACTGTTTGGAATTTCTTTCACATAATAAAAACGTTGTTATTTCCCCCTTAGATATAATATTACCACGTTTCCTGAAACAACACACTTCCGTCATCCTGTTGAGTAAATTTAGAAGTTATGTAGGTTCGTATGAAAGAAAATTGAATGCGTGTGAAAACTCCATTTTTAGGTTACAGAAATGATGGAGACTTGTAATATTGTTATCTGACCATCTCGCGTTTTATTGGCTAACAGCTTCTTGCTATGAAATTGAGAATTTTCAGGTCTTCTGGGAAACACTTTCAGTAAAGTTTGATCAAAGAAAAGAAAAGTTTAATAGTGGAGTTTTAAAGAAAATAAAATGTTTTCGCAGTACAGCAGTTACGAATTCCTAAAATGTATTAAGTTTAATACATTTATACTAGTATTATATCAAAATCAATAAAATTAACTTGACAGTTTCTAGGAAATATTCTGCACTCTAGTTATTTCTAAAATTGCTTCGATATTCGTTCACACAAACTGATATTAAAATGTAAGAGTATGCGTCTTGACATCGGTGTTTTATTTCTATTTCAATATGGTACAAGAATTTGATAAAAAGGAACTATCAACTCGTTTCAAGAATTGTCGATTTAAACTTCAATATGTTCAGTTTTCATTGCTTTGTTTGAAGCATGTCCAATTCTTGAATGATTTATTTATTTCTGTATATTCTCGAGAAAGGATCTGTTTTTGACAAACATTAGTATTGCATAAATAAACGCTCTACACTTTTTCATTTCACTACTTTATCGATAAAATATTATTATTTAATTTTAGAGTATTAAAATTGTATGTAAAAATTACCTGTTAATGGTTTTAGTTTTGGAATCGTTTAATGGTTTTTAAATGGTAGATAGATAGACAGATAATAATCATTATTTAGTTATAATAGCTATTTCTACAACAGAAATTGTTCTATGTAATATACTTATTTCTATAAGGTCTCCTTCGACAGTACTTTACTAAGGTATCAAGCTAAACCTGCCCGTAGTGAGTAGATAACGCCGTAAAATACAGAGCAGTACAAGTGAGTGTTGGAGGTACCACCGTTACGGGCTGATATATGCAAATTGCAAAATCTATCCGCAAGGCGGCGTTCTCTCACCACTGCTATGAGGCATGGTAGTCGACAAGTTTTTGCCTCGCCTCAATAGTGGCGGTTTCTACACGCGGATGATATTGCCATCCTCCTAACAGGCGAAGAATGCTCTGCAGTTTAACGCAAACAGCTTTTAAATTAACAGAAAACTGGTGCACAGACACTTCCTTTTGGTTAACCCTACAAAGACAGAGATGATACTGTTCACAAAGAAAAGGAAAGTTCACAATTTACGTATGACCCTTCTCTTTACAACTCCTCTCAGACTTTCAGATTAAGTTAAATATCTGGGCGTTATATTCGACTGAAGAGAGACATTTGCAGATAAAAACCAAAAAAACATGTATGCCCTTCTGGAAGTGTCGTCGCGCCCTCACCATGGGAAATCATGCACTTTCTCCAAAGATTGTCCTATCGTTGTATGATGCCATAATTAGAGCTATGCTCTACTACGGTACTTTAGTCTAGCGGCCCAAAATCACACCAACTATGCAGCAACAACCAAAATAGGACAAAAGCAAAGACTCATGTTTTAGCGCTACGGGTGCAACGTCTACAAGTCATACGACGACCCTGGAGGTTGTTGGAAGCTTTTCTCTTCTAGATATTTCCGCGGAGAGAGTTACCTTAAAGACAACTCTCAATATATTCGTCCTGAATAAGAACTACTTATAGTATGTCTACTGCACATCAGGTACTGCCACAATACTTAAAGCAACGATTCACATCCTGCTATATAACCCGCGCATCCTCAACTCGTTTCATTCTGTCTTCTTTGTGTATGGTGTGTCATGTGAAATAACCGAGTTTGATTCGCTGGTTTCCTTTTAGTTTCTCAAGATGGGGAAAAGAAAACTCCGCGAAAAAAGTTATTCTTTGAGCACGAACTCCATGGATTTAAAAGTAACCAATCGTAAGCTTTTCAAGAGATTTAAGAAGTTGGAAAAACAACGAGATCAGCCATTGAAGCCGTCCCGAAAAAACATCGCAACTCTACCTCGCAATTGTCTAGATTGCCATCACCGTCCACCCACCAAGGCACACAGCGAAGGTTTCTTTTCCCACTTTTTTCCGAGTTCAAGGAGAATAAGAATGTGGAAGGTTGGTTTAGCCATTTTAAACGAGTTTTAGATTGTGCCATCTTAAACGATTTTTGAGATGAGGTTGTCACGAGTTGACAACTTTGTAGTTTTCTATGTTACTTATTATTCATAGATACTCAACCTAAGATGGTTTTAAGGATCTGCTTACCGACTACAATTTTTTTTGAAACTAAGAAAACTAAGTTGCTTATTAAATTCATTTGGGATTGTTCACCTTACACTCTAGAGGGTACGGACTGTCTCTGTTACTTTAACCTAAAGTAAAAACACACATTTCTTTTGTTAACTCTTCCTTGGTTTCCAAGTAATAATTTATATTGAAAATTTCAGCACGGGACAACTTGCTCCGACCTGAGTTAGGCGACGGTGTTCTTACCTTACTAGGGAAAGAAAGGTATTCAAACACTGACATTGGAGATGTTATTCACCGAGATGTGGCGACCCGATGAGACACTATTCTCAAACAACGACTTAGTGCGGATGTTAAAAAAGAACTGGTAGTCAAATATCCACCTATGTCTAACTGCTTGGATGTCCGTCCTCCAAAATTTAACCCAAAGATAAAAGCAGCAGCTTCTGAGACCGCCTTAAATTAGAAGCCCTACTAGCAGGCACGCAAATACAAATTGGGGTCTGCTTATCAGCTACTGGAAAATTATTATCCCTTTTACTGCAACTGGAGAAAAATGAGTACCGACAATTTATTGAAACAACAAAATTAAGACAAACAATACTGGAAGGCTGCTGGCGGATGTTCATTTACCAGAATCAACTTCTAGGAGAATTTTAATAAGTTCCAACTTAAATAAAACATTTAAGGGGACTGTGGAGAATTCCTCTGTAGATGCCCTTCTTTTTGAAATTAATCTGGACGGCAGGCTTAAGGCAGTCAAAAATCTGGAAAGGTCCGGTCTTGAGCTCAGCAAAACTCCAGTCTCTGTAAAGTAAAAGTTAAACCTTAAACGTCCAATGCGTCATCCTCAAAAACCCTTGCATCAAGATATACAAAATTATGCACAAGTCAGTGTTCCTGTTCACCAAAGTAGCTACCAGCTGAGAAGTCCAGGCCGAAGAGCGGCTCGAGCAAAGGATATTAATTGATGTAAGGCGTCATGCATTACGTATTTTGTCAATGCGTACAAAAAGCTAACCACCGACCCAACAATCCTCTCATGGGTGTCACATTCTCTTCACTCAAAAGTATTGCAATTTTTAGAACCTACTTAAAATATGTGGTTTTATTCTGAGGAAAAAGATATGACTGAAGAGCTAAAACACTTAAGGGAATTGGGGCGGTGGTTAGGTGTTCCACTTGTAATCGTCAATTTGTATCAAAAATATCCTTGGTACCTAAGTCAAATAGGTTTAATGGATTTAAATGTATTTTTATTAAAAAACATTTTAAAATTGAGGACACAAAACAGTCATAAAACTGACCACAAAAAACTGTTACACGTCTACCAGTTGCAGCTTCTTTCAGAGCAGAGGGTTTACTGTCAAAAGTGTATTTAGAGGAATTTATTTTTATTGGCGACACTTGCGATTAATGCAAACAAAATATTTCTTGGACTATAGACAAGCTGGAAAGGCTAGGCTTCGTAATAAATTATAGTAAAAACCAATTTATCCCCATCTTTCTAGGGTTTAATATTAATTCAAAAATCTTATGTCTGGAAATGCCAAAGGGAAAGCAGAAAAAAATTAGGAGATCTGTAATAGAGTTTCAGAACTTAACCGAATGTAAACTTCGGTTTCTTGCATACTTACTAGGTTTTTTAACGTCTGCTTGTTCAGCAGTAGCATATAGTTCGGTCTGCACCAAGCGATTAGAAAAGACCAGGAATTTGGGACTTGGCCATTGATGAAAATTATAACAAAATTATGAGAGTATCTCCAGAGCTTGGTGTAGACCTCTCTTGTTGGCAACACGACGTTATGAAAGCAAAAAACAATATACTATGTAATCAATTTAGGTTAACAATCTTCTCCGGTGCTTCTCAAACAGAGTGGGGAGCGGTTTTCTCGGAAGAAAGGGTGCATGGTTAGCAGAACTCTGACAAACAGCAGTCCCATATACTGACAATGCAATGCACAAGGCATCCTGGTTGTTCCTCTCTGGCCGTTAGAACCTTGGTTCCCTGTCTTTCCTTCATTGTCAGTCGGAGACCCCATTTATTTTGAACCAAATCTAATTTTTTGTTTTCTTTTAGTAGATCCCATCCCTTATGAGAGCGACTTTCTTTGGCGGTAGCGTGCTTGTCATACAAGCGTTTGATTTAAGGGGTTTCTTCACAGCAAGTACTCAAATAATAACTTCCTCCATCTATCCGGCTACTCAGAAACAGTACGATTGCGCTCTGAAACGCTGGTGGGCGTAGTGTAGAAAAGATGGTTTGAATGTGCTAGCATATACTGTTTCTAAGTTAGCTATGCCTCTAGCTTTAACTACTGCCTATTGGATACAAACCCTTTCCTTAACCGATATAGACAACGTTGCTAAAACACAAAACGCATTCCAAATTAAAATTCCCGACCGCATAAAAACTTCCGGTAAGAATGTCGTTCAACTTACTTTAATTTTTCCCTAGTTTTTCGGAAACCTAAGATTTGTGTAGCTAGCATATTAGAAGTTTATCTGAAATTAACAAGAGATCTTAGGCCCCCGGCCGCATCAGGCTTTTCATCACACCATCATGATTCCTCTCAAACTCGTAGGAAATGGCTTAAAACGATAATGGTAAAAAGTGTGATAGACATAGGAGCGTCAGGCACACCCGCATACACGATTAAGCTGTCGCTAAGATACTTCTTCTTGAGGCAGTGGGTGATCTCCACCTAAATTTTCGTTTTCACTGATGGATCAAAAACTAAAGATTGGACAGAGGCCGGAGTTTTCTCCGACGACCTAGACCTACACTTAAGTATACCACTAGGCAAATTCAGGCCGAAGTGGTGGGAATAATTTATGGTGTCAATACAGCCCTTAAACGTGACGTCAAGAACAAAACCATTTGGATATTAAACGGTAGTAGGGCGACCCTGAGAAGTTCTAAAATTACCTCAGGAACAGGCTTTCAGTGCCACCAAGCCCTTGAGCTGATATCCAAAGAAAATGTCGTTGAACTCGTTTGGGTAAAAATACATGACGAAATTAAAAATAATGTAAAGGCGGTTGAATTAGCTAGGCTAGGCTCTCAACAACCTATCATGGCCCAAAACATCAAAAGAAAACTTTGATAGACATATAAACAGATGCGCAACATGCAAAGCTATCACCAAGCGATAGAAGCTATTGCCATGTCTTCATATAAGATAAGTAAATAGTGTCTAAATCTAAGAATGATTGTTGGAATTTTGACAGGACACTGTCGACTAAATAAACACATAAAAACCCTTGAGGACGACTACAGAGCTTCTACTATGTTACTGCCCTGCCCTCGCACTGACAAGAGACCATTATCAGCAACATCCTACTTGATGACATGCTTAAGTTCCTCCAAAAGGTTGGATAGCTTGAGTGAAGCACATGGTACATGCATGGCAGCTGCTGACTGGAAATAACACAATGAGCTCTTGCTATGACCTAAATGCATATAAAGTTTTTACTCTCTACCTTCTAATCCAGAATCCATTCCTATTTCTAATTTTGCAATAAAAATGTAAAACGCAATAAATAAACTTCAAGAAAGGGAATCTTAGAATTTCGTAAACTTTCTTTGCGGCATCTTCCGTATGCGCATACGGGGATATTGTTATAATTAAGTATGTCATCGGTTATGAGCGCTGGTGAAAACCGCGGTTTTCAATTTGCCAAAAATCGGTTCCCGATCATTACCAGCGCGACCGGTTATCGGTTATAACTAATTAACCGGAGTTTTGACAAATTTAGAAACCGATAGTGACACCAGATCGATTATGATTTATGATTTTATTAGATTTCTGTTCATTGTCATCGAAATCTTGAGATAAGTCAACCAGTGCTACCTCACAGCCTTTCTTAAACATCTGAGCTTTGTAAATGAAGAAAAAACAATCAGGCGTGGTGTTAAAATTGAAAAACATGTCTTCTAATAAGACAGAATTTGCCTTATTTATCATTAATGTCAGAATTGTGACAGTTAAGAATGAATCAAAGACATTCGTTTTAATTTCCAACGCCACACCTGATTCTTTTGTTTGTTTTCTGATCAAATGACAATTGTATCTGGGTTAGAGTGAATTGCTGTTATTATTGTTACTAAAACTATATTATCTATATAGTTCATCGGTTATAGGCGCTGCTGAAGACCGCCATTTTCAAGTTGTCAAGAAGCAGTTATGGGACATAACCTGTTATGACCGGTCATAACTGGTTTTTCCGTACACCTGTTAGGATTTTCGGTAACCGGTCATAATAGAAAAAATGGGCGAAACAGTTCGCTGGTACTTTCCCATACTTTTACGTTTTAAATATTCTCGCGTCAAGAAGTGATGAAAATTTACATCTAATCTAGCAGGTAAACGCCCGCTTCAGACTCAATAACTGAGTAAATAACATTGGTTTTACAAAAATTAAAGCAAGAAAAAAAATTAAAAAATAATAACGCCCTTAGCGTCGATTTGAACTTGCGACAGCCTGTGCAATACGATATCGTGTACTGTCTAAAGTATAGCGCTATAACTTCGGCTAGCCGCATAGGACAGAAGCACGTCAGCCGACTGCGTCTTACATTTGACTCAAATCGCTGTAAAAGCTTTATTTTAAGAGTTATGAAAAATATGCAAACGATGAAAAATATATTTGTTAACTAGAGTTAATTGATAGACATGGTTAAAATCACGTAACTGCCGGAAAACACGTTGTTGATATTAAAAAGTATCGTTTTTTTTTTCATTTCTGCTAGTTGTATACCGAGTGACCGCGAGAACAGGTTACAACCTGCCATTTACTCAATTTTTAAATTATTAATTTCAAATTTTTTCTAAGTAATATACATATAAACATGCATATTAAGACATAAAACGGTGTTAATTTGGACTTCCGGTGTAACAGGAAGTGATAGCAATTTTTTTATTTTTAATTGAACACTCTGTATATTTTTGCATATTTTGATAGACCTATTAATTTACTTTACAGCTATATATAATACTTACCCATTTACTTTTAATTCTGGCCGCCAGAGGGCGTTTTTAAAAAACCTTAAACGCCTAATAGTAATATTCTAATTATTTTTTTTAAGTTGGCTCTGAAAACAAAAAAATAATGAATATTAAATGTTTTTTTTTATTAATTTGTTTAAGCGTTGTATTGTGGCAAGAAGATATTAAAAAAATGAAAAAAACTTCTCAATTTGTAAACGGTCATAACTTATTAAACTTTTTAAATTGCCATTTTATTTTCTTTAATACCAATATATCATACCTTATTATTTTTAAAATAGCAAAAAAAAATTATTGTATTAATAACGGACATTAAAAATTGCTACGTTTTCAACAAACAAAATACCAACAAGGTATGGTATTGATATTACATTGAAGCAAATAAAATGGCAATTTAAAAAGTACAATAAAACTCAGGTAGGAAAATTTAAAAAAAATAAGTTATGACGCTTTAAAATTGAGAATTTTTTTAAAATTTTATTAATATCTTCTTGCTGCACTAAAATGTTTAATATGATTAATAGAAAAACCACTTAAAATTCATTATTCGTTTATTTTCAAAGCCAACTTAAAAAATTAATTATTAGGCATTTAAGGTTTTTCTAAAAACGCCTTCTGGCGGCCAAAATTAAAAGTTAATCAGAAAGTATTATACATAGCTGTAAAAGCAATTAAAAGGTCTATCCAAATATGCAATATACAGGTGTTCTACTAAAAATAAGAAAAAATTGCTATCACTTCCGGTTAAACCGGAAGTCCAAATTAACACCGTTTTATGTCGTAATATGCATGTTTATGTGTATACTACCTAGAAAAATATTGAAATTAACAATTCAAAAATTGAGGACATGGCCGGTTGTTACTGAAAGGAATGTTATAATAATAAATAAATAAACCTTATTAATTAAAAATAGACGCGTTTTTAAAAATACGCGTTTGTGTTCAAAAAATAATAATTTGATGGATGGATTAAATGGCAATATTTTACAATGACAAATATTTTTACAACGTGGTGAAAGGAAATCAAATTTTGTATTTAAACAGTTTTAGGCCGGAAGGGGATGTAGCTTTCAGCGCAATAAAAGTGATTTCTAGCCTCCAATAAAATTCCATCATTTTGAAATATTGTAAAAGTCTTGTGTTAGAGAAATTTGCAAGCTCATGCTTATCACATAATACAGGGAATTTAATGTAAGGATTAGAGTTCAGGGTTTCGCGAAACTTTCTGCTATAATATGAAGTGTCAGCAGGTATAATGTAACTTTCATCACATATTCATGTAACTGAATATGAATAGCACAACATATTCATACTACGTGTTAATATGGTAATTAGGTGCGGCATTAAAATGAACTTTCTAAAGTTCTTTGGGTTTGGTATTTTTAGGCCAACTTACCCCTAACAAGCTTTTACTAAAAGCGGATTAGGGTGTTTATGCAATTTTGGATTTGAAAACGTCTAGTGGGTTTAGTAATACATTTAAATATCTTCATTTCTGAAGACTTAATTTAAATTTTGCCCTCTCGAGCTCTGGAAAATCCAAAATGAGCTAACTCCAATCTAGGCCTCTCTAATTTGTTCTGTGTTTTTAACGTTTTACGTTACTTTGTGGAGGATAATAACTGGGCACGGCAGAACTCGATGATAATATCCTGGATAGCAGAACGGCCGCTCCCCAAATGCTGATACTATGCTAATGCATATTTTTAGTAGCTTTAGACTTATTTCCTATGGTGCTTTGGGATTTTTAGATAATTTTTTTTGAATAAATTTAATGAATGTATAATTAGTTATATTAAAATACAATTTTTTCAAAACAAAAATATGCGATGATGGACAACAATAAATCGCCTAAACTTTTCTATTTTATTTAAGCGTTTTAAAACCAACAGTGATTTTAATAAAACATCAAATGTGCCTAGATAGTTCTTTAACTACAAATTAACTTTAAAAGCTTGATTTACTATAAAGTTGCATTATTTTTCCAAATTACAAACCTTCATAGAGGACATCACAGACCTGCAGAATCTTACAAAATTTAATAATAATTATGTGTTCACTTTCTGAGCAATTTGGTTTTTAATATATCCAAGAACAGTTTGTATAGTTTCGGGAATATTTATAATTAATAATAATCCGTAGGGCTATGACAATACTAAACTATGCGCTAATAAAAAACTTATTTCTCAGTAAACTGGCCTCAAAATTCAAATATTTAAATAATCATGTAATGGCTGCCAATTTCAAGCTAGCAAATTAGGATAAAGCATTTAATTTGCTTTAATATTATCGATGTCATATTTTAGTTCCAGATTTGCAAAATTTTGCCTTAGACATGTTTTTTTGGTATCGTTATTACAAACTTCTGCTTTTAATTTCAGACTACTTTAAAAGCTTATTTTTTCGATTAATTTCAGTATGTCATTAGAATCAGATCACCCGTTCGAGAGATATGACAGAAAAAATGAACGATTCAGCGAATCAACGCGTTTTATTGTTAAAATTTTGAAAATCATCAAATCTAAATTCATGAAATCAGTACTATACTGGGAGTATGGGAAAGCAAATATGAGCATGCAACATTAAAAAGTTCTAGCAGGCTTAGCTGCGTCGGACAGTGACTGACTTATAGTACGTGCTAGACTCAAACTCTCTCCATACAAGAATACAAGTTTAGTTAGAAACAACAACTTTTCCTTCTCCATTTGCGAAATAATCCGCAACCGCACAATAGGTAGTACTGTTTGATCACAATACACTGCGCACCGGATGGTTTAGCCAAGCCATAGCTTCTGCATTCCTGACTGAAGTTAGACACCAAAGTTGTCTGTGAGAAAAAAAAGCAATTTTTTAATTTTTGGAAAACTAAGATTCCTTGGAATTGAAGAAAACCAAAGATCAAAGACAAGATTTATCAGCCCTCCCTCACTAATTATTGCTGCATCCGAAAGTTACGTTTAGAATTTTATTCTACTATCACTTATGAGCAATTTAGCTTAAACAGAATGCTTTATCGTCCCGCGTTTATTAAATGTAAGGCTTCAATTACTGATTTTATTTTCAAGAAGGCGCCACCGAGAAATTAGCAAACCGAAACCACATTCTAGCTCATACTTAGCTCTATGAGACTATAAAATTTAAATTAAATTATGCTGTCGGTTTTTGAGTAAAATTTAGTTTTAAATTTAGTAAATCCAATCACATTTCAGTTTTCATTCTTTAAAACAGTCCCTCTAGAGCTAATATAATATCTAAAGCTTATGGCGATTTCGCCACTCGTTCTTGAATATCACGGCGTTAAAGCAAACATTTTTCTAAAACCGTAGCGAACGCCACCGCCATTTCAAAGTTAGCACATTTGAACACATTGGATTGGCCCCAAGGGGTTTTATCAGATTCCGCTTGTATATTTATAAAACTCAATTCCTGAGAACTGCTACCAAAGAAAACACGTCAGACTATTCCTGGAAGCTTGTTTTCTTTAAAAATGTTTTATATAACCCTAAATTTCAAAGCTCATTAAAATCGGACAACCCGTTTGACTGACATGAGGAAACGCATACACCCAAACATGCGATTCTCATCCTCATACATTAACAAAAAAGTAGCCCGTTTTTGAGCACTATTTATTTGATGATTTCTAAAATTCGTTTAATTTTGTCACTTCACACTTTTCATGATTTCATAAATGTATGCCGTTCCGGCAATTTTCGCAATGAGGCATTAAAGTAATAAATATTAAAAAACCCAAAGCGGCCGACATTTTGATCTAGAGAGTTCGGAAAAGAAAAGGAGGATTTGCTTTAAAGTCTCCTATCAGATCCTCATTTCAGATTTACAAAAGTTCTGAAAAATGGTTTTGCTTCCGGTTTCTAATTTTCTTATTAAAGCTTATATTTGCATCGATCAATTTTTCATACACCATATACAGTGACTTTTTCTTTTTTGTATGCATACCACCTATGTATACTTTTATAAAAAACATGTCAATGCATTGCTTCCGCGGCCGTTGTTAATAACAGCTAGGCTTCCGGGTTGGAGCCGCGTCATCGGTGCATGAACTGCCGACGTTTCGTCTGAACACGAGCGCTGCACTCGACTGAAACGCCCGCAGAGTCGGCTATCGCAGAACATAAACACGATACAGGCCATAACATTCAATTTGACAAGACCAAAATCCTAGCCCGTTCTTCCACCTACCTCAACCGTGTGAGCCGTGAATCCATAGAAATACATAAAACTCCTAACAATATTAACCGAGACCACAGCTATCCCCTGCACAATGCCTACAAACTTTTATTTCCGAGTAAATCCAAGCCCCGCCCTGCAACCGCTCAACCCCTACAGCCCGACAGCCAATCACAGACCCAGCATTCACACCTTGTTACCCACCCGTCCCTTATAAACCCGGTGCCTGCACCGGTCTCGCCAGTTGTGTTCTAGATCCCAAAGTGACCACAGCCCTGAAGATGTCCCGTGGAACCGAGGACGAAACGTCGGCAGTTCATGCACCGATGACGCGGCTTCAACCCGGAAGCCTAGCTGTTATGTCAATGCATTGTTTTACTGCAATCTATAGGCAACCAATTATACACTAAATTTCAAAACTTCAATTTTTGAAAAGAATAGTCTGCTGTGGAAACAGTAATCAAATTGTTTAATGTCAAATTAAAGCAATTAGTTTTGATATATTCAGCTTAGCACAAAATTGTTGATATTTTGTTTTTAAAATAATAGTTTCATTAAAAAATTTTTGATATTCAAATAATTTTGCATTTTATGCACAAACATACTCATGATACCCATTGAACATAACCTCACACTATGAGGAATAACTTCTCTCTCTCTCTCTCTATTATTTTCTGTACAGTTGGTTGCATATAGATTGCAGTAGTAAACTAATGCGTTGACATGTTTTTTATAAAAGTATACATAGCTGGTATGTATACAAAAAAAAAACTTACTGTATAATTACAAAGCCTATCTCGATCGGACAATCCTTTTCGAAGATAATATGAGGTAGCCTACCTATCTTTTTGTTAAAATTTTCTAGAATTTGGTAGTATCCTATTTATGATGAAAGAAGTACATAAAAGTAAACTACCACGTATTTCTAACGAAATACCATCCTTTGTAATAATCACAACAAGAAAATAGAAATACGTCTTTCACTGCAACCATTTCTTTGTTTCAGTTAATTCCCTTAAATAATTTGCTTCTACTTCGCATCGCAAAAGCAGCTTACGAACAATTCCACAAAATAATGGCATGTCTCTCTGCACTTTCTGTTTAATTGATATTAATTTATTTTCTTAAATGTAAGGCGAGTAAGCATCAGCGCGAGCTCCGAAATCATATGGACAAATATGAGAAATTTTATCATAAATTCCACACAATAAAAGACAAATCAGTGGCGTACCGTGCTTAAATTTTCGCAAGTTGTTTTCTATAAAATGGTGTAATAAAACTTTACAAACTTTACGTGCTAAAAATCTAATAGAATTGTTTACTGACCATTAGACGCAGAAATTCATTAGTGGATCAAAGTAGGTCAAATCTGTCAACGTTAATACCGCGCAATTGAAACCAAGCAATGCGACAAATCAGATACACCGAATACACACAGTACTTACAACTATAGCACAGTATTGAGTCTGAATAAGTGCCACAAACAAGCTCCACCTATCTGAGATACATTTGAGTTGATTACTAATATTCGTGATGGGAAACGGAAACGTTGCGTGCGAAATTTTTAATAGTTTAGATTTAATTTCAGATATCAAGCTGGAAAACAACAATGTTTTCCTTTTAATTAAGGTCTTAATAATTTTTCCAACACAATTCGCGTAAGGAGATTAAAGGAAAAGCTTCATCATGATGGAAGATTTACCTAAAAGCCAGGGCAAAATAAGAGGTGTAAATATACAGTTAATACATTGCTTTATTAAAAGTATCAAGATTTATTGCAGGAAAGCTAATTATATCAGTTTCGGGAACGGAAAATTCATTTGTTTGCAGTATATAAACCTTAATAAGTCTCTAGGAAAACCGTGTAAGTAATAAAAAGTAATTTACCCAGGAGAAAGAACCTGCTGGAGTTTAATTTAACGTAATCCTTGGGGAGGGACATTATCAGGGATCATTCTGATCTTGAACGCTCAATAATATAAACCGCCTTCTGCACATGTGGGTGCGCGGCGGGACTTTTTATTGTCTAATAAAACCCATTCCAAGAGTCCAAATGTAGGAGAAAACGAGCCGGAGTTCAAATAACAACACACTACCGATAATTGATTTCTTGTAACTTGTTGATTGAAACAGAATGCAGTTCATTTTCTTTTCGTGGCAGTTCTTGCCCCCAGGAAAAGGGAAATACTTCTACTGGAAACTCACAATGCTGGCTGGATTAAGGTTGGAATGCTGAATTTTATGAGAAGCAGCTAGTCAATCTCAGATTATTACGGTTCTTTAAACATGCCTTCAAGGATTAATTCCCTAAGGCAAATGAAATTTTCTAATTTAGCTTTATTGTGTGCGGAAAATGCTTAAGACGCAACCACTTAGCTGTTGTCAGTAAAGTTATACAGTATCTCGTTAACATTTTTATGTCTTACACGGAATTGCCAACAAAGGCTTTATTATTTACAAACAAACACTCATTCTGACTCTTCATAACTGTTCAAGAGCTGCCGAAGTTGCTCTGGAAATAATTTTAATTAAATCGCAAAAATATTGACTTGACGTCCGTTTCCGTAATAACAAGTTGTTAATTTTTTATGATCGAAGTGGCTTTAGGAATTGTAGTCTTTCAACTAATAGTATATTACATACAAAGTACAGAAAACTGAAATTTTACTTGACGAGTTTGGCAAGTTTAAGTACCAGCGATAGCGAGTACTTAAATGACATACGAGTCAAGTAAAATAACTTTTCTGACGTGGTGCGTATACTACTATTTCGCATTTTTATTAAATTTTGAAAATTTTTAATAAAAAATTACTTAGCCTTTTTAATTTTAATATTTTTCATTTCAAAAACCAAAAGAAAATAGTAGGGAGATTAAGTAGTATAGCAACATCTGATAGCATTGCCAATAAGGTGAAAACGTCAAAAAAGATATTTGGTCAAGCACAACCAGAAGCAATCGGAGAAGGTAGTTCAGAAATCGTATTGGACCAAACCAGTTTTCAACAACAGGTTGGCGTAGTACGATCAAGCAATGTAACATTTTTCCATTTAAATAATTGCGTTTTTAAAATGTATTATAGTAACACCATGTAAAGAAACATTGTGTTTTAATGACAATCACGTTACTAGAAGTCTGAGCAATATTTGTTCGTAGGCCCTGCCTGTCTAAACAGGGCCGTGTGCTTAGATTATTTAAACCTTAGGGCGGACAAGGATTTGATCTTAATGTATTTTGTTCGCCAGGACAATAATACTTAATCGGCTTATGTCTGTTAGCTGTTTGTGAACCCATACAAACTAACGTTTCGCAAGACATTGCAGCTTGCATCTTCAGAGTGAATAAAACACTGTAGGCAGGCAGAGCCTACGAACAAATATTGCTCAAACTTCTAGAGCAAATGCTTGTAAAGGCAGACAAGCTACAGGTCGGTCCTTAACGGATTGTGCTGGGCGTAGTTCCCAAATGACAACGCGGTGTAATATGTCACATTACTGTCAAAAATGCGAAAAACAATACTATTTTGGTCTAAAACTCCATAAATTGGCATATTTTAACGGGTCAAATTTTTCTACCCAAGGTTGATAAATTTGACGGATTCTCATCTTGTACAACCTACACCTGACAAGTTTAGCTGTTTCAAATTAAACAATACTCCAAAATGTGTGTAAAACACAAATCTGGGGTTACTTTTTATGAAACTGCATTTGGAGGAGGATCCATAACAGGCTCCAATGTAAGTTCTGTTAAGAAACACCTTCTAAAAGCTTTTATTTTAGTTATAAGATGCTACAGAATCAATGAACAAGGTGTACTACTAAGTAATATACCGTAAATAAAACATGATTAATGCAATACTTTTGTACATTGTTTTCCCTTAAATTACTTTCAAAGATTAAAAATCATTAATTTTTCGTCAAAATACCAGCATTCAAATTTAAAATCAAATGCGAAGTTTCTATAGAAGATGTTATATTCTGACTGTCAATTTTTCTAAATCATTCAACATTAGTTTTTCAAATGTAACGCCGGAGGCTGAGTACACGACTGTATATTTCAAAGCAACCTTTTTATATAATAAAAGGTTTTTTTCTATTGCCAATGGTTTTAACGATATACATTATATCAAAGATTAGGGAGGCATTATATGAGATTGACACTACATTAGCGTTGAAATGCACGTTTAATAATTATATTTAGTTGGCTTTAAACTAACAAACCACATCAAACCTACACTGGAAATGTGTAATGTTTTGTAAAACTAATACATTGATTAATGTCATAGCACGCAACTAGCTAATTTGAGTCGTTTCCAGTACTATTCGTGAAAATAACATACAAAATAATAATCGTGGTAGTAAAGTTCTGAGGTAATTTAATTCCAAACCTGTTGGTTCAAAGCTTAATTTAAAAAAACATGAAATTAACAACCTTATCAGTTATCACGTAAAACGAAAAACGAAAAAGATGATAATCAAAAGTAGTTGCGGTAATAATGAGTAACGAATTAAAAATCGTAAAGAAGGTACGTTTGTAACCAACAAACAAATATATAGGTCGGAAGTTTCAAACTGAGGGCAGTTAAAACGGGAAATTCGCACGTCCTGAAGACAGCCTTAATGGCGAAAACTTCTCAGAATATACTTTTTCACGCTACCGGCAATGTAAGTAGGCCTTACATCCATAGCTACAGGGATCGTAAATGGCTGATAACATTCGTGTACTAGTTACCCTTGACGACGGAACTTAATAGTGTCACTTACATCCCTAGGAAAATAATGTTGACTTTAACTGTTCGTTGATATGGTAAGAAGCACAGACAACTTAGAATAATGGGGCTTTTAAAAAATAATTCCGATGACAGCTGTCAAAACGAACTTTTAAAAATATGATTAAATTTCTACCTGTAGGCCTCTACTTACATTGCCGGTAGCGTGAAAAATTTAATAAGTAACACGAAATGTATCGACTAATAACATCCTCGGCAGGCGACAAGCTTCGGCTCCGCCTCAGCTCGTATTCGCCTACCTCGGATGTTATTACGTCCTTACATTCCTTGATACTTAAATAACTATTATGTAGGGATGCACCGAATATTTGTAGGGCTGAATAACGGTTCGACAAATTCGGTCATTTTTTGGAACTTGCCGATTATTTGAATAAGCCGAGAGACCTCTGCGGTGAAGCTAGAAAGTCAGGGTTATAACGCACAAGCGGGCATGGTCAAGGTGTGCTTTTTGGATCCTAGAAACGCCCGTGGAGCCGACGACGCTGATCCTCCAGAGGTAGCGGAAACAACCGCGGCAATGGCTACAGACAGCCCAGCTAACCCTTAGGTAGGTAGTAAGAGAAAAATTTTAAATTAAAAACAAAGAAATGAACATTTTTCAAATTCATCTGCAACACAGTGCTCCGTCGTCTGCTCTTTTCAGCTGACAAGTAGCCTTGGAGCAGACCGATATCGCCCTGATTCAAAAGCCATGGGCTCGCCGTGGCTTTATTCAAGGCTTAAACAGGAATAGGGGGCTACTATACTACTGTCCAACTGAAACTATACCCAGGTTCTGCATTTACGTCTCTAAAGACGTTAATACTAAACTCATGCGGGATTATTGTTTCGGAGACCTGGTAGCCATTAAAGTAAGTTTCAAGCGGGAAATAGACAAGATAGACATTGTTGTCGTTTCCGTCACATCAGGATCACCTTGGACCTAGCTCTCGTCAAGGATAAGAGCTATTACATAAACCCTAAAATCGTGCAGGTAGATTAATAAATGTACCTATACCTCGTAACATCGAGAATGTGGAATTTCTAACAAAAGTTTTGCAAAAGGTGAGTATGGCCTCCTTTAGAAGCAAATGTCTTCGAAAAAAAAAAGAGGACTGGAAGGAGCACAGTTCCGTGGTGGAATTCAAACCTCCAAACATTACGAAAAGAAACGCGCAGGCTTTTTAACAGGGCAAACCGCACTCACCTTCAAATAGGCTGGGACAGATATCCACGGTTCCAGCATCTCTACAAGAGCTGCATTCGTAATCAAAAGGAAGCTTAGTAGAACAATGGCGAAAGCATTGGAAATCTTCCGGAAGCCGCAAGGCGGCGCGAAGCCACTTAAAAAGACAGTCACACCTGATTGGAGACCCTAAGGCTTCCATCTGGTAAGACACAACCACCAGCTATTTATGCTGTATTAACAACATGTGCTCAGGAGAACCTAAGCGGAGGTATTACTCTAACAACCATATCTATTGCTATGATATTTAGAGGTGTTTGATTTGTCTGGAGTATTGTGAATCCTGGAGAGCAGTTTTTGAAATGCTTGCTGCAATTCTATTTGTGATTGGAGTTTTATGAACACTGTAAGGTTTTGATACTCTAACTTTTAAACTCAGGGTTGCGTATTTTTGCTATAATTCTTGTTATAAACTCTAATAATTGTTATTTTTCATATGGTTTATTGTTACTGAAAGAAAAGAAAAACACAACAGATTGATACGAATTTTTATTTATGTTAGTTGTAATTATAATTTAGTTCAGAATTGTTGAAAAGGTTTAATTTATAAGAAGTTTTAGAGTTACTTGATTTGTGCGTCGATAAATGTCAGTTTGGATGTCAGTGACAAATGTCACAAACGTATAAAAGGGATACTCATGGACATGAGATTTATTTGTTTGTTATAAGAATGAAAATCAAAGAAGGAAGACAAAAGATAAAAAGAAATTTGTTTGGTTAGTTACGGCTCGTCTGTGTAAATAAATACAGAAAATTGAGATCCTCTGAAAGAAAAAAGACGAAAAACGGGTCTAAAAGTTATATAAAAGTAATTACGAGAATAAAAGAGAAAAATACAAAGAAGTAACAACGAATTATAAAAAAACCAGAAGTATTACAAGTAAAAGGCGATCGAGGAAGTTTTGATGATGGTAAAACCAATTTGGAAATAAAATAAAAAAGTGCAGAAGAAGATTCAGAGTAAAGGCGAGTATCTGTGGTTATTTGAGAAACCAGCAGAGCGAAATAGAAGTTGGACACTCAGCGTTTTGCTTGAGCGAAGAATATCCTAAGAAGGAGACGCTAAGATAAGTGTTTATTTTTAAAAAGGGACGACGTTAATTAATAAAAACTCATTTGATTTTTCGGAAACCACATTTAGAAATTCATTTATTAAATAAAACCTTATTTTGTAAAGTTGATATCGTTGTGTGTGTTTATTTCTATTTAAATTTAATTTAAACAACTTATTCTACAAGCTAAATAACGACCCTGAGAAAGTTAGAAGAGTCTCATAGAAAGTGTAATTTAATTGCGTGAATTGCAGACAGTTTATTGAATTGTTTTCTAGTAGTCACAAGACCACGCATATCATTGCCCTATAATGTATATCTAGCGATAGCCAAGCGGCCCTCAAAGCGCTTGGTTCTGTTATAACCAAATCAGTGCTGGTTAAAGACTGTCTTGGGGCACTCAGCAGACTTGGCTTACAAAATTGGGTCAAACTACTCTGGGTGCCCGGCCATAGTAACATTAGTGGAAACGAAAAAGCCGATGCTTTAGCCGGAAAGGGCTATCAGAAGCCTATCGTTGACCCGGAGTCGGCCCTCAGACTCCACAGGACTCTCGCAAGGCAGGAGATTAAGAATTGGGCTTGCTCCCGGTTTAAAATCTAATGTACCTTGCATTCAGAGCTGCGCCAGTCAAAGCTTCTTATTCGAGAACGTTCGCTTAAGTGGAAAACACATCAGGATCGTGGTAGGTTTTCTGACTGGCCATAATCCTTTTAGAAAACACCTTAACACCATGGGAGTAGTAAACGACCCCATGTGCGCAGGTGCTACGGAGAAGAGGAAAAATCTTCCCTCCATCTTTTCGGACTAATGGTACTCATGCACCGACACCGATATCTTCATCAGCAGGGTACTAGCCTTTGGCTTAAGTACTGGTATGTGTGAAGAGAATACCTGAACCAGCGTTAGATGGACAATAGGCCAATTAGGCCTGCGTTCTGCGGCTTTCAGCACCGCCGTGAGAGGAAGAAGAATATACCGCAGATACAACATGGTTAATGCTATATTTTATTTCTCCTCAAATTTCGTTCAAAGCTTAAAAATCATTAACTTTTAGTCAAAAACCGGTATTCAAATTTAAAATCAAATGCTAAGTTTCTCTAGAAAATCTTGTTTTTTCACTGTATTTTTTTCTAAATTTTGCAACATTACTTTTTCTAATGTAAATTCGTAGGCACTATACTCCATTGTGGAGTACAGGACTGTAAATTCAATACCACCTTTTCATATTATAAGGCTTTTTTCCATTGGTTTTAGCGACATACATATATGAAATTGACACTGCATTATCGTGGAAATGCACGTTTAATAATTATATTTAGTTAGCTTTAAACCAACAAACCACATCAAACCTACACTGGCAATGTGTAATGTTTTGTAAAACTAATACATTGATCGCTGTCATAATAAGCAACTGGCTAATTTGAGTAATTTCCAGTAACATACTAGTTAAATCAATTCCCCTTCTACTCATACGTACTACTTGCGAAAATAAAACACAAAATAGAAATCGTGGCAGTAAATTTCTGAAGTAATTTAGCTCTAGACCTGTTGATTCAAAGCTTGATTTAAAAAAACAAAATTATCAGTTATCCCGTAAAACCAAATAAAAATATGTATAGATCCAGAAATATAAATAAATAATATAAGGAAATGTGGCGAGAAAAAAACTATACAATTTAAGGTTTAACGATGGCTAGTTTAAGTCCGTTATTTGCTATAGGCAGTTATAAGGTGAACACTGAAAACGCAATATTGAATTATGAATGGAAGCTCAAGAGGATGAGGATCAAGGGTAGTTGCGGTAATAGTGAGTAACGAATTAACAATCGTAAGAAAGTACGTTTTTTACCTACAACCAAAAATATAGGCCGGAATTTTCGAACTGAAACGGTTAAAACGTGAAATAGGCAAGTACTGAAGCCTTTATGGTAACAACTTCTCAAAATATACTTTTAGGTAGGGATGCATCAATGATTGTGGGGTCGAATAATAGGTCGAAAAATTCGGGCACACACTTATGTGAATGGCATTGAATGCATGTGCATGAAGGGTGTCATAAGCTTCAGGGGCGTAGTGGTTTAAAGTCCAAAGGCCTGGAGTGAAAGTCCTCGACACCTTCTGGTATAAGAGGTTATAGATACATACACAATTCGGGCATTTTGTGAAACGCCGATTATTTGAATAAGCCGAATATTTTTTTGACTCAGTCCACCGAATATTTGGAATTTTGTGTACTAAAGTATAAAAGTACTAAGTTGCAATTTTCTGACCAAACATTAAGCGAGAACGCTACGGACTTATATGGTCAACTATATCGCCAGTAAATATTCGGCACTTGGTCGAATAACTGGCTCAAGTTTGCTACTTAGCCGTACTTAGCTAAATAGTTGCCCTTGTATTTGGTACTTGTAGGAATATTTGGCAAAATAATTGTTCTAACATTGGGTACTTGGCCGAATATTGAGTTCAATATTCGGTACTTGACCAAATGTTATGCCGAATAGTTGACAGAATATTTGGTATTAAGCCATGAGAAACTGACCGAATATTCGGTATTTGGCCAGTAACCAAAATCACTATTCGGTAAATTTCTACTTTTACCGTTATGCGGTAACTCCTAAAAATCTTAATTTTGCAAAATAATACATTGTTATTAACAGTTATCCAAGTTATTTGAAAATGTGTGTTAATAAGAAACCCTTCTGTTAGACCAAGCACAGGAGAATTCGCTGCAGACATTTTCCACATTTTCCGAATTCCACAATCTACTCTTGGCTTTTCTTTTACTAAAAATTAAATCATATATTTTTGCTCCACAACGTGCTTTGTGCATTTGAACCCCATGGTTTTGCTGAAAAGGGGCTGCAAAACGCAATAACGAATGTCGTGCTTGCTTATTACCCCGCTAATGAACGTCCACCTACGTTTCAAATTGTGTTACTGGTATTTATAATGTCGGTGGGGTCTGTGCCATTACTGTAACTTCTTTTATTCAACCTTCGTAATAAATGAAGCGCCAACAGCACAAATGTGTTCGGTATAAATGATATTTTTTGCTAAATATTTTACATATGTAGAAAATTGTTTTAATTAAAGTTAGCAAAATTAGAGACCTAAATAGAAGCTCCAACTCCCTTTTTTGTCATAATGGGATTAAATTACGTCGCATAACTTCCCATTGAAACCTCGTTTATTAACGAATCTGTTCGTGTCAGAACTTTTTAGGAGCACAGCTTTACAACTCTAGAGATTAAATTCGAGCATTGATATCTAAAATCAGAGCTCTTGATCGCAGGCAAAGTCTGAGTTTTTTCAAAGCATTCATAATGAACCTTGGAAAATTGTCTGCACTCGAAATATACATTAGGGTGTTTTGAAACGATCTAATAGAATTTTCTTATTACATTATAGCTTTGCTACATGCGCGCATGTAAACAAAACTGAATACTTTTACGTTTTGATTTCCAATCAGTGAAATCTAGTAGAAAAAGTGCCGTTGGAAATAGAAAAGTCATAACTTAAAAGAAACGTAATGGAAACGCCACGTTCGTTGCCGGTGCGTTAAATCAAGAAACTGCTAAATCGAAATATCTAGTATCAAGAAGGCCCAATTCCTTTTCCAGACCACCAATATATTTCCAGCCTCTGGGATTATCGGGATTCGCCTTAATATATCACTAGAACGCAGGTAAAACGACGACTATGCCCGCAGATTAACAAAGGTCAAAGGTATTATGAGGCACTTAAACTCTCGAACTCTAACTATCCAACTAACCTACGAAGTCGTATCATGATCTTTGTATTTTCTAATTTATCTCCATTATAATTATTGTTTCTACACAGTCCTACGGACTTAATAAATAACAGAAAAAGTACATGAGTTTCAAGCTCCTTGAAATTTTTTAATTTTTTACCAGTATCAAACTTAGACAACAATACAAAGCAATCTTTAATAAGTTAGTTTGGCTTTCAGTTAGCTAACATTGATATGTCATAAACAAAAGTTTCTGAGCTTTAGATTGTTTACACCCTCAAGCATTATGAAATATGATTTTTTATGAAAACAATTCAAAGTTTAGAAATAGTTTTAAAATAATTTTCCATATATTCTAATATTGATTGAAGGAAATATCAATTTTTATTTGTTTACATTTAGTGTAGCTGAAAACTATTGATTTGTTTTGTACAAAGAGATAATGTTACTTGTACTTGCTATATGTGCTAATAACATAGCTAATGCTTTTGTATTTTAATGAAAATAGTCATTTTGAACGCATCCCTAGAGTAATCAAAAAGTTACTATTTTATCATCATTTTTTTTATGAAAGATCGCAGTGCGTTTGAGAAACTCATTCTTAAACGTGGCTTTAGAAAATATCAGATGAATGAGTTCTTCAAGCACGCAATTCTGAAATATTGTTTAGTAATAGAAATAATGCTATATGACTTTAAAACAGTTTATTTATAAGTCATCTGTTAACTTGGGTGCTGCGTACAAAATATGAATTTCAGGTCAAGTCGAGCGTTCAAAAAATGCTTAAAGCGTATAATATCGATTTGTAAGAAGAAAAACTGTGACCTTGCAAAAGTTAACTTTAAGATCGTTAATCAAGTTAAGTGCTGCTTAGAGAATATAAATTCGAGGTAAAGTTAAGCATTTGAACAATCCATAAAGTTTCTAATGTTGGATTGATGGTGCTGTAACAAGAAAAATTGTATAACCTTGAAAACGTTTATTGCAAAGGCATTACTCAACTACGCACTAAGGTCAAAGCATATGAAAAATCGATAAGGTTTGTAACGCTGAAGAAAAGTTCTATTTTAAGGTCAAAGATAAACTTAAGTGCTTTGTAAAAAGTGTCCACTTTAAGTTTGCTCACCATTAGGATTTCAGAAAAAACTGAAGTGTTGACTTCGAGTGGACTTTCCCACACTAGATAAATATACTTTCCGTATTTTTAAAAGTGTATTTATTATAATTATACCGTTGTACAGTTCACAGACCGTTAGATTTCTATGAAAACAAGCTTATATACAGATTGTATCAAATTGCGACTATTGGGATTTCACACAGTTGCCAATTCCCGCACTAGTGCGGAAAAGTGAAACATCAAACTATTGTTTGTTCCATTTAGAAATGCAAATTAAAATTTTGACAACTGTCACAAAAAGTGAAAATACAAGGAAGCCGGCAAAATTAATCAGATATTTTGATATTTTCTGTATTTTCCGTACGATTGTAAAAAAACATTGTTCATAATACGTTCGAGTCATTACAGATTTTTTCACACTTGTGTGGGAAATACTTTCTTCCCGAACTTGTTATTAAAATAGCCATTTTAATTTCAAATATTAGGAATGCACGTTTTCTACAGTAGCCAACTAAATCCTAAATTCGTTAGTCATTAAATTAGTGAGAATGGGGGGGGGGGGACGTGTAGCCCCACCAAATATAAATTTTTTTATAAACTAATATTAGATTTTGGTTCTACTAACCAAGATGAATAACTTTTCTTAAGCAGAGGTTATTTATTGTTTCTCGTTGATAAATAAAGGGGTACCACGTCTTTATTTTCAAAAATTCATAGAGGATCCCACAGTGGAATTATGGTATTCAGCAAACAAATCAAATTGTAGCCCATGTTCGTTTCTATAACTCGGCAATTCGGCATCATTTGAGAAAACACGTATGTACAGTTTTTTAAAACTATTATAGTGAAAATTTCAATTATATATGTAATTTACATTTTCTACAGTAGTCCCACCAATTATAATTGTATCTAAAACCTAAAAGTAGATTTAGTCATGATGAGCAATTCTGCTCAAAAAAATAAATTGTTATCGGACCCATAAACATTGTAATATGACTATGATCGGATCCCGTTTAATAAATAAAGGGGACTAAAATAGGTTCGTTTTAGTTAAATTAAAAATCTTCGAAAAGTTAATAATACATTTTATTAATTTAATGGTTGAATTTTATACAACAGTTTGCTTGTGAACATTTCTTAAGAACTGACTAACTATTTTCTAATTGCTACCACCAAAACTACTTATTCAGCCCTTGAGTGGTGGGGTTGTGACGTAGAAGAACGCGTCTTTTCCTGGACTTTCCAATGTCTCGGGTTTGAGATAATCCGTCTTAACATTCCGCAAAATTATTACGTAAGCTCGGGTAACGAGAGAAAGACACGCAGCGAGTTTCACAATTTAACAACCACATTCCTTTCTATGGTCCATTATATTGGCAGGCATAATTATCGTATGTAACAGGGGCACCCATTTTTGATTTTCAAAAATTTATAGAAAACGCCTACAAAGTTTTAAACAAATCATGGGGGCAGTTTTTAAAACAAATTTTATGAACAGTTTCAAAATTGTAAAGAAGCGCCATTGCGATCGTTTCTGATGTTTGAAATTAATTTTGTTTCTTCGTACACTATCTACAAAGGGGTTTAAACAAGTTAAAGTTGATCCCGATCAAATTATTTGAGTAAATGGACATTAAAGACGAGTTTTTCAAAAAATTGTACTGGCTGCTATTTTGAAGCTAGAGAATTCGATAAAAAAGTTTTCGATTTGCCTTAAGTTCTTCTCTCGGATCCCGTGCTCAAATTTCCAATATTTTATTTTGGAAGAAAACGATTACCATTCGCTTTTAGAGGAGTCACACATCTGCCACAAAAATGATATGCCTTTTTAACAAAAATGTTTACAATATTGTTTTTCTACGACTATTTTCATATGGTACGTGTTGTCGTAGCAACTCGTGCGATATGAGTTCAACGCGTGAAAGATGAGTTTCAGGAAGCGGTATCATAGCAACGCAACAACAATTATAAGTATGAATTTTTCATACCCTTTCCATGCTCCTCGTACATTATACATAGCCTTCATTAATTACTATTACCCACGTGACCACAAAATATAGGCAACCCAACTTACACTGTTTTTAAGGCTTTTATCCAAAAATTCCCAAGCCGTTTGTTAACTTATCAAGGCTTGCTTGTTTACATATATAACCTCACTTTGAGTGTTGACAGTGACACTTACAGGAAATTTTTAGTTACCACGAGTACCAATCCTGAACTGACTTCAACATCTAAATCCAAAACTCCCTAAGTCACGTGGGTATCAGTAATTAACGAAGGCTCTGTACTATCTCTGCATTAAAAGAAATCCTTCACTTTTAAAAATCCTAGAATGCTATGAAACACTATAACACGTTCCTTCGGTAACGCGTTAGCAACGGTAGTAATACCATGCTAGTTATTTATTATGATGGATGAGTTTTAAAATCATTTTATTATTTTAATGAAAAAACGCACGACAAACACGCTTTCGTGTTTCACTTTTAATTTAGAAAATTTCTGCGACAAATGACATAATTTTTTTAATTTTTTGTCACATAATTTAAAAATCCAATATACTTAATAACTTAACACTGGTAAAAAATCAACTAGTTGACTCACAAAAACAAATGAACATTTAACAATTCTGATTAAGTCATTGCGTTTCGCTGGTGGTTTTAAATATTAATAAATATTTTTATAAAAATATATTACATAATTTGTCAACATTCACATATTAAAGAAAAATGAAATTTAAAAATATTTCAGGACTGACTTGATTTAAGATAAATTGTTTTAAAATATTCTTACTCGTAATAGTCATGAAAATACAAACTTTTTTTGTGATTTATTGAACTTCTAATCTCATATAGTTTCTGAGATACCAATTGCGAGCAAAACTAAAGTTTACCCATTGTATAATGTCAACGCTTTGCGAATTTGTCAGTGCTTTAAGAAAAGTGTTTTAAAACAAAAAGGTTTTTCAAACTTTTCCTTAGCCGTCAATTAAACAAAGAGTTCAAAACGGAATGTTTTTCTTTAAAAAGCATTTCATATTCATTCAAATTCCATCTATAAACCGCTGTTCTACTATATCAAAATCTACTTTCATACAATTTATAACCTCTTCTTAGTCTTTACTTGAATTTGTTCCATGAGGAAATTTAAAGTGGATTCAAAAAGATTTTAGATAGCTACCGCACTCGATACCATCAAGATATAAAATGTCTGATTTGAAATCAATAACGTACGATAACAGTTTGGGTTTGTGATGTAAACATCCTGGTATAAAACAGAATAGCTTTTAGAGTAAGAAAGTGATTTTAAAAAGCAACTATGCTAAACCATGCACTCTTATATCTAAAAAAAAAATTTAATCCGAAGAATGGTTGAAGGCATTCAAACTCACGTTGAAGGCATTTTAGTAAAATATTACAGTGCTTAAGCTCAACAGATTTGAATTGATAATTAAAAACGTTGAACTGTTAACTTCGAGTGAACTTTCCTATACTAGAAATTAATACTCACCGTATTTGCAAAAGTGTAAATTTTACAATTATAATGTTGTTCATTTCACGGACTATTAGATTTCTAAGAAAATATGCTATATAGGCTACCTCCCATTCCATCTATACTTCGCTGTCAGTTTGTGACGTCACCAATAATTAGGGCTCAGTAATCATGCTCGGATCATAGCTTGTCCACGTCCAAAAATTTTTTTGAGAAGTTAGAATTTACATTTTCTACCGTAGCTATCCAAATCTTCAATTTGTCAGTAAAAAACCAGAGAGGGGGGACGTGTAGCCCCCCAAATACTAGTCATTATGAGCAATTCTGCTTAAGGAAAAAGTTGCTGATATTATAGCTTTCACCAAAAATTTATTTGAAGCGGTTCTTTGGTTCTAGCAGCGTACAAGGTTTAAAAAAAATCGTGTCATCAATTTTTTTTAAATATCTTATAAAAAATTTTGGGGAATTTTGCGATCGTTTTCACATTTTTAAAATTAATTTTGTTTAATCGTATAACTCACAAAATGCTCTTAAACAAGTGTTAGGGCCGGCGGGTGGTCTAGTGGTTAGAGTCCCAGGCTTTGAAACTAGACTCCCAATGGCAGTTGGTTCGAGTCCACTGCTCGTCAGTAATTTTTCTGAATAAGTTAAATCCGACGAGTCCATAGATGGTGTATGTAGGTGTGTATGTTGGGTTGCATGTCTTTCAGGGGTGGGGCATGTTAGATCGGTGAAGAGCACTAAGTGTGCTGAGCCCGGGTAAGGGGGTGGGATGGAAATCATGGGGTCGTGCTCACGCACGGCTTCATGATTCTTAAAAAAAAAAACAAGTGTTAGTTGATCTCGATCAGACCACTTTTTGAGTAAATGGGCGTTTAAGTCTACGTTTTCAAAAAATCGTAGCGGCTGCAATTTTGAATTGAGAGAGTTTTGTAAAAAAGTTTCCAATTTGTTTTAAGCTCTTCTCTGAGATCCTGTGCTCAAGTTTAAAAATATGTTGTTTTGGAAAAAAGCTGCTGAAAAAATATTTCTAACGTTCGCTTCCGGTTTTGGATTTTTTTGAAAAGCTTAACTAGAACTACAATTTTTGACATGCTTCTTCTTTTAAATTTCGTCAAACTTGGTTCAGTACTTTCGCCTTTAGAGGCGTGACACACACACCTACCCACCCACAGACAGACATTGTTATAAACCACTTTATTGGGTTTCTTGAGCCCCAAAATGTGTATTTTCGTTAGAATCTCGATTTCGAAGATATTCATGAAATCAATACTTAGAAACGTAGAAATGAGCGAAGCACTTCGGCTGGACTTTCCTATACTATAGAAATTGTTACTTATCATATTTTTAAAATCATATAAGTATCAACGTTTTACGCGCCAATAATGACTACGATCGCACCTTACCACTTCACGGGGGCACAGCTTTTCTAATATAGTTGGTGTCAAGATTATTCGCTTTAATAAGGTAGTTGTAGAACATATTCTTACAACCTGCGTAAGTCGGTCCAAAAGTATGGACTGTATCCACGTAGATTTGATAGAAATTGTTGATAAATTTATTTTTTAAAGGTTAGGTTGCGTGAGTTATATGTTATTTAAAACCTAAAATGCCTTTTCTAAATGAAACATGCAGAACGTGGTGTTTTATTTTACCTGCGTTTAACACGTTCCTGGGCTTTAATGTTTAATCAGGGAATACGAGAAACCCCTATGAGAGGTAATAAAACACTCTCTGGTTAAAAATAATCAGAACAAACAACAAACAATGATTCAACCACCGACCTTTCATGTATCTCACATCCGGGACATTATAGCTGAAGGCACCATCAGCTACGAATGAATAAACTACGAATAACCGATTTTATCTAAGCTTTTAAAAGAAAATTGATGATTAAATTGTTTAAAAAATATTTCTTGGGATAAAAGAAAGCCAAAACCGGAAACACCAAGTCGATCATTAAAATTTTTGTGGGAGGAAAAATAACCCCCTCCTTAATATTGCTGGCCCTAAAAATTAAACTGTGACTCTTAGTCTATCACTCATTTAACATATCACAATTTAGTTTCTACAAAAATTTTAATATTTCCCTGTTTATTAAAAAAATTTGGATGAATTTCCGATTTTCAAAAATGCATAGAAGGCATCTTAGACATACTAGCGGGGTGATAACCAAACTAAATTGTAACTCACCCCTAGAATTTAGAAAAAAAAAACGTATTGCTAGTTTAGAAAAAGTCACAATTTTGATATTTGGCCAGTTTTGTATCACATTATTTCGAAAATTTATTTACTATATTTTTCACTGCTTTTAGCCGTTCGAAAATGTTAGTGTACAGCAACATTGTGTGTCTATAGAGCTATTAATCTAGAAAATTTGAACCCGATCTGTCAAGTTGTTTTTGAGTAATAAGGCGCAAAATTCAAAATTTTCAAAAAAACGTAGCAGTCGCCATTGAGAAGCTAGAAAATTCGGAAAAGGCGTTAGATTTGCTTGTCTTCTATAAGATTCTCGTTTCAAAAAACAATGCTACCAAAAAATATGTCCGTTTCCGGTGTCTGAATTCTTTTACATGCTTATTTCCGTGATGAATTTTTGATATACAATCCGAAATTCATCAAAATCGGACCACCCGCTTGGCAGTTATGGAGCGCACAGACCTCCACCTACAGACAGACATTTTCTAAAACAATTCCTATGGGTTGCTGTGGGTTCTAAACATGTATTTCCGTCAAATTCTCGATTTTAAAAATTTTCATGAAATCAATACTTGCCCATATTGAAAATATAGCAAAAAGCGGTAAATAAAAATTTTAGAAATCAAAGCCCGAAAAATATATTTATTTCATAATTTATCATTTTTTACATATTAATCAGCAGAAATTATTTGCACAGATTTTATTTAAAATACTTTTATGTTTGGTATAAAAATCTGAAAGTTAACATGTTTTATGGTAATTTTTGAATAATTCCGGGTTTACAAGCACAGAAAGAATATCTTCTCAGCTTTAATTATTTTATCTTGTTTACACTACAATTAAATGTATATATTAGTTGTTGTAACTTTTAACTTTTTTCTTTTATTTCGTTTTACTTCTGGTGAAACTTTTAATATTAATGTGTGCAAAATTTTATTCGTGCGTCAGATTAAATTCAAATTTTATCTTTCGCGTTTTAAATACGTTGTAAGCATTATACAGAAGTCCATTAGAACTTCCCTACTCCAAATTTGCATTTACGCTGCTTCAAACTTATTATAAACTCTAACATTTATTTTAATGGTTTCAGCTTTTTTACGGTGGAAAGTAATTTAATATTTTAAGTAAATTTTTCCTTTTAGCCAGCCTTTTTTTACAATTAACGCAATATTTTTAGTACTCGTTTCGCTTTGCATGTATTTTCTGTACTTTAACCAACTTAACCTGTCGAATTTGGAATAATTGATCTGCATTAAAGAAAAAAGTTTGAAAGATTAAATTTAATATATCGAAGAGTTTTTAAATTTCCAAATCATGGATCCAATTACAGGAAAGTTCTTAAATGACGTTATCAGTCCCTTTTCCTAAGAAACCGTTACCCGCGTATTGGAAATCATCTTCCTTTTGCCAATTATACTGACAGCAAAATCATTAAAATTGCTACGTGGTTGGGAATGAGGAAAAACGAATTTAAAAATTGATATTTCATATTTTATGTTCTTAATATGAAAATAGTATATTTTATATTCCTAGAACAGGTGTATAATAAGATTTTCCGTGAACTAATATCAACAAATCCTGATTTTATTATGATAAGATTCAGCTGCAATTATTAAAACTAACAGACCCCGTTGACTATGCCCCACGATGTATTTGTTTTTGCTTTTAATAATTAATAATAATCCAATTAAGTAGGTAGTGTAGCGGACCGCGGATCTAAAACCTAGTTTCATGATTTATATAGCGATTCGTTCTATATATACTAAATCCGGATCTCCTGGACGTGTCTCAACTCAAGAGGAATATGGCTGCAGCTGAGATTATGCAAGCGTCCCGAGATGTGTATTATGTTTTAACAAAAACTGAGCGAAGTATTTCTCCTAGACTTACCAATACTTTGGATGTTATTACTTATTATATACTCAAAATTATTTTAATATTAACGTTTTACGCACCAACATTGACTGCAATAACATCCTACCATTCTTACTACTGTACCTAGAGCATAGCTGTAAAGTAATCAGATTATAAGAACATAATGCAAGATACTCAAGCTTATACATAAAAATTAGAGTATAAACTTTTTGACAATCTGAAATTTTTCGAAAAGTTTGGTTGGAATTAAAAAAAACTAAAAATGAGAGGATCAATTCGTCCGCCAAAAATTGAGAGGGAGGGAAAAATGAACCCCCATTATTTTTGCGACACCTAACAATTAAGTTCTAAATTTTATACGACTATTCCTCATCAGCAAATTAGCTTAAACAAAATATAAATCGTCCTCGTTTATTAAATGAATGGGCATAAATGTTCCATTTAAAAAAATTCATAAAAGGTGTAACAGAGAAACTAGCAAAATGGGACATAAACCAAATTGTAGCGTATCCCTATCTGTGTAAGCCTACAAAATTTAAAAGAAATCGTGGTCAGTTTTTGGGCAATATGTTTGTGAAATTTTTCACAATTTTTTAATAATAAAAAAATAAAAAAGTAGTGACGTTTAGTGTAAACAACTACAAAGCATTTCTGCCTTGTTTAAAGACAAAATTAATTGCAACTTAAAATTTATCGTTAGTAAACAATAAATAAACAAATTATAGCAACAGCAATGGCAGTAATTGTGAATAATTGCCATAAACAATCAATAAACTGAGTGGAATTGCAAGAGGCCGCCGTTGTGTTATGGTGATAAATTTTGTCGAGAATCCGGATCCTGTCGTGTTGTTATGGTGAGACAGTTAGTGGTTTAATAAATAGATAGAAAATTAAGTTAAGCTAAGTTGTGGCTCTTATTTTGCTTACTTTATTTATTAATTTTCTTGTATTTGCTTATATACACAGTTTCCTTAAACTGTTTTTCTTCATTCTATTTTCATATTTCCAAAATTTTACAAACATTTCTGCTTCTGCGTTCTTTAGTTCTTAATCTTGAAATTTATTTAGTTGATCATTTTAGGAATACCTCCAGTACATAATTATTAATTTTGGAGCAATAATATTAGTAAACCTAACAATTTTCCATGTTTCCAATTTTATAGTCTCAGGTCTCAATTAACTAAATGCTGCTAAAGCTTTGAAATTTGAGTTCTAAACTTATTTCTTTAGAATACGAATTATCTCCTTTTTAATATATTCAAATTTTCTCTAAAAATATCTTTAAACGATAATGATTTTTAGGAAACCCTTTTAAACATTTTTATGGAGTTATTTTTAAGAAAACTACATTAAAATGTGTTTTCCAAAAATATTTTTGGAACAATCTATAAAAAATAATTATAGAATTCATCCTCTTCTAATGTTTTTTATGGTTATTTAGCCAAAGCATCGTTTTCAAGAAAACTTTTTCAACCTGTGATAGTATTTGTAACTTCAAGGCTTGATTAATTAATTTTCTTAGAAACTAAGTTTATACTTCAACATCCTATAATTAATTCAACACAAAACTAACTACAACATGTCTAAAAATTTGCTAGTTTTGAAACTATAAAATAATTAAAACCAGCCCTCTATTTTACTAATTTGTCTCAAAGCAGGAAGATTAATAGGCAATAAGAAAATTAAACTTGAAATATGAGCATGCAGAAAATAGTCATAATGAAACTCTTCTAGAAATTAATTAAATTCCAGGAATGCCTAAGTCAGCTGACTACGATTTCCTTAAATTTACATACATACCAGTCTCATTATCACGGATTCAATGCGCCTGCGTACCATGGGTATCCTTTTATAAACAAGATCAAAAATAACGCATTTACGGTTTGAATGTTTGTCAGTAATACAAGCGTATACATTTAGCGTTTCAAATTACTAAATACAATGCGTCTAATTATAGAAACAAATTATCTTACAGCAAATCATTCTAAGCACGCACAACGTGTCTAAAAATCAAGCGCAGAAACCTTTTTTGCTTAGGCATAAATTATAAAAAGTACCATACTTGTGCTATATTACTTAAGCATGCAAAATCATTTAAAATTAACAAAAAACGGCAAAGAAATCCAGTGAAAACACACATAGTCCGTAACAGCTTTTCGCGCACTGCAAGATGACATTCCGGGGTTGAGCTGTGCGCAAGCTCCGGACACCCGGAAGCGAATAGGGGCAAGGCCGGGCCAAACCATAGCTGTTCTTTGGTGGAATCAATTTGACATACCATGATCTGGTTTACTTAAGATATGCTGGGAAAGGCGAACTACACCTGGGGCTATTGTCACGCGTTAAACACCGAAAGCTCCCATTTTGAAGCGCTTTAAAGCTGACGGTCAGCTTATACAGCTATTCGCTTTCTCAAAATTTGTCGTGCTTAATTGTTTGCGAACAAGATTAATTTTACATTTCAAAATCCAGAACGTGAGTTTTGCCCAGACCTCCTGATTAAATCTCCAACTAACATAATGTGTTAATCAAGCTTTTGTTTCTGGAATTTCTTAAAAAACAATAAATTCCCAATGCCGAAGGTTGAACCTATAATTTCGTCCTAGAAGCAACAAACGTACAAAGCAATTTAGAGAAAATTCCCGTGTTTCGTGTCTTGTGAATTCTTTTCCACATGGCGAAGCCGTAAAGTAAAGAAAGCTTGCGATAATGACGAAATGATTTCCCTGGCGTAATTTGATATTCCTTAAGTGTCCTCATCGATCCTGTCTTTATGGTTTGATTGCAAGGCAGATAATTTGTTTTTCGGTCTGATCGATACGGGTGTTGAAAATGAGCAACTACCTTCAGCAAAGTCTACTAATGAAAGCTTTAAAAAAAGTAAACGTTAGATGCACAAAAAAGCCGCGAAAGCTTTCAAAGTTTGTGGAAGAAATGACTTTTTTGCGTAAAAGTTTGCTTAGTTACAAGAAAGGGTTTTTCGGGACTAAATGAAGTTTGTGGCTTTCATTAGAAACTTGCAGGTGTTGCTTTAACATTCCAATTTAAACTGAATGGTATTAGTTGAAGGTAAAGGAGAAAATCTGGTGGTTTACAAGCGACATCGCGCAACGTTTGCATCCCATTCGCTTAATCGGCTTTGCACAAAATCTGATTTAGTTAAACTGCAAAGGTGCTCAAGGGTGTTTGTTGTTGAAACCAGTTTCGATTCAATGATTTAAATTCAATTTAGGTTAATGTGCCATCGGGGCGGCTCAAAATTCCTCTTGTCGTTAAACGACAAGAGGAAAAGTTATTTCCTATAAACGCCAGACGGCCGACTTATATGTTTTTTTTCGTATGTCTTTTGTATAATGAGGTTATGTATGTCTTACGTACCTAATTTTTTGCGTCTAGTTAATAAACACAATGTTTTTGCGAAATTCCCGAAAATTAATAATAAACGCTGTTTTCGTTGGTTAATTAAAGTTTTTTGTGCCTAGCATTAAAGTGCGGAAGTATTAATAAGTAATCCAAGTAATTCCTGCAAATTTTTTGTCGAAATAATTTTGTGGTACAGCAGTCGAGTTTTTACTTGACTGTTTCTAATTATAACTGTTGAGTTTTAGTTTGAAGAAAGACATTTGCTTGGAATAGGTACGCCATAATATTTTTTTGGTAGAAATCAAACTTTTATATTTCAAAAGCTTTAAAACATTTAAAAAAATGGTTGTATTTATATATTAACGATGACAGAAAACCTTTTTTTCTACAGACGACAAAACAATGATGACATTGACACATTGGAGTTGTTTATCTTGACAACGTGCACGAAGTATTTCGCGCACTAGAGCGAAAAATATTTCGTGCATGACGACAATAGTAACACTTCCGTAATATCAAAAAGTGTATCTTCTTCCATTTCCAATTATTTCCATCATTTAAAAATAGGTTTTTTACAAAGAACTTGTTTAGGAAAAAATAACTGACAAATATCAATATTTGTTAAATTTTGTTTCCGTAGTAACAAAGTAACAGACTAGATTACGATAGAATAAATTTTTATTTTTGCATTTTATTATGATTTTACTTAATTTTTTTCATTACTTCAGTAAGTTTGTAGAAAAAATGTTGTATGCAAGTTGTGCGCAAAATTTGTTTGGTACCAAAGTATAATTTCGCGAACTAAATACATAAATAACTATTAAATAGGGTTTATAATGAATAATAATTGTTCATGTTGCAGGAAAATGGTTTAGAAAAATTGATCGTTGCTAGGAAAAAGTGATTTATTTGTATGAAAATTTAAGTAAATAATTTATGAAAATGCTTTTATAAGAATAATATTAGAGAACTGGTCAGTCTATTTAGTACTGTTAACTACTAAAAAAACTAGACATATAAAACAAATTTGTTCAAAAATTATGTCAATTTCATATAAAATATTAAGCATAAAATTTTATTGTAGCTGCTAATCGATTTTGCAAATTGATCTCAAAATTATGTTATTATGTTGTATACAATGTTTACTAATTTTCAGGAATTGCGTAGCTGTTGAGGTAAAATCTAATTATAGTAATGTATATTGAATACCAAGCGACTGAAGTGCTTCATTTAATCCCAGAGTGTGAAATCACACAAAAGATTGAATGAAGCACCTCAGTCCTGTGGTACATACGCTATTTTTGCACTTTCGAATAATTTAAAATGAAAATAGTCAAAATTTTAAAATATGCTGTCAACGTGACAGCTTTTTAAATCGTCAAAATTAATATCGTAGTTTCTGATGATGACAAGACATACTCGATAACTTACCAATTTATATACATTTAATCCCTTGGGACTTTTGAAAACATTTAATCCCTCCGGCGTTAAAAGTGACACTTTAGTCCTCGAAAAAAGGAATCAAATTAGGACTCCTACTTCCGAAAGTGCAAACATATTATTATAGTCAAAGCTCGGAGGGCACATGCCAAAAACCGGTACCGAACCCTGATTTCTCTAAGGTACGGATAAAAGAGTTGAATTCTGATGCAACCAAATTTGTCGTATCCGAATTTCTACAAGAAAAAGGTATTACGAATTGCGAACTTGACGAAAATTACGTTTTTTTTTTTTTAATTTTTCGGGATCTTAATTACCACAATTTTATACTTTTAACTCCAAAAGTTTATTAATGCGCTTATGGACTTGTTTTTTTTGTAAATTTTGTAAATTGTTGCTTGAAGTTTTGAGATTCTTTCACTGTATCGTTTCTTTGAAACTTCGTTCAGTTAAAATAGTCCAGGAAGACAAAAACTTGTACTCTGCGTAAAGCACATCTCGTAGACCCCGCGAGAAATTATATTTCGATAGCTAGGCCGCATTGACCTGCGAGACATAGCAGTACGGAGAGACAATTTTTTGCCACATGGAATGTTTATGCAAACTGGGCAATTTTTCTGGTATTTGTTAATGTAGTTTTCACATATATTTTCTTGTTATATTTTCTCTTATATATCACGTGGTCTATGCCACATTCATTGTTCAGTAGATGTTTCCCTTAACTCAAGCTTGCATAGACCATGTGATATGGAGAAGAATTACGTCAAAACCACATCAAAGAATTACGGAAAAATCGTCAAGTTTACGCTAATATCCAAAGTGAGGTGTATTTCACGCAAAGTATAAGTTTTCTTCTTTTTGAATTATTACGTGAACGAACTTAAAAAAAAATAAACAGTAGATAAATCGAAAAACTGCAAGCTAAAATTTACAGCAAAATACTAGCCATAGCCGTATTAATAAACTTTTACTGACGAGTTAAAGTATACAATTTCAATATTGCCAGATTCAAAAAAAATTTAGAAAAACGTAGTTTAGGCATGTTCGCAATCCGTATCAACTTTTTCTTGTGGAAATTCAAATCTGGTCAATTTATTTACATCAGAATTCACCCCTGTACCCCCTGCACCCCAAGGGAAACCAGGGTTCAGTACCGATTTTAAGCATTTGTCCCCTCACTTTTGATTATTATTTTATTGTATGGGTAATTATATTTATAGCGTAAAAGTTTAACTTAAATCACATTTTCCCAATTTTTTAGATATTTGGACAACTTTCGTTTACACTCACATTTTTCTTTCATACTACAAACCTAAGTATTTAACCATATGGTAAAAACATTTCTTATATTACTTTTAACATCTACCCATACAGCATTTAGGAGACGACAACCTAACTTCATTTTTTCCATGAAAATTCTATTAAAATCAATCATTTACAACCGCGCTTTAAATCTTTAGAATTTAGAGTTTTATTTCTTGAACTTGCAACGATCATTCCTGTAAACTCAGAAATTCGACGTCGACATAATAAGATTTTTCATTAAAATTCCATAACATATTTTGGCATTTTCCTATGAGTTTAACGCATAAGAAAATTTAGTGGACAATAGTTAAAAGGGGTATTCAATTTTTTTTTTTATTATAAGTACCTAGGTCGTTAGTTTTGTCTATAAAATTACCCATTGGAGTTCCCAATTGGCGCTCCTGTAATCCTCGAAACCTAAGACACAATTTTCAGGACTTCGTTCCCAAGTATGGTACTTCGACATTTTATATGAGTAACCGATGAGAAGGTATCAAAATCGCCGTTGCCGTAAAAAGTTGGTTATTACTTAAAGTTTGAAGTTTGAATTGACAAGATCGACCTGGAGTTTTAATTGAGTTTAAAAGTTTTATACCGTAGACGTCTAATTAACAGACTATAAATCCTGTCCTAAAACCAATCATCAGTAATTTTTCTTAAGTTCAGGGTTTATCAGCTCTAAGTTGAGATTAAAAACAACTTTGATGCGCATAACTCCGATGATATCAAAAGTGGTATTTCACTGAAAATCCCACACGTAATATTAATATCTTAAAGTTCTGCCTCCTCATAGATAACGCGATCGGCATTTAACTTAACCGACGCCCTCAAGGATTATGCTCAAAGTTAATTAATGAACATCCGACCCCGCATTATATGTGACTTAGATCCAGTTTCGCTATACACTCCTGAACTTATGAATTTCCTAAAATATGTGTGCTCATAAAACAATTTTAGGTGACATTTTTAGTAAACGCGGGGAGATTGTGGGTTTGCTAGTTGCGATCTCAATTTGTCTTCCTCCGAGCCTTGTCATCCGGAAGATTGCCACATTCAACTAAAAGAAGTGCTATAAATTTTCTGTTTCCACTTTTTCACCTCTAAATTCTCATCTGTATGCTATTAATTTACGTTTTCCACTCCTCGTTTTAACTTTGTTGAAATCAATCTCAAAAAGGCGGCTGTAGATGTAAATTCCTGGCGAAATGAAAGATAACACGTTTATTTGAAATTTTAATGCTTGCTTTGTTATGTATTCGTAATTTTTCTCTTAAAATTTATATTTTCATCAATTCTAATTTGAATTATTTTTTAAAATGTCATGCCGTGATGAAGCTTATTCAATTTTTGCAGCTACCTATTTATATGTGCATAGCATAGTCAGAGCCGGTTTTACAGTTTTGACGCCCCTGGACGAGGTTTCCGAAGCGCGCCTCTTTAATAAATAAAATACATTGCTATATTTGTACAATTTTATATAATTAACAAAAAAGTTCAATCGTTTATATAAGTCATATAATTCTTTGTTTAATAACATACAAAATTAATATCTATGTTACATTAAAAACATTTCTTCCTTGCCTTTTCTGAAGCAAACTTGCTTATGATGTCATCCACATCCATGTTTTTTAAAATTTTGATCTATATAGATAAATAGTGCTAAAGCACATAAAAAATTGAAATATTTATTTTCCATGTCCAACTTTTATCGACATTTTTTTATCATACTGTATTTCTTATATTGTTCAAAATTTTACCGTCCTAAGCAACTGCATAGTCCGCCTATTGGGAAATTCAGCCCTGTGCGTAGTTACAATGCTCAAAACTTCAGAATGCATCAATTTCTCTAGCCAGTTAGAAACTACGCTACTTCTAAATTGCTCAAGTTGCCGTTTTAATTTTGAATTACAGTGAAAGAGCATTTCAGTTATCTAGCAGCAAAAACACTTTGAAGGTGTTCATCGGGATCTACAAATAATTTCATTTCTGTAGCACAAATTAAACGCATTCTCTTGAGAAATCACAAAATTTAGCCCGGTTATTTACTTTGTTGGAGGTAAATTTACATTTTTACCAAGAGTGACGTTGTTGATGAGATTCTTAAGAATTCTTTGCTGTCGTTATTTACGTTGCCCGTTCTTTACGGATGAATTTAAAAAATAGCAGCTGTGTTAATAAACTTCGAAGATTGATAGAGGAGAAACCAGTAAGAGAATGTATTTATGGTTGAAATTATAGAAAACTCAATTGCCTAAAACTGTGTAAGTTAATAAGACTAGAGGTATTTTACTAAAACACTTAAATGTTGTGTTCAAAATTAAATGGCAATAAAGCAAACGCTATAAAAAAAATACGAATCCAATATTTTATCTATTATTGCGAAGTGTTTGTATAATTAAAAGAAATAAAACTATCTATTATTTTGTTCATAAACATTATATTATAATAACGCTTCTACTTAATATCACCTAGAAGAAACATATTTCCGTATATAAAACTAGGAATTTTTAACTGCAATTTTTCAACAGAAACCTTCCTTCTGTCCGAAGTTCACTAGAATACAAATGCGAGCTTCAGTTACTCACAACAGCCAACTCATAACTAGAATAGACACAAAACGGTTCTCGCAAACTTCGCATTTTTCAAACAGCTTCTAAAAGCATTGAAAGAAAGTCATCAGTGCATAAACAGCTTCACATTTTTAAAACTTGCAGAAAAACACCTACAATTGGTATTGCATGGCACAAACTACATTATTGTCGTGATGTTTACTACTACGATAGCATTAAAACTGATTAAAACTTGCAAATCGATAGTATTGCATTTGTCTTTTATAGCACGTATTTATTATTTTACTGGCGTTTTTTATATTTCATATTTTACTGCGCCTGTGAGGGCCGTAGATGTAGTAAATTTTCCAATTGGCCCATTCTAAACGTTTAATTTTCAGTCATATTAAACTATTTAATAGCTTATAGAAAGAGTCATAAATAACAACGATCTAAAACTTTTAAATGACCAACCCATTTCTATCTTTCTATACTTCAAAAATCAGATCTGAGTTAATATGGGAACCGGGCGCAGATCTACACGGTAGTGATCACTTCTCTTTAATAATTGAAATAGGAAGATATACAATAAAAATGAAACAACCCAATCAAAATGGCTCTGCACAAAAATGACTACTCCATTAACAACAATATCCACACAAAAGTTCTAACGGAAAACATCATCAAAGCAGCCAAAGAAACAATACCAATTAAACAACACGTCATAAAGCAAAAACATACGGTACCATGGTGAAATGAAACATGCAAGGAAGCGGTATTAAGAAAGAAAAGTCAGCATTTAACAAATACTGGGAAAAACAGAAAATTGAAAATTTTCCAGAAAGAAAGGGTCTTATCCAGACAAATTATAAATAAAGCAAAACAAAACTCATAGGAACACTATATTTCCTCCATAAATGAAACAACCAATTTAAAACAGATGTGGAATAAAATGAATAAAATAAAAGGTAAACCCAAACACTTCCAAATTTCTTTTCTTTTGCACGCATCTCAAGTACGGAAAAGCATAAAAAAGAAATAAATATCCAACCATCAAATACCAACAATGACAATGCCGATTTCACATATGAGGAACTAGAGGATGTCTTAAATCTCAGCAGCGGATCAACACCAGGACTTAATCTAGTTCACTATAGCACTTTACAAAACTTACCTAAAATAGTAAAAACTGAACTATTAAAACTATATAATACTTTTTGGACACCAAATGTTTCTCCAGACTTTTGGAGAGAAGCAGAAAAAGAAAACCTTCTAAAGATAAAAGACTAGGTACCACAAAGTTATAGACTAATACATTTAACAAATACCATGTGCAAACTATATAAAAAATAGAAAAGAAGAGGTTAATGTGGAGCCTGGAAAAATGCAACAAAATAGTCATACGTCATACGTAATTTTAGACATGGAAGAGGCATTTGACATGACATGGAAACACAAAGTTATTATGTAACTAGTAGAATGGGGTATTCAAGAAAAAACAATACATTTTATTTAAAAAATTATGACAGAAAGGAGTGTTAAGGTAAGAGTAGAAAACACAAAATCTGATAGGAGGACTCAAGAAAACGAGCTATCTCAAGGTTCTGTATTGAGCACAAACCCTGTACTTAATAGCGATAAACGGCGTAATAAATAGCATTAAAACCCCAGCTAAAACTTCGCCGTATGCGGACTATATTATAATATATTGTATAAACACAGACCCTCATTACAGTCAAAACAACTACAGAAAGCATTAAACCAGCTGGAAACGTGGAGTGGGAAAAACGGCCTATTTTTCTCCACAGAAAAAACTGTAGAGCATCTTACACTAAGAATAAATCGGAAAATACTATTTTATGCAGAACAAATCATATACCTGGAGCTTACTTTCGATAGGAAACTAACATGGACCAGCCATGTTAAGAAACTAAAAAATAATTGTCAAATACCTATGGAGTTATTAAAATCGGTGAGTCACCATCAATAGAGTTTTAAAAATGATACGCTAACAACTCTCTTTAATGGACTAATTGGATCATAACTAGACTAAACCCAAATGTAGTTGAAAGTATTAATAGAATTTACAATCAAGATCTCAGAATAATCACCAGAGCATTTAGAACACTCCCAACACTAAACATACAGGGTTTTTCAACAAAAAGTAGCCAGCCTCAGCATCTTTCAAAATTATTTTTTGCTTGAAAATCGCCAAGACATGTCAACAAAGACAGCAAGGGGGACATCTTTTTACGTAAAATCCGGACGTCTGTCATCAACCCCTTAGCCGCCACAGCCACCCCCTCTAAAATTTCAAATGGCACCATACCATGTGTGGCACATCGTTGGAAAGGTAATTTAATAAGGAATTCATTCTACTGCTTAATTTTTTTATTCACTTGAAATTGAGACATAAAAAAAATAAAAACTATATTTTATTTATTTCGGTTAAGCTGCTGAATATAGCAATTACCGTTAAAGTAATTGTTCAAAATGACTTCCGTTAACTTCCATACAATAATACAGACGACTTTGAAAGAGAGAACGAACATTTGCGAGAATTTGCGGTGTCAATTGTCGACATTCTTCTATTATTCTCTGCCTAAGATCTTCAATGTTGGCCGGCTGTGTTGCGTATACTTTGGATTTCAAGTGCCTCCATAAGAAATAATCCAACGGAGACAGGTCGGGCGATCTAGCCGGCCATTCGATGGGACCACGTCTTCCAATCCATCGTCCAGGAAACCGATTGTTCAAAAATTCTCGAACGGGAATCACATAGTGAGGAAGTGCATCATCTTGCTGGAAAACTAGTTTATTTTCAAACAAATGTTCGTCATTTTCCAGTAGTTCTGTTATACGCGGATCAACAGTGGTGTCAAGAAGCTCAAGGTAAATATTGCCATTCAAATTACCGTCAATAAAAAACGGGCCAACGATGTGGTCTCCTAGAATATCTGCCCAAACGTTAAGTTTCTGTGGATATTGGGTATGGGTTTCCCTATACCAATACGGATTCGTGTCTGACCAATACCTACAGTTATGCCTGTTGACTTCTCCGTTCAAAAAAAAACGTACACTCATCGCTGAAACAGATATTGTACAACAAGTTCACGTTGTTCAATAGATTATTAGACATAATTTCGCAAAACTCTAGTCTTCAATCATTGTCGTCTTCGTTTAGTTCTTGAACAAGTTTTATCTTGTATGGGTGAAATTTGTGCTTTTTTAAAATTCTCCATACACTGCTTGTTGAAACCCCCGATACCTGGGAAAGTTGATTTAAAGACTGATTGTTATCCATTGCAACGTGTCCCAAAACAGCAACTTCAACAGGTTCATTAATAATTGGTCTTTCTGGTTGATGTTTTTTGTTTGTCACTGAGCCAGTTCCCATGAACTTTTGCATCAACTTTATAACATACTGATGGCGAATGAATTTATCGGGATGAATTTCATTGAAAGCACGCGCTGCAGCTCGTGCACAGTCGTTATTTTTGAAATAAAAACACACAATCTCGATTCTTTCGGCAGTGGTGTAAACCATGTTGACACTTTTATAATATTCAAAATGAACTGAATGTTGGAATGGCAGATGAAAAAACAAAAGATGAAACCAAAGCATCTGTAGGTACTGCTATATTCAGCAGCTTAACCGAAATAAACAAAATATAGTTTTTATTTTTTTTATGTCCCAATTTCAGGTGAATAAAAAAATTAAGAAGTAGAATGAATTCCTTATTAAATTACTTTTCCAACGATGTGCCACACATGGTATGGTGCCATTTGAAATTTTAGAGGGGGTGGCTGTGGCGGCTAAGGGGTTGATAACAGACGTCCGGATTTTACGTAAAAAGATGTCCCCCTTGCTGTCTTTGTTGACATGTCTTGGCGATTCAAGCAAAAAATAATTTTGAAAGATGCTGAGGGTGGCTACTTTTCGTTGAAAAACCCTGTATAGTGTGAAACGGGGCAAACCAAAAATTTAGAAAACAACAAAACTACACCTTTCTGTTGCTACCAATAACAATCACCTAAATAATGCAGAAGTAATAAACCCAATAAATAAATTTCAAACAATTTCAAAAAAATGAAAATTGACCTACAACACCTTCACTTATACGATGAACATTCTCCTCCTTGGAAGATATCCTTTCTTCAGTGTGACCTACAGCTTGCAAAATTTCCCAAAAGACAATTCTCAACTACGTATAAAAAACTCATCTGAATCAAATCCTCGAACAACATCCTGGCTATGAATAGGATTACACAGATGGTTAGAAAATAAATAACAGTACTGCCGGTGCACTATAAAAACTTCTCGAGCGGGTTTAAATTAAGTAAAATTACCTCTGTATATATGGCAGAACTTGTGCAACGAAAAAAGTACTCGCACATGCGGTAAACCGGAAATTCTACTAATAGATTCCAAAACTGGAATACAGTCCATTATGAAGCCCTACAGCAAGAATCATAGTAAGAAACATTTAAGGTATAACAACCCAATTAAAAAGTGGAAAATAAAACAATCAAACTAATATAGCTTCCATCACATATGGAAATAAAAAGCAATAAATCTGTAGACTTGATGGCAAGCCAAGCGACGGAAAAATTAGAAGTGGACTAACAAAATCGCCAAATTAGATACTAAAAATTTACAAAAAGCAATAGTACGACAGAAATGGAATGAAGAATGGAACACCATATATAATACAGGTATCATACCAGAATAATTCATAATAGGCTGTACCGTAAATTAGAGAAAAACATCAGTGAAACGCAATTCGGCTTTAGAAAAGGCCTTGGCACAAGAGAAGCCTTCAACGTCCTAATACGATCACTAGATGTAAATCAAGACGTCTACAATTGCTTTGTAATGGAATTATGCAGGGTTGTGTTCTTTCTGCAGCTATATGTAATCTATACTCGGAAAAAATAATGAGAGAAGTTTTAGATAGTAATAAAACAGACGGCATCAAAGTTAATGGTATACCAGTAAACAATATCAGATTCTCAGACAATACGGTTCTTCTTGCGGAAAATATTAAAAATATTCAAAGACTATTAGACAGAGTAGTGGAAGCAAGTGCAGAATTTCGGTTAACAATGACTACCAGAAAAATGAAATTCATGATAATTACCAAGAAAAATAACGTCAATAATCAATTATACATAGGTAATTAGCAGATCAAAATAGTGCGGAAATACAGTTACCTAGAAACATCAGTAAACGACGGAAACAACTACACAGAAGAGATACGATCGAGAATAAAAAAAGCAAAGAGTGCATTTATGAGTATGAAGAAATTATTGTGCAGTATGTATATTCAGTACTCTTCTATGGCATGGACAGTGTTGAAAGATCACCTGAACAAGCTCAACGCCTTTTAAATGTAGGTATACAGGCGAATTTTGCGTATATCCTGGGTAGAACGAGTCAGAAATGAGGAAGTATTAAGAAGGATGAGTAAGGAGAAAAAAGTTGTGTGAATAATCAAAAGAAAAAAAGCTACAATACGTGGGCCATATCTTAGGAGGAGAGAAATACCAATTATTACAGCTAGGCATGCAGACAAAAATAAAAGGGAATAGAAATGTCGGAGGACGTTGCACCCCATGGCTACGAAACTTACGGGAATGGTTCAACAGTTCCACAAATGAACTTTTCAGAGCAGCGATATCTAGTCAGAATAGCTATTATGATCTCCAACTTTCGGTGACGGAGATGGAACATAAAGAAGAAGAAGAATGGAAAGGAATAAAGCATAACAAACTTCGAATATTAAAAGAAACAACCGAAAAATGGATACCCAATATAAAACTACTAAGAAGAGAGGAAATAATAATCAGAAGACTACGATAGAGCATACAAAAATTACACATGAACGCATTTTCAAAAAAGAGCATCCACCCATCGTGCAATACGTGCAATACCCAACTGCTAACTATATTTTGCGTGAATGTGAAAACTGTAACCTACAAAGAAGAAACATACTACAGAATAATCAGACAGGTCGAAAACAGTGCGAAAACCATACGTAGACTAATAAAATTTATCCAACAAACGGGGTTATGAAATTTGATATAGAATAAATATATGCAATTCTAGGGTGTCAAAGATCTACATAGTGGCTAGGAAAACCCCGACCACTTTTCTTGCGGCAGTCAAGAGATGGCGCTTTTGTAAAGAAAAATTAAATTAAAATACTGGCAACAACGCAGATTCCAAGACGTTTTAGTTGTTTTCATTTAATATGGGGGGTATTTAATAACTAAAACGTCTTGGATTCTCCGTTGTTGCCAGTATTTTAATTATTTTTCTTTCTAAAGCGCCATCTCTTGACCGCCTCAAGAAATGTGGCCGGGGTTTTCGTAGCCACTCTGTATGTAGTTAAGGCACTTCTTAAAATAATGTATTAAAAACAACTACTTGACAACGTATGTTGTATAACGCAGCAATAACTACCCACGTATGTGAAACGGCCGCAACTCGCAACCCCACTGCAAATTTTAAGACTTACTCATTTTTCGGAACATTTCCAAACGGAACTTTTCGATAATTAAAATTTCAAATAAAGGGTTAAGTGGAGTATTAAATAACGTACAAAAATAAATTAATGTATCTATTTTAGATTTAATGTTTTAGTTAAAAAGCAATCTTTCTACTAATCAAGTCTCTAAACCGTCTTTCTTGCCACATGATGTTAGTCCTGTTACCCGTTTGATTAATCCAGCCCTGAAACTCAGCTGAAATTAGCCGTACATAAATATGTGTAATGATTACGTCCCCTTAGTCCATATTAGTTTTGGGAAATTGGAGATGTAGAGAACTTGATAGTTCAAATCTCCTCTTTGTGTGCATGACTTGGAATCTTTTCTGTCAGAACTACAACCTTGGTCTGTACTTGCGTTTGTAATGCTGCATAATTAATTTAGTGGCAGTATTATTAATTACAGATTTACTAAACCTGCTTGAACAGTCAAACAGTCAAGTTGGTCTGAAATCTCCTTTACGAGTATGGAACAAGAACTGCTGGATGTTCGCAGTGATGTCTTTTGATCCCATTACGTTCACGGCAACCTTCAAGAGTCAAAATCTCTTCCAGTCCACTGCTAAAGTGTTTCTTGTAGGTTTCGTTGTCATTGCTTCCGTCAAACAGATACCAGGGAGAATTCAGGTCATATATTATTAACACAGTTCTCTCACACGTGTGTCATTTCGGTGATTTACGATCATACTTATATGTTTCTTATTCTTTTTAAAGCAATTCAGTTGTGATGTTATGAAAACAGAATATTTAATAATTGATATGCGGAACTTAGATATCTACAATTATTGTAAGCATTAAGAAATTTACAAACATTAATGTACAGAGCGAGCATAAAAAGTTAAGAACCACGTGACCATTGACCAATTTAAATATAGTGAATTTTCTTTTAAAGTGTTGCGTGCCGTGCTGATTTCCCTTTGCAATGTCATTGCGTTTTAGTGACATTCGTGCTTAGGCTATATTTTTATCCACGTTTTTTCGTTTAATTAACACAATTATCAAACTGCGACATTTATTTAAACAGGCAGTTTTTTTCAGAACTAATTAATCTACCTTTAAATCGTTTAAGGTAAGTGTACGACGCACTTATCTTATGGCCCATTTCTGGAGTGGAACCCGGAATGCAGATGGTTCATGGTTATATTCGTTGCAATATTGTATTGAACAGTTTAGTGAAGCTTTCCCGAATGAGAACGTAGGCTATGAAAACTTTGTAAACCATAAGCTAGTTCTTGTCCATCGCTTTGAGAACAAGAACTGCATTTGTAACGGCAAGTCTACAAGTTGACCGACTATACTTACAGAAGAAGTTGTAGAGGATATTCAAGCTCGAATTGAAATAAGTCCTCATAAATCAATTAGGACGTTATCTGCACAAACTGGTAATGTATACAATAAATTAAACTAACTACAGCTAAAACTTATTTTTTGTACAGGTATTTCTTATGGAACTTGCCGAAAGGCAATCGAAAAAAATCTGCATATGCACCCGTACAGAGTATCGGTAGTGCAACAACTGTATCCGGATGATTTTCCATAACGGGTACAGTATTGCTAATGGTTTATGGAGAACTTGAATAATGACGATGCGTTGGATCTCTCCTTTTCGTCCGCTGAAGCGTGGTTTCATTTGTCTGGTTATGTTAACAGTCGAAACTATAGAACATGGGCCACCGAAAATCCACATACTTACGTTTGCACCCAATAAAAATTGGTATTTGGGTGGCTATGTCAAGACGACGAATTATAGGTTCCATATTTTCTCATGATACTATAAATGCAGAGAGATATAGTCATAATATATTGCAACCGTTTATTGAACAGTTGCTCGACGATCAGTTGAACCAGGGTTATTTCCAACAGAATACAGCAAATGCTACTGTATATTATCTCAGAGAATTTTATGATGATCCACTTATTAGCCATGACGATGGCCTTCAAGAAGCCCGGACCTAACACCTCTGGATTTTTATTTATTTGGTCATTTGAAAAATAATGCGTTCAAAAATCGTCTACGCACTTTCGAAGAACTTGAAGCGGCTACTGAAAACGAGATACGTAATAGTACTGTAGATGACTCAAAGAAAGTTTTAAATAACATGAGGAGGGGAGTTCATTTGTGTTTTCAAAGCAATGGCACTCATTTTGAGCAGCTATTGTAATTTATAAATCAAATATGTATTTCTACAATAATATTCTTAAATAAATCCTATCATTTACTTTTGCTTTATTAAATGTTTTTATGGAGTTTTTTTAAATTGTGACGTGCAAAATTCATTTTTTTATGAAAATATGTTTTCTGTGTTCTAATCTCTACGAGCTACGCCAATGGTAATTGCTACAACTGTCAGATTTAGTTTTCTGAAGCAGGGTAGCCACTTTTGTACAATGGGTTGCTTATGTTACGTGGTCACGTGGTTCTTGACCTTTTATACCCACTCTGTATTGTTTAGCGAGCTAAATGGTCTTCTTTTCTTGCCTATAAATAGTTTCTCTGGAGATTAAATGATTGTAAATGCTCTAGGTCGAGTTGACGAATTCAATTGTGTAAAACAAACATTCTTATGTGAATGTAAAATAAATTGTAGACTTGCAACAGTTACAAGAAATTAAATATTCACGGATGTCGGAAGAAACTTATGCAAGCACAGGGCAGCGTGACATTTGAAACGAGCAATGGTTTCAGGTTATATTCGAGATTGAGAACAAAGTGGCTTTAGAACTGATTGTTTCACAGACAGTTTTACTAATTCAAAATGTAAAATATTGCATTGCTTAAATCAATGCTCGTTAAGTGTCATGTCTCATGTTAAAACCTGCATCTAACTGCAACGTCATATTATAGTATGCAAAATCATAGGTTAAACGCAGATCCATTGTTAAAACAAACAGAATATTTTAAACTTTGTTGTGTTTTAGCAATAGACCTTTATTTATAAGTTCGAGCTTTACTTCGTTGAAGTTTATTTTAATTTATTGTAAATAAAACTATTCTTAACTTCAACAGGTTTTTTCTGTTAGCTTTATACGTATTTCATTTACATTACGTGTTTACACGTCATTATCAAAAGCAAAATTAAAAGTAAAACAGTTTGTGTTGCTATAGGAACAATAAATCTTCATAACTTGATTTTGGTTTTCTATATCTGCGTCCAGATGACTTGATTTCTCATTGCAAAACGTCCAATAACGGTGAATTTGAGAAATCAATTTGCTCATTCATTGACAGTACAGTTTTTAAATGTTTGTGAATTTCAAAAGCTTTTAGTGTATCTAACTGACGTTATGTCATTGAATGGATTGTGTTCTAGTAAGTGTTTAGCGTAATTGGATTTATAGGGGTGTTTATACTTGTAACTACGTACGTGCACCTTGTCTCTAATATCAAAATTTCTAATTTTTTGTCCGATATAAACCAAATTACCGTGCGAGCAATTTAATCTGTAGATGCCTGATTTTATTAAACTGTCTGATTTTTCTTTAGCAGTAAACAAAGTGTTTAAAATGTTTTTTTGTTGTTTTAAAAGTTATTTTACACTTATTTGTTTTGTTTATAATTTAAGCAGTAAATCAGAAAATCAGAAAACATTTTTTGTTGCAATAAATAGACCTTTAATAATAATCTCTCTGAGTCGTTTGATAAAAGATTCTCTTGTCTTCTACAGCGCAAATGGCTCCTTCAAAGCAAGAATTGGAACAAACATGAAACTCCTAATGAAAATACTACACTCAAATAAAGTTTCACCAAAATGTTAAGCATGTCTTTATATGAGCTGCAGGTTATTCATCAAAGCTTTTGTTGCATCGATTTATGTCTTGTTTGAAACAATGAGAGTATTTTTGCAGCAAAAGCGTCAAAATAAAATTCAAAGACGGTTTCGAATTCCACGTGCACTTAATTTAACTGCTTGCGCAGGGCTGGGTTTTAATATGGCGCTACTGAGGTTATAGCCCCAGGGCGCCGTGTTTTCAGGGGCGCCTTGAAAACCACCTATGACAGAAAAATTAACCGACAAGATAATTTTCATTCCTACCATTGACTAATTTAAACCAAACGATCATTTTCTGCTCTTACAAAAGTGAAATCATATTTAAGAAATAATTTACTACACGAAAATCTGCAAAACTTGTCTCTTTTCTACAATGAAATTTTAGAAAACCATTAACAGTTTTTGTACAGAAAAAGCCATAAAAGTACTTGGTATAAATATTTACTTTATCTACTACTGTTTAGATAAGGACTTATTAGGTCATTCATTTGCGTTAGGTAATGAAGTTTAATATCGCACTAATGTAAAATGAGTTATGAAAAGACTTCATTGCCCAACCCATTTTATTTACACAAACAAAACTGAAGCTTTGTTGATAACAGTTATTTATGCTACTAGTGGGATAAAGGCGTTATTATAACACGAGTTTGAACGTTGCACGAGGTCGTAGACCGAGTCGTGGAACCATAGCGCCAAGCGCCATAATAATGCACTATCCCACGTGTCACATACCAAATTTTATCTGTGACGCTCAAAATTTGATGAAAATTGAATATTTTGCTTGGAATGATATTTCATATTTCGCATTAATTTATTTGCAAATGTCGAGTCACTTGTAAAATATTTTTCTTTTAAAATCAAAGGAACGAAACAGATCCGATGTGTTTAATACTATGGTAGCCATCCAGTTTTATTACAAACAAATTTTCAGTTTTGATTGTGTAAATAAAATTAGTTAGGTAATGAATCTATTATCTCACTAGTGAGATAATAAACTTCATTACCTAACGCAAATAAATGACATAATAAGTTCTTATTTCAGCAGTCGTAGATAAATAACTATAATTTTAAAGTTTAATAAGTTTTTAGTTTTAGTAAAGTTATCTTCTACTGCAAAAATTAAATTTTGTTTATTAAGAACGTCTATGTGTTTAACTTGCTTTGGAAAAATAAATGTTTAATTTAATAAAAATAAGCGAAACAGGTCGCTGAAACTTTTTCAAACTTATTACGTAAATAAATAACTAAATAACATCGTTTTAATGAAACGTAAGGAAATAAAAACGAATAAATAAATGGGCAAAGCAGGTTTCTGGTACTTTCTCATACTTTTTATGGTTTAAATATTCTCGTGCTAATAAATGACTGAATAACATTGTTTTAACAAAAAGTAAAACAAGACAAAATAAATTAAAATAAGTACGCCCCATCGGTGATTTGAACTTGCAGCAGCCTGTTCAATACGATGTAGCGTAGCGACAGTGTTGCCAACTTAGTGCTTTTGGCACTAGACCTGTTTTTTCTGAGACCGAGTATTACGCCAAAAATTAAAATTTTAGCCACAGCTAAATACTACTGTTTTATTTATTTACTATTTATTGCCGCACCCGGTGTTTTTTTAATTTAAATCAATTTAGTGTATTATCTGGTGTTTTTCTTCACTTGCTATACTTTTTTTTCTATTGAAGTAACTAAAAACTATTGACATTTTGTCTAAACTCGATATGGACGTACCTTTAGCTCCCTTCATACTTTTATTGCGTGTTATAACAATATCATATTTGAACTTTTACTGTGTCTATAAAATGAAATCTGTTAATGGCTCATTGGTCATTGCTTTGGCATTCGCGTTGATTTGTGTTTAAAATTATGTTAATTTATGTACTTGTAAAATCCGCTATCAAGACGTTATCTGATGAGTTATCAAAAATATGCAATGAATCAAAAATATATATTTTAAGTAGAGCTAATTGACAGGCAGGTGTAGTTAAATCACGTAACTTCCGAAAACGTATTGTTGATATTAAACAGTTAAGTTTTCCCTAATTTTTAACATAGTTGAAAAATCTCGTTAATCCTAATAAACTACTTTAAATAGGTTATCCAAAAGTTTATAACGGTTTGCGTTTGCGTTTGCGTTTTTGTATAATACATGATTATTCGATTTCATCCTTTTCAAAAAATCCGGGAGGGTGCTAGAGTCAAATTTAGAAGATTAGTAAGCAATAAATTTGTAGTTCATTTGAAAGCTCTATTGGCCAAAAAAGTTTAAAAAAAATGGCGTGACCAGATTTGAGGAATAATATTTCATTATGTCCAAAATTTTGATAAGCTATCATATTTCCAAGTTTCATATTTAACAAAATATTTTTACATCACTTGATTATACTTATTAATGACTATTAAAAAATTGGACAATTTGTATTGACTGGATATTTTGTTTTTGAGTAATCGGGCATTAAAATCAAAATTTTCAAAAATTGGTAGCGGCCTTTATTTTGAAAAAACAGCATTCGCAAAGAAGTGTGTAATTTGCCCTGAGATGCACTACAACGCTATGTATTCAACATTTTAAAAAAATGTAGAAGAAGAACTATATCTACCAAAAAACTTATCTAATTTCCGTTTTCGGTGCCGATTAACAACCTGTAGAACTGGCGGCGACTAAAAAACTTCCAAATACAAAATTTGATCAAAATCGGTCAAGGGTTCCGGAGATATATGGGAACGAAAGCACCCACCCAACCACAGACAGGCATTTTAAAACCCACTTTGTTGGGTTCCTTGGTCCCCAAAACGCGTATTTCCGTTAAAATCTGAAATTCGAAAATTTGCATGAAATCATATCTTTTGATACTTCAGTAGAAGTATGAGAAAGTAAAAATTGTAGGAATAATAAATTAAACAATTAAATCCTATTTTGTAACTTTTATTTTCTTCTTTATAAATACTTTTGTATTTCCAACTGCCCATTTCGTGTTGAGTATTAATACATTCAACTTTATCAACTCTGCCTTAATAACAACGGTAAATCTCCTAAATGTTCATCAAATTTTATGTTTGCGGCCGAAATAGTTCTAAGGCTTTAGTGTGAAAATTGTTTTATTTTCGTCCGCCTAACTTTTATTTATCATCAAGGTGTAACCTTTCCTCGAGTTCATTTATTTCAGTTGCCTGGCGAGTAAAGAATTCTGTCAAGAGCACAGTCTGACTTGCTCCTTGAGAATTCTCAAGACATTATCATTCGTTTGACTGATCGTGGGTAGACAATTTGATCCATTCAAAACAGACTCCAGTTGTTGTCAAGAATGAAAGGATCAATAAGTATCTCATTTGTTCGAGTTCTACGCAAATACTTTCGTTTATATCTTTAAGGGATGTAAAACTAAAGTTGGATATGTTAGCGAATTTAGCGAGAGTTCGGGTATTATCGTGACTGGTGACCAGGTCTGAGTCATTGGGGGACAAAGGGGACCTTGGCGAGTGCTGAATGTATCGGTTTATGGGTCACTTTTTAATAGAATCTTGATGTAATTGGTTTATTTTATTTATTGATTATCTGTGTATAAAATACCTAATTACTTTAACAATATTTATTTATTTTAAACTTATACGTATTGCGGCATGTTTACATGCCATTGTCAGAGGTTATATGAAAGTAAACAGTTAGTGTTGTTATAGCAATAGAACTTGGTGACTTGATCTCGGTAATCGTCTGCAGATGACTTGATTTCTTATTCCAAAATGTCCAATAGAGGAGAATTTAAGAAATCACTTTGCTCATTCATTAACGGTACAGTTTTTAAATGTTTGTGAATTTCAAAAGGTTCTAGTATATCTAATTTACGTTTATCATCACAAAAGTGTAAACATTTTGTGGTGTTATTAGATGTCATTGAATGATTTTGTTCTAGTAAGTGTTTAGCGTAATTGGATTTATATGGGTGTTTGTATTTGTAACAACGTGCGTGTTCTTTATACCTAATATCAAAATTTCTAATTGTCTGGCCTATATAAACCGAATTACAATTTAATTTGTAAATGCCTGATTTTAGCAAATCGTCTGTTTTTGATTTTGCATTAAACAAAGTGTTTAAGATGTTTCTAGTTGTTTTAAAACTTACTTTATATTTATTTGTTTTGTTGAAGCATATTTAATTGTATAGAATGAAGTTAGGGTATTGGGATAAATTTTTTGAATGGCTAATTTATAACATTTACCTTTAATTTATGTATAAATAAGTTTAGTATTATAACTATTACTATATGCAATTGGTTTAATAATTGAAATTTCTCTATTATATTAATTTCATCTAAAGGAACCGTCAAATCTTTATCCATCAGGGACCTGTATGCTTCTAATTTATGTGTTTTATGATGACAAGAATCGTGTGGTATTGTAATGTCTGTTTGTGCAGGTTTTCTATAAACCGAGTATTCAAATTTATTAGTTGAATTATTTTTTATGTTTAAATCTAAAAAGTTAATGAACTTATTTTGTTCAGTTTCTAGTGTAAATTTTATGTTTGGACGCAAGCTGTTAATAAAAATTAAAAATTCATTAATTAATTTAAATGAACTATCAAAACATACTAAAATGTCATCAACACAGCGAAACCAAAATATAACTTTCTCAGATTGATTTTATTCGAATATTTGATCTTCTAGATTTTCCATAAATATATTAGCTTTAAAAGAGGTGAAATAGAACTCATTTTATTTAAGTTTGCTTTCTTCGTGTTACGTTAATTTAATTTATACTAACTTATTGGTTTATTTATTAACGCTGTTAACAGATATTTAAAGAAATAGTTTCTGTGATAATGCGGATCCAGGGCTTATTATTGTAACTATTTATTCAAATACAATGTTATTTAATCTTCTCTTTATTGAACGAGTTATTAACCTTTTTTTAACCACTCAAAGTCATTTGAACAACCACAAATGAATTATTTAATAAACCGCTTTATCATCAAGTCTAAAATAGCACGTAATAACAAATATTACTTTCTGTAAACCTTCAACTACGCATTTTAACAAAATCCTTTTGAAATTGCTGCCATGAAAATAAAGTCCATTAAAACTTTAATCACGTGTGCTGAAATTTGTTTCATAAACGTAACAAGCGAAACGTGGTGCTTTGTACAACACCGACTAATTTTAGATATTTCAAATTCAAAACATAATTACAAAGTTAATAATAGTAGGAATATATTTTGTTTCAATTAAATTTTGTTGTGGTGAGGTACTCCCACCTTCAATTTTTCACGCTTCGTTTGCAATGAAATATGCAAACTGTACAAAAAAATATTATTTTCATGCATCTACTTACCTCTGAAGACGTAAGATAGCACAGTTTGGAATCGGCACTTTCTATGGAAGCCTGTTGAACAATACCATATCTTGATTCGCGGTCACTCATGTAGTCAGATCGCAAACTATCTTGTCTATCAAAAAGACCCCTGGAAAAAATAACGTTGTTTAGAAACATAGTTTTGATAATGTATAAAGCAAAAATATAAACATTATTAAATGTTTAGGTATATATTGCTATGATATCTTGAAGCTGGGTTGTTTGGACTGGACTATGGTTAGTCCTTAATAGCAGTCTTTGGAATGCTTGTTGCATTTTATTTTACAATCACAGATTTGTGAAGGCCGTACGTTATTGGTATTCAAAGTTTTAAACTCAGGGATGCGTATTCTTGATATATTTTCTTGCTTTAAATTCAAATTACGTGGTTATTTTATATCATTTATATTTTTCAATATCTGTGGAGTTTGTTTTCACTGAAAGATAGAGGAACGCAATCAGATTGGCACTATTATGGTTTATGTTACTTTTAGTTATTAATTAGTATAGAAATGTTTAAAAGGTTTAAACAATAAGAAGTTTAAAACTTCCTTGTTTTGTGAACCGTTAAATGTCATTCTCGTGGTTATGGATGTAAATGTCATTTTGATAATTTATTGTAAATAGAATAGTTCTTAACTTCAACAAGTTTTTTATCTTAACCTTATACATATTTCGACATGTTGACATGTCACTTTTAGAGGCAAAATTAAAAATAAACAGTTGGTGTTGCTATAGCAACAATAAATCTTCATCTTCACATCAAAATCCACAACCACCAAAATTATACGGTTTATTAAAAATACACAAACCCAACATGCCTATTAGACCAGTAGTATCATACATACATGCACCCAACCACACCACTTTTGACTACAAACCAAAATATTCCATTAAAATTGCATCTGGCTTAATCAATAAATTATCTAACATACATTTACCACCACAAAGAAAGCTAGTTAGTTTTGATGTTAGTAACATGTTTTTAGAGATACCTGCTTAAGAGTGTATTCCTTTGTTAAATAATATTCTTGTTAACAAAAATGTCGAACTAATAAAACGGACTGAGTTATTTCAATTGTCTGAACTTTGCATTAATCAAAATTATCCTACTTTTAATAATAAAACTTATTTCCAAAAAGATGGTTTAACTATGAGAAGTCCAATTTTACCTCTTTTAGCTAATATATTTATGGAAAATCTAGAACATCAAATATTTGAATTAAACCTTTCTGAGAAAGTTATATCTTGGTTTCGTTATGTTAATGACATTTTAGCATGTTTTGATAGTTAATTTGAGTTAATTAATGAATTTTTAATTTTTATTAACAGTTTGCTCCCAAAAATAACATTTACACTAGAAGCTGAACAAAATAGGTCTATTAACTTTTTAGATTTAAACAAAAAATTGATTTAAATAATAAACTTGAATAATCTGTTTATAGCAGACCTACACAAAAAACAGACATTACAATACCACACGATACCTGTCATCATAAAACACACAAATTAGCAGCATACAGGTCCATGATACATAGGGCTTTCCATTATTAAACAAATTGCATACAATAATGGTTATAATAGTCAACTTATTATTACACTAATTTAAAAAAATTATAAATTAACTATTCAGAAAAATTATACAACTACTTTATCAAATAAAATGAAATACGCGTCAATTCCATATTTTGGCAATAAACGAGAAAAAATTGCCAAAATTATAAACAAAGCAAATAAATAGAGAATAACTTTTAAAACAACGAAAAACATTTTGAACACTTTGTTTAATGTTAAAGAAAAAACAGACAATTTACCAAAATCAGGTATTTACAAATTAAATTGCACGCACTGTAATTCGGTTTATATAGGACAACAATTAAAAATGTTGGTATTAGGTACAAAGAACACGTACGTTGTTACAAATATAAACATCCTCATAAATCCAATTAACCTAAAAACTTATTAGAACACAATCATTCAATGACATCTAATAACACTATAAAATGTTTACACTTTTTGATGATAAACGCAAGTTGGATACACTAGAAGCATTAAAAATTCACAAACATTTAAAATCTGTACCTCTAATTATTGAGCAAATTGATCTCTTAAATTCACTATTATTTAAACGCAGATATAGAAAACCAAGATCAAGTTTTGATAAAGATTTATTGTTCATATAGCAACACCAACTGTTTACTTTTAATTTTGCCTCTGAAAATGGCATGTCAACATGTTGAAATACGTATAAGGCTAAAATAGGAAACCTGTTGAAGTTAAGAATTGTTTTATTTACAATAAATTAAAATGTGCTTCAACGAAGTAATGCTCCATTTTCATAATTTGACAAGCGGAAAATGGAACACTCGTTGACCATGAAAATTATTTGTCTAAAAAATAAAAAATCATGGAAGAAGACAAAAGAAAGAGAAATATTAGTTATGGCTCGTCCTGAAAAGCAGAGAACGGATTTTTCATTTTTTTGAAAGGAAAAGAGAAGGAAAACCAGTTATATCGAATAAAATAGTGGTTTTCACTGAATAAAAGCTATAACGAAACGAATAGAAGTATTATCAATCATTTTGGAAATACTCAAAAGTAAGATTGTATAAAAGCTGTCCAATACGGGTTTGCAGTTATAGTAATGCAAGGTGCGAATTATAAAATAGTGTAAAAGCAGTCCAGTACGCGTTTGAGGCTACAGTGGAGGAAGGTGCAAAGTAGATTAACGGTCTTGAATTATTAAATGATAATGAGAATGTTATTGGAAATAATCTAACCAGAGAAGAGACAGTACATCATTCAACAGTTATCGAAAAGGATACCAACAGTAATTGTGAAGAAACAAAATTAAGTGTCTGTTAAAGAAAAGTAAAATTTTAAAAATATTTGATTCCCTATATACTAATATAATTTGAAATTGACATTTAATAAATACCCTTGTAACGTGATAATTGGTTGTGTGTTTCTGTTTTTATTTATTTTATCCCATTTTCCTAAAGCTTTATAACGACCCGGAGATTTAAAAAAATCATAAAAGTAAAGTTAGACATTTTAGATCGTATTATAAACAAAACTAACTGTGAAATGCAAGCGTTCTAAAATTGTCTTCAGGTAAGTGCTTTGGGGCTATATTTTGTAGGCTCATGTCATAGCAATATTTTGATTGGTTTTCTTCATATAAAAGTTAGTTTAAGGTCAGTTGTAGATTCACGGTTCAAAAAGTTAATTTTTCTATAGCTATATTTGTTGTTGCTATGACTAAAATTTAATTCAAATCCGATTTGGATTTAAACTTCAAAAGTGTCCTAAACTTATACTTCCATTAAATTACAATCCTGGAACATTTCAGCTTTCTTTGTAATTACATTGCTGACCTAGAAAGCCGAATTGAACAATACTTGTGTTCGATAAATTTAAGGTGAGATGGCAGCTATGACTATGCAATCGTCCCAGTATAAAAAAGAAAGTATTTTTAATCATAGCAAGACTTCACCACATTAGCAATGAATATAGATACATATATGCTTAAATTTCGAAAAGTATCAGTAAACCATTTAAATAAAAATTATGAAATTTTTAGAATATGTCATATTGAAACCAGTTATTGTGGCAATACACTATCTTGATTTTAAGTACAAATAAATAACAAGAAAATCATACGAATTCAAACATAATAATTTACACATGTCTGCCAAAGAATTTATAATTATTGATTCAGCCTATAGTTTCTGCCTTAACTGCCATTAAAACAAGCGCTTTTAAATTATCTGCTGAAAATATGCAACCATGACCTATTTTTACTATACTTAATTTTAAACAGCTTCTTTCGCAACTTACAGAAATTATTGACAAAATTAAAATAAAGTTGCATATGTCGCACCAACGTAGTATAATTGACCATTTGATAAAATGGACGGCCATGGTCGCACCCACACCACATAGTGTAATTTGGCATTCAATGGAATTGATTTTAGAACAATGTTATCGCGAATTCAGGGTCTTTATTGTTGTTGTCGAAATAGACAGATATTTTTTTAATAATACGAAAAATGTTATTGTATTTTATGATCTGACCTGGCTACCCGTTTTATGGAATGGGCATCCATTTAATGAAATGACCAATTATCGTAAGTGGGTGCGACATATTTGCAAAATAAAACTTTATACGCATTCGAGTATAGTTTAATTTTTTTTTAATATGTAACACAAAGTGAAATTTTTACATGAGTTGCATACAGTTGGCAGTATTTGAAATATTTTCTTTATCTGACAAATTGTCAGTGAGTAATACTCATTTTTTGATATAACCACTTTCTAAAAAAGTCAATTAATTTTTCTCGTGTAATAGAAAAAAATGATGAATGCAAATTTCTGTATCATACAAATTATGACTAATTGGGGAAAATATTCAGATTCGTATTCATCTTTCTTTTTTTAATGGCTTGGGTCGAAGTTGCCACTAAGTTAAAAGGCATATTATGTTCAACATCCGGCATTTACGTTCTGCACCGCAATGTTCATGAGCGCATTATGTACTTGTATTTTAAAGATTCTCGAACGCGTACAAGAGACCAAAATGCATCCGCCGAGAGAAGGGTAAGTTTCAGTAAATGAATAAAATCTATTACAAAATAAAACTTAAAGCCTTTCCTCATAAATTTATTATATAGATAATGCTATATGTATATTTCGATTACGATGTAATCATCTACAGTAGCAAATGCTAACTAACTCTAAAATCTAAGGCTGAAGAAAACATAACGGAAATTTTAAGAAACATTTACAGACTAGCGTGATTTATGAGACAACAGTATTAAATTAAACTTCTAAGGGCAGATAAAGTACAAGTGGTGAAAGTTGCAGGTCAGTTTTCTGAAGTTTGAATTAAATCAAGTAAACGGTTGTTTAAGGGTGACAAATCAAAATTTAAAAGGTCGTTTTCGTGTTTTTTCATTTCAATTGCTTCTAACATATTTAAATTATATCCGTTACTTGCCTTTAAAAGTGAAAGGTTATGGGTATTGAATTTATGACCTGTATCTGCGAAATGGGCAGCCAAAGCGGATTTGTCAATATTAATATTTTTGAGATGATAGGTGTGCTCTTTGAATCCCGTAATTATTTTTCTCTTAGTTTGGCCAATATATTGTTTGGAGCAATTATTACATTTAATCTGATAAATGCCTGATTTGTCATTATCATTTTCTTTATCCAAGGTGTTGCCGAGTAAAGTTTTCAAATTGTTTTTATTATTTGAAAAAGCTAAGTCAATATTATATTTTTTTAAATAAATTTTTGAATTTTCTTTCTATTTTTGGGTGGTAAGTGAATTAACAATCAATGTTGTGAGTTGTGAAGATATTATAAATTATAAAATAAAACTGCAAGCCTTTCTTCATAAATTTATTATATAGATCATGCTATATGTACATTTCGATTACGATGTAATCATCTACAGTAGCAAATGCTAACTGAAGTTACATATAGCATGATCTATATAATAAATTTATGAAGAAAGGCTTGAAGTTTTATTTTTTATAAGGTAAGTGAATTTGTGTCTTTTGGACGCCTTTTTTGGTTCAGGTGAAAATGTAGTAGAATTTTGCCGAAGCAGTTTTCTTTTGTGTTTTGTTAAAATTGTTTTAATAATATTATTGTTGTATCCATTTGATTCAGAATTTCCTGTATGTGCTGTAATTCTTTATTGAACCTGATTTCTGAAAGTGGTACTGTCAATAATCTGTGGACTAAACTATGGAATACCGCGATTTTGTGCTGGAAGGGGGTGTTTGAATTTTGTTGTAATTGTCAGTGTGTGTGGGCTTTCTGTAAATGTCAAAAGCTAATATATTATTTTCTTTAATGATGAGAATGTCCAAAAAAGGTAACTGATTATTTTGTTCAGTTTCATGAGTAAATCTGATTGAAGAGTATTGAGAATTTATATGCAATAAGAAATTATCTAAATTAAAATTATTGTCAATTATAGCAAAAATGTCATCTACGTACCTCAACCAAAATTTCGGAAATTGGGGGACCGATTTCTGTATACTATTCTCGAAAAAATTCATAAATAAATTTGCTATAAATTGTGAAAGGGGGTTTCCCATGGCTGTACCTTGTATTTGTTTGTAAAACTTTTTATTGAAGTTAAAAACATTTTGATCCATGCACAATTTGGTCAATGTTAAGTGATCGTTAATTTTGTCTTTTTCTATTTCGTTATGTTCTAATAAATTTTTGAGCATTAGTGAAGTTTCTGATATTGGCACACTTGGAAAAAGAGAAACGACATCAAACGATTTTTTGCCCGTAGAAGTGTAATTCGATACCGTTATCTCATAAATCACGAGTCCGTAAATGTTCCTTACAAAATTTCCGTTATGTTTGCTTCAGCCTTAGATTTTAGAGTTAGTTAGCATTTGCTACTGTAGATGATTACATCGTAATCGAAATGTACATATAAAATTATCTATATAATAAATTTATGAAGAAAGGCTTTAAGTTTTATTTTATAATTTATAATATCTTCATATAACTCAGAACATTGATTGAATAAAATCTAACCGTTTCAAATGAAAACGAAATATGCATGATGTTCGTGATTTTTATGTTTTTTTAATAAAAAAATATTTCTAAAAAACGTATCGTCGCTTTTGCGAAAACCAGCACTGGTAACTTCTTATATCCACATAATCCAATTCAGTGGTGAAAGCTTATTTAGTATCACTGAATTTGTAATTTTCTTATTTTACAAAATTGTGTTAGCTTTTAACATGACTTCTTCAAAGTAACGTTTTATTTTTAATAAAGATTTGTTTCATTTACAATGTTTTGTATTCTAATTAAGACAATATCAGCTGTTTGTAAGTATTTTTAAAAGATTAAAATAGATTTGAATTGAAAAAGATCTTTAAGTACATATTTTGCAAGGTATTTATTAGTGATGCAGCTTTAAATCTTATATCCGAATATAAATGTGACGAAAAAACTTTCTGTCAAATTTTAACTAATACAAAGAGATATAACATGTTTAAACACACCTCTCAATCGTTTCTGAAAATGTTTAAATTTAAACAACACCTCGTTTTTAAAAATTATTGCAAAGCATTTGACGGTGTACAACATTGGGCTAAGTGCAGATCCTAACGATCTTACAGCTCTTACTCCTGCACACTTTCTCTATGGCTATGTACAACTCGTTGGCAAATAGCAGAATTGGCCACAAAAGTGATGTAATTTTATCAACAGATGGCGTAACTGTAAATGTCAATTTTAATTAAAAATAAATTTGAAAAGTAAGAAGTATTTTGATTTAAAAATGCCAAAATACTGTTGTTAGTGCAGTCTATCAAAGATTTATCATTATTTGCTGTTCCCAAGGTGAATTTACCTATTTTGGCTACTTATAATTGCTAATTTTGATGAAATTAGACTTAAAACAAAACGCGAGAATTGGAGTATAAAATTTAAAAAGAAAATTCCTGAAAATGGTTTTATTTGTAGTAAGTATTTTAGTGGCACCATTCAAATTAAACATAAAAGGCGGGTACTTCTTAATAAAAGAAATTTGTAACACTCCCATCAGCAGTCTTATATGATAAAACTAATTTACAAATAAATTTCAAAATGTTCATTGCAGATAAAACAAATGCGTATGTTCGAAAATGAGAACATACCAGTAAATAAACGGTTTGCATTAAAATTATGCTTTGTACCAAGTTAAGTTTATGCAGTTATCGAAAGTAACGCGTTACATTTTTAAGTAACGAGACCAGTAACGTGTTACTTTGGAACACTTACTATAAACTAAAGGTAACGAATTACAAATTTCGTGTAATGGCAACGCAAACTTTTGTTGCTTTTTTAGTTACAGTAGAGCCCGTAAGTGAGACCACCAGTTTATTGTGGCAACTAAAAACCACCACAAAAATAACTACAATAACCTATAAACATTACGTAAAACTGTGGTGTAAATGTTTCACTTCCTTGCGTATTTCATAAATAAAAGTAAAAACGAAATTAACTAATTAACCTTGCCTCAGTAAACAAGTGTTGTACATAGAATAAGGTTCAAAGTCAAGTAGTGATCAAAGACCTATTAAAACGGCGCGCCAGGTTTGAAATACTGCTTAAATTTCCAGCAAAACTTATAAAGAGTCCCGAGATTGTCAAACTCTTGGGATGAATTTTTTATATAGATAAATCGTGGGAGTTGCAACACCATACTCCTCCTTACATCACTGCACAGATATATCCAACTCATAAAAACAACTGAATGCTGAAGCTACAGCAACCTATGTTTTGCATGAGAAATCTAAACCGGTCCTAATCAAGAGAGGAGTAAGGCAGGGTGATACACTCTCCCCGAAACTCTCCACTCTGGCGCTTAAAGATATATTTAAGAAAATGAATTAGACGGGGATGGAAATAAAAGTAGATGGGGAACAGTTAACTAATCTACGTCACACCGACGATATTGTCCTTATATCATAAAGTAGAGAGGAACTAAAAGAACCGATCACCGATCTTAATAGAGAATTCCAAAAAGTAGGACCAACTATGAACTCAGACAAAACAAAAACAATATACCCTAGACCAGAAGTACAAATTAAGGTAGAAGGAATTCAAATTGGAAGAGTAACAGAATACATATATGTGAGACAGAAATAGAACTAGAAAGAAGTAGTGAGAAACAACAAATCATAAGAAGAAGGCGAACAGAATGGTCTGTTTTTGGAAAATTGTGCTTCATCCTAAACAACAGCAAAATAGGTCAACGTTTAAAACTAAAGTGTCAGACCACTGTATTCTATGACTTATGGAGCAGAAAATTGGGCAACAACAAAAGGAAATGTCGAACCAATAAGGGTAGCTCAACGAGCGATGGAAAGAGCAATGCTGAATATCCCAACGAAGGATAAAATCCGAAACGAGAGAATTAGGGACATCGCCACAGTAACAGATATAGGAGTTAAAATTGACCAACTGAAATGAAGTTACGCAAGACACGCAGCCAGACGCAGCACAGGCAAATGGAATCGTAAAATAATAGAATAAAGACAATATAATTACAAAAGGGGAAGAGGACGACCACCCATGTGCTGAATGGTATGTTGACCTCAAGAAAACGGCGGAATTAACCTATATTCAAATAGCACAAACGCGGGATCGATAGAAAATGTTAGGGAAGGCCTACATCCAAAAATGGATTTAAAGCGCTCAAAAAGAGGAAGAAGAAGAAGAAAAAGTCGGCTCTTTTAGACACTGTTGTACTTTTAATATTTGTGGTGTACAAGCTGTTTCAAATTTGAAGGATTTCAATGACCTTGCTCACGTAAAGAAATAAAGAGTCGATTGAACTGTAGCAAAGCTGCAGACTTTTGTGCCTTTAAATAACCTGAAAAGAAAACTAAGGTAGTAGTTTTGGTAAACATAAATTCAAGCATCTATGGTGTCAACAAGTTAACGCGGCTTGAAACAGTGCAAGAATTTTACGAGAATACTGTAATAATTGATAATTGTAAGGATACCGGAAATGGTGGTGTAATCGAGTGATTGACACGATGTCTAATTTTAAATCCACTAAACCAGTTCCTAGAGGAGAATTCTAAAAAATGTGATTAATAACCACGGCATTGCTCAAGTCCTGGAGTCACGTGGCAACATGTTGTGGTGATTTTTTTATTATCAAACCTTTACGATGAATGTAAATATCAAAGAAGAAACAGAAAGCATATCCTTAAATCTATTCTGTCTACAGAAGCACATAATAATGCTATGGATAGAGTTGCGGATCACAAAGTTAAATTTAACGAAACGTTACGAGATGCAGTCGTTGCATTAAGAAATCTAACTATACCAAGTTCAACATTTAAACCAAATTACATATTTATAACTAATTATTTTAAATATATGTCAACAAGAATTATTTAAAATAATTTTTTACTCGTTTTGTTGTTGTGAAAAAGGAGCATACGTAGTGAGTTATGAACATATGAAGATGAGTCACATGACAAAATGTTATATTGATGAAACTTAACATGGCGGGTCTTTTCTAATAAATACTAATTTACAAAATTTTAAGATTATTATCAAATCTTAACAGTAAGACAGCTTTGTTTACTTTCCTATACTTACAGTATAAGGAAGTATTGATTTCATGAAAATATTTAAACTCGAAATTTTGACGAAAATACACGTTTTAGACATCTAGGAACCCAAAAAAATGGTTTTCAAAAAATGTCTGTTTCTGGGTGGGTGGATGGGTGGTATGTGTATATATATGGGTGTGGTGCATCATAACTACCGCACGGATGGTCGGATTTTGATATTCTTTGGAGTTTGGGGGTATTCAAAATTCACCGACAAAATAAGCTTTCTAAAAAAACTCGAAAGTGAAAGCGGAAGTTGGACATATTTTTGGGTAGCAGTTTTGTCAGAAACGAAATTTTATACATTTAAACGGATCCAATAGAACCCTTAAGGGCAACAAATCAACCAATTTTTTTAACTTTTTAACTTTAAAACGACAGCCGCTACGATTGTTTGGAAATTTTGATATTAGCGCCTTATAACTATAAAAACAGGTCGACAGATCGGGTTTAAATATTTTATCGTAATAGCTCCATAGAGTTACAATGTAACTGTGCACAACGTTAAAAGTTATGAAATTGAAAAAAATTTCTAATATAACGGAATTTTCCAAAAAAGTATTGCTCAAAAACTGGGTACACGGGTATTTTTAATTTCGTAGGCTCATAAAGCTGAAGATAAGTTACAACTTAGCTTGTGTCCCAGTTCGTAAACTTTTCTCCTGTACCGTCTATGACTTTAAAAATTTGAGTTTTAACGCTGATTTATTCAAAAGCGAGTTATCAGATCGAAACGAACATTGTTATTGAAAATGCCGTATGGGTACACATTATTACAAGTTACTAGAAATTTTGAAACAACTAAAACTGTGAAATGCAAAAATATTGAAGTTGTGACTTTTTCGAACATATACTGCTCAAAGATGTACACCCTATTTTTTATATTATAGGCTATTGCAGCTAGAACTGAGTTACAATTTGATTTATATGCCAGTTCACTAATTTCTCTGTGGCGCTTCCTATAAATTTTTGAAAACTGAAAATGCCTGCCTTTCTCTTTGATAAAAGGGAGACGATAGAAGTTTCTGCTTGAACTATGTTGCTTATGAGTAATAGTACAGTCAGATTCAGAACTTAATTTTTAGGTGCAGCAATCTTAACTTCGGAATAGGCGAGATATATTGCAAAACATGTAGTGCATAAGAGGTGAACATAGTATAATCCCGTAAAAGTCAAAAGCTGGCCTTGTAGCTTTGTACCCCAAGAGCTTAAAATTTCTACCCAGCAGGTGGTTTAGTTGTCCTTCTTGCAATGAATGATTAGCAGGGTTTTGTATTTCAATACCCTACAACTGAAAACAGTTCTAAGTTAAATGTGCTGTATTTGTTGTGATTAGATATATAATAGTAATTATTTTGTTTAAAAATATAGGAAAAGTCCAGGCAAATTTTTTAGAGGACTTTTTGGTGAAGTCAGGTGTTAGGCGAATAAAACTTATTACCGTTATCAAAGTAACGTTGACAACTTAAACGTTAATTAGATAATTTTTTATCAATTTTGCCTTTAAAACAAAACAATTTATAGTTTTATACATATATGCTTTTTTACATTTGATATTAAAATTCTGACGTTTGTTGGCAGCACTGTATTTTGTAGTTAGCTTTTAATTATTTGTTTTTGTGGTATTATTTTAAAATTGATATTCAGGACTTTAGAATAAATACTACGGCATGCTATTTACAATATTACATTATTTACTTAAACTGCCAAATTAGATGAACCAGCTTAACCTCTCTTCTCAATTGTGACACTAATAGTTTTCTAGTTACCTACAGCTATTCCAAAAATGCAAATGTCATAATAAAGAATGGTGTTAAAATTTATTGTGACATTGACAGTGGCAGCTTTTTAAAGCTATTGCTTAAATCCGTAGCTAGATGCCAGCATCCCCAATCGCGGCTTTATTTATTTGGTGGCAACAAATAATAGTTACCAAAATATCTATGTTTTAAATGTTACTGTTAAAATATGTCACAATTAATGTAAAATGTAATAAATAAAAACGTATATTTGCTAAAATTTTAAATAATGAAAGACAAAACTGATATCTAAATATATAATGATTCAATAGATGGCAGGAGCAGCGTTCGGGAAGTTTTGTTTTTCTTTAATAAAATTTTAGTTTTTCAGCGTAAAAACGAAACTTAAAAACGTTGAAATCATTTTTTCAATATAAGAAGTGTAAAAGTTCAAGTTCTTGCTAAAAAGGAACTAAGTTCTTGAGAAGTTCTTATGCATAACAATTTATTCGAATTCGTTAATGAAATGTTAGATAATACAAAATACACCATCTTTAGGTGAACTTCTTTTCCCGGAATCAATTGATACATTTTATGACAACTGACATAGATGAACTTTCTAGAACCAACGTTTCAAGCTTATAAAGTATTCCTAATTGGTGCACAAATGCTTCAGAAATTGCAGTTCAATTGCCTTCCGAAATTCTTTTAATGTAAAATAAAAACTTTTTTCTACTCCCATGTTTTAATTTACGTACTAAGTGTGCGCTGCCTATATAGTGACACCCATTAAGATACAGATTTTCATTATGAAATAACGCAAACTGACCAATAGCAGCAAAACATTGGTTTTGGTAACCATGGTTACAAAAGTTGTTGACATTTCTCAGTTAACATCGCAAAACAGTTCTGGTATAATGTTCAAATTAATTTTTTTTAAGAATATTTTTTTTAATTAAATAGTAAAAAAAATAGTGTAAGTAACTCTTATATAATGGCTATTAATAGACTCGTTTGTTAATAGCTATCATTATAGATTCATTGCATAATATACTATTTTTGCACAATGGAGCATTTTTATACGTTTACTCGCTCTGTTTCCAAGGCAGTAAGTTGTTTCTACTATTTAAGGTTCGTTGCTAAGCAACCAAGCAGGCGTTAAATCACACAAAATGCCCATGGGCCGTAAGTAAAAAATAGTAAGTAACAATACCCTTTACAACATAAACTTTTCTAATTAAATTTTAGGATAAACAGAAAATTGTTGCAGAACAAATAACTTTATTTGCTTTTTTTACAATCAATGCAAAACCTAATTCACGACACCCCACACGTAAACAAGAATCTCAAACCAAATCTTAGCGTTGTTTTTGTTTATAGAACTCCATAGCAACAACAACCAAATCAAAAGTAACTTTAGAAAATTTAGATGTAATTTGAACCCATGAGTTTTATTTTTATTTTATTGTTCCGATCGTTCAAAACATATAATAAGCAACTCGCGCGTTTGTGATTAAATTAAACACTTTAAACAATTACATTTTTAAAACGACTGTTAATTTAATTTTTAAATTTTTTCAAAACTATTTTACACAGACAAGCGTTTGACCAGAAACAAACAATATTAAATATCTTTTTTTTATATTTTATATAAAACAGAGTGAATAAAAAAATTTATAGCCCATTATTCTTCTGTTACTCACACAAAACACCAATGAATATTTCTTTGAAAAAATGAATAATTTGTTGGTAGCAGCCATTTATTAGCAATTCTCAAACGATGAGCAAAGCACTTTACTTAAACTTTTCTATACTTTAGAAACATTACATAATATATTTCCAAAAGTTATAATGCACAAAGTTGTACTACCAACAGCGGTGGCGCCTGGCGCGTTCAACCGTAAAACGCTATGCGCGCGTTTTGCATTCCTAATGTTTAACGACTCCATACAGTTTTGTAGTTTTGTATTATATCAATTTTTTTATTATGTATCTATAGTAAACAAAAAATAAAACAAGAAATAAAATAATATAATGTAACATATTAGTTGCAGCAAAGACTACGCGAATTATTGCAACTAACGAAACAGAATGTGGAATCACATAGCAGTAAGGGCCGCAAAACTTCCACTAAACAGCTATTATGCGGTGACTGTATTTATCTCTACGCCGCGCCGGACGGATTAACAGCCAAGTTATTATAGTCGCTGGATCGGCCCCGCATTGCTGAGAATGTAGAAATTTTTTTTATGAGAAAAAGATTATGGAACAGATTCCTTAGTATTAAAAAAACCAAACACGACACAGCAAATTCATCAGCCAAACATTTGGGAGAGACGGTTAACCTCCCTAAACATTGCTGCATCTGAACATTAAGTGATGTCACTTATTCTACTATCACTGATGAGCAATTTAACTTAAACAGAATATGTTTATCGTTCCCCGTCTATTAAATAAAGCTGGATTAATTTTTTTATTTTCAAACAGCCATAGAAGGCGTCACAAAGAAATTAGCGGGCCGAGACCCGAACCAAATTGTAGTTGATGCTCAGCTCTATGAGTCTACAACATTAAAAAGTAAAAAGTCGTGTGGCCACTTTTTGATCATTTTTTGAAAATATCAACATTTTAAAATAATTTTTACATCACAGTTTTCATGCGTTTAATTCATTTTTGAGTAATAAGGCGTTAAGTGGGCCAAGCATAATCAAGTAAGGACCGACCTGTAGCTTGTCTGCCTTTACAAGCATTTGTTCTAGAAGTTTGAGCAATATATGTTCGTAGGCCCTGCCTGCCTAAACAGGGCCGTGTGCTTAGATTATTTAAATCTTGGGGCGGACAAGGATTTGATCTTAATGTATTTTGTTTGCCAGGACAATAATACTTAATCGGCTTATGCCTGTTAGCTGTTTGTGAACCCACAAAAACTAACGTTTCGCAAGACATTGCAGCTTGCATCTTCAGAGTTTTTTTTTTAAAAAGAATCATGAAGCCGTGCGTGAGCACGACCCCATGATTCCTATCCCACCCCCTTACCCGGGCTCAGCGGACTTGCGCTCTTTCACCGGTCTATCATGCACCCCACCCCTGAAGACATGCAACCCAACATACACACCTACATACACCATCCATGGACCCGTCGGATTTAACTTGTTCAGAAAAATTACCGCCGAGCAGTGGATTCGAACCAGCTGCCATTGAGAGTCTAGTTTCAAAGCCTGGGACTTTAACCACTAGACCACCCGCCGGCCCCATCTTCAGAGTGAATAGAACACTGTGTTCACTCAGCGAGTAGGGGCAATTAGACTATCGTCTCGATGTTGTTTGTGTAACTCGAGGAAGTCGCAGACAAAACTTGGACAGTTTTTCTTTTGATTTATGTACAACTAATCACTCTGCATTTTTTAACTTCCAAAATATAGTCATTTGAAATCGGATGAATTTTGAATAACCCTAAATATCATTCTCCGAGTTGCAGTGATAGTGAACTCAACAAATTTTGAAGATTTATTGCAAGACCATAAAAAATATTTAATTGTAGAACACTTTAATGTCGATATGTCCAACGATAGTTTTTATGCAAAGAAGTTAATAGGTAGATTTCAAAATTTAGGTATGAAACGAATGGTCCAAGATTACACACGTGTAACTCAAAGTTCTAACATGCTAATAGATTTGGTAATAGCGAATATCGTGCCCCTAAACGTTGATGTGCTAGATATACCTAAAATAACCGACCACAGCATCATTGAGCTTGCTTTAGGCAAAAATTGCATAAGTCATGATAAAAATACGCACGGAAATGCAACAAACATCAGCATAAACACTATAGCAACGGAAATGGTGCATCCGTTGAGAAATTATAAAAATATAAGAAACCATTACAGCCTATATAAAGTAAAGAAAAATGCTTACTATAAAGCTAAAATTCAAGAAAATCATAGAAACTTGAAGCACATGTGGAAAAATAATTAAAACCATAATTAAACATGATACGAAAGATACACACACCCAAGAAGGTAATATTTAAGGATGGAGAATTAACTGATGCTAACGAGATTTACCAACAATTTAATGCATACTTTGTGAATAGTATTACAGACATAAATAACGCAATAGCAAAGTCTGATTACAAAGAAATGCTTATTCCAGAAACAGCTTACATTTTTTAATTTAAAGAAGTAGCATTCATGGACCTAAGGACAACGGTAACAAATTCAAAAAGAAAGGTTGGTACGGATGGTCTTGCTATTCGGGTTATAAATGAAATGTTACCAGTAATGGGAAATACTTTTGTGCATTTAATCAATGCATCTATGGAAACTTAAATATTTCCGGAATCATGGAAAAAGGCTAAGACTGCGTCTATTCAGAAAATTCGTTTAACAAAACAATGCAAAGAATTCAAGCTAATAAATATGCTACCGGTATATGAACAAATTTTGGAAATAATTATTAAAGAGCAAGTGTTCCTGGAATCAAATAACACTTTAAGTTATACCCAGTCGGGATTCAAAAATAAGCATTTCTATGAAACAACATTAAACCTCGTTTTAGCCAATAGAGAAAGTGAACTTGATCTAAATAAAGGTGTGGTGGGGGTGTTGTTATATTAACGTGCATTTGAAACTATCGATAGAAAAAATATAATTGTGAAACTGGACAAATACGGAATTCGTGGTAAAGAAAAAAGTGTTTTAAACGTTATTTTACTTCTCGATTTCAAATTACGGCATTTGGTGTTGAAGAACTCACGGAAATTTGTGATAACTTAGTTGTTCCTCGAGGGTCTGTCTTGGGTCCCTGATTGTATGTATTGTACATAAAAGATTTAGTTCTAAATGTTAAATACAGCTCGTTAAATTTATTTGCTGATTGTACACTAGTTTTAGTGTCTAATGATAATGTTGTAAATGCCATTAATAAAAACAATATAGATCTCGAAGTTATAGCTTAATGGCTATAAATAAATAACCTTAAATAATTCAAAAACAAAATTTATGGTTAGAATAAAGTAAAGCCCAAGAAAATAAATCAGAAAAAATGAAAATAGAAGAGTTAGAATTAGAAGAGTTTTCTCAGATTAAATATTTAGAAGTAATTATTGATAATCAACTTTATTTTCGTAGCAATGTAGACTGTATTATTAAGAAAGTTGTGAAATAGATCATCTTTTTCGATAGAATATCTGATAACCTTAGCATTCGGGTCAGAATTTTAGTGTATAAAACTATTACCCCCCCCCCCCTTTTGATTACTGCAGTAGCATAGTTGCTATGGATAATCGAGATTTACAAAGATTGCAGAAGCAGCAACACAGAACCAAGAGAATTATTTTGCAATGTTCAAAACATACAAATATAAATTTGATGTTGGATGTCTTACAAAGGCTGAGTATCAATCAACGTATTTATTTTAATACGTTGGTACTGATACATAAAGCTATTAAACATTTATTACCGAAATATATGTCTGAAAAACTAAATTTAAACGCCAATGTTCATTATTATAAAATCAATAATTGTTGGGATTTTAGATTACCTAAATTAACAAAATCATGAAGCCAAAATTCGTTGTGCTATAAAAGTATAAAAATATATAACGCTCTTCCACCGAAAGCCAAAGATGCAACAAATTTGCATAGTTTGAAGAGAAATTTAAGCAAATATGTAAAAGAGCATTGTTAATAACTGTTTAATAACCTTGTTAATATGTGTTAAAAATTAGTATATCTACTAAATAATGGATTTACTACTACAACTATAATATAACTATTAAAAATTTCAGAACTGTATAGAAAATGATTTTAAGTGCTATTAGTCAGGGTTTTACAAGTTTTCATCTGACTTATTGGCTGTGGTTAAGAACAAGACAATAATAAATAAATACACGTAATTATTATAATAGAAACGTTAGAATTTTGAACCACCTTCAATAACTATGCATTAAAAAATATTAACCTTCTAGGAGTTCCAGAGAAGTTTGAAAATTTTTCAGAATAATTAATAATTTTTGAGAATTTGAACATTTGGAAAAATCATAAAAATTCATAAACTTCGGGAAGTTTTGGTTTAAAGAGAATTTAGAAACTTCTGTGTTTTCCACTAAAATTTAAACTTTTTCGTTTTGCTTCAATATTTTTTTGGCAAGTGTTTATCAAAGCTTCTTAAACAATATTAAAATTTTTAACTTTATTTACAACAAGTTTCCAAAATTTTAAGATGTCGGTGGCACATTCAAAAGTGTTAATACCTTTGCTCAAACGAATCTGCTCTTCCACTTTTATAACCACTATCATTAAGGCTGCTATCTTGACGAAGAGATGGTAATGAATCCCAGGGTGATCTTTTGTGACCACCCTGAGGCAATCCTTGGGTCGAACTGTAAGTAGAGCTACCAGAACGCCATCCATCAGAATGGCGAAACCATTGCGCCCTACTTGACTCCCCAATACAAGATGCACACCTTGAATTATAACTGAAATAAAAAGAATTACTGTTTAACTATTTCAAAACCCTCATATTTTCAGTTGAAAAATTCTAGTCGTTTTGTCCTACCCTGTATTGTGATCACTAAGGTATCCTCGTTCCCGTTCTCGTTCTTTCTCTCGTTCTCTTATTAGTTCGTTCCGGTCGCTATAGTAGCCATCACGGTCGCGATCTCTGTCTCTAGGACCTGAAGAACGATCAACACTCAGTCTATGGGATAAGGGTAAAGTTGAAGACTTGTTTATGGAAGAACTAGAGGGGGCTGGTCCTGCGACCAAGTGCAAACAATTAACATTTAAAGTTGTGCATAAGGAAAATTCACTCACTTTTTCTGGAAGGATATGGACTTCGTTGATTAGAACCAGGTAAGCTTTCGGCGAATTCTAAAATCGGAAGGTTCATTTGCTGACTTGTGTTTATTTAAATGGTACTTACCTAAATTTTCCATGCTTTGTGTTAAAAGGGCCTCGAAAGTGTGTAGACTGTAACTCTCAGCATCCATACCTTTCGCTAATGTGTTTCGTAAGTGCATCTCGTATTCTAGAAGAAGACGACTCGTTGGTGAACCAGGAGCTGATGATTCATTTACGTTCTATTATCAAATTCTTAATTAAATTTCTTCCACATCTTTAATTTTTTAAGTTACAAACCGGATGATGATGACCATGCCTTTGTTGCCTTCCATGGTAATGTGAAGCTTGCTCTGGATCCGAATTTCCATTACTAGAACTTGGTGTGGTTGCGTAGCATTGATTATCAAACAATACGTTATCGGAAGGTGGAGAAAGATCTCCAGCAGCACCTCGTTCCAATTCTAAGTACAAACCGCGTCCAGGATACCCTCGTCCAATTTCATGAGATGATCTGAAAGTTGATTGCAGTGTATATATTGAATTTGATAATATTTCAGGTTTAATTACCTTGACCCAGAAAACCGTGAATTTTGTGCCATGGCGGATCTAGGAAGCAGTCTTGTAGTTTCAGGTTCAGAATATCTTCCATTATTGTTAGGATGCCTATGATGATGAGTATTGTAGTAATTATACCTCTTCCTGCCCATTTCTGGCGATGTAACAGGACTTTCAGCGCTAGGCATTGGTTTTAACATCCTTTTTAATGTGTTGCTATCTAAACTCATGGTATTTTGGGCGTTCATGTCCTCAGTGCTTTTTGATTTACTTCTCCGATTACTTATATTATTATTTAGGATATTGTGATGATGCGCCGACCTTAATTCTGCTTCTCGTACCATGTCCATTTCAGGATAATCTACTGACCTGGTGTTTGTTAGCACATGATGAAGATTGTCACGGAAAGGTGGTCTTGTTGAAGTTGAAGAAGTCTTTGTGTTCGGTTGAAGGGTACCACCAGCTTGTATTCCTTCTGATTTTGAAGTTTCTGTTGATTGAGTTTGTGAGGGAGTTTCGGTTTGAGCAGCCTGAAAAGGGTCTGGTTTAGAAATTAGGAATTTTGGATTGAATTTGGTGATTGTGTAACCTGTGATCCAACATTGTTTTGAGTTCCAATTGAAGCAGTTACAGTCTTTGGTCCTGTAGATGTGTTGGAGGTCATGGTGCTCGTTTCCTGCGATTGTTGCTGAACACCACGATCTCTGGTTTGTCGTATTTGGCTTCCTTCTCTTTGAGTACCCTTAGTACCTACTGTAAAAGTAATATATTACTAAATATATTGCCTTATAATAAAGACATTTATTTAACTTATGTCACCTTTTTTTTCTCTCTGTTGAATTATCATTTTGTTTATACACGGTACTATGGCAAACAAAATTAATCTTCTAGCATAATAAAATTGTGTTTTAGAATTATAGAATTTTTTACTTCATGGAAGAGGGGCAATTATACGTAAACGTATTTCACATTAACAATAGAAGCATTTGAAATTGCAAACAAAAGTAGAAAACCAAAAAGTTCAGGCATTCATGATGAAAGGCATTTTCTAAATTGGCAAAATAATTTAAATTTAAACAAATGTCGAACTATAAAATCAGAAATGTTTTTTCTATTCTGAAATTAAAAATACCTTGTGCATTTCCAGTCTGTGTAGTAGCACCAACATTATCATAGAGGCTTGTGGAAGAAGTAGCGGCTGTAACTTTATCTGTCCTGGTATCCGTGTCGGTGGTTCTAGTTTGAGCCCTCGGCAGCGTTGAGGACCCTGAAAGAATAAATCATCTACTTTACTGATGATTTACTTGAAAAGTTTCAAGTCGTACGTGAACGGGGTACTCATATTCAAAGATCCGAGTAAAACGCTCACTTCCACGAAATCCTCAAACCGTGGAACAATGATGACCGTAATGTTGTAATAAATATACGCTATTTGGGAACGGAATGGAAGGCGCATGTATTATGTTTTATTACAGTATTATTTGAGGAAAGACTTGAAAATAAAGAGAAATGGGACTCAATTTCACTAAGAGAATCGCCTTGAGGATGCTGCTCTTATTAGGTACTAAAAACGTTTAATATGAGTCTTGTAATGGTTTATTTCGAGATTTGAAAGCAATGGATGAGTTTTTAATTTAAATTTAAACTTACATTTTCTAATCATTTTTAATGAAAAATCACTGGTAAGTCATTGAAAGTAGAATTTCAATGTTTTAAATTTTAATAATTTCCACTTGACGTATTAACTTTATGTCAGCTTCAATTGTAGATACTGAAATTACGATCTAGGAACTAAATGGCTTTTAAAAAGATAATAAATTTTACTGACTACCTAAACACATACTTTTTCAAAGGAAACAAAGCTAACACTGACGAGTTTTAGGAGTGGCGAAATAAAAGCCCTTCGGCACGTTAAATATTGCGTGCTGATACCGCACCCTTTATTTTCATTTGGCGGGTGTATTATGTAAAACAACCACAAATTACATAATTTGTAATCAGCTAAGTCTAATTGAAAAATAATTCAAAGCGTTCGCAATTTGGTTAAAATTAAATCCCAATTTTTTTCATTCGCTCCTTTTACATGCTGTTATTCTGACAACATTGGTGTAACCTCCTGGTTTTTAATAATGTACAATGTAATTTGGTGAAATGTACAATATAGCATCCCCATTGACGCTTGCATGTTGCCCGCTTGTTGTCACCGTAATTTAATTCATTACAGCTGTAAATTATTTAATTTAAGGTTAACAGGTCTAATGTAAGTTTTAAAAAAGCATTCCTAAAAATGGAATTTTACATTACATTATTTTGTAATTGTTGCTCCTTCTAGAGATGCTGAAATGGATCTTTAATTATTTTTTCTACTTTGAATGGGAATTTTTCCTACGCAGTTAATTTTTGTGCTAGACAGTAATACTTACTATATATGGTTAACTACCCAAAACTGCATCCTCCTAACTTATTTGTCTAGCAAATCAGGTGAAATGCAACAGGGGTATTATAATGTTCTGAAATAGTAACGTTATCTGCGATTACTTTCTGTTGTGATTGATACCATTATATAAATGGTTTCTACGTTTAACGCTTAACTACATTGCTGAATAAATAGAGCTAATTAGACCAGCAACCGCATGCCCTTAACTCACTTGGTTAGCAAGTCATGTAAAATGCTATGCTGCTCTAAAGAGGTCAAATGTTTTCCTTTTCAGTTTTTGCTTGTTTCTTAATGTTACCTCTAAATAAAGTACTATAACATTCTATTACGATATTATCAATTTTAACAATGAGTAACTGATAATTCTAACAAAGTCTTTTATATTTGGTGTTGAAAAGCAAAGCTTTTCAAACTACTTGCATCAGCTGCACTGTAAGTTTAATTTTGCACCCTCTAAATTTCTAATGTTTGCCACCTCTGACCTCTATATCGAGGATCTTGAGCACGAAGTCTTGCATATTGCTCTGCAGTCATGCAGGTGCATTGTGGTTCTCTGGCTCTGCTCGGTGACGCCGGTGTGCTAAGCGGCTTTCTCTTTGTCTTAAACTTCTGCTTGTTCGGCGGTTCCAGCTTCAGAGAATACGAGGACGACGCCTTCCTTGAGAACTTGAAAGACGGCGACTGCAATTGATCACACTGTTAATAATAAGTACCTTTAGAATTCACTAACTGTGCGGATATTTAAGAATAGATGGATGCAGGATAATATCTGTGTGTATGTCAGTGTTACAGCTCATTCTAGTAGGTCATCATAACATGCAAAGAAGACGTAAAGGGGTTGATCGTGCCACGAGGAAGTTAGTAGTAAAAATGTCATGAAACGCATTCCGTGAGTAAGTTATGCAGATTAAAAACCTTACTAGGTTGAAAATTTTAGAATATCTAAAAATGAGAGCATGGGGCAAAGGGGGAGGTTCTATATAAATTTTTAAAATGTTCATGAGGATTAATTCGTACGTTCATTATCACTAGGTTTGAGTGCCGTAGTAAATATGTTAATCTCAAGGTTGGGGTTATTTTACTTACCATTAAAGACTGCATAGCTTTCTTTGATGGAAAACAACAGATACCGATATATACGAAAAACATTGTTTTTTTTTTCAGAAAACTTGTTCTAGACAACAAAGGAGAAGATAAGGATATAATTCAGGCGTTCTGTTAGTCCATTAGCACTAGGTTTGTATGCCACAGCATCTTGGATACCAATCTTACTGTTTGGATTAATTTACTTACCAATGGAGACTGAACAAATGTTCTCCGATAGGATAAGTAAATACTGAAATTTGCGAAGAACATTATTTCTAAATTTTTATCGAAATAATTCCAGAAAGCAAAGGGGGAGATGAAACACCGTTACTTTGTTAGTACCAGGTTCTATATCAAAAAATTAGTATAAACAATGTGTGGTAGAAATGGAGACATAAAACGGGAAAGTTGGAAAGACAGGAAAGCCATTCCACTCACTCAAAAAACTAAGTGAAATAACAAAGTTAAGGTAGGATGTACAGATGACAACAAAGGCAAAGAATAGGATTTTGATTGGTCAATGGAATGTTAGAGGTACATATGAGGAAGGCGCGCTAAAAATATTGGTAAAGGTGATTAAAAATTATGATATAGATATTGCAGCCATTCAAGAAACTAAACAAAGAGGAAATTTTACCACTGAGATGGGTGGCTATACGTTTTTCAATAGTGGGGATAATCAAAGAATATTTTTAGTTAATAAGAAGTTTAAGAACTTAGTAATAGATTTTGAAGCTGCTTCCAGTCGTTTTTGCCGTCTAAGAATAAGAGGTAAATATATGAAAATAACGCTTGTAATTGTTCATGCACCAACTGAACAAAAAAAAGAAGAAGTGAAGGACAAATTTTATGAATATTTAGAAACCTTTATTAGTAAAATACCATCATACGATTTGAAAATACTAATCGGGGATTGGAATGCTAAGGTAGGCCGGGAAAACATGTATAAACAAATAACTGACGGAAATAGTAAACACTTAAATAGCAACGAAAATGGAAAAAAAATAGTAGAATTTGCAGCTCAACATAATATGAAGATTAAAAGTACATATTTTGAGCATAAGGACATATACAAGGGAACATGGATATCGCCTGACGGACAAACAGACAATCAGATAGACCATGTGTTGGTAGAAAATAAAAATAAAAGGAATATTAAAGATGTTAGAAGTTATAGAGCTGCAAATGTCAATTCCGACCGTTTCTTGGTTCGAGTTAAGGGAGAACAAGAGGTACCAAGAAGAATGAAGTATTCAAGTGATAAAGTCAAGCGGTACAATGCAAAGCCACTAGAACACCAGGACATCAAAATTAGGTATAGACGCGCAATAGAGAATAAACTGCAGAATCAACTAGATATCGACGTTGCAGGTCAAATACTACGGAAAGGTAAACAACTAAAACAAAACGATTGTTATGATGAAAAATGCAAGGAAGCAGTGGAGAGGTGCAATAAGGCCAGAATGAGTAAAATAACGAGTAGAAATCCAGACAATGAAGAACTGTATAAACGAGAAAGAAGAGAAATGAAAAAAACATGCAGTAGGAAGAAAAGGCTATATTTGGAACAAAGGCTGAGCAGAATTGAGGACCTTTTTGTTAATACAGAGATTAGGAACTTCTACCAAGAGGTTAAAAAGCAGCGGAACCTCCATCAAAACGTATCAAGGTACTATAGAGACGAAGATGGTCAGCTACTGGGAGGAATAGATGGGTAGATGAGCGAGATATTTTGAAAAAGTACTTAATTCAGATGATCAGGGTCAAAGGTTAAAATAGCAGGTAGAAGAAGTTGGTAACCAGACTACGGAGGATGAGGTGCCAAGTAGGAATGAGGTAATAGCATAATAGCTAGCCTAAAAAACAATAAGTTGCCAGGAGAGAATGGTATCGTGGCAGAATTCTAAAAAGAAGGCGGAAAAGTGCTGCAAACCGAATTAGCGAAGTTATTAAAACGAATATGTGTGAAGGAACAAATACCAACACGATGGTCAGAAGCTCTTTTGTGCCCTATCTACAAGAAATGAAATACCGCAGAGTGTAAAAACTACAGGGGGATAGCGTTACAAGACACAGTATATAAGATATTGGTACTGTTAATTAAAAAACGGATCAATGGTGTTACGGAAACAATTTTAGGAGAGTACCAAGCTGGGTTTAGAGTAAACAGGTCAGTCAGTGGTTGATCAAATTTTCATAGTGAAGCAAGTTCTTGCAAGCTCCTATGAATTCAACCTATCACTGAATATGTTGTTTATTGACTTTAAGCAAGCTTACGACACAATCAAGAGACATAAGTTATATGATGTACTACAATATTTCGAGTTTCCAAGTAAAATAATCAACCTAATTAAAGCTGTGCTAAAAAACACTAAGTGTAAAGTCATGATGGAAGGCAGAATCTCTAACAGCTTTGACGTTAACAAAAAGTTAAGACAAAGTGATCAACTGTCGCCGATGTTTTTTAACGTGGTTCTTGAGAAAGTAATAAGAGAGAGTAATATTTATACTAAAGGCACAGTATATCACCACGGACATCAATGTGTTACATATGCCGATATACTAGTGCTATTAACTCGAAGATCAGGGGAGCTAAAAGATGTCTTTCGAAGACTGGAAATGAAAGCCCAAGAATTCGGGTTGGAGATAAACGAAGACAAGACGAAATACATGGAGGTGAGGGGAAATGAACATCAAATTGGAGAAGTATTTAAGATAACATCTGTGGGAAGAAAAAATTATAAGTTTGAAGTTGTTAAGAGTTTTGACTATGTTGGTGTGACGTTAACAAACAGAAATAAGGAAAGTGAAAAAACTAATAAAAGAATGACTAAAGGAAGTGGAAGTTCCGGAGCTTTCGCAACAATGTTAAAATCCAAAATAGTACCAAGGAGTGCAAAAATAAGAGTATATGGAACAGTCATCCGCCCAACAGTCCTATATGCATGTGAAACATGGATCCTTAATAAAAATACAGAAAAGAAACTCAACATATGGGAAACGAAGATTCTTAGAAGAATATATGGAGGTGTAAATGAAGACGGTGTATGAAGAAGTCGCACAAATTAAGAACTTAAAAAACTGTATAGGCAGCCAAAAATAAGAGTTCAAGAGTTCAAAGGTTACGATGGCTTGGAAGGAAGAGTTACCAAAATTTTACTAAAGAGTGAAACAGGCACAGAAAAAAAAGGGTAGGCCAAGGAGGAAGTGGATGGAGTCGGTAAAGGAAGATTTAAGTCAATGTCAAAATAGGGATTGGAGAACAGCTGCAAAGAACAGAAAGAACTGAAAAAAGTCTATTGAAGCCTTGGGCCGTTAAGGCCTGCAGAGCTACTATATATGTATACAGTGAGTTTTTCTTTTATGTATACATATCAGCTATGTATACTTTTATAAAAAAAAACATGTCAATGCATTGTTTTACTGCAATCTATAGGCAACCAACTGTACAGAAAATAATAGAGAGAGAAAGGTTATTCCTCATAGTGTGAGGTTATATTCAATGAGTATGTTTATGAATAAACGCAAAATTATTTGAATATCAAATTTTTTTTAATAAAACTATTATTTTAAAAACAAAAATTTTAGCAATACACAAATTTTATGCTAAATTCAGAAAATCAAAACTAATTGGTATTAATTTGACATTAAACAATTCCACAGCAGAAATGTAGTGTATAGTTGGTTGCCCACAGATTGCAGTAAAATAATGCATTGACATGTTTTTTTATAAAAGTATACATCGCTGGTATGTATACAAAAAAGAAAAACTCACTGTATATAGGTTTGTATGCCATAGTAAATTTGTTATAAATCTCATGGTTTTGGTTAATTTGTTTTACCAACTGACCCTTAAAGTTTTTTAAATGGAAAAAGTAACAATTGTGGTTTATGTAGAACGATCTTCTTAAATCTTGAAAAATAAGCACCAACCATTTCGTGTTAATTTAGCAGACGAATTCATGTGACGTATAATTATTCATTCAAAATCATGAGAATATGAAACGCACCAGAGCGTAACCAAATGTCACAACAAAAAGCTGCAGCAGCAACTTCTTAAATTCGTTGGAAAGTAAGGGTTGGTGTTTAGCTCATGATGTTTTAAAACAAAATTAACTTTCGCACAAATTTAATCAAATAATGTGTTGTATTCTGAGATTATTGCGTAGATCAAAGAAGTGTTCGATGAAATACGGCGGGCGGTATAAAGCAAGCTATAATCTGCTAAGAAAGACTTGAAAGCTTTGAAAGCCCAAATACTTATACTATAAGCGGTTATATAATCAGTCGGCGCGTGTGTTCACTTGCAGAGTGAATGAAGAGCCGTATTATTCAATGAAAAATATGTAGGATGGAACGTCTAAATTGGTACCTACTTAATTATCGCATGCTGTAAAAGCAAACTTGTGGTACTTACACAGCATTCTCTGAATTGCTTAGCGTCTATGGGAGAAGTGAAATTCAACCCCCAGGTGTCGTTGGTCATCGGATCCTTCCAGTACACGAAACATTCCGATGCTTGTCCTATTCTTGTGCCTGAAAAACAAAGATTAAAATAAAAATTACAGACTTAAAACTCTAAACTAATAATTGGACGAAAATTCTCGGAGGAAGGAAAGAAGGAAGAATTCATTATTGAAAGGAAATGTAAAATTTTCAATTTATTTGATTTATTTGATTTTTTCAAAATTTGAATATAGCAATAATTGTAAAAATAAAAAGTTTTAGGTTACTTTTTATAAACAAAATGTGCAAATGTAACACTAAATAAATATTAGCACTGTTTCACTTGTTAGTTTAAAAATAGCTTGCCTTAAAACCCCTCTCGTGTTATGTTATGTACATAATTAATTTGTATTGACGGGTTAGTGTGGCAGATACGATAAGCACACAGGGGAAATTTCCTCGGTTTGTATAATTACTAATCGAGATTGGATATTGAAAATAAAATTTGAAATGATTTGGGTTGTTAATTTCCTAAATAAAAATTTAACTAAGTAAATATATTTAAGAAAATTACCGGTTAACTAGTAATAATTTAATTATTTCTAGAACCTTTTGTTGCTAACTGTTACTTAATTTAATATTTTATACAATTTTAAATTTCATTTTTATTATCTAATTAATGTAGAAAATTCCGAAATAAACCCTATTGTTTAAATACCATGAGTTTAATGCAAATTATCTTAAATTTCCTCGACATCACCAACAATTGGTTAGAAATCGAAAGTCGACTAAAATTATAACAACATAATAATTCCATGAACATTACAACTAGTTTAAGTTGCTAAAAATCGTGTACCTATAATAATCGTTCTCTGAAATAAAGTAACATATCACTGCACTCGCAAGACCTTAAGTGACTTTTTTTTATCATTATACTTACCTTACAATGAGTCATTAAGATGGAAATCAAATTATCATTATTAGTTAAATGCGGAATAATTATTGGTCGCTATTACGCTGTTTACAATCACCAGTTTTATTATAAAAACACGAATCACAAGAAATTTATTTTAAAATCTATTTAATGATATTTTACATATTTAAATAATGTTTGGATAAAATGCCTACAAAATTGTAACAATAAGCTTTAAATCAAATTCTTTATGGGTTTTATTTAATAAAATGCCAAGAATTAATTGTTTTAAGAACTGTATTTGATGCAGCTTCGTGTCTCTTATAGAGAAAAACAAAACTTTCCTCAAATACCATCCTGAAGGTTACACCGTTTCCAGGTACAACAGTACATCTTGTAAATGCAAATTTTTGCATTTTATAAATTAAAACAATATGTTAAACATTAAACCGCATATTAAACATGAAACTTCCAAGAAATCAAGTTTCTCCATAAAACTTTATGCGAAACAGATAATTAAGAATTGAAATGCCATAAAGTGAAGGTAAACCATTTTAATTAGCAAAGAGCGGACAAACAGTACACAATTGGATTTTATTACAATGTTATCTAATATTATCGTTTAAAATAAAATGTGATTTCTGGAATGCAAATTAATTAATTCAGTTAATGCTTGTAATTATACTCGTAGCTTAGTAATAAAATAACTAACTGAAAGTTTCTAAAAATATGCAATTACATTTCTAAAACATTTATTCAAAGAATGAAAGATTTATTTGACAGCCCAAAAACATTCAGGTTTCTGATCGCCAATAAATGTCAAAGGTTGGGATTTTCTGCGATTTTTTCAAGCTTAAATTTTAAGGCGCCACCCAATTTTCCTGGAATTTGTCATGCTTGCGTCTCTATCACGAAAACGTTAATAATGGAAAAGTATAATTTAGTATTAAATAATGCCAGAAACTAAAATTTGTCAGCCCAGGTAACGTATTTATATTACTTCATCTAAAAATCAAGATTAGGTACAGCAAGTGCCATTTAACCTTGCAAAAAAAATGACGATAAGTTTAAAAGGCGAGAAGCCGTTACACTCTCAAGCAAAAGCAAAGGTTTTTTATTACATTTCTAGTTTCTTTGCTGTATGTTTTATACGTAACCTAAATTATCGTTAATCCCTCCTCAAAGCAAACTGTTTCTAATCTTATGGCGCACGGCCTTTTAATTTGTCAAAAAATCCACAATTTTTCGTAAACCATAAATAAATTTACCTTCACTTTTTAGTAGAGTGTACCACACTGTCCCACAGCCAATTAGAGCTAGTTTAAGTGACGACTACCGACGAAACAAAGCGTAAGTAGTCGAATCAAAGCCCACTAAAATTTGCAAGGTTAGGTGGCACATGCTGTAGGTATCACTGAAAAACAATGTTTACATGAAATTTTATTGTTTAGCGTTTATTGAATAAAAACCAATTTTAAGCAGTTTCCAAATTCAAAACGTTACAGTCTTAACAAAATACCAAATTGCAGCCTATTCGTAGCTTTACTAGGTGTCCGCGCGAAAAGTTCGAGTGTGATTATCACTGGTGCCTTTCAGGTTACAAATTTGAAATTTTAGAGTGTCCGACAGTGCATAGGGGGACGTAAGTCACTACAGTTGTCATGTCATACTCCGCTCTTAGCCACCCCCAGCCACCGCCACTTCATCATTTCAAATATGACACGCTATATTTTTTATGCGGGATTTTAAAAGAGAACATTTTCTGCGTAAGTTTGCATGGAAAATGAAGTTGAAGTTTAAAAAATTGAATTTTATTATCGATTTGGCTGGGACCGGAGTACTGACATAATGAGTATATTGACTTATGTCCCTCTATGCACTAGTTGACATACTAAAATTTCAAATTTATAACTTGAGAGACAAAAGAGATAATCGCACTCAAACTTGTCGCGCGGACACGCAACGTTAATTCACCAAAGAATGTTTTGTATTAGTTTTTGAACGATAATTTATTTATAATTATAAAAATAATAAATAAATACATAGCGTATCCCGCTTTGCTAGGAAACATCCCAATAAAAATTTATTTGTAACCTAATTGGAATCGTTTTTTTTTATAGTATAGAGGATAAAAAGTTGTATCTTAGGAGAATGTTAAATGTTCTAAGATGTAGAAGCCCAACCTAATGTAATTTTTTTTTGCTTGCCAAAAATTGATTGTATAATCTTATTTAGGACTCTCTGAAATACTATTACACATAACTTCAGAAAAATATTCTAATTCTTAAAAATTTTATAAAATTATAAATATGTAGAGTTAGTGCACTCATATCTATTAAGTGTGTTATGAAAATCCAATAAGACAATTGTTTTCAGTTTGAAAAAATTAGTTTAGTTCATAAGTAACAATTATTAAAGTTAAAGTCTTTGGCCCAATGAAAAATAAGCGAACCACTTCGCCTGAACTTCCCTATACTTGAGAAATTGTTACTTATCATATTTTGTTTAGAAGAAATGTTATGGCCAGATTTTGAGGAATATGTTTTTGGAGAAGTCAAAACTTTGATATTTTTTCGGTTTACAGTTTTAGTAGTTCCAAAAGTTCTAGCAACTTGTAACATTGTGTATTGTTAGGGCAATTCCAATATAAAATTTCATTCCAATCTGATCACTAGTTTTTTAATAAATAGGCGTTAAATCTAAAATTGTCAAAAATTTATGGAAGGCGTCATAAAAAAATTTACGATCGGGGACACTAACCAATTTGTAGTTTATTGTCAACTTTATAAGCTTCCGAAATATAAAAAAATTCGTGCCGCCAGTTTATGTATATTTTGACGAAGTTTTGAAAATTTTTTATCTTTATAGCTTTTAACTTTTGAAAATCTTTGCGCGCAGTAACATTGTGTCTCTATAGGGCTATTACAATAAAATAGTTGAACACGATTTGTCAGCCTGTTTTTGAGTAATAAGGCGCTAAAGTCAAAATTTTCAAAAATTCCGAGCGACTGCCAGTTTGAAGCTAGAAAGTTTGGAAAAAACGTTATATTTTCCCTAAAGTCTTCTATCAGATTCCCTGTTTCAATTTATAAAATTTGGTTTAGGAAAATATACTACCAAAAAAACATGTTTCTGTTTTCGGATTTTATTTAAGAGATTATTTTGTCGGTGAATTGTTAATATACCCCCAGATTATAAAGCTCATCAAAATTCGACCATCCGTTCGATAGTTACGATGTACCACACACCTACATACCCACATACATACATACATACATACCCACCCACAGACAGAAATTTTTTAAAACCTTTGTTTGGGGTCCTGGAAGTCCAAAACGTGTATTTGCGTCAAAATTTCAATATCAAAAATTTTCATGAAATCAATACTTTCCTATACTAACAGTATAGGAAAGTAAAAATTGTACCATATTAGGTCTAGTTATTTATTCGTGGAATAACCTACTTATGAACTAAATTATTTATTTAAAACTGTAAACAATTGTTATATTTTTTTTTATTTATAAATTCAAGCTTTACTTCGTTAAAGTTCATATTTAATGAGTATCTGTATATAAAATACTTAATTACTTTAACAATATTTATTTATTTGAACGTTATACGTATTTCGGCATGTTTACATGCCATTGTCAAAGGTTATATGAAAAAGTAAACATTGTTTTATTGGCTTTTCATAGCACACTTGATAGTTATGAGTGGTTCTTCAAGCAGTAACTTTAAATTTTTGTTATTTTATAAAATTTTCAAAAACTAGAATTTTTTTTAAATGGCGAAATGGCATTTCAGATGCTCCTAAGTCCATCGGGTGGTCTAGTGGTTAAAGTCCCAGGTTTTGAAACTAGACTCTCGTCGGCAGTAGGTTCGAGTCCTCTGCACGTAGGAAATTTTTCTGAATAAGTTAAATCCGGCGTGTCCATGGATGTTGTGTAAGGTGTGTATGTTGGGTTGCATGTCTTTCAGGGGTGGGGCATGTTAGACCGCTGAATAGCGCGAAAGTGCGCTGAGCCCGGGTAAGAGGGTGGGATGGGAATCATGGAGTCGTGCTCACGCACGGCCTCATGATTCTTTTTTAAATAAAAGATGCTCCTAAACAAGATTATGCAATTAGTTTTTCAATAAAAAAATCTATAATGTAACTTATCGATTTGAAGCAAAGAAAAAAAACGGAATTTACATCTTATAACATTTAATACTCTTCTAAGATACAACATTCTATCCTCCATACTATAAAGAAAACCAGGTTTCTATTTTAGGCTACAAATCAATTTTTATAGAGGCGTTTCCAAGCAAAGTGGGACACACTGTACCAAATGTTACGTCAATCTGTCACCTTATATTTTTGAGTGACAGGAGCTAAAGTCAAAATGACCGAAGCACTTAGCATACATTTTTTTCTACTCAAAAAATAATTACGTTTTATATTTCAAAAATATTTTGGTAACAATCTAGCCCCAACAGTTACTACATGAGATCGGAATAATCCTACCAGGCTTGGCTGGGGTTGCTTCTGGCTCGTTCCTCTACCCGTATAAAGTCCGAGGGGCATTACTATACTTATGAATGCAGGTAGAAACCGAAAGGCGAAACCACGCGTGTTTGATTATTGTGCGTAGGCAAGTTTTACTTTTATTTAAAGAACATATAAGACAAGACGTAAGTAACATACGTCAGACAAAACGCAAAAAGAGGGGGAGTATAACCCTATAAAAATATTATTCTAAACTCATGTTCTACTGTATATGATGTGCAATCTAACTTAGTCGCAAATTTTTATCGTTCTCTGTTTATTGAATAATATAGAGCATTGATTGACTAATTTCAAAAGTTTATAGAAGCCATCAAAGAGACATTGGGTAATTTTGGAAAAGTTCTTAAATTTTAGTTTTGTTACCATGTTTTATGATAATCTGATGCAGATTTTTGGAAAATCTGCCTGTCGCCATTTTGAAGTTATGTACAGAGCTTTCGTTAATTACTGATACCCACGTGACCTTTGATTCGCAGTGACTTAGGGAGTTTTAGATTTAGATGTTGAAGTCAGTTCAGGATTGGCACTCGTGGTAACTAAAGATTCCCTGTAAGTGTCACTGTCAACACTCAAAGTGAGGTTAGGTATGTAAACAAGCAAGCCTTGATAAGTTAACAAACGGCTTGTGATTTTTTGGATAAAAGGCTTATCAACGGTGTAAGTTGGGTTGCCTATATTTTCTGGTCACGTGGGTACAGTAATTAATGAAAAAGAATTAAAACAAACATTAGAAAATTGCCAGGTTTGTTTAACAGATTATCAAAAAAGACAAATAATAAATCCAAATCCACAACCATCAAAACTATACGGTTTATTAAAAATACACAAACCCAACATGCCCATTAGACCAGTAGTATCATACATAAATGCACCCAACCATATGCTAGCAAAAATACTAAATAATATAGTTACCAGTTTCGATTATAAACCAAAATATTCAGTTAAAAATTCTTCCGAATTAATCAAAAAGTTGTCTAACTTACATTTACCACCACAAAGCAAGCTAGTTAGTTTTGATGTTACTAATATGTTTTCCCAAATACCTCCTCAAGAGTGTATTCCTTTGTTAAATGATATTCTTATTAACAAAAATGTTGAGTTAATAAAACGGACTGAGTTGATTCAATTATTTGAACTTTGCACCAATCAAAATTATTTTACTTTTAATAATAAAATTTATTTCCAAAAAGATGGTTTACCCATGGGAAGTCCAATTTCACCTCTTTTAGCTAACATATTTATGGAAAATCTAGAAGATCAAATATTCGAATCAAATCAATCTGAGAAAGTTATATTTTGGTTTCGTTATGTTGATGACATTTTAGCATGTTTTAATAGTTCATTTGATTTAATTAATGAATTTTTAATTTTTATTAACAGCTTGCACCCAAACATAAAATTTACACTAGAAACTGAACAAAATAAGTCCATTAACTTTTTAGATTTAAACATAAAAATTAATTCAACTAATAAATTTGAGTACTCAGTTTATAGAAAACCTACACAAACAGACATTACAATACCACACGATTCTTGTCACCATAAAACACATAAATTAGCAGCATACAGGTCCCTGATACATAGGGCTTTGACGGTCCCTTTAGATGAAATTAATTATAATAGAGAAATTTCAATTATTAAACAAATTGCATACAGTAATGGTTATAATACTAAACTTATTGATACATTAATTAAAGAAAAAGATTATAAATTAGCCATTCAAAAGATGTATCCGAATATCCTAACTTCGTTCGATACAATTAAATATGCTTCGATCCCATATTTTGGTGAGAAATCAGAAAAAATTGCTAAAATTATAAACAAAACAAATAAATATAAAGTAAGCTTTAAAACAACTAGGAACATCTTAAATACTTTGTTTAATGCAAAATCAAAAACAGACGATTTGTTAAAATCAGGCATTTACAAATTAAATTGTTCGCATTGTAATTCGGTTTATATAGGCCAGACAATTAGAAATTTTGATATTAGGTATAAAGAACACGTACGTTGTTACAAATACAAACACCCACATAAATCCAATTACGCTAAACACTTACTAGAACAAAATCATTCAATGACATCTAATAACACCATAAAATGTATACACTTTTGTGATGATAAACGTAAATTAGATATACTAGAAGCTTTTGAAATTCACAAACATTTAAAAACTGTACCGTTAATGAATGAGCAAATTGATCTCTTAAATTCTCCTCTACTGGACATTTTGGAATAAGAAATCAAGTCATCTGCAGACGATTACCAAGATAAGTAAAAAAGTTCTATTGCTATAACAACACTAACTGTTTGTTTACCTTCATATAACCTTTGACAATGGCATGTAAACATGCCGAAATACGTATAAGGTTTAAATAAATAGATATTGTTAAAGTGATTAAGTATTTTATATACAGATACTCATTAAATATGGACTTTAACGAAGTAAAGCTGGAATTGATAAATAAATTAATGAAAGCTCTGTAGAATACAAAACAAGCATTCGACTAGTTTTAGCTGCTTTTTAGCATATTGGTACCAAAATAATATTGATACCAAAGCATATGAACTTCATAAAATGGATTTTTTCCCTTGTTTTCCGATGATGCTTTGATATACCTCCACATTTTAATGAAATTGTAATGAAATCAGCACATCTCTATTTAGGCAATAAAACAGAGAAAAGTATAACACTGTTTTGCATGGGCAAAATTACTTATCTCTTCAGAACTTAGTTGTTTGAACAAGAAAATGAAAACTCACCAGGCTGCACTAACCGCACATCCAGGATCTTATCAACTTGGGAATTGTAGGCCGTAATGTGAAATACACATTCTGGCGAGTCCTGGATGCAGGTAATGTTGACGGGCACCAGATCTTCGCTCACCTGCTGCCATTTCACTGTTCCTGCGCCACTTGCAGACACATGAAAAACCTCCGCCCACAACCTAAAAGAAAAAAGCTCGGTCTTTATAAAAATGTAAAGCAATTCTGAGGCTGTTCTACGAGCCATTTCTGAAACTTTTACATGCTCTCGACGGACTGAATTTGTTAACAGGGGTTTCCCTAATAATTTTCTCGCTTTATAAAAGAAAGACTATAATGGTTTTAAAATTTAAATTAACGAAAATCTAAATAAAGAAAATAATGGATCAAAATTTTTTTTAAATTGTAACTGTTAAAATTTTTTAAACGTTCTGTATAAATCTGCAATTGTGGAGGGTCGGTACAATAAAAAGAAGGTTGTAGGGGGAGCTGTAATTTAAAGCATTCTTAATGGCTTCCATCGCAGTTAAGCACGCACTGAAAATCAATTTTCCACCTCTCACACTTTATGCACTTGCTCTTTACTCGATTCGGTTGACTTTTTTAGAAATAAAAATAATAATATAGAGCAAATTATTAAATAGGCAAACTTCTTATTTAATTATTAACCGCTAGAATATCGTTTAAGTTATATAATTAATAAACATTTACACGGTAATTAGAGCTAGTTAAGTCAAAAATGAAAAAATATGAATACTAGTTTTATAATATACATTATTATAATCTGCTTTTAAAATATGTTTACGGATTCGTGTTGTTACAAATACACTTTTATCTTTGGTTCCTTTAATGCATACTTAACTGTAAGGTAAAAGTAGATAATCTTTTGTTTAGTGTCGAATAATACAAATTTTTAAGTAGTTTTAATGTAGCCAAAAAGAACATTAAATACTTTAACTTTCCCGATGTTTTAATAAAAACATATTCAAAAAATCTGCATAATTAAAAGCCTAATTTCTATGTATTTTTATATCTCGTTTGTATCTGCTGCTGAGATTTACCATCGACACACCAGGGAAACGACCACATTTGGAAATTTTGCCCAGCCTATGACTTCTAAAAAGTAAGAGTATTTAACGTGCGAACATCTAACAATATCACATCTCTACCGGAAGATGGCAGATTGGCAAATGCATCTACATCTACTTCTAAACCACGGGAGGGGGGTTACAAGTTTGGTAGTGTGTCCCTTAGACTTAAGATTACCAAATCCACAAAGTATGGAGAAGGCAACTCAAAGGCACCAGATTTTGCATCTGAGATACCTAGAAATGCACCATCAAACAGCTCCAACAGGATCTCCACTAAACCTGATAAGGCTACCAGCTCAAAGAGTGAAGGTAAGGGCAAGAATAAAAGTGATCCAAAACCAAAACCCCAAAAATGAGCCATAACTTTAAGGTTATAAAGCTAAACCTCCAACACGCAAAAGCAGCTTCAAGCAAACTTAGCAGGAGATTTATTAAAAGGAACTTGCACGTGGGTTTAATTCAGAAACTCTACGGAGGCCGAATTAAAGGACTCAAAACTCAATCATGTAAGTTAATCTACTCGACTTTACATGAAAACCCGAGAGCAGCAATAATGCTCAACAATAAAATGAATTTTATTTCTATTCCAGAGTTCAGTATAAAGGACTTGGTAGTCGTGGATATAAAGCTACTCACTGAGCATAGAAAGAGGCGAATTATAATTGCCTCGACCTACTATTCCGGCGATGCACAGGAAATACCATCACAGGAACTTAAAAGCTTCATTACTTGGTCAAAGCAGAGAAACAAAAATCTAATCATAGGGTGCGATGCCAACGACTATCACATCATGTGGGGAAGCACCGATGCCAACAATCGAAGTAAGTACCTTCTAGAATATTTGTCTACTAATAATATAGACAATATAAACAAAGGTAACAAACCCACTTTTGTGACTGCGGTTAGGAAAAAGATTTTAGATTTAACTCTAGCTAGTCCATTCATAAGTAATTTCATTAAAAACTGGTGTGTTCTTGACGAAGCTTTAATGTCAGACCACAAATACTTTATTTTAATATAGAGCCACAAATGACTCATGTCATTAAATGTAGAGCACCTAGATTGACTGATTGGGTTGCTTCCAAAGAGTATCTAAAATCGAAGATCATGCTACAAGCTGTCCTTTGAAACGAAAGGCAAAAACAAGAAATGTGGCTTGGTAGAACAAGGAACTCTGTCAACTTAAAATCGGAAAAAGAAAGCCCTTTAACAGGGCCAAATAGTCAGGTAACTGGGATGCATATAGGTATTTACAAAATATAACAGAGCTTTGAGAAGATCTAAAAGGCAAAGTTGGAGGAAATTTTGCGAACAAATTAAAGAAATAAACCTAGCGCCTCCAAAAGTTCTTAGCAAAAGATCACTAAAACGGGTTACTTAAAAACCCGATAGCAAACTTGCAGAAGATTCAAAAGAAAGTGTAAAGGTCTTTTTTGCCACCAATTTTCAGGGTCTGTCTGTAATGAAGGTGAAGATCTACAGGCTAACCCAAATAGTAGCGATTTATCGCCCCACAAGACTGGGCAGAAGCCTGACAAAACCATTTTTAAGCTCAATAAAATTAAATGGGTTGTTAACAGCTTTAAATCCTCTTAAATCGCCAGAAAAATGCGGAATTTTTGCCGCTCTACTTCAATATGGCGTTGAGGTCCTTACACCCCTGCTACTTAACATCTTTAGAGCCAGCTACTCCTTAGGTTACATTCCAACGGCCTGCAGGGAGGTACAGGTGGTTTGTATCTCAAAAACGGGCAAAAGTATACCTGAGGAACTCAAATCCTACCGCCCGATTAGTCTTGCCTCTGTTTTACTAAAAACAAAGGAAATATTATAGACTACCACATAAGTGAAGTACTTATAAGAACACCACTTCACACAAAAAGCAATTTGCTTATCAAAAAGGCAAATCTACAATAAATGCCCTACACTGCTTAGTTAGCATAATAGAAAAAACCTTCATAGCAAAAAGTGGCTGTTTGTACATACATAGATATAGAGGGCGCTTTGATAACGCCTCCTATGAGTCGATACATAAAGCCGCAACAAAAAAAGGCATAGAAGCCCCAACCATCGCATGGATACAATCCATGCTAAAAATCCGTAGAATAACGACTTGTATCGGGAGTGAATCGATGGCCGTTTCTACAACTACAGGATGTCCACAAGGTGGACTCTTATCACCTCTGGTGTGGTCATTTGTCGTGGGTGATCTCCTAGACAAGTTGGATAAACATGGCTTTAACATCCAAAGATTTGCAGACGACTTTGTTATTATTGTAAAAGGCAAGCATGATGCGGCTATTTCGAGCTTTATGCAAATAGCTCTCAATATAATAAGCAAATGATAATTAGACGAACAACTAGGTGTCATTCACTAATAGAAACGTAATTTAAAAGCTCCCATGCTGAATGAAACACAGTTACAACTCTCCAGGGAAGTTAGATATCTGGGTATTATCCTCGACCAAAAAATTACCTGGAACATTCGTTTGGAAAGGGTTCTCACAAAAGCAACAATAGCATTATGGACATGCTATACATTGTTTGGAAAGACTTGGGGCCTAAAGCCAAAAATGACGTTAAAAACTTGGCTAGGAATCACAGGAGCCATAAGCATTGCTAAACCTCCTACCCTCACACTTATGTGTAAGAAGGGAATCAAGGTTGAGTGCCCTTAGGCTGCAACAATTAACCCAATTTAAGCTAGGAGATCTGGTTTGTCACTTAAGAATTGTAAAGTTAATTCAACTGGAATCCACGACCAAACCTACAGATACAATGCCAGCACAATACGATTTCGACTATCCTTTTAAAGTGGTTACTAATAGCCGCGAAGAGAGTAGATCAGAGAGTACAGCTAGAGCACGGATCAAACATTTGGTATAAATATGGCTTCAAAATGGATGAAGGGCTTGGAATAGGCACCTCAGGGCCTAGATCTAGAATTTCAAAATCCTTAGGAAGCACTTCATCTATTTCTCAGGCAAAAATCTACGCAATGGACATATGCGCTCAAGAATGCATTAAAAAGACCTGCCTGGAGCTAAGATTTACATTCTATAAAACAGCCAAGCTGCCCTAAAAGCTCTTAAATCTAACATGTTTGAGTCTAGAAAAGCTTGGGACTGCGACAGTTGCTGACGCAACTAAACAACACATTAACATTAATGTGGGTGGGAATTTAAGGAAATGAAACCCCCGACGCTCTTGCAAAAGAAATAGCAAAGACGCCATTTATAAGACCAGAACCGTTTTGTGGAATAACTAAAAGCCACATAGGGAAAGAGGTGCGAAAATGGTAAAAGACCAAAAAATATCCTACTGTAATAACGCTCCAGGTCTAAATCAGGCAAAAAAGTTTATAAAAATAGTCGCCAGTGAATGCTAAAAAGCTTCTCAGACTAAAAAAGACCGATATCAGACTTACAACCAGTCTCCTAACTGGCTACTGCCCTATGAGATATCATCTCCAAAATACAGGCAAAGGCGACACTGAAATCTGCAGACTCCGTGAATCTGCAAGTGAAACTGCAGAACACATACTCTGCCATTGTAATGCACTATTTCGCAGCAGGTTTAAATTCATCGGAAAGGCTTATATTGCACCTGAAGAAACAGGAATTGTGGCCTCCAGCAAAATCATAGACTACATCAAAAGTCTAAAAATCCTGGGAACTGAATAAATTGTAAGGATAATCACAAAAGATCTTATCAGGTCGAAGTAATAAAAAGCTTCTGCAACTAAACAATCTACTGGAGGAAGGTCTCAAATTTGTGTTTTAATAATAAAACATAAATTATACAATTTAATTAAACACATTAAAATCGAAGAAATAACGATGCGTAGGACACGGTATAAGTCCTATACCCTTGCTATACCGAATAATTCTTATAGCGTGTTAATTCCTAGAGTGTACAATTCCTATAGTTATAACGTATAATTGTTGCTCCTCCACTTGCTAAGGTAGTATAATGGTAAAGTAGGTTGATGCGGCTAAATAATTAAAACGTAAAAAGTGTGGCACTCAAAAACAAATGCATTTTACCTAGTTATACATAAAAAGGCACAAGTACATGTTTGTTTTATATACGCATAACAGACTACATTAAAGAAAGGAGTGTAACAAAAACGATTATAGTAAGCTATAAATTTTTAGTAACTCGTAGAAGTACTTATAACAATGGAAAATATACAGAATTTAATTTTTTCTTTGCTGCCGCAACAAGCAAGGCGATAAGATTTTTGTCAGTAAACAAATTGACATCAATACGCAACAGGTCAGTTTTGTTTCCGCTTTGGTGAAACGTCTAAAAATTAATTCTGTGCAGTATAATGGTCTAAAATATTGTGTTGTGTTTTCAAAGGAAGAAAAGTTTCGAGAAAGTTTTAAAAGCTGTACAGGAAAGTTGAGGTACCCTTTCTATTACAAATTCTGTTTATATTCTTAGTTGTTAATTGACTTAAAACAATAATTTGTGCACGTTATATAAAGTTTTAAATTTAAAAATTCAAAAAGTATTCTGTTAAAAACATTCCAACGGTACAAAAATTTATCATAGTAGCGATGTGATAATCTATTTAATTTTTTTTAAATCTATATCACTCAAGTTTGGCTATCTTAAGTTAGTAAAAAGTTAACTTTCCAAGTCTCTGCAACCCATCCGTCACTAAAGACTGCTGATGCAAACTATGCTCCCTGGTTGTCATGCTTGGTCTCTGCAAAGAAGTCTTTCAGGTCTTTGCCCCTCATTCGTCACTGGTTTTTGACGTATCCATTTAACTCTGCGTGCTTTTCTTGTAAGTTGCCTTTGTTTGACCCCATCAAAGAAGTCTTTCAAATACTCACCACCCATCGTTCACTGGCGCTTGGTGAGTTGACTACCTTTAGAGGTCTTTCCTCGTCGTTGAGATAGCTTGGCCTGCTCAGATGTGCTCCAGGTCCTTGCCACTCCTTCTAAACTGACACTTGACGTGTCCAAACTTTTCCCCTGCTTGGCTTGTTCAGAGAAGTCCTACAAGCTGCTTCTACCGGACTGTCATAGTTAGGCAGATAAGTGAAATAATTGTGACTTTTATGATGAAAGCATGAAACTTGCCACACATGTTAACAAAATAGTAATGAATCTTTTTGGATATAGGGGCAAAGTGAATCACTTGTATGTCTGCCATATTAAAAACGGCGGCTGAAAACACTTTTTCGCATATATCTCAATAACCGCAAATTCTACGGCCTTTTGGCCTCAGTAAAAAATTATAGATCGACAATTTGCTTTAAAGAAGGTCTCATACTTTTTGCCGTAGGATGAAGCGTTCTGCCATAAAAGTAAAGTGAATGTTTTGCTGAATCCGCCTAATGTTATAACTGCCAAATTTATACTCTGCGCATATGCAGAAATGGGTTTCCTAGTGTCTGTCGTCTTGGAAATATATGGCAATACAATATCTTCTTCTTCTTCCTCGTGTTATAGGCCAATGGCCTGTTTAATACCCGCAACTAGTGCAGGTTTTGTGAGCCCTCTTTGCACGTATACCGGGCAGGAGACTGGCCTTACCCGTCGAAAGGAGAAGAAGTTCCACTGAATGGTTTACGATTGCCAAAGATGTTAGTATGACAACCGGGAACGACGGCTTAACGTGCTTTCCGAAGCACGGTTGGTTGCAGGTATACCCCTATACTGGGGTCACCCGTCTGAGTGGGGACCATGGCGGACAGTGCTTAACTTTGAATACCGTGTGACCGGCATCCAAAGTTCTCTGCCATGCAACCAACATGCAATACAATATAAATAAGAAATATTATAAAACTTATTATTGTAATTCATATTTTTGAAGGCGCAGGGGAGGGGTGTAGGAAGAGAAAGTAGAACTTAAATATTTGGGTTCACTTCAAGGTTAAATACCATACAATTTATATAGAAATTCCCAATTGAACTCTTGAAATAATAATAAAAAACTAGCATATAGTTCATAAAATTGCAGATTCTTCGAACTTTTTAATGCGCCCTTAAGCGTCAAAATAAGCTTCACAGGCACAAAGTGCAGTACACTGAAGACTAGCTTCTCGGCATTTGCATTGTTCAGTACAGCCTTTCTTGCAGCCGCACCGAGTGAGTTCTCTGCAGACTTATAACGCTTCTGGAAGATTGGTCCAGCTTTTTTGATGTGCTAGATGAGTGCAGCTTGTGTAGGAGGCAAGCTGTTGATTCCTTTCCCTTTTACACTGAACAGTTGTTTTCTTGCCTCATCCACAATCACTTGTGTACTTTTTCGATCGTACATAAGCGCCACCAAAATTTTTAATGCCTGTAGCCACTCTTGGACTGATTCGACACTGAATGTAGTACCTAATGCTTTAAACGCCAGTGTAACATCTTCATACACTTTCCAGGTTTCCTATGCAGTTTGCTTCACATTGTGCGGGAATGTACCTAAGATTAGTTTTAACCGACACCAAATGCTAGCGAAATTTCAGTGTTCAAAGGAATGGGCAAATGAAATGGCCAAAACTGCGACATCTTTGTCAGCTGCAGTGCGTATTAACACTTTGGTATAACACCGAACAATGTCTTGCAAATGCAAAAGAATGGGGGTATAAGCCTCTTCTTGCAAGCAGAGTACTAAGCCTGTAACTCCTTCACAGGTAACTGCCAGCATATTGCTGTCGTATGTTGTAATGAGTTGCTTTTCAGTTTTCAATGTTGCTACAGTCGTTGCTAGGAAGGAAAACATTTCGGTTTTGTGAAGAGAATTTTGAAAAAAGTTTAGTTTTTAGAAAATTCAAAATAGCCTCCAAAAACAAAAAAAAAATAAGATTGCAGAAATCGAATATGGGACGTTAAGTGACTTTTTAAATTTCACAGATAGACCTCCGATTATGGTTGCAGGTCTAAAGGTTTGCAATGAAAAAGCCAGAACTGGAAGGAATCGAAATATGCAGATATTAGTGGTAAGAACATTTTTTGATAGGTACCAGGGTGTTAGTAGATATTTCCATACAGAATTGATACTAGCAATCAGAATTCGAATACTTGTCACGGTTTCCGAGTTATCAAAATTCAAAGTAATCCAATAAGGCCGTTCAAAACCCTTTTATATAAATAATTAACAAAACATAAATTACTATTTCTTTCAAATTTTCCCTTTCTCTTGAATTTGGAAATAAAACTTCGGCATAAAACATACCATAATTTGCTATAGACAACATACTTGTCACCAACTTTGAGGTTTACACGCACAGAGACTCATAAATATTGCCCTTAACATAAATAACAAGAATAAAGCACGTGCCGAAGGTAGTGCTACCTCTACCAGTTTAGGCTACTCGCAATCCTAGTACTAGTCGACTACGCTCCGCCCAGATTAGTCGGTAACCGGTCTGATATGAACGGTACCTTAACAGCGTTGGGTGTACATAAGCACGAACCACCTGGGTCGACACTTTGATAGTGGGTGTGAACAAGCAAAGTGCACTTCACCTCTAGGACCCAAGTCCCTAATTGCAGCAGTCGCGCTACTCCTTCCTGGAGCTCACTTTCACCTGCCTTAATCGTCGGCCTCCAACCACCTAGTACATCGCCTAGGCAAATTTATAACCCCTAGGAATCACCTCGACGTAGTGACTGGGACGCCACGTCCAATGAGCGGGGATTCCGTTATAGAAGACTGCCCCTAAGGTGTTAGGTACCCATACTAAAGGCTAGCAACACATCCCCTCATGAAATCACTCACCCAGTTCTTCATGGTCACAATTAAGGTAAACCTTGAACCTCTTCAAAGAGAGGTAAACATACCAAGTTGAAATCACCGAAGTGGCCGTTACAACGCCGACCCCAGGAGGTATCTTTGTTCACACCTCTCACCTAAGTGAGAGTCCTTGGCCCGTGGTGAAGCGTGATCGTGAGTAATATATTTGAAAAGCACCCATTTCAGTTGGAATGGCAACTTTTATGAACAGGTTAAAGGAGAGGCTGCGGGTTCACTGCTATCGCCTGTTATTGCAAACATATAAATGGAAAACTTTGAAAGCAAAGCTTTGGCAGCAGCTGATTTTAAACCTAAATCTTAGTTCAGATAAAAATCCAATTCACCACGGAATAAGAGGAAAATGATTAAGTATTCTTGTCATGAGAAACAAGGTACATCAAATCCTTGTTTGCCCGAAGGTACTAACAATCTAAAAACACAGGCAGGAAAAGCCCACGAACAACTGTTGCTCAAACTTTTAGAGCAAATGCTTGTAAAGGCATATAAGCTACAGATCGGTCCTTACCTGATTATGCTAAGTGTAATCCCCTAATGACGATGTGGTCTAAACCGAAATTAAATTGTAATATTGACAGTTCGAGAAACCGTGAAAGCCTCAAAAAATATATTGTAGTCGTGGCAACACTGGTAGCACAGCTAGCAGTACAAAAGTTGAATTTACTTATCAATTTTAATTTACTTAATTAACACAATCGATATAGATATGTACTAGTGTTTATAAGTCTATTCGTAATTCAATCATTAACCTTATAGTCTAGGAGCTGGAGCGATACGGTGGGACTGAAAGTTAACCCGATGGCACTATGGTTTATTGTTAGAGGACGGTTCAATGATCAATTCATCTCACAGACCGAATCTTCGCTCTCATGTAGTTCTCGATATACAGCCTCCGCAATTTTTTGACTGCAGGTTAACCTTTTTGAAGTTGCGGTTACTTGAAAAGCATGCCATTCTTATACACTTCCACCATGTGCCATCATTTTTAATCGTGTCCGTTTATCGGGCTGGCCAGTTAAAATGGGAGCAAAAATGGATTGCGAGTTAACCCTCCCAAACCTGGTGGAAAATGTTTATTGGTGTTGCCAATTGTTAAGATACCATATGCCATCAAAAGTTACCGGTCCATTTCAGAGTAATTGGCCATTATTTGGCCAGAAAATGGACATTTTCGCCATTTTGTGGCTAAAACTTACGGATTACAAGTTAACATGATGGCACCGTGTCAAATACCTTAATTTGAGGTCAAATAATAATATATATATCAGTGCCATCATTTTTTTTCCAATTCAACCTCTCCCACAACCCCAAAAACCTCCCAAAAAAATCAGTAATTTCGATATTTAACCGCTGTCGGAGTCTCAATAACTGAGTAATTTATCATAATATTGCTCTAATTATCCAACTTTGTGATCTCTCTGGAACGGTACGCCCCTCTCTCTGGTTGTTGATTGGTTGAAAAAAGTTAGTATTAATCTTCTAATGTCGGTCGTGAAGCTTGTTGGGATGTCAAATTGAACTATTTATCGATATGCGTTTTAAACAAAAAATAGTTGCTGGCTTGCTGGCTTACTTCTGCAATTTCTGCAAATAAAATAAAGTTTCGCACACAAAAATACAAAAATCGTTTATGTTTTGGGGAGGTTTTTAAGGCTGTGGGAGGGGTTGGATTGGAAAAAAAATGATGGCACTCATATACAGGGTGTCTCAGACATGACTCCCCAGGCCTATAACTTTGTTATTTTTAAAAATAACTATAATAAACTATATATATTCGTAAATGGGAGCAAATTCTCTATAAGATGGAGAAAAAAATTTTAGAAAATCTGTACTCATATTATGGCAGCGATATTCAACTTTTTTTTTTCAAATTGCACACTATGCTTTTTTTCGGTCATTCTGATAGTACTCTTTATTCTCTTTACAACCATGTAAACCAATATGGGTCTTACATAAGGAAATTCTCGAAAAAAATACGATTGAAAGTTGAAGTCTAGGTTTGCCATGGAAACAACTGATTTTTGTAATTTGTACTCGTCGGGCGATGAAAACAATAGCGTAGTGTAAAAAAAAATGCCCATTCATTATTTTTATACAATATTACCCCAAAACTGCCACTGCATGAGCATCATCTGTAGCGGTTCGTTTATTTATATTTGGAATTTTCTTGTTCTTTTTAAATGACCCATGCTCAAGAAGGTTCGATGCCAAGTTAATAAACGTTTTATGATCAGGATGTATTCTTTCCGGATACCTTTCTGCATACAACCTTGCTGCTCTTCTTGCATTCTTCTCGCATAAACCATAAATAAGGATCATATCAAGCTTCTCAGAATTAGTGTAATTCATTTCTAATATGATTTTAAACAAGAACATACAAACACAGAAAGAATAACTGTCGTTCTTTGCAACGTAAATTGCAATTGTTTTACAGCTATACGCTATTGTTTTCATCGCCGACGAGTACAAACTACAAAAATCAGTTGTTTCCATGGCAAACCTAGACTTCAACTTTCAATCGTATTTTTTTCGAGAATTTCCTTATGTAAGACCCATATTGGTTTACATGGTTGTAAAGAGAATAAAGAGTACTATCAGAATGACCGAAAAAAAGCATAGTGTGCAATTTGAAAAAAAAAAGTTGAATATCGCTGCCATAATATGAGTACAGATTTTCTAAAATTTTTTTCCCCATCTTATAGAGAATTTGCTCCCATTTACGAATATATATAGTTTATTATAGTTATTTTTAAAAATAACAAAGTTATAGGCCTGGGGAGTCATGTCTGAGACACCCTGTATATTATTATTTGACCTCAAATTAACGTATTTGACACGGTGCCATCATGTTAACTTGTAATCCGTAAGTTTTAGCGACAAAATGGCGAAAATGTCCATTTTTTGGCCAAATAATGGCCAATTATAAATAATTCTAGATAAGAAAACAGAATTACCAGATATGTGCCCTGTTAACATCTCAGCTTTAATGAAATTTGTAAATAATTTTTCCAAACGTAATGTAACGCCATTACACAGTCCTTTTTAATTCTTAAATTTGGTAGTAACAGCTAAGTAATATGTAACTGCAGATGGTAGAATGGCATACCGAGATGTGTTAAGCTATTTAGAAATTCTATAGTGTAATGCTAATAATCGGACTGATCATCCCACTTAATAGCATTTTCTTCCAAGTTGATTCAATACTGTTTCATTAATTAAAGAATACGCGTTTTCGGTTGGAAACAGTATTGCCGTAGATGCACATTGTCTGTACAATTTCTATTATTTATAAACAAAACATAGCTGATGAATATTTAGGTTTAGTCCATTTAACTGATTATGTGTTGACGTTCCTATTGGGATGTTATAAATCGAATGTTTGCCACGTGCTTCTTCAGGAAGCAAACGTAATTATTTCCTTTTATGCATGGTTATAACTGTGTATGAGTTAGCTCTTACTGAAGAACTACTGTTACTTTATTTTTACTATAATTGTGCTCTTGCTGTTTATGTCCATATGAGTATTTATGTATTTGTCCAATTATTGCTTTTGCTTGTCATATCATTTCAGTCATACTCATATTTGCATTAAATCAACTCGTGATAAATAAAATGTTAAGCCGCTACTAAGAACCGTTTGGAAATCTGTTTGCTTTCTGCCTCGCCGCCCTAAGTGACTAATACGTAATCGTTTGTTCAAACTAATAAATAAACTATCTTGAGATGTGAGAGCTTGTGACCAATTGCGGATTTAATATAGGTATACATTCTTATCGGCATCAGTGAAGTACCCTATACTTTAGTGAAACAAACTCATCAAAATAGTTTCGAAAAGGAAAAACCCAAGTAAACTTACAACTAACTTATTATTTTCTTATTGTTTTAGTAAGATTCATTTATTTCTACACCCTATATAGCTTGCTGCGTGTATTATTATTATTTTTCACAATGAACAATGTTCTTCCATTTCCTACAACGTATAAAATGCACTCGTTCCTACAGCATACAATCTTTACTGTTTAATAATTTAACCGCATAAACCTATACCTTACTGTCATACTGCCTTAGCAAATGGAAATTTTAAAATGCCCTATACCTATAATAAAAGTTATTTCAGCCCTCCACAGAACTTCCGGATTAGAAAAGAACACTGATAAAGGAAAATATTGAAACTGCATTTTTAATTTCCAGCATTTCCACTTTGCACATGACCACCTGATGAATTTTCCAACTGTGCAAACATATTACTTACACGTAATTAATTAATGTGGCACGTGTAAAAGGTTTGTCAAGCATGGCCTTGGGGTATCCAAATTCCAATTCCAAATAATGGTTTTTGCCATTTATATTCTTTTTTTTTTCATGTGATAGATGGTAAACCGGTTTAGGAAATAGCCCTTGATTTGTTTGTGTCTACTATTCTCTGAAGAAAAATCAGAAAGTAGTTATTAAAACTTGTGATAAATTAACAAAATGAGCTTCTATAGTTAGCGTTCAGAAATATTACTTATACATATAATTTAGCCAATGGTGTTGGTTTTAAAAATCAATGACAGAAAATTCTGCGCTGAGGTTTTGATGAATTATTCAGAATTAAAATAAATTTTAGAATAGTTCAAGTTTAAGTCTATGATCTAAATTTTGTAGTGTGTGTCCGCTTCCCGTTAAGACGTTTTGTCTACCTTAATTATAATTAATTAGATTTGGGTATGTAAGTAAGTATGAGAAATGGTTTAATTATTTACTACATACCTTACCAACATTGCTTTTATTTCCACTGTAGATTTTCTCTTTTAGATATACCCAAAAATGTTTAAAACCATCTGCAAGATTTTCTATCAGGTAAATACTTGTTTACTAACCAAAGTTAGTTTTAGATAGAAACAATCTTTTTATTCATTTATACACAGCGAAATCTGTTTCAAAGCCTTCAAGCAATGTGAAACGTTGCATAAAATTAACTTTGATCATTGCAAGGCTTTAGTTCTGCGTCATATTTTGACATATGGTCTCATATTCATAGAAGAAATCCTGTAAAGGTATTGGATCAAAACTGACTTTAAAAGCAACATACCGTAAGAGATGTCCATCCCGTCTACGAGACGTCTGCCAAGGAGAATCCTCATAGCGGTAAGCTTTCCTTATAAGGGGGGCGCAAGAACAGCTGAGTTTGTTGCCCATGGCCGCGGGGCACTGGCACTGCCCCCGCTGTCACCACATGTCCCCGTGACCGATTTCGGGACCTCGAGATCCCCACTGTCCTCGTACACCACGGTTCAGTGACTGAGACCGCTGGTGCACGGATTTGTGCTTGTGCTGTAACAAGAAGGAAAGTTATTATAATATTATTTAACACATTTTCGCAATTTATTCTCCACTAAATAGTGCACTTGTGCAGACATATTTTGTCGTTGAACTGGCGCGGAAAAAATGCTTTTATAACCTAAACTGGGCGTGTGTTTTGCTGCGCCTCTTCCTGATGAATTGATTAACACATACAGTTCATCACACGCCCTGCGGTAAAATAACGCATATTTCAACACCCCCGGCTTGGAAGCAAGCCCTAAAATTGGTTGGGTGCTTTTTATGGATGACTTGAAATGATTAGAAAACTATCACGCGTTTGTACTTTAGCTAAGAGAAAGCTGAGCAGTTGTTGTGCAACAGTACGATTGAAATCAATTAGATGTGATAAAAGGAAGACGATAGTTTTGGTGGAACATACAAAAAATGTTAATTAAATTGATGAACCGTACTAAAAAATATATGAACATTCTAACAATGATTATGAATTTAAGCGTTTACGCCACATTCTAGGATTCATTAATAAGATAAAACATCGTAAAAATAGTTATTCTACTTTTTAGTCGTTTCTAATAATCTGAGGCGGACCCTGATTTATTGATAGTGGAAACGTCAAAATTTGTAAAATAAAAATTTCATTAAAATTAACTTTATTCATTAAAATAACTAAAGCTAACGTTTAAATATAGTTACTAGGTACCTTAATGTTTTTTATCAAAAAAATCCTGTTTTCAGTTTTTGTTAGCGATGCTCGGAATTCAGGATCAATTGATATTGATTAACGCCCATAATAACTATTGCTTCATTGTTATGATAACCGAAGCCTGTCTATCTGCGGAATTTCTTATATAACAATATTGTTGTTACTGTAGTATGGGCCATTGTATTCGTAATAACCATGTACAGTATGTTTTACAGTCGGTTCCCTCAGGCTCGACCACCTGCTTAAACATGAGCCAAGCACTTCGTCTGGGCTTTTCTTACTTTAGATATTGTTACTTACGATATATTTAAAAGTATCTTATTAATAATGTGTTACGCCTCAACATTGACCACAATAACATCCCTTTACTTTTATCACTGTACCGAGAGCATAATTGCATATAGTAATAATATAAGAACATGCTACATGATAGTAAAGCTTTCATATAAAAATAATAGTGTAAACTTAGCGAAAATTTTTTTTATTTGTTCATCACGCGCCGTAAGAGAGAGAAAAAAGAGAGAGGGAAAGAGAAAGAAAGAAAGAGAGAGAAAGAGAGTTTTTTTGAGAAGAAAACCGATTATTTGATTTTTGCGATTTTTCGGAACAATATTTCATGGAATTTAAGAATCCCAAAAACGGAAGGACTAATTTGTCTACTAAAAACTGGGTAAGGGGGGGGGGGGTAATTTAAGCTTCCGCAAATATTGCCGTATGTAAAAATTTAGTTTAGAACTTTATTCTACTATAACTCATAAGCAACTTAATTTAAATAGAAATTTTTATCGACTATATTGAATATGGGGATAGGAATTTTCGATTTTCAAAAATTCATTGAAGGTGTCACTAAGAAGTTAGCGGACTGGGCCATAAACCAAATTTTAACTGAACCGGAGTTCTATGAGTGAACAAAATTTAAAAAAAAAATCGTGTAACCAGTTTGAGAGAAGTATGTTTATGAAAAAATCAAAAGTTCTAGTATACTCAACGTAGAGATATTATTGGTTACGAACGCTTAAGATAGTACCTGAAGATCAGCGCATTGCACACAATTTACCTCTACGGACCGGATTGAGTTACCTTTGTTACTCGTTTGCAGCTGTGATTACTTGTATTTCGTGAATACAATGCAATAGGATTACTACTTACGCTTTTAAGAAGGTATAGCTAAATATTTTTACGTCACTACAGCTTGTAAAATTTTGTACCCTTAGAGCATTTTTAATATCAAATTTTATTCCGATCTGATAACTCGTTTTTAAGTAAATAGACGTTAAAACGCAAATTTTTAAAGATTCATGGAAGGCGTCATAATGAAATTTGCTAGCTGGGACACGAACCAAATTTTGGCTCATCTATAGCTCTATGAGCTTACAAAATTATAATGTTAAAAAAAACTTTTAATAATTTTGGGCAAATAAAAACCCATTATTTACGCGTTTCCTAAAATTATCGCTTCTACGCTTTCCCTTTCGAACCACCACTGCCAATAATAATAATGAAGTCAAACTTTTACAGTTTTAACGTGAAAAGTGATAATGTTCAAAATTATAATGAAAAATATACAATGCATTAAAGGCACTAAAATAAGTAAATTTCTCGCTACGGAGTTACGAAGCTTATGTTTGTATACAGGGTTGGGCAAAAGTACGGAACAATGCAAATATCTCTAATACGGCAGCCGCGGTTTCGACAAAATTTTCTACATGGAGGTTTAGATATACGGCGGATACAATGAAAGTATTGGCGGTTTAAAAAGCTTCCGGTTTAGTCGGAAATGATATAAACTTTTTTATTTTAAATAGAACACCCTGTATATTTTTTGATATATCGATAGAACTCTTTTTTGCGAGTTCAGTGATATGTTCTATGCTTGTAGTCCTATGCGGAAGTCCTTTTAAACCTCCAATACTTTCATTGTATCCGCCGTATGTCGGATCTTTCATGTAGAAAATTATGTCAAAATCGCTGTTACTGTATTAAAGATATTTGCATTGTTCCGTACTTTTGCCCAACCCTGTATAAAGACTGTTTTCTCTCTCCGAAGGTGAAACTCTTTAATGAAATGTTTCCGGACCCATGTTTATTAGAACTTTTCCCATTGTTTTGCTATGTAGAACATACGCTGAAATTTGTGAAAACTATGGAGGTATCTCACAAAAACGCTTTAATCTTCATGACAACTCGATTTTGCAAAAACCATGTATTATCTCGTAAACTGTTAGACTTAGCGAATTTTAACAAGAGTATCCTTTTTGTGGATTTTTGTATGGAGAATAAGATTATATAGACAAAACTTGAAAAGGTGTGTAAATCTCTAATGTTTAGAAAAACATAATACATGACCCTGTTTCTATATGAGACAACTCTATTGCACTTATTCAAACAAAAATTAATTACATTACTAAGCTAAACCATTAATGCTCATTACATAAAATTTCAGAATAAGAGTGCAACTTCTGCGAAAGTTATATGGTACAAGAAAGTAATAAGACCGTCCCACCTTCAGAAGGCTGTTGCTCCATAACGCAGCGTTTTTGTATGCATGTTTAGAATATTATTTTTACTTATTCTAGTACCTAGAATGCGTCATATAAATTTTGCACTATAATTCTGAACCACCCTGTGTGTTTAAACACTAGAAATCTCTACTCTGTATTGGGTAGGTAAAATTTTCAAGTCACTAACTTCACGCACACAGAATTAGGGGACAAAAATCAATAACGCAGTAAATTTTAATCAAAATTGATTAAAAGTTGGTGTTCATATGTTTTCGAGTCTGCTGATTTTGAATTTCGTGCCTAAAATATCAATTAAAGATCGACAAATCAAAAACTAAGCTTTTGAAACAAAAATTCACTGATTTAAAGTGTTGAGCTGATTTAAAGCTGATATCTCCAAAACTATAAAAGATAGATGAACATTTTCTTTTAATTTTATGGGACGGAAAATGCCGTTTATTGTTCTAATAGTGAGTATTGAAAAACCACTCTATTTTAAGGTGTGGGGAGTTTGAATGAGATGATCGGTAATGCTTTATATTTTTTTTAATATCCGCATCAAAATACGTACACCCTAACTTTTTCAGTAGGCTAAGTTAAAAAATAATTTCGTACTACTCTTAAATATTTACAGAATTTCACCCCCTATTAGGGGAAGTAAACGTATTTCATAAAATCAAAAAATATTTTGATGAGGATATTAAAAAAATATAAAAAATTACAGATCAGCCCAATTAAAATTTTCAAGTTACTACCCACCTCTTGAAATAGGGTGGTTTTTTAAAACTCACTAAAAGCCTAGAAGTCACACGGCCTTTTATTACAAAATAAATGTTGCTCTGTCTTTTATAGTTTTGGAGATATCAGCTTGTAACACTTTAGTTGCCGCGCCTTGTTTAATGGAAATTCGAATCTATACGTTTTGAAATTGCTCGTTTTGAAGTATTAATAGAAATTATAACATCGCTATTTCTGCATACTTCTGAACAAATACACAAACAATTGCGCATTTATTCAAATTGGTATTATGTTAGATAACTCATTTACGTATATACGAGGGCGGAGTGAGAAGTTTGGTAAACAACAGAGGGCGTCACAACCGCAAATCCTAGATGAAATTTGTCAATACCATCTGTCACTAGGCCACATTACAATTTTCAGACAAATTTGTCATTTAGCTCAGTTTTGACAGCCATTGAAAGCAGACAACCTTCGTATTTTTGCAATCATGGATAAAAGTGAATTTCGTGTGTTAATTAAAGTTTATTATTTGCGTGGAAAAAGCTTCATAAATATTATGGGGACTCTTCACCATCGATTAAAATGACTCAGAAGTGGTTTACTGATTTTCGTTGTGGTCGTACAAGCACAACTGATGCCGAACGTTCAGGACGCCGAAATGAGGTCACCATACCAAAAATGATTGACAAAATCCATGATATTGTATTGCAAGATCGCAGAAAGAAAGTGCGCGAGATAGTTAAGATAGTACGCATCTCACATGTACGTGTGGCGCAATATATAACACGAACATTTGGATATGAAAAAACATTCCGCGCGATAGGTGCCGCATTTGCTCACAATCGAGCAAAAACGCAAACGTGTGACAACTTCAGAGGCAGGTTTGCCGATGTTCAAGCGCAATAGAAAGGAATTTTTGCGTCGTTTCATAACTGTGGACAAAACATGGATCCATCACTATACACCGGAGACCAAGGAACAGTCTAAACAGTGAATTTCTACTGGCGAACCTGCGCCGAAGAAGGCTAAGACGGTTTTATCGGCCAACAAGGTCATGGCCACAGTTGTTTGGAATGCACGCGACAAAATCCACATCGATTACGTTGAAAAGGGAAAAACAATCAACGGCGAATATTATTGCAACTTATTGGACCGTCTCAACGACGTTTGAAAGGAAAAATGACAGCATTTAGCAAAGAAAAAAGTTCTCTTTCATCAAGACAAAGCACGGGTGCACACGTGTGTAGTTGTCAGCGTCAAAATTCATGAATTATGCTTTGAATTGCTTCCGCTTCCACCATATTCTCCAGACTTAGACCCCTGCGGCCATTTCCTGTTTCAGAACTTGAAGAAATGGCTCGGCGAAAAGAGATTCGGCTCTAATGAGAAAATCATCGTTGCAACAAACGCCTATTTTGAAGCGTTGGGGAAATCGTATTATTCGGAAGGGATCGAAAGTTTTTAAATGTTTTTTGAATTTCAAAAGCTTCTAGTATATGTAATTTACGTTTATCATCACAAGAGTGTAAACATTTTATAGTGTTATTAGATGTCATTGTATGATTGTGTTCTAGTAAGTGTTTAGCGTAATTGGATTTATGTGGGTGTTTGTATTTGTAACAACGTACGTGTTCTTTATACCTAATATCAAAATTTCTAATTGTCTGGCCTATATTGTTGAAGTAATAAAGTATTTTCTGTATACTCAATAAGTTACATTTCTGTCTTCAGGATATTTTCCAATATGACTTTTTTTACGTCTTCGTAAAGTCAATTCTATTAGCTTACACCTACTTATTATTGTCTTTTTCGACTTCGCGAATTGTTTAGAAGTTGAAGAAGTTCCCTCATTCCGTAAGAAATGTTTTCCTTATTTTCGGTCTGTAAATAACAAAAACTGGCTAGAAAAATTTTTTAAATATAAACTTAACTAAACTTTAGTAGATGAATTCGGCGTTATTTTTAAATACCTTTGTGTAAGAATGTTATTATGCACTTAATAAAACTAAAGTACCTATTGGAGATGTAAGTAACATATAGAAAGTGACCCAAGACTAGCCGAACATAAGCAGATAGCATGGGGAAACTTAAAATCTCGTATAAAATCTCCCTGAAATGCTTCTGTCAATGTTAGACGTCATAGCGATGTAAGCGCATATTTTTTCTATACTACATAGTAGTTTTGGTAAGTTTTCAGTTTAATTGCGGCTTAAATTAATTGATTTACGATTTTAATTAACAAGTCCGAAATCACACTTTCCCGCATGCGTATCTTCATAGCGCAGTTAGAAAACGGACATTGCAGGCTTGAGACAAAACAACGGTACCTCAAGTGTGGCAGTTCAAATCCCGCTCGCTACCCCAAGTTTGTTTTACAGTTTTTCTTTAATTTCTAATTTTCGGTTTAATTTTATAAAAACTAAATACTGTTTCTACTGTGTTTGGTAAAAAAATCTGTTAAATTGCACAGTATATTACATTTAACTAAATCTTTATTGAATTAACTTGGTATAAGAAAGTAATTGACAAATAAAGAACTCAAAATAATAATTCAGCTATTTCATATCTGCTGAATCTCGCTACCCCAAGTTTGTTTTACTGTTTTTCTTGAATTTCTAATTGTCGGTTTAATTTTATAAAAACTAAATACTGTTTTTACTGTTTTTGGTAAAAACAATTGTTAAATTGCCCAGTATATTACATTTAACTAAATCTTTATTGAATTAACTTGGTATAGCTGAATTGTTATTTAGGTTTTGTAATTGTCAAATACTTTATTATCTACAGATGGCTCAATTAAGATCTAATTAAACATAATATGTTGCGTAATTTAACATTTTTTTTTTAATAAAACTGTACAAAAATAATCTTTAGCACTTATAAAACAGATAAGTCTGTATTTAAAAGACAATAACAGAAATTGGCGGTGAGCGAGATTTGAACCGCTGCACTTTCCGTTGTTGTGTCGCGAGCGTAACGTCCTTTTGCTAACTGTGCTATTATGACAAACATGCAGGGAAACGTGATTTTTACCAACTAATACAAAAACATGCGTTCTTCGTCGTTAAGGCGTCTAAAATTGACGAAGGCATTGCAAGGAAATATTGTACAAAATTTTCAGTTTCCCTATGTTCGGCTAGTCTTGGAACATATTGTATGAGCCTCGCCATGAAAATCAACGCTAATTTCAGAACGTAATTCAGACGTCCGCTTACTGTCGTATAAAAAACATTTTGAACAAATATTATATATAAAGACAGGAATGTTTCGGCTTGAGTTGCGTTTTCCATGGCCCAGTCTTATCAGTTTTTACCTTCCTCTCTACACGGAGTATAGTTATACAGAAATATTGTGATCATTTGACCTCGACCTTTCATCACAGCTTTTTTCGCTTTGGGCTTATTCCGTAAAAAACGAGTTATGTCTAATACAAAGGCAGTTTCATGGCAAACCACCATCGATTTTTTGTTGTTCCAAAAATTTACCACTTTCGGCTTCATAATCTCACATCGTCCAAGGGGGTGCTCTACGCCATTACAAACGCGCCCGAAAAAGAACCTTAGATTCGTATTCTCTGCATGTCGAATAGCCGATATGCACAACCGCGATTTTCCTCCAGACCAACGATATTTTTATATTTCAAACATGTACGAATTCGGCTTCAAAATGGATATGAACATGTTAAATTACAATAGCAACAACTTTCCACTGAGAAAACACTTTCGACAATACATAAACTGTAAAACCGATTTAGATTTCAACATTAAATATTGTTTGCAATTAGAAAATACTAAAATAAAAAATTTTAAAAACTTTCAAAATTCCTCAAGAATGTTTAAATTTCAAAAATTTTCTAAATGTCTATATATTTTTCGAATTTCTAAAATTCTTCAAAATTTTCAAAAATTTTGAAAATATTCAACAAATCTTATTTGTCAATATAGTCAAAAATTACAAAAAATTTACAATTTTCAACATGTTTTGTTTTGAAACTTTTCAGAATTTCCGAAAAGTTGAAAATCTTAAAATTTCCAATAATTTTCAACACTTTTAGAAACTACAAAAATTTTCAATATTTTCGAGTCACAATCATAAAACGTTTCATAATTTCCAAAAGTTATCAAAAAATTTTCAAAATTAAAATATAAATATTTCTAAGAATTTTTATAACATGAAATTTGCCAAAAAATTTTACAATAATTGCATGTTATATTTTTTAACCAATCAGATTTGAATATTTTTAGCTTATCTTCCAATGCTCCGTTGATTTCACGGAAATTCATCTTGCCACGGTGATTTCCAAAAACGCCACCGTGAATTTAATTTCTCCCATGTTTTCGTTTTGCTTCCTTAGTGACACGCGGCCCAACTAAGTAATATCCCTTTATTAAATTTAAATTCCAAACATAAAATGCGATTTTCTGGCTGAATCTATTTCGTGCTGATTTTGATTTTCGAAGGAAATTTACCTTCTGAAATGTCTCGTTTTTTTGCTACAAGAAGCAAAAAACAACTCGACAGTCCAGGCTGTAAACTTACGGAAATCAAAACCAGCACTTAATAGATTTTATATAAAACCAATATTTTTAAGTTGGTCTAAAAACGTCCAGTATAAACTAAAAAAGCTGAAAATTTATCAATAATATAAAAGAATTATCTAACGGTTCATAAAAATGTCAAAAATGTAAAAACTTTCTATATTTTCTATATCATGTAAATCTACTCAAAAATTTCAATAAATACGAAGGTCTCGTGGCGGTTGCCCGCAAGCTTTTTTTAATCATATGTTTAACATTTGTAATTTTATGAGAAAAAATAACCACAAATATTTTCTAAAATGTCACACAACAAATTATCTCTAACAAAGAAATATTTCTAGCTCTTGCTTTATAAAAATGCCTACAAATTTCCTGTTAAATTTTCCAGAAGTTGTTTTTATACAGAAATATTTTCATTAATTAAAGGTTTATTAGCGTTGATAAAATTCAACTGAAGACAAAAACTTCAGGTATTTTCAATATAAATTCTAAAACAAAGATTAAATTAGATTCGTATAAATTGTTTCAAATGCTACACACGACACGTCAAGCTGCATCTAAACTGAAGCAGGTAGCTCTAAAAATAATTTGAACCTATTTAGAGAGCAATAATATTTTAATGAGTGTCGTTACTTTAGTTCGACTATTGCGGATGTGTAAAATTAGACGAGTGTAAACTGTTGCTAGAATTTCTAGGTATTCTGCTCGTGATTCAACGTTCAGCTAGTATTACGGTAATTACTACTAATTTGATTACGCCTAGATTAATTAATTACACAACGCAGTAAAAATTGAAGTGAGTACCGGACACGTACCGGACGCAGCGAGAGGGAAATCACTGAAATTCCTGAAATGCGGAACCTAAAGCTAATAGATATATGATAAGAAGATATAATTTTCACCCCAATTATCATTTCCTTCATTGTTCCCAATGTTTTCGGAGCATTCGTAATACTTTAATGCGAGTATTACCAGGATTCTTATATTGTTTTGAACGTTTCGGATTTCCAAAAACCCAAACACGTTGTTTTAACTTCCCTATACCTTCGGTATAGGAAAGTATTGATTTCTTGAAAATTTTCTAAATCTAGATTTTAACGGAAATACACGATTTGGGGCTTAACGAACCTAAAAACGTGGTTTTGGGTGTGCGTGGGTGTGTGACGCCTCTACAGGCGACAGTACTACACACTTTAAGAAATTTTAAATCAAGAGGTATATCAAAAATTGTAGTTCTAGTTGTTTTTCAAAAGAAACCAAAACCGGAAACGGAAGCTAGACACGTTGTATTGGTAGCGTTTTTTTCCAAAACTAAATTTTGGAAATTTGAGCACTTAAGGAAAATCGAAAAGTTTTTTTCCAAACTCTCTAGCCAGCTGCTACTTGTTTGAGAGCCTTTTATGAGTAGTATACATGGAAGTAAAATTTATTTCAAAGATCTGAAAACGATCACAATGGCGCTGGTTCAAAATATTGAAGATTTTCAAAAAAATATTTTTCAAAAGCTGCATACACGTTTTTTTTAACTTTTTAAACCGATAGAGCTTGCAATGAACTACCAATTACTTTTTTACTAATCTGTCAAATTTTACTCTGACGCCTTTCACGAATTTTTGAAAATTTTGAAATAGATTAATTATTTATTTAGAAACGCAAACGCCGATCGTTACAAACTTTTATTAGTTTGATACACTATTTGAAGTACTTCATTAGGATCAGCAAGAATTTTCAACTATTTTAAAAATTAAGAAATAAACAATACAATGTCAACAACGCGTTTATCGGCAGTTGCGTAATTTTAACTACGCCTATAAATTAGCTCTGGTTAAAAAATACATTTTATTCTTTCCGCATTGTTGATAACTCTTTAAATAAACCATTTATATCAATTTTTGTTTGAAAATCGCCTGTAGGGCGGGCGGTTCAGTTCTCACTATTCTTATACGGTATGCGACATCGTAAGGTTGCCTATATAAATTGTTTTCTTAGAAATCTAACATACGGTGAAATAAGAGAAGAGCTCGGAAATCGGAAACGTTTTTACCAAACTCGCTAGCTTCAAAATTGCTGCCGCTACAATTTTTTGAAAATCTCAAATTTAACCCCTATTTACTCAAAAAGTAGTCGTCTGACCAGCAGCAGCTAGAACTTGTTTGAGAACTTTTTGCGGGTGGTACACGATAAAACAAAATTGCAATAGCGCTTCTTCAAAATGTTAAAAATTAAAAAAAAAATATTATTCAAAAACTGCCTATACAATTTTTTTGAAACTTTATAGACTGTTAGAACGGAAGATTGGCTACAATTTGATTATTTCTGAATGCTGTAATTTTACTGTGGCGCTTTCTATGAATTTTGATAGATGGAATGGGAAGGGAGGGCCTATAGCTTGCTTTCTTAGAAATCTAACAGTCGGTGAAATGTACAACGTTATATTATAAAATTTACACTTTTGCAAATAGGGTAAGTATTAATATTTAGTATGGCAAAGTCCACTCGAAGTCCACACTTTAGCTTTTTTTTTATTTCTGCGAAGCAGTTTGATTGGGATTGTACACACAGTGATATTCGTTTAGAAGTGGCCATAGACCAAATTTTATATTTGACCAAAGAGACGTATAATTCCTCCTAACTGAGAAAGAAAATCAAAAACATCTGAATTTTTGTTTTCAAGATGGCCGTCACCGAAAAATACAATATTTCTTAAATAGCAATATGACGTATTTTTAACGAATCGGATTTTAGGGAATATACCGAAAAAATCAAATCGGTGTTCAACTATTCGCAATTTAGTAAAAGATACATTGTATTGATGGTTATTTAGAATTGTTTTAATTATAACAAAATAAATATATTTAAAACAGCGAATAAACGATGAAATTAATAGCAATTAACACAGAAACGACTACATTATGTAACATTTTCGTAAGAGTTCAATTGTTGATTTTTACTTTCCCATACTTCTACTGAAGTATGGAAAATTATGATTTCGTGCAAATTTTTCAATTTCAGACTTTATTTAAAAAAAATTGTTATTAAAAAATGTCACTGCGCTCGTTTCCCTGTGTCTCCGAAACCCCTTAACCGATTTTTATCAAACAAAATATCTGTACGATATAAATTATTACATTATTTAATAGCTTTTAATTAGTATAATCATGTGATGAAAAATGATTTTCAGAAATGTAAAAATTATATTTTCACAATTTTGGTAAATTTCAAAAAATTATATTCATAAAAAATTGCCTACGCCGTTTTTAAATTTTGTAAACCGATGGAGCTTGCAGTAAACTACAAATTTATTTTTTATTAATCTACTAAATTATATTGTAACGCCCTCCAGGACTTTTTGAATAATATAAAATTGATTAATTATTTTATTTATTCAAAAGCCCAAGTTAGAATCGTCATAAACTTTAAACAGTTTAATAGACTGTTTGAAGTAGTTTCTTTAGATAAAAGAAAATTAAAACTATTTTCAAAATTAATTATTATTAATTATATTTACAATATTTGCATACTTTTAATAATTTTTCAAATCAACTATTTACAGCAATTTTTGGTGCGATGTCCGAAGCGCAATATCCGTAGGTAGTTGCGGTTACAGTACGACATCTTATTGCACAGACTATCGCAGAGTCAAATTCCTGCTGTGGCGTTACCATTTATCCTTCCCTAATTTTTGTTAAAACAATTTTATTCACTCATTCATTAGCACGAGAATATTTAAAACGTAAAAAATATAGGAAAGTACCAACGACGACCTTCGCCCATTTTTACACCAATGTGCACAACACTTTATTTTAGATTTGCTATCATTTATGGTGTTATGTTCCAGAATACTTGTCTTATATTTTACGCTAGCTTTTATTTCATTTTATTTAATTAGGAGCCTGAAGAGAAGTACTAGACGAGCGGAGATCAAAGTCGCCCAATCCCACCCTATTAGATTTTTGCTTCTTACGTCATTATCAGAATTTTAATAAAATTTAAGACAAGAAATCAAGAACACAACATTCCAAATGCTAGCGAATATAACACAAAGTGTTGTTAATCGTGTACATTAGCATACAATAGGGTGAAACAGGTTGCTGGTACTTTCCCATACTTTTTACGTTTTTTAGAAATTTTTAGAAATTGACGTCTAGTCATCTCTAGCCGGTACAAGACTCAAGCAGACTCAAGACGTTGGTTACGTACGGGCGGTGCGCGCTCCTACTACGTAAAAGGCGCTAGGATAGTTAATGCGCTCACGAAAATGGTTATAACAACTTTATTTATAGAGTTATCAAAAATATGCAAAAAATGAAAAATATTTTTTTATTATAGCTAATTGATACGCTTAGGTAAAATTATGTAACTGCCGTAAAACACGTTGTTGATATTAAAATGTATCGATTTTTTCCTTTAATTTTTAAAATAATTAAAAATTCTAGCTGATCCTAATGAAGTACTTTAAATAGTCTATCAACTGATAATAATTTATAACGATCGATGTTTGCATTTATGAATAAATAAATAATTAATTTGACAATTTTCAAAAATTCCTGGAGGGCGTCACAGTGAAGTTTGAGAGATAAGTAAAAAAACATATTTGTAGTCTATTGCAAGCTCTATTGGCTCAGAGATTAAAAATAATAAGGTGGGGCAGTTTTCGAGGAATATTTTTTTGAAAATGACCAGAATTTTGAGCCGCTATCATGTTTACAATTTTCATATTTACAAAAAATATGTTTAAATCACTTGATTATACCTATTAAGGGCTATCAAATAATATGATAATTTGTATTAATTCGAGGGTTTTTTGTAGTAATCGGGCATTAAAGTTAAGATTTTGAAAATTCGTAGCGGCCTTCATTTTAAAGATTCAGCATTTGAAAAAAAGCGTTTGATTTGTCTTTAGATGCACTACAACGCTATGTATTTAAAATTAAAAATAATGTTTAGAAACAAATCTATATCAATAAAACAAGTTTAATTTCCGGTTCCGGTTCCAATTAGCGACCTTACAAAAAACTACCTGCAACTGAAAAATTTCCACACACTAAATCTTATAAGAATAGATCAAAGGGTTTCGAAGACTCACCCACCCACGGACAGACATTTTTTAAAAGCACTTTTTTGAATTTTTTGGACCTCAAAACGCGTATTTCCATTAAAATCTGAAATTTGACAATTTGCATGAAGTCATACCTTTCCTCACTTCAGTAGAAGTATGGGAATGTAAAAAGGGCGAAACAGGTCAATGGTACATTCCCATACTTTTAACGTTTTGAATATTATCGCGCTAATAAATGGTTGAAATTTACATTCGGTCATCTCCACCAAGTATAAGCCCCCTTCAATCCCAAAGCGTTGGCTCGGCACGACCAGACATGTAAAGGCGCTAGCTAGGTAATTATGCGCTTACCACTTCGGATCAATTATAGTTTTAATAACTGTATTTAAACAGATATCAAAATTATTCAACGAATAAACAATTATTCTTTTATTAGAGGCTAATTGATGGACGAACTTAAAATCACGTAATTTCCGGAAAACCCGTTGCTGATATTAAAAACTATCGTTTTCTCCTTAATTTTTATTATGTTTGATTTTTTTAGCTAAACCTAACAAACTACTTTAAATAGGCTATTAAACTGTTAGAAATTTATCACGATTGGTGTTTGCGTTTTTGAAAAAATAATTAATCAATTTTACATTTTTCATAAATTCTTAGAGTGCGTCAAAGTAAAATTGAGAAGGTAAATAAAAAACAAATTTTTAGTTCATTGCAAGCTCTATCGGCTGAGAAAGTTTTAAAAAATAGCTTAGCAGTTTTTGTAGAATAATTATTTGAAAATGTTCACAACTTGAAAGGCTAGCATTTTTCCAATTTTCACATTTCCAAAAATTAGTTTACATCACTTGATTATACTTATTACCGGCTATCAAATAGTATGACAAATTGTATTGATTGGATTTTTTGTAGTAATCGGAATTTAAAATCAAAATTTTCAAAAATTTGTAGCGGCTTTAGTTTTAAAGGTACGGCATTCGGAAAGAAATTAAATAATTTGCTTTTAGATTTACTACAACGCTTTGAAAAAAATTTATACCAATAAAGCATGTCTAATTTCCGTTTCCGGTTCCGGTTAACGACCTTACAAAGAACTACCTGCAAATAAAAAACTTTCACATACCAAATCTTATAAAAATTGGGTCAAGGGGTTTCGGAGATGTAGGGAAACAACGCACAAAACCACGCACCCTTCCCCAGACAGACATTTTTTAAATGACTTTTTTGGGTTCATTACACCGAAAAACGCCTTTTTCTGTTAAAATCAAAATTTTCAAAATTTACATAAAATCATAACTTTCCAAACTTCAGAAGTATAGGAAAAAATAAGTCAACAGGAACATCAGTTTCAACATTTAACATAAGGAAATCTTAGGTACTGTAATTTAGTGTCTTGTTTGTTATTGTTTTTATCGTTGTTTGGCCGTTTTAAATACATTTCTTTTGTTTGTTGATCGTTTTCATAGCAGACTTTATAATTAAAACAATTTTAAATAACCATCCATGGCGTACAAAACATCTGAGTAACTTGTGATACCTCGAAAATGGTTAGTTGTTTCGCTATAACACCTTTATACTTTTATATTCAGAATTAAAAGGGCTATCCGAATCTGTAAAAACACCATGTTGCCCTTTAAGAAAATCTTGTTTTCGTCGGTGACAACAATCTTGAAACCGGAAATTAAAATTTTCTTCAATACTTTTCTTACTTCTTCAAATTTTCTTTGAGAACTATACATCTATCTGTTTAAAGAAAAAAGTTGGCTTATGGCCACATTTAAGTGAATGACACTGTAGAACAGCAGAGACTAAACAAACGTCATGATAGAGTATACAGGATGGTATGCTGTTTCTTGGACCAAATTTCGTCAACTTCTGCGTAATTTTAAAAACTTGTTGAGAAACTCTGTTTTTCTTCAGTGCGCACGCGCAGTGTATGTACTTCTGTCAGTTTTAGATGTTATGTGCAATGATATATAGGTTAGCTGCTTCTAATTTGTCAACAATTAGTGTTTAAAGTGAGTTTCATTTACTTTATATATTTTATTACAAAGTGCTATATAAAGCATTGCCCCAACTATAATAATAAGACAAAAAATACGCATTAAATTATAGATCCATCTGAATTATTTTTTTTTGTTTATTGAACATTATATTATTATGAGCATAAAGGTACACCCAATGTGAAATATTTTACTTTCTTAGAATATTTTTATTTAAATTTTATCATCGTATCGTAACTAAATTAATGTTGTAAAAACGATTAAAATGCACCGGCTGCAGACTTGCCGCGGTTTAATTTTTAAATTTTCCGTTGTTTTTACATTTAATGACGTCACACAGTGGCTCTTAAACTGTGTGCTGTAGCGTACCATGCTTTATATCATGAAAAAACGTCGTTGTCGGCGAAAAAATGGTGTGGTGAGATGGTGGGGTAGATTAACCCTTACTTAATTTTACTACATCTAAATATGCAGTTTAGAATTTTCTTCTACTATCACTAATGAACCATTTTGTTTAAACAGGAATATTTTATCGTCTCCCATTATTATCTAATAAAAGGGAAATGATCAAAGAAATTAGTGGTATAAGATTAAACCCACAAAGTTTAGGAAACATCCTGTAGCCTGATTTTTGGCAATATTTTTTGAAATTTCATAAATATATTAGCAATTTAAATTTGCCAGTTTTTATGGTTTCAAAAAATTGCCGTACATAATAACATAGTACCCCTAGGTCTACCATAGTAACAAGTGTAATCCCGATCTGCCAAACCCGTTTTTGAGTAAAGAAGCGAGCAGGAATATTTTTCAACCATTTTATTGCCCGGCCTTTTGAAACACCCTGGATTTACCTTAAAGTCTTCCATCACACACCGTCTTTAGATTCACAAAATTGAGTTTCTCCAAAAGATGCTACGAAAAAGCATGTCTAACTTCTGGTTACGGTGTCCGTTTTTATTTAAAGCTTGATATACCCCACATTTTAAATTTAATGATGATCTGATCGTTTGTTCGAGAGATATAACGAAACGATCGACAGAACATACCTACCAGTGGCGTTCCGTGAGTTCAAAATTAGGGTAGGCGATGGCAAATAAACGAATAATTTAAAATTAAATTTAAAAAACTAAAAACTCCATATTTAAAAAAATTAAGCTTGCTATCCTTATCAAATGTCAACAAACAACGAAACATGTATTTGTCTCTTATGGTCCACGAGATTTTCCATCTTCGCTGCGAACGTGCAAACAACGTATAAAATAAATACACACTTATTTCATGTCATATAACTTATTCTGCACGCTGCACCTGATTGCGGCTGACTGATATACAAATAAATAGTAGAGCAGTGTTGCCAAGTCAAAAATTTAAATAAGTTTTACAAAAGTTTTATTAGAATTATGTGTATTACAATTTACTTCTTCTGGTTAAGTAATGTACAAATAATAGGTACGTTAGTAAACGACTATTGTGTAATGGTAAGAACTAATGCCGCAAAAATACTCAAAAAGCAATCTGCTAATTCAGCTACTTATGGTTGTTGTAATACGTCTGGGGGGTTATTATTTGGGGGAATTGCCGAATTATAACAGTATCAAAATAATCCTGGATTCACCAGTATCGGATTAAAGTCATTTTAGGCCTCAGGCGCAAATGTATTGCGCGAAGGGGCCTACTAAAAGATTAAAATGGACATTTAGACTGATGGTCTGCAGCACTGCAATTGTCTCACCAATGCATTATAAGCGTAGCGAGTCTTCACCGGATCTTCAACACTGTAGTACTAGGCAAAGCGCATGCTCTCTTGTTTGCGTACACCGCTACTTGGTACAAATAGCAAATTATGGTTTGCGTCAAGTAACTACAAACAAAAATTTTAAAATAAAAATTGAGTTTTTTCTTTATTTGTTTTGAGGCCCCTGCACGGCTCAGGTCAGCGCCTTGTGCACCTGTGCGAGAATCCACCACTAATAGCTTTGTAGGTCTACGGTTAGCTGTTATTGCCCCTATTTGCAAATGCAGCACTGCTGCGGTTTCCATCCTAGTAGTCGCAACGGTTGGTGGATTAACAAATGGTGCGAATTTTGAAATAATGAAATTGTTGAGTTATAGTGAATAAACACATTTTGTAAAGTTTTATTATTGATTATGAAAAGTAGATTTTTATAATTTTTTGATGTAATTGAAGAATCACCAGATTTTTGCGTTTTTGCAACAGTTTTTACCAATCACCAGACCATTTTTCAAAGTCATCAAATCTGGTGATTTTTCGCCAAACCTGGCAACGCTGAACTACAGGAACATGCGCGCCTATTTGATTGTTACCGCATCCTGACGTTCCTACTATCTCTTTGCATCTGATCATTGTATTAATTTACCAACGTGCATGCAGCTGTATTAGAAATAACAGATTGGTTGATTGTTTCTGGGATTGTGGCTGAGAATCACTGGGAGCGTTAAGGCCTACCCTCGCGTATGCAAAACAGTGTTTAAAGGCAACGGTCTTTTTATTTAGCTCCCAATTTTTAATGCTACGCGGTAGTGTTAAAAGGCAAAAATTGTATGTAACAGTATTTTTTTTACAACTTTGAATTTGAATATTTTTATTCGAAAAATTATGCCCTGTCTAACAGGGCCGACCGCCGCTGATACCTACATATTCAGTTATTCATCCACCCACGAATATACATTTTAAAACCAGTTTTCGAGTTCCTAAAGATTCAAAAGATGCATTTCCGTCAAAATTTTGAAACGGAATTTTTTTCTTGCAATCAGTACTTTCCTATAGAAAGTGAAAGTAGGCGAAAGTAAAAAAAAATTATTTAAATACACTCGGATCGGGTGGGGTGTAAAGTGGTCTGTACATTAATTTCCCCCTGATTGTTTCAGCACAAGTGTGACGTCCTTATGAATATTTGAAGGTATGCAAATCATATTATTTAGGAATTTTTAACAATTGTTATCCAAAGCCTTATCAGATTTTTTCCCTAAAATATAGCAGCTAAGTTTTGAAGCAACTGAATAAATTTTCGGAAGAAGAATCTACATTCTGTTTGCTTACTTGCTTACTTACTTCCCCGTGTTGGGAACTACGTATTTCTGTGATACTGATGTAAAATACTGTTGAGAATTTTTAAATAAGATATGAAAATTGTATGTTTCGTAAGTGCTTCTTAGAAGGTTTCAAAATATTTTCCTATTATTTTAAGTTCTCGAATGTATTCACATTAAATTTAAAATTTTTGTAATTTAATTCGTGGATCAAAAATTTTGCAAAAATACCCTAAATTTGATGAAACAAATTCGACATAATTTACTAATTTATCAGCAAGTAATTTCCTTAAGTATCTCACACAAGAGCACGTGTTATTTCACGTTCACAGCTGTCTAGAATAGAATTTAAAGAAGCAATTCATTACATTTGCACTATATTTTCTATCCGTTTGCTCCTCATGGAACCGCCATTCCGAAAAACGTCCGATGAAAAATTCCCGACTTTAGATGTGACTTACTTGAGAACTTTTACAGTACACATTTATCTAGGTTTGTGATACAGGCACAGCATCCGTCTGGATGTGTTGGTTAGGGAGGGGCAGCACATCGATCCAAGTATCCGGGCGGATGACGTCACCCCGACCGTCTAAACACTACGCTCCATCTACGATCTACTACAGCCCCAATTGTTTCCCTAGTTATCGAACGTTCGTACCTCAATAATTTAAATGTATGTCACTATATTAACGAATAATAAAAGGTTTACCCTTACAGTAGTCTGCAAAATTTAACGCAAAAGTTCATTGCGTAACAGTGGCGTAGCGGAAGGCCCCGCAGACCCCGCAGCGCGGGGGGGCCCCCGAGCCAAGGGGGCCCCTAATTTACGCAGCGGCCTAGATAAAGTAATTGTAAAATTAGGGCCTCTTTAAAATTATCAGTGCCTTTAAAGTAGAAATGCAAAGACTACCGATATACGACAACTTGAAATTTGAGCGTTACACATTCTAAGAAATCATCAGGTTGTGTTATCGAAAACAAAATAAAACAGTCAGTCCAAACAAAGCTATAGTGTTCTCAACCGCCCATATATTTGTTTTGTTTCACTTATAGGTCACATCAATAAATCGCATCTATGTTATTAAACATAACTTCAGAAATTTGAAGCGTCTTTATTTAACATTTAACTTGTTTAGTCTAACTGCATGTTAACTAGATGTAGGGCCCTCAGTCTGTAAGAAATCGTGTAGATGTGTGATTGTTAATCGTTTTATGAAAAGAAAAAGAATTTAGTAAATATTGCGGGTGGTTTTTAATTTTTAATTGTTTTTCGTGAATCTGCAATATGTCCAGTGCGGCAAAGAGGTTTTATGCAAGTGGTGCTCAAAAACGGAAGCTTCAAAAAGCAAAAGAGGAATCTGCTAAAAAGAACCTTAAAATAACATCGATGTTTGCGTCAGTACACGATTCTGAAAAACCAGGAACCTCAAAGGACAGCGATGCATCGACATCTTTCGAGAAAACTCAATCTGACGTTAGTTTAACTAATGTAGATGAAACTAAAGATTCAAATATTGATACTTTTAACGTAACGAAAGATACTCAATGTGAAGATGTTTTGGAGGAGACTATTGCAGATAAACTACTACCTGATCTGAACGATCCGTATCCAACAGATCGTGGTTATTATCCTAAGAATATTTTGAATTTCGACTTAAAGCGAAGTATTGTAAAAATTGGACCATGCAAACCTAAAGGTCCTTTTCTAAAAGATGAGAAAAACAGAAGTTTTTCTGCCACTTATTACATACAAAAAAGTGCAGCTGGACAGATAATTCCGCGGATTTGGCTTTGTTACTCAATGAAATTAAACTGTGCATATTGTCAACCGTGTTGGCTATTTGCTGACCGAAAACATTGTTCCCAAGCTTGGATCGACGGAGTGAACGATTGGCAAGGGCTTACAAAAAAAATAAAAGTTCAGGAACTTTCGCAGAGCCATTTGCAGGCTTGTATTGTCTACGACTCTTGGGAAAACGATTCCACAGTTGATGTGCTTCTGACTAATCAATGGAAACAAAAAGTTAATTTTTGGAAGGAAGTTTTGAAAAGAATAATTGATGTGACGATTACATTAACTTCGTGTAATTTAGCATTTCGTGGACATCGTGAAAAACTAGGAGAACTACAAAGCGGTAATTTTTTCGCTATTATTGAACTTTTAGCAAAATATGACAGTGTTTTATCGAAACTTATTGATAAAAATAATAAACTTAAAGTCAACTATTTGAGCCCGCAAATTCAAAACGAACTTCTTACTCTTCTGTCTAAAAATCTATTAAATAAAATTATTTCGAATATTAAACAAGCTACCTTCTACTCAATAATATTAGACACTACTCAAGATATTAGTAAACACGACCAGTTAAGTTTCATCATACGATATGTTTCTATACTGTATGATTCGAATGAGCTGCCAGTGGAATTAACAGTTACCGAGAGTTTTTTAGGTTTTATTCGGATATCGGATCAGAGTGCTAGTGGTTTAGAAGAGGAAATAGTTAAAACAATTGAAGGACATTCACTTTCATTTAAACATTGCAGAGGACAAGGATATGACGGGGCAAGTGTAATGAGTGGCGTTTATTCGGGAGTGCAGAAACGTATTCGGGATATTGAAAATAATGCTATTTACGTACATTGCGCCACACATAATCTCAATTTAGTGCTTAACGATTCCGTAAAAAATGTGCCAGCCGTTAGAAAGTTTTACGACTACATAGAGAAACTGTATGTATTTTTCAGCGGAAGTATTAAGCGATGGGATCTACTAATGCAAGTTTTACAAAGCGACTGTAGATTGGCACCAACATTGAAGAGACTGTGTCCGACTAGGTGGTCTTCTAGACACGATGCTCTTTTTGCCGTTCGATATAACTTCTCTTCAGTACTAAAAACTTTGGCAAAAATAATTTTAACATCGTCAAAAGCTGAAGAGCGGGGAGAAGCGGGTTCATTGCGGAAATATATGGAAACTTATGAATTCGCACTTTTAACGGTCGTACAATCTAAAATTTTGGAAACTACCGATTTGATTTCAAAAACACTACAATCCCCTAAAGTCGATCTATCGTATGCTGCAAAAATGCTGAAAGATGCAGGAGAAATATTTACACAAATGAGGCACAATTTTGCTGAAATTAAAAAGGAGGCATCAACATTGGTAGAAAAGTGGGGTATCAAAGCCGAATTTAAAAAGGAAAGACCAAAACTAGCGAAACAATTTTTTGATGAACATTCTAAAGATGAACGGTTGACAGATCCCGAACTATTTTTTAAAGTCAACGTATTTTATTTAAACCTGGATATACTCATAAGGCAAATGATTGACAGATTCTGTGGTATAAAGGAAGTTGTGCAGCGGTTTAATTGCTTGTTTCCAATGATACTATTTCAAATAGACGAGGATGAGCTCTATGTAGTCGCAAACAATCTTTTTACTCAATATCCTGAAGACATCTCATCAGATTTTCCTCGACAGCTAATATCACTAAAACATATCTTAAGAAAAGAAATCGCAGAAATAGAAAAGTTTTCGGTCATCGAATTCGCACAATTTTTAATAAAAAAACACAAATCATTATTATCAAGCATTCCGGATGTATTGATTGCTTTAAAATTATTTATAACTATACCTGTGACTGTTGCAACCGCGGAACGAACATTTTCTAAATTAAAAATTATTAAAACTTATGTGAGAAATTCAATGGCACAGGAGCGCTTGTCTGCCTTAGCCATATTAAGCATTGAGCAACAGGCAGCAAGGGAACTGGATCTGGATAAAATAATTGACGACTTCGCTAAGGAAAATGTTCGTCGAAGTCGTCGTTTTCAATAGTAAAGGTAAGCGTAATTAATTTCCTTTAGTTAATAAAGGGCCCCAAAAAAGTAATCTTGCGGGGGGGCCTCATAAATTTCAGCTACGCCACTGTTGCGTAACCCCATGCTTTTTGGTGGCGGTGCTGGGATCTTACGCCGATTGTTTCGATTCTCACTTCAGAGAAACCCTTTCCGCATCAAGTTGAACAGTTTCAAATATGTTTTATATTGTAGGTTAAACTAGAGAATTTGATCTCTTTTGCTGTCAAGGGAATTATTTTGATATACAAACTTAACTTTGATTTTAATTTTTTTTACTATATAAGGTTAGATTAAAACGTATTGACGCCATAAAGGCAAAATTTTATAATAAAATACATTTTTTAAATAATTTTAATGTAAAAAAAACATAGTTTGTAGCATCTAAACCAATAAAATTACATTTTTCCAAACTACGAGCTTAAAGCAGGAAAAATATGTTAATAAAATCGGTTAAACAAATGGGGCCTTGCCATTTAATATCTGCTGCTTAAGGGCTCGTCTAGACCGAATCGAGGACTGTTCGTAGTCCTGCTGTTAACTAATGCCTGCTTTGAAGTGGTTTTGCAGCAATTCTAGGAGAGTTAAATCAAAATTTATAATTGGGTTCTGCTACCATCTAAATTACAATAATGACTGTTGGCAGCTAGTACAGTCGTAGCGCAAACAATGGTGCTAAAACTGTTTGTTTCATATACCCACCAACACTTCCAGCTGAAATAATTTAAATCTACTGTAGATAAAATAAATGAAACACGTCCCAAGGGTTCAGTTTAAAATTAAGTTTTTTGGTTTAATGGTAAAACTAACAATGATAAAATTATTTATAAAACTGTCACTTTAAATTAAAGTTGATTCTATCCGTGGGTGTATATTATAAATGCAGGAAATCCGTTTCGGGCTACATGGAGTGCTGCGTTGGTGTACCAGCAAGAGAAGGGTGCAATACTTTAACTCACCGAAAAAACTTTTAAAATTCGAAAACTACAGCTAAATGTATAAACTCGAGATTATATAACGCAAAAGCAACTGCGTCGAAAATGGATACGAGTATCATAAGCAGTAAAATATTTTACAAATTTATTAGATAACAGTTCAATTATTTGTTACGACACATGATAAAAGTTTTCGAAACTCACTGCTTTTGAATCGTTTTATACAGGGTTGGGCAAAAGCACGGAACAATGCAAATATCTTTAATACGGCCACTGCGATTTTGACAAAATTTTCTACATTAAGGTTCCGATATACGGCGGATGCAATGAAAATATTGGCGGTTTAAAAAGAATTCCGGTTTAGCCGGAAATGATATCAATTTTTTTATTTTAAATAGAACGCCCTGTATATTTTTTGATATATCGATAGAACTCTTTTTTGCGAGTTCAGTGATATAAGGTTTCATGCCTTTATTTTCACTAATTCTAGAGATATTAAACAATAATGTTTCGTAATTGTTATCTAGCAGCTCATGAAAACAAAAGAATGTGAGAAGCCTAAACAGTTATGCAACGTTGTCAAATTTGCTTGGTTCGTGTTGTGTTGTTTCGATGTTCGATGGATTGACCAGTTTGGTTGCAGTAAACAATTAATTAACCAAAAGTAATTAAAACTGCTGAATTTAACATCAGAAATGGTTCAATTAACAGAAAGATTGCAAACTGTTAAATAAAGTACAAACTTCTTGCCGAGTTCTACGACGCTCACCAAAACCAACCATAATTAAAATTTGAATTCGTTCTCTGTTCTGTGTTAATTGAATCATTTCTGATGTTAAATTCAGCAGTTTTAATTACTTTTGGTTAATTAATTAATTACTGCAACCACACTGCTCAATCTATCAAACATCAAAACAACACAACACGAACCAAGCATATTTGACAACTTTAGAAAACTGTTAAGGCTTCTCAGATTCTTTTGTTTTCATGAGCTGTCAAATACGAAATATTATTGTTCAATATCTCTAGAATTATTAAAGACAAAGGCATTAAACCTTTTATCACTGAACTCGCAAAAAACATCTATCGATATATCAAAAAATATACAGGGTGTTCCATTTAAAATAAAAAAATTGATATCATTTCCGGCTAAACCAGAAGTCTTTTTAAACCGCCAATACCGTCATTGTATCCGCCGTATATCGGAACCTTCATATCAAACATTTTTTCAACATCGCGGTTGCCGTATTAAAGATATTTGTATTGCTCCGTACTTTTGCCCAACCCTGTATGTCAAGAACCATCATTTATATAAAACACTAAACCCAACTACCATCTACCTCAATTTTACTTCCTTAAAAAAACTGTATGAAAAAGTTCTCAAAAATTATCTACTTTTAAACAATACTTCTAAAAAAAAACCCATCTTCTTAAAAAAGTAAAGCTACTTAGATATGTCGAGAAAAAGTTTCTCTGTAAGAATAAAACTTTCTAGGTTTGTCTAGCATTATCTTTGTTTTAAAAATATCAACTCAAACACTTTTTGTGAACAACAAAATAATTTAAAAATATTGAGATATTCCGTTTTTAACAATACGCTTCGTCTATTTTTACCTTTCTCGCTATACGAAGTGTTATAGCTATAGAGGAATGTATTGTGATCGTTAGGTTGGATTGGAGCAAATGCGAACGTATTTAATCTAAGCATTTCGACTAAGAAGTAGGTTTTAAGGTCTTGGAAGATCGATAAATCGGACGCTGCAGAGGGTGTATGTGTGTGAGCGTGGCTGTGTCTGTCTGTCTGTGTGTCTGGCTATGTGTCTGTAAACACTTTACAGTCCAGACGCATTAACGCAGAAAACCCAAATTTGACTCAAAGATTGCTAGTTGCAATAGGATTACGTTGCAAAAAAATGAGGTTATCGGACGACAGAAAAGGGGGTGGGATGGAGTGCTGTATTTCAAAATAGAAGTGCTCGAAAAAGAATCGTAGGTTCGTATTCTACGCATTTCGAATAGCCGATTTGCACAAACGTAATCTCCCTATTATCCTCCCTTCCATTGTCTCCCCATTTATTTTTTGTTTTCTTTACAAATTTACGAATTTCGATTTTAAGCGATATAAGCAGGTTAAATAACAATAAGAACAACTTTCTATTGAGAAAACTTCAAAGAGTTTTCCTTTTGGTCGTTTACCTGAACAGTTTAATTGAGTGATTGCAAAAATACGGCTATCAGCCAACGGTCTATAGGACGTGACAAATCGATTTTGCGATATAATGGATGAACATTAGTTGCAACTAGAAAACACAAAATATCATAAAAGCGGACGACTGCATTAAAAAATGGGCTGGAGGGTGCTCTACTTCAATATAGACGCGCTCGGAACTTTAGAGTATAGTATTCAACACATGTCGAATTGCCGATCTGCGCAAACGCGATTTCCCTATCACCCCCTACTACTTCCAGCATCGATTTTTTGGTTTTGAAGAAATTTACAAATGTCGGTTTCAAAATCGGTATGGCCGAGCATGTTAACATCACTGGGAGGTTTCCTTTTGGTCGTTGACCTGAACAGATTGATTGAGTAATCGACAAAAAAAACTGCTATCACCAAGATATGAAATTGATTTTAAGGGATAAACGTAAGTTGCAACCAGAAAACACAAAGTATAAAAGCATTCGACTGCTTCAAAACATGGGGGGGGGGGCTATTTTAAAATAGACGCGCTCCCAGAAGAACCTTAGATTCATATTCTACACATGTCGTATAGCCAATCTGCTCCAGCTCGACCGTTCTACCACCGCTTAGTCCCCCCTCCAACTAATGTTCAATATTATAAATGTACGAATTCCAGCTTCAAAATCAGTATGAACATGTTAAATGACAATAGGAATTATCTTGCATTGAGAAAGCACCTCTGGGAGGTTTCCTTTTGATCGTTTACCTGAACAGTTTATTTGGAAATCGACCTTAGATTTTAAAGAATAAATATTGTTTACAATTAACAAATAAAAAATATAAAAATTTTCAAATTTCCAAAAAATTATTCTAAACCTAAATTCTTTAAATATTCAATAATTTTTCAAATTTTTGAAAAATATCAAATATATACACAATATTTAAAAACTGTCAAAATTTTAAAAAAATTCAACAAAAATTCTTTTAAATTTTAGAAACTGTTCAAAATTTTCCAATATTTTGAAAATTTTCAAATTGTTCAACATTTGTAAAAAAATTACTTATTGTCTAAATTTCATAAAAAATGTTTTTCAGAAATTTTCTAAATTTTCAGACAAAATTAAAGAACTTTCAAAATTATGAAATCTTCCAAAAATTGTAAAAATTTTTAATTTACAATTTTATTTACATTTACATTTTGAAAAAAATTTTCTTATTACAAAAAATTTCCAAATTACTAAAATTTTTAAGTTACACAATTTTTTTAAAATTTTGAAAATTTCTAAGACTTTTATAAAATATTACAATTTATAAGGTTGTAAAATATTCCTTAATTTTCGACATTTCATGTTTTTAAAATCTTAAAATTTTATAAAATTTTAAAATTTTTTAAATTTATCAAATTATTAAAAATTTTTAAATACTTTAAAAAGTTTAACATGTTCCATACTTTTAAATAGGTCTAAGAATTTTAAAATTGCCAAAAATTTTTAATATCCAAAGTATTTTACGTTTTCAAAAGTTTTCTAAATTTTCTAAAATCAATGAAGTTTAAAAATATTTAAATTTTTCAGATTTTTTTTTCAATTTTATAATTTAAAAAAGATCTATGGTATCAAATTTGTAATTACAATTTTTAAAAAACATTGATAAAAAATATATTTGAAATGTTTTCGAGAATTTTAATAAATTTCTAAATTTCCATGAAATAGACCAAATTTTCGAAATATATTAATCATTTAAAAAAAATGCGAAGAGGGTCTTGTGGCGGTTCCAGATAGCTTTTTTAAAATGCTGTATCTAAATCACCCCCTTGAGCATTAGGATTTCCTAACGACTAAATAAGTTAATATTCATTTCCTTTTTACAAACATCACCTACGAAGTGCGTTTTCCTGTAACCCCCATTTTCTAAAAATTAAACACTAGTAGTATTTTACATATAATCTTGAAAAACAGTGCGTTACGTTTAAAAAGTTGTATTTAAAATTTGATTCTCAAATTTTGAATAAATCAAGCGTGGATATCTTATCCTAGTGACTTGCCTATCGCTTCTTGTGTATAAAATGTTTTCAAATTAATTCAAAATCAAAACTTCTTTGGCAATGTATGTTAAATAAAACCACAACTTACGTATCATGCTATCACACAATCGCTGTTAATTACATTTACAGAAGCTCTGAAAACCACAATAATGTAACTTCGCTCAATATCGTCAGTACAAACAGCGTCGTAATAATGTACAGACTGACGTACAAGACATTGCTCCTCTTGCATCGTTAAAGCGACCAAACCACTAAATTGAAAAACACTAAAAGACAGAGAAATGCAAATCGACCAACTAGATCGACGTGAACTAAATTTTTATAACTGACCTAAGATTTTCCGACGAAAAGAGCGGGTGAATGAATGTGGCCGCGGTGGTGTGATTATTAATTATTTACACTTTATTATAGTGTATAAGAAAATTATTGGATTATAGAACGGGATATTTTCAGATTTAAATGAAAATAGTTTTAAGATTTTAAATTCGCAAAAACAGAAATTTTTATTATTATTTATAATAAGAGTAATTGTAGAGGAGAGTTCAATTTTTGTAGTGTTGTACCAGCAACGTGGTTATTTTAAAAAAGCTAATAATTTTACCATTTGTAAAGGGATGTTAATTTCCCTGTTCTAATAACGTTAATCAGGAAATTGTATATTGCAACCCCTCATCTATAAATGTGCGAAATTAAATTAAAATGCAATAACCCGAAAAACCAATAGAAACTTTAGGGGACAGTAATAACTTCTACAATAGACTCCGGGAAGAAATCCTTTGAATTTTTATTATTTTACTAGACAGTTTAATAGTTAGTTAAGTAACAAGGAATGTAAGGACGTAATAACATACGAGGTAGGCGAATACGAGCTGAGGCGGAGCCGAAGCTTGTCGCCTGCCGAGGATTTTAATAGTCGATACATTCCGTGTTACTTATAACATTTTTTCCGCTACCGGTAATAAGTAGCTTAAAATAACAAGAAAATATTATTTGTAAAATACGAATCATGTGTCATTTGTGATCAGAATTTTTATAGTTAGCTGTGCGTCCTATCGAATCACAAAGCTGGTAGCAATGGCAACGGTAAACAAGCAAACAAAATTTGGCAGACACGCAAATTTTCTGATTTCAAACGAAATCTTGTGTCAAGAAATTAAAAAGATGGAGATTGATGAAGCTGCAAATGTCGCCTGCTTAAATCTGTTGCCATCCAAGTCCAGAAAAAGGTATGAGTTTTGCTATAACTCGTTTAAACAATGGTTTCGTAAGAAAAGTGCGGGGGTTATATCCGAAAATGTGATGCTGGCTTACATGTTGGAACGATCGAAAAAATTTAAATCGCCGGCCAGTTTATGGTGTGAATATTCTATGCTGAAAACCACAATTTTTGACAACGAAAACGTCGGCATCTCGAAATTTCCAAAACTAATTGGTTTTCTGAAAAGGAAAAATGAAGGTTATCGACCGAAAAAATCGAAAATTCTGAATAGAGAAAACATGTCAAATTTTTTAAGGAGGCATCTAACGATGCCTTTTTATTAATGGAGGTAAGACAACAGTTTGTTATATCTGCAATTAAATTTTATATTATTGATTTTTATAGACAGTAATGATTGTGGGAATTGCGGGGGCTTGCAGAACCGACGAGTTTTGCAAAATGCAGTTCAGCGATGTTACCGATAATGGAAAATTTGTCGTTGTAAAGGTTAGTGAGACGAAGAATGACGTTTCTGTTATTAATGTCCATTATTTTCCTAGGAATGTAAGTGACACTATTAAGTTCCGTCGTCAAGGGTAACTAGTACACGAATGTTATCAGCCATTTACAATCCCTGTAGCTATGGATGTAAGGCCTACTTACATTGCCGGTAGCGGAAAAAAATTCTTAATTTCCAAATTTTGAAAACCTTGTTTTATATTAACGTTCCAGCGCCAACATTAACTAAAAAATAGGCATATTAACATGGAAACTACAGAGTTTGTACTTTTTCGATTATTTTAATGTTTATGGAGAAATACGAGATTCACGACAAAACCGGAATCTACGTAGTGACATAGTGATTTTAGTGATTCGTGCAATTCTATGTTACGCATATTACTGAACATACTCTACTCTAAACAGCAACCAACACATAACCGTTATCATGGAAACCGTTCGTTTGTTCTCCGTGATGGTAGATGTAAATGTCAAGTATACCGCGAAACGGCGAATTATAATTCAATATCTCTTCAAGATTGCTCAATAAGAAATTCTTCACAACGGCTGAAATTTGCCGCATATTCAGCTGACAGTTTTAAAAAATAGATTCAAGAAGCTGTAAGTTATTGAATGAGCCAACCGTTTCTTACGGCCTTTTGTGACAATCCACAAGAATGGGCAAAACAGGTCGCTGGCGCCATAATTTATACGTTTTAAATATTTTCGCGTTAGGAAGTGATTAAAAATTACATCTAGTCATCTCTAGTCGGTACAAGCCGCCCCGCTCGCTTCAGACATAAGACGTTGGTTACGTACGGCGCGGCGCGCGTGTTTACTACGTACAAGCGCTAGATATGTAAAGTTCGATCACGACCTCGGGTCAAAAATAGTTATAAAAACTTTATTTAAGAGCTATCAAAAATATGCAACAAAACAAAAAATATTTTATTCATTAAAGCTTATTGATAGGCATAGTTAAAATCACGTAACTGCCGGAAAACGCGTTGTTGATATTTTTTTGCTAATCCTAATAAAATATTTCAAATAATCTATCTAACCGATAAAATGTTATAACGATCAGTGTTATCAATTTTAAATTTTTCCAAAATTTTATAGGCTCACACAGCTTTAAACAAATGGTGTGGGCAGTTTTAGAGGAACAATTTTTTGAAGATGTCCAAAATGTTGAGCCGCTAGTATATTTACAATTTTCATATTTCCAGAAATATTTTTACATCACTTGATTAAAGTTGTTAAGGCTATCAAATAATATGGTAATTTGTATTGATTGGATATTTTGTTTTTGAGTAACCGGGCATTAAAGGTAAAATTTTCAAAAATTCGTAGCGGCCTTCATTTTGAAGATACAGCATTTGAAAATAAAAGCAGTCGATTTGTCTTTAGATGCACTACAACGCATGTATTTCAAATTCCAAAAAAGTGTTTAGAAAAAAATCTATACCAACCAAATCGTTCAAGGGGTTTCCGAAATATAGCTAAACGAACGCACCTAGCCACCCACGCACCCACCCACCTACAGGCAGACAGTTTTTGAAGCCACTTGTTTGGCTTCCTTGGACCCCAAAACGCGTATTTCCGTTAAAATCTGAAATTTGAAAATTTGCATGAAATCATAACTTTCCTTGCTTCAGGGAAGGTAAAAATGGACAAAACAGGTCGGTGGTACTTTCCTACTTCGTGTATGTTTTATGCTTTCCTATACTTTTTACGTTTTCTTGATTATACTTATTAAGGGCTATCAAATAATATAATAATTGGTTTGGTTGTATATTTTGTTTTTGAGTAATCGGGCGTTGAAGCATTTGATTTGTCATTAGCTGCACTACAACGTCATGCATTTAAAATTTCAAAATAATACTTAGAGAAAAAATCCCGTTTTCGGTTCCGGTTCCGATTAGCGACATACAAAGAACTACCTGCAACTAAAACATTTCCACAAACTAAATTTTATAAAAATCGGTCAAGGAGTTCCGGAGATATAAGGAAACGAACGCACCCACCCACCCACGTACCCACGCACGCACTAACTCACAGACAGACTTTTTTTAAACCTACTTTTTTGGGTCCTTGGACTCCAAAATACGTATTTTTCTTAAAATTTGACAATCGTAAAATTGCATGAAATTATAAATCTCTTTACTTCAGTAGAAGTATGGAAAAGTAAAAGAAGGTTCAGCATGAGTTTAACACTAGAGTCTAGCCCCTTGGACCTGCAGCCGATCCTGAATTGCGCAAATATCATCTAATATTGGCTCGCATATGTGTGAGTGTGATATTTACATCGAGATTTGTATTGTTAAAGCCGATTTTTTCATTGCTAATAAACTGCATTTAATAGAAAACAACAAATCCCTATTTTTTTATTTATTACCAGACTTGCGTGTTAGTATGCCGTCAATCAGTGAGTGAATGCAAATTTGTCTTCGTATTTTTTCTTAAAAAATATAACTGCTCTTAACAAATAAACTCGCGTAAACAGCAAAACGCAACAACGGTGTTCTAAAAAAACTATAAAATAAAAAAAAAATTGGTCCCAACCGAGATTCGACCCACAACTACTTATGCAGTAAAAAGTAGTACACCCGAACACACGCGCATGTCCATCTGTGCCACTGCGAACTTGTGGTTTACACACATTCCAGCTGCATGCAGAGGAGGTGCGCAAGTCATGTAAAGTAGGATCGGCTGAAGGCCAAGGGGCTAGACGCTAATGAGTTTAACTGCAGCAAGAGTCATGCCTGCTGTCATTGTTGCTGTTGTTGGTTTTATGCACTGTTTCAGAGACAATTAATCGTCGATTTATGTTGAATAAATGACATTTTTGAAGCGGTTAGCGTTTTCAAATAGTTGCGGCTTTTTTCTTAACTGTGAGCTAAGTCTGCGTACAATTTCAGACAGTTTGCCGCCTTCGTTAATGATAAATTTAATTATAATACACTGTTTCAGGGAACAGTTGACCTATATATTATCTGTCATATTAAGCAACTAACAACGATTTTCATGACTACAGTTATATGTATGTGGTTTCCTGTTTGGAGTACCTACAATAATGCGCACAACAAATATTTCACGAATCAGTAACTACGCTCGTAGTGTTATACTAAATCTAATCTAATGAATAAGACTTATCAGGAAAAAATGAAAGGGGGGGGGGACAGACCTGCCCCGTAAATAGCATTGCATCTAGAAAACACATTTAAGATCTCATTCTATATCTACTAAACCAACATTTAATATCAAATTTTAAAAATTCATAAGGACAGTAACTTTAAGCATTAAAAACGTTTTACAAAAAAAAAATGTAGGTTCCTTGAACCCAAAAACCAATTTTTTTTGTTAAAATATCAAAACCACAAGTTATAACTAGATTAATTAGGCAGTTTTTTATACTGGAGTAAATCTTAAAAAATAACAATGGTAAGTACTGTTATTGAATGAAATACCTTGGAGTAATTGTTTATAAAAGAAATTGCTCAATAAATATTTTAAGAGCTTCTTAGAAAAGAATTTAGGAGAAGGCCCAAAGGATAAAAACCTTTCTGCTACACAGTCCTCAGGCACAGCGTTTGTTAGAAAGTCGAAATAAGTACAGTTTCATATAAAAAGGAAAGACATTTTTACAAAAACATGTGGGACAAATTATTCTTTAAAACTATTTCCAGAAAAGGACCATTTAAATGGACATCGGTAGAAATTAGCCCTTGAACGATACCTTTATAAAATTCCCGAATAAACCTAGCGAAGGGTATCCTATACGAGTTTTTTTAAACAATCTCTCAAAGAAAATGCTTGTCAAATATATTACAAAAAAAATTATCAACAAGATTCCAAAAGAAATGATTCTTAAAAATAATTTTTTTTTCTACTCCCATGTTTTAATTTACTTAATGAGTGTGCGCTGCCTATACCATAATGATACCCATTTTGATACAGATTTTCATTATGAAATGACCCAAATCTACAAGAAAATTTGATAGAGAATAGCTCTTATGATATACAGGGTATTGCAAAAATATGCTCGCAACTGGACGTTGAGAGGTGATTTTGTAGGTAATTTTAAGAGAAAAATTTCCATGAACGTATGTCTTAAATTGCTTCCTTAGGGAACTACAATCGTCTGCAGTAATATATCAAGAACTCACGAACATTAAAGTAATAAACTTTGGCATAGGATTTAGTAATAGTAAGTACTGCTTTACAACATAATCTAAATACATTTTTTTTTACCCAGGGGCATTTCAAACTGGGGGGGGGCACTGTTATTCTTTTCTAAGTAACTTTTTTCCTGGGTTATTTTTAAACTTTTTTGTTAAATATCTTACTTTCCATAAAAAATACACTAAACTCAACGATTTTTGAACTAATTCAATTGTTTTTCATAATCGAGTTGCTATGAAAGTCTGCGTGTTTCCTCAAAATTCCCAAATAGTTTGCACAAACCTTGCGGGTAAGTGTTACACATCAAAGAAATAAAAGAGTTGTAATTAAGATAGGCCAGAAAGCTTTATTACGGAAATGCAGCCTCCGGAAGAGGGACTCGTTCTAACAGTCCAGGCTGGTTCCTCTTCCAGACGCTGTAATTTTCTAATGCATCTTTTTAGGGTCTACGCTCATATAAACTGTTTTTACTGCTTTGATATGTATAGCTTACACTTACAGTGGGAGCAAACTATTTCCGATTTTTAATACACGCAGAACTTCATGGGAACTCGTATTTTCAAATAAATGGAATCATCTCAAAAATTCAGCGACTTTTAACACGTGTACCTTTTTTCCAAACTGTTCTATGGGGAGTAAAATTATCAAATCAAAAGTTAAAATATCTTTGGTGTATAAACAATACGTTAAGTGATACGTCGAGCACCACCACAACTACGCTCCTGGTAGATGCATTTTAACGTACACAAGAATTAGTAAATCATCACTAGCAACCGACACGTAATTTAAATCAATCTCAGTATATAACGGCGATATTAATTAAAACGTGATTAAACTGTTCCATTTTCAGGAAATGGGACATACGTTTATCAGAACTTTATCTCGCTAAATGACCTGAGAAACCATCTCCCGAAGTTTGTCGGTGTAATTTTGCAACATTCGGTATACTAACCAGTAATATATCTCGAGTACATGTAATTGCACGGACAATTTTGTCAAGGTAATCACGAGTGTTAACAAACAGGAGTCGTAACTTTAGTACTCATAGTTGTCGAAATGTTAAAAAATCATTAAATTAATTTAGGCAGAAAACAATTTTCAAGAAAAAAGTTTTCGTTATTTTTACCAAAAAATTTAACCTTCTTTAAAAAAAATCATTTTCAAAACGCTTTATTATATATTAATAAGTTCTAGCTTTACTTTGTTGAAGTTCACATTGATGTATAAATGAAATACTTGATAACTTCAATTTATTTATTTTAACCTGATACTTATTTCGACATATTTACATGTTATTATCAAAGGTAAAATTAAAAGTAAACAGTTGCCTGCTATAGAAACAACATAACTTGGTGACTTGATCTTAGTTATCTATCTCTGCAGATGATTTGTGTTATTATTCCAAATCGTCCAATAATAGTGAATATAAAAGATCAATTTATTTATTTATTAAAGGTACAGTTTTTAAACGTTTGTGAACTTCAAACGCTTCCAGTATATCTAATTACGTTTATCATCACAAAAGTGTTTGTGTTCTAATAAGTGTTTAGCGTAATTAGATTTATGTGGGTATTTATATTTGTAACAACCAAAAACATTTTACACACTTTGTCTAATGCAAAAGAAAACACAGGTGATATGCTAAGAAATTTACAAATTAAATTGCTCCTACTGCAATTAGGTTTACCGAAAAGAAAATTAGAAATTTTAGTGTTAGGTACAAACTCCACGTACGTTGTTACAGTCACAAACACCCACATAAATCCAATTACGCTAACCGTTTATTATAACACAATCATGTAGTGACATTCAATAACACTATAAGATTTTTTCACTTTTGTGATAATAAACGTAAATTGGAATTGCAATCCACAATCATTAAAAATCTGTAACTTTAATGAATGAACAGATTGATCTCTTAAATTCACTATTACTGGACGTTTTGGCGTCCGTAGCTCAGTGGTAACCGCGCGAGCTACCAATGCAGCGGATCCGGGTTCGATCCCCGGCCCGGTCGTTCTCCCTCGAAAGGCAACGGGAAACCAGCCAGGTGGATTGATTTTTCCCCAGAAAAACCTCTCTGGAGAAGAAGTGCATGCACTTCCTGTGGTTCGGAGCCCACGTTAAACTGTAGGTGCCCTATGTCTGTCTGTGCAAAATATCCATCGCCGCGTACCAAACACAGACATAGGAGAGAGGTAGCCAACGCCCTGAATAGGGTATGGCACTATAAGAAGAAGAAGGACGTTTTGGAATAAAAAATCAAATCATCTGCAGAAAAAGATAACCAAGATGAAGTTATTAAGATGTATTGTTTCTATAGCAGCATCAACTGTTAACTTTTAATCTTACCTTTGATAACGACAAGTAAACATGTCAAACTACGCATCAGGTTAAAATAAATAAATATTGTTAAAGTTATAAAGTATTTTATTTATACATTTTTTACGTATAATTTGTTTTTAAATTTTAAAACATTTTCATTACTATTGAGTTCCTAATAAACTATATGTTTATGAACAACGATTTTTCATTGCACTTTGAATAATCATAATTGTTCTTGTCACATTGCAATATAAAATATTTTTTATTCATTAGATATTATTTAATAAATTCCAACCTGTTTTTTCTTTGCTTCTTAGTAAACTTCAAATTCATTTTATATACAGGATGTTCCATAAAGCTATGTACAAACTTCTAGGGGAGATTCTACACGCGAAAATAAGGCAAAACGTTCCAGTGGCCATTGGTTACTTAGACACACTCGTGGAATAATTTCTTTAGAAAGCGTTGCATTTTGTTTTTTAATTGATGTATTGTCACGTGGACTGCGAGTGGACTTTCCCATAGTACATATTATTCTTTGCCGTATTTGCAAAAGTATAATTTATAATAATTATACCGTTGTGCAGTTCACGGAGTATTAGATTTTCTAAGAAAACAAGGAGCGAGATTTTGAACTTGCGATACCCTGTGCAACTGGTTTCCGTACCGCAACTCTATTCAGAGAAGCAGCGACTAACTGCACGAAAGCAAGGTAAGCGCCTGGCGCGCGCTTCGGTGAATTACAAATTCCGCTTCGAATGTCGGACAGAAATTGCTAAAGTAGCTTTATTCGAGGAATGAAAAATACATTGTTTAAGTGGAGCTAATTGCTAAACGTAGTTAAAATCATGTAACTGCCGAAAAACGCGTTGTTGAAACTAAAAGGTATCGTCTTTTTTCTTAATTTTTAAAGTAGTTAATAAATCTTGCTGATCCTAATAAAGTACTTCCAATAGTCTATCGAACTCATAAAAGTTTATAACGATCGACGTTTGCGTTTTTGAATAAATAATTAATAAATTTCAAATTTTCAAAAATTCCTGGAAAGCGCAAGACTAATATTTGGAAGATTGGTATAAAAACAGATTTGTAGTTCACTGCAAGCTCTATTGGTTTAACAAGTTAAAAGGAAAACGTGTGGGCAGTTTTATAAAAAGATTTTTTTTAAATTTTCAAAATTTTGAAGCAGCGCCATTGCGATCGTTTTTTGAATTTTCAAAATTAATTTTGTTTCATCGTATACTATCCACAAAGGGCTCTCAACAAAATTGTAATTGATCTCAATCAGACAAGTACTTTTAGTGTAAATGGGCGTTAAGGTCGAGATTTTCAAAAAGTTGTAGAAGCCGTTATTTTAAAACTAGAAAGTTCAGTAAAAAAGTTTTCGATTTGCCTTAAGTTCTTCTCTCAGATCCCGTACTCAAACTTCCAAAATTTACTTTTGGAAAAAAAGCTACCAAAAAAACATGTCTAACTTCCGTTTCCGGTTTCGGACTTTTTTGAAAAGCTCAACTAGAACTACAATTGTCGATTTTAATTAAAATTTTATCAAAATCGGCCGGTACTTTCGCCCGTAGAAGCGTCACAGCCACACCCACCCACCCACACACAGACAGACATGTTAAAAAATTTTTTTGGGTTCCTTGAGCCCCAAAACGTGTATTTCAGTTAAAATCTAGTATTCGAAAATATTCATGAAATCAATACTTTTTTATACCGAAGATATGAAAAAGTAAAAACTGCTAAAGCATTATGATATTCAAATTTTCAAACAGTTACTTTGCATTCAACGCCCTATATCTCAGTAACGAAGCATTTGCGGACAGATGTTCACTGGAACTCTTCGCCTTATTTTGGCAGGTAAAATTTCCTCAGAAGTTTGTACAGCTCTTTATGAAGCACTCAACAAACCCCTAATTGCATTTTACTTCTGTATCACCAAATTACGGTTTTCTTTTTCAGCATTTTTAACCGTAAATCTTTTTTAATCTACAAAATTGTAAACTTTTTAAGCGGTTTTCTGTAGACATGTTTAAACTAAGCCACTTTCTACAATTTCTATAAGATCGCACTGTATTGCCGAAATACTCATGCCGTGTAGAAAACAGGACAATAACTAGTTTTTTGGTGCATATCTGCCAAAATCTTAACTTCCAAAATTTTGACAATAGCAATCTTATATCTCTATACTCCGTATAGCGAGGAAGGTAAAAACTATTTATAAAAGTTACATTCCGAGACCCCGCGTTAGCACCAGAGATTAAAATCGCTCCTTAATTCGTTGCTCAGTTTTAGGTCAGCAGAGATTAAGCATGCCCGATTACTGCTGGGCTACCTGTGCGTCGATGTCCAAAAGTGCGCTGGTAAAAGTTGCTTGGATTTTATAATTTCTTTGCCTAGATGTTTAAGTTAGGCAACAAAGTCGTTAATTTAGTATTTTTTTTATTTGGAATTTTCATTCAACTATTTATTTTTAATTAGGAAAGGTGTTAAACATATATTTGCTCTGTTTTGCTGCTGTCGCGTTAAATAAAAATAAAAGCCTGATGTTTAAATTAAGAATTTTAAATTTAGCCAAGAATTTAATTATAGCTATATAAAAACTTCCAGCACTGAATCTAAATTGCTTCTAAACAAAATGTGTCAGTTATTTTAAAGAATAAAAACCGTTGTTTTATCTTACTATTTTAGACAAAAAAAGATTTCATTACGACACATTTATTTATTATCTATGATTATTTTGAAAGCACCCGAGTTGAATTTTTCTTTCCAATATTTTTTCTGTATGCAGAATAACAAGTCGATCATCCAGAAAACACAGGCTTTTACTGGTGTGAAGGAATAAATGCCGAAGAAAACGAATCTGATTAAACTGCGACGGCAAAGTTAATGCGATTTTCTACTTTTACTGCTGCGTGTTGTTTCAGTTAATGTTTACTTTCGCACTTCAGCGTGTTAAATCCCCCTTTACTGCAAAATTGTAAACAAGGTTCAGCTAAAAATTTTCTGTTTTACAGAACTGATTATACAATGGAAAAATTCCAAAAATGCAAGATAATTATAAATTCTGCCAGAGTATTTATTCAATCAAACGGCTACAGAAAATTATGGCTAAAACCAATATCGACCAGAATTTTTGGGCATTGTATTTGACTTTTATTTATTTTCGGATAAAAAACGAGCGATGCACTTCGTGTAACCATTCCTATTCTTTAGAAATGGTTAATTATCATATTTTCAAAAGTATTACTGTATTAACGATTTAGGCACCAACAGCGGCAATAAGATTACACCACTCCTACCGCTGCAGCGGGAGCGTACGGCAATAAGTTGCGATGACCTGATGTAGTTATAAACCGTTTTTCTTGTTTCTATGAAAAAATAAATTGATTTTTGATTTTTTAACAAAAGATTCCTTTGAATAAAAAAACGCCAAAAAAGTATATTTATCAACCAAATATTGAAGGAAGAGGAGGAAAATTAGCGTCCATAAATATGCTGCACCTAAAAATTAATTTTTTTTAATTTTTAGATTAAACATAAATGACTTATCGTGCTCTGTTCATTAAATAAAGGAGGCATCAATTTTTAATATTAGAAAATTCATAGATAATATCAGAAAGAAATTAGCAGACCAATTTATAGCTCTTCTCAAGCTCAACAAGCTTACAAAATTTAAGAACAATTTAGTTCAAAGTTTTGTAGTAATAACTTTTTGAAGATTGTTATAACTTATATAACTTAAAACAAACTTTTTGCTTGCTTGTTTTAATGATTTGACAAATTCTCGTACATACGACATTGTTTCTTTATAGGACTATGACAATAACCAAAGTTTACACGAATTTAGAAACTCACTTTAGAGCAATAAAGCGTTACAGTCAAAATATACAAAAAATCGTAGCAGCCGCCATTTTAGAGCTAAAAAATAAGGAAAACAAAAGTCGAATTTGCCGTTCTTCCAAATTCTGCTTAGAAATTTCCAATATTTAATTTCTGAAAACAATGCTGCCACAAACATTAGGTTTAATTTTTGCTTCATGATTCCAGTTTTTTGTAATTTTTATATTGTCGATATATTTTTGGTATACCTCCACGTCCACATTCTAAAGCTCATCGTAATCGGTCTGTCCGTTCGGGAGGTATGAACCGCACACACCCACACTCGTACCCTGTCATATTTTTTTTAAGTTGGAAATCCAACACATGCATTTCTATCAAAATCTTGATAATTTTCATATAATCAAATTTTTCTTATAATACTGAAAGTATAGAAATTTAAAAATCAGGAAAATTTTACTTAAAATTGGAAATTGCAAAGATTTTTGTTTAAATCCTTTATAAGTTTGGAGAGTCTTTAAATTATTGTCAATCAAAAAGTCTTGAACTTAATTTAATAGAACAAACTAGTGATAAATACTTAAGTTTTCTACATTGAAAGTGTGTGGGAACAATATTTGGTATAAATTAAAAACAAAGGGAAATAAATTTTGTTAAGCTGAAATATATTTCTAATACTTATATATGAAGATGTTGCAAGTTGTAGAATGTAGACATTTATAGAAAGTGGTTCTCAAATCGCAGTTTAAAACAATTAAAGTGACTGCTATGAAATTGTATTACTTCTGTAAAACAAAAATTCAAACATCATTGTTGTTCGACATTGAATCGGAAAGCTTGAAATGTCCTACAAGTTGTATTTTTTTTTAAATGATTTTACCCAGATTGTCATCTGCTTTATGAGAATTTGAAAATTTGAAATGTAAATTAGTATCGTTCAACGATTTCTCAACGTTATTTGTTTCCTAAACACTTCCCGACTTTAAATTTTCAGAAATAGCTAATTTTGCAATAACCTTTTTTTATGCACATCGAGAGCATGACAGTTAGCACTTGAAATTACATATCAACTGTTTTTTAAATTATTTTCTAGAGATGCGTAAAATAAAGTCAGCAATAATAAAATAGAAAACGTTACCAAGAAAACGTTTTAGTGTTCGATCAATTTTGTAACATACCTTTGAGGCCGAAGAAAGTAACTATCAATTTAAAAAAAAAACATTTTTTTAAATTTATCATACAACAGACTTTTCCTATAAAAACATTGGCATAGCGCTTGTTTGCAGCATTGCAGTAGGAGGTGTACTCGGCTTTAATGCAATAAATTGCGGCTTCTAGCTGCTCTTCATTCTAAAATGGGTTTTATGCTTTTTCCAATACCCTTGCAAAGTTCTAACTACATCCTTTCTCGCCGAACTTCCAGTTTACTGATAATTAAGAAGCGAAAGCACCTTTTAGCCCACGAAACGTTTTAGAATCTTAATATTTAAAATTCAACAAAACAACTGCGAGAGCAAATTTTAATCTGGTTCGAGAAAGCATAATTTTACAGATTCGGTTTTCAAATATTTATCTGCAAAGTGTTTCGGTCCGAAATTTAATAAAAGAAACTAGAAGAACGGGTACGACGATGCTTTCAAGGAAATTTAAAGTGCTCTTAAGTGTTATTGCATAAAATTTTCCGCTTTCTATCCGCCCGTTATCCAGTTTTGTGTATCCACAGTTTCAAGCAGTAATTCCCTAAATTTCATGGGTGTGAACAGCCAATGAGTAAAGCTCGGAACCGTAAGCGATACTGCGAATCCCTACATGTTCACTGACACAAACACAACTATCAATTAGTAAATACAAACAATGTGCACCGGAAAATAAGGCAAGCTCCAGTTTAGATAACTCGGTTATCTCACCTCGAGATTATTCCAGTTTTGTGCATTGATTTTAGCAGCCTCCACGCTCCCTTTTGCTCCCATTACTTATTAACTACACAATATACCGGTTACAAAAAGTATACCAACAAATATTTAGCTTAACAAAGCTTTTTTATAAGAAATTGTTTAAAATTTGGCACTAGTCGCATAGAAACCTGGTCGTGATTTAAATGTATTCCTTTATTTTGCACGTTTAACGTAAAGCTTTTTTAATAATTTTATTATTTTAATTCCTGCAGGTTCAAGTGATCCTTAATTTGGCACTGTAGGTTAGTAGATATGCACAGAGATTGTGAAATTAAAGTTGGAATCACTAATTTTATGATTTTATCACCAATAATTGCGACTGCTATGAACGCGACAGTTCGGGTCAGACTGAGGTTCGAAAGCTCGCCACAAGGAGTCACTGGTGGGCGACGCAGGCGTCGAAAGCGTCGAGCTTTCGCCTACTACACACTAAAGTAAATAAAGACTAATAATTAGGTTTTTTGCAATTATTTTATAATTTCATCAACATCAATTATGATTTCATGTAAGAAAATTAGTTTACCTACACAGAATAGAGCACTTCCCCTATTAGGAAACAAATTTACAACGCACCCCTTTTGGACCTTTAAAACAAATTTCCGACAACAACTATATTGCATTATTAAAATAGTTTTTCTAATCAAGCCTTTAATCTATAACGTAATAGTGTGAAATTTAAAATTTTAATTTCAAACTTTCAAAAACAGTTGACTATTATTTACAATAATATAGTTATAGTAATTATAAAAAACAAACTACTACTTTTACGGTTGCATTTACAATCAACGTAGTTTCATAAATTTTTTATCAAAACCATAGTTACTTCTGCAAAAGAAATCATTCATTCGTAAAAATTCAAATTTGCAATTTTTCCAAACTTTGGTTTTGTCTCTCTTAGCTTACGAAATTAGAGAAATAAACCCGTAAGGACCTAACAGAGAAAGTCATATAATATTCCATGTATTCAAATTGAAAATTTCGTGTGGGCACAGAGATCATTCCCGGGACCGCGGGCGTGGCAAGTTCTCGACCCGGCCGCCCACGATCAGGCGCTGTTGTCGCACCATCGACTGTGTTTTGTTTTGGTTCATTTTTTGAAAAAGATGGGCGTAAACCTTATAGGTTAGGGGTTCACCTGGGTACGTTCATATGGCCTCATTTCGAAATATCAAGCGCTTCAATAAATAATTTGTGAAAATTTAGTAAAGAGTTTGAGGTTTTGCAGTTATTTATATAATATAGAATTAATGGAGGATAACTTACCGTAAAATTTATTTTAGGCCTGTAAGTGGAAGCAAGGTAAGCAGTCTATGATGTAGCTTCAACACGTGTAGTAACAACTTCATATAAAATATAAACTTCTACTCTATAGAGCTATTATTAACTGATTTTAGTTTAACAAGCAAGTTTATAAAATTATTGTGATTTTTATTTAACAATTAAAACTATTTAACAGTCCATAATTGCAGTTTTTAGTTATAAAATATTTAGGGTTTTTAGTTAAATATTTGTAAATTAATTCTTTTATTATTTCGGTTTTATGTTATCTGAAAATTAAATTTTAGTAAATTGTCTTGTAGTAAGCATGTTGTAGTAATTAAAGGTAAAATATACACGTGTCTAATAGCACAACAAAAACATTTAATAAACAACTCCTTCTGCAAATGCTTTATTAAAAAATTACATAATAATAAACAATAGGAATAAAATGCTAACAGCATAAAAAATTCATTAAACGAAAGTCAAGCTAAAATCTACCCTTTTAATTAACAAGTTTAGTATAAGAGTAGCATTGTGAACTGCTTCACGCCATGTAGTCAGTCTTATGTTGTCATAAAAACAATAAAAAAAATTAACAAGCTGAGTTGCAGCCCTCTATTCTAAAATGCAAACAGAACTAGTTTCGATGTAGTTGTATAAAAAACGTTAATTATACCTGAAACTTGAGCGTAATTTAATAAAAGTACTTCGTATCGGTTAGGGTTTAGTAAAATACATCTATAAAACCAAACTGAACCAAAAATCACAGCACACTTTGCGTAAAATCACACGTTTTACATGATCGTTTAGGGCCACTATGCAAATTGATGGTTAATAAGGTTATTTGAGCGATTGTTAGGGAGTAACAAGATTGTTAATAATATATAACATTATACGGGCGTGTGCACCCTCCTCGCCGTAGTACACGATCTGCTCACCGAGGGCGGCGGCGTCCCTACACCCTCTCCGTTGGAATGGGACCCACTAAAGGCGACTTTGCACGGAGAAGCTCGACACTCTTTGTGTTGTCTCTTTTGTCTTGTTCTGCGTGTATTATTTAACAACTTTATATAGTACTAATGTGATTACTATTTTATTCGACATTCTTTAATTTTTTCTTTCTATGTATATTGGATAAAAATAAATATAAAAACATTCATCTATTTTAATTTTGAGTTGCTAAAAGTACGACAGCCTTGAGAATACATTTTACATGAATCTAAGAATGGTATTGGTATAATAAAATTCCATAGTCATGTATTCCATCATCATGCGGTCAATTATTTAAATTTAACACGTTTTCTTGTTTTTCGCAAATTAAGTTTGCATTGAACAACTTATTTAAAACTAAATTTAATTTTAATTCAAAGAAATTAATCTTTTTATGGAAACATGTTGCTATCATTATACACTGTGTCTATAAAGTAATTCTCCCCCCCCCCAACTAACTTTTGAACGACTTGATATTTTACTACAAAATTTTATGTGCCATTTTTAATTTTTTTTTAATGAAAAGGGGGGTCGAGTGACACCTCATTTAAAAGGTCTTTTAGTTATGCGCCTGATCCTAGAGTTTCAAAGAAAAATATTGAGCCATAACAAAATGACAAATGTTTGAAGATAAAGAAGTCTATTTAAAAAACTAAGAATTAAAGCAACAAAATTAAATTAAACGTTCGAAATGTTTACGATTCACTTCTTGGCACATAAAAGTGGTTATGAAGTTCCTGCCTTACACTTTCATAAGTTTCTGGAGGGATATTTCTGGAAACTACTGTAATGTGAGGGAGCCGACTATTCTACAGGCCACCGCCTACCAATCCATCTTCCAAGAAAATGTTCGTTGAGAAAGTCAGAAACAGGCATATAATAACGAGGCGGCGCACCGTCTTGTTGGAACATAACGTTTTCAATATTATTTCCAGCCACCTGAGATATGTCTAGTAAAATTTTGTCTTGCAAATGAAAAAGTGGACTACTGGATAAAAAAATCTAAACAATTTTAAATTGAGTGAGTCCATTTGTTTAAAATCCGCCATTTAGTTATTGCTGAATATATTTCTTTGAAACTCTAGGATTCGACGCGGAACTAAAAGACCTTTCAAATGAGGTGTCACTCGAATTTAAAATGGCAACCAGCCGCCATTTTGAATTATACAAAATTTAATTATAAAATAGTATTTAATTTCCCATTAAAGCACACCAAATGTTGTGGTAAAATATGTGGTATGTAATAATGATTATGATGTGGAAAATCATGCTATCTGTTTGATGAACAGATACCAAACTACGAGACTTAATTATAAAAACGAGCAAAGGACTGCGCCTAGACTTTCCTTTACTTTTGAAATTGTTTCTTCTCATATTTTCAAAAACATTTTACGCGGCAATAATGACTACACCTACCTCTGCCCCTACTAGTAGAGTAAAATGCTTCTTCTATCGTGTCATCCCGTTTGCACTTTGTTGCTAAAATGTAAGACCCACTTCAAATCATTCCCCATCCCTTAAGAATGCAAAATCGCCTGGTCGTCCAAAAATCGTCCTGTGCAGGGGGTGGCGGGGGGTGATTTTTGAAAAATTTGCAAACAATTGTTTTTGCGTTTTTTACATCCACGTCACCTGGGCATGTATCTGCTAAAATCTTAAATCAATATTTTAATCAGAAATATATTTTTTTTAATTTTTAAAATTACCATATGCAATGCTTTCATATGGAGCGCCTTAATGAATAAACGCTCGCCCTGAAACGCCATAACTGTGATATACTTTAACTTGTCTTAAGTCGAGAACCTTTTAGTTAATCAAAAAAATCGTTTCTACAAACGTTGTAGATCGAAGATCGAGAATTACATTGCTTTTTTCAAATTCTTAATCCGATGGCTAGTTTCGTAAAAAAATTGAAAATTGTAATACCATGTCGTGCCGATCGCGGTCGGGCGTGGAGACGCTAGGAACGTTCAGATTACCGTGGCTTATGCAGCCGAAAAACGACTCTATGTTTCAGGGCGCATATAAGGTTGATACTCGCCTATTAACGTGCTATTTCGGCGTCTTGGACGATTTTAACGCGACTTTCTTAGTAAATCTTTTGTTCAATGAATTGAATTTATTACTTTTAATGGTAATTAGATTTTCTTTTGATTTTTTCAATAATAATAATTGTAAATACGGAAAAAATATATAGGTAAGTACCTACATCAGTAAGCAGTGTAAAAGTTTTATTGAACAAGTATGAAGTTAACAATAACAAAAATAATAATATTTATTGGTTTACACCAGTAGATTTAAAATCAAAAATACCGGGGTAGAAACTTCCTCCTGTTAGATACGAATACCTAATTAATTAATAATAGTTAATTATTACAATAAGAAATTTTATTTACCTACAGCTATTATTCAGAGTCCGAACTTGTTTCATTGTCAGATAACATATCATCAGGGGCAACTATACGGCGAGTATTTCTATCGCCCTTATTAGCACATGTTAATTGGGCCATACATTTGCAGGAGCCAATACAACTAATTCGTCTTTTTTTACAGGAACACAGCGATCCTGTACACCCTGAAATAAAAATTTGGTAATTTAAAGTTTAAATATATTACTAGGTAGGTACCACTACAAGAAGTAATTTAATTACCTTGGTAAGATTTTCTTTATAGCACGTAGGTAGTACAGTTTCTATGCAGCATTTCTTACGGATCCATTTAGCAATGGATATTAAAAGCAGTACGAGTTCGGATAGTGAACTAGAGTCAAAAATTAAACTGAGACTCATTAAAAAAGAGCTGCTAAAAGCGGGAGAAAATTAATCAAGTATGCGTCATTTGTCAAGAAACAGGAAAATTAATAATATCAAAAGAAATATCCAAACAAAGATTTATTGAATGCACGAAAGTTCGTATAAATATCTGCCAAGGAGAAGATGCCAGGTTGTTGCATATATTTACAAATTTGAATGATTTAAAAGAGCGAGATTATTTGCAATGGCACAAAAACTGCTACAAAACTTATACAAGTTCCAAAAATATTTCCTCATACAAATTAAAATGTGCGAAAATAATTACTGATCTTTTCCAAGCGGAAACATCTCAAAAACGTTCCTTACGGACAATTTCATTTGATGTGCATAAGTGCGTGTTTTGCCAAAAAACGTTTAAGAAATCAAAAACTGTGCCAGGTCATGACCAAGAACATGGAAGACAAAATTAAAACTATATCGCGAAACAATTCGTTATTTTATTCCAGAATAGGCGAAAATGATTTAATCGCATCTGAAATAAAATATCATGCCTCATGCGTTTCTACAGAATTACGCAATACAAAGGAGAAACCTAGCGCAAGTGGAAAAAGAAAATGGTAAATGGAAAATGAAGCATTACAACAATTATTTAGTGAAATGGAGAAAGGTTTCGAAAAGGGAAAAGGTTATTCCACAACATCAGTTAGCAAAAGATATCATGAAATTGGTGGAAATTTAGAGTTGAGTGATCGATTTCTAGTTAAAAAATTAAAGAACATTTTGTCGACGATATTGAATTAGTGAAATCGATCCAAGAATGTTCTTAAAATATTTTTCCAAGGAACAAGCTATTGAAACAGTACTTCAGCATACTGAAAGCGAAGTTTCCAATTCATCCTGTGGTGCGTCAGAACTACACATTTTGACCAAAATTTGCCAAAGTATAAAAACGGAAATAAATCAAATACCTACACACGTTGAATTCAAAAACTTAAACATTAATGAATTTAAAAAGTATATACCAAACAATTTATACTTTCTTATTAGTCTTCTTGTTTGCAACGAATCAAGCAGTGACATAAAAGAAACTCAAATACTTAATATTTGTCAAGACATAATTTTTGCATGTTCAAATGGAAAAAAAATATACTCCAAAACATATTGGTCTGGGAATATTAGTTCACCAGGAGACAACTGAAGCAATATTACCAGAGGATACTTCTGTACTGAACACTTGCAATTGTAAAAAAGGTAATTAAATTACTTCTTGTAGTGGTACCTACCTAGTAATATATTTAAACTTTAAATTACCAAATTTTTATTTCAGGGTGTACAGGATCGCTGTGTTCCTGTAAAAAAAGACGAATTAGTTGTATTGGCTCCTGCAAATGTATGGCCCAATTAACATGTGCTAATAAGGGCGATAGAAATACTCGCCGTATAGTTGCCCCTGATGATATGTTATCTGACAATGAAACAAGTTCGGACTCTGAATAATAGCTGTAGGTAAATAAAATTTCTTATTGTAATAATTAACTATTATTAATTAATTAGGTATTCGTATCTAACAGGAGGAAGTTTCTACCCCGGTATTTTTGATTTTAAATCTACTAAACCAATAAATATTATTATTTTTGTTATTGTTAACTTCATACTTGTTCAATAAAACTTTTACACTGCTTACTGATGTAGGTACTTACCTATATATTTTTTCCGTATTTACAATTATTATTATTGAAAAAATCAAAAGAAAATCTAATTACCATTAAAAGTAATAAATTCAATTCATTGAACAAAAGATTTACTAAGAAAGTCGCGTTAAAATCGTCCAAGACGCCGAAATAGCACGTTAATAGGCGAGTATCAACCTTATATGCGCCCTGAAACATAGAGTCGTTTTTCGGCTGCATAAGCCACGGTAATCTGAACGTTCCTAGCGTCTCCACGCCCGACCGCGATCGGCACGACATGGTGTTACAATTTTCAATTTTTTTACGAAACTAGCCATCGGAGTAAGAATTTGAAAAAAGCAATGTAATTCTCTATCTTCGATCTACAACGTTTGTAGAAACGATTTTTTTGATTAACTAAAAGGTTCTCGACTTAAGACAAGTTAAAGTATATCACAGTTATGGCGTTTCAGGGCGAGCGTTTATTCATTAAGGCGCTCCATATGAAAGCATTGTATATGGTAATTTTAAAAATTAAAAAAAATATATTTCTGATTAAAATATTGATTTAAGATTTTAGCAGATACATGCCCAGGTGACGTGGACGTAAAAAACGCAAAAAAAAATGTTTGCAAACTTTTCAAAAATCACCCCCCGCCACCCCCTGCACAGGACGATTTTTGGACGACCAGGCGATTTTGTATTCTTAAGGGATGGGGAATGATTTGAAGTGGGTCTTACATTTTAGCAACAAAGTGCAAACGAAAATCTTTTCTAGAAGGCTTTTGGCGGCTGGCAAACTCTACTATACCACTCTATCGCAGACACAGTTGTTTTAGTATAGCTGGCGTCATGGCGTCTACATTATCCGCTTCAAAAAGGTAGTTTTAGAACATATTCTTACAACCTGCGCAAGTCGGCTTATAAGTACGGACTGTATCCACGTAGATTCCGTAGAAATTGGTAACAAGGCCCAAATTTACCTCATAAAGGTTAGTTTTAACGAATTATACGTTATTTAAGACCAGGGGCGTGCGCTCCATGGAAGCAAGGGAAGCATTGCTTCCCTTTAAATTTTGTTAGAAAATAAAAATTTATTATAAAAGAATATAACGCTGCCACACAATTCACTAATCTCTATTAATGCAAACCGCCCACCCACAGCCCCACACTCATCTCTATCGAGTGTCGCATGTGCGTTGTGGTGAATTTATGGAAGCAATTCGAAAGTCTGCCTACTGCATAAGCTTTTTGTATGAAGGGCGCAAGTGCAAAGCATGCTGCAGGTTGGTGACCTTGCCGATTTAGCCGCTGCCCGTTAGTGTCTCAAGTAAGCAATTTTTGAATTGCTTCTTAACAAAATTGTCCTCATAGCTATGGCTTCAACTTCGTTTTCTATGTCCGGGATAAATATTCAGGCGATACAGCCAAGTGTGTGTAATTGTGTTGTGTGTGGTGTATTAAAAAAGGATTTTCCACATACAGTTTTAGGGAAAAATTAGAAATAATTGAAAAAGGTAGACCAAAACCCGCGCTAAAACATTTAACAACTAAAGTGAAAACGTGCACTAGATATTTTAATGTGGATATGTACGAACATAACGAATGGTTAACGGGTTGTGATATGTCAAATAAACTTTTTTGTTGGCCGTGTCTACTTTTCATAAAAAAAAGGCGTTTGGAATAAAAGTGGGTTTTCCGACTTAAATAATGTACATAAAGTTATAAAGAGGCATGCAATATCTCGGTCTCACTTGCAGGCCGTAATTAAGGAAAAATTATTTGGAAAGTCACGCATCGAGCATGTTATAGATAATCAGTTGAAAATAAGTCATCGTCAGCATAATGAACTGGTGGAAAAAAATCGTGTGATATTAAAAAGGTTAATTGATGCTGTTTGTTTTCTTGGAGAACGTGAACTTGCTTTTAGAGGTCATAATGAATCTAGTAGTTCCGCAAATAGGGGAAATTTCGTGGATCTACTTACGTTCTTATCCAAATATGATGAACCTTTAAAATGCCATTTAGAACACTCTAGCGTATTTCGCGGAACATCAAATCGCATTCAAAATGATTTAATTTCTGCTGTTGCTGCAGTTGTTTTGGAAAAAATTAAACAAGAAATAACAGAAGCACGCTTTGTTGCAATTGTCCTAGATGAAACAACCGACACTACAAATATTAGTCAGCTTTCTGCGGTAGTACGCTGTGTAAAAACCGATGGGAAAATTCAAGAACGGTTTTTAGGATTCCTCGACGTAACAGCGGATAGGACAGCAATATCTTTATACAAAATCGTGTGTGATATTGTCGAAGATATTGAATGCGGTGCTAAACTCGTTGCCCAGAGTTATGATGGAGCGGCAGTTATGGCTGGAGAATTAGGGGGTCTTCAAACCAAAGTAAGGGAGTCTTTTCCAAGTGCCTTATTTGTACATTGTTTTGCTCATCGGTTAAATTTAGTTCTGTCGCAGTCAGTAGCACACATTAAGGAATGTAAAATCTTTTTTTCGACCCTTAGTGGAATGGCTGCTTTTTTCTCAAGATCTTCAAAACGTGCTCGAGCGTTAGATTTGATAGTACAAAAAAGATTGCCCAAAGTTGCTCCTACACGATGGAACTACAATGGAAGGCTTCTCTTAACGGTGTGTGAATATCGACATCCTTTAATTGAATTATTTGAAAATATTTTAGAACAGTTGTGATTGGGACACTGAGACCTTGAATAGTTCTAGAGGTTATTTAGACTGTTTAAAAAGAGACTTTAACTTTAATTTTCTGTTAAATATTTTTTCAGAGATATTTACCTTTTCTGATAATTAATTTAATATATTACAAAATAAATCAAATGACATTGGATTCTGTGTTAAAAAAGTGGAGGAATTTAAAAACATTATAAATAAACAAAGAAATGAATTTGATAAATTTTGGGAAAATACAGTTAACACCGAGGAACATCTACAACCCCAAAGAAAACGAATACGAACTGACAATGTTGGGGACCTTAAAACTTCATATCGAAGACTTTTGATTGAAATAATAGACCAGATTTCTGAACAATTAAATAATAGATTTGAAAATATTAATAATTTACAATTTCTCGAACTATGTAATTTTAGTGAATTTAAAAATAAACCTTTTCCGGAAAAAGCTTTTTAATCCTTAATAGACAGTTATGGAAATAATTTTGATATAGTTGCATTGCGGTCTGAACTTACCGTAATATATGCTACTGAAGAAGTAAATACAAAAAATAATGCTAGTGACTTACTGAACTTTTTAAACGAGACAGGGTTAAATAAGGCGTATTTGGAAGTGATTAAATTGTGCGAGTTAGTGGTGACAATTCCCGCCACTAGTGCTTCAGTTGAACGCAGTTTTTCTGTACTAAAACGCATTAAAAACTTTGTAAGAAATTCAACAGGCCAAGATAGACTTTCAAAACTATCAGTTTTATCTATAGAAAAAGATCTCGTTAAGGAAATGTCTGAACATCCACGATTTTACGACAACGTTATTACTGAATTTGCTAAAAAAAGACAGGAGGATCGAATTACACTATAAATAAATAAGTTTTTTAAATTTGCTTCCCTTTCTTTAAATCCCACCGCACGCCCCTGTTTAAGACCTAAAATGCCTATTTTAAATGATATATGTATAATTTGCTTTTTCGTTTTACCTGCGTTTAACCTTCCTGGGCTTCAACCTTTAATCAGGAATACCAGACATCTCTCTAAGATGTAATAAAGCATTCTCTTGTTCAAATTAATCACAACAAGCATTGGAATATATTCCGAACTTTCGTATATCTCACATGGACACCATAGCTGAGGACACTATGAGATAGCTGCACATTTAAAAGAAAAAAAATTGATTTTTGATTCTTTTAAAAAATATTTGAGATTAAAGAAAACCAAAACCTTAACTTAAAACTTAACCCGCATAAATATTGCTGCACCAAAAGTTATATGCGACTCTTACTCTATCACTCATGCGCAATTACGTTTAAACAGAAATTTGTATCGTCCCTCTTTTATTAAACAAAGCTGCACGAATTTCCGATTTTCAAAAATTCATAGAAGGCATCTAAGACAAACTAACAGATTTAGGCTCAAACTAAATTTTAACTTATCCCTAGCGCTATTAGCTTATAGAATTTAGAAAAAAAACTTATTTCCAGTTTTTGATCAGTACGTTATTGAAAAAATCAAAATTTTAATATTCTTTTCACTTCAGAGTGCTAGTAGTTCCAAAAGTTTTAGTAGCTTGTAACGTGTACCCTTAGGGAATTTCTAATATTAAATTTCATTCTGATCTGATTAACGCATTTTTGAGTAAATAAGCGTTAACAATCAAAAATTCAAAAACTCACAGAAGGCGCCAGAGAACAATTTTCGAGCTTAAACACAAACCAAATTGTAGCTTATCTCCAGCTCTATGAACTTACAAAATTTAAAAACAATCGTGTTGTCAGTTTTTGAGCAATATTTTTTTGGAAATTATCCAAAATTTTGGAAATTGTTTTCACTTCATAGTTTTCAATTTTTTGTACGTACACAGTAACATTGGGTTTTAATAGACTATTACGATAAAATATTTAAACTCGATCTGTCCACTTGTGTTTGAGTAATAAGGAGCTAAAGCCAAAATAGAAAAAAACGCTGGCATTGCTCTAAAGTCTTCTATCGAGTTCAGTTTTCAAATTCATAGAATTTGGTTTCGGAAAACTATTCTTTCAAAAAAACAACTTCTAACTTCTGCTACCGGTTTCGGATTTTTTAAAAGTTTATTTCCCCAATGATATTTTGATATACCCCCGCATTCCAGCTGAGCGCATTAAAATCGGACTATACGTTTGGGAGTTGTGGAGCGCACATGCCCACCCACCCATTTTTTAAAAACCACTCTTTTGTCTTCTTGGAGGTCCAAAACATGTATTTCCGTCAAAATCTCGATTTCGAAAATTTTCATGAAATCAATACTTTCCTCTACTGAAAGTATAGGGAAGTAAAAAAATGGACGAAGCAGGTTACTGGTACTTTTGTATACCATTTACGTTTTAAATAGTCTCGCGCCAATAAATAATTTAAATTTACATCTAGTCATCTACACCGGGTGCAAACCGCCCGTTCCAAACCCAAAGCTTTTGCACGGCGCGGCAATGGGTATTACCAACTCACGTAAGGCGCTAGCTACATATTACGTTCCCTAATTCGAACTAGAAATGCTTATAAATACTTTACTTGCAGAGTTATCAAAAATATGCAAGATTGATATGAGCAAAGAAGTGACATCTAGCATGAACTGATAAGTACGGCTACCTGACTTAATTAATTAAATTTTAATGTGCTGCTTTCAACACAAACCGCTAGATGACGCCATATTTCATGCAAAATAATTTTTCGCCGAATCATAATATTTCGTAACTCTACAGACGGTATGCAGACGTCTGTCGATATTAATTAAGGTTGCAGCAAACATGGTAAATTACTTATTTTAAAGAATCTATTATTTATTGCAGTAAATTAATTTGAAAATTTTAAAGATAAATAGACAAAAATAATGGCACGAATATTAGAATGGTTGCTAACAAACTTCACAGTTAGCAGTATTAATTTTTAAATACTGAATATTTATTCAGTATTCAATTAACTAATGAGTCAAAAGAATAAAATTTGCTCTAAATTGATCTAGTTGATGGGGTTGACTTTAAAGAATATAAACAAATGCTTTGACAGGTGTTTCTGTACTAAAAGTGTAATAGTTATTTTCGATTATGTGCAATCTAACGAATTATTTAAAATAAATAATTGTCATTGTTATTAAACAACTAAACCTAAGACTTCATTTATTTTTTAATGTCAAAACAATTATGTTTTGATATACGTTTAAGATAATCTAAAATGCCTAAATGAATGTTATGTTTTCCTTCCTTTAAGAAAATTGTGTTTTGGTCAAAAATTTTCTAAAGTTGTATATGATTAAAAAGAGGAGTAAAATGCTTTTCCTTTCCAACATTAAAAGTGTACAGGGTGTATATAAACTACACCGACAAACTTCGAGAGGTGAGTTTTTGTCACTTTAGAAAAAAAAAGTTCCCTTGAACATGTGCCCCAAAATCTTTCTGACACCCTTCAAAATAAAGTAATGAAATTTAGCAACGGCATCCCAAATTAAGGGGCTGTGTCTTTTTTATGCATTATTTTTTGTGTTTTAATTTTTTTGCGTTAATAAATGGCTAAACGTGGTACTCTTAATTTTTTTTGTACGACTCGCCATTTTCCGGGAAAAATGTGCTGCTTAGAATGAACTTTTTTTTATTTCATACTTATTTATTAACTTTGAATTGAGAAAACGTAGAGATAATAAATAACAACTAACTACTAACTATAATAACAAAACGTAATTATTACAGTTCTTAAGCAATAATGGTTGCCATGGAAATAAAAATATTAAATTTAATGAAGATGGATAACAAAAAACAATTAACAAATTAGTTATAAACTTAAAGATTCAGAAACATTTCGTCATTTTACCACTAACTTAATTGCAGACATGACATCGACGAACCAATGGTACGCGAACGCGCTGGAAAATTTCGGGAGTTTGTCGAATCTTGTTACATGTGGTTTGAATTCTATGGAGTAACTCGTTATAATTTTTTACAGGTGTTACGCAAACAAAACTTTTACGATGTCTTCAAAAAAAAATCTACTGGATTTAGGTAAGGTGATCTTGCTGGTCAGGAAAATAGACCTGCATTTCCGATCTACCTGGATAAGTAAATCCAAAAACTGTCTTGCAGTCAAACTAAAGTGTGCTGGTGCATCATCGTGCATATACCACGGTATACTTATATATACAGTAGCGAAAGTAAAGGTCATTTATGGTAATTATAGCACCAAGCGGCGAACAAGTTACACTAAAATCTGACAGCTGACGGTAGTAGTGTTTCTCTGCTTTTTGAACGTTATAAGAACAATTTTCAAGTTGTTTGCCAGTGTTTTTATAAAAATGTGATTAGTGATATACCAATCTATTATGAGAGTCTCGAAAGGGAGCGCATGTTCCGCCGTAAACTGCGAAAACAACAAAGGTAAGAATCCTAACCTTAGTTTTTTTTAAATTTCCCAAAGATCCAAAAAGGTAATAAATTCTAATAAATATTAATACATTAAAGTTTGACTTTCTCGTCGTTCTAGATCAAAACAGTGGGTTGTAAACTGTAAACGTGAAGATTTACGTGAAAAGGAGGTGGGATATTTGAATAAAAACTGCACTTTGTGTACGCTGCATTTTGAAGATTCGCTGTTTATAAATGTTAATAAATCATACTACTGGCATTATCTTTGTATTATTTAAAAACCATTATATAATGTAGCCCGTAATTTTTCTGTTTTGCTCAATAAAAATATGGTAACAACAACGAACTGGATTAGAATTTAAAACCCGCCATAATTTAAACGATAGTTTAACTTGTCGACCGCTTGGAGCGCCACTAGTTATAGCTTACCAGGCGTTATATGGGCGCTTTCGCTACTGTATATATAAGTATACTGTGCATATACTACATACCCTTGCGAATTTTAAGAAGCTCATCCTCAAGTAAATTTGGTAACATGTTTTCAAGAAAGTTTCCATAAGTTGGGCCTGTTATGTTAAACGATTAGGTAACACATGGGGTACCTATCACAAAGTCATCTAAAAAGTCACCAATAATATAACACCACACATTAATGCTAAAGCGATTCTAACAGGCTGCTTGCATTGTAGCATGAGGATTTTCGTCGCTTCATTGAAATAAAAATTAATAATTCCATGTCCTGAAAAAATTTCTTCATCAGTAAACAGTATTCTTGCAGGAAATATTGAATTTTGACATAAACTTGAATAATCATTTGGATTTAGAACTTGCACTACACCGAGGTATGGTTGGCACCTAATTCAATACCTTTCCTACGAGTGCTACTGCTTGGATCTTTTGCAACCATGTCTAATACGGTCTCTTTTAATTATATTATTAGGGGACTCAGACTGGTAAAAGAAATTGATGATTACAAAAATAATAAATAAAAATTACCTCTGGATTCAATAATTTATTTGAATGCTGTTTAGATAGTAGCACGTCTTAGTACTTAACCTATGCTAAATTTTATTACTTTATTTATATTAAAGGGTGTCTAAGATTAATTAAAATTTATTTCGTTCGCCCCATTCACGGGCCCGTAGCCTCCTTCAGAAGCGTTTTGGAACATATGTTTAAATGAACTTTTTCTTAGGATGACTTAAGAAATCACCTCCTGAAGTTTATTGGTGTAGTTTATATGCACCCTGTACATATAGCGTCCGATTAAACCGGAAGAGCTACAAAAATTATAATGTTGTCAACAGGTAACACCCACTCCATCATACAAATGATATTACCAACTTGTTTTATCTCTATACAAATAATCAAAAATATTCTTCGTGAGCGATAATCGTGAAACACCCTGTATTGTTAGAATGGTTTATAACGTTAATAAATTTTTTTTTAATAATCCTCGTAATATGGAAAAACGCAGGCGATTAATTGTTAATTGGTCTGCTTTGTACCATCTAACAAAAAAATGTAGCCACGCAATTGCTGACAATACTCAATATGCTACTTTTACTTTTTGAAGCAATTGTTTTATTACATTTTTATTTCAAAATTTATTATATAAATTTATTTTCATCATAAAGTTTATGATTTAATAATTCAAGAATTAGGGGACAAAATATGATATTACTGTTTTTTGCTTTAACTAAAGTAGCAATTTCTCAGCAAAACAGCTAGGTGCATGTAGTTATATATTAAATTCTCATTTGCATTTCACACAAAATGTTATCCATAATTCAGTAAAATTTTGCTTAAAGTTGGAAAACTGTTGGTTGTCCAAATATTGTACTAATTTGCAGCAAAGGTATACCATTAGCATTATTCATTAATTTCTTTAGCAGATTTCCAAAACTCGAGCAAAAAAGTCCCAGTCATATTTATTCGCAAGTTTAATCTAATGGCCACATGTTCTGCATACCTTAAAGACTAAACTACTTTTAACACAAGGTACAACAAAGAAACTTCTCCTATAAAGTTCTAATTTTACCGTTATCTAGACCAATTCTTTTTCTTCAGTTAGTCTGTGCGTACAATCTATATCTAAAAGCCAAAGATCAGACTTTTAGTCTTAAAACAGCAACAAATTTCATTAAAATTCAACAAGGCAACAAGAAGAATGGGCGTACTCAAATGCATTCAGTTATACATGAAACATGTTGCACAATTTCTCAAGCTGCATAAACTACAACTGCAATATTTGAGATACATAGTTTCGGTCAGTGTTAGTTTATTGTTGATCTAAGCCAGAGGTTCTGCACTCAAAAATATTTTTGCAGAGTTCCATAAACTTGTTTCGTGTATTAAAACTCCGGACCATGCGTATTTTACGCTTATTAACTTCGTTAATAAACAGCTCGAGATAATAAACCAGCTGTCCAAATAAATAATACCTATCTAAACAAACTCTCTAAGGTCAACATGTGAGTGTGTTGCTATTGTAAGACCTGTATAACTCGTTTAAAATTACATATATGAGCCAACTGTATATTTAAAAGAATTATGCCAGGATTTATGATTAACTAATTGCCCCATAATTTTAAATACTGACTAAATGCTACACTAGAAATCCGGACTATGTGATAATAAAGTAATAAACTAATAACCAAAGACCGGATTTTTAGTCCCAGAACAGCAAAAACTTTCGTTAAAATTCAATGTGTTAACAAAAACCATGCGCGTACTCAAATCTATCAGTTATACGTGAAAACAAGTTGCATGATTTTGCAAAGTTTAGATACAACTACAACTGCAATATTTGAGATACCTCGTTTCGTTCGGTGTTACTTTATTATTGAGTTAAGCCAGAGATTATCCACTTTCGTATCTTGCGGTGGAGGAAGAAATAAAGCATCGGGAAATCGAAGAAGAATACCATTTCTTCGTCGATTTCATGATGAAGAAAGTAGATAGATTAAAATGGCATATTCATAAAACTGTTTCGTGTAGTACTTTTAAAACCCGTGACTATTCATATTCTACGTTTATGAACTCCGGTATCTGTTGACTCGAAATAATGAAACAGCTGGCCAAATAAATAATACGTAACTTAACAAGCTCCCAAAAAACAAACATATAGTCGTGTTATTATTTTATGCTGCTATCCTCGCCACCAACACCCACATATTTAGGCGCTTACTACAAAAAAATTCACGCTACAATATGACATACGAACAGGGGTCCAGAGTGTGCAATACTCGCTACACTGGAACATAATCTGCTGATCTAACATCATTGCCGAAAAAATGGGGAGCACGAAGTAGCGCTGATCAACCACGAGCTACATATACGAACCCATTCAGACGTTGGTTAGTAAACACGCCTCGGCTTGTATACCTACCTCGAATGTTATTACGTCTTTACATTCCTTGTTACTTAAATAACTATTAATAACAAACAATTCATATGATACTAAAACAAATTGCGCCGAGAAATTTATAGCAATTGTCATTGCTGTACGAACAGTGACGTAACTTCAGATAGTAACTATTAATTGAGTGCCTTTCCCTTACCCATTTTATTTAAATTATTCATTTTTTTGTTTTGGCTAGTATCACCCGAACCTGTGCAAGGATATATATCTAAAATTTATCGATAAAGATTTCAAAAACAAACTGGAAGCAGATTCTAGACATATTTTATTAGTAGCATTATTTCTTAAAACCGATTTTTCTAAATCCGAAAACAAAATCGAATAAAATCGTGGAAAAAATTGAACTTTTTTTTTTAAATTTCTAAATAAGAACTGCGATCTATATAGTATTTTTATAGTAAATCCGGAATTGTCTCAACCCAAAAAGACGACCGACGGGCTGTTACATCTCAACACAGTTTATTTATTAATTTGAAAGAATGTTTATCTAAGTGTCACGTACGGCGACGCGGCAGTTGCAAGTTACCAAAAAAGCGTCGGACGAAGACAACGGGTTTAGCTAGTATGTAAGTAAGTCCACAAATGGAATTAAAATTGATTTCAATATTAACAAAAATTTAAAAAAAAAGAGTTGACAGATTTGTGCGAGTAAGGGTTCTTGAAACTCTTTCTCTACGAACAAAACTATCGTGAAAACTATCGATAATTCACAGTGAAAAATATCCCTATAATTCTGCTTTGGCTTGTGAAATGCTTCAAAGTCGAGCGCTACGATGGTTTTGTTAGGGTGAAAGCCAGTCTTTTAGGTTACGCACACAAGTATTTCAAAAGAAAATTCAATCGTTTATAAAAGATGATAATCAATAAATAAAAACTTGTGTAGTCTTGAAACACTCTTCCCGAAATAATATTTTTCAACTAAAATCACGTCATAATGACGTAAATAAATGAACGAAGCACTTTGCCTGTAATTCGCCAAACTTTATAAATTTTTACTTATCATATCAATATTTCTGATAGTATTTTATTTGTTTTAATTGCGTACTATAAACAGAGACAGTGTTGAAACAGAGACTATGTCGTTTTAACAGTAGCTTGGTGTCAGTCACGCGCCGTTAAACTGTATTGTTTGGGGTTATCTAGTATAAGCTTTAGAAATAAAATGTAAAATAAACTGGTTGTGTGTTAAAACCATAGTTTCTTTAGGGGGCGGGAGATTAAATTTGGAGACAACTTCCTTGCGATTAAACAAAATCGGAACGCAAAGAAATTATGCCAGAAATTGGGTGGGAGGGTCAAAATTAACCCCCTACATATTGCTACACCTAAAAATGATGTTATTCTACTATCACTTATGAGCAATTTGTCTTCAACAGAATATTTGTTTAATCTTCCACTTTTAGTAAATAAAAGGGCATGCTTTTTCGATTTTTAACAATTCGTAGAAGGCGTCACAGACCGATTAGCGGACTGAGACATCAATCAAACTGCAGCTGATCTCAAACTCTATGAGCTTAGAAAATTAAAAATATATATATATAGCCAGTTTTTGAAAAATATTTACGAAAGTTTGAAATAAGGGCTAAAAAGATTAATTTTCCGTAAGTTCTTCTGTCAGATTTAAACTATTTTAATTTATTTACAAGAACTATGCAGGAATTTATTAATAACTCATTGCCTCATAATTTCAATACTGACTAAAAACTAGACTAAATGTCTGAACTCTGCTAATAACTATTCAACACTGAAGAGACACTTTTCAAACGAGCAAACGTTGTTCAATACAAACTTGAGTTTTGTTGTCAAAATAAAAATGTTTTCTCAGTAATTGTTCTTTCTAGTCCGGTACTATACTCTTTATATAGATCGTAGTAATAACAAAATTGGTTAATAGCGCGTTCAAAAATGCATTTAACTAGACTTTAAACTATCATATTTTTTTAATCAATATCTACTATCTATCATCAGTGGCGGTCCGGTCCGTCCTATTAAGCGGAGTTAAAAAAAATCAAATTCTAACTTTCAATAAAAAAAAGTTACTTTTACACAGTTTTCATTTTTTAACATCACCGTGTTACATTTAAAACTAGGCGCCAAATAAATAGACCGTAGCCTTTAAACACAGTTTCGCATACGCGAAGGCCGAGCTTATCGGGTCAAATGATTCCAGCTATGATACAAATTTAGTATTCTTAATAAGTTCGCATGCACATTGATAAAATAATACAATGATCAGATGCAAAGAAATAATAGGGATTTCAGAATGCAATAAGCACGGTAAAGACACGGCCTCTGTAGTTGATTTACTTGCGCCGCAGCAGTTGAGTGGAACGTGCAGCTATTGTGTGTTTATTTATTTTGTACGTAGTTTGCAAATTTGCAGTAAATATAGAAATTCTCATTGACTGGCTTTTAAAAAAAATAATTAATGACTACTCTTACGAAATACCAATCGAAATAAACATTCATGGGCGATGTACTATGAGTAGGAATAAATCTAGATCGTTTAATACTGAATGGTATAGAAGAATGGATTAGCTAACTGGTAGCAATATTAAAAGTAAACTATTTTGCTGGAATTGCTTACTATTTTCATCTATATCTAACCTCTTAACAGTATAGTCTAAAACAGGGGGGATTTTATACGTAGATTAATTCATTTAACAACGAGTCTTGGTAAATTGGAGTTGCCGTATTTTTTTTACTTATTAATCTTAATGTTTAATAATTTTTGCCATTGCCTATCTAAATTTTGAACCTAAGGAACGCCAGTGCTATGTATGTACTACATACTTCTGATACAAAATTTGTTTATTGATAATTTTATTATTGGTATTCAGTTTATTACGTGATTTAGTACATCGGTGGGTCTTATTATTTGTCAATGTGTTTAGTCTTCTAATTTTTGGTGAAGGTGGTTTTATTTAAAAAATCAAAATTTTCTTATTAAATCATTTTAAATTTGATAAAATAATCAGGCGTTTTTGTATGTACAGGGGGAAATTTTATATGTTAGTCAGAAAATTTAAAAGAGAAAACAATTAGAATTATTGAGAAACATAATTAATTGGCTGAATTAAAATTTAGACATTAACAGACGATAACAACAGTTGCAATAAGTATTAAGTAGATATTAACACTTTATGGAATCAATAAAAACATAAGACAAAAAGTGCCGACTTTAATGGAAACCAATTACGTATATGTACCTGAAAAAATCTAACCTTCAATTTGTACTTATTCATGAGAAATATATCATAGATTAAACTTTAAAATTCCGGCGTGATTAGCTAATTAGTTAAAGTTCTTCTTTTTAAAACCCATACGCGTACCTTGCACGAGTTCTTAAAACAAGCAGATTAAAAACGGGAAAAAGATTTTTTCCAATTCGCGCAATTTTAATGCTAAACCATCAGGATGTACCCGACTTGACCATTCTTAAACAAAGGCATCCGTGCAATTTAAATATAATAATAAAAGTCAAGGTGAAGAAAGGGTGGTGATGTCATTGTATTTTCCGTGCAGCAGCAATTATCTATGTAGTCAAAATAATTATCACAACCTATCCGAAGAATTGTACAAATTTCAAATAATTTTAATTCTTGGAAATGCAATAATTAATGTATAGGTCGCCAAGATAATTAGCAAAATTGTGCGGTTTTTAAAGACACATCAGTTATTTGGTACCAATCAGTTCGCTTATTTGTTAAAGGTGTTTCTCTCTAAATAAACGAAACATTGGCTAGAAAAACCGCAATTATTTTATTGGATAGATAATTATATATAAAATGCAAAGGCGCCAGCTGCAGGGTTGTATTTGTAAAAAATTTATTTTAAATTACTTTTGTTCTATCAACGTTTCGGTGGTTTGCTTCCACCTCTATAAAGTTTTATTACAATATTTAATACGATACAATAAAATTGAAATGACGTGAATTCACATTTAAATAACGTCATTAACATATTTTAACTGCAATATTAAAACAACATTTAATTCGAAAATGAAAAAAAAAAGAAAAACCGCTTTATATTAACAAATTTTTTTAATTTTCCGAATTATTTAAAAATAATTAAAGCGTCACCAATAACATCGTTTTAAATAGGTCAAGTTTCAGGATAAGAGAAATTGTCATGTTCTGAATTTAAAAAAAAAGGTTTAATGAATCTGGCTTTCTATTACTACATTTATATATCGCCAGCTTACTGCTCCTAAGGATAAACACAGACGCCGCGCCGGAGAGTAGACCACTACCCCTAAACATTCACCTGTTTAATATACACTCCGCTCATGTTTATCAATCTGCAATCTGGTGAGCGCATTTCATCCAGTGCCGGATTACCAAATAGGCAGAGTAGGCACCAGCCTATGGGCCCCACGTCTTTTAGGGGCCCCGCGGTTTGCGGCGACAGATCAAATTAATGTTAATTTGATCTTGAAAGAAAATTACAAATTACATATGGAGTGAAACAAATAATTTTAATTATTTATTGTTTAATAATATTTAATAATTTTTGTTTAATAACATAATATGTTAATTTGTTTATTAACATTAATAATTATTAACGTTTGATTCTGTGTAATAAAATTGTTGGTTGGTAAAATTAAAAACTTATTAAGAGATAATTTGCGAGAGAGGCCCCGAGATTTCTACTGCCTAGGGGCCTCCACAGGGTTTAATCCGGCACTGATTTTATCAAACCTCCCTGGAACAGAGCCCTTTCTCCTTCGGCATTAAAACAAACAATACCTTTTTCTATAGCTATACTCCGTATAGCGGTGATTTTCCACGTTTATTAACATGTTTTGTACTTTTCTAGGTCTTGGCATTTTGTCACAATGTTTTAACTTAAATATGAGACGTACCTTTGAATGTTTCTATCTAAATTAATTTTTCATAAATAGGTATATATTAAAAACGTAGTCGAATCGAAAAATAACTTTAAATGTTTATGACGTTCATTAGGAATTTTATTGAACATTTTAGTATTTCAGTATTAGTATAAACTCTAATGTATAAATTAATCAATTTTATTTAAAAAAAAAATGTATTATCGCATGCCCCAAAGGGGCTTCTATAATTAACAAAAACAACACCAAGAGTAAATTATTCTCCTTGGCGCCGTCTCTGTGTGGTAATAATATCAAAAGGATCTTCTGTGAACGTGTGCGGTTTTTTTCGCGATTATGTAACACAAACGTGACTACAAATGAGAATGACCAAACACATACGACTCGGAAACAATAAAAAAACAAGCATCTGATATAAAAGCGTTTAACGACAACCAGCATAATCGTAGTGTGTGGATCATGAGGTGGTCTACAGCAGCGTTTTTGTTAGCATCGGCGGTACTCTTCGTATCCTCCGAGGATACAGAGTTCCAAGCGCGTCCTGGTGTTCTTTATTTAATCGGATCACTTGAAAATGGTTTCGAATCGAAGAAAAACGGGGAAGGAAATAAAATACCCGACAGCAATGATGGAAAACCTGTAGCTGAAAGTGGAATTATTCTCACTGACGCTATCCCTGAAGAGGAAGCCCTTGGCGATGGGATCTATTTTCGACCGGAAAACGGAAAACCGTTAGAACGCCATCAGGTATGTGTTATTTAGATTTGTTTCTAAGTTCACAATCACCAAGAATATTTTTAACTTCAGAATTCAGTAAATATTTTGATTCGACAACAATAAATCTTTTTGCTGTTTAAATAAACCCTGTAAAAATACTTACCAATGATTTCTTTTTGATAATTGTCATTGCATAGTATACGTATTGAAATATTATAAATTAAAAAAAAACTAAACCCCAATTTCAATTATCGATATTGTCTTAAAAGTTTTAAAGCATATACATTTATTTTGTATAGGAACTAATATTTAGCGACAAGAAAATACGAAAACGCCGTTACGTTAGCAGTAAAGGTGGAGGAGGAGGTGGAGGAGGAGGTGGTTTCGGATTTGGATCCGGAGGTGGATTTGGGTCTGGAGGTGGATTTGGTTCTGGAGGCGGATTTGGATTCGGTGGTGGCGGCGGCGGAGGCGGTGGTGGAGGAGGTGGTGGATCTGGAGGAGGGTTTGGATTTGGAGGCGGAAAAGGATTTGGAAGTGGAAGCGGAGGTGGTGGGGGCGGCGGCGGCGGTTATGGTGGAGAATTAGGTAGTGACGGGGGCGTGGGAGCTGGAAGTGGAAGTGGGCATAAAGGTGAAAGTGGAAATGAAGGCGGCTATGGTGCTGGAAGCGGTACTGGTGGAGGAATTGGAGGTGGACACAGTACCGGTGGAAATGATATCGTTAGTGAATTGATTTTTGAAAACGGTGCCGGAATAGTAGGTGGACATGGTGGAGGCGCTGGAACTGGACACGGCCTTGGCGGTGGTGCAAATGGTGGAGGTAATGGTTGTACAGGTGCTAGTTGCAGTATCGGTGGAGGAATTGGAATTGGACACGGTAGCGGCGGCAGTGGTGCCACTGGCGGGGGATCAGGAGGTGGCGGAGGGTATGGAGGCAGCCATGGAAGTGGTGGCGTAGGAGGGGGAATTAAAGGAGGAATTGTAGGAGGCGGTGGGGGAGGACATGGAGTTGGTGGTGGTGCAAGTGGGGGAGTTACCGGTTGTACAGGTGCTAACTGCGGTATTATTGGAGGAATTGGAGGTGGGCACAGTACCGGTGAAACTGATATCACTGGTGAATTGATTTTTGAAAACGGTGCCGGAGTAGTAGGTGGACATGGCGCAGGGGGAAGTATTGGTGGAGGCGCTGATACTGGACACGGCGTTGGCGGTGGTGCAAGTGGGGGAGGTAAGGGTTGTACAGGTGGTAGCTGCGGTATCGGTGGAGGAATTGGAAGTGGACACGGTGGCGTTGCAACTAGCGGAGGAGCAGGAGGAGGCCCAGGATATGGGGGCAGCCATGGAAGTGGTGGCGGAGGAGGGGGAATTGGAGGAGGAATTGGAGGAGGCGGTGGGGGTGTACACATTGCCGGTGGAAGTGGTGGCCCTAGTGGATTGCTTGGAAACGATGCCGGAATAGTAGGAGGACATGGTGCAGGCGGAAGTATTGAAGGAAGCGCTGGTATTGGACACGGCGTTGGCGGTGGTGGTAGTGCAAACGGTTGTACAGGTGGTAGCTGTGGTATCGGTGGAGGTATTGGAAGTGGACACAGTGACAGTGAAAGTGGTGCTATTGGCGGAGTAGCAGGAGGAGGCGGAGGCGCAGCAGGGGGCGGGGGGTATGGGGGCAACCATGGAATTGGTGGAGTAGGAGGCGGAATTGGAGGAGGAGGTGGAGGTGGACACGGAGTTAGTGGTAGTTCATTTGGAGAAGTTGGTAGTTGTACAGGTGCTAGCTGCAATGTCGGTGGTGGAATTGAAGGTGGACATAGTGCCGGTGGAAGTGTTGGCGCTACTGGATCTTCCGGAAACGGTGGCGGAACAGGAAGTGGACACGGTGCAGGTGGAAGTATTGGAGGAGGAGCTGGTAGTGGACACGGCGTTAGCGCTGGGGCTAGTGGTGGAGATAGCGGTTGTACAGATACTAGCTGCGTTATCGGTGGAGAAATTGGAGGTGGAAAAGGTGGCATTGGCGGAGCAGTAGGAGGAGGCGGAGGATATGGAGGCAACCATGGAAGTGGCGGACTAGGAGGCGGAATTGGAGGAGGAATTGGAGGCGGTGGGGATGGAGACGGAGTTGGTGGTGGTGCTAGTGGCGGAGGTAGCGGTTGTACAGGTGCTAACTGCGGTATTGGTGGAGGAATTGGAGGTGATCACAGTGCCGGTGGAACTGGTGATGTGAGTGGATCCTCTGGACACGGTGCCGGAATAGGAGGTGGACATGGTGACAGCGGTAGTACTGGAGGAAGCACTGGTAGTGGACACGACGTGGGCGGTGGTGCAGGTGGTGGAGGCAGCGGTTGCACAGGTTCTAGCTGCGTGATCGGTGGAGAAATTGAAGGTGGACATAGTGCCGGTGGAAGTGGTGGCATTGGTGGAGGTGTAGGAGGAGGCGGAGGATATGCGGGCAACCATGGAAATGGAGGTGTAGGAGGGGGAATTGAAGGAGGAATTGGAGGAGGCGGTGGGGGTGGACACGGAGTTGGTGGTGGTGCTAGTGGAGGAGGTAGCGGTTGTACAGGTGCTAACTGCGGTATCAGTGGAGGAATTGGAGGTGAACACAGTGCTGGTGGAACCGGCGGCGTTAGTGAATCCTCTGGACACGGTGCCGGAATAGAAAGTGGACACGGTGAAAGCGGTAGTATTGGAGGAAGCGCTGGTAGTGGACACGGCGTTGGCGGTGGTGCAAGTATTGGAGGCGCTTGCACAGGTTCTAGCTGCGGTAATGGTGGAGAAATTGAAAGTGGACACAGTGCCAGTGGAAGTGGGGGCATTGGCGGAGGTGTAGGAGGAGGCGGAGGATATGGAGGCAACCATGAAAGTGGTGGAATAGGAGGGGGAACTGGAGGAGGAATTGGAGGAGGAATTGGAGGAGGAATTGGAGGAGCAATTGGAGGAGGAATTGGAGGTGAACACAGTGTTGGTGGAACTGGCGGCGTTAGTGGATCCTCTGGACACGGTGCCGGAATAGGAAGTGGGCATGGTGAAAGCGGTAGTATTGGAGGAAGCGCTGGTAGTGGACACGGTATTGGCGGTGGTGCAAGTATTGGAGGCAGCGGTTGCATAGGTTCTAGCTGCGGTATCGGTGGAGAAATTGAAAGTGGACACAGTGCCGGTGGAAGTGGTAGCATTGGTGGAGGTGTAGGAGGAGGCGGAGGATATGCGGGCAACCATGGAAATGGAGGTGTAGGAGGGGGAATTGAAGGAGGAATTGGAGGAGGCGGTGGGGGTGGACACGGAGTTGATGGTGGTGCTAGTGGGGGAGGTAGCGGTTGTACAGGTGCTAACTGCGGTATCGGTGGAGGAATTAAAGGTGAACACAGTGTTGGTGGAACTGGCGGCGTTAGTGGATCCTCTGGACACGCTGCCGGAATAGGAGGTGGACATGGTGAAAGCGGTAGTATTGGAGGAAGCGCTGGTAGTGGACACGGCGTTGGCGGTGGTGCAAGTGGTGGAGGCAGCGGTTGCATAGGTTCTAGCTGCAGTATCGGTGGAGAAATTGAAGGTGGACACAGTGCCAGTGGAAGTAGTGGCATTGGCGGAGGTGTAGGAGGAGGCGGAGGATATGGGGGCAACCATGAAAATGGTGGAGTAGGAGGGGGAATTGGAGGAGGAATTGGAGGAGGAATTGGAGGAGGAATTGGAGGAGGAATGGGAGGAGGAATTGGAGGAGGAATTGGAGGAGGAATTGGATCAGGAATTGGAGCAGGCGGTGGAAGTGGACACGGAGTTGGTGGAGGTGCTAGCGGGGGAAGTAGCGGTTGTACAGGTGCTAGCTGCGATATCGGTGGAGGAATTATAGGTGAACACAGTGCTGGTGGAACTGGTGGCGTTAGTGGATCTTCTGGAAACGGTGCCGAAATAGGAAGTGGACATGGTGAAAGTGGAGAAAGCGCAGGTAGTGAACACGGCGTTGGCGGTGGTGCAAGTGGTGGAGGCAGTGGTTGCAGGGGTGCAAGCTGCGATACTGGTGGAGAAATTGAAGGTGGACATAGTGCCGGTGGAAGTGGTGGCATTAGCGGAGCAGTAGGAGAAGGGGGAGGGTATGGGGGCAGCCATGGAAGTGGCGGACTAGGAGGGGTAATTGTAGGAGGAATTGGAGGTGGCCACAGTGCCGGTGGAAGTGGTGGTGTTAGTGGATCTTCTGGAAACGCTGCCGGAATAGGTGGTGGACATGGTGCAGGCGGAAGTATTGGAGGTAGCGGCGGTAGTGGACACGGCGTTGGAGGTGGCAGTGCAAACAGCGGAGGTGGCGGTTGTACAGGTGCTAGCTGCGAAGTCGAAATTGGAGGTGAACACAGTAACGGTGGAAGTGGTGCTATTGGCGGAGGAGCAGGAGGAGGTGGAGGATATGGAGGCCATCATGGAAGTGGTGAAGCTGGATTTGGGGCAGGTGGAGGAGGTGGATTTGGCGGTGGATTTGGAGGTGGATTTGGAAGTGGATTTGGAAGTGGTTTTGGCGGTGGTAGTGGCCATGGAGGTGGTGAAGGACATGGAAAAGGCAGTTATTCGGGCCACAAAAACTCTTACAGCTATTCTCATAGTTACAGCAGCGGTGGAAGCCATAAAGGGAGCTAGTAAGTACATATTTTCGAAAACTTTGTAACAGCAAACTAATTCTCCTTTCTTATATTTCTAGCAGCGGAAAATAAAGATGCCTGTAGTACAGATACCTAAGAAAAAATGAACTTTAATTGTGTTGTTAATTGTAAATGCAATAATTTGGTCAAGTAAGATATTGCTAAAAAATAAGAAAGAAAAAATAAAATTAAGCATTTTAAGGTCTTTCTTTTATTACGGCTATGTAAATATAGATAGTAAACAACTTTCTGTTTTAAAATCTTATTTTTCTATTAGTCACTGCCACTATGGTGTACAATTTTTGATACTATTGGTGTATTTTCTAATTAATTTGCCATATGCCTCATATTAACATGCTTCGCTTATTTACAGAAGTTTTTTTCACTACTGTATTAGAAGGCTTTTTAGTATTGTAATTAAAATAAAAATATAATTTACCATGCTGCTTATATTTAGTTTCCTTTTCTTACACTGTTAATTCCTACATCCTACTTTAATAAATCAGTAATATACTCCGATTGGCAATAGAGTTAAGTATAACAAAAATTCCTAAAACTGAAAAAAAAACATTTTGATTTTTTATGAGGTTTTACATGCACCAAAAAATTTCATTTTCATTTATTAGCGATTTTTTTTTATAGAAATTGGCATTTTTGTTTCTAAAAAAGATATAGACAACATCAAAAATTACTGATTTGCAGTTGGAAATTTTATATGACACTTTAAGATAATACCCATGATGCAAGTATTTAGTTAAAATTTGTATTGATTTTTAAGTTTAAGTTAGTCTATCTTGGAAACTTCATTCACACATATATATAGTTACCCTGGCGATGGCGTGTGGAAGTTTGATAGCAAATTTCCTTCTGTAAGAAGCTGTGTTTGTCTTAAGCTGTAATTCTTTTTTTTTGTAGTGCATTCTTCACACACTTTTTTGTACTATTGAGACTTATTCTGCTGATAGCTGTCATTACGAACGTTATGGGTGGGTGGCTGCGTTCGTTTCCTTCTATCTCTGGAACCCCTTCACCGATTGTTATCAAATTTGGTATGTGGAAAGTTTTTTAGTTGTAGGTAGTCCTTTCTAAGGTTTTTAACCGGAACCGGAAACGGAATTACAATTTTTCTTGGGTATAAATTTTTTGACCTTTGGAAAACCAGGAACTGTAGTGCATCCAAAACCAAATCAAATACTTTTTCTCGGAATGCTGCATCTTCATTATATAGCCCTTAATAAGTCGAGATGTAATGCATGTAACTGAATGCTCGACCACTAAAAGTTGTGACGGGAGCAATGGATCCTGATTTAATATATAGAATAATAAATAACCTGTGCTCTGAATATGACATGTTACTGAATGCGCGGTCACGATTCGGATATGCATATACAAAATTAATAAATAACCTGTGTAGAGATGTAAGGCATATTACTAAATGCACGGTAACTAAAAGATGAGGCGCGAGGAGGGGATTCGGATTTAATTTATAGAAGATGTAGACTAGAACTTCGATTTGCAGTTTGCAAAGCTACCTACTTGATTCAATCGTTTATTATCAAATCACAATAAATAATAAATCGGGGGGCGTAGCCCACGGGTTCCACTAGTAATGAAATAATAGATTATAATCTCAATACATTTCTTTTAATGATTAAGTATTTAATGTTTACTTTTGAAAATATGGTTTAAGATGATATTTTCTACTAAACTTACGTACCAAACGATATCTAGTACTTCCAGAAATAACCGAAAGTAGCATCTGCTGTGTTTTTTTAATAGAACTCTTGAGTAGAAATCTTGTTAAATATTTTGAAAAAGCTTTTCAAATAATGAGTTTTTTGAATATGTTCTACAATGAAAATCAACGAAACTAAAATTGTAAACCCTCGTAGATTACAGTTGCCACGAATTCGGTCATAGAAACAAAATAAAACATGGCTGTCTTGTTAGGAAAGCAATGACGCAAAAATTGAGAAATATTTTGAGTTTCTCGCGTATAACCGCAACGCTTCAACACTACAAAAAACACTTCAAGTGTTAAAAAAGAAACTTAAAATAAATGACTTAATTGTTTCTAAAGCTGACAAAGGTAATACAGTTACAATCATGGAAAAAGATGAGTAAGTACACAAAGTAGATACATTTATTAATAACAACAGCTTTTCAAAATTAGACAAAGACCCCACTACTAAATACCATAACGCATTTAATGAAACTCTAAAATTTTGCAATAATCTCGTACCAAAAGGAAACGAATTTAAGTTCAGAATGATGAACCCGCACCCACCACTTTTATATGGACTTTTAAAATTACATAAAAAAGAAAAGCCAATTAGATCAGTCGTTTCATACATTAACGTACCCACTTATAAGCCATGTAAAGAAATCAATAGAATATTACCTATACACATAAACTGTTTTTGAAAGTATTCGGTAAAAAATTCTTTAGAACTAATAGGCAACCTCAAAAATATTCAGGTACTTACTAATGCAAAATTAATCTCATTTGATGTTAGCAACCTTTTCACATCAATTCCAATATAAGAAGCGGAAGAAATAACGCTCAATAAAATAAACAATAGTAATTTGACGAATATTGAAAACTTAGAACTCAGAACCATGCTCGCAACCTGCTCAGAACAAAATTATTTCCAATTTAACAATCAAATTTGCAAGCAAGAGGAGGAACTATCGATGAAATCCCCACTTTCACTCCTACTAGCAAAAATTTTTATGGCTAATTTTGAAGGAAAAGTTTTTAATTCAAACAATTTTAGTCAAAATCTGAATTAGATATGTTGATGATATTTTTTGCTTGTGGTTAGGTACAGACAGACAAATACAACAATGTTTAGATACCATTAATAAAATTCATAATAATATCAAGTTCACAATAGAAATCGAAAATAACAATACCCTAAACTTTTTAGATCTAAGCATAAATAGAGTAGGGAACAATCGAAATTTAAAAAGCGTCTTTCGATAGTATGATTCACAGAGCCATTCATATCCCACTGTCTACCGAAAATTTCGATAAAGAACTTAAATTTATAGCCCTAAAAAATACACGGAGCAATTTGTAGATAATATTAAAAAAACAAAAAGAAATGGTAAAACATTTAATGTACAGCGAACAAGAGACAAGAATTAAAAAAACAAAATGGTCAAAAATCAATTATATAGGTAGAGTTAGCTATAAACTTTCTAACAGGCTCAAAAAATTAAATATTAACGTAGCTATGCACAATCCGAACAAACTCCATAAACATCTAGTAAACAATAAAGACACAATAGAAAAATATTCAAAAAATGGTATCTATCAAATAGACTGTTCTAATTGTGATGTAATATATATAGGACAAACTGGCCGCAGTTTTAATACAAGAATTAAAGAACACATTAGATCAATTAAATATAATCATAAATCAACCGGCATTTCCCAACATTGTATTACAAACAATCATTTTTTCCAACACACAGATACAAAAATTTTACACGTAGAAAACAAGGACAACCGTTTAAATAAATTGGAAAATTCAGAAATTAAAAAGGCAATAAATAATAATAAAAGTATCGTTAACGACCTCACCGATTTAGGTAATTCACCGCTCCTTGGCCTACTAGTCAACAAAGCATAGAAACGCATGATTGTGTTAACACGGCGCGCGACGACAGAATTCGAGAAATAGGTAGTTTTGTGCATCTTTAGGTTTTAGTTTTAGTTTTATTTGTAAACTCCTGAAGATAACCGAGATGGTTGAAACTCGAGTCGAGTAAATAAAAACCAACAAATTGTGAAACAATAACCAAATGTTTTATTTAAGTTTAAAGAAAAAGTTATCGCCCATAAACCGCTAAAAATTAAAACGACGATGCAGCTACAGGCATCGATGTTTCGGAGTTATTGCTCCTCTTCAGTGTAGCGTAGTGTTGCCCCAGTAGGTTGGTCCATGGCATGATATTCCCATCCGGACCAATTGGCTATCATGCCTGCAAATTAGTAGGTGTTATTCATGAAGGCACAAATGTGTGTTTTTGTACCTTACCTACCCTGTTGTGGTTTTTTTAGTCCAACTTTTCCTCCCAGCTACGCTACACTCAAGAGGAGCAAGCTAGAATATTTGGCAATTTTAATGATTACAATAAACTGTTGACTGTTTAATGCTTGGTAACATCTGGAAAATGTATTTTACTAAATATTTTAGGTTTACTTTAAATTACCATGTATATGTAGTATCTATCTTATCTTTTAAGGAAGTGTTTGCATTTTTAGCGCAGTTTAATACTTGGATAAAATTGGTGAAGTGTTTTTCTTTACACTTAAAATTTATGAATTATGAGATAATCTTTAAAACAATAGTTTAAAATTTTTATAAATACAGGGTGGGCCAAAAGTTATTTTACCGATTTTTTTATTTTTTTTTCCATTTTTTTTTACTTCTGTGACAATTAATTATTTTCCACATACTTGCTTTCTTGTTTGTTATATAAACCAAATCGGTAAACTGACTTTTGGCCCACTCTGTATGTCTAATAACCATACAATATTTCTTGCATTATTTTCCTTCACTGTCAATATGATATTTAGATTTTCTCTGCTACTACTATCGGTATTACGATAAATATTGATATTATTGAAACTATCGATATATTCGATACCAATGTCAATCTTCTCGATATTATCCTACCTTTTTTACTAACTCTACCCAAATATTTCTACAATGACAGTGTACAGAAAGGAACAGGTAAACCCACAATTTCGACAGCCGTGGGCAACGAGAAACGTTTAGCCTTGCAGTTTAAATCTTAGATTCTGCAACTTTACTAATCACTGGGGACTGGGGGTGGGTTAAGTTAAGGGGTTGTCGTTCAGTTTGGAGTTTTTGTTGCTTGGTTCCTGTTTAACGCGCATTTTTTTAAACCAACGAAAACGGTATTAAACATTGTTCTCAGAAAACCCAAAAACTTAAAATAATTCTTATAGGAAATATAATTTTTGGTTTTTTAAAGGAATTCTTCATAGGTTAATTAAATAAGGTTTTCCCTAAATATATTGTCTTTTATTCAACATAAGTATGGTTCAAGTTTTTCCAAAAAGTATTCAATATTAAAGTAGAAAATTATTGTCGACGTAAAATATATTTTGACTCAAACGAATTCTTCTAGGGATATCTTTTAAAGGGAAATTTTTCTGAAAACGTATTTTTCTGAAGGATCACTTTCTGAAGTATTTTTCAACAAGGCATACTTCTCTGCATTATTGCACAGGCACGGGTTTAAGAAGGAGCTGAGAGGGCTGTGGCCTTTTTCCTATGAGAAAACCTAATAAAATATATTCTGCAATCAATCTTTTACCAGAATATGTAAGAATAGAGATAAAATGTATTAGTGTTTGTGAAATAAATTCTTAAAAACTGGAATCAATCCAGATTTTATTAAAGGTTGCCCTAAATAACTAACTGCTAAAAGTCGCAAATTATTGGCCGCTCTTCTTTCATTTGTCGAACACGTCATGCTTGTAAGAAATGAGACTAACAAGCACAGGGGTGACAGTAGTTAGTAAAATAGCAATTGTTTCGTCAGCAGCCTGTGTTCTGTCGATTCTGCTTAGTATCTATATAAGGTTTGACATTTTAAAAATTTGTGTATTTGACGCTAAAATTGTTAGATGCTTTTAAAACGCGTTTTAATTCGTCACGGCCACTTCACTTGCTTACAGCCCCCTCCCTCAGTTATTAAATCTTGGAACCACCACTGTTATTACATGTTGGAAGCGCTACAATCGAAGTTGGGCATTTTATGTTGTTACCTAAGTTCGGCAGCAGATGGCTCCGCAATCGGGGTTAAGTTTTAAATTTGTTAACATTTGAATGTCTATAATTTGAAAACAACCATCCTAAAATCGTTTTAAATTGATTCTTTAAGTCAGAGATTAAAAGGCACACATGTAAGACTTCAGCTTGATTGCATAGCCATCCACTGCCGAACCTAGTTGAAAATATGAAACAGTCAACATTGATTTCAGCGCCCCCAAAACTCAACCCTCCTATACTTTCAGCATAGGAAAGTATTGATTTCATGAACATATTTGGTTTTGATGGAAATACATGTTCCGGAGCTTCAGGAACTCAAAAGAATGATTGTCTGTGAGTGGGTCTTCGCCTCATAACTCCCGAACGGCCGGTATTGGTGATGAGCTTTCTGTAAGTTTACAAGCATAATCTAATAATAATAAAACTGTAGAACCAATTTAATGCTTTGTTTTCGAATTTTACAGCTTCAAAATGGTAGCAGTTGGTTGCACGGCGGAGAACTGCGGATGCCGGTCACACGGTATTCAAAGTTAAGCACTGTCCGCTCTGGTCCCCACTCGGATGGGTGACCAATATAGGGGTATATCTGCAACCAACCGTGCTTCGGATGGGCACGTTAAGCCGTCGGTCCCGGTTGTCATACTAACATCTTTGGCAATCGTAAACCATTTAGTGGAACTTCTTCTCCTTTCGACGGGTAAGGCCAGCCTCCTGCCCGGCATACGTGCAAAGAGGGCTCACAGAACCCGCACTAGTTGCGGGTATTGAACAGGCCATAGGCCTATAATAAGAGGAAGAAGAAGAAGAAAATGGTAGCTGCCACAAGTTTTTGATAATTTAATTTTAACAATTTATTACTCACGAAATTACTATAAACACTAGGGAAACGAAATGTTTGCATGTACAAATACTTGTATGGTTATTGAACATATACAGAGTGGGTCAGTTTACCGATTTGGTTTAAATAACAAACAAGCAAGTATGTGGAAAATAATTTATTGTTACAGAAGTAAACAAAATGAAAAAAAAATTAAAAAATCGGTAAACTGACTTTTGACCCACCCTGTATACAGTAGCTACAGGAGTGTTTTGATTATTATATTTCCAAAAAAGTTCATAAGTGAAATGTTTGCAGTTTGGATTCGTAATGTTATAAATCTAAACAAAAGCGTATGTAGATGGTTTGATTTTTTTTGTTTTAAAAAAACTTATACCTACGCCTAATTAAAATATTTTTTCACAACCTATTTGAAAATATTCTGTCGCGTACTTATCGTTCGGATTATAGAATATCGCCGAGAGTTGACATAAACGTGAATTTGGGATTATCGAGGTTTTGTAGCAATTGACATCTCGTAAGTTATGACTATTAATTATAATGTTCATAATTTTGGTATCAATTAAAATAAACATCTTGCAAATTTGTATGCAAAACTAATTAACAACCAAAAATATTTTAAGAATAAATTGTATATTTTACGCCAGTCATAGCGCTATATCGGATACAACTTAACAGGGAAACTTCCAATTATTCATTTTGAATTTTGCTCTATCCTGACTACTATAACGAATTTAATTGTAGTTTAGAAATTAATAAATGCTGTGATAGAAAATGCGAATCTAGGATGTCAAGCCAATAAATAATCAATAATGTCGTCCATTCTTGAAAATGAATCACATTTGAGTGTTGAATCAGTTTTTTTAATTACATAAATCACGATAACGTGTCATTACCTAACAGCAAAAAAAGTTTTTGCAAAGTGAAACATTAATTTTAGTTTGATTATTGTACCGTTTATAACAGGGAATTACCAGTCTCATGGAATTGTATCCTTAAAGTTTCGGGAGTTCCGCTGACTACAACAGAGACGGATTAAACATTTATCTGCATTAACATATTTATTCTACAATTTTATTGTATAAAAGTAAATCTATATAATAAAAAATAAATTAAATAATTTTCTTAGTTGGACATTGAACACATTTTTATGCAATTTTGATATATTTGGTTTTTGCTTTTCAATTCGTTAAAGTCCAGATTTTCTGAAGTATGAACCTGTGTCATCTCACAAGAAAGATTATTTAATTACGTAATTTGACACACTGTAAACACGTAGATCCTTCTTCAATTACCCAACGCGCGTATTAAGTATAAAAGCTCTTTATGTAATCGGAAAATATTCAGTTCACAATAAAATATGTTGCTGTCAACAGGGCTGTTAGTTGTGGTATTTCTAAATTTGAAATCTTTAGCTGAAGCATACGATTTTTCACCAATACATCAACCGCCTAGATTTCAGCAGTTTCTGTTTCCTCCAATAGTTGCACCACAGAGATTTAGAATTGTGTACCATATCAATCGTCTAAATTCCCCTCCTGAAACGGTAAAAAACGAATTTTTTTCTTCTAACAGTGACATAAACAACAATATCGTCGAAGAAAAAAGTAATCTCAAAAGAAAACCTTCATCGCTACTACTTGTGGAGGATCCAGAAGAGGAACCTGATTATGGCGCAATCTTTCGTGAAGATAATGAAAGAGAACTGGCCACAAAGGTAACTAAAAATTTGTAACAATTAATATAAAAACTAAAATTGGATTAACATAAATAAAATAATATTTTTCTACAGACGTCAAAAATGATGACATTTTAACATTAATCTCAGTATGCAAAATGTCACATTGGAGTTGTTTATCTTGACAACGTGCACGAAATATTTCGCGCACTAGAGCGAAAAATATTTCGTTCATGACCACAATGGTAACCTTCTTTTTAAAAAGGACGCCGACCAAACTTGTTTAGGAAAAAATAACTGACAAATATCAATATATGTTAAATTTTGTTTGCGTAGTAATAAAGAAACATACTAGATTGCGATAGAATAAATCTTTATTTTTGTATTTTATTATGATTTTACTTAATTTTTTTCATTAGTAATGAAACAATATTGTATGCAACTCGTGCGCGAAATTTCTTTGGTGCTTTCGAATGACTTTCAGTCTCAAGCACCAAAGTATAATTTCGCGCACTAGATACATAAACAACTATTAATCACTAAATCAGATGTTTATTTTAAACTTAGACGTATTTTGACTTCCTAAAAGTTGTATATATAACATAAAATTGCAGTGGTACTAATTAACGCTCTGTATAACATTCTCTGAAAAGTAATCCAAAAACCTATTAAATATATCTGTTATAAAAGCAATATTTACTGAATTCGTGGGTTTGGTAAAGTTTACATCTTTTATTGTTTACTACTATCTAAATGTAAAGTTTTGACAAAAGAAATAAATTTTTGGCATTTTTTAGGTTCCCACAAATGAACAACCTCGTGAAAACTATTCCGAAGGTCAGCGCGCTGGAGGAGAAGGTAACAGCAATCATAGAAGTGATAGAGGCCATAGAGCCGGTGGTGCTTGGAGTCCGTCTTCAGGCATATAGTGGAGGTTGCGCAGTATAAGTAAATATTATTATTATATACTATTTTAACAGTTTCAGTTTTAAATTATAAATATTTTATAGTGGTGGATGTAAGAAACTATAACAGGATGTAGAATGCTGACAAATATCAACTATTTCCCGATTTAATTAATAGAGAAAAACTACCTGAGCAAGGAAAATGTACGTTTAAGATTAAATTTAGTTTTACATTTGGACGCACATAATTTTGTAATGTAGGTTAAGTAGACAATAAAAATTCTAAAAAAATGTTGTTACATATATCTATATGGTACTAAGCTACATACGTTTGCAACTTCTATTATCATTTTTAAATTAAGGCGAAAACTTAATCAGTTTGTTATATAATGTAGAACATTATTCTCCCCCCCCCCCCAGTTTTTGAACAGTGAATGCCAGTGTATTCATAGTCAAACTAGAGCTTTTAGAAAAAATAGCAAAGCACTTGCCTAGACTTTCCTATACCCTAAAAGTTGTACTTATCCTAGTTTTTTTATTTACGTTTTACGCACCAACAGTAACCAAGATCGCACCACTTTAGGGAAAGCACACACTAATAAGTTGTGGTTAACTGTATCTAAAAATAGGGACGTGTACCTAAATAAATAAACGTTTTCATTTTTTGTTACAGTTCAAAATGTATTAATTTTTGATTGCGTTTTCAGCTACTGTTTGATGCTACTTCAAATTTTGGTTTCGGTTACGGAAATCAGTATTTACCAGTATTTTTTTGTGGCTATGCTACACGTTGTTTTGTTTTTCGTGTTTTTTAATAATAAACAAAGCTAATTAAGTAAGTATTGTAACGGGCCGCAGATCGATTACTTTCTGTACTCTTTTACATACTTAACTTGAGCAGATGCAGCTGAAATTATGCAACCCAAGCGGTGCGCGATTGGTATATCATTTTCTTAAAAGTTACCAAAAACTAAGCGAAGTACTTCTTCTGAACTTTCCAATACTTCAGATGTTGTTACATATCAGAAGTATTTTATTATTAACATTTCATGCTCCAACATTGACTGAAATTACATATTATTCTTACTAATGTACCGAGGACATAGTTGCGTAACAGTTTCAATATGAGAACATCCTACATGATACTGAAGCTTACACATAAAAATAACAATATGAAGTTTATGAAAATGTGATTTTTTTGGAAAACGATTTGTTGGAATCAAATAAAAAATAAAAGAGATGATAAATTTGACCGCAAAAAATTGAGTGGGAGAGAAAAAATTAACCGCTTCTATTTTAGCGATATTTAAAATAAAGTTGTGAACCTTATGCTACTATTACTCATGAGCAATGTAGCTTAAACAAAAATTCTTGTAGTCCCACGTTTATTAAATACAGTAGCATAAGTTTTCAATTTTAAAAAATGCATAGAAGACGTTACAGAGAAATTAGCGAACTGGTACCGAAACCAAATTGTAGCCTATTCCTGTTTGTATGAGCCTAAAATTTAAAAAAAAATCGTGTTGTCAGTTTTTGAGCATGCATAAAACTTGCTCAATTTTTAAAATCTTATCAATCACTGTTTCTTTGTTCCGAGCCACTAGAATTAAAGTTAACCATAAATTCACCAAGTTATACCAACAGTAGTGACAGCAACATAAACGCTCGCTGAAAAGAATCAATAAAGTAGTTCGAGATGCAAGAACTCGCCGTGGTATTATAGTGATACATTCTGCAGAGATGTAAGATTTATTCGTGTTGTTATGGTGAGACAGTTGAGAAGTTAATATGTAGATAAATTAGACTACATTGAAAAATTGAAACTAACTGTTAGATTACGCACCTCTTTTAAAGTTCAAATTTTGACAAACTTTAGGATGAAAATACGTTTAATGATGTCTCATTTTCGATGTAGTTATATAGGCAACTTTGTTAACATTGGAATTATGAAAAAACCGTTTGTGTGTTATTTTGTCAATTTTTTAAAACGAATTTAATGGTAAAAATAAAAATACTAAATCTTTTTTGTTTTTAACTCAAAAAGTGAAATTTTTAACATTTCTATGGGATGCTATAGCTTCTTTATTTCTTGAGATTAGCATATCTGAAGATTTTTAATAGATTTTTTTCTGTAGGGTACAGTGTACGGTAAGTACTCCGATTTTTCATATTTGTAATGGTTTTTAAATTACAACACAAACATGCATTTTTTAAATGGGAATCATAATTGACTTCGACATTACCTAAAGGGCATTTTTAAGAACTTTACTAAAATATTTAGTTTGATATACTTATTTTTCAAAATAATTGAAATAGTAGATACATGTTTTGAATGGATAAGTAAATAGTGAGCCATGAAACATAAAATTTACAAAAAAAACAAATACCAGTTGTTCATACATTTGTGAAACCTCAGATTTACGGGCAGCTGCGAGATGGAACTAATTGATTAAACTTTGTTTATCAGAAACAAAACTGAACGCAAATATTGCAAGCTCATCTAGCAATAACAAATAAAAAGCTGCTGCGTGTACAGTGCGTCAGTACTTCCTCGCATTTCAGTAAATCCGTACGCTTTTTGTACTTTCCCATAGTTCCAACACGGGAATGTATTGTGTTCGCGAAAATTTTTTATTTTAAAATTTCGACGGAAATAAATACATGGTTTGGATATCCAGAAACCTAAAAAAGGTTTTTAAAAATTGTAGGTCTGTATGTATCTGTGCAAGGCGGCATCTGAAGTTACTGGACCAATTTTAATAAAATTTTATATACCTAGGTACAACAAAAAGTGGGCGAGCTAATAAGTTTTGTTTTTTTTTCTAGCGGTTTTTTTCACAAAAATGTAAAAACAGTATATGATAGAGGATACAAACCAAAAGGTTGTTTTTACAAGCACTCTAGCTTCAAAATGGTGGACGCTACGATTTTTGCACATTTATGGATTTAACGCCCACTTACTCAGAAACGAATTGACAGGTCAGGATTAAGTATGGTATCACAATAGCCTAGAAGAACACAATATTACTATCTAAGAGATTTTTTGTACATTGAAAACTTAGAAGCGAAAATATTTTCAAGTTTTTGAACATTGTCAAAAAACTACTTCTCAAACTGGCCACAAGATTATTTTAAACTTTGTCAGCTTATATAGATGGATGGACTACAATTTGGTTTGTGTCCTAGTCCACTAATTTCTCTTCTACGCATTTTTGAAAATTAATGTCCCTATCTTGAATAAACGGAAAACGATGTAAATTTCTTATTAAGCTACAATGAGTAATGGTGAAATAAGATTCGAAACTTAGTTTTCAGGTGCAGCAATATTTTAGGAGGTTAATTTTTCCTCTCTCCTTTTTAGTTTTTGTTTTTCTTTAATTTTTGAAAAATATTTTTCAAAAACAAAATTGATTCATACAGAATTAAAGCAATTTGTATATAATTTTAAAAAGCCTAGAACTAGCACGAGCGGCCGTAGCTTAGTGGTAAGCGCGCGGGCTACCAATGCAGTGGCTCTGGGTTCGTCCTACCTCGCAAGACAACGGGAAACCAGCAAGGTGGATTTTTTCCCAGGAAAACCTCTCTGGAGAAGAAGTTCATGCACTTCCTGCGGTTTGGAGCCCACGTTAAACTGTAGGTCCCCTATGCCTGTCTGTGCAAAATATCTATCTCAGCGCACCAAACACAGACATAGGAGAGAGGTCGCCAACGCCCTAAATAGGGCATGGCATTAGAAGAAGAAGAACTAGAACGCGGTCCGGACACTACCAATTTAATTATTTACAAAAGCGTGGAGTGTAGCTAAAGGGTTCCCTTATTTTTAAAATTACATAAATTGGAACAGTATATCTAATATCTCAACAATTTTCAAAAATAAATACAGTCTAAGTCAAAAAAATAGTTGCTAATAAAAGTTGTGCTCGTACTGTAAACTGACATGGAAATCTTATAAAGGGTGTTCCACAAAAAAATTATTTATAAATAATGTTTTTCTTAAATGGAATGCCATGTATTTTTTATCTTAATAGAAAGAACATTTAATTCCCAAGAAAAAGCCAAAATACGTTTTTTTGTAAATGCCATAGTTTTCGAGAAAAAAATAGTTTCATAGATATTGTCAAACAGTTCGCGCGCTCAGGTCCATGCGAATATATGGAAATCGTGGTGCGCAATAGAAAACAAATTAAGTTAACAGGTGTGTTAATCAGTTTTAATGCATAATACAGAAATATTCTTCTACAAACTGGAAAATCTCCAGCAATTTCTTTTTTTTTCGTTTTAGAACTTTTTTTTCAGAATATAATAGTATTATGTGTCTCTTTAGGGTTACTACGATACTACATTCCATCCCGGTCTACGAACTCGTTTTTGAGTAAAAAAGCGTTTAAGTCAAAATTTTTCAAAAATTGTTTTAACCGTCCGCGTCATTTTAAAGGTAGAAAAGTCGAAGAAAAGCGTTGAAGTTGCCTTCAAATTTTCTATAAAAACTCTGTTTTCAGGTTTAAAAAATTCCGTTTCCGGTTTGAAATTTTGTTAAAAGCTTATTTTATCTACGAGCTTTTCGTATACCACTACATTTCAAAACTCATCGTGATTATCCGTTCGGGAGATAGGAGAGTACGAATAAACAAACGAAGAAATATGCATGGAAATAGTGCTGTAGATTTATTTTTTTTAATTTTTTATTTATGTTGTTTTACTTAGACACGTCATTGCAAAGCTATTAAAGCAATTGTGACGATTATGAATTTTTTTATGTCCTGTTATTTGTTTCATGTTTGTTTATAATTTTTTATACACTACATAATTAAGGAAAAACCTAAATTAAAGAATCGTATAGACAATCATCATTATGAATAACTTAGCATTTTTATTTATTACAGAAAGTTTCCATTAGTGTTATAAAAACTGGAATAAGATTATAAGCTCATTTACTTAAGTAGTGCATTATTAGCGCATAAATTTTACAGCTTCGTTTCGTGGTTTGCTGATATAAATTTAAAAAAAACAGGGTTTTAAATTGAATTAAAAACAACTCTCAAATTCATGTTAAAATGTCTGTACAATGTTTTCTTTCAACTAGTCTGATTAATCACACATTACTCGACAGATTTTGATGAATCACTTCAGGAGTTACTTAAAAAATTATTATTAAATATCATTTTTTTGTTAATTAAGATGATTCCCTTTTTAAATTTATGTTCATTATCGCTTTATAGTCAGTTATGCCACTAGCAGCAGAAACATCCAAGCTGCCTGTTTCTTTACACAAAGTGGTAGATCCCAAGTTGACTGACCTAAATTACGTGACTACATGCATAATTAACAACTATTGTCTATTCCCGTTATCTACAACATGCAAAATGGACTCTAACAGTACCTCTTTGTAAGTCACATTCATTGACCCTTTGTTAATTAACTATTAACATCAAATTATCACAGAAACCACATCTGCTTGGAAATTTATCGCTTCGATTTACTTATCTAAAAAATTTGTGGGTTATGGGCAGGTGCACAAAGCACGCAATTAATAATAAAAAGGTTAAGCAATTTTTCTTATAGAATCTTAGTACCTATCTAGTTTTTCCTTCTGCAGCGAGGAAAATTGTCTTATACATCATATTTCAGAAAAAACGAGTTTTTCTCCGAAAAACCATAACAATACGTTTACGCCGCTGCTTAAGCTCCGATGGCGTGCCGATAACTTTGTTCCGCTCCTGAAAGGGCCGTTTTTCAGCAGGAATATTTCATTGAGAAGAGTGAACGATCGGGTCGATGTTTTAGGACGCGATGCAGCGTTGCCAATGGATACGACGCCCTGCATGCAGGACGCTGCGATGCGGCAGTGCATCTTTTGGCCTGCACGTTCCTAATTGTTATTTATCTTTGAAGTTACACACAACCCATTGCATGTTTCATAAGTTATAGGTTGTAACCGTAACTGAATATATCGTTTAGTTGGAGTTGTTCTTAGATTAATGTTATTACTGTTTTTGTGTTTATGGGTTGTTTTGTATACTTTCATTTCGTTCTCGTTTTGTTCATCATTTTTTTTTGTTAAATATAAATTTAAAAATATAAAATTTAAAGAGGTATTAAAATGTCTAACAAGCAATATTTTTTTATTATTAAAATCAGTGGCGGATCAAACACCCCCGCAACCCCAGCATTGTGGGGGGCCCAGACAGTTAGGGGCCCACGCGTCTAGGGAACCATAACAAAAATAAAAAATAATTTTAAGCCTTTTTGTAAGTTTCAGTTTACTTCGTTAAAGTCCGTATTTAACAATTAATCATAGAACTAATGTTAATTCTTCAACTAACTTTATTAGCTGAAGAATTAACAATGGTTTTATCATTAAATTTTTTGCATTTCTCAAGATTTACAAATGTTTTCCCCTGGATTTAGTTATTCATATAGTTCGTTAGTTATTTATGAGACGTTAAATAGCTCGTGGCGCCAGCGCCACTATTTTGTTCTACAATACAGTATTAAAAGGTGGGACAATTTACAAGTGACAAAAAACGAGGGTATAAAACACACACTTGTCGTTATGTACAACTAGGTGGTCATCGCGATGGCATTCGGTATCGGCAATAAGGTACAACTTTGTTTCCATCCTCAAAGTTCTCAATAATATTATTTTCACGCTACCGGCAATGTAAGTAGGCCTTACATCCATAGCTACAGGGATCGTAAGTGGCTGATAACATTCGTGTACTAGTTACCCTTGACGACGGAACTTAATAGTGTCACTTACGTTCCTAGGAAAATAATGTTGATTTTAACTGTTCGTTGATATGGTAACAAACACAGACAACTTAGAATAATGGGGCTTTTAAAAAATAATTCCGATGACAGCTGTCAAAACGAACTTTTAAAAATATGATTAAATTTCTACCTGTAGGCCTACTTACATTGCCGGTAGCGTGAAAAATTTAATAAGTAACACGGAATGTATCGACTAATAACATCCTCGGCAGGCGACAAGCTTCGGCTCCGCCTCAGCTCGTATTCGCCTACCTCGGATGTTATTACGTCCTTACATTCCTTGATACTTAAATAACTATTTCACGCTACCGGCAATGTAAGTAGGCCTTACATCCATAGCTACAGGGATCGTAAATGGCTGATAACATTCGTGTACTAGTTACCCTTGACGACGGAACTTAATAGTGTCACTTACATCCCTAGGAAAATAATGTTGATTTTAACTGTTCGTTAATATGGTAACAAGCACAGACAACTTAGAATAATGGGGCTTTTAAAAAATAATTCCGATGACAGCTGTCAAAACGAACTTTTAAAAATATGATTAAATTTCTACCTGTAGGCCTACTTACATTGCCGGTAGCGTGAAAAATTTAATAAGTAACACGGAATGTATCGACTAATAACATCCTCGGCAGGCGACAAGCTTCGGCTCCGCCTCAGCTCGTATTCGCCTACCTCGGATGTTATTGCGTCCTTACATTCCTTGATACTTAAATAACTGTTTAACGAGCAGAATAAACGAAGCTACAGCTATCCGACAAAAAATGGAACAACTTGAATTTATTTGGAAAATTTTTAGAAAATAATCACTTGTGTTCAAATAGTTTACAAGAAAGTGATGCTAGCTTAGACTCGGCTAATGAACAATTAAAAAATACTTCACAAAGAGTTAAAAACATGAGAAAATATTTCGTAAAAATTAAACAGAAGGCAGGGGACATAGCTAAAACGTACAAAATAATGCCTATTTTTGAAAATAGACGAAAGAAGAAAATTAAGAAATTCTGTGATGAGTTATCTGAAGATAAGAGACTAAATAATGCGGAAGAAATTTTTAAAGTAGAAATTCTTTACTGCACAGTTGACATTCTAACTACTCAATTAGAAGAAAGATTTAAAAGTGGTAACGCAATTTTAGAAAATTTTAATTTTTTATCTCCACAAAATTTTATTACTTTAAATGAGAATGAAATATGCCGTAGATCAAGAAGATTGCAATCCATTTACGACAAAGATTTGTCAAATGATTTTCCCCATCAAATTGTTAGTTTAAAAAAAAGGTTTAGGCGACGGCATTATCAAAATTAGAGACAATGTTGAACCTTGCACATTATTTATTTATTGAAAATAGGTGTCTTGCATCCAATTTACCGGATGTAAGCAGTGCAGTGTTACTGTTTTTAACTTTACCCGTGAGTGTACCTTCGGCCGAACGTTCTTTTTCAAAACTTAAACTAATAAAAACCTATTTATGCAATACTATGGGACAACAGCGCTTTCAGACTTATCTCTGATAAGTGTAGAACATGAATGTATAAAAAACTTAGATATAGACACTATTATTAATAACTTTGCGACAAAAACCTCTCGACGAACACGCCGCTTTTTATGATACTTTTTTACGTTCATATTTTGGGCCTGGGGGCCCATACTGGTTTGTTGCGGGAGGAGCCCTACCACTTTTTGTTCCGCCACTGATTAAAATGTTAATAATTCAAACTTCAATAGTTTTTTAAGATTTAGCTTAGTGAAAAATTATTCAAACAAGGTCTTGAAAATGTTTTAAATATGCTTCCGACATTTTAAGGTATTAAAATTGCTAAAAAGTCTTATTTTACGTTATCTTAATTATCGTCATTCTTATTTATCTCGAAAAAGATAAATATAATCAAATCAGTATCTACCAAGTTCTTAAAATATCTAAAGTATTGTATTTTGCAAAAATTGAAATTTTAAGAACTATTTACGTCTGAAATTCTTAAACAAATTTTAATTTTATGAAAATTATACCCGTAAATTTCAATAACCATGCATTTGTTTGAATTTTTGATAAATACACAAAAAGTTCTAAAAAATATTAACACTGCGTAAAATATATAATAAATTCTGACCCATAAAGAAACAAAAAATATTTTAAACTTATAACATTTTGAACGCGTTTCCCTTTTTCAGATTGGGATTTTGTAATTGCTACAAGCTCAGTTTTCCATGGTTATTTATATTTTTTTTAAATCTGGAAATTGTGAAAATCAATATTTTTCATGATTCTGATAATTAACGAATATTTTTACAAATTTTTAAACGCCAAAAAATGTCAAAAGTTACAAAACGCTTGGAAAAATGTTCTTTTCTAATAATTGTTTCAGATAATTTTAAAATTAATAAACAAATATTTAAAAGACTTCAAAATTTAAAATGGTAATTCTAAAATAATTACAGGAATTTGCAAGATACCAATATTGGAAAAATTTGTCTAATTTCCTAAATTAAAAGTATTAAAAGTTTGAATCTTACTGCAATAGCTCATTACTAGCAGTTTCTTGGAACTATAAAAATACCACTAGAAAAATAATTTTCTTTCAATTGGCACATCTTTAGAAGAAAAACAAAACCGCACTGTCTAATGTTTTTCCGACGCTAAACGAGTTAAAGTCATTTAGAAAATATCTTGACGAATGGATTATGGTTGCTTGAAGTTGGATCTCGAGTGGTCATTTAGGGTGATTTATTGTATTGTTATCATTGTTGTCAGATGTCGGCAGTTTTGGTGACATTTATGTGGTAAAAAGCCAACTTCACTAAAACGTGTCAGTAAATATTAGATATTTAGATAAAGTTTGTATTAAATAATAATAATAAATTAAAAGAAAAATGAGCGAAGCACTTCGTCTCGACATCCCTATATTTTATAAATTTTGCTTGTCATATTTTCAAAAGTATTTTTGTGTTAACTTTTACGGACTATAATAACGCGTTACTACTACAGGAACGTGCAGAGACCGAAACGTATTCCAAACCTGAAAACCAGAAAAAACACAAAATTTTCCGAACCGTAACCGAAACGACAACCGAAATTATAAATTTCTAAAACGGTAACCGAAACTGTAACCGTATTTATTTTTAAAATATACTGGCATTTTCCGTTCCGATAAAAATGTTGAACCAACATTTGTTTATTGCAGCAAATAACGATAAGTATTTACTAACATTGCGCTATCGTCAACCCGTTTGGCTGACCCTTAGAGTTGTAGCTAAAACAATAATGTTGTTAATGATTCCTATTGATGCAAACGCGAATGCAAAGTTTTTGTCGGTTTAACGTCATTGTACAACATGAAATACATAGTTTGCCAGCAGAATACATTTTTGATTTTTACTTTTAAGTACTTATTTTTTTTTGTTATTGGTAGTCTGTGAGCCGTCAGTGTGCACATTGCTGCGCCTGCGTCATGATACTGTCACTAAAATCCCAGAGAACATAAACAGTAGCATGGCACCATTTACACACAAAAATAATGATAACCTATGTACACCCTTGTCAAAAAGTAGCAAAATAAAAATTAAAAAATGTAACCCGCATTATATTCGAAATCTTGACCAACCTATGCCTCGCAACGCTGACACGAATTCTAGCACTAGGTCACGGCGTCTGTTAACAGTCGATGCTAAGATATAGAACACATACATAAACAACACGTCCTCCGCCGGCCAAATTTAAGAGCGTATGACAGCCAGACAAGTTGGAACACCTGCGGGGCGGCGGTAAAGGGAAGGGTAAACACGCGGATGAAAGAAGGCGGGTCTAATTTTATGCAAGAGAGAGTAGAAGTGCATCATTTTACCTATTTCATATCTCACATATACAGTGGCGGCGGCAACAATTGAAAACGAATCGTAACTTGACTATGTAATTTATTTGAGAATTCAGAATTATATATAAGAAGGAAAAATTCAGAAATAAACCGTTTGTTTTCTTAAAACTCAAAAATACAATAGCAGCAGCTGCTAATATTAAAAAATACAGATCTTGACATCCTATTTAAGTAGGAATATGTACAAAATAAAAATTAATACATTCAAATTCATCAATTAAAAAAATTAGAAATTCGACACAAACATGATGAGACATTGCTATTTCCTTCTACGGGCGTTTCTTTTGGTTTGCTCTTTTGTTATAGTTTCTGGTTCACGAATATCCATATTACGCGGATACCTCGGATCCACTAATTCCGGAAGCAAACATTCTTCATAAAATTTTGTTAATTTTTCTACCATTTCCTGCTCCTAGAATAAGTCGTCTCTAAAAATTTTCTCAGTTTTCATGCCTAAAGGCGTCCAAACCGCAAACAAACAGTAATTTCTGCGGGTTACGTGTAACTGGCCATGTATTTGATAGTACCAATGGTGTTTCTTGTTAAGGAAGTAACTGTTGTCTTTAAATTTCCAAAACTTAATCTTCTTATTTACAATCCCTTCTTCGGGAGTTATAGTTCGAGCTGAATAGGGACACTTAATTTCCACTATTCCGTCTAATCCAATCAACCCATCCGGTGTTGCTTCCAAAAATATTGTAGACGGATCAATTGTAAGACCACATTCTTTTATAGTGAGATTATACACTGAACTTAGAGCTTCCTGCCACAGGCTCTTTAATTTGTCCCCAAAATGTTGCTTTAGATTTTATATCACTGCCGTATAACATATTTTTAACTGAATTCTTACAGCTTGTATATGAAAGGCGACGACATATGGAACCAAAATTGGAAGCTGTTAACAATTTTCTTCTTTCTTCAAACCATTCTGCACTGTCTGCTTGCTCACGTGTCCTAGCCTCTATATTATCACGTTCTTCTTTACATCTTGTTATGCTTTTTAAGAATTCATGCTTGGCCGTTTCGAAATCTGCTAAACTCATGTCTTCTTTCTGACATCCGTCTCCGTAATCCGGATCTGTGTTATTTGCAGAAATCGGTTGTCTAGTTTTTGCAGTTGTATATTTTCTCTTCCGAAAACTTCGAAGTTTTAATTCTTCCAAACGTTTAGCATATTTTCCAGGACTGTATCCTGATAACTGTTTATATATTCTATAAAACGGCCTTTTTGTGTTTGCACATACAACAGCGGCAGAGCATCTAGATTGGTATGATCTTCGTAAAGTGTAATTTATTCTATTACCTCCTATGAACTTAGAAATAATACTATTAAACTGTTCAACGTAATTACTATCTACATCACAAATTAAACGTCTACTATGCTGTGAAATATATCGGAAAGTATCCATAATATTGTTGTACATGGCATGCTGTTGCAATTCTGGAATATAATTGGTTTCATCTGGAAAGACCTTAGTACAAAAATATTGACGATTTGCACATTCCTTGTGCTCCCCAAACACGTGACTAGGAATGTTGGTAATATCTTTTCTAAGTTCAATTATTTTTGTATTTTCGTCAACAATTTGTTGCTTTCTATGTTGTGTGGCCTTTCTTACAGCAACTCTACATTTGAGGATGTTAACAGCCACCATTTTTCGTAACGATAACGGCCCTGCTTTTGTTGAGCCACTTATTTCACGTAACTTGTTACAAACGTTTCTGAGGAGATGGTTACGGCATTCGATTTTCTGAACTGTTAAATTTTGATATGGTCTGGATTCCAGAATCTTTTTATAACATCTACTGTCCCAGTCAGCAACCATTTCAGAATACCGTAGTCCATACAACTGTTCGCTTCTTCGAAATCCTTCAACCAATGCAGCAGCTTCCATACTGCTGGAACTTCCAGACCAGTTCTTGAAACATTGGTGTTCAGGTGGCTCCGAATTTTTAATTTAAATTACCTGTAAAACACGCTGGATGATATCCGATGACGGTATATGTCACTCAGATATATCGAAAGCAGATAGTATAATTACACACTTCATCAAAAGCGCAGGTATTGTGTTAGTCACATAAAGTAATCGACCTTTTCATAACTCTGTTTTTCAACAATGTTGTCACTTTTACATTGTTTGTAAGAGAGTTTTTAAATAATTCAAAAATATTCTTTCATTTTACGATCTGTCTGGACATTTTGTAAAAAAACGGATTTCACCAAAAGACTACGACATACAGTCTGTTCTATGAATATCCAAAGAATGTAGCTACTTTATTTTGGTTTTAACTACCAACAACAGTCTTTACTACAATTTCACAAAAACGAAATTTTTTTTAGTGCCTCCAATTCTTTGTGATAACTTCAAAAGTTTCTTTATTTGCTAGGCATACTTTTTTCCACGTAATCTTGTAGAGAATTTTGTTTGTTTATTATTAAAAAAACAAAATACCGATGTTTTTCCTAGGAAAAATAATGAGCGTAGCACATCGCCTGGACTTTCCAATACCTTTAATTAAAATAATCACTTTTATCTACGAACGTGCGTCAAATAAGATTTTGCGCATTTATTTTACAACGTTAAGGTTGACGTTTACTGAGAAGAAGAAACACTTTTTTGATCCTCCCCCACGGCAGCGAGCGGTAATAGTTATTTGTATACCTAGAACAGAAAGTAGTCTATTGCCGCTGTCACATATGTACATTGATGGGTGAGGCGTAGCCGAGGCCAGCAACCGGGCGAAACGCGACAAGGACGCTTTTTGCTCAAGGTACACACGCTTTTTTCTACGATCGCTTCAAAACTGAATACAAAATAGATGCAAACACTCAATTTTCTCCATTCTCTGTGTAAAATTTTGCTAATGCTCTGAGCGATTACATTCTTTAATTAGCTACGTTAGACCGTTTTAAAAGAGATTATATTTTGCCTTTGTGGCTCTCGCACTATTGCAGCTCTCGCCTTTGGTTTGCGCTGCAAACGTGTTTAAGCGACAAAGTACCACTTTAAGCTTTAGGTACACAAATAAGTATCACAACAATTACAGCAAATCTAACTAAGAACTGTTTTCAGTTCTAGGGTATTTAAACATAAAACCTTTCTAATCCCTCATTCCAGCAAGTACAACTAACAACGAACCATAAATAATGTGCTAGGTAGAAATTTTAGGAAGCTACACTGACTATTATCACGGGATTATACTATGTTCATCTCTTATGCATTGCGTGTTTTGCAAACTACTTTGCCTATTTTTAAGTTATCATCGATGCTCTTATGCTGACTAACATACCAGGGAAATTTTGTATTTAGAAAACAGAATCGATTTTTGATGTTTGGATGCAGATTCTTCAAGATTTAGCAACCAAAAACGAAAAGAAAAATATGTTTTCTAAAATTAGGGAAGGAGGAGAAAAATTAACCCGCTAAATGTTGCCGGGTCTAAAATTTAAGTTTTGAATCTTATTCTATTATTCTCATGAGCAATTTAGCTTAACCAGAAATTTTTCATCGTTCCTCGTTTATTAAAGAAAAGGGCACCAGTTTTTGGTTTCAAAAACACATAGAAGGCGTCACAGAAACATTCGTGGACTGGCACCTACACTAAATTGTAGCTCATTTCTAGCTCCATTAGCGTATAAAATTTAAAAAAATGTGTGTCCAGTTTTTGAGCAACACTTTTTTTAAAAGTCAACATTTTGATATTTTTTACTTCACAGTTTCGTAGGTTTAAAACTTTCTAATAGCTTGTAACATTGTGTACCTCTGGGGCATTTCCACTATCACATTTCATCCCGCTCTAGTAACTCGTTTTGAGTAACTAAGCGTAAAATCTCAAATTTTCAAAAGCTCATAGAAGGCGATAGAGAAAAATTTACGAGCTGAGACAGAAACCAAACTGTAGTTCATCCTTAGCTCTATGAGCTTATAATATTTAAAAATATTATGGGGCCATTTTTTGAGCAATATTTCATGACAATTTTCAAAACTTTGGAAATTTTTTCACTTCATGCATATAAACGTTTTAAAAATATTCGTGCACAGTAAACATTTGTGGTTCTATAGGGCTATTATAATAAAATAATTAAATCTGACCTGGAAAGCTGTTTTTGAGTAATACCATGTGACACAGACTCATGGTACACCCCCCTTTTCTCCTTTGTTTCTTTAGCTATATTTCTGAAATTTGGAACATTGAATATGCTCACCAGACGGCACTTGCTGACATAATTGTAAAAAAAATTCAACTTCCGGTTTTCCGGAAATGACATCAACTTTCGATTTTCAAATGGGACACCCTGTATATTATTACATTTTTGAAATCTTCGTAATTATCTGAATCCAATGATACCTTATAGTTGATATTTCATTTGTCAGAACACCCATTTTATTTTTCGATCTAGAGAGCCATGAACTCCCTAAAATTATTCCAAATAATCAAAATAATGCTACACTATCGCATTTTCGATTAAAATAGTATTGTGGTTCGAAATACGTGCCAAAAAAGTAAAACAAAACGTTTTTTTACTAGAAACTCCATTTTTTCAAATGGTACCATAATGGTAAGCTGACGTCATTGGATTCAGATAATTACGAAGATTTCAAAAATGTAATAATATACATTTGAAAATCGAAAGTTGATGTCATTTCCGGAAAAACCGGAAGTTCAATTTTTTTTCCAAATATGTCAGAAACTGCCGTCTAGTGAGCATATTCAATGTTCCAAATTTCAGAAATATAGCTAAAGAGACAAAGGAGAAAAGGGGGGTGTACCATGAGTCTGTGTCACATGGTATAGGGCTAAAATAAAAATCTTTGAAAAATCGTAGCGATCGCCATTTGGTAGCTAGAAAGTTAGGAAAAAAGCGTTGGATATGCCCTAAAGTGTTCTATTGGATTCCGTTTTAAAATTTATGAATCTTGGTTTTAGAAAAAAATGTTTCCCAAAAATCAACTTCCGCTTCCGGTTTCTGATTTTTTAAAAAGCTTATTTTGTCGGTGAACTTTTGATATACACCCAGATTCCAAAGTTTATTGAAATCCGAGTATCAATTTGGTAGTTATGATGCACCATACGCATACATACCCACCCACCGACAGACAAACACTTTTTTGAAAGTCATTTTTTGGGTTCCTAGAGGTCCAAAACGTATATTTTCGTCAAAATCTCGAATTCGACATTTTCATGAAAACAATACTTTCCTATACTAAATGTATAAGGAAAGTAAATATTGTTTTTTAAAGACATCTCAAGATTTCAGCTAACAATTGGGTGGACGTAAAAAATTAATCCCCCTAAATATTGCTACACCTAAAATTAAAATTGTGCATCTTATTTTACTACCACTTGTGAGCCTTTAACTCAAACTGAAATGTGTTAGCGTCTCCGGTTTATTAAATGAAGGGACAGTTCAAAACTGCGTAGAAGGTTCCACAGAGAAATTCGTGGACTGAAACAACAAATTAAAAAAAATTGTATGGCCAGTTTTTGAGCAATATGTTTTCAAAGATTTCCAAAACTTTGAAAATATTTTTTGCTTCATAGTTTCATCTCGTCGAAACTTCTCGAGTAAGATTGTGCCTCTGTAGGGCTGCTTTAAAGTTAGAACGTTTGAAAAAAAACGTTGGATTTGCATTAAGGTCTTTTATCAGATTCCGTTTTCAGATGAAAAAAATTTAATTTCTGAAAAACAGTGCTACAAATAAAGTTCCGTTTCCGATTTCGAATAAATACAATAAATCCGGATTTCTTCTACATGTCTTAACTTTTAGTGGCGAGGGGCTGCCGCTATTAAAACCCACATATTCACGCGTCTATTATAAGATTTCGACACAGATAAGTAAATTTAGGTTCATACTATTTGTTTGTATTATTACGATGTAATATGCTGCTGGTTATCGTTTTAAAAACAAACTCCGAGTATAAAGTATGCGGTCTTAGCCCCCGATTGTTTACGTAAAAGGCTGGCGCAGCACTTGAATTCAACAGTTTGCGTAGAGCTGTTGTTTAAAACACGAAGCCGAGTACAACAGGTTTATAATAATAATCATATCTAACTAATAAAAGCAATAAGTTAGACGTAGTAAAAAATCTTGAACTATGTGACCAATGATTTATTACATTACACAACACAGGAACACCCAATGATTTCTTCGTCAACTGTGACAGTCAAGTGTCATTTCGCCCGTCGAAGGTCACAGGTTTTCGCAAATGTCACAAAAAGCGGCACCAAATAACCCAAATATTACCTTCTCCAAAATGCAGTTACACTAATAACATGCGACAACAACAATTGCGTAGGTATTGTAGTAGATAAAATACTGCTAGACCCATTAAGTACATGAATTACATGTCGACACAGTTTAATTATTTTTTTTAAGTGGTAATAAAAAGGTATTCTTCTGTAGTTAAACCTAAACGGTTTTATATGTTTTAAAAATGTAATCCCTACTGTCTCACTATAACACGGCGACTGGCCCTTACATTTCGACACAGTTTATTTATTATTTTGAGCGAATGGTTACGTCGGCGCGGCACTTGCACATACTCCGACATACAAATATTAATCGGTCGTGTTTAGGTTATAAATTTTATGTTACTGAATGCGCAGTCACTAAAAGTTGAGGCAGGGAGAATGAATCCGGATTTACTATATATAGACTAATAAATAATCTGTGTCGAGATGTAAGGTATGTTACTGAATGCGCGGTGACCAAAAGTTGAGAAACCAGAGATCCAATTTTAGTATATAGAAGGTAAATAACCTGCGTCGAGATATAAAAAATGTTTACTGAATACGCAGGGTCACTAAAATTTGAGAAAAAAGGATCCAGATTTAATATACAGTGAGTTTTTGTTTTTGTGTACATACCAGCTATGTATACTTAAAAAAAAAAGATGTCAATGCATTGTTTTACTGCAATCTATAGGCAACCAACTGTACACAAAATAATAGACAGAGAGAGAAAGAGAGAGATTATTCCTCATAGTGTGAGGTTATATGCAATGAGTATGAGAATAAAACGCAAAATTATTTAAATATCAAAATTTTTTTAATGAAACTATTATTTTAAAAACAAACTGTCACCAATTTTATGCTAAACTCAAAAAATCAAAACTAACTGCTATTAATTTGACATGAAACAATTTGATTATAATTACTGTCTCCACAGCAGACTATTCTTTTCAAAAATTGAAGCTTTGAAATTTAGTGTATAGTTGGTTGCCTATAGATTGCAGTTAAACAATGCATTGACATGTTTTCTTTTATAAAAGTATATATAGCTGGTATGTATACAAAAAAGAATAACTCACTGTATAGAAAACATAGATTAGAACTTTGTTTCGCAGCCCTCTACCTAATCTATTTTTTTGCTTATTTATTAATAAAGGAAAATTAACAAAAAAGAAGCAGGAATTGTATTATGTGTTCGGAAGTTAGGAGTCGTAACACCCACCCACCCACAGACAGACAGACATTTTCTAAAAACCGCGTGTTTGGGTTCCTTGTACCCCAAAGCGTGCATTTCCGTTAAAATCAATATTTCCTTATACTGAAAGTATAGGATAGCAGAATAGGCGAAATTGCTGGAACCCTAACGTTTCCTGAATGTAACAAGCTGAAATATCAACGCAATTTCATAAATCGCTCAACCAAAGAAAACTTTACAATTTTCAGTTGTGTAACCTACAACTCGGGCTTTATAGAAAGTCTGTTTCGCTGTTTCTAAAATAAGTTCCATTTACATACCCCAAAACCCAGTAACGGAATCCCATTTGTTTTCTGAATAACTGAATAACTTTTCAACTACTGCATAAATGGTCGTGTTCAGAGTCCATATTTTCCATGCGTGGTGATTTTACAAATATCCTACAGGTTTAGTATAACTTTGTAATTTGAAAATTATTGCTTTAGTAGTATATTATAATCAACGAAATGGGTAATCGTTAAAAATACCTCGACCAATTGCGAATAATTTTAAATATTCCCTCTTTATTTAATAATTAATAGCAAATACTAAGTGGTTGTGCTGAAGTGAAATGTTTGTAATTGAGCTTGGCTTCAAATTAATACAAAACTCAGATTATTAATTAACATGAAATGTTGAGTCGAATAGAAAAGTTTTTTGATGGAAAATTTAATAATCGCTTTAAAAAATTATATAATTACAGACTATGCTTTGAAGATTTGAAGGTGCTTTTGTATACTGCTAGTAGCAACCATTTTATGAATTGTTATTGAATGGTTTCAATAATTTCCTTCTTTAAAGAAGATAATAATACACCTCTATGACGTTGTTTTTTCATTCCATAAGCCCACTGTTTTAATTTAAATTTTTCCTTCTCTACTTTGGTAATATTCTAAATGTGTCGCAGCAAGCGTCAAGTTAATTACATTTCAGTAAAATTTTCTGCTTTTATCCTTTAAGGATGATTGGTATTTCTGTTGAAATATTTTTTTCTCATTGTGTTAAAGTTTAAAAACGGTTTTCAGTGTCTAATATATTTACTTCCTAAAAAGTAAGTTATAGAACTATATGAATTTAGTTTAGTCTTTACAAATAAATTTTCCAAAATAATCTACCTGAAAATTGCACCATTGCTGATGTTAAATTCAGCAGTTTTAATTAATTTGGTTAATTAATTGATTACCGCAACCACACTGCTCAATCTATCAAACATCAAAACAACACAACACGAACTAAGCATATTTGACAACATTACAAAACTGTTTAAGCTTCTCACATTCTTTTGTTTTCAAAAGCCGCTAGATAACGATTATGAAACATTATTATTCAATATCTCTAGAATTATTAAAAATAAAGGCATAAAATCTTATATCACTGAGCTCGCAAAAAAGAGTTCTATCGATACATCAAAAAATATACAGGGTATTCTATTTAAAATAATAAAGTTGATATCATTTCCGGCTTAACTGGGTCTTTTTAAACCATCAATACTTTCATTGTATCCGCCGTATATCGAAACCTTCATGCGGGAAATTTTGTCAAAATCGCGGTTGTCGTATTAGAGATATTTGCATTGTTCCGTACTTTCGCTCAACCCTGTATATAAATTTAACTAACATCATAGTGAAATCAACTAAATAGAGTGACCTGAACATGTCCTCCTTTGTGGGGGAAGACAGTCCGTGTATGAGAAATGTTGTCCTACTTTTAAGTATCTTTCTCCACTTTGTTTCTATTCTGTTCTTCTTTTAGAAATTTGATTATACATATATAAAATAAAAAACTGATTTTCTTCCAAGACAAGAGCTACTACTTAGATCATCCGTTTATACTTTCCATACCTTCGGTATTGATTTCCTGGAAATTTTCAAAATCTAGATTTTATCTGAAATGCAACAGAAAAACAACGAAAATGGGTGAAAGTACTGGACTGATTTTGATGAAATTTTAAATGAAGAGGTATATCGAAAATTGTAGTTCTAGTTAAACATTTCGAACAAATTCGATACCGGAAGCGAAAGTTCGACATGTTTTTTGGTAGCGTCTTTTTCCAGAACTAAATTTTGGAAAGTTGAGTACACAATTAAGAGAAGAGCTAAGGACAAATTGAAAACTTTTTTATAGAATTCTCTAGCTTTCAAAATTTAACGCCGGTTTACTCAAAAAGTATTTGTCTGATCGGGATCAACTACAACTTGTTTAGGAGCTCGTTGTAGCTAGTATACCATGAAATAAAATTAATTTCAAGAATTGACAACATTCGCAATGGCAGTTCTCCACAATTCTGGACATTTCATAAAAATATTTTTCAATAACTGTTAACACCATTGTTTTTTAATTTTGTAGGCTGCTAGAACCAAAAAGTGGCCACAATTTGATTTTTTGCTGAAAACTGTAATTTCACTCTGGCGTTTTTATGAATTTTTAAAAATCGAAAATGAGCACCCTTTTATTTATTAAACAAGGTCTGATAATATTATTTTTCCTAATATTATTAATACAATATAAGTAGTAGAACCAAAATTTAATGTTGGCTTTTAGATACTATTATAGTTGATAGTACTATACTACTATAGAAAATGTAAATTCCAAATATTTAAAATTTCAAAACAGTATTTCTCAATAACTGGCCATACGTTTCTTTTTTTGAGTTTGTAGTCTTATAGCGCGAACGTGGGCTACAATTCAAAGTTTTGGTGAATACCATAGTTCTACTGTGGCACCCTCTATGAGTTTTTGAAAATAATAGTTGGTATCCCTTTATTTATTGAACGGGAAACAATAATGAAGAATTGCTCATCTTGACTGGTAGAACCAAAATCTAATGTTAGTTTAGTTAGTTAGTTGAGGTATAGATGAAATTTAGTAATGCCTTAGAAATCTAACAAACAGACGGTGAAATGTACAACGTTATAATTATAAAATTTACAGTTTTGCAAATGCGGTAAGTATTAATATCTAGTATAGGAAAGTCCACTTAAAGTTAACACTTCAGCTTTTTATTAGTAAGGAAATGGGTTGGGCATAATACCAGTGGCGGTCCCTCCTATTAGGCGGGGTAGGCAGTGCATACCCATAACTTTTCAAAAAAAATCAAATTCTAACTTTCAATAAAAAAAGTTACTGTTATACAGTTTTTACTTTTTAACACCACCGCGTAACATTACAAATTAGGCGCCAAATAAATTGAACCTTGCCTTTAAACACAATTTCGCATACGTGAAGGCTGAGCTTATCGGGCCAAATGATTCCAGCTGCGACACAATAATTTAATCTATTATTCTTAACATGTTTCCATACCCAATGATACAAATAACGCAATGATCAGATGCAAAGAAATAGTAGGGATTTTAGATCGCAGTTAACACGGCAAAGGCACGGCCTCATGGCGCTGGTCAGCGGCAGTTAGTTGCAGCGTGGAGCTATTGTGTGTTTATTTATTTCATAAGTAAAGAATGTACTGGCTAACTAGTAACCATATTAAATATAAACTATTTTACTGGAATTGCTTACTATTTACATCTATATCTAACACTTCAAAAGTATAGTCTGAAACTGAACACCCTGTTTTAAGAAATCTTTCAGCTGCAATTATAAAACGTGCGTATACCCCAAACAACATTGATCTGCAACTGTTAGATTAAAATTATTCGGCAAATCACGCATTCACTTGGCTTTAGACGAAGGTTTACCTTATCAAATTAAAGTGCATAATAAGAAAGTGAAATTTAATAGGGATTTTATGCATAGATTAATTCATTTAACAACAAGTCTTGGTAAATAGTAGTTGCCGTAATTATTTTCCTTTTTAATCCTAATATTAAATAATTTTTGTCATTGCCTACCCAAATTTTGACCCCACGGAACGCCACTGCATAGTACAAAATAATATTTGAAGCTATGTATACAGAGGGAAATGCAGACTGTACAACATTAAAAAGGATTTCTTAAACCTAGTCAAGTTAACTTTATTCAAAACTGAAATCAGTTTGAAATCAAACGAAATCAACTTAAAATAGACTACAATTATTTGAAACTCAAAAGAAACTGTTTTAAATCAACTAAAATCCCTTTAAGTCAACCGAAATTACGTTAAATACCCAAACTTCTTTTAAGTATCCTTTATACTTCTCTGAAGTTGATAGTAATGATCAACATATTGTCTTAGAAATGATCTGACCTTATATAAGTATTATCAAGTTATCTGAAGCGAATTTGAATTATCTCTGTCGAGAATAACACTGAAAACCGTAAAAATGAATAAAACATTTTTAGAATTGCATAAAGTAAGTTTCAATTAACTTAAATCAGTTCTAGACCAATGCTAATTAATTTGCGTTTACTAAAATTTGAGTAAAATGAGCTGAAATCAAACTGAAATCAATTAAAATCAAATTTAAAGTCGAACTGTAATTATGAAATGTAATCATCTAAAATTGATTTGTAATCTGCTGAAATCAGACATTAAGTGGGAATATACCAAAAATTACACTGAAATCAGACAGAGTAATCAAATCAGATCAAAAAATTAACTATGTTATAAAACTGCAAACCATTGAAAAAGCTGTAATTAACAGTAACCAGAAGAAAATCAACTGCTATCAGAGTTAGATCCACTAAAATCAATTTAAGTCAGGCTGTACACAACTACAATCAGATTATAAAAAGCTAAAGTCAGATTATGCGTAACGTTAACCAAACAGAAATCAGACTAATACCGGAGTTATATCGGCGAGATATCAAATGAAATCAGAAAGAATTCAACTAAAATTAGAGGGCAATAATCTGAAAATCAGTTTAAAATTAACAGCAATTAGACTTGAATCAACCAAATTTAGCTTGAACTTGATTGAAATCATTTTGATAATAACTAAAATTAATTAAAAACTGTTTTAAACTATCAGTTCAGCAATCAATAATTGAAATATGGTCTCAAGTACGTAAACTTATAAAATCATTAATTTCTTGAGCTAAACTTAGACATTTTTAGGCATTTTGAGTCTTGCTGTAATTAAATAAAATGGTAGCATTGGTGTAGAAATGTAGCGACCCTCATGTTACCTAAATACTTATTAGCATTTTGCTTTGTTAAACCAAGATACAGATGCCCTAAAATTTTAGTGAAACAAAGCAAGTCACAAAAAAATTATAATTGTAAGTAATTATTAGAATATTATTGAGCGGCCGTAGCTCAGTGGGAAGAGCGCGAAATAACTTTGCAAAATTAAATAAATTCAAAAAAATTAATTTTATTAAATAACGGATTACAATACAACTTGCTTGGAACAAGATAAGTACAATAATGCCCTTCTCTATGGATACAAAAGCTTATATAATAGAGGTACACACGGACACACATTTATGGCCGGATGTTAGTGAAACTAAAATCGGCTGGATGTATGACCATATTTGGTAAAATCATTTCTTCCCTTAGACAGGAAATCCTTATGGTTTTATACATTATACTAAAAGAACGCTTGAATTTTGTATATGATAATTTATATGATAATTCGCGGGCTACCAATGCAGCGGATCCGGATTCGATCCCCGGCCCGGTCGTTCTCCCTCGCAAGGCAACGGGAAACCAGCGAGGTGGATTTTTCACCAGGAAAACCTCTCTGGAAAATCAGAGCATGCACTTCCTGTGGTTTGGAACCTACGTGAAACTGTAGGTCCCCTATGTCTGTCTGTGCAAAATATCTATCGCCGCGCAGCAAACACAGACATAGGAGAGAGGAAGCCAACGCCCTGAATAGGGTATGGCACTATAAGAAGCATTCGAATATTCTGTTAGGTACTCTGAATGCATGCATTAATGGTGTTGAACGTTTTAAAATTAATTTAGTGAATTTTAATATGATGAAAAATGGGCGAAACAAGTCGCTGGTACTTTCCTACACTGTTTACGTTTTAAATATTCTCGCTCGTCAATTCACATTCACATCTACACGCGGTTCAAGCCTCCCGCTACAACCTCAAGGTATTGACACGGCACTTGGGATTACTTACTCGCGTAAAGGGCTAGCTAGACACCGCGCTCCCGACTTCGGACCAAAAATGGTTATAAATACACGGTTTCAAATTATTTTTTAACCTAATAAACTACTTTGAATAGTATATTGAACCGTTTAAAGTTTATAACAATTGACGTTTGCGTTTTTAATACATCAATTTTTAGGTTTTCAACTCCTGAAACGTGCCAGAGTACAATTTGGAAAATTAGTAAGAATAAATTAGTAGTTTAATGCAAGCTCCATCGGCACGCAAGGTTTAAAAAGAATGATATAGACAGTTTTGAGCAATAATTTTTTGCAAATTTGCAAAATTTAAAAAAAATATGTTTGCATCACATGGTTATACTTATTAAGGGCTATTAATCATTTTAATTTGAGAAAAAAGCATTTCAGAGGCTTTTAGCTGCACTACAACACTCTTCTTCTTATTCTTCTTCTTCTTTTTCGTCTTTAGCCCGTTTAAATCCACTTTTGGATATAGACCTTTCCTAAATCTTTCCAACGTGCACGGTCTTGTGCTCTTTGTATTATCCATGTTAGTCCAGCCGTAATTTAAAAGTCATCATACCAGCGCATAGGTGGTCTTCATCTTCTCTTTTTATGTTTGTACAGTCTCTATTATATGATCTTACGATTCCACCTGTTTGTGTTGAGTCTGGCCACATGTCCCGCATAGCTCCATTTTAATTGTGGTATCTTGACGCCAACATCTGTTACTTCAGTAATTGATTTTAGTCTTTCGTTCCCTATTTTTTTTTTTTCATGCTGTTTAGCATGGCCTTCTCCATTGCTCTTTAAGCCATTCTGGTGGTTTCAATATTGTGCTTTGTTGTTGTTCAGTTTTCTGTTCCGTATGTCATTGCTGATAAGACACATTAGTCGAACAGTTAAATTTTTAGGTGTTGAGCTATTTTATTGTTTCTTAGAATAAACGGTAATCGTCCAAATGCGACCCATTCTATTTTTATTCTTCTTTTAATTTCCTCTTTTTTATTGATTCTTCCTAACTCCATTCTTTGTTCCAGGTAAATGTATTCTTTTACTCTTTCAATTCGGTTTTCTTCAATTCTTATATCTATTTCTGGTCCAGGGTACATTATTTTGGCATTGAATAAATTCATTTTTAACCCAGTTTTTGAGATTCTCTATTGAGGTATTCGATCATTTCTTTTAGATCTTCTATATTTTCTGACAGTAGAACCATGTCGTCAGCATATCGTAAGTTAGTTAATCGTGCCCCGTTGACATTTATTTCCTTCCCCGTTCAGTCTGTTTTCTTGCATATGTCTTCCAATGCTAATGTGAAGAGTTTCGGTGAAAGTGTGTCTCCTGTCTCACTCCTTTTCTAAGTGGGACAGGTTTCGTTTCTTTCTGTAACATATAGGTCGCTGTAGCTTCCGCATTTAGTTGATTTATGAGTTCTATGTACCTTTGATTAATTCTGCTGTATTTAAGTGCTTTGTCAATTGCTTAGTGCTAAATGCAATTAAAAGCTTTCTGGTAATCTACGAAGGCCAGGCGTAATGGAAATCCATATTCTTAGATTCTTCTATTACTATTTTCATCGTTAGTACATGGTCTCTAGTACTGTAGCTTTGTCTGAAGTCGGCTTGTTCCTAGGGCTGGTATTCTTCTAGTTTTCTTGTCAATCTGTTAGTGATTATTTTTGTTAGCAACTTATACAGCGCGAGCATAAATGTTTAATAACCACGTGACCATTGACTAATTTAAATGTAGTGAATTTTATTTTCCAATGTTGCCTGCCGTGCTGATTTTCTTTTATGTCATTTTGTTTCATTGACGTTCATACTTCGGTTGTATTTTTATCCACGTTTTTTCTGTTAACTGGCACAATTATCAAACTGCGACATTTACCTCAAACCTCAAACAACTTAACAAGACGCATTTATTTTTATGACCCATTTCCGGAGTAGAACCTGGAATGCAGATGGTTCATGGTCATATTCGTTGCAATCTTGTATTGACAGTTTAGTGACGTTTTCCCGAATGAGAACGTAGGCTATGAAAATTTTGTAAACCATGAGCTAGTTCTTGTCCGTCACTTTGAGAACAAGAACTGCATTTATAAGGGCAAGTCTACAGGTAGACCCACTATACTTACAGAAGAATTTGTAGAGGATATTCAAGCTCGAATTGAAAGAAGTACTCATAAATCAATGAGGACGTTTTCTGCACAAACTGGTAATGTATACAATAAATTAAAACTTATTTTTTGTACAGGTATTTCTTATGGAACTTGCCGAAAGACACTCGAAAAAAATCTGCATATGCACCCGTACAAAGTATCGGTAGTGCAACAACTGTATCCGAATGGTTTTCCATAATGGGTACAGTATTGCCAATGGTTTATAGAGAACTCGAATAATGACGATGTGTTGGATCTCTCCTTTATGTCCGACGAAGCGTGGTTTCATTTGTCTGGTTATGTTCAGAGTCAAAACTATAGAACATGGGCCACCGAAAACCCACATACTTACGTTGAAATAAGTTTGCGCCCTATCAAAATTGGTGTTTGGGTGGCTATGTCAAGGCGACGAATTATTGGTCCCAAATTTTTTCACAATACTATAAATGCAGAGAGATATCGTGATAATATATTGCAACCGTTTATTGAACAGTTGCTCGACGATCAGTTAAACCAGGGTTATTTCCAACAGGACGGAGCGACAGCTCACACAGCAAATGCTACTTTAAATTATCTCAGAGAATTTTATGATGACCGACTTATTAGCCATGGACGATAGCCTAACACCTTTGCATTTTTATTTATTTAGCCATTTGAAAAATAATGTGTTCAAAAATCGTCTACACACTCTCGAAGAACTACAAGCGGCTATTGAAAACGAGATACGTAACATTACTGTAGATGATTTACAGAGAGTTTTTAATAACATGAGGAAGAGAGTTCATTTGTGTTTATAAAGCAATGGCACTCATTTTGAGCAGCTATTGTAATTTATAAATCAAATATGTTTTTCTGGTAATGTATAAGTACAATAAATTAAGCTAACTACAGCTAAAACTTATTTTTTGTACAGGTATTTTTGTAATGTAAGTAGACTTGTAAGTTATATTCTTCAATAATATTGTCCTGTTGATAGAAATTATTTGTTTAAATAAATGCATTAATACTGGAAATGGTTTGTTGTTATTTATTTGAGGTTGTGTCCAGACATTGATCACGATTTGATTTATTGGGAATAAATCGGATCGTGGAGAACTTGTACAATGACGATTCAGTTCGTGTTTACAAAGCAATGGCACTCATTTAAAGCAGCTATTGTAATTTATAAATAAAATATGTTTTTCTACAATAATATTCTTAAATAAATCCTATCATTTACTTTCGCATTATTAAATGTTTTACAGAGTTGTTTCAAGACGTGCCAAATTCATTTTTTTTATGAAAATACGTTTTCTATGCCCTAATTTGTACGTGCTACGCCAATGGTAATTGCTACAACTGTCAGATTTAGTTTTCTGAAGCAGGGTAACCACTTCTGTACAATGGGTTGCCTATGTTACGTGGTCACGTGGTTCTTTAACATTATGTTTTCAAAATTGCAATAGAGTGTTATACAAAAAACGTACATACACCGAATTACAGACATTTTTTAACAACGATCGTTTTAGGTTCCTTGGACCCCAAAACGTGTAATCTTAAATTCGAAAAATTGCATGAAATCATAACTGTCCATAATTCAGTACGAGAAAGTAAAAAACGCAGTATATTGCTAAAATTAATCAATGTGTGTTTTAAAAAGCTCTATCTGAACAGCTACTATTTCATTGTTCAATACACTCGTAATTCGTATTTAAGAGTTCGGGTGTAAATGTTTTAATATTTTGAAATGTTTACAAAAGGTTGTATGGTTAACGTTTTGTCAGTAATGTTTTGAAAGCGATAGTAATTTGATGTCTTAATTTTCGATAATTTTGATTCACATATGCTTCATGCCTAAGTCATAGGTTTCAACATGGTCAAACATGATATAGCTACATGCACGATCGACTATATGTGCGCTCGTGCACCAATATGAGCATCAGCAAACTGATATTGGGTCATGCTCAGCTTTGACATCGCGAAACGTTTCGGAAGTCGGTGTAATGACCGCACCTTACCGAAATATTGATTCCGGGGGCCGTGTAAATATCGTAACGGTGAGCATCAGCTACGCCCGTCTCATGTGCCTCGGGATTACGACGCTCCGTGTGTCAAACACTTTAATATCGTGTTATCATTTGCCCCTTCTGCTAGTAATATCGGTATGAAATATGAGTTCCCCAACTACACTCGTGTGATGAATTTCGTATTCAGCGAATGTAACATATGACGGTTGCAGGTAGATTAAGCATCTTATCTTGCAGTTACTTCTGCCTTCTTGGAGATTATTGATAGTTGCACCAAACGGGAATGCGGAGATAGAAAAAGGCATTTACAATAACAAGTCGTTTCGCTGGAAAACGCATTTATATCCCCGCAAGCTTGTTGTGGTTTTTCCTTAAAAATGTAGTAGATATTCAATCACTTTCGAAGGGGAATTTTTATTAATGTCACGCGAGGAAAATAAATAGAAGTTATATTAATTTTGAATGATAGCGCGTACAAATGATATAAATTAATATTGAACATAGCAGATAAAAAAGCAAGAAACACGTGCAGCTTGGTATTGATTCATCAAAAACATATTTAAAAAAACTTTCCAAGCATTTTATAGGTGTTGTCGCAGTAGGAAAATGTTTTTACGACAAACAGTAACAGAGAAAAAAAAACAAACATAGTAAGAACACTGAAATTTATGGGCGCCGTTTAGGAGGGGCACTGTGTAATACACGCTCCTTTCTAGTGTATCTTCAAGTGTATATAAAGTTCTTGGAGTAATGAAGAACCAATAAAATATGTTAGATGTTATATATTAAATCACCTACTTTAAATTTCCCGGAAGAGGATCTAGTAATGAGCCGTTTCGCAATAGTTAATTAAAAGTTTTTAAAATAATGTTGATTGAGAGGAAATTTTCAAAGGTACTACTAGATCATTTCAATTAACGATCGACCAATTTGATATTAAATTAAAGTCCCTTGAAACCTGAAAACTGTTTGAGAATGTTGTTTTATGTTATGAACTTTCCAATTTCAGATTTTACCGGAAATACAGGCTTTGAAGACCAAGAAGCCTAAAAAATTGGTTTTAAAAAATGTTTGTCTGTAGGTGTGTCGGTGAATGGGCGGAAGTGTGAGTGGGTGGGTGCGTTCCTTGCCTATAACTCCGAAACCCCTGAACCGATTTTTATCAAATTTGGTTTGTAAACGTTTTTTAGTAGCAGGTAGTTCTTCGTAGTACTTTTAACCGGAACCGAAAACGCAAACAGAAATTAGACATGTTTCTGATCTAGATATTTTTGTATAAAATGTTGTGAAATTTTAAAAACACAGTTGTGTATTGCATATAAAATTAAATTCAATGTTTTTTAATGCTATATCTTCCAAACGAAGGCTACTACGAATTTTGAAAATGTTTGCTTTAATGTCCGAATACTCAAAACCAAAATAGCTAATTAGTACAACTTTTCATATTGTTTAATAGTTCTTAATACGTATAAACAAATAATACAAAAAAAAATTCCGAAAAAAATTGTGACGACAGTTTTTCAAACTTAAGGAAATTTAAAAAAAATTATTCGTTGAAAACTGTATACACAATGTTTTTTAAACTTTATGAGTGTTATTAAACTGAAAGCTCGCGTGATAAAACCGAGTGATAAAGTACCAAAAGTTTGACTTTAGACGCCTGTCTGCCGTTCGGAACCGGTCATCTTAATTAGCAACAATAAAATCATGTTTTCGGAAAAAATGTCTTGAAATCTCGTTATGTTTGAATAGTGCATTAAAAGTACAGAAAACATCATTAATTTTAAGAACTGCTACGGCAGATGACCTAGGGGGTGGCGTTTTCGAAGTAGACGCCGCCGCCCAATACGTCAAAAAATCAGTCGCAACCGCGTGATACGATACCAGCTCCAATTTTAGCTAAAATGTAACTAGTTTTATTTACATTCGATTTATGAAAATAAAATATTGGCAGACGATCACCATGCTGAGGAAGACACTATTAGCGGGGTGATATTTTTGATTAAATACGCGCGCAAAACTTAAACTATTGTAGAAATCATACATTGACTTCTGACAGTGCATAACAGGCAATCAATCTTCTTGATATATTACAATTAAAATTATAATTAATTCAACAGGTTTTTACTTTTCTATACTTCTACAGAAGTTAGGAAAGTTATGACTATGTAATTTTTCGAATTTCAGATTTTAACGGAAATACGCGTTTTGCGGTCGAAAAAACCCAAACAAGTGGTTTGCAAACAATGTCTGTCTGTGGGTGGGTGGATGGGTGGGTAAGTGTGTGGATGGGTGGGTGTGTGGGTAGGTGGGTGTGTGTGTGTGTATGTGACGCCTCTAAAGGCGAAAGTACTAGACCGATTTAGATGAAATTTTTAATCTAGAGGTATATCTTAAATTGTAGTTTTCTTTTAAAAAATATTCGAAAACGGAAACGGAAGTTAGATATGTTTTTTTGGTAGCGTTTTCTTCCATAACTAATATTTGGAAATTTGAGCACGGAATCTAAGAGAAGAACTTGCGGCATATCCAAAACCTTTTAGCGAACTCTTTAACTTCAAAATGGCGGCCGCTACAACTTTTTGAAAATCTTGAATTTAACGCCTATTTACTCAGAAAGTCGTTTTCTGACCGGGATCAGTTACAACTTGATTTAGAGTTTTTTGTGGGTAGTATACGATGAAGTAAAATTAATTTCGAAAATCCACAAACGTTTGCAATGACGCTACTTCAAAATTTTGAACATTTTCAAATAAATAAGAGCTTGCAGTAAACTACAAATACGTTTTTTGTTAATCTCCCAAATTTTACTCTGACGCCTTTCAGAAGTTTTTGGAAAACTTGAAATTGATTAATTATTTATTCAAAAACTCAAACGCCGATCGTTATAAATTTGTATCAGTTTGATAGACTATTTGAGGTTCGTTATTAGGATCAGTAAGAATTTTCAACTATTTTAAAAATTAAGAAAAAAACTTTTTTTTTAATATTAACAACGCGTTTTCCGGCAGATACGCGATTTTAATGACGCCTATCAAATATCTCTAGCTAAAAAATAGTTTTTATTTTTTGTATGTTTTTGATAACCCCTAAAATAAAGCTTTTACAGCGATTTTGTTCCAAAGTCCGAAATGCATCTAATCGGTTGTAAGGCGCGGTCGGTCACCGTGCTCCTATCCTATACGGCTAGCCGAATTTATCATAACACTATTCTTATACCTACGGTACATGATATCGTATTGCATAGGCTGTCGCATGTTTAAATCACCGCTGCGCTAGGGCGTTGCTACTTTTTTATTGCTTTAATTTTTTTTAAACAGTACTATTTACTCAGTTATTACAGCAAACGTTTAAAACGTAAAAAGTATGGGAAAGTACTAGCGACCTGTTTCGCCCGTTTTTATTTTAGCCTTATACGCATTTCAACATGTTTACATGTCATTATCAAACGCAAGATTAAAAGTAAACAGTTGGTGTTGCTAAAGGAGCAATAGAACTTCATGACTTGTTCTTGGTTATTTATGTCCGCAGATTACTTGATTTATTATTCCAAAACGTCCAATAATGGTGAATTTAAGAGATCAATTTGCTCATTCGTTAAAGGTGCAGTTTTTAAATGTTGGTGAATTTCAAATGTGTCCAGTATATATAATTTACGTTTATCATCGCAAAAGTGTAAGCATTTTATAGTCTATTCGATGTCATTAAATGATTGTGTTCTACTAAGTGTTTATGGTAATTGGATTTATGTGGGTGTTCGTATTTGTAACCACGTATGTGTTCTTTATACCTAATTTTCAAACTGCTTAGTGTTTGGCCTATATCTTCTTCTCTGGTGCCATACCCTATTCATGGCGTTGGCGACCTCTCTCCTATGTCAGTATAGTGCGCGGAGATAGATATTGTGCACAGACAGATATAGCAGACCTACAGAGGGCCTATATCGAAAACCGAACTACAGTGGGAGCAATTTAATTTGCAAATGCCTGATTTTAGTAAATTTATTTGGCACTAGACAGTGTTTAAGAAGTTTTTAATTTTGTTTTGAAACGTATTTTACTCTTATTTATTTTACTAATTTTGTTGCAGTTGTTTCCCGGTTTATCGCCAAAACATGGAACCGAAGAGTATTTAATTGTATGGAATGAACTATTAGGATACATTTTTTTAATAGCAAATTTATAGCTATCTCTTAAATTAATATAACAGTAAGTTGAGTATTATAACCTATTACTGTATGCAATTTGTTTAATAATAAAAATTTCAATTTTATTATAAGAACTAATTTCACCTAAAGGAACCGTTAAGGCGCTTTGTATCATGAATCTGTATACTGCTAATTTACGTATTTTGAGATGACAAGAAGCGCATTGTATTGTAATGTTTGTTTGTGTAGGTTTTCTACAAATTTGAATTTTTTATTTTGAAATCTAAAAAATTAATAAACAATTTTGTTTAGTTTCTAGTGTAAATTATGAATTTGGATGCAAGCTGCTAATAAAAACTAAATAATCATGAGTTAACTCGAATGAACTATCAAAACATGCTTAAATGGCATTAACATTAAACCAAAATATAACTTTCTAAGACTGGCTTGTTTCATATGTTTTATCTTCTAGATTTTTCATAAATGTATTAGCTAAAAGAGATGAAGGTGAAAGAGATACATTTTAGTATTAAAAGTAAAATAATGTTAATTGATACAAAGATCAAATTGAATCAATTCAACATTTTTGTTGATAAGAATATTATTTTATGAAAGAATACATTCTTGAAAGGATGGTGAAAACATATTACAAACATCCAAAATAATTATCTGGTATTGTGGTAGTGAATATAAGTTTGATATATTGAAAATATTTTATTAATTAATGTGGAAGAATTTTTAATGGAATATTTTAGTTTATAATTACAACTGGTAACTATATTCTTTACTATTTTATGTAGCGTGTGGTTGGGTGCATATCTGATAGTACTGGTTTAATGAACATGTTGAATTTGTGTTTTTCTAAAGCTTCGTTTACATTATAGCGAACATAAACGAACGAACGAACGAACGAATGGATTCGTTCGTTTGGTAGGGTTCGCCTTTTCTGGTTTACACTTAGCAGAGCATTCGCATTCGTTGATGATCCATACATTCGTAAGCATCATGTGGGATTCGTGTTGCACTTCTGTAAGGAACTGCCGATTGCTCGTCTAAGTATTTAAACTGTTTACACGGTGGGTATGCATTTGACAGAACTTGCATTTAACAGAATGATATTTAAACAGAATCGGAAGTCGCCCGAAGCGAATTCGTATTCGGAAAACGATTGCGCGTAATCACCGAGCAGAATGTGTATTGAACAGAATTGCAATAAGCAGAACCATTTTAAATTCGGATAACTTCGATTTGTATCAGTGTAACCAACATAAAGAAAAACAGTTGAACTGTTTGAACCATACAATTAACATCCAAATATTGCAAAAAGATTGTTGTTTAGGCAACACACTCTACAAATTGTTTTCCTGAAATTATATATGTATACATAAAAATAATCAATGTTGTGAGTTATATAAAGATTTACGGACTTGTGATTTATGAGTCAAATTTATCTGATAAATCACAAGTCCGTAAATGCCACAAATTATGTAGGCTAAATCATCATCATCATCATCATCATCTGACATGAAAAATTTAAATTTTCAAAACGTAGTTAGTTAATTAAAAATTAATTACGATTTTCAAGCAACTTGATATACCACATAAGATTGCTGTTTATGGTTTCGTGGGACAGTTAAAAGTTACTGAAGTCTTGTGAGTTTACCTTTATATTAAAAAGATAAATACAGAAGGGACGATTGGCATACAGGGTTAAAAATTAACGTTGGATTTCCATGTAAATTTTTCTAATTGTACACCAGCTATATATGCAGGAATACAACTTTTTATTTATTTATTAACACAACAAATTTTCTGTACCACTTTTTCGCAGTACAACAGAATAACTACAGCGTTATAGCTTTGATTATATACAGTCAATGGTTATAGTTTTATTTTGTCTTAAATATGCATTTCCTACCGCACAACGCTACTATTTTATCTTTGTGCTAAAACATTAGATTTTGATTACTTAACCAAAAGTATATTCTGTGTACTTAACCTTCAAATTCCTAACCCTTTTGACTGCTGTTTGTTGACGTTCCAAAAATTAGTCTTTTGTGGGTATCACCACAACAATTCATCAAAATATAACTAAAAAGTACTAAAACCGAAAGAACACGAATAAAGTGACCTCTTCCAGTATTCTGTTTAATTCTATTCTGTTAAATGCAATTTCTGTTAAATGCTACTTTACGTTCGCATGTCATCGGCTTCGGCTTCGGGTATTCTGTTCGTTGGTCATTCTGTTCTTTGCAAATTCTGTTCATTGCATGGCCGTCGAATTGCTACGAACGAGTTCGTTCGTTCGCTTATGTTCGCTATAATGTAAACGAGGCTTAATAAACCGTATAGTTTAGGTGGTTGCGGATTTTGATCTTTTGTGATAATCTGACAAAAAAAAACGGTAATTTTCTTACATTCGTTAAATTTATTCTGATAGTTTTTGATCGAATTGCTAGTTAAAGTTTGTAAATTTGAATTGGTGTAAAGTTAATAATTTTTTGCAAATAAGTGTCATTCGGTAATATAACTAACGTGTTTCCTATATCTACTTTACCAGAAATCATTAATCAGATAATTAACAGCAATTTTTTCTATAATTGATTTAAGTAATAAATGATTCTGATTATTTATTTTATTTTTTGATTTACTACTATTTATTTATTTATTACTATTTAATAACATGTTTTTTAATAAACTAGCAATTTAAAATTTTGTTTTAGAAATATTTCAGAATTGATTGCAAATATTGCATTAATATGATTTAGTGAATTTTGGAAAAAGGTAAGTTTAAATACCTCATTTAAGAATTTTATTTCTTAGTCATTGAATTAGTGTTTTGATAAATTTAGAAAACGAGGATGTTTCTGTGTTTTTGAAATGCACGTGAGTGTTCTAATTTAAATAGTTTATTTTTCTCTATTGCTCATTTCTTAACGTTTACTGAACTTTTTCTCTAATGAAATTGTCTAATATGTTAACTTTGTATGCGAATGCCCCAGATATACATAGGAAAGAAATAATTGTAAACTAGACTCACAACTACAATCAATATTATTTGTATCATCTGTAAATAAGATAATTAATTTTATAAAAAGTACTAAACTATAAGATAAAATATGAATTGTAAGTGTAACCCTATCATTTTAGAAAACCATGAAATGTTATCATATTATTATTCTTGTATGACATAAGTGCCAATGGCCTTGCAGTTGAGGATCCAATTTTTTTCTGAAAGCTATAATTTCACTGTGGCGCTTTCTATGAATTTGGATGGATGGAATGGAGGATTGCCTATATAGCTTGCTGGTGAACTGTACAAAGTTATAATTATAAAATTTACACTTTTGCATATACGGTATGTAATAATATCTAATATGGGAAAGTCCACTCGAAGTCCACACTTCAGGTTTTTTACTTTCCCATACCTTCGGTATAGGGAAGTATTGATTTCATAATAATTTTCAAAATCTAGATTTAAACGAAAATACACGTTTTGGAGCTCAAAGAACCTAAAAAAGGTTTTTAAAACATTTCTGTCTGTGGGTGGGTAGGTGGGTGTGTGACGCTTCTACAGGCGAAGTACTAGGCCGATTTTAATGAAATTTTAAATCAAGAGGTATATCGAAAATTGTAGTTCTACTTAAGCTTTTCAAAAAAATCCAAAACCGGAAACGGAAGTTAGAAATGTGTTTTTGGTAGCGTTTTTTTGTTCAAAACTAAATTTTGAAAATTTGAGCACGGGATCTGACCGAAAAACGTAGGGCAATTTGAAAACTTTTTTACCGAACTGTCTAGCTTCAAAATGGCAGCCTCTACAACTTTTTAAAAATCTCAACTTTAACGCCCATTTACTCAAAAAGTACTTGTCTGATCGACATGAGCTACAATTTGTTTGAGAGCCCTTCGGAGGTAGTACAAAATAAAATAAAAAAATTTGAAAAATTCGAAAACGATCGCAATGTTGCTGCTTCAAAATTTTGAAAAACCTTCACAAACTATTATTCACAAACTGCCCACACGATTTTTTTTAAACTTTTTTATCCAATAGAGCTTGTAGCGTCCTACAAATTTATTTTTTTTTAATTTCTCAAATTTTACTCTGACGTTTTCCAGGAATTTTTGAAAAATTTGAAATTGATTAATTATTTATTTTAAAACGCAGACGCCGATCGTTATAAACCTTTATGACTTTGATAGACTATTTAAAATACTTTATTAGGATCAGCAAGAATTTTCAACCATTTAAAAAATTAAGAAAAAAAAACGATACTTTTTAATATCAACAACGCGTTTTCCGGCAGTTACGTAATTTTAACTACGCCTATCAGTTAGCTCTAGTTAAAAGATATATTTTTCATTTTTTGTTTATCTATGATAACTTCTCAAATAAAGCTATTATATCAATTTTCGTCCGACATCCGAAGCGGAATTTGTACTCCGCCGAAGGGCCCGGCGGGCGCTATTCTTGCTTTGGTGCAGTTAGTCGCTGCTACTATACGTACAGTTACGGTACAGAAACCAATTGCACAGGCTGTCGCAAGTTTAAATTCCCGCTGCTTGTTTTCTTAGAAATCTAATACTCGATGAACTGTACAACCTTATAATTACTAAAAGTTACATTTTGCAAATACAGTAAGTATTGATATCTAGTATGGGAAAGTCCACACTTCAGCTCTTTAGTACTTATGCCTGCTCGCATCCTAACTTGTCCAACAAGTCTAACTCTTTAACAGTGATACACTAACATATTTATCAAAATTCTAAGACCACTTACAAATAATTAAAAATACAATTGGTTCCCCTAAAAAATATAATAAGTTGCAAAAAAATGCCCACATTTGGAAACAAAAGTTTGTGTCAATCAACTGTAAAAAACGAAAGAAACGAAAGCATTTTGATGCTAAATCAAATTCTGATAAGCAATACTGCTAAAGCGAAAATGTTTATCGTTCCCCGTTTAATACATGAAAAGGTACGAAATTTCAATTTTTCAAAATTCAAAGTGCGTCACAAGGAAATCTAATAGTTGTGTAAAAAAACAAATAATCTCGTCTTCGGAATTATCCACAGGTAAATTTAAAAAAAAATCGTGAGGTCAGTTTATGAAACATGTTTTTTTTTAGTATTCTAAAATGTTCTATGTGTGCTATTGCGATCGTTTTTAGTTTTTCGAAATTAATTTATTTTTATGGTATACTACCCTCAAAGGGCTGTCAAACAAGTCGCAGTCAATCGTGCATAGTTGACGTCCGCAAAAATGATGCTGGCTTAGCTGGGGATGGGGAAGCTATTTTGAAAAGTAACTTAGCTACAGCTACTAGCTATTTTTCTTAAATGTAAGTTAAGCTATATTTCAGCTCAGCTATTTGATAGAAATGTAGCTAAGCTAATAGCTACTTAAGCAGCTGTAATCATCTATGGAGCTACTTTTTTTAACTATATCATATACAAATACAGCATTATACTGCGATCCATGTTGTGATATTTTAAGTAACCTACAATGAAAATGAAAACGAGCAACTGTGAGAAAAATACAAAATTGTAAAAATTCATAAACAACAACTTACTTATGTATAACTAAGCTACTTTTCAGAAGCTGGACTAGTTTTAAATAATTAAGCTACTTTTGAATAGCTTAATTACTTCACTGGTAGCTTAAGCTATTAGCTTACAGTAAACTTTTAGATGTACAGTTAATTATTCAATTACTTTTCAAAAAAAAGGAAGCTACAACTTACAACTATCATTTTATAAATGTAACTTGAATACAATTACTTTTATCATTAAAGAGCTTAGCTACGAAATAGCTGGCTATTGCCCACCTCTGCGGCTTAACAATCACAGCTGTTCGAATCATAATGAAGTCCAAAAATTAAATGTGTCAAAAATTTGTTTTAAATTATCAATATTTGGAATTTACATTTTCTACAGTGGCCAACCAAGTCCTAGATTCGTCAGCTAAAAATTTGAGGGGGGACGTATAACCCCACCAAACATACAATTTTTTAGAAACAATTATTAGGTTTATTTCTACTAAAAATAAGTATTTCTTCTTATGCAGAAGTTATATATTGTTTCCCGTTTAATAAATAAAGGGATACCCATTTTTGATTTTTAATAATTTATAGGAATTATGGTATTCAGTGAAAAACCAAGTTGCAGCCCATGTTCTGCTCTACAAGACTACAAAGTTTTTGAGAAATAATATTTCGAAAATTTCAATTATTTGGAATTTACATTTTCTACGGCAGCCCCACCAAATATAAAAATATCTAAAACTAACATTAGATTTTGTTTCTACTAGTCATGATGAGCAATTCTGCGTATGATAAATAAAAGGGTGCCCATATTCGAGTTTCAAAAATTTATAGAAACTATACTTTTCATCATAAACCAAATTATAGCCAATTTCGGTTCTAGGAGCCTACAAAGTTAAAAAAAAAGCTGAAGTGTGGACTATAAGTGGACTTTCTCATACTAAAACATCGTATTTGCAAAAGTGTAAATTTTATAATATAACCTTCCATTCCATCCATCCAAATTCATAGATAGCGCCACAATCAAATTAAAGCTTTCAAAAAAAAAACTTTTAATAATTATAACGTTGTACAGTTCAGCGAGTATTAGATTTCTAAGAAAACAAGCAGCGGGAATTTGAATTTGCGATAGCCTGTTCAATTGGTTTCCATACCGTAACTTTACTCACAGAAGCAGCGACTACTGCACGAAAGCAAAGTAAGCGCCCGCCGAAGCGCTTCGGTTTATAAAGATCGTCGTTTGCGTTTTTGAATAAATAATTAATCAATTTCAAATTTTTTTAAATTCCTGGAAGGCGTCAGAGTAAAATTTGGAAGATAAGTAAAACACAAATTTAAAAAATTGCGTACATTTTTTGAAAAATTTTGGAGTAACGCCATTGCGATCGTTTTCGGATTTTCTAAATTAATTTTATTTTATCGTATACTACCTATGAAGGGCTCTCAAACAAGTTGTAGCTGATTCCGATCAAACAACTACTATTTGTGTAAATGGGCGTTAAAGTCGAAATTTTCAAGCGGTTGCAGCAGCCGACATTTTGATGCTAGAGCGTTTGGTAAAAAAGTTTTCGATTTGCCTTAAGTTCTTCTTTCAGATTACCTGCTCAAATTTTCAAAATTTTGTTCTGGAACAAAATGCTACAAACAACATGTCTAACTTCCTTTTTCGGTTTCGGATTTTTTTAAAAAGCTTAACTAGAACTAAAATTTTCGATATACCTCTTGATTTAAAATTTCATCAAAATCGGTCCAGTACTTTCGCCTGTAGAGGCACACACCCACAGACAGACATTTTTTTAAAACCACTTTTTTGGGTTTCTTGAGCCACAAAACGTGTAATTCCGTTAAAATCTAGATTTCGAAAATTTTCATGAAATCAATACTTCTTTATACCGAAGGTATGGGAAAGTACTAAATTATGTGGGCAGTTTTTGAAAAATATTTTTTTAAAAGTCTTAAAACTGTGGCGCCATTGCGATCATTTTCATATTTTCAAAATAAATTTTCATAATATACCACACACAAAGGGCTCTCTAAAACAAGTTTTAGTTGATCCCGATCAGGCAACTACTTTTTGAGTAAATTGGCGTTAAATTCGAGATTTTCAGAAAATGGTAGGAGCCGCCATTTTGAAGCTAAAGAATTTGGTAAAAGAAGTTTATGATTTGCTGTACCAAGTTCTTCTATCAGATCCTGCGCTCTATCATATTTCAAAATTATGATTGTAATTTTCTATCAACATTTTGCACTCGAAGAGTGACTTGTAAAATCGCACCAGCGCTGCTACTGTACCGGCTTGTCTAGCGGTAGCGTACGCCAGTAACCTGTCGGTCTATTCTTGTGGGCATCTTTTATTGTCTATAGAAACATACATTTTTAACGTTTTATATGAGAATTAATAGTTTTTTTTAATTTCTTGGAATTGAAGAAAACCAAAAACAAGGACACATTCGTCCGCCAAAAATTGGGTTGAAGAAGCAAAATGAAATAATTAATTAATTTTGATTTTCAAAGATTCATATAAACGGTCACAGAGAAATTAGCGACTGGGACACCAATCAATTTGTAGCTTACTCCTAGCTCTGAGCCTACAAAATTTTAAAAAAATATTATGTAGGCGATCTTGAAACAAATTTTTTTTGCAGATTTCCAAAAGTTTGAAAATATTTTCCACTTTAAGGTTTTATCTTTTCGAAATTCTCATGCATATAATAACATTGTGTTTATAGGGCTATCACGACACCAAATTTTATAACGACTTCTCAACTAGTTTTTTGGTAATAAAAAAAATTAAGAGACTCCTATTTTGAAGCTAGAAACTCTGGAAAATAGCGTTGGCTGTGCCCATAACTTTCCTATCAGATTCCGTTTTCAAATATAGGATATTCATATTGCGAGAATTATGCTATCTAAGAACATGCCTAACTTCAGCTTCCTTTTTTAACGCTTATTTTGTTATTTTTGATATACTCCTGTATTCCAGAGCGCATCGAAATCTGGGCATCCGTTCAGAAATTTTGAAGCAAAACGAAGAGATAAACATGTTTTACAAAACAATTTATTTGTTCCTGCAAGTCCAAAAAATGTGCTTCTGTCAATAAGTTGAAATAGAAAACTTTCATGAAATCAATACTTCCCTGTCTGAAAGTCTGAAAAGGTAAAAATTGATTTTTAGGGAAAAAAAGACTAATCTAAAGTATGGCCAAATGTGAAACTCGTTTCATTGCTTGCATTTTGATTTTTTCTATTTTATTTGCTTACTTTTTATAAATGCATCATTATTTCATAAAGTATTCAACAGTTTTTACATTGCTGAACAAGATTAATATTTCATACTCTCATTTGAAGATACAAATTTATTGTAGTAACACAGAAACGATTTTTTAAGGTGATAGACGCCTAAAATTAAGCCGTTTAAGAAATTAAAAAAAAAACACTTTCTGTTTAAACTTAAACATCGTGTTGTATGATGAATTTTTTAAATAGTTAAGTTTTGGTTTATTGTTATCCCTTTAGCACACGTATTTCAAAGTCCTACTTTTTTATTTTTTTCTGTAAAGCGGTAACTAACTTTCTTCTTTTACTATCTCTTCACGACGCGTATGAGGTTTTATCTACGAACATTTTTTAAAACGAATTCGAAAATTTCATAAACCTTGAATAGAAAGATTGGGTCTGCTTCATTTCCTCTTTTTTATTTTCAGCGCTCTTCTTAAAGCAATCTAAAGTTCCATTTCTCGTAACTCGTTAACGCATAAAGCTAAGTTGGATTTTATGATTTCATTAAGTTAAATTTGATTACTAATGTCTGTTTAATTAGGAATTAATCTGATGGCTTTTTGATTAACTTGAATGGCCGAGACCGTAGTTTTCACGAATACAGTTTATGAAACGTAGCGATACGTCTTTCTAAAGATGATAAAACAAACCGAACTTTTTCAGTTAAAAGTTGGCACTTGCATACACAGAATTGGGTTGAAAATTTGCTACAGTATTCAAAAGTCCCAATGTGCATAGGCGCCGAGTTTTGAAAATGCTCAGGGGTGCTCACTCAAACCACAAATGCTAACATTTGACAAGTTGAGCTAATGCAGACTCCAAAAAACGTAATGTAAAGGTTATTAAAATCAAATTAAAAAATATTTTATTAAGACATTTTTGAAACAGGCAAAAAAAATGAAAAAACTGATTTATTTAAGTAAAATAAATTTAAAAATCAAAAATAAGAGAATCATTTTCTGCTCATAAATATGATAATTTTGCGCTAATGCAAATTACTTAATTATAAAAAAAAAGCATTCCTGCGAGCTGTAGTTCTATTTATAAGTATGTCAGCCACAGTGTCAAGATTTATCTCGTCGGCCAGTTCCCTATTTACGTTTACAATTGCATGGTCGTTCAATCTTCTTTGGGTCATATTATTTCTGAGGTACGTTTTTAAGCGCCTCAAAGCAGAAAAGGAACGCTCTGCTGTACATGTTAAAACAGGAATGGTCAAAACGATTTTAACCTTCCTACTACCAACACTTGTTTGTGACGTTAACCCCATACAAATGCACCCCAACGAATTTTTGGGCTATTTTTACCTCTATAAATAATTAAACCACATTATATTGTTATATTGTCTATATTTATGTTATTTAACATCAAAAATTATAATACCACATACAGGGTGTTTGAGAATTAATGGATAAAAATAAGTTTCTACCCTATACCTAAACTACAGAATGTTTTACAAGTCAACGTCATATTTGTTATTTAATAACAGAAATTAAAATACCACAAAAATAAAGAATTAAAATAAGTATGTAATAATGTATGTAATAAGTATAAGCATGGTTTTCGATTTTGTTGGTGTCGTACCAAACCCTTTGCCTTGGTACATTCTTGGCATTCGATACGTCATAAAGGTAATTGGCTTTTCTGTTAGTTTCCTTTACAATGATGTCGATAATGTCGTCGGATATAAAACACTGCAAAACCTCATTCATACTTTTAAATCTTGAGCTATAGGCAGTTAGTGCTGGTGGAACCTTCAGAATGTTTGAAATATTACGTCTAGATTTTTTGATCGGTACTTTTGACCAAACTTCACCATTTTTAGCTTTATAAATGTTATCCCCCACATTTTCTTCGTCAGTTTCACCAGAAGACGCATTTTTTTCATCACTACTATCATCGTCAATCTCTTCCACATGATCCTCTTCAATCTCATTTTCTTCATCATTCATTTGCTGTAAAATATTGGAAAACTCCGGATCTTCAAAGTCATCCTCTAGATAAGCCTCTAGCTCAGCATCAGTCAGCTTTTGCACTATTTCTTGGTTGAAGAAGCATTTTTACCAATTGCAACTAGATAACACACTGAAGCAGTTCGGATACGACCAAAATGCTTTCCACGGATCGTCTAGTTTATATACAATCTCTCACACCCATGTTACGACAAGTCTATTCTAACATAAGCCTGTTTGGCGCGTCCTACACAAGTTCAAACATGAATATGGAGCATACAGAACGCAGTCTAAACAAGTTCAAGCATGAATATCAATATGAAACCGGCACTATTAAAATGAACAAAAAGCACCAACAGGGGTGCAGGTGCACCCCAGAGCCAAAAAATTAAAAAAAAATCATAATTGATTAGATATTTTCGAAATATTTTGAATTATTAGGAAAGTACATATACTAAACAACAATAAATAAAAAGTAGAAGCACATGGCAGCGGCACACAAAAAATTACAACAAAAAATTACAACAAAAAAACGAGCAGTGGGGTGCACCCCTGTTGGTAGTAGGAAGGTTAACCAATATTACTATTTACTTTCGGCTTAGACCGCGTCGTCATTTGGGAACTACGCCCAGCATAATCAGGTAAGGACCGACCTGTAGCTTGTCTGCCTTTACGAGCATTTGCTCTAGAAGTTTGAGCAATATTTGTTCGTAGCCCTGCCTGCCTAAACAGGGCCGTGCGCTTAGATTACTTAAAACTTGGGACGGACAAGGATTTTATCTTAATGTATTTTATTTGCCAGGACAATAATACTTAACCGGCTTATGCTTATTAGCTGTTTGTGAACCCATGCAAACTAACGTTTCGCAAGATATTGCAGCTTGCATCTTTAGAGTGAATAAAACATTGAATTCAAATCCGGGAAGCGGAGGTATTTAAACCTCTTTGAGCCAGTCGGGCAGAACGGCTGTCACCGTTGGGCAAAGACGGATCCGGTGGAGCGTGATCGTGAGATCGATGATGCTTAAGAGTCCTTAGAGGATAAACTACTGGAATCCAAGCTTTTTGTCATTTTATTCTTCGTTTCACTTTTATTCTTTGTGCTGGTCATAGTGCCCCCTGTGGCCAGGGGGCATCCCCCAGCTGATGACGATGGTATGTTAATGTTTGCATTCGATGAAGATGAATCTAACGAATCAACTTTCTCTTCTACTACACGAGTTACAAATCTGTCCATTTTAACTAATCCAAAGATGTATGTGTTAACAACAATCAAAGGACACTCGTCACTCTTTCCCGTCCGCGTTCACTGTACGAATGCCGCTATGAAGACGCGCACCCATGCATTTCGCCCTGCGCAATCGAGTTCTGATTTCTCACAAACACTTAATACTTCTTAGACGCTACTATATGTCACAATACTTCGCAATGTTTGTCGCTGTTGATTCGCACTCTATCACTTTAGGAGTATTTTTTCCATTTAATTTTTATATAAAAATTATTATTTTATTTTTAGTTTAATTTATTTTTTTAAATCTGGCTCAGAAGTGCTCCGCGCCCCTGAGAAATTTCTCAGGGGTGCTTGAGCCCCGGAGCACCCACGTAGTCGGCGCCTATGCCAATGTGCCCACTTTATTGAAAGCTTTTACTATGATGGCTGTTTGCTGACAGTTTTGTGAGAAACAAGCAAATTAAAGTCTATTCATAAACGATAATTTCACTCTGAGATAGCTGAAATAAAAATTTAGAACGTGACCCCTTGACTACGATTACGTGCACTGTGCACATTTAATTTCATTTGGAGATGCCAAAACATATCCATTTTTTATTTTCTTTATTTATTTGTTTAGCAAAAAATGCTAATACAAAAAGATATATTGCATAGAATACAATAAAGAAAATATGCTTATACGTAAGTTGGAAATATTAAGTAAAAAATAGGAACTACCGCTTAACTTATTTTATGCTAACGAATTAAATGGTTTTTTAATTTGTTTTTAAAAATTGTCAGGGATGCATCTTATGTAATATCTGTAGGTAATGAATTATGTTCAGAAAGACCCTTATGAAAAATTGATTTTTTACACACGGTCCTTCCTTCGTTGCTCAAGTGAAATTGTTACAGTTTCTAGTTTCATATGCATGCACACTATTACTGTACCTTATAACCTCAGCTAAACAGTCAGGAACGCACAAGTTTTTAATTTTGTAAATGAATATCAGAGCACAAAATTTACCTAAATTTAATATATTTAACCACTTCAACTCCTTTAACATATTATTAATTCTAGCATATTTGTAACTGTAAATTAAAAACCTTATTGCAAATTCTTGTTGTCCCTGGCAACATACATTTTGTTTTCTCGGTATTTATCTTGAGAATATTGTCTCCCAGCCAACAATTTAACAATTTAAGGTCATTATTTATGAAGGTGAACACAACTTTCCTGTGATATATATTAAAGCAAACATATGTATTTTACAATGTTTTAGTACCATATCATTTATATACCTTCTGTCTATAAAGTAAACCCCCCCCCCTCCCAACTAACTTTTGAACGACTTGATATTTTACCACAATATTTGGTGTGCTTTAATAGGAAATTAAATACTATTCTTTAACCAAAAATTAAATTTTGTATCATTCAAAATGGCGACTGGGCGCCATTTTGAATTTTTCTTTATATAGAAAGGGGGGTCGAGTGAAAGGTCTTTTAATTATGCGTCTGATCCTAGGGTTTCAAAGAAAAATATTTAGCCATAACAAAAAGGCGGATTTTAAACAAAAGGACTCACTCAATTCAAAATTGTTTTGATTTTCTTATCCAGGGTCGAGTGACACCTCATTTGAAAGATCTTTTAGTTCTGCGTCTGATACTAGAGTTCAAAAAAAAATATTCAGCCATAACAAAATGGCGGATTTTAAACAAATGGACTCACTCAATTCAAAATTGTTTTGATTTTTTTATCCAGTAGTCCACTTTTTCATTTGCAGTACAAAATTTTACCAGAAATAACTCAGGTGGCTGGAAATAATACTGAAAACGTTATGTTCCAACAAGACGGTGCGCCGCCTCATTATTCATTATTATAGGCCTGTTTCTGACTTTCTCAACGGACATTTTCTTGAAAGATGGATTGGTTGGAGGGGGCTTGTAGAATAGCCGGCTCACTCCCAGATTTAACTGTCTTAGATTTTTTTCTATGAGAATATCTGAAATCGAAAGTGTACAGAATCCGTCCAGAAACAATTGAAGAACTGAAGCAACGCATTACAGAAGTTTGCAGAAATATGACTCCAGAAACTTATGAAAATGTAAGGCAGGAATTTCATAGCCGACTTTTTATGTGCCAAGAAGTGAATAGTAAACATTTCGAACACTTAATTTAATTAATTTAAGCTTTAATTCTTAGTTTTTTTTAATAGACTTCTTTATCTTCAAACATTGTCATTTTGTTATGGCTGAATATTTATCTTTGAAACTCTAGAATCAGACGCAGAACTAAAAGGCCTTTCCGTTTCCAATGAGATGTCACTTAACCCTCCTTTCCATTAAAAAAAATTCAAAATGGCGCCCAGTCGCCATTTTGGATGATACAAAATTTTAATATGGTCTGAAAGATAGTATTTAATTTCCTATTACAGCACAGCAAATTTTGTGGAAAAATATCAAGTCCTTCAAAAATTAGTTGGGGGGGAGGTTACTTTATAGACAATGTTTACTGCACTACTTTCAGACACAGCATTACCACATTTCGTCTGTTGTATTCTTCCAGTTAAATACTTTTCAAACCATTTATACACTACACCCGGACGTTCTCTCTCGCAAGGCAACGGGAAACCAGCGAGGTGGATTTTTCTCCGGGGAAACCTCTCTGGAGAAGAAGTGCATGCATTTCCTGTGGTTCTAAGCCCACGTTAAACTGCAGGTCCCCTATGTCTGTCTGTGCTAATTATCTATCGCCGCGCACCAAACACAGACATAGGAGAGAGGTAGCCAACGCCCTGAATAGGGTATGGCACTATAAGAAGAAGATGATACACTACACCTCCTATTCCGTACATTTTCAACTTATTTAGTAATTTTTCTCTGTCTATTGTTTCAAAAAGCTCGCTTCAAATCAACAAAAACAGCAACAACTAATTTACTCCAATCGATACACTGATTCCATTCTTCTAGCACACTCTGTAGAGCAGTTTCTGTGGAATGACCATCTCTAAACCCTGACTGTTGTTTAACCAATATTCTATTTATTTTAATGTATTCAAGGATTTAGCCATAAACAGCTCTTTCAAAAATCTTCTCAATATCAGGCAACATATTCACTGGTCTCATGTCCGTAGCTTGTTTAGTATTTGTAACTTTAGGAACAGGGACTATTAACGAATATTTTAACTTTTTCGGAAACTGGCCAGACTTTAAGGAAGTATTTATTAAATTTAGTAACTGATAACCTATTGCATCAAAAGTTTTCTTAATAATCTTAGCATATTCAGCCCTTTTTCTTGAAATTTCTTGTATTTTCAGCTTAAGTATGTGCTATATGTTTGCGAAGGGTAAATAAAGCAACTACAATACAAACTACCTTATGTATTTTATTTAAGAATTATTGAAAAAGTTACAACTACCTTATTTGGTGTAAATGTACACATATTTGAACCATTTGAACTGTGATCCCTGAGTTGCAAAAAAAATCAGTCTAAATAAGAAAATACTGTGAACAACTGTCTTTGAAAATATACCTGTGGTTCGTCCACAAAAAAATCTCTGTATACTATTAAGAAAGAGTGTACATATTCATCTCCCATTTTAAATTTTAAAATCAACTAGGTTATGCAAGAAAATCATATCAGAATTGGAAATTTCTTTTATGGATAGATTTAAGTGCTCTTTGTAAAATTTAAAATGGGGATACCTAGAATTATAAGGGTTTAGTAGTAGAAGGTAGGTCTAAATTACCTGTTCCGAAAAAACGTCAGGTACAGATAATAATAATCTACTCTATGCTTAGTATAAGTGGCACAATCGTTTAGGAACACTTTGTAGAATAGGAAAAGCAAAATAATATCTTTACAAAGAGGTAGAATGTTGTACAAAGTTGTACCCAGGCAGTACAGGTACCCAACTAAACCTATGCACTAACTAAAAAAAGTTGCAATCCAAGACCTTACAAATTTTACAGTTATAGTCAAACTTATGTAGCCTCTCGAATTATTATATAACTGTTTCAATTTAAGTAGATGCCATTTCTTAAGTACTCCATTGTGTAGTTCGACGCCACATTAATTTTTCAAATTTACAAAATAGCATCATAGTATCGGGTTGCGTTTTCATTTAGAAATATTTCTGAAATTAGTGACGATTTCACATCTTAAGTAAATCTAAATCGAATGTTAATTGTAAGAACTAAAAAAATTAAAATTTAAAAAATATGAAACTACGAATAAAACACGCCCAAAGCACTAATCTTGTCATAATTTAAACAAAATTATAAACAATTAAAAATCCATAAATAAATTATTAATTTTTAAATAAATATATAAATAAATACAAATTTAGAACTTGCGTCTCCCAACAATAATGGTGTCGTACTACATCGTCCTTCAAAATTACAAAAACTCTCTTAATCTACATGGCATGTGTAAAACGTATTAAAAATTTCAACAGAATTACAAATAAAGTGCATCATCCCATTTCCTTTCTGGAAGAAATGTAGGTAGCAGAAATAATTCATTGACAATTAACCGTAAATACCTACCAAACGCTAAGCTTACCCTTTCTTTTAAAATTTCACACACTGAATCTAACCCTAAACAATGAACGAACACATACAAAAAATAATTACATCTGACAAAAATTTCCTAAAATATAAGTTTTTACATTTGAACATTAAGTTTCTTAAAAAGAAATCCACTGGAATTGTTGCCCCATGTTAAAGGATAGTGGAGGGTGGTTCCGTTAAAAAGTCAAAAGGACTTTTGAACAAAACAAAATCCTTTTCACAGCACGATATGTAAATTCGATAGGTTTTCAAAACTGACCATCTGTTGTCATTCTGTTGTTGCATAATTGCACCATTTCGTAATTGTCAAGGAATTTTAGGAAAAAATAATTTTATATAGTTCACTTGCAATAAATAGCACTAAGTTCATTTAGTTTGCCGTTTAAAGAAAAAACAAAAGCGAAATTTTCAGTGCAGTAGTAGTAAAAAATTGTACTTAAGACTTTTTAGTTTTTCCTTAAATTACTTGAACCTTCATGAATTTTTTCAGGAGTTATAAAACCACCTAAATGCAAATACCACTCCAAAATTTGTTAATTAACCCAAGCAAGCAAGAATGAGGTTTTATAAATTCTGAGAAATTAGTCCTCCTTATTTGTGTTACTATAAATCTCATTTTTTGGTGAATTTTACGGTTTCAATATAAAATAAGTTTTGTAAACTGAAAATTAAATGTGATTGTTTGAAAACTGCAACACTAAAATCCACCAGAGAATGAGGAAAAATTAAGTCATTGAATATTACAATCGCCTGCTGGGTGACTTATTTATAAATTCTAAAAAACGGGGTTGTCTCCGTTTTAATAATCAACATAATAAAATGTTATGTTGTAACTAAATACATCGTAGGCCTTCACAAAATCTACAATTTACGCATGTTTTCTCTACAAAATAGGATTTATAATAAAAATTGACCTCTTGTTAAAGCCCACGCGAAAGGCAAAAAAATCAAAAAGTGGCGCGTTTTTCAAACAGATACTTAGTCTTTTTCCCATTTAATCTAGTTTTAGTAAAGTAAAAATGCAGCAAAAATATTTAGAGATGAGTTTACACTAAAGCTGGCTCTTACCGCCTTGGTTTTGAGTTTCAAACAAATTCCAAAATTTAAAATTTAAGCATAGCAGTGGAGGTGTTGGGGAGTTCCTCACATGTAAAATTAATTTTAAAAAAGTCCTGGAAATCTTAGATTCCCAAGACTTCTCCCAAATCAAGTATAATTTGAGGAGACTTTCATTTAATTCATAACAACAATATTAACACTTATTAAGTAAAAAACGTATTTGTACTTTTAATTTGAAAAATTTTGAATATTTTTTTAAAAAGACGCCACGTGCTGCCACCTACAACGTACTGAACACAAACTGGTGATGTAGCCTGGAAAACCGGCTCTCAGTCCTATTGTAGTTACGCTAGTCATTCAGCGGGAGCGCTAGAGGACGCCGACGTGGCGCCCGTTCCGTTTCCGTTGCGATCCTGCTGAGATTCACTAGCGCCACTTTGTGGAGTTCGTTGCCTTTCCGTTCGTGTTGGACAATCGGCTATTAGGTGGTCTTCGCTTTTGCAGTTGTGGCATCTTTTAGGTTGAGGCCCCAGTGTGCACTTTGCTGCAATGTGGTTCGCAAATTCCCCACAATTATAACACCTAGAAATAAAACATTTATAACTGCTTGATTCCAAATTAACTTTTAAACAAACAAAAATTCAACGTTCCGAATTTGGCAAAGTTTCATCAACAAATAAATCCTCTCGAGTTATTTGCACGGAAACAACTGAAAATTATTCTTTCAAGTTCTTTCCCTAATTACCTCTAGTTCACCATTCGAATCCAGATACTTCCCATGAGTTTGTACTTCCTTGCCTGTAAGTCAAAAGTAGAGAAGGTCAAAAGTAGAGAAGGTCAACTTTTTTGAGTCAAATATTAACATTTTTCTAATTCATTTTTTGATTTGCGTATTTATTTTTAGCTTTTTTTATAATTTTTACTTTCCTATACTTTCAGTATAGGGAAGTATTGATTTCATGCAAATTTTCAAAATCGAGATTTTGACGGAAATACATGTTTTGGGCTTCCAGGATCCTAAAAAAGTGGTTTTTAAAAAATGTCTGTCTGTGGGTGTGTGTGTCTGTCTGTGTGTCTGTCTGTGTGTCTGTGGGTGGGTAACGCTCATATCTCCGGAACGGCTGGACCGATTTCGATGTGCTTTGGAATGAGGAGGTATATCAAAAATTCATCGACAAAATAAGCTTTTAAAAAGAATCCGAAACCGGAAGCGGAAGTTAAACATGTTTTTTTGGTAGCATTTTTTTCAGAAACGGAATTTTGGAAATTTTAATAGTGGAGATTAAAGAAGGCCTTAGGACAAATCAAACCATTTTTTACCGAACTCTCTAGCTTCAACATGACGGCCGCTACGAATTTTTGAAAATTTCGACTTTAACGCCCATTTACTCAAAAACCAGTTATCTGATTGGAATCAACTACATCTTGTTTGGTAGCCCTTCAAGGGTACTATACCATGAAATATCATTAATTTTGAAAATATAAAAACGATCGCAATGACATCACTCCAAAATTTTGGAATTTTTCAAAAAAAATTTCTCAAAAACTGCCCACGCGTTTTTGTTTAAACTTTTTAAGCTGATAGAGCTGAGAATCTTCTACAATTTATTTTTTTGCGCATTGCTATAATTTCACTGTGACGCCCTCTGTGATTTTTTGAAAATTGAAAATTGGTACCCTTTTATTTATTTAACGGGGGGCAATAAAATATTTCTGTTAAAGCAAAATAGCTCATCATTAATAGCAAAATCCGAATATCATAATATTTTTTCGATAATTTAATATTTAGGGGGGCTACTGTTCCCCCTCCCCCCCAAAATTTTCGCTACAAAATTAAAAAATTGATTTCTTCTTTTGTTTGCTCTAGGAGAATCTTTTTACAAAAAATCAAAAAATCGAATTTTTTGCCCCTAAATAATCTTTTTGTCCTTAGAAGAATTTCACATACTTTCTACAGCAGTTGTATTCTTGTACGGAAGTGACTAGAGTTTTGAACGTTCTATGCATTTCTATTGCGCACGCATTCAATGGGCACTTATTTAACGATAACGAGTAAGTTCGGAATAGCATGGATGGATATGCGGGTGTGTTCGAGTGTACTGCCGTTTTACTGCATAAGTAGTTGTGGGTCGAGCCTCGGTTGGGGCCAAAATTTTTTTTTTATTTTATAGTTTTTTTTTTAAACACTGCTTTAGCGTTTCTAGACAGGTGTATATCAAAAGTGTTGGAAAATATTAAACAATGTTAATTTATAAGTATAGGAAAGTCCAGGCGAAGTGTTTCGCTCATTTTTTATATTTATTTCTTGTTTCAACACATTTGGTTAAGGTTTTCAACCAAAAGTCCTTCTCAGCTAGGAAAAATACTCAGTTTGCATGTAAATAACTACTAGATCTACTGGAAATTATGTTAACCTTTTTTGTAAATACCCAACAAACGTACACTAAAAATTCCATTTATTGCTGTTTGATTATCGTAACAAACATTTTAGTTTATATACGAACTTAGAGCCGAATATGAAAAATTAGATAAATCGTAGAAATCTAAAATATGCAGACAATTTTTAGGGATGCAACAATAATGATTGCAAAAAAAATGCAAGAATTTATGGCACATTAAAAAACTAAAAGAGTTAAGAATAAGAAAGTGATCCTGATCATATTGTAATTTTTGTAAACGTCCTTTATGATGTCTATTTCTGTTTTGACTGAGAATATACTCTTCTCTAAACAATACTTCTGTTTAAAAAAATCCTTTAAAAACATTCTGACTCCGCCTATAAATTGTAGCTAAAGTAAGAAAAAAACGACAATTAAAGATGTAATTGTCATTTTGTTTACATATATTTTCTATATCTATTAAATTAATAAGATATTTACGTATTTAACTTTTCCCTATTAATAATATAATAAATAATAAAAATCCTAAAGTAAATTTAATTTTAATTGCTCTAATAACTTAGATCGTTCGAGATGTCTTCCTACGTCTTTTTTATTATTAGGTGTTTCTTTAAATACAGACACTATCTTAATTTTAATATGTTGTTGGTTATCTTTTTCGATTTTTATAGCAATAAAATAAACCTTTTTTTAAATATTTACTGCTACAATAAAAATAACAAACGCTACGAAAAATCACGACTTATTTTGTTTATAATTTCTATTTTGAGATGTCGAAAAGCCAGTGTTGCTCCGTCCTATTAGGCAGGGTAGGCAGTGTCTACCCACAATTTTTCAAATAAATAATCAAATTCTAAATTTCAATAAAAAAAGCTATTTTTACATACAGTTTTAATTTTTACTTTTTAACACCACCGTGTACTATTAAAAATTGAACGCCAAACAAAAAGTGGGAGTAAATGTATTAACCAGCATGTAATCAAATTTCATTTACAGTTAAAGCAGCAATAGCAGAATAGTTCTAAAAACAAAGCGACTGCAAATAAACAAACAAGCATTTAAAACATCGTTTTGCTTACGCGAGGCCCAGCTTATGGGGCCGAATTACTACAGATCAGACACAATCAGCCAATCTATTATTCTTAATACGTTTGCATGTACATTTACCGGGTGATCGTAAAAAACATCTTTCAGGGCAGGCCATGACCGAAGTGTTAAAGTTGGCAATTCTTAATATAAGCCAATTGTCAAACGTTGACGACTGTAAAAATTTTTGGTTAGATAAATTAAACTTACTCTGTAATTTTTACACCTGTCAACATTTGACAATTGGCTTATATTAAGTATTGCCAACTTTAACACTACGGTCATGGCCTGCTCTGAAAGATGTTTTTTACGATCACCCGGTATAAAATAATGCAATGATCAGATGGAAAGAAATAGTAGGAATTTCAGAACGTTTTAAGCATCGAAAAAGCACGGGTTCACTCGGTTCTTTAAATTACTAGCGTCGGTCAGCAGCATTAACGTCCAGCGTGAAGCTATTGAATGATTATTTATTTCATACGTAGTTTTGCAAATTTGCAGCAAATATGGAAAATGTCGTTGACCAGCTTTTAAAAGAAAAATGTAATAGATACTCTTACGAAAAACAAATAGCAATTAAAAAACCTGTTTGATGTACTCCTAAATTACTAGGACTGTTACAGACAGACAGTAGGTAGAAATCTAGATCGTTTAATACGGAATGGTCTAAAAGAATGGACTGGCTGATTGCTAGCAACAATAAAAATAAGTTATTTTGCTGGAATTGCTTACTATTTCCATCTACATTTAACCCCGCAAAAATATGATCAAAAACAGGATACTCTGGTTTAAAAAATCTTCTAACTGCAATTAAAAAAAAACATACGTTGACCAAAGAACATTTATCTGCAACTGTTAGATTAAAATTATTTGGCAAATCACGCATTAACTTGGCTTAAGACGAAGGTTTGTTTACGTTATTAAATTAAAGTGCACAATGACAAAGTAACATTTAATAGGGAATTTATGCGCAGATTAATATATTTACAACAGGTCTTGGTCAATTGAAGTTGCCGTAATTTTTCTACTCTTTAATCTTAATGTTAAATAATAATTGTTTCCTATGCCTACCCAAATTTTGAACCCACAGAACGCCACTGCGAAAAACAGTTGACGTGCTTGAAAAACTATTTTTCTAATTCTTCAGGGATTTACCTACCGTTTCGAGGAAAAGTCTCACGTTAACTTCTGGGAACCAAACTAGAAATTTGCAATAAATACTACAGCAGAACCTTCTTTATCATGCCCGAATTAAATTAAACATATTCGTCCCTTTCAATTTTTATTTTTAGTTAAAACGTTACACAGCAACTTGCAACAGCATGTCTCGAAATCCTAAACAGGGGACCTATATCGCAATTAAGCCGCTGTCGTTTCTGGGTAACCCCTCTGGATCTTACCTGCATTTTAGACCTTGTAAAAAATTAAAAATTATATTTTCATACCTACCTAATTTTTCGAAAGCGTTTTTTGGATACAGGGCGACGATGCGAGCCCTGACAATCAGTATTATTTGGACCCGTAACTCGAGTAGCTTCCAACCCTTTGTCAGAAACTTTACATTCAAATTCTACCTCTTCTTCGTCACCCAACGAGCGAAACCCGCTCATTTGAATAACACTCTGTAATAAAAAGAATGTCATTTAATATACCGCGTAGTCTCTGTTCTCTGAAATTTATAAATGCATGATTAACTGATTTATGAGGAAAATTTTGAGCACCTATTTACAAATATTCACTTTATTAAAACTTGCGGCAATTCTAAACTGCTTTATAGCGATTCTATACAGAAGAAACTAAAAAATGAGTCAGTTATGAAAATACAATCTGAGGGTCAGATTTTTGATAGCTGATAAGTAAATATTTGAAAGTTTAAATTACGTTTGTCAATGAAAGTCAATTAAAACTTTGCAACAAGGTGAATCGATTAAAATTCATAGAAATCTCTTAGAATTCGTAGATATGTTTAAGCTCAATAATAAAATTTGCAAAGCAGGTTTTCTTAATATTTATTAGTTTGAACATTTTCAATTAGCTTGATTGTCGTTGTGAGCGAATACTTACTTCAACTGAAAATTTTTCACTCGCCTCCTTTTAGAATACACCAATATCGACATTGGGTTTATTATGTCCTTTAGTTTAAAAAGCGTTTGACCAACCAAATATTGTTTAAAATATTGAGCAAAACGTTCACATCTTTTATTCAAAATTTTGCCCGCATATTTGACTTTAAGTCGTTTGATCAACATTCATTCGAAAAACGCCTCCTAAAGAAAAATACGCTCGTATTTAATAAACCTTGAAAATGTTATCTATTAAAACAACTTTATTTAAAATGAAAGCTGCTATTTCAGAATACAAGCAAAAATCTTTTTTAGACACTGTTTTACTCTCCCACACTGTCAGTACATATAGGAAAGTATTGATTTCGTGAAAACTTGGATATTTCGACAGAAATGCATGTCTGCAGACTCCAATTGAAAAAAAAGGGGTTTTCAAAAAATGGTTGTCTGTGAATGCATATCAAAAATGCATCGAAAAATAAGCTTTAAAAAAACCAAAACCGAAAGGGGAGGTTAAATAGATTTCTTGTATATCACTTTTTGCAGAAAGTGACTTTTGTAAATTTAAAAATAGGAGCTCCAACTCTCTAGTTTCAAACTGGCGAGCAATACGATTTTTTGAAAATTTGTGCTTGACCGCTTTTTACTCAAAAATTCTACAGATCACGATGAAATACGGAATCTATAGTAACGTATAGCAAGTTTTGAAACATACAAATTGTAAACTGAAAACACTTTGTAAAAAAATGAAAGTTGAAACAGTTTGTAAGCTGATACAGTTAGGAATGAGATGCAGTTTGGTAGGTATCCAAATGGGGTAATTTCTCTGAAAAGCCTTTAAAAATTTTTTTGAGTTTGATTCTTTAATTTAATAAACGAGAGAGTATAAATCAGTCCCTATTTAAGCAAAACTAATCAGCAAGGTATGCTTGATTTAAATCACTTTATTTAAATCGCGATTTAGGCCAAGTGTTTTTATTAAATAAAACATTTTAAATTAAGATTTCAAAACCGACAAACTGTGTAAGTTTTTTTTATTAACACAGTGTCGGATAAAATCAAGATTATAAAAATTAAGAATCATGACAGCAAATCTCTGAAAAACGACAAAGATTTGATAAAAAAATAATTACATCATTGATTAAACTAGGAAAATTGGCTTGATTTGCATTATGATTTAAATCGTAATTTAAACAAAACATTTAAATACTGAAAACCCTGGATTAGAACGAATATAATTGAATCCTTAAGAATTAATAATTAAAAGATTTCTCTTACCATACAAAATCCACTGGAATTCTAAATAATGGATTTTAATCGAAAAAGTAAATTTAAAACAAATAAATCGATAGAAATCACTAAACTTGATTAAAATCAAAATAACTGATTTAAACAAAAAAATGTTGTACCCTGTTTCTCGCTTTCGTTATCAGTGACAGCAGAAAAGATTCTAAACCTAATTTTTAGATACTATAATATTTATAGGGGGTAGTATCACCCGCCCCGTTGCAATTCTTGAGTGACAAATTTTTCTGGGTTCTATTTTCTTTAATAATAGGCAGTATATTGTCCAAAAAAATTCAAGAAATCAATTTTTTAGTTAATTTTGAGTGGCAGAACTGAACATATTTTCGGCTGCTAATTATTCTTGTATGATTTTAAACGTAGCAAAGGTAGTCCAGAGTATAATTGCTCTCCATTTATGTAGTATCTGTTGAAACTAGACGTTCATATCAAATGTCTTTGAAAATATAAAGCGTAATTATTTTAAGGTACAGGCAATGTGCTTGGTCAATTTTTAGAAATAGGTGCTTACAGAGATACTGCTACTTAAGAAAGGCAAAGAAACTCATTTTTAAAAAGTTGTTTATAAGGTTATAAAAATAATTTCTCTAGTTAGTTATTTTACAAAAATAATATAAAAAAATAAAAACTTATACATTATGTTTTGGGTGCTTACTATCTGCCAAACCCTCACACCGCAAAGGTAGAACGGGTCGCGATTAAGTAAAAGTTAGTACTTATGTGTTCCACAAATTTACAAACCGGTAGGTTACTTGAAAATTAAATTAATACTTGTATCTGTAAAATAATATGCATATTGTGATGTGCAAACTAATTTTTTTCAGCTTTCACAAGTTTTAGCAACTTTTTTGAATATGCTCAAAATTTTAATAAATGTTATAACACTTGAGGCCCTAAGTAAGGGTTCGCGGGGCTTATTTAAGCAATACTTTCCTTTCTCTTGATGGGGCCCCAAACTAGCATTAGGTCAGAACTTCATGATGTCCTCGATGTTTATTAAGCAAAATTGTTTACAATTAATGATCGTATAACTACTTCCATTATTTTCCATTATAAACGAAACTTTAACTTTTTATGTTCTACAAATCTTTGGTTTAAGAATATAAAAATTTGAAAATTTCAGAAAAAAATTTCAGCACGTTTTTTGAATTATTTTGTTAAAATGCCCTTTGTGGATTTGTTCAAACTTCAAATTTTCATTACGGCGTATAATTCAAAAATCATCTAAAAAAAAATATGCGCAATTCTGCAAACCATCGTCAGAGCGAACGCTTAAAAAAACAAAAACTTTGGTAGTAATTTTATTGCTTTCATGGGTAAATTTTACTATTTTTACAAAGACGTGCAAACTCAAACGCTTACAAGTATTAAAAAAATATTAAAATTTTGCAATATACCAGCTAAAATCTTTTCTTATTATATCTAAACTGCGTAAAACCTTTTACTATTTCGTCATTGTATCGGTTTCGCTCCGAATCTCCAAATTAATTTTATTTAATCAACAAGTTGTAAAATTTTTAGAGTGAATACCATTTTTGGCAAAATAATATTCGAAAAGGAAAGGTGCGCGAACTGCGAATAACGCGAATGACGTCTCAAATTCTTTCTCAATGACTCTTATCTTCGTAGTATCGTAGTAAGGAGATATAATTCCGTATTTTTGTGTCAATATCCTTGTGTCTTGACTTGACCCTTCTACGCCGCCAATGAAAGCGGGCCAGAGACCTTGCACTATTACTCACTGCGTTTTCCTCTAACATATTAACTAACTAATCAAAAATCTCGCAGTTTCTAACGAGTGCGTCACACGTAACATTGTAACGCAACAAAATAATTGTATTATTATTAAAATTCGCCACGAAAGACGCAAAAGGAAATAAAACGTACGTAAACAAACTTTTAAGCCGAGCACATGGCCATCCGACTGTAACTAGAGAGCGCAACTTCATTAAATTTAATAGCTGCATTAATAAGTAGCATTTCCGTCTATAATAGATGCTTAGTGAAGTTTTAATGCTGACTTTGAGATTTACTAAACCTTTTAAATATCAGTACTGTACTATCATTGTTCACCTAAAATTCTGGTATGCCATGGTTCATGGGTAACCAACTGAAACAAAAATATCTACAAACGTACACTACTATCTGATGTTCGTTTACTTCAGAAGCGACAGAAATTAATGTTTTTTAGGATAATTAAAATTTCATTAATGCAAGTAGTTAATAATAAAATCTTCATTCATTAAATTATAAATGCAGTGACGTACATTTTTTTGTAAGACAATTCAGAACGAAAGTTTATTACCGGAGTATGTTTAAATAAAAGATTGGAATAAGAACCGCCATTTTGTAAAAAAAAAACTATTAAAGTATTGCAAATGGTGGTTAAAAACTTAAGCTTTTGAAATTCCTTGTTTTGTTGTATTTATTTAATTTCTCTTTCTCAAACAATTTAATAATTTAATTTTCTTGTTTGTTCAAAAATGTTGCTAGTTTCCTTTAACAAGTTCTCTTTTAAACTTTAAATTGCTTGATTTATTCTGGGCCGAGTTATATACGACAAATGATACAAAACGATAATAATTTACATTCTTGTATCCGAAGGGAATAATAATAGCTAACTTCATGTAGCTATTCAAAAACGGTCGGGGAATCATTCAAAAATTTGTTAAATTAAATTTGTAAATCTTGATTTTAAACCCAAAAAATATTTATTTAAAGCTTTTATGGCTTATGGCTTTTAACACAACATTAAATGTGCAGTTAGTTTCCCTATTTTAATTTTCATGACAATTCTACATTTCTATTGTGTTTAAAATAAAAATTTGCGTATCGCCAAGAATATTTAAATTTGTTTTGCATAAATCTGTTGCATGTTTTTCTCATAAAGATCACAAATACATGCCACAGGCAATTGTACAAGGTTTGAATGCAGAATAGCACACGTGGAGTCACTAACAGAGAGGAAGTAACCATTAAGTGGTTGTCATTTCCGTATTTATTGTAACATTTAGTAATTTTGTTTCAATATTTATATTAAGAACAGAGCATTTTGAAAATTATGATTTCTAAGTAATTATTTTCGGGGCGATTGTACATCATACCTAAAATCAGTTGTGTGTCACAAAATAGCAATAAATTGTCCCTTGCAAAACTGTCTATCTTTTTATTAGAAATAACTTTTAGAAATGACTTTTTCCGTTTCTAATTAAATAATTTTGTTCCTTATAAAAACTTTTCTCTAACAACTATAATTACAATATTTTTTTAAATTATAGTTTAACGTATAAATAAAATTAAATAACTAATCATAAACAGTTCCTAAGCTTAATGCAAATAATACCTAATATGCATATACGTAACAGACATAAAGTAAAGCATTAATAATTCATTTGATAATTATTATACGGCGTTATAATGAACTACCAACTTTCAAGTATGTAATTAAAAAATTATGAGTCCTTTTATACAGCGAAACAGAAACTCACATTTCAGTTAAACGTAGCTTACATGGCTCTTGTAACAAACATAAAATTATTTTAATTAGTCAAAAGTATTTATAATTTTAAATTTCAAAATTCTCTACTTTTTTAAAGGGGCAAAAACCTTTAGGGTTACAATTGGATTTCCAAACAAAATTCACATTTCAGAAACAAGCATAAATGTTCGTGATTAAAATCGTGAGTGACAATTCCCAAATTCTGAAACTACGGAATTAATTTTAGATTAAAAAAAATATTTTAGACATAACTTGACCTTACAATAGCTTTCTAGTTAAAATATCTATATCCAGATTAAAATCAAAAATAAGCGAAACACTTCGCCTATACTGTAGAAATCGATATTTTCAAAAGTATTTTTGTATCAACGTTTTAGCGCCAACTAAACAGTGACTGAAAATTATATTCAAGCTACACGATTTGGACAGAGAACTGGCTATAAAGTAAGATTATGAATTAGTCAGCAGTCCTAAACCATGCGGTCAATAATATTCTTTAAGAAAAACTTGCTTTGTTAGTAAAATATTTATTTCTGTTTCATGATTCTTTTTTATTATTCTATTGCGTTGTTCGGCAAACTTAAATTTTTCTAGTGGTTGTCTTGATCATAACGCAGTCTGTGCAAACAATACGCTATGGAATTATAAAGGCAGAAACAGATGATGTTGCCAACAATTACATCATATAGCAATTAGCTAATATAGTAATTGATCTAGTTTTGATGTTCAGTAAAGATCGATTTTCAATGTAAAACTCGATAAACTGTTGAATTACTAGTAATATTAAATTACCCGTGTACATATAGTACACATATTATAAGAACGATATCCAAATTGTATGAAAGATCTAGAAAGGTTTCATGTAAAACTAATAGTATACACTTTTTGTGAATCTTTCATTAGTTTCAATTGCTGTCTCGTAATACTATCATGGGTTTAGCTACACCGACAACACATCAGTTATGTAATTCCGCCATGCGTTGTTAAGGATGTGCTTCGGTCTGCGGAATATCCTCCACAAGAAAAATACTACAATTAGAAACTTTTTGTGAACAAAAATGTCGAGTTTTAACTTTTTGTAAAAGATTTCTAGGGACTTAAAAAACACGAGAAGCCAAAAAGCTAATTGCCCCTAACTATTGCTGCATTACATTTAAGTTTTAGACCTTTTAGTCTAGTAACATTCATAAGCAATTAAGATTAGGCAAAAATGTTTGGTTTTGTTTATTAAATCAAAAATCATAAATTTTCCATTATTAAAAGTGCATAGAAAGTATCTGTCATAGAAAATTTGCAAAAGTGGAACAGCAACTCAATTGTAGCTCATTCGTAACTCTATAAACCATAAGCCAACAAAAATTAAAAAAATTTGTTTTGCCAGTTTTTAATCAATATTTTTTTCAAATTCCTGAAATTTTAAAAACTTTTCGCTTCGCGGTTTTTATTGACTCAAAAATACTCCTACATAGTAACATTGTACATCCGTTTGGGAGTTATAGGGTGCGCGTACACGCACATTCACAGGCAAACATTTTTTTAAAATCACTTTCGAATCCCCGGGGGTCAATAACATGGATTTCCGTCAAAATCTGGAAATCAAAAATTTGTATGAAATGAGTACTTTGCCATTATAATATAGGGGAAAAAATTAATAAATCATAAAAATTCTAACTTCTTGTCAGAATTAAATTTTAGAAATTTAAACATGTAAAAGAAATACTTTGTATCAAAAGACATGAAAATGTCAGCGCTGGGATATTCACTGATGTATTTTTTTTAGTAGTTACGTACCCAGGTTATGTTATAGTTATCATTTACTATAATTTTTAAAGCATCTGTTTAACCAAAGCGTAGTTTTTTCAATTTTTTATCTGAAGTTTTGAAACCGAAATCTGTATATGTATAGACAGTTTTGAAACTGCAGTGGTGGTATATCGGGTGTAAACGAAACATGGCTCACCCTTTTTCCTGGCATACTTACTAATTTAAACAAATGAAACTTGAACTGGGTAATAAACTCATAAATTACTATTTATTGATAATATTTTTGCCTTTACCGGAAATGATCTTAGATTTCTTGTTTTAATTGAAAGCCTCTGTCTATTTTGACAATAACATCTACGTACCTTGTAAATACATTGTTAATATCCAACATTTTTTTGAGCTATTGCTATTTTTTCACCAACAATGTTCCTTTAAAGTAAAATAATAATTTAAAAATAAAAGTCGTAATTTAAAGGTTATTGAAAACAGTTTTCAAAAGGCTATTTTTACAAATAGTACTCGTACGTTCATTAAACAAAACAGTTAAAACGCGCGATTTGTATGACAACCCATAACTCACTTTTATTTAGTCAGGTGTAAGTATTTCCATTACAAAACAATTCTTTAGTTTTCACACAGTCAAGCATGTTATAATCAATAAAAAATAAAGAAAAACAAAAAATTAAAATTTTCTAGCTTTTGGACAAAATAATGTGATAGAAAATCATATATTAGTGGAATCTCATAAATTTTTTAACAAAATTCGCTTTAAAAGAATATACCTACTAACCGCTGAATTAAGAAAAACATCGAGTTATCGTAAAATGCTGTTTTTTAGGAACATAACGAGCAGATATTCGTTGCATTTGAAAAAAATTACTTTGAAGCATATGACGTTTAAATTACAAATTTGATTTTCAAATTAATATTTTACTACATAGGAACCATTTTATGCAAGTTGTAGCACTTTTGCCGAAACAATAATTTGGCACAAAAACAGTTTATCATATTGCAATGATATGCGTGTGCATGTACTTACTAGAAAACAATTCCCTAAATGCCCGCAATTCACGCAATCACAAATTATATATCGTATGAGACTCTTATTAACTTTCTCAGGGTTGTTATTTAGATTGTAAGATAAGTTATTAATAAATAAATAAGAAATAGAATAAACACAAAACAATATCAACGTTACAAAAAAAAGGTTTTATTTAATAAATCAATTACTAAATGAAGTTTTCGAAAATCAAATAAATTTTACTAAATACTATCGTCTTTCTAATAGAGATCACTTATCTTAATGTCTCCTTACTGGGATATTCTTCACTCGAGCAAACGATGAATGTCGAAACTTTTACTTCACTAGTCTGCTGGTTCCTCAAGTAACCACAAACACTCGCCTTTAATTTGAATCCTGCTCTGGACTGCTTTTATGTTATTTTGGACTTGGTTTTAACACCACCACAACTGGAGAAACTGTCTGGATCGCTTTATACTTGTAATTCTTCTGGATTTTTTTACAATTCGTTGATAATTCGTAGTATTTTCTTCTTCTATATTCGTAATCACTTTTATATTACTTTTAAACTCGTTTTTCCTCTTTATTCATCCAGAGGATATAAATTTCTCTGTCTTTGTTTACAAAGACGAGTCGTAACTACCTAAACAAATTCTCCATTCTTTTGTCTTCCTTCTTTGATTCCCATTTTTTAAACAAACTAGTAAATCTCATGACCGTGAGTATTCTTTAATACGTTTGTGACATTGACACTGACATCCATAATGACATTAATCGATGCACAAAACAAGTAAGTCTAAAACTTCTTATAAATTAAACCTTTTGAACAATTATGAACTAAATTATAATTAAAATTAACATAAATAAAAATCGTATCAATCTGATTGTGTTTTTCTTTTCTTTCAGTACAAACAAACCTCACAAATATGAAAAATATAAATTATTAGAATTTATAACAAGAAATTATAGCAAAAAATACGCAACCATGAGTTTAAAAGTTAGAAAATCAAAATCTTAAAGTTCTCACAAACCGCCAATCGCAAAATGAATTGCAGCAAGCATCCCAAAAATTGCCTTCCAGGAACTACAATATCCCAGTAAAAACATACACCTCCAAATATCATAGCAATATAAATTTATTTAAAAGGCTCTATGAAACGTAAAATTTTATTATGATTCCAAGAATATCAAACTATACAGGGTGTTCTATTTAAAACAAAAAATTTGGGATCATTTCCGGTTAAACCGGAAGTGCAAAAAAATTAAATGACAGAAATTTATGGGTTTAACTCCACATTTTATTTGTTTCTATAAACAGAAAAGAAGGTGAGCCACGTATTGTTTATACCCGATATAGCTGGTTTTTTGAGATAAACAAATTATAAAAAAATGCATTTAGCCAAGCTTGCAACTGTGTGGGCAGATATTTACGATAGATACTGAATGCGCTAAATGGTTAGCTTTGTTACCGTAACATGCAAATTGTGTATGAAGCAGGTTTTGATACCGCAAAGCACGATGGACATAGCTAGTTTTATTGCAGTACACCTAATTTTTTAATGTTTTAAAAGCACTTTTATTTTTTAGGTCCTTATAATCGTTTCTTCCAATAGAGGGCGAAGAGACAAAAACTGGCGGATATACGAGTTATGCCTTTAAAAAGGTACTTTTATGCCAAACATTTTTAACTTATACATTTTGACTAATAATCAGGTTTTAGGGGCTTGGGAGACTGATAAAGCGGACGCTGCAGAGGTGTCTGTATACACTTTACAGTCCAGATGCTTTAACACAGAAAAACCAAATTTGGCTCAAAGATTTCTAACGGCAATAGGATCTAATAGCAAGAAAAGGATGTTGGCCCGCTAAAAACAGTGAGGGGGAGAAGTGCTCTATGTGAAAATAGATGCGCTAGAAAGAGAACCTTCAATTCGTATTCTACGCTTGTCGAATAGCCGATTTGCGCAAACGCGATCTCGCTATTGCGCCCCCACTATCGCATTTTTGTGTTTTCAAAAATTTACGAATTTCGGTTTAAAACTCGGTATGAGCATGTTAAATAATAATAGGAACAACTTTCCTTTAAGAAAACATCTCTAGAGGTTTCCTTTTGGTCGTTTACCTGAATAGTTTAATTAAGGGATTGCAAAAATACGGCTATCAATCAAAGATCTATAGGACGCGCGACGTGAATAATTAATTTTCAGATTTTAATGGATAAACATTGGTTGCAACTAGAAACACAAAGTAGCATAAAAGTAGGCGACTGAATTAAAAAATGAGCGAGTGGGTGCTCTACTTCACTATAGACGTACTTGGTACTTTAGAGTAGTATTCTACACATGTTGAATGGCCGATCTGCGCAAATGCGATTTCCCTATAACCCCCACCATCCATTTATTGTTTTTACAAAAATTTACAAATATCGGTTTCAAAAGCGGTATGAGCATGTTAACACCACTGAGAGGTTTCCTTTTGGTAGTTTACCTGAACAGTTTAATTTTAGTGAAAGCCAAGAAAACGGCTTTCCCCAAATTATGTAATCGATTTTGAGGGATAAACATTGGTTGCAGCTAGATACCACAAAATATCAATAATTTTTAAAATTTTCACCAATTTTCAAAATTTTAAATATTTTTATATTTTCAAAATTTTTCAGCATTTTCTAAAGTTACAAAATTTTCAAAAATTTTTCTAAATTTTCTAAAAGATTTAAATTTTCAATACTTTTCAATGTCTTCAAAAGATTTTCAAATAGTTTGCATTATAGACTTTTTGCAAACGATAAATCGCCAAAAAAAGCGGAAAACACTGAAAACTGCTTCACTGCAACATTTTTGTACCACCATTGCAAAAACAAAGTGGACAAATGTTTACTGTTAACGTGGTTAATTTGGCAAGAATTCATTGAAATTAAGTTATGTACTTTGGAAAAACATAACATTTCACAGCTTATAACCTAATGTACATCTGGTAAAAGCGAGTTTCTCGTTATTTACAACAAAATCGCATTAAAATCGCCCAAGCAACGGCTATTTCGGTAAGTTTCTTTAGTATTTTCAAAAGTAAGAGTCAATCTCTACATTTTGTAAGATTATGATATTGTTTCAATATATTTGTAACGCGATGCTGTGAACAAACATTCGAGAAATGTCAAAATTAACCGCGTGTAGATAATTTTTCCATGTTTTTCCTACTAAAACCATAGGTTTCTCGGCTTTTCCACATGCGCAATCATAATGCTCTAGTGAATAACATAGCTTTAAGAATAACTTCGCACAAAACACTTCAGTTTCAGTATATACTTACCCAAGATAAAATTCAAACAATCAAAGAATATTTTGGTTCTGCCAAATCGTAGGAGTTCGCACTTGAGCGGAGCCTGAGCGAAGTGCTAAATGACGGGAGTATTCTTATCTGATACGGGTGCCCGGAATAACCTCCACTGCATGAGAATCTCGGCAAGTATAAGAGATTCGAAAACGGTTAAATTAGAATATTAGATCAACCTTGTTAGCAATGTAATTGTGATTTTGTTTTTCCAAAAATATCCATGGTTTACTAGATACGAGCGAAAAACAAAAAAAAAGGTGAAATTTTTTTAAAAATTATAAAAGAAAAAGTATTTTCATAATTTTGTTTTGCTTCGTTTTTGAGATATAACATGCAATTTTTAAATGGAAACATTCTATTTTAACGCCGTTAAAAAGGTTGTGTTTTCTCTTTTCAACTGTATCCGGTTTGACATGCTTAATTTTAAATTCAAACAAGATATTGCCTGTATCATCATATTTTATTTCTTTTAATTTTGTCAAAAGCTTTTGCATAATCTATACAGGCTACTATGTACTACGTCAATATTATATACAGAGCAATCAAACAAAAACGTAATCGCAGTCGCTTATGAAACAAGCCCGCTATGTCGATGATTAGTTTGCAAATCGTGAAACGAATGTCATAGTTGCCCGACTTATTATTTTAACGTAATTGCTCGTGTTTAACATTTTAAACAATTAACAAATGAGCATTGTAAGTTATTTTTCTGTTTATTATTTTTATTTTACAAACCTGCACGATAAATGTCAGGTGACAACCGTGGAAAAAATTTTAGGCTACATGTGGGTTTAGCGGTAAAGGCGTTGACTTGCAATATGGCTGCCCCAGTTAAAATCCCGTGGCAGACCAATTCCTTTTTCTCGTTTTTTATTATTGTTTTGCCCTCTTTACTTACTTTATTTGCCCTATGCCTATAATTTATTTTAATTCTGTTTGTTTGTTTTATTTAAAAAAAGAGGTAACTTTAGGTACGTTTTTATTTAATTTAAATTTAAATCACTAAACAATGAAAACGACATAAGTAGCAAAACATTAAAAGTAACAACAAAAGTTGAAAATGTGGTCCATTCGTTTTTAAGCATAAACGAACTAAGTTTTTTATGTTTTCAAAACCCTTAAAAAATAAAGAAAAAGAAGTGGGTCCAACACGGAATTTGAGTTGGACCACCAGATTTCAAAGCCATGCCTTTACCGTTAAACCAAAAAACCGCTTAAAAAACGTTTCGATTATGTAACGTAATTTTGTTAAGTCAACGAACTGATATTTATCATACACGTTTGAAAATAATAATAATCAATATTACAATTAATTTACAATGCTCAATTGTTAATTGTTTAAAACTTTTAAATATGAACAATTATGGTGAAATAATAAACCGTGCAACCATGATAATAAATCCACGATTTGCACACTAATCATTGACATGCCGCGATTGTTTTACAGTCGACCAAGTTTTTATTTGATTGCTCTGTAGGTTCACAAGATAATGGCAACACTAGTTTTGCTGTATGGGTCGGAATCCTGGGTATGGAGAAAAAATAGAAAAAAAGCCGCAATGTCTACAACGCGTTAAGCAACACGCACTGCGCCAATTTTTTATTTTCTATGCTTTCAGGATACGGAAGTACTGATATCGTGCAAATTTCCGAATCCGAGACAGTGACGGAAATACATGTTTTAAACCTCTGAGGAACTCAAAAAAATTGTTTTCTAAAACTGTCTGTCTGTAGGTGGGTAAGTATGTGTGTGTGCGTGTGTGTGGTCTACATAACTCCCAAACCTAATATTTATGTGCAACAATAGTTAGAGAGGTTGACTTTCTCTTTCTCTTCCAATTTATGGCTGATGAATTTACTGTATCGTCTCGGGTTTTCTTTAATACCAAGGAACCTATTTTCAAAACATCAAAAAATTTAATTGTATGGTTTTTCTAAATGAAGTCGGATAGTGCGCCGTCTAGGTTATCTGAATCATCCGTCCGGTACAGAAGTAAACATCGTAACCGCATAAACGCTGTTGGTGGATACTGCTACAAAACTGTGTGTGTGTCATTCTACAACACTGTTTTATTATTGATATTGTCTTTGCTGCAACTAATATAATACAGCATATTATTTTATTGTTTTGTTTACTTTAAAGATTTATTCATAAATTTTTGAAATAGTGCAATTTTTCCTTTTCACTTTTTGGAGCCGCTAGACGCGCGTCTGGTGACTTGCGCCTAAACGCGCCACTGTACTTACTACTACAACGTTGTGCATACATTCTTTTGTAAATATAAAATGTAGAGACTGTACAGTATAGGAAACCACAGGCGAAATTATTGTCTCATTTTCTTATGTGCGGTTGGAAATCAGCATACGTGCTGTAGAAACTGGAATGGGACGTTTCAACTCGACCGGTTGAACGCGACCCTTTTGACGCGGGAACGTTTGAATGCAGGGACGGACGTTTAGACGAAGGAACGTTTCAACGCGAGGACGTTTGACCACAAGAACGATTGAACGCACGGAGCTTTGAACGCAGGGACGCAAAAATGTTAATGATCATGAGCACATTCTTCTTTTCGATTTTTTATAGTTCGATGAAATTTGGTATTTTGTCATTTTTAAGTACAAAATGAATAATAAATAATACAGTCTAGATGCATACTTGAAACTGATACCTACTTAAAATAAACGTAATATAATTGGTTTAAAGACTCTTTAGTTTAATTGTTCTGAAAAAATTAAGCTTAATTAATTTTAGTTGATGTATATAATGCACTAAGTTGTTTTGAAAGTAGACCCTGTATATTAACAGAAGCCCTGCTAGCGTCAAATCGTATCTGCGTCTTGCGTTCATAAGTCTCCGCGCTCAAACGTCCCTACTATCATAATTCTCTGCACTCAAACGTCCCTGCGTTCAAACGTCCCTACATCCATACGTACCCGCGTCAAAACGTCCCTGCTGCGTTCAAACGTTCCTGCGTTTAAACGTTCCTGCGCCCATACGTCCGCGTTCAGACGGACACTTTCAACCAGCCAAACATTGAATAGAATGGACATATAAACACAAATATTTTATATTTTATTAATAAATTCCAGTGTTACTCCGTTGAAGTTCACATTAATGTATAAATAAAACACTTTATAACTTCAACAAAATAATTATTTTTGTTTTAACCTTATACGAATTTCGACATTATCATTGTCAGAGATAAGATTAAAAAGTTGGGTGTTGGTATAAGAACAATAAAACAGGATGACTTAATCTTGATTACCTATGTCTATAGATGAGTTGTATTCTTATTCCAAAACGTCCAATAAAAGTGACTTTAAAAGATCAATTTGTTCATTCATTAAAAGTACACTTTTTTTTATGTTTGTGAATTTCATAAGCTTCTAACATATTTACTTCACGTTTATCACAAAAGTGTTGATATTTTAGTTTTATGACTTTTGTAATAAAAGTTCAGCGTAATTGGATTTATGTGGATGTTTATATTTCTAATAACATACGTGTTCCTTGTACCTAACATCAAAATTTCTAGTAACAGCTTGCATCCAAACATACAATTAACTCTAGAAACTGAACAAAATAGGACTAACTTTTTGGATTTCAACATAAAAATTAATTTAACTTATAAATTTGAATACTCTGTTTATAGAAATCCTGCACAAACAGACATTACAATACCACACGATTCTTATCATAAAACCAAAACACAAAAATTAGCAGCATACAGGTCCATGATATACAGCGCTTTAACGTTTTCTTCAGATGAAATTAGTTATAATAGAGAATTTTCAGTTATGAAACAAATTGCATAAAGTAATGTTTATCATAATATTAAACTTATTGATACATTAATCGAAGAGAAATCTTATAAACACAATATGCTTCGATTCCATATTTTACCAACAAAACGGAAAAAATGTTAAATTATAAACAAAACAAATAAATGTAAAATTATTTTTACGACCATTCTTAACATATTAAACACTTTGTCTAATGCAAGAAAAATCATTGTTACAAATATAAACACCCAAATAAATCCAATTACTCTAAAGACTTATTAGAACATAACAATTTAATGATATTTAATAACAATATACAATTAGACCTTCGTGACGATAAACGTGAATTAGATCTACTGGAAGCATTTGAAATTCAGAAACATTAAAAACTATACCTTCAATGAATGAGAAAATTGATATTCTAAACTAACCATTATTGGACGTTTTGGAATACGAAATCAAGTCGCCTGTAGACATAAATAACCAAAAGCAGGTCATCCAGTTCTATTGTTCCTACAGCAGCACCAATTGTTTACTTTGTAATATTACCTTTGACAATGCATGTAAACATGTCGAAATGTATAAGGTTAAAATAAGTAAATACTGTTGAAGTTATAATGTATTTTATTTATACATGAATATTTTTTATAGTAAAAAATATTACAATATTTAAAATTGGTATATTTTTGTAGGTGTCCCCCCTACTCTTTAGTGCTTCTTGATTCAGTGCAAGACCGCTGGTCAGAGGTGCTAATAAGCCAATTCTGGCACATTGCAGTTGATGTACAAAAACAATTTTAACAGATTACTGGACGGTTCCTGTTTTTACTTTTCAATGCACAGCTTGCACTTATCAATCTCTCAAGATCAGCACTATGAGGTTTGGCAGCGAGTATAAGGACGAGAATTCTATAGGAACGTTCTTGTAATTTAGAGATCATTAAAATACCTTCACCTTTTAGTTTAAATCGTTAAATTCTTATCACGCACCCCCTGAATGTGCTACATTTTCAGTATTTCCCCATACTCCGTTTCCCAATTAGCAACATCCAAATTTGACAAACAGAATTCTAAAATTTGCATCCAAATAGTTTGAGGACATGAGATGATCATTTACACCGAGTCTTTCTGTAAAGAAGATACAGAGTGAATCCCATACTCAATGCATATAGCGTTGAATGCTAATTGGGAAAATTCGGGATGCATTCGAACTACGTCGACTCATGCCACCTAAAGCGGCATCTGTACAGTAAAAAAATGTTTGCTTTAAAAAGATCCATGCTGGGAAGGCGGACATCGAAACAAAGACAAGGAAAGACAAGAAAGGAGTCGCATAATATTGGCTCACGAACAAAGAAGATGAAAATTAAGAAAAATGGAAAGACCACATTGATGGAATAGAACAGAATTGCAAAGACCATAAAAAGTGAAAACCTACGGGGAAAAGAGAAATAGGACGCACAAAAAAATGGTGAAATTTCCAGAAGCTGGGACAGGCAAGTTGCTTCATCCAAAAAGGATAAAGGGGAGGAGAGTAAAATTTGAATTTACCCGGAATGTTTAAAAAAACTCAAAATGGTAGTGTTGGTTTGAAAAGTTTTTTAAATGTTCATTGATAAAAAGAAAATGCCATAAAGCATATCGAACTCTGAATATCAGAGTTTCTCTGATATTTTTTTAGGAATTCCAGAAGAAAATTAGAATTTACAAGTTAAAATTTTAATTTTTATGATTCTAGACTAATAATTAATTTTTTATTTAATTGAATAGAATCATTAAAACATGATTAAAATATCATCTCATCATCTTGTAGATCTGTTGAAAGCTGTAGTGTAAATTTCTTGGAACTTTGTTCTGGAATTATGAATGAATTTTAAATATACATAGGGGGTATAAACCAATCATAAAAATGTTGGGTCCCATATAGGTTATCCATAAACGGGCCAATTTGATCGGAAGAACGGGTTTCCGAAACGAGCTTCATGAAAACCTCATGTACTAGGGCCAATGGGCATAATAGGCAGGTACTTAACGGGATACGAGTGGTGCCCGTGGGGCTTTGTTAGCAACCCTCCTGTTTTCCCGTTTTTTACCAACTAAACAGGTATTGGTAGCCACTGAGCCACCTAAAAAGTATATCGGTGATTGTTATTATTGTATTATTGTCACGCCGGTGATGTGTTGAACTTGTCAAGCTCATAGATGTTAACTATGATTTATTGTTATTTAAACGCTGGCTTTTTTACCACTCTACTATGGCAAACTCATTATCATATTCATATAATCTGCGACTATTGTCCAATTTTTTGTATAATTGTACTTTTATGGCAGATCCTGGCTTCTGGTTTATTAGAGTTGCACATTCAACGTGGCAGTTATTACTACAGCAGAAACATTTGATAAAAGAGTTTATTTGTCATATTTTAATTTTTAGGAATCAATATATTATTCATTCGGGTGCTTTGAGCAAAAACCATAAATGTTGAGAGATGCTTTAAGCAAATAATATCGAGCTAGATAAAATCAAAAAAATGTACAGAAAGCGAGTGCCTGAAAAAAGCTAGATTATCCAACGCAAAAAATTAAGAAAGAAGTAAGAACGGGTCATCTGATGCCCATCAGGAAATCATGAGTGTCGAGAAAAATTGATAAGCAAAATATTAAGAGTGCATAAGAAATTATCCCGATAAAGATAGTCTTGGGAAAATTTCAACAAGAAAAATATAGAGCTGGAAATACTATACCAAAACAATCAGTTCCAGTTGAAAAATACAGCATCCTTCCTCAAAAGTAACTAAATACCAGATACGTATTTCGACAGCTATCATCATCAGTGGTAAACTAACACAGTGTCAATTTACCACTGATGATGATAGCTTTGCTGTCAAAATACGTATCTGGTATTTAGTTAATTGTGTGGAAGGCTGCTGTATTTTTCAAGTGTTGTTATTCCACAGTTCGAGTGTTCCTTCTTTAATCAGAATCAGATTTCTTTGTGAGTTTATGTTCTACGTCTTCATGTTCCATCATAATGGCTATTCTGACTTTAGATATCGCTGCTCTGAAAAGTTCATTTGTGTAACTGTTGAACCATTCTCGTACATTTCGTAGCCATGAGGTGTAACGTCTTCCAACACTTCTCTTCTCTATTATTTTTCCCTGCATGACTAGCTGTAATAGTTGGTATGTCTCTCTTCGTATGATATGGCCCACGTATTGTAGTTTGCTTGTTTGGATTATTAACACCACTGAGATTATTAAAACCTATTAAAGCTCAAAATTATTGGCGAACACTTATTTAAAAGACATATCCCTCGGCATAGAATGTTTGCTCTAGGAGCATGAATCAGTTTGAATTTCTGAAAAAGTTCTTCTTATGCATTTATTTCAAACTTTTACTTATCTTTGCCTTGGCCCGAAACTCCTATGAGAGTATCGATTTGCTCCTAAAAAGTGTACAGACAACTGCTTTTTAGCAGCGTTTTCTTTTTTACATCCATTGTTAGAAGATTAATTTCTTTAAGATCATTTTAGGAGAACCCTTTTCGTTGATTTTTTCTCATTAAACACTTAAAAACATGACTTATTTAAATTTCTTTTAAAACTGCTACGAAATTGTTCAATAACCCCAAAAACGCAAACAAAAGTGATTGTGATAAATTAACGTTTTTCGTTTCTAAGGCTCATTTTCGTTTTTTTGCTTAAGGCAATTTTTTGAGACTTTTCTTTTTAGAAAAAAAACAAAAACAATTTCTTCTTTTTACATACTCAATTGACATTTCATATCGTATTTAAATTCAAAATTTAAGACAATCTTTCCAAATTTTATGAAGGTAACCATTTCGGCTTAAAACAAATGGCTGTAAAACTATAAAGCCATGTAGTATTGTTTTTATTTACAGTGCTGCATTTCTTTATAAGCAAAGAATCTGAATCATGGATTAAGTCATTAAAACATAGAAATTTAGACATTGCTAAAAGTAGTAGTTGTCGCAGTTGATATACCCCAAAATTTCGATTTTCAAGAAATACTATTTTTCTAATTTTCTCCCTGTATTTTTTAATTTATTGCATTCCAAATAATAATAACATACTTATTTTAATATTTTTAATCACCACAAAACAAATGCAATTAAACCAAATAACATCTAAGGAATAACCATGCCCCTAATGCACACAGAGCGTGTGTTCTTGCTTCTTTTTGTTAAATTTATACCTATAAAACATCACGATAAACTCGTGCGTTTAATTCAAATTTACCAGCACCCCTCTATGTAAATCATGCGACAAGAAAGCGCTAACCAACAAAGGCCTTAAAAATATATTCTTGATCTTAGATTAGATAAAGTCGTTTATGAAACTAAACGTTCCTTTTTATGGGCGACGTAAACTGTTTAGATTGGTCAAAATTTCTTAAAAGAATAAATCATAGCTTAAACATTTAGCGTACAATAGTGTGAATCACCTTACAACCCAGATTACAAATCGAAAATACTGTCTGTCTTTAAGTTCATACTAAGCATGAAGGATTTCATGGATCAGTAACAAAACATACACTTCCTTAAACTAGGTAAAAATGGCAATATTTATTTTTATGTGGAGTAGTTATCAAAAATTAGGATAAATAGTAACCTGGTGGACAAAGACATCCTGGCCTCCATCGTCAGGCGTGATAAACCCCCAACCTTTGGCCACGTTGAACCATTTGCACTTTCCTCTTCGGACCCCAAAACTTGCCTCAGAGCCTCCTTGGCTGGCGCTTCCGCCTTCGGATCCTGTACCAAAAAAAATGATAACATTTAAAAATAAGCACCAATTTCGCTCTGTTTGGATTTCAAATGAAAAAAAGAGTTTCATTGAGAAGATTACACTTCTCTTGTTATTATTACGTTACTATGTCGTGTTAAATATTTACGTTGCGATGGAAAGACCCGCTTTTGCCCGATAAGAAATCACCGAATCGATAAAAGTTATCGCTATGCAAATTGTTACTTTCATGGAAGTGCCACATTTTAGGAGTAAATATTTTGTGATTCCTTCTATTTCTGACGATCGTGTAAGTTAAGCAATTTAAATTTCTCGAAAAATATTAATTATTAAAATTGCTGAAAATATAATGACTGGGAAAAAGATAAGACAACCCTCCAATTGGCTAATTCTTAAAATTTTCACAATCAAGCCATTGTCACATATTTTTGATAATGTTAAGAGAAAACTTTTTTAAACAACAACACCCCTAATTTTTGAAATGTGTTTGCACGAAAAATTCAGATGAGAATCAAATCATATTTACAGTAGACTACCAAAGATTTAATGATTATCTGTATATAAAATACTTAATTACTTTAACAATATTTATTTATTTTAACCTTATACGTATTTCGGCATGTTTACTTACATGCCATTGTCAAAGGTTATATGAAAAAGTAAACAGTTAGTGTTGCAATAAAACTTGGTGACCTCGAGAATAGTCTGCAGATGACTTGATTTCTTATTCCAAAATGTCGAATAGAAGAGAATTTAAAAGATCAGTTTGCTCATTCATTAACGGTACAGTTTTTAAATGTTTGTGAATTTCAAAAGCTTCTAATATATCTAATTTAAGTTTATCATCACAAAGTGTAAACATTTTATAGTGTTATTAGATGTCATTGAATGATTGTGTTCTAGTAAGTGTTTAGCGTAATTGGATTTATGTGGGTGTTTGTCTTTGTAACAACGTACGTGTTCCGTATACCTAATATCAAAATTTCTAATTGTCTGACCTATATAAACCAAATTACAATGCAAACAATTTAATTTGTAAATGCCTGATTTTAGCAAATCATCTGTTTTTGATTTTGCATTAAACAAAGTGTTTAAGACGTTTCTAGTTGTTTATAATTTTAACCATTTTTTCTGATTTGTCACCAAAATATGGGATTGAAGCATATTTAATTTTATCGAATGAAGTTAGGGTATTCGAATACATTTTTTAAATGGCTAATTTGTAATATACCAAAGATTTATTTTTAAACTGTTTCCCGCCAGCAAAAGCTAATACTTCTTCAGGAAAAAATTTTAAAGGAACCTGAACTTGAAATAATGCTGATTTTAAGATCACATCCTGTAATAAACAAACAGGAGCAGCTGCTGTGTTCCACGCTGATTGATCATCCATAATGTTAGATTGAAAGCATAAAATACGTAAAAAAGGAAAATGTTGCTGATAAAATCAGAACTTGCCGAATCATGCAATACGTAATTAATAATTAACTGCTAAGCTTTGCGTGCTGTACTATCGTAAGGAAAATTATTGAATAGAGGTTTTTCAGGTAAATTAATATTTACAGAAAAATTCTGTTCCAAATCAGATCATGGATTCTGGTTCTTCGGATATTGTTTTAACGCGTTTTAATAATTTTCCGTGTCCGGGCATATATTTACACTCACTGTTCCACATAAATATTTTTTTTATATTGTTATATTACTTTGTTATTATTATTTCATTTAGCAAAAATATTTTCATAAAAATGTTCTTTTATTTTACAAATAATCAGAATATTTGTGACACCTTTATGTATTTTACACGTATTTCCTGTACTTTAATTGCAATACCAATACACAAGTTAATATTGGTTTTGGGTACTACGGGATTATTGCAACTCAAAAGGAATTCTCATAATTCAGAAGCAAAGGTCGCGTTATTCAGAAGGAATTCCCATACCCCTCTTGCTGTGATATATTAACAAACAATTCAAAATATGTACATCAAGGTGTTAATAAGTTTCACTTAAAGCTTAACATGTACTTCATCAGCAACTCATGCGTCTCTTAAGTATTTCTAGTATTTTAAAAAAACGCTTAAATTGCGAATCCTCTTTGTTTCAGTGGACATTTATTTGTTAACTTCAAAACTGTAACTATTTTTATTTTTAGGCAATTTCGAGTACTTCGTATATTTTTTACCTGTTTCCTCAGTTTTTCTTAAATTTGTGTGTTTTAAAAGTACATTTACATTGAGAATTACTTTACAAAACTTCTACTCAAGACTTATTTATGCTTATAAATGCGGTGTTCGATGCTGTAAATTTGTTTTACTAAATTCAAATCAGTTGCAGTTTTAAAGCTTTCGCCAGACTGTAATAAATAGAGCGCGGCTTTCAAGCAGTTTACTTATGCGCTATTATTGTAAACTAATAAAAATCCTTTTGTATCTCCACGATTTATGAGTAATGTAATCATTTGACACCACTTTTATGTTGCTTATTTTCTCTATTTTGCTCCTTAAACCGCTTATATGCACTTATTTTAGTTTTTATACAGCTAGTTCTTTATAAACAATTTTACATCAGCAAATAATTGACCGATTGTTTACACCACGTTCTACAAATCCACTGCTAGACCAAGCAAACATCCCTCAGAGAAACAAATAGTGCGCTCGAGGAATCACCAAGTTCTGTGTTCTATCGAAAGCCACACACAATAGTCTATCGCGCTTATTTGTAAAAAAGCTAAAAACATTATTATGTCTTTTGTTAACGTCAGTAACCCGGAGCATTCCACTGTGTTGTGATGTTTTATGAATAATTTTAATTTTAAATTATAAAATGTTTAAAAATGAAGAATAAATCCATACCGGCATCTTGGCATAAAGATGTTCCTGAATTGGTTATTGAAAATAAAATATTTTCCAGAAGCTGCATGAAAACTGTAAGTTACGCCTTTGTAATATTTCATATTTTTAAAAGCTGATTTTAAAAATTTCTGTCGTTTTCCCATAATATGCTTCAGTTAAATTTTTAATAAAAACATGGTTTGAACGGCAAGGAATCTTAACATCAAAGTATATTTTTATATTAACTACATTTTCAAGTTTTTATTTTGTATTTTGAAGTATTTGTAACAACACCTTCTTCTTATGCAAAACAAATTAAAATTTTGACGTTTTTTTTTATTCTGCTTATTTTGGATTCTTCATGCTTTTTTTCTGATTTAGCAAACTTATTTAAAGCGCTTATTTTCAAAAAATCAATGCTTATAAATCCGCGCTCTGGTAATAGATATGTTAGTTTCAACACTTACACTAATAAAATTGGAATTAACAAATAAATAATCACCTAATTTTACAATTGCTTCGCTGCACTTTATTGGTGAAAACATAATATTTAAATTTAATAACTGAAAATAGACAAAGTAGAATAGCATCGTAGAATAAATACTATAACTTACCTACTGTTTTTATGTGTTATTTAAGAATATATGTACTAAATTGTTCAAAACATTTAAGGGTTAAATTTTAAATTATCTATAAAATGAAATAAGGCGGATATTTCCAAATAAATATTTTTTAACGTTTATTAACGTTAATAAAGCAAATTTTGTTTGGTCTAAGTGACCTTAGCACATTATTATCAAAAATATTACAATAAATAAATTCTACATTTCTTGAAACATTTTGTAAAATGTTATAAAATCATACCTTGTCCCTTAAACTTTTTTTGGCAGTGTATTTCTTCCCAATACAGATGTAAGTAGGTACATGTTAAGATTTTATACAATTATTTGCAAAACTTGTAATTTTACGGTCCAGTTACATGAAATAATCTGTTGAAATTTTTAATAACTAAATTTTATTTTTCACTTTTATATAAACATTTTTCAAAAATATAATAATGATCCGAAACAGTAAGTTCCGCCAACTTTGTAAATTTAATTTTTGTATTAAAAAATATAGATATACCATAAGTTACAAAACTCCAAGCTTAATATTTCGCTTTGTCAGTTCCTAGGGGCAATTTAAAATTTCTTTAACGGTCGGAGGCTTTGGATGTTTCTTGCACACCAACGGCCTAAAAGAATTAGTGAATATGAACCTACACCTCTAAATTATACATTCTTCTATTCATCAGCTAGACCATATAGGTCTTGCATTTTCCCGCGGTTACAATGGCCCGTTTGAAGATGCAGCCCGGCCAGTATAAGGGTTGCTAGACAGGGGTAGTTTTCAACAATACCTGCATCGATATCTAGTTACCTAGGAAACAGTGGCGTGCATGTTCCAATTTAGGCCTTAAATAACACTAATATTATCAAAATTTTAAACAAATATTATTTTGTCTTTGTTTTGTAAAAATAATTGGCAAAGAAAAGTATTTTAATTTAGAAAATTTCGAAATTGATGTTTTTACATAAAAATTCTGAAATTTTCATAGATTGTTTCCTACATTTTACACAAAAATACTTGGAAAATTAAAAAAAATCCAAAGTTACTTCAAATTTTAGTTTAGCTCGCGTTTTAGTTCCGAGCTTTAATTTCAGAATTTAACCAAGCATTCTTCAATGTGCCGCCTGATATAAATGATGGTTTAAACTAAGCAGGTCATAGATTAGAGTGGAATGGCCTGGGAAAGAGTCCCGGGAAGCTAGGGGTAGTTTAGGACCAACTAAGCCACAGCCACCGGGTGCAATGCACTTTCTAATCTATTTTTAAGTTCCTTCACAGATTAAGTTAGTTTTTGATAGTGGTTTTGATGGAAACGTTATGTCGAGTAGTGAAAACGGTATTTTATGTACTGGAATGCATTCCTAGAATGCGATTTAGTCTGTATTGAGTCGACGCAACTGAGAATAATCATTGTTAATACATGAAAAAAAATCATAATTTAGAATTGTGTACTTTTGGAGGAATTATTAATTTCTGGAAAATTAATTCAAAATTTCTTTCATAAATTTTAATCTTTATTAAAGGAAATACAAAAAAGAGCTTAAAATTAAGAAAATTAAAAAAAACAAATTTCATTTTCTTTGTATAGCAAAATTGATAAAAGAGTGTCGAATGTGTAATACTAAAATAAAGAACAAGACAAGCAAAACATTCTGAATTCATAAAATTTGAAACAATTTTAATAGAAAAATAAATTTAATTTATTAGGATCTAACACAACATCATTTTCTAACTACGCTGCATCTTTAAACATTTTGTAAATAAAGATTCACCAAATTAAATTCGTAAAGCGACAATCAACCAAGAAATTGTTCATCGTAAAAAATCAAAATAGAATCTAAAATTTTAAAATCTGTAATATTTGCAGAATAAACAGTCAAAAATCTTTTTGTCTAAATTTTTCCATGTAGAAAAACATATAAAAAGCTGAAAAATAATTTTAGTTCTGCTTGTGAAAACGCCCCCGGTAGTTTAGTATTGAAATCGGTACTTCTTTTAGAAAAACGTTAATAATCACTTTTTAATAGTTAAAAAGTGAAAAAATTGTTTTTTACACGGCGTATTTATTATTTTAATGTAATTGTATCACGCATAAGTTTTTCTGTTTTGTTATAAAATTATGGGGTTGCAGTGAAACTTTAAATTTAGCACCTTAAGTAATAATTGTTATCCTTCTCCAAAAAGCAGTAATTTAAATGTAGTTTAAAAAAATATAAAAATGAATAAACACTTTTTAATGGTTAACATTAATATTTTAATGTATAATTTAAATTTTTTGTCATCATAAAATACATAATAATGAATATTGTGCTATAAGTGATTTTTCATTTCTATTTTAGAAAAACTGTCCACATTTTCTCCTAATTCCATTTAACTTTAACTTTAACCAGATGTTTTCAATGTAGTGTGTTGTATTATTTTATAGCGTAGGTTGATAAAACTGATATTTTAAACTTGTGTTTTTAAAACGTGTATTTCTTTTCGGTATCTTTCTAAAGCCCGATTGTTAGTTTTAATTATTTGCAATTAATTGTAAATTCTGTAAAAAAAATATATTGGTTGAGTTTGTATCTATATAAAATTATTTCTATATATTTGTATTATTTTTAAACTTCTAAAATTGAGAAATTAGTAAAAAAATATGTTCTACCCACCATTTGGTGGGTTGTTGATGGAACTTTTCTTTTAGTTTTAGCAAAGTCCTGAAGAGTCTAAATTATCTGAGGTATTATGAATCTATTACATTATTTTTAATGTGAATATTTCTCTAAGGAGAATGTATTTAACAAATACTTTAGGGCCTTTCAAAGCTTTTAAAACTTTTAAGTTCAGTTATGACTTTTCCAGTGATTTAAATCATTCTCTGATTTTATGGACAAGAACACAAAAAATAACTACTTTGAGTTTCTTCAAAATGTGTAAAAATATTGATATTATGCCTCACACTTTTATAGTTTATAGTTATATTAGATTTTCTGTAATATTCAATAAATAGACAATTTTCTCAATGTTTTTCTGTAAAAACTGCAAATAATTCTGCAGTAAATTCCCCTCTAAATTTAAAACAAATACAACCCTGTTTCTTGTTAAAATTTTTTGTATCCCAGCTCAAACTTGAAGCTTATTTTTCAATTCTTATCATCCTTTTAGACATAATTTTATTATGCAGCGTAAATAAACAAATCTATAAGATACAGTACACAATTTCTATTGCAACTTTTAGGAACTTTAATCTTTCATTTCCGTTATTTTCAAACATTTCATTCAACTGAGTATTATCAATTAAACCGTTCAGATACCTCCTCGGTTCAAAAACAAGTATGTTTACAACACTTCTATGTCCTAAATAACTAAAATTTTGTAGATCTAATTTTATTGAATTTAAATACAATTTTGACGACGTTTTGATTGTTTTTATATATTAGATTTAACCAAATTAAGTTCCTATTGTTAAGCTATACGACACAATTGTAGGAGGTTTCCATGTGTGATGCGTGTGTGACTTTTCTTTTTTATAAAGGATAGCTTGTTTACTAGTTTACTGCTGTTGTTGTGAGCATATTGCGCATTACTGGTGACACAATCAGAAAGACATTTCCTCTTCGGTATTTCCTAGTTCAATAAGCCTACGCGTTACGCACTACCAGAAGCGCGTTGCCTTCTTGGAATGATTTAACGATTATCATTGAGGTGAATCAGCACCTGCCGGAAACTCGCCTGAAGAAAACCACCAATTTCTTACAAAACCCCTCTAGAATAACAACCATTACTACGAATTTATTCAAGAATCAAGCCTGAATCTTGATAAAATCGTTATTTGGCGCCTAAAATCACATTTTGTTGAATTTAATTGCAATAATGTTTAGGAGGATTAAACAACACATACTGTGTATCACTACGAGGGGTTGAATTAACCCTCTAGTTCCGAAAATGCCCAATGTGATTGCATTTAGCACCAGTTTGCGCGGACAAATTTGAATTTGACGTAGGCACGAAAATTGGTCGCGAAATCTTTGCGCGTTTGAATGTAAATGATTGAAAACTCGGAAATTCTAAAATCTAGGAGTAAATAAACTACGCACAATATCAAATAGCATTATAAACAAACAAATTGCGTACTAATTGTATAAAAATGAAGGTTAAATGCATAAAATCCCTACCTCTTCCATTCTCCAACTCACTTCTCTCCATTAACGGTAAATAAATTTAAGCAAAACTAAACTCAAAAAATAGTTTTTGAAATAAAAATGTTCATGATGAGAGACTACATCTCGAACTACCCGAACCCATAGGCTACTTGCACCGCACTAACGCACTAGGAACCAAGGAACCTTAAAAAACATTCGGGCCAATCAAATTTCGGCAGCTAGAAATCCAATTCAACCTTCTTTGCGGTTTTCATAGAGCACATATTTGGCTGCGCTGTTTGGAACTCTTTATGTAGTTTACTACGCTAACAGGAGTGAGAGTTGGTACCATTCATAAAATTCCTGAGGTTCCTTATGATACGGCCAATATAGTAATTTTAACGCACTTTTGGTTGATAAACAACTAGCCATCACATTCCATTCTTATTTTTCGTTAAAAAATATGAATGTAATGAGAATTTCGTCTCTAACAGTTACTTTTATTGTAACAATTTTTTATCAGTTTATATATAATAATTTATAGTTATATATATTTTATTAATTAAATTAATGCATGTATCGCCAATCAAAAAAAATCGTTTACTTGAGTCATGATAATTATTACGCTTAATTATTTAGAAGTTAAAGAATTCATATTAAAAATTAATTTCCTGGGTTGTTTTATAATTCAATTTTTTAAATTGAATGGTTGTAACATTTTTATTATACCTACTAAAATTTAAAAAAAAAACAAATTTAATCAAATATTTTTATCGTATGTCAATTTTGATTTAAAAATTTGTAGTTTTCGCAATTTTAACACCAACTGGAAAAGAAAATTCCTTGCTTGTATCATTTTTATTATACCCCCCTTAAAACAAAAACAAATTTAATCAAATATTTTTCGTTTCCGAATTTAGATTCAAAAATTGTAGTTGAATAAAGCATCGTTTCAAAAGTGCATGGAAAAAAAATCTTGGCAAAAAACATTACCCTGAAAAACATCACACACAAATATAAAATTATTTAATTGTAAAGTCTTCCTCATTCACAATTATGTTTCAATGCAAGAATCAAAAAATAAAACGGAAATGTAAGTCGAAAAAGCTTGCCATAAAATTTTGCAAAAAAGCTATCATGTTCTACTACGTAGATATCAAATATTTTTTAATGCTTACTTTACAATAAACCATGGCGTAAATATACATGTATATTTACGCCATGCAATTGTTTCTAGACAATCTACGTTTTCTGAAAACATTTATCCGTACAAAATACGAAAATAATGTATCGTTAACACATGTTCCGTTTTAGGTATTTTTTTTTTAAATTATATATTAAATAATTTAAAATAAAATATTTTTAAAACGTGAAATTTATGTATTGCTGTTTAAAGAATTTAAATAATCTACATTATATATTGAATTTAAAGAAAAAAACTTGTTTATAAGTTAAGAATTGGTTAAGAGAAGGGAAATTAGAGGTTTTTAAATTTTAGCATTAAGATTTAAGATATCGAACCCTTCGTTATTAATTAAAGCTAAATTAAATTTGAATAAGCGACGTTTTATAAGATAATAAAATTTTTAAATTAATTAAAATTAAATTAACCAAAAGAATTTTAAAATCTTGAATTAATGCTTATTTGCTGTTTTTAATGAATTTTTAAATCTATTCAAAAAACATTGTCTAGCCACTAACTGATTTTTAATTTTTTGCTTATTTGTGACCTTAAAGGCCAAAGTCGCAGTTTCTTCACATTAATGTAATTCCAAATTTAACAGAAAATGTAAAAGCAATGCATTTTAGGCATTATAGTATCACATACAAAATAAATATTTTATTGTAACTCTATAATTACTAAGAAAGAACATTTTACATCATGCTGTACTGTTATAGACCGTTTTACGTCATGCTGCACTGTACTGTAAAACGGGTTGTTACAGTACAGTAGGTTTTTACAGTATTCAATTCAAAGCCACCTTTGCAGAACAAATTTATTAACAAATTTATAAAAAACAAACAAGAAACTAAGAACATTTTGGTAAGGCAAAATTAAACTTAATGGTACAGTTTTCATTTCCACTAATTTGGATTGAAGGCATTTTCACACAATCAGGTAAGGATAGAGTATTAGTACCAAATTTCCGTTTTAAAAATTGTTTCAGTCTCGGGAATGGTGAAATGTCAATATTCTCAAACACGAGCAACATTGACTTTACCATCGAATATTTACTCCACAAAGAAGTACCACAATATTTTTTAGACTAGAAATGTAAGAAGTTGTAATACAAATATTTAAAATGCCAAAAAAACTTACCAAATCATACAAACATGCCAACATAACATCCTCATCAGTTTTTTCAGCAATACGAGTTTTGCCGCTGCCATTCTATAAACACATCATATTCTTTTTTATACCGTCCTTCCGACTTTACGGGAATAAGATTAGCCGTAGCTTCTTTAGATTTTCGCAAAATTTCTTCGGAATGCTTCTCATTCATTATTAATTTGTTGGCGAGTGACAAAAGTAAACAAACTAAGCGTCCCCAGCAACCCTCTAGCCATGCCAACTAGCGGTTGTTTGTGTAAATTGGCGGAAGTTTGAATCAGATTCGGTTTATTATAATTTTTTTAAATTTTAGTTTCAGTATGAAGTAAAATGCGTTACGTCATTCTTCCGGTATCAGATATTACGTACTTATTGCGCAATAAAATTCGAACTCGGGTTTTGCCTCGTCCGACTTTATTACTTATTCGTACGTAATATCTGTTTTACCGGACTAATGACGTAAATAACTATTGTAAGACCTTTTCAAGTTTTAAATTATCTACAAAAATGGGCGAAATACGTCGCTGGTACTTATTAAATATTCTCATACCAATAAATGCCTGAATATACATGGTTTGAGAAAATTAAAGAAAGAATAAAGTATTCAAAAAGGTAACGCTCCAGCTTGGATTCAAACTTGCCATAGCCTGTGCGATAAGATGCCGTACTAGCGCTCCCCAACGCTGTGCTACTACGACTATTGACAGCAAATGCTAAAATATGGAACTTAAGGTTTAATTGGATATTGGGCTTCAGACTTTAGACCAAAAACTGCTGTAAATAGTTTAATGGAAAAGTTATTTAAAATATGCAGAGAATGTAAAATATTTTTTACCTAGAGCTAATTGATAGGCGTAGTTAAAATCACATAACTTCAGAAAAACAGAAAACATTTTCTCCGAATTTTTAAGCATGCTGTAAAATTGTTTTTAATCTCAATAAACTACTTCAAATATTTCATTGCACCTTTTAAAGACTATAACGATTGGCGTCTGCGTTTTTGAATAAATCATTAATGAATTTTACATTATTAAAAATTTTTAGGAGGGCGTTGGAGTACAATTTTGTAGATTAATAAAAAACAGATTTGTAGTTCATCACAAGCTCCATCGACTCACAAAGTTATAAACATGTGGTAGGGACGGCTTTAAATGAATAATTTTTTGAAAATTTTCAAATATTGATAACGTGCTATTTTTACAATTTTCATACTTACATGATTATATTTACTAAGGTATATTAAACGACATGATAATTTTTTTCGGTAGATATTTTCTTTTTGAATAATCAGGCATTTTCAAGAATTCGTAGCAGGATTCGTTTTCAAGATACAGCATTAAGAACACAAAATATTTGATTTGCCTTTAGATGGGATTACAACGCTAAATTTACAAAATGTAAAAAGTTTTTTACAAATAAATAAACACCAAAAACATGTATAATTTCCGTTTTCGGTTACGGTTTCGGATTTCGGTGAAACGATTCCACAGATATAGGGAACGTACGCAAAAAGCAGTTAGTTAAAAACTTAATATTTTATTAATTATTTTACACTAAAATTTGTTAAAATTCATAAAAACCAATGATATAATTATATTCGTTGCTGTATTTGATAGGTATCTTATTCTGCATAAAAATTCAGATACCTTTTCCAAAACTTATTTTATTTTAGACCTTGATGACTTTTAGATCAAAAAGTGAGGTATTTTTGCTGTTTGTCTTTTTATTTTACGCGTTCAACTATTGCTTTACATTAAACCAAGAACTCTAAATAAATATACAACAAAATTGTCGCGAAATAATTAAAGTAAAGACTTACAAGAAAGAGAGTTACCAGCAGTAGCGGCTGGTGAGTTTAGAAATAGGTGAAGCGTTTTTATAAAAAGGAAATTTGCTCTTCTCCAAACGCCGAGAAGAGAGAAGCGCCGCCATTTATGTCTCCAGTGATACTGTTCGTACCACGCATTTATAACTTTTAGTTGCTTTATTTACCGTTACTTTTAACATTAACAATCTTATGTACTGCTAATGTCGAGCATCAGTCTTTCCAAAGCCAAAAGTTCTTTTTATGCTAATTATTAAATCCTAAGAAACGCGTGTCGAGTACAACCGGGAGTAAAACACATACGTTATTTAGGCAAAACATTTTATTTTAAAAGGCTTATCTTGTCACGTTCTGCATGAGGCTAGTGGTAGGTGCCGGGCGGTGGGGGACACGTTGCCATGGTAACCACATAATTTAGTGAGGCGATAAAAAAAGTCTTTATAATGGCTCAGTTGAACTTCACTATGTACTCGTGTTGGATGGCCGATAATGTACAAGTGCGCCCAGACGCGGCTTTGCAATTGGATGTTTGTACGTTTTCCGTTAGTAAGAACTTTTATTAGTAATAATAAAGTAATAAACGTATATAGTTTCGTAGATATACATCCTTTTAATGCTAGAATTTGATCTTTACAGAAAATTTGTTATCTGAAGCAAAGCGCTGTAAATATCGAGTCACGTTCTGCACGAGATTATTAGTACGTGCGGGCGGTGGGGGATACGTTGTCATGGTAACCACATAATTTAGTGTGGCGATAAAGAGAGTCTTCAGAGTGGCATCAGTTGCACTTCACTATGTACTCGTGTTGGATAGCCGATAATGTAGGAGTACTCTTAAGGCGTGGCTTTGCATGTATTACGATCCCGTTTTGTAGAAAATTTTATTATTAATAAATTTATATAGTTTTATATATACACATGCTTTTACTGATAGACTTTGCTTTTTACAGAAAACTTGTTATTCCAAGCAAAGCACTGTAAATAACTAGTCACGTTCTGCATGAGGCTAGTGGTAGGTGCAGGCGGTAGGAAACGCGTTGTCGTGGTAACCACATAATTTGGGGCAGCGATAAAGGAATTCTTCATAGTGGCTTCACTTGCACTTTACTATGTACTCGTGTTGAATAGCCGATAACAAGTGCGCCCGGGTGCGGCTTTTCTATTATTACGATAGCGATTGCTAGAAAATTTTATAAGCAATGAATTTATGTAGTTTCATCAATATAGATACTTTTAGTAATAGAATTTTCTTTCTACAGAAATTTAGTTATCCGAAGCAAAGCACTACAACTATCAACTCACGTTCTGCGTGAGGCTAGTAGTACGTACGAGCGGTGCGGGACACGTTGTCATGGTAACCACATAATGTAATGCAGCGATAAAGGGAGTCTTCATAATGGCTTCAGTTGCACTTCACTATGTACTCGCGTTAGATGTCCCATCATACACAATTGCACCCAGGCGCCGCTTCGCAGTTTTTATGATGGCGGTTAGTAAAAAATTGTATAAGTATGTATATTGCTCGATAGATGTAGATACTTTTATTAATAGAATTTGTTTTGTACCCAAAATTTGTTATCCGAAGCAAAGCACTGTAAACATCGAGTCACGTTCTGCATTAAGTTGGTGGTATGTGCGGATGATGGGGGACACCTTGTCATGGTAACCGCATAATTTAGTGCAGCGATAAAGGGAGTCTTTGTAATGGCTTCAGTTGCACTTCATTATGTGTGTTGTGTGGCGGAATGTGCAAGTGCTTCAACGCGCGGTTTTGTAAGTTTTCTATCTCGGTTGGTAGAAAATTTTATAAGTAATGAATTTATATATGGTTTCTTATAATATACCTTCAATTGTAGAATTTTCTTTTTACAAGAAGGTGAAGCGATGCTTTACTTGCTTCACCACACCAATCCGTGCAATATCAAAAATCAATAAAGTTTTTTAGTCATACTTTATAAGATTGGTAAATGAGACAGTCTTTGCTTTTATAAACAAACCAAAATTAATTCCAAAAATCTTAGGTAAGTTCTTCAATGACTCCAGTGACTTCATACTAGCGTCTGCTTTTTTTGGTAAAACCAAAATTCATCAAACTAACACAATTCGCATCTTAAATACCTAAATTTGATCAGCAGAATTTGGTCTACGGTTCCTTGGAACTTTTGATTGGTGCTTTCACTTAACTTCACTACAGGGAATGTTTGCTTTAAATCACTTGATTTAAATCGCATTTAAATAAAGTGCTTTTATGTAATCATGATTTAAAAACCAAGATTTTGAAACCGCTAGAATAAATTAATTACTTTGGATATTCTACAATTTATACTCTGCAGACACCGTACAATCCGGAATTCAAAGGATTATAGACTAAAACTAGTACTTAAATCCTGGTTAGTCCATTTCCATTCTTCTTTGGTATTATATTTCGTCAGTAAACATTGCTTCTTCAAAGTTTGATATCGATCTATACAAAAAAATCGGTTATTGATGTAAAATAACCGATTTTTTTCATACCTTATTGCAAATCAAAAATATTTGAAATTTAGAATAATTATATATTATCCGATTGAAGTTATTCACAGGATGTAAGCTTTAAAATAGGAAAATCTAAAAAAAAACTTTTCACGTGATAACGTACGGGATTAACGTGAGATTTACTTTTAATAGTTTCTTAAATGTTCCTCTGCTTGTTTTAAATCTACTACTCAAAATGAACAGAAAGTAAAAGCTTCCTAAACTTTTATCAACTAACAGTGTTATCAATTACTCTAGGTTGTATGTAGCAACTGTATCACTTAATAGTTGATTTATAGAGCCCGCATGTGTCATTTGATTCGAAGGAAACATTTATTCACGTTGCTCAAGTATTCAAGAATTTACTTAATTTTGTTCTGTAATTTTTGTTGTTAAATCAAGCAAATTGTTTATCACAGTTATTTGTGTTTTTAAATAATTCGAAGGTTATTCTAACTTGTGGCGACAATTTTATACTACAAATCTCATTAACAAAAAAGCCGCAGCCACATAAGATCAATTTCTTTAATAAAATTATTCCTCTATCACACCAACAAAAAAGTTTAAAATCACGTATACTTTTAAATTGAATTTTGTGCCACAAAAGGAATTTTAAGTTAAGATATAACCGTTCGTAAAGATGGGCACAGATTAATTTTGAAATGTACGAGAATTCTGCAAGTAGAAATTACGATTTGTTTGAAAAATCTAAATAACAGAGCTTTTTAACAATCACTTTTTACCTGATGGAAATGCAACTCTTTGTAAGTTAATAACGTTCTTTAATTTTTCTAAGATATTCTGTTTGAATACTTTTAAAACCAAGCAGCAAATAGATTAATTTTTTTAATTCGATTATAGTAGTTTTTAATTACTTGCAAAAAGAATAACTAAAATCTGAAATATTAAAAAAAGTTAAATATTAATCATAATACAGTGCATTGTTTATTAAAATAAAAATAATTAAATACTGTAATGAAGAATATCATTTGAGTAAAAAAAAGGGTTTCTTGTTTACTTCAATTAATATATGATCTTTATCTTCATAATTGATTCCTGCAGTGACGCCATTCATTTCGTTTAAGTTAATACCTAACCTACTCACCACTGACATTCTCAGAAAATAATTATAATTAAACTACCCACATCTTTATGTGCATGTAATAGTTACATAGCAGCAGTACAACACACGCAGATTTGTATACCTACATACGTATAAGCAAAAGCTAAAATAAGAAAGCATCACGGCCAGAAAAGTAGACGCCATTGAAAATACGAACATACAGACCTGGAAAGTGAAAGGAGGGTATTTCCGGAAAGTTTTCATTTTATTAATATATAAAGTATTGATTATAACACTGTAAGCAGGATATCGCATTTGTGACGTCATAAGCGACGCTGAATATGATTGGACGTTGCTTAGAGACGCCCTCACTTTATAATGGCGCCCCTATATGACATATTTCCCCATTATTACGCAATTTAGATTTTCCACAATTTTCAGCTGAAAAACGCAGCCACACCCACGTTTCCTGAATGTACCCACTTCCGCAACTTCGACGATCAAAGCTGAAGAAATAAAATCGCTGTAATAAAAAATTAGCAAGAATATGTTGTATATAATTTAAAAATCGCCATTATGGAAAAAATTTTGTTAAGTTTTCTGAACTTTGAAAATGCCTCTTGGAGCTTGCTAACCTTCGATCTAAAAATGCGCGAAATGAGCTTTACGAAACAATAGTTTCGCTTGCGGAGAAGAAATTACCCGGAAAAATATATCTGGAAAGAATGACTTTGGGAATATTGTTTTGCTAAGTAAAAATGAGAAATCAAAATTGTTGCTTTCAAGTAAGTTTTTCTGTCACGATTGATCGTTCGAATAATTCATAAATTATATGTCTTGAAAGCTGTTTGTAGATTAACCATCATTATTAAAAGAAAACCGCAGGTAAATTTAAAACAGAAAATAAGTTTGTTCCTCCACGAACAAGCGATACCAAAAGTTACACTTTACAGTAGAGATAATTGTGAAACATCTTAAAATTGTATTGTGCCCTACATATTACTTGAACTATATGCGTACAGACTCGACCTGTCATTTTAATTCTCGGCATTTGCTATCTAATTCTATAACAGCAATAATATTGATTCTGCCTTTTTGCATTTAACGTTATTAATCAACAAATTGTGGGCGTTAGTTTAAACAAAAGTAGTTCCAGTTTGGTCAAAAGCAGTAATAAACGTGTTTGTTTTGCAGAACTAACCTATGTATAAACCTTACCAACGTTTGTGGTAGAGGTTATATGATGACGAGTACGCGTGCGAGTCAAGTCAACTCTTTTAGTATAGCAGCACTTTTCTGGCAAACTTATTCTTGGAAGCTCCATGAGTTGGTTTCTTTGAGCACTCTCTAATATCTTTTCTTTGCACTAATTTATTGATAACAGGAGTGATTGCAATTATTTTTTTTAATTTGGCATCTTTTAAAAGAAGCGGTAAGAAAGTTACAGAAAAACAATCTAGAAACAAATTTTACTGAGAGAAAGAAGTCCCTCAGAATGAAAAGGAAAAATTCGTAATATTTTTAAGATGAATATCAGAATTTTTCCTCTTTTCGCATATTTTGCATACTTTTCTGACACTTTTTCTTAGAAAGTTTCTTTTGATCGATATTTTACTCTTTTTTGTCCGTTCTCAATTTATTTTGTATATATCTACATATTATAATTCAGAAACATCTTGTGTTTATAAAATGAACAAGGAAATCCTAATCAGAAGTGAATAAAATTTTCGAAGTGAAAAAGAGAAAACCCAGAAAATTAACGTTCAAAAAAGTTAGCAAAAAAGATTTTGTTATTGTTTAATGTCCAAGATTAGTATGACAATTTTTTGAATTTATTTTATATTATCTAGAAAATTCTCGGAACGCTGTTCTTCTAAAGTCATTTTTGCTAAAACTTTACAAATAACTTTTCTCTTGCTTGGATTTCCAATTTAAAAATCTATAATGAAATAGAGCATAGCGCAGAATATGGCGAAACTAAATTTTCAAAGTTAAAATTATCCTGAAAAAGGTACCATTAAAAATGTGAAAATATCTTTCTACTTGTACTATTATCATAGGTATAGATATGTATTTGCCGAAAGTTTTTCTGGTATTTTTTTCTCCTTCAGTTACTAATGGGAAAGTAGCGACTGGGAAAAGACTAAAATAAGGTCTTCCAAAGCGTCTAAAAAAGTAGTTTGTAAAAAGGAAAAACAATCTATTGTGTACATATAAATAGCTTTTAAATTATAATTTTTCAGTTAAAGAAAATTTTCAAAGACAGTTTCCAGAAGCATTTTTTTCGATAAATTTTTTGGGCATACAACTTTGTCAAGTATACAATGCGTCCTAAGACGAGCCAAACATAGGCAGATAACATGGGTAAGCTGAAAATCTCGTATAATATCTCAGTGAAATGTTCCCGTCGATTTTACACGTAATAACAATGAAGAACGCATATTTTTGTATTATTGATAGAAATTTTGGTAAGCTTCTGGATTAATTACGGCTTTAATTAATTAATTTAAATAGCGCAGTTAGCAAACGGGCATGGCACGCTAGCGATACAACCGTAGCGAAAGTCAGAGGTTCAAATTCCGTTCAGCCACAATTTTTAATTAAGTATCTACTATTTTTTTTTAATTTCCAATTATCTGTAATTACAGGAAATATTATATTTAATTAAATCTTTACTAGTGTTACCCCAGCACACAATGCACTGACAGACAGCGTTGACAGAACCGGCGAAATGTCAAGTCACGTGATGCATTAGTTCCGATAATGACACGCGACGTTATTATAGATGGCGCCCCAAGTGACGCGCGTCTAGCCGACCTTCATATATATTATAAATTAAAATAATAATTATTAAAAAATCGACGTAGAATAAAAACATAAAAATGTTTCATGTTCCATCTGTGGATAGATACCTTTCATTTAAAAAAAATGGTCCAAATTGGTGAAGCGGTAGCCGCTGGAGGAACCGGAGAAAAAAACCGTTTGTGCTTTTATATATGTACGGATTGCGTCAATTTTACTTAATAAAATATTTGATAATTTGACAACCAAATTAATAAAATTAATAAATCAGCTATTTCACAAACTGTAGAATCATAGTTTAAAACTTAAATGCTGAATGAAAACTATAAAAGCATTGTATCTGTAAAAACAAAGTTTTTAATAAATATTGAGAGACTGAAATAACCTGACATTTTCTTTATTTGTCAAATACTTTATTATGCAAAGATGACTCAATGAATATTTAGTTAAATATAATAGTAATGTGTAATTTAAGATTTTTTACAAAGAACAGTACAATAATGATATTTAGCTCTTAGAAAATAAAACGATTAACCAAAAAATTTAAAAAAAAATTGCAGTGAGCGGGATTTAAGCCGCTGCAGTTTAGTTACCGTTGTTGTGTCGCGAGCGTACAACGTGATTTGGCCAACTGCGCTATGTAAACACGCATGCAATGAAGCGTAATTTCGGGCGTAAAAGCCGATCTTTTTATTGCAATCGTAAATTAATTAAGTCAAGATGTAATTATAACGGAAGCTTACCAAATTTTCTATTCAGTAAAACAAAAATAGGCGTTCTTCATTATTATGACGTTTAAAATTAAAAAGAGCATTTCAAGGAGATATTATAAGAGATTTTCAGTTTTCCCATGCTATCTGTTGTGTATTTTCGGCTACTCTGTATATCCTTTTTTACATCTAGGTATTTCTCGAATGCTGATTTTGGAAACTGAGCAAATGCCGAATATTCGACCAATTTCTCACGGCCTAATAACGAATATTTGGCCAAATGTTGGGTGAATAATATGGCCGACTTGATGAATATTCGGCAATTGAAACAAACTAATATTTGGCAAAGTATACCAAAAAATAGGCCAACTATTCGACTTGGGGAATATTAGCCAACTCGAGCCAATTGCTGAGCCAAGTGCCAAACACTTAAGGTAATCAAAGCGTGGGTTAGTTGTGTCACATAAGCGGACAGAGTTTCCGTAATTATACCTTTGAATGTATTTTAAATCTTGATTGCACCATCAATTTGCAAATTACTATTGTTTTTATTCAGTGCACAAAATGGCGAAAAATATTCGGAATATCCAAATATTCGACAAACTTAAAAAAAGACCCATTATTCGGCCAATTATTCGGCCCATCGGATATTCGATGCATCGTAACCAGTTTCTAACCATTTGTAAATGGACATCGAAATTGTGGCAATTAATAATAAGTTCATGCATAAACTATATTTTAGAATCAAAACATCTTAATAACAAATAGCGGATTGTCTATTAATCCACATTAATTTAACGTTATTTTTCTTCGTTTAGCAGATGACTAATACGATTTTCAAAGCGGTACCTAATCACTCCCGAGGTTTACGGAAATGCCAATCGTAAAAAAGTTTCGCCGAACTTGTACAGAATTCCTACTTGTTTCATAACCCGCATTCCTATGAACGTTTATTTAAATTTATTTCTACAATGCCCGTTCAATTATAATTGTGTGATTTTTGTTTTCAAATGTATTCATCATCAAGCCACTGTTGATCGGACCCCATTTATGATAACCCTTAAACTTTTCTCGTTCAAAATAGATCTAAGAATGTAATCGCTCCTTAGGAGAATTCTTATAAATGAAATATTTCCGCTAGACGCCAATATTGTGTTGCAGTATTAATATGGGACCCAAATTTCAGAATATCATGAATTTTTTTGTATGTCTGAAAGTTTTGATTTGCATGTCCAGACGATTTCAAGGACGCGAGGTTGCCTGATTTTGTGATTTTGCGAATACTGTTAAATTATTAAAAAATGTGGAGTTAAAATAAATCTTTTTCCGAAGTGGTTAAGAACGATTTAAATGTTTAAAATGCCGAGCTTTACTTTGTTGAAGTTCATTTTAATTTATTGTAAATAAAACAATTAATAACTTCAACAGGTTTTGTATTTTAGCTTTATAATAGAGAAATTTCGATTATTAAACAAATTGCATACAATAATGGTTATAATACTCAACTTATTGATACACTAATTAAAGAGAAAAATTAGAAATTAGCTATTCAGAAAATACATCCAATTACTTCATCAGATAAATTGAAATACGCATCAATTCCATATTTTGGAAATCAATTAGAAAAAATTGCCAAAATTATAAACAAAACAAATAAATGTAAAATAATTTTTAAAACAACAAAAAACATTTTATATACTTTGTTTAATGCTAAGGAAAAAACAGACAATTATCTTAAATCGGGCATCTGCAAATTAAATTGCTCGCACTGTAATTCGCTTTATATAGAACAAACAATTAGAAATTTTGATATTAGGCACAAGGAACACGTACGTTGTTACAAGTATAATCACCCCCATAAATCCAATTATGCTAAACACTTATTAGAACACAATCATTTAATGACATCTAATAACACTATAAAATGTTTACACTTTTGTGATGACAAACGTAAGTTGGATATACTGGAAGCATTTGAAATTCATAAACATTTAAAATCTGTACCTTTAATGAATGAACAAATTGATCTATTAAATTCACCGTTATTAGACGTTTTGGAATGAGAAATCAAGTCATCTGGACGCAGAAAACCAAGATCAAGTTATGAATATTTATTGCTCCTATAGCAACACCAACTGTTTACTTTTAATATTGATTTTGATAATGACGTGTAAACACGTTGAAATACGTATAAAGCTAAAATACAAAACCTGTTGAAGTTAAGAATTGTTTTATTTACAATAAAACGATTTAAATAGCTTTTTAATTGAATTTGGAGTTTTGTAAGATTTTTTTCTATTTTCGAAAAAGCGTTGGTTTGAATTTTTATGTAAACGTTTCAAATGTATTTATCAAAGTTATCAAAATTCTTGTTCAATTTATACCTTGAGTGTTAATTATCTTTATAACAAAATTTTCAAACTACATCTCTAAAAAGAAACTGAATCTATAAACCCTGTATTAAAAAGAGTGGGAACATTCTCTTAATAAACACGTAGTGTTACCAAATATCAACGACCGTATTATTTGACTATTTCGAAATGCAACAAAACAAGAATACGTTCTTATCATATCAGGCTCTGGGTGGCGTTACGATAAGCCGGAAATGCATCTGTTTGTTAGTTAACTCGGTTTTTGTCGGGATACAGATGGAAGTAACTGAACCAACTACGCATTATAAAAATAACTTCTTTAACAAGCTTCTTGGATTAACTTTAGACCAACAGCATTGACGATTTTGAAAAATATTTTGGGCGTTTTTGCGATAAAACAATAATTTAGATTTTCTTTTTTTAGTTATTATAAAGGTTGCAGAATTTTCGTTGCACTTGCTACCCGTGATTGGAGATAAAAAGTCCAAAGGAAAAATATCACGATAAAAATTAAGGGAAAAAATCCAAGGAAATTCAAGCGGAAAATCCAAAGTGTAAAATTTACTCGCCTACTTTTTACTTTTCCATAGTTTTTCCACACTGAAAAATGTTGATTTCGTAATGAAAAAACCCAATTTAAAAACGCCTAAAGTAAAAATATAAATCGTATTTTCCAAAATTTTTTAGAAAATTTTGTCTTTAACTTCTTTTTCTTACGATTTGCACTCTAAATGTACATTTTTACCAAATTTTAATTCATGTAAAATAATTATTTATAGTACAAGTGAGTAAAGTGGAACTTTTTTTGATCGAGCAGAAGTAGATATGAATGTGCGAAATCAAAAAAAGACACTTTAGTCATGTGTTCTAAATAAAATTTTATCTACAACAGAATATGTACAACTTTCAAAAATATTTAAATTGACGTTTTAAAAAATGAAAACATTGCATCACAATGCTTTTGAAACAAAACATAAAATTGCTGACTTGACTAATCGCAATTTGCATCGCATAACTATTAATAATTGTAACAATTGTGTCATACATGTACATATTATAAATGTACCAAATTTAAGTTAGTGAGGCAATGTCAATTAGAGAGTAAATTTTCACTTTACTCACTGTTAGGAGTGAGTAAAGTGGTCACTTTAATCACTGTTGTAGATAATAGTATATTATAGACCAAGGTAGAGAAGACATTTTTCTCAGCCGAGCAGAATTAATTCCCGAGATGCGAAGCATCGAGGAAAATAAGTTGCGAGGCTGATAAGTCTTCTCTACCATAGTTTATATATTTTTTTTTTCCACTACTAGCACCTTTCTTCCTTTTATAATTAATTGATTTTACATTAATAAACAATAAAATTACAAATGCAAATATGCACAAAAATGAAGTAGCCTTGCTTGAAAACAAGAGAATAGTTAATTTCAATTGACATTTATGTAAAATATATATTTTATAATAGTGGTTATAAAATGTCCAATTTTGATGATTTGAGTGAAAACTGCACTCCTCCTGAAATTAAGGAAGGTGCAGAAAGTGTTGGTGAACAGTTATTAACAGTAAAATCAAAAGATTTTTACATGAAAGTTTATGGTGAATTTAAAGATTGGTAGCAATTGTTTTCATTATTAACCAGTAGTTAATAATGAAATATTAGTAACCACTAGGAAAGAAATTCATCTTCTTGGCTCTAAAACAAAGTAAATAATGATATCGTTTAATGCTAGTAGTGGAAAAATGTTATTTTAGCTGCTAGTGTTTTATTTAAGTCGTAATATTTTTTTATACAGTGCGTCTGAAAAGTGTGGGAAATGCTATATATCTCAGTAAATATCTATTTTATAGAAAAATATTCCAAATTAAAGTTGTTTAGTATTCAATTTTACATAACAGGGCAATACTTAAGAATTATTTTTTTTGAAAAGCAAAATGCAACGAATAACACTACTGCTTTTCTTTAATGACAAGGTCCCCATATATTCTACTTATTTGATACAGATTTTTTTTTTCAATGATGTAAAACTTGAATACATAACAAAATTTTCGAGAAAAATGCGAAAAACTTAAAACATTAGCAGGCCTTGAATTTAAACAAATGGAATTTCCAAGCACACTACTACGGTTGTAATAGGATTTTGGTTAAATTAAAGCCTGGTAATACGAGAAAGTTTTTCGCGGTTTTTCTCGAAAATTTTGTTGTGTAAGTCTATTACAGTTTTATATAGTAGTTAAAATAAGAAAAAAATCTCTATTAAATGAGCAGAATATTGAGGTACTTTGTCGTTTAAAAAAAACTGAAGTGTTATACGTCGCGCTTTTGTTTCTCAAAAAAATAATAATTAGGTATTGCCCTGTTATATAAAAATAAATACTAAACAACTTTAATTTGAAATATTTTTCCACAAAATAAATATTTACTGACATTTATAGCATATTTCATACTTTTCGGACACACTGTATGTAGATATTCCATCTGATTAATTACAAATATTTGCAAGACATAACCTACCAGAAAATTAGGTAATCACACACTGTATACTTATTGAGCATCTGAAAATTGCTTTTTCTCTTCGCGACCTCAACGCTTTCCCAGGAAGGTGTAAAGGCAGGTACTACCCGAATTTTATGGTTTACCACTACCGTTTGCGTAAGTGAAATTATTGAATATAAAATTGTTTATTCATAAGGTTATTTTATTAAACTTAATATTTTCAATCTGGCAAAAAAAATAATAAATCGGAGACTAAAAACAAAGATGGCTATACTTACTGCGTTTCGTCGTTGTTAGGATTTCTCAGTATTATAATTTTAATAAATTAGTACTTATTTTTTCAGAATACTAAAAAAAATGCCGTGTTCTTAAAAAATGTATTGTTTAGTTAATATTTGTCATTCTTGTGCTTAAGTTTCCGTTTTTTATGCGCTGAACAGGTGTTGTACAGTGAAAAATGAAAAGATTTTTTAAAACACCTTCACTAAATTTCCCGTACATTTTTTATACCAAAATAGAAAACCAAGTCTTCCAAAATTTCCTTTTCTAAAGCTTTTTCAACATCTTTCTTAACATAAAAATGACCAAGATTTTCATATTCCTTTCGGTAAAAGAAAAAAGTGGAGTTTAACGTACGAGCTTTCCTGAAGCTGTAGAGAATCATTTCTCATACAAAAAAAACGGAAGAGAAAAATTCAAAACAAATGGAAGTTTAAGCAAGTCCTGCCTCTTTGGAACAGTCCCATAAGAAATTTGAGTTTTGCTTTTTTTGGTTACTAAATGGTTTGTTGGTTTTTTTATTTGTACATTTTCCTAACGCCTTTACACATTGGCACACATGATTACTTTTATGGAATTTTCAAAAGATTTATACTTTTTTTTCTTGATTTCACATGAATTACTAACTCGAAATTTCTGGTAACAAACATATAATTTAAGTTCTAACATAAATTTAACAAGCTTGTGTGTAATTTAATATCTGATTTAAAAGCTTGCCGGAAACAGACTCGAAATATTTTCGATAGGCTCATTAATTACTTTCGAGCCAAATAAATTTAGATAACTCTAACAAGCCAAAAGTTTATATATTTCATGTTCGTTGGTATTAAGCGACCCTAATTAAAATACAGACGTCAGCAATTATCTCTATTTTGAAATCCTGATTTTTATAATTAAATTTTACGCTAATACTTTAATTGTCAGACATCTTTTTGTGAAAAATTTGTCACGTAATTTAATTTACGTTTTGGAAGATTTTGGCTTGCAAGTTTTAAAATCTAAATTTTGCCGCACAATTGTTAAAAGAAACCAACTAGGGACGAAGGAATAATTCTAGGAAAAAGTCGGTAGTTTTGGAGCTTTGATAAGATACTAAGGGTAGGTCCAAGTGACACAGGCAAACCAAATATTTCATCCTAAAAAGAACCGGTTAGTTTGTTTACCTGCAGAAGAATACCACCATTAGTTTCTTTTCCTTTAATTTTTTGGTATAAAGCGTAAACTCAATGAAGTTTAAATATTTAATTTATTACTGACGCATTCCTTAAAATAGCAAGCAGCTTTGTTTCAATTTAATAAAGTTTTTCTGAAAACAGTGTAAATATGTAAGTTCAAGTATTTATGTTTGATTTGTTGTATTTTCAAAATTGTCTAAACTCTCCATTCACATCAGATCAGTTGCATTCAATCGGTAATTAAAACGAGGTTTTATTCTGTTTCTGTATACTAAAGCAGAGTAGTGTAGAGATCCTCCCATTAAAAATTCCAATGCGTTTTTTGTACCCGAAAGAATGCAGTGGCCCAAAAAAATAGTGTCGAATGCTACCTACAAAGTGCTTAAGTATTTTTTTATTTGTATCTCAACGTTTATTGGTTATTTGACCTGATAATGAAGGGTCTACCAGTATTTATTACAGTCAGTATAAGTACTTCCTATAAAAACCTATATGAAGGTTAAATCGGGACTTCCAAGTACATCTTTCTTCATTCTACAGACTTAGAAATAGCTGCTTTGTTGTTGACTTGTTGTTGATGATGTACCGTAATACTCGTTTAGACGCGTGATGCACCAAATTGGTATTTGTATAGGATGTTTCGTAAACAACATTTTACTGTTTGAACTTGACTATTTTTAAAATGTTTTTTTTTTATAAACTATATAAAGCTTATACCTATGCCTTTGTTTATTTTGCCGTATTCAGTTCATTTGACAAAAAATGTTATAAGCCAATAATATGTATATTCAAAATAGTTATCACAACGCAACCCCTGGACATCGTAAAGTGCGGAACTTACAGTCCGGGGACAGTTGGCAAACTGCCCAAGTACAAAGTGACAGAGATTTCAGATAAATAATAAAATTTAAAACAATAACTAAAATTCAGGTTCCTGTATGACTCCTGAAATTTAGTTTTAAAAAATACTTGAAAAGGTTGTAATTAAAACCATTTTAAATATATGTACCAACTTTTTTTTTATTTTTTTGCTATCAAACCTAAAAGCAGACACTTCTTTTTTATTTTGCTCCGTTGAGACTTAACAAGTACAAATTATTTAAATATATTTTACTTTTAATGCCAAAATACAAATAATTTTGATAAAAAAATTTAAAATAGTTAGTTCATCAGCGGTGTATCTAAAAGTAACATATTTAACAAACGCGGAGGAAGTCACACATTTATTGTATAAGGTATTATTTCGTTGTACCAAAATATTTTAATAAAGAACAATTATGTTGTGATAAATAGCTTCAAATCTCCCTATTTTCTACCTTCAAACCGCTCCTTTTTTCTAAATTTAACTTTAATGAATTCACGTAAGATTTGCATACAAGGTAAACTTGCAAAATATTAAAACTGCGTGAGTATGAAAAACAGAATACTGTTTCCCCAAAAATTCGCAGATAATTTTTATATTAATATTTTTATGCCAAAATAAGTGTTAAAAGAGATCACTTTCATATTTATCAATATAAAGCTGCTAAAAGTTGATCCTTACCATTTTCTGGTCGAGGATGTGACATCTCGACTCCACTGTCTTCATCTGCCATTACAGCTACCGTCATGTGGAACTGAAATTTAAAAAACAAATTATGTGTTTACGAATTTAAAAGTAGTAAATCATAATATTCTAAAGCATGAAATCAGCTTTAAATTATTTATATTTAATTGGCATTTCGAGTACGTGAGCGTAAGCGAAATCAAATTTATAAATTTTAGGGTGTTGTACATGATTTAGTTTTTGAAAAGTTGCTATAAAGTAACATTGTATACAAAGTTTGACAGTTTTTCATCTTGTAGATCTTTCAGTAAATTTTTAAACGTAGTCATTTTCACATTGTCTCAACTGTTCTAGAGGTCCCTCCATATAGATATTTTTTCAGCTAATACCCACAACGTGTATAATTGTAATTTAAAACTTAAAGGACCTGTGTGGGTATATTACGTATTTTTACACGCCAATGGAGCTTTTCAACAGATTTTTAATTTTCCATACTGCAGTATAGGAAAGTACTTTTTCTCGTTTCTCTCTGATGGGACTTTTCCAAATAATAACAGCAAAACTTATAAATCGTGTTGTAAAATTTTCAATTATGTGCATTAAACACAGAGAAAATTACAAAATTGGTCAAAAAAAGTAGCATTTGGTCAAGAACTTACAATATGTTACGAAATTACAACAACCGCAACCATAATAATAATAAACACACAACAAATCAAGAGTTTATTTGCAAAATAAATTAAGTTATTAAATAAATACAACGCCTAAAATAAAAACAATAATTTATACTCTGAACGCTCTTCTAAGTTTGTTTTCTATTCAGTTAATTTTTTTAAAATCTTTAAGACACATCAACGTCCTAAAAGTCAGCTTACAAAAAGAAATTTAGAATTTATAAAAAAAATTCATATTCAAAAGAAACTAATAAAAATAAAATTTTCTTTAATTTTATTCCATTTTCAAACTGCTTCATAAATTTGATTTCTTTAATCAAGCGACCTATCACATTCCAGTAAATAATTCACACCACACGGAGTAAACAGCGCTTAGACACGGATTATTAATAATTTATCAATCTGCACTTTAGACTTAATAAAACACTTACAGCTTGATTAATAATAACGGTCATCAACGACATAAATGAACAAACTCAGGTTAGTTTCATGCTGAAAATGAGGTTTATTGGCGAACAAAAGCTTACAGGCAAAAAACAAACACTTTCACTTTATGTAAGTAAAAACTAAGTGCAAGCGAAAAAAAAGATGCCGCTTATAATTATTTGGGCACGATGTCGTATCACCCCGAAGTGCCTGCTTCTCGCACGCGGTCCTTGGACAGTTCTTCCTGCCACCCCCACTATCACCATCCCCCAAATCTGAAAATACCCACTGATTTATCTGCAAAACACCCCTTGCCCCGCTGCTCAGCTTTAACTTTCGCTACAATGTGGGAGGATTCAATTTCAACAGGGGTGAAGCCCCCAGAAAATAACTTGTAACAAAGCACCTCGTTTTTCTTGCAATATTTTGCAACAGAAATTTTTCATTCGTTGTTTTTCAATTCTATGCATTATTGAATTAACGATAGAATTTGTGACATGTCGGTAGAGAATTTTTGCGATACCATTCCGGTGAAATAACAAAAACATTAACACTTTTTAAGTGAAGTCAAGGTAAGCCAACGCAAAATATTCAAAAGTGGGTAGCTTCTGGTTTAATTGTTTTAGAAAAAACGAAGAGAATTTAATAACAGTTGTGTTATTGAGAAGAACATTGTTCATTAGAAATTACTGAACAATGAATGTAATACGGATATTGTTTATTGCATTTCAGAAAGCTTATGTAGGTTTTAGTATCATCATAAAGAAGATTATTTGTTTGCTTGTTTTCGTTTTTCTTTCGTAAACATTTCATCAATCTTATAATGGTTTTAGAAATAGAACTCGATCCGAAAGTACTAAAGCGCTGTTAAATTGGAAGTTTTAAGCATTTACCTATACAGGGCGATTCAAATCCCGCTGTACAAATCAGGAAAACTGCTGAAACCTTAGCTTATTCGTTCTATGTATACAGGGAATGTGAATCAGAAATCTGTTCCGATTAAAATTGAATCAATTAACCTTCTTCTTCTTACAGTGCCATGCCCTATTCAGGGCGTTGGCTACCTCTCTCCTATGTCTGTTTGGTGCGCGGCGGTAGATAACTTGCACAGACACACATAGGGGACCTACAGTTTAGCGTGGGCTCCGAACCACAGGAAGTGCATGCACTTCTTCTCCAGAGAGGTTTTCCTGGGGAAAAATCTACCTCACTGGTTTCCCGTTGTCTTGCGAGGAAGAATGGCCGGGCCGGGGATCGAACCCGGATCCGCTGCATTGGTACCCCGCGCGCTTACCACTGAGCTACGGCCGCTCCAAAATCAATCAATACTTAAGTCTATCATTTATCGATATAACAAAGATCCCTTTTTCCTTTTTCAGCTGAATAAGTATCCCTAATACTGTAAAGAAATAATAACTAAATTAAATCTTTATTATTTAATAAATTTATTACACGTTTACGCGCGAAAATTGGTTATATTTGGTGTGGAATGAGACGATTGAACGCAGCCGGTTGAACGCAAGCGTTTGAACGTAGGCGTTTGGACGCGGGGACGTTTGAACGCAAGATCGATTTTACACAAAGACGTTTGAACGCAAGGATGTTTGAACACAAAGACGTTTGAACTCAAGGACGTTTGAGCGCAAGGTCGTTTGTACACAAAGACGTTTGAACGCAAGGACGTTTGAACGCTGCAAGGACATTTGAACGCAAGGACGTTTCAACACAGGAACGCAAATAATGATTATGTCCATGGGCACATTCTCATTGTGAGAACTTTTATAATTTGATGGAATTTGGTTAATTCTTAACTAAAATTAAATTAACTTCTCTTTAATTCTTATTTACATATTTAATTATTCTACAAAATTAAAAACTTTCATTTTAATAAAAAAGTATTTGTATATAAGAAATTGTTTTGAAAGTAGACTCCTGCTTGTTTCCAAACGTCTCGGCGTTCAAAAGTGTTTACGCGCAAACGTCTCTGCGTTTAAAAGTCCTTGCGTTCAAACGTCCCCACGTCCAAACGGTGCGCGTTCAAAATTGTCTGGCCTATATAAACCGAATTACAGTAGGAGCAAGTTAATTTCTTAGAGCCTAATTTTTACAAATAATCTGTTGTTTTCTTATGCATTAAACAAGCTGTTTTAAATGTTTTTTGTTGTTTTAAAAATTACTTTATGTTTATTTGTTTCGTTTATAATTTCAGCATTTTTTTCAAATTTATCGCCAAAATACGGAATTAAAACGTATTTAATTGTATCGGATGAAGTATTTGTATATACATTTTTTTAATAGCTAATTTATAATCTTTTTCTTTATCTAACATATCAATAAGTTTGCATACAAACATAAAATTTACACTAGAAACTTTTTAAATTTAAACATAATAAATAATTCAACCATTAAACTTGAATATTTAATTATAATAAAGAGATTAATGTATTAAACAGATTGCATCTGGCAATTGTTATAACACTAAACTTATTGAGACGTTAGTCAAACAATAAGATTATAAATTAGCTAATCAAAATATTTATCCAAATACAATGAAATACGCTTAAATTCCAAATTTAGGCGATAATCTGGAAAAATGGTAAAATTATAAATAAAACAATTAAATGTGAAGTAATCTTTAAATGAACTAAACATTTTAAATACTTTGTTTAATGTAAAAGAAATAAAACAGATTATTTGCTTAAATCAGGCATTTACAAAAAACATTGCACCCACTGTCATTGTAAACCTTCACCAGCTCTTCCCAGGTAGCTTAGAGCCAGAGTTCAAAGAAATAATAAGATCGAACTGTAAATCAAATTATTTATAATATTTATTCAATGCGTTTACAATACAAGAATAAATTATCGTATGTATCGGAAAAATTGTAAAATTAATAATTTTATGTATAATAAAGTTAAATATAATTAAATGTGAAGCAATTAAATTTTCTTCGGAGCTTGTCGACTTCGGTTCTGCTTCCTTGAACGGATCTTCTTTCGTCGAATCGAATTCTGCGTCGAATTCACGGCTGACAGACAGGACTGGTTGCGCAGAATCTCTGGTATTCAATGTGTGTCGGTCGATAGGTTTGGTCGATGCGACGTCACAATCAAAATGGCGTTTTCGGCTTCAGTGTTTCTGTGAAAATAATTAATGTCTTGTGCACACTCCACATTCACTCAATCTTGCAGATAAAGTCTGAAATTAAATTAAATAGTGTATGGTGTAGTGTTCCACTGGTCACCAACCCTCTGGTTACGGTTCTAACTGGAAATAAACGGATAATTGTGAATTCGTCAGGTAAGTGCTTGTGGATTTATTTAATTGATCGATACTAAATAAATTGCCGGGTTTGACGGTACGGGGAATTATTTACAGGTTCAGGTTATAACTCAAATTCATGGATAGGTTTAAAATAATAAACCCAACGGGTAACTTTACTTTATTAAAGTTATTAAAACTTGACGAGTAATTTTCTAAGTTTAATTTAATAAACTTAACGGTTGACTTTCTAAGTGAATATAACGAATCAATCTCAATAGGGCACCCCAGTTTTGAGATTAGATGCATTAATTCTTAGTGAATACGGTCTTATTTCCATTAGAAGCTCGTCAAACTCACTAAAAGAACATTGACCTCCACTAACGTTTTGATGTAATTCAATAAATGTCGAATTCTCATGGAAGATATCTACTTCCTAGGAGAATCAAACATTCCATTAAATTACTGTTTGCATTTAATTTAAACTAAAAGTAACTTTAAGTTTAAATCAAACTCCAGCCTAATTTTTAAACTCTAAGTTCAGTCTTGACTTGAAATAAAAATTTACTAACAGTTAAACTGTTCGAAAACAAAATCAAAATAAATTTACTAAGTCGGATCAAAATAAATTGAACAGGAAACTAAAAGTTTTAACGGGATTCTGGCTTCCAAGAAAGACAGGTCTGGATTCTTTGAAAGGCAGGAATGAATTCTAATATTTTGAGCTGGTGCTCCGGTTTTATATCCACTGAAGGTGGTAGGGATGCTATGGAAGGAGTTATTGTGGGAGTTCCGTTTCCCCCACATGACTTCTTCGACGAGCACTCCACGTTAAAATTGTCCACTTCCAGCGCCACGAACGCCTCGTCTCGGAACCACAACAATATAATTCCTCACGAATTATTAAAATCTTGTTGTTTCAGGAAACTTTGTTACATTTTCCCCCTTCCTTCGGGTTGAAGAAGATGAAAACTGGATAGAAAAGTTGACTTCTGGCAGGATAATCCAGTGATCTGAATTAATGTAGGTTGGATTACTTGGCTGGGGACCATAAGCCCATAGAGACGGCGTCCACCCGCTTCATTCTAATGAAGGTACCATCTCCGGTCGGGATGCATACCCGTCTTAGGTTCCTCCACTGCTTACGGGAATATCGTTTTGTAATGCCTCCAGGGACTGCATTCACTGGTTTGGGATCCTCGCCAATGATCATCAACGGAGTGATGCCCAAATTCGCCTTGTCTACTGGATCACCGGACGTTACCAATGGCACAGCTTTCCACTCCCGGAGTTGTCGTTGGACCATTGGGGATGGAGTGTTGGGGGTTACGGCGACTTCTGGAGTCTTGATCCCAGGAGAAAAATATAAGACAGAGTGCTCTGGTGTCTTTATTTTAGGTTCGGGGGTTTTGGGCGACTTCCCAAACAACCTCTCCATTTTTTCGGCCAGCAGGCTAGCTGGTGACTTCCCGACTGGTGGATCAGGCAAAACATCCCTCACTGGTCTTAAGAAAACCGCTGGCAACGCTTCCCACCTTGGAGTTCCTGCAGGTAAGTATGCTGCTGGGTTCCACGGACGTATGATTGTCTTACTTCTCTTCTTTCTCAGATTAAACGGCCACGGACGAACATTACTTTTGGACAAAATTGGAGCCATCTTCATTAAACTAGTCAAGAATACTGAATGAGCATTCTCTCTGGAGGACCTGGCTTATATTACTCTCTCCCCACCTTCTAATTTCGACCTGGGGAGGGAGTATCTGCGTGGACTGGCTTGATGTCCTTCACGTGAACACGCCTCACCACCTGGTGATTTACTGGATTCTTCAATTCTAAAATAACTGGAGAAATTACCTTATGTATTATGTACGGTCCGGAATACTTAGGTGCTAGTTTTGCCATAAAACCACGTGCTGCGTCGGATAGCACATGTTCTCTCTTGTAGACCTCTTGGCCTACCTGGGGACGATACTGACGTCTTCTCAGGTTATAATGATGACTTTGACGTGTAAACGCTTTAGCTAAATTTTCCTTAGCTATTTTAATAATATCTTGTAACTTACGAAGCTGAGCACGATATTCCTGGTGATTACGTTTTTCGGTTACGCCAACTGGATATGCTTCTGCTCGTATAGCACCTGGAGGAAGTAGTTCTCGGCCGAAATTCAACATTGACGGCGTGAATCCGGTCGATTCATGTTTTGCTGTGTTCAAAGCAAACATCATTTCAGGTAACCAAGCATCCCACTGCTTCTGGTTTCCTCTGGCATTCTGGGCGAGCATTGTTCCAATTACTTTATTCATCCTTTCAACTGGATTAGCCTGGGGAGTGTACGGAGGAGTTAACCTATGGAGGATACCAAATTCTTTGGTTAAAGCCTGAAACAATTTACTAACATACTGGGAACCATTATCTGAAACTACTACCTTTGGAGTGCCGAATTTATATATAATTTTTTCTTTAAATGCTTGGATTATGGGTCTGGCTGTAGCTCTTCTTAATGGATGTACTTCTACCCACTTTGTGAAGCGATCTTGAAAAACTAGAAGATACGCATTACCTTTCGATGACCTGGTTAATGGACCTATGAGATCGGTACTGACTGATTCCCATGGACCTTCTACTCTGGATAAAAACATTTTCCCGGCTGGTGGCTGTTGTGACATCTTGTACTCTTGACAGGATGGACAGGAATGAATATATTTGGTTATATCACGGTACATTCCTGGCCAATAATAATTCAGCGAAACCCTGGCTATGGTTTTCGCAATTCCAAGATGTCCAGCTGCTGGTGAATCATGACATTCCTGAAGAACTGAGTGACGCCGCGGTTTCGGTACACACATCTTCCATATGGAATGAAATCCCTCGGTAATAGCTGAATCTGTATTAGGAAAACATTTAAATAATTTATTCTGGTCAATTTTATACGTATCGTATTTTTCAGGTTCGTTCTGCACTTTTTGTAAAGTAGTTCGGTACCATTGGCATTCTTCCTCTGGAACGGATTTTTCTAAGGCTGAAATTTCTGGCACATTACCTTCTTGATCCTCTTGGGCTCGAGAAAGCGCGTCAGCCACCTGGTTAAGGGCTCCACTGCGATAAACTATGTCAAAGTTATAATGCTGCAGCTCTAGGATCCATCGAGCTAACCTTCCTGTTGGTTTTGGCATTGATCTGAGCCACTTCAAGCTTCTGTGGTCACTTACCACAGTGAATTTATATCCTTCAAGATATCCTTTTAGTTTATTTATGGCCCATACTACGGCCAAACATTCTAGTTCCACCGTAGAATAATTTTTCTCGGCTGCTATGAGAGAACGACTGGCATATGCAATCACTTTTTCTTGGCCCTCTTGTTCTTGGGTCAGGACGGCTCCAAGTCCTGTTTTACTGGCATCGGTCTGGAGTTTAAACGGTAAAGTAAAATCTGGGCACGCCAGAATTGGTGCTGAAATGAGTGCTTCTTTTAAATTTGCAAAAGCTTCTTCTTGCTTTTCTGTCCATCTGAATTTATTTTTCTTTTGTAGAAGTTCCGTCAGGGCCGAAGCTTTTTGAGAAAACTGCGGGATAAAACGTCGGTACCAAGAAGCCATGCCCAGGAAACGACGTATCGCTTTTGGATTTTTCGGAGTTGACATGTTCTTGATAGCTTCTAACTTCTCTGGATCAGTATGGATTCCGGTTCTATTCACTATGTGACCTAGATATTTAAGTTCGGTGCGGCAAAATATACATTTTTCTGGCTGTAATTGTAAACCTCCAGCTCGGAGTTTAGTAAATACTTCTCTTAAATTTTCCAGGTGTTCCTCGAATGTTTTTCCTATGATGATTATGTCATCTAGGTAGCAGAATGCTTTTGGTTCGAGTTCAGGTCCAATGATGCTATCCAGCAATCTCTGGAAGGTAGCGGGAGCGGCATGTAATCCAAATGGAAGTACTTTAAACTGGTATAATCCACGGCCTGGTACTGTAAATGCAGTAATTGGTCGGCTCTCCTTAGTCAAAGGTACCTGCCAGTATCCTTGTTTTAAATCCAAGGTACTAATATATCGGGCTCCACGTAATTTATCTAAAATATTCTGGATAAAAGGTAGAGGATATGCATCAGTCTTAGTTACCTGGTTTACCTTTCGAAAATCAATACAAAATCTATATTTACCGGATGATTTCCTAACTAAGACTACGGGTGAGCTCCAGGAACTAGATGAAGGTTCGATCACCTCTTCTTCGAGCATCTTGTCAACTTCTTCGTTGATGATTTCTTGCATTGCTGGATTTCTGGGATAATAACGTTGTTTTATAGGTTCAACATCTTCTTTTAATTTAATTTTATGTTGCACTAAATTTGTTGGACCTTTTATACTTTTAAATTTATTAAGCTCGGTTGCTAAAAATGTATTTAATTCTTCTAACTGGACATCATTTAATGCTTGAATTCCGGCTAATTCTGGATAATGATCCTTCGACTGTAGTTTTACGGTCTCGTCATTCAATACGAGTTCTGGTATCTCGGCCCGGATGACTGCTCTGTGAGAAATCAAAAAATCCATGCCTAAAATAGCATCGGCTGTCAAGGATGATACACATTTCCATTTCCCCTGGAATTCTTGTCTGCCTATTTTAACTGGAAACCTGTACGTACCTTCTGTGTTTATTATACTACCATCGGCTAATTGTACACCATGTTGATTTTCATAATGACATTTTAAACCATTATTTTCCAGGTGACTACTTAATCTCTGGCCTACGTATGATTCTGCGGCTCCCGAATCAACCAAGGCGTAGAACTGCTGGTGGAAAACTTCTATAACGGCAAATAATCGAGGATCTATGGAGGTTACGGCGGAAATTCTAGGTTGGCCTTTCTGAAAAAATGTTTTTACCTTATTTAGCCACTGTTGCCATCCTACTGGGTTGTGAAATGGTGAGGCCCTCGCCGTTTGTAGCTGGAAATGCCTTAATTTTCCTGCCGGCTTATTCCGTTTCCCTGCTTTTTGCATTTACAATCTCTGGATAGGATTCCTGTCTTTCCACACCAAGAACAGAAGATTTTCGCTGGTCCTCGGCATTGAAGTCTCCTATGTCCTGCTTGACCACACCTCCAACAAACTTCTAACCTGGAGTAGGTAGGTTGCTTGCCTCCGGATTGTACAGGCTGACTGGTTGCTTGCTTAAATTTTCGGACCTCCGAAACTGGTTGTTGTACTATTTGCACTGGTTTATTAGCAAATTGTACGGATTTATTGGTTTTAACTGGTGATGCTTCTGGTGAAATTTGATCCAAATCCTTGAACTTGGACAACTTTCCTGGTTTATATGCTGTCTCGAACACATATGCTTGACTAGGTAACGGCGGAGAACGAAACGAAGCTGTTACACTCTGGAGTGCCTCGTATTCTTCTGCTATCCTTAACATTTCAGGTAGCGTATTGAAATCATTACGCTTCAGGTAAAATTTGTACTCGGGCTTCAGGTTTTCGTATATTCGTTCCAGCTGTTGAGTACCTTGAAGACCTCCATGCCTTCGCATTAATGTTTGGATCGCTGTTACATACTCCGCGACCGTTTCTTTGTTACCCTGGGTACGATTGCGAATTTCTTCTTCCAACCAAAAATAAAATCTAGGTGGAAGATACTGGATTTTGAAGCTGTCTAAAAAATCGTTCCAATTCCTCCAATTGGTTTGATTATTACGGTACCAAAGCAATACTCTGCCTTGGAGAAGTTCCGGTAAAGCTAGTAGTAGGTCCGCTTCGGCGACGTTGTAGCACTTGGACAACTCTTCGATCCTTTCTAAAAAAGAAACTGGGTCGCTACCTCCGTCGAATTTTATTCCCCATTTACGAACGCTCTCGCAGACCTGGACTCTGGATGTCATCACCACACCTGGTGGAAAAATTTGTTGCTGATAAGCGACACCTGGGGCTTTATCTCTTGATACCTTATCACCTGCTATCTTATCAACAGATATCTTATCAATTGATAACTTATCACCACCTGGTGGTTTTTCATCCGTCACCTGGCCATTTCCTGTTCTAAGGAATTCCACTAACCTTTTTCTCATTTCCATCATTCCTCCACCTGTTTCCAATTTGTACTTGCGTAATTCCTCAGCAAGTCCTTCCTTTTTCAGCTCGTATACCCAGCCTACACGTACATCGGTCGATCTTTCCTCGTCTTCTAAACCCATTCTGGCAAAATTATTAACAATTTTTCAACTTACAGTTTTGCGGTTTCAAATCTGTTGTTGCAGGTGAATACGGAATTCTTCTGGTTGAATTTTTCTGGTATTTCAGGTTTTCTGAGGTCCTGGACTAAAAACGTGGTTGCTCTCGGATGTCCTGGAAACGTCCTTGCTCTCTAGGATGTCCTGGAAACGTCCCTGCTCGGGCGCCATGTAAACCTTCACCAGCTCTTCCCAGGTAGCTTAGAGCCAGAGTTCAAAGAAATAATAAGATCGAACTGTAAATCAAATTATTTATAATATTTATTCAATGCGTTTACAATACAAGAATAAATTATCGTATGTATCGGAAAAATTGTAAAATTAATAATTTTATGTATAATAAAGTTAAATATAATTAAATGTGAAGCAATTAAATTTTCTTCGGAGCTTGTCGACTTCGGTTCTGCTTCCTTGAACGGATCTTCTTTCGTCGAATCGAATTCTGCGTCGAATTCACGGCTGACAGACAGGACTGGTTGCGCAGAATCTCTGGTATTCAATGTGTGTCGGTCGATAGGTTTGGTCGATGCGACGTCACAATCAAAATGGCGTTTCTCGGCTTCAGTGTTTCTGTGAAAATAATTAATGTCTTGTGCACACTCCACATTCACTCAATCTTGCAGATAAAGTCTGAAATTAAATTAAATAGTGTATGGTGTAGTGTTCCACTGGTCACCAACCCTCTGGTTACGGTTCTAACTGGAAATAAACGGATAATTGTGAATTCGTCAGGTAAGTGCTTGTGGATTTATTTAATTGATCGATACTAAATAAATTGCCGGGTTTGACGGTACGGGGAATTATTTACAGGTTCAGGTTATAACTCAAATTCATGGATAGGTTTAAAATAATAAACCCAACGGGTAACTTTACTTTATTAAAGTTATTAAAACTTGACGAGTAATTTTCTAAGTTTAATTTAATAAACTTAACGGTTGACTTTCTAAGTGAATATAACGAATCAATCTCAATAGGGCACCCCAGTTTTGAGATTAGATGCATTAATTCTTAGTGAATACGGTCTTATTTCCATTAGAAGCTCGTCAAACTCACTAAAAGAACATTGACCTCCACTAACGTTTTGATGTAATTCAATAAATGTCGAATTCTCATGGAAGATATCTACTTCCTAGGAGAATCAAACATTCCATTAAATTACTGTTTGCATTTAATTTAAACTAAAAGTAACTTTAAGTTTAAATCAAACTCCAGCCTAATTTTTAAACTCTAAGTTCAGTCTTGACTTGAAATAAAAATTTACTAACAGTTAAACTGTTCGAAAACAAAATCAAAATAAATTTACTAAGTCGGATCAAAATAAATTGAACAGGAAACTAAAAGTTTTAACGGGATTCTGGCTTCCAAGAAAGACAGGTCTGGATTCTTTGAAAGGCAGGAATGAATTCTAATATTTTGAGCTGGTGCTCCGGTTTTATATCCACTGAAGGTGGTAGGGATGCTATGGAAGGAGTTATTGTGGGAGTTCCGTTTCCCCCACATGACTTCTTCGACGAGCACTCCACGTTAAAATTGTCCACTTCCAGCGCCACGAACGCCTCGTCTCGGAACCACAACAATATAATTCCTCACGAATTATTAAAATCTTGTTGTTTCAGGAAACTTTGTTACATCATTCGGTTTATAGAGGCCAGACAATTAGAAATTTTGATATTAGGTACAAAGAGCACGGACGTTGTTACATGCATAAACACGCCCATAAATCCAATTACGCTAAACACTTATTAGAACACAATTATTTATTGAAAGCTAATAACACTATAAAATTGTTATACTTGTATGACGATAAACGTATGAAATAATAAAGGCGTTTGAAATTCACAAACGTTTAAAAACTGTACCTGTAATAAATGAACCAATTAATCTTTTTAATTGACCAATACTTGGCGTTTTGGAATAAGAAACCCAGTCGTCTGCAGACATAGATAACCAAGATCACGTCATCCAGTTCGATTATTTCTGTAGCAACCCCAACTATTTATTTTTTACTTTTACTTTTGGTTATGACATGTAAACATGTTGAAATGCGTAAAAGGTTGAAATAAATAGATATTGTTAAAGTTATAAAGTATTTTATTTACACAATAATTATTGAAGTTTGTATTTTAGAAGATCATTAAAAAATACGACAAACTATGACGTCATTTAACGGTAAATATGCGCATGTGTAGTACTGTTTGGTTTTGTGACGTAGGTTTACGGCGTATAGCTTTTTATTATTATTATTATACAGTACCGCCACTTTACCGCTTTATGACATTACACACCCTTTAGAAATCTACTTTGAAATTAATGTTATAAATTAAACTAAATATTTTGTAAATAATTGTCAAATTATTATCTTTACTAACACCATTAGAATATAATGTATACGCCATATATTCCTGAAATACTTAAGGTTGTTTGAATATTTAACAAATAGTAACAAACGCATTGTATGGCGTCCCTGATATGGTCAAAAAAGTGTGTTTTGTTTGCACAGTCAGTCATTACAATATTATACGACTAACCTTTCCAATTTTCTCAGCTGAAAATACCAAGGTGCTGTTTTGACAGTTGAAAGCGGCATGCTGCTGTTTTATCAGTTGAAAACAAATGTGATTGGTAGAAATGTCACGAATTGAAGATTCCGACTGGCTCCTTATAGTAAAAGTGGAATAATCGCCAACAAACTTAAGCAACTATTCATTTGGTTTGTTCACTCTAAAAATTATTTTGCCCTGATAACTAAAATCTAGTTCTTGCAACTGAAATTTTTAGTGGCTATGGCTACAAATAATATTTTTAGTTCTAATTTGTAACAAAATTTGGTTGGACTATTTCTGTTACTGCAAGTAAAATGTCTTGCTGCTACAATACATTTGTGTTAGTAGTGATAGCACAGATCAATATTTATAAAAACATATTATATTAGTATGGTGTACCAAGTACGTTTTTATTCTGAACAAATAGTATTTGCTTCTCTTGCCAATCTAATATTGTAAGCAGAACAAAACCAATTTGCTGGCATAACAAACTTTAATGCTTTGATGACTAATTTGTGTTGGTTATTGGAGCAAAAGTTAGAGTTACCGGAACAGTACATATTAGTAAGATGCACTAACAATGTTTTCATTAAGAACAAATTGTTTTTGTTTCTCGAACTACTGAAATTAGTAAAAATAAGAAAACGAATTTTGCTGTAGTAACAAACAATAATACTTGTAATTACAAATTTATATTGGTAATGACAACAAATAATATTTAAACCATTTTATTCTGGAATTGCAAAATTACATAAGTGTTTTTTACTATGAAGAACTAAAAGACACATATAAGTTGCTATCTGGCAGTTTACATACTAAACATAATCTAAAAAATCTTTCACTTCAATGTGCTTTATAGTATTTTTATCTCTTACTTGGTACGCATAATAGTGCTCCTTAAAACCTAATGTTTCTAAATTAGAGTACAAAAAACATATTTCATTGGAACTGTTCACAATAATCTTTTTTTTTTCATACCAAAAAGAGGAAGTAAGTCAGCAGATCCTACAAAAAAAAGCAGTTGATGAAGAATTGGCACAATACTTTAAACCGGCAATTTGAACCCATTTTACTGAAAACCAATCTAGAAATTTACTTGGTATTGTAGTTAAATCACCAGTCATGTCATTTTCCATCATAGCCGAATAAGAACTAAAATCGGTAGCACCTACTATTTTATCATCTCTGAAACCTTTAGATGACATTAGTCTAACTCAGAATTTTGGTTTATAGTGCATCAATAAAGCATCCATTTTAACTGAAAGTTTTAACACAAATGTAACAACTAGTCATTTTAACAAATATCGAAATACTGAGGAGTAAAAAATATATAAAAGTAGGTATGAGTATATAATATACAAAATTTTGCAAAAAGTAAATGTTGCATAAGAAACAATGATATAATAGGTATACAACCATAGATGAATTATGTTCTTGGTAGCGACGCTACTATGGAATTGACCGCTATATAAGATTTATCAAAGTCCGTTTTTATGTTGTACAGACCCCACTGCAACACCATCCAGACTTGCTCTGCTTCCAGTGGGTATTTTGTGTGTAAAGCGTGAATCACTTGGAAACAGAGATTCACAGCGCTTAAGCCCGTAGAAACTTCGAATAAAACGTCATCAACTACTACATAAGCAGCAATGATATGTTGTACAGTTCTCCCACAAAGACTGGTGTAGGTTGTAAAGTTAAACCAAATTTTTTGAATTTGGATCTTCTTGCCTCTAACGTATTATGTAGTTCTCCGACTGTCTGGTAAATATAATAAAACAACATTAGAAAATGTATAAAAATTTCAATAGGTACACTTAAAAACTATATTTAATATTAAAAAAATAATTTATTTAAAATAATCCATAAACTTATAAGCATATCATAAACAATTAAGAGTTTTATAAAAAATGAAACATGATGAATAATAAAGTATTCATATCATTATGTAAGCAGATCTCATGTAAAAACCGCCCAATTGTTTTTATTAAAAGAAATAAATAAAAAATTATAAACTAGAAACTGAGATTTTGACGAAAATACATGTTTTGGATCTCCAAGAACCCAGTCTGTGGGTGGGTATATGCGCCTCATATCTCAGGAACAGCTGCACCAAAAATAATTTTTGGGCACCAACTTTTGGTCACCAAAAGTATACTTGGGCGCAGTTACTGACCAGGTTAGTTGTTTTTATCGATTTTTTCTTTTTAATTTGGAGCTCAAAATTTGGTGCTTAAATCACTATTTTTTATGCTCCGTTAAATACAAGCCTATTTATTTATTATTCCATCATAAATTGAGATATTTAATTCACATTTTGTACAGATGTTTTACTATTATTATTGTCTAATATTAAATAGGACATGTACGGACACGTTAATTCACTATTTTAGTAAAGCCAGTAAGTAAAGCATTTTATACGCCGAATGGGAGGAATTTGTCGAAGTTAAGCTGCTGAATAGGCAGTCGACGCCTTAAACACATGTTCCGGCTTTCGGGCTGTGGTATTGCACAACATTATGAAATTTATTGTAATTGCAATATATAGATCGACTTTAAAAATAATGTTTAAAGCTAGAAGCTTTCGTTAAACTAGTATTTCTTTCTCATTCCATGGTGAAAATAGGAAACCCTACCGATTAAAAAAGATTAGGATAATGTACATTAAACTCCAGAATTTCCATAGAGGGTGATTATACGGTCTATTTTCTGAAATATGCGCTTACCTATTCACTTTTGTTCCGAGATTTTAAACTTATGTTGAAATTATGTGGAAGTTTCGGGGTATTCCAGCAATGTTTCATTAAATTTATAACAAAACTTCATGCAAATACTGCAATATCATATCAATAAATAAATCACACTTACCTTAAAATGTTTCTATCAAATCCTCCAGTCCCCAATCTTGTAATAAACTACTCACTTCCATAATTATTACTTAACAGAATTGATATAATAACACCACAAAAAACTAAGAGCATCAAAGATTATTAGCTCTCACTTGTCCAATGAATGAAAACGGTATGTTTGCGACTCGAAAGGTGCCTTTTTTACCCGCGGATATCTGCTAAATTTACTTAATTGTAATTTGATACTAATGTTATTTCCCGCGTCGCAATATGAGGTATTTGCTGATTAAGCAGTTGAACGTTAAAGATACGCTTATTGCAACAAATATGAAGGTTAGAGCAACAAAGAAAATTTGTCAACTCAATACATTCAAGATTAGTAACTTTGATAAGTTCGATTTACTTGTCACTACACACCGAATGTGTTTTTCTAACATACATGAACGTTTATGGCAACAGATAAAATTTGTCGGATTCAGTTATTCAGCATTAGTAACTATGAGAAGTTTCAGTTTACTTGTCACTACACACTGAATGTGTTGGGAATGATAATAATATTGTTCTTTCGTTATTGGAACAAAATGACTTGTTAAAATAACTAACTTTTGTCAACTAATAATTGTGTGACATTCGAAGTAATACGCAATCTTTGTAGCAACACTTGCATTGGTTGCGTATGCCAAAATTTGGTCAGGAGAACTAAAATTTTCCAACAAATAACGGTTTTGTTGTTAATACCAAATCATTTTTTAGAGTGTTTGCTAGATTTAAAAGTACTTGTATATTATTTTACAATTAGATATATTATGAGAGAAGTAGTTGACTTATGTACAATTCGGGAATCCGAAAAAGCAATCGGGGTAATATACTTGAACTTCCTGCATAGCAAACGGTGTTCGACACGTTATTCGTGAATTTAAAAATAACCTATAAAAATTATTCAAATTTCCTGCGTTTTCTCGTGATTGTTTTGCCTGAGAAAATTATTATCGACTGTTTCGTGGCGGAGAAGAATTCCCAAAAAAACAAACATTAGTTGCCGCACAACAAGTTTTCGTAATTTTGTCACGTTTTTTTTTTCATTAGCACATGGTATAATTGTTAGGTATTTGACATGAAGTATTCTTCAAAATAAATTTGTGAAAATCGTTTTAAAACGTAGTTAACTTAATAAATTAGAGTTTTGTAACGTTATAAAAGACATGCCAAAAAATTAGCGTTGTTTCAAAATTACTACCTTTTTCTATTATACTGATTACAAAGTATACCACGAATTTTACAAATTTAAATTAGATTGTAATTTAAGCAACATCGGTTTGGGGCATTGCCAGGCCGTTTAAACCTTTCAAACTTGATAAAAAAAAATCATTTAAAACATAACATTTCTAGAGAATGATAGAAGGCTATAATAAAATTTTCAAAAAGTTTAAGCTATGTTTATTAAATTGTCCAAACTTATACTACTTGAAATAGTCTAAAAAATATATTTTTTTTTTATTACAGATTTCTACTACTTAAACATTTTAAAAACTATTATGCTCGAAATAATGTTAACGTTAGGCCGTTTTGAAAACCCTCTAAAACAGAATTACGTTTATTTATTTTTTAATTATTAAAGTATGAATATTGCTTTCACAAATTTATTTTACACTATAATGCTAAACAACAATAAACCTACCCATACTTGGCGATTTACACTCACAATTAAAATGTTTACTTACTGTTCTGCTTTTCGTTTTGTTTTACGTGATATATTCACTTTATATGATGCATTGAGTTGACCGAACAGGTATTTATATTGTTCTTGCTCGTGCTTTATAAAGCGGGGGAGTTAAAGCTGGCATCTGCGTTCTTTATCTCAATGTTTCAATTCCTTATATCGTTGGAATTCAGCCCAGAACGGTCCAACATTTTGATTGAATATATATTTTTAGCATTCTCTAATTTTCATTGACTGGTTTAACATTACATTGAGATTAAATTTGATTCTCAAATATTAGGTTTCGTACACTCTAAAAAATGATTTGGTGTTGGGAGCAAATACATATTTGCTACTTTGTTTTTGGTTCGAGTAACTAAATATTAGTATACTCAACCAATATATTTAACTTGAATCGCAATTGTAACTAATAGAAAACTGTTATAGTGTTTAAGAAAACTTGATTGATGAAACGTTGCTGTGGAAGCAAGTTATTTTGTTTGGATAGCCAAATCGAAATGAATTTAGTGTTGTGAACAAAATATCTTTGAAACCTAAACATATGGCGGTTAGTTAAGCAAAAGAATTTAAACAATTATTAATGGAACAAATTCTGTTGGTAGATTGAAATGTAAGAAAAGTTTTTAGAACCAGTAATTTTACTATTAGTCATAATATAATTTGGCCGACAGCATAAACTGTGAAGAGCATTCATGTCGCCGCGACTTATTAATGGAGGAAGGCGTGGATTAGGCGAAAGTGTGAAATTATATTTTTTTGTGCATTATAAGTAATGTGGAGTTTGATCAGTATCGGTGAACAACAGCTAGTGACTTAATAAATTGGAATGTTTGATTAGTGAGCATCATGAACTCTATTACTTTATTTCAGAACACTCTAAAACCTAAAGACCGCGATTTAATACATTATTCATTGATAATACAAAAAATGAAGTCGGCAAGCATTTTACCAATAAGGTTTAATGGTTTTTCACGGTTTTAATGCCTGCCTTTATATTTAAAATTTATCTAGGAGGGCGGAGAGAGAAGTTTGGTAAAATTGCAACAGAGGGCATCAATCGCAAATCCCAGGTGACATTTGTCAATACCATCTGTCACTAGGCCACATTAAAAGATATATTACACCAACGCTTGGATATGAAAAAAATATTCGCGCGACAGGTGCCGCGTTTGCTCACAATCGACCAAAAACGCACACGTGTGACAACTTCAGAGGCAGATTTAGCGATGTTCAAACGCAATAAAAATGAGTTTTTGCGTCGTTTCGTAACTGTGGAAGAAACATGAATCCATCACTATACACCAGAGACCAACGAACAGTCTAAACAGTGAATTTCTACTGCCGAACCTGCGCCGAAGAAGGCTAAGGCGGTTTTATCGGCCAACAAGGTAATGGCCACAGTTTTTTTACGATGCACGCGGCATAATCCACATCGATTACCTTGAAAAGGGTAAAACAATCAACGGCTATTATTATTGCAACTCATTGGACCATTTCAACAACGTTTTGAAAAAAAACGACCCAATTTGGCGAAGAAAAAAGTGCTCTTCTATCAAGACAATGCACGGGTGTACACGTGTGTAGTTGTCATGGTCAAAATCCATGAATTACGCTTCGAATTACTTTCACATCCACCATATTCTCCAGAATTAGCCCCCTGCAACTATTTCCTGTTTCCGAACTTGAAGAAACGACTCGGGAGAAAAAGATTCGGCTCTAATGAGGAGATCATCGATGCAACAAACGCCTGTTTTGAAGGGTTGGAGAAATCGTATTATTCGGAAGAGATTGAAAATTGGAAACAGGTTTGACTAACTGTATCCCTATAAGGCGACTACGTTGAAAAGTAAATTGTTTTATGGGCAAAAAAAAATATTATACACTTTTTAGTAAAATCAACTAAAATAGCTCAACTAGAAGTTCTTACTTTCCATAACAAACGATTTGGTTGTCCGTATATTCACTAAAAATTTTAGTTGCACGAACTGTTTTTTAGCTGCAAGGACCAACTTTTTTTTCCACTACTAGCATTAAACGATATCATTATTTACTTTGTTTTAGAGCCAAGAAGATGAATTTCTTTCCTAGTGGTTAATAATATTTCATTTTTAACTACTGGTTAATAATGAAAACAATTGCTATCTAGTACTCACATGCCTATTTAAAATTATAAACTCATGTAAAAATCTTTTGATTTTACTGGTGATAACTGTTCACCAATTTTTCGAAAATAACTAGAAAGTCATTGAAAACATAACTGTGTTGGCATACTTTTTCTATTTAGCTTGTCATAAAAAAATAAGTTTTCACTTCAGAAAATTAAAAAAGAAACCTTAGAAGTTTGATAGTTTGTACAGCTTTTATATCGTTGTTTTATTTTAACAATTAATACGTCATAAATCTGCAGTTTTGTGTAATCACAAACACTAAATGGTTCGTAAAACTATCATATAACAAAGCTTCAAATTTTAAGCGTAATTCCTTTAAAATAGTTATTTGTATATCTAGTGCGCGCAATTATACTTTGGTGCTTGAGAATGAAAGTTTTTTGTCGAGGCGGCAGCCGAGATAAAAATCATTCGAAAGCACCAAAGAAATTTCGCGCACGAGTTGAATACAATATTTTTTCATTACTAATGAAAAAAATTAAGTAAAATCATAATAAAATACAAAAATAAAGATTTATTCTATCGCAACCTAGTCTGTTTCTTTGTTACTACGGAAACAAAATTTAACAGATATTGATATTTGTCAGTTATTTTTTCCTAAACATGTTTGGTCGGCGTCCTTTAAAAGAACCTATTTTTAAATCATGGAAATATTGGAAATGGAAGAAGATATAGGTACCTTTTGATATTACGAAAGTGGCTAATAATGCAATTACTAACCTATTACCCGAAAAATTTTTTTAAAATGTTATCATTGTCGTGATGTACGAAATATGTTTCGCTCTAGTGCGAGAAATACTTCGTGCACGTTGTCAAGATAAACAACTCCAATGTGACATTTTGCACACTGAGATTAATGTAAAAATGTCATCATTTTGTGACGTCTGTAGAAAAATAGTTATTTGTGTACTAAGGCCAAAAAGTGGATTTTTTTCGGCCGAGTCTGAGTTTAATGGCCGAGGCGAAGCCGAGGCCAGAAAGCAGACGAGGACGAAATAACACTTTTTGGCAGTGGTGCACACAAATGTTTTTAGGCGATCTTCATTATAAAATTTACAAATTTGTTAGATTTTTATTTATGATTTATTGATATAATTATTTATAACAACTGAACAATTGTACATATTTGTGACTCCTTCAGAAACGTTTATATTTTTCTACAAATTTGTTAGATTTTTACTTAAAATAATCAAGATAAAATTACTGCTGCAGCAACATCAAAAAGCACACAAATTGTTCATACGAATAATGAAGCTATATATGCCGAAATTACTTCGAGTGTAAATAAAGAAAATATAAACGTTTCTGAAGGAGTCACAAATATGTACAATTGTTCAGTTGTTGTAAATAATTATATCAATAAATCATAAATAAAAATCTAAGAAATTTGTAAATTTTATAATGAAGGTCGCCTAAAAACATTTGTGTGCACCACTGCTAAAAAGTGCTTTTTTCGTGCTCGGCTAAAAAACGGTTACTTTTTGGCCGCTTTTGAGTACTAAAAATTCAATTTTTTGTTAAGGTCGCCTAAAAAATAATTTAAATTCATATAATTACATATTTTTGCTTAATTAAATGTTTCGAATAATCGTAGTTTAATTGGAAGAACAAAAAAACAATTAATACATCAATTGATTAATTAAAAGTCTCTTGGTTTACTTACAATTTTAATATTTAAAAAAAATCAAAAATTTTTCAGTCTATACCTACAGTTTTCTCCTTTTGATTTTTACACATAATTACAGGAAAGAAACCGCCAATAAATAAAACGGAAGTTTCAGTGACTTCACACTGGTTATTATATTATAATGGACATGTCTATAACTATATTGCCTAACTCTTTAGAGACTTTTTCTTTTCAAATCCTTGTACGTATTTATAAGAGCAACTAAACCCCAATTATTATCATAACATTCCTATAATTAACTTCAAAAGCCATTTATTCATCGCCCATTATTCTAAAAGCCACACGAGCCCTTCATTTGTAAGCAATCCTGCGTACAATTTTCAATTAAATTCTACCCATAAGCAAATTAGTTCAGATATATAATTTTAGGAGGCTCGGGCCTACAAAATGGCGAGTTCCCTTTTTTAACCATTCGCGGATCAACACATTCGCAACTCGTTGGAGAGGGGTACGCGAATTGGTCGCTGGAATTTGCGGCTCGGTTTGAAGACCACGAATTTGTATGGCGTACACCACGGCCAGTTTTGGCTTCCATTGCCATTTTGCGGTTGATTTTTTATGTATTTCCAAGAAGGATTTGTATATAAATCATTACAGAATTATTTTGAATAACTTAGGGAATTCTTATTTAGTTTAAGTTCAGAAAATTTAAACCTATTTTTTAGTGTTAGTTTAAAAAATTAATTGAAATAAGAACATCTTACCTCAATAGAATTTAGAAACTAGAATTTGTGACGTTTAGAGCTTTTTTTACGGCACTATTAGGAAAACTATAGACTATCTACATTCTAAATACATAGTTCGTAAATTACTGCTAGTCGAAATTATATTTATATTAGAAATATCAATTTTTCCATATTGTGAAATGCTTATAAATAAAACTTTAAAGATTAATTTTTTTATTGACTATAAATAAAATACTTTTACTTTCAACAATATTTATTTATTTTAACCTTATACGTATTTCGACATGTTTACATGCCATTATCAAAGGTTATATTAAAATAGTAAACAGTTACAGCAGTTGTTATAGCAATAGAACTTGGTGACTTGAACTCGGTAATCGTCTGTAGTGACTTGATTTCTTATTCCAAAATGCCCAATAGAGGTAAATAGAAAGTAAAAGTTCAGTTTGTTCGTTTATTAACGGTACAGTTTCTAAACGATTGTGAAATTCAAAAGCTTGTAGTGTATTTAATTTACGTTTATAATCACAAGAGTGTAAACGTTTTACAGTGTTGCTAGATGTCATTGAATGATTGTGTTCTAGTAAGTGTTTAGCGTAATTGAATACATGTGGGTGTTTGTAATTGTAACAACAAACGTATTTTTTATACCTAATATTAAAATTTCTAATTTTCTGCTCTATATAAACCGAATTACAATGCGAAAAATTTAATTTGTAAATGCTTGATTTTAGCAAATCATCTGTTTTTGATTTTGCACTAACAAAATGTTTAAAATGGTTTTAGTTGTTTTAATACTTATTTTATATATGTATTTGTCTTGTTTATAATGTTAGCAATTTTGTCTGATTTGTCACCAATATATGGGATCCAAGCATATTTGTGTCGAATGAAGTTGTAGTACGGATAAATGTTTTTAATTACTAATGTATAATCTTTTTCTACAATTAATGTACCAATAAGTTTACTTAGTATTATAACCATTAGTATATGCAATTTGCTTAATAATTGAAATTTTTCTATTATAATTAATTTCATCTCAATGGACTATTAAAGCCCTATGTATCATGAACCTGGACGCTGCTAATTTATATGTTTTATGATGACAAGAATCGTATGATATTTTAATGTCTGTTTGTGTAGGTTTCCTGTAAAAAGAGTATTCAAGTTTATTAGTTGAAATAGTTTTTACGTTAAAATTAGAAAGTTATTGGACCTGTTTTGTTTAGTTTCTAGTGTAATTTTATGTTTGGATGCAAGCTGTTAATCAAAATTCAAAATTCGTTAATTAATTTAAAAGAACTATCAAAACATGCTGAAATCTATAAACATAACGAAACCAAAATATAACTTTCTCAGATTGATTTGATTCGAAATTTTTACCTTTTAGATTTTCCATAAATATATTAGCTTAAAAAGGTGAAATTAGACTTCCCATGGGTAAACCATCTTTTTGAAAATAAATTGTATTATTAAAAGTAAAATAATTTTGATTGATGCAAAGTTCAAGTGATTAAATCAACTCAGTTCGTTTTATTAATTCAACATTTTTGTTAATAAAAATTATTTAACAAAGGAATACAGGATTGGGTATTTGGGAAAACATATTAGTTACATTACATCAAAATTATCTAGATTGCTTTGTGATGGTAAATTTAAATTAGATAATTTATTGAGTAATTTGGAAGAATCTTTTAATTCATAATTTTTGTTTATAATCACAGCTCATATTTAGTATTTTTAGTAGCATGTGGTTGAGTACATGTATGTATGATACTAAAAGTCTAATGAGCATGTTGAGTTTGTGTTTTTTTAATAAACCGTATAGTTTTGGTTGTTGTCGATTTTGATTTATTATTTGTCTTTTTTAATTTTATGTTAATTACACCTATCAATTTTCTAATATTTGTTTTAATTCTTTGTGATACTTTTTGGTGGGATTACTACTTAATGCTTTTAAATTTTAATTGAAATTTGTTCTTAAATCAATTTAAGTAATAAATTATTTTCAATTTTTATTTCATTTTTTTAATTATTGCTATTTAACGACATATCTTTTAATAAATTAGCAATTTGAAATTTTGCATAATATAAATGTCTTTCTTTAAGAATTCATTTCAGAATTGCTTGCTAATATTTCTTTGATAGTATAAGTAAATTTTGGAAAGGGTAACATTTTAAACACTTATTTAGGAATTTTATCTCCTTATCATTGAATTCTGTTTGATAAATTTAGGAAACGAGAGTGAAAGTTTATTATTGTCAGGTTTCGTATGCTTAATCTTAATTCGATAAGTTACAAAATTCAAAGTCATTGCAATTTTTAATAGCTAAAGCTCTGTTCATTCAAATATTGATTTAAGGTTTATTTTATTCCAAATTTTTGTTGCTTTAAAAGTTTAAAATAAAAAATGTATGGGTTGGATCTTTGATTATATACCTTTAAGAGTATAGTCAATGGTTGGATACATTTTAGTCTAAAATCAGAATAGTTAGGCAAATTACTTTTTTTTATAAATGAGAACATTTAAGGCAAACCGATTAAAAACCCTTTAAGAGTATGTACATTCCAAAAATGCAATACTTATTTTGCCTTGTATGCTTTTTTGAGTTTTGCATTTTTTGCCCGTTTCACTTAATTTTTCGTTATTTTGTGTTTTTAGCATCCTTTATCACAAGAGAGTTATTTCCGTAATCTTGTACACGATACGATACTAAACATTTCAAACTATTTGAAGACCATAACCAGAGGTTTTATTATATATAATTATAATTATTCATTATGTTGTTTTACACATTATTATTTAAGATGTTATTCATGTAATTACTGCATAACTATAGGCAATCTAATCTTTGTACTTTCACTTTGTCAATAGTCTGCATGATTTCATTGTAAGTTGTTATGAACATATTCTGGCATTTTCCTTTCTGCAAATGCACTTTGCCTTTCATTGATACGAGTGGGTATATTTTGGAAGATGCAAGGGCAGTCAACAGATTTGATTGGGCTGCACTTTTACAGTATAACTTGATTTTGCCATTTAAATATTAATTAGTAAAACATTTTTTCATATAATCGATATTTATTTCAATAAATTCCCTCCAGGAAAAAAACTTAATTTAGAAATTTTCCCAGCCACCCATCGCTAATAAATTTGTTAAACAAAGTGGATGGGTGGGGGTAAGGTTGACCCCCTAAATATTACTGCATCTAAAAATTGAATTTAGAATCTTATTTCACTATCACTGATTAGCGACAGTAGCGTTATTAAATAACAAAGACTCTAAATTTCTAAAATTTACTTAAATAAAACAAATCAAGGAATATTTTTTAAATCTCTAAATCTAATCTAAAATTTCACTGGGACCAAATTTTCTAATCATCAATTTTCATGGTCAATTGAAATCTATATTAGAAATGATTAGAAAATGTTTTTAACTGTTACTACCACAAATATCCTATAATCATTGTCAGTATCAATAAATCAATAAATAAAGAAAATTACTGTCAAATTTTTAATTAAAATAATTTAATTGGAAATTACAAATTTATACAATTTTGAAAGCCCATTTGTTGCATGTCCCGATGCAAAATATAGACAGCAAATATGAAAAATACAAACTCATTGATCACGTATAAACACAAACACGAGGGGAGTTGGAATTTATGAAAAAGGGCGGGGTTGCCGATCTGTCCACACCATATCCATATTCTCACAAAGATAAAGTGTGCAAATAAAAATACATAATATTATCGTTATCAATTTCGATATCCCGCTTGGAAGCCATGTTTGTTACATCACTTCCAGGAATTTGAGTTTGTTACACAATCGCATTTTCCTTTCAAGAGTGACTGTTAATTTTTGTATACTTCGGAAGCTGTTCTACATTCCGCGGTTAGGTGTCCTTGGCTATCACTAAACGACATTAGTTTTAGAACGTCTAATTAAATCAGCACCAGTGGCGTACTAAACAAATTATAATATTTAAATTGAGATGTATATCTTGTCGGTGGTGGACAAAATGTTTCCTTTATATGTCTCTTTGACGACTGGATCTACAAAGGACGAATAAATATGTCATAATCTTTATGACAGGCTTGCGTGAGTATAGCCATATAAACATAACTGAATAGGCCATCGTTCATAGCACAATAGAAAATTCAAAATCATTCTGCTTGAGAAACATGAAAATAGCCCCTTGGGGGTATTTATTTCTCCTTTGGAAGCTGTTTGTGAATATTTGTCTACTTGTTTGGACTTATTTGGGTTTTTAAAGTGTTTGTACAAGACTTTTAGAAATTTTAATTCATTAATTTGAAAAATTCAAAAAGAGACGAAATTTCAATAACTGATCTTTTAACAAATTGCTCAAAATCACTGCAGCAATTTAGAATTTGTATCGGAAAATCCTGATTCAGAAATGAAGCGCAACTAGTTTATGGTTTCAAAATAACAAACAAAATCTGCAACAACTGTCGACTTTCTAAACTACACGTCTAGAAATGCTTCGAAAACATCCTGCGGTGTCCCAGCTGAATGTTACGGCTGTATTTGCATCCAAATCCCATCTCTTCACCTGGTCAGCTCGATGGCCATCTGCTGTCATTGTGGTGTTGAAATGACCCACTGCAATTGAGGGACACGCGGACAATACCTATACGAGCAAACGCCAAAATGGGGGATCTTTGTTGGTTTTACACTCTCGCCCAAATTATGTCTGTGATATTTTCAAGAATGTGGAAAAAGGGCTTTACAACAAGTTAGAAATTGTTCTTTAAAATATACCGTTTAATTTGGTTTATTGCGTATCAGACGAATAATAATTAGAAAGATATGTTTTCGGAAAGAAAAACAAAAAAACCATTAGAATAACTATGGGAGTTACGTTGAACTTTCCTTAACCGAAATAAATATTTTTGTATGTAAACCGTTATTAAAAATATAAATATTTTACTCCATTTTACTGGTACAAGTACAGGAACAGTTCCTATATTAAAGTGGTTGCCTTTGACCAGTTGATAATATTACCTGAAAACCATTACCTATTTACCACTTTCATAAAATTTTACCAAGGAGAAAAGGCACAATTATAATAAACAAGGGTTTAAAAATGTTGGATATATAGGGTGTCCAAGATAAGGAGTGCATGCATGGGGATCTCGTAAACGGTAAGAGATAGAGATTCTGTTAAATAAGAAGAATTATTCAGCATCTCAAGTACTACTTTAATCCACATTTAAATCTTACAATTTTTCCTTAATTTCTAGTACAAACTGAAAAACTAAAATTTTCAGTTGTTTTTTATTGTATAATTTGATTATTATCAAAGATAGCGCAAAGAGGTTTCAAGGAATAAAACTATTAAAAATGTAGGTTCGTATAACAAACATAAGTTTAACTTTTAAATACTCCTGCTATGTAATAAAACACGAAAAGGAAGATAAATTTAGAATGACAATCAGCTGGTGTAAAGATGCAGATATTGCCAAAACAAATAGCACTCATCTCTGATTATCATGCGATCATACATTTTCAATAGTTTTATTCCCTGAAACATTGAGGTGTTTTTTTTCCCGCAGCCTACCATGAGCAAACAATTTCTCGCTTAAAAATTTATTATTTGGAAAGATAAACTGATCAATCCTCAAAGGAAACAAATGCAGCCTTTTTTTTTGTTTTCTTGTTTTTTTGTTAATTTTCAGTCTACTCAAGAAAACAGTTTTTCACGGCCTACTATAAAAAAGGTTTCTAGCTTATAACTCCGTTCTTTGTAAAAATAAATCTATTAAACCTTATATCAGAGAAAAGAGAGCTCCATCTAATGGTGACATGGCCGCCTTTGTCGCATATTAAAAAATACAAAGTTAATGTCAATATCTTGAAAATTGAACGACCTCTAAAAATTTTAATTTCAGATTCGAAATCTGTGTAAAAAAGTGTCTTAATAATGTTAAAACCTCTTTGCGCTATCTTTGATAATAACCAAATTATACAAAAAAAAAACGAAAACTGAACATTTTAGTTTTTTCAGTCTACTAAAAATTAAGCAAAAATTGCAAGATTTGTATGTGGATCAAAGTAGTACTTGAGATGCTGAACAATTCTTCTTATTTAACCGAATCTCTATCTCTTACCGTTTACGAGATTTCCATGCATGCACTCCTTATCTTGGACACCCTGTATGTAGAATACTGAAGATAAACATGTTTCGCTAATAAAGAAACCTCCCAGCAAAACAAGGCTAAAAACGAGACCAAGACAATACAGCCCATGAAAACGTTCTTCAAGCAAAACACTTTTTACTGCGAGAATGTACATTTCGATAAGTGGTTAAGCAGCCCAATTAAGTTTTTATTAAGAAAATGCTTGCTTATGTTTGAGTTAAAATCGTAAATAATTTTCTGTTTTTTAATATTTCAGTTGTTGTGTTTTGAGCAGTAGGTATCCTTCCTTACCAACATTGTTTTGGGTATTTTTTCGAAGAATGTTCGGATCTTTTGTAGAATCTGTTTTTAAAAGAAATATTGTACCTGACTTCTATCTATTTTTTGATCCAACTTGCTAAATTAAGTAAGTAAATATATTTAAATCCTAATATTTTGTAACTCGTTTACTTTAGATTGAAGTAAGACTTTCTCTGTCAGAAATATCACCCATTTCATCTTTACGTGGGTTTTCTCATGTAGGTATGCACTCGGAAATAGATTGCACAAATGTATACAATAAACTGCATTTAGAACATATTTTTTTTGTCATGATTAGTAACAATGTACTTTTTTTCGTATTTTACCGAAGAAAATTTTCGAGTTTATTTTTATTTATTTTAGATACATTTGTTACCGCTATGATTTATGCGAATGCGTCGTAAAACAAAAACTCTTAAAATTTCCCGCGAAATTGAAATTTATCGTTTGCAAAGATGCAACTAAAGACCATTTAGAAAAGATTCTTTTATTGAACATCTCAACATCGCTACAGGGTCACTGTTCAATTAAAATTTGCTGAAAAAAAAACTAAGGAGAGACTGATTTTCTGAATATTACTGAATAAATTTTCTCGTACCCTTTTGGTACCACAATTTGAAACTAATTACTCCACTTTTTTTTAATAATGTAGATTTTGTTCGTCTATCATCTGAAAGTATTTAACAAAATTTGAATTATTTTAACTTTATTAACAATCATATGAAAATATGAAACATTTTCTACTACATGTAAAAGCAAAATGTCGTGTATACGTAAAAATGTAACTATTGTTTGCCTGATGTCAAAAGTACTTAAGCTTTATACTTTTAGGAGAATGAGCACTAACAATATCCTGTCAATCAGAAATCACAGGAGGCCCAGCTTGGTCAGTCGCAAATCACAAAAGCTTTCTGGACAATGAGCTTTGTTCGATCTTGCTTGGGCACGAAATTCACAAATCTGCAGTCTGCAGTTTTACTACACTTTTGTCAAAAAGTAGGTGCACCTTGACAATAATTCAGATACCCATTTTATATTTACTTGACGTATTCACCGCCTGTTTGGATACTTTTATAAACTTTAAAGGCTTGTAAACCTTTACACCTTTTTGTAATAAAAATTAAACATTTTGTTTTCATTTTCACATCTGAGAAATGAAATTTTTAAATATATAGCTAATTATATACATTAAAACTGTACTTCATAACCGGCTGTTTATCTTAGAAAAAGCATCAAATATTTGCTTTATATGTTTTGGCACGTGTCACATGTCCATTTATTTTTTGCCCTCTGCAGAAAAAACGCTGAAAAAGTGTGTGCAGGGCAACGGTCAAATCCGCATAAAAAACACAAAAGATTTTTTGCTAGGTTTACAATAGAGGGATCACAATATTTTTTCTACTACATGCAAATCCTAATCTGTCCTTTATTGGGCTAATTTCATAGATTGTTGTCAGGATTTTGCTACTGAAAAGCCCCATTTTTATAGTAATTGGCCCTCTTTTTAATACCATAAAATTTATTTTTGATAATAAATTTTAAATCTGCATATAACCCCTAATAAATTTAAATCTAAAGTTGCTGAGCATTGTTTTTTTTTCGAGTATCGTACACTTTGGTTATATGAACGACACGAAGTAAAATAATCAATCAATATCAAATATTAATTCAGACTGAGTCATCAATAGAAATATAAGGGACATTCTATTGGTGCAAAATTCCCCTCTGTCAAAAAGTACGATTGGTTCGTAAAAAGAGGGTGAAAAGTTTCCCCTTGTTTTTTAACTGTTTTAGCTGTCCAATAACAGTCCTTTATTAACTGAAGTAGATACTTTGAAAGTACATTCTGTACAAAAAAGCTTATTTGACGGAGTAAAATTCCAACAAAAAAAAGCGATTAGACAGAATGAAAACTTAATTGCAAACACAACGTGATGGAGTAATTTAACTTTTGTTTTCTTATTTAAGGTGTAAATTTAATAAAAATTAATTAACGCCAAAAAGTGAGATTTTAAATATATATTATAAATTAATCATTATATTGAAATCCAAGAATTCGAGAATCATCATTTTGTAGCTTGTCTTAAGGGGTATAAAAATTGAAAGCTGACGAAGTCTTACTTACATTTTTGAAGACAACCTTGTACAAAGACGTCTTTTATTGGTAAAATCGTTTGTTTTTTATGTAATAGTTCTTGTAATAATCATTATTAATTTAATTTGAATGTGAATTTAAACAACATAAAATTGCTTGGAATTATGTCTTGCAGCAGCATTAAATTTTAATGAACGTAAAAATATATTTCAGCTTTTTGTTACCCGAAAATATATAGCAAGACCTAAAAGACTGTTTGTTAAAAACATTGTTTAAAGAAAGTGAAATAAGAATCTTAGGAATAAAAGAAAAATACTTTAATAATTAAACATCCCTGTAAGAAATTTAAAAAAATTGTAATATTTTCTTCTCTTTATTGCTGCTATTACAGTTTTTTATACGGATTTGGTTTTTATTTTTAATCAAAAATTAATATGGTCGTCACTTCAACAAAATTCAGAGTAAGGCAACTAAGAGTGTATAACGAATGTCTTTGGATATCTTTGTCGAAATTCTTGTTTACACGCATTGATGGAATAATTCCAATTTCCGTTTTCTAATTGTTGACCATTGCAAAAATAACATTTCACAATAAAGATTTTTTGTTTTTGCGTAAACATTTTATAACAAGAAATATGCAGAAAGTAAATAATTCAAAATAAAAACCTTTTAATTTAAATTGACTTTGACTTATGTCAAATAAATTACTTAGATATGACTGAATAAAGACATGCGTTATACAATCCATAGCCGCCCTGACTGAAAGACATTCTGGACACCCGTTATATACAAAGAAAGTGGAGTTTATTCCCTTCAATGCTCAGACTGTAAGTAAGTGTATGTTGGTCAAACTGGAAGGTCTCTTGAAACACGATATAAAGAATATATAAAAGCCTAAATAATAACCCAAGTACGTCAAATTTTACAAACATTTAATGGAGTCTAAACACAACCTTGCTGATGATTATAAACCTAAAATCTTACATATATGTAATAAAGGTAAAGAGCTTAACCTTCTGGAGTCTATGGACATTAATAAATTGAGCAGAAACGTACAAGTTAATGACCAGCTTGAGTTAAATAATTCACCTTTGCTGAATCTCCTCCGCATAAAAATTACAAACCTTGGTAAACATTAATGTTTTTGTTGTTAACTTTTTTGTATTATAATTATATTCCATTTTATGCAAATATTGCAAAAAAATTTTCTTAGCTTTTTAACTTTACTTATTGCTACTATTTCCCACTACTCCCCCTCCCCCCCTGTTACTTTGACTCGCAGCGTTTACTGCACGTATTTCATTGTACTTGAAAATGTCTTAACCGACGAAACATGTTGTACAATAATAGTTTTTTAGTAAAATTTTTGACAGGTTATTATTATTATATAATAAAAACAGTTTAACTTATTTTTGCTAAGTATTGGAATTTTCTAAACTATAAGAAATACGAAGTCGGTTAACATAAAAAATAATTTCATATTTTCATTACTGTACATAGTATCTGCACCAATTTTCCATAAAGCAACCCGTTCCTGAAAATATTCTGAACAACAGAGTATTCAATTTTCTTAATAAGCTATTATTTCGTATTATTTTCAAACCATTCGAAATGTTTTTATGAAAATTAATATTTAAACGTAAAATCATCACCAGAATGCAATAACGTAAAAAGAATTTTCAGTGTTTTTTTTTGTTTTTGAGATTCGATAATCAACATTTTTCTTTCTTATACCAGGTGACCACGAGAACAAGTAACAACCGGCTATTTTCTCAGTTTTTAAATTATTAACTTGCATATGACAATGTAAAACGATGTTAATTTGGACTTCCGATTTAACTGGAAGTGATAATAATTTCTTTTATTTTTAACAGAACGCTATGTATTTTTGCATAGTTGGATAGATCCTTAAATTTCCTTTGCAGCTATGTTTAATACTTACCCATTAAGTTTTAATTTTGGTTGGCAAAGGACGTTCTTAAAAAAATTTACAGCTTTATGTAAAAGAAATAAATAATTTTATTAATTGAAAAATTGCTTAACTGAAGCTTAGTAAAACTACTTTTTATTTATTTTGTTTTGACAGTTAGCGTCACTTTGTATTTTGTTTTCAAAGCCTACTTAGTTGCAAAAACGTAGCTATTTTAACACCCGTTGTTCATACAATAATTTACTTATTTCTTGCTATTTTAAAAATAATGATGTGTGTTGGTATTAAATTAAACCAAATAAAATGGCAATTTAAAAAGTGCAATAAACTGAAGTAGTTTAGTTTAGAGTTTAAAAAAAATAAGTTATCAAGTTTAAAAGTGGAAATTTTGAATGTCTTTGCTACAATAATATGTTTAAATTTAATTAATAAAAAAACTCTTAAAGTTCATTATTCTTTGGTTTTCAAAGCCAACTTTCAAAAATTAATCATGAATATCATTAATGGTCATTTAGGTAAATTTTCTTTAAAACGCCTCCTGGTGGCCAAAATTAAAAGTTAATAGGTAAGTATTCTACATGACTATAGAGGCAATTTAAAGGTCTGTTCAAATATGCAAAAACATACAGGGTATTAATTACATTAAATATAAAAAAATTGCTATCACTTCATTTTTATGTGTATATTATCCAAAAAAAATTGAATATAATAATTTAAAAAACTGAGTAAATGGCCGGTTGTTACTTGTTCTCGTGGTCGCCTGGTATATTGAATTTTTGTTCTAAAATTTTTATAGCAAGTATTCTCTGAATTACAAAAAATATTTTCTTTGAAGTCACGTTTGCTGTGAAATATGAAAACTTTCTTTTGTTGCGGTTTTCCACGGAAAATCTTATATTTAAGGATAATAGTATAGGGAGTGTAGAAAATGAGTAAAAGGAGAAGTTCTGAAATAATTTATTGTAAATAAAACAATCCTTAACTTCAACAGGTCTTCTTCTAGCTTTATACGTACTTCGACATGTTTACACGTCATTATCAGAAGCAAGAATAACAGTTGTTGTTGTTATAGGAACAATAGAACTTGATGACTAAATCTCATTAGTAATGTTCTGAAATAGTCTTCAAATAAATTTGTTTCATAGTTTGCGACGACTTAAAAATGGTTTTAAAAACTTTAGAATCTACTCTATTATTTTCAAAAATTTTAAATTAGGCAATGCGGATGTGTTAGAGCAAATGTTTATTGGTTTTCCATTTTAGGCACATGCTATAAAGATAAGAGAGACCAAAGAGTTTTCCGCCCCGCCACATGTTGTCTGCCCCCAAACAGCATCCATGAAGATTAACACAAAATTAAGTCAAACAAAAAATTGGTATAAAATTAAAATACGGCTAAAAACAAATGTAAGCGATATGGTTATGATTGGAAGACTTCTGCCTGTTCCTATAACTTGCTTGTTTTTACAAAAATCAGTATTAAGATGCAGCAAGTGCAAGCAAGCACTTATGTAATTAATTAACTTTTGGCTTAGTAAACATAAAATATTATTTAATTTTACAAATATTTATTGAGAAAATAGTTGATGCATCTTCAGCAGAGAGCCATGACCTAAAATTTCTTAATCTCTAGCGCCAATAACTTCAAATTTTTTGTTTTTTCATCCGTAAGCGCCATCAGTCGGATAGTAGCTGCAACTGCATTAATATTGGAAAAACATCTTTTACTCTAAAGTGTAACATTTGTAAAAAAAAAACTTTTATAACCTCTTATAATTTAGTTGTGTGGGAATTTATATTACTTTTATGCTTTTAATCAGTTTTAAAATGTCTTTCTTGTTTGGTATACTGTTTAAATTTTTAAGGGCGGCACAGCAGCTAGTATTTTTATTAACCGCTGCTATATATAGATGTCAATGTGTTAAACAATAAAAAAATGTAGATTACTAATGTTTGGATAAGAACCACGGAAAACATCTAGTTGAGAACTCCTTTGCAGAATAGATGGCGGTAGTGAAAACACGCATTAAAACATACGTTGCATTACAAATTTGATTGTAAGTGTACTGTATAGTGTATACACTTATTTTTAAATCGCCATAATATATCTGTAAGTAGTAAATCAGATACAAAATTGACTGGCAATAAAATATAAGACAAATACTTAATAACGTATGACTTAAAATTTATCTAAAACCTTTTTTGATAATAATCTGCTTTGTAATTTAGCATTAGGTACTACGAAACCGAAATCATTTTAAGATACGTGACGTTTTCAAATATATTTACAATAAAAGCAAATGCCTAACAATTTAAAAAAAATATAATAATAAGAACACAGGATTAATTTAAAGATTTTTTAAGGCATCTTAATTGGAAGTCTTCTACCTGGCTCTACTTTAGACAGTTTGTTTGATAGTTTATTTTATACATGCAAACTCCTGTTAAGAATAAAAAATTCAATTGTGTCATTGCGTTTGAATAGTAGTTTTTGTATTTGAAGCATTTATATAAATACGAAAACCTGAAAAAACAGCTTTCTTTCATTACAGCTCGTTAATTGTTGCAATTTTGCCTATCAGTACAAGCATTTTACAAGCAACATTTTATACAGTAGTTATTGTAAGGATTAAAGTGTCCAAGATAAGGAGTGCATGCATGGGAATCTCGTAAACGGAAAGAGATAGAGATTCGGTTAAATTAGAAGAATTGTTCAACATTTCAAGTACTACTATGATCCACATTCAAATCCTACAATTTTTGCTTAATTTTCAGTACAGACTGAAAAAAGTAAAATTTTCAGTTTTCGCTTTTTGTGTATAATTTGGTTATTATCAAAGATAGCGCAAAGCGGTTTTGACATTATTAAGACACTTTCATACACAGATTTCGAATCTCAAATTAAAATTTGTATAGGTCGTTAAATTTTCAAGATATTGACATTAACTTTGTTGTTGTAAATATGAGTCCAAGGCGGCCATGTCATCATTAGATAGAGCTCTTTTTTCTCTTTTCTCTGATATAAGGTTTAATGGGTTTATTTTTTATAAATAACAGAGTTGTAAGCAAAAAACCTTTTTTTTATAGTAGGCTGTGAAAGACTGTTTGCTAGAGTAGGCTGAACATTAACAAAAGAACATTGAGGTTTGATCAGTTTATCTTCTCAAATAATAAAGTTATAAGCGAGAAATTGTTTGTTCATGGTAAGCTGTAAAAAAAATGAAAAAGAAAACACGTGAATGTTTCACGTAATAAAACTATTAAAAATGTATGATCGTATGATAATCAGAGGTGAGGACTATTAAATTTATTTTGACAACACACGAGTTTATTGTCATTCTAAATTTATCTTCCTTTTCGTGTTTTAACACTTAGCAGGAGTATTTAAAAGTGATTGTTATACGAACATACACTTTTAATAGTTTTATTCCCTGAAACATTCAGGTGTTTTCTTTTTAATTCTTTTACAGCCTTCCATGAGAAAACAATTTCTCACTTATAACTTATAACTTCGTGATTTGGAAAGATAAACTGATCAAACCTCAATGGAAACAAATGCAGCCTTTTGTTTTCTTGTTTTTTTTTTATGTTCAGCTTACTCAAGAAAACAGTTTTTCACAGCCTACTATAAAAAACAGTTTTTTGTTTATAACTCCGTTATTTGTGATAATAAACCAATCGAACCTTATATCAAGGAAAAGGAAAAAAAATATTATTCTATGATGACATGGCCGCCTTTGACTCATGTTTAAAAAAGCGAAGTTAATGTCAATATCTTGAAAAGTAAAGGACCTATAAAAATTTAATTTGAGATTCGAAATCTGTGTAAAAAAGTGTCTTAATAATGTCAAACCGGCTTTGCGCTATCATTGATAATAACCAAATTATACACAAAAAGCGAAAACTGAAAATTTTACTTTTATCAGTCTGTACTGAAAATTAAGCAGCAATTGTAGGATTTGAATGTGGATCATAGCAGTACTTTAGATGCTGAACAATTCTTCTAATTTAACTGAATCTCTATCTCTTACCGTTTACGAGATCCCCATGCATGCACTCCTTATCTTGGAAACCCTGTATTCTGTGCCAAATCTTTGATAAAATCATGAAAGAAAGTGATTTTATAAGTAATTTTGATAAATTTGAACCCCACCTGCGATTACGTAGATTAATTTAAAAAAAAGAAGCTTTAATTGTATATGTTCTAAACAGGTGTATTTTATGGGGTACCTTAAAGTAATTCTTTACGGTATCGTAAAGATGTATTTTCTGTTGATGATTTGGTTAATATTATTGTACGATTTAAAGAAAAACATTTTAATTATAGCTATCTCAGTAAGAGAGACAACGTGGATTTCTCCGGTTTCCGCTTTCGGAAATGATTCCAGATTTCTAACTTTAAATGGAACACCCTGTATATAATGATTATCTGTTCTGTATATAAAATACTTAATTACTTTAACAATATTTATTTATTTTAACCTTATACGTATTTCGGCATGTTTACATGCCATTGTCGAAGGTTATATTAGAAAAAAAAACAGTCAGTGTTGTTGTAGCAATAGAACTTGGTGACTTGATCTCGGTAATCGTCTGCAGATGACTTCATTTCTTATTCCAAAATGTCCCCTGTATATGTTGACATTATTGGAATGAGAAAAAACATAGGTATGATAGTGCAGAACTGGAAAGTATTTAAGATGAAAGATACTTTTTAGTACCTTTTTTAAAGCATTTCAGATACAAAAATGTATTTAAGACAGTTTCAAAGCATCGTAGATACTTTTAAATACATTTACCTACTATACTTACAAATTATCTTAGATTCATTATTTCTGTAAACATACTTTTTGCAATTCTCAACATGTGGTTCCGAGTAGGCTGCACCTTGTGCTGATGAATTCAAATCATATTAAAAAAATATTTTTTGTTCAGGTAACTATTAAAATAAGAATGTATTTCTAATTACGATCCTACAACTAATATTTTTTGAAGTGTTTTGTTTGTTTTGTTTTCCGTTGAATAAATAAAGGGGTACTAATTTTTAATTTGCCATAATTCAAAAAAGGGTGCCACAGTAGAATTATGGTATTTAGCAAAAATGTAAATTGTAGTCCACGTTCGGCTCTATAAGACTACAAAGTTAAAAAAAACGTATAGCCAGTTTTTGAGAAATATTATTTTGAAAATTTCAAACTTTTGGAATTTCCATCTTCAACAGTAGCCCCACCAAGTATATAGGTATCTGAAAACTAACATTAGAATTTTGGTTCTACTAGTCATGATGAGCAAGTCTGCCTAAGGAAAAATTTTTATCGTACTCAAAAATTCATAGAAGGCACTACAGAGAAATATACACGGTGTGTTAAGTCAACTTAAAAAATACAATCGGTAATTTAGTTCTGACTCTAACCACCAATGGCGCTGATTGCAGAATGTTTTGGTTGCTAAGATACGGTAAGTGAATTACTTGTTGACAGTTCGGTGTTTTGGTATTCTCTGACAGTTCTTTATCATCATATTGTAGTCTCCGATTCTAGCGGACTATGTTTTAAAAAATTGTGTATGCAGTTTCTGAAAAATATTATTTTAAAAATTTTCAAAGCTTTGGTAACGTGTCATTGCGTTCTTTTTCTGATTTTTAAAATTAATTTTCTTTCATTGTATACTTCCTACAAAGGGCTCTCAAACAAGTTGTAGTTGATCCCGATCAGGTAAGTACTTTTCGATTACATGGGCGTTAAAGTCGAGATCTTTAGGAAATTGTAGCGGCCGCCATTTTAAAGCTAGAAAATTAAGTAAACAAATTTCGATTTGCTTAAGTTTTTCTTTCAGATCTTACGCTTAAATTTCTAAAATATACTTATGGAAAAAAGCGATACCAAAAAAATTACTTCCGCTTCCGATTTCGGATTTTTTTGAATAGCTTAACTGGAACTACAATTTTCGCGTTATTTGAAATTTCATCCAAATCGGTACAGTACTTTCGCTTTCAGAGGTGTTTTTATCACTAGCAAAAAGAAACATTTTATAAATGAAATCATGCACCTTGAAAAACAAATGTTTCCTACAACTGAGGATCAAGTTTTGATTTCTTAATACCACTTAAAACATCCAAAAGAACAATCCAAAAACAGCATTAAACGCGCTTAAATGTACTTTAATATTAATGTAATTGTTTAAATAAAATTTAGTTTGATGTTAAGTTCAGTATATTAAAAATATAATTTATTTAACCAGCATATAAATTAGATATACAAAAATTTATAAATAAAAATAGTTCATGTATTATATTAATATTTTCTGTTGCAGCCCGCATCCCAAATTTCGGGATGCGCTACTCTTCCGACTACATAAATTAAACTGATACGCTTGATATTTGGCGCTCTAGTTCGTGATTTCTTCCTGGTCCTGATAGATGTCATGTTTCGATCCAAACCGTGGGCTATCGTCAATGGCTCAACCTTAAAGCACTTTGAAACGGATTAGAAAAGTAAAACAAAACGTTATTTTCTATACCTTTAATGTTAATATGAACATTTTTACATGTAAAATATAATTAATGAAACAGAATGGAAACAATAAATAATGAAAATCATGACAAAATAAATAATTACAAGGTACTATTCTTTAAGTCTTACATTATCCTGCAATCCAGAAATAGTAGTTTTCCACTAAAGGTACCTACTTAAACCAATTTAAAGTAAAGTAGGCGAAAATGTTGCGCATTCAACACACTGTGAATTGAAAAAAGCCACACAAATTTAACTCTCGAAATATCGAACTAACAAAAACGATTGATATATAAAAATAAATAACCGTAACTAATAACATATCGGATGTTATTGTACACAGTACATACTAAAAAATAATAATATTGTATTATACTATTGTCAATTATGTGTTACAACTATGATTAACTTAAATAAACGGAAAAATTTACTTATGAGTTATTTATAATATTAAAAATACAGGGTGATGTGAAAATTAGAGAATGAAAACTACTATTTTAAAGCGGAATTGTTTTCAAAATTGTAAAACACGCTTAGAAGATTTTTTCTTGAAATACGACATAATCTTCACTTTCCCTGTATAGCAGACGTAAAATACTGATGTGAATTTATTTATATAAACAGAATAACAAATAGAACTATCAAAAGAACACACTTTTAGACGAAAAACATACATCATATTAATTTAAAGTAGGTACCTAAAAGAAGGAATAATTTGAAGTAGTATTTACACGTTCAGTAAATATGTATACACACGGTTTTTACAGCAAGTAACAAAAATTTGAGGCGGGAGTGTATAATTTAAAAATAAAACTATTTTTCTATGTGACATTGTGAACACGTGAAGATTTGTTGAACCTTGAACACAACAACTGTAAAAAAAGAACTGCGTGGCATTCTACAGTTCGCTTTATTTGCATTTTGAACTCATTCAGTTAACTTCAAGAATAACTCCTGAATAAAACTAGGAAAACGTGCATATAACAAAGCACCCTCATCTTTATACATTTATATACTTACACTGATTTTTTACATTACAAGTACAAGTAGCGACAACTTTTTTATAGACTTGCGTGCGATATTGGATGATGGTTATTTGGTTCATACCTATTTGGATCTGATGATTATAAATATCAAGCTTACGTGTAGCACCTACGATATTGCAACTAAAAAATTCCATTTTTTAAACAATCTAAAAACTAAATCTGAAAAATAATTGAGTGAGGGCTAAAGAAATTTCGTAGTTGCAAGGACTAAGTACTACAACAAAATGCCGAGTTTAAGCTATTTATCCCAACTATATAATTAATAGAATTCCTTCGAGCTTACGTGGTTGCAGAGTATACAAATTGCAGAATACATCTTACAAATTCTAAACGAAACACAATTGAACTACGACATTTAAAACACGAACATGTAGGAAATGCACTACACATAGACAGAAATTTGGTTGGTTAATTGAAATATTGCTTTTTTTGTAATCAGTCTAAATTTAAAATTCGGTTCTCTCCCACAATACTTCATTTAAAAGTAGAATCAATAAATTATCTAATCTAAAAGTGGACCACCATTGCTTCAATAAAACCGTATTCACGTTGTTAAAAATGCATTTTGCTAAATTGGCAAAAATGATAATTTGTACTACATATAAACAGAATATTACAAATTCGAAATAGCTTTTAATAAACTTTTCCCTACTCACAATAACGACCAAAAGTCAGGTGTCTATTTCCCCTTATTTTTGTTTTTGGAAATCTCTACAATTCAAAATTTTCCACTTTTTAAAAAGTTCCATCAAAGCAATAGTTGTGAAGGACTCTACACTAAAATAAATAAACTTTTGAAACTTAACAACACTTAAACTAATTGTATGAGCATCAGAAATACATCTTAGGTACATTCAATGATGTGAGGTTGTGAGGATTCAATAACACTCGGCCTAGCATCTTTGCTAGAGTGGTGTGAAGGAGGAGGTGCAGATCTTTGCGTTACAGGTTGCAAAGCATGCGGGGGTAGCTGCCTGGGAAGGCCTGAATGCAGTCCTGGATGATTTAATTGGTGCTGGTTCTGCGTGTGCATCTCGAAAGACTCTCTGAAATCCTCGTGCATTTCTTTGTTCATTTCGAGCGAACCTGAAAGGGTACTGTATGAATTCAAAAATATACAGAGTAATAAATTTTGAAAACTTACTTATGCTTCCATCAGATCCAGCATAATCGTAATACCCATTTGGTGATCCATCCCCGTTTAACTCTTCATCAATATTATTCGGCCTGCAGCTCGTCGTTTTCCAATGCGTTCTGAGTCCAGAAGCGCTAATATAATTTTTCCCACACTCTTGGCAAATATACGGCCTTTCATTAGTATGTAACCTCTTATGCAATTTCAGATGCACAAATTGAGTGAATTTAGCCGGGCAAAAATCACACGCGTAAGGTTTTTGCCCGCTATGCAGTCTTAAGTGTGTTTTGAGATTTGAAGTTGAAGAAAAGCGTTTCTTGCAAATGCCACATTCATGAGGCCTCTCCCCTGTATGTACCAAATGGTGTTTTTGCAAATGCGCAAGTTGCGTGAATGACTTGGTGCAGACGTTACACTTGAAAGGTCTTTCGCCGCTATGCGTTCGAAGATGAACCTTCAAATTCGAAAGTTGCCCAAAAGTCTTACAACAGACGTTGCATTCGTAATGCATCTTTCCATCCTTCTTCTTTAGGGGGTAAGGCAAGCTTTTGTATCCTCTGGTACCATTTGGTCCAAGTGGACTAGTGCTTCGCCCATGTTGGATGTGGTCAGGACTTAAGGAATGTGTAGGAGAAGGTCTACCATTGCTATGTTGCATAGGCGCAAGGGGTGTTAGCAAATGGTGCGTCAAATTTGTGGTTATTATATGTGAACCGGGAATAATCAAGTTGGTGGTGTTTGGATGATGGCCATTTCCAAAACTCGTACTAATTGGAGGAGAATATGGTGCAGTTGGTGATGCTGGAGAAATCGCCGTATGTACCATACCATTGGATTGATATATGTTGTAGTAGTTGGCAGGTTGTATATGGTTAGTGTACGTTTCAGTAGCATGAGGTACGTATACAGTATTTTGGGGTGCTGGGCTGGGGGAGTGAGTTTTGATCATCGTAGGAGATGTTGATACCACATTATGTAGGGGCAGGTTTGAACTGGAATCAGGGCTGCAAGGAACAGTTCCATATCTGTGACTTTTCTTATAGGAATAAGCCATTTCAGTCGGGGAACTTGGGGGAGGTGTTGCATTAGGTTGCCGTTGATTACTATCATTGTTGTTAGTATCAATCCTATTCCGAAGTAAGATATTTTCTAAAATGCTAGACGATGGTGGTGTGTACCTGGTGATAATATTTTGAGCTTTTACTTCCGATTCGTAGAAGGGCTTGTTAGGAACTTCAGGGGGTGGCGAATCGAGGACAATCACTGTACTCGGTGGCGTTATTATTCTAGGAGCTAAATCTCTCACTTCGGGCAATACTTCCATAGTTGATTCTTTATCACATTCTTGGTCGCTTTCGGCGTTTCTTGACGTCTTGTAATGGTATGCCTTTGAAATCTTAATCTTAACCTTACGATACTCATTTTTTTGTTCGGGCGATGCTGGGGATGGTTTGATTACTGCTGCTTCAGTTGCACTAGTTTTTTTGCTAAAAAAGATAACTAGTAAATCCTCTAAAGCGAATGTGAATAATAGGCAATGAAGAATGACCTTACGGTTACAGCAGCACATTATCTATCTTTTTTAGTAAATTATTGCAACTCAGAATAAACAATATAACTTTCAGGAAACATAAGTAATTGATAGAAACGTATTTCGCAATGTTGCACTAGTTGAGGGTTATCAAGTTCCCTGATTTTTATGTTGACCAAAATTCCTTAGATTGATAAATGTAAATGTCTTACCTAAAATCAAGAACGTAGTTATTTTCACTATCAGAATCACTAGAATCTTCAGGAGGGGTGAAAGCATCATCATGATACCCATTACTATGATAACCTTCATCAGAACGTACACTTCCATCAGTTGGTGTTAATTGATGCTCATAAGGTCCGTCTTTTGCCGCAACCGTCTCCGTGGTGGTCACTGATATCACTTCAGTTGACTGTTGAACTTGTTGACCTATAAAATTCCACATAAGAATTAGTAACTGAACAAGCTTTGAGCCAAATGTATTTTCTACTTACGTATCCTTTGAAGCATCTGTTCTCCAGTGAGGGGATAATTAAGTCTCTCTGCAAATTCCCTGCAGTACCACACGAGGAGCTCTTGATTGGGAAGGATGGGTTTGATTGTGTAAAAGTAAATATTCATTTTATACTGGCAGGCGATTAAATTTTGAGACTCGCTGGAGTATGCAGGGTTCACGTACCTCATCCAGTTGGCTTTTGAGGTATCGTACCCGTCTATGTAATAGTAGAGTTCATTGTCTTTATATATCTGCAAATTAAATTTGAAGTTGTTATAAGTTCCCAGTCTGGTAGACACGATGTTATTCAAAGATTTAAAATTGTTAAAAAAGTGCACGAAAGTTTCTAAACCTAACAAATGAACGAACTAGTATTATTTGAGATTTTCAGGTTCAATTTTGCATGTGCAGAAAAGAAAATAAAGCAAAAGGAAAATTAAGTCACACAAAACATCATTGTAGTACAAACGATAAAATAATTCACAATATTTAATCTTGATTTGCGTAGCAGGAGCTTTAAAACATATAAAACTATTAAGCTTGGCCTTCAGTTCAATAAAAGCAAAGCTAAAATTATTTGTACTAGGTACTCGCAGCTCTTTACTGACTTCTAATTTAAGATCTTTGTTAGGCAATATACTTGCTTTCAGTTTCATATTATTTATATTTAAATGCAATGCAGTCCTGCGGTTGCAACATGCAAAGGGAATGATAGAGTCCCAGACACCACGTTATAGAAATAAACTAAAGATGTCGCAATGCAAATTTCAAAATTATTAAGGAAGCCAGCCAAAATAAATTAATTAATATTGTCTTCTTGAGATTTTTTAGATTAATTACAGTTATTTTATTACACATACAACTCGTGCTTGTTAAAAATAACAAATTTTAAGTTGGCCATTGAAACTTTCTATTTGACAAAAATATATGCATAAAAGCGAAAAATGTGTACCTTATATTTAATAGAACTTTTTCTGAAATAGTCTTCTCGTAGTTGTACCTACACCAGAAAAGAAATGTAAGTTAAAGCCACAACCTTTTACATTTATGTACAAAATAATAGTGGTAGCAAAGGTTTTTGACGTTTCAGCAAACATTCTAAACGACTATTACAGAAAATATGCTTTTTGTTTTAAACAATCAAACGATGAACATCAGCAAATATTCCTAATTTCTTGTTCAAAGATTTTTTAACAATAAACGTGGATTTTTATGTTTACTGTTTATTATTTAGGACTTTTACCTTTGCCATCACTAAAAAGTTATTAATAATTGTTTAGCAGTTAATGTGTGATCATCAAAGTTTCTTATTTAGTTGGTTGATTAAAAGTGCAATAAAACATCGATTTGAACAAAAAGATATGCATCAATTAACTCTTTTATCTACATAAAGTGCGTCAATATTTTAACTTGAAGAAAACTTACCCTCCAAAAATATTTTCTGTTTGCGGTGCTTGGCACCGAGTCTTTGGCATAAACTTCTCCCACGAGAGGCCCAAAGCGTGTCCCTCGTGGGATGTATCCCGTGCTCCATACTCCTTGGGCCTATCAAAAACATTAGCGCACATAAAAATTTTCTCAAAAAAAAATGTTAAATTCTATTTTTTTAAACACTCACGTCTGATAGAGCTTGCGATGGTTTCAAAACAAGATTCCTTGGAAGGGTTGCTTCGGCCCTGTTTGGCGTTCCAGGGTCTACTGGTATATCAGGAACTATGTAGGTGGTGTACTGCTCGAACTCTTCTTCGCGGATGTTGTTGAGATCAAAATCATTCTCCGGGGTTACTCCCCCTTCTTCCATTATGTCCTGAAATCATGTCGTTATAGAAGGAAGCATTTTGAAAGTTGTAATTATTTCTACTTAATTTTTAAACATGAATAAATAAAGTTTATGTTTTTATTTAGAAGCTGTGTGCGGGTAACGTTCATTGGATCTTTTAATTAACAATAAAGACAATTTTCAGTTTGTTCTTTTAAAGTCTTTTTGTAAATGAATTTTTTTATTGAAAGTTTGAAGGGGTTTTAATTCATAGTATGCTTGATTTAAATCATTGATTTAAGTAAGTGATTTCAATGGCGATTTTAATCAAATAATTCTTTTAAAATAAAACATGATATAAATCAAGATTTTAAAATCGACAAACTAGGCACGAAACGCAGAAATTTATACTGTACACACACACACCACTAGTCTTAATGAAAGGGACTATATGTTAAAACAAGGTTAGCAGAAATCACGATTGAAAACAAGCCAAAATTATAGATTTATTGAACAAATCAAAAAGGTCATGGTGTGCTTGTATATTTTACAATGAAAAATGAGAAACTTAATTTTTTTCTATAAAAACCTTTAAATAGTATTGAAAATACGGTTGCAAAATGCAAGTATTTGAAAAACAAGAAACTTTAAGTTAAAAATGCGTTTTATTAAAAAATTATTTAACTAGTCGATAACAACAAGAAAAAACATTCGAATTTGCATTGCGATTTAAGTCGCTTTAAATAAAATGTTTTAAATTGTGCTCCCGAATAAAAATGAATAAATAACCCTGGTTATCTCATTTTAAATTTCTAATTTTGCTATCGCAATTTTTCAGTATATAGTACATGAGCCCCTTAATGTTTAAAACGCACCAACAGTACTGACGAATGCTTGAAATTTAATACTTGAATGATTTAAACCAAGAAAAAGATTATTTTTACCATAAAAATAATTTTTGTAAATAACTGATTTTAATTAAGAAATCGTAAAAATCAATTAAATAAAAAAAAATTTTTTTAATCTAAATTGTTAAAATAAAAATGAAGACAAGTTCTCCATTGCAGTAAATAAAACTTGCTTATAATGTGTAAGACAAAATCTTTCTCTTCCGCCTTTTGCAACAATTAATTTTATGCAACTTTTTGAAGACATTGCCGCCTTGCATTCTCAAATACTAGTACATCATTATGTTATCTTTCATTAATCTTTAAATTAAATATATTGCCTTAACCGTACATCAGTTTAATATTAATGTTCCCTGGTGCTATTATGAAACGAATAATATTTTAATCGTTTTCATTTTTTAGGAAACTCACATACATTGCCTCTGCCTAAATATTTAAATTCCCTGTTGACGTTCAATATATTTTGTTCATTTTGTCAAATAGTAATGTAACGATGCTTTTACAACCAACTTGAGGATTTTCCCTTACTTTTCGTGATAGTGTAAGTATCAATAGCTTTTGTTCAAAAGTGACCGAGTACAGTCAGCGTATGTATGATTTAAATCAATTCGTGATTTTAAGATGGATAATTTAAATAAAGATTTTAAAAGCAGTAAACCAAGTGCAAAACTTATGTTTCAGAAACATTTGTCTGAAGAATTTTGGCAAGAAAATGTCGATAACCGTCAATATTTTTATTTTGATCCTAAAATTGGATGTCAAACTTTTTTCCACCAATACAATTATTTACATTAGCCTTGGTGGAATCAAAACACTAAAATACATCTCATTCAGTTGGAAAATGTGGTTATGAGGATCAACCAAGCATTTAGTTTATCGGTTTAGTTATTTTAATGAGTAATGACGATTAATGTTATCACGCATTTATGTGTATCGTTATTAACAACAAAATCAATAATTGTCCACGTCATACTTCCATAAGAACAACTCCTGTTCACTGAAACGAAGAAGGTCAAATTAATGAAAGCAATAGTGACCTCTGCCCTGACCGAGGATGCAGTCAATGAGGTGAACCTTGCAACGTTAATATTGCATAAGTACACGTATAAAACAACAATTAATCGTAAGTTAAGGTAATGAAAAATAGGAGAAAGCGCAGTGACTTTCAAGGACCCTGCTAATTACACCCTTTTCATCTTCCTATTATGCCCTTTTAATAATTATGCATGCATTTAAATTATTGACCGGAACAACCTTGTGGCAGGTTATCGATACGTCTGCCTCGAGGTCGCTGTTAGTTATTGAAACGTTACTTAAAAAAAAAGTTCATTTTGCAAGAGTTAAGTGAAAGGAAGATATGGGTCAGTAAGTGCAGTGGGTATCGACCGACGCCACGACGCCCGTTGCATTCTACTCGTCGTCAGTACATCTCTGACGTCATGAATCTATCGTTTTAACTACAAAGCCAGTGAGCAATCACTTGTGAAGAGTCTAATTTGATAATGCAGAACGCCGTACGTCATTGCATTTTGTTAACTGACAGGAATAGGCGCTGCGAGTGCAAATAGCTACCAATAATAACTAAGGATCGATCAGCAGAAGCTAATTTTGGTTAAAATGCAACTCGTAGATTTTAAATTATTACTACATTCTTTTAATATGGCTGTCCTCAACATACCAAATATTATAATTTTATTTACTTAAATTTATTTTTTCGATATTAATAACATTATGAATTGCCTCTCATACATGCCTGCAATAAGATAGAAAAGATTAACCTGCATTTCTTAATTTTTAATTTAATCATAACTGAGTGTGCTTAAAACATCCAAAAATACTGCTGAAAATACCATGCATGGTACCCATTGTTGTGGGTATGATATTATCTCCTAAATAATTTAAGACCTAATACTTTTAATTCATCCATACATATATAAAAGCTCAAAGGGTTTTTTCTCCGGTTCCTCCAGCGGCTACCGCTTCACCAATTGGACCATTTTTTTTTTCATTGAAAGGCCTCTATCTATATGAAAGTCTGCTAGACGCGCTTCATTTGAGGCGACATCTACACTAACGTCGCGTCTCATTATTGGAACTAATGCATCACGTGACTTAGCATTTCGCCGGGTCGGTCAACGCTGAGTCTGCCGTCGAATTTCGGCGAGGTAACACTAGTAGTTTTATATAATATAAAGTAATAACTTCTAGCGTTCAAATAATGTTTAAAAGTTTAGGTTTAGAATTAATGTTCTAGAAGAACAACCAATAAATTTGTAACAATCTACAGCATTGATTTGAAGAATGAACACTGTAAATTTTTATGTAACCTTTGAATTGTAGCCCGCATGTAACAGAAAATGTGAACGTGAATATTGAAAATTCGTGCCGTTCTACGTTACAGCTAATATAAATCTTAAGCAACGTTGATCTACTTGTTTCACAGGCCATAAGAAATATTATTCAAAATAGTTTTCTCAAGATACATCTTCTGTTTGCAGTAAAGGTCATCAGGAAGGCCACTGAGCTATTTGCAAATAGCGAAACAAGCCCACATCTGCACTCTGTAATACACTGCACATGCAACGTTCAAAAACATAAACTCAAATCAGATTGTATCTTAATAGTGTTAACTGTTTTATATTATACTACACGTTGAAGCAGCTTGAATGTGAAAAGTGCAGTATGTTATCTCATTCCTCATTTCTGATTACTTTTCTAGCATAGTTAAGTTCCCAGCTAGCACTTTACGTCGCCGGTACTTGGCTTTTTTGCTGATTAGGTGTACCGAAATTTTGAAAAGGTAACTGCTACAATATTGTCAGTGGCGTAACTACCATGGGGCAGAAGGGGCAACGGCCCCCGGACCAGAGGCATTAGAGGGCCCTGCCACGAGCCACGAGTTTTTATTTTTTTTATTTCTCTATTACGAAGTTTTTTCAATAAAAATTTTTGATTTTCGACAGTCTTTATTTTTATATTCAACAAAAAATATTTTAAATTCTATGTAAGTAAGTATGTACTTATATAATGAAAAATACTGAAGTGCGATTTAGTAATAACACAATACCCACACTTTTTGGTACCGACCCAGACACATTAACTGCAGAAAATTTAAGATTTGCTTATCTTAATTAGACACGGCTTTAATATATTTATTTTCATTTACTAGACTACAAATAATTGTTTTTCTATTGAAGAAATTGTTCTTATTATCAATTACTTTATTATTGAAGTTTTTTTGAGAATGGAGCCAGGGCCCTTTAAGTATCGTGCCTCCGGCCTCTGAATATTGGCTAAATCTATGACTTTGAGGTAGGTGTTACTTTAATTGCGGTATCAATAACGTTATTGTCACTTAAAATTTTACTTTATAGTTTTATAATTTAAAATAGTTCTAAAAGGTCCCGCAACGTTGTTGAAGCTATGAAATATTACAACATAGTAGTAAGAACTTTTAAGTAATATTCATTCATTTCACCATTACGTCCCAAAACTACTTTATAATTTCCTTCAAAGTCACTGGTTGTACAAAGTAAAATTTACAGTTTCTACTACGTTTCCAAAACTTTTAGAATTGTTTCAAAGTAACAGTTAAACTAAAGTAATACTCAAGTGAAAATTACGTGCTCCTAAGTCATTTTTGCAAATGAAAAAAAATAGAGGAACCTTAAAGTAATAAATACCTCGAAAAATTACCTCAAAGTGATATTTACTTTTTCTAATCAAATGTGAAACAAACTTTAAAGATCCCGTTACGTAAAATTGAGTAATAGGTACCGCTAGTATTTAAGGCGCGTTGTTGTGGTTGGATACGTAGGTACGCTGTACTAATTTTAAAGTTTAAAGTAAAAAAAAAAACAATGAAATATGTAAAAACAAAAGTATCGTACAACGTCCACATTTTATGAAAAAGTGAAACGGCAATTAAATGCACTTTCTAACCCAAAAATGAAGAAACTTTTGTTAGATGTAAGAAATTTGACGTCGGCAACCTTGGAAAATCAAGATCTAGTTATTAAATATAACTGTGAAAATGTATTTTTTGATGAATTTGCGGGAAAAAATATCCATTCTATTTCCACTTGTGTAAAAAACCCGTTTTTCTATTTCGTACTGACAATTTTAAATAGAATCATCTTAAAGCAACAAAGATGGCGCTGAACTACGAAGCACGCATTTGTCGATGGTTTCCGAATTACACCGCGCGGCGCTGCTATCTGTAGCTGCTGCACGTTTACTAGTCGTAGTTATTTAATTAAAGTAACGGGCACTTTAAAGTTCCATAGTTAGTAGCAATTACTTTCAAGTGTAGGGTCGTCATAGACAAAACCAACTTTAGGTCATAATTACTGCAAAATCATTTTTAGTAGTTCCAACTACTTTGAACAAAGTGATATATTCTTTAATGTAATAAAATTTAGTAGATATAACTTTATGGTGCAATTCTTAACAACCGCCATATTGTTTAGCAAAAAAATCATACCGTCATGACAGATACATTAGTTCGGGTGTACTGCCGTTTTACTGCATAAGTAGTTGTGGGGTCGAGTCTCGGTTGGGGCCAAAACTTTTTATTATTTTATAGTTTTTTTAAAACACTGTTGTTGCGTTTTGCTGTTAAAATATGATATTTCTAATTTATTTAATTAGCTATTAAATATTGCATAAAATAGTAAAATAAAGCCATGTTATATTAACTATAGGTCCTAACAGTTATAAAAAATTGTTTTATCGGTCTGAACGTGAAATGAAAAACGCATTACACTTTTATTTTTACTTAAATAATTAATATTTTTAAGGCGCACTAGTATTTTAAGCAGTAGATTCATAACATTTAGCAATAAAATTTTTATCGTTTGAAAATGAATGGCCATGAAAGCCCAGAAAATCATATCAAAAAATTCATAATATTACCAGTATTATAATATAGATAAACCCACTTTTTTTAGTGTTTCTCTTATGTTTATTGTTTGTCTTGCGCATTAGTCGTATAATATTAGACATTTAGTTATTTTTGTTTTAACTGTACAAAATATGTTGCTATTGTAAGTTTTAAAGTTCCAAATACGTTCCCAGCACACGTGCCTGGAACGTAATTTTTACGTGGCGACGGACGACGCGACGTAAACGTGTTTTTAATCGCGGCATCGCAAATACTTCGAATTTCTCCCCCACTTTGATGCCGTGCACGTTTCTATTACGTACCTATCACGTATTTGGAACGGTGGCAAATCACTTCAAAGTTTTGGTTAAGGTTGCAGGCACGTAACGGCGACGTTAATTGTTATCTGGGTTGTATTATTAAACGTTTTTTAAGAAAATTGAAAATCTTTTTATTAAGTGCAGTAAATGTTCTCTACGTTTGAATTTGGCGAATAACACTAAATCCTCAGTTCCCTCAACTGGAAACTGGACAAGCAATTTCCAAGCACAGAAATGAAACCATGCATACATTCAAAATCGTTTGTCGCGAAATGCAGTTAATAATCGTTGTCACCTGCATTTCTGCAATCCGTGAAATGTCAAAAGTTCACTATACAACCTCTGACCTTCCCATGGTAAGGTCACACTTCCATTTATTACCAAGATCAAGGAATCTGAAACATTGTATGCACCACGCGATGCATTTTGTTCCTATAAATAGTAGGATTTAATGATAATTTAATAATAGACAGTTTAGGCGGTGTTAATTTGAATGTCACAGAAAAATTTAATAGAGGTTTTAATTGTGTGTTAATGAGCTTTAAGAGTATTGATTGTAAATTAACTCACCTGTCTCATGATGGCAGGTGAAATTTGTATCAGTTTTCATTCATCACAGATATATCCTGAAAAAAAATTATTGAAATTAATTCATATGTATGGGCGAATATATTGAATTGACCACTCATATTTTTAAGTTTTACCTTATTATATTTTGACTCATTTCAATATTTTTATGCTAGTCATCTAATATACAATATTAGCTTTAATTATTGACAGAAATTACAAACGATAGTTTGACAAAGCAAAATAACTCTAGAAACATTTAACATGCTGGAATGTATATAACAAATTTAATGAAATGTAGCAAATTTTGCATAGTTATTTCTAGTAACATAAATTATTAATAATTCACGACACGTCCTCGAAAGTTATTTCCTATGGCATTTATTTTTGCCCAGATAATATTTGCAAACACGTTAAAACTGCATCCCACTTAACTTACTTTTCACATGCATACCTGCAATTTGTATAAAAGCAATACACGCTTGCACATGTAGCTATTTTAAATAATAAAGGTGGTTATTTTATAAAACGATACCAGACTATCAAAATTTAGACTACTATACGTCACGTCGTGCTAAAATGCTCACCGTCATTTTTACAGCAATCTGACTTACGAAACAAATAAATTTGTATTCCTGATTTGTAGAATAAATAAATTATGTTAAAAGTAATAATTTTCAAGTTAACCTAATTTTTTTTGTCGGAATATTAGAAAAAATGACAGAAATGCCAAAATTTAGAAATTCTGTTAGCAAAAATTTATAAGAACAAAAATGTTTTTAATAATGTTAACTTCAGTACCGTTCTAACTGTTCAGTTACTACTAAAACATTACATATAAACCTTGTAAATATAATTTTATCAATTCTAAAACACTGATTATTTACAACTGGCTAAACTGTTACAGGAAACTAATTTGAAAATACACAGTACGTCATAAAACATTTCATTAAAACTAAATAATCAATTTTCAAATAGTAGTTCTAATTTTAAACTGTTTATATTCAAGTCAAACAATTAAATGCATTTTCCAACCGATTGATGGTCGCAAAAACACTAACATTTCTAAAATTTGATGCTACGAAGACATTTTAAATATCAAACGTTGTCATGCTAAATAAAGTTGTTGAAATGGCATCTAATCTTCTAAGCACTACATCCAAATGTTTGAAAACGATTTGTGTTAACATTGAACGCTGCATAAAGATCCGTCAGGGTCGCGCAAATTGCCAAACGGTTGCAAGGTTGTTGAGCAGGATGGCACGAGGAAATGCACTCTGCAGAAGAGGAAAACTGTCCGCGTGACGTCAGTTATGTACGATGCAACCTTGCAGTATTATTAGTGCAACGAATTAAATAACTCGCAGATTAGAAGAAGGGGAATTAGAGTAGAATTTATGGCAGGTGATTGCAATTTTAGCATCAAGTAAAATTCTTTTCAAAAATTATTTCAATTTTAAGAGAAATAAGAACATTTAAGAAGTAATGCATATATCGATGATAGCACAACCAACATAAATATCAATTCAAAATAGACAAATATTTTATGAATTTTATAATATTTTTATTAACAAATAAAATATTATAACTCCAAAATAACATTTTTCGCAATAAAAACTAAATAATTATATCCTAAACATGTTACATATTATGAAAGTGATTCGCGCAACCATTTATGAAACATTATTCCGAATCAAAATGTTTGACCATAGTTTCATAAAATTCCACTCATCAGAAAAAGAACATGTATTTGCATTTATTGTAAATAAAACAATTCTTAACTTTAACAAGTTTTTATTTTAGTATTTTGACATGTCACTTTCAGAGGCAAGATTCAAAGTAAACAATTGGTGTTGCTATAGGAACAATAAATCGTTATAACTTGATCTTGGTTTTCTATATCTGCGTCCAGATGACTTGATTTCTCATTTAAAAACGTCCAATAATGGTGAATTTAAAACATAAATTTGCTCATTCATTAAAGGTACAGATTTTAAATCTTTATAAATTTCAAATGCTTCTAGTATATTTAACTTACGTGTATCACCACAAAAGTGTAAACATTTTATATTGTTATTAGATTTAAATTTAAAAGATTATAAATTAACCATTCATAAATTTTATCCGAATACCCCAACTTTATTCGATACAATTAAACATGCTTTGATCCCATATTTTGGTAACAAATGAGAACAAAATGCTAAAATTATAAACAATACAAATAAATATAAAGTAAGTTTTAAAACAACTAAAAACATTTAAACACTTTGTTTAACAATTCAAAACAGATGATTTGCTAAAATCAGGCATTTACAAATTAAATTGTTCGCATTGTAATTCGGTTTATAGACGAGACAATTAGAAATTTGGATATTAGGTGTAAAGAATACGTACGTTGCGACAAATACAAACACCCACATAAATCCTATTACACTAAAGACTCACTATCTTACTTACAATCATTAAATGCCATCTAATAACACTACAAAATGTTTACACTTTTGTGATGATCAACGTAAATTAAATATACTACAAGCTTTTGACATTCATTAACATTTAAAAACTGTACGGTTAATGAACGAGCAAATTGATCTCTTAAATTCACCTCTTTTGCACATTTTGGAATAAGAAATCAAATCATCTGCAGACGATTACCGAGATCAAGTCACCATGTTCTATTGCTCCTACAACAACACTAACTGTTTACTTTTTAATATACCCTTTGATTTAATGGAATGTAAACATGTCGAAATACGTATGATGTAAAAATAAATGAATATTGTTGAAGTAATTAAGTATTTTATATATCCTCAATAAATGTGGACTTCAACGAAGTAAAGCTAGAACTTATAAATAAATTTTCACATTTTTTTTAGTGCCAAACTACAATTTGATGCAACAGTTTTCCACTGCTATAATTACATTAAAAGTATTTAAAAAGATTTTTATTAAGTGAATGAACTGTGTCTTCGAACCAAAATAAATATTAACACATTGGCAACGAAACTAAAATGGTTTAGAAAGTTTTGCAACAAAAAAGCAAACATTAGCATTTCACATACTGTGTAGAAGAAACATGGCTTACGTCTTTTTCTTCTTTACCTATTAATATAAACAATTACAATTAATTTCGATTTATTTGTACTCTAGTTTTACGGAAGATGCTCCCGGATTTCCTATATTAAATGGAACGTGCTGTATACATTCACACTTTTCGAATTAGAATAAAATTTTATGTACTCTACCTAAATTTTTGAGAACAAAAATTTGTTCTACAAAATTATAACCGTTACCAAAAGAATAAAATATCCTAATTTCAGCGTTATGCTTTATTGTCTTCGCCGTCGTTAAAGTTAGTGAAAATAGTTTTTTTAGAAGAAATCGACTTTTTTCAAAATGGATCAATATTGGCGTTCTTCAAAAACATTTTTTTTTATTATTATTATGACATGATATTTTTGATTGATTTACAATTTGAGATAATTAAGTATTCTTCACCAATACATCCATAAAACACGGTATATGTATGTTGTAGTGGAAAGGAAATAAAAAAACAAATTAATCTGAATCTGTTGTCTAAATGCTAGTACAGATTTAATCCTGTGTTTCTGTCACAATGCACATGCAGTGTTTATTCTGAAATCAAATTTGGTTTGTCGTTGAAGTATAAATCTGCTTGAATAAAAATATTGAGTTATGGGTATCACACTTATAACTACCTACAAATTGTTCGTTTTAAAGAACATAACGAGCAGATCTAGGTCGTTTTTAAAAACTTATAAAATTTATAAAAAAAACTGTTTTCACTAAATTCCAAAATCTCATACACTAAAGCGCATAAAGTTTAAAATGCTATGTTTATTTTTAAAATTAATATTTTCCTTTATAACAATCATATAATGATGATAAAGAAAATAATTTTGCGGCAAAACTAATTTATGCTTTAAACATGTATTTAATATATGCAGCCAACCGTACAATTTTATTCTGATTCCAAAAATGTCAATGTATACGAAATCACTCATTTAAAATAAGAATTCTGGGACCATATCTGAAACCGAAAGCGTAGTAAAGTATAATTTACATCAAATACTAGAAGTTTGTGTAGATAATAAACGGACCCAACTCGATTTGTCTATCTTAATAAATAAAAAAAAAAAGGGCAAGCAAACCAAGGTTTTTTTCACACCCAGTATTATAATTTAGCCTACAAGATAGTAGATGGCTTGTTATACTACAAATAAAAAAATGTTTCAGGATACGCTTGGAAGTTCAAACATTTATCACCAATTTTCGATGAATACGCACAAATATGTACAACTAAGAATTGCTTGTGCTGTCTTCTAATAGTGTTCTACTTTATTCTAAAAAAAATTAAAACTCCCAACTTCTGTGTAAAATTTGAAGCAACTATCTAAATTGCGGCAAATGCATTTTTGCGTTTTACGTTTGTAAATCGTATTTCTTCAATTCTTTGAGTATAGACTATTAATTGCGAATATTACGAAGCACATTTTACCATCTCTACATACCACGGGATATTTTATCCTTTAATACATATTTTCTACTTTCGAGAAACACATGTTTGAATTACTACCTAATTCTTATTTTCCATTAAAAGGGATAACGCACCTTGAAAATATAGAAACATATTTTTAAAATGTTTAGAATTGTTTTACATAAAAAAACTCAGTAAAACTACGTAAAGACAATCCAGATTTCTTGTTTAAAAAATATTATGTAAATAATAGACCAATTTAAAATTTAAAATACGGAGAAACATTTAATCATATAACCAAATTCTGGCAATGAGTAAGATTCAGGTAATAATTAATAAAAGCCACGAATTAGAAGTGCGTATATGCAACAGCAATTCATGTTTTTTTTAAATGTATTTTGTTTTAATGTTTTTTTTATCACGGTAATTAATTAATAAGATTTCTTCAGTATAACCATATCAAAAATATTTACTGATTGTTTATTTGTTATACTATAGCAGGTGTAAACGAAATGTGTACCACCCTCTTTATTTATTTATTAATTTAAACAATTAAAGAGGGTGATTACTGTACACATAAATTCCTATTATTTAATGTTAGTTTAATTGTTTTGCACATGGGTTTAACCAGAAACGATCCCAGACTTTTATAATATATATAACACCCTGTATATTTTGACATTTTTTAAATCACAATATAATTGTACGTATGATAGCACCTTTTAAATAAATTTTTTAAATCTTATTAAGTAAAATAATTATTAAAAATAAAAATCGCAATTTAAATGTTATGCTCTGTGCATCAGATTAAAGTAACTGCAAACAGTTTTTTTTCAAATGAAGCGATATCGGATGCTGAGGTTATTTAAAAAAAAAGTTTATTGCAAATTTTGTTTAACAATTTAAGATATGCAGATGATTTCGTCAATACATTAATGCATGTATGTAGTAACAAAACAAATTAATATTATCTCATTCTTTCGTCAAAAGTTTAGTAGAAACTAATTATTTTAATTTTTTTTCATTTGTTCCACGTGCATAAATACATAAATAAGTGCAATTTAAAATAAACTTTGATTTGTAGTGGTGCAGCGTATAACGTTAAAATTACAATTTTTAAATTGTAATTAATATTTTATTTAACAGGAACCATTTTATACAACAAAAATCATTTTGGCCCAAACAAAATAAAATTTTAAAAGTTTATTTAAAGGGTATTATCATAAGTAGAATTTTATTCTGATTCCAAAACTGTCAAAACATACATTCATTTAAAATATAATAACGGGTGTCCAGAAAGTCTTTCAGTCCTGGGCGGCTATGGATTGTATAACGTATGTCTTTGGATATCTTTGTCGAAATTCTTGTTTACACGCATTGATGGAATAATTCCAATTTCCGTTTTCTAATTGTTACCCATTGCGAAAATAAGATTTCACAATAAAGATTTTTTGTTCTTGCGTAAACATTTTATAACAAGAAATATGCAGAAAGTAAATAGGTAATTCAAAATACAAACCTTTTAATTTAAATTGACTTTGACTTATGTCAAATAAATTACTTAGATATGAGTGAATAAAAGACATGCGTTATACAATCCAAAGCCGCCTTGACCGAAAGACTTTCTGGACACCGGTTATTTAAAAAGAGATCTGGCATCATTTCCGGTTAAAACGGAAGCAACAAAAATGAAATTAACATCAAGTAACAGGAACTTATGTGTATATTATTTAATCCAAACATTATCGAGTTTGCTTAAGTTAATTAATAAAGAAAAGTAGGGGTGAGTTATGTTTCGTTTACAACCGGTATATGAACTATGAAGTATTACTCATAAAATTGAAAACACAACAAATTTAGTAATTAAAATTTCTAATGCCTATTTGATATGCTTCTGCACACTTTGAAGAAAAGAAATGTGTAGGTAGTTAACGCATAATAAATCAGATTAAATATTGCTAAAGTATAAGTCCGATTATATCTATACTTCTTTGAAGTGCCTAATATTACAATTAACATATCTCTTTCACTTTTGTGTAACTTTATAAAATCTATGCAGTACGTCGAAAACCCTTCCCTATTTAATTTTATACGACAAGCTAAACTGTTACATAGGGAAAAAGTGCAGCAGTATACTGTTGAGCAGTCCCCAAATGGTTTTGAAAATAAGAAATGTCAACATGATGCAATTTATGGAAATATTGTTCCGAAACTTGAACCAGAATAATGGCAAACGAAAATGGGGGATACAAACATCTAAATAAACACTTAAAAGATTAGTTATAAATATACCATAATTTTAATTTAAAAAAATAAAAATAGATGCTGATTAGTATCGCTAAATTTAATATAAGAAAATGATAAGGCCCCCTGCCCTAATGTAAAAAATAGGTTCATACAGTTCCTTTGGATTTTCAGCACCCACTTTAGGAAGTTGTTTCAAATCCCCGCACTTTTCCATGTCAATTCTCTAACATATTTGACAATTTCCTTTCTTTTCCAGACTTTAATATTTTCCTGAAAATGATCAGTCCATTAGTTTAACATAAAAAAGTTTTGAAAAAAGATAATTTTTATAATTTAAACATTACTGCTGCTGACTTTCAAGTTTTTCAAAAAACAATATATTTTGAATATTCAAAATGATTTACTTAAACAGTAAAACAAACAAAATTTTAAAAACCATTATTGTGGTAACAATAAAATAATTAGTTTAGAACCTTTTTTAAAATTGCAATTTATTTTCAAAATATGTCTATAGAATCATCAATTCTTCGTGCTCAGCATTTGCAATATTGCTATCTTCTTTAGAATTCCCCAAAACAGAAAGCGTCTTCTTCGTCGTTCTTTCTTCTTGGCATTTTCAGTAGAAATTATTGAAAAGCATATTCTAATTTTATATTCCGTATCCTTGCAACAGTTTAAATATATTTCTGGAATTATGCGAGCCACGAATTTGTTATTACTTGTTCAAAAATTAAAAGACCTCAATAATTCAAATCAGATGAAAATTTATAGAATTTTAGTGTGACTTTAACGGTTTACAAATGTTAATAAAATCATTTTATGTGGATTAAGTCTTTGTTTAAAATGCTATTTTAAGCACAATTTGATTACACTTGTGTAGTTGTTTAAAAAGTACTGATCGATTGTATAGCACTTCCGTCAAATAACAACATTGGTTGCGCCCATTCTAAGTTTATTATAATACCCTTCGATTTACTTAACTGAAGTATTTGATAATTTATAAACGGGAAGTTGTTTATTGGTAATTTTTTCAGCTATAACTCTATGTGCAATTGGTTAACTGATAGTGGTTGATTACTGTTTAAATAATTTTTGATGTGAGCGCAATGATTCTTTTCAATGCCTTTTAAGGTAAATCGAGGGCAACAAAACATTGTATAAGTTAAATAATTCCGAATTGACTTTGAATCTTGACAAAATGGAGGTTTTAGTTTACATCGCGTATGTTTAGATAAAATACACTTAATTTTGCTTTAGAAAACAGAAAATAAGAATAAGGGTATTTTTTATTTAATATTAGGATGGAACGAACGAGAGCTTGAATAACCACAAGTTATAACTAGATTAATATTACATAAAGTACTATCACTTATTTCACATTGACCTTGAAATGTACTTGAAACCGAGCATTTATTGGAAATAAATTGTTTAGTTTATCTGATATTTATGAACCGAACGTTAGTTTTATAAACAATATATAAAATTTTTCTAACAAACAATCAACGTTTCATATTGTTCCTAAACATTAAAATTTTTAAAAGAAAATCTTTAAAGGTCAAAGTTCAACGATTGGAATTTTCTTTGGCAAAGGGATTTTTTAGGATTTTTGGCAAGCATAGGTGGGGTTGACGTATTCTCAAACAAAAGCACATACAAAATTACCTTGACAAGCGTAAAGAAGTTTAAAATAGCTTTCTTGAAGGGCGTCGTTTTCTGCGTATTATCAACGGAAACGAAGAGTCGGCCATTTTGAATTTTCACTTTTGAACGTATTGAACACTGAAAATTACGGTATTTTGTTAAGGTTTTTTCACTTTTTTATAAATCCACATGATTTTACGAAAATCTAAGACAGTGCTGGTCAAAATTCAAGACCTAAAGGCCTTTTTTTATGAAAATCCCACGTCAGTTTGATAGTGAAATTGTTCTAGTGGTCATCCAAAAATAGACTGATCAATAGCAGTTTCGTTATCACTTTTTAGTATTAAACAAATATAATTTAATTAAAGATTTTTATTTGTTTCAGTTTAAACTGTATTCGTGTGAAAAGATTAAATCGCTTAGAAACAAATTTTGTTGTGGTCCATATAGTTAAAAGGCTTGTGGAAATTTTTCGTATATATTGACGTATTTTTTGATACAATAACTAGTTAATAAATTTATTTAATTAGAACAAAGAAACGTTTTCTTGTAGAATCCAGCAATAAATGAGTTAAATGTTTAATACACAGTCACAATTGGTATGCAAATGTTAAACTACCGATTAACACAATTATTCTATTTATTGTAATTACGAATGTTTAAATATCATTTAAATCAAGAGCAAGGTTGGGAAAATAAAGAAGTTATTTTACATTTATAGGTTATGCACTTTGAGTTGTCAATAACATTGCAAGAAATCAATAATATGAAGTCTTAATTTGATAAATAGAAAATTTTAGGTTTTAGAAATGATTGTTTACAGTTCTGTGGCCAGTTTTAACTTTTTCTACGAAGTCTCTTAAACAATTTCACTTTTAAAAATCGTTAGAGCACTAGTTCCTGTTTGCGCTGCAAACATCAATTTATAAAAGGTTTTACGGTTTCATTTTAGTCAGAATATTTTGGAATATGACTATTTTTTTAAATCTGTTATTATAATGTGCAAAACATTTCCCCAGAAAAATTAAATTTGACAAAAAGTGTCATATTAACTTAGGAAACATTTAAAATTCGAATTAAATAGCGTAAAAACAACTGGTGGCGAAAAGACAATAAACCTACGCGTAAACGCATTTTACGCACAGCAAAGAAACGCACCTAAGACGCACTATTTTGGCGGGAGCACTCGCGTGGTGGCGCATTCGGAAATGCACCGGCTGGCAGTATCTCAGCGTCTCGACGCCGACCTAGCGCAACACACTCTGGTGTGCGCTTATGCAACATTGCATTCTACTGCGTTCGCACGTTCTTGTCCGTGTGCATAGCGCATATTCGCCAGTTGTTAACACAATTTTAATTTAATTAGTACTTTTTGTTTAAGTTTCTCGTATTGACGCAATTTTTGATACCAGACTTGTATTGAAATTAACATTTTGATGTGTAGGCAACCCATTCTGCTTGTAATCAAAATGACATTTTAGTACATTTCCGATTTTCAATTTCTTTGAAGTAATTTCCTAAACAAAAATGAATTTCTTAAAGTATATGCAAATTTGTATTACAATAACTTCATTATTTAACAAAAAAAATCGTTTGATTGCCTACATCGCTCAAAAAGGAAGTTTAAGACAATAAATACGTTTTCTTAAATAAAAATCTTAGTCGCCGACATACTCAAACCATAAGTTCGCTTCCTAAATATAGTATTTGCCTTGAAACTTTAACAAAAATTTCAATAAAAATGATTTGATTGAAGTCCCAAAATCCAATAAAAATCGTCTGACCCAAATGCTTTGAAAATATGAATACGAAAACAATTTAAAAGTGTTTTTTTTTTAATTTCACCCGTAAAATTGTAAGTCCGGTAAACTTGTTTATACTATGACTGGTAAACTATGCTTAGTTGTTTCTCCGAGTGCTGAAGATACAATCATATACAAATAAATACTAGTTACTTATTATGGCTTTGTTTTCATTTAACAACAGAAAAAATTTTGCATATGACTAACACAATGCTCTTGAATTCAAATATTAATATCTTTAATGTCGCTAAAATAATTTTAAAAATGCAGCGTAGCAAATATTAGATATGTACCATGTATATTACATTATTGATGAAACAGTTGATCGCGGTTATATTTGAAAAATTTGGAAATGTAAGTATTATGATATTCTTTTTCTGATTTCCATATCTTGTATCAATAAAAATGCAGACAATGTAAGCTGGTGGTAACCGGTCTTGTTTGCCATTTAATAAATAAATAAATAAATAAATATAAAACAAAATTGATTTATAAATCAGCCCCCTTTCTGCTTCTGTATCATTTGCCGCAATTGACTACTTCACATTAAAAATAAATAAAAAAAGGTGACGTGTTAACTTCGAGTGGACTTTCCTATACTAGATATTAATACTTACCGTATTTGCAAAAGTGTAAATTTTATAATTATAACGTTGTACATTTCACCGTCTGTTATATTTCTAAAAAAAACAAGCTGTCGGTTCTTAACTTATATAGACAACCCTACGATGTGGCATACTGTATAAGAATAGTAAAAACGCCCGCCACACAGCTTATTAGATGCGCTTCGAATTTCGGACTAAAAATCGTTATAAATGGTTTACTAAAAGAGTTATCAAAAATATACAAAAAATGGAAAATACATATTTTAACTAGACCTGGCAGAATAGCTAGCTAGAGTAGTTAAAATCACGCAACTGCCATAAAACGCGTTGTTTATATTAAAAAGTATTTTTTTTCTGTATTATTAAAAATTGCTGATTCCAATAAAGCATTTCAAATAGTTTATCGAAACGATAAAACAATTGGCGTTTGCGTTTTTGAATACATAATGTAATCAATCAACTTCAATAATTTCAAAAATTCCTGGAAGGCTTCAGAGTAATATTTGAGAGATTAGTAAAAATCATATTTGTAGTTTATATCAACCTCTATCGGCTCAGAGAGTTAAAAACAAATCGCGTAAGCAATTTTTTTTAAATATTTTTTTTATTTTCAAAACTATGAAGCAGCGCCACTGCGATCGTTTTCGAATTTTCGAAATTAATTTTACTTTATCGTATACTACCTCCAATAGGCTCGTGAAGAAGTTGTAGCTGATATAGATCAGACAACCACTTTTTGAGTTAATGGGCGTTAAAGTCGAGATTTTCAAAAAGTGGTAGCGGCCGCCATTTTAAAGCTAGAGAGTGCGGTAAAAAAGATTTCGATTTACCTTAAGTTCTTCTCTGAGGTGCCATTTTTTTTAATTTTTAAAAATTAGTTTTGTAAAATAACGCTACCATAAAAACATGTCTAACTTCCGTTTCCGGCTTTGGATTTTTTAACTAGAACTACAATTTTCGATATCTCTTGATTTGAAAATTCATCAAAATCGGTTCAGTACTTTCGCCTTTCGAGGCGCCACGCACCCACCCACCCACCCACAGACAGACATTTTTTTAAACCCACTTTTTTTGATTCCTTGATCCTCAAAACGCATATTCCCCTTAATACCAAAATTTCATAAATTTTCATTAAATGAATTCATTAAATCAATACTTCCCTATACCGAAGGCATGGGAAAGTAACAATTGAAAACTTATTTGAGAATTTATTTCGAATATTTTATGCACACGCTATATACACTTTTACTTTACGTTGTTAATTTACCCACCCCTAAATATATATATATATATATAAATGTGAATGGAAAACAAACACAGTAAAATATTGAGAAAGATTTCTTAATCTGCGAGATATCACAAATTATTCACACGCAGTCATACTCATACGCATAGAAATACATTATCTTATCGGTTTAGACGGTCCAGAGCCTATTGTTTCTGATATTTGTATAATTGGATCAGCAATAATTTCTAATGATCAACTTCTATAACATCATTATATGGGTTAACAACAAATACATATAGCGCATATGGGTAGAGCTGTTTAAACCTTTATAAGAAAATGTAACTTTTTACTGAAACCTTCTGCATCAATAATTATATCTAAATTATTTTCATTCTGATACAAGATTACTGAGTGCTTTATTCAGCCACTTCAAAAATGTAGTTTACATTTCAGTCTTATGTTTTATTAAATACAACAACCTTTTGCAGTATTTTGTTGAAAACATTTCACAATAAAAAAAATCTTTAAATAAGAATAGAATGAAAATTAAGATCATTTACATGCAGTTGTAAGGTTATTTCATCTACCTCATCCCAACGTATTGTGATGGCACTATTATTTCAGAGATGATCTGATGTTTTCTCATTATTTAAAATATAAAGAACGGCAGAAATGTTTAAATGTTAATTCTACAACTACCACCTTGGTTATAAGGTGTAAAAGTTGGTCTTAGCAATTAAAACTGCACTTCACACAACTCTTAGTTTTAGTTTTTTCTTTTGTTTTACTTTACTTTCTTAATGTTTTTGTTTTTATTTTAATGCTGATTAAGATTCGGTGTACAGAAAAAGAAACAGTTGAACGTTGCCTTTCTGAGTTATTCCGTTAAAAATTTTGGAATTTTCAAAAAAAAATCTAAATATGAAATTTCCTATGTCAAAGTAGATAATAAAGAATTTATTCATGCTTATTTGTCGTTTAGCAATAAATTACGTTTAGTTGTGATATTCGCCAGAAAAGTATCTTATCAATAACTTTTCCTACCTAACATTTTTTATTCACAATTTAAGTTTCTTTTAGAACATGTAAAATATACAGGGCATTCAAATTTAAACACACATATTTTATGAAATAACTCAGACAGAAGACGTTTGTTTAACTGATATTTTATTAAAGGCACCTTAATCAGCATCAATAGTTACACATCTTTCCTAATTTAACCAAATCTCTAGTAGCTCTAATAATGAGAAAGTTAGCAATAATACAGAGATAATTTGTTGCACCCCAGATTTAAGTTTTTTTTTGTTTTATTTCATATGTAGGCATATATAAATCAGTATATATAAAAATATGTTTCAAGTACAAAAATATTCTACATCAGTGTAATAAAATTCGGTTTGTTAAAACTTTTAAGCTTTATCATCTTAATTAGCAGTTTATTAGCTTTAGGCGCCAGTGCTTAAAATAATATTGCGTCGAGAAATACATCAGTAATGCTAGAGACCTATAAAATAATAAGTAAACCAGATTTTTACGAATTAAAAAAAAATTCAAAAATTTTTATCTAGTGAAAAAATTTACTTAAAAATTCAGACAAAAATGCAAGTGATTGTAGAACAAGCCGTATTAATATACAGAAAATTCGAATTTTTCTAGAATTTTTGCCGAAATCAAATATTATTCAATAATGGTTTACTCGATCAATGTTCCCACTGACACATCTTTTTCTTCGTCCCAATAAAGCTTCAAATTCTCCAATGAGGCAGTAACTTTTACCAAAACAAAATAAAAGTGAAATTACAGGGATCGATAGAGGTTCAACGAACTCGCGCATCGTAGCGCATTCAACCCGGAGTTTCCGGGACTCGCAAAATCCGGGACTCAAATGTTTAGTACACCACGGAAGCCATTCTTTCCTTCTCTAATTTGTTGCTCTTTACAAATATCCTTAACTTTTTTTAAGTTTCCCATCCCATATTTTATGTTCAGGGGATGATACTTGAAAGGGTTCTGTTAGAAGAGAGTTGAATTTTTACAACGAATTGCAGAAGTTTTAATTAAGAATTCTCCGCAGCAACAATTGCTTCTCAGTTTCAACAACTTTAATTTTCATTAACACTTAAAAATGAATGCTTTTAACGGAATATTGGTTGTATAATATTAAAAAAAAATTAGATCTTTGTGTTGAAAAATTTAGACTGAAGTTCTTTTCTAGAGAGAATTTTTTTTAAATTCTACAATGCCTAAATACCATATTTAAAAAATATGCAAGAATATTAATCACGCGTGCTAATATTGCATTGATAACATTAAAAAGGGTTTTACTCACATTAATATGTAAAACCCTCTAAAGGTTCATTCATGAGTTTCCCCCAGTTATGAATACTAGAATAAGCACTCGTGCCTAATTACAAATTGTCAAGTAAGTGTGATAATTCTTATCAGTTTTGCGTTGTCTAGAGGGTGGGATACAGCCGGGAATCGATCGAAATCCCGACTTGCGTGACGGTTACCATGGAAAGTGTTGGCCCAGGTCATGTGGGGTCAAACCCGGACCTTCCGCATGCACATTCTGGTTGTACTACCCCTCCAGTGCTCCCGTTTTGTTTGGGAGTTCACTTAACGCAGCAGTGTGTCGATGAACTCTCAATTTTCCTTAAAAAAGTATTAGAACTGACACTTTCATTCTCCTAACATTAATTGCTTGCGAAAATTTAAAGAGGCTCGTATATTTATAAAAATTTAAATTAATAAGGCAATCAAACCAAATTTGTCACAGTGGGTACTGTAATTCCCTTCAGTGGAAAAAAAAATAGCAGCATGTGTTCATATAAAATCACAACTGGAAAACGATGATGAATTTTTATTTTTTCTTTGTATTTAACTTAAAGTAAAAGTGAAAACGCAGCAGAATCCAAAAGTTATGCTAATACGATATAGTAAATATAAAAACAAATAAAATACCTTCAAACTAGACATTTTCACGTTTGCACTTGTAAAAAATATTGCGAAATTAGTCATCGTAAAAAGTTGTAAATCGCAATCTAAAAACGTTTAATTTTCAAGTTCAACAGAGAAGAGTTCAAAAAGTTATTAAAGTTTGTTTTTTTCAAAATTTTCAACTGTTTTTTACGTTATTTTTTTAAGTTTTTAAAATTTTCTTAGTTAATTCATACAGTTTTGTTCCTTCACTTCTTGTCTTTTTTTGAATAGCAAACAACATCTTGTAAATGCAGCAATCGAATAAATCAGAAACCTCAACGCACATAGCAAACTTCCATTACTCCTAAAACAATTTAAAATAAATCTTTGAACCCCATTAGAAGAGAAACCCGGCTACTACTGTGAAAAAAACTTTTATAAAAATAAAATTGCATTTTATTAATGCTAATAATAAAGCGATATAATCGTTAAAAAAGCAAATGAAATATTTAAACGAATTTTTTACCGGTATGTCTGCAAACCACTTACATCAGTTAGGTGTTATACGATGATTGGCATAAATCAGGTCAACCTTGCTAACTGACCAATGATGAGCGAGAACTTGACTTTCGCACTAACTCGCCTATGTGTGAATACGCCTATTGGCCTTTTGCCCTAAAAACTATGCTTGACCTACAACAAGGCAATTTTCTACATGTGTAATAAATTATGAATTAATAAATCGTGAATTAGACAGTGTCGGACAGTCAAAAAAAAGTATATATTTGAAGGCAATAGATTTGATTTTGATGAGATTTCCATGGAGTTAAAAAAGGTTGTTGTTCGGAATTCATCTATAGTTAGTTACCATTTTCATTTTGATTATTTTTTTGCAGTAACTGAACTGTTTTCTTCGAGGGGGGGGGGCTTGATGCTTAAACTCAATTCCAAAACAGGAAAAAAGTACTTCAAATGGAACATTTTCCTTTTAAGCATCTTCCAAAATGTTTCGCACTCTGTTGGATGCAATACAAGCCTCTACAGTTAAAACAAAATCTTTTCTCTCCACAAATGCTCTGTTTATGTTACAAAGAAGAAAAATAAAAAGCGTCGGAATTAAATCCCTCGTGAAAAATCAAATAAAAAATGATTCTAATTAAATCAGCAACAACAATACGTGTCAGAGTACAAAACACTTGTTAACACTTTCATTGACAAAGTGCTGCGTTTGGCGGATATCAGCCAGAATAATTCACAGCCCTCGCTATGTCTGAAACGAGTGGAAAAATGATAACAACACATTCTATCCGGGAAACCGTTGCATTAGACGAAGATCAGAAGCTCTAACCGGGATGTCAACATTGAGAACGTGAGTTCAACGTCCGACACAGTGCGACTACTCCCCTACATCTCCCCACCTGTATTTCCACTTCCGTGTTCTCCTCCAGCCAGAAGAAAAAGCAACTGATGAACAGACGGTGTGGTCTGTACATGTACTGACTCCGGGGCTCCGAAAAAGAGTTTTTCTCAAGCTTTAATCTTATGAAGGTTAAAGCTTTCAATAGAACGAAAAAATTTCTTTTGCTTTTCAATCTAAATTACGTTAATTTTTCAATATACGACCAAATTCTAGCTTCTTATACCTTAATATGTTCGAAAAAGCTGTGGAAAGGATCTTCAATAAAAAGGCCGGTAGAATATGAACCTCGTAGTCGGAAAATGTCTTTAAATACGTGCAAAAGGTGTTTTCAAAAAGCATGTGGAAAAGTTACTTGAAAAAATTATTTAAAATTGTTTGCTAATAATCATGAAAACGGTTTTATTAGTAAACAAATGTTTTATCCCTAAAACTATGAGTATGCTGCCCTTTTTATCAAAAGTTCTTTTCCTGCGTTTTCGAGTGATTTTAAGTCAGTATCTAGTAAAAACGACGATTATATTTAGAAATAACTAACTAGCAAACATTTTAATAGTGCTTTTCATTTAAATTCAAAAATTGACCTTGTAATAAAATATGTCATATCACGTTGACAGCCTGAATGTTTAAAATTTGTGATGAAAGAGACACCTGATATAAGATATACAAAAGTTCAAAGCACCAAGTATTTATTATATTAATCAAAAACAAGCGGATATCCGTTTAAAATATTGCGGATGCCATTGGCATGCAAATTATACCCAAAAAATTATATGTATAGGTTTACCTTTTACAGTCAGATCAGAGCCAGGATTATTATTCCTAGCAACTACCCGTTCTTGTTCATAATAACTTGATTCTTGAAGCTTGAACAAATTCTACATAGTCGCAGCCAAATTTTTGTTGCAATCTACAAGAGGCTGCAAAGTAGCAAAGACAGCTCATTTGTGTCAACAAAACTTTCCACAACACTATTTTCTAGGAATTGGCAATCTTTGCTTAGGGATTATGAATCGGTTCCTTTTGTAAAAAGCCTCTGGGGCCTACTTGACCACTAAAACCCTTTGAAAGTACGTCAGTAAGACAGCTGTCTAGCTAAAGTTCATTTATTTTACTTCTTCAATCACAGACTACCACCCAAAATGTTTGTTTGCTAAATAAAAATCTTTAGGAAGTTTACTTTCGAGTTTTGGTTAAAACACATTCATATTTTTAAGTTTGAAATACAAAAAAAATGTATTCTACATGAAATAAATTTATTTTTATAAAGTAAAAATCGTCAAAATCTAGAAATATTTCTTCCGCCACCAATGGCTTTACCACATAATTCATGATTATGCTGTCGCCCACATTTTAAAATTTAGATCCGTTTTGTACAGTTAGACACCGCCATTATTATATCATCGGTCACCGTTAGGAATAAATTGTGGGTAGAGGTAGGTCATGGTTGTAGGGCTGAAAGCAGGTGATATCATTTATCTTCCACTTAATAGGAATAAGGGCCTGCACCCATTAGGGTTAAGTTCTCGAGCTGTTATAAAGCTTTTAAAATCCCGTTAGACGGCACGGCACGATTGGAATACAAACAACAAGTTTTTAGGAGATATTATTTTGTCGTCAGGCTGATTTTTTTATTTACCTAACACAAATTATAAAAAGTTTTTCAAAATTTACGTGTTCAACTTTCAGAAATAGCTATTTTTAATAAAACTTAATCGGACTATTTTCGAAGACCATTGCTATTATTAACTAAAGGAAATGTTTTTACTAAATTTTCCAAAAAACAAAATTTTTTTTAATTAACACATAATAGTTTATTTATTATAAGAACAATAATTTTGTAATAATCAATCAATGTTATACTTAGTAAACTATAACTTACTATTATACGAGGACATTGAACTGCCCCAGTGTCCTACTAACGCAAAAGAAAAGTTAAGCATTCAAATCGAATATTCTCGAAATGTGTATGTGTTACATCACTTTTTTTATTGGAATTTGCAAATTTAAAATTTTCCAAATTTGTTAAAATATATAAAATGTTCCTTCCCTCCAGATAGAAAACAAGTTTTTATGGTTTTATCAAAGGAAATCGAATGTTTCAAGCCATATCAAAAAATTTTAGGAAAAAAAAGAAAGAAATGTAAGAAAAACCTTTAAGTTTGATTTCTCAATATTGTTATTTTTTCTAGCTCTAAATCTGTTAGCTTTCAAGTGCTTTTCAACTGGTATTCGTCAACATCTTTTCTGTAAGTATGTATCTTTTTTCACGATCTTTAAATTTTGCAAGTAATTTCTTCGAATTTACCTTAAAACAAATCCAAGCAGCTAACTCGCTTTTCCAATGTTTTTCTTCTTTTTTCATTACTTTCCAATTTTGCACAAGACTATTTTGAGTTTTTATTTTTAAGTAAGTAATAAGTATTATTTTTAATGTTCCAAACACTATTCCAGACCTGCCTCTTCTGCTTATTAAAATATTAACCTTATTAATTAGTTTTTCAACTATTAGAATCATTTTTTATTACTTTCTTACACTTTCAGTATAGGAAAGTATTAAGTTCATGAAAATTGTCGAAATCGCGATTTTCACGAAAATACGTTTTTCGTAATTGCAAGAATTCAAAAATGTGGTTTTCAAATAAAATTTGGTATTGTAGTAGGGTCACGGTATTACTATGTACGAACATTCTTAAACGCATAAACACTGTGAAGTAAATATTATTTAAAAGATTAGGAAATTTTCATTCCAACAAAATTGCTCAAAAACAATATTGTTTTTCGTCGACTTTGTTAGAAAGTTGACTTTTCGATCTTTATTTTGTAATCGAAAGTTGTCAACTGCCGCTTAGCGGGAGCAAAAATCAATTTTCGTCCCAAGGGACGAAAACACGATTTTGATCTCGCTTTTAAATGCGAATCTTGGTTACGCTTTGTCTATTTCATTTAAATACTTCTGCTATACCACGGTTACCGTGGATAACGAAAGCATCTTGCTTGCAAAAGTAAATTTTTACACAACTGTCAAATTAAATAATTTAATTTAAATTAATTTTATAATGAATGTTTTCTGATAAATTTCTAAAGGTCGAGAAAAAAATCATATGTAAAACTCGGGAAGAAAGTGTCCGTTTTCCCCCGGAAAACGCAGGAAAAAGGTATCAGTTTCTTCCTTTGTTACACAGAAAACAATTTTATTTTGTAGACTTACAGAACTGGAGATTAGCTACAATTTGGTTTGAGTCCCAGACCTCTAATTTCTCTGTAGCGCATTCTATGAGTTTTTAGATTTTAACGCCTACTCACTCAAACTGTTGACATTAAAAAAAAATATTAACCAAAAACTGTCCACACGTTTTTTTAAATTGTTTTGTAAGTGAGCTACGTATAAACTACAACTTACTTCGTGTTTTAGTCGACTAATAATATTTGTGGCGCCTTTTATGAATTTTCGAAAACAAAAATTCACGTCCTTTTATTTAATATACGGGGTGCGATAAAAAAATTCGGTTTAAGATAAGTTGCTCACGAGAGAGTAGATTAAGACTCACAACTTCATTTTTAGGTGCAGCAATGTGTAGGGGGGTTTATTTCACCCCTCTCACCAAATGTTTGGCGAACGAATTTGTCCTGTTTTGAGTGTTTTTTATACCAAACAATCAAAACTCGTTTTATTTTTTAATTTCTGTTTCTAAGTACAATAAGACATGCCCGCAGGCATACATTAACTACTAACATTTAATAGTTTAACAGCCGAACTGGCCGGCACAGTTGCTCAGCACTTATGCGATCTTACAAGTCCCTGTTCATGCGCAAAACGTTGATGCAAAAATACATGCTTTTCAAATATGATAAGACAAGTATAGGAAAGTCTACGCGAAGTGTTTAGCCTAATTTTTTTAGCTTTCCTAATTGTACCTTCAAGTTAGATCATTGTGGGTAAAACTTCTTGCATTGTCGTTTTAAACATTACTGTTTCATTATCATATTTGCCCAAGTTTTAGTTTCTTCATGAATAATACCTTTTCTTTTTCAACCCTTTGCCTAAGATAACATCCCACCCAAATCTGCAACTTCCTTGTTATGGGTTGCCTTTAATACTAAACCCTAGAAATGTCAATATACTTGAGCGAAGGTATGTCAAAAATAAATGAATAATTAATCTGCATACAACGGCACATTCTAGAACTAAACAAAAAACTTCGTTGTAACAGGAAAGTGGGTTAGATTCTGGAAACAAAAAGAAAGTTTCTGGACTATAACTTTACACCGAATTTGATTACGTCATACATGCATCTACGTATATTAGCTATTACTAATGCAAAATGGTAAGAAACTGCTCATAAAACTACTTACCAAAATGATTAGATTTACGCTTTATGTTGATGAAACCCTGTCAAGTGAAAATAACCAATTAAATTTTTCGAATAGAAGTGAATCCGCCACAATTGCCATAACTAACGTTCAAAAAATATATCGAGTAATTCTCAATTGGCATAATTATGTGATATGCAAAAATGCATTGCCATTTTGAAGTGATTATTTTCATTCTGCATAAGCCAGTCGTATAAAAGTAAAACTAACAACTAATATTATAGCTTCCAAATTAATTTCTAAGATTTAATAAACCAAACGCTTGTTGTACGTCATTTAAATGTAAAAATAAACCTCATTTACAATTCTAAAATTCACAGTTGCATGGTTTGAACATCAAAAGAGTTGCGCTTCTAACCCGGCGTTAAGGTCTCCTCAACGTTATGGCAGAAATAACCTAAATGGAACATTAAAAGTGAGCATATCAACGGTACGTGGAAATTTATTGTTAATACCAACTGATGTTAACTAACAGTAAATAAAAACAGATGAAATCACTTCAGTATTACTCATACTTGACATCAATTCGACACACCTTGAAAAACTGTCATCAAAAATTTTTTATCTTCTAGAATTTTGGATAACATTTTTAATTTGGGGTTTTTCTCTTTTAGTCCATTCTACCTATACCCTGCCCATTCTACTACTATTCTAATATTTCTATAAAAAATTGAAGTGTTAATTTCAAGTGGACTTTTCCATACTAGGTATTAATACTTGCCGTATTTGCAAAAGTATATATTTTTTATAATTTATAAGCTTGTACAGTTCACCGACTATTAGAGATTTCTAAGAAAACAAGCTCTCATCTCATTTTCTTATTTCATCCTATGTTAGATTTTTAAGAAAAAATTTATATAGGCAATCCTATGATGTCGCATTCCGTATAAAAATAGCAAGAACGAAACCGCCCGCCGTACAGCTGATTAAATACGCTTCGGATTTCGGAATAAAAATCGATATAAATGGTTTATTTAAAGAGTTATCAAAAATATGCAAAGAATGAAAAATATAGTTTTTAGCTAGAACTAATTCATAGGCGTAGTTGAAATCACGTAACTGACGGAAAACGCGTTGCTGATAATAAAAAAAATCGCTTTTCTTTATAATTTTAAAAAAAGTTGAAAACGCTTGCTAATCCTAATAAAGTACTTCAAATAGTCTGTCGCACTGATCAATATTTATAGCGTTTGTGTTTTCAAATCAATAATTAATCAATTATAATTTTTCAATAAATTCTTGGATGCCGTTAGAGTAAAATTTGGAAAAATAATAAAAAACAAATATGTAGTTCATTGGAAGCTCTATCGGTAAGCTTTTTTGAAAAATATTTTTTTGCAAACTTTCTAAAATTTTTGGCAACGCCATTGCGATCGTTTTCGAATTTTTAAAATTAATTTTACTTTATCGCATACTAACTACAAAGAGCTCTCAAACAAGTTGTAGCTCACGCTACTTTTTGAGTAAATGGGCGTTAAAGTTGAAATTTTCAAAACGTTGTAGCGGTGGTCATTATATAGCTAGAGAGTTCGGTAAAAAAGTATTCGATTTGCCTCAAGTTCTTCTCTTACATTCGGTGCTCAAATTTCCAAATATTAATTTTTTGAAGAAAAAAAACGCTACCAAAAAAACATGTCTAACTTCCGTTTCCGGTTTCGAATTGTTTTGGAAAGCTTAACTAGAACTACAACTTTTGATATACTTCTTGTTTTAAAATTTCATCAAAATCGGTCCAGTACTTTCGCCTTTAGAAGCGTCACACACCCACCTTTTTTTTTAATACTTTTTGGGGTTCCTTGAACCGCAAAACGTGTATTTCCGTTAAAATCTAGATTTCGAAAGTTGATAAAAAGGTTGTTTTCTTACATTTATAAAACTAAGTTTATCCCAATTTCGTTTGCAGTAGTATTTCTAGTTAGGTTCAGTGTTTAATTTTGGAAAAATGATGAATTTTGAATTTTAAGATTTCATCTGTTAACTAAATTAGACGGCATACCATAACAAATCTATCTGTGGTGATAATTACATAAAAGTTTTTCCATTTTCTGATTTATTTCTTTTAATTGTTTTTTTCAAAGTGGTCAGTTTTTCGAAGGCATCCTTCGCATCTTCCCCACTTGTAATAAAATCTGGTTATTTCAACACTACAAAGTATAGTACTATGTAGTGCCCTAAACAGCTTGAAATTGCGGAACTTGGCAACAGATAACACCAAGATTGGAATGTTAAGTCCTTTTCGGACAAAAGAGGTTTCGTGGCTAAGGCAGCAATGAAATCTTCTGAAAGTGTGTACATCTGTACATTATAAAACGTTATTTAACGTCTGAAAGTACTTGTATTTATCTTGTGAAGATATATCTATATAAAATTTAGAAGTCATTTACCCTAAATGAATATTAAATAATTAAAACCTTGCAAAATACAAAACTCACTTATTATGGTAACAAAATGTTAATTAAGGAGTTTCCTTTGCACATTTATCAGCACACAGCAAAAGTTGTATCAAAAATGAGTTGCACTTAGCAAAAGGAAGTACTAATTAATTCGTCACTTTTGATCATTAACGCCACGGTAACAGTCAAGGTGCTAATGACCAGCGTTATTCTTTCATCTCCGTCTAATTCTCCCGACGTGAGTTTTGTGGTTTTACGCACGAGTATCCACTAGTAGCGAGGAGAAAAAAATCACATCTGAACTGCTCGAAGGAATTCCATTAGCTAAATTTAGTGACGTCGTTACTTTGGTTGGGGTCGGGGCCGGTCAATTTCGGTGCTCGTTGCATATCAAGAATTTACAGCCAATCGATGACATCTTCAAATACTATAATAAAATGCAATTTGAGACGCATAAAAACTGACTGAAATTACGACCAAGATAACATTTGGAAACGGGTTCCTGGTTTAGCGACCCTGAGCTTTACGTGTAAGTGACGCAAGGACGGCCCAATATGACACCGAGTTCGATGAACCTCTGTATATATAAGTATCAACAACATTTACTTTTTATTCCGTACGTATGTTTGTTTTCATAATGCTGAGTATTGCTATAGGTATCAAAATAAATTTGGATGCAAATTTTTTACTAATGTATTCAAAGGATATGCAACCCCCATTTATGTGCCGGTGGCGTTTCTCTTTAAACCATAAAGAACTTGATCAAGACAGGTGTGTTGACAATTGAAGGTTTATGGTCTTCTTTGAGAAAAACAACTTTGATAAGATTGCAAGTTGTTTACCAAAAATTAACTTCTGTAAATGTAAAAAATATTTTTTTCAGAAATACTTGCTACGATTTAAGGACACAATAATTGTCATGTTCTTTATCTAGTAGATTATATTTTATCTTTCCTATACTTTCAGTATAGGGAAGTATTGAATTCGGGAGAATTTTTGAATTCGAGATATTGTCGGAAACACACAGGTTTTAGACCTCCAGAACCCTAAAAAAGGGCATTTAAAAAATGTCTGTCTGTGGGTGTGTACGTACCGAAACTCTCGAACGGATGGTCCGCTTTGGAAAAACTTCGAAAAGTGAGGGTACCTTAGAAATTCATCGGGACGATAAGGTTTCAAAAAACATCCGGAAGAGAATGTCCGACATGCTTTTTGGCAGCATTTTTTTTTTGTTCGGAAAACAAATTTTGTAAATCAGAATACAGAGTCTGAGGGCAAAGCAAATGGTTTTCTTTTATCGAACTTGCTAGCTTCAAAATTACGCCGGTTCGCTGTTTTGAAAGTTTTTCCTTTAATGCCTCATTATTCAAAGACGAGTTGACAGATCGACATCAAATTTTGTATTATGGTTGTTCTGAACACCTTACTATTTTCGAGAATTTTTAAATGCATGAAAACTATGTAGTTTTTGGATATTTTCAAAAAAAAGCTCAAAAACTGGCCACAGTTGTAGTATCATAGATCTGGGGATGAGCTACAATTAGGTTCATGTCCCAGCCCACTAATTCCTCTGTGGCGCATTTTACGAGTCTTTAAATTTTTTATTTTAATACTTATTTACTCAAAACGAGTTATCTGATGGGGATGAAATTTTATATAGTAGTAAATGCATTAGGGGTACACTAGTTGAATCTGGCGCAGTAGTTTAGGGAGGGATGAAGAAAACGGTACATTCCGAAATTGAACATTTTTAACTAAAGTGTACCCTATTGCATGAAGCGTAAGCGACCGAATGGAGTTGCGTCGCTTTTATCGAAACAGGCGCACTATGTTTGGTCTCTAGTTCTCCTATTCTAAACAGGTAGAGCACCCTGTTCAGACTAATCTAGTTTCGCTGGTTGTTACTTCTTGGGTTTTGGGGGCGGTTATAGTACTAACTGCCAAACGCGGTGCGTACATTACGGTGTTGCACACTACGCAAATTATCAGAACTACTAAAACTGTGAAGTGACTAATTTTATTCAAAATTTTAACATTATTTATTTAAAGAAATATTACTCAAAAACTGGCCACCGATTTCTTTTAAATATTGTAGGCCAACAGAGCTATGGATAATTTATAATTTAGTTAGTTTCCCAGTCCGCCAATTTATCTGTGACGCCCTCTATGAACTTTCAAAAATAGAAAATTTATACACTTTTATATAGTAAACGGGGAACGATGAACCATTTCTGTTTTGGTTAAATTGCTCATGAGTGATAGTAGAATAAGTTCACAGCTTAGTTTTTAGATGCCCTCTTTAGCGGGACCAATCCCTTCCCCTACTTAATTTTCGGCTGACGAATTTGTTGGTTTTTAGTTCTTTAATTGTAAGAAATATGTTTTCAAAAAATCAATAAATCGACCCATTTCTGTTAATAAAACTAGAAAATTTTTTGTTCCTAAGACATGTACGCAGGCAAAGTGTATACGGTTAAGTGTCTTAGTCTGCTGATTTCTCTGCGAAGCCCTCTACTTTCAAAAATCGAAAATGTATGCAGTTTTATTTAATAAACAGGGAACGATCAACAATTTCTTTTTAAGCTCAATTGCTCATAAGCGATAGTAGAATAAGATTCACAACTTAATTTTCAGGTGCACTATTTAGTGGGACCAATCCTCCCTACCTAATTTTTGGCTGACAAATTTCTTCGTTTTTTTTTTTTTCAGGAAATGTTTTTTTCAAGAAATCAATAATTCGACCTTTTTCTGTTAATAAAATTAGAAAATGTCGGTAAGACATGTCCGCAGGCAAAGTGTACAAGGTTAAGTGTGGCGACGTTGTATGCTTGGTACATTAGCAGTGACAGAAGTTTGGTTTGCTTGTGATCGGTGCGGGCTAGTTTTTGTCTCTGGTGTGCGGGGAGAATCCAAGGCTAGTTACGTTCGTTTGTGATATACCGTTGCATTACTTTTATTAATTACTACGTTGATTGCTTTTTGAAGTGGGAAGAATGCGCTGAGTTCCCAATTCCACGCACGCAATTATTTATATTATAATTTAAAAATATCTTATGTGCAACCTTATGGTTCAGACTACTTGTGTTCGATTCGACGCTAGCCGAGCCGGTGTAGTGGCCGCAGTGGTGCGATCACACAAGTTACTGTTCTCGGCAAAAACGTTCATACAAACATACTTTTGAAATTTTATAATACAATAAATCTCTAAAGTATAGGAAAGTCCGGACAAAGTGCTTCGCTCATTATTTTCCAGTTCTCCGACTATAATGATAAAACCAATCCTAAGTACTTGTAGTCCAACCCAATACATAATTCAGCAAAACATCACTTCTAAATCAGTACATTTGTTTTGTGTGCATTATCAATTGATAATTTCGCCACTAACATATTTTTCTACATAGTTTTTAACACATTTCGTTATACTATGTGGCCCACCACCATGTTGCTCATCAGGTGCATAATTTCAACAGTTATTGTCGATAAATTTATTGTCAGTCCAAAGGATGAAACTATTTTCATTAAAATGTCGATGCTGATAGGTAATAAATCGAATTTTTGTCTACTGGTTTAATTAGTTTTGTAATTTTCTTACATTTAATCTCGTGGATTATAAAAATCAAAATTAAGTTACTAGTAATGCCAGTTTGTAAATAAACATAAAAATAAAAATTATCAATAAATTTAAAACGCTTCCTTAAACAAAACTAATCCGAAATATCTTGAGGCTTATTACTTAAAAAGAAATTCATGATGTTTAGTTTGTTTTCTTCAAAACAATGTTGCAGTACAATGGTCAAATAAATTTGCAGCATAATTGTGTACATAGCAATAACCTTATCAAAGGATGAAAGTAACTAACAGTAAGACAAACACGCTTTTAACAGTTAATCTTGGATTATTGCTAAATGGGCTTTTATCTCTTTAGCGAGTTTTCAACCTGGGATATACATGACTCACAAACAATTAACAATCTATTCAAAAATTCGTCGCAGGTAAATATTACCTTATCGTCTTCGAAATGCAGGACGTGTATTTTTAAATAGCTACAGTCAAAACAGCAAAACGTACAGGATTTTATGATAAAAAGGAAATCCGATACACTTACATAATTCAGCATAAATTGTACAAAAACTTGTCTATATAAAAAATTATGCGGGAGTATAGACATATTTACATACAAAGCTTATTGTAGCACTGCCGAATTATTAATTAATGCTGTCAAGTTGTTTCTTAAACTGTTCATTTTTCAAATTTGCAACGTTATTTTCAAAACAAGCCAGAAACAGTGTCTCAGATCAAATGCTTTTGAGCGGAGTTAAGTTTTAGCTTAATTTAAATTTAAAGAAGCTTGCAAATTCCATATTGAACTTAAGGCACATACGGTAATTACAATAAAAGTCAAATGTACAGTCAGGCCCTCACATTATCAAATTTACCCAAAAGCTGGTCACCAACACCTGTACGTCATTCAACGAACCTGCTTTTTGTTGCACTTCCTTGTTGGTGGTATCCAAAAACTCGAAATATCCTTTGCAGTTCATATCCTAGTCACAGAAATGCTCAAAACAACGCCCACATTTTGCAAATCACTCAAGTTATACACAATATTTTATGTTCATCAGCACTAAAACTAATTCGTAAAAATGGAATTCACAGTTTTTTCCCGAAATCCTTTTAATCCTTATATTGTTTAAATTTAAAATCCTTCACCATGAGATCCACTTGAACTAACTAAAACTGAGTATTAGTCTAGAAGACATCCCAAACTAAATTTAACAAATAAAGTCCAAATTTCAATTTTGATTAAATCGCCTGTTTTAATAAAAGTCCTTATTCACTTGCAATCACAACCGCGGTCTGTCCGCGGAATGTTTATGGTGAATCACAAAGCACGGAAGCACCTGTTAAGACCGCATGGTAAGGGTACTACCAAACGCACCACCACACTCTTCCTTCTTTACAGGCGTTTTCAAACTAACCATGATACAAGTTAAACTTGACCCTGATGGTTTTCAAAGTGAGCGCCATGCGGTGATAGTTGGAAGCTCAGTTAACGGGAAATCGGGTCGTTCACCTCCGAATTCTGAGTTGCCCTCAAGAAGCTGTTGCTTGGTTGCAGCAGCTCACGTTTGAGGAAGTTCTTTTGATGTTTTTGTCATCATTTTTGGGTTCACTGATGAACATTCGTTGACTCGCTGATAAGGTGATATTTTTTTGGTAAATTACCACTTAACTCGTTTTCTTGTTTCTTCACGCCCATCAACCGTACCTACCGGTTATTGATTCTTTTGTTTACCAATAATCGACCACTTGTGATGAATAGCTTAAATACGTGATGTAATTCAGATCGTTGATCTTGAAGTCTTGAACTCGTGGGCTCTGCCCTCGACGGTAAATCAACGGAATTTTTATATTCCACTAAGTACGTCAAGACCAGCAACATTCTTCTTGTGTTATGAGAAACGTTTTGAAGTAATTTTCTCCTATATTAATTAGTGTATTTAAATTGTTTCAAATTTCCTTATTTATTCTAAAGTCAGAGTCGTTTTGTCCTATGTTTTTTCAAAAAAATCCCTATTGGGCATTTGAAAATTTTAAGGGGGCCAGCACCTCCATTAGATCCTTGTTTGCTTTTTTTGCACATCCATAAAATTTGCAAGAATTCTGCGTGAAATTGATTAAGCAAACAGATTTCAGTTGAAGATATTCTAATGGGGTCCTTAGAAACGATGTGTCGATGTAGATTTCCATGCAGTTATACCAATTTGAATTCTGGCAATTCTGATTTAAAGTGAAATGCCTTTCTCTTATTAATTCGTTGACTCATATAAATTATGGTTATTTCAACTTGCAATTCTTTGGTACAAAGAACAAATATATGTACGCCTGAATTAGTGAAAATACGCGTTTAGTGTAACGTTCAAGTCGCTGTATTTTTAGCTGTAAGTAAAAATTGTAATCTAGTTGAACAAACAGAGAAATGAATTATAAAACGTCATAAATTACATTAGTTTTGAAGCTAGAGTCGTTAATTTTTTTTAAACGAATACAATTAAAAGTTAAATATGGCAAGACGACAAATTAGAATTGATCATATATGAAAAAGTATTTAACAACTATTTTATTTCTGATAAAACGATAAAATATATGACAGGTTTCCCGCCTAACGCATCGTCGAACTCTTAACGGTAGTAAGCCAAGGCTGAAAAATCAAGAGTTTAAAATCGAAAAGCAGTCAAGAAAACACTTGTGTAATTATCAATACTTTACAATAATCGTTCAAAGAAAAAAATTCAACTTCATTGATAGTTTAATACTAGCAACATGTGACTGTGATCATTTAAATTAGGCCAAAATCGAAAAACATTATTCCGTTGACTTCAAAAACTTTGACTTTTTTAAACAAATAATTCTGCTGATTTTTAAATAGTAGCAACCTGTGGCACGCGCCTAATTAAATTAAGCCACTTAACACTTATTAGTGTCTTTATAGTTTTGATCATTTTTCGTGTTGGTTTTCCAAATACTTAAACTTCATTGATTGATTGATTGTTTACCCAAAAGCCACTAGTACACTCAAAATGTATGTTGTTTAAAATGCAAAAATTGTAATACCGTTCCCAGATATTTAAAATTAAGCATCATTTTCCATCATATTTTGCTACTTACTATAACCAATTGACCTGCTTACGGGCACTTGCGCTTAAAATAACCCTTTAATCACTTCACCCTTGCAGGTAGTCTATAATATGAATTGCACGGACACTTCCAGGTAGCAATTTCCGCAGATGCTTTACATGTCCTAATTTTTTTAGTTACCACCGTAGAAATATACTATTATTTCTTTTGCCGATTTGGTTCATTCAATATTAATTTTACATTTACATTAAAGATCGGTGTTCACCAATAAAAATCTGTGAGAATACCAACAAAAATTACCACTTACTTAAAGTAAGTAAACATATGAGGTTTTAAAAAATAGTAAATGGCCTGCAAGATGGAAATTTTTGTAAAACTATAGATTACGGGCAGTTTGGGGAGTGGCTGTCTTTATTAACATTTAAGAAAATTAAAAAAAAAATACCCGCAATTAATGGCTGCACTCGAACTGCACGCAAATTACCCGCAAAGAATTATTTCTGGTGGGAATTGCATAGCCGTTAAGCCGACACTCGAACTGCACGCAAATAGATAATCCTAACTAGTGGAATTCATTAATTTCCTATACATTATCAGCCCCATATCAGTGTTAGGAACCGCATATTGGTGTTCCTTTACAGGTATTGAAAATCAGAGTTGCTATGACTGCAGCCCTAAAATTATTATATAAAGTTCATCATACCAATACAATGATAAATAATGTTAATTTGTATGTAATACGTATATTTGTTATATTGTATTTAACTATAAATTAAATACATACTTTATTTTTTATGTATAAGCAAGGGCAGGTATGTAATTAGTATAATCTGCTACCTAAACTGTGAAAAGTAACTTACGTGCAATTCGGTTGTGTTATTAACAAAGATTGAAGTGACCCAGGATTATAGCAATTAGTTGCGTGCAATTCGAGTGCAGCCCAATTCGTACATACCTGTACTGTAACTCCGCGCACTTCATGGTAAGTATTAACACGTTCAAGTAAAGTTCCGTGCAATACATGCCAGCTCTTGTTTACAATGCTGATATTTTTAATTACTAACCTTTTTAGCTTTTTACTCTAAGATGGTCAAATAAGCTGATTTTGGCTTTTTGTTTTTAACTGCACTAAAAAGGAGGACCTAATTAATTGCTATGTAATTTTTTTTAAATAAAACCTTATGTGTAATTTTATTCCCATATTGGTTGACAAACATATATGCCGTGTATTTTTTTTGAATAAACACTTCTTATAAATGTAAATTTTGTTTTGGCTGGCTATTATTTTTAACAACTATAAAGAAGATAAAACTCTATAAACAAATATTGAGACTTTTATTAATACTTGATGTACTTTTTAATCAAATAAATAAATTTACTTCTTAAAATTCTTGTGTACTTAGAAAATATTGATTTAACCTCTCTGGTACACCTTTGTGGCTTCCCTAAAATATTTTTTATGCGTCAAAATTTTCTAACATACAAATCTTACATGGGAATATAACATTCGGACAACAAAAGCAATTAAGCAAATAAATTAAAGTACTTTACTAAAATGTTCTTAATATTATCTTACTTGGTGTTTCTTTACAAATAAGAAATTATCCAACTCCGGTCCTGTCACGACGTTCCTCCTTATTAAATCAAATCCGTCGCTATAGAACTTAAATTTGCAAATCAGCTGGTTGCCGGCAAAATGTTGTGCAGTTCAAATTTACTTGTTTTTGATGGTAAGTTCAGTTTATCTAATTTCTTAAATAATCACTTTACACACTGTTCATTTCTTCTTGTTGTTTAATTAGATTATTCCAATATTTGGAAATTGAAACTTGGAATAAATAAATTAGGCAAAAACTAACCTTACTTTTAGTGTGTGTTTTCAGGAATCAAATATTTTTCCACGAAGATAAAATTCAATTATTTAATTGAAGACAAACTTATATTGTTGATAAAAAATCTTCCATATTGACTTGAATGGATAATCTTTGTATACAGGTTAATTATAAATTCAGGGACAGTTGATTTGCTCATTTATTATCGACGATAGACAAAAAATGTACAAGCAAATATTCTACAGTTTATGGTGACAAGTATTTTGGGCATACAAAACAAAAGACAACTGTAGGCCTAAAGTTAATAACAAGCGATATATTTTGATTTGAAGCAACGTATGTAATCAATGGTAATGATTATAAATACATTGCAATTGATCGTAGGAAGCTGTTGTTAAAAAAATAATAAAAGCATTAAAAGAATGTGTAACATCTGTCACAATAAAATTGGTGGATAAACAAAGGCACTTTTCTTTTAATTTGCCAAACAAGGCGCTTTTACCTGTCAACCTAGGTCACCTGACCTAACTCCTATGGATTTCTTGTTTGAAGATTCCTAAAATGTAATAAACTACTTGTGTCTAATTAACAAGAATAGCACGTTTGTATATTGCTTTTATCATTTTCTTACTAACAGCCTCCTCTCGATCACTTAATTTAGATTCATTACCATTGGTTACATACGTTGCTTTAAGTCTAAATATCCTCCTTATTAGTAGCTTTTGTTTTGTATGCTCAAAATACTCGTCGCTATAAATTGTATAACTTTTACTTACACATTTTTTTTCTACCATAAGAAATCAACTGTCCCTGAATTTATAATCAACCTGTATACAATTTAAAAAAAACTAGTGAAACTACTGCGAAAAAACCGAAAAAAAAGTGATGAGCCTCTTCCATCTTCAGGAGAGTGTAAGAAAGCGTTTCCAGACCCACAGATATACAAACTTTTTGTATTGTTTTCAAATTTTTAAAGCGTCTTGAAAGTTCCTGCCACATATTATACAGCATTCTGTACAGTGTACAAAATCCTGGAGTTGCGAGCGTCACTCCAAGATCTCGCCTCCCTTCCGCTTAGCACGGCTCAGCACACTAAGTGCTATACACGGGTATAACATGCCTTACCTCGAAACACCCATGCACTTGGACATTTACAAACGTCCACAGTCGAGGCGGCTGATTTTTCAATTTAGAAAAATCTTACCGCCTCTAGGTGAATTCGAACTACCAACCTTTGGTTTACGAGCTATCCAGCTAGACAACTCGTTCACCACTAGTCCCACATCAATTTTGTAACTAATGCATCGTTGAAGTATCCGTAATCGTTTCTACTTTTTTATACTTCTACTAAAGTAGGGAAAGTTATGATTTCGTGCAAATTTCCGAATTTCAGATTTTAACGAAAATAAGCGTTTTGGGGTCAAAAAAACCTAAACAGTAGTGGGTGGGTGCGTGCGTGAGTATGTGGGTGCGTTTGTTTTTCTATATCTCCAGAACTCTTTGACCGATTTTTATAAGATTTGGTATGTGGAAGTTTTTTAGTTACAGGTAGTAAGGTTTTTAATCGGAGCCCGAAACTGAAATTAGACATGCTTTTTTTACAGATTTTTTTATAAATGCAATCTTGAAATTTTGAAAACAAAGCGGTGTAGTGCATCTAAAAAAATGGCTAGCTGTGGGTGGGTGCGCGCGTGCGTGGTTGAGTGCGTTCGTTTCCTTAATCTCCGGAACCTCTTGGCCGATTTTTATAAGACTTGGTGCGTGGAAGTTTTTTAGCTGCAGGTAGTTCTCTGTAAAGTGGCTAATCGGAACCAAAACCGGAAACAGAAATTAGACTTGTTTTTTTAGCTCTAATAAAGAATTTTTTTTTCATTTTGTACATATTTTTGATAACTCTATAATTAAAGTTGTTATAACCATTTTCGTGAGCGCATTAACTATCTTCGTACGTAGTAAGAACGCGCGCCGCCCGTACGTAACCAACGCCTTGAGTCTGCAGCGAGCTTGTACCGGCTAGAGATGACTACATGTAAATTTCCATCACTTCTTGGGACCAGAATATTTAAAACATAAAAAGTATGGAAAGGTACCAGCGACCAGCGTGTTCGTAGTCACTAAATTTAATATGTCTTCAATAACTATAAATGCTTAAAAATAAACCGAAAAGTTATTTGGATTTGATTTTATTTTTAAAATATTTACATGATTAATTAATATTCGAGTTCTCAAATGTTTTTATTAAAATGGCTTATTATAAAAAGTGTACAAAATTTCAATAGAGATGTGTGTTAACAGGCTTTTCCCTTACTCGAGCATTAACGCTTCCTAGTTCTTCAGTGTTGAAAACTTGCATATTATTCAAAATGTACCGAAATTGTACTTAAACAGTTTAATTAGACACACTTGCAAAACCACAAAATTAAACAAAACCACTGGAAATATTTGCTAAGAATGTGATTTATTACTAAAACCAACCGTGATTCAGCACAAAGTCCTGATATATTGCAATCCCAAAGTGCATAACAAGAAGCAGTAACGCTTTAAATTCTTCTAATTGTCAGAGTAGGTCAAACGGTAATTCTGTCATATTTTAAAGTACAGATATTTGGGGTAGAAAGTCCTGCAATAAGGAACCAGAGGGTGGTTAACCATAAACCACAACAAATGATTTGATTTATGACAAATACCAAAGAACAGCATGGGGTAGAAAGTTGCCTTCTTCGAAGAACTTTCATTTTGGGGGTTCGTAATTTTAGAAGGTGGCTTATTTCTACTTAGGGCCTTATTGCTTTCCCGGGTACCAGTTGTACCGTTAGGGTTTTGTTAACGAATACAAGACATATTTAAGTTGGCATAATTTTTATTATATTTTCCTAAGAAGTTTAAGATTAAAATATGTTATGTACTTATATCTCGAGTTGTTAATTCTAAAACAAACATAATATTTACCTTTTTTTTAAATTACTTTTTAATGGTCATGTTATGCAGAAATGTGTAAATATTGTGTTCTTACTGGTTTTGGCTTAAGTCATTTACTCAATATAAAATTGACTTTACTGACACATTCTTAAATTCAAGTTTGTTTTAAAATTTAGCAAATTTAGGTATCTAAAAGTCTTGATGATGCAAGCTGCACTAAACTCCTACAATAATTTGAACGTTGTCCAGGCCGTGCGTTTTTATTTAGTGGATTTAAAGCTGGTCCTGCTCACGTCGCAAGTCATTGAACTTGATCCTTGATGCACTTTAGGCGATTACAAACATGCAAGTGATTCTCAGATGTATTATGGTACAATTTTGGGAACAATTTTCAGGCGTCATAAAAAAAGGTGTGTAATGTAATGGTAAGTAATTTTTAATCTAGTTTGTCACGCAGTAGAACAGAGCTTGCCTTATCCTTATCCTGATACTGTGTAAATTGTTTTGTTTTTATTAAGAAAACCCTAATTAAAATAATATAATTTAAGTTATTAACGAATTTCTAAAAATATTCCACTCACATTGAAACACCCAATAATAGCTGTTTATTTTCAGACTCTTGGCCAATCTCATTTAGGATCATCACGGTAAGAAGGTACAGTGTTTTCAATATTTTAACCAAAACAACAGCGTCAAAATATTCATTTGAATATTTATTTTCCCATACCTTCGGCATTAATTTCATGAAAAATTTCGAAATCTAGATTTTAACGGAAATACACGTTTTGGGGTTCAAGAAACCCAAAAAAAAAAAGCTATTTTTAAACAATTTCTGTCTGTGAGTGGGTGGGTGTGTGGGTGACGCCTCTATAGACGAAAGTACTGGAACGACTTTGATAAAATTTTAAATCAAGAGGTACATCAAAAATTGTAATTCTAATTAAGCTTTTCCAAAAAATCCAAAACCGTAAACGGAAATTAGACATGTTTTTTTTTGTAGCGTTTTCTTCCAAAACAAAATTTTAAAAATTTAAGCACGGAATCTAAGAGAATAACTTAAGGCAAATCGAAAACTTTGTTACTGAACTCTCTAGCTTTAAAATGCCGGCCGCTACAGCTTTTTGAAAATCCCGACTTTAACGCCCATTTACTCAAAAAGTAGTTGTCTGCTCGGGATCAGCTACAACTTGTTTGAGAGCTCTTCCTAGGTAGTATACGATTAAATAAAATTATTTTTGAAAATCCGAAAAATATCGCAATAGGGCTACTTTGAAAATTTTCAAAAAAAAATTCTCAAAAGCTGCCTACACATTTTTTTTTAAATTTCCTGCTCCGGTAGATCTTGCATTGAACTACAAATTTGTTTTTTACTTATCTCTCAAAGTTTACTCTGACGACTTCCAGTTATTTTTGAAAAATTTGAAATTGAAGTATCAGTTTTTTTTGATCTCTTGATAGAGTTACGGTACGGAAACCAATTGAACAGGCTATCCCAAATTCAAATTCCCGTTGCTTGTTTTCTTAGAATTCTAATACCCGCTGAACTGTACAAAATTATAATTATTAAAAGTTACACTTTTGCAAATACAGTAACGCCAAGTATTAGTATCTAGTATTGGCTACCATTTTTTTTTGGAAAGCTTTAATTTTATTGTGGCGCTTTCTATGAATTTCTATGGATGGAATGGAAGATTGTAATTGTAAAACTTACACTTTTGCAAATACCGTAAGTTTTAGTGTGAGAAAGTCTACTCGAAGTCCACACTTCAACTTTTTGCTTTTAATATAAATAAGTTTTTTTTCATGGAATATTTATAGATAGAGATCTCCCGAGTGGATGTTCAATTGCCCAAAATTTTCAGTAACAATATCACGAGTGCATGTAGTGTACGAATGATATTTTGTTGAAATTATCGGAAATTTGACACGCAAGAACAAATGCTTTCAATAATTTGTTTAATTCGTTTGAAATTCAAAAATTCATTTTTTGAGCGTTATTTGAAATAGTAAAGATAAAAAAGCTAAAGTGTTAAACTTCTAGTGGACTCTCTTATAATGTTACTTATTGTAGCCAATCTTCCGTTCTAACAGCCTACAAAGTTCTAAAAACATCGTGTGAGCAGTTTTTCAATAATATGTTTTTGAAAATTTTCACTCAGGAAAATCGCAGGGAAAACTAAATGGGACAGGGTAAGAAATGACAGGATTAGAGAAATAACAGAACAGGAGCCAATAATGGAAAAATAAAAAAGAAAAATTGAACTGGTATGCACATATAGTGAGAATGGAACCGGACAGAATCACAAGAAAAATAATGGAGACTGGAAAACCAAGGAAAAAGCTAAGGGATCAAGTCCGAGAAATAGGAATGGAAAGAGGAAAGACGGTAGAGAAAATGAGAACCCTAGCAAGAGACAGGAAAGAATGGAGGAAATGGATGCAGGACAAGGAACCCACATCCGACGCCTGATAGGGCATAAGATTCAGCGAAGAAGAAGAAGAAGAAGAAGAAGAAGAAGAAAATTTTCAAAATTTTAAAGAAGCACCATTGCGATCGTTTTCGGATTTTCGAAATTAATTTTGTTTCATCGTATACCATACACAAAAGGCTCTCAAACAACTTGTAGCTAATGCTGATTAGACGACCACTTTTTGAGTAAATGGGCGTGAAAGTAGAGATTTTCAAAAACTTGTAGCGGCCGCCACTTTGAAGTTAGAGAGTTCGATAAAAACGGTTTTGATTTGCCTTAAGCTCTTCTTTTGTTCACCGTATGTTAGACTTCTAAGAAAACAATATGTATAGGCAACCCTACGATGTTGCATACCGTATAAGAATAGTAAGAACGGAACCCCGCCTTACAGCTGATTAGATGCGCTTTATTTCGCACAAAATCTCAATGTAAATGGTTTATTAAAAAAATTATTAAAATATAGGAATGAAAAATAAATTATTTAACTAGAGATAATTCATAGGTGTAGTTAAAATTACGCAACTGCCGGAAAACACGTTGTTGATATTAAAACATTACGTTTTTTTCCCTAATTTTCTAAATATTTAAAAATTCGTGCTAATTCTAATTAAGTACTTCAAATAATTTATCGAATTGATAAAAGTTTATAACGATCGGCGTTTGCGTTATTGGATAAATAATTATTCAATTATTAAATTTTTAAAAGCTTCTGGAGGGCGTCAGAGTAAAAGTTTGGAGATTAGTAAAACAAAAATGTGTAGTTCACTGCAATCCCTATCGGCTCAGAAGTAAAAAAATCGTGTAAGCAGTTTTTAAAAAAGATTTTTTGGGATTTTAAAATTTTGAAGCAGCGCCATTGCGATTTCGAATTCTCGAAATTAATTTTACTTTATAGTATACTACCTAGGAAGAACTCTCAAACCAGTTGTAACTGATAGCGATCAGACATTTACTTTTTCAGTAAATGGGCGTTAATAAGGTCAAGATTTTGAAGTTGTAGCGGCTGCGATTTTAAAGCTAGAGAGTTCGGTAAAAAAAACTTCAATTTGCCTTAAGTTCTTCTCTCAGATCCCATTGTCAAACTTGCAAAATTTAGTTTTGGAAAAAAAACGCAACCAAGAAAATATGTCTAACTTCCGTTTTCGGTTTCGGATTTTTTTGAAAAGCTTGACTAGAACTACAATTTTTGGTATAGCGCTTGATTTTAAATTCACACCTCCACCCACCCACTCATCCATTTTTGGCAGACATTTTTAAAAACTACCGTTTGGGTTCCTTGTGCCCCAAAACGTGTATTTCCGTCAAAATTGGATTTCGAAAATTATCATGAAACCAATACTTCCCTATGCCGACGGTATGGGAAGTTAAAAATATGAATAAGTTATTCTGAATTCGATAATTTCTTGTAGACGAATGGTCGCTATAAGTTAAATGTGATCAATTTAATGTCAAAAAAACGATCCATCTGGTTGGTCCAAAATTTGTTCAAGAAATAGTCCAATGAAATTCCTCTTATTGATAAAACAGAGTAATAAAAATTTAACTATTAAAAATTAATAGTATAATAAAAAAAGTCGAGTAAATAAAAATCAACAGATTGTAAAACGATAACCAAATGTTTAATTTTTTATTAATAAACTATTAATTTTTAATAGTTAAATATTTATTAATAATGTTTCACCACGTGCCTGCCACTCAATCAGTTCAAAATATTTAAAAATTTAATGTATAATTTAATGCTGTCTTTTATTTATAAACTCAATGGTCTTGCTATAGACAACACGATTTCGTATGGCAATAAAGCGACAGAATTATTGAAATCTTTTTAATTCATTTGGGATTGCTATGGATAATTTTAAATATTCAAATGTTCATGGTGTGCAATGAAGTGTGAATGAGAACCAGCGAAGGCAGTAAAATATAAGCACCCAATTATTTTACAGAATTATTTTACTTACTCGAATTTGAAACGTTTGTCATACATGGAAAATTAACTTTTTTCTTAATTTCTAAAACGTCTGATTAGAAAAATATCTACAAATTTCGTCGATGGACCAACCATTCGCCTAAACTTTCTCCACACTTTAAAAATTTTATTTTTGTTTATGTTTTCAAAAATATTTTATATCGAACCTAGGACCTACGTATAAGTTTGAATCTAAGAGTTACTACATAAAATTAGAATGTTTATGAAACGCTACGCTTAAGTACTAAACTCGTATAATATCGAAACAAAGCGTTTGTTATAAAGTCAGTAAAAAAAGAATATTTTTCAATTTGCAACGTATAATAGTGATTTTTCGGTAAATGAAATTATTCACAATCAGATGAAAATTGGTGCATTCTTCCGGATGTCTACTTATACCACATACCGAAGGACACATAAATCCGACTTGAGCTTTCGCTGCCATCTTGAAAAATGGCCTCAATTTTAGCTTTTTGCATAATAGTCGGTTATACAGTTCAACCTACAACAAAATGCATCTAAGAAACCATTAAAAGCAATAAATTCTCTATAAAAATGATCTTAAGAGTTTAGTTAATAAAAGTAAACGCATTTAGGAAAAATTAGATTTTAGAATTGGCAAAGCAATCAGCTTAGAAATTTTGAACTTTTTTTTGATCGGATACATCCACATGCTTCTTTCTGATTCTGGAAATTAAAGTCGGCGGAGATTCACTAAAACTATCAGGGCCCAATTCAGGGTGAAGATCTGGATCATCGACATCTTTATTAGAATTGGTACATGCAGTGCACGTGCTGGAGCGAGCAATTTAACCCAGGTTTATTACTACTTTGCCAAACATAAAAATCAGTTTCCCGACTGCTGAAAACACTATGAATAATTTTTAAAGAGAATTTATTGGCTTTTATTCTTCGAGAGATGTTTGATAATAATGCTATAAATAAAAAGTAGGCGCCATTTTTTCAAGATGGCAGCGAAACTGAGCGAAGTCAGAGATTTTAGCATGCTGTATACCAAAACATCTGGAAGAAACGTACCGAATATTCTCTGTATTATCAGCTTTTGCCCGTTCTATAAAAATGAAACTAGCTAAAAACATAATATTAGAGCATAAATGCAAAAACCGAAGTACGTAACTTATATCTCTATCACTATGAGCTTACAATATTTTAAAAAAAGTTTCCCTATTGCGATGCCAAACTTTAACCTTTTTTGCCAATTAATTTTTGGGTAAAACGTCGTAAAAATAAAAAATTTTAAAAATCTTAGCGACTACTATATCAAAGTTACAGAATCTTGCCCTCTTTTTCTCCTCTTTCCTCTCTTTTTCCCTCCTACTTCATCTCTCTTCTTATCCTTTGCTCTTCCCCACCCCTTTTGTTTCCTACTCTCTTTCTACACCTTCCTCTTTCTCCCTCTCCCTCCCCATCTCTCCCTCTCTCTTCCTTTCTCCGTCTCTCTTTCCCTTCCTTTCCCTCTCCCTCCCTCTTCCTTCCTCTCCCTCTTTCTCGGTCTTTCTCTCCACTTTTCTCTCCATCTTTCTCTCCCTCTCTCTCTCCCTTCCTCTCTACCTCTGTCCCCTACTCTCCGCCAACTTGCTTCCTCTCCCTCTCTAGCTGTATTCCTCCCTCTTTCTCTCGTTCCCTTCATTCTCTCCATCCCTCGCGCTACTGTATAAGGAGGCATCAACTTATTCTTCCTTTGCCTTTTTGTCTTTTCATCAAAATCTTGCCATGCAATACTTTAACCGGCGAAGAAGGGAGAAAACAACTCTTTTTTTACACGTTCCAATTCTTGAAATGCTTAGGCAAATTTAACTTGCCCGACAGTAGCCTTCAACCATTTTGCTGATCGTAATTTGGTTTATTAAATTTTTAATTAACAGTTGCTTACATTTACTATATGTATATCTCGAGGTTCACTCAACTAAAGCTTAACGACATCGGTTTCGTTTCATTCATTACTCCGTAAGAAAGCCGCTATTTAATGACTATAGGACATGTTGGAGTAAGTAAAAATGTTTACGTCGTGGATGGGCACTTTAGATGGTCAGTTACGCTTTTCCTATCAGCTTTCAATGCAAACAACGAACCCAGTGGCTTATAGAATCTGCTTTGTCTCGTTCTGGTTTTACTACACACCTTACGGTTTACCTTTCGCCCTCAATTTGCAGCATTTTTACACCTACTGCCGCGTTCCTCATCAGACCTCCTCAAAACCGTGGGTTTTCTATCACTCACACGAAGAACCCGCGACGTGTGTCTGTTCATATTTCACGAAAGACAGCGTAACACATTACGCGTGAGGTTGTTGACCGCGGTTTCACATAGACACAGTTTGTTGCGTTGGGCTCTTGACACTGGCCACTTTTGAGGGTCAGTGCCGTCCGTTTAATATAAGGCAACTTCCCGAATACCATTGGCAATTTATAATTTGGGAGGTCATTGGACATCGCATTAATTTACGGTCTTCTAGTGAGAACGAAAGGATTGTTGTGGGGACATTTCTTGTCATGCTTTCTCAACCTTATCGTTCCGATGGGAAAAAGAAAACCTATTACCTTTGATTATATACCTTAAGGGTATAGTCAATGCTATTACGAAAATTTTAAAACTTAATTTTACTCAAAATTGGACAAACCTTGACGTTTACACTGTACATAACAACACAATATGCTTTCTTTCTGTTAGCTATACAACATAACTGTTAAGAATTGAAGCCTAGATATTATATTTCGCTTATCTTGATGACAGGAACGATTATAGAACCAAAAAGTACAAAATTAACAATTGTAAGTGGACTGTTATGGAAAACCACTTTACTGAAGGAAAACCTGTGATGTTATACCGTTACTGCTTTTTAGGTTGGAAGTATATCGATATCTTATAAATAGTTGGGAACATTTACTTCAAACATTATGGCTGGCCGGTCCTGATATCAATAATAACTTCATTTGCTTTAAAATTGTAGTTTTGGTATTATTTGACTAATAGGAAAATTAAACATTGGAATACAGCTGTATTGAAACCTTTCTTTAATAAGAAGCAAAGCAACACGGTAACGACGCACTTCTTGCAATTTTGACTGAGAAATGGTAAATTTCGCTGGAGATTTTAACATCTTTTAGTGTTGTTAATTAAGATATTTTGCAGAAAATTATAAAACAGAGCCAATACCAAAGTCTGGCTTTCTGCTGAAAATGTTTATATAAACATTTTTATAGTTGAAATATCCTGAACAATGCTGTTTCTTTAAATTCGGGCAATCCCAACGTAACTAACGCAACAAAAGTCATTGTAGATGTACCTATACGTCAGTGGAAACTATGGCAAAGTTAGCAGTAAAATCATTGTTGGTTGGTCTGTGTGACTCTTAATATTTATATATTTGTTTTATCAAAAATTTGCCTTTGGGTTTGGTATTTCCCGACGTACATTCTTTACAAATGACCCAAGTTGATTTGATTTGATTGAGCACCTTTCAATCTGACGATACATGACATATACAGTTACCCAAATTTACTTTTCTTGTACGTGTAACATGAAACTGTAGATATTAAAATGTGGTATAGATGCTCTGTTTATCGTCTTTTTTTTAAACACATTATTTTACAAACTATCAAATTCATCTTCGATGTTTCATCAAACGCTTGTAAAAGTTCATCGACCTAGCACATCCACAAGAAGAAGTAGAAGGTTGCTATTTTCTGCCATAATCAGATTGGCGGAGTATAACTAGACCACTAGAACATGGAGGTGACGCGCCTGACGTCACAGTCATGTTACCTACATTAGCTTCTTCGGTCAACAACCTCTGCACTTGAAAACGACATGCAGAGGAAGAAATCGAACAACAGCAGTGAGATTACTTTTGTATAAATTTACGCTGTTATACCAATTTTAAAGTTTTAATTTCACAGTTCTATGATCCCATAGGTGAAGTACCTACCAGAGACGTTGGGAAGCATTTTTCTTCAAAAATCATCCCCGATTAGCAAAATGCGATATATGTATGGTACCTTCTTCAATCCAGTTCTGTTTAGATGTAGGAAAAAATTGCGACCTGTTGTCAAAACTTGAACGTACCGAAGATCACTGACCGAACATAAAACCATTACGAAATCGTTTGCGACCAACCACTCGCAAATTATTTTACAGCCCTAAATCATTTTAGTCATGGTTACCCTTAGTATATTGTGCGATTTTTGTTCATACCTGCACTGGGCATAAAGTGCATATTCCACGAAAGCTCGTTTCGGCACAGAATAACTATAAATTCACAATGATTTGTGTCCGCAAATAAAACGCAGCAAGGTCGTTAAAAAGTTTTTGACCTCTTCATCGTAAATTTTAGGATGACCAACAATGCATTTTCTCCTTTTGGACATCGACACTTGGAATATTTCCTTTCCTATTTAAAAAGTCTTTTTGTATCCATAAATTTAAGTTTTTTAATTATTTTCTTATTAAGCTAATCTCCAGATCTGTTTCTTTTGACAATTCAACCCTTTGGTAATTAACCTAGTGCGCTTTCCACCTGCCCATTCCGTCTAGAAAATTTAATGAGCAGCATCCCGTCCCCTAAACTCGTTCACCGTTAGCTCAAAGTAGGGTTTGAAAAGGGTTGAATTTGTAAAATTATCATTAGCTCCATCAAGGTTTCAGAATATGGGTCAAACCACAAAGTTGCTAGCAGACCATCTGTTTAGGGTTGCACACCTTGCGCTGTGATTGATAATTATGTATTTTTAAATGATTTGTCCCGTTAAACAAACTGGTTATTTTCATGTTTCCTTAGATTAACGGAAACCCAAACAATAGAGAAACACAGGTAATCTAATACTAAAGCATCCAATTTAATTTGCGTTATTTCCGTTAGTTGAAAACACATTACGGTGTAACGGTACATCCAAATTAATTATATCAACAATTTAAAATGTGTCTTTAAATAAAACAGTGTAAACAAGTTTGGTGAAAACCATTATGATAAGCTAATTGCATCAAGTCAGTTCAGAGTAAGTGAATTTTAATGTCTTCTGGCGTTTTGCACTGATGTGAAGCAAAACGCTTTTTAAGAAACCGAAGGTCGTAGTTTTGCTTTTCTTTTGAAGTGTCTCACAATAACTGGCAAAATTTATATACCTGGACAAGCGGTTTCGTACTTCATGGTGCAACGGCCTCGGTGTTTTATTTATTTTTCTGCAAGTTTAACCTTGAAACGCACTTTCTTTTACAGACCATTCGACAGACCCTTTTTAGGTTTTTTGTGCAAAAAACATTTAATGTTACCCTAAAAATTGTACAAGGTCCTGTAGCTGTACACTTTTATTATTTTATAGGTTTGTGGAATCCTTATAATGTTGGCGCAAAAGTTAATGGTTTTATTGTTGGCTGCAGACAAAATGGCAGAAAAAAGTTTCGGTAACAATTTTTCGGGTCGTTTGTGATCATATTGGCATCAAAAAAATTCATAAATATTTACCTACTTTGAAAACCAATTTCACTTAGTATATTTAAAAATGTCAAGAAATAACTGTTAGGCCTACCAAGCTAATCCATTTTCGTGTTGTTTTCACTTGAAAACTCATCATTCGTTTTCATCATATAACAAAGCCTCACATTTTTATCGGAAAATTTTAGTTGTAAACGAAACATTGTTGCTTGGCAACGCAGGAGAACACAAAGCATGCATATAAAATATAAATAGTTATTTATTGTACAAGATGATAAAATTGCACTTTATCTTCGAGAGCGATTTTAGCGTCGAGGCGTCAGCCGAGACGCTAATAAGCATCGAGAAGATAATGAAATTTTATCGTCGTGTGGAATACATGTTTTTCTATAGCAATTGTTAAAGAAGACCAAAAATTGAAGAAAAATCAGTGATAAATTTAATTTAAAAGTGTCAGGAAGAAAACAGTTTCACGAAAAACTGAGTAGGTGGCTTTAATAACTTTCTTTTTGCTATAGAATAAACCAAAAAATAAAATACTTTATCTATCCTTGCTGTTAAAGTACTACTTTATCTACCCTTGATGGTAAAGTGCTACTTTTCCCTCTAATTTTAATTAATAATAGCACGTTTTAACAGTTGCTATACAAAAAAATACAAAATTTTGCGTGCTTTGTCGTTCGAGTGCGTTTGCCGATAGGCAATAATTTTGAGTGATATACAACTAAAATTTACTAAGAGAAAAAAATGAGGTCGAGTTATATTTGGTAAGACAAATTCTCAAATAATTCAAACACAAATTTTCTAAATTTTATTAATTAAAACAATGTCACCGCTGTAAATAAATTTTCTTAGCAACGAAAACACAAGCCTGGCCTACAGAATTTTATCGCACCAACGAGATTTTTTCTCAGCGACGGGTTTTTGTTGGGATAAACGTAATGCTATTGGCTCAAATTTTCGTTGTTGGTAGGCAACGAATAAATTAGAAAATTTGTCGATAGTAATACAGCAAGTGCCATTTAACCTTGCAAAAAAAATGACGATAAGTTTAAAAGGCGAGAAGCCGTTACACTCTCAAGCAAAAGCAAGGTTTTTTATTACATTTCTAGTTTCTTTGCTGTATTTTTTATACGTAACCTAAATTATCGTTAATTCCTCCTCAAAGCAAACTGTTTCTAACCTTATGGCCCACGACCTTTTAATTTGTCAAAAAATCCACAATTTTTCGTAAACCATAAATAAATTGACTTTCACTTTTTAGTAGAGTGTACCACACTGTCCAACAGCCAATTAGAGCTAGTTTAAGTTACGACTACCGACGAAACAAAGCGTAAGTAGCCGAATCAAAGCCCACTAAAATTTGCAAGGTTTGGTGGCACATGCTGTACCATAAGTGATCATAATTTTGTTAAATAGACATCGTGGATATTGCTGAATAATATTTTGCTTAGCAACTGACACGAGATGTTTTGACGAAAGACGAAAGCGCTCGTTCAGAAATTGTCAAAAAGTTGCGTGCGGTTGCTGAAAATGAACCTTTTACGAGACAATATCTAAAACGCTAGTCCTGACGATATTATAATCACGATTGGTATTTGGATCGTTACATCACGATCAGGATTTAAGAAACGATATTACGGCCTTAGCTTCCAATTTTCTCACCTGAATCCACCAAGCTCCTTCTCCATTTCGCAGTTCAAAACGGCATCTAGCTTTTTTGTCAATTAATAGCGAAGTTGATTGGTAGAAATTTTTAGATATGCAACGGATCTTGATTGGCTCCTTACAGTTAGCGTGGAATCATCAATTTATCAGTATTAAAAAATACTTCACAAGAAGGGCAATGGAGTGCAAAAAAAATGGAATTGCTCATGGATATCTAATTGAGGGGAGAGGAGGGGAGAAATGGAGAGAGGAAGGGATAGGAGAAATAAGACGAGAGAGGAGGGGATAAAAATAGAAAGGAGGGGCTATTTAAAAAAAATTTATCGGCATAGAATATTCTACTGAAGTTTTTCATGCCTTATAATCTTTTTGGCTACCATAAATTTTAGAAAATGCTACAGGGGGCGTACTTATGGATAATGGGGTCATTTTTTTGTCTAAAAAAATGTTTTTACTGTTTTTAATTTTTGAACTGTTTTTTTTATTCAAATTGCTTTTAGACTCAGTAAAGCTTGGACTCCAGTAGTTTATCCTCTAAGGACTCGTAAGCATCATCGATCTCACGATCACGCTTCACCGTTCTGCCCGACTGGCTCAAAGGGGTTTACATATCTCTGCATCCCCTAATCACTCTGAAGATGCAAGCCGCACTCTCTTGCAAAACGTTAGTTTCTATGGGTTCACAAACAGTTAACAGGCATATGCCGATAAAGTATTTTTGTTCTGACAAACGAGATACATTAAGATCAAATCGTTGTTTGCCCCAAAGTTTAAATAATCTAAGCACACGGCAAGTTTAAATAATCTAAGCCCTGTTTAGGCAGGCAGGGCCTAGGAACAAATATTGCTCAAACTTCTAGAGCAAATGCTTGTAAAGGCAGACAAGCTCGGTCCATACCTCATTATGCTGGGCGTAATCCCCAAATGACGATGCGGTCTAAGCCGAAAGTAAATTATAATATTGACTGCAATAAATATTTCAAGAAGCAAATTAAAACAGTGGTGTGCATGTGTTTTTTGATCTTATTACCCACACGTACCCACACGTTCCTGGTGACATTTTTGGAATAATAACTATAGCCAAAACGTTAGAAATAAGCCAATAGAAATTTTAATAGAACATATTAAGCCGTTGAAATTTTTTTTAAATAACTATTAAAATATAAAACTTTTAACATCCTGTATCTCTAAAACTAAGCTAAGTGTATAGGAAGTTTTTATTTTATGTTTAGGTGCTTCTGCCTCTGAACGAAGGCCCATGTTTTTCAAAACATCCTGTATATGTACATTAATGAACTGAATTTTGTATTTATCTCCCCCCCCCCCTCCAGGAATCTAGTTACGAACTTGATGATGAAGAAATAAAATATTACTATACCATAGAAACAGTAAAGAAGAACCACCGTTCTTCATTGTTACTCTTGTTGAAAAAAACATCGATATAAAAATTCCTTTTTGTTTTCTGTTACTTGATAGGTCAATAAATTTAACAGGTTTTTTTTTACTTCGACGATACTTACTTTATGTATTTATTGTGCTTAACATTCTTTTTTTACAAATTACACTTCTGGTGTTGTCGTTGCATGACCAACGAATCATTACGCTGCAAGGACGAAAGATAAACACTAAAAAGGCTTTTGATTACGTTATGCCACTATATCTACTTACTATGCCGCAATTACGTTTAAGAAATAGTGAATTATCGCTTCGGATAACCTCAAAATACACATCAAGTTCAATGCTACTACGATTACGATGTAGTGGGGCTTGTGTAGGTAAGTGGACCGTTGTCCGCGAATGACCTCGACCAGAAGAGACAAGAATGTTGCAATCGCCTTCGACTTATTCTTCCTCTTCCTTCCGATTTAGATATCGAGATTAGCTATGATACAGATGCTATTAATTAGGTACTGTGTAAGAAGTTATATGCGGGGGTCCGTTAGCAACCGGAACCCTCATGAAAAGAGAACTTGTTTTTTTTTTCTGTTTGGAAAGTTTTTATCAAATACGCTTCCCCTCTGGTTTTATCAGTTCTATTACGTTAGAGATCTATGGTTTAGCTGAATCTTCAGATAATTATTATATTGAAATATTTTCCAATAGATTCAACTAGTGCACAATTTCACAGGGCTTTCATTAAGATCGAAGGTACGCTGCAAACACTGAGAATCAATATTGAGCAATTTTTGAGTTCTATTCTTTCTTTTCTACTATGCAAAAGATTTTTGACCAAACTTTAAGGATTGGTTTCTACAGTTTTCATTATTTAGCGCGCCTCTTAACCATGACCATGCGCACCTAAGTATTGTGTTTGAACTGCAATCGTAACTGATGATTGCCGTTTTTTGAAAGATTGGTGTTTTTTGAAAACCAATAACTCCAAAGTTGATCTTCATACAGTAATTGTAAGGCAATTCTTTAATTCATCAAAATTACTTCAAGCATGTGAAAATACATCTTAAATTAGAAAACCAAGAACGTTGCCCCTTTCAGCAAAATAATTGCAAGTTGTTTTTTTTTCTCGAATAAATTTGCGTTTCTAACAAACAGTAAACAATTAACTGTTTAAGAATTGCCAATTAAATAAAACTAAAACCGTTTAGTGGCATGATTATTATGTCAGAAAGTAGAACCAAACGAGCATTAATCAAACAATATACTTGCACAAATAATAATGTCAAGCTCTTATTCTGTTTTGTTCGATTCCGCGTACGCTCATTTCTTCGGGTTACTCCGGTGCGTCGGCCTACATTTACGCGACCTGCCGTTTCTGCATGTGCGACAGTGACGGCGCGTTTGCCAGGCAAACGGGAGCAAAAGAGAGATTGGCACACGAGGTCCATGAACTTCTCTATAACTGTAATACATTGCATAAGTGAGCGTCCCGTTACTACTTTCATTCACGGCCAACAAGTGTACGCGAATGACTTCGTGCGAACTCGTTGCTGCTGCAGAAAATGCAACACTTGACTGACACTTCACTTGCAATGTCAATGTCAAGTGTACCACCAGACGAGGGGTTAAATAAATATGGCCCTCGAATAAACTGATTTTAAACTCAATCAATAAAATTAATTCTTGCTTTTACTATACAATTTTGTATTTGGTATGTTCAGTGGAGATCCATCAATAATATATTTTGATAATAACCACTAATTTTTTTAAATTGTTTGAAAGGGATGTTTGAAACAAACAAAGAAGTCCGCAAATGTATTGATTCAAATTCACGAGTTAAAGGCTATTTTCACACACAACCTTGTAATCCTTAGACATTTTAGATAAATATATCTTTCTGCGTCGGTTACGTGCAGTACAAAATAATGTGTTCCTTGCATAAAATAAACGATACCTTTAACAATGGGTTTGCAAATAAATAAAATAACAATGGACTCTTGCGAGCCCTCTACAGCTCACCGCTGTCATTGTTGCTTTAAAGTTTAATGCTGTGTAATAGCAATCAGAAATGTCTGCAGATTAAAGAAATTGCTGCAAGTAGAAGAAAAGTGCGATCCGCAAAAAAGTTGGTGCAGGCCTTGGCCAGCGTGTTGCACGCCTTAGATGTGCTCGGAAAACTACAATTAAGATTGACATTGACATTTTTTGTAATTGTTTTTTGAATAAATCTAGGACGTGACGCATGCTGTCCAAAACTTGCTTTAATGTCTTTTTTTGTACGATTGTGGCGGTTTCGAACAAGGAAAGTTTAAAAAAAGATTATAGCCTAAAATCTATCTTGGTTCTGTGTTAATAAAAGCATCTGCTGTTTGCATGCCACATAAAAGAAGACTTTTCCTTTTCCATTTTCATTATTGTTTGTTTGCCTTCTTACTGTTTTGTTTCCATTGATATAAAATTACACTAGATAGACAAGTATAATTTTTTGCTAGCTTTTATCATCGTTTTTAGTTTATCTCTTATTCTCTTCCTCTACCATTTCTTCTTTTATGTTTATTTCCTTACTTCATACTTGCTGTTTTAATTACTTTTCTTCATCCATTTATTTTCTCTTCCTCATGATATTTCCTTGCCAACACATATTATATTATGAAGTTAGTTTTTTTTCACGCTACCGGCAATGTAAGTAGGCCTTACATCCATAGCTACAGGGATCGTAAGTGGCTGATAACATTCGTGTACTAGTTACCCTTGACGACGGAACTTAATAGTGTCACTTACATCCCTAGGAAAATAATGTTGATTTTAACTGTTCGTTGATATGGTAACAAGCACAGACAACTTAGAATAATGGGGCTTTTAAAAAATAATTCCGATGACAGCTGTCAAAACGAACTTTTAAAAATATGATTAAATTTCTACCTGTAGGCCTACTTACATTGCCGGTAGCGTGAAAAATTTAATAAGTAACACGGAACGTATCGACTAATAACATCCTCGGCAGGCGACAAGCTTCGGCTCCGCCTCAGCTCGTATTCGCCTACCTCGGATGTTATTACGTCCTTACATTCCTTGATACTTAAATAACTATTGTTTTTTATTATGATTACGTATTGTAATTTTAAGCTGCATTATACAATTCACGTTATTTTATTAGCCATTTTCTGTTTGCTTTCTTTTTCTACCCGTGCTTACCTTGTTTATTTGCTTCTTATACCTTCTAATTCTGGTTTTATTGACTCTTCTTATTTGTTATTCCTATACCTCATTCTTCGTTTTCTTCTGCCTCTGTTGCTTTTTTCTTCCTTTTCTTTTACCTCTACTTTTTTCTTTATCATTGTTGTTTCTTACATCTTTTCTACACATGTGCATTACTATTTTTATTATTTATTTAAACGAACGTATTTAGAATGTATAGTCTTCGCCAAAAAACGGAGCACTTGTATTATGCTACTGAAAATTACTTAACAACCAATATTTAGTCAGTTTCAATTAATAAGAAAATAGCAAAATCAGCAGTATGTCTCGTCTTGATTGTTTCTGACGCCCACTGTACATAAATTTGCAACCGCAACCATGAAAAAGCAAAAAACCAATATTGACAGTACAATTTGGTTTTGTTTACATAAGTTTTTGTTAAAAATTAAAAATAAATCAAAGTTATTTTCTAAATATGAAACTTATTCGAATGAGTTCATCGATTAGAAATTCGGAATTTATGCTCCGCAAGATATTTGATATGCGTCTTTAGCTAAATAATTTATTTGAATTCAAACTTGGTAGAATTTTAATAAATTATCAATTTTAACGGTAGATACTTAAGCGAACCTGTTTCGGCTGTTTAAATTACACGCAAGAATATTGTAATTGACTGATTTATTGCTTTTAAAATGGAAACTTCATTTTCGCTCTCAAATTTTATTGGCAAAAATCACAAACCATGTATTTCGAGATGTTTCTCTTCACATGTCAAATGCGTTTTTTAATAAATTAATAAATATTTTAACGGTAAATCAGAAAATAAAGTAACTCCACATATTTTAATTTTTTCATTTATTTACTAAAATTCTAGTTTCCATTGAGTCTAAAAACGACTAAAAGATGCAGATACAGTTATAAATAATTTAATCAATTAAATGAACAATTTATTGAATAATTAATACCATGTTTTAAAAATGAAATTTATCAGTGTTTCTGCAAATGCAATCGATGAGACCACAAACCAACATAACTAATTATAATTTTCTTGAATGAAATTGGTGCTTTATTTTTAATAGTTTTATTGTTGACACAAATAACTTATTTTTTATTTTATATATTTTGAATATTCTTAACATGTTGTATTTTTAATGCTTTAACGTTAATAATTTTACAGATATCTGTCCGGAGACTTTAACGATACATCAGAAAACGAACCCATTGTACCAATTGAAAGTTATCTGTAAACAATTTACTTTTTTGTAAATTAGCTTGGGCAAATGATACTTATTAATCCTATACTGCATTGATTTATGAATGAGAAACTAATGACGAATTAACGTTTAATGTAGACTGATTATCACATTCCAAATTAATACAAAATGTATACGAAACTTGTTATTATTAGACTTGAAGGGTACGGAAAATTTTGTATCGATATTTAATGCGCAAATGGCATTGATCTGTTACTGAGTTGCTCCGTCGATACATATCGATTTTTTTCTGTGTATCGAGCGCATCGATTCGTATCGATATATCGATACATCGACTCAAGTTTAATTTTAATCATCATTGTACATTATTGACTATTACATGGATATTTATTACAAATTATCTTTTCAAATTAGTTGTTAAACTCTTACAATTTTCACGGGAGGGGGGGGGGGGTTAGTAAATTTTTACAAACTGTCAAAATCAAACATTGAAGTTGCTAGACGAGGGAAAATACGTAAATTCCTAGACGCTGTAGGATATAATCTCTTTCTACCAAGATGTTCTATGACATTGGATTATCATTCATTGCTTTTTTCGTCTTATTTTCAAATATTTATAAAAATAACTTAAGAATATCTAATTTTTCTATGTCATTTACTTGCCTACCATTTATTCACTCATATGAAGGAATTTGTACAGTGCAAAATCATATTGTTACCCATCTCTACTGAAATTACTACAAGAAGTACAGAATGCGTTAAATTCGGTACGTGTACGAGTAGAAACAAATCGAAGTGAACGTACACCTCCACTAAATTTTTAGCCAACATTTCCTTTTTCATCAAAATCTTGTACCCACCTTTTAATTGTTTGGTTGTTGGAATACTTCCGTGTCTTCTAACATTAAACGAAAATTTCTTTGAGTCAACACAACTGATCGACTTAGTATTTTTTACAACAAAAACACGTTGATTAGTCGAAAATTTATCTATCACTAATTACATTGCATATACTGACGCCCACATACCTCTCGGTAGAACTGTCAATAACAAAATATTGCTTCCATAACAGCCTACTGAAAATAGGTGATATCAGAGGCAAAATTAAAAGTAAACAGTTGGTGTTGCTATAGAAACAATAGAACTTCACGGCTTGATCTTGGTTATCTATGTCTGCATATTACCTCGTTTTTATTCCAAAATGTCCAATAATGGTGAAACTAAGAGATCAATGTGCACAATTATAAGGTAGGTACAGTTTTTTAATGATTGTGAATTTCTAGTGCTTCTTGAATTTACGTTGATCATCACAAAAGTGTTATAGTAGAAGAAATGGGCCGACTTTTCTTCAGTTTTGTTTGACATGAAAGGTAAAAATGTATGGACTGTCTCAGATGGTAACATACACCTCCGTTATGATAACCCCATGTATTTGCAAGCTGTAAAAAGGTGCGTTCGCACCTCCCCCCCCCCCCCCCCAAGGGAGGAAAAATTAAAATTTTCAAATTTTTGAGTGCGCATTTCAGTAGGGAAAAATGTAAGCTTTTCATACGTGTTCGATTTATAAAAGTAATCCTAATAGTTGTAATTATTAAAAGAAAAATAATAATTTCTATGACTTTGCACTTCGCACCTTCATACTCACCACTAATAGTTTACAAAATTTTCAAGTTCTTGTGTATGGGTCATAATCAGTTTTTGGTCTCTTGTCCACTGATTTTTTAAATTTTAAGTTACATCAGTACTTATAAATAGTTATATTTCTTTTTAACAAATAACGCACTTGTTCGACGATATATACACTTTCATTTTTTTTAACGCTGTTTAAAGATCTGCATCTAATTGACACTCTGTACTGCTTGATGTACAATCAATTTTCAAAATTTTCTGTATAACTTTTACTCAAAAACTAAAATTGTCTCCTAATTAAACAACAAATACCTGCACTTTATTGCATCCCCATTGCGTACCTACCTGTACTGTATTTAAGAAACACGGACTTTTGCGGGGAGAGTGCAGTAGGACGTATGTAGCGGTGTCTCGATTTGCTTACGCGAAAACGTACGCAGCATTTAGGAAAAATTTGATTTTTCCTTCCTAGGGGGTAAATTCACCTTTTTGAAACTCAGGGCCGAACTTAGGCCTAGACAAATAAGACAATTGTGTAGGGCCCGTAGTTTGAAAGGGCTCGGGCGGGTACTAGACCAAGCCGGGCCCGCATTTTTTAAATTCGCAACTTAAAACCTGCATATCCATATTATTTGTGTACATATATAAAAAAGTTTAAAGTATAGTAATATTTTGCTGGAATTTGGAATTCCCATATAAAGCGACATCGATATAAAAAAGCTGAAGTGTGGACTTCGAGTGGACTTTCTCATACAAGATATTAATACTTACCGTATTTGCAAAAGTGTATGTATAACGTTGTATATTTCACCGACTATTAGATTTCTAAGAAAGCAAGCTAAATAGGCAAACTTCCATTCCATCCATCCAAATGCATAGACAGCGCCATAGTGAAATTATACCTTTCAGAAAAAATAAAATTGTAGCCAATCTTTCCTTTTAACAGTCTATAAAGCTTTAAAACAATAATATATATTTATTAATTTTTAAATTTTAAAGAAGCGTCATTGCGATCGATCGTTTGCAGATTCTTTAAATTAATTTTGTTCTATCGTATACCATACACAAAGGGCTCTTAAATAAATTGTAGCTGATGCCGGTCAGACGACTCCTTTTTGAGTAAATAGGTGTTAAATTGGAGTTTTTCAAAAAGATGTAGCGGCCGCCATTTTCAAGCTAAAGAGTTCGATAAAAAGTTTTCGATTTGACTTAACCTCTTCTCTCATTTAACCGTATGTTAAATGTCTAACAATACAATTTGTGTATGCAACCCTACGCTGGCGCATACCGTATAAGAATAGTAAGAACAGAACGGCCTGCTCTATAGCTGATTAGATGCGCTTCGGATATATAGAACTAAAAATCGAAATAAAGGTTCATTTAAAGAGTTATTAAAAATATGCAAAAAACAAAAAAAAATATTTTAAATAGAGCTAATTGATTGGCGTAGTCAAAATCACGAACTTCCGGAAAACGCGTTGTGTTGTTGATATTAAAAAGTATCGTTTTTATTCCTTAATTTTTAAATTAGTTAAAAATTGTTGCTAATGCTAATAAATTATTTCAAATAGTCTATCGAACTGCTAAGAGTTTATGAAGACCGGCGTTTGCGTTTTTGAAAAAATAATTAATCAATATCAAATTTTTCAAAAATTTCTGGAAGGGGCCAAAGTAAAATTTAGAAGATTAATAAAAAACACGTTTGTAGTTTATTGCAAGTCATCGCGCCGGCAGTTTTTGAAAAATATTCTTTCAAAATTTTGAAGTAACGCCATTGCGATCGTTTTTGTTTTTTTAAAGTTAATTTTACTTCATCGTATACTACCCACAAGGGGCTATCAAACCAGTTGAAGCTGATTCCAATCAGACAACTACTTTTTGAATAAATGAGCGTTAAAGTCGAGATTTTTCAAAAAGTGTAGCGGCCGCCATTTTGAAGCTAGAGAGTTCGGTGCAAATTTTTGATTTGCCTTAAGTTTTTCTCTCAGATTGCGTGCTTAAATTTTCAAAAATTAGATCTGGAAAAAAATACGCTACCAAAAAACATGTCTAACTTCCGTTTCCGGTTTTGAATTTTTTGAAAAGCTTAACTAGAACTACAAGTTTTGATATACCTCTTTATTAAAATTTCATTAAAATCGGTGTACTACTTTCGCCTGTAGAAGTGTCCAACACCCACCCACCCACAGACAGACATTTTAAAAACCACTTTTTTGAGTTCTTTGTGCCCCAAAACGTGTATTTCTGTTAAAATTTAAATTTCAAACATTTTCATTAATATCAATAATTCCCTATACTGAAGGTATGAGAAAGTAAAAACTTTTCTGTAAGTTAATTCAGTTTAAATCCATACTTACTAGGAATTCTTTTAATTATTCTTATTCTTACGATTCTTTAAATTATCAGCGTTATCTAATCTATAATTCAAATAGAAGCAGAAGTAATGCAGTCTTTGAATTAAGGAAAGCAAGAAAAAAAATGTATATATATTTTTTTTATACGTTAGTTATTGTTTATTACTTGTGAGATTTATTTTCGTTTTGTGACTTATTGTTGGACTAAAATAATTTTTTTTTAATAATTACGTATATGTGTTTCCTTCAGCTGATGTTTATCTTTATTTGTTTGTAAATTCACGTGTAATAAACGTTTGGCGCTAGTGAAATGGGCGGCGCTATTATTTAAAATCATGCTACCACTAAACTTATATTTATAAAGCCCGTGTTTGACCCTTTTGTCTAAGGCCCACAAATGTTTAAAATCGGCCCTGTTATATATTGACAAATGCATGGGGTTCATAACATTTTCATCTTTCTTTCCAGCGAAACTCATTTCTAAGCGATTTTATGGCCTGCCATTCGTCTAATTAATAATTTTATGGTGTTATTAGATATCATTAAATGAGTATGTTCTATAAGTGTTTAGGGTTTTGGATCTATGTGAGTGTTCATATATGTAACAAAGAACGTGTTATTTGTCACTAATATTAAAATTTCTAATTGTCTGACCTATATAAACCGAATTACAATGCGAACAATTTAATTTGTAAATGCGTGTAGTAAATTGTCTGCTTCTTTAGCATTAGACAAAGTGTTTAAAATGTTTTTAGTTGTTTTAGTGCCTACGTTCCTGCTGCATAAACAGTCAGTCAGACTAATAAATAAACTGTCTCGAGCCGTGAGAGCGCGTCTTCTTGTTATGGTGAGACATTTAGAGATTTAATATAGAATAGAGTATTAAGTAATTTCTTTGCTACACAAGCACACAAACCTGTGATGTTAAAATTTTAAATTTTTATTATAATACCTAGTTAAAAATTATTCTTCAAAAAGAATTTTAACGCTTTCCGATATGATAGTGATGGTTGCAATTATAAGCTATTAGAAAAAGTTATTCGAAACCTGTTTTTTACAGAATTCGCTATTTAACAAATATTCCACTAGATGAATGACAACTATAGCAAAAACCATGTTCATTTTCTTAACATTTTTTTAAACGGCTGTCATATCCTTAATTTTATTTTTAAATTTGTTTTATAACGAGATTATGCTTTAAATTATATTATTTTAATTTCTTACCTTTAATTTCAGACAAAAATCTTCAAACGCAAAATGTAAACTGTTTTTCTCTCGGCCATTACCGTTAGGTCCAGAAATCCTCAAATAAAGCGTTTTCATTAGTTCCAGTTATTCTTTTGATATTCTTTCCATATTTTTACATAGACCACCTGACATGTAACCGTAGATCGAAGATTTGGGCTTCAGGGACGTAACACAACCAAATACCGTAAATCTGACAAAAAATGAGGGTTAGTTCTTCAGTCCCTGACCTTTTTTTGTTGAATATTGAAGAGAATCTTTCGTTTCCTGGCTGATCTACTGTTAGTTTGCTTATTTTTAAGCCCTACAATTTTATTTTGTTGTAAAGGAAGGGTTGCTTATTTGAGAAGCGGCATCTTTAAAATTAGAAGAGGTAACCAATAATTTTTTGTGGCTACCCATTTTTTCATTTTAACTAATTGAAATATGGGCACCAAGCTAATAAGTATTTCTGCGTTAAAGAACAGTTAGGGTTTGTGAACTAGGAAAAGTTTGGAGATTTCGATGCTGGAATAAACAACGACCTTCAAGTTCCCCCACTTATTCGGCGATGACAACTACAGAAATTTAAGAATTTCATGCGTCAATACGTATTTTGTAGGAAAATTGATAAAATTCTTCGTTTTAACTAGAAAGCTGATCTTCATTCTAAAATACAAAGAAAAATTAGTGATTCAACACGTATTTGGTGATTCCCCGAGTTTCTTATCAGCTGAATGATTAAGTAGCCCGTTGGTATTATAAACATAACCATCGAACTTTGTCTGAAGCTTCGATTGAAATGGAACCCATTTTCTTTTCAGCTCAAAGAGTCCCGTTAAAAACTTACACTGCATCGGTCTTACAGTTGGCCAAACCCGTACTGTTCAGCTATATGAGTTTTTGTAAAAGAAGAAGCACTTGGATGCTTTTAAAATTCCGAATAACGGAGCTTAAAAATGTAGTCTACATTTTGGTCATCGACCTTAACAAATGTGATCTTATTACACAAGAAAACCGATATTTTAAAAAGGTGGGCGCAAAAAATAGGTAACATATTCAAGTGTAGGCAGGAGCAAGGATGTAAATTAATAATTGGTTCAAAAGATAACCTATTTATTGACGGAAATGTTTCTAGTGATTCAAAGAAGTATTCAGGTCTTTTAAGGGAGAAGATATTAATGACAGCTGCCGGTCTTAAGCTGAATGTTTAAAATATTACTAATATTATGGTAAAGCATCCAAGAGAAGGTTTTTCTAGTAACTGCTCGGTATCTTCCGATGAATATTTTATTGGTACCGGCTCAGAATTTGTTTTAATTCCTTTTTAACCTGGTAAAGTAAAAAATGGCAACAAATAGCCGCAACAAAAACCTTGGCTATAAACAAAGGATCTAAAACTTGCAAACATTTCTTTTCTTGGTTATTTATCCGGAAGACTTGGAGATTTGGTATTTACTTCCTAACACCACAGTATCGAAGTAATATGACACAAAACGTTTAGTTCTTGTTCTCTTGTAATTTCAAAGTACAGTTAGAAGAAAAGTGTTAGAGTTGAGTAATCCTGTTACCTCTAAGGAGAGACCGTTATTGGATGAAAGTAAACTCATGTAGCGGTACAAGGCGCTGTTGCGTTCTCCACAACTGTAAATACAAGATTGCTTTGCATACAATCATAACTGCATTTAAAAATAACTGTGGGTCCTACCTTCACCTTACAATTTAACTGTCTCCCACTTTTTGTTCAACTGAAACAGTTTTAATAACATCGAAAAATAATTCGCCTTATACCGCTACGCAAATTACTGTTATCATTTCTAATTTTCTGTGTTTAACCGGCTCATGTTCTTACGTTCACCGACACTTTTTTAGGCTAAAAGGTAAGCAAACACAAACAAAAGATTTACATGTAGTTTATGAATATTAATATGTTAAGGTTAAATATATTTCAGTGATTTTACTTTTTTCTCCAACCGTCTTAGCTATTCAATTTAACTAAGGAAGAATAATCGACAGGAGCGTCGAGCATCTATAACAAATATGTATAAAATAATATTCGAAAACCTTTGTTAGGATCAAATACTGTCAAAAATTATTAAAAGTTTTTTTTGTTGCAAAGTTTGAAACCAAGAATAGCGAGGAAAAATATTAAGAATGAACTAGTTCCTTTAAGTTATTTGTTTTATTTTCGATATTATTGTTTCGTTTATAATATTTAGGAAACAAGTAAACATGTGACACAGACTCATGGTACACCCCCCTTCTCTCCTTTGTTTCTCTAGCTATATTTCTGAAATTTGGAACATTGAATATGCTCACTAGACGGCACTTTCTGACATATTTGAAAAAAAAATTCAACTTCCTGTTTTTCCGGAAATGACATCAACTTTCGATTTTCAAATGGGACACCCTGTATATTATTACATTTTTGAAATCTTCGTAATTATCTGAATCCAATGATACCTTATAGTTGATATTTCATTTGTTAGAACACCCATTTTATTTTTCGATCTAGAGAGCCATGAACTCCCTAAAATTATTCCAAATAATCAAAATAATGCTACACTATCGCATTTTCGATTAAAATAGTATTGTGGTTCGAAATACGTGCCAAAAAAGTAAAACAAAACGTCTTTTTACCCGAAACTCCATTTTTCCAAATGGTAAGATAATGGTACTCTGACGTCATTCGAAAGTACCATCGGTGGGGTATCCAAAAATGTAATAATATACAGGGTGTCCCATTTGAAAATCGAAAGTTGATGTCATTTCCGGAAAAACCGGAAGTTGAATTTTTTTTCCAAATATGTCAGAAAGTGCCGCCTAGTGAGAATATTCAATGTTCCAAATTTCAGAAATATAGCTAGAGAAACAAAGGAGAAAAGGGGGGTGTACCATGAGTCTGTGTCACATGGTATAATGAACTTTTTCAAACGGCCTGTTCAAAGAAACCCCACCCCTGAAAGACATGCAACCCAACATACACACCTACATACACAATCCTTGGACCCGCCGGATTTAACTTATTCAGAAACATTTCCGACAGGCAGTGGACTCGAACCTACTGCCATTGGTAGTCTAGTTTCAAAGCCTGGGACTAGCCACTAGACCACCTGCCGGCCCTGTAGCTCTTAAGTTTGCATGTTTCGACATTAATATTGATAATGACGTTCTTTTAAGTATAAATTTAGAAACCCTTTGAATATTTTTTCCTGGTAAGACTTTCTAGGAGCTTCTACTTTATTAAACATTTGCCTCAAGAAGTTACTTTCTGGGTTTTTACGGTAACTAGGTCGTAAAAATTTTGTTTTAACAAGCTTTTTTTCCCCCTGAGGTCAATTTTTCTTCAAGAAGAAAAATGAATAAAGCACTTCGTCTCGATTTTCTGTTTTTTCATACTTTAGATATTATGTTTCTCGCCATAGTTGCACAACTACATTTATATAATTTATACCGCACAACTGCTCAAGTCGCTGCACTCACATTTGTCTAGTATCCCTGCCGCGCGAACCCATCGGCAAATTGACCAGGAAACCACCTGGAGCATTAGCCGGCTGATCTGGATTTCTGACTAAATTACGAGTACAACCAAAATTTATTCTAGTTTTTTATGAGAAAAAGACAATTTTTGATTGCTTGGAAAACAATTTCATAGGTTTAAAAAAAACAAAAACGAATAGAAAATTTCTACAAACATATAGGGGCGGGGAGGATTTAAACCTCCTAAATATTGCTGTACTTAAAAATTAAGTTGTGAACATTATTCTACTATCACTCTTATAGAAGGCATCTCGGAGAAATTAGGGGACTGGAAAACGAACCAAATTTTATTTCTATCTCTGCCGGTAGTTTGAGTAATATTTTTTTTAAACTTTCTTTACACACAAACATACCCACAAAGAGACCAAAACAAAACCCCTTTGTTGGGTTGCCGGAGATCCAAAACATGTATTTCCGTCAAAATCTCGAGTTTGAAAATATACGTTCCTATACTGAAAGTATCGAGGCGTAAACCGCAAGGGAAATGTAGTGTACGCGTTAGAGGAAGTCCGAGTGAAGTCCGGCGAAGTCCAAGGGAAGTCCGGAGAAGTCCAAGGAAAGTCAGGGAAAGCCCAAAGTATTACGCAATTTTGTCTTATTTTTGTCTTCATAATACCGTGATCCGCTATCAGAAATAATTTACTGCAGAGAAATGTAAGCTGCGTTAAACTAATATTTTTGTAGTAAACTAATAAACAACGAAAATATTGGTCAATGGAATTGACAGAACGATTTTTGAGTGCCGCGTTTACTGTAACTTTTTTATTGAGGATTACTTATGCAATGCATAATAATAACTAGCTGAACCCGTGGCCTACGTGCACACTTTTAATGATAAATTCTTTTAAAATATCTAAACTTTTGAAATCAAGTGCCAAGTCGCCCAACGTGACTGTTAACATAAACATTCACTCCAAATACTGCTAACAAAATTATAAATAAGCTGTGTCGAGATGTAAAAGTGCCTGTCGGCACCAAAAGTCAAACAGTTTCGGATTTAATATAAGCTAGTGGAACCCGTGGGCTACGTCCCTCTTTGTTAAATAAATGCGCGAACGAAGCAGCGTAAAGGGTCGAGGATAGGGGTCCTAAATTTATAAATTAATTTGCGGTTAAATTCTTGTTATCGTAGTCTTAAATGCGTTTGTTATTGTAACTTGAGCTTTCCATATTTGGGCCCATGAAGTGTGGTGTGAAATCGTGGACTATTTATTGACTGCTGCCTTTACCTTAAGGAGTGTCTTATATTTCAGAAATATTGTTTGGCATTTTGTATAACCATTTCATAATAATTGCGTATCGAATGTGTCGGTGTTCTCGATGCTGTTCGGATTGGGAATGAATGGTCAATGGACGCGTAAATATGTGGGTTCTGAAAATTTATAAAATTTGGAAGTTTCAATTTTTTTTAATTCGAGATTTTTTTTAAATTTAAGGAAGTAAAAATATTGAAACTAAAACATTTCTTATATTTCTAAAATATCAAAAGTTTAGAAACTATTAATATTTTAGTAAAACTATGTTGGATAATTTTAAACTAAAAAATTTTAAAATTTTGAATATTTTCTAAATTAAGTTTCAACAACAATTATGTAAATTTTGAAATTGTCGAATATTATAACAATGTTTTGAAAATTAAGAAAATTTTAATTATTTTTGAAATTCGTAATTTTGAAAATTTCAAAAACAAAACATTCAAAATTATCAGTTTCAAAGTTTTTCAAAAATGTCTTAATTTTCAAAAATTTACGGTTTTTATTTTTCTAATTGCAAATAATATGTATCCGTTGAAATCTCAAAATAGACTTTCCAATTTGTTTTTTTTTTTCAATTGTGCAATTAGAAAGTGCTCCAGCAAACGACCAAAAGGGAAGCTGCCAGAAAATTTTTGTCTCTCAAATGTTATTGTATGTATTGTCATTTAACTCCATACAGAGTTTGGAGCGGAAATTCGTACGTTTTTGAAAAGCAAATCAGCTACTTAATACGCGTCGAACATTTATGTGAGTTTAATTTTTTATATGGAAAATGCTTGCCATAAATGTACCTTTCTTTTAGGCATAACTCTTATATTGGCGAGTGATCAAATAGCGAATAAACTTCATATAGCAAGGAAGGTAAAAATAAGTACAAAGATTTCAAAATTATAAATTCATAGATATCATAGACTCCATATAATTACATTTAATAATATTATTAGACGTTAACTGCAGTAAATTTTATAAGCTTTTTATATATTACATGCGTTAGTTTAAAATATATTTTCAGAACGTATTGTGTACTTAAGCTTCGGAATAGTTTTATATCCTATAATTTTATAACCACAAAAAAGACGTTAATTACCTAAAAAAATTTTATATGCTTTTGTATAACCTATAATTATATTGTTTGTACTCGCACATTACAAATACATTTCGGGATTACAACAAATGAGCCGAGGGTAGTCTTGAGGAAGTTCAAGGGAAGTCGGGAAATTCCGAGAAAAGTCAAGGAAGTTCGGGGAAAGTCCAAAGGAAGTCCGGGGATGTCGGGGAAGTCCGAGGGAAGTCCGGGGAAGTCCTAAGGAAGTCCGGGAGAAGTCCAAAGGAAGTCCGGGGATGTCGGGGAAGTCCGAGGGAAGTCCGGGGAAGTCCTAAGGAAGTCCGGGGGAAGTCGGGGAAGTCCGAAGGAAGTCTGTGGGAAGTCCTTTACTAAGGGAAGTCGGTGTACAAATTTTACCCTGCGGTTTATCCCTCGGAAAGTATATAAAAGTAAAAAGTGGCAATGTCTTCATAGAAAGTTGTACTATTCCTATTTTCTAAACTTTTATGTCAATATTAATTTGACTGACAAAGAAACTTTGTTAGGGTACACATTCCACAATATATATAAATTTTGAATTTATATAGTAATTCCCAAACTGTCTCACCATAACACGGCGTCGGCGTCTGCCCCTCACATCTCTGCTCAGTTTATTGATGGTTTTCGGCGAATGATGTTACTTTTACGAGTACTATTGTTGCTATAATTTGGATACTTATGGCTTACTTCTATTCTAACGGTCGGTCCATGGTCGGTAATTTCGCACGACACATTTGATAAAATTTCTTTCAATAACAAAAAATTAATATAATAATAGCATTGACACAGAACATTTTCACAATTTTATTAGAAACCGCATTTGTTATCACGAGTTATGTGTCAAATATGAGTATGAGTAAAATGATACGACAAGTAAAGGCAATAATTGAACAAATAATTACTCATACGTACAAAATAAAGAGGCAAACAAATAAGCAACAAAATAGCAATTAAACGAATTTAAACACTTACAACGGGAACAGAATATTAATTGTTCCTATGCAATAATCGGTCTATCTGTTTCTTTATAATATTAAAAATAAGCGACATTTTATTGACCCAAATATAGGGAGCTGCAGTGAAAATAACAAAACGCTAAAATTTAAAATTACAAAAATTATAGCAATAGCAAAATAATTTATAAAAGTAGCTGAACCCGTGGACTACCCTCACGCTTTTCTCTAACAAACACTGGTCGCAAATTTATTAAAAAATATATAATGATATAACCTGTGTCAAGATATAAGGCATGTTACTGAATGCGCAGTCACTACAAGGTGAGAAAGGAGAAAGAACACTGATTTAATATAAATAATCTTTGTCGAGATGTTAGCCATGTTACTGAATGCACGGTCACTAAAAAATGAGACAGGTGGAAGGGATCCGGATTTATCATGTAGAAGATAAATAACCTCCGTGTTTTTGGGTTCGTGTTGTCGGTAGCGCAGCGGGTTGTGGATCGAAGTCCTAGTCTATATTCTGTATTAAATCCAACTTAAATCGGTTAAATTTAAGTTTGTTATGTCTAGCAATTTATTGTTTGTATAATGGATAGGAACTGAAAGAACTAATCATGTTCAACTTCATTTAGTTTAAAATTCTGAAATAGTAAGTAACAATGGAGAGTAAATTTTAATTAAAACAGTTAGGCTGTGAAGATCTTTTAAAATCAAACTAACTCTAATTGTTACATTAACGAATGCACATTTGCCTCATTAAATCACAATCGGGTATGTATAGAGAATCGTACTCCGCTTTATTAAGTTGCTGAGCAGAAGTACAAACCACTAGGCCAAAGCGGTCAACGACCAACCTTCCTCATGAAGAGCAACTATCAGTGCTGTTTTTCTTTCGTCTCTTCTCGTTCTGTCCAACAACGATACAGACAAAAGTGGCAGGTCTTAGCTTAGCATTTTTTTTCTGTATTTCACCAAGGTAAGACGAAGAATACCTGCGGCTCGACAAGACAAGAAACATTCCAAGAACTTCTTCAACATGTTATGTTCAACACTTCTTTGGATGACTGAACTTTAACGGTATTTGTATTATGCTTTGTGGGTAGGCGATGGAGAAGCTGCGCTCTTAAGATATCTCGGCTTGAAAGGGCTAAACATTAAATATTTATTTTGTGTCTTTATGATTACATGTTGCTCAACAATTTAGCTGGGTGTGAGGGTTCTTGATTAACATGATGCTGTATTAGGTGTATCAATTTTAAAAGTTGTTATAATAAAGTGTATTAAAAAGAAAAGAAATGCTGAAATCACGACCTGCCACACTATTTATTTGCAAATCTAGAAATGGGCTGGTGATTTAGTGTTATGGCGGTCATATTTTACAATCTGTGGTGGCTTCATCTTCGAACAAGGCACTTGGCTTTCAAATACAAATAATAACTGGCTTTGCGGTTGTTACAGGGCAATCTCGTCAAATTACTTTACGATTGCTTTGATTTGTGGTTTCTAGAAGTCAGAATTGGACGAATCTTTAGAATTTACCATGAAAACGTAACATCCATTTTGTCTTTTCAGTGTGGGACAGTTTTGTTCGGTGTGTTCTGAAAAGGCCAACAAGAAGTTGCAATAAATCTTCTTAATTTTTCATATCCAAAACCGTCGACCTACTTATAGACAATATCCTCTTCAGTTTCCAGCAGGAACTCATTTGGTTTTCAGGTTGAGTAGTTCGGTTGTTGTGACGTCAAGGTTGCGTCACTTCTACCGATGAAAAGTGGGAGCTTCCAGCAACAAAAGGTAAAACCTGAAATGCGTGCTGTAAAACAGAGATGGTTAAAGTCGCGACTCGCAAATGTGTGACATTGACCGTGAGTAAACTTTACACTTCTGTTTCACTTCGGGGTCTTACGATTACGGACGCGGCGCAACTTTTTAGTTTATTCAAAAAATTGGCCTTATTTTTTTCTGTGCTCCAGAATTGCGTCAACTTTTTTATTTGGATGAAAATATGAACAGGACCTTTTACCAAGTACATGGTGGGTGAAGGATTCAAGTTCAAAATTAAAGACTAACCAGATAGAACGTCTTATCGTTCTTCAGTTTGCAGCTGAAATGTTCTCATCTCACTTTAAACTTTTAGTTGATTTATGCTACTAATTAATTATTCTAATTAATTCAGTCAACTTTAGGCATATCAAATGACAACACCTAATTAATTTTCTGAAGACTATTTGTCCAATGAGAATTTCTAGAAATACGGTTATAGCAAAAGCTCTTAAAAATTAAAATAAGCAAGTCCAATTTCACCTCTTTTAGCTAATATATTTATGGAAAATGTAGAAGATCAAATATTTGAATCAAATCAAGCTGAGAAAGTTATATTTTGGTTTCGTTATGTTGATGACATTTTAGCATGCTTTGATATTTGAATATTCTGTTTATAGAAAACCTACACAAACAGACACTACAATACCACACGATTCTTGTCATCATAAAACACATAAACTAGCAGCATACAGGTCCATGATACATAGGGCTTTAACAGTTCCTTTAGGTGAAATTAGTTATAACAGAAAAATTTCTATTATTAAACAAATTGCGTACAATAATGGTTATTATACTCAACTTATTGATACACTAATTAAAGAGAAAAATTATAAATTAGCTATTCAGAAATTTATCCAACTATTTCATCAGATAAAATGAAATACGCCTCAATTCTATATTTTGGCAATAAATCAGAAAAAATTGCCAAAATTATAAACAAAACAAATAAATGTAAAATAATTTTTAAAACAACAAAAAACATTTTACACTTTGCTTAATGCTAAAGAAAAAAACAGACAATTTACTAAAATCGGGCATCTATGAAATAAATTGCTCGCACTGTAATTCGGTTTATATAGAACAAACAATTAGAAATATTCATATTAGGTATAAGGAACACGTACGTTGTTACAAGTATAAACACCCTCATAAATTCAATTACGCTAAACACTTATTAGAACACAATCATTCAATGACATCTAATAACACTATAAAATGTTTACACTTTTGTGTTGACAAACGTAAGTTGGATATACTAGAAGCATATGAAATTCATAAGCATTTATAATCTGTACCTTTAATGAATGAACAAATTGATCTCTTAAATTCACCGTTATTAGACGTTTTGGAATGAGAAATCAAGTCACCTGGACGCAGATATACAAAACCAAGATCAGGTTATGAAGATTTATTGTTCCTATAGCAACGCCAACTGTTTATTTTCAATCTTGCTTTTGATACGTATAAAGCTAAAATGAAAAACCTGTTGAAGGTAAGAATTGTTTTATTTCCAATAAATTAAAATAAGCAATTTTACAAGAAGGTTCTAAATTGGCGAAACCTCTATAAAGGAAGCCTCCCAAAAAGTTTATTTCAAATATAGATTGCTTGGTATTATTTTAGCTTTATGAAAAATAAAAAGTCCCGCAAAAGCTATATAAAAAATGAGCGAAACACTTCGCCTGGACTTTCCTATACATTTAAATACATTGTTTTATATTTTCCAACACTTTCGATATACACCTGTCTAGACACGACTAGTTAAAGTAAATAGTTCTTATAAGTTGTAGCATCTTGAAGCGGCTGAAGAAAGACCGACCGCTGCGCTGCAAGCATAAGGTTCGGTAAAATACTCGGATGAATCAACGGAAGTGCGGAAATTGATATTTGAAAATATATTAATAACTCGAGAAGTATTATTTTTAGCAAGAAATTACTCTTATTAATTTGTATTTAAAATTTCAAAACCTTTCTGATTTTAACGCCAAAATGCCACGTTTCCATTTAAAAAAAAGTTATTTTTTACCGTGGCCGCCATATTAAAATTGGAAACTCAAGTTTTTTTCTTAAATACAATCGAGAAGAATTTGCCCTACAACTTTGCTCTTGGGTTTGTGAGTCTATCTATTAAAATAAAAAAGTTAGCCTACACTGAACATTAAACGACTAGTACAAGAATACAACTGCTGTAGAAAGTATGTGAAATTCTTCTAAGGACAAAAAGATTATTAAGGGGCAAAACATTCGATTTTTTGATTTTCCGTAAAAAGATTCTCCTAGAGCAAACAAAAGAAGAAATCAATTTTTTTATTTTGTAGAGAAAATTTTGGGGGGGAGGGAGGGGGAACAGTAGCCCCCCTAAATATTAAAGTATCAAAAAAATATTATAATATTCGGATTTTGCTATATTGCTTTAACAGAAATATTTTATTGCCCCCCGTTAAATAAATAAAAGGGTACCAATTTTTAATTTTCAAAAATTCATAGAGGGCGTCACAGTGAAATTATAGCAATGCGCAAAAAAACAAATTGTAGAAGATTCCCAGCTCTATCAGCTTAAAAAGTTTAAACAAAAACGTGTGGGCAGTTTTTGAGAAATATTTTTTTGAAAAATTCCAAAATTTTGGAGTGATGTCATTGCGATCGTTTTTATATTTTCAAAATTAATTATATTTCATGGTATAGTACCCTTGAAGGGCTACCAAACAAGATGTAGTTGATTCCAATCAGATAACTGCTTTTTGAGTAAATGGGGGTTAAAGTCGAAATGTTCAAAAATTCGTAGCGGCCGCCATTTTAAAGGCCACACTAATAGCATAGCTTAAAACAGTGTTTTTAATAGTTTTCACTTAGAAGCCTATCAAATACATCTCTTGAAAAATGAAAAGTAAACTTTCATTAAAACAGTTTGATGTTTGAATCAAAAATCCTATATAAAACTTCATAAAAATTTTATTTGTTATTCAAATAAATAATCATAAACATGAAATTTTTTAAATAACAGCCAGTAATAAAAGCTTTTTCAATAAAGAGGTCTCCAAAATACCTCACAGGAAACCGACTCAAATGTAATATTTTCGAAAAATATTCATCAGTTATATACCACACTTAAATCGAGCAGAAAAACAATCACGATTTGTTATGCAAGAAGCTTGAATAATTTAACCCGATTATTTTTCAAATATCAGGTGATATGTGATTTGATTATTCTGTGAATAATATATCCAACTGTAAAATTATTCTAATTTGTAAAACCATCAAATAAAACAGCTAAGGAGTTTGCTCAAATTATACAGTTATACCATTAGTGAATTGAAAAATAATCGAACTATAGGTTACGAAAATTAGTTGCACAGCATACATCAACGAGTTGCCACACAGGAAGTTTGAGTAATTTTTCTCGCCATCGCGTTTATAAGAATTTTTAAGTAAAACCAAAACAATTTTCTACGCAAGAAATTTGAGTAATTTTCTCTGCTTATTTACCCATTTATAGGTGTTATATAGTATCATTGGATTATTTCTCGGATAATGTATGAAACTATTAAATTCATTTTCTTATGAAAACTAACAAACAAAACAAATAAGTAGTTTGATTAAAGTTATTCTCGCAGTTTGAGTAACTTATTGGCATTTTAGAGCCACGAGTGGTATAGGAATGGATTATATCTCCAATAATATTTCGAGTTGTAAAAATAAATATACAGTACCTGAACGCCTTACGCTACTTTTGGTAACTTCTTAAAACAAAAGCAGTATCCTCTGCGCACCGTTTGGGTTGCATAATCTCAGCTGCAGCCCAAGAGACAGGTATATTTAGATAAGATTTAGTATATAAAAACTAGAAAATAAAACAAACATCTTAAATTTATTAGCGGTAAAATTTTGGTACGTCAAAAATATCCAGATTAAAATTTTCTCTTGGCTTCCCATAGGGCAAATGTAACGTAATGATAAAATAATCATAAATTATACAACGAGTGATTGCGATTTTTTGATGTTTCGATAAAATAACTCGTGCTAGTTAGGGCTTAGGTAATTTTACCATCTTAACTAGCACTCGTTAACTTCCACCACAATTTTATCAAAGAAAATCGTATATGTCTTGACTATATCACTCACATTAATTTTGAAGCATGTTTGGTAACACTGAACTAGTCGGTAATGCTCAGGTGTTTTCGGGAATCGGCGCTTTTAACATGGTAGTGTTTGCTTGTTCTCAAATGTTTTGTAGTGGCGTCCTTTTGTAAATTTAATTTTTTATTTTGACGTTCTTATTTACTGTTGCTGTGAAGTGTTGTTGTAAAAATAGATCGTTTTGGAGAAAAATCTTTAAGTGGTATTTCATAAAATTTTTGAAGGTATGCACATTATTTTGGTCTAATATTTTAGTTTATATAACCTGTCCAACAAGATACAATTTTAATGTAAATATATATTTATGTTTTTCAATGCATATTACCATGTTATTATTATATTTATTATACGTGTACACTTAAATTTCGTCGGTCATGATTTAGCTATGATTTGAACACTCGCGAATCATGTTGGTTGACATTGACATTGTTGTCATCGGCTACCGTCGACGTTTCTCGTATTTTGCTTTTTGCTTGTGGACGATCGAGACAATTATTGTTTTTAATTCATAAATTATGGTATAAATAAATATGATACTTACTACTGACCAAAGCAACAAAACACTGTATTAAAATAATAATAAGTATACCTAAAAGTCAGTGCACATCAGTTTTGAACGCGTTAATTTAAGACTTAAAGGGCGATTATCCGAAACTACTGTATGTTTAATCACTTATTTATACAGCACCATGCAGTTTAATTAGTATAGAACAAACGCGATTGGTTCGTTTCATGAAAGGGGAAATTAGTGATTGGTTCAATGAAATGTGAAAGGTATAGTTAGTTGAAAACGACATTTTGCTGTTTTATCAGTTAAAAACGAATGTAATTGGTAACAGTAACATTGACAGAAACAGTGAAATAATTCCAATTAAAATGTGTACGTCAGCAATAATCGGGATAAATTTTTCTTTCTGCTACTGAAACTGAAAATACGACATGCGGTCGAGTTCCAGCAGTGGCCGAGGGCACACGTGTTTGACGACGCCACTCCAGCTTTTAAATGTAAAAGTGCGTTTTTGACCGTTTGAAAAGACAATTGTAGTGTAGTTCCAGTTCTCAAAAACAAAGAAGCGAGAATTACCTGCGGGATTAAAGGTACCACCTGGTTTACCTGCCGATGTCACAACAGATGAAAGGAAACCGGAAAATGGATAATCAGCAAACAGTTAAAGCTAAGTTATAGTAAGTAGTAAGTAGTAATTTCTAATAGAGAATAAATAGATATAATCCCCAAGATAAATTAAGAATAGGCGGCTGTAAGTAGATATTAAACAATACAAATAATTTAAAAAAGTAGATATTGTTATTCTATTAGGGCAGTCTGTTAGGCAATAGAGTTTATTTTCGTCCAAACCCGACAATAGAGAACGCCAACAGACAAATTCCTGGAACTCGACGCTAAAGGTCTTGAAGCAGGTAGATTTCTAAGGGTATTTTCGGCAGAAACGAGATCCGTTACAACTTAGGAAAGTTAGAACCAAAATTAATTCACACTCAACAGGCGGGAAAATTCAAGCAAACGAATTCTTTTACGTGCGCCGCGATACCTACAATAAAGTACAATAATTTTCCATTAGATTAATTGATTTAATTACCGATATTTGTATTGAAAATACAATTTTTTTTTAGTATTATGCTTGTATAGATGGTTATTTATTGTATAATCTAAGGTAGTGATATACACCTAACATTAAGAAACTTTATATATTAAGTTGTAGAGCGGAGCATCTGGGGAGTACGTTTATGTTCATGTAATTTAAGTAAGGTTTGGAGCGTAATGTTGAATTTAAGTCTCAGAACCGGGTATGTCAAATTAGATTGGTTCTAGTATATAACATTAACATCTGATGTCAATCAGAACTAGTAGTATTAGAAGGTGCGTAAACATATACACGGAAGTGTACACACCAGCAAACCAACGGAAATCATCAGAAGCAGGAAACACAATACCTACCATGGAACAGGAACAGCATATACGGACAGACACAAATTGACACTGCGGAAAATTCCAGGAGATGGAAACTATTTATTTGCCTAAATAGCAGACCAAAACACAAATCTCACAGCAACGCGAGAACAGCTCAAAAAAAGAAACTTTCATCTTAAGGAAAAAAATCGTGTCAGACATCAGAGAAATCCCATAAAAATTATAATTGCAACTGGAGGAAAATGTAAGAAACTTGGCTCCGCGCTACGACCATCTAGCACATACCTACGGCCCAACACTACAAACAGAAGCCTACTGAGAAGACCTAGGGAAAGAAGAATTTGGGGGAGGAGCTGAATCAATAGCAGCAGCAGCAGAAATACAAAGGGCGTCAATAAAAATACACTACAAAGCAGGTCCAACCTCCACATACACTCCGGTAGACAACAATCAATCACCCAGGGCAATAAGAAGCCAAAGAAGAAAAGGAATCCATAGGAAGCGGGAATGAAACGCCAAATATGACCATGCTAGATCAAAGAATAGTATTAAGTAGTTTATTAGCTATTAGGAAATTAAGATATTTTCAATCTGTAATCTTAGAACAATAGATATGTGTAAAATAAGAACAATGTGAAACTTTGATACCGAAATTTATTTATTAGGTTAAAATGCATAATCGCATAACGGTCTTGGTTACGTACTCAAAACACCCATTGATGCGTAGCTTACTAACTATCCGGTGTTGCAGCAGCGGTGCCGATCCCACCTATCACATAAATTCCTACCCACCTACTGGCATGGGGTGGGCCTGGCGTAATCCAGAATCGACCCTCGAGTCAGCTCCATGTCAGATGATGATGATGCTGAAACTGAAAATACGACATAGATTTGTAAAAAATCAGATTTGAAAAAATGTACTTGTGGAAAAAAACAAATTACTTTTTAGGAGTCCAAAAAAGTATCTTGCAATGAAAGTCTTCTAGAAAATGAATTCTTTTAAAGTGAAAAGATCATACCTATTTGGAATTTATTACATAGACACACACATGTTTAAATAAATTTTTTCATAAACTTATCTCTTTTCACAGATAAAAGAAACACTTCGCATGATTGCAGGAGTTATTCTTTAAAGAAACTTTGAACCATATAGTTCGGTAATAAATAGGTATCTTTTTAATGGTATGTCTGAATTAACTGTTTTAATTTTTATTTACTTCTTTTGTAACGTTAACATTGTTTCAGCCATTTCTTTTGCATTGTTATCTAATGCAAGCTATAGTTAAAGTTAAGCATCTCAACCTTCAAAGTGATTAATAACAGCCCAGAAGTTTATTTATGAGTTTGTCCAGTCATGGATTATTTTAATTTTAAGATAAAGATTGATCTTGATTCTTGATCCACTAAAAAGGATCGAGATAATTATAGGTTCTTTCGTAATTATTATAGACATAGCTGTCCTCTGCCCACGTCCTTATTAAAAATCAACCTTCTATAATTCAAAATATCAAAAATCATTTTTTTAAACGTGTATCGGAAAATTGCTGGACTGGACCCAACGCAACGGTCAGCGAACGACTTTCAACAAAGTGAATAAGGTTAGATATCAAGACTGCTAGGTTATTTGCGAACATTGTGCCACTTACCTGCTCTGCACTCGACGCAGAAAAGAAGAGTACATTACAGAATCAAACCCATGCCATTGAACTCTAAGCCTACATTAAACATGGTTTCTTATGCTATAATCATAATCTTTACATACCATTAATGGTACTTAAGTAATAGTCATTGGTACCTTAATTTTCAATCATCATTTATTTATAACATTAATCACTGTATCAATGAAATTAGTTTTCGGTTTTACTAATATTATATAAAATACTACATCCCTTTTTAAAAATTTTAAGTATCATATTTCAAAACATTAAAAAAACTGTACGGTTGGAATTGCGACTTAAAAACAACGAGCGTGAAGTTAAATTTTGAAGATTAACGGAAAACTGACTTAATCCTGACAAATACACTTTCAAACCCATTTAAATGTTTTGAAAAGAGAAAGATTGCATTAAAGCAATTTTCAAATTGCTGAATGAACACTTCTTAATATTTTGGAATAGTAGAAGAATCTTATCCTGAAAAAATAAAGTTCTTTACATTTGAACAGTCATTTGGTTGAACTTGGGAATTAATTAACTAAATGTGGTGTGGCTATTTTGAGCATAGAACAATACACCTACAAGATCAATTACAAACCTTCAACACAGATCTTAAAAATAACAACGTAAGGGTCACATAACAACCGTTTGGAAAGTTGGAGTTAAAATATAAAGACTTTGGCGAAGATATCTTCAAGGTCATCTCGCTATTTTAAGTAGAATAAGTTAGCTCTGACAAAGTACAATAATACATGCCAAAAATTGATTTTGCAGAACAAATAAACATAATTTGTGGAAGTTTATGCAATAAACGTTGTTCTTTATTGTAATAATGAAACAACGTTAAACTCCTTTAATAAGCAGTACCAATTAACAAACAATAGATCATACATTAGTTTATGTCAAATGTAATTAATAAACTGATATTATTTATTTATTTTCAGATAGAATATAGCAACCAAACTTTTATGTCTCCAAACTGCAGTATCACATAGAATGGAATTAATAACTAACAGTGAACTTGGATGAAGGTAGGCCATTGGAGTTCAATGCCTTACTTTCATAACTCTACAATCTCTCTTACATCACTTGTACTACTACCGCATCGGCTATATGGTGGGGAAACAACCATCACACTACAGATGTCATTTTTAGCGTAATTACTTCGTGTTTTTTAGTTATTACACTTAATGGCCCACAATTTGCTATGTACAATACTAGAACGCACTAAGCATGAGAAAGTAAATAATTTGAATTAAAAAAAGTAATTTTTGAGAAACTTGACCATTTTACATTCTAATCAAATTCTTGAACAATTTCTTATCATAACCATCATCATTTGAAATGTAGTTGACTAAATAGTTTATGCTGGATTTCGCCAATCCTACCCCAGTAGATGGCTATGAATTTTAGTAATAAGTACTGAGAAATTATCTATTCTATATGATTTGAGAAAAATTTCTGTTTCTAAATGTTAACTTATTTCTATTTTTTGCCAAGAATAATATTTTTTAAATCCTATTTTACTAATTGATTAAAAGCACAGGAAAAAAACGATGATTCTCATTTTTTAAATATAATTGAATAACGGCAAAAATCCAGTAATGTCTGCATTTACTATCGGCCTAATGGAAAGGAATCTGCAGAATTACACAGAGTGAAGCTTAATGACTGAAATTAATAAGTAAATGTAGCCGGAGGCGAACTAAGAGTTCGTTGTCCCAACGTAACGGAGTTTTGGGGCCCCAAGTTCGCTTTCGTCGGCCATTGCCATGCTCGGTTACGGTCCTGATTCCCGTCGTTTTTGTGATTGATTGTATCGGCCATCGTTCGTGTTTTCAAATTGTTTTTCCTTTTGCATATTTTAATTCGACGTGGTTTTAAAAGCGTCATTGAACTTCAGTTTTGGGTGTTTTATTATGCTTTGCGGATATTAATATATTTTTTGGAAAAACAATTTCAATTCAATTTTTGAACTTGCTTTGAGTCAATTTTAAATATTCGCAGTTTGCTTGGAAGTCTTTAGAAAACAAAAAACCATTTGCTTTATACAGGGTTGTGCAAAAGTACGGAACCATGCAAATATCTTTAATACGGCAACCGCGATTTTGACAAAATTTTTTACATAAAGGTTCTGATATACGGGTATTGGCGGTATAAAAAGACTTCCGGTTTAGCCGGAAATGATATCAACTTTTTACTTTAAATAGAACACCCTGTAAATTTTTTGATATATCGATAGATCTCTTTTTTGCGAGTTCAGTGATATAAGGTTTCATGCTTTTATTTTCAATAATTCTAGAGATATTGAACAATAATGTTTCGTAATTGTAATCTAGTAGCTCATGAAAACGAAAGAATGTGAGAAGCCTAAACAGTTTTGTAAAGTTGTCAAATATGCTTGGTTAGTGTTGTGTTGTTTTGATGTTTGATAGATTGAGCAATGTGGTTGCAGTAATCAATTAATTAACCAAAATTAATTAAAACTGCTGAATTTAACATCAGAAAAGGTTCAATTAACAGAAAGAGAACAAATTCAAATTTTAATTATGGTTGGTTTTGGTGAGCGTCGTAGAACTTTGCAAGAAGTTTGTACTTTATATAACAATTTGCAGCCTTTCTGTTAATTGAACCATTTCTAATGTTAAATTCAGTTCTAAGTAATTTGGTTAATTAATTGATTACTCCAACCACACTGCTCAATCTATCGAACATCGAAACAACACAACACGAACCAAGCATATTTGACAACATTATATAACTATTTAAGCTTATCACATTCTCTTGTTTTCATGAGCTGCTAGATAACGATTACGAAACATTATTGTTCAGCATCTCTAGAATTATTGAAAATAAAGGCATGAAACCTTATATCACTGAGCTCGCAAACAAGAGTTCCATCAATATATCATAAAATATACAAGGTGTTCTATTTAAAATAAAAAGGTTAATATCGTTTCCGACTAAACCGGAAGTTCTTTTAAACCGCCGATACTTTCATTGTATCCGCCGTATATCGGAACCTTCATGTCGAAATGTTGTCAAAATCGCGGTTGCCGTATTAAAGATATTTGCATTGTTCCGTACTTTTGCCCAACCTTGTATAACAGCGGGTTTTTCTACCTGAAAATAATTATAATTATTATGTTCTAGAACAAGTTTTAGTGATTCTCAATGTATAATAACGGAAATAGTATAGGGCTTTGAAAGTTTTGTTTGAAAAACTTCCATTTTATTTAGAACGATAATTTTTTTTTTTTATTATTTATCTTTCTCGTCAGTGTAATGAGAAACCTAAAAAATATGATTCTTAGATTTTCTTCTTTCTCGCGAAATATTTCTTTTCTTAGTATCTCATTTTTTCTAACGGAAGACCAATGTTGCTTGCTAGTTGCAGTGAAGTAAATTAAAGGTATAAAGTAAGTCAATGGCTTCTAAGAAGTAAGAACAGAGTCTAGGCTGAATGATTGAAGTGTTAACCAGTAAAAGCTAATATATGTCAGTGTGTTGCACTTCTTATGAACTTACTTCGCGGCAATGAAATGCATTTCCGTTTACGATATCTGCAGCTAACGGTTTACAAACATGGCAGAAGGAATTCGAAGAAGTACTTCTAATTAGTTCTAACACTGCCAATGTCGTGAAGGATTTCTTCAATTGCGGGTTACTGGAATTCAGAGTGAAATCAATGAATTATCGTTTCAACCTTAGATGGGTGTTAAGAAAAAGAAATATTAAGTTATTTTCTTACAGATTTCTGAATGTTGCATAAAATGCGAAGTAAAATAATATTACAGATTGTAACGTTGTGGTTGAAGTCAATAGCTAACATTTATCTTTGCAATTTCAATGCTTTTACTGTGGAAGTATAAAAAGTTAAAAAATGGACTTCCTGCAGAAAATAAAAAATTAATTTGAATTTTACAAAAGTATATCTTCACACAAATAAGTTTTTGTGCATAAATAGGAAAACAGCAAATTCAATTAACTAGATGAAATCCTAACCAAATATACATATTTTATACATATCTACTACTTCTAACGCAACATTCAATTAATTGCCAAACTGTTATATAACTTACATAACAGTTTGGTGAAAATATTCTAATTTTTCACGAATCACGATCACGAACCTAACAGTAAGTTATGGTGCCATAAATAAATTATTTTTATTTGCCGTGGAGGAAACTAGTTGTTGCTTTTTTGGTATAAACGTTTAAAATTTGCAAACAGATACATGTTTTCACAGGTTCGTAATTAGCGGGGTATGGTGGGTACGAAGCACGTGGGCTTGAAGAAGTTTTGTAAAAAATAACTTAACCTGTTGCCTCCGCCCAAAACAAAGTTTCCTGAAATTTTCGCATACCTAATGTATCTAAAGGCCAAAATAAATAAAAGTAGTGTTTTGTTTTACTTTCATTAATTCATGGCCTACTAGATATTTCTCAAAATAAATTCAGTGACGTGGTTTTTCTATGGCACTCTTATGAAATTTTTATTTTCTGTAATAAAATGCTCAAAACTTAAACAAAATGCAAAGTGTGACACACATCGTTAAAAACAAAATTAAAAACTATTCAAATATGAAAAAATTTTAACTGCCGACCATAAGACAAAAAAGTTGACAGTCGGAAATGGGCAATGGTAACAGTTATACCAAATCTGATCAAAAATTTAGATTCAGCATGAAAAAGTGTCTTAATAATGAGTTAACTAGAAATATGTAATATAAATGACAAATGAGTTATAGCCGAAAACAAAAAATCTAGAATTTCAGTTTTTTTTTAGTTTATTCAGAAACTATCAAAATAGCTCCAGTTTCTTTTCAGATTATTAGTGTGCATAAAATTCCACAACTTTTCTCTAATTTAACCATCGTCGTATCTCTTCAAATAAGCGAGATCCAGATAGTTAACACGCAATTTGATACATCCTGTATATATAGAGTTTTTGTTTAATTTGAATTTTTTAAACTAGCTGCACCAAAATTATAGAAATTTGAATATTTGGTATACAAAACCTTAAATCAAATTGAAAGAGAATTGTAACCTACGTTTGATAATGTTAAAACAAGTTATTGGCGTTTGGAGTTTTGCAAAATGGACATTAAATTACGAACACTCTGTGTATTAATTTGCCGTTTAAAACATACTGCTGAATACTTTATAATGTCTTAATCGCCATAGATGAACATATTTAGTATCTACAAAATTAATTAATTAATATCAATCCCCAAAAGTCATAATTTTTGAAAAAAGTCAAATAACTTGCAAACGAAAAATTTAAAAATTGTAGTACTTATACAATTTTAGATCAAGAATTAAATTTGGAATCTAAAAATGCAATAATATACAAAATATTCTATTCAAAATAACAAAGGTGTGTGCTGTACAGTGTACACGCATAATTAATCACCCCGTATAATTGGTAATAATTCAGGTTATGCAGCAGTTAACTATGAACAACTTTTATTTAGTAATAAAATTGATATTCTAAATAGTTTAAGAAGTAATAGTGGGGTGACACTTAAATGACTCACCCTGTATAATTTAAATCATAAAATGATTTAACTCGAAATCCGTTAGGCCTAGCGACTTGAACCAAGAGTACCTTTTTAATGTATTTTTATGTGATAACCAGAATTATTGATCAAAAGGTCAAAAACTCCAAAGTTTAACAAAAACAACAAAAAATATTTGGTGCCCCACTCCTTCCCGGGAACGTTATTGGTTGTCCTACGCAAGCGACAATAGTTAAAATTTAGAGTTAAATGAGCAGTGCAGACTACAAAATTACAAAATCTTATTGCAATAACTATGAAAAATATCCTTAAAAAGTTGCTTGCTACGTTCTCCCATTTAGGCGGGTATAGCTCTGTAACGAAGGGTTATTGGATCCACGCCTGTCAGAACTTTTTTACTTATATTGGTGCCTAGAATGCGTCATATAAATTTGAGCATCGATTTTCCGAATATCCTGAATAATCATATATAATACGAGTGATTGCGATTTTTCGATAAAAGAGTGGTGCAAGTTTACGAGTGCTAGTTAAGATGGTAATTACCTAAATTTTAACTAGCACCAGTTAACTTACACCACAATTTTATCAAAGAAAACTTTATCACGAGTCGTATTCATCTTGGCTATATCACTCACATTCATTTTGACGCATTTTTGGTAACACTGAATTAATCGGAAATGCTCGGGTGTTTTCGGGAATCGGCGCTCTTTACATGTTTGCTTGTTTTCAAATGTTTTGTAGTGGCGTTCTTTTGCAAATTTAATTTTTTATTTTGACGTTTATTTACTGTTGCTGTGAAGCGTTATACAAATGGATCGTTTTAGAAAAAATCGTTAAGTGGTATTTCATAAAACTTTTGAGATTATGTATCATGGAGTTGTGCACAGCCCTATAATTCTTAAAAAAACGAAAAAGAATAGATTAGGCAGCTTAGCTCTTTTGTCACTTGATAACGAATTTGCACGAGACTCAAATATTTCACACATAATGACATATTTGATTGGGCAACAGCAAAAAAAAGTTTTTTATAGTTAAGTAAATGTATTGCTCCCTCGCAAGGCAACGGGAAATCAGCAAGGTGGATTTTTCCCCAGGAAAACCTCCCTGAAGAGGAAGTGCGTGCACTTCCTGTGGTTCGAAGCCCACGCTAAACTGTAGGTCCCCTATGTCTGTCTGTGCAAAATATCTATCTCCGCGCGCCAAAGACAGACATAGGAGAGAGGTAACCAACGCCCTACATTAGGGTATGGCACCATAAGAAGATGTATTGCATTAGAAAAGAGTACATTCACTATTTAACCAATAAAATAATAACACGAGTATTGGCACATAAGCATAGGCTTGTGCGTGTCTGGCAAATAATAATGAGTGTCCAGAAAGTCTTTCAGTCCTGGGCGGCTATGGATTGTATAACGTGTGTCTTTGGATATCTTCATAAAAAGAAAATATAATTTGATATCTTTGTCGAAATTCTTGTTTACACGCATTGATGGACTAATTCCAATTTCAGTTTTCTAATTGTTGACCATTGCGAAAATAAGATTTCTCAATAAAGGTTTTTTGTTCTTGCGTAAACATTTTATAACAAGAAATATGCATAAAGTAAATAATTCAAAATAATAGTTATTTAAGTATCAAGGAATGTAAGGACGTAATAACATCCGAGGTAGGCGAATACGAGCTGAGGCGGAGCCGAAGCTTGTCGCCTGCCGAGGATGTTATTAGTCGATACATTCCGTGTTACTTATTAAATTTTTCACGCTACCGGCAATGTAAGTAGGCCTACAGGTAGAAATTTAATCATACTTTTAAAAGTTCGTTTTGACAGCTGTCATCGGAATTATTTTTTAAAAGCCCCATTATTCTAAGTTGTCTGTGCTTGTTACCATATCAAGGAACAGTTAAAATCAACATTATTTTCCTAGGAACGTAAGTGACACTATTAAGTTCCGTCGTCAAGGGTAACTAATACACGAATGTTATCAGCCACTTTCGATCCCTGTAGCTATGGATGTAAGGCCTACTTACATTGCCGGTAGCGTGAAAATGTTTTTTCACGCTACCGGGAAAATAATGTTGATTTTAACTGTTCGTTGATATGGTAACAAGCACAGACAACTTAGAATAATGGGGCTTTTAAAAAATAATTCCGATGACAGCTGTCAAAACGAACTTTTAAAAATATGATTAAATTTCTACCTGTAGGACTACTTACATTACCGGTAGCGTGAAAAATTTAATAAGTAACACGGAATGTATCGACTAATAACATCCTCGGCAGGCGACAAGCTTCGGCTCCGCCTCAGCTCGTATTCGCCTACCTCGGATGTTATTACGTCCTTACATTCCTTGACACTTAAATAACTATTAATTTAAATTGACTTTGACGTATGTCAAATAAATTACTTAGATATGACTGAATAAAAGACATGCGTTATACAATCCATAGCCGCCCTGACTGAAAGACTTTCTGGACACCCGTTATATCTAAATAGAAAAAGACAAACAACACAAAAACTAAACGAAAAGTTTGTCTTAATTCTATAACAGCGGCGGTGGACTCACTTGCAACCATTTAATTTAGACTGGATTTCATCTTGTAAGAAGAACAGCATAGATTTTATACTCTATCTAACGACACCAATTGTACCAATTTGCCTTAAAAATATCGATGACGTCATAACTTCAACATTGTTGTTTAAAGTTTTTTAATGTGTCATATTTCTTTTTATACAAATTCCTATACCGCTTGAGGTTTTTTTATAAAATTTATAATCAAAACGTTACGGCCAGACGCGGATCCAGGAATTTTTCAATGGAGAGGGAGGGCTTAATTACATTCCCCCATACTGGGGGTTCCACGGACAGTTTTCCACAGATGACTGCCGGGAAGGAGGGGGGTATACTCAGAACGTTTGTGCCATGTTTGAGACACCGCCATATCCTTGCCTTTTTTTTTGCACAGCATACCACCAGTACAAAAAGACAAAACGAGCAAAGCACTTTTCCTGGACGTATATTTAAGAAATTGTCTTATCATGTTTTAGATGTATGTTTCTAATTCTGTTTCAATGTTTTGCGCCTAAACAGTGACGTGTAAGGTCGCATAAGTGCTGCCACTATACTGGCTCGGTAAGCGCAAGGGTACGCTTATTACATGTTAGTCGATACCCACTTACATACACCCAACCTGCTACGCTCTAGTGTGTTGGGCGTCAAATAATACGAAGGTATATTTATCTGCCGCCAGTATACTCTCTAGTCTACGTGCTACATGACGGGTCCAATGCGCAATGTATTTATATTCCAAATGTATTTAGAAACCGAAATTTTGTTTTTGTTTTTCTATGGAAAAAATCAAAATTAGGGTTTTAAAAAACAAAAAACGGGCGCCATAAATGGGCGGCATAAGTTTTGCATGTTTAAAAATTCATCGAAGGCTTCACGGAGAAATTAGCGAACTGAAACACAAACCAAATTTTAAATCTTTCAAAGCTCTATGAGCTTACGGAATCTTTAAAGAACCGTGTTACCATGTTTTGACAATATTTTTTGGAAATCTCTAAAACTTTGAAAATAATTTTATTTATAAGGTCTAGCTTTACTTCGTTGAAGTCCATATTTATTGAGTATGGATAAAATATTATGTACTTCTGGTTTACCCGGAAGTGATGGCAACTTTTTAATTTTTGATGGAACATTCTGTAATTTTTGAATATTTGGATAGACCTTTAAATCTTTACAGCTAGGTATGTACACGACTTATCCATTAACTTTTATTTTGGCCGCCAGAGGGCGTTTGGCTATTTTTAATATACGTGATTAATACAATAATTTTATTTTTTCTTGCTATTTCAAAAATAAAAAGGTATGTTATTGGTATTAAATTAAAGCAAATAAAATGGCAATTTAAAAAGTGCAATAAAGCTCAACTAGGGGTATTAAAACAAATAAGTTATGAACGTTGGAGAATTTTTAAAAATTTTTTTAATATCTTCTTGCCACAATATAAAAATAGTATATTACACTATTAGGTTGGTAAGTGCATTATAACAGAATCGAAGAAAAGTTAAAAATCGAGACACGAAGGATCGAGATTATTCAATTTCCGAGATTCTTTTAGGCACTTATCAAACGTGTAGAGTATAACGTTTTTCGCTCAATCGTATTTACAAAATAAAACAAGAAACATTTGAATTGTTTCTGATTTAATTATCTTGACAAAAAAATTAAAAACAAATCAAGCAAGCAGTAGTATTTGACTGATATGTCTAACATACATTTTGTATAATTTCTGGATATTTCGATAGACTTGTTGCATTTACTGTCATTATTGATACAAGCTGTAAATTAAATATACAACACTGTGGCTAGTCTCCATAGAAACAAAGAAAAAGCAGTGTTGTTGTATTTCATAACAGCACTCATTGCCTAACAGAATCTTGGAATCTCTAATAGTGTAATATACTATATTGTAGCAAGAAGATATTAAAAAAATTTTTAAAAATTCTCAAACGTTCATAACTTGGTTTTTTAATTTCCCTACTTGAGTTTTAGTGCACATTTTAAATTTCCATTTTATTTGCTTTAATTTATTACCAATAATACCTTATTATTTTTGAAATAGCAAGAAAAAATAAAATTATTGTATTAATAACGTATATTGAAATAGCCAAACGCCCTCTGGCGGCCAAAATAAAAAGTTAATTGATAAGTATTATACATAGCTGTAAAGGAAATTTAAAGGTCTAGCCAAATATGCAAAAACATACAGGGCATTCCATTAAAAATAAAAAAATTGCTATCACTTCCGGTTAAACCAGAAGTCTAAATTAACACCGTTCTACGTCGTAATATGCATTTTTATGTTGGTTTTATCTAAAAAAGATAAAATTAATAATTTAAAAATTGAGAAAATAGCCAGTTGTTACATGTTCTCATAAGATACTATAATAATATAACCTTTGATAATGGCGTGTAAACATGTCGAAATACGGTATAAGGTTAAAATAAATAAATTTTGTTAAAGTAAAAAGTATTTTATCCATACTCAATTTGAAAATAATGTTCACATCACAATTATCATTTGCACAAAAATTCTTTTAGAGAATAATATTCTGTTCTCCTAGAGCTACTACAGTACGAATTTTGATCCCGATGTGTCAACTCGTTTTTGAGTAAATAAGTGTTAAAATCAACGTTTTAAAAATAATCTTAGCAGCTACCATTTTGAAGCCAGAAGGTTCGAGAAAATAAGCGTTGGATTTGCCCTACGATCTTCTCTTAGATTCTACTTAGAACTTCCGTTTTCAGTTTATGAGAAAAATTCTACAGCAAAAACATGGTTAACTTCAGTTTCCAGTTTTAGATATTTTTTAATTATTTTGTCGAAGAATTCTTAATAGACTCCTGTATTCCAGAGCGTAAAGTTAAATCTGGGGAGTGCGCCGGATATTCTACAGGCCCCCGCCTACCAATCCATCTTCCAAGAAAATGTCCGTTGAGAAAGTCAGAAAGAGGTCTATAATAATGAGGCAGCGCACCGTCTTGTTGGAGCATAACGTTTTCAATATTATTTCCAGCCACCTGAGATATTTCTGGGAAAATTTTGTCCTGCAAATGAAGAAGTGGACTACTGGATAAAAAAATCGAAACAATTTTGAATTGAGTGAGTCCATTTGTTTAAAGTCCGCCATTTTGTTATGGCTAAATATTTTGCTTTGAAACTCTAGGATCAGACGCAGAATTAAAAGACCTTTCAAATGAGGGGTCACTTGATCCCCATTTCTATTTAAAAAAAAATTTAAAATGGCGCCCAGTCGCCATTCTGAATGATACAAAATTTAATTTTTGGGTAAAAAATAGTATTTAATTTCCCATTAAAGCACACCAAATATTGGGGTAATATATCAAGTCGTTCAAAAGTTAGTTAGGGGGGAGGGTTCCTTTATAGACAGACGGTATATACACACCCACCCATCCACAGACAGACAGACATACTGAAAGTATAGGAAAGTAACAAGGCACAACCACACAACACTGCTAGGAAACTGCTAATACGAGTAAAATTTAGAAATACTGTAACATCGACTCAACAATTTGTTTTTAAATTTTTGGTAACAAAACCTAAAGAGGTAGTTACTTATTTACTAGGACCAGTTAATGACTTTAAGAAGGTTGTCTAATCTCTACTAAAAGGTAGAAGTAAAAAGCTTTGAGGTTATCTGATCAGTAACAAAACATTTAAAAAATATTTTTCATTGGCCAAATTGTAAATGTTTTGTAATAAAATTATTTTTATAGGGGTGGGGCTACAGCTCCTATAGCCCCCTCCCCCGTAGATCTGCGCTTGGTTACACTAGCATTTTATATTTTTGGTGCACCTTGTACCATAGAAACACAATTTGCCCTTGATTCCAATGCGATAATTTCCTTTTGTAACACTTTGTGCGAGTTTTCAAAATTTGGAAATTAATGCCTCTTTACATAATAAACGAGGAACGATAAAACATTTTTAAGTAAACCACATCGCTCATCAATGATTTTTATACAACGTTCTAAACTGAATTTTCAGATGCAGTATTATTCAAAAAGACAATTTCTCAGTACTTGTTTAATCTTTAGATTACCGTTAACTTTCAATTTAAACAAATAAACAAGTAGGGGTTTAAGGATTAAACTCTCCTCCACTTTCTCAGCATTTTAATTTTGACTGATAATGTTTTTCAATTTACTGATGTCTTTTAATCCAAAGTTAATTTTCCGAAATAATCAAAAAATTATATTATTTAATGAAAAATTTTAAAAATTGGTTTTTAAATTGCAGTCTTAAAGTGAAGTGAAGTGAAGAAGTAACGCAGCCGATTTTGAAAATTAAGAAAGGCTGTTTTGTGATATTTCATAACTCAATTAAATATTACCTAAAAACATCGATTGTTTGAAAATATTTAAACCAAAACTGTTTTAACTTATTTTTTCAACAATTATTTACATCATCTACTTATACATATATTTTTAATTAATATATCTTACAGTTTAATTTTACACTGAATACTTTTTGAATATAAATAGTAAATTGTATAAAATCATAGTTCGGCCGTTTAAAAAAATTGTATCAGCAACCCAGTGCATAGTTTTGTGCAGTAAGTTGCATAAATACCCAGCGGTAAATCGATGGTTCTACATTTTCCTTTATTCTTCCTCCTTAAAGTTACACACAAATTCTGTTAGATGTAAAAAGATGGCGCAACCAGCTTAGTGTTTTTCGAACTGTGTTGTGTTTACATCTTACGTTTAATCAAACGTTTTTGAATTTAGGTTGTTGCAGTGTATTCTTGTACCTTTAAAATTTAACAGATTAGTTTTCGTTGTGTTAAGATGAATGATAACACCGTATCTGTATCAAAGGTCGGTACAGGCTTTTATTATTTTTTAAGTTGTTTTCTCTTCATAACCTCAATTGATGTTCATTCAAGAGTAATGTGGATAAGCAAGAAAATCTAGCAGTTTTTATCCGAACACCTGTTAAATATTTATAATGATTTTTCAAGCAATGATGTGAATGTTAATATTCTATTCTTGATTTTTATCAATTTTTATGTCTAGTAGTGAGCAGTCGTTAACATTTTCCCGCCAACTTAAGTTATTTCACGAAAATAGTCGGTCTATCTGATTTTAGGCGATATTTTAAAAAAATTTGAATTTTTTCACTAATCCTATTTGCGTAAAGGTAAAGAATTTTGAATAACGTTCAAAGCATTTGTCTTATGTATATTTTATTTCAATTTAAAAATATTATACCTGCAATCTAAGTACAAAATTCAACCGTATTAATTCCTTAATACTTCTTATAGGGAGTATTTGTCTTCAATAATGGAAGCATATCTCAACATAAACGTTTGAAATTACAACAATCTAACACCATAGGCTCTGATAATATTTTTTTAAACACATTATGGTATCAGTCCTACAACAAAATGTGGAAAACTTTGGAAAAGAAAATAAAGGTAAGAATTTACTGACCACTTACGTGACTATTATCAGTAGTTTTATAGCTTTGCGAATGCAAATTAGTACTGCTGACAGTATTCGGTTAACCGGTTTCTCTACTATCTGGAAACAGCAGTTAACTAATGTCAGTTAATCGAATTATTCAGTTTATTAGACTAGTCTGGTACCAAATAATTTGGTTACCCAATAATTCGGTTTGTGCTTTATCTTTGATATTTGACATGGAAATATAATTTTGCAGAAGTCATTGTACCACCAAACTACAAAACCTATTTACCAAAATAAAATTAAAGTAAAAATTTAAATAGCTTGAAATATAGTTCACTAAAACTGTTTTTTTTTATTTTTTTGTCAGACCAACTGTTACAGATTAGCACTTTTGTATATTGGTAAGATTAGTTAAATGGACATATTTTCTTACCCAGAATCTGTGGTTTCATTTATGACTACTTTTTTTAGAACACCTTGTCTAAAAAACTAATAATTACACAATTTTATAATTTTTATTAGATTTCCGACAAATGTCTATTTAATATTCTGAAGTATTCGAATGCTGCACTATTCGCTATTCGGTTAACAAATAGTTCATAGTATTTGCAAATCATACTATTCGCTATTTGGTTTAACGCCAATGATAAATATTACTTGCAAAATGGCAAAATATTTAAATATTCGTAGTCGTAAATCAAGTTATTGCTTAGGTACCTACTTTGCGTGTATTTTTGGATTCCTCTCCTATCTTCCTCTGCTTTTTACCTTAATTCCCATGTAATAAATATAAATAAGTGTATTTAGTATTTTTACCTAATTTCAGACATTGAACAACGACATGTTTGCAAGCCTTTTAAGTAATTTAGTTATATCAATTAAAAATAGTTACAACAATCCTGTAACAGAAATTCCCACGGCAACTCTTTTAACCGGCATTAACATGCCAGATCATTCTGCACAATTTTCTGCCTTGTCCAAAGAAATTCGAAAAGCAGTTACACCTCATGTTGCTGTTTTGCATGCTGAAGATTGCCAGAATCTTAAATATGTTGTTGAAAATGCCGTAGATCAGTTTGTTAACAAGATCATAAGCGAGTCTGATGAGGTATGGTTAAATTATATAAGAAATGTTTACATAACGCAGAAATATTTTGTGTGTACAATAGGAAGAGTCTGTGACAGAAAGTAAAACATCAAAAATAAGGAAAACTCATTGTACCTTTTCGTTGCTTCAGTCGTGGTATGAGAAATTGTATGGAACACCTGAAACAAGAATTGTTTCTCCAACTAAACGTAAAACGAGACATGGACACAAACTTTTAGTGGTTATCATTCCTGATTTTGAAAGCTTCAATGAAAAGGTGGTACAGGACTTTATTTTAATTATAAGGTAATATAATCAAATATTTGTTATGTTTTCATACCGGCGAAATAAAAAGTTTAATAAAATTCTAACATTTATTTCAGCTCATACTTGAACGTTTTACCATTTGTATTAGTATTTGGAGTAGCAACTTCTCTAAGTGCAGTGCACAAAGCTTTACCATACCATGTTTCTTCGAAAATTAGTGCTCAAATTTTCAATTCCCAGCAATCAACTACTCACCTCAACAACATCATAGAGCATGTATTTTTTACCGATGATTGCCCTTTTCATCTTGGAGGAAAAATATTTAATCTCTTCACTGATATATTTCTATTTTACGACCTTTCTGTGAAGGGTTTTATTAAAAATTTCAAGGTAAACGTATATCTTAATGTGTTGATCATAGTCTTATTAGGAGTGTTTTAGTTTGCTATGTTGGAGCATTTCAGTTCTGGTAACATAATGGCCCTATGTACTAATTCAAAGAACGTCAAAAAAGTTCTAGAACTGTTGAACGAACAAGACTTAGACAACATTCGAAGTTTACCATCAGTTCAAGGATTTTCTGAAAAGCAAAGCCCCAAAAAGAAATCAAAGCTTTTAGAAGACGATGAGTACTTTAAAAACGTAATTTATGAAGAGTTACAACAATTTTATGCATATCTCAATTTATTACATTTATTATTGAAATGCTTACATGTACTAGTTCATGACTTTCCAAAAGCACCACTTGGAAAACAGGTAGGTCTAATTATATAATTTAATTTGGTGTTTTATGTTGAATTTATTGATAGATTCGAGAACTGTACAGTTTAGCAACATCAACTTGTATAGCCAGAACACCAGAATATAAAGAGTGCTTCCAATTACTTGGTTTTCAATCTAAAGATGAGCTTTCAGCTAAAGTATTAAAAATCTGCAAATTTTTGGAAGAAGAAATTGCAAATAATAGAAGCAATAAAAAGTTATTAGAAGAAATTTTGGATGAGCTGGAAAATCATTTAAATAACATTGAAACTGCAACGGCAACTGTTGAAGAAGAGTCGAAAGCCGAAGTAAAACCTACTGAAAATTTAATTTCTGGAAAAATGGATAGAAAACAGCTAAAAGAAGTAGGTATATTTTGATTAGGTACTGTGAATTTATTGTGAAATGACAATTTTTAACGTTTTTTGATATAGACACTATTAGAAATGTCAAAAAAGAGCAAACCGATGAATAAATATGAACAAATGAGGTTGGAATTGGTCAAGTATCTGCAAAACATGTTTGAGGAATTTCTAGCAGAACCAACGACAAAACCCTTTCATGAAATATTTTTCTTTAGTGATATGTCTATAAAAAGGCAAGTCATTGGATCACACAGAGCTGCCATTCATGCAGCTCTAAATGATCCACAACATTATTTGCAGGTATTTTTTTCTCTTATTAATATATGTTAGCTAAAAAACAATTAGGATGTTTAGAAGAATTAAATTTTTGTGTCTGTTTCTGTGCATATTTATTTATAAAGAAATTGCAAAAAACCCTAAGTACACTTAACTTTTAGTGCGATTGCTGTAAACTTCAGAATGAATCTACAATTTTACCTTCTATGCCAGACATTAGTATTTTATATAAATTACATTTAGAATATGGAAAATTAATTAATTTATACGATTGGCTGCAATCTTTTCTTTCGATTGTTGATCCTGACGACGATAATGAAGAAGAAGAACGAAGAACTATAAAACCCGAACTTCAGTATCCTAATCTTTGCATACTTTTTTCAGGATATGTTTTCATAGTGTTATATTTTTCTTAAATAATTTTAGAGCCCGCTTTACTCAAGCTGTTGCTGATTTGGAGTTTTTAGGTTTCATCAAGAGTTCCAAGAGGAAGACTGATCATGTTTTAAGACTTACTTGGGGCGGCTGATAATTTATTATTTTTGTAAAATATACAATTATAAACATCTGTCGTGTTTTTCTTTGTACAATATTTTGTTTAACTCTGGAAACCCATTGATAGATCTTAAATGTAATTTTGTGATATAAGCATAGCATGAGACTTGTTTTCAGGAGCGTATTTAACGTCGGTGCAACGCACCGATTGCACCGACGGGCCCCAGGGCTGGCGGGCCCCTGTGGCCGTGTATTAGGAAACAAAATCTTTATCCATATAAAAAATATTTATTTCTAAGCAAGACTAAAATAGTAAAAAGTATTATTTTAAGTTTTAATATTTATCTCCAAATAATACCGTTACATGGGAATGTAATACCGCCGACTTGATTGGCAAAGTGCAAAGCATTCATTTTATTATTTAGACTTTAATATTAATAAACCCTTGATCCTCTCTGCCGATCCGCCACAAAGTCAAAGTATTCAATAAACAAAACGATTTCTGAGAATTATTAGAGGGGTAGTAAGAAATATTTAAATATATTTTTATTTATTGACGGAATCATTTTAGTTCTTTTTTTCTCAAAGAAGTAACATCTCTGTATTAGTGTATTATACCTATAATATTGTATGAGTGCCAGTGCAATAATTACCTAAAAGTTTGAGCTCAAAGTTTTCCGTTTTCTGATATTTCTCAATGGCAAAAATATTTTCATTTGTCGTTTTATTTGTCTAATTGCAATATTTGTTTTGCTTTTAAGAATAAATCAAAGTACAAACACAAATCAGGCGCTGAAAAGCGTGCGACTGATGAAAAACAAAAATGGGCGGAACAGGTCGCTGGTACTTTCCCATCTTTTTTACGTTTTAAACATTGTTGTGCCATGAAGTAATGGAAATTTACATTTAATCTAGCCGGTACAAGCCCGCTGCAGACTCAAGGCATTGGATGCGTAAGTACGAGCGGCGTTTGCTCCTACTACGTAACAAGCGCTTAGATAGTTAATGCGCTCATGAAAATGGCGATAACAACTTTATTTATAGTTATCAAAAATATACAAAGAATAAAAAAAAAATTTTTTATTACAGCTAATTGATAGGCGTCGTTAAAAGCACGTAACTGCCGGATATTTTGAGCCCCTAGTATATTTACAATTTCCATAAATGTTTTTTAATCACTCGATTACACTTATTAAAGGCTATCAAATAATATGATAATTTGTATTGATCAGATATTTTATTTTTGAGTAATCGAGCATTAAAGTTTAAACTTTTCAAAATTCGCAGCGGCCTTTATTTTTAAGATACGGCATTTGGTAAAAAAGCATTTGATTTGTTTTTAGATGCACTACAACGCTATGTGTTTAAAAGTTCAAAAAAGTGTTTAGAAAAAACGCTATACCAAAAAAATACGTTTAATTCTGGTTCCGATTAACGACCTTACATGCCTGCAAATAAAACACAATTGCAGTGTTTTTACTGCATATAATTTAGGGTTTTGTATAAAGAAGGGGAAAAAATGGCCGAAACTTTCCTGGTGCTAAAAATCATCCAGGATAAAGATCAATAATACGAAATTTGCACTATTTTGGTTCATTTCCATGGATTCTAACGAACAAGTTTTTATTAATTCCGATATTCTGATTTCTAAAGTATCTGAAGGTAGGTACTGAAGTAATATTATCAACACTTATTAAGGAAAAGGTTTGTACCCTATGTGCAGTAATCAATGCTAGTAAAATTACTAATTTTACAGTAAATTGTTTGAAATTTAATGATTCTGAAGGGTATAACTTAGTAATGAAGACCAGTACTAGTGCAGTATTCTAAGTTTTTTCATACTTTGGTTTGGTTGGCTTTAGTCTGACAACGCCTCTAAAGAATTTTTTGGTGATTCTGTTATTTGCAAAGTCTTTACTTAAAATCAGTGAGATTGCCGATCTGTCAGCATTGAGGGTTGCATAGGACGCGCCATTGTTAAATCTTTCTAGCCAAAAATTAATAACAATATTCGCTGATGATTGAAACGGATTATAACAGTCTTTTTTACAAAAAAGCCACCAACCTTGTAACGACACATTGTACTGCTTTAATTGTTGCACTAGAAAGTGAAGCAATTAAAATATCTGCAGCTGCCTCTAACAAACCCCTGTCGATATATGCTTTCCTAATAATTGTACGGCAATCAGAGTAAGGTTCCTGCACACACCAAATCTAATCAAAATCGGTCCGGAGATATAGGGGAATGAACGAAGTGTATTGCCTAGATTGAAAACTCACCTAAGGAGCACATTGACTCAAGTGAGAACGTCAGATTTGGCAATACTTTCAATCGAATGAGATACTCTCAACAGTTTGAATTTAAAAAATATTGTGAAAAATTTATATCGCCTAAAGTTAGTCGTTAGGCGTTCACTTTTAAACATTTTTTAAAATCTTTATTTTTTTGTCTGTGTTTAATTTTGTTTGTTTTAAGAGAAAAATAAATTTTTGGTAAATTTTGTATTGTTGCTGTATTTTTTAATAGCTTTATGGGCTAGGTCTGTAGGTCACTTCGCTGCGGAGTGCGGGCCCCTCCATGACTTGCACCGAACCGCTGCATAGCTTAAAAACGCGCCTGCTTGTTTTGAAGCTGTTTCTGTAAAAGTTCAATAGTTAATATATAAATATGAAATTGTTGAAAAAATAACATTAATAATGATAATAATACCTCCTCTTGCATTGGAAAAAGTGTTTAACACATTTACTGATGCACTAGGATAAAAAACAAATTTTTAATTCCTAGAAGTTTTGGTTATACTTTATGGTCGTTTATATATGTTGCTTTAATAAAGGGGATAACTCTTATTCCTATCATTTTTACAAATTTTTAATTTTTTGAAGTTGGGGTTATAATTTAGGGTAGTTTATATATGTTGCTTTAATAAAGGGGATAATTGTCGTCATTACAAATTTTTCTTTTTTAGGGGATAGGGCTGCACTTGAAGGTGGATTAGATGATTTGTTTTAATAAAGGTAAGGGTTTTCCTTAGTTTTAGAGAAGAGTGATTTAGAAGTATTGCTTTAATAAAAGTGATGAATTTCTTAATTTTTATAAATTTTCAGTGGTTGGGGTGTCGGTACGCGACATTCAGGCACCGGACTATTGAACGTGCGTCGGTCGTTTGGACGCCGTGCCAGTTCCGTTCATTTAATATTTGTAAAGTTAGGCGTAAAATGTAGTAACTTTTTCAAATCTAAACCTACTTTCTACGTATTTCTTATAGACAACCACGGCGTCAGGGTTTCTTAGAGAGGGGGGAGGGTAGGTACAAAATTTGGCACAATATTTTTGGGGTTTGATATTAAATAAAAGTGTACCTACATATTTAGGTAGACAGTATTTTGAAAGGAAAACGGTGCAACCCCGTGAAAGAACAGAAAAAGAATTATATTTTTTATTAACATAATATCCTGTTGCTATTACAGAAAACTAGAAAAAATAATTTTTTATTTAATGAAATGAGACTGATTACTATAAATTTATTGTAAATAAAACAATTCTTAACTTCAACAGATTTTTTATTTTAGCTTTATACGTATTTCAACGTGTTTACACGTCATTATCAAAAGCAAGATTAAAAATAAACAGTTGGTGTTGCTATAGGAACAATAAATCTTCAAACTTGATGTTGGTTTTCTATACCGGCGTGTAGATGACTTGATTTCTCAATCCAACACGTCTAATAACGGTGAATTTCAACAGGATTGCTTTGACCATTTGCCGTATAGAACATGTTATAAACACTTAGTTGTAGACATACTCAGGTATATATTTATAGACGCACGCGCTATAATATGTGTCTTCACCTGTGTAGTTTTATATTTTATCATAAATTCCTATGGCTTTTACGAAATTTATTACAGTTGCAATGGCTTGTTTCTCATTAGTCAAAATGTTTGTTATGTTATGGCTCATTTGCAGTCCTTCTCTTATACGTTGATATATGGTGCAATTGACCAAGATATGTTTTACCGTTATAGGTTCGTTACACCCATTACACATAGGTTGTTCGTCTCTTGACATTAGGTAGCTTGAAGTGTAGCGGGTGTGACCTATTCTTAAACGCGTAACTACCACTTCTTGTCTGGGAGTTAGTTTACTGGCAAACTTCCACTTGTTTATATCATTTTTTATTGCTCTAAGTTTATTTGTGCCTGATTGCCAAGAGTGTCGCCATTGTTCGTGTAACTTGGTTTTTATGTACACTATGTTATCATTAGGATGCAGCGGAATCTCTTCGATGATATTGGAACCTGCTGCAACTCGTGCTAGTTTATCTGCCTCTGTGTTTCTTGTTATCCACACATGACCAGGTGTCCAAACGAAAGCTACTGTTTTACTGTCTCGCATTAATTCGAACCTTAGAGCAGAAATTGGTTGCAATAACGGATCAATTGAGAAGGTGTTCATAATACTTTGTATTGCACTAATTGAGTCCGAACATATAACAAACTTGTCATGTGGAGATTGTTGACAGTAAAGGAGACTTTGCCATATCGAGTGTAACTCGGCTGTATATATACTTGCAGTAGGGGGAAGGGTCCAAGCATATTTGTAGTCATGTGTGTAGATAGCATTCCCAACTCCGGTGGGGGTTTTAGATCCATCAGTATATCTATTTGTATATATCCTTGTAGTTGGTTGATAATTTTTAAGAAACGCATTTTAAAAATTGCAGGACTGGTGTTTTCTTTTTTAAATGCCATTAGCTCTAGATGACACTTTGCTTCAGGTATTAACCATGGGGAAAATTCACAGTATTTATAATTGTGTGCCTTTTGCAGTTGGATGTCCATTGGTTCTAGTGCTTCGTGAGAACGTACAATAGCTGGTCTTGTAGCAGTAGGTCTTCGTCTGTATTTATTACGTAAGACACTTTCCATAATGTTGACGAAATTGATGCTGTTAGGCTTAGTCATTGTATTTGACAAGTAGTTAAGCAATACTCGTTGCCTTCTAAGTTGAAGTGATGGAATTCCTGCATCGCAATGTAAACTAGACACAGGGCTAGACCGGAAAGCACCGGTTGCTAGCCTCAGTCTTTTACTGTGAATATCTAGTACTTTGAGTCTGTATTGGCGGGCAGATGAATATAATATGCAGCCATAATCTTATTCTGACAAAACCATGCTGTTGTGGAGCCGTAGAAGCAATTCACGGTCAGCGCCCCATTTTGTATTTGCCATACACTTTATAATATTCAAGACCTTACGACAGCCCGCAGCTACATTTTCTATGTGGTCTCTCCAGGTGAGATTTCGGTAAAATATAACACCTAGAAATCTAATTTTATCTCTATACTGTATTAAATTATTAATAATAAGTAATCTTGGGGGCGGATGAGGAGCGTATTTCCTGCAAAAGTGGACGCATGCAGATTTGTTTTCAGAGATGTGCAGCCCTTTTCTTTTAGTGGTGTCTAGGATTGTGTTTATTGCGTGCTGCAATTGCGTTTCAACAATGTTTAAGGACTTGGCTGAACTGAAAATTACTATGTCGTCAACATAGATACAGCCTTGTACTGATTGATGTAAGTTAGCAAGGATATTGTTTACTGCAATAATTATAAAAAGTGTCACACTTATTGTGGATCCCTGACGAACGCCGTTTTCTAACTGGTATATGCCTGAGAGTGTGTTACCTATCCTAACTCTAAATCTTCTATAATTTCTTTTTTCATTTCGTTGGCACTCATTTGTTTTGTCGGACTTTTAATCTGACTTGTAGTCGGACCATCTTGATGTATTTCAGTCGGACATGTAGTAGTTGGACATATTGATGGATTTAATTTATCGTTGGACTGTTTATCAAATCTCGATTTTATTTTTCGATGCAACTTTTTCATTTCATCGGCGTTCATCATTTATTAAATCTGTATCTTTTAAATGAATAGATTTAAAGGAGTAAAATTAAAATATTTTAAAGATTTAGAAATTGAAAAAGCTGGTAAACGTGAAAGACCTACGATTATTGCAATTATAGTTGGACCTACTAATAGTGGTAAAACACATTTAACTTAAAATTTTATTTTTAATGAGAAACTGGTTTATTATGAAAATTTATACATTTATACTAGATCTCCAGATCAACCCATTTATCAGAATTTAAGAAAGGTTTTCAAAAGAACTAAATGTAAATTATTTTTTGAAAGCGAATAGAATATATTTTATCAGTGGATGATTGTTTACCAAATAGTTTAGTAATTTTTGATGATGGATCGTTGGATAAGCAAACTAGAGTTCAAGAATATTTTGTTAGAGGAAGACATAAAGGAATTTCATCAGTTTATATCGTTCATTCTATATCTGCTATTGATCCACAGTTTATACGTGGAAACGGAAATTATTTATTTGTTTCTAAATTGCCACCCAAATATGTTAAATGTATTTATGATAATTACATTTCAAGTATATCTAAACAAGAGTCGAGAAATTTGTGAAAAATGCTGGAAAGAAAAGTATAGCTTCCTTTCTATCGATATGGTAAATTTAATTTTCTTTAAATGTTTTGATCCAATATAAATGGTTTGTAATATGTACTGCGTGGCTTGTAAAAAACATACAAAAAATAAAGGAAGCGTTGAATTAAAAACAGGAAAAGGTGGAAGTAAATATTATTCTGCGATATGTGCTGAATGTGGAAATAAAAAATCACAAATGAAACATGGGCCGACTAGTAAGACTAGTTCCCGTTAGAAAAAATGTAAAAAATAAAATGGAGATGCCGATGTATCTAGAGAAGCGATTGTATGTATATAGAAAGAGTTTTCATTTTTATAAAAAATATTGGAATAGGATTGAGTTGTGGAAATTTAATACTGAGTACATCTAGTTTATCTGGAATTGTGTTACCTCTTTTGATTTCTTTGAGTTTAGGGGCTGGAGTAATTGTTTTACTTGAAAAGGCTTATAAAATTCCAGAAATAACTATTGACTATAGACTAGCTTATAAATTTTATAAACAAATGTTAAATTTGTTAAAAGCTGGGTAGTTAACTGATCAAGAAGTTTATTTGAAAGAAAAAGATTTTATAGATAATTTCTTTCCTAGAGAAAAATATATGAAGCAAGCTGGATTAAATGGATATTAACAAATTTATTTTGAAATACATAAATTGATAGACCAGATTTTTGTTGAAGCTGATTTCCATTTGTTGAATCAATTTTCAGGGCCCGGTTAGTCGGACCCTATTTAAAATGAATAATTGTCTTAACAAATTTATTTTAAAATACATAAATTGGTGGACCAGATTTTTATGGAAGCCGATTTCCATTTGTTGAATCGTGACTTGAATAGCTAGACCAGATTTTCATTTTTGATTTTCACCGGCTCCATATGGAACCGCTGCAGAATCATTAGAGAATTTAACTTGAATAGCTAGACCAGATTTTGGTTGAAGCTGATTTCCATTTGTCGAATTCACTTGAATACCTAGACCAGATTTTTATTTTAAAATTTCAACGGTCAACATGGTGACCGGTGTTGAATCATTAATTATAATTTTTTTTAGTAGTTATAAAAGTGTACGTCATAGACCAAATTTTTCTGTTTCATTATTTTAAACAAATTGGCCCATTTTCATACCAACTTTCGAAAGAAAAGAAAATTTTTCTTACTCTATCTATCAAGCCTGTTAAATCTGTCTGGACCAGATTTTTTTGAATTCAAAACTACTTCAAATACGTTTTAAAAATCTGGTCCAGAAAAATTTGTTGTTTTCGAGGTACCTTAAAAATTCCACGGATGAAAACGTTAAAATCGATGCATTCTTTCTGAAATTTGACGTTTCAAAAAAATCTGGTCCAGACAAATTAGCTGTTTTTAGGGTGGTTTTGTTAAAAAAAGCTTGTTTTTTCGAAAGTTGGTAGGAAAATGGGCCAATTTGTGTAAAATAATGAAACACAAAAATCTGGTCTAGGACGTACACTTTTATAACTACTGATAACTCTTTAAATAGACCATTTATATCGATTTTTAGTCCGAAATCCTAAGCGCATCTAATCGGCTGTAGGGCGGACTGTTCCGGTCTTACCATTCTTATACGGTATGCGACATCGTAGGGTACGGCAAGTATTAATATCTAGTATTGGAAAGTCCACTCGAAGTTAACATTTCACCTTTTTGTTTATTGAATGTGGGAACAGAGTTGGAAACCGCGTGGAAATAGGGTCCCAGGTTATGTTGAGTAATTGTTGTTATTATTGTTGTTATTATTATGCAGATGATTATAATAATCATAATAATAATATTTATTGATGCGCATTATACTTATAAAAGTATTTACACATGTCATTATACATGGAAAAATATATATAAAAGCAAATATACAACAAAAACGAATAGAACAATGATAAAGAAGAGTATTACATGCAGGTGAAATCAGATGCTAAAAAGTCCTCAAGTGTATAGAAGGCATTTAATAACAGAAACGACTTTATTTTGCGTTTAAACGTAGTGAAACTAAGCCTTTTTATTTCTGTTAGTAGTGAGTTGTAAAATGTTATCGCGTAAATAAGTAGTGCCGTCTCTAGATTTTCTTCTCGTCTTCTTTTTAATTTAGGACTTAGTCCTGTTATTTCCAATTCTGCCTCTTAATCCTGGGACGCTGAGGTCCAACTTTCATGCCATCGTTTTAGGGGTCGTCCTTGGGGTCTCTTTGTGTTCGGCCTTTCCTTTCTCACGGTTTTTGCTAGTCTGTTGTCGTCCATTCTATTTATATGGTCGTTCCAGTTGCGCCGTCGCTTTCTCACCCATCTCACCACATCTTGAATTTTGCAGGTTTCTCTGATGTTTTCGCTCCTTACTCTGTCGTGTTGGGTAACGCCTGCTATAGACCTTAGAGTTTTCATCTCTGTTGTTCGCATTATGCGTTTTGTTTTGGATGTTTCGGCTCTGGTTTCGGCGGCATAGGTTAAAATGGGCCTGACACAGGTTTTGTAAATACACGTTTTACCTTCCACGGACATGTGTTTATTTTTCCATATCACATCTCGTAGGTAACCTGATATAGCTGCCGCCTTCATTGCTTGTGTTCTGACTTCCTCGTTTAGGTTTCTCGTGCTGGATGTATTTGTACCTAAGTAGTTAAAAGTCATAACCTGTTCTATTGTGTTATTATCGACAGATAATTTACTTCGAAGCCGTTCTTTCGAGATGGTTAATGATTTTGTCTTTTCTGTTGAGATTTTCATATTGAATTCTTCCGCTGTTGTTTTAAACCTAAACAGTAGTCGTTGCAAATCATTTTCACTTTCTGCTAGCAGCACGGCATCATCGGCATAGCACACTATTTTTATTTCCCTATTCCCGATCCTATATCCCCTATCCGCTGTTTTTACACTGTCAATAATTTTGTCCATTATTATGTTAAATAATGTGGGGCTTAGGCTGTCTTCTTGTCTAATTCCGATTGAAGTAGGGATTTCTTCGATCAATTTGTTGTTTGTTTTTATCCTGGTTTTATTATTCGTATTTAGTGTTTATCTGTTTTATTTTAGGACTTATTTGTTTTTCTTCTAGTACGTGTACAACGTCAGTTAACTTTATTCTATCAAATGCTTGTGTCAAGTCGACAAAGCATAGGAACGCTGGTTTGTCAAATTCGATTGATTTTTCGATAATCTTTCGTAAGATAAAGATTGCATCAACAGTTGATCGGTTTTGTCGAAAACCTTGTTGTTCCTCGCTAATGCCAATTTGATCGGTAATTTTTTCAGAGATAATTTTTGTTAATAATTTTGATATAGTACTTAACAGGCATATTCCTCGGTAGTTTTTAGGGTCTGTCTTGATTCCTTTTTTAAATATTGGAATGGTGATACTTGTTTTCCATTGTTCGGGTATAATTCCTGTGTCTATTATCTTTTGGAAAAGGGTAGCTATTTCTCGATTCAATAGGTCACCTCCATATTTTATCATTTCATTTGAAATTTTGTCAATACCGGAGGATTTCCTGTTTTTAGTTTTTTAATCCCTGTGTCCACTTCTGACTTGGTAATTTGGAGTTCATTCTGGTTAGGATCTTCGTTACTATTGTTTTCTAGCATATTATTTATGGGTTGATCATTATTATTTCCAGTTGGTCCATACAGGTTTTTAAAATTTGCGATCCATTCTTCTGGTTTAATGGTAGTTGTCTGAACATACTCGTTGACTGTTTTTTCCCTACTTCTTAGCATGTTGCATATCTTGCGTTGCCCTCCGTACAAGTTGTGCTCCATATCTGTGGAGAATTTTGCCCAGAAATCCCTTTTTATCTGTGTTATTCTAGCATTTACATTGTTTCGTGTTTGAGTGTATTTGGCATACTCTTCTGGTGTTTTGTTGCTCCTAAATTTTAGATAAGCCTTTCATTTTTGTGTTGCTAATGCCTTTACTTCTTCGGTGAACCATGGTTTTGTATTTCGCTTCATATTAATATTCATTGTCCTGGTTCCAAGTGCTTGTATAATATTGTCATGTAGTTTCTGCCATGATTCTTCGATGCTATCCCTTTCTCTGATTGGGTTCAAGGTGATTTTGTCTATCAGCCTCTGTTGGTATAGGTATTTTGTACTATTATGTGTTATTGATTCGGTATTAAATTTTGTTATGTATTCTGGTTCCTTCTTTTTACCTAGATCTAGATTTTGATAAACGTTATTGATTTAGTATTAGTTTTTCATTTTTTCTTGTTGGATACGAGTGAATTTGATTGTGAGCATTATAATTTGCCACATTTTCTTTAATATATAACAAACAGTTAAGAATGTATGTACAGCGAAATGTTAGGGTATTAAGTTTACTAAAGTAGTCTTTACAATCATCCCCATACTTTAGACCTCCAATAATTTTAATGGCCTTTCTTTGGAGAGACAAAATGGTATCACTGGTTGTGGCATGACTCCAAATTAAAATACCGAAAACGAAATAAGAGAATGAATTAAGCCGTGTACTCTGTACAATTGGCTGAGATACAGTTATGCTGGACAGTAAAAGATGTAGATCTTTATGAGATTGGTTTAAGGTTGTATCATCAGCAAGAAGTACAAAATTAGTGTTGGTTTCAGCCGAAGCCAAATCGTTTATGAAAATTAGAAACAATAAAAGTCCCAAAACAGAGCCTCGTGGAACACCATATTTTATATGAGTCCTATTTGAAACACAATTTTGAAATGAAACATACTGATAACGATTATTAAGATATGAGGTGATTAAATTTTTACTACATTTGTGGAGTCCATAAAAATCAAGTTTATCTTACAGAAAATCATGTGATACACAATCAAAAGCTTTGGTTAGGTCCAAGAACTGTTAATAACTGTTTTTGTTAATAAATGTTAGACTATTTATGGCTTAGGTTATGGATAATTTTTTTCGAAATCCAAATTGATTTTTACTAAAAATTTATTAATTTCTAAATAATCTGTGAGCTGAATTTTTAAAATGACTTGAAAGATTTTTGCAAAATTGGGTATGATTGATATAGTCTATAGTTAAACGCATTGTTAATACAATCTTTTTTATGTACAGGTATTACCCCGGCTATTTTTAGAACATTTGGAAATACATTACAATTGATGGATGCGTTGATTAATTTCGTTAAAGGAATTACAATTATGTACCTAATTGAATTCAGAATTGTGGTATTAAGGTTATATGCATCCATACTATTTGACTTTTTAAGATTGCCAAGTATGTCATTAGTTTGGACAAAAGTAACTTGTCTAAATTTAAATTTGTTTGCAGGAATGTTTCTTTTATTTTTGAACGAAGATAGAAATTCAGTATGATGATACTGGCTAACAGGGAGCTTGTTTAAAATATTTCCAGTAATGTTTGTAAAACATTTATTAAAGTCATCAGCAATAATACAGCCAGTGATTGGTTGCTGCTTGTTTTTGTTAGTGTTTATTATATTCCACATTGCTTTTTGTTCATTTACCGATTTGGATGAAAACTCGTCATGGGCAGCTTTTTTAGCCCTGGTAATTTCTGCATAATATTCAAATTTAGTTTTTGATTAAAATTTGTAAGTTTTGAGTGGGATTAATTTTGTACATCTCTTGCAAGATGGATAATTCATTTCTTTTCGACCTTCATTCATCATTAAACCAATTTATTTTACATTTTTTAGAATCATTTATAACTTTAGATTTTTCTGGAAAAATGATCTCAGCTGCATCAGAAATCAATGTAATGAACAGTTTAAATTTATTTTCGATATCTGAAGATGCATCATCAATAAATGCCCACTCAACATTTTGTATTAAGGTATGTAAATTATACAAGCCAATTTCACTGATTGGTTCATAAGTGATCCTACGAGAACCTTCTAGACTCAGTCTTAAAATCCAGTGTAACACCGCAGTGATCCGACAGTTTTGTGACGAGTACATTTGTTTCAAAATAATTTAGATTAACGAAAATGTTATCAAGGCAGTGGTTGCTTCTCGTGTTATGTATATTTATAGGGGAAAGGCCAAAATAACTGAAAACGTTAAGGAGCAAAACTAGCAGTGGAAAATTCACAGTGTAATTCAATAGATAGTTTTTTGATTGAGGAATTGGTTTACCTACATTATCTTTTGAGGCAAAAATAGCGAATCTGCCATGAATAAGAATACTTCGTCAAAACTCAGATACCACATAATAACTTTCCAATAAAAAAGAATCAATTTCGCCTTTTGACAACCAGTGTGCATTTATACATAAAAAGTCATTTTTTTTACTGCAGTAAATAAAAGTTTCAAAATCATGTGTTTTATTCCTAATGGATTGAATATTTAAATGAAGTAATGTAAATTTTTTTCAGCGATCAATTTTACCTTTTACCACCGTAGGAGTTAAGGTTTTGTTATTAGTAGCCGTTATGGTTGAGAAACCCAAAAAAGGCCTTGTTTAAAATTTGTGTCCGTATCACTGCTCGTTGATAGGTTGAATTTGGTAGTATTGTCCAAAATTTTGATGCTGCCCTTAGTGGATTTACAATTTAGTTCATTGAGGACCGTCATTTTGGACCGATGTGCCACACAGGGGAGTCAACGAATTGATGTATTGCTATGATATTTGGAGGTGTATGTTTTGACTGGGGTATTGTAGTTTCTGGAAGGCAATTTTTGGGATGCTTGCTACAATTCAATTTACATTTGGAGATTTATGAAGACTGTAAGTTTTTGATATCCTAACTTTTAAACTCAGGATTGCGTATTTTTGTTATAATTTCTTGTTATAAATTCTAATAATTTATATTTTCATATTTGTGAGGTTTGTTTTTAATTGAAAGAAAAGAAAAACACAATCAGATTGATACGATTTTTATTTATGTTGGTTTTAATTATAATTTAGTTTAGAATTGTTCAAAAGGTTTAATTTATAAGAAGTTTTAGAGTTACTTGATTTGTGCGTCGATTAATGTCAGTTTGGATGTCAGTGTCAATTTCACAAACGTATAAAAGAATACTCATGGTCATGAGATTTATTTGTTTGTTAAAAAAATGGGAATCAAAAAATGAAGAAAAAAATGGAGAATTTGTTTTGGTTAGTTACGACTCGTCTTTGTAAATAAAGACAGAGAATTTAATATCCTCTGGAAAATAAAGAGGAAACCCGAGTTTAAAATGAATGTAAAAGTAATTTTGAATATAGAAGAAGAGGATACAAGTAATTAGCAACGAATTGTGGAAAGTTCCAGAAGAATAACAAGTATAAAGCGATCCAGAAAGTTTTTCCAGTGGTGATGGTGGTAAAACCAAGTATAAAATAACCTAAAAGCAATACAGAGGAGGACTCAAATTAAAGGCGAGTGTTTGTGGTTACTTGAGGATCCTGCAAACTAGTAAAATAGAAATTGGATATTCATCGTTTGCATTTGGTAAAGGACATCTCTATAAGGAGACACTAAGATAAGTGTTTTTTGTAAAGGACGATAGTAGTTAGTAAAACCTATTTGATTTTTCGAAAAACTTCATTCAAAATTTGTTTTATTAAATAATTTTTTTGTGTTGTAACGTTGATATTGTTTTGTGTTTGTTCTATTTCTTATTTATTTATTAATAAATCTAAATAGCTAAATAACGACCCTGAGAAAGTTAACAAAGAGTCTCATACATAATATAATTTAGAATTGCATGAATTGTGGGCATTTAGGGAATTGTTTCCTGGTAAGTACAAGACCACGCATATCATTGCAGTATATTCCGCCAAGTTTACGTGATCACTAAATTTAAAGTTTATTATGCAATTAATTAATTTTTCTGCAACACATTTCTTTCTTGACATATTAAAATGTGTTCGTAAGTTGTAAATATTTATGTACCGACTAACTTACCAGAAATAAAATTGCAATGACGTCAGTTTACTATATTAACTTATTTCTTTTCAAGTCCTTAATTGGAATGCAGACTAAACGATTCAAATTTTGTTTGGCAAATAACCTAAAACAGTTTTTCATAGAGAGTTTGAAACCATCTGTGGACAATGTGTGTATATTTTTGAGTTTTGTTTGGTATTCCATAAATTTTCAACGAGATTTAGTAATTTAATAACAAAGAGAATTATTGCGTTAAGTTTTAAATAAATTCGCATTCAGAAGTAATACATTTCAATTAAATGCTTTATAATAAATCTTACAGTTTTTATTCTGTTATATTAATTTATGATATATTAGAAGGAATTTGTGCTTTGAACTGGAAAAATAACAGCTGCAATGTAATTATTATAGTGGCTACCTAAAACAAAAATGTGTCTATTAGAACCCTTTAACAGTATTATTAATTGAAAAGATTTAGAAATATTTTACTTGCTTTTCATTTTTTAGTTATGATGCTAATTTAAACTAAAATATTCTGAGAATTATTAATTATTCTTACTTTTAAAAGTGTAGTTCTGGTAATTTTGAATAATCCACCGCCATAAAGTGCTACATCTTCTGCTACTATTTGACGTAAAAACCGGTGAACCTGCAATGTCAAAAATGTAAGTACATACAGTGTTGGGCAAAAGTACGAAACAATGCGAATATCTCTAATACGGCAACAGTATTTTGACGTAAAAACCGGTCAACCTGCAATGTCACAAATGTAAGTACATACAGTGTTGGGCAAAAGTACGAAACAATGCAAATATCTCTAATACAGCAACAGTATTTTGACGTAAAAACCGGTCAACATGCAATGTCAAAAATGTAAGTAGATACAGTGTTGGGCAAAAGTACGAAACAATGCAAATATCTCTAATAGAACAACAGAGATTTCAACAAATTTTCTACACGAAGGCTCCGATATGCGGCAGATACAATGAAGGTATTGGCGGTTTAAAATGTTTTCCGGTTTAGCAGGAAATGATATCAACTTTTTTAATTTAAATAGAACACCCTGTATATTTTTGATATATCGATAGAACTCTTTTTTGCGAGTTCAGTGATATAAGGTTTAATGTTTTTATTTTTAATAATTCTAGAGATTTATTTATAAATTCCAGCTTTACTTCGTTAAAGTCCGTATTTAATGGGTATCCGTATATAAAATACTTAATTACTTTAACAATATTTATTTATTTTAACCTTATACGTATTTCGGCATGTTTACATAGCATTGTCAAAGGTTATATGAAAAAGTAAACAGTTAGTGTTGTTATAGCAATAGAACTTGATGACTTGATCTCGGTAATCGTCTGCAGATGACTTGATTTCTCATTCCAAAATGTCCAGTAGAGGAGAATTTAAGAGATCAATTTGCTCATTCATTAACGGTACAGTATTTAAATGTTTGTGAATTTCAAAAGCTTCTAGTATATCTAATTTACGTTTATCATCACAAAAGTGTAAACATTTTATGGTGTTATTAGATGTCATTGAATGATTGTGTTCTAGTAAGTGTTTAGCGTAATTGGATTTATGTGGGTCTTTGTATCTGTAACAACGTACGTGTTCTTTATACCTAATATCAAAATTTTTAATTGTTTGGCCTATATAAACCGAATTACAATGCGAACAATTTAATTTGTAAATGCCTGATTTTAGCAAATCGTCTGTTTTTGATTTTGCATTAAACAAAGTGTTTAAGATGTTTCTAGTTGTTTTAAAGCTTACTTTATATTTATTTGTTTTGTTTATAATTTTAGCAATTTTATCTGATTTGTCACCAAAATATGGGATCGAAGCATATTTAATTGCATCGAATGAAGTTAGGGTATTCGGATAAATTTTTTGAATGGCTAATTTATAATCTTTTTCTTTAATTAATGTATCAATAAGTTTAGTACTATAACCATTACTGTATACAATTTGTTTAATAATTGAAATTTCTCTATTATAATTAATTTCATACAAAGGGACCGTCAAAGCCAGGGACCTGTATGCTGCTAATTTATGTGTTTTATGATGACAAGAATCGTGTGGTAATGTAGTGTCTGTTTGTGTAGATTTTCTATAAACTGAGTATTCAAATTTATTAGTTGAATCAATTTTTATGTTTAAATCTAAAAAGTTAATGGACTTATTTTGTTCAGTTTCTAGTGTAAATTTTATGTTTGGGTGCAAGCTGTTAATAAAAATTAAAAATTCATTAATTAAATCAAATGAACTATTAAAACATGCTAAAATGTCATCAACATAACGAAACCAAAATATAACTTTCTCAGATTGATTTGATTCGAATATTTGATCTTCTAGATTTTCTATAAATATGTTAGCTAAAAGAGGTGAAATTGGACTTCCCATGGGTAAACCATCTTTTAGGAGATAAATTTTATTATTAAATGTAAAATAATTTTGATTGGTGCAAAGTTCAAATAATTGAATCAACTCAGTCCGTTTTATTAACTCAACATGTTTGTTAATAAGAATATTATTTAACAAAATCCTCAAAGAGCTACCAAAAATAGGGAGGACAATGTTAATCACCATCTACAACTTGATTCTCATAACAGGGTTCTTTCCCACACAATGGAAAGTTGCCCAAATAATATTAATACAAAAACCCGGAAAACCCCCAAACAACGTCGAATCCTACAGACCCATTAGTCTTCTACCAGTCCTATCTAAGCTACTGGAAAAACTACTGCTTAAAAGAATTTTGACGGCACATCTAGAAAAAGAGTTCCAGTTCGGCTTTAGGAGAAACCATTCTACCATAGAACAAGTACATAGAATTGTTGAAGTTATAAATAACACATTTGAAAAGAAAAATTACTATACTGCGGTCTTCTTAGACGTGAACCAGACCTTTGATAAGGTCTGGCATAAGGGACTTCTATTCAAAATCAAGCAGAAACTCCTACATCCATATTACATCATATTAAAGTCGTACCTAGAGGAAAGGTACTTTCAGGTCAAGCTCGACGAAGAACTAACTGAGTTATACCAAATAAACGCCGGTGTACCACAGGGAAGCGTCCTGGGGTCCGCATTATACTTTATTTATACCTCTGATTTACCTTCCAGCAATAGCATAGTCACAGCTACATACGCAGATGATACGGCCATTCTCTCAACACACTCAGACCCAATCGCTGCAGTACAACAACTCAGAGGAATTTAGATAGTCTACAACAGAGGCTCCAAAGGTGGCGCATTAAAGTAAACGAGAACAAATCCGCCCATGTAACATTCACTAAATGCCGAGGACAATCCCCACAAGTAACCATGAACGGATACCCACTCCCGCAGGTAGACGATGTTAAATATCTAGGTGTGCATCGGGATAAAGGCCTTACATGGCGGAATGGAAAAAGAGGGCCCAGCTTGGTCTAAAGCTATGGAAGTACTATTGGCTACTAGGAAGAAACTCACAATCATCGCTACAGAACAAACTTCTCATATATAAAGTAACACTGAAACCCATATGGACGCATGGAATTCAGTTATGGGGCACTGCCGCAAAATCCAATATCGATATTCTGGAGAGGTACCAATCAAAAGTTCTACGTTTAATAACCAACGCCCCTTACTACGTCCCCAATACTGAAATTCGCAAAGATTTAAAAGTGTCCACCGTCAAGGAAGAAATTGTTAAGTTCAGTGTAGAATATCTGCATAAACTAAATGTGCATCCTAACCCGTTGGCAGTTAATCTTTTAGACAACAGTGATCAAATAACCAGACTTAAAAGAGTAAACCCGCTCGACTTACCTTTTAGATTTTAGTAATATATCAATATTATACCATATATATCATATTATTATACACTTATTACATTATATATACCTTTAAGTAATCACAGAAGGGCCGTTAAAGAACAATCCCTCCCTCAAACTCAGTTCGCTCAACAAAATTACTTATTGTCATTGTAACTGACATATTGTAATTTATAAATAAATACATAAAAAAAATTATGATGTCACATTAAAATGGTAAAATTAAAACTATAAAGTACCTCAACATTCATATTTCTACTTGGTACTGCAAATATGTCTAACATGGGTTTTTTACTTTCTTCGTGCACCCACGCTGCATAATACCATACGAGGATAAAGTGAGTAAAGGTGAATATCATTCCGTACCAAAAATAAAAAGCTTCAAAGGATGATCTAGGTCTGAAACATTTTATGCAAATTCAAATAAGAAAAGAATTTTAATTTAAGTTGAATCTTACGTGAACGTTTGAAAAATACTTATAGATAAAGAGTATACATTTCCAATATATGATAACAAAATCATTTCTGCAGCTACATCGTTTAAAGTTTTACAAAGAACTGAGAGTTTGCCATAGTGGAATCGAACATCTCTCCATTGTAATTCGGTTAGCACCTAAAAAATTCACGGTCTACGTTTTCTTATTGGAATATATATAATTTAGTACTTGATATGCAGATATTTTTTTGTTAATTTGCCGAAATCTTTCTGCCAAAGCAGATGATAAAAGAATGACTAGTAGATCGCAAAATTGCCACAAGAATGTTTCCACTAAAGCTAAAAACTGTAATATAATTTAAAACAATTTTTCAAATTTTTTATTCTTGATTTACCTCTATAAAAACAGCTTTCCAGTAAGTAAACTCAAAATTGTTAAAAAATTCATTGTATAATGTTGAGAAGTAAACGTTTAAAAAGTTGTCCCCTTTTTTCATGATAGAAAATACTTTTTTCGTTCCACCAAATACAAATAATAAATGTTCAACTAAAACAACAATTTTTGAAAATATTGCTTGTTAATAAATATGTTTAGTTTACTTACAAACGCCAGTTACGAGAAATGTAATTGATAAAACTTTAAATCTCAAGTTAAGGTTTGGTATTGGATCGTAATCTACCAAACTATTTTCCATTTCAGTCCATTGCTGCAATAATTGAGGCCATTTATAACCTATTTTAAAAAAAATGACTAGTCCTATTAAAGCACGAACGTTCCATATTATGACCACTGTAAATAAAACAATGTATTTTCAACTCATTTTTCGATTATAAAACCAATAAACATTAATGTAACTTACCAAAACTAAAGAAATTTTCGATGTCAACTTCCGAACACGTTGATACAACAACCGTATAAATAGTTTGTAATAATATTGTAAAAACAACATACATGGTTTTAAATGATACCCACTTAAACATTAAATTTTTGGCATCTTTAGTAATACCATTCACAGGTAAAATACCAAAGCATTGTGCAGTTAAAATAATATTTTTCATCAAACATTGTAAACTGCTGTTCTCAAGCTTTTTATTTTGGGCGCTCATAATTTGTTTTCTTATTAAAAACAGTAAAATTTTATTATATTATTTTCTGAAATGTATGATCACCTAGCGTGACTTTTGCGCACAATATGCACACAACATCTATTTACTAGAAATAGTTGAAGAAATCGATTACTCAACATGTTCTAACGCTATTTTTGTATGTATTATTATTTGTTTTTACTTTACAATATGAGAATAAAACTTCAACGAAAACGTCTATCAATGCACATGTAACTAAAATGAATAAACAACACAATCACAACTACACTTTTATTAATTTTATCGGGGGTAAATACATAAAAGGTTGCTTTATTACCAAATAAAACTATTTCCATACGAGTCGAGAATCAAAGGCATGAAAAAATCGCCAAATGACAACCAAATACGAGTGTATTGGTAGCAACTTTATCCAAATAAAAACCTACTTTGAATGTATATTAGGGATATTAATGCACGACTGAAAATAAAACATTTTATTTAAAAAAATCCAAGGCTGAGTATTTTATTAAAGCTACCCTTGTTTTTTTTAATCGCAGTTACATGCATTTTTATCACTTACTTATCTAAAGCCAATCTCGCTTTTATTCACTAGAAATGTCATGTTATTGACTATATCACGTTTCACTGAACCAATCCAAATTTACCGTTTTATAAAACGAACCAGTAGAGTTTGTTTTATATTGATTAAACTGCATTGTGCTGTTTAAATAAGTGATTAAACCCGCAGTAGCTTTGGATAATATCGCTCTTAAGTCTTAAATTAATGCGTTTAAAACTGATGTGCACCGATTTTTAGGTATATTTATTATTATTTTAGTACAATTTCTCATTACTTCGGCCAGAAGTAAGTACCATATTTAATTATAAATTAATTTATGAATTAAAAACAATAATTGTTTCTGTGGTCTACAAGTAAAAAGCAAAATACGAGAAACGTCGATGGTGGTTGATGATAACAATGTCAATGTCAACCAACTTGAATCGCGAGTGTTCAAATCATGACCAACCCAAACTTTAGTGTACACCTATAATAAATCAAGAGATGGCGCTTTAGTAAAGAAAAATTAAATTAAAATACTGGCAACAACGCAGAATCCAAAACGCTTTAGTTATTAAATACGCCCTATATTAAATCAAAACTAAATCAAAACAACCAAAGCGTTTTGGATTCTGCGTTGTTGCCAGTATTTTAATTTAATTTTTCTTTACTAAAGCGTCATCTCTTGACCGCCGCAAGAAAAGTAGTCGGGGTTTTCTTAGCCACTCTGTATAATAATAACATTCTAATATGCATTGAAAAACATAAATATATATTTACATTAAAATTGTATCTTGTTTGACAGGTTATATGAACTAAAATTGTAGACCAAAATAATGTACATACCTTCAAAAGTTTTATATGAAATACCACTTAACGATTTTTCTCTAAAACGACCCATTTCACGACACCTCACAGCAACAGTAAATAAGAAGGCCACGGTAAAAAATTAAATTTACAAAAGGACGCCACTACAAAACATTTGAAAACAAGAAAACAATACCATGTTAAGAACGCCGATTCCCGAAAATACTCGAGCATTTCCGACTAGTTCAGTGTTACTAAAAATGCGTCAAAATTAATGTGAGTGATATAGTCAAGGCGACTCGTGATACGATTTTACTTTGATAAAATTGTGGCTTTAGTTAACTCGTGCTAGTTAAGATTTAGGTAATTCTACTCCCGTTATGCGGTCGTGAAATTACCATCTGAACTATCGCTCGTGAACTTACACCACAATTTTATAGAAAAATCGCAATTATTTATAAATAATACTCGAAAAACAACGACTTTATTGGTTTATATTTAATAGCAGAAGCTTGCTTTTTAGCCCGGTTACAACACTCGAATTTTAGAAAATTTAAAATTGAAAGCCATTATTTTTGGACTGCTCTGTTAAAATCGAAATTCCTGATTGTTCTACAAGTGGAGGTTGTGGTAATTTAAAAATTATAAAGTATCTATATAATATCTGTTCTACGTTGAACCTTTAGTCAAAATGTCTAACAGAACATTTGTTTTTATTACTATTATTTGTTCTTTTGTTTTTCTTTATAATACATATTGTGAAAAAACTTCCACCAAAATAATTAAGTGTATACGTTTTTAAAACTAATAAATTAACAAATACTCGCATAGGTACCTACAATTTTATCAATTTTATTGATTTTTGTTGTTGTTATCAAATATAAGGACAATATTTGCTGACTATTGTTTTGAAAATTATAGTTTTATTACAAATATCCTACAAAACCATTTTCCAAAGTATCTTATGTCTGGTTATGGCTTGCTCTATAAATTTTAAAATTTAAAACTTAAAGATTACATCTCTTGGTGCTGTTTAAAAATCACATGTAATAATTGTTTTTAAAGTTTACATAAAAATTCGTAATAACAGCAAAGAAAACTAAACAAAAAAATTATAAAGTACAGGGTGGACCATTTTCAGTGCAGTATATGAATAACTTTGTGAATATTAAAGTTACGAAAAACGCAAATGTGTGCCGAACACGCAAGTTCTAAGTGAAACTTCTTAAAGTGTTCCCATAGAAAGGAATTTTTGAATTCTATGATTTAACAGAAAACGAAAACAGTTATAGCGCGTTTTAGTTTGCTGTAGAAATCGCTATAACAACGTGCCACCAGATGTCTGTATAGATGCAGTGAAATTAAACGCACGTAATAGCAGTGAGTAGTGTGTGCGTCTCAGCGTTTCGATTGAAAATTCATAGCACCAAAATCATAACCATATAATATATATCTTTTGCTTTAAAAATTTTCATAAGGTTTATTCAGAATTTTGTTAGCAGCGTTTATATGTGAAAAATATACAAATAAAAACGTATTTCTCGTAGTAAAAACTTTACTATATCGAAAAAGAAAGTCATATTCGTAATTTATTTGGGAAAACAATTTTTTTTTCTACTCATATATGTGAAAATAGCAATTTTTCCACGGCTTACTCTACATGAATGTGATATTTTTTAACTCTAGAGATGAAAATATTTTCACATCTAGAGATGAAAATAAGAATGACAAATTTAATGGAAAGAAGGCATTTATTGCTATGGAAACGACTTTACAAACAGTAATATCAGTAATTTGCATTGTGGCAGTTCGTTTTGAATTAAATTGAACTTGAAAGTTTTGAACTTGAAACTGCAATATCGTAGAAAAAAAAATAGCATTTCCTACTCGAGATGAAATACGTTTTTTTCGTTCGCGAACTTGCCCCACTCGCCGCTAACGCGGCTCGTGAACAACTGTCCGCTCACGAAAACAACGGTGTTTTCATCTCTTGTTGCAAAATATACTATTTTTCGGAAATTAAAATAAATTAGACAGCGCTGATGCATCTGCATTTAAACAAAAAAATCAAGTCGATATGCCTAGGGATCCTAGATGCCATTGATAATGACATATGTGTTATATGAGAGGGTTAGGACAACATTAATTTCCTATCTTCTTTTTGTTCATAGTGATTTTATTTTACATGGTTCCCTATATCGTAAGCAGCTGATAATTGCAAAACAACGATATACCCACCTCATAAAGCACATTTTGGACAGTTAGAGTGAGAGGAAACGAGGACGTGTCCTAACCCTCTCATATAACAAATCTGTCATTATCAATGGCAGCTAGGATCCCTAGATATGCCAAGTACTTCTCGAGATATTACGTTGTATGTGTTAAAAAACGCTTAATTTGAAAATTGGCTATCTGGGCATTTTTGATTGATCAAAAAGTTCGTAAATGGCCATTTTGTGTAGCAAATTACGTACTTAACAAAAATATGTATGATCTAGTTGTAAGAAAGAAAAATTATGAAGAATGCTACTTTTACCATTTACCCAGTTAACATGAAAATTTCATCAATTTCTAATTAAATTCATATACAAATGTTACTAATGTTTAAATGTCAATATTGAAATTTATTATTTTTTGGTTTTTCTAGAAAGGAAACATTATTTGAAAGTAATTCAATCTTCAATCAAATGTATTATAAATCATATCTTTTACTGTATGTGCTGTTCGTAGACTGGCTATATACTACACAATAAGTATACACAACTACTCTCGTTTAGGTTTGCGTGATCCGCGTGCAATCCACTCCGTGTTCAATTCAGTACTGAACTACTGAGGCACTAATACGATGCTAGAATCTAGAAGTTTACTTGCGCGAATGATGACGGCGCATCCGTAACAGGACTTCCGTTATAGTGCTCTCGTATGTTACACCCGCCGCCGCCAAAGAAGTTTTACTTCAAAACTGTTTGCGTTTCAATATTATTTATTAAGACACAACTTTTATCAAGTAAAATTTTTTTTCAACAAAAATTAATATAATATTTTAATAATAAATTGTGAAATATTTTACATCTTTCTTGAAAAAAGTTCTCTTATATATTATTATAATTATAGTATTGCTCTTATAAAAATATTTCTTGCCTAAGAAAAGTTCTCTCGTGAAATATTTTTCTCTTGAAAAGATGATCCCTAAGAAATATTTCTCTCTTGAAAATTTTTCTCCCAAAAAACACTCCTCTATTGAATAATGTTCTATTATAAAAAAGATTTTCTTGCAAAAATTCTCAATAAAATAATTCTTGCTTGAAAAAAGTTCTCTCGCTACTAAAAATTTCTCTCAGAATCACGGTATAACATAAAGAGATGGCAATAATCTATTCTGACAGCAGAACAATGACTTCAATGTAAAGCTGGAACGTGGGCCTAGATAGAATACGGCGGACACAGTAAGGTAAACATGATTTATACATATAACAAAATTTATTAGTGAAAAGTACTCAATCTCCGTTTCACTCTACCCCATCACTCAAAATGAAAAAAATTATCAAGGTTTATCTGAACTTGTACCCGCTCTAAAGCATTTTGTGAGCGTTCCAGCTTTGTATGCAGGGTGCGGCTACTAGAGTGTTACAAGATGATATCTCCAAAACATGTTTTTTATTTTATGAGGCGGAAAGGTTGTATATTAGGCTAATAATGGGTTTTTTCCACTACTAGCATTAAACGATATCATTATTTACTTTGTTTTAGAGCTAAGAAGATGAATTTCTTTCCTAGTGGTTAATAATATTTCATTTTTAACTACTGGTTAATAATGAAAACAATTGCTACCAATCTTCAAATTCACCATAAACTTTCATGTAAAAATCTTTTCATTTTACTGGTAATAACTGTTCACCAACACTTTCTGCACCTTCCCTAATTTCAGGAGTGCAGTTTTCACTCAAATCATCAAAATTGGACATTTTATAACCACTATTATAAAATATATATTTTATATAAATGTCAATTGAAATTAACTATTCTCTTGTTTTCAAGCAAGGCTACTTTATTTTTGTGCATATTTGCATTTGTAATTTTATTTTTTATTAATGTAAAATCAATTAATTATAAAAGGAATAAAGGTGCTAGTAGTGGAAAAAATAATATATAAACCACGGTAGAGAAGACTTATCAGCCTCGCAACTTATTTCCCTCGATGCTTCGCATCTCGGGAAATAATTCTGCTCGGCTGAGAAAAATGTCTTCTCTACCTTGGTCTATAATATACTATTTGAATGTTTATTTTTAATTTTGTTAGCAGCATGTATATGTGAAAATATACAAATAAAAACGTATTTCGCTTAGTAAAAACTTCGCTGCATCGAAAGCTAAAAGTCATATTCGTAATTTATTTGGGAAAAAAATAATTTTTTGTTGGAAATTAAAATAAATTAGACAGCGCTGGGGCATCTGCTTTAAAAAAAATCAAGTCGATATCATTTTATGAGGCGGAAAAGTTGTAGTATATTAGGCTAATAATGAGTTTTTAAAAAACACCAAATTTTAAATGGGATGATCTATAGTTTTTTCATATTTTTCAACAACCTGCATGATAATAGGTACATAATGAAAGAATAAAATTCTATAAATATTAAAAAGTAGAACGAGATCATTCTTTTTAATTTAATGTGTTTAATAAAAATGAGCAACCAAAATTAGGCCAAGCAAAATTTAATAAGAGTGAAAAATGTAGTTTACAACCCTTAATAAATAAGGGGAGATGCAATTCTGTAAATATTAAAAAGCGTAACGAGATTTTATTCTTAATTTGAATGTGTCTACTAAAAATAAGCAACTAAAATTAGATCAAGCAAAGCTTAAGAAGATTTAAAAATGTCAGTTTACAACTTCGAATAAATGGGAGAATGCAATTCTGTAAATTTTGCTTAACTTAATTTTAGTTGCTTAGTAGTTATTAGGCACGTTTAAAATAAAAAAATATAATTTCGTGCTGCTTTAAAATATTTACAGAATTTCATTGTCCCATTAGAGCAGTAAATGTTTTTCAAAAATCTGAATTAATAGGGTGTACCTATCTTGACGGATATTAAAAAATACAGATTATCTCACCCCTTGAAATAAGGTGGTTTTTCAAAACTCGTTATTAGCGTAATAAACGGTCTCTCCAGTCTTATAAAATTAAAATAAAAAAACGTTGTTCGGTTATGATAGTTTTGGAAATATCAACTTGTAACACTTTAGTTGCCACAATTCGTACACGAAGCTGGAACATGCAGCCAATGCTTTAGAGTCGTTACAAGTTCAGACAAAATTCGGTTATTTTTTTTCATTTCGAATAATATTGTAGAGTGAAACGAAGATTGAATACTTTTAACTAATAAACTTTGTTGTTTTATATTGCAATGATATGCGTGGTCTTGTGACTACTAGAAAACAATTCTCTAAACTGTTTGCAATTCACGCAATTAAATTAAACTTTCTATGAGACTCTTCTAACTTTCTCAGGGTCGTTATTTAGCTTGTAAAAAAAGTTATTTAAATTAATTTCTAATAGAAATAAACACACACAACGATATCAACTTTACAAAATAAGGTTTTATTTAATAAATGTATTTCTAAATGTGTTTTCCGAAAAATCAAATGAATTTTACTAATTACTATCGTGTTTTTTTTAAATAGAACACTTATCTTAGCGCCTCCTTATTAGGATATTCTTCGTTCGAGCAAAACGCTGAGTGTCCAACTTCTATTTCGCTCTGCTGGTTTCTCAAGTAACTACAAATACTCGCCTTTAATCTGAATCTTCTTCTGCTCTGTTTTATATTATTTCCAACTTGGTCTTACCACCATCACAAACGAAGAAACTTTCTCGATCACCTTTTACTTGTAATACTTCTGGATTTTTTTTCAATTCGTTGTTACTTCGTTGTATTTTGTTCTTATATACTCGTAATTACTTTTATATAGCTTTTTGACTCGTTTTTCCTCTTTTTTCTTCCAGAGGATCTCAATTCTCTGTATCTATTTACAAAGACCAGCCGTAACTAATTAAAACAAATTTTCCTTTTTTTTCTTCCTTTTTTGATTTCCATTTTTATAACAAACAAATAAATCTCATGACCATGAGTTTTAAAACGTTTGTGACATTGTCACTGACAGCAAAACTGACATTTATCGACGCACAAATCAAGTAACTCTAAAACTTCTTATAAATTAAACCTTTTGAACAATTCTGAACTAAATTATAATTACAACTAACATAAATAACAATTCGTATCAATCTGTTGTGTTTTTCTTTTCTTTCAGTAAAAACAAACCATATGAAAAATAACAATTATTAGAGTTTATAACAAGAATTATAGCAAAAATACGCAACCCTGAGTTTAAAAGTTAGAGTATCAATACCTTACAGTGTTCATAAAACTCCAGTCACAAATAGAATTGCAGCAAGCATTTCAAAAACTGCTCTCCAGGAATCACAATACTCCAGACAAATCAAACACCTCTAAATATCATAGCAATATATAAGCCATATTTATCTTTACCGCCTTGTCGTATGTAGGTGGGTGTTCCAGCTTTACGTTGAATTAATTATGTTGCTTTTCCAAGCACCACCCACCAGCAACGGCGGCCGGTGGCGTCGACGGCCGGTACGTAGTAACGGCATCTCTTTGTGTCATACGTCAGACGCAAACCGTGATTCTGAGAGAAATTTGTTGTAGCGAGAGAAATGTTATTTAAAGAGAATTTTTTAAAGACAGAAATATTTTTATGAAAGAAGGTTTTCCAAGAAAGTAATTTTTTATGAGAGAACATTTTGCAAGCGAGAAATTTTTTGAGAGAACGTTGAATATTTTTTAAAATTTTTTTCAAGGAATATTTTATAGGAAATTTTTTTTCAAACGAGATACATTTTTATAAGGAAACTTTTTCAAGAAATAAATCAAAACATTATCGTAAAAAACTACATATTGAAATGTTTTTCTTTTTTAAATGAAACAAAATAATATTGAGGCATACAAAGCCTCATATTTATTACACTTGTTGGCTCATTTTTCAATGATGAATTTAATGGCAAAAGCAAGCATTGAAAATCTGCGTTGAATTCATTGGTGAAAACAAACATTGAAAATTTGATTATTTTCGAATTATACCACACACATCAATTTTTTTAAATGAAAATCATAGTAGGTTCTAACTTGGTTAAAAAGCGATTTCTTCCAAATATAAGTAGTTTGATGTGTTTATTTTCAAAAATAGAGAAATTATTTTCGATTATTTGATATTTAGGATGCCATGAATCATAAAACAATATTCATTATAGTGCAAAGAACGCTTTGACTGATACAACAATACTGGGTGGTTTACAACAACTGTAAACTATACAACAATAGTATATTATAGACCAAGGTAGAGAGGAGTTCTCAGCCGAGCAGAATTAATTATAAAAGGAATAAAGGTGCTAGTAGTGGAAAAAATAATATATAAACCACGGTAGAGAAGACTTATCAGCCTCGCAACTTATTTCCCTCGATGCTTCGCATCTCGGGAATTAATTGTGGTCGGCTGAGAAAAATGTCTTCTCTACCTTGGTCTATAATATACTATTTTCCACTACTAGCACCTTTATTCCTTTTATAATTAATTGATTTTACATTAATAAAAAAATAAAATTACAAATGCAAATATGCACAAAAATAAAGTAGCCTTGCTTGAAAACAAGAGAATAGTTAATTTCAATTAACATTTATGTAAAATATATATTTTATAATAGTGGTTATAAAATGTCCAATTTTGATGATTTGAGTGAAAACTGCACTCCTCCTGAAATTAGGGAAGATGCAGTTGGTGAACAGTTATTACCAGTAAAATCAAAAGATTTTTACATGAAAGTTTATGGTGAATTTAAAGATTGGTAGCAATTGTTTTCATTATTAACCAGTAGTTAAAAATGAAATATTATTGACCACTAGGAAAGAAATTCATCTTCTTGGCTCTAAAACAAAGTAAATAATGATATTGTTTAATGCTAGTAGTGGAAAAAATTTATTAATAGTATATTAAAAAACAAGTTTCATAAGACATGATTTTAGAGCACGCGTCCAAGTTAGAAAACGAGCCGCTTGCGGCGAGTTTTCTAATGGACAAGTGCGCTTAAATGTCTTATAAAACGTGTATTTTATACTATTTTTTCTATTTTGGTCCAAAAAGTTAAAAATTACCTTATTTTATATTTCAATTTGAAAATATAATCGATTAGGAAAATTTTTGTTTTTTTTTTTGTTATGTGGCTGTTGGTAACATTGTAACACATTTCAAACTACTGTCAAATTAAAATTTAGACAAACAATTTGAAAGTGAGTTAATTTTTAAAATACCTAAGATTTGAAGATAAGATGGAAGAAGAATTATCTTGCACCCCACCCAAGCTACGCAAAGTAGCGGAAAATACGCTAAATAATCTTAATTTTTAGAACTTACAATTTGAAGGTTATGTTTATAACGCGTGAAGGTTGTTGTCACATGGTTGTCACCAACCTAACAAAATAAAATTTTGAATTCTTTTAGGAGTTGCTTTATGAAATCCAAATGAGTTTCATAAAGTAGTCAGTAAAGAACCAAAATAGAAAAAAACCTTTATAGTACTTTTTTTTTAAATTTTAAATTTAAAAATTAATGAAATAGAAATGGAATTACAAAGATATGGGATTGATATCGCGGCGCTGCAGGAAGTGAGATGGAGCGGCAAAGGAAGGATAGATAGAAGAGACAGTACGATAATTTACTCAGGAAAAGAGAAACAAGGACAGCAAGGAGTAGCTTGCATTATTTTTGGAGACGCTAGAAAGAAAATAATGGAAATAAAGCAAATAAATGAAAGAATGTTGTATATAAGATTAGAAGCGAAACCGTGTAATTTAGCAATATTAAATGTTTTGCACCCACAGAAATTACTGAGCAAGAAGAAAAAGAGCGTTTCTACGAAAGTTTACAACGAGAAATAATGGAAATAAAGAAGGAAGATATAGGAGTAGTAGTTGGAGATTTCAATGCACATATAGGCAAAGAGGAGTACCTGAAGCACGTAGTGGGGAAATTCACAATACACGAACGAACAAATGACAATGGACATAGATTATGTAATTTAGCAACCATCAACGAGTATGATAATAAGTAGCACAAAATACAAACATCCCAGGAAACATAAAGTGACATGGGTGTCGCCTCATCAAAGAACGGAATCACAAATAGACCACATGTTAGTAACGCAGAGAAGATAGTCATCAGTAATGGATGTGCGTACATACCGAGGAGCATGCGCAAACTCCGACCATTTCATGGTAATGGGCAAGGTGAAACTGAAAGTTAAAAGAATAAGGGAGCGAAGGCAGTGCCAAGAGAGGTGGAATATCGCGAAATTAGGAGAAGAGAAAGCAAGAGGGCGGTACATAGAGAAAATAGAAAGGATACTAGCAAATAACAATAGTCAGGAGCAGGAAATAGAAGAGAAGTGGAGCACGATAAAAAACTCAATAAATCAGGCGGCAAAAGAAGTAACAGGAAAAGAGGTACGCAAAAAAACGAAGGAATGGTACAATGATACTTGCAGAAGTGCGAATGAAGATAAAATAAAAGCAAGAATAAAATGGATTAAAACGGAGAGGCAGCAACACAAGGATGAATATGTAAGAAAAATAAAAGAGTGTAAGAAAGTAAATCGGAAAAGTAAAAGGGAGTGGTTGGAAGATGAATTAAAGGAAATTAAGAAGGAGAGTAAAAATAACAATACAAAAAGGTTTTACCAGAAGATCAAAAAGCAAAACAAAACATATAAGCCAAAATCAAGCGGAATAAAAAATAAGGAAGGTAAAATAATAGAGGGAGAGCAACAGTACAATGCAGTATGGAAAGAACATTTTATGGATCTATTGAAAGAGAAAGAAAGCCGAGAAGAACTGAAAGTTGAAGACACTGATGATGCAGAAATTGAGGAACCTACAATTGAGGAAGTTAAAGAAGTTATACGCAGCAGCCCAAATGGAAAAGCGCCAGGAAAAGATGGGATAAATATGGAGTTAGTGAAATACGGTGGCGAAAATCTGAAAGAAAGTATATACCAATTAGTAAAAAAAATGGAGAGAGGAGAAAATGCCAAAAGATTGGAAGGAAGGGCAGATAGTAGCCTTACATAAGAAAGGAGACCAGAAGGAGTGCACAAATTATAGGGGAATAACCTTATTAAATACATCATACAAAATTCTATCAGCAATAATACAAAAGAGGTTAAGGGAAAAGGCGAACGACGTAATAGGAGAGTATCAATAAATCGACAACGGATGCAATTCATGTAATTAAGCAAGTAATAGAAAAGGCATATGACTATAAAATAAACATTGAGTTGCTGTTTATAGACTTCCAGCAAGCCTTTGATTCAATTAATAGAGAAAAATTAATGTATGCCCTCAAAGAAATAAGGGTACCCGCAAAACTCAGAAGACTCACATGTTTAACAATGAAATCAACAGTAGCAAGTGTTAAAACACAAAAGGGTGTAACGGAGCAATTTGCAACGGATAAAGGAGTAAGGTAAGGAGATTCATTGTCCGCAACGATCTTTAATATGGCACTTGAGTATGAGTATATATCAAGAAAAATAAACAGAGGAATCGTAAGAACAAGAGCGGGACAAATGGTGGCATATGCAGACGATGTGGTATTAATAACTAAAAGAAGAGATACAATGACCCAAATGTTGGAAGAGATAATTAAAGAAGGAGAGAGGATAGGACTTAAAATCAATATGAATAAAACAAAATTACTGAAAATAGGGAAGGAAGCAGGAAATAAAAAGATAAGAATAGGAGGAATAGAATTTGAGGAAGTGAGCGAATTTAGGTATTTGGGAGTGATAATATCAAACAAAAATGAGAGAACAGAAGAGATAAACGAAAAAATTATAAATGCGAATAGAGCTTTCCATTCAAATAAAAACCTTTTTAAGAGCAAAGACATCACACGAAAGACGAAGATGAGAGCATATAAAACATTAATTAGACCTATAATGATGTATGCGGCAGAGGTTATGACCATGACAAAGAAAGAGGAAGAAAAGCTGAGAATAGCAGAAAGGAAAATTTTAAGAAAAATGTTAGGTCCAATCAGGATAAATGAAAATGAATATAGATCGAGGTATAACGAAGAACTGCTACAAATACTTGATGGTGAAGATATAGTAAGAAAAATAAAACAGCAAAGAGTGAAGTGGCTAGGACACGTGTAGAGAGCTGGGGAGGAGGAAGTGATAAATGTAGTGTTTAACTGGGAACCAGCGGGAAGACGAAGGAAAGGCAGACCAAGATCTAAATGGATTCAAGAGGTAAACAGTGATTTAGGCAAGGCGCGAATACACAACGCAAGGGAAGTGGTATGGAATGGGCAGGAATGGAGAAGACTGTGTAAAAAAATAGTGTAATAGTGATAAAAGTGTAAAGAGTGCAAAAGCGGAATGGGGATTGATCCACCCCGTGAAGTGGATCTAGAAAGCTTTAAGCGGCGATACCCCACCTAGGGGTGTTAAGCCACACACATAGTATTTTCTTAGAAGATTGAAAGTAAACGAGTTATAGCACCTAATAGAAATGGTAAAATTTCACTTTTTGACTGTAGGTCCAAAACAAAAAAAGATTTTCAAATTGTGTTTCCACTATTGCATCCTTCATAAAATATCGGGCCATTAAGACGCAAACGTTTTTTTTTTAACTTTAATATTAACAAAGTTCCCTACATACTGCAGCGAAAATGGGTCTCCTTGTAGGTAGATTCATTATTTTATTAGAAATACAATAGCAAACAAAAATTGTATAAGTTTCCTCAGTATACCGTACATATTTTTTTTTTAATATATAAATATAAATATTTTTTTAGCAGCCCATAGATTTAAAACGTGATATTGGATATTTGTTCGGATCATTATGCTTGCCACAATTGTTTCGGATTTCAAAGAGGGCTCACATGCAATACCGAATAATATAAAATCAACAAAAATAACACTCAATAACATTCAAATACAATACATTTTAATTGAACACCTTATAATCAACATTACAAATTTGTTACTGACATTATAATTTAAGATATGTTTGAAGGAATACGTGCTTTGGACTGGAAAAATAACAGCTGCAATGTTATTATTACAGTGACCACCTAAAACAACAAAAATGCATGTAAACTGTACTCATTCACCATGCGTCTGTTAGAACCCCTCAACTATTTATTATTAAACGTAAAGATTGAGATTTCTATTTTTAAAAGCCAAGAGCCTCCTTTCTTTAGCGGTGTAAATCTGCTAATATTTCCAATTTATTAGTTTAAATAAAGTATTACGTTTTCATCGTAAAATTAAAATTACAGTGGAACTTTCCTAACTCGAACTTCTGTAACTCGAATTTTTGTCATGAACACTGATGTTTCGTTGTCTTTTTAATTTATTTTTAACTCCATAAACCGACTTTCTATAACTCGAATATTTCTATAAGTCGAACTGATATTTTACTCGTAACTCGAATTTTTTCCGGTAAGTCCCTAGTTACAAGTATTCGCTAAACATATAATTCGAATATTTAGGGGAAGTCCCTAGTTACGCACAGTGACGAGTATTTCTGTGCTATTTCTTAGACATGCTCAGTGGTGCGACAAATTTTTTTTTTCGAAGATTACGGGAAAGATAAGTATCAGTGGTAAAATTTGCTGCATGCATTGTGAAAGTGCATTCATATCTAAAATGACAAAGCGAAATTTAAAGTGCTTATCACTTGAGCAAAAATGTTTGTTAATTGCCGAGGTAGAAAAGGGCGGAAAAATGAAAAAAGATACTGCTGCCCAATTTGGTATTCCCCCTAACACTTTATCGACCATTTTAAAAAACGAACTTTTAGCAGTAAACGCAAGAGACTTACAACCTGTGTCTATGATGATATTGACGAAGCTATGATCAAATGGACAACCATGGCACGTAATAAGAATCTACCCCTGTCGGGAACCATAATTAGAGAAAAAGCTAAAGAATTTGCAGATGCTTTGGGACACGAAGATTTTTCAGCTAGTGTAGGATGGTTAGATAAATTTAAAAAACGGCATAAAATTATCCAAAAGGCGATATGTGGTGAAAGTGCTGCAGCGGATTTGCAAACTCGTGACTATTGGCTTCAAAATGTTTTGCCCAATTTAATAGGTCAGTATGATAAACATGACATTTTTAATGCCGATGAGACGGGGTTTTTTTTCCAATGTTTACCAAATAAAACACTTGCATTTATAAATGAAAAATGTTATAGTGGAAAAAGTAGCAAAGAGAGAATAATTATTATGCTTGGAAGCTGGTGTTGTGTAAAATGAGACTGGCATTGAAATACAATAAACCTACACCAGTATACATAGAAAAAGTAAACATCGAGAGCATAATGGAAGATAGCACAAAAACCCGATACCAAACGCGACTCAATAGGAAACTAGAAGAGAATAACATCGAAGACTCTGACAATGTGGAAATAAGTTGGAAGAAACTAAAAACAAATATACTAAACGCCGCATATGAAGCATTAGGAAAACGAAAAGTCAATGTCAACTCAAACAGAAAAACTCCTTGGTTTACAGAAGAAATTAAGCTATTGGCAGACGAAAAACGTAAGAGTTACCTAAAATATAGAAGTAATCCAATACCTGAAGAAAGAAGAAAATATGTTGAGGTGAGGAACATGACAAACTCCAAAATTAGACAACTCAAGGAGGGATATTGGGAAAAATTCACCAAGAATATGGAGTCAGACTTATATGGAGCTCAGAAAAAAGTGTGGAAGATGATACAAGGCCAGAAAAAAGATATAAATGAGTATTTTCAAGTCAACAAAATTTCAGAAGAAGAATGGACATCGTACTTTAAACAAATGTACGAGAAAACAAATCGACAAGGAGAATACACGCACAATGAGAACAACACACACCTAAAAAATGAACATGAACATGTTAACATAACACAAGAGGAGGTAAATGATACACTTGCCAAACTGAAAAACAGGAAGTCTCCAGGCCCTGACGAAATACATAATGAATTATTGAAGTATGGAAGCGAAGAACTGAAGCGACAAATACATAAACTCTTTAACAAAATCATGAAGGAAGAAAAGATACCAGAAGACTGGAAGCTAAGCACAACTATACCTATATTTAAAAAAGGAGACAAAAAACAACCTCAAAACTATCGAGGCATTACACTTCTTAACTCGACATTAAAAGTTCTAACTAATACCATTCTTAAAAAACTTCAGAACACAATAGAAATAGCAGAAGAACAACAGGGCTTTCGACCAAACAGAGGAACAACTGATGCGATTTTTATCCTGCGTCAAATAGTCGAAAAATCAATTGAATTTGCATGCCCGGCATATATGTGCTTCATAGATCTTACCAAAGCCTTCGACAGGGTGCAACTCAACGACGTTCTCGCACAGCTATACAAACATAACATTGCAAACAGTATCGTAAATCTCATAAAAGATATCAACACGAACAGTAGAACTAAAATAAAACTCAATCACCAACTCTCAAAGGAAGTCCCCATAGCGCAAGGGGTAAGGCAGGGCGATTCACTAAGCCCATTCTTGTTCAATTTAATCATGAACACAATAATACAAGAAACAAGACCATTGAAGGGATACCGAATGGGCAACGAAAACATCAATATTGTATGCTATGCAGATGACGCTGTGATAATAGCCGATGACGATGACAATCTACAAAGATTATTACATAAATTCAATACAACTGCAAAGAAGTACAACATGGAAATATCCGTCGAAAAAACAAAAACCTTAGTGATCTCCAAGGAGCCTACTAGATGTAAACTGGAATTAGAAGGCAAAATCATTGAGCAAGTAAGAAGCTTTAAATATTTGGGAGTGGAAATATCCAGTGATAGAAACATCCTTAAAGAAACACAAATACAGGCCACTAAAGCACTGAAGATATCCGGCTGCCTGAGAGAAAGCATATGGCGAAACAAATACATGAGCATTGAGAGCAAAACAAAGATATACAAAGCAGCAGTACGCCCTGTGTTAACTTACGCAATAGAGACACGTGCTGAAACTACGAAAACAAAACAGAAGACAAGAGCAGCGGAAATGAAAACATTACGGGCCATAGCAGGTGTTACGTTACACGATAGGCAAACCAGCATAAGCATTCGAAATAAATGCCAGATACAAGATGTCATCAAGTGGTCCAAAGAAAGAAAACGACAGTGGAATGATCATGTGGACAGAATGGAAGAAGGAAGAATAGCGAAAATATGTAAAACGAAAATTCCGCCTGGGAGGAGACCACCTGGGAGACCGCCTAAAAGATGGAAGGAGAGCTGGGCTTCATCATCTGTGGAATAAACAGGAGCAATCCTATAAGAAGAAGAAGAAGAAGAAGAAGCAATATGACTGGGTCCGAAAAGCTAAAATTGCTCGTTATTGGTAAATCAAAAAATCCACCTGTTTCAAGGGTATCAAATCACTTGATGTGGATTACGAAAATAACAAAAAGGCATGGATGACAAGTGAAATTTATGAGAAGTGGTTTTTAAAGCTAGATAAAAAGTTTCGTTCTTAGAAAAGGAACATTTTACTGTTTGTTGATAACTGTCCTGCACACCCAACGGATGTAGGGGATAAACTGAAAAACATCAAACTTGTATACTTTCCTCCCAATATGACCTCCTTATTACAGCCAATAGACCAGGGCATAATCAAAAATCTAAATGAACATTATAGAAAACGGATTGTAAAGAAAGTTTTGGTCAATATGGAGGAGGATGCCCCTACAACTGTGATGTTACTTGACACAATTAGGAAGCTCAACAAAACATGGGATGTGAATGTAAAAGAACAAACAATTGCCAATTGTTTCCGGAAAGCAGGGTTCGTTAAAGATGAATTGCTGCAAGATATTGATTATTGGGATGAAGAAGATTTTCTTCCACTGTCCTAATTAATGTTCTATGGGCTTCATATAGAACCGCAGCAAGTATAGATGATGTAACATTTGAATATTACGTAGGTGTTGATGATGGTAGGTACATGTACAATGGATTATCCTACTGATGAAGATATTGTAGCAAGCATCTTAGACAGTCGTGTTCCCAATGCAAAAGGTATGTAATTCAGACACATTAACTGTAGTTTAAAAAGTCAAATTTTACGATAAATAAAAAAATTAAAGAAAATATTTTTTGTAGAATCAGAGGAAGATGAGGACGAGGACGAAGGCGAATCTAATGTCATGCCCACATATGAACAAATTTATACTTTGATTGAAAAGCTAAGAACTTTTATGGAGTCTCGAGATAATGTACCTCATAATATTTATAAGTCTTTAAATTTGGTGGAACATTTTGTAGAGAAGGAGACGTGGTTATGTAAATCATAAAAAAAACCGAATACTACTTTGAAATAAACAAATAATTTTTTGCGTATGTTTTTTGGTGTATTTTCTGTAACTCGAAGTTTCCCTTACTCGCATTTTTTTCTTGTCCCTTGAGATTCGAGTTAGGGAAATTCCACTATTTTTGTTTTTTGTAAATATTTTAAGGTAATAAATTTGGTTTTACTCGCTTATAAATTTTTAGTTATACTACTAATTTAAACAAAATATTTTAATAAATACTGTTACCTTTAAAATTGTAGTACTGGTAACTTTGAATAATCCACCGCCGCAAACAGCTACATCTTCTGCTACTATTTGACGTAAAAAAAGATGAACCTAGATATCGTGTTAAAAATAATGTAAGTACATATAATATTATTGAATTAGTTCTTTTACTTTGAGTATAAATAGATATAGTTTTAGTTTTACTCTTTTCATTTTTGATTTTCAGGTATGTTTTTGTTTTTAAAATAGGGTGATCTGTTATCAAAGAACTAGATAAATAATGGAAATTAGGTCCGACAAAAATAATAAAAATTAAATATAGTACTTCTATAATACGCATCATTTTGCAAAAAAGTAAACAAATTACTCTACATTACGGTGGTTACAACTGCAAAATAATATTTTCAGAAGATAGAAAATACGTTTTTGTATCATATACCGTTATATGCTATAGTATGTACTATATTACATAACTGTTAAAATTGGCAAAATTATATGGGAAAAATTATTCAGTATCCTAAGTACACTATGATCCACATTCAAATCTTGCAATGTTTGCTGAATGTTCAGTACAGATTAAAAACACTAAAATTTTCAGTTTTTGTTTTTTGTGTATAATTTGGTTATTATTAAGACATTTTTTTACACAGTTTCGAATGTGAAATTAATATTTCATTAGCTTCACTTTTTTAAACATGTGTCAAAGGCGGCCGTTTCATCATTGAATAGAGCACTGCAAATGTGAAATCGAATCAGCTGAGGATTTTTTACGGATTTATTTTAAACAAATGAACACCTACAATGGTGAAACAAACTGCGGTTGCTAGTTAACAGTTGACAGGTTTTTGAAAACAGTTTATTTGGCATTGTTTTAGTGTTATTTATTATGACCGATCTAGTAGAAATCTAGTTCATTGCTTAACGGAAAAACAAAGAATTAAACTTTTAATTATGCGGGGATGTGGAGACAGACAGCGTACACAAAGAAGTCTGCAATTTATTTAATTTTATGTATCCCGATCGGGATCCCATAACGCGCTTCACAGTAAGCAAAATTAAAACAACGTTTTCTGAAAGAGGGCATGTTAGGAACGCTCCACGACGCCAACTAAACGTGCCAGAAGAAGTACAGTTAAATATTTTGTTGGAAATGAAAGAAAATCCGCATAGCAGTACGCGAAAGGTGGCTCCTAATACTGAAGTCAATCTATCTTCTGTTGTGAAGTACTTAAAACAACACAAATAGCATCCGTACAAAGTGGCTTTACTTCAAGAGTTGAACGAGCGCGATCCTGATCAAAAGATTGAATTCTGTGATAACATAATGGAGAAATAGAATGCTGATCCCGATTTTGCAAAACTGTATTATCTTTTTTGATGAAACTTTATTTTATCTTAACGGAACAGGTAATATACAACATTGTCGCTATTGGGCTCCCCGTAATCCGCACTGGATGATGGAGGCCCACACCCAATATCCGGAAAAGTTGAATGTTTGGGATGGCATTATAGGGAATATAATTCTAGGGCCTTATTTTATTGAAAGAACACTAACAGGCGAAAAGTATTTAGACCTGCTCAGGGAACATCTGGTTCCTGCTCTAGCTGTACTGTATCTCAATTACGACGATCCCGACATTCTCGATAACGCATTGTGGTACCAAAGAGAAATTTTTTATTTGGAGCGCTCCACAGCCAAAATTCGCCCGAGGTCTGTTGAATTAGCACGAAAATGATGGAGGTTGTTAATACCACCGCTACAACTTTGATATACTGTGTCTATAAAGTACCCCCCCCCCCAACTAACTTTTGCACGACTTGATATTTTACCACAAAATTTGGTGTGCTGTAATGAGAAATTAAATACTATTTTTTAGCTAATAATTAAATTTTGTATCATTCAAATTGGCAGCTGGGCGTCATTTTTATTTTTTTTAAATAGAAAGGAGGGTCGAGTGACATCTCATTTAAAGGGGTTCTTTAGTTCTGCGCTTGATCCTACAGTTTCAAAGAAAAATATTCAGCCATAACAAAATGACAAATGTTTGAAGATACAGAAGTTTATTTAAAAAAACTAAGAATTAAAGCAAAGAGAAATTAAATTAAGTGTTCAAAATGTTTACCATTCACCGCCGCGGCGCACCGTCTTGTTGGAACATAACGTTTTCAATATTATACCAGCCGCCTGAGATATTTCTGAAAAAATTTTGTACTGCAAATGAAAAAGTGGACTACTGGATAAAAAAATCAAAACAATTTTGAATTGAGTGAGTCCATTTGTTTAAAATCCGCCATTTTGTTATGGCTGAATAAGTTTTTTGAAACTCTAGGATCAGACGCAGAACTAAAAGACCTTTTAAATGAGGTATCACTCCACCCCCCTTTTTATTAAAAAAAATTTTATATGGCGCCCTGTCGCCATTTTTAACCGACTTAGAAAAAGGGAGGAGGTTCTCAATTCGTCTGTATATATGTTTTTTTTTAATTTTTTTTTTATGTACGTTCGGGCATAACTTTTTTGTTTATGAACCGATTTTAATGATTCTTTTTCCGTTGGGTTCAGTATAGTTCCAAGGTGGTCCCATTATAATTTCATTGGTATTGGAGCTTGAACTTCGAAGATACACCAGGGAACTCCTCAAAATCTATTTTTTTAACCGACTTTTTAGTGTTTCCGTATTTCATCTTCCGTTTCAACTAGCCGTCGTTTCCTCATTCGAGAAGCATCCTTACTAGGTCTACCCATCACTTAAAATTGTAAAATTATTAACTTAAAAAAAAAGAAAACCGACTTCAAATGAAAACACAAAAGTAACATAAGTTAACTAAAAAGCAAAAAATAAATGTTTTTTATACAACAGCTTCATACTTATTTGTTGTTCCGTTTAATGTAATTAAGAAATTGTTGTTTATTATATAATTATTAATTGTTTTATAATGTTTAAGTCGGTGCCAAGTAAAACATCCATACATATATAAAAGCACTAAGGGTTTTCTTCTCCGGTTCCTCCAGCGGCTACCGCTTCACCAATTTGGACCATTTTTTTTTTCAATGAAAGGTTTCTATCCTCAGATGGAACATGAAACATTTTTATATTTTTATTCTACGTCGATTCTTCAATAATAATTATTTTAATTTATAATATATATGAAAGTCTGCTAGACGCGATTCACTTGAGGCGACATCTACACTAATGTCGCGTCTCCTTTATGGAACTAATGCATCACGTGACATCATTTAGCCGGTTCTGTCAACGATTAGTCTGTCAGTGCATTGCGCGCTGGGGTAACACTAGTAAAAATTATATACCTTGCTACAATAACAAATTAGATTCGAATTTTTATGTTTTACTTGGCACCGACTTAAAAATTGTAAAACAATTAATAATTATATAATAAACAACAATTTCTTAATTACATTAAACGGAACAACAAATAAGTTCTAAACTGTTGTATAACAAACATTTATTTTTTGCTGTTTAGTTAACTTATGTTACTTTTGTGTTTTTATTTGAAATCGGTTTTCTTTTTTTTTAAAGTTAATTATAAATGATACAAAATTTAATTATTATATTAGCTGAGAAATAGTATTTAATTTCTCATTAAATCACACCAAATGTTATGGTAAAATTTCAAGTCGTTTTAAAGTTAGTTGGACTGGGGGGGGGGGGGGGAGATTTACTTTGTAGACAGACGGTATAGATAGCTATTTGAATCAGATGTTATAATTTTTTTTTTCATTGGTTGACAAGTTAACTAATCGATCAATAAAAACTAAACATTATGAGGTCGTACTAAATTGGTAAAATTAGGACTATAAATATAATGTACCTCATAATTCATTTTTCTACTTGGTACTGAAAAAATGGCTGCCATAGATTTTTTACTTTCTTCATGCACCCATGCTGAATAATACCATACAAGCATGAAGTGAGTAAAGGTAAATACCACGTTGTACCAAAAATAAAAAGCTTCAAATGGTGATCTGGGTCTGAAATTTTTTTTTATTATTAAGTCAACAATATAGAATTAAGATCATTCTTACGTAAAGCACTGAAAAATATTTACAGATAAAGCGTATGCATTTCCAAAATATGATAACAAAATCATTTCTGCAGCTACATTGTTTAACGTTCTGCAAAGTACTGAGAGTTTGCCATAGTGTAGTCGAACATTTCTCCATTGTGATTCGTTTAGTACCTAAAACATTCACGGTTTACGTTTGTTTATTGAATAATAGCGAGGTAGTACTTGATTTCCATTTATATTTTTGTTAATTTGACGAAATCTTTCTGCCAATGCAGATGATAAAAGGATGACTAGTAGATCGCAAAATTGCCACAAGAATGTTTCCACTAAAGCTAAAAACTGTAATATATTTTATAACAATTATTAATATTTTTTTAATTCTTGATCTACCTCTATAAACACAGCTCTCCAGTGAGTATACTCAAAACTGTCAAACAGTTCAGTATATAATGTTGAGAAGTAAACGTTTAAAAAGTTGTCCTCTTTTTCCATGATAGAAAAGACTTTTTTGGTTCCACCAAATACAAACAGTGAATGTTCAACTAAAACATTATAATTTTTGCAAATATTGCTTGATAATAAATATGAGTACTTACAAACGCCTGTTACGAGAAACATAATTGATAAAACTTTAAATCTCAACTTAAGGGTTGGTATTGGACCGTAATCTACCATGCTGTTTTCCATTTCAGTCCATTGTTGCAATAGTTTGCGCCATTTGTATCCCATTTTTTAAAAAATTACTAGTCCTGTTAAAGCACGAACGTTCCATATTATAACCGCTGTAAATGTAACACTTTCTTGTCGTCTTTTTTCCATTAAAAGAATAAAAATAATATTAATAACTTACTAAAACTGAAGAAGTTTTCGATGTCAACGACAGAAGAAGTTAATACAACAACCGTATAAATTGTTTGTAATGTTATTGTAAAAACAGCGTATAAGGTTCTAAATGATATCCATTTAAATATTAAATTTTCAGCATCTTTAGTAATTCCTATCACGGGGAAAGTACCAAAGCATTGTGCAGTAAAAATGATGTTTTTCATCAAACATTGTAAGCTGTAGTCTTTTAGTATTTTATTTTGAATCTTCATCGTGTTTTCTTCTTTCAAACTATGAAATGTTATTCTACTGTTTTTCTAAAAGTATGGCTCATCACCTAGCGTGTCATTGCGAACAATACCAATGCAAAACCTATCTGTATGTTATTTTCAGTATGCGTGTTTTGTCTACAGCTACAGTATAGGTTTAATCCCACCAATACAATACCTGTTTGCTAGAAAATCGATTAGTCAAGATGTTCTAACAGAGTTTTTGTTTAGTTGTTATTATTTATTTTTACTTAACAAGACGTAAACAACACTTAAACACAAACCCATTCCTCAATACATAACTAAAACTAATAAACAACACTGTCGTATCTACAGTTTTATCAATATTATTGATTTTATGTCAGACAGACATTGCTTGCCGACTTTGATTCTGAAATTTACAATTTAACAACAAATGGCCTTAAAAATGACTTTAACTAGAATCTTCAGCCCGGTTATAACACTCTAAGAATTTTAGAAAATCTAAAATTAAAAGTGTGGTTCCTCTTTTTAGAAAAGTGCTGTATAATTAACACTGATAGTAATATCGGCCAAAGAAGAGAACATAGGAACAATATGAGTAGGGAAGATCTTAAACGAACAAACAAAGAAATTAGAAACAAAATTAGAAAAGACGTAAAGGAATACAACGAAAGATCTATTGAAAGAATTATAACACAGAACAGAGGCCCCAAAATATTTAGAAGAGAAACCGGGGAGGGAAGAAAAGAAGTTGTATCTCTAATCGACGATACGGGCAAAATAATACACGACCGCAGAGAAATACTAAAACATATAGAACACTTCTACAAATCCCTTTACGCGTCCCAAACATTAGAACCACTAAGAACCCCGACCGACAGAAGAGCTCCCCTCACTAAGCACCACACCGAAGACATGCCAGAAATAAGTATGTATGAAATCAAAGCAGCCTTGAAAACTATGAAAAATAACAAAGCACCAGGCGAAGACGAAATCATAATAGAACTAATCAAAGCAGGAGGGAAAACACTATTAGTGCACCTACAGAATCTCTTCAATAAATGCCTCGAACTAGGAAGTATACCTGCCACATGGAGAAGAGCCAAAGTAATTTTAATATTTAAAAAAGGGAATAAAAGGGACCTGAAAAACTACCGACCAATCACGCTACTCTCACATCTGTACAAGCTATTAACTAAAATTATTACTACACGCATATCCCACAAACTGGATGCGTTCCAACCACCCGAGCAGCCGGCGTTTCGCTCAGGATACAGCACCATAGAGCACATCCACACCCTAAGGCAAGTTGTAGAGAAGACCTACGAATACAACCAACCACTGTATCTAGCCTTTGTCGATTTTGAAAAATCTTTCGACACAGTCGGAAAATGGGCATTAATTAACGCCTTGAAACGCTGTAGGGTAGACCACAGGTACATACAGTTAATCAACAACCTATATGAAGATGCTGAAATTGTCGTCCAGGTTTATAACGGCACCGAACCTATACCAGTAAAAAGAGGTATAAGACAAGGGGATACCATCTCCCCAAAATTATTCACCAACCTGCTAGAGGACGTATTTAAAACTTTAAATTGGCGAAACAAAGGAATAAATATTAACGGAAACTACCTGTCACATCTTAGATTTGCAGACGACATTGTAATTGCAGCTAGTACAATGGGAGACCTACAGACAATGATTGAAGAACTCGAATCAACAACAACACTAGTAGGCCTGAAAATGAACATCTCGAAAACGAAAATCATGGCTAACAGAGAAGATGCTACCCCAATCGTAATAAACCAAAATACCATCGAAGTCGTAGAACAATATATCTATCTGGGGCAGCTAATGTCTGTAAAAGAAGACATACAAACCGCCGAAACTAACAGAAGGATCAAACTGGCCTGGGTAGCGTATAGTAAACTAAGGAAGGAGGTATTTAAATCTGCATATCCTCAACACCTCAAAATGAAGGTATATAACCAGTGTATCTTGCCTGTTATGACATACGGCGCAGAAACGTGGCCTTTAAAAGAAACCCTAATTGAAAAAACGAGAGTCGCGCAGCGAAATATGGAACGCTCTATGCTAGGCGTCAGATTACGAGACCGCATGCTAAACGAAGCAATAAGAAGAACAACAAAAGTGGATGACGTAGCAAAGCGAATTGCAACTTTGAAATGGAATTGGGCCGGCCACGTTATGAGACAGGAAGACGACCGATGGTGTAGAATAACAACCGAATGGCGACCACGAACAGGAAGGAGAAACCGAGGAAGACCGAAGGCAAGATGGCGAGATGACATCGACAAAGTCACTTGTATAAATTGGATGAGTCAGACAACGGGCAGAGTAGCATGGAAAACACATGGGGAGGCGTATATCCAAAAATGGAGTACATAAACGCTGTTGGAGATAGAGAGAGAGAGAGTAATATCAATTGTAAAATTGCGCACCTTGCATATGATACGTCGTGTTTTTTTCGTAGAACGTTGTGTCCTATTTGTAGTAACAAGTTCGGTATCTCAGGATCTAAAGTAGCATCAGGGTACCTAATGTTCTTAATATTTACAAAAGAAGGGAAACTGTCGTTAGATGTAAACCTATAATATCGAAGGTTGATAATTTAGATAAACTGGTATCACCTTACACGGGGGAATGAGCATAGGTAAGAGAGAGAAAGGTCCTGCTGCTGCAGCGGAAATACCTCGAGGCATAAGCCAGCAAGGAAAAAACTCGTGAGCAGCCGAGATACCCCGAAGCTCTGAACAAGGTAGGGGGAAGATGGTCCTGCTGCTGCAGCCGAAATACCTCGAGGCGCATACCATCAGGGAAAAGCCCGTGAGCAGCCAAGACACCTCGAGACGCTGGTCAAAGTAAGAGGAACCGGGACAGAAGCCAGCAGGGGAAACCCTGAGCAGCCGAGATAACTCGAGGCGCAAAACAAGCAGAGGAAAGCCCGTGATTAGCCAAAATACCTCGAAACGCTAAGCAAGGGAAGTGAAAGGTGTCCTGCTACTGCATCTGAGGTACCTCGAGGCGAATCAGCAAGGAGAAGCCCTTGAGTAGCCGACATACCTTGAAGCGCTGAGCAAGGTAAGGAGAAGATGGTTCCGCTGCTGCACCCAAGACACCTTGAGACGCAAACCAGCAGGGGAAATCCCGTGAGCAGCCGATATACCTCGAGGCACAAACCATCAGGGTAAAAGACGTGAGCAACCGAAGTACATCGACGCGCTTGCGCATAGGAAGTGGAAGGTGTCTTGCTGCTGCTGCTGAGATACCTCGAGGGGCAAACCAGCAGGGGAAAGCCGGTAAGCAACCGCGATGCCTCGAGGCGCTGGTAAAGGTAAAGGAAATAGGGTCCTGCTGCTGCAGCCGAGATATCTCGAAGTGCAAGCAAGGGAAAGTGGTTCAGGAGTGATTCCAGACTGTTAAATAAATCCTCTCTCAAACTACTTCTACTTTTATAGGGCAAAACTGTGGAAAAGCTATGACGTAAATTTACATAAATTCTTGAAAGTGGTTTAAGAACAAAGAAACCAAAACTCTTAACTTTAAATCATCAAATTTGTTATTTAGAGACGCCAATTCATGTCCGTAAAATCCAGAACTAGGAGTCAAACAGGGGTACTATACACAATGCACTTAAAAGAGATTGCATAACCTAAATAACTTTCCAATAAATATTCTGTATGTATATGAAAACTCTATCTATAGATTAGTTAATCTTTACTAATTTGTATGTAATGCATTCAAATGTCTTGTGTCTAATGAAATTGTAATGCTTTACTCTTTTAAATCTTTTAATTGGCATGTCACATAAATTCATTAGTTAGAACTTCAATATAATACGTAAATACCAATCTTAGGGCGGGCAGTGGAGTATAGGTTAAGGTCTGGCTTTAGCTCTACTTCACCCAACGTGCTTTCTATTCTCGGCGGACTCTTACCTGTGTGTTGTGTTCTTCTTAGATGTTAGGTGGGTGCAAATAATCATAGTAGTTGACGTCAGTGGCAACTTCAAGCGGTAGGCGAGCAGGCAGCCGCCTAGGGCGACAAAATTTGGAGGATGGCGAAAACTGATTGAAAATAAAATAAAAATAATAAAATAAAATTAAAAAAAATTAATAAGAGTATATGAAAAGGTATGAGGAAAAATGAAAGGAATGTCATGTAATTCAAATTATATAACAGCCTACGATTATTTCGCATTTCTGTTTCGTACTCCACTATTCCAAGTTGCAGTTGACAGTTCGGGGTCGCAATTCGTAGTCTGCAGCTTTTGAATTAAGAAAAAAAATCTTTAACGCACATAGAGTAAATTGTATAATTTTTCGTATACATATACATACAGTGAATTCCAATTGAAGTGGGTCATGGCAGTTTAACATGGAAAAACTGAATTAGTTGTACATTAAGTCCCTAAAGAATTTTAATGCTTGAAGTCATCCTAAATAGAAAGATAACATTTTTTTAAATCACTGGATGGTAATTTAGTTAAAAAATTAATACAAATACCGTCCTATATAAATTATTTAATAATAATAATCACTAGTGCATTGATATAATCGGTTGCGAAATAAATCTAAGTTTGTTTTGATGGCGCACAGGTAGAAATTCTGCTTTGTAAGCAAGAGGTTATAAGTCCAAACCCTGGTAAGGTCTGCTTTTTTTATTGTTTTTATTATTGTAAATAGACAATCAGGTTTATATTACTATAATTAAAATTAATACTTCTAATTTTATAATGCTACATCACCCCAGTTTGTAACGATCCGCAGTTTAAAAACTAATCGGTTGAAATATAAAACGTTAACTATAAACTTTTTACAGCTGAAGAAAGAAAGTACGTACATTAACTGAAGCACATAAATTGCACTGCTATTTTACAAAATAACAATATTTAAACATTTAATTTGACTCTAACAACAAAATGATTTACATTCTACTTAATATTAAGGTCAATGTTACACCAGTTAAACTGAGGTTTGTTAGAAACTGGAAATATGTAGCATTAAAATATAGGAATTATTCATTTCAAATTAAATAATTTAAACTCGATTTTTTTTACAGTAAAAAAAGCAGAACTCATCAAGGTTTAGACTCATAATTTCTTATAATAAAAATAAAAAATCTACTGTAGTGAATAAAACCTTATTGTTATTTTATATTTTGTTGGAAGAGCTGCACTGAAATGATCGTATCAAATGTATACTTATGGACGCAGACAAATATAACTAAACATAGATGCCATTAGTCTAGCATGACAAGCAAATCTTGTCGTATAACCTACAAATGTTTTTGTTCATCAATCAATTTTTTAAGTGTTTGTTTATCACGACAAATATAACTAGTGACACTGTTTTTTTTTCGATCAACTGGGCTTGTTTGTTACTAGTACTAGTTAATCTCTTATCGCTAACAAACGCAGCCACAGCAACAAATGATTTTATTGAAATTTTATCGTGTTTTTTCTGGTATAAAAATCCACTACGAGAGATTTTTACTTTCACATGAATTTGATTGATTGTTGAAACGAAAATCGAACATTCGAATTCTAAATAAAATGAGTATGATATTGTCAACAAATTTTCTTGTCGTCTAATGAATCTATTAACGCATTTTATATTTATAATAACAATACTATTTGTAATTATTTAAAGTAAATGTATACAAGTATAAATGAAAATAAATGTTTTAATGGTAATTAAATTTGCTGTGCAATAAAACTTTGGCTTTCGCATCAGCTGGATTAGCAGGGTTACATAAATATGACAGCTAAAGCTTTAAAAACCCGTTTTGAGCCTCCACTTTTAAGCTAGAATATAAAAACAAATTGGGTTTGCCCCACGGTTTTGTATCCGATTTCGTTTTCAGATTCAGGAAATTCAGATTAAAACCATCATGCTACCAAAAAAATATGTCTAGCTTCTGCTACCGGTTTCGATTTTTTTTGAAAGCTTATTTTGTCGATGAATAGTTGATAAATCTTTTTTAGCCAAAAATAAATAAAAATTAATAAATTGAATAAAATTGGTAAGGAAGGGGTTCTAAATACGCGCCTATTTTCTGAAGTTATGTCACTGTGCGTCTGAATGCCCGTCAAAAAATAAATAAATAAATAAAATGTTGTCATAGTGAATGCAGTATGTAAGGTTCCAAACCTATTTATTGTGTCCGTATGAGTAATTACCTATTTGTCCACTTATTGCCTTTACTTTTTATATCTTACGGATGATTATCATACATTTTTGTGCAACTGCATTGTTTAGTAAGCAAGGTATCCCAGCGTTCGCTGTCGCTTAGAACTCAGGCAGCCGTGAGGACCGCTGCTATTTGTACCTAGTGGTTGAGAAGCGCTGGTTCGTTCCCCGCGTCTCTTTCGGCAATGAGTTATCCGCAAAATATGTTATCGCAGTATCGCAACCAAATATTGCACACTATATGGAGGACGGTTTTTGTGTTATATTGTTAAATTGTGGGCGTCTACATATGTGAGTTTTTGTGGCGGGGGTCTCTCGCCACTAAAAGGTGAGACAGAGGGGAGGGCTTTAGATTTAATATATAGATTCTTGGTTATGGTTTATTTTGTTACAAAAGTATAGAACACATTATACGTATCTTTAAAAAGATATAACATAACAAGAACAAAACTTTGTAGTTTACTGTGTCTGCATTTGAATACATTATAGTACATTTTGGAATTATTACTTAAAAAAATGAGCAAAGTGCTTTTCGTGGGCTTTCCTATACTTAGTTATGAGTTCGACCTCCCATGAAAATGTTCTATCGTCTCTCATTTATTAAATAAATGAGCATCAATATCATCTATATTTCAAAAATTTATAGAAGGCGTCACAGAGAAATTAGCGTATTGTGGTTTATCCCTGGTTTCATAAGCCTACAAAGTTTTAAAAATACTGTAGGAAATTTTTGAGTTATATTTGTTTGGAAATTTTCACACCATTTTAAAAATAATTAAATAATAGTTTTCATTGTTTTAAAAATTATCATAATAGTAAAATTCTCTCTTCTTAGGGTTATTATAATACTAACATTTTATCGCTGCCTGAAAACTCATTTTTGACTGTAGAAGGGTTAAAAGTCTAAAGCTAGAAAGTTCGTGTTAAAGCGTTGGATTTGCCTTACGGCATTCTTAAGGTCTTGTATCAGATCCCGTTTTTCTATTTAGAAAACTAATTTACGGAATTAAAATGGTACCATTAAACTATGCATAATTTCCGTTTCTTGTTTTGCGTTTTTATAAGCTTATTTTCTGGTAAATTTATGAATTTTTGTATGCTCCCGCATTCCAAAGTTATCAAAAGTGAACTATTCGGTCTGAAGATACGGGAATAAGAACTAGAACGAACTTATCCATAGGCAGACATCTAAAAACCGCTTTTTTAAGTTCCTATAAGTTCAAAACATGTATTTCTGTCAATATCTCGATATCGAGAATTATGAAATTACTACTTTCTTATGATAAAAATATGAGAAGGTATTTTTCGATTTACGCCAGGTTTGGAGCAATTCCTGCTTTGAACTGGAAATATAACAGTTGTATAGTTATTATAACGCTTGCTGCCTGCAACAAAAATAGTTAAAATAAAGTTCACTTTTTGATTTTAATTACAAGTCGGTTTAAACACGTCCAACTCGTACTTACATCTAGAATTGTACCCCTGGTAATTTTGAACAAGCCACCTCCGTAAATGGCTACGTCATTTGTTACTATTTGGTGTAAAAATCGATCAAGCTACAGTAAAATAACGCAAGTGTAATAAAGTTCTTTTTAAATTATTATTACCTGCCTGTATTTTGAAGTGGAATACTTACCTGATAATTCATATTTTCGGCTGATACGGAGAAAATATCGAACTTAGGTTTTTTACTTTCTTCATGAACCGATGCCGCGTAAAAACATACAAGTATAAAGTGACTGAAATTAAACAGCACATCGTACCAAAAGTAAAACGTTTCAAAAGGCGATCTTGGTCTGAAATTATAATTTATAATAAGCAAAATTAATTAGGTTAATCTAAAAACCACAAAAGGTCTTACGTAAAGCATTGAAAAATGAATACAGATAAAAAGTACACGTTCCCAAAAAAAGATAACAAAACCAATTCTGCAATTACATCGTTTAACGTTTTACAAAGAAATGAAAGTTTGCTGTACTGCTGTCTGATTTTCGTCCATTGCGATTCACTTAGCACCTTAAATAAGTCAACTTTCTTATTTTGACAACTGAAATATATGTGAATTAGTAATACTTGTCTTGCGTTTATCTCTTTATTAATTTGTCGAAATCTTTCTGCTAACGCAGATGATAAGAGAATAATAAAGAGATCATAGAATGACCATGAAAAGGTAGACATTAATGTTAAAAACTGTAAGATAATAATATTCTAATGACAATTACTGGAATTAGTTATTTGAAAATTACCTCTATAAATAAAGCTCTGCAGTGACTATATTCAACTGTATCAAAAAACTCTCGATATAAAGTTTTAAAATAAACTTTTAAAAAACTGTCATCGTTTTTCATGGCCGACAGAACCTTTTTCGTACCACCATAAACGAACAGTGAATGTTCATCTAAAACAAAAACATTTTCAAGAACATTTTAAATATTAAAAGTTTGTACTTACAAATTCCAGCTGCAAGAAATAAAAATGACATAATTTGAAATCTTCGTTTGAGAGTTGGTATTGGACCATAATTTAACATGCAATTTTCGATTTCTGTCCATTGTTGTAATAAGTGAGGCCATTTGCAGCCTATTTTAAGAAAAATTATTACTCCTAGCAAAGCACGAACATTCCATACTATAACCACTGTAAATGAACAAATTTCAAACTGAATTATAAAGTTTTTCTTTTTCTTAATATTTTCTTTCTACGTTTTTACATTATTATAGAAACTCGTATACAAACACTATTAAATCAGACAGTTTATCACGGGAAATATCAAAGTGCCTCGCCTGAGTTCGTGATTTGCACAAATTGTAGCCCAAGAGTATACTATATTCAGGCATCCATTTTGGTCTGTTAAATTAATCAAAAGGAGTCCGAGTGGTCTAGTGGTCACAATGCGTGAGTCCTCAGTTCGAATTCCGGAAGAAGCAGAAACATTTTTCTGTGTTCTGTGGATCGGTATCGAGCTCGGTAACCATTCGACGTTGGGTTACAATTAACGGCGCTGGTCTTGATTACTGGCTGACCAAGACAAGTAACAAAGCCTCACACAACATTACATTAACATACAAATAAACACATGTGTGAATGGCATTGAATAAATATGCATGAAGGGTGGCATAAGCTTCAGAAGCGTAGTGGTTTAAAGGCCAAAAAGCCCCACTACCTCCTATGACACAAGCGAAGAGCCTACCCGAGTGAAAGACTTCGACACCCAACGCCCTAAGGGCAAAAAGGGGATGGCTAAACAAGGAGAAATTAATCATAAATGAAAACTATCATATTTATTGTGTGAGAAGAAAAGGTGTTTTTTAAACTAAAAATATTACAAAAAATATATCGTTGTATCGTCATACGCGTTGGTCAGATGTAAGTAACGTGTGTTTATTCGCTCCCAGTTTTAAATTGGTTTTTACTAATATCCTGTGTAATTATAACTGTCGAATTGTGTGAAATCATTTTAAAATGCCGATTGTGAAAGAGTGTTGTGTATGCGATAGAGTAGTAAATGCAGACAAGGAAATGAAATGTGATTTTTGTTTGCTGCCGCTGCATACTACATGCTCGGGGTTAACGCGAGCCGAGGTCGCCTGTATTGTGTCTGCGAACCGCCGCATTAGCTATCAATGCAACAAATGTGCAGACAAAAATAAGGATATATCTGAGTTAAAAGAAATGATACTCCACTTAACTAAAGAGGTAAATGAACTCAAACAAAACTCAGCTGTAAACCACCAAACGTCTTTGTCGGAATCCACCGAAAGCATCATCTCCGAAATCAGAGAACGGAATGTACGTGCCTCTAATATAGTCATGTTCAACGTCAATGAATCTGCTGCTTCCACTATTAAAGAACAAGACGTTGACGATAAAAAGGAAATTGAAGAAGTACTTCTTACAATAACTGGCAAAGTTGCTGAAATAACTCATGTAACTCGTCTTGGCAAAAAATCTGGTAATACTCCCAGACCTATCAAAATCTCGCTCAAATGTGAATCTGATGCAATTGATGTACTCAAGGCCAAACGTAATATCCCAAATAACAGTGGCGTTAAAATTAGTAATGATCAAACCCCCATGCAGCGTGACTTTTTAAAGTCAATACGCGCTCAACTAGAACGTAGGGTAAACGGCGGAGAAGATAACATTACTATAAAATATGTTAACGGTGTTCCCACTATTGTCAAAACCATGCCATCAAAAAACTAAATACAATTGCGAACAGGATCACTGAGATTAAATTTCTATGCACAAACGCCAGAAGTATTATGAACAAAATTGAAGAACTTAAATTAATTGTCAACTCTCAAAACCCAACAATCATTTTGATAACAGAAACAAATTTAAATGAGTCGATTACAGACAGTATTGTTGCTTTGCCAGTTCAATGGTACCCTGTTAAAATCAGTCCTGAAGCAAGAAGACCTCGGCATTTTAATGACTTCCGATCTAAAGTGGGCAGAGCACATATGTAAAACTGTGAAAAAAGCGAACTCTTTAATCTGCCTAATTCGGTGTGTTTTTAAAGATTTGAAACCTGAATCTCTTCTAAAAATTTACAAAATGTATGTTCGCCCCATTCTCGATTACGCCGCTGTAGTTTGGTCACCCTACTTTGCAAAGGACATCGACCTACTGGAAAAAGTTCAACGCAGATTCACCAAATGTTCGCCGGCAACGCGATGCTTAAGTTACGAAGAGCGTTTGAAGAAATTGCACTTCACAACACTAAGTTGTCGAAGACTTAGAGGCGACTTGATTGAAGTCTACAAAATTCTTCACAACTATTACAATCCTCTACCACAGCTATTTACACTAAGTCAGAACACCCAATTACGAGGACACAATTTTAAATTACAGTGTGCTAAATTCAATAAACTGTCAAGGCAGCATTTCTTTTCTTGCAGAGTGCAAAATGCGTGGAACTCTCTACCGTCTGAAGTGGTAAATGCTGAATCCATTAATAAGTTTTAAAATTTATACGACTTGTTAGTTCTATCTCCCTAGCGTGCGAACATTACATATGTTTGATAGGAGTCTAATCGGTTCGCCGGGTACCCCTTATTATGTAAATGTAAATGTAAATGTAAATGTATTGACCAAAACTGAAGAAGTTTTCAATGTCAACAGTAGAACAAGTCGATACAACGTAAGTATAAATTATTTGTAAAATTATTGTAAACACCGCAAATATGGTTTTAACCGAATACCATTTAAAGGTTACATTTTTAACTTCTTTGGTTATTCCATCCACTGGCAAAAGGCCAAAACATTGTGCCATCAAAATAATATATTTCATCGATTGTTGCAAGCTACATTTCGTCTGCTTTTGTCGGGGTAAAAATTGTGTTAAGTTATGAATTTTATTTTGTTTTCCCATTTTTTTAGCTATTCAAGATCCCATAGAATATTATGCTTTCTGCCTAACTTTGTTTTGTTTGCTTGTTTTACTAGCGTGACTAATACTTATAATATGACAACAAATTTATCTTCGTTCAGTATTTCCCAATATGCGTGTTCACAGTTATAGATTTAATCCTAGTAATGTAATACCTATTTACCTCCATTTTTAATGGAGTTGTTTATGAACTTCAGACACATTTGAAAACAGACCAGCTTGATTTCATATTTTGTGACCGCAATGTTCATGTTCTTACTTCTTAATTATTATTTAGAATTAGATTTGACAATATGTTATATTAAATCTTAAAAAAGGTGGATAATTCGCGACCAAAACAAAATCCCCTATACCAAACTCAAAGCCAAGTTTTGACAATATCAAAAAAACGGACTAAGCACCCCACTGATACCTCCCAATACTTTTTACGCTTTAAATATTCTTGCGCTAATAAGTAATTGAAATTTACATCTACACCTAGTACCAAGAAATCTGAAACGGGGCTCACTTGTCCCTTGAGTTGTGCTTAACGATGCAATATATCGATACTGTTTCGATACAGCATTTTTTTTCTCGTTTTTAATTATTATTTACTGTTTTTAGTTCAAAATTTGTCGATTTCATGATGCCGACATTAACCGCATAACGCGTGCTTCTATTTCGGTAATTTTGATTAAATATCGTATCGTTTCAAAAATTAAATATGAGTATCGTATTAATTATCAAAAATATCGATAAGCATAATAATACTCGTCCTAAAGTGCATGGCACTAGAAATTAGTTATTCACGTAAGGCGCTAGACCTCGGGCTTAAGTTTCGGTTTCCTAGGATAGCGGTACCGTATTACAGCGGCCGTAATATAGCGTTGCTGACGTCACGTGTAGCGTTTAAAAAGGACGGCCGTTGTGGCGGTGACCAACTGGTGTAAAGCTAGAATAATATGACGGTGTTAAATGCAGATGTGCACGGCTCCTCGTGCATGGCGTCACGTAGTGTTTTACTCTGAGAATACCTACTTTTATAATAAAAATGGATGATCTCGATGTCGCATTATTAATATTTTTGGAAGACGAAGACGAAGACTCATCAGAAGAGGAGTCACAACGGTCGAGCGAATCTGAAATATTCAAGAATCGTGCAACTTAAGGTGCATTTGAAATTTTAGTGTGTCGTCACCTACACACCAATGAAAATAAATTTAGGGAATATTTTCGCTTAACTCCAGTGTTATTTGATTATGTACTAAACTACATAAAAGAGGATATTACTTCAAGGCCATACAATAGGAACAAGAAACCAATATCGCCTGAGCAAAAACTTTGTTTATTTTTAAGGTAACTAATACATACCGTTTTTGTTTAAAAGTAGTAAACTATTGCTAATTAAGTCCCCAGAATCACGCAGTGTTGGTTCGGACGTTCCAGGGGATGACATTTCTTCGGTAAAATCAGTAGAATTGCTACTTGCGACTGATAGTGACCGTGTATTTGGTTTTTCACGTGTCACCAAATACTTTAATTCGACGTTACCAACTAATGTGCCAATTTGCATCCTCAGTTGTGCACGTTCATATTGTGGCAGATTTTTAACAATTTTTGCCATTGACGCGAAAAAAAGGTCAGTTTCATCTTTTTCCTCGGTCGTTGATTTTTTCTGCTTTTCAGCTATGCTTTTAAGCAAGTTTAATCTTTCCTCAGAAATAGATGAAACTTTCCTTTTTTTTGAAGAACGTGAATTATCCACACTTTTTATGGTACTAATGTTCTGCTTTTCCCCGTCTTCCAAGACTAACTCATTTTCTGGATTTTCAATTACATTTTGTGTGGAAGTTTCCAGAAAATCCTCCTCGGTATCCTCCTTTGTAGCATCGGCGTCTGGGGCGTCGATGTCTTCCGTACGCTCCTCAACGCCACAAATATTGATTATAGTGCTAAAATTGAATATAACATCTATTAATACTTGTAATATTTTGGAATAGTAACGCAATAAACCTTCTTTTCGTTGAAGAGCAGCTATCTAAGAATGATAGCAGATCCGACCTCTTCTTCGCTGCCTCACCACAAGAACCAGTACCTGGTTTTCCTCTTCGCCTAATGTAATAGTCCCTTATGTAGGCCCACCTTTTGCTGCATTCAACATCTGTGACAGTAGATTCAGTAAATTTAACAATTTAATAAAGCTACTAAGACTATTTTTTTACAGATATCTAGCCACTGGTGAATCATTTCGATCATTGGCATTCCAATTTCGAATATGTCACTCATGGATAAGTTTTATTATAAAGCATCATAGAAAGATTATTTAATGTAATAATGCCACCCCCAACAATGGAACATCTACGAAAGATTTCGAATACATATATGTCGGCTTGGAATTTCCCGAACTGTGTAGGAGCCACAGACGGGAAACATGTAAGGATAAGGGCGCCCAAAAACAGTGGATCTACTTTCTTCAACTACAAGGAGTTTTATTCCACAGTTATGCTAGCAATTGTAGATGCGGACTACAAATTTGTAGCAGTAGATATTGGTTCATATGGTAGAGAAGGAGATGCAGGAATATACTTGAAAAGTAAGTTTGGACAAAAAATCCGGAATAACGATTTTAACATTCCTCCACCTCAAACACTACCTGGAACAGATGATCTTGTGCCATATGTATTAGTTGGAGATGAAGCTTTTGCTCTACACGAAAATTTTATGAAACCTTACCGGAGAAGGCAATCTCTAATTGATCCATCCAAAGGTGTATATAACTACCGATTATCTCGAGCAAGAAGGACAGCTGAGAATGCCTTCGGTATATTGTCTGCTTATTTTCGAATTTTTTTCCAACCTATTGCCACCGCCTCAGACACTACTGATAAGTTGATTGCATGTGCCTGTATTTTACATAATATCCTACGAGAAGCAAACATACTAGCTCCTACTCAAGTTAATTTTGATGATGCCCTACCATTACCGGTGGAAAATTTAGTTCCTCTTGCACAAGATAATGTCCGTGCACGAAACTCACCAACAGCAATTCGTGAAATTTTTAAAATCTATTTTAATGAACCGGGTGCTGTCGAATGGCAGAATAATTATTACAGATATCACTAATAAACGTTGTAATAATAAATGTTCTTTTACTGGTAATTTTATGCACTATCAAAATAAAAAAAAATTAAAATATACAAACCTGTTTTATTTAATATTCCACCAATTTTCCGCCAAACATGTTGTTTCAGTTGAGACTTCCGGTAATCCTTACTTTTTATATTATAAAGGCACTCATGATTTCTCACGAAATCAATCAATATTTCGTCCTGCTCACTGCTCCAAGAAATATTTTCAGACATTTTCAATATATTATTGCGAATTGCACACCGAACTACGCCACCGTTTCGTCCTAAAACGTTGCAACAAGTGTTCTCCGCCGTACAGATGAACGTAAAAACAATGACGTTCCCGTTTTATTGCGTTGCGGTGGTCTCTACCGCTTCCGAGAAAACCACATCCATTTAAAAGTTTGAAACCAGATGTTGTGACGTCATTTACCGTCATATTACGTCCGCTATATTACGGCACCGCTATCCTAGGAAACCCATGCTTTAGGACCAAAAATCGTTATAAAATGTTTATTTGAATAGTTTTTAAAAATACGTAAAAAGGAGGGCTTTGGAATAAAATTTAGTAGATTAGTAAAAAATAAATTTGTAGTTCACTGCAAGCTTTAACGGCGCACAAAGTTTTAAAAACAGTTTTTGAGGTATAATTTTTTTAGATTTACAAACTTTTGAGATAGTGTCATTTTTACAATTTTCATATTTCCAAATAATTTTTACATCTATACAATTATATTTGTTATGAACTATATAATCGCCTATATAATTTCCGAGAATCACCACCGCAAATTTAGTTTCTCCCATGTTTCCGTTGTTTCCTTTGTTACGCACAAATCAAATAAATAATTGAAATTTACCTTTTAGAATGTCTAGTTGTTTTTTGCTACGAGAAAATCGAACACAAGCCTAAGACGAAACATCGCGAGACAAGTACTTTGCATTTTGACAGAAGTTTGATTTAACGTTTACGCCGATGAGGCGGCTGCAACCCTGAAACCAAAATTAATAATGTCGCCTGCAAAAATAGCAGCGGTCAAAAATATTGGCTGCAAAAGCAGCGCCGTTCAAAAGGGTCGGAGGCGAAAATGGTGCCTCAAAATTAACTCTAAAAGAAGCATCGCCGGACAACTACTTTTCATCTTGATAGAAGTTTGATTTAACGTTTACGCCGATGATGCGACTTTTACCTGAAGCCAAGATGCTATTAGTAGCAACGCCCATCAAATAATGTCGCCGGAAAAAATAGCACAGGCGAAAATGCCACCGGCAAAAATATCGATCTAAAATTAATATGGATTAGAAAGTTGGACACCCACAAAAGATATGTGTAAGAAGATCGAGGTTTTTGATATCATGCGCCACGAAAGATACCGAATCCTGCAGCTGATAATGCAAAGGAAGATCGAGGGTAGACGAAGTAGAAGAAGAAAAAAATGTCCTGGCATAGAAATCTCCGGGAGTGGTATAGAAACAGCACCACAACACTGTTTAGATCTGCAGTATCGAAAGTGCGGATAGCCCTAATGATAGCTGACCTCCACTAGGAGAAGCAACAGAAGAAGAAGAAAATTAGCGTCATGGGAAACATCGCCGAACAAGTGCTTTGCATTTTAAAAGAAGTTTGATTTAACGTTTATACCGATGACGCCGCTACAACCCTAAAGCCAAGATGCTACTAGTAATAGCATCCATCAATCATATCGCTTACAAAAATAGCACCGGTTAAAATTGTCGCCGGCAAAAATAGCGTCGATCAGAAATGTCGCCGGCGAAAATGGCGCCTCAAAATTAACGCCATAAGAATCATCGTCGGACAAGTACTTTTCATTTTAATAGACGTTTACACAGGTGATGCGCCTCTTACCCCGAAGAAAAGATGCTATTACTAATGGCGCCCATCAACAATGTCGCTAGCTAAAATAGAGCAGGTCAAAAATAACGCCAGAAAAATAGCGCTGATTAACAATGTCACTGGCAGAAATAGCGCCTTACAATTAATACCATTAGATACATCACCGGATAGGTACTTTGCATTGTATTTTGCTGATTTAAGCCAAGACAGTAATAGTGCCCATCAATAATGTCGCCGGCAAAAATAGAACAGGTCAAAAATGTCGCCGGCAAAAATAGCGCCTCAAAATTAACGCTATTAGATACATCGCTCGACAAGTACTTTGCATTTTGATGAAAGTTAGATTTAACGTTCGCATATATGACATGGCTCTTACCCTGAAGCCAAGAAGCTATTAGTAATAGCGCCCATCAATAATGTCGCTAGCAAAAGTAGAGCAGATTAAAAACGTCGCCGGAAACCATAACGCGATCAAAAATGTCGCTGGCAAAAATAGCGCCTTTAAATAAACGCGATTAGTTACGCCACCGGGCAAGTACTTTGCATTGCATTTGGTAGAATTTTAACCTTTACACCGATGACGCGGCTCTAACACTGAAACCAAGATGCTATTACTCATAGCGCTCATCAATAATGTTGCTGACAAATATAGCGTCGTTCAAAAATGTCGCCGGCAAAAATAGCGCCTCAAAATTAATGCCATTATAAATATCGCTGAACAAGTACTTTGCATTTTGATGGAAGTTTGATTTAAAGTTTACACTACACACCACACTTGGTTTCAGGGCTGGAGCCACGTCGGCTACGGCCCTGAAACCAAGATTTATTAGCACAGAATACTATTCGGTGCTATATTAGTACCTTTTTATTTAATAAATAGGCAACGATAAAACATTTGTTTAAATCGTACTGCTTATCATTGATAGCACTATTAACATCTAACGTTTTAGATATTTTAATATTTAGGTACGCTAGGCTTCCTTCTTCACTAAATTTTTTTTATAACAAATTTTATTGCAAACAATGAGCCGTGCCATCGGAATGCAAGTATTTGTTCAGCAATGTTTCTTATAGCGTTAATTTTGAGGTGCTATTTTTGCCGGCGACATTTTAATAGGCGCTATTTTTTTAAGCTGCATTTTTGACTAGCGACATTTTTTCAGGCGCTATTTTGCCATTTGCTATTTTAACCGGCGGCCGGTATTTTTACTGAGCGCTATTCTTGATAGCGCTATTATTGAGGTGCTATGACCCCCGGAATTGTCAACCACATTGCGAAACGTTTTCAGATGCATCAATAGTTAATATAACCTAACGGACGCATGCTTATAAAATACAGGTTTTGTTTATACATTCGCACACAGATTTCGTACAAATATTGTATAAAATTGAATGTCTGGCGGTGTAAATTACACATTAGTGCAACGTTTTACTACCTTAGTTTTCTTTGTGAAAGTCGGAATGGACCACGCGAACGGCGTTAGTTACCCGATAGCGGTATTATTACAAGATGGTTGGTGATTATACCATGCCAAGGTTCTACTTCTATTCTTTAATTATGGAAAGGTTGTTGCTTGCTCAAGAACAAAATAATGGACGTTTTCAATATTTATTATGTGTATACAAACAATAAACCCTAGTTTTTAATATTTATTAAAAACTATGTATATAAATAATAAACCCCATTATTTTGTTTTTATTTTTTTAGTACTATGATTATTAAACAAATTATTGTTATTCCAAAACTGTACTTACTTTTGATATGCCAGTTGTTTCCTATATTTTCAGCGTAATAAATTATTGATTTGTATGCAAGAATTTGATGTTTTAAGGTTAAATCAATATGTTTGTTAATTTTATTCCTTGAAATTTCCGTAACTTTTTTAATATTGATGAAATTAAAAATATCATAAGCATAACTTAGTGTGATTTTATAATTCTTTTATGTAAATTAAATTTTGTTTAACTTCAGAATGATCGAAATTTTGAAAACAAAAATTTATTCAATTTGTTACAAATACTGCTCACACTTTTTGTAATTTTATGAATTGATTGGAATTGTAAGGATAAACTACGAACTAATTTTTTAGATGCTCTTAACTATCTTAGTATTTTGGTGCGTTTGCGTCCGCTATAAAGTATTGCCGTTTACTTCAAACATTTTTAATTTGTAATTTTTTTTTAGCTACTACAAATCTCATTTAATAAACTCATAACTGCGCATATCAATTTATTATTTTAATTTAACATACATTATCAAGTAAACATACACTGTGTCTGTAAAGTAACCTCCCGCCACCCAACTAACTTTTGAACGACTTTATATATTATCACAAAATTTGGTGTGCTGTAATGGGAAATTAAATACTATTTTTTAGTTAATAATTAAATTTTGTTACATTCAAAATGGCGGCTGGGCGCCATTTTGGATTTGTTTTAAACAGAAAGGGGAGTCGAGTAACACCTCATTTGAAAGGTCTTTTAGTTCTGCGTCCGATCCTAGAGTTTCAAAGAAAACTATTTAGCCATAACAAAATGACAATATTTGAAGGTAAAGAAGTATATTTAAAAAAACTAAGAATTAAAGCAAAAAGAAATTAAATTAGGTGTTCGAAATGTTCACCATTTACGTACTTCTTGACACATAAAAAGTCGGTTATGAAATTCCTGTCTTACATTTTCATAAATTTCTAGAGCGATATTTCTGCAAACTTCTGTAATGCGTTGCTCCAGTTCTTCAATTGTTTCTGGACGCGTTCTGTACACTTTCGATTTCAGATATTCCCATAGAAAAAAATTTAAGGGGGTTAAATCTGGGGAGCGAGCCGGTTATTCTACAGGCAGCCGCCTACCAATCCACCTTCCAAGAAAATGTCCGGTGAGAAAGTTAGAAACAGGCCTATAATAATGAGGCGGCGCACCATCTTGTTGGAACATAACGTTTTCAATATTATTTATAGCCTGAGATATTTCTGGGAAAATTTTGTCCAGCAAATGAAAAAGTGGACTACTGAATAAAAAAATCAAAACAATTTTGAATTGAGTGAGTCCATTTGTTTAAAATCCGCCATTTTGTTATACATGAATATTTTTCCTTGAAACTCTAGGATCAGACGCATAACTAAAAAACCTTTCAAATGAGGTGTCACTCGACTCCACTTTATATTTAAAACAAAATCAAAATGGCACCCAGCCGCCATTTTGAATGATACAAAATTTAATTATGGGCTAAAGAATAGTATTAAATTTTCCATTAAAGCACACCAAATGTTGTGGTAAAATATCAAGTCGTTAGTTAGTTGGGGGGGGGGGGGCGTTACTTTATAGACAGAGGTAGATGCGTTACTTTATAGACAGAGGTAGATACCTGGCATAGAAATTCAGGAAACATAACTATGCTTTAGTGATATTAATATGTATATTATAATATCCAAAACTAAAAATCTACTTAAGCAATGTTTGCATTAAACTCCGTTTTAAATTGAAAAAAGATCAGCTGCAGAGTGAGAATTACACTGGACGCCTAAAAAAATAATATTTATAATTTAAATTTTTTTTAATTAAAATCACTTACCTGCAAAATGGTGCTCCTAGTGATTCTAAATAACCCTGCTCCGTGAATAGCTATATTACCTTCCGACATTTGATATAAAAGCCGATCAACCTGAAATATCGTCGGTAGAAAAACTTACTCCCTTTTGTTATACCAACCTCGTAAGATGTATTTTTGATCGGCACACACAAAAGTTGTGATATTGAACTCGTGCTTTCTTCGTTTACCCATGCCGCATATATACACACCGTTACAAAATGAAACAAGAAAACCAGTATTCCACACCAAAAGTAAATTGCTTCAAAAGTCGTTCTAAGTCTAAAATAAATATCATTTGAGTCGTAGAAGTTCTAAATTTGATAAAGATATTCTTACGTAAAACTCTGAAAAATGTTTACAGACAAAAAATACACATTTCCAAAAAACGATATTAAAACAACTTCTGAAATTGTAGAGTTCAAAGTTTTACAGAGAAGTGACAGTTTGTTGTATTGCTTTCGTATATCTCTCCATTGTGATTCAAACAGAACCTAAAATAATATATATGTTTATCTTTTCCACACACGAAAACGTACTTACATGTTGGGAATTGATTCTGACGCTAATCTGTCGAAACCTTTCTGCTAACGCAGATGACAAAAGGACAATCAATAGATCGCAAAATTGCCATATAAAAGTGCTAACTAGGTTTAGATACTGTAAAACAATGTGCACACGAGTGATAATAATAAAAATTTGTATTTTTAATTATAACCTCTACAATAACAGCTTTCCAGTGAGTATATTCCGTCCAGGTAAAAAATTCCCAAATTTCATAATAATTTTGGAAAAAATTGTGATTGTCTTTCATCCTGGATAGGGCTTTTTTGCTTCCACCATAGATAAATAGTGAATGTTCAACTAAAATCATGTAGGTTATAGCTTTTAGTATTACAGTTCTTATAATTCTTAGAGAGATATCAATCGTTAAAACGAACGTTTGTTGGTAGCATTGCAAAATGCAGCGTAGTTATTTGCTTGTTTTTGTGGCACAACTGTTAAATTTAAATTTTTAATTTTATACCTGCAACTGTAGCAATAACTACACATAATCTATCTCTTATATTATACAGTGTTGGGCAAAAGCAAAAGGCAGATACAATAAAAGTATTGGAGGTTTAAACGCACTTCGGGTTTAGCCGGAAATGATATCAACTTTTTTTTTAAATAGAACACTGTATATATTTTAAGATATCGATAGAACTCCTTTTTGCGAGTTCAGTGATGCCTTTATTTTCAATAATTCTAGAAATATTGAACAATAATGTTTCGTAATTGTTATCTAGCAGCTCATGAAAACAAAAGAATGTGAGAAGCCGAAACAGTTATGTAATGTTGTCAAATATGCTTGCTACGTGTTGTGTTGTTTTGATGTTCGATAGATTGAGCGGTGTGGTTGTAGTAATCAATTAATTAACCAAATTAATTAAAACTGCTGAATTTAACATCAGAAATGGTTCAATTAACAGAAAGAGAACGATTTCAAATTTTGATTATGATTGGTTTTGCTGAGCCTCGTAGAACTCAGCAAGAAGTTTGTACTTTCTTTAACAATTTGCAATCTTTCTGTTAATTGAACCATTTCTGATGTTAAATTCAGCAGTTTTAATTAATTTGGTTAATTAATTAATTACTGTAACCACACTGCTCAATCTATCGAACATCAAAACAACACAACACGTAGCAAGCATATTTGACAACATTACATAACTGTTTCGGCTTCTCACATTCTTTTGTTTTCATGAGCTGCTAGATAACAATTACGAAACATTATTGTTCCATATCTCTAGAATTATTGAAAATAAAAGCATAAAACTTATATCACTGAACTCGCAAAAAAGAGTTATATCGATATATCAAAAAATATACAGAGCGTTCTATTTAAAATAAAAATATTGATATCATTTCCGGCTAAACCAAAAGCTTTTTTGAACCACCAATACTTTCATTGTATCCGCCGTATATCAAAACCTTCATGTAGAAAATTTTGTCAAAATCGCGGTTGTCGTATTAGAGATATTTACATTGTTTTATACTTTTGCCCAACCTTGTATAGACTCTAGGAAGTTTCGAGTAACCTACAAATTGTTTTAAACATATTACTGGCATTGTAAAGGATGTTTGTAATCTTTGCATTAGCAATTAAAATCTATTTCTGCAAATAAACTTATAAAACACAATTAGAGCGATCCAGGAAAAAATAAATTAGAAAAGGCTTTAACCAGCGTGCTTCACGTCTTGGATATATTCAGAAAACTGTAATTAAGAATGACATTGACATATTTATAATTGTTTTCTGAATATAGCTAAGACGTGATCCGCGTTGGTGAAGGCCTGCTCTAATCATGAGCGTCGGCCCTTATGGACAAGAAGGTGTTTTTGCCCCCCCCCCCCTGGCTTTCAAGCAACTTTATTATTTTTACGTTTAAGAAAGGATGATGCATGAAATATTAAGAAAAAGAAACTAAAAATAGAGTCACCTGGAAAGGAAGATTCCGGAAAAAAGGCTCCGGAAAACAAATCCCCTGAAAAAAAATTCTCTGGATAAAAAGTCACTTGAAAAAAAGTCTCTGGAAAAAAGTCACGGAAAAAAACCTCTTGGTAACAAAGTCTCCGGAAAAAGCCTCTTGGAAAAAAGTTACAGATAAAAAGTCCCCGGAATAAAAGTCTCTAGGGAAAAAACTTCAAAAAGAAAAGCAATACTCATAAAAACACAGAAATGTTTTAAATAAAGCGCTTTATTTTAAGCGATTCTTATACGGAACTTGAATATCCAACACTTCTTTGCAAAAAATTTTCCCGGATACTTCTGTTTCAAGGGACTTTTTTCTGGAGATTCCTTTCCTGGGGACTTTTTTCCGGGACTATTTTTCCTGGAGACTTTTTCGTGTAATTTTTTTTTGTGATTTTTGTCGGAGACTTTTTTCCGCCTCCCCATCCACAATGACTGACCAAAGCTTGAATGGTATCTACATAATGAGCGTACACAGAGATGTAACTGGCGATAAAAACAATTTTATTCAAAACGTTGTAGATCGTTTTGGTCAAAATCGCAAACGACGCAATTTCTATTTTCAGAACAAGACAGTGCTTTATGATGTACTATTGCATTGTATTAAAACTGAAAAACAATGTTGTATAAATTTAATTAAATAAAAATAGGTAAATATATAATATAACTTACTAATTTGTATCTAGGTACCTAATTATATAAGTTACTGAATATTTGATTATAAATTTATTTTTGATTTTAAAGTAAATTCTTGTATTTCTATAAAACTTTTTAAAACGGCCCCCCCCCCTCCCTTTAAAATTGAACCGACGCCCATGACTCTAATTTTTTTTTGTGGATCGCTCATATTACGAATATTAAAGCACTAGTTTCCTAAATAAATTATTTCTCGCTCTGCAGTATGCAAAAATAAACTTACGAATACCGATTATGGCATATATAAAACATAATATCTGAAATCTTAATTTCAAGCTCGGTACGGGACCGTAATTTATCATAGCCATTTCCATCTCGGTCCATTCTTGAAGTAATTTCGGCCATTTTTTGGCCATCTTCAAAAAAATTAGTAGTATCAACAAAGCTCTGACATTCCACACTATTACTTCTGCAAAAATGTTTTGAGTTACAATAAAGCCTTTCGTGCTATTTTTTTTTAAATTCGACTATATTTTGAAGCTATTATCATTTTTTCTCTAATAATTCTCTTAAATAATAAGTAGTGTCATTATCGTTTAAAAATATTTTATAATTATAGCTGCTTAAGAAACCAAATTATACTTACCAAAACTAAAGAATTTTTTTAAAGTGATTTGAGTAGAAGTGGATATGATAAGGATATAAATTACTTGTAAAATTATGATAAAAATGGCATAAAACGTTTTAAGAGACACCCATTTAAATTTCAAATTGTTAACATCCTTGGTTATTCCATTCACAGGCAACAGTGCGAAACATTGTGCCGTTAATATTATATATTTCATAACATGTTGTAGACTGTTATCTTGCACTTTTCGAATTGAAATATTATGCACTTTATTTACCGGCCTCGTAATTCTGTTAATTATTAACCTAACCAAATAATAAAACTGCATGATGTACCTATATAGTATAGAACTCTAAATCGCGTGAACTGCGTCAAAAATGTGTATGATTGATTATCTTTTACCTAAATGTGATTCCATCATAATATTTGTTCCATAGGCAAATCGATTGTTAAAATAACTACTCCCATTGGAAAATTTGTTTATTATTACAGTTATTTGTTTTCACTTTACCCGTAAAAAATAATAAACACGTCATTTTCGATATAATCAATATAGTGAGCGCCAAGTTTAAAATGTTTTAATTAAATTTTCATACATTGAACAAAATTAACAGCAAATTTTTCACACATTTACATCCCATCCAATTTAACTACCGGAAACTACAAGCAATCATTTTACTTTATTAATTCCTAATTGGTACTTCTACATCGTCATAAAGTCCCATTGATAGATATAACAAATAAATTAATTGATTTAAGCAAAATGAAATATTCAACCACAATTTTTTATGAAAGCTCGAGCAAATTGTTCGGTGAGCTTTTATTGCGACAGGTTGGGGAATAAAATTCAAATAGCAGTAAAATAATACAACACAGGTATCAGAAGCACTTGTTTTAATGTCTTTATGACCCTATGGCCGGCTACGGTATCGAGCTCGATGCCGGTCCCTTTGATCTTCTAAAGTTATTTTATTGTCGGGTTTATATCATAGAAAGATTGTACGTGTTTTACTTAAGTTGGGTCCATTTATGTTTTCATATTTTAATTTTATGGGGTCTGACGCGTAGGTACACATAAGTTTCGTCTCAATTAATTTGTCTGTTGTAAATTTTTAGTGAATTTTATACTGAAATATCTATAGAAAAGAAATCTAAACAAATTTTTGTTTTCTTTTTCCGGTAATAAACCAAACCTATAGTAAAAGAAGTAAAAGAATTTATAAATGACTCGCAGCTTAATAGAAACATCGCATTTTTTTAATTATTCGTTGCCCCTTCTGTATACATTATATTTCATCAAACTAGGTAAAATAAACCAAGAAAAAAATTGTATACAAAAAAAAACAGGAAAAGAAATACAAGGAAAAAATGCAGAGGAAAAATAATTCAGAAAAAATCAATAAAAATATTTAAAAAATCATTATCTAAATCAAGATTTTAAAACCATCAAAGCAAGTAGAGACACCCTTAGAACCCAGGATAAAAGGAATTATGGACTGAAATGAGTAACTAATCCTTGTTAGCTCCTTTAAAATTTCCAAGTTTACCTAATTATTTAATTCATCATTAAACATCCTAATTCAAACTTGCAAAATGCAGTGGCGTTCCGTGGGTTCAAAGTTTAAGTAGGCAATGGCAAAAATTATTTAACATTAAGATTAGAAAGTAAAAAAATTGCCGCAACTCCAATTTACCAAGACTTGTTGTTAAATGAATTAATTTGCGCATAAAATCCCTATTAAATTTCACTTTGTCATTATACACTTTAGTTTAATAATGTAAACCTTCGTCTAAAGCCAAGTCAATGAGTGATTTACCAAATAATTCTAATCTAGCAGTTGCAGTTAAACGTTCCTTGGTCGAGGCACGTTTTTCAATTCCAGCCGAAAGATTTTTTAAAACAGAGTATCTTGTTTCAGACTACTTTTGAGGGGTTAGATATAGATGAAAAAAGTGAGCAATTCCAGCAGCATAGTTTATTTTTAATATCGCTACCAGTTAGCCAGCCCATTCTTTTATACTATTCAGTATTAAACGATCTAGATTTCTTCCTACTGTCTGTCTGTAACGGTCTGTAATCGCCCATGATTTTTTACTTTTATATTTGTTTTTCTTAAGAGTATCCTATAAATTTTTCTATTAAAAGCTGGTCAACCAGAATTTCCATATTTACTGCAAATTTTCAAACTACGTATGAAATGAATAAACACACAATAGCTTCACGCTGCAACAACTAACTGCCGCTGACTGGCGCAGATGCCGTGTCTTTGCCGTGCTTATTGCGTTCTGAAATTCCTACTATTTCTTTGCATCTGTCCATTTGATCCATATTTCATTATTTAGATTAATGTGCATGCAAACGTATTAAGAACAATAGATTGGTTGATTGTGCCGCAGCTGGAATCAGTTTGACCGATAAGCTCGACCTTTTGCGTATGCGAAACTGTGTTTAAAGGCAACGGTCTATTTATTTGGCACTTAATTTTTAATATTACGCGGTGGTGTTAAAAAGTAAAAACTTTGTAAAAGTAACTTTTTTTTATTAAAAGTTAGAATTTGACTTTTATTTGAAAAGTTATGGGTAGGCACTGCTTACCCTGCCTAATAGGACGAACTGCCGCCACTGGTAAAATGCAGCTCTGGTGTAAAATTTTTGTTATTCCTCCTATATTCGCAAAAAGAATACTTAAATTGTAAATAATGAATTTTAAGTAGAAAAATCATAAAAATACATTTGAATAAAAAAAATCAACTGAAATTTAAAAACACAATTTAAATAAAACAAATAGATTGTTCAGAATTAGATAAATTATTTCATACCTTGTTTCTGTCTAAATTTTTTGTATTTTTTGGGTATGCATATACAAAAGTTGGGCCCAATTCAAAATAACATTTTTTATCGTATATAGGGTGTTTCCTAAGTACGCACAGAAACTTCAGTAGTTGATTCTTTGGATTATTACATGAAGAAATATTCATATGGACATATGTTCAAACAATTGTTAATAAGAAAAATTTATTCAATATTAACATTTTTTCCTTCGTTTCAACGGATGAGCCAGTAAAATTTTAGGTAAGCCATGGCTTACCCAGGCTCACCCCTAGTTACGTGCCTGCAACTTTCAGAGCTGGCAAAGAACAAAAATGTTAGCGCTTGGGGCGTTTGGCGCCCCTCTCAATATGGCGCCCTAGGCAAGAGCCTGCCGCGCCTGCCCATAGCACTAGCCCTGTGTTAAACTGACAAAAAACACTTTTTCTACAGACGTCAAAAAATGATGACATTTGTACATTAATCTCGGTATGCAAAAAGCCACATTGGAGTTGTTTATCTTGACAACGTGCACGAAGTATTTCGCGCACTAGAGCAAAAACTATTTCGTGCACGACGACAATGGTAACCTTCTTTTTCAAAAAGGACGCCGACCTAACTTGTTTAGAAAAAAATAACTGACAAATATCAATATTTGTTAAATTTTGTTTCCGTAGTAACAAAGAAACAGACTAGAATGCGATAGAATAAATCTTAATTTTTGTATTTTATTATGATTTTACTTAATTTTTTTCATTATAACAGGAAGTCTGTAGAAAAAATGTTGTATGCAACTTCGTGCGGGAAAATTTTTTTACTACAGTATAATTTCGCGCACTAGATACAAAATAACTATTTCTACTCCCATGTTTTAATCTACCGATTAAGTGTGCGCTGCCTATATTATAATGATACCCATTTCGATACAGATTTTTATCATGAAATGACTCAAACTGACCAATAGCAGCAAAGCATTGTTTTTGGTAACCATAGTTACAAGAGTTGTTGACATTTCTCAGTTAACATCGCAAAACAGTGAGTTTTTCTAACTATAATGTTCAAATAGTTTTTTTTACTGAATATTTTTTTAAATTAACAAGTTGTAGAAAAAATAGTGTATGCTACTTTTATATTATGGCTATTAATACACTCGTTTGATATTAATAGCTATCATTATAGATTCGTTGCTTAATATACTATTATACACTGTGTCCATAAAGTAACCCCCCGCCAACTAACTTTTGAACGACTTGATATTTTTCTACAAAATTTGGTGTGCTGTAATGGGAAATTAAATAGATTTTTTAAACCATATTAAAATTTTGTATCATCCAAAATAGCGACTGGGCGCCATTTTAAAATTTTTTTTTAAATGGAAAGGAGGGTCGAGTGACACCTCATTGGAAAGGTCTTTTAGTTCTGCGTCTGATCCTAAAGTTTCAAAGAAAAATATTAAGCCATACAAAATAATAGGATGGTTTCCCGTTGCCTTTCTCATCGCAGTATCATAACCAGTAGAATCAATATGCGATTGCCGCTTATGAGTATCTGATACCGAACCTTTAAGGCTGGTTTCACACGAGACGACAGCGATACGATATGTCGCGCGCGATATATCGTTACGATATGGGATGCAGCAAAAGTCTATGTAATATGCGGGAGTCTTTCACACTAGAGCGATACGATAAATAGTATCGCGCCGATAAGGCGATATCGCAATTACACGCGATTTGTTCTCTAGAACCGCCTCGGATTGTTATCGCGACGACTCTTGTTGACAATGCATATTATATGTGTGTTTGCACACGGAAGCGATAAACAGTACAATATCGTTTGGATTAACAATGAACTACGGAAGTTTAGTCTTTCGCAGCGTTGCATGGATGAAGGTTGACTGCTAAAAAAATATGACGACAAGAAGAAAAGTGAATTGTGAGCCGCTAGATTTAATAGAAATGGTCGAACAAAGACCATGTCTTTGGGACAAAACGTCTAAGAACTGCTGCCTTTCTCTGGGGCCTGCGTTGTATCAAGAGTAATAACACAACACGTCTTCTTTCCATCATCGATTGTTTTACGCTGGCAACACTGGGCAAACATTTCAACTTTTAAAGAATCTAAATTACCGTTATCGCGACATTATCGTATACATGTGAAACACCAGGGCTGGTGCGATACGATATATCGCGCGCGACATATCGTATCGCTGTCGTCTCGTGTGAAACCAGCCTAAGGAAATCAGTCTTCAGTAGCCTCGATCCAGTAATGACATAGCTGCTTCCCTCTGTCATCTATCGTAGCCCTGGTATAGAAGCCCTGTTTGCAGCCGCCCAAGTCTGGGCCAGACGCTGCTGCTAGTTTTGGTCCGCCTCGGGTATTTTATTTCCCCGGTACCAACCATATCTGGTGAGTATTCCCCTATCCGCCACCCGGGGAGGCGCCCGATGGGGGACTAGCAACCCCACACGGGCCTAACTGTATTACCCTACAAATTTATAAAAAAAAACATGTTAGTTTTTAAGCAATATTTTTTTGAAGATGTTAAAATTATTCATTTTTTTTTCACTTCACAGTTTTAGAAGCTCCAAAAAATTGTCCTAGTTCATAACCGCATTTTAAATATCAAATAACATCTTGATCTGATAACTTGCTTTTGAATAAATAAGCGTTAAAGCCAAAATGTTCAATAATTCATAGAAGGCGTTACAGAGAAATTTTCGAACTGGGACGCGAATAAAATTGTATTTTATTTTTAGCTCTATTAGCTAACAAAAATTTTTTTTAAATCGTCTGGCTAGTTTCTAAGCAAAAATTTTTCTTTAATTTTACTAATTTGTAAATATTTTTCACTTCATAATTTTTAACTTTTCGATACATTTGGTGCACCGTAATATTGTGTCTCTGTAGGCCTATTATGATAAAATAATCTGTCAAATCGTTTTTGAGTAATAAGGTGCTAAAGTGAAAATTTTTAGAAATCTTTGCTGGCGCTATTTTAAAGCTAGAAAGTTCGGAAAAAAAACCTTAGATTTGCCCTGAGGTTTTCTATAAGATTCTGCTTTTAGATTCAAAAGATTTAATATTTCTGAAAAAATGCTATCAAAAAACATCTTTAACTTCCGCTTCCGGACGCGCATTTTTTAAGAACTTATTTCTCCAATGAATTTTTGTTATACCCCCACTTATCGAAGGTCATTAAAATCAGACCATTCATTTGGGAGTTATGGAGCGCACATACCTAGGAACAGAGAAAGGAGAGAAACGCGAAAAATGAGAAGAGGAACAAGAAGCAGATAAAGAGGAAGAAGCTGAAAGACACTAACGGAGAACAAGAAAGAAATGCGAGGGTAATAGAAGTAGAAGAAACAGTAAATTACTTGGCAAGGAAAAATATGAAAAATTAAGTTAAACTTTAGCCGCTAATATCTACTAATAACTATCATGGCTACGTTGTACGTACTCAGGACACCTAGGATGCGTGGCTCGCTAACTACCTAGTGTTGCAGCAGCTGTGTCTGGCGGTATACATCGCAACATCGATCGCAAGCATATCAACGCTTTGCATCAGCCCACTCGATCCCAAATCATCACTAAAATTCCTACCCTCCGACTGGCATGGGGTAGACCTAACGTAACCCAGGATTGGCAGAAATACCGATTTCATATCCGATGTTGATGATGATAAACTTTGGTAACTACGAACATCTATTTTGATGTAACATACACCGCCTAACAACTTATGGATGTTATTGTGCCGTGTTATCAATTAAAATACAGTTGAATCTCCCGCTCAGATTTCATTGAATAAAAAGGTTGTCTGTTTTGTTAATGTATTATTTTCTGTCCATTTAAAAATAAACTAAAAAATCGATTATCCATGTTTGATACAATTTCAATGCATCTTTCTTGTAATAAAGTTAAACATGCACTCAAATATGCACATTACATACTCTGAACGCAAGTGTTTAGAAAAATTACAAGGCAATCAGTAACCGGTTCCCGTTTTACCAAAAACTGCGTTGTAATGTGAAAAACACACAAACCGTCGTAAAAAATATGGAAGGCGATTGCATAGCCTGGTAGACGTAGATGGTGCTAATTAGTTAGGCACACTTTAAGAAACCCTAACGACCATTGCTGCGAAAGACTTCAAGTCCTATGTGTATCACTGTAAAATGAGCCACGACAATATTTAGTTTTGTTATTTAACATGAACTTATGTCTTTATTCAGGCGAATATTACTTTATTTTTGATTGATTGAAATATGGATTTCTTTTAGTTTGTGTTTGTGATGTAAGGCCAATAAAATTTTCGATGAAATATTAACGGTGCGAATAAGTAGAATACCGAACTTTATTATTTAAAAAATATTAAGGGTTCATAAAAATCTCTCGTAAAGTTTTTGAGTAGTTAACGTAATTTTAGAGCACCTGTAGCATTTTAGGGTATTTCAAGTGGTAGTACTGAATACTTCTAACACTTTCACCTACTTAACTGGAACTGCAGCTCTGTAGAGTATTTTGGGTAATTGATAGTGTAACAAGTTCAAATTGAAGTAGAAGTATTTTAAATAAAGTTTCTAACATAAAAAAATATATTAAGTACATGCATATTTAAAAACAGCATACATAAAAGTTTTAGGGACTTCATTAGTAAGTTTACACAAAATACTGCCATTGCATTTATATTTTTATTTCTTGCGTTAAATGTAATTTTGGTAGAAATTTTATAACACATAATTTTTGTTTTCTTAATGAAATTGCTGGGTGGATATTTGCTAAATATATAGGATACAATAATCTTTTTAGGGGAAAGATTGCAGATTGTTCGATTCCTGTTGGCTCCTGGGTGTTTTAAATGTCCCTTGGGCATAATTTAGATTTAGTAAGTCTAGATAAGCTAATGGTCTTAGCAATCGGCCCCAGTAAGCCTACAAAACAAACTCGAAAGCTTGTGTGGGAGATTTTTCGACTATAGCTTTTTAAACTACGGTTTTAAGTTGGGCCAATTACAGCATATGATTTGTCATTTTCTTACTAGCAGAATAATAATAATAATTATTATTATCATTTTATTGTCATAGGACATTTCAGAAAGTTACATAATCTTTAAAATCATAAAAGCATTTCTCTAATAAATAAGCCTTTAACTTCTTCCGAAGACCGAACAGATTTGTAATTTCTTTTATCGCCAATCGTTAATAGAGCCATGCATTACCATAGCGATTTTCGGAAGTAAATAAACACTTTATCTTACTGTAAAAATCAAACACTTTATCTGCCGCTAATATTTATCAACATAGCCAAAACAACTGTTTGATATTAATCAGAAATCGTTTGTCGGTGTCACGGCTCCAACAGTAAAAGTTTTTGGAAAATAATGGAAGAAGACATTCAGTGCACGCCGCCTGAAATTCAGAAGAAGTCTTCTTCTACCACAAAAATCAGTCGAAAAATACAATCGCCAGTATGACACATGCATGAAGTGGTGCAAAAAACATGGAATTAAAAAATATATTGAAAACGTTTTACTGGCGTATTTTTCCGATTTATCGAAAGACTATTCTCCTTCTTCGATGTGGTCGTATTATTCCATGGTAAAAGCAACCCTTTCAGCAAAAAATGACGTTAACATTAGTAACTATAAAAAACTTATGGCTTTTTTAAAACAAAAAGGAAGAAATCATATTCCAAAAAAGTTCAAAACTCTTTCACAAAAGGAAATACTTAAATTTTTACTAAATGCACCGGATGAAATAGACTTGATGATTAAGGTAATTTATGCAAACTTTTCAAAACAATTTGATATGAATGTAGTAATTATTCTGTATTTTTTGTTGTGATTGACATTGCTGGGGCTTGCCGTAATGATGAACTTCTGAATTTAAAAGTAAGTGACATAGAGCACAAAGAAACAATTCTAGTTGTTCATCTAACTAAAACAAAGACCAACAGGCCTCGATTATTTGTGATCACTTCAGAGTTTGAAGGAAAAGTAAAATTCATAGAATTATTTAACAAATATTTAGCTCTGCGTTCTAAGCAGACGCCCCACGACCGATTTTTCCTAACTTATAGAAATGGCAAATGCACAGTCCAGCCAGTTGGAATCCATACTTTCGGAAGTGTACCAAGCAAAATTGCCAACTATCTGCATTTGCCAGAACCATCACTTTATACGGGACACTGTTTCCGTCGAATGTCCGCCGCTCTCTTCGCCAACGCAGGCGGCAGTAAGGAAAATTTAAAACGCCACGGAGGGTGAAAAAGCGACACGATTACAGAGTCCTATGTTGAGGAATCTGTGCTCAATAAAACGAAAATCGCAAAGACGATTTTAGGTGAAGGTCAAACTGATGTTACCATTGATAATTCTACTGAAGATTCACATAATCAAATTATTAACAGAGATAATAATCCTCAAACATTTTCAATTCAAACTCCTTCGACTTCAAGAATTAATTTTTATAATGCGTCAGGGTGTACGTTCACGTTTAATATAACAAATAATAATCAGATTTGTTTTGTATTCGCTGTTATTTTTCTATCTGTTTACTTTGTCATAATAAAATGTGATAAGTTATAATATCTCCATTTTTTAATCTCAGACTCGTTCGATAAACAATCACTTTACTGACTTGGTACATAAATAACTATTATGTTGTCTAGAAGAGCGTTATATGTATGCAAAAAAACGTGGTATTATGTGGTGGAATTCGTATAGTTCCTTGAATGAACTAGTTCAACAGTTTGGTTTGCGTACATATCACCAGAGCGCGGATTTATAAACATTTGATTTTTAAATATAAGCGCTTATAATCAGAAAAAAAAACATGAAAAATCACAAAAAATAATCAAAATAGAAAAACCTAAAAAATGTTAATTGTATTGTCACAAATATTTCAATACAAAATAAAAACGAGAAAATGTAATTAACAACAGATAAAAATATACTTTGATATAAATTTCCATGCCGTACAAACCATGTTTTTATTTATAATTTAACTGAAGCATGTTTTAGGAAATTGACAGAAATTTTTTCATTCAGATATTAAAAGTATAAAATATTACAAAGGCGTAACTCGCGGTTTTCACGCAGCTTCTGTAAAATATTTCAACTTCCATAACCAATTCAGAAAAATCTTTACGCCAAGTTGCCGGTACAGATTTATAATTTTAAATTAAATTATTCACAAAACATCACAACACAATGGAATGCTCCGGATTACTGACATTAACAAAAGACAAAACAATGTGTTTAGCCTTTCTAAAACTATACTCGATAGACTATTGTGTGTGGCTTTCGATAGAACACAGAACTTGGTGATTCCCCGAGCGCACTATTTGTTTCCCTGAGGGATGTTTGTTTGATCTAGCAGAGGATTTCTAGAATGTAGTCTAAACATTCAGTAAATTATTTGCGGAGTTTGTTTAAACCGAAAAATAGTAAATTAATGAATGTTTTAACATTAGATTTTTGTATCTAAAAATTGCAAATGTTAAATTCTTTATTAATAAAAGCACCATAACTAGCTGTATAAAAGCTAAAATAAGCGCATATAGGAGGTTTAAAGAGCAAAATAAAGAAAATAAGCAAAATAAAAGTGGTGTCAAATCATTACATTTTTCATGAATAGTGGGGATACAAAAGAATTTTCATTTGCTTACAATAATATTGCAAAAGCAAAATGCTTGAAATTCGCGCTCTAGATATCACAATTCCTAGTGAATAGCTCAAATTTCTTTTAACATACAGTATTAATTGAAAAATATGTAATGTAGGGAGAGACATAATTTGTGATTTCATAAAAGGGGGTCTACATGGTTTTCTGTAACTGGTATTGTGCATACATCTTATGATTTTTTTTTGCGCAACACAATTACGTTGGGCAAAAGAACCCACAACATAGTATTGATTGCACGCGAACAATGCAAAATATTTTTCGTGCATCGTGAGAAACCGACTGACGAATGTTGTGTATGATATAGCAAACGGTGTTGAGCATATTTGTCACATGGTTAATATTCAATTCAAACTTAAGGAAATTGTCAAAATTTATGCCGAGGAATTTAGTTGATTGAGATTCTACAATGGATGTCGAGTTTAACGTGACATATAAGTTAAAGTTGCCTTCTAGATTATTTTTGAACTTGATTAATCCAGTTTTATTTTGATTTAATATTAGCGAGTTGTTATTGCACCACGATAGCATATTTGATGATAATTCATAACCTAACTCAAAAAATTCCTCATTGGATGATGCTGAAATAATACATGAAGTATTGGCGAATTGAAACACTAATGGGATGCCCATAGAGACTGGCAAATCATTGATATATATAATATAAATACAAGTGGACCTAAAATGAAGCCTTGCGAAACCCCTTACAATATCTTTCTAGCACTTGAACAAGAACAGTTTACGTTGCCATTAATTCCATGCCTTAAGCAAACCCAGTGCGTTCTATTAGTGAGATACGACCTAAAAAAATCTAAAGCTATACCCCGGACACCAAAGCAATACAGCTTATAGAGAAATATATTATGATCCAGCGTGTAGAAGAAGAATGTTTTATTTACCTTTGATTTTTGGCCTAATTCATAGTTTATGGCTATATAAAACAATAGATAATTAATTATTGTCAAAGTCTGCCATTAAAGATCTCACACGGAAACTAATTCAAACATATTAGTACGACAAACTCAGAACAATGCATTGTAAAATTTTTAAATTATCTACCAAAATTTCTTTTGGTTAATTAATAAATTCATAATTGATGAAATAATTTAATTTTATTGAAAATAATTATTTTATACAGTTTTTTTGCCTAGTTGCGAACAACGGCATTTTATATCGCCAAAATTTAGAAAAGTATTTAATGGTATAGGAACGTTGATCAGCAAAAATGCAACAAACTTGCCACCAAACCCAATACTTATATAAAATAAAAAGAAAAATTCTAAATTATATTAGTGAAATTAGTCGAGGTAAAATTTGAAGACTGTGGGTGGCCTACCACAACCCTTTATCTTGGGTTAGATACAAAGCAAATAGCAGGAAACAGAAAAAATTTTATAGACCCAATATTAGTTATTGCAGGGATATTTTTATTGCGTTTCCGAGGGTGAGAATTTTAAATTTCTTAAAAGCGTTTTGGTATACTCTAAATCTATGTCTCATTTTAAATTTCATTCATTAATTTAAAGAACATTTGAAAATAAAAACTAAAAGCATTTTAAACTTTACAAAAAGGAAAGTCACAAAATTAATTTTTATTAAGCTTCCCAAATGATAGCACAAAAAATAGATTGAAATCTTCCCAAACGGGTAATATAATGTTAATTATATTAAAACGAAGGAAAACATCATCATAATGTTCATAATAAATGCAGGATGAGTTGGACTGCTTATAATATCTACCTGCAAAGACTTACCTGTCGGTATTGACCAATGGCGTTTGGTAGGTGTGGTTATTGAATCTTCATTTTGTAGTCTTAAAGTTTTAGTTATGTCGCGGTAATATGTTAAGATCTGTGAAATATAAGAAGTACTTATCGGTTTGGTGTGAAATAATACATAATAAACGTTTAATTTACAAAATACTAACTACTGTGTTTATTAAATAAACATACAGTGCTTGATTGACATGTGAAATATGAAAATTAAAATTCAATTACGTAATAACGTTTTACATTAGAGTAAAATATTAAAAAGTAGTACAATTTTTTAAATATAATTTTGGCTTAGGGTAAGTAATGTTTTCAGACTTTTTCTTGTTAGTAATATAATATTACCACTGTGCAAAGCTATTTCATTTAAATATGAAGATTTGCAATTAACAAAGAAACTTTTGTTGAAGCTGTAATTACGCAAATTTAATAAAAGAGTTCGAATAAAACTAAAAATTCTCTGGTGACTTCAACGGGCGGTCGAGAACGAAACTTTTTGTTCATTTTCAAAATAGATGTATAAATTTATTAATATCAGTTTCGTAATTTTATACGAAATAAAGTTTAAAATACTTCTTTTGAAAAAATATAGTAGTACGTACAATACTTACATTGCGTTATAAATTAATGCATTGAATGGAGTTGGTATTTCAGAAGTTACAAATGTATAATAAAACACTTTTTAATTTTAAAATTTTAGATTGTCACGGAATAAAACAAAAATCTATTAAAACTGCGGGAACCGAACCAAATTACTAACAAATTTTAAAAACACCCCAAGAGTTGTGAATTTAAAATATCTAAGAATAAAATTTATTGGTTTTTATTAAGCTTATTCTATATGATTTTTAAAATTGTGTGAGAATGAGCACTAAAAACTTTAATTAAAAATAATGCAGGAAAAGTTGAAAATGTAATTGGCATATTTTTCGGAGCTGCGTAGAAAAATGAACTACATTTTCAAAAATGATCAAACAAAGTATGATATGACTACCTTCTGGTACAAAATCTAAAATGTTTTGATCAATATAAAAACCTCTGATTTTATGTAACAATATTAATCTTATTTTCTAAATTTAAATATTTCTGTTATGTCTTTTTATCTTTATTACTTTACTACGTCTATTGTATTTACCTTGCAGAAATATAACAATAACGCAAAACGCGTTAGTTTAATACCAATAATTACATTTTAATTTTTCAGGTAAATATTTTAAATCACTGTACCAAACAGTATATGAAAAAAATGAATTTTATATTTATTTGAAATTAATAATAATTAACAGAAGTCATATTATTAAAACCAATTAAAAATTACATACAAATTTATTATGTGGACAAACAAAAACTACCATTATGTTGTTTTCTTGTGTTTCTGTGTTTTTCCTCAAAAAAGTTTGGTTCATTTGAATACCTAAATTTTTTCACTTAGTTTATTTGCGTTCCTTGTTTCGACGGATCAAATATCTAAGCAAATACACATTTTAAATCTAATTCCAAGGTAGATACATAAATGACGTCATTTATTTACCCTGAATTTAAATCAACAGGAATGTATGGTTTTAATGAAAAGAAAGGTCAGCAAAAATCGTCATAGCAAAGTGCCAGGCACGCCAGTTTTAGGCACTGTGTCTGTGTATTTATCCGGCAGCTATGTAATATTTGCAGAACAAATTACTGACAATCATTATGGATGCTGAAGAGATCTCGATTTTAATGATATTTGCTAAGCGTCACGCCATGGTAATAAACTTACTTTAATGGTTGCACATTACCTCTTATTGGTTAAATTTGTTTGCTGGAAGGTGGTGTACTCATAAGAATTGCTATTTACAGTTAGAAAATGATTTTTGAATACTAAGTTCATGCAAACAAGACATTTTACAAGAATTGCACTTTGCTTACTTATTTCATTCTTAAATGACTCCCATTTAGTATTTCTCAACTATTCATCAAAATTCTTTCAAAAATTAGGTTTTATGTTGTTGTAGGTACAAAGCAAACTTAATGGCTCAACACATTTTATCAGCGGTAGAATCGGAAACATCCTCCGGGAAAAATAAAGGAGACCCTACTGAAAGGGACTTAAGTGTTACCTTGGACGATCGAGACCTTTGGGTGCGTTTTGAACGGTTCACAAATGAAATGATCGTTACTAAAAATGGACGGTAAGAAAAATCTTTAAAAGTTTAATTTAACATTATTTCTATTATCTCTGCCAAGAAAAAATCATAAGAAAGTAAAAGTGTGGAAAATATTTGTACAACAAATTCGTATAAATAAAATTTCATTAACATATTTAGAAACTATAACGTACTACAGAGTGTTATTGTTAGGTAATTAACAGGTAAATGACAAATCTTGTTAGGTTAGTTGCTAACTGCGTTATTAGCTTAATTTTTAAAAGGTTTTACAAAACGTGTGTATTTAAATATCCTTGCTGTAGTCTTTTGATTTTCATAGTTTGTAACATTTAGTTTTTTTTACCTAAAATAGTTATCATGAAACTGTTTACTTATTTTATCTAAGTAGAACTATTTACCAAATAAAACTTGCCCCTTTTTCCATGACTATTTCGTATTTCATCTCATGTTCTAGACGAATGTTTCCCGTAGTCAAAGTATCAGTAACAGGTTTAGATCCCAAAGCCATGTATACAGTTCTCTTGGAATTCGTCCAAATAGACAACCACAGATGGAAATATGTAAATGGAGAATGGATACCAGGAGGAAAAGCAGAAGTGCCGCCTTCTAACGCTATCTACATTCATCCTGAATCTCCAAACTTTGGAGCACACTGGATGAAGGAATCCATATCGTTTGCCAAAGTAAAACTTACAAATAAATGTAACGGTAACGGTCAAATAATGTTAAATTCCTTGCACAAATATGAACCAAGAGTGCACTTAGTCAAAGTTGGGACTGAACAAAGGCGGATTGTAACGTTTCCATTTCCGGAAACGCAATTTATTGCAGTAACTGCTTATCAAAACGAGGAAGTTACAACATTAAAAATTCGATACAACCCTTTTGCAAAAGCATTTTTAGATGCTAAAGAAAAGCCTGAGAGTGTTTATAATCAAAGAGATTATACTCCTGGCTATGGTCAGCAACAGGCGCCGCAATATTCTCAATGTAAGTCATAACTACAGCCCTCCCAATTCTTATTAAAACTATACTATTTTAGATGGTTCTTGGCTTTTACCTCATCAAGCTGTTTATCCGACGGTAACCGCAGCCGTGCCATTAACAGCATGCGAGAGGTATCCTTCCAAGTCATCATTGAGAAGTAGTCGTTTTTCTCCATACCCTACAATTCAACAACGAGGAAAATCTTCATCGGTATCACCTCCTCCAAATGGTACAACCTTATTACGCTTTTTGAAGAATTTAATAAACCTGGATTTTTCAGTATATATTCCTCCTGATCATGTACAACAACCCCCAGCTTACACATCGTCAGCACCGTCTTCCTACTCGAGTTGGTCAGCGGCTCAGCAACAGACTCCTTCGTCCGTCATCAGCCCAGCCATCAACTGTTGGTCTCTCACTTCTAGTCCGCCACCGCCACATCAAATTTCTACTCCAACCTCTCCAAATCAATCACCGACTCATCAAGTTTACCAACACACACCAATAGCCAGCATTACCAATATCACTAACATATCTTATCCAACCTATTACAACCAAGATGTCACCTACGCCCATTATCAAAACCCTGAATATATCCCTCTTTTGAATTCTGAAATAAATTATGCTTCTATTGGAAATGGAGGTGATCGAACTGTTTCGACTTATCAGGAAGATGGAAGCTTGGAAAAGATTGTAAATTACGAAGAAAGTGGTTCCACACAAAATCAATCACAATCTCCGAGTTCTGCATCGGATTCTAGTACTCCTGTTTTACGTTTTGCTCTTAGTTGATAATTTTATTAGTGAATTTTTAAAATATGTTGTTGACGTTTCAGGAAGTAAATATGTTGCTGGTTTTTTATTACCTGAAGTGATTTTTATTATTATTGATAAAACCGTAATTAAAGTTCAAATTTAGAAAGGAAGAAGAAATGCAAAAAAATAAAAAATAAACATCTGTTCATAACTATACTGTGTCTATGCAAAATGATGCACCTGCAAACTAAATATGTATTCAAATATTTTAGAACTATAAATGCTTTTTTCGATTATTTTTTTCTATTTCTTTTTTTAATGTTGCGACATGTAGGTTGGTGAGAATATGTTGTGAAAATGTCAAGTTCTATGAAAATATCTTTTACAAAATTACTTTACTGATTTGTTACAACGTTAATGCAATGTAACGGTGAAACAAATAAGCTTGAAGGACATTAAAAAATACAGAACAATTTCAATAATAGTAGAGAAACTGAATAAAAAATTAAAAAGGTTTTTTTTTGTTTTGTAACCAACCGTTAATATTTGAATAAATTTTGAAAAAATGAAAAATAAAATGTTTTATTTCAGGTTTAGTTGGTTAGGTTGAACTCTTATATACAGAGCTCGCGAGTCATTTAAGTGTTACTCCATTTTTTCCAATATTAGGAATATCAAATTTTTTTGCCGAATAAAAGTTGTTAATAATTAACTTCTGCATAATCTAAAAGTATTACCAATTATACTGGTTGTTTAGTTATGCCCATTAGTTTGTTATTTTAAACAAAATGCTTTGAGTATTTTTGGATTCTTAGATTTTACATTTAATTCTATATACAGGGTGTTCCAAAACTCGCGGACGCGAAGTGTTGGATCAAGTACTGAAAATCAATCCATGATCAATTACACAAAAACAAACGATAGTTCAAATGGTAATTTAGAAGAAAAATTACAAATGTCGTTTAAAGTGTGTGAAAAACACAAATTACAAGTTCAATTAAGTAGTGGATGTTGAAAACAGCACGTCGTTATTTATTTGTTTCATAGTACGTTATTTGTTTAAATTTAGTTTTAAAGTGCGACAGAATGGCTACTAATTAGTGGAATCAAGAGTATTATGATGGCACTGTGAGCTTCTAATAAACGAACAGGACGAGCGGTACATTTACTCACGACCATTCTTTCGTACTTTGGACCGATTTCAACATAATAAGTGGCATTGCAAAACTTGGAAACTAAATTCGAACAAATAACGAACTATGAAACAAATAGCGTGCCACTGCTTAATTAATCACGTAAATTTGAGTTTTTCAGACACTCTTAATTATCGTTTTGAACTATCTCTTGTTTTTGTAATGTATCACGGATTTATTTTCAGTACTAGATCCAACACTTAAATTTGATTTTGAAAGGTTTTTTGATAATTTTCAGGTTTTTGAAAATAATTTACATTTGTGGTCTAATATTACAAAATTAATATTTGAGATACCAAAAAACGTTCACCCATCGCTATTTAGCAAAGACTACAAACACATTATAACGTATTCAGTAGTGTGTTTAAAACAGCAGGTTATTACCTAGGATGTTCGTAATTTAAAGTCCATTTTGTAAAAATTCAAATTTCAGTAACTTTCGTTTTTCAAATAGAACAACCAGTATTTTTTAACACCATTAGATATAAAATTAAATTTTATTTCAATATGATATAGGGCAGTAGCGTAACAAACACTTTGCAACCTCGCACCATGGGGGTGGGGGAAGCGTTTTAGGGGCCCAGAGCGATCACAGACGTCAGAAACTACAAAGTAAAATTTGAAAAAAATATGTACGGTCATTGTACCTCAAAACATACAACCATAGATAGAAAATGCATTTAGAAACAATGGCAGTTCAAGATCGGTTTCAATCGCTTACGTGCATGTATATTAAAATTGTAGTTTAATTTCAAAGTATATGTAATAAATAAATTTAGTTAAACCACTAGGTGGCGCTTAAAAGAGAAAATTGAGCAAGAAAAGGACAAAGAAAAACTTCTAAAAGTTAACAGTTTCTTTAGTGTTTCTGCATATGGTAGCATAAAACATACACGAAGTATGGTAGTGCAGAGAACTGATAAGTGAAGCAGAAAACAATAAAAGGTTAAGTATGGACAAAATCATAAATGAATTCGCCGTTAAAAATACGCTACATTCAAGTCGTTTTCTGTAAACTAAGGTTGTTAATCCAGAAAATTGTGATTTTACCGCACAAGACCTAGATTACCAGCTAGGGTGTTATAATTGAAGTAATGTTTAAAATTTAAAATTTTTAATATTAATCTTGGTCTGTGACTGGTAAAAGTAGATACCTATAGTCGTGGAAATACGCCAAGTCACATTCCCTCTCTATCTATCTACAGTAAACTGGATGAGAAAGAAAATTACTAGAAAATTGATTGAATGTCGTAACTAGATATTATATTATTTTATATTCGTTGTCATGATTACATAACTACATCAGAAAATTGTATGAAATTATAATACACATGCTAAAAGAGTTACAATATACATGTATTGTCTTGTGACTTGGTGTATTTCCACGACTTTATGTCCTATTTTTAATTTGCGTATAACAAAACTGGGAAAGGGGGCATTATACAAATCTGAGTTTGCGTTACGCTACTAATATAAGGTTTTGTATACCAAATATTAAAACTTCTATAGTGTTTGGTGATTTCTTGATTTGTTTTTTATAAATTGCAAATTACAACAGATGTGCTATGAAAACAAAAGTTCTATTTTATAACATTGAGAAAGTGTCACCCCCTCATACCATTTTATAAATTAAAGTCTGTTTAGTAGAACAGACTAGATCTAGTACCTTTAGTTACTTTTGTTTGTATTCTGTCCTTTTGTGTTATAAATTGTACTTTCTATTTTGTATTTTTTGATACTCTGAAACGTGTACGACTTGTCACAGTAAACAAGTGTAAGAGGTTATACCATAACTAGCGGAATCCGTGGTCTGTGACCCACGCTTTTTTAGTGTTTTCTTTTAAAAAAGTAATAAATAAGCTGAGTCGAATTGCACATCTACCGAATGCCACCCGCAGTATTGTATATTTTCAAATACGCATGATAGAGTATAGAACATGGTATGCTGTTGCTGGGATTAAATTTCGTCAACTGCTGCGCAAGTTTAAAAACTTGTTGAGAAACCCTGTGTGTTATCAGTGCGCAGGCGCAGTACGTGTACTTCTGTCAGTTTCTAATGTCAAGTGGAATGACAAAGAGATTAGGTGCTTCTATTTTGTCAATAAATTAATGTTCAAAGTAAGTTTCATTTACTTTATATACTTTTCACGCTACAGGCAAGGTAAATAGACGATACATCCATAGCTACAAAAGATGAAAATGGCCAATAACATTCGTTTACTTTTTGCCCTTGATTACGGAACTTAATAGTGTCATTTACATTTCTAGGATAATAATTAAAGCAACAAGGTACAGATTCCAAGGCAACTTAGAATAATGGGACTTTTAAAAAATAATTCCGATGACAGCAGTCAAAACGAACTTTTAAAAATATGATTAAATTTCTACGTGTAGCGTGAAAATTTAATAAGTAACACGGAATGTATCGACTATTAACATTCTCGGCAGGCCACAAGCCTCGGCTTTGCCTCGGCTCGTATTTACCTACCTCGAATGTTATTACGTCTTTACATTCCTTTTTACTTAATAGTTATTTAAGTAACAAGGAATGTAAAGACGTAATAACATTCGAGGTAGGTAAATACGAGCCGAGGCAAAGCCGACGCTTGTGGCCTGCCGAGAATGTTAATAGTCGATACATTCCGTGTTACTTATTAAATTTTCACGCTACACGTAGAAATTTAATCATATTTTTAAAAGTTCGTTTTGACTGCTGTCATCGGAATTATTTTTTAAAAGTCCTATTATTCTAAGTTGCCTGTGCTTGTCACCATATCAACGAACAGTTAAAATTAAGATTATTATCCTAGGAATGTAAATAACACTATTAAGTTCCGTAGTCAAGGGCAAAAAGTAAACGAATGTTATTGGCCATTTACATCTTTTGTAGCTATATGGATGTATCGTCTATTTACCTTGCCTGTAGCGTGAAAACGACTATAATTCATCGGCTACAGACTTGCCGCGAATTAATTTTTAAATTTGTCGTTGTTTTTACATTTGATGACGTCACACAGTGGCTCTTAAACTGTGCGCTGTAGCACACTATCTTTTATACTATATCATGTTAAATACGGAAAGTCGGCGACTGAACTGATCATACATAACTACTAAGTAACCATGCGAATGGTTATTTATTTCTATCTAGCGTGATGACATCAAATAATTTTTGAAATAAATGTAGCCACTTTTCCTTCAAATTGGCGCCGTTCATTAGTGTTTTCTATTTAAATTTTCAGATTAGAAAATTTTTTAACTGTATAAATGAATGTCCATCCTTGATTCCTGTTAATAGTGATTGAGTATGGCAGGTTCGGTTACGTAAGGTTAGTTTCATCTGAAATTTTGTGTTTTTGAACTGTAAATGGTAATCGGATACCCTAAGGTGATAAGATAATTGTAGGTAATGAAACAACATTTCCAGATATCTGCTGATATCTCTTGAAATCACAGCTGCAATGCTATTTTTAAATCTTATTTGAATTATTTATGATTATCTTCGCGCAATGCATCGTTTCCATGATCTGACCTGCATTTTTCTCTATAGTTTTTGGCACTGATGTACTGATCTGTCTCTGATCCTGCTGTAAGTAAAAGTCTAGCTCGATGGAAGTGATCCATAACCCAAAATGCGTGTTCCCCGAGGAGTCTGGCGTGGGATTGCCAGCTATCGGCAGATTATATCCCAATCATACACACAAACCGTAAGCATTAAATTTTGGTTATCTTTATCGAAAACTGTAGCGCCCCACCGTACCAACAAATATGTGCCTTATATAATAGACGCGTAAATATGTGGCTTGTAGTAGTGAGGACCCTTCGTCTCTAAACGTTGATTCAGGTGCAAGAAATCCTGATTAACATAAACACAAAGTAGGTAGGTAGCGCTTAACAAAGAAATATCATATTAACTTTAAAATCAGCTGCAGTGAGCAATTGCTTGCAAAAAAAGGCGTGTGGCATAGTCTACGGGCTCTGCTATTTTACTGTTCATGTTAGGAGAAGCTTAACAAAAAAATATCATTTTAGCAACCAACAATTTGCTAACTGCGGCTGATTTGATTGTTAAAATGATATTTCTTAGCTTAGCAGTTACATACAGCTTCTAAAGATCCATTTTAATAGTCCAAACATTAGAGACTCACTCCGTTTAGTTATTAGATTCATATGTTAAGATTTTATTGCGTAATGTTATACTCAAATCTCATTCAAATAAATAAAAATATTTCCTCTCGACTTCAATTTTTTCTAATAATTTCTTAAAAAAGAAACTTGAGCCCAATAACGTGTTTCTGCTCTTACAGAATTTTAAGACTATCTACAGTTTTGTATTTGTAATCCAAAGGTTTCAAAATTTTGTATAAAGTCGTGCGCCCTTGTATTCTAATTCATCCTTTGCTGATTCCAAAAGATTATTTAGAGTAAAATATTCAGTTTTTGCATTCAAACCCCACATTTTCAATTGTATATCTAATATCCTTACTAAATGTATAATTTACAACTGTTTGAAAAATTTCAGCTACAGCACTTAACATTTCAATTTTTTTTAAATGTTTTTATTTAGACACATTGTTTCGCAACATTAGAAACTTTTTATTTTTTTAATCTACCTTTTCGTTTTTCGGCATTGTTTTATACAATCACAGGTAAAACAGAAACATGATATTCGTAATGTACAATATTTGCTAACTTTACTATTCTCAAAATAAAATTAGCATACCAGCAACAACAAAAAATTCTACAACATTAGAAAATTAAAACAAAATATGAAAATTTTAGTTGCAACTTAGTTAGTTTAGAAAAACTAACTGATACATTAAACATTTTAAGTTGAAAATAAAATTTTCAGATTTAGTTTTATATTTCTATTGTTGATAGAATTTTTGTTGTTAGTGCTATGCTAATTGAAAAGAGTTCATTGAAAATACCTATCATACCTTTTTCCGTGTTACCGCACCTACTAATTCCTAAATTATTGAAAATATCAGAATTTTTTTAATGACAGTTGTTGTCTAATGACCTTCTTTATGCCACATTCAAAAAATTTGTATTGTCACTTGACTGCGCAGTGATTTGTTCGACAATTTTCTTAAATAGCAATATAAATATTTATAAATATTTTCTTACAAAGTTAAATAAAGATTTTGTTTTCGTTTTAATAATATAAAACTTTCATACTCTTACACAGTAGCGGCTGGTATACAGGAAGGGCAACGATGCACTGCCTTCTCAGCTATTTGTTACGATTCTGTATGTTGTTGTTTTTTATTTTAACCAATGTTTTTAGAACAGTGAGTAGAGCTGGACATGTGTAAAAAGTGACATCCTAAGCAGAACTTGCGAGCTAGGAAGTTTACAACGTTTCAATAGGGTTATGTGGGTAGTAACAGGACATTACATTAAGATCCCGTGTATATGCAGGTGGAATAGTTTGTTCTGAATTGCCACAAAAATGACTACGGACAATTCAGTGAACAGTGTGATCGACTTCGGTCAGGTTAAAGTAACGTTTAAAAACCAGGAGCTTCCAGATTTATTAATATTACAGTGTAAAACGAATAAAAAGACAAATAAAAGTGTTACAAGAAAGTTTAATGAAAGGTCGTATGATTTACCGAATTGGTTACGCGGGTCTAATATGCGCAACGCGTTTTTTGTTACATTTGTTTGATAATAAAATCTTCGGAAAGTGACACTGTCTGGATTTTAAGGAGAATCTCTAACGTTAAGCGTCTTGTCGAAAAAGTAAAAAAACACAAAGTAGGTGAAAAACATTTAAATAGCTTTGTTGAATTCTCTATACTTGGCAAAACAAACATAATGTGTCAATGAAATAGCGCATATGGTTTGAATATAATTGAGCATAATGAGAATGTAAGAAAAAATCGGCATATTCTTAGTAAAATAATATACTGCATTTAATTTTGCGGTATGTTTAAAATTGCTTTACAGGGCGCAATTTTCCATTTCCGAGTCCGTGACTGCTACTGGTTACGCCAACCAGCTAGGGGAAGTAGCACACAGAGTGCGCAACGTTTCCGTAAGCGCAAGTGGAAATTCAATAGCGCTAAACAAAAAGTATTGAAAATTCACAACCGTTTTCAAATATTTATACAGCTGTATATAATTTTAAACAAGAAAAATTTAAGTCTAACCTACTTGAATTAATCGATGCTACGACAGAAGTTTGCATGAAGGTGCTAAATCAATTAAGCGGGTCGGGCCTCTAATACGAAAAGCTTTATTAGAAAACAAAGATCAAAAAACAAAAAAGATATGAAACTTAATCAACCAAATGCCCTAAGTCATGGAAGTACTTATTATTAAATATTTTTATTTCTTTTATTTATAGGAGTAAGTAAATATATTTTTAATGTTTCGTGTTCTTCCATTTTTAGATTGTTTTGTATACTTTTTTCAGTTTTTTAATCGCGTAGAATTAGATTTTGTAAACATGACCCCCTAACTTAAAACTCTCCTGAGAAATTTCTCAGGGATGCGGAGCACCCCTGAGCCAGATTTAAAAAAAAATTAAATAAATTAAACTAAAAATAAAATAATAATTTTTAAATAAAAATTAAATAGAAAAAATACTCCTAAAAGTGATAGAGTGCGAATCAACAGCGACAAACATTGCGAAGTATTGTGACATATAGTAGCGTTTAAGAAGTATTGCAATTAAGTGTTTGTGAGAAATCAGAACTCGATTGCGCAGGGCGTAATGCATGTGTGCGCATCGCCGCAGCGGCATTCGTACAGTGAACGCGGACGGGAAAGAGCGACGAATGTCCTTTGATTGTTGCTAACACATACATCTTTGGATTAGTTAAAATGGACAAATTTGTAATTCGTGTAGCAGAAAAGAAAGTTGATTCATTAGATTCATCTTCATCGAATGCAAAACATTAATATATCATCGTCATCAGCTGGGGGATGCCCCCAGCCCACAGGAAGCACTATGAGCAGCACTAAGAACAAAAGTGAAACGAAGAATAAAATGACTAGTTTATCCTCTAAGGACTACTAAGCATCATCGATCTCACGATCACGCTCCACCGGATCCGTCTTTGCCCAACGGTGACAGCCAACCAGAACTCCGCCGTTCTGCCCGACTGGCTCAAAGAGGTTTAAATACCTCCGCTTCCCGGATTTTAATTCAGTGTTTTATTCACTCTGAAGATGCAATCTGCAATGTCTTGCGAAACGTTAGTTTGTATAGGTTCACAAACAGCTAATAAGCATAAGTCGATTAAGTATTATTGTCCTGGCAAACAAAATACATTAAGAGCAAATCCTTGTCCGACCCAAGGTTTAAATAATCTAATGACACGGCCCTGTTTAGGCAGGCAGGGCCTAGGAACAAATGTTGCTCAAACTTCTAGAGCAAATGCTTGTAAAGGCAGACAAGCTACAGGTCGGTCCTTACCTGATTATGCTGGGCGTAGTTCCCAAATGACGACGCGGTCTAAGCCGAAAGTAAATTGTAATATTGGTTAAAATCGTTTTGACCATTCCTGTTTCAACATGTACAGCAGAGCGTTCCTTTTCTGCTTTGAGGCGCTTAAAAACGTACCTCAGAAATAATATGACCCAAAGAAGATTGAACGACCATGCAATTGTAAACGTAAATAGGGAACTGACCGACGAGATAAATCTTGACACTGTAGCTGACATATTTATAAATAGAACTGTAGCTCACAGGAACACTTTTTTTTATAATTAAATAATTTGCATTAGCGCAATATTGTCATATTTATGAGCTGAAAATGTTTCTCTTATTTAATTTTTTAATTTATTTTATTTAAATAAATCAGTTTTGTTCAGTTTTTTGTATGTTTCAAAAATATCTTATTAAAATATTTTTTAATTTGATTTATTTAATTTTTTACATTACGTTTTTTGGAGTCTGCATCAGTTCAACTTGTCAAATGTTAGCATTTGTGATTTGAGTGAGCACCCTTGAGGATTTTCAAAATGGACATAGGCGCCGAGCCTATGTTAGCCTGGTTAGCAATTACGATCTAGGAAACGGAAAAATGCTCACAGAACCGTGATGAAAAATAAAAAGGACGAAACAAGTCGCTGGTACATTCCCATACTTTTTACGTTTTAAACGTTCTCGCGTCAAGAAGTGATGGTAATTTACATCTAATCTAGCCGGTAGAAACCCGCTGCAGACTCAAGATATTGGTTACTTACGGGCTGCGCGGATATTTAAAGCGCCTACGAAAATAGTTATAACAGCTTTAGTTATACAGTTATCAAAAATTTGCGAAGAACGAAAAATATTTATTTTTATTAGAGCTCATTGATAGGCGTAGTTAAAATTACGTAACTGCCGGAAAACACGTTGTTGATATTAAAAAGTATCGTTAATTTCCTTAATTTTCAAAATAGTTAAAAAATTCTCCTTGATCCTAATAAAGCACTTCAAATTGTCTATCAAACTAACAAAAGTTCGATCGGCGTTTGCGTTTAGGAATAAAAAATTAATCAATTTTAAAATTTTCAAAAATTTCTAGAGGGAGTCAGAGTAAAATTTGGGAGAACGAATTTTGTAGTTCATTACAAGCTCTATCGGCTCAAAAAATTAAAAAAATGGTGTGGCAGTTTTTGAGGAAACTTTTTTGAAAATGTCCAAAATGTTGAACCGCTGGAATATTTACAAATTTCATTTTATCAAAAAATATTTTTACGTCACTTGATTATACTTATTAAGAGCTATCAAATAATATGATCATTTGTATTGAGTGGATATTTTGTTTTTGAATAATCGGACATTAAATTTAAAATTTTCAAAAATTTGTTGCGGCCTTCATTTTAAAGATACAGCATTTAGAAAAAAAGCATTTAATTTGTCTTTCTAAGCACTACAACGCTATGTATTCTAAATTTCAAAAATAATTTTAGACAAATATCTATACCAAAAAACAGGTCTAATTTCCGTTTCCGGTTCCGGTTCCGATTAACGACCTTACAAAGAACTACCTGCAACTAAAAAACTTCCACACGCCATATCTTATTAAAATCGGTCTAAGGAGTTCCGGAGATGTAGGAGAACGAACACACCCACTCACCCACCGGCCCACGGACAGACATTTTTAAAAACCACTTTTTTAGGTTCCTTGGACCTCAAAACTCGTATTTCTGTTAAAATCTAAAATTCGAAAATTAGCATGAAATCATAACTTTCCTTACTTCAGTAGAAGTATGGGAAAGTAAAAAGTGCAAATGCCGGTATTTTTTGAGAAATAATAAATTTAATGGCGGAAATCGGTAACACGTTTTCATGAGTCTACCGAAAACTATACAGAACGAATTATTAGACTCTATTTATGCAGTTTGTCCTAGTTTAATTCTTTCTGAAATGAGCCAAACCAGTTATGTAGCTTAAAAGCTTAAGAAACTGTTAAAATGATAAGAAAGAAAGTTATCACCTGTCACCTTACTGTTTAAATTTTTATTTTACTATTCAAGAAATATAAAACTTTGCATTTTTTAAGGATACCCTAAAATATCATGTGCTCTAAAAACACGTTCAAGTAGGCCGCGCCTACCTTTAAAAACATAAATATTTTTAATTTCATAAATTGCCCTTCTGCTATGCCACACCACGAGCCGCCACCGCTCTTACATTACAAAAGCGATGAATGTTTTATATCATTGAAATGAGAACAACATCTCTATCTAACTGCTTTAGAAAATGTTTATATTGCTATTTAAGAAATTTGTCGATAACGTCACTGCTCAGTCATGTGACAATACAGAAAATTCAGTTAGGCTCCCTTTCTTTGAGGTGTGGTCTGCATTCTCCTCCAGACCATCTCCAGACTCAAGAGTCAAACTTAATATTTTTAAAAAACATTGTTTTGAGGTTTCGGAAATTCAAAACACATACTTATTTCTGTCAAAATCTGGAAATAATAGCTAGTTATGTAACAAGTAAGGTAATGAGGATGATTATTTCAGGAATGTAAAAGTTGTAAACACTGGCCGCTAGGCGAATGTTGTAATCACGTATGTGAAATAGTCACCCGTTTTCCTTACGTGTTGCATACAATATTTTTTTACTTCCATTCGAATAAATTGTAAGGTGCATTTAAAATTATAAATTTGTAACATTTTCATGACACTTATAAATTAATTGAAAAAATCAATGCCCGTTATTTCTAAATGATCTCATTATTTCACTGAGTGAAGTAATGAAGTTCATTACCTGATTCAAATCAGTGAAATAACGTGTCTATTACCTAACGGAAGTGAAAAATACAATTTTAATGAAGTCGTTTAGTAAACTTAAGTTAGTTGCATACTCCCTTACTTATTTAATTGTAAAAAACACCAAATATTTACAAAAATAGGCTTGCTTAAAATACGCCTACAATTTGCCCTGAATATTTTGATACTCACAATTCAAACAATCTCGCGTACGAGAAAACATTCGTTTTACTTAAAAAAATCAGAAAAGGTGAAGGGGATTTTAAAAATCTTTAAAATATGATACACTTTAATGGTTAGTTAGAATAAAGTATCATGATTTAAAACGTAAAATAATAATGCTTAAATATGTTTCGTTTATTCACCATTCAAATTTCAAGTGCATTTCCCATAGTGTTTCTGACCCCCGCTGGGTCCAAGGAAAGTAATTCCCAATTTTCACGTAAAGTTTACTGGAAATTGAAAATATGGAACACAGCCAAAATGTTAAAGCTGAACGTAACCAATAATACATCCCTAAAAGCGCAAAATGGCAACACTGCAAATAATTGACAGCTCGCTATGTTAGGATTTTGACGTTTCGAGTTAAAAATGGCTAGTGTAGGGTTTAGGTGGCTGGATATTTTGGAAAAAGAATTCGACAAGGCATTTGTAGATTTAGATTTGGCAATAGGTAAGTTTTAGTTTTTTCTCATTTGTGTTTTCATATTTGTAAAGAAAAATTAGCGAATTTGCTTGGTTAGGCAAACATTCGAGATTTAGTTTTATTTGGACTTTTTTGCTGTAATAAATTCTGTAATTAATTTAATTGCATAGTGGAGTATTTAAAGTTCTGGCCCTTTTCAAACAGATTAGATTACATAATAAATTTAAAGTACCTTTTAAAAGTGGTAGCAGGAAGGAGGTATTTCTTAATTTACTTACCCTGTTTAGTGCAACTTATAAAATGTGAAATAAAAAACGTCTTATTATATTTTGGCACTAAATTTTAAGTTTTAACTTAATTTATCAATATGATGAAGTTTGTACTGAACAAAGTATTCAGCGACTTATTATAATTTTTCTTTACACAAGATGCAATGTAACTTGTCTTTGAAAACAATAACATAAAGTTTTTAACAGGCGAATTGGATTCTGAGGAACCCGATGTTGTATACAATGTGCGGCAGAAATTGTGTACCCTCAGCTCGTGCTTTGCTCAACTCACGCACAAGGCACAAACGATTTTCCAGAACAGTGCGAAAATTGAGGTAATTAAACAAATGTTCATTTAAGATAATTTATAGCTGTCATAATGTCTTACATATTTCTATACAATTGCATTAATTGGCATTAAAAAACGTGAATAATTATATCTTGATATCAAAACAACTAAAATCCTACAAAGCTGCAATTAAAAAGCTTGAAAATATTTACCGAATAACTCGGCTTTATTAACACACCCATAATCATTGGTTATAAAATTATTTATAATTGTTATGCGTATCTGAATTAAACATAGCAAAAACTTGTATGCAATAAAATGTTTATATAAAACTGATAATCATTATTTGCCAACTACCTAACAAGAAACTGTTCAATTTTACACCAGTTTGTCATGCAAAAATACTAAACAGCTTAAGCTAATGATATTCATGGTTAGTGTACTCAAACTCGCTATTTGTTTCAGTTGAATCCTCTTCCAATGAACTCGTTGCATAATTTTCTTCAGTTGTGTTTTCTTCAAATATACTTTCTTCTCCATCTGCAGCTAATGTTGTTTGACCACTTTGAGATAGAGTTGTTTCAAAGTTATCTGTTCTGCCTTTACCTCCCTTAATCGTGTTTTGTTCTTCGGTCCAGTTTTCTGTTGTTAACATTTCTTGTGTTGTTTTGTCAATTTCTTCAAAAAGTTTGTTTTCTCCAATTAAATTTAAATCAAGTGTGATTAAAATATCTGATATTTCTATTGCAGGTGATTCACTTGTACCCCATTTTTCTGTTGTAGAGTCTAGTTTTGTGGAAGTTTTATCCAACAACTCGCTTGATTCGTTTCCCATAGTTTCAGCCTTATTTTGCAACAAATTATATGTAATTGTTGTGTTGTTTAACTTCAAGCTTGGTTTTTGATTATTTAAAGTTTCATTTTGTTTTTGATACCCCACATCAAACTCATATAACACCACATTTTCATCATTGTAGTTTGTTGAATTTGTGGAATTATCTGTGATCGACTTAATGGTGGTTGAAATATTTTCAGATTTGTCAAAAATGTTTGTGATAATGGTATCATTTTTAGTTTCATTTTGATTTAAGATGATATATTTAGTGTTATTTATTTTATCACAATCAACAATTTTATTTTTACTATTACATAATAAAACAATATTTTCAATTTCATCTTCACTCGCATTGACATGTTTGGACGAGTTACTTACTATGGTGTAAGAAAAATCATCATAAGGATCAACAGATTTTCCTGTATTTGGTTTTACTCCAAATATTTCCATAATTAATTCTGTTATTTGGTTTTTATCTTTAATATTGGTTTTATTTTCCATTTTGGTGCTGTTCGTTTCCTCTGTGGTTTGTGTATACTCATTTAACTTTTTCCCAAAAAGATGAGCTATGACATCGATGTTGTATTTGTTGAAAAAATACTTCAGATAAGATTTATTAATTTTCATTTCAATGTTTGTTAAAATGTGGTAAATGTTTTTGATAAATTCAAGGGTTTGTTGCAGCTTCGTATTGCTCGAAGAATTAATACTGTGTGATGCATTTAAAATTTTAATGATAAAGTTATTTGTTGAATTAATTTGTGATAGAGTTGTGTGAGTTTGGTGATGTGTATAGTTTAGTATTTGCTGGAAGCTCTGTAAATTAATGTTTTTATTAGTATTTAAATATAAAATTTAAATTGGGTTATTTGATTGTTTCTAAAAATTTTATAGAATGGTTAAAACATCTATTAATAGTGAAAACATTCCCATAGATTTCTGAAACTTATCATGATAATTTTCCAAAATTGCATAGGGTTTCACTTTCATAATATGTGGGAAGTACTTTCAGGACGGATTCATGATTTGAAAATAATGAAAGAAGTTCGTATATACATGGGCCCGAAAACGTTTCCTTACAGCCTTCGGTCTATCTAATAACTGTTTATAATTTTTACAGTGGACTCACTAAATTTTTTGAAATTCTGTATCAAAGCATTATTGATTTAACTTAGTATTTCTACTAAGTTTTGTGCAGCAGAGGTGTCTCGTATGGGGCGATCTTGTTATATTTTATTCTAAATATTTTTGGTTATAAAATATTATACACTATACAAAAATACACAAAGAAGTACTTTGGTTGAAAACTGCCAAATCTAGCCGTTTTCGAGATAATTCAGTTTTTGTGAAAAATCAGATTGCCATGAAGGTTCAAGTGTTTCTCGAAGATGAAAATAGTTTGTTTAAAGTTTGAGAAACATAAGGGCCGGAAACACGTCCTTACAGTTACAGCCTCCGGGAGAGACAAAAAAACAGTCTGCATTGTTGAAACTTATCCCACTTCCAGAAGCTGTAATGCAGTAACGATGCGTTTCTGCACCCACATTTAGAAATTTTTACATTTTGTTGATGTTTAGATTTGTAGAATTTACCTTCAAAGTTTGTGAGAACTATTTGGGTATCCTGAAAAACCTTGGTTACTTGATTTCTTACAAAAGTTTCATTATCTCGAAAACTGTTGGATTTAGCAACTTTTACCAAGAGTGTGAGTGTTTATGTGTTTTTTATAACCGAAAAATTAAACAATTGTAAAGGTCTAAAATATATAGAAGAAAATATTACACAAATTAGTAGAAAGCTAGTTGAGTAATGTTCACAGATAAATTTTTAAAATTTTAGTGCAACTACTGCAAAAGTTATTGACGAATAATGATTAGACTCTTCTATCTTCAGGAAACTAACTCCGTAAGGAAGCGATTCTGGACTCAGGTTTATAGTAACATTTTTTATTGTTTTCAGATTCTGAATTTATCCTGAAAGTATGTCCCACTTGTTATGTATTAGAATTTGTGCATATATGGCGTGTAACAGACCACCCATGCACTATCTTTTACGGCTAAACTATTGAACCTATACGGATGGGATAACCAGAGGTATTCAGTAAAAATATTTCTAAATTTTTTGGAGCTCCGGAAAAGGTAGTTTTGGGAGGGGCTAGGGGGGTTTCTCGAGATTTTCAAATACGAAGGTGGGTCAACTTATACCTCATTTAAAAGATCTTTTTAAACCTAACAACTTAAAAAAGAGAAAATATTGCTAGCTCAAACCGTTTTAAAATGGCGGCCAATTATATCAAAAAAAGCGGCCATTACATAAACCTTTTCTTAACCACACATGAACTATTGTACCTAGAAAATTAATAACAATTTTTAAAGTCCATTAAATTAGTTTTACAACTATGTACCACATGAGTACAAAAACTAATGTTAATACCCTCTCTCCTCCTCAAAAGAACGGGAACATTCAAAAAATATTATCTCAAAAATCTTAAATATGACTATGGGTCAAGTAATACCTCATTTTGAAGGTCCCATTAAGCTGAACAAATTTTATATTTAAAGTTTTTCGATATCTCTCACCGTTACAAAATGGCGGCTCAATTTATAAAAATTTACTTTCTATAATCGGGCGAATCGCTCCCTCTCCTGCATCTACGGCAGTGAAATAAATTTTTTTACTGATTTATAAAGTCTATTCACATAACATTTAAATCCACGTGCGAACTGGAGTTGCACATTTCAACATTGCACTCGCAGTAAGCCTTTATTATACCCGGGAGAAACTATTAATACGTGTGAAGGTATTTTTGGCCAATAGGATGTGCATCGTGTTGTGATTGTTTTAAATGTAAGATGGAGAGGCGGGTGATGGTGGTGTCACAACTTGTTAGTTGGAAGGGGAAAATAAGAGTGCGTGGTTGAGACAGAAAAGTACAGGGTATACTAAAAGTTTAGTGCGAGTGCGATGTTGAAATGTCGAACTCCAACTCGCACGTGGATTTAAATGTTTTGTGAATATACTTTATATAAATCAGCGAAAAAATTTCTGTTTCACTGCCTTAGATGCAGTAGATTCATTCGATTATAGGAAGTTAATTTTTATAAATTAAGCCGCCATTTTGTAACGGTGAGAGATATCGAAAAACATTAAATACAAAAAATTGTTCGGATTAATGGGACCTTTAAAATGAGATATTACTTGACTCCTCGTCCTATTTAAGATTTTTGAGTTAATATCTTTTGAATGTTTTCGTTCTTTTGAGGAGAATAGGGGGTATTAACATTTAGTTTTTGTCCTCATGTGATACATCGTAGGAAAACGATCCAATTTATTCTCAATAAATCAAATCATGCTCTGTGTCTGGACACAACTCCAAATAAATAACCTAACCAGTTCTAGTATTAATATATTTAATTAAACAAATAATTTCTAACAGGACAATCTTGTTTAACAAAATAACTTATAATTTTACTTACATTACGGAATGTAAAGGGTTCATGATGACGGACTTTTCACCACCAGAATGCTATCGGGCTCTAATGCTGGATGATGAATTTAGACTGGGACTGCGACTCTGACTCACTATCAATGTTTCTAGTTTCCCTTATATATAGAATATCACATCATGTGAACAGATTAAGCCAAGTGTGTTTCTATACAATGGCTTTATATAGCAAAACCTATTAACTTTTTATGATCAATTTAATATTCAACTTCCTCTGATAAGAATTGTAAGATTGTGTTCATTTATGTAACATTTGTATGAAATTTAGAAATGTTTTAGTAATATTTTCAAATATGAATTTGTTTCTTACTTTGCATTCTGGCTTGTGACAATTTAATAGACTTTAAAAATCACTATTAATTTTCTTGGTACAAAAGTTCATGTGCGTTTGGGAAAAGGTTTATGTAATGACCGCTTTTTTGATATAATTGGTCGCCATTTTGAAACGGTTTGAGCTAGCGATATTTTCTTTTGTTTGGTTTAAAAAGACCTTTTAAATGAGGTATAAGTTGACCCACCTTCGTATTTGAAAATCTCAAGACCCTCCCCCCCAAACCACCCTTTCCGGAGCTCCAAAAAATTTATAAATAGTTTTACTGATTGAATACCTCGGGTACGATTTATATAACAAATTTTTTATCCCATTCGTGTAGGTTCAATAGTTAAGCCATAAAAGATAGTGTGCGGTGGTCTGTTACACCCTGTATATTACACATGGAAATCTATCACCATGTAAATTTCCTGAATATTTGAATTGTTTAGGTTGGATCTACAACTTTGTTACTTTTAAAATAATACATCTCTACTTACCTGTAGACTTTCCAAAATGCTGTGAGTTTGTTCAGAATCTTTACTGGAATTTAAACCATCCTCAAGCAATGTGTAAAGGCCTTCCAGTTGTAATCGTTGGTTATTAACATAATCAATAATTTCGTCATTACCATCTGAAGTTTTTTGCATTAACGCTAACAAATTATTTGTAATGTGATAAATACTCCTTCTTATATTTGAATCATGAGTACGAATAAGATGTTCTAGTTGCGCAATATCTTTTGGCCCTACTGATGTTCTAAAAATTTTAAAAATTTGCTTCAAGTGTATTAAGAAATAAAGTCTTTAGAGAAACTTCATTGTGTCACATGTAGTCTCTAAAAATATGTAACATACTGAAAATAGTTTGAAAAAGTTCTTACTTGTTTTCAAAAATATCAATTAATTTATCTAAAACCATGCTTATCTGTGACTCCAACTGAGACTCGTCCATTTGAACACGATGGCAGCTTTCAAGAAATAAATTCTGTGCAAGCATAACATTTTCAAAATTTGAATCAATTTTTTGGCTCAACTCTGCTAGTTTCTGGTTATCAATTGAAGCTAAAAATTTTGCTTTAGCTATATTATATTTTAAATTAAATTTTAAAAATTACAATCACTTTGAACGCCTTGTTTGCCCGATTTTCGCCCAACTTGAATCATAAGAGCACGTAGGCCATTTTGTTGCTCACTTCTGGTTAGGTTTGTTACTTTTGCTAGATTTTGTAGGGTGTCCTCAAGAATGTCAGTTTTTTTCCATAGATCGACGTACATGTCTGTGATCTGAAATAGTTCTGCTGCTTTAGTTTTATACATTTCAAGCCTAACCTTATAGGCAAATGTTTGGTGTTAAATCCAATTATTTTAACAAAATTGGTGTTGCCACCAAACCAACCTTGGTAAGCTTCTTCGTTTAAAAGATTTAGATCAAGTATGATTTTACCTTATTTGCATATTCATTTAAATTTTCATCCAAATCGTCTCTAGCCTGTTTCACTACGTGTGAATTGTCATTGGTTTGATTTAGTAGGAAATTCATTTTTCCATGAATATTTGCTAAACCTGTGGATAAGCTTTTGTTTAAATTTTCAAGAAAATTGACTGTTTGGCTGTGTTGCTTCTTGACTAATTTTTCGTTGCTTTTAAAAAGAGTCTGAAAAATGAATGTATCATATTATTGATTTTGCACGAAAAAAATTAGCAAAGCCCATACATTAAACGGCAGAAGCTTTCAGACACCAACATGGCAACAGTGTTAACAATTAAAGTTTAGATTGCAAAGTTGCTGCCTTATAGCAGTTGAAAACCTCTGAAATGTGGTCGTTTAATACCGGGTCGCTATTAAAGATGGAACCAAAGCTCTCCTGCTAAAACGGTTTGAGATATAGATATCAAAATTGGAAGGTTTCCATTTGAAATTATTTTGCATATTTTGAAGTTAAAAAAAATTTTTTTTGACACGTGATTTTTGAGCGCGGCCGCCATCTTGAATTTTTTTAAATGGCAACATGGGCTTTGTGATACATCATTAGAAAGCTTATTTTTTTCTCTTTCTTACTACCTAAATCATGTATGGTGTTAAAGTAGAAAATAATGCCGTATGCGTGGCTGGCTAATGTATTGCACTTTAAATCTAGATACCTTTGCAATAACGAAAAGTCAAAAATAAACAAAAAACAATCAGCAGGGGTTTAATAAGTGACAAAAAACACAGTACATATGGTTTGTTTCCTTACAACTATTGTATTACGTGACAAATAAACCTTAATTTCGTGAAATATGGCAAAGGTTTTTCTAATTTTTCTGCATTATTTTCTACTTTAACACCATACATCATTAAGGTAGTAAGAAAGAGAAAAAAATAAGCTTTCTAATGATGTATCACAAAGTCCATGTTGCCATTTAAAAAATTCAAGATGGCGGCCGCGCTCAAAAATCATGTGTCAAAAAAAATTTTTTTAACCTCAAAATATGCGAAATAATTTCAAATGGAAGCCTTCCAATTTTATATCTATATCCCAAACCGTTTTAGCAGGAGAGCTTTGATTCCATCTTTAATAGCGACCCGGTATAGCTATACCAAGTGACAGCAAAACTAGATTCACCCCAATTTTTTTCTACGATTTTTACGGTAATGAAATGACGCTGGGGAGTGTTTAACTATAAGAAGATGCGCATTTTATGACGAATGCTATTCAGGCACTTCCGGTTACCCCCACAACTTTTTTTTTCTTAAATAGCATATTGTATTTTTTCTGATAGATTGTGATAAAGTATAAAATTTGCTTTATTAATAAGTCCATGCTTTACTTCGTTTAAGTTTGCATTAATATAAATAAAATAATAATTAATAACTTCAACAGATATTTATTTTAACCTTATACGTATTTCAACGTGTTCACACGTTATTATCAAAGGCAAAATGGTCACTAGTTACCCTAAAGTCTACAAAATCAACAGTTGGTCCCCGAAAGTCCCCCAAAATCGATAATGGTCTTTTACATGAATCTGAGCACAATTTCAAATTTAAATTTTAAGCTTTTTTGTGATTTAACCTAAATTATGATTTAACAGGATGTTCACTTTTACACGTGAACATAGAGAAGCGCATGTGATTTTCTGCATTATTTTCTATTTCTGGTAAAATAATCTCAAACTGTGCTGTCTTATTAAATAATGTAAAATAGTTAATTGTACGATCGATGTAACAATTCATGTTATGTAGTAAACCACACTAAAATAAATTATTTATTAATTACAGTGATGTGGTGTGTACATGAAATTCAGGTAAATAAACTATAAAAAGCACAGCCTCCTGTATTAATATAACGAAAAATCAAGCGCCACCGTAGCCGCAGGCGATGAATGCATGTGGCCTGTCCTGAAAATGTCGAAATGGGGCATTCAAATCTGACAGGGGTAGCTGGTTTATTATTATTTTTGTTTTAATTTCTATTTTTGCCTCTACTGTAACATTAATCTTTTTGGTGTTTTTATAATACAACATTCCAAATGTATTTTATCAAAAAAAAGGCAAATGGTCCCTGTTTGACTTCTACAGATTCTGAAAAGATTCAAAGATTGCAGAACTCATGTTTTTAAAACTTATCTTTGGATTACGTAAATTTTATCACATCCCCCTCCCAATTGCTTGATGTCCGCTTTAGTAAATATGTCAAATCGCAGGTATTTTCATGCAGTTTGTTTGTATCACAAAATCATACTTAACGGTAAACCTAATTATCTATTTCAAAAAATTACCTGTGCACATATTAAATTTGAGATTTAAGGCATTGCTCACACCACCATTTCATCATACTGAAATGTTCAAAACGCTCTTTCACTTATCAAATAACGTACTATTATAATTCGCTACCCTTAAATTTCAAACTATCAACTATAAAAATTTTTAAAATTAAATTATTAAAACAGAAACTCGACTCTAGCAAATTCATCCTTGTCTGACAGTATTACAGTAAGGTGTGGCCACTCTAGGACTTCGATTGTCTTTCACCGGACTTTGTATCGCTCCTACATTTCTTTCCCTCACTGCCCCTTTCTGTTCTGCTTTTCTTTTCCTGTATTAATTTAATTTGTTTAACTGTTAATTATTTTTAATATTTAGTTATTTAATTAAATTATAAATTACAATTATAATTAGCATTCCGCGAAGTAGGGATTGAGTGGAAGAGCAGTGGGCGTTTCTTACAGCGCTTGAAGCTGAAGTTCACCCTCATAATATATTTTTTTATGTAATTTGTAATTAGAGTTTCTTTAAATAAAGGCAATTATTATTATTTTAGGTACAAAGAACCCATATGTTATTAAACATATAAACACCCACATAAACTCAGTTATGCTAAACACTTATTAGAACACAATCATTTAATGAAATCTAATAATCCTTTTGAATTTTTATAATGGGTGTCCAGAAAGTCTTTCAGTCCTGGGCGGCTATGGATTGTATAAGATATGTCTTTGGATATCTTTGTCGAAATTCTTGTTTACACGCATTGATGGAATAATTCCAATTTCCGTTTTCTAACTGCGAAAATAAGATTTCACAATAAAGGTTTTTTGTTCTTGCGTAAACACTTTGAAACAAGAAATATGCAGAAAGCAAATAATTCAAAATAAAAACCTTTTAATTTAAATTGACTTCGACTTATGTCAAATAAATTACTTAGATATGACTGAATAAAAGACATGCGTTATACAATCCATAGCCGCCCTGACTGAAAGACTTTCTGGACACCCGTTACTTCAGTGATGATAAACTTAAATTAGATATTCTCGAAAGCATTTGAAATTTAAAAACTGCATGAGCAAACCGATCACTTAAATGCACCATTATTAGAAGTTTTGGAATAAGTTATCTGCAGACATAGATAACCAAGATCAAATCATCAAGTTCTATTGTTGCTAAAGCAACACCAACTGTTTACTTTTAATCTTGCCTTTGATAATAACGTGTAAACACATTGAAATATGTAGAACAGGGTTCCTACTGACCCTTGATAACCTGGAAGTCATGGAAAACTCAGGGAATTAAAATTTTAACCTGGAATTTATTCAAAATTTGGCAAAAGTCTTGATTTTTCTCTTGATTTGCAGTAAAAAAACCTGATTTTCTTGCAGTAGTGTTAACATAATTTTAAAAAATTAAAAATTTTCCGTATGAATTTTTAAAACTGCCGCTTATAAAACAATTGCTGCTAAAGGTTTTTAAACTGTCATTGAGGTACTTTTCTTATCCTTGTTAAATTCCAAGGAACGTAATATGGCTTATGATGGTGTAGGTGTAAGTGAGACTGCCACATACTGTCTTGTGAATTGATAAAACACGCATAAACTTGATTATTTTTGCGTCTCTAATGTTATTGATTTTATTTTGTCGAAAGTCATGGGTAGGTATGATTTTTGGTCATGAATATCCTGGAAAAGTCATGGATTCTAATTCTTGATAGTTAGTGGGAACCTTGTAGAAGGTAAAATAAACATCTGTTGAAGTAATTAATTATTATTTCATTTTTTTAAATTCTTTATTAAGTCCTTAAAAAATTACCTAAAAAGTTCAACAATTACCTGCTACATGGTGTTGAAGTAAAAATTCCAGTTGGCCATGAATTCCATTTTTAAATCTGCCGAAACTATTTTGAACTGTTTAGTGGACCAACTTTGTCAAAAGTATAAAATTCATGGGCAACTTGAATTTTTACTTTAACGTCCTCTAGCGACGTTTTGAGTAATTTTCATACATGACTCAATAGAGAATTTAATGCTGTGTCAGAATCTATCAGAAAAAATATAAAATGTTATTTAAGAAAAAAAAGTTGATTTCATGTCTGGTGTAACCAGAAATGCGCATCTTCAAATACTGAAATACTCCCGAGTTTCATTTTGTTAACATAAGAACTGTACAGAAAATTAGGGATGGACCTGGTTTTGTTGTCACCTGGTAAATTTTGAATATCTTATATAAAATCAAACATAAAAAATTGTAAATGTTTATAAAAATAATTCAAAAATTTTGTAACTCACTTTTGCTGTTTCTTTCGTCACATTAAGCATATTTTCTTCCATATTTGTACAGGTTGTTTTTAAATCATCAATTGCAGCTACTGCATCTGCTAATTCGGCTTCCATATCTGCATCCCTTATTGTTAAACTCTCTTCCATTTTTTCTAGTTTTGTCATTACCATTTCTCGTGCATTCTAAAATTTCGAGGCATTAATTATAATGATTTTTAATTATCAACTTTCATCAAATTATAAAATATTTGTTCGTAGCTTTACTATTAATTTTTGATTTTGATGTTTTTCGATACCCATGAATATCAAAATCAAAAATTAAATTGTAATAAAAAATACTGACCTGGGACTTTATGTCAATTATATCTATTTGTCCTTCGATATTCTCTAACTTATGATTAATCCTTTCGTAAATAGCATCTATTTTTCTTATAGTTCTATCTTTTGTAATGTCATCTTTGAAATTTTTACTGCTAATATTTTCCGAAATTTTATCAAGCTCCATACGCATATACACTTGGAATCTGGATAAATCTTTTTCAATGTTGTCAATTTTTTGACCATAGTAATCAATCTTTCCATTAATTGCTATTTCACATTGTACACTTAAAGAATTTTCTAAGTTTCGTAACCTATCTTCTATTGACAATAAAGTTATGTGTACACTCTGTAAGGAAAAAAACGTCATAATTATGGGTTAATTTTTCCAAAACAACGATTAGGTTTGTGTTGTTCATTACATATATATTTTTTTTAAATACTAAAAATTAAATTTTAAAGTTGATCAGAATGAACAAAATACTAGATTAAATTTACCGGATAATTCACATCATTTCGAAATGTCTTTTCAGCCACACTTATTTGAGTTGGTCCTGCCAAAACACTAAAAATCGTATAAAATGCACAAATACTTGCTACACTAAATATTTTAAACATTGTATATTATGCACAATTAAAATTGTTTGATTTATTAGAATAAATTTAAATAATAACTAGTTTTAAGTTATGGTAGTCTCTGTTTGATAACAAGAGTCGTCTGGTTGTTTTACATGTTACAGCTTAGGCATTCGAGTACTTAATGACCAGCATGACTTGAGTTAGCTTAGTCTTAACTAAATTACACATTATATGCTGCTACATCAACTAAAGAAATCCTTAGGGTTTATGTTTAAAATTCTTCCTGGAATTAATTACGTTATGCAATTATAATGCACCAAGTACCATCTTCGTAATATTTTTTAATAAACTGTAGCTCTGTTAATAATTTTCTTGGAAACATTAAACCGGTTTGCTTTCTTATAAAAGAATAGTTCTGTTTTAGGAGATGTGTAGTTATCTTTTGGTATTGTTATCTCACTTTATACATAGAATGCATAGGGATTTATTTACATTCCAATATTTAAACAAATATTTAATACATGTATACATTTTTATAATAATTTCTTACTACACACCCTACTCTTAGTAACTGGGTGAAAGTGTAATACAGCCCATTCATAAATAAAACATTTAAAGTAAGTTCACATTTTCAAATTTTTGGCAAGGTTTCTAAAAAACAATTTTGAATGTAGGAAGAATGCAGTTTTAATACATTTTGGGAGAAGAAGGAGGAAAGAGAAAGAGATTAAAATTGTTTTCCAAGTTTTGAGTTGGTTGATTAAGCTCCAATTTTAATATATTATTTTTTATTATAAATTATTGTAATAGAAAATATAAAATGTGGCATAATAAAAATTTTAAGTTTTTTATGCATATTTAAACGCTAGCTTATTTGACATTTTGCCAGGCACATAACTACAGGTGGTCCCCGGTGGACCTGGGCCCACCCAAAAAAATATTGACTCACATGGCTAGGAACTGAAAAATGAAATTATTTTTCTCAATCAATTTATTTGAAAAGGATAAGGTTTTTATTGATTTATATATCATTTATTGGTTAATCATCCGCGAAATGTTTGGACGCCAAATTACTTCTAAAATACAACAAACTAATAAAGAACTACTTGTTTGTAGTTACGCAGATATCTATAGGTTTATAGCTAAATTATACAGGGCGTCCCACAGTAAGTGTCCCTAAATTCACCAACTGATACAACATCCAAAAATAAATAGAAAGTTTCATATAAACATGAGCTGACAAACGTTTGTTTTTGAGGTAGAGGGCGTTAAATTACAAAGGCTTTCTCAAAAATCTTTAAATACGGAGCAACGTTTGAGGTAGTTGACATTCATTATTGGCAGTTTACATATTCGAAATATCTTGACTATTGGCGTGTATGTAGAGTTATCTTAATCTTAAAAAATCTGTAATATCGACGCCACAGGATTTTCGGCTGATTTGATATCACCATCTAGTTTACTGCTCTATTCCGGAAAACAAAGTACTCTTTCATTTTTCTCGTAAAACGCATAGTTTTCATGAAATAACTAGTTCAAGTTTATTGTTGTCAAATAATGGAAAACTATACGACAATGGAATTGGTCGATATGCATTTTATTTATGGACGTACAAATGGGAACAGTACTGAGGCTTGTCGACTGTATCAGGAAGTTTATCCCAACGGAAGAATTCCCTCCAGGAAGATTTTCCAGCGGTCTGTGTGAGGATGGTTCTTTAAAACCGAATAAAAACGGTGGACAAGTTGAACACTTGTTGTGATCAATTTTTTGTTTTTGTTGTTCTTGTTGTTGTTTTATTTAAAATAATGGGCATTTGTTGAAATTCAAAGAATCACAAATTTAGGATTATTTTCGAATAACGGTAGTTGAACTAGTTTTACGAGAAAAATGAAAGAGTGTTTTGTTTTCTGGAAGAGAGCAGTAAACTAGATGGTGATATTAAATCAGCTGAAGATTCAGTGGATTCGATATTATGAATTTTTTTAAATAGGGATACCCCTACATGATTGACATATTTTGATTATGCAAACTGCCAGTAATGAAGGTTGACTAGCTCAAACGTTGTGCCAAATTTATGGATTTTTGAAAAAGCCTTTCTAGAAAGATTTGAAAAAAACGATTTTTTTTCTGATTCTTTAATACCACTCGAAAACAAAACGTTTGTCAACCCATATTTATATGAAACTTTTTGCTTATTTTTGGATGTGTACTAGCTGGGTAATTTTCGGGCACTTATTGTGGCACACCCTGTATGATGTAACAAATATTAGAGCGACGCAGTGACTATCGAAATTGCGTCCAAAACCAGACAATTTAGATACACTGCTACAACCATCGCTTATACCGCGTTGTAAGAAATACTAATAACAAATGGGTAATTTTTTATACGGGGTGTTGAAAAAATTAGCTTTTTTATTTTTAGTTTATAGAATACTATTTTTTTTAATTTTCAGAACAATTTTATTATAACAACTTGCTGCTAAAAAATTAAGGCTAGGTATGATATTTCATTACAAATTTCAATTTTATTTCCGTTGTTGGCCACAAATACCAAAACTTATTAACGCAATCGTTTTTTTAATTATCTTTTACTGTGCCAAGTTTTACATCTGATGTTTCTTTTTTAATACAAGCAATTGGTTATATAAAAATTGCGTAAAAAATTAAAAAAAGAGATAGCTTAGTGGAAACCTATAAATGCACACACAAAAAATAAGTTTAACAAACAAACCAATACCGGAAGTGGCAGTTACGCTTTTTTTTTGTTATACTTCACTTTAGTAATAGAATTTTGTGAATTTATAAACGAAATCTCATAGAATATCTTAGTGCATATCTCTTACAATTTTTTTGGTAGGTTTTTTTTAAAGCTATGTTACTCAAAAACGAATTGACAAATCGTAATGAGATTAGATATTTTAATAGCCGTGAGAAAACACAGTTTTACTATATAAGAATATATTTGTATGAATAAAAACTGCAAAATGAAAAATAATTTCAAAACGTTTAGGAAATTAAAAAAAAGAATTGCTCAAAAACTGGCAACATCATTTTTTTAGTTTTGGTTTCATAGCGATAGTAATGAGCTAAATTTGGCTGGTATCTCAATTGCCTAATTTCTTTGTGACTGTTTCTATCAGTTCTTGAAAATTGCAAATTCATACTCCTGTACTGAATACACAGGGACGATAAAACATTTCTGTTTAAGCTAAATTGCCCATATGTGATAGTAGAATAAGATTCACAATTATATTTTAGGTACAGCAATAGTTAGGGGGGGGATAAATGTTCACTTTCCCATCCAAGTTTTTGACTGTGAATTGGCTGTATCATCTCTGATATTCTTTAATCTCAAGCTATCTTTATTCAATAAAAAAAAATAAAAAATGATATTTTTTTGCAGAAGTTGGTTTGTAAATACAGTAGGACACGCAGGCGACCGTTCGCTGGAAGCAATGTTCTACTTAACAGCAGGCGTTAGTCACTTGCTCTACCCTCCAGATTGGACTAGTCGCTAACGTTAATACAACAAAAATTTCTATGAAAATATGCTATGTAGCAATGTCTAAAGTATAGCAAAGTTTGCTCGTTTTTTGAAGTATACATTTTTTCGTAAAATTCATGATTAAAAAACTAACCATTTGTTATCAATTTTTTTGATAACGCTGTATAATAATAATTCGTCATTCGTCAAAACGTCATGGAGTTTTTGTACCTACTGCGTGGTTATGAGTTATTGTTTTGGAAACATTAAAAATAGAAAAACTGTTCTACATCGACAAAGTCACTAACGAAATTGACGCGGCACACAAAAACCGCGGCATTATGCACTAATGTATGTTACGATATCATATATAGTAAGGTAAAGCGCGGCCCACCTACTTTTTTTTGACCGAGCAGTGGTCTACCCTATCTAAAAATTCTAGTCACTTGCCTGTATTTTGCAGAATTTTCTTAAGACATTTATGCAAAACTTTTACGGGTCCATACAGACTTATAAACTGATGAAGGAACAGATTTATTGTTAACTTTAAAATTGATTTGTAAATCTTTAGGCAGTTTGAATCAGTGTTTTTGCTATTATCGCTGTATAAACTTTAAAATTGTGTGGACAAAGAATAACTTCTGTGGCTACTAGTCAGTGTACAAATTTCTGGTTTCTCTTAGGTACGGATAAAAGAGGTGAATTCTGATGAAAAACATTCACCAAATTCATTTTCCGGAATCTCAAAATTGCAGAATTGTATGTTTTAACTTGGCACCAAAACTTTATTAATGCACGTATAAACTTGTATTGTGTTGTAAATTGTAGCTTAAATTATTACAATTCTTTCATACCCCATACCTTTCAAAATTCGTTTATTTAATAGTCCAGGAACAAGAAAAGTTTGCCTAAAATATTACCCTGCGAGGAACTCTGCTATAGAGACAAAGCAAGGCAACTTTTTGCATCTTGGAATTATTACATAAACTGGACCAGTTTTTAGTAATTCGTTTTTGTAGTTTTGACACAACATTTCTCAATATTTTTGATAGAAACTGCCTCATTGATCTCATAGTCTATGCGATCTTAATCGTTCGGTAGATTAATAGTTTAAAATTTTGATATTTTGAGATCGCAGAAATATAACAACAATAAGTAATATTTCTCAATGCCACATAATAACAATAATCAAAGAAAATTAATTGATTATCCTAGGTAAATTATACAGTTTATAGGAAATTTATTTATTTTTATGAGCAAGCCATATAAGTTGGAAATTAAATCACGTTATATTACTTTTCTTTATTCTTTATTTTCTAGCTCCTACATAATAGTCAGTGAGTGAATTGTTATATATAGAAGTTTCAGACAATAATACTACACAAAAAAGCTTTTATGACCGCAACTCTTAAGTGCTTTTTAATTTGCGAACAGTCTGTTTTATTTTATAAAATATAATAACTGTCACACATCATTCCCTTTTTGTGACTAAAACAAATCACAGCAAATAATTAAATTTATTCGTGATAAGAGCGTGTGAAACTGATTTAATCAACAAGTACCGACTATGGCAAAAATAAATCTTGCTCATTCTTAAACTTTTCCAGGCCGAACTTATTCATATGCGAGCCGAGTTAGTAGAATCGAAAGCAAAAAGAGAATTACTGGAACAGGAGCTGCACAATTTACTGCTGCAACTGCATTCGTCTCAGCTATCGCAATTGCCCGGTCTCACAGGAAATAGAATTCAAAATTCCAAATTCGAACCCGACGTAAATAATATTAAAAAGAAATTAGAGGACGAAATTAAAAGTAGTCCCACTCATAACCATAATAATGGAAGTAAGTTGATTGGTTGTTGATGTCCTCTTCCGTTTCATCCATGTGCTTTATGTTATCTTTGTGTGGTTATTTATCAGACTATATGGAATGATTCTACCTTTTCATTTGTTAGTTCAGTTTTGTGTTTATTGCATTATTTCCTCTGCTTTGTTTTCTTTTTGCTCTACTTTTTCTTTTGTTACCCATTCATGTTTGTTAATTGTACATATTTTTTTCTTAATGCTTAGCTTTGTACATCTATTCAATTCTCGGTTCTTTATTTATTTTAATTCTTCTACCTCTGTTTTTATGATCAAATAATTTTCAGATGTGAAAGAAAATGAAGAATTAAAGTTTAGTCCAGCTTTAATAGAAGTATCTCAAATGAGAGCAGAAAATTCGCAACTTCAATTAGAAAATGCCGCACTAAGAAATTCAATAGTTGCTTTAAATAGTGAAGTTTATGGTGCTAAGCTTGCCGCACAATATTTGGATAAGGAATTGGCTGGTCGGATACAACAACTTCAGCTTTTAGGTGAGAACAGTTGTGTGAGTTAAAAAATGAGCATTTAAGTACCTACAGAAAACATTTGAACTACTACGTTTAAAAAAATCATTGAGATTTTTTTTTGAAAATGTTTAAAAACATTTTTTGTAAGTATTACATCCAAAATATTGTAAAAAATGACAAATATATTTATAAATTGTTGTTTATTATTTTTACACTACTGCATTATTCTTTTGCTTTGGAATTTGAAAAGCAAAGTATATAAATAAAAGTTCAGAGTTTACTATCTAATCAATTTTTTATTATCAAACAATATTTGTTTCCTCTTTTTTGAAGATAACAGTATGATCTCTATATTGCCAAATTTTGCGAACAACGCTTAAAGCAGATAATCTAATCTGTGATATAAAAATAGTAACCTTGTAGCAGATGACTATTTTCTGCTATCCCAGTGTTTCCAATCGTAAAAATTTTTATAATTCAAATAATATTGTTTCTCACAAGAAAGACATATGCAAATCAAGAAAAATGGTGTTAATTAATAAAAATAAACATACAGTTACATGAAATTATTGCAAAAAATTTAACTTCTTGACATTCAATTGTTTTTATGTTGGTATCTGTTAGTTAAATTATGCTTTTCTATTTGTTTGTTTATTTTTTTTCTTATTTTCTTTAGTAAATACGTCTAAGTAGTAAACAAAGTTAACCGAAAAATTGTAAACTTTTTCACAGGTAGAGAAATGCAAGGTGACGTAAGAGACAAGCTTTGGAGACAGCTTGAATCTGAAATACTCTTACAGAGACATAAGACTGTAGTACGAGCATGCCGAAGAAACAGCATTTTAAGTAATCATTCTGAAATTGCTTCAGCAAAACCCCACATTCCAGTTATAAACGAAGAAAACACACAGAATTTTGGTGATGTTCGCACTGTCATAGTTAAAAGAAAAACCGGGCAAGGTTTAGGAATAAGTATTACTGTAAGTAACCATAAAATAGATTTCCAATAGAATACAGCTCATAAGCCTGTTTATTAAATACAGGTAGATGTAATTAAACTGCATATTTCATGTAGGGCTACTGCTTATTGATCTCTGAATATTAAATGTAATATTGACAACTTTTTTTATAATATTTTAGGGAGGAAGGGAACATGGTGTACCTATTTTAATATCCGAGCTGGAGCCTAATGGCCCAGCTGCTTTATCAGGTCAGCTGTATATAGGTGATGCCATATTGTTTGTAAACGACAGAGACTTACGCCAAGCTTGCCATCGCGAAGCAGTTGATATTCTTCAGCAACAGACTGGAGACTGTAGACTTCAGGTGCAATATATTGCAGCAGATGATAGTGATAATTCTTTAGAAGAAGATGGTTTGAATTTCCGGTAAGTGTTAAGTTTTCAGTTTCAATGAGCAATTTTTACTTTCCCATACTTCTACTGAAGTAAGGAAAGTGATGATTTCGTGCTAATGTTCGAATTTCAGATTTTAACGGAAATACGAGTTTTGGGGTCCAAGAAACCCAAAATATTTGTTTTTAAAAAATGTCTTCTGTCTGGGTGGGTGCGTGCGTGTGTTCTTTTCCCTATATCTCCGGAACCCCTTGCCTGATGCCCAATTACTCAAAACAAAATATCAAATCAATAAAAATGGTCATAATATTTGAAAGCCCTTGTTAAGTAAAATTATGTGATCTAAAAATATTTTTGGAAATATGAAAATTGTAAATATACTAGCTTCTCAAAATTTTGGACATTTTCAAGACATTATTCCTCGAAAACTGCCCATACTGTTTTTTTAAACTTTCTGGGCCAATAGAACTTGCACTGAAATACAAATTTCTTTTTTACTAATCTCCCAAATTTTACTTTGACGCTCTCTAGAAAATTTTGAAAAATTTAAAATTGATTAATTTTTTGATCAAAAATGCAAACACCAATTGTTATAAACTTTAAACAGTTCAATAGACTATTTGAAGTAGTTTATTAGCATTAACAATAATTTAAAACCATATTAAAAATTAAAAATACCACGAGGAGTATAAATTGAATGAATGAATGGCTTAACACCCCATGAAGGGGTTTCGCCGCTTCTTGGAAGCTTTCTAAATCCTTTTAGGGTGGATCGGTCCCTGTCCGGTCTTCATTCTATTTGATGGCTTATTTTGTTCCACTGTCCTTGACCTTTTCTTTCACGTCCTCCATTCTTATTCCTATATTTAGCAAATCGTGTTTTACTTCATCCAGCCACCTCGACTTTGGTCTTCCTTTTTTCTTTTTCCCAGCAAGTATCCAATTCATTATTATGTTTGTCGTTTCCTGATGGTCGGCCCTCATCACATGTCCCAGCCATTTCACTCTCTGTTGTTTTATTTTTCTTACTATATCCACTCCTATCTCCTATGCTATCTCGTGATTCGTTCTTGTTCTATACTCGTTTTCTGCAACTTCGACTGGTCCTAGTATTGATCTGAGCATTTTCCTTTCCATTATTCTTAGTTTTTCGTCCTCTTTCTTCGTCATTGACATCACTTCTGCCCCGTACATTACTATTGGTTTGATTAACGTGTTATAAATTCTTATTTTTGTTTTTTTGGAAATGAATTTGCTTTTTAGTAATTTCTTATTGGCGTAATAAGCTCTATTTGTTGTTACTATTTTATCTCTTATTTCGGTTTCTCTATCCCCATCGCTAGATACCATAACACCTAGGTATTTAAACCTGTCTACTTCTTGATACTCCTGATTGCTTATTTTTATCCTTCCTGCTGTGGTTTTATGCCCTATTCTCATGATTTTTGTTTTGTGTTTATTTATTCTCAATCCAATTTTTTTCCCTTCTGTTATTAGTTCTTCCACCATGTTAGTTAATATATCCCTACTTTTAGCTATTAACACCAGGTCATCTGCGTATGCAAGTAATTGTCTTCCCCCTGTTCTTAAAGTGCCTTTATTTATTTTACGGGTTATGTATTCTATGCACATATTAAAAAGTGTAGCTGATAGGGCATCTCCTTGCTTTACTCCTTACTTAGCCGGTATTCCCAGATCCTTCATTACTAGCATTAGCTTCCCTCTATCGATGGAGGCGAACGCTTGTTCGAAGTCGACGAATAGCATTTCTACTTTTATTTTGTATTCCAGCGTTTTTTCTATTATTTGTTTTAATATGTATACCGCGTCAGTTGTTGCTTTTCCTTTTCTGAAGCCATATTGGCACTGTCCAATTATATTTCTTGTCCTTTCCTGTAGTCTTCTCAGCATTAATGTTGATAGTATTTTATACACAGTATTTAATAACGTTATTCCTCGGTAATTCTTGCACTTTTGTTGACTACCCTTCTTGTGTATTGTTATTATTTGCCCTACTTCAAAATCTGCTGGCATCTTTTCTTCTTTCCATATTTTTATAATAAGTGTAGCTATATATTCCATTATTGTCTCGCCTCCATATTTTATTAACTCCATGTTTATTCCGTCTTTACCGGGTGCCTTTGCGGTACGACTGTTTCTTAAAAATTTTTTCACTTCTCGTAGTGTGGGTTCTTCTACTGGTACTTCATTTGCCTCATCTTCTACATTTAATTCTTCCTGTCTTTGGTTTGTGTTCAGTAATTCTTTAAAATGCTCTACCCAAATTTCTTTGTATTTATTTTCTTGCTCTATTACTCTGCCTTGTTTGTTCTCTTTTCCTGTTATTCTAGGTTTATACTCTTTATTCTGCTTATTAATTTTCTGATAGAACTTTCTGGTGTTGGTTTTTTTACTTTCTTTCTCTATTTCTTGTAGTTCCTCTTCTATCCATTTCCTTTTACTACTTCTTATTGTTTTATTACATTCCTTCCTCTTTTCCTTATACTCTTCCTCGTCTTCATCTTTATTATTTCTTAGCTATTTTATTCTTGCCTTCGCCTTTTCTTCGTGCGCTTTTTTACATTTTTCATCAAACTATTCCTTCTTCCTATCTCTTCTTTCATTTCCTATTATTTTTCCTGCCGCTTTATTTATTGTTCCTTTAATATCCATCCAGCTTTCTTCAATTGATGTATGCTTTGGTTAACATTTTATTTTATTTTCTAACTCGTCCATGTATTGTCTTCTTATTTTTTCATCTTTTAGCCTTCCTATGTTCCATTTCTTTTTCAGCACGTTTCTTTCCTTTTTCTTACATTGTTTTTGTAAATCGTTGCAGTTACCATGAAATGGCCCGAATCGGCACATGCACCTCTGTATGTTCTTACATCTATTATTGATGATTGACGTCTTTTTGTTACCAGTACGTGGTCTATTTGGGTTTATGTTTTCCTGTCTGGTGATATCCATGTCGTCTTATGCTTTATCAGGTGTTCTAATTTAGTGCTGCTTAATATCATTTTCGCAGCTAAAACACATAATCTCATACCATTGTCATTGGTTTTTTCGTGGATAGTGTGCTTCCCTGCCACTTGACTTATTATACTCTCTTTGCCAATTTGTGTGTTGCAGTCCCCCAGTACTATGATTAGATCCTCTCTCGGTATCTCCTCCATCTTTTCCTCTAGTTTTTCATAGAACTGTTCCTTTTCCTCATCAGTATGGATTTCTGTGGGTGCATATATGTTCAATACTGATAAGTTCGTTGGTTTTCCCTCTAGCCTGATATATGCCATCCTTTCATTAATTAACTCCGTTTCTATAATTTTCGATCTCATTGCTTTTGATACTGTAAACCCAACACCGTGCTGGCCTTGCTTTTCCGCACCTGAGTAGATTATTGTAAATTCCTTTTCGTCAATTCTTCCTTTTCCACCCCATCTTATTTCTTGTAATGCTGCTATATCTATTTCATATCTTTTTAGTTCAGACACTATTTCTTTCATTTTCCCGGTTACCAACATTGTCCTAACGTTCCACGTAGGTACTTATTTTAATTTTATTCTTGTTTTTTATTTTCTTATTTGTTTTCTTCCATACCAAGTTTCAACGTTTTTCGTCGCCATTGTCGTCATCATTTATTAATCCTTCACCTTCCTCCTTTACTAGTTTTTTGGACTGTTCTTGTAATTTCCCTTAGCTGTAGGTTAAGGTCGTTACTACCAGTGGGCCCAATGTTTCTTACAGTGTTGTTTAATTGTTCTCTTTCGTCAACTTGTCTTTCTCTTTCTTCATCTTTGGCATTCGTTTTTCTTCCGACTCTTTCCGTCTTATTCCTTGGTGCCAGTAAACTCTGTGTCCAGTATTTGGTTTTCTTGGGTATTGCTCCTTTATCTGCTACCTCCCTCTTTTTCGTACAACTTCTGCTCCTTTTTATTTTTTTCGTCTCCACTTCCGGTTTCTTCTCCTTTTTTTACTTCTAATTCTTCCAGATTCCATTTTTCATTGTTTACAATTAATGCATCGTCTGCTATTATCGCCTGGTTTCCTTTTTTCCTTGCATCTATTAAGTATGGCATTAGTTTGCTTCTAGTGTCTAGTTTCTTTATCTAAGTCCTCTTTAATGCTTATTTCCGTTCCTTTTAGTTTTTTTTTATTTTTCAGTATTTCGATTTTTCTCATTCTTATAGTCAGCCCTAATTTGATGGTCTATTTCCCCCTTTTTTGGGGTCTCCTATTCTGTATATCTATTTCATTCTTTTCTATTTCCACATCGATTTTTACTTTCCTATACTTTCAGTATAGGGAAGTATTGATTTCATGCAAAATTTCAAAGTTGAGATTTTAACGGAAATAGTCGGGACCATGGACCCCAAAAAAGTAATTTTTAAAAAATGTCTGTCTGTGGGTGGGTCCGTTACGCTTCATATCTCCGGAATGGCTGGACCGATTTTGATGTGCTTTGGAATGAGGGGGTATATCAAAAATTCACCGACAAAATAAGCTTTTAAAAAAAAACGAAACCGGAAGCGGAAGTTAGACATGTTTTTTTGGTAGCATTTTTTTCAGAAACTGAATTTTGGAAATTTTAATAGTGGAGATTAAAGAAGGCCTTAGGACAAATCAAACGATTTTTTACCGAACTCTCTAGCTTTAAAATGGCGGCCGCTACGAATTTTTGAACATTTCGATTTTAACGCCCATTTACTCAAAAACCAGTTATCTAATTGGAATCAACTACATCTTGTTTGGTAGCCCTTCAAGGGTACTATACCATGAAATATAATTAATTTTGAAAATATAAAAACGATCGCAATGACATCACTCCAAAATTTTGGAATTTTTCAAAAAAATATTTCTCAAAAACTGCCCACACGTTTTTGTTTAAACTTTTTAAGCTGATAGAGCTGGGAATCTTCTACAATTTATTTTTTTGCGCATTGTTATAATTTCACTGTGACGCCCTCTATGAATTTTTGAAAATTGAAAATTGGTACCCTTTTATTTATTTAACGGGGGGCAATAAAATATTTCTGTTAATGTGAAATAGCTCACCATTGATAGCAAAATCCGAATATCATAATATTTTTTTGATACTTTAATATTTAGGGGGGCTACTGTTCCCCCCCCCCCCCAAATTTTCGCTACAAAATTAAAAAATTGATTTCTTTGTTTGTTTGCTCTAGGAGAATCTTTTTACAAAAAATCGAATTTTATGCCCTTTAATAATCTTTTTGTCCTAAAAAGAATTTCACATACTTTCTACAGCAGTTGTATTCTTGTACTAGTCGTTTAATGTTCAGGGTAGGCTAACTTTTTTATTTTAATAGATAGACTCGCAAACCCAAGAGCAAAATTGTAGGGCAAATTCTTCTCGATTGTATTTAAGAAAAAAACTTGAGTTTCCAATTTTAATATGGCGGCCACGGTAAAAAATAACTTTTTTTAAAATGGAAACGTGGCATTTTGGCTTTAAAATCAGAAAGGTTTTGAAATTCTAAATACAAATTAATAAGAGTAATTTTTTGCTAAAAATAATACTTCTCGAGTTATTAATATATTTTCAAATATCAATTTCTGCGCTTCCGTTGATTCAGTCTGAATATTTTACCCAACCTTATGCTTGCAGCGCAGCGGTCGGTCTTTCTTCAACCGCTTCAAGATGTTACAACTTATAAGAACTATTTACTTTAACTAGTCGTGTCTAGACAGGTGTATATCGAAAGTGTTGGAAAATATAAAACAATGTATTTAAATGTATAGGAAAGTCCAGGCGAAGTGTTTCGCTCATTTTTTTGATTAGTTCTATCACCACATCCCTTAGTGCTTTAATATTTTCGTTACCTCCCTCTTGGATTCCAAATATCACTAGATTTCTTCTTGTTTCCTTTTCTAGCATGTGTATTTTTGTTTCTTGATGTTTAATTATAACCCTCAACTCTTTGGTTTCATCCCTTTGCTGTTTTAATTGTAAGTTCATGCTATCCATTTTTGTATCCATCTGTATTAATTTGTTCATTACATCCAGGAGCGTAGGGTTTTCCTCCATGTTCAGTCAGGTTTAGTTCCGCATCGTTTATCGCCTTTAAATTTATGTGTTTATTTACGTTCGTTTATGCCTAACGTAAATTTCCCGTGCACCGCACCCTTTTGATGTTGTCGAGTTTTACCGCAAAATTGCCTTAATGCGGCTCTGCTTTGTTTACACTAACGTTCGTGCTGTTTCGCCGCAAAAAGAGCAGGTATAAAGTAGCTCTAACAAAAAAAAATTTTTTCATTTGCATATTTTTGATAACTCTATAAATAAAGTTGTTGATCCGAGGTAGTGAGCGCATTACTTGTCTAGCCAGCGCGCGCGCCGACTACTTAACCAACGCCTTAATTTTGGAGCGGGTGGCTTGTATCGGCTAGAGACGACTAGATGTAAATTTTTAATCACTTCTTGACGCGAGAACATGTAAAGTGAAAAAAGTATGGGAAAGTACCACCGACCCGTTTCATCTATTTTTAGTCCTTAAAATTATATGGGAAATGTGAAACAATTTAGGTTACAAAGTTTGCTAAAACTTATGATGGTTTATTTTTTTTTTCAAGGTTCTTCGATAACGAAGTATGTGATCCCAATGACTCTATTAGTTTACACCCCTTACATTCCTCGGGAATTATGAATACCCCTACAGCACCAAGAACTCCAGAATCAACATCCCATAGCCGGTAAGTTTGCCCCACCTTTCATTTTTTTTAGTGAAAGGCATGTTCAATGTGATATGTATTGTTATGTTAATTTTTTAAGATTCAAAGCACTTTATAGTGGCAACATAAGTTTATAAGTAGTAAATTATATAATAAGAGTAACAAACAGGTTTTGTCTGGTTTGTCAAATTAGTATTCAGTATTATTATTTAATTTCATGTATTTAATAACACAAACTATTGAAATTATCCAAATGTTGTCAGGTTTTATGTGTTCCTAGTAGAATTTTTTATGCTTTAGAATTAAATTATAAGCACCTTGTGTTATCACAAGGTTTATATGTTTGGTGTTCAAAGTAATAGTTCAAAATAGTGCCACTATAATGTGAAGTATAACTATAAAAACAATTTTTATTATCTAGTTTTTAAGTACACTTTTTTGTGATTTATACAATATTAAGCACATTTTGAAAAGCATGTATTGCATGTCAATTTTTTAACGTTGTTGTGTGTTACACTGGTTTTATTTGTAATATAAACTTTTTAATTTTAACCAAGTATTTTATTCGCCCTTTGCCACTTTAATAAACCATATTGAAAAGGTATTTTTTGCATGAATACATGATGCAGATTTCCATACGAAATTCAATGCTAGTATATGTTTGAGAAATGTATCGTACATTAAGAAACAATAGTCAGCTGAGTTTTGGAATGCGGCATCCAAGGCCCACTCCATTTTTTTTAACACATTATACAGAGCGATCAAATAAAACCTTAATCTCGATTGCCTTTGAAGTAAGTGCGGTATGTCGATGATTAGTCTGCAAGGTCACTTGATTAGGTCATCTCATAGGACTCCATTTTGGTACAAATTGATTTTCAACTTGTTCAAATTTCAATTTTGAAACTTACATAAATCTGTTTGTAACTGACAACTAATACCATGTAGCTTCTGTTAGTTTGCTAATCATGGAGCTATTATCATAACTAGATTCATAACCATAGATAAAAAATATAATACCTTTATATAGATAGGAAACTCTATAAACATACTACAATACATGAAATAGTACTGACTATGATCGCAAATGGCGCTAAACATTTAACAGCGGGAAATTCAAATTGTAGGTAAAATTATACCATTTAAATGTATTAGTAAAACTACAAATATATCGGAAATAAAGCGTTTTAACACCATATATAAAAATTTATAAATGAGGACCTACGAAATAAGTTAAATTCGTACAATACAGTTACTGGTGTTATTACAGGGTCTTTTAGCAAACACATGTTCATATCAGTTCAGCTACGATTACATAATGTTACATTCAGTGATGTGATATTTTCTGGAGAAAACATTCTGAAATGGGAAATTTTTAGTAAAATTTGTTCAAGGTTTTTACTGTAAATTTCCTGCTTATAAAATTGAGGAGTTATTCATTTTTAGAATTTTTGGTGGTGGACTTCCTTGTATTTCCATCTCGGGTAAAATTTGGGAAACATCCAAATTATCTGAATATGTCCCAAGTAACTGAAGATGTTCTGGTAAATGTAAAGTAGGAAAACTATTAAATTTTGATTGGTCTTGTTATGATGTTCCTGAAATTTCATATCTTTGCTAAACTGTACATCGCAGACTCTAAAATTCCGTTTCTTCTCAAAAACAATGTTTCGTCCTACAGCCTCAATCCACTTCTTGTAAATCTATTACTTTACAATAATTATTTTAACAAAAATTTGTGAAAACTACATAAAACTGATAATGTAGAATAATAACTTACATCAGGATTACTTGGAAAATTATGCATTTTCTTCTCATTATTTGTAAATTTACAATTTAAAACGCAACATTTAAACACCATGGTTATAAAATAGTCTAACTTAAACCTAAATATCTGTAATTCAAATTGTGTGTAAATACATTTCAAATTTCAAAAGAACTGTCAGAGAATACCAAAACACCGAACTGTCAACAAGCAATTCACTTATTGTATCTTAGCAACCAAAACATATTCTGCAATCAGCGCCATTGGTGGTTAGAGTCAGAACTAAATTGCCGATTGTATTATTTTAAGTTGACTTAACACACCATTAGCATAACTGTGCAGTTTATTATTTTAGGCATTGTAAATTATTTTTAATATTTATTATCATTTTACAAACATACATGATATAAATGTCTAAAATCCAAGGATATTTCGCGTAAGTCAAAGTTCCAAATATATAACACGGTAATAAAACCAACACTACTATAGGGATGTGAAATGTGGTTGCTAAACAAAAAGGACCAACAAAAAATAGAAATATGGGAAAGAAAAGTACTGAGAAGAATCCTAGGCGGAAAAAAGAGGGAAGAAGGCTGGGAAAGAAGGTCAAACGCAGAGATATACGAAAAATATAAAGAAGCCCAATAACAGAGATAATGAAAATAAGCAGACTACAATGGCTAGGACATCTGGGAAGAATGGAGGAATCAAGAACCGTGAAAAATATTGCATGGAAAATGTTCGAAGGGTTGAGAAAGGTAGAAAGACTGCGCAAGAAGTGGTGGGAAGCACTGCAAGGGAACCTACAGGACAAAGGAATAACTGAATGGAGAAAGAATATGAAGAACTGGAAAGAATGGACAAAACTGATAACACAATAGGCCTGAAGGCCTGAGGAAGCGTAATTAATAATAATAATAATGATAAATGTCAGCTGGCAACAATGACCCATTTAACTCACATAATGGAAAAAATATTAGGCAATGATTTTGTTTAGCAGTAAAGGTGTGGGCTTGTGATCTAGAGACCTCAGTTCAAATCCCATGACAGACTTTTTTTTTTCTTAAATTTTTTGACATTTCCTACTACTACATATCTTATTTTGCATAATTTCTACAATTTATTTTAATTTTGTTGTTCTACTTATTTATAAAAAATAGGTTTTTCATTTAAATTTAAAAATGTTTCATGTTGTTTTGTTAAAATCATTTTTTTAATGAATAACGCAATTAAATACCATTTAGAAAAGTAAGTAAATAAACGTATGTAAAAATTGAATATGTCGTTTTGCCATTGTTTTATACAAACAGCTATTATTCCACAGGCGTTTTGTTAAATTTTCAATTTTAATTAAAAATCCATTCTTTAAAATAAATGAAATATAATATAAAAATTGAAATAAATTATAGACGTGGGGTAAAACAAACAATTTACAAGTTAAAGAAATGTCAAAAAACAAATAAGAAAAAGGTAAGAAAAAAATTGGTCTGTCATGGGATTTCAACTGGGGCCACCAGATTACAAGACCATGCCTTTACCATAAATTGTTTCCATTATGTGAGATAAATGGGTGACGGTTGCCAACTGACATTTATCACGCACGTTTGTAAAATATAAATAATAAATATTAAAAATAATTCACAATGCTCACTTGCTAATTGTTTAAAAATGTTAAATATGAGCAATTGAGGTAAAATAATAAACCATAATTTGCAGACTAATCATAACATACCGTGCTTGTTTCAAAATCGAGTGCAATTAAGGTTTTATTTGATCGTTCTGTATTTTATTTACTAACTAAAAAGTCTTTAAGTTCTTGGCGGCCATGGATTGTAAAAGGCAATTTAACCTCCAATTTCCATTTTCTAATTGTTGAGCATTGCGAAAATAAAATTTCACAATGAATCTTTTTTGGTTCTTGCGTAAAAATTTTATAACAAAAAAAAATGCTTTGTAAAAATATACAGAATGTAAATAATTCAAAATTAAAACGTTTTAATTTAAATTGGGTTTGACGTATATCAAGAAAAGTACTTAGATATGACTGAAAAAAAGACATGCATTTTACAATCCATAGCCGTCCAGGACAAAGACTTTTTGGACACTCGTTACGAAATAGTACATACAAAAGCTGCTTGCTTTCTTGATACTTATTTTGTACCTGTAGATGTTAGTTTTTAAACCACAGCCTCTTAAATATGAAACGAAAGTCATTTTATCTTACCTGATTATTTGATTTTAATCCCTTATGCACAGTGCATTGTTTAAGTGTTGCCCCCTCCTTAACTATTTCCTAAACTATTGAGAATATTTTATTTCTTTCTTAGTGAGCTTTGGAATGCTTTTTTCCAAATTGTGTGGCTTCAAAATGGCCGCTGCTATAAACCGTCCACACTTGTAGCGCCTGAGGGCGACGGCGCTACCCCTATTGCTAAAACCAGTAGCAGTCCACCATGTACACAATAAAAAAAAAGTATGGGACAAAAGTAATTAAAAAAAAAATAATGCCGCTGTCCAGAATCGAACTTAGACCCTCTGCTTTGCTAGACGGCGGTTCACGCCTCTACACTACCGAGGTTCGTTGCAGAAGCATCCTTGAAATCGGTATGACGAAATGCGCGTGTTGTGTGCAAAAACGAAATTCGCGTGCCCCTAGTCACTTCGAAATATTTATCGTAATAGCTGTTAAGAGACACAATGTTATTGTGCAGAAAATGTTTAGAAAAGCTAAAGGCATAGAACTGGGAATTAGACACAATTTGGTTCATGTCCGTCTTTTGGAACTATTAAAACTGCGAAGTGGAAAAAATATCACACATTTTGACTTTTTTCAAAACTTATTGCTCAAAAACTGGCCACACAATTTTTTTTAATTCTATAGGCTAATAGAGCTAGGGATGAGTTATAATTTAGTTCGTGTCTTAATCCACTAATTTGTCTGTGACGCCTGCTATGAATTTTTGAAAATCGAAAATTCATACTTTTTTTTGTTTAATAAACCGAGGATTATAAAAAATTTCTGTTTTAGTGAATTATATGTAAACTGTAAATAAAAAAAAAGAAAAGTTTCAGTTTCTAAATACAATAAAAGATGCCCCTGGTCAATGCATAAATTTAAGTCAGTTGACACTGTATACTTGGTGTATTACTATATTGGTCTGCATGTGATTGGTGCGGAGTAGTGTTTCTCTCCAGTGTGCGGGGAGAATACACAGCTAGTTCTGTTCGCTTGTAGTAGACCATATACAGGATGTATCAAATTGCGTGTTAACTATGGGGATCTCACTTATTTGAAGAGATACGATGATGGTTAAATTAGAGAAAAGTTGTGAAATTTTATACCCACTAATAATGTAAAAAGAAATTGGAGCTATCTTGCTGAATTTATGAAAAAAGCTGAAATTTTGGATTTTTTGTTTTCGGCTATAACTCATTTGTCATTTATATTACATGTTTCTAGTTAACACATTACATACTTTCCTATGCTGAATCTAAATGTGTATGTTAGAAACTTTGTAATTTATTTGTTTTTGTAAAATATGACTTAACCTGCTTCCTACGCTCAAAATGAAGTTTTCTGAAATTTTCACATACCTAATGTATCTAAGGTCAAAGTAAATAAAAGTAGTGTTTTGTTTTACTTTCATCAGTTCATGGCCTACTAAAAACTTTTCAAAATAAATTAAATGACGTAGTCTCTTTAATTACGGCATTCGTATGAAATTTTTATTTTCTGTATTAATGTGCTCAAAACTTAAACAGAATGCAAAGTGTGACACATTGTTGAAATCAGAATTAAAAACTCTATTAAAATATGAAAAAATTTAAAATTCCTCTATAAGAAAAAAAAGTTGACCGTCGAAAATGAGCAATGGTAGCAATTATACCAAATCTGATAAAAAAATTATATTTAGCATAAAAAAGTGTTCTAATAATGCGTTAACTAGAAATATGTACTATAAATGTCAAATGAGTTATAGCCCAAAACAAAAAATCCAAAATTTCAGTTTCTTTTTTATGCAGAAACTAAGCAAGATAGCTCCAATTTGTTTTTAGATTATTAGTAGGCATAACATTCCACAACTTTTCTCTAGTTTCACCATTGCTCTACCTCTTCAAATAAGCGAGATCCCCATAGTTAATGTGCAATTTGAGACATCCTGTATAGTATATTCAAAATTTTACAAACGGATATTATTTTGTCATTGTTAGCCCATAGGACGTTAATAATGAAATGCTCTTGAAAACATAAGTAACTATTTCTAAAGTATAGGAAAATTCAGGCGAAGTGCTTCGCGCATTTTTTGCATTGTATAACTTACTCAGTTACTTCTATTCAGTAACATTTTCTCAAAATTTTTGTATTGTAAAAGTTTTATACCATTGAAACGAAAAAAATTGATCTTTTCAAGCTTTTGCCACTTAGCACTTACGTTGACGTTTATATAGGAGTTGATATTGCGCTTTCAAACGTTGAAGTATTTGAAACGATTATTTGCAAATAAATTAAAATATTTACACAACAAATATTTGCAAGCAATTTTTATTTTAACACAAACGAAACAATTATTGAAACTAAAGAAAAATACAAGAAAACTAAATTAAAAAAACAGAAGAAAGAAACCTGATAATGCAAAAATTAGATCAAATAGTCGTATTTTAACAAAAAAAAGAAGGGGCTTCACTAAAACAAAATGCTTTGAAATTCTTAAAATGTAAGTAAGCATTTCAAAAACTAGACAAACAGTATCAACTTTGTCACTTGATGAAGTTAGTAACAGTCTGTCAAATGATTTCTTTTATAAATTCTCAAAAGGAGAGAGGAGATCATAAGGTAGAGAAAAGGAAGTGTGTATGAGAAAGGTTGTTCTAAATATAAATAACTTAAAAAAAAAAGAAAACCGACTTCAAATAAAAACACAAAAGTAACATAAGTTAACTAAAAAGCATAAAATAAATGTTTTTTATACAACAGTTTAATACTTTTTGTTGTTCCGTTTAATGTAATTAAGAAATTGTTGTTTATTATATAATTATTAATTGTTTTATAATTTTTAAGTCGGTGCCAAGTAAAACATAAAAATTCGAATCTAATTTGTTATTGTAGCAAGGTATATAATTTTTTTGCTTCACTTGGCACCGACTTAAAAATTATAAAACAATTAATAATTATATAATAAACAACAATTTCTTAATTACATTAAACGGAACAACAAATAAGTATTAAACAGTTGTATAAAAAACATTTATTTTTTGCTTTTTAGTTAAGTTATGTTACTTTTGTGTTTTTATTTGAAGTTGGTTTTCTTTTTTTTTTTAAAAGTTATAATTTTACAATTTTAAGTGATGGGTAGACCTAGTAAGGATGCTTCTCGAATGAGGAAACGACGGCTAGTTGAAACGGAAGATGAAATACGGAAACACTAAAAAGTCGGTTAAAAAAAATAGATTTTGAGGAGTTTCCTGTTGTATCTTCAAGCTCCAATACCAATGAAATTATTATGGGACCACCTTGGAACTATACTGAACCCAACGGAAAAAGAATCATTAAAATCGGTTCAGAAACAAAAAAGTTATGCCCGAACATACATTTAAAAAAAAACATATATACAGACGAATTGAGAACCTCCTCCTTTTTTTGAAGTTTATTACATTTTACTTTAAAATACACAAGATACCAGAATATCCACCAAAATGCTTATTTATTTTAATTATTTATGTTTCTTATTTACTTATCTGTCAATCTTGTGCACACAATCTTGAATGTTGTTCATGCTTGTAAACTGCAAAATGCACTAAGATGCTAAAAATACATATAGAGATTTATTGTTACCGATTATTGTCTGCTTGTAGAGTATTAACATAACTTTTTTCAGCACGGAATCAAGGAACTACAGTGGTATGGAGAGTCCTTTATTTAAACCACAAACTTCCCTCTTATTGTCAGATGTTGAACCTCAAGTGCAAAACAACTACTCTCGTAATTTGCAAGTTTCCAACAACAACGTGGAACTTGTAAACTTTACTGATGATGTCATAAGCACTGTGAATAATTCTGATATTCAAAAATCAAACACTAATGATAATATTGCACTTAGTGATACTCGAATATGTGAAATCAATAGCAATGATATTCCTGAGACAACTAACGACTATACCCTTCACTCAGAAAATTTAATTTTAGCTGATAATTATATTCATAAAATAATCAATCAAACGCCAGAAAATTTAAATCTGGAAAATACTAATAATAAGGTGGGAAATTTTAAAAAAGCAGATCCATATCTTGAGGAAAATCTAAATTGCTCAACAAATTCTTTAGTTTCTGATAATTTTTCCTCTCCAATGCAAACAAGCACAGATGTATTTTTGGATTCGGAGATCTTTTCTACTGATGCTGCTTCTAATGATTCCCATTCCCCAAAAAACATTCAGAGTATTGATACTGAAAATAATATGAAGGTGGTGTTTAATTCTCAAAACAGCTTACTTGAAGTTAAAAGGTTTAATGAATTCTGTTTGTCGTATAATAAACCTGGTTTGTATACATCAAACGATAATTTTTCTAATACAAAAAGTGACCAAAGCTTGCTTAATTCGGCAGACAGCTGTGACAGTTCGCCAGTACATAAAATTAACCGTGAGTATAAAAAAATTTCAAAAAAACATAAAAATAAGAAACATTTTGGGGTGAAAACATTGCAAAGTATTTTTAGCAGACGTGATGGTTATTCTGATATATCGAGTACGGCTTCTGAATTTGGTGATGAAGCAGTTGTGCATAAAAATTTATATTCTTCAACAAGCGACTCTAAAAATGATATAAACACAGAACTGGATTCAAGTGCAGAGCATAATGACCATCAGGATAGTTCTGATACAGCCGTTTATAAACAGACCAGTTCACTTTCAGAAACTAGCCCCCAATTTGAAGAAAATCTGCATAATTTCTTATCGGAAACTTTTTCAAAAAACTTCCCGGGTGACCAAAACGTGTCCAGCATTACAATAAACAAAAGCACGGGTAGCAAAAAGTACTTCAAATTAAATGGTCAAAATTTACGTATCGGTAAAGCACTACGCCTTTGTCCTAATGAAGAGTTCTCAGATCAAACTTTGAGTCCAGACAGTGATCAGAAAAAGGAAAAATTATTGGCTAGGTATGTTTATAATTCAAATTTAATGGGCGCTGACGGTATTGGAGATCCGGACTTTGGTACGCCTGTTTGAAGTTTGGATTCTGTTTGAGTTGTACAGTTAAATTATCCTAGTTTATTGATATAACAATTGTGGTTGTGACTGTGCAAATAGTTTGACATTTTAAGTTGAAATTTGTTTTACTTTCGAAATTTGTTTTGGTTAGGTAGGCTCAAGTATAGGGATAGACTGAACTTTAAGCTACTTCCTAAATTTATATAGTTATCTAACAGTGGTGTTGTAGTAGACCCAGAATTACAGGGCCCACTAACGAGGAGGGTCTTGACAAAATAAAAAAGCGATAAAAATGTTCATGTCACATGACCATTAAAGGCATTGGTGGTACTTAGAGTGCATTTAGTTAACGGCGTCTGCCCATGACTGGTGACGTGACGAGCCACAGCGATTTTGCTCTTTGCTTTTGGTGACATTCAGAATTTGGATGAAATGGCGGGATTTTTAAGGTGACCGCTGAAAACATTCAGCTTGTAATAAATAAACACTATTAGATATTATACATAGCTTCAGATTGCAATAAAACTTTGTAACAAAAAAAAACACCATTTTTAACATATTGCTTACACATTTTGGCCCACATATTTAAAATTTAATAAAACAATTTTTGAATTGAAAAATTCACAGGTTAAAGCTACCGTGTGCAAAAAGGTGGAAAGAAAGCTGGTTCACAAAAACAGGCTTGAAAATTGAAGTAAAATCGGGCAACGACCTATTAAGAAGAAGAAGTAAGTAAGTGTTGCAAATATTACACTGTTTAAGCCAAAAAAATTTAATTATGCTCATTTACATAATTATCAAAAATATTATTTTTCACAATGCTTCCATGTGCTATTTCACCGTGTTATAAAAATACTCCACTGAATTGACATATTCGTTATTTCAGTTTTTCTAATGATTATTGTTAATACCCCGTTCAAAATCTTTCAGTATGTAATGTCATTGCATTACCGCATAGTGCGAATAGAGAAACAGTGTGAGAAAAAGGAGATCAGGAATTTCTACAAGAAAATAGGTGCGTCGGGAAAGGTATTACAGCCTGCGACAATATGAAGAAGGCCAATTGATAGGTGACAAAGACGAAGTAATGGTGAGATGGCAGGAATATTTCAAAAAGGTATTAAATGTGGAGACAACAAATGACGAAGAATCAGAAGAAAGTAATCAACAAACAAAAGACGAAACAGAGTGTGGAGCACCAACCTGTGAAGAAGTGGAAGAAATAATATTATCACTCACAAATAACAAAAGTCTGGGTAGTGACCTAATACCAGCGGAACACCTAATGCCTGGAGGAGAGAGCCTACATAAGCTATATATGAACTAATAAAGGCAATTTGGCGGAGGCAACAAATGCCACAGGATTGGAAGAAAGGAATAATACGTCCTATCCACAAAAAAGGCGACACACTACAAGTTTCCAATTACCGGGGTATAACACTGTTAAATCTGGCATACAAAATTCTGGCAAAGGCTATACTGAATAGGATAAAACCACTAATATAGGGAGTGTAAGGAGAATATCAAGGTGGATTTAGGCCCAACAGAGGCACGGCAAACCAAACCTTTACGCTAAAACTAATTCTAGAATAAAGCAATGACAGACGGATACAATTGTATATGATTTTCATTGATTATAGACAGGCATGTGACTCAGTGAATAGAAGTAAACTGTACGTTACACTAAGAGAATTGGAATCTCAGAAAAGTTAGTCAGACTAGTGAAAATGTCCTTGGAACTGTCAGAAAGCCAAGTGAGAGTTAAAAACTTTTAAGTCTAACAAATTCAAGATAAATAATGGCCTCAAACAAGGTAACCTTCTATCAACAATATTATTCAACGCAGTCGTCGAACGTATTATTAGAAAAGCGCGAATAAATAGAACCGGAACCATATTTTGCAAATCCCAACAGGCAATAGCTTACGCTGATGTAACCATAATATCAAGAACAAAAGAAGAATTAAAAGAGATAGTAAGAAAGCTAATCAAAATGTCGAAAAATTATGGCCTAGAAATCAATGAGGAGAAAATAAAGTTCATGTCAACAGAAATGAAAGAAGAAAGAGAAAATTACCTAAAAGTCAACTATGAAGGCAAGTTTTTTAAATTTGAAGGAGTGAGCAGTTTCAAGTACCTTGGAACAGAAGTAACCAGGAATGGTGATACGGAAGTGGAGGTAAAAGGACGAATCAAGAGATAAGTGAGGTGTATGGAAAAGAGCATATTATAACGCACATAAAAATTAGGAGATTAAGATCATGTGTATCAATTACTGGAAGATAGAATGGCCAAGATGATACTATTGGAGAAGCAAGAGAAGAGAGAACAAAGAAGAAGAGACAGACCGAGGAGAACCTGGGCGGAGTGCGTAGAACAAGATCTGTTGGACATGAGAGTACAACACTGGAAAACAGGCGGGCAATAAGAAGAAAAGGAGAAGAATTGTAGAAGAAGCCAAGGGTCTTAATGGGCTGTAGAGCTATTATTATTATATTATGTAATACTATCATTGCATTGCCGTTGTTTGCGAAATACTTTACTTGGATAACGACTTATTATGCCATTCATTTACGTTAGGTAATGAAGTTCATTATTGCACTAGTGTAAAATAAGTTAGGTAATGAATTCATTACCTAACTCATTTTATTTACACAAACAAAACTGAAGCTTTGTTTATAAGAAAACTGGCTGGTTGCCATAGTATTAAACAAATCGAATCTATCTCGTTCCTTTAATTTAAAAAAAAAATATTTTAAAAGTGACGACATTTGCAAATAAATTAACGCGAAATATCATTTCAAGCAAAACAATTCGATTTTTAACAAGATTTGTGTGTCACACGTGTGATAATGCATTATTATGGCACTCGTTCGTTTACTCGACTCAGTCTATGACCTCGTTGTTTAACTTTCAAACTCATGTTATAATAACGCCTTTGTCCCACCAGTAACATAAATAACTATTTTATTATTTTAAAAGTGCTTATTAAGACGTCTGAGTGGTCCAGTGGTAAGAGGATCAGGCTCACAATGCGTGAGCCCTCAGTTGGAATCCCGGAAGAAGCAGAAAATTTTTCTGTAAGTCCGTGGATTGGTATCGAGCTCGGCAACCATTCGACGTTGGGTTACAATTAACGGCGCTTACCTTGATTTGATTTCTGACTGACCGGGATAAGTAACAAAGTCATAAACAACATAACAAAAAACATACAATTAAACACATGTGTGTGAATGACATTGAATGAATGGGCATGAAGGGTGGCATAAGCTTCAGGAGCGTAGCGGTCTAAAGGCCAAAGGCCCCACTACCTCCCATTACACAAGCGAGAGCCTACCCGGAGTGAAAGTCCCCGACACCTTCGGGTACAAGAGGTGAAAGATAAAGAAGAAGAAGTGCTTATTTTACTTTTGGCATTAATACTAATGAGTAATAAGTTATTATTTAATAGTTTGTGATTAAAATTTTAACAATTTCAAAAATGTCTGAAATATTACCATATTTATTTATAGCAACACAAACGGGTGACAATGAATAAAAATAAAAATTTATGAAACTTTTGGTTTAAATAATTTTGCATTTGTATTGTTTTTGCACCGGAGCTACCCAGACCAGCCGAAAAACTGCTTTACCAGCACGACCTCGGCTGGTCCGGCTCCGTATCTGCCTGATACGACTTGCCGCTGTTACCTGTTAACTAAACGCACTAAAGTGACAGTTGGCTGCGCCGCGGCCGTTAATTAATGCACCGTAGTTAACACCGGTTTGTTTTTAATGTGTTGCTGTAAACAAATATGGTAATATAAAGAAATGTTTGATATTGTTAAAATTTTATCACAAAAACATTAAATCATAACTTAATTATTAATGTTAAAAGTAAAATAAGCATTTAAATAATAAACAATTAAATTGAAACCTAAGTATTTTGCAAATAACTGAAACGCAGCGGTAATATTACATAGTGATCGATTTTGTATAGGGTATTAACAATAATCATTAGAAAAACTGAAATAACAAAATTGCCATAATTCGGCGCAGTTGTTTTTTTCATAACAGAACGGAGTAAGACATGGATGCAAAAGTAATAATTAATACTAGAAACACAGTAATAAAATTTGTGTAAATTATTGAAATGAATATATTTGTTAAATTTTTTTGGTTTTAACAGTGCAATATTTGCAACACGATAACTTTCACTTGTGAATTTTCTGACAGAAAAATTATTTTAGTGAATTTTAAATATATGTGCAAAATGTTACATGTAATAAGTAGTGTTTTGCAGTTACAAATGTTTATTACAATTTGAAGCTATGTATAATATCTAATAGTGTTTATTTATTATAAACTGAATGTTTTCTGTGATCACACTAAAAAATCCCGCCGTTTCAATCGAATTTCGAATGTAAAATTTGTGATCACCAAAAACAAGCTGTTTACATTCTAGCCAAGCTAGGCGCGTTACGTGACCAGGCATGGGCACTAAAAGCTACAGTGGACCAGTTTGCAAAAGCATGTTATCGCCGTCACCGTTCAATTTAAAAATAAATTCAATAAAATAGGTAGTTACCAGGACTGGGACAAAAATCGATATCAAAACTGACAATTTTTGTAATTGATTTTTTTAAATCAATTTTTTGTTAGAATTGATTCTTCATATTTTAATTTTTTTTGTAATCGGTTTTTTGCATTTTTATTTCAAACTTGGGTTATTGCTTCATCTGTTGTCTAGGTGGTGTCAAGGTCTGATATTTTTATAGTCGCAAAGTACAACCTGTTATTTTTAGTGAATTTTAGTATAGATTGTTATTATAGTAACAAAATGTTTTGTACTTCTAAATCCTGCAACATGAAAGTAAATTACAACAGTTAATTTTTCCTCTTTTAGCTAAGAAAACATATGTAAGATTGATAAATCAGGTGAATTGGTTTAAAAATAATATGTACTGATTCATAATCGATTTTTCTCCACATCAGGCAATGGAATCGATTATTAAACTTTTTCGATTATTTTTAACGTATTGATTTTTAACTTAAAATCAATTTTCACCTATTATTGAAAATCGATTCTGGAGTTTTAAAAACTGCTAGAGTTGCAGGTGGTAAACTCATTTATCACTACGCCACTGTTATCTAACCTAATTTGTTTAGACTCGGACAACTTCATAATTTATAATTAAATAATTTACATTTCCGTAAAAATGAATCGAACATAGTTTGCACAGTCTCGATAAGAAATTATTTTTTCTGGGTTTAACTCGACGTTATAGCTTAGTTCAAATAACTTGCACTTAGTGTAATTAAAATAACGGATTGTAACTCACTGTGCAATAAACACTTCACACCGCTCAGTGTAGCACAAAAGTTAGTTTAGATTGCAGCTTTTTAAAGTCGTTCGCACAAAATATTGGTTTTACATAACTTACCGATGGAAATCAAGCAATATAAAGTAAGAAAAAAAAACAGAAGAAAATAGCTGATTAAGCAGGTTAAGCTACACATGATTATGCTAATAATTGTCAGGCTTAAACCATAAAGGAGTGACTTTAACGCTATATTTCCTGCACTAGTGTAAGTTACTCGAACAAAGCTTTTTTCTTATATAATCAGTTGTGTTGAATATTTTGAATATATTCATCAAAAATTTGTATTTTTGCCAAGTACCTAAGTTTTTTATTATTAAATTTTAATGATCATCTAAGGGCCTTGACTGCCTTAAGTTACTGTGTGAAGAAGGATTTTATTAATTTTTGAATGATTAATGGGTATAGTGGCTCAAATAAGCCCAGTTGGTTGTCGAGTACCTGAGTGTATGAATGGTACTGGTGTTGAGAAAGAATGTTGTGCCTCAAAGTCATAAATTGCTGGTCTCGTTAATTTTACTTTTGGATCTTTTTTTAATTTTATTTCAACTTAAATCTTTGAAATTCAAACACAAATAAATGCCTTTTCTGTAGGAAATAAAACGCTTTAGCTTTTTTACAGTATTTGTAGTCGGCTATAAAAAGTTTTGTTAAAACTGTACCAGAACGTAATTCATAAGTAAGGTATACATTTCAAGAGAAAAATATGTAACGTGTTTATTATAAGTATATGTAATCTTAAGGTGAAGCAAAATTTAAAATAGTTACACACATGTTTTGGTTTATTCATAATTTATTTAGTTTCATGATAAAATGTTATATGATAAGTTATGTTTTAATTTGCTTTGCTCAAGTATACAGGATGATTCAAAATAGTTTACGTGAAAAAAAAATTAAATAAGAAATCTGTAACAAATTCAAAAAAGCTAGTAGTGGGCTGTAGCTCAGAACAGTAACATCTCAACCCAAGAACTTTTGCAGTTCGGTTAATAATTATCAAGGTAACTTGTAATGCATGTTTTGAATGACCCTGAAGAGGTACCTATTCAATATAAAAAGAATGTGAACACGTACTTTTGTTTTTCTTATGCAAAACAAATTATCGTAAGTAGTCAGGTATGTAAAGGTTAAGTATTCACTATACAAAATCTGACATGCGCTTATACTTAATGCTCGATATTGTAATTAATGCTCAAATTATAAGGAATCTACGGTTTAGTAATTTTTAGTAGATTGAAATGATTTAGGAATCGTTTAGTGTTATCTCTACAAAGCAACTGTTTATGTCTTATCTATTTGGCATTTTACGCCTGCAAAAATTTTAAATTAGACAAGTACAATCAATTAAATTGTGGCTAAAACTTTCTTCTCTGCATGATATTGCTATATAAGTACGAAAAGTAATTCTATTATTGGCATAGTTTGTAGCTCTAATTTGTAATGCAGTATTATAAGGATTGTGAAACTGTTATCGTTTTGAAACATATCTGTATTCAAATAAAATGATGCTGCTGCAACACTGGTTTAATTATTTATGGGAAAATGGGGAATATTATTGTTTACAGTTTTAACAAGTTCTGTTAATTAATTATTATTTTGTGTTACATTTTAAGATGTTTAACGTTTGTTTGCTGTTTTAATTGTTTAACTGTTATCGTTTTGAAACATATCTGTATTCAAATAAAATGATGCTGCTGCAACACTGGTTTAATTATTTGTGGGAAAATGGGGAATATTATTGTTTACAGTTTTAACAAGTTCTGTTAATTAATTATTATTTTGTGTTACATTTTAAGATGTTTAACGTTTGTTTGCTGTTTTAATTGTTTTACTATTTTGTTAACCTTAGCAGTAAAAATAGGCTGAAGATAAATAAATACAGGATGTCTCAGAACAGTCTGCCATAATTTAAACAGTAGGTAGATTCCCGTGTCTAAAATGAGAAAAACTGTCAGTATAAACATGGATTCTAAAATGGCTTTCTCAATTAAAATTTACCTGTTAGTTTGATATTAATCCAGGAGGCTGTGTTTTTGATATATGAACCTTCAAAGATGGCAGTTAAAACTGCTTTATTTGTGAATATTGAAAAAACTACCCTGTATAAAATACACAAATTTTATGCAGATCGGACTAAAATGTATTTCAACGCCCAAGGGCGTTTTGTTTACGAAGTTATTACTGTTGAACGAATTAAGTTTAAATTTACTGTAGTGATTACATGTTTTGTTTTCAGAAGCGTGGCGATGTTTCTTAATATTTATGTCATTTTGACAGCTTTTATGTTTTGAACATTAAAATTATACAGTCATGCATAAAATGTTGTATGTACCTTGGGCATAACTAGCGTTTTCAGTTCTAGTAATTATGTCTTGGGCCGAAAACGTTAAAAAAAAAAACTGGTCGAGTGACCTATGTTTTTTCCATAGCACATGTCAAGAGTTCAGTTGGTTTTCAGTGTTATGCTGATCAAAACTGGTGCCAGAAATTTTCAAAATTTATTCTTTTGACAGTGTTTAACAAAGTCACTTCAAATTTTAGTTTAGTTTCTTACCTAGACAGTTGTGAATTATTCACCCAACAATAATATCAATTTCAAGATAATAGCATATTATATACCAAGGGACTGAAGTGCTTTATTTAATCCCGAGTATGAAAGATTGCCTGAGCATAGCGAAGGCAATAATTACAAGAGGGATTAAATGAAGCGCCTCAGTCCTGTGGTACATACGCTATTTTTTGAACTTCCGAATAATTTAAAATCAAAACAGTCGAAATTTTAAAATATGCTGTCAACATGACAAGCCAGCTTTTTAAAACATCAATATTAAAATCGTTTCTGATGGTGACAAAACATACTCGGTAACTTAGCAATTTATATACATCTTCACAATTTAGATACATTTAATCCCTTGGGACTTTTGTAAATATATAATCCCTCCGGCGTTAAAAGTGACACTTTAATCCCCGAAAAAAGGAATCAAATTAATGCTTTTACTCCCGGAAGTGCAAAATAGTATATTATATGGCAAGGAACTGAGTACGTACATTTTAAGAATTTGTTCGATTTTTTGTTTCTTATTTAGCAATTTGTTTATCTCCTATATTTATTTTTATTTTTATAATTTTTTTACCTGCAACATTAATTATTGTTTTGTTTTACTTTTCCAGTCTCTTTTTACTATTAATAACTTAGGGTAGGTATTCTGAATGACAGGAAAGGATGCACCCTACGCAAACGCAAAAGAGTGCTTTTGGGGCTGTTATTTTTGTATAGATAATTGAATATTAAATAAAAATGTAAATATGTAATTTTTGTAAGAGTAAAATTAATTATCATTATCATCGTACGTGTGCGTGCGTGCGTGCGTGCGCAAGTCCCTAGTCCTAATTGGGTTTAGATGAAGATGTCATAGAAATAAGAATAGACGGAAAAGTTCTTGAAAAGGTAGACACATACGAATACCTCGGTATACTAATCAGCAAAGACGGTTGCATAGATAATGAAATAAGAAACAGGATCAGCAAAGCCAATAAAATATATTATCAAATCAACCAGACACTAATAGGAAAAAAAGAACTAACCACAAAAACAAAACTGCACCTATATAAAAACCATATACACTCCAACTTTGTTATATGCAGCTGAATCATGGGCAATAGTGGATAAGCATAGCTCAAAAATAACGGCGGCTGAAATGAAGTATCTAAGATGCGTGGCAGGGAAAACAAGAAGGGACAGAGTAAGAAATAGAAGCATCAGAGAAGAACTAGAACTTGACCCCATAGTCACATAGTGCAAGAAGTAGAAAAAAAAAACAACTCCAGTGGTATGGACACCTAATTCGTATGAATAACGAGAGATACCCAAAATAGTTCCTGGAGATGAAAAGCGAAGGGAGAAGACCTAGGGGACGTCCCCGTATAGCTTGGGAGGACAACATTGAAGAGACAGCCAGGAAAAAAAAAAAAGAAAAACGATACAACAAATTAAGACATTAGCTAGAAACAGAAAAGAATATAGGAAGTGGCTCAATTCCCCGACACCGTGAGATAAAATGGGAGAAGAGTAAGTAAGTAAGTAAGTAAGATATTTTTCTGCGAACATTTTGAGTAATTTAAAAATACTGTAATAACTTTGTAGTTAATACAAATGTAAAAACATAAACAATACCTAAAACGTAATTTGAAAAAAATTTAATAATTTTATACCGGGTAGTTTTTTCATTACTGATGCGTAAATCAGTTTTAACCGCAATCTTTAAATATACATATCTCAAAAACAAAACATTTTAGGAGCTATGTTTATTAACATTCCTTATTTTCAACTTAGGAATCCACATTATGGCAGATTGCTCTGGAGCACCCTATATGGCTGTATAATAAAAAAGTTATTAATTATTATTTATGCAGTGTGTTTTTTCGAGCATTGAGTGCCCACTAAGGAAATTGTTTTTGTTTTCAATTTTACAAAAAAAATTCATTCTTTATTAGAAGTTGTGCTCGCTCTGAAAAGCAGCAGGCTGAGTAAATTGTCTGTTAAAATAATGTTATAAAAACAGGCACTTTACTGATATTGATTTTCACAGACAAATAAAAACAACCTGCATAATAAAACTAGAAACTACCCAACAATTTTTTTATGGTTTTTACAACAACTAAAACTTTCTTATAATATGACTTTCATAAAATCTTAAATAAAAAACCTTTTTCTATTAGTCACTTAGTACTGGAGCACACTGTATAAATGTTGATGCGAAATCTCATTTATTTACTTTTTTTAAATAATTTTAATTTTTAAGCATACAGGTCGTGCAGAAGAACTTTTTATTTTCAGTTCAATTTCTACTGAAGTAAGTTCAAATTTCCCGCTACGGTTACAGACGTGATAAAAAAGTAATCTGTTAAAAATTGGGTTATGGAAACGTCAAAAAAGTTGTACAAAGTAAGTGAAAGGTTAAGTTTTTTAACAGTACTGACGTTTACTCTAATGTTTGTAAACACAATAACGGTATATTAAATGTAATGACTTCTTCAAGAGTAGTAAGGGGCACTAAGGGCCGAATATTTCTTTGCATTTGTGCAATATTAATTATAACCGGAATTATTGCTTGTTACAATAACACACTTTCACAACTTGATGATATCCGAAGGGCCAATGATCAGTGCCACCAGCAACAAGAAAATTTGTCCACACAGTTGCAGGGTAAGGTAGTTATAAATTGCTTTAAAAGTGTTTAATTTATGAACCCGTTTTAGTGATATTCGACTACAAACAGCGATTAGAGAAATCGCTTAAGACCGAAAAGGCCGAACATCAACAATCCAAGAAAGTATTGGAAAGTAGGATAGATGAAGATAGGTCACGACATGAGAAAGCTACTAATGAAGCTAATTTAAAATTTTCATCTTTACAACAGCACTATAATTTACTTCAGGTAGGCATTGACATTCTAAATTTGAGTGTGTTACTATTATTAATTATTAATAGGAGTAATAGTACCTTTTGTTGAAAAATTTAAATTTATATTATGAAGTGTAAATTGAATAACTTTTAAATTTAAACGTTAAACAACTTTTTTTTATTTTATCTTGATAGCCGGACGTAGATGAGTTTACTATATCTCATTATTCAACGCTGTAGTAAATGAGCCAATACGATGGTTTTATTTGTCAAATCGCACCAAACAAAACTGGTGTAGTGAAAAGCCTTAATGTTACTGTGTTTTCAAGCTATAATAAATGAGCCAATAAGATGGCTTTATTTTTTAAATCACATCAACGTGTTTTCAAGTGGGTTTTTGACATCAACGTGAATTTTCTAGTTTCATATAGTAAAATGGGTGATAATGTACGTTTCGGGAGTTCCTCCATTGAAACAAATGAAAGTATTCTAAAAAGTACGTTAACGTATGTTGTATTACAATATACTGTTGAATCATTTTACCAAATACCACTTGCGATCAAAATTTTTAAGGAAATGTCTTGTGTTTACATGCAACAAATTATTTCAAAATTCTCTCGACAAAAACACTCAAATTTTAACTAGTTTTTGCTTTGGTGAAATTTTGACCCAGGAATTTACGTAAACACAAAACATTCTCAAAAAATGTTCACGTCTCCTGGTATTACCCTTGAAAAGACTATATTGATTATACATGTGGCATGTTACCATTGTTCAACTTTATTTGTGTTTATAATGACAATAGATTATAGTTGAGATTAGAGATTACTTCATTAAATATGTAGTATTGGTAGATTTTTTTTAAATTTTATAGTGGCTGTGCAGACTTTGCTTCACTTGTCAACAATAATAATTATTAGTTAATAAGTAGTCACTTTGTCTTTCTGATAATTAAATTTTTTTTCAAATTTATAGCGTAAACCTATATAATTTCTTTACAAATATTTTACCTTTATAATTTTTGTATCATATTTTTAGTGTGATATTCCATTAGATACGTACTCAACTTTTATTTGAAAAAGGAAATTGCAAATAATTACCTTCAACTTTGGAGTTACATAAGATGCCCTTGAAATTTTTTCAATTACTTACATTTTATGCTGTTTATCTCAAAATTATTATTTTATACTACATCATTATCTGATATGAAGCTGACTCGAAATAATTAATTTTTTCCTTTGTTTTTTTTTTGTTAAAGACACAACATGATGACTTTAAAGAAGAGTGCAGCAAGATTCAACAGCAACAACTAAATGAAATCAGTGATCTACAATCAAAGCTTAAGGAAGTCCAGGGTCAGTTAAAACAATCAATAAGTGAAAAGGAAAATTCCTTTGAACATCTTAAGGTTAGCATCTGAATATTGTTCTTTTGTTTTCTTTTCTTGGGAAAGATTAAAAGATAATCTTTAGGACAATTCAAGGAAACAACCTTGTCCCAGTTTTTTTTTTGCTAACAAAATTGAATATGCTCTTAAAGGTCGCATTTACACAGAAAAATGTAAAGTGAAATCATTAAAAGTACCTACACAAATGTTTCCCATCCATGAAAGTCTCTGGATGTTAATTCCTGAAAGTTAGTGCAACTCCATGAAATCTGCACCTTTGATTATTCATTATATCTTCAGAAGTTTGTCTACATCTAGACATCTTGCACTTGCATTATTTACCATCAAAATTTTAGAAATAAAGGTAATGTAAGCAACTTCAATGTATTAACACTAATAATAACCTTCAAAATAATAACTCAACTTAAAAAGTTTAAAATAACTACTTCTGCACAAAAGAATGCAACTCAATATCTTACTATATATTTTGCTGTCTTGTGAAAGTTATCCATACTTTTACTGTTGTGCAATTAGTTTAAATATGTTGCACTGTATGATACACTGGGTTTGAAATGTACAATTTTTCAATGGCAGCTCAGAGATTAAATGTTCTTATAAGGCACAGCTGCACTTCGCACAGCCTAAACTGTTGAGGCCTTTTAATGAATATGTTTGAATTTATGAGGCACATATAAGTTTTTGAGAATGATTTGTCGTTTCCATAGAAATTGTTGCGTCAAAATTTCATTAAACAAAATCAGCTCAAAAATCCAATGAGCTGTTAGGCGAGTTGGATTTCAGGGTGATTTTGTAGTGAAATTTACAATAATTTCTATGTAAATGACAAATCATTCTCTAAAAAAAGTCTGGTCGCGCGTGGTATTTGGAAAGATCAAAAATAGTTTAGGTGTACTCAGGATTATCTGAGAATTCCAAAAATGTCAAAATATACAGGGTGTTCCATTTGAAATTCAAAAATTAAAGTAATTTCCGGTTAAACTGAAAGTCAAAAAAATTTGTCAAATATGTCAAAGTGTGCTATTTTGGGTGCATATTGATGATTCCATTGACACCCGGTATAGTACATTCACAGATTTCTATATAGGTTCACTAGATACACGACTCTAGCTTCTGAATAATCAACTAGATGAAGCCTGGGGGCCACTTTGTAAGAGGTCAAAATGTGAACTTAAAATGCAATGTAGCCCGCTTACATTAATACAGCTACAATAAAAAGTACTACGTTTAACCTTTGGTATAGTCAATGGTTTAACATTGATCGCATATTACTAAGAATACTTTAAGTTAACTGGTGATGCTTGCTAACTTTCAGTTGCAGTATTTTAACTGTTTGTGTAGATCCACTTTGGTAGGTGAAGAAACTACTATAGGATTTATATCAGAAAGTTTAGTGGGGGTTAGTTCTTTTGAGGTAGACGAAATAGGTTCTGGAAGTTCTACTAGTAACGTATCTTACAGTTTGTGCAATTCTTGTGAGACATATGCAAATGAACATGGAATTTTTTTATTTCTAAAGACGCAGAAAACTGCTTTCAGGTTGTTGTAAATAATTGTTGGATGAAAATGATTGCTGCAAATAACCGTATGTTGTGTAGGTTTAAAATCTTGTCTGTTTACAGCTTCTATTCATTTACTTAAAAGTTTTATGTTTAACAAAGGAAATATGTGTTAACAAGTAACACAAACACTTACTTAAAAAACTGCAAATCTTCTTTATTTTGCTGGCGATTTTCACAACCCACCGCACAACAGGCTTGCCGCATCCTTATAAAATTAGGGTTAACAACTACTTTTACTGCAATACAGTGTTTGAATTTTGTAAAATGTCACAAAACTGATATTGACCTTCTACAAAATGTCGTCTGGCTTCATTTTTTTTGTGTAGCAGTCCTGTATCTAGTAAATGTATATAGAAATCTGTGAGTAGATTAAAAACAAAAAAATTAATTACAAGCGTTGACTTGAATTTTTGTTTCATTAAGGGAAAGAAATATATGTAAAAAATTACCTAAAATTGTCCTAAAATCAAGTAAAATTGTGTCCTAAAATTTTAAGAATAATATGAAAAAACTTTTGGGACCATGTTTCATTGAACCATACCTAACAAAATTAATACTTACAACATATAACAATAAATTTTTCTGTAATGCGTTATATACAGGATGTATCAAATTGCGTGTTAACTATGGGGATCTCGCTTATTTGAAGAGATATGACGATGGTTAAATTAGAGAAAAGTTGTGGAATTTTATGCCTATTAATAATCTGAAAAGAAATTGGAGCTATTTTGATTAGTTTCTGAATAAACTGAAAAAAACTGAAATTTTGGATTTTTTGTTTTCGGCTATAACTCATTTGTCATTTATATTACATATTTCTAGTTTACGCATTATGCTGAATCTAAATTTTTGATCAGATTTAGTATAACTGTTACCATTGCTCATTTTCGACTGTCAACTTTTTTTTTCTTATGGTCGGCATTTTAAATTATTTTATATTTGAATAGAGTTTTTAATTCTGATTTCAACGATGTGTCACACTTTGCATTTTGTGTATGTTTTGAGCATTTTATTACAGCAAATACAAATTTCATAAGAGTGCTATAGAAAGACCACGTCATTTAATTTATTTTGAAAAAATCTAGTAGGCTATGAACTGATGGAAGTAAAACAAAACACTACTTTTACTTACTATGGTCTTTAGATACATTAGGTACGCGAAAACTTCAAGAAACTTTGTTTTGGGCATAGGCAGCAGGTTAAGTTATTTTTTACAAAAACAAACGAATGACACAGTTACTAACACACAGATTAGAGAGTTTATTTTAGAGAGCTTGTTTTACAAAGGTGTCAAATCTTTTGAACGTTTATTTAATAATATGAGTTATAGCCGAAAACAAAAAACAAAAAATCCAAAATTTCAGTTTTTTTCCAGTTCTTTTAGAAACTAAGCAAGATAGCTCCAATTTCCTTTCAGATTATTAATGGGCATAAAATTCTTTTCTCTAATTTAACCATCGTCGTATCTCTTCAAATAAGCGAGATCCCCATTGTTAACACGCAATTTGATACATCCTGTATAATAAAGTGTATGGCAATGGGTTCAGAGAGCTGTTGTAGCGAACTAAAAAGGGTGGAGGAAAACTGGTAGGTACCAACGTGTTTATTATGGAACACAGTTTATGTAGCCATAACCTATAGCTATACTATTTATCTTTAGTACTCATAAATACTTGGCTTGTGAATCAACATGATATGACTTGGCCATCAAGATCCCCTGATCTGTCAGCCTTAGATAATTTTTTAAAGCCTTGAGTTGATATCAACAAGCCTCGCACACTCCAGGATAAAAAGAATGTAACTTAAAAGAATCAGAATCATTGACAGTGGTCTCTAAATCCATAAAATTTGTGAACGTATTGAAGAATGTATTCAAAGCTGCAGTGCGCATGTAAAAAATGTAATTTTTTAAAACTAATTATGTGTTCATAAATAAAGTGCATTATGTAAATGATATATTGAATATTGTTTAATACTTTCATCTTGCTTTCAAAATCTGTACTACCATGTCAAAAGGCGTTATAATTCGATGGCGCTTCTTGTATTACTGATTGTAATATAAAATAATACAGTAGGTGGTATCCATGTAGTAATTAATTATTATTGTTTTAGACTCAGTTTTTGCAACTGCAAGTAGAGAAAGATAATCTTGAAAAACAAATAAAAGGAACACAAAGCAGCCATCTACAATCTGAAAATGAACTTAATCACTTGATGAAAGTGAACCACGAGTTGCAGAGAGAGCTCGACGAACTTAAGGTGGGTTGTTGCATCTATTTCCCAATACTGTACAACAATCCTTGAAATCCAATTATTGAATGCAGGTACCAATTGCAGTTTTACCTGTATGACCTTGACTGTGAAGATTATAAAAGTAATTTGCATAAAATGAAACGCAGTTTTGTGCAGTAAAATATTAATAACCGTCATGCGACTTGTTCTGTTCAGTTTGATCTTTCCAAGGATAAATTGGGCATGAACCATTTTGTACCACATAATTCTGATTAAACGGAAGTTAATAAACAGGGAAGCAAATTGCTTTAATGGACTACAATATGTGATTAATGAAAACAATACATTATATACCAACAGTGTCCATGACACAATGTCAATGTGTTCCATGCATTTATGATTCGTTACTGTTAGATGGATGATTCATCGGCAAAACTGATAACCTTTGTAGGCGTCCTTATTGTTTTATGACTAACAATCATGAAAAGAAAATTTGATTTTACCGTCGTGGTTTTGGTAATCTATTATGTTCTATGTTGAATAAATTATGTCTCTTGAAAGTTTAAATTAATTTATTAAAATAACTTTCCGTAAAAGACACAACAGACTTTAATATTGGGTGTATTTTTTTCGACTATTTATGCTGTTCGGTAAATTTATTTCTTTCGTTAAAATGGCATGTTAGTGTGGATATTCAAGAAGAAATTTAATAGAAAAACTAATTTAAATTTCTTTTGGCTATAAATAATTTTATCTAAACAAATTAAACTGAAGGTTGGATTAGGTCGTTTAATTAATCTAAATTGTATCAGGTGGCATTTATGATGATTTCATTTGAGATTATTGTGATTACTGTTAGGGCTAAATAACTTTTCTGTTAATTGGCATCTTGGTTTTCTGAATGTAGAAAAGTTATATTTTATAAAACCATATTGTCACCCCTTTTATTTTAGTAGTGTATACATAATTGTATAAAAAAAGATGTATTAAGCACCGCATAATATATGCTTGCATAACAGTCCATATGATGTTTGACAAAATACTGTAGGTGGCATGAAAAATGACAATGGACGTGTAGGTATTTTACATACGTTTTAGTCGGCACAAAATTTTAAAAATATAACACGCACATTTACGCTATTTTATTTAATTCAGCTGCTGTGATTTAAAATAATACCTGTTAAAATTTGACATTTGAAAATTGTCTTGTATGAAGACATAAATAAAACTTAACTGTACCACACTTAGTGCAGGGCAATAAAGATTTTGATAGGTGTTCATATCCATGCCAAATTAAGTTTATGCTGTGACAAGTATAGCACTTGCAAAATTCATTATAGATGAGAGATAATAATTCATTGCTGATAATTATGGTATTTTCCTGTTAATTATCTTGAAATTGGTCGTGTTTCATTGAAACCAATTAGCAGTTCTATTTTTAACCCTAAACTTTTTTTAATAGGACATAGTTTCATTCAATGGCGTTATAATTAAATTGAAAATCCTAGAAAAACTTCAAAAAATCAGGAATCTAGTATTAGTCTTCATATTTTTTTTAATTGCTGTAGAAATAATAAACCTACCCATTTTTTTTGAAAAATACCCAATTATTAACATCTTTTCTGCTACTGCTTATCACAATAAATTTTTAAGAGGTAACTTAGCCTTAGCTTCCGAGGACGGATATCCTCATCACAAATACAAAAAAGCTAAAGTGTTCACTTCGAGTGGACTTTCTCATTCTAGATATTAATACTTACCGTATTTGCAAAACTATATTTTAATTTTATATTTATAACGTTGTACAGTTCACGTTCACCGACTGTTAGATTTCTAAGAAAACAAGCTATACCGTCCGTTCTACAAAAACCGCCCTGCGCTATAGCATGTTATTATAAATTTCAAGTGTAATAAATCATATTATTATTTTATTTATCAATTCCAGCTTTACTTCGTTAAAGTCCATATTTAATGAGTATCTGTATATAAAATACTTAATCACTTTAACAATTTCTATTTATTTAAACCTTATACGTATTTCAGCATGTTAACATGCCATTGTCAAAGGTTATATGAAGGTAAACAGTTAGCGTTGTTATAGCAATAGAACTTTTTTACTTATCTTGGTAATCGTCTGCAGATGACTTGATTTCTTATTCCACAATGTCCAGTAGAGGAGAATTTAACAGATCAATTTGCTCATTCATTAACGGTACAGTTTTTAAATGTTTGTGAATTTCAAAAGCTTCTAGTATATCTAATTTACGTTTATCATCACAAAAGTGTAAACATTTTATGGTGTTATTAGATGTCATTATTATTATTAGCTAATACATTTCAGCAGAAATTATAGCTGTTCTATTAAGTTTGAACTCAGATTATCCTATTTACAAGGGGAATTGGCCCTTAATTTTCACAATTTTTATTTCACAGTTTCTAATTTTAATTTCACGGTTTTAGCATCACAGTGACTGATGTGTTTTCGCCTGGTGAACTATTTTTCTCCAATTTTACTGTTTATTTGTTTTTTTCCGTTGTTTCATCTTCATTTTTGTAATAATGTCATCTTCTACTTGTTTTTTTCCATCTGCACTTAGGTCTTCCTTTGGGTCTGTTATTCATTGGCATCCATTCTGTGACACATCTTAAGGCTGACTTCTCGCTTCTGTATATGTGGCCATACCATCTGGTTCTCATCACTTTAATAATTTTTACTATGTTTTCTTTACCTATTACCTCCACTTCGTGGTTCATTATGATTTTCTTTTCAAGTATTTTAAGTTTTTCTTCTTTTTTATCAGTCAGTGTTGTTGTTTGTGCTGCATATGTAATTATTGGTCTGATCGTTGTCTTATACATTCTTATTTTGGTCTTTTTACTTAGCTTCTTATCTTTCAACATTTGTTTATTGTAATAGAAAGCCGTATAGCCTTTCATTATCTTCTCGTTTATATCTTGATTTTCATTTTTTGTGTTTACCGATATTCCCAGATACTTAACAGATTCCACTTCTTTAAATGTGTGGCTACCACATATAAAATTTGTCATTACTCTATCCTTTCTGCTATAGAACATATATTTGGTTTTTTCCTCATTCACTTCTAATCCTGTCCTCTTTGCTTCTTCTTCTAACTTCAGAATAGCTCTTTCTAGTTCCTTCTTACTTCTTGATATAATTGCTATGTTATCTGCGTATGCTATAACTTGTGTTAGGTTTTTGTTGAGTGTTCCTGTGCCTTCTATTTTTTTTTTTATTACCGCACCCATTGACAGCGTGAAGAGTAACGAAGACATGGCATTGCCCTGCCTCACTCCTTTTTTTACTTGGATTTTCTCTGATGTTTTATGTCCCATGGCTATGGCAGCATTAGAATTTTTCATCGTAATTTTTATCATTTCTCTAATTTTTTATGGTATTTTGATGTTTTTTAAATCTTCCATTAGTTGCTCTCTCTTTAGTTGCTTGAATGCCTGCTTAAAATCTATGAAGATTATGTGCATAACTATATTATACTCGTAACTTTTTTCAGTTATTTGTCTTAATATGTTAATTGCATCAGCTGTTGATCTCCCTTTTCTAAAACCATTCTGGTAGTTTCCTAGAGTGGTTTCTGTGTACTTTTATAGCCTTTCTTTAATTATAATCATTAGTATTTTATATGCTACATTGAGTAGTGAGATGCCCTTGTAATTCTTGCACTCTGACATATCTCCTTTCTTGTACTGGGATTATGATACCCGTTTTCCATTCTTCTGGCATCGCTTCTCTCCAGCTTCTTATTGTTAATTCAAATATTTTATTATGTAGAGCTTCCCCGACTTCTTTTATTAACTCCGCTGTTATATTGTTACTTCCGGCAGCTTTTTTTTCTTTAATTGCTTAATTGCATTCACTACTGCTTCATATGTTGGTTCTTCTGTATTTGCCTCTCATTCGTCTTCTTCTATATCTACATAACTTTCATCTTCCTCATCCTTGTGTAATTCTTCGAAGTGTTTCTTCCAGCATTCTTTTTTGATGCTGATCATTTTTTTCCCTTTTCTCATGTATCTGTATAGTGTTTTAGTATTATTGTTTCTGCACTCCTTCTCTATTTGATCCATTTCCCTTTCTATCCATTGTTCCTTTTTCCGTTTACATAATTTTGTGGTTTTTGTTCTATTTTCCCCGTAGGCATTCTTATCCTTTTCGTTGTGTGTTGTGAACCATTTCATTCTCGCTTCGTTTTTTATTTCTATTGCTCTCAGGCATTCGCGGTCAAACTAGGGTTTACTTTGTTGCTTTTTCTTATATCTTATCGTTTCTTCTGCTGCCGGATTTATACTATCTTTGATGATTTTCCATTTCTCTTCGATATTTACACCTGCCCTATCTTGTATAGTCTTTTCCAGATTTCTCCCTTATATTTGTTTTTCATTTCCTATTGTTCTAGTTTTTCCAGATCCCATTCTCTTTTTTTTGCTATTTTTCTGTTTTAATCTCTGTAAGTTAATCTTGCATTTAACTATTACCAGCATGTGGTCTGAGTCGATGTTAGCATTCCTGCAAGCTCTTGTGTCTTTTATCGCCGTAATGTCTCTTCTTTTTACTAGTACATGGCCTATTTGGTTGCCTGAGTTTGTGTCTGGTATCATCCATGTAATTTTATGAATCTTTTTGTGTTTGAATTTTGTACTTGTTAAGAGCATGTCTGTCGCTGCTGCAAAATTACATAACCTTTCTCCATTATTGTTCGTCATCTCGTGTATTGTATGTGTGCCCAATACCTCCCTGTAGCATGCTTCCTTACCTACTTGCGCATTAAAGTCACTTAATACTATTGTCATATCCTCATTCAGCATCGTCTCTTTGATTTTATCCAGTGCGTCATAGAAGATTTGCTTTTCATCTTCTTTGTCGTTTTCTGTTGGCGCGTATACGTTTATGATTGATGGGTTTCTTGGTTTGTTTTCTATTCTTATGTATGTTATTCTCTCTCCATATGCCTTAAATTGTATAACTTTATCTTTTATCTTCTCACATACTATGAATGCTGTTCCTCTTTGACCTTGTTTCTTTCCTCCAGCATATCAGATCGCGTAGATAAATCATATATCAGATTAAATATCACCAAAATCTCTATCTTTTTGGCAATGTTCACTTTTCATCAACTGTTGTCAATATTATTAAATTGCATGAAATATAATTTTTTCCATTTTGTAGTAGAGCGCTTTCTTCTCTTTTTAACTATATAAAAATTTTATATCTTTATTTGTATCCTGTACAAGTTAGACTGAAAGTCCGTGTGTACAATATATGTTATTATTATTATTATTATATGAAAAGAGTTTTGCAGAAAAATGCCCAAAACTTTCCTATCAGATTAGCCATGAATTTTTAATAAAACGAAACGGGGGCGATAGAAACAAAAAGTCAATTAACAAGACAGCTATGATGCTTGTTGTTAGAAATTGTTACTTATCAAATTTTTAAAAACTATTTCTGCTTCAATGTTGTGGGCCCCAGTGGTGCCAGAAAAAAGATTTCCTGTAATTAAAAAAAAACAGAAAACAAAGACGACATTCGTCAGCCAAAAAGTAGATAGCTTAAACAAATGTTTTTTATTTCCCCATTTATTAAATAAAGGAACATATATTCTCGATTTTCAAAATTCATAGAAAACATTACAGACAAATTAGCGGGTTGGGACATGAACAAAACTGTAGCCCATTCCTAGCTCTATGAGCAATCTTTTTTTGAAAATATCCAAAATTTTAAAATAACTTTTACTTTTAGGTTTTCATGCTTTTAAAAACACTCATATGCAGTAACATTGTGTCCCCCTAGAACTGTTACCAAATGACATGCTGATCTATCAATTTATTTAAGTAATATGGAATATGAATACGGCAATAAGTCAAAACTTTCAGAAAGTCAGAGTGGCTGCCATTTTGAAGCTAGAGATTTTGGAAAGGTGTTTTATCAGATTCAATTTTCAAATTTAAATATATTCGATTTCTGAAATAAATGCTACCAAAAAAAAAAACACGTCTAAATTCTGCTTCCAGTTTAAGATTTTTTATTAAGCTTAATTTATCACAGGGTATGCTTGAATTAAATCTTCTTAAATCAGTGATTTAAGTCAAGTGATTTTTCCTAAATGAATCATGAATTAAATCAAAATTTTAAAACCGGTAAACTAAATGCGTCATTTTAGAAAAACACAGAAGTTTCTTTCACACCCTACGATCATAAAGGAAAACGATACTGTGACTTCTGATAGCAAATGCTAAAATATGGAATGTAAATATAGTAAGCAGCGAAAAATTTGAGCAAACCACGTGGAGGCACGGTAACCATCCTACCTACGGCTAAGGTTTAATTAGAGATTAATTGAGCTTTGGACTTCGAACCAAACATTGTTATAAATAGTTTATTTGAAGAACTATCAAAAATAGGCAAAGAATGAAAAATATATTTTTTCAATAGAGCTAATCGATAAGCATAGTTAAAACCAAGTAATTACCAGAAAACGCATTGTTGATATTAAAAAGTATTGAATTTTCTTTTCATTTTTATAATAGTTTAAAACTCAATTTTATCCTAATACACTATTTCAAGTAGTCCATTGAACTGTTTAAAGTTTATATCGATTAGCGTTTGTGCTTCTTAATAAATATTACATTTTTCAAAAATTCCTGGGGGTTAGGAGACACAATCATTTAACAAAAACTGTTTTGTGGGTTCCTACAGGACCAAATCATGTATTTCTGTCAAAATTTCAAATCATAAAATTTTCATGAAATCAATACTTCTTTTTACTGACTGTATAGGAAAATAACAGAGTAATAATTAAATTTGATAGTATAGTTATTTATTGTACAAGATGATAAAATTGCACTTTATCTTCGAGAGCGATTTTAGCGTCGAGGCGTCAGCCGAGACGCTAATAAGCATCGAGAAGATAATGAAATTTTATCGTCGTGTGGAATACAACATTTTTTTCTATAGCAATTGTTAAAGAAGACCAAAAAATGAAGAAAAATAAATGATAAATTTAATTTAAAAGTGTCAGGAAAAAAACAGTTTCACGAAAAAATGAGTAGGTGGCTTTAATAACTTTTTGGTTGCTATAGAGTTTGTTTATAAAATAAAATACTTTATCTATCCTTGCTGTTAAAGTACTACTTTATCTACCCTTGATGGTAAAGTGCTACTTTTCCCTCTAATTTTAGTTAATAACAGCACGTTTTAACAGTTGCTATAGAAAAAATAAATTTTTTAACCGAGAAATAAAATTAGAAATTCTGTTAAATCCAAGCGTAAATGACATAATGAAACATTGTTTTAGGCTAAATGCTCTGTGTTACCAAGAGAAGAAACAATATTAGAACCTCAAAAACTACCAGAATTATCAACCTCCAAATTTTCCCCTCACCTAACAACAAATTTCTCTAAACAAGTAGATGTTGGTAATTCAGTTTACCAAATTCGTGATTTTCAAAACCATCCAGTAGATGCCAAACAGGAGCTCAGTAATGTTGCTGACCTCCCTTCAAATGCCGATGATCTACCACAATCGGCAGTTGAACAAGTAGATGCACCCAAGACTGAAAAACAAGCAAATTACAACGAACAAGTTAATAACAACGATCATGTGCTGGCAGCACCTAATAATGACCAACAAATGCAACTTATGAACCAAAAATCTAGTACCACGAAAAGTAGTTCAAATAGTAAGGCTGTATCCAAAGCTAGTTTAGATGCAGCTCAACCCCTGCATGTTCCTACTGTAACTCCCAGTAATTTAAAAAATAAACCTTCCCAAGAAAGCCGAGTACTTAATCAAGATCCTCATGTACTGCCATTACCATATGCTCATAGAAAGCTACCTGTCGGTGTTGTACCAGTACCTGATACACCTTTAGAAACAGCGGAAGAATCCAAAGGTGATGGTCACAAAGCAGAAGAAGAAAAGGAAAAGGATATACGCGAAGATGTTCACAATGCGTTTCCCAATCGTTACCGCACAAATTTAATATTAAATGAACTAGCAAATGAGAACAAAGCTATAGAAGCAGATAAACAAGAACAAATAAATGAAGTAAGCAAAGATGGCAAACAAAACATTTTAAAGTCTGATGTAGGAGATAAAGAAAACAATGCGTTAGAAGTTTTTGATCCTCCCAACAATGAAAAAGAAAGGGGGTTAGATGCCGATCCTTTTGGTCTTGATAATGTTCATAATAGTGATAAAATTAATATGAAACAATCACAGCAAAAACTACACAAACAGCATATTAATGCGTTAGGTTTAGATGCGAACAAGTTGAACGAAGGTCAAGCTCAAAAAGTGTACGATGCCCAAGATGGTGGCGATTATGATAAAGATGTCCAGAATGATATGCAGCTAGAAGAAAACGATCCAGAAGCAGAAGATGGTAAGTTGGGTTTATTTGTGTTTTGTTGTTTGTTCTATTTTATTCGAGTTTCTAAATTAACTAGAAATGAAAACTCAAGTGGCGTAGCTGGTGCTATTGCAGCGGCACACAAGAACTTCATTTGCTGCTAATTTGTTTATTTGAAGTTTAAATTGGTTATTTGAAGGTGGAAAAGATACTTCTATAAATAGACATACAAAGCAAAATTTTAATACTGACTAGTGATTGGCGACCATGAATATTCCCATAAGGGAAAATTCCCAAATTGGGTTTTTCCCCAGTGGGAACTATTTTCTAATATTTCTAAATTTAAATCTGGCGCCAGAACATCAAACTAGTCTTTGTGTTAAATTGTAAACACCAAAGACAGTTAAATAGTAAAATGTGAAAGTTGAACTATTTTTCTTCCTTTCCTTTGCATTTTTTAATTTTCATTGAAAAACGGGTAAAGGCACGTGAAAATAGGGTTATTTGTTATCAAAGGACATGTATTTGTGCAATATGTCTGATTATAACCAAAAATAAGAAATAAGTCAATTAAAAAAACGGGTTTTTTCCCTAAAACAAAAGAAATTACGGGCGTTTTTCTGTCACTAATACTAACTACTAATTTTTGTAAGATTTTTGCCTGAAGTATTTATTTTCTTAGATGATCCAGACTATGCCGATCAAATTGCACGGCAAAAAGATCCAGCTGTCAGAAACTAGATTTCTCCACCATTGATCTGTATTTCCATTTATTTCTAAACATTCTTACAAGTGGTATTTTATAACATTTTGAAAACTTACTCCTAAGTTCCTTGTATAGTACTTGCAGTATTAGGATTTTAAAATTATCCTAGGTGTAAAAAATAAATGTTACAAAATTTTTTACGAACATAGATTAGTGATTATTGAGACTTGTGAAACACTCAAACGATACTTTTGCCATTATGTGATTTTTAAATTTCTTTAAATTTTACAAATTAGGATTAAGTTTAATATTTTTTTTAATGTATTTAGGTTGAATATTGTTGATTGCTCATGCCCAATTGAATCTTAATTAAATTTTCAAATTTAACCAAACAAGGAGCAAAATTGGTATAACTACCATATATTATATATGTAATTGTTTTATAATTTATACAATAATTGCTTGTGTATTATTTGTACAGTCTATTTTTATTTGTAAGTTAGAAACGAACTGCCTCGACTCTAGAAGCATTAAAAACTAATCAACAGTGAATAATAAAATATCTAAACTTTATAGTGGGTGTCGTAAATTGGCCAGTTTTTTCAAGGTTTATTGCATTTTTGTGATCCTGATACAGGTAAATTGTTTAATGCGCATTTCATTTTTTTTTTTTGATATGGGTAATTTCTGCTCCGTGTAGTTTAGTTGGTTATTATTAATAATACTTGCTTTATTAACATTAAAAACTGTCATTAGATTAAAAAATAGAATATTATTTTGTATTTTTTTATGTTATTATACATTTTTTGGTAGTTTATGTTGCAAGCATGGGTGTGCCGAAGGGGGAAGAGAGGAGTTAGTCCTTTCCATGTGAAATAGTAAGAATAATTATATGTTGACACATTTTTATTAATAATTACCCAGCTTGAGTACTTTTACCTGAAAAAATTATTTTTCAGAACTTTTGATAAGCCTCCACATAATCTGTAAGTTTATCAATTAGTTTTAAATTTTTATTCTCCTTTAAACTCTTACTATTTATAAATTATTTTCCATAATTTTTGAACACTTTGTATTACCCATAAATTTTAAAATAATTTTTTAAGCTTATAATTTTTTTTCTCTCAAATTTAAACAAATTGTTTTTATAATGTATTATAAAAAATATTTCGTGCATCTTAATGTGCATACTGACTGTTATTGTAAAATGAATTTGCAGTTTGGAAATACTTTTAATTTTGAATAGCTCAATTGAACAAATATTTTTAACAAGTGTAAGATAAATGCAATAAAACTTGTATTGTATTATTTGTTATTGATGTGGTCCATTAATTTGTAATTGTGCTCAGGTAAAGCGTGTTATTAAGATTTTGAATTATGTGCTCACGTGATAGAAAGTCTTAAATAAGAGGTAAAAATGGTTTTGTAAGCAATAGACTCTATAAACGTGGAAAGACGCAGTAGTACATTTGTTGTGTTATAGTCGCAAGTAACAGCATGTATAATCTACAAAGATATTCAAGTGCATTGTTAGTGTTTGTATTTTATATTAAGGTATGTAAATTGATTGATAATTAATTATTCTCTTTACTTTTTTAAAATTGTTAATAGACTTTAACAGGTTTTCCCTATGCAGTACAACCTGTTCCTGTAACACAACCTCAACTAGTTCCAATCTCAGAGAGTAATATTTCTGTTGATTCTATTCCAGTGGAGGCTAGAAGTTTAAATGTGTCTGACGGTAATCCAAGTTTACGAAGCTTAAATGCACAGACTATAAACAATATTAGTGTGGAAGTTCCCCTTGTCGTGAGGTCTTTACAATTAAACTCTGCAGATCCACCACAACAAGAAGATGTAGCTTCAAAAAATGGATTTGCCGCCATAGAGCGGACATCGGGAGGGTCTCCTAGTCAAGATTCGATTCAGCAAAGAGTTAATTCAGCACAAATAAATGCAAATTTGTCTATACAAGGTATTGCACCCATACCCAGAACTGAACTTGAAGATCTAACCAGCAACGTAAGTAGTGTTGATGAACGATCTTTGAATGGCAGTAGCTCTTCATCAGCAGCAGTTGCCACACGTGCAGCAAACGATGCCCAAGTAGAAGCTAGAAGTTTAAATTTAAATCCGGCTCCAGAAGCTACCAATGTTTCAAGTAGTAGCTCGTTTGTTCCCTGGTTTTTGAAGAACTTTGACTTGAGGCAGAAACGAGGAGAGGGAGATTCCCCAGAAGATTCCGCATTAACAGTGAGTGATAGTTCAGAGCATGCATCACCAGTTAATAATACCTCTCAGCCGGCTGTAAGAAGCAGCTTAGAACAGGCTTCGCCGGTTAATAATGATGAAGTTGCCGTGTCTCCACCAGTAAATTTAAATGTTGCACCAAAAGACGCAAATGTAGAAAGTGTGTCGGAATTGGCAAGGTAGATCGAGCTGCAAGTTCTTCTGTTAATGTTCCTTATATAAATGTTTATCCAGCAGATAATCTTGAATTTTAAAGTTTAAAGTAATAGACATTAAGTTTTTTTCAGTCACCAAAATTTAAAACCTTAAGTATTTATTATTAATGTTGTCACAGTAGTAATTCTATTGTTTTCTATAAGAAGTGTAGGTGTATATAGTTTACTTTTTAATATAAATTTTTCATTTATGTGTTTATTTTTAAAGTGCTTTTGTTACAGTTTTACGTTTATGTTTTTTCTTAAGGTTGGTGGCTCTACACTTCAATAAGGAGTTTAACTTGCAGTGGGAGGTCAGGGCCACTGATTATTGCTTTCGATACTCGGCCGTCTCGCACTCTTTAACAAGTACCGGCTGATGTGGTAAGCACTACTCTTTTGATGACTGCCTTACTTCCTGTAACGCACATGAAAATGAAGAGGTTAAGGTGGTTAGGTCATGTGTATAGATTACCGAAACATAGAATGGCCAAGGTGATACTATTGGAGAAGCAAGAGAAGGGAGAACAAAGAAGAAGAGGCAGACCAAGGAAAACCTCGGCGGAATGTTTTACAATTACATTTATTCATTTATATAACTAATAGTTTAGCCACAATTCAATTTTACATTCTCCTTTATAAACCAACTTGTATTTATTTGAATATTGAATTTCTAGATTATATTTAGAAATTACATCTAAGTAATAAGTTTGAATAGAAACTACAATGGAATCATCCAACACTCTTCTTCTTCTTAAAGTGCCGTATTCATTGATGAATGTTGGCAACAACTTTGGCAAAATAAATCCAACACTACACATTGTAAAGATGCCCTCCCCAAGAATAAATATTTTGCATCTGATTTTAATCTAATTTTATTGTTTTATACTTTAAAGTGTGAGTTCCCCGAAGACATAATGCACTTGCCCAATAACTTTGATCTATTTACAGAAATATTATATTTCTTTCAGCAAATACAGCCTTTAATTAACAGTTGATTAATTAACGTCACTTGACACCTCTTGGAGGTTGGACATGAATTTGAAGAAAATAGTATGTTCCCTAAAGGAAGGGATCAATCTTCCTGATTCTCAAAGGTTACTCAGTTCGCTGTAATCTTAACGTCACTTTGAAAGCAGTATTGCTAAAATTGTCACAGTATTACAAGTCTGGGATTTGAAACTTCAAAATAAAATATAATAAATTGTGAGTTTAGGGCTGCGAGGAGCACTTTGCCAAAATCAAAGAGGGTTAGGCATAGATGCTTACTCTTGTCAGTGTACCTGATTAGGCGTATCAAGCGTGGGGCTATTATACCTCTCGGGGGGAGATTAGGCTTAACAATTGAGGCGCTATTGCAGGGAAGCCGATTGGAGTGAGGGACGACGACTTTGGTGGCTTCTTGTTTAGCATATTGTACTTCTAACAAAAAAATCATGTGGGCAGTTTTTGAATAAATTTTATTGAACATTTTCAAAATTTTGAAGAAGTGCCATTGCGATTGTTTTCAGATTTTCGAAATTGATTTTGTTTCGTCATATACCACCCACAAAAGGCTCTTAAACAAGTTGTAGCTGATCCCGATCAAACAACTACTTTTGAAGTAAATGGGCGTTCAAGTCAAGATTTTCAAAAAGTAGTAGTGATCGCCATTTTGAAGCTAGAGAGATTGGTAACGAAGTTTACGATTTTCCTTAATTTCGTCTCTCAGATCCTGTGCTCAAATTTCAAAAATTAAGTTTTGGAAAAAAACGCTACAAAAAACATGACTAACTTCCATTTTCGGTTTCAGATTTTTTGGAAAACCTTAACTAGAACTACAATTTTTGATATACCTCTTGATTTAAAATTTCTTGAAAATCGGTCCAGTACTTTAGCCTGTAGAGGCGTCACCCACACAGACAGACACTTTTTAAAAACCACTTTTTTGGGTTCCTTGAGCCCCAAAATGTGTTTCCATTAAAATCTCGATTTTGAAAATTTTCATGAAATCAATACTTATCTATACCGCAAATATGGGAAAGTAAAAAATAAAATAAAGTAAGGCATAGCCCACGGCTCCCGCTAGTTTTTTTTGTAGCGTGAAAAATTTAATAAGTAACACGGAATGCATCGACTATTAACATTCTCGGCAGGCCACAAGCCTCGGCTCGTATTTACCTACCTCGAATGTTATTACGTCTTTACATTCCTTGTTACTTAAATAACTATTAATTTAAATTGACTTTGACTTATGTCAAATAAATTACTTAGATATGACTGAATAAAAGACATGCGTTATACAATCCATAGCCGCCCTGACTGAAAGACTTTCTGGACACCCGTTATTATAATTTGACGATAAGCAAATTTTTACTTTGGGAGTAAAAATTTTCCACTGGCCCATTAGAACCACTAATTAAATTTGAAAAGATTTTCCAGAGGTATAAAATCATTTTTAAAATGCGGCTTTCGCTAAATAACACATGGCACGCTCTTTATTGTGGCTGTCCGAAAATTATATATTTTTTTTAATGGAAATTTTTCTGAACACCCTTGGAAGTTTTTCAATATTTATTTTGCCACGTTTTCATTAAACTGGTAAAGCACACATCTATCTCTAAAGTGTCAGGCAAAGAGCTTTGTACTGTCCTCAAATATTATTCTTAAACTATTAACTTCAAAACGAAAATACTCCCTCAGTGTGCTTTCCCACCTCACATTAAGAAATAAAACGCAATAAAAATTAGAGTTGTAGTGAAATGCTTAATTGTTATATTTATATGCATACTTGATCTATTTGATTCGTTGAAATGAGTACAAATCACTTTTGAAATTTTTAGTACCCCAAAAAGTTCTAGTACATTTATAACTTGCTATCAAATAAAATTTTATACATGATTGAATATTTATGAACACGATTTGAAAGTTATGGAAAATCCACCTAGATCGATTCTTATAGTATAGTGCTCGCAGCTGAAAAAGTCGCTTAAACCGTGAACATACAGGCACTCCGAGGTGAAAAGCTACGACCTAGCAAAAACTGTTTCTTATGCCTTAAGGATTCAAAATCTGCAAGTTGTCAAAAAGTTGTCCTGTGTAAAAAGGGCGCTAGACAAAATTTTTGTGTTAGAGTTACAGCAGGAAACTTCAATATTACAAATGCCGGTGGCAAAAATTTTAAAAAGTTTTCTTTAGCTTTATTTAAAAAAAATTATTGCAAATGTGAAAATACAGCTTAACCCATTCGCTGCGCATAAGCCGCAGCAAGCTACTTCCAGGAGCTGCAGAGGTTTTTTAGAAAAAAATATTATATGCAGCCGCCAATTGGCGGCATACGCTCATTTAGAGGTTTTCATGTAAATATGCGTATGCCGCCAAATGGCGTTCGTAGTATTCGGTAGTATTTTGAATGGAAATGAAAGGTAGTGTAATGCAAACTATTATTTTTCATTCTTATTGTTTATTGAACAATATTTTAGATAAACAAAAAAAAATAAAACACTTATGAATACTATAAGAAACTAAAATAATACGTTCTAATTTTGGTGAAACAGGTAAAAATACTATTTTTCAATTTTTGCGTGATACAAAGTAAAACAAGGTTCAGGGCACAATCCAGGCTGTTCCGGGCAAACTTTACACTCCCACACCGTTTCCTTCCTAATTTTATTTTGGCTACACAAGCGACATCTTTTTCTAGGTCTCCTATTTGAGTCTTCTCTTGCTTCTATTTTTGTTGGCACGTGTTTCGCTACTTGCGATTTGCGTAATTCAGATGGTACAGGCAATAATTTACTAATAATACACAACCGATAATCATAAAAAGTCATTTTTTTCCGGAGTACTTGCAAAACAACAAATATGAGTTCAACATAATAAGTTGGAGCACATGAATAAAAAGCTTTTTGTACCAAAAGAGAGTCTTTCGCAGCGACGGGTAATAAGATGTCATTTGATCTACTTTATCTACCCCTCCCATATATTTGTTATATTCGACAATTGGTAGTGGTTTTTCTTTCGCAACGCCCCTTTTATTGGTCACTTCAACCATATTGTTGGCGAACTCTGTTGAGATATAAATGACTTCTCGTTTATCTCTCCATTTTCCAACCATTATTCCATCTAAATATTTAGATGCAGTTTCACCAACCTTCAATTTGGAACACACGACTTCTTTAGGGCTACCCTTTCGGTTCCCTTGCAATGTTCCAGTGCAGTGGGTCTTATTAGTCAACAAATGTCTGGCTAATTGGTAGCTGTTGTAGAAATTATCCATAAAAACTGAATGTCCTTTATTTAAATTGTTGTTTAGCAGATGTAAGACTACTTTTTGGGTATGACCCTTACCTCCCATTTCATCCAGTTGACCAGCGTACAGGGCAAAGTTTAGAACCAAACCATTTGGCTCTGTTAGGGTGTACAATTTTAGGCCATATCTATGTCTCTTGTTCGCAATATACTGCCTAAAGACAAGCCGCCCACGCCAGAGTACCAAAGACTCATCAAGAGACAAATTTTTGCCGGGGTAATAAATCGTCTTCATTTTGTTGTTAAAATAATTTAATACCGGCCTAATTTTAAATAGTCGGTCTTCAGGTTTAGGTTCACCTGGTTGGGGATTCCGGGCAAAGTGGAGACATCGCAAAATGCCTAAAAACCTATCTCGACCCATTTGTTCTGAAAAACACGTCAAATTAAACAGGCGATTCGTTTTCCAGTAGTCTTGCAACCTTGTCATTTTAATTGTGCCCATATGGTAAACCAATCCTATAAATTTTAAAAGTTCCTCCTGATTTAGATCTTTCCACAGAGAAATGCGGGCCCTATCACATCCACCTTTTTGAGTAAAAAGCTCAACCGCATACTCATTGGACTGGTTTATAATAATGTTCAAAAACTCGTCATCCAAAAGAAGCCTAAAGTATTCATACGGGTCGGGATTTGGAGGGAGATCTACTAGCATCTGATTAGTTTCACTAAAGTCCCAGTTCTTCATACTAGTTGCATCATCTTGCCAAGTCCCGATGTCTTCCTCAGTCTGGGTATTTTCATTCTTTTCAATTTCTTCCTCCATTGGTACAATATTCACTATGAAGAAAAGCATATAGGTAAATATAAAAAGATAATATAATCACTTACAGTCATCATCTTCTAGTTCATCTTCTGAAAAATTTTCATCATCCCCAGATTCATAATCTTCGTCTTCATCACAATCTGAATTGTACAAAAATTGCAGCATTTCATAATCCATAAGCTTTTTCGGGCTTACTACAGATATTCTAGACCTTTTTATGCCCGAATGGCCAGGTTGATTGTCGTCCATTTCACCAATTTTCATATATTCCGAATGGGACAAAATATTTCATCAAACTAAGAACGGCGGTCTTTTTTAAATATATTTATGCTTGAACTACGTGCGCACAACACCACGTGCAGCTACCTCCACTGCGTATTGAATACTGCCACACATAAAACATACACGAAGCTGCCACACAGAGAACATAAACCTTTCTGCCACAGCAAAGCTAGAGCCAACAATAACGCCAATTGGCGGCGTACGCAACGTACAAGCGCACACAGCGCCACCAAATGGCGTTGTACGCAGCGAATGGGTTAGAGCTAAAATTTTATAAATGAAATTTTCTTGCTGCGAACGTACATAAAATTCTAATTATTTTCAAGCTTTTTGCCGTTTACGCTGTTGTACCTTTTAAATAGCGTCTATAAAAGAAATTATTGGTGATAAATTGCAGCCTTATTCTGATGACGTTAATTACATAATTTTAGAAAGTGTAATAATCACACAAAGAATATAAATAAAAGTAGTTGCAAATAAATCCAATCTACACGACTGCTCACATGCATTGAGTCACGAATTCTCGCTTCTTTCCTCTTTGTGCGATTTGCAGGAAAACAAAAATAATCCTTTGAAGCAGTAAAATGGTTGTTTTGGTTATTTAAAAAAAATACAAACAATGAATTCATATTCTTTAAAATAGCATGTACCTGTAGTAGACCCTGTTAACCTAATAAAAAGAAATAGAACAGTAGGTAACCACTATTTTAAGGAGTGAAGGTAATAAAAAGAGTCACTATCAGACTCTTCAGTTATTTCCAGAAAAACAGATGGTATATTTTGAAGTTTCCTAGAAGCATTGTTACATGTCTTTTGTACCATGCAGCAACAAAAGCCAATACAGCAAATACTGTTTTCTTGACAGTAGTGTTTTTTTAAATAAAAAAAATTACCATTTCAAAGAGTTATTTTTGTTTTCCTGCTAATCGAACTAGAATGCTACTGAAGTAAGAGTGCGAGGATGAGCACAGCAAGTAGAAAGAAGCGAGAACTTGTAACTCAAGCATGTGGTAGCTTAGATTGAAATTATTTGCAACTCCTTTTATTTATATTATTTGTGTGATTATTACACTTTCTAAAATTATGTAATTTAGATCATCAGAACCGGCATGAATCAAGCTACAATTTATCACAAATACTTTTTTTTATAGCCTTAATACTTTGGAAGCTATGAAAGTGTAAACGGCAAAAAGCTTGAAAATAATTAGTATTTTATGTAGGTTGGAAACGAGAAAATCGCATTTATACAATTTTAGCTCCGTAATGGGCCATGTATTTTCACAAATGTAATAATTTATTAAAAATAGAAAGACCACAGAAAACCTTTTCAAATTTTTGCCACTGGTATTTGTAATATTGGAGTTCCCCGCTGAAAATTATGCCTAGCGCCCTTTTGCACAGAACGGTGAGAACTGGCAGATTTTGAATCCATGGGGCACAAGGAACATACGTTACTAGGTTGTAGCTCTTTACCTCTCATGTCCCACGACAGTCAACAGCAACAGCTTTGCACTCTACTGTTAAAGAATTGGTGAAATTTTTAAAATTGGAAAAATATTTCCAAGTTCATTAAATGGTTTTGTGGTCGACTGATTTATAGACCTCCAGCAGAATTAAAAGCAACGGTTTATTTTCAAAATAAACAAGTTTATTTCTGAAATGAACAGAAAAAAGATATTAACTAAATGGTAATAACTATTATTAATATTACAAAAATTTATTAACAAATTTTTAACATACAAAATTTTACAACAGTAAATTACACATAAATGAATATTAATCTTGACCAGCAGCATATCTACGAGCTAGCTCTATAACGTGCTGAACTTGTTCTTCATTTCCATATTGCATTTCAAAATTTTTATATTTTTTAAATAAAGTTTTCAGTTTCTTTCGTGGAATGCTTTGCGATACTGCTCTATCTAATATTCTCCTGCAAACAAAATGTAATAAACTACACTCACCGAAAAAAAAATGCAGGCCATTTATATATATTTTTTTAAATTTTTTGGATATGATGCCTGAATACCTATGAGGCTAACCTGACATGCTAGATACAGTACGCACAGCCAAACCTTGGAAAAAGTCAAAGTTCACGCAGTAGTTTAAGGAGGGATGGAGGAAAGTTGAACATGAGAGAATCCTATTCACGCACCAGTCTAGATTAAATTTAAGATCTTCAGATGGAAGAGAACGAGTATGAAGAAGGACAGAAAAGCAGTTTGCTTGCAGCCTGTAATTTTTCACACAGGATTGCATTTTGCGAGAGTATAAAGTGGCCATTAGATGCCAACACGCTGCGATTACGAGCCGCTCTGGGTCTGAATGTGTATTCTTTAGTCGCCGTAATTTTTCTGGGAACATCCTGTATCGTTGAACACGAAATTTCTAGCTGATTGGAGATATAATGTTGACTTCTGCCGCTTTCAATTAATGCTACAACTTTTGCAACGTTTTCTGCAGTCACAACCATAATAAACGATTAGAAATTTGAAAAATGTCCCTTTAATGAAATTAACTCGAATTTTAAAGTATTGAAAGAAAAGTTTACAACAAATTTGCGCTTGTCATAAGCTTTAACAATATAGGCAATATAGGTATGTAGGAAATGGTACAAAAGACAGTTGAAATTCAAAATATGACAGGTGCATCAAGAGCAATTGACTACCGCAAAACTTCTGAGAAGGGTAGAGATTAGGGCAGGTAAGCCCTATAGGTAATCATGCAACATAGGCCTGGGATTATCTATCGATATATGTCGATAAACCGATATATTGCTGTTATCAATAATTTTTTTATATTGATAATTGATATCAAATTTTCGATATCATGCAGAGAAGAAACAAAATAGTGGCCTGGTTTTCTTGCCGGGGCATATACAGGGTGGTCCAACACTTATTATGTCCCTATTTAATTCCAAAACGGATCAAGATAGACAAAAATGATGTTGATAAAACTTGACCTATCTTTCTACGTACATGAAAAAAAATTTAACCAATGTGGCGTGATCGTAATTTTTTTTAAATAACAGCAATGTTTTGCGCTTATTCGATAGAGAATTACATTATAAATACTTCTCTTTTTAATGGTACACTTGTACACCCTCACATAATAAAATTTTCGAGAAAAACTTTTTATATTAGCAGGCCCTGAATTCAAACAGCCTACCACAATCGCAGCAGTGTGCTTTGAAATTCATTTGTTATCTTTTAGTAATCAAAAACAATTGAAAGAACAAAATCCTACTACTGTCAAAAAATTCGATTAGTACAACTTTATTCTAGATAGTTCTGCAAAAGTAGGGAATAATGGTTCTGGTTTTATTTTTTAAACTTTAAACTTTTTTTGTGCTGTGATGCAATCGTCATTCTTTTTAGCATCATACCTGTTCTTTGCATTCATTCGATACATTTTTTTTTTCTAAGGTATAAAACTTGTATACCCTTACATAACCACATTTTCGAGAAAAACGTGAAAAACTTTCTCTTATTAGCAGGCCCCGAATTCAAACAACAGCACAGTCGCATTTTGTTTTTGATTGTTAATCATGGTAGACTGTTGTTTGTATTCAGGGCCTGCTAATATGAAGAAGTTTTTCGCGTTTTTCTCGAAATTTTTATTATGTGAGAGCAAGCGCAAAAAATTACTGGGTTACTATTTAAAAAAAATAGTTCTTGCAACATTGCTAAAAAAAATTTTTTAAGTATGCAGAAAGGTAGGCTAAACGTTACCAAAAAACTTTTATTAACATTATTTTTTCTATCTTGCCCCGTTTCAGAATTAAATCGGGGCGTATTAAGTGTTGGACCACTCAAGAACTTTTCCCTATAATGTATAGCTTACCTAGCAGAATCTAAGTCTCCCTTTTTAATAACTTGATCAACATACGTAGTCCAAATATCAACCCTTTTGGGATTATGTTGCAAAAGAGTTTCAAACAGGACCTCGCCTTGATTTTTCTCTCCATATTGGAACTCCATAATTGCAAATTGAACAACCAATAAAAGTTCTACAAAAAAAAACAATAAACTCACTGTAAAGGTTCAAATTAATAAGCTTACGTTTTGATTTCAATCTAAGTTTTAAAAGACCAGCATCTTTAGCATTTCGTGCTTCTTTTAACTGTCCATTCTTATAATAAATACGTCCTATTTCCATCCACATATCTAGTGAATCTTGACCAAATTTACTTTTGGCTTTTAGAATTTTTTCTTCCATTTCTACATACTTTTGTGATTCTGCCAATATTTTAATTACATTGATGTATATATTTAATGCATCATTACACCTAACTGCTTCGTTAAATACCTCGTCAAATGTATTCTAAAAATAAAACAACTGATGAGCAATTTTTTACTACACCATGATGGTCTTTCTTTACTTTATCACCATAATTATTTTCTAAATTTAGACGTGTAATCCAGATATTGAATCTCTCTTCGGTTAATTGCATGTCGATTGTTTGCAGGGCTTGTTGCGCCACGCTTTTTGCTTTTTCTATTTCTGCATTCTGTAAGAAATTAACTTTTTATTAATACAATAACATTCAACTACTCCAGATTGCTAACTAGCCACTAAATTCGAGTAGGCAAATTGTTAACTTGATATGAAAACTTACAGAAATAAGAAATGCAATGTACTTAATCCAAGATTCTGAACAATTTGGTTTTCCTTTTACAAGCTTTTGAAACTGTTCCACCGTTTGTGGCTCTGTGGCTGAATCTGCATTCTCAATTTCTTTTCTAATGAGTTCCTCTTCTTCCAGTCTTGCTAACTCCTTGCGCTCAGCTGGTGTTAATTTCTTTTTCGTCTTCTTTTTTGTTTCTATCTGCAACATTAAATTTTCTTGTAACTGATATTATAGGTATAGGGTAGGGTATTGTTTTAATAATTCTCTTACTATGGGAATTAGCAAAAAAAAACTCTTTTTAACAAAAAGTGAACAGCTCTCTATGGGCTATACAATGGTGCTGTTGGATGCTTCCTACCTTCATCTGTTTCTGAGCTATGATGTCGATGTTTTTTAAATACGTCACATATTTTCTGGTGCTATTTAACCTTTTCGTTACAGCAGATGGAATTTTCCGCTTTGGCTTAGATTTCGGGAGGCGTACGAGGGATGTCCAGTTATTAAGGTACGTTTGCTTGGCACACCGCATACGTTGATCCGATCAGGTTGAAACTTGCAGGCATTTTAGATGCACATACGTACTACATAGGTGGCTGTTGTCGTTGCCTTAGGTTAAGTACAACGTGCTCAGTGACAGCCGCAAAATGTCAGTTCCAATCGAAACATACTCCAAGTTTGAATAGCGAGCGGTCATTCGATTTTTGCATGCAAATAATGAAAAACCTACCAAAATTCATAAAAAAATACTGAAGACTTACGGAGAAGGCGTTATGAGTCGAAAATAAGTTAGTGTTATCAGTTCAAAAGTTGCCGCACAACACTGAACGATGATCCCGAAGGTGTGCGACGAAAACCATCAACAACGAAAACGGATGAGAATCAATTAAAAAAACTCAAAGTTCAGCAGTCTGCTAAAAATACAATGGCTAGCAGTTCGCGCTTTTACTTAATGTATGTTTGATTTCTATAAATAGAGTAGCCTGTCTGTGATTCACAAATGTACCTTAGTAACCGGACATCCCTCGTATTATATCAAGCAAGTGAATTTAGCATTTTCAACAGGAACCATACAATTCTGGCATTTTGGACACATTCAGTGCCGGATTAACTATATTGGGACCCTTAGACTACAGTTTGGTTGGGGCCCCCTGCCAAATGCAAAATAAAAATTTGAAACTTGCCACATCAAGAACATATTTTGCAACTGATCAATATTGCAGTTTCTAATTCAAGAAATAAAAAACTAATGCTTTTGCTTTTCTTTAAAAGTTTTCGCTTTTTCAGACGGCTCAAGTATATGTTAATTTTAATATTTTTATTTTATTAGCAATTGATATGCGATAAAACATATAACACATAATACACAATACATATACACACTGATCGGGAGTCCGGAGTCAGAAGTCTGAACTAAATTAACAATACAGCACAGAAGGTATGTGCACCAAAATAAACATAGAACACAAGCGAAGCACTTCACCTGGACTTTTCTATACTTTCAAAACTGTCACTATTTCAAAACTATGTTGTAATTTTGTAGGGCTGGGCTGACACCTTATTTCAGATACCAATACTTCCAATACCGTATCTGAAAGTATTTGAATTTAAGAAATCTCACAGTTTTCATGTGAATTTCAGGGTTTAGGTTTGCAAGATACTGAAAATTAACAATCTAGTTTTTTCTCATACAATTTTCACTTTCCCATGGCTTCGGTATGGCAAAGTATTGATTTCATGAAAATTTACAAAGTTGAGATTTTAACGGAAATACACGTTTTGGGACTAAACGAAATTTTAAATGAGGTATATTGAAAATTGTTCTCCTTGATCTCCTCCTCCACCTCCTCTGTAGGGGCATGTATATTTATTTACTATACTAAAATTTCTTTTGATCCCTTTCAATCTTACATAGCCAATCCTCTCGTTTCTTGTTTCAAAGTGCCTCAAACTTTCCAATCTCGATTTCGCTAATAGGAAACCTGTCCCTAGTCTGTTCTGTAATGCTCCTCCATTCATGAAAATATAGTCCTCTAGCTCTATTTCGGTTTTATCTTACAGATTAGTTTCTTGGATCGCAAGAAAATCAATGCGATATTGTTTACATTGTCTTTCCAACTGCTTCAGCGCTCCTCCGTAGTTTAATCCTGTGACGTTCCATGTGCCAATTATCCATTTCGCTCCTCTTCCTTGTGCGTTTCTCGTTGCCTGCACTCCTTTAGTTTCCATTTTACCTTTAATTGTGTTTAAATTTATTTTTGTATTTTCGTTCGTTTGGGAACATAGGCTACAATTTGTTTTTTTGCTGAATACTATAATTTCACAGTGGCACCTTCTATGAATGTTTGAAAATTAAAATTTGGTAGCCCTTTATTTATTAAACGGGAAACAAATAATAACTATTGTTTAAGAATAATTACTCACCTGAACTAGTAGAAATCTAATGTTAGTTTATAGAAAATTAGGATTTGGTTGGCTGCTCTAGAAAATGTAAATTCCAATTATTTGTAATTAAAAAAAAATCTCACAAGTTTTTGGAATTGGACAGGTTATGTTCCGAGCATGATTACTAAGCCCCAGCATCATTATTGCCGACGTCACGAACTGACAGCTGTAATGAAGGTTGAAAAATGAATGGAATGGAGGGTTTTGCCTATATAATTTGTTTTCTTAGAAATCAAACAAACGGTGACATGTACGTTAGAATTATAAAATTTCCACGTTTGCAAATACGGTAAGTATTAATATCTAGTAATGGAAAGTCCACTCGAAGCTAACACTTCACCTTTATTATTGTTAATATTTAAAAAAACACATTTCTATCCTAGTAAGTTTATTTTATTATTTATGCTTATTTTATTTTAGCATATACCAATTCTTTGTCTAAAAAAATAGTTGTTGTACATGTTTACTAGACAAACTTGTTCAGAAATCAATGACTAAACCTGCTGGAATGCACAGAAACGCATGCCCTCCTTCCAATAATTTAAGAGATTGATGTCAATTACTATATTTAGTTGAGATTAATAGACTTCTACTTCTTTAGCAAACTGATTATACAATAAAGAGCTGTTAACTGTCTTGTTCAAAAGTTGGTTTTGGATAATGCTGCCAATCTTCACAAGACATTTTTTGGTCGTTTGTACACAAACACTAAACTAAATCAACCACAAAGATTGGACCATTTTGACGTAACACGCTATTAACCTAACACAAATGAACAGCCGGCGGAATAATGATAACCCCATGCGAGCACAGCGATCGCTTTTCGAGTAATTGACGGGCGCTTCCACGTCCCTATCACGAGTATAGAACGTGATAGGTACACAGTTAAAACTGTTAAAAAGTTTTTTTGCTGTATTTGAATTTTTTAGCATCAGCGAGTATCAGAAATTGCCAGTATCGGCCAGCCCTATAACTTTGTATCGTTTTGCGCACTAGCAGTGGCTTGTAAAATCGCTGTGCTGCCACTTTACTGGCTGGGATAGTGCCATCATACTCCAGTAACCTGGTAGTCCATGCCCACGGGCATGCCTTATCAGTGGCGGATTACCGCACAGGCGCCTGAGGCGCGTGCCTGGTGCCTCGGCAAAGTGGGGGCCTCAGAAACGTTGGGTGCCTCATCCTCAAAAACCAAAATTAAATTTTTACTGTCTGTTAATATGAAACTTATAAAATAATAATTGTAGGCAAATTTTAATATCTTCTAAAACCCATTTTCATAGTGGGTATTGGGTAATAGTCATAAACATGGTAAACTAACAAAAAAGATAGCCAATTTGGTTCCAAATCGCCAAAGCCTGCAACCCTGCTATCATCTGATTACAGTGCACTGCAAGCCGAGCACCACTCATTTAAAGTGGACCACTGTTCATCTTTATGAATTAGTAATACTAAATTACAAAAAACGCCCGAGTGGTCCAGTGGTAAGAGGATCAGGCTCACAATGCATGAGCCCTCAGTTCGAATCCCAGAAGAAGCTGAAAATTTTTCTGTAATTCCGTGGATCGGTATCGAGCTCGGCAACCATTCGACGTTGGGTTACAATTAACGGCGCTTACCTTGATTACTGACTGACCAGGATAAGTAACAAAGTCATAAACAACATAAAAAAAACATACAACATTAAACACGTGTGTGAATGACATTGAATGAATGGGCGTGAAGGGTGGCATAAGCTTCAGGAGCGTAGCGGTCTAAAGGCCAAAGGCCCCACTACCTCCCATTACACAAGCGAGAGCCTACCCAGAGTGAAAGTCCTCGACATCTTCGGGTATAAGCGGTGAAAGATAAAGAAGAATACTAAATTACTAAAAATATGATGCAGAATTTTACTTTGATTTTTTTACCTGAGAATGTGATTTTTTCTTTTAAATGGGAATTAGATTATTTTTTTCTAGTACCTGAGAAGATTTTTTTATTTCCGTATCTTATTTTTGTGTTTATGTTTTTGTTGATTCCAAAAATAAAAAACGTTGATTTTCTGCCATGTTCATGTTAGTGAACCATCCCATTCTTAGTAGGGTCAATAGGGGGCCTCCAGATCAGGTTGTGCTTGGGGCCCCACAAAATCAAGATCCGCCACTGTGCCTTATTGTATTTACAAACCGAACCTTGTCTACGTTTTTTTATTTATATGATATAAATATTGCTGCACCTAAAAACGAAGTTATGACTACTGTTCTACTATTACTCAAATGTTTAATCGTCCCCCGTTTTTTAAATAAAGAAGAAAAAAATTTTCCATTTTCAAAAACTCATATTAGGAATCACAGAGATATTTGCGAACTGTGGCATGAACCAAATTGTAGCTCAACCATAGCTCTCTAAACCTACAAAGTTAAAAAATAATCGTGTGTTTTCACTTCACAATTTTCATTTGTACAAAAATATTTTTTATAGTAACATTGCGTCCTACTGCAGCTGCCTACTCGTTTTCAAGTAAAAATTGTCATAAAATCGTAGCGCCCACCATTTTAAACCTAGAATGTTCGAGGAAACAGCGTTGAATTTGTCCTAGTCTTCTATAAGATTACATTTTCAGATTTATAAAAGTCGTTTTCCGGAAAACATATTACCAAACAACGCGCCTAACTCTCGCTTTCGGTTTACAATTTTTTTAAAACTTATTTTGTCGACAATCTTTAATTACACCCCTGCTCTCTAATCCGTTCAAGAGATATGAACTTGACATACATATCCACTTAGAGACAGACATGTTTTAAAATCAAGTTTATTGCATACTTGCAAGTACAAAAATCACGCATTTGCACCAAAATATCGAATTCGTAAATTTTCAAGAAATCAATTCTTGCCTATACTGAAAGTATAGGGAAGTTATCAAGTTTCATTTGTTTGTCAGAACACATTTTTAAAAAGCGTAAGCTCAGTCGATTACTTATCGTGTTATCGCTATTTCGGCTCCTGGTTTGTTTTCGTTATTTACAATAAAATGTATAGCTTTAGTTGTTATCAGAATCTTGCAGGGGTATCGTGTAATAAAACAATTCAAAATGTCCAAGCTGATATTTAATCATCGTCACAGTGCCTGCTATTTAGTAAATGTGGTATAAGGTCAACGTGGCACAAAAACATAATTTACAGATATCTGTAAAATTGAATATTATTTAAAAAAATTTTTTTTTAAGCGGATTGGCTCCTGAGCCCCTCTGGATAGTGGGGTCCTAAGCTATAGCTTACTCAGCCTAGTGGATAATACGACATCGTATCACATCTTGTCGAGGCTGTACAATCACTCCCACCTAATCCCAACGTTCCCATTTTCTCATTCAAATTTTTACTTTTACCAAATTTTTTTAATTTCTAGGTTAATACTATTTCTATTTTTACTTAAAATTGTGATACAAAACTGGGAACCTATGAATTCGTTTAATAAAATGCCCGCAGTATTCTCACATCTGGGAAACATAAGATTCTGAAAGTCAATACAAAATTTTGTTCTCCTTTTTGCTTTATAACACTTTTATACCATTACCAGTAGATAAACTTAAAAGTAGCATGTTAAAAAACTAAATTATAATGTAATAACATCCTTACCAAGATCCACCTTGAAATAAAATGATAAGCCATCTTACTTGTAAACTCAGGGCCTACTACAACTCAATAGTTTTTCTGAAAGAGTTTGGTAATATAATTGTATAGAAGTGTTGTGAAGCCGAAAGGAGAAACTCTATTAAATGGCAGCAGAAAATATGTAATGCTCTATTTAAAAATACACCTCGCTACTTCATTGTTCAGAAACAAATGAATGTAGAGAAACCATCTGGCAACACCATCTTCCAAAAAGAATTGTTCATGTTTCAGTAAAAAAGTTTTTTTTCTAATTCTAATAGTAAAAAAAATATTTAAAAAATACAGACCTTTTCCCTTAACCTGCATAAGAAATGTTAAACTAACCTCGGAGACATCTTCATCTGAAGAAGATTCTTGACTAGACTCAACTTTTTCATCAGCAAAAAATTCGTTTACTCCTGGTAAAGTTTTAATTAATTTGTGTGCACTTTCAGAACCGCTTCCGTTTTGCAGTGGCACATTCAATTTATTTTTAATTATATTTTTGGAGCCATTTTGTTTGTTGTTCATTTGTTTTGTGGTATGTTTCTTCTCGTGTACTGATACAGTTTTGTTTTTGAATGCATCCTCTTCACCGCCTGAAATATCATTCTGGCTTTCAAAATCATCAATTTCACTTTCTTCGTTCTGATTCTCTCCTTCTTCTTCTTCAGAACTAACATTATTCTCTTCGTAAGTATCATCAGCTTGATTTTCTTCTTCATTTTCGTCTTCCATATCCTCATTTTCCTCTTCACAGTCTACTTCTACATCGGATTCACCTTCATCTTCATATCCATTTTCATTTACTTCTTCATTTGCAGAATCGTCATGTGTGTCTTCATTGTTAACGTCTGTATCATCAAAATCATTTTCATTTTTCACAATGGTTTCTAATTCATTTTCATCACAGTTTTCCCCTTTACTTTGTTCTTCATTCGATTCGGAATTGTTTGGAACACTATTGATATCTGTGTTTTTCCCTTCACTATTATATTCTTCAATGTACGATGCATTTTCGGTAATATCAGAATTTAGACGAGCTTTTTTACTTACAGATGTTTCGTTATATTTTTTCCGCTTCATTGTTTGTGTTTGCATCAGTGCATGAAGAAATCCTTTATGCATACCAACGAGCTTGTCATTAACTTTACTACAAAAAAAATTATAAGGTTTAATTTTAAGCTAAAATCGTAGAAAAGCAAAAGGCTTACTTATGTATAACTACTTTAATTTTCTTCAATTCTTCAATATGCATTCTTGTAAAAAATGCATTTTCATGAAATCTAGTTGGTAGGAAAATTAACTGTTGATTTGTCTCCTGGTTTCGCAACACACCTATTAAATACTCAGGATGGTCGATTAAAATATCTGCATGACTTGTTGATCCGATCTTTTTATCAATAGAACCATCTAAAACAAAATCTAACTTTAAGAAAGTTATTATTTAGTGCAAACAAAATTTATACCTTGAACTTCGTTTACTTTCGTAATAACATTTTTGTTGAGAGAAATCTCAACAAACTGCTGTGTATAATTCACCCACAAAACAACACCGCATACCATCTGACCTGGTTTCATATTTTCTGAAAAATATACTTTAGTTAATATCAATAAAAAGTGACTATCGACATTTCACTAACTCAAGTAATGTTTTGGAGAAACAAATCCTACTATGTTATTTTTAACAAGCACTTTACAGCCTTTATTGGTAACAGTGCATATTTCACACTCAACACGTTGACCAGGTTGAAGTTCAGCTAACAGTGACTTGTTATTTAATAAATGTGTTCGAATTTGTTCGATGTCTCGTAAATATTGCTCCAAAAGATCCAAAGAATACTGCAACACAACACATCACAACATGGACACAAAGTGAAACAGAATAGGGTTACCTTGTAGTCCCCGTCGAATACCTCTGACTGTTTTGCGGTAGCATATGATATTTTATGGTGTTTATCCAATTCTAATATTTTAACTATGACCGTTTGCTGAGGTTCGAAAGTTAACAATTTTATATTATAACCTTTATCCAAAAGTTCCTAGAAATATCTTATTTTATTTTTCTTACTTTTTTTTAAGCAAAGCAACATAATTCCTATTTATCGTTTGTTCCAACCTTCCCAAATCAAATAAAACAAAAAAACAAATACAAACCTTATTCGGGATCCTAAATTTTATACTTTTAGCAATAAATGGAGCCGAGACATAAATTCCGGATGTATCTGATTTTTCATATGAACAACGAATAAGTGAACCAAGTTTGAGATCTTTAATTTCTATCAGTTCCAAGCTTTGATTTTTGTATGCAATAGCTTCACGTATTGACAAGATAGGGTTGTCTTTAGAGCTTATACATAATAAGTCTTTTAAAGCATCACCGACTTTATAGGTTTCTGAAACATTTAAGCATAATTGTAACTGTTATTTCAAAAATACAACAAAATTACCTAATAGTAAAGGTGTAAGTGTCAAACTGCTGCTGAGATGAGCAGTGGGTACAAAACCCTCACTTTTATGAGACTGTACATTCACTACTAAACCTTTTTTGTTAATTCCAGTTATAACTGCGTCAACATACTCTCCTACTTGGATTAGTTTCGATTTTGGTTGTTTGGGAGAATTCAAACTTAAATGCAAAAAATTATTCATAACTCTCCTTACTGTGGTCATTATCTGTAAAACAATTAAATTTTCAACTTCAAATACTACAATCTGAATTCATACGTCAATTAATATTTAGATGCCTTCTTATTTTTTTAACCAGATAAACTAAGTGAAACTTTCAATTTTAATCATGAACATACACGGAAAAAAATTGATTGGAGTAGAATGCTACAAAATTGTGGCAACAATATTTTTAAGAATATCACTACAATTATATTGCCCAATCTTAAATATTTACTAACTAATATAGTCAGCTGTAGCAAATCTTTCTTTAGAATTATAGCTGTACCTTAGTATTAGTATTTGATATAAATATAATAATATGTCAAGAGTGTTTGTAATGAATCAAATTATGTAAATCTTCTCATAATTTTTTAGTAATATTTACGAACAATTGTGTTAAGTTTTAATATAACACTATAGTAGACTTCGAGACACCCTTAGGGGAGACTTACCGATATGCCTCAAAAGGAAAGTGTACGACCAGTGTGTCTTGCTGGTAATTACTTACGGGTCGGAGACACTAACTCTAAAGAGAAAATCGGCAAACAAATTAAGAGTAACACAGAGATCGATGGAGAGGGCAGTGCTGGGTATCTCAAGGCGGGACAAGATACCAAATAGAACAATTAGACAAAAAAACCAAAGTCACCGATATTATTGAACGCATCGCACAGGCTAAATGGAGATGGGCAGGCCATGTAGCCAGAATGACTGACAACCGATGGACTAAAAGATTGTTAGAATGGCGACTCAGAGAAGACAAAAGAAGTAAAGGCCGGCCGCCAACCAGATGGAGCGACGACATTAAAAGAATTGCAGGAAATTGGATGAACATCGCTCGGAACAGAAAGCAATGGAGAAAATTAGAAGAGGCCTATATTCAGCAGTGGATGGTAACGACTGGTTGAAGAAGAAGTAGATTTTGCTATATTTTATGATAAACGCTGCAACTAATTAAAACAAAGGCGAGCGTTGCGCATTTATATCGGATAAGTCGGTTAATACCAATGCGTGCGAAAGTTGGCTGATGCAAACAGAAGCTGGTGATTCGCAAGAAAACGTAAATTAAGTGGTATTAGTAGTGCAGTTTTAACATGGATGAATGTGGAAAACACGTTAAAAGATTGGGGGTTGTTTGAAAAAGTTGGCGAAACTTTTAACAGTAAGTAGTACAGTGGTTCATAATCATTTTATCATTTCTCGCTTGCATTTCATAACATTTTGTGCTGTTCATTTTTTCTAAATAGATACTGGCCATAATCTAAATAATTATGCTCTTCTAGTACTGCGGGGTAATTCAAATTATTAGTTGTAATAACATATTATCAATTTCCTCCTCCTCTACCTCCCCAGTGGTTCCCCTAGTCCTAGTGCTAAACGAATTCTCTGTTATTTGATCAAGGTCAGTTTTTATTTAGTCTAAATTCCTTGCGTTTATTCGAATTCAGCAATAACTATTTTTTAGAAGCCTGGGTGTGAGGTTCAAAGAAAACTTTTGTATTACACAATTTAGATTCCCTAATTTAAAATTTATTATTGATTTAACAAGTGCTAATCGCATGTTACATTTTAACATTATTATGAAAAATACGGTTTTTGCTTTTTTGGCAATCTTTACGGCAACACTTGATGAATTGCATGGGTATCCTCACATATGTGGGAAAATAGTTGTAATATTGCTTTACTTACAATGCGCTTATTTTTAAGGAAACGAAATTGACGAAGAGGTTTTCAAGTCTCTTAACGTGAAGGACGTCGCTGAATTAATACCCTCTTTGTGTGTTCGAAAAATTATCCTATATAAGGAATTACATGATTATACACCTTGGTTACTAAGTAGTATGAATGGAATAACATTTTTATCATTAAAATATTGTTTGTAGTTGGTAATGTTTCATTACCTATGTCGTATTATAATAAGAACTACTTCGCCTAGACTTGGAGTATTTCAGTATTAACGTCTTACAAGCCAACAATAACAAAATAAAATCCGTTTGTATACTTTTGAATAATTTCTATGAAAACGCCCAGCGCTACAAAGCTGTTATTATAAATTTTACGTCTCCAATAAACCTTACATCAGATTAAATATCACCAAAAACTCTATCTTTTGGCGATGTTCACTTTTTTATGTCTTCCACTGTTTCGGGGTTATGGCGCAGTCGTCAATATTTTTAAATTGCATGGTATATATTGTTATCCATTTTGTGATAGAGCCCTTTCTTCTCTTTTCTGCCATATAGTAAGCAAGTTAGCTATGAATTTTAATAAAACGCAAACGGGGTGATAGAAACAGTTAAAACATTAAAACAAATAAGCATCACAGCTGTCAAGTTAATTGGCTTTTCGCACAAACCTAGAAACAGTAGACTAGTTACACATACAGTCCCTACTCCCAAAATGTGTACTTAAAAAGCAGCCATCTTATGAGTCTTGTTTAGTATTTTTTTGGTGCAATAAGTTTCTGAAGATTGCCTTCTAGAGCAGGTTGATAACAAAAATTAGGTACGACACAAACTATAGTTGATATGTCAAATTGTCAAACATGGTTATGTAATCAATCAGTAAGTAAGTAAATGCCCATTTTGTAGCCACATACTGTCTAGTTAACTATTATTAAGCAATGTATTTCTTATACTTCTTGTAGGTGCGTATGAAAAGTTAGATAAACGAATTAAGATTTGACATGTAGTAAAGATACAAACCATTTTACTTGTCTTAAGGGGAAGCAATGTACTTTGAGAGGAGTACGAGACTCGTAAGATGGGCGACTACACATAGTTAAGCAAGCATACCCAGTCTATTGTTTTTCTACGTTTGTGGCTTTTCGTTTCTATGTTTCGATTGTTTCTTTTGCCCAGGGTTTTGTTTTATTACAATTCATGACTAACCCAATGAGCAAGTTTTTCACATTTCTTCGATTTTTTTTTATGTAACGATATGAAAAGTTTATATTGTTGAAAACAATGGAAAAAATATATAACATTCAATTTAAAAATATTGACAACTGCGCCATAACCTCGAAACAGTTGAAGATATAAAGAAATGAAGATCACCAAAAAATAGAGTTTTTGGTGATATTTAATCTGATACAGCACTATAGCACTGGGCGGTTTTTATAGAACGGACGGTATATATGCAGTCTACTACGAGCAAACGGAATTAGCTACACATTCTCCTCGCATACAGCAGGAGAGAAACACTACTCGCGCCAATCACGAGCGGACCAATATACAAATACACCAAGCATACAGCATCAACTCACTTAAACTTATGCTTTGCTCGAGGACTTGCCTTATTTTATTTAAAAACCGAAGTTTTTCTTTATTTACAATTTACAATTCACTTAACAGAAATTTTTTATAACCCTCAGTTTATTACCCAACAAAGATGCATGAATTTTAGACAGGCAAACTCGTGAACTGAGACACAAACTAAATTATAGCTCATCCCTAGCTCTATTAGCCTAGAGAATTAAACGCAATCGCATGGCCACTTTTTGAGCAATACTCTTATGAACAAGTCAAAATTTGATATTTTTTGCACTTCGTAGTTTTAGTAGTTCCAAAATTTCTCGCAGCTTGTAACATTATACCCTTAGGGTACTCCTAATACAAATTTCATCCTGATCTGATTACTTGATTTTGAATAAATAGCCGTTAAAACACAAATATTCAATAATTCATAGAAGCGTAGAATACAGGGTGAGTCAACATATTGTCGTTATCTTCTTTGCTATTTCAAATACATGTTTTAGGGGACTAAGAGGACCACATTTTAAAATTATTTTCAATTATACAGAGGGTTCCATATAAGAGTGGCATACCAAACTTAAGTTTTTTTTAAAATAAAACACCCTGTATATTTTTGTATAGTTTTATTCACCTTTAAATTGCCTGTCTGAACATGTTTTCTTTTTGAAATTCCGTTGCAGAGTTGCCAAGTTATTCCACTTTCTTCGAAAAATTTGACATTTCCAGACTCACTAATAAAATCTGCACAAGCAGTATTTCCCAAGATTAAACAAACTTTTTCTGTTACACCTTAGTCAAGATCATGTGCTATCGCCCAGATATTTTAAAAAGATAAATTTCGTTGGTTGCAACTGTTTAAATACTTGTAACTCTAATGGGTCATAACTCGATTTTTTAAATGGAATGGTATATTTTTAGATAGTTGGATAAAGATCTCTGCTATCTATAAATTTTATTAAATAATGGTTATACCTAAATCCAACAATTTTCGAGAAAATAAGATTCTAAGCAAAAAATAAGGTAATTTCTAGAAATCCATACATCATAGGAAGCATTCTTTGTTTTTGCAAAAAACAACTGCGAACATTGTTTTATATCATGTAAGAAAATTGTTTTTTATAAATTTTAAAATGCTCGAGCGCCTAATTTCCACAAACGTAAAAAAACAACAGATGGGTATGCTTGCATAAATACGTGTACCCAAGTCAGCCATCTTATGAGTCTCGTACTCCCCTCACAACACATTGCTTACCCTACAAACAAGTATAATGGTTTATATCTTTACTACATGTCAAATCTTAATTTGTTTACCCAAATTTTCGTATGCACCTACAAAAAGGGTAAGAAATACATTGCGTAATAATAGTTAACTATACAATATGTGGCTGCAAAATGGGCATTTCCTTACTTACTGATTGATTACATAACCATGTTTGACAAATTGACATATTATAGACTATAGTTTGTGTCTCAGCTAATTCTTGTCACTAACCTGCTCAAGAAGGCGATCTTTAGAAAATTATTGCACCAAAAAATACTAAACAAGACTCATAAGATGGCTGCTTTTTAGGTACACTTTTTGGGAATGGGGACTGGATGCATAATTAGTCTACTGTTTCTAGGTTTGTGCTAATTTCCCATTCCATATTTTAATCTTTTTAATATAGGATGTGGTTAGATTGACCTTTGTTTAAAACTTATTTGAAAAAAAAGGCGGTAAAACACAAATGTTCAATAATTCATAGAGGGCGTCACATAAATTAGCAGGCTGGGACACGAACCAAATTGTAGCTCAATCCCAGAGCAATGATGTTTTAAAAATTTCCAAAATTTTCAAATTATTTTTCATTTCATAGCTTTCAGCTTTTTGAAAATTTTTGTGCACAGTAACACTGTGTCTCTTAGGGGCTATTACGATAAAAAATTTGAAACCGATCTGTCAACTTGTTTTTTTTGTAAAAAAGGTTCTAAAGCCAAAACTTTCAAGAAATCGTAGCAACCGCCATTTAGCTAGAATGTTCGAAAAAAAGGCAGTGGATTTATCCTAAAGTCTTGTATAATATTCCGCTTTTTAAATTTAGAAAATTATTTTTCCACAAAAATACTCCCAAAAAACATGTCCAACTTCTGTTTCCCTTTTCGGATTTTTTTAGAAGATTATTTTGTCAACAAATATTTGAGATACCCTTACATTTCAAAGCGCATCGACATCGGCCTATCCGTTCGGGAGATATTAGGCATACACACACAGACACCCACCCTCAGACAGACATTTATTAAAAACCACTTTTTTTGAATTCCTGGAGATTCAAAGCATGTATTTCCGTCAAAATCTCTTATTCGAAAATTTTAATGAAATCAGTACTTCTCTATACTGCAAGTACAGGAAAGTAAAAATGTAAAAAACTGACTTAAGTAACCAGTCCATCCATGGATCTAAACAAAAACACTTAAAAATTTTCATTTATTTGTTTAGCCAATGTTTAGTTTCGGTCAACAAACTTCGATCAGTCATTTAACAAGATTCTATTTTAAAAATGGATAATAATCGTTTTCGTAGAAATGAATCAGTTAATATAGTATTAGCACGGCCTCCTGTATTAATATCGACAGTCAATACTAATTATTAATACAGAAGGTCCTGAGTATTAGTTATTGTAAGTTGAATGTGTTATTTTATTTAGTGAATTAACTTGATTGGGGCTTACAAATAATAAGCCCTCTTACGAGGAAAAGTTGAAAAGCAACAAACCAGTGCCTCTAAGCACAAGCACGAAAACGCCCGTGCACCAATAACAATAAAAAACAAAGGTTTTGATTTCAACTATGGATAGATAGACCAAGATGCATTTCATTCTTATTATACCTAATCAGGTAGCCTCAGTTCCTTCCACAGTTGAAATTGTTGAAACCAAAAGTGATGGCAAATGGTATGCCAGAAAGGCATAAGCTGACTTTATTTTTATAAATTTGCTGCACAGGCGTTTTCGTGCTTGTGCATAGAGGTCGGTTTGACTAATGATATCTGCTTAGCAGATTCCTTTTATCTGTACCTGTTTGTTGCTTCACAATTTTTCCTCGTCGCACATAGAGGGCTTATTATTTGTAGGTTCTCAGTCAAGCTTTTGTCTTTCTGGTACACTATCTGCCGTCGCTTTTGGTTTCAACTGTGGAAGGGATTGAGGCCACCTGACGAGTTCTAATAAGAACGAAATGCATCGTGGTCTATCTTAGCTGTAGTTGAAACCAAAACCATTATTTTTATTAAATTAACTTACATTATTTTTTGTTTGTTATAAATAGAAGTTAGTATCTCAGCATTTGAAGTGCGTCTGTTTACTTGAATCAGTTTTTTATATTTTTCTCAAAATTTTTGTAGAGTATGAAAGTTTTACATCTTTGAAAGAAAATGTTGTAATTTTTAAGAATGTGAAAGTTTTATATTATAAATTATCGGTGTCACTACTCAATCACGTGACAATACAGAAAATTTTGGAGTGTGAGATAAAGTAGCTCCTTAGGCTCTTAACAACTTTTTTAACCTTCCCGTACCCGTGTGGGGTATATTACATACCCCAGCGCATTTTTTTTAGTATAACTTTGTATTATATTTTTTTAACAAAGTGAGCCTTTATGTATTCTTTTGAATATAAATGCCCGTTAAAATGGTGCAGTATGAACCACAACAAAAAATTGCAAGTTCATCAAAAATAATAATAATCTTAGCAATTTTTGCCCAAGATCGCGTGATCGGAAAACTAAATTTTCTTGCAGTACGTGTTCAAAAGCAGTTTGTGTACTTCTTAAAGAAACAAAAATATTTGTATACTGTCAAAACTGCAAACCAAATGACAACGATCATTAAATACCGTTATATAACTAATCAAATTTTCAGTTTATTGTTAGTGTAATATAAGTTTATTGTGTAAACTGTTCTGTATTTACTTCAAAATATAAACACTTCCTTCTAAGCTATTTCATTTAGTAAAAATAAAGAAATAATAACATGCATTACATAAACAAATGCAATAAAATCCTGGGGTACTTCAAATACCCCGCACGGGTCCTAAGCGACGCTTTGGAGCACGGGTACTCGAAGGTTAAGAAACAAATTTAATATTCTCAATAGTTGAAGAAATAGTAGGAAGGCAACAATTAAGTGAGTCACCCTATACAACTATAGTAATTTAGCAACATAATGATTTTATTTACATACCACTTGTCCTTCATAATACATATTATCTTCATAATCTGGATACATTTCGAGCAAATGCTTCTGGAACAACATGCCTCTAACGCCACCATAAAACACTACCAAAACCCCACGTCCAGTTTTATTCACAACAACCCCAGGGTACTGTTGGTTAACAACAGCATCATGGTAAGCAGACAAACATAAATCAGAATTTATCAATTCTTGCTTGTGAGTTAGATATATTCCTTTCTCGTCATTACTTAAAACTCTAAAATGGAGATACAACAAACAAAAATTAATTATTTAATTAGACACAAACATTTAATTTAATTACCTCGCTTGCAGGGCCTTTCCTTTAACAAACTGTTTTTTAATGTTTTCGCTATATTTTGAATTAGACATATGTATATTTTGTATGAAACCCTTTACTTTTCCAAATGAAACTTGAAGACCTTCAGTAGTAATCATAACAACTTTCACAGTAACTAATTCACCGATTTTCACATCACTTGCCGTAAAATACTTTTCCTGCAGTAGTGATGGTTCGAAGGAACATATGTAAACATGTTCCATACAATTATAATCTAAAATTCTACATTGATGAAAGGAGTCTGGTGGAAATTTTTTGGTGATGGTTTCGTTAAAATTATTATTCTTTGGAAACATGTTAAAGAGTCTTCTGTTTGACACGAAAGCCTTTTCTTTGTTAGGTAATTTAATGTTAAGCCCACCTCCTGTTTTTGAAATAATCTGTAATAGACAGTTTTCAATAAAATTGTTGCTAAATATTAGTTAAATGCTCACCTGTGCACGTAAAATTTTTCCCTTTTCGTATTCCGGATGGGGAATGGAGTAAATACTTCTCAGAGTAAAGTGGCTAAATTTTGTTGTTGGTTCAATGTATAACAGCCATGCTTTAACAGTTTGTTGTTTTCTATACCTTGACGCCTTTTCTAGTGGTGTTGCTAAGTAAGATTCGTTAATATAACCCAAACACTGATTCATGAATTCTCCTTGAAGACCATATTTTACAGTCTACAAAAACTTCCATTAAAAATTTTTTAAGAGTAAAACCAAAATTATCTCACCTTTGAAATTGTAAAGTTAAACTGCATTCCAGGAACGAGACAATGCAAACTCATATCATCTTGAACTGCTCCTTTTAAATATTTTTTTAAAATACTTGTCTGTATGATTGTAACTGAGGCTAAGGTACAATCTAGTACTACACACCACAGAGGTTGACCAATAACTAGAAGACAAATCATGTTGCTTTTCAAGTATTTCACAGAGATATTTAATGTTAGATTAGCTCACAGAATAAAGTATTACTTATATTGTGTTTACCTAATGTGGTTTCTGCTTCAATTTCCGTAAATTTTAAAAATATTGTGGTGTTAAGAATTCCAGCATCCAAAAGATACCCATGATCTGATTTGGAAACAACAGCAGCCCATAACAGCAATCCTTTCTTAAAAACGTTATGATTCCAATCCGAATTTACATGTTGCGGATCCATGGACAAAACAACTTTTGTTCCTTCAGGTTTTTCAATTTTTTCTATTACTTTAGTAGGCACAAACTGTCCTACACGGAACATTGTATGCAGTCGTGCCATATCCTGCAAAGAACTAAAATAAGAACCCTTTGTTAACGTTTAAGACAACAAAACTTACTTTTGCTTCTCCTATATCGCCACTATTATATTCTTCTTTCAATACATTTAAAAATTTTTGTGATATTGCATTGATTGGTATTTTGCCAGCCACCTTGCCAGGTAATTCCACATTTAAAGAAAGCGGAGAAATATTGCGTATACAGCCTAATAGTAGCATTTGCTCGTGAAGTTTCTACAAGTACAAAATTACGCTTTCAATTTAGGTATTTTAAGTTTAATGGGGATGATACTTTACCTTGTATGTGAGAACATCTGCAGCAGTTGAAAATAATTCTGTACTTTGGTTAAAAGTATTAATGTTATCAGGTGATATCGATCTCTTTCGCTTTCTAGAATTTTTATTATTTTTTTCGTTTGAAAACGCTGTTACCTATAATACAAACATAATTACTTTCGCGAACAATGGTCAAAAGTGGCTTTCTTCTTACATAAATTTCTAAATGTACCACCCATCAAAATTAAGGAATCAAGTGTATAAAATAATAAGTACACCCTCCCACTACAATGGACTTTAGTAAACTTATAGGCATTAATAATAAAGACATTGTTAACTTTGTCTTTATAATTAATGTCTAGAAGTTCCATAAAGTCTATTGTAGTAGAAGGGTGTACTTATTTATTATTTAAATGTAGAATTTTTAAATTTAGTTTATTATTTTATATACTTGATCCCGTCATTTTGGCCGGTAGTATACTTCCTACAATTTTAATAGTTATTTAAATAACAAGTAATGTAAAGACGTAATAACATTCGAGGTAGGTAAATACATATGGCCTGCCGAGAATGTTAATAGTCGATACATTCCGTGTTACTTATTAAACTTTTCATGCTACAGGTAGAAATTTAATCATATTTTTAAAAGTTTGTTTTGACTGCTGTCATCGGAATTATTTTTTAATAGTTATTTAAGTAACAAGGAATGTAAAGACGTCATAACATTCAAGGTAGGTAAATACGAGCCGAGGCGAAGCCAAGGCTTGTGGCCTGCCGAGAATGTTAATAGTCGATACATTCCGTGTTACGTATTAAATTTTTCAAGCTACAGCTCAGGTAGAAATTTAATCATATTTTTAAAAGTTTGTTTTGACTGCTGTCATCGGAATTATTTTTTAAAAGCCCTATTATACTAAGTTGCCTGTGCTTGTTACCATATCAACAAACAGTTAAAATCAACATTATTATCCTAGGAATGTAAATAACACTATTAAGTTCCGTAGTCAAGGGCAAATTTTTTAAGTAACAAGGAATGTAAAGACGTTATAAGATTCGAGGTAGGTAAATACGAGCCGAGGCTTGTGGCCTGCCTATAATGTTAATAGTCGATACATTCCGTGTTACTTATTAAATTTTTCACGCTACAGGTAGAAATTTAATCATATTTTTAAAAGTTCGTTTTGACTGCTGTCATCGGAATTATTTTTTAAAAGCCCCATTATTCTAAGTTGCCTGTGCTTGTTACCATATCAACAAACAGCTAAAATCAACATTATTATCCTAGGAATGTAAATAACACTATTAAGTTCCGTGGTCAAGGGCAAAAAGTAAACGAATGTTATTAGCCATTTACATCTTTTGTAGCTATGGATGTATCGTCTATTTACCTTGCCTGTAGCTTGAAAAATCAGTTACCTCACTGCAGCTGATCAAAACATAGCCATTAGACGTAACAGCTTTGTTAGTGGCTTAACTTTAAGAGAAACAGCTATATTATAGTATTTTACTGCGAGTTCATGCAATTAGTTTCGTTAATAATGAAATGTAAAATTTATTTAAAAAAAAACTCGGAGAAAAACGATATGTTGTATAATTCTTAAAGTATTTAATTTAGTTCTTAATGTAATTTTTTATTTAGAAATTAATAAAAGTTATCATGCAGACTAATGTTATTAGGTACTTACTTTATTAGAGAACGGGCCTGTTTCTTTCGAAAACGTTATTCTTCCACGAGGGAAATTCTCTTCGTTTTCCGTCATAGTTTTAAAAAGCTATTTTCTTGTAAAAATACGAGTTTATTGAATAAAAACACGTGGATACAAAACGCACATGTGAGAAACGAAAACTAGATTGTTAATTTGTAATTCTAACCTCAAACTTCTGGCGGTGTCTACTATGTATCAGCAAGGATGTTTTAGCACTGTGGTGTCTACAAAACAGGTACCGTTACCACTAAGCTGAAGTTACTGTGTATCTGTGCATTACAGAGAAAAAAAATTTGATTTGTACAAAGGTAAATTATTAAACAATTTAATGCCACTGTAAAGTGGGCCCTTTAGCTGTAAGTATTTTTAAATTTCGGCAAAACTAAATCATTTTTATTGCGTGTATTATAATAGTGAATGTTTGTGTGTTTACTTAGTGAATTTTGATTACAATAAATATGTTGTGTAAGTTTTAAAATGTATAAACTAATCATAGTCAAAATTCCAGTTTGTATGAAACTTTGTCTACATGATTTGCGTTGATTAATATTGTACATAATTATTATGGATCTTGTTTGCGTTTTAAAAAATAAATCTGTTTTTGCTGCATTCCCCCAAAAATCGATTCCGTATACCATAATACTCTCAAAATAAGCATGGTATACAATTTTACAAGTATGTTGGTTGACATTGTTTTTAATTTGAGTTATTGCATCATTATTGCTGGCGCACTAGCCCTAATCGTATCCAAGCGCAATGGACATTCGTGATACCACCGCAAAAATAGTCGATATGACTTCGACTACTCTTGGTATTATAAGTGAAAAACGTTTACTTTTTTATCAGTATTAGCCAAAAAATACCTTCGCACTCAAGGAACAAGTGTCCGCCAGAGCAAGTATTCGTAGTGGTCATATAATTCCCAATATACTAGCGTAGCTTTCCGTTGAACACGTGCACAGTTAATTTTTCTTTGAATGAACAAAAATTCGTGTCAAAAAACGTATCCTATTTAACGCAGTTGACTGCAATTGGTTTTAATTATATATTATGAATATGTATTTTTAATACCAACTGTCTTTTCCGTTCCTTATTTTTCTAGAACTTTCCGAGTTTCCTTTAGTTTGATATTCGTGAATGCCACTTGGTATTTCTACTTAATTTCAGTATAGATTTGTATTGTACTAACAACATGTTTCGAATTATTAAATTAATATCACAAGTACATATACATAAAATAAAATGGTCGAGTTCCAGCAGTGGCCGAGGACACACGTGTTGAACGACGCCACTCCAGCTTTTAAATGTAAAACTGCTTTTTTGACCGTTTGAAAAGACAATTGTAGTGTAGTTCCAGTTCTCAAAAACAAAGAAGCGAGAATTACCTGCGAGATTAAAGGTACCACCTGGTTTACCTGCCGATGTCACAACAGATTAAAGGAAACCGGAAAATGGATAATCAGCAAACAGTTAAAGCTAAGTTATAAATATAAGTAGTTTCTCATAGAGAATAAATAGATATAATCCCCAAGATAAATTAAGAACAGGCGTCTGTAAGTAGATATTAAATAATACAAATAAATTAAAAAAGTAGATATTGTTATTCTATTAGGGCAGTCTGTTAGGCAATAGAGTTTATTTTCGTCCAAACCCGACAATAGAGAACGCCAACAGACAAATTCTTGGAACTCGACGCTAAAGGTCTCGAAGCGGGTAGATTTCTAATGGTCTTTTCGGCAGAAAAAGGCAAACGAGATCCGTTACAATTTAGGAAAGTTAGAACCAAAATAAATTCACACTCAACAGGCGGGAAAATTCAAGCAAACGAATCCTTTTACGTGCGCCGCGATACCTACAATAAAGTACAATAATTTTCCATTAGATTAATTGATTTAATTACCGATATTTGTATTGAAAATACAATTTTTTTAGTATTATGTTTGTATAGATGGTTATTTATTGTATAATCTAAGGTAGTGATATACACCTAACATTAAGAAACTTTATATATTAAGTTGTAGAGCGGAGCATCTGGGGAGTACGTTTATGTTCATGTAATTTAAGTAAGGTTTGGAGCGTAATGTTGAATTTAAGGCTCGGAACCGGGTATGTCAAATTAGATTGACACCAGCAAACCAACGGAAATCATCAGAAGCAGGAAACACAATACCTACCATGGAACAGGAACAGCATATACGGACAGACACAAATTGACAGTGCAGAAAATCCAGGAGATGGAAACTATTTATTCGCCTCAATAGCAGACCAAAACACAAATGTCACAGCAACGCGAGAACAGCTCAAAAAAAGAGGCTTTTATCTTAAGGAAAAAATCGTGTCATACATCAGAGAAAACCCACAAAATTTCTAATTGCAACAGGAGGAAAATGTAAGAAACTTGGCTCCGCGCTACGACCATCTAGCACATACCTACGGCCCAGCACTACAAACAGAAGCATACTTAGAAGACCTAGGGAAAGAAGGATTTTGGGGAGGAGCCGAATCAATAACAGCAGCAGCAGAAATACTAAAGGCGTCAATAGAAATACACTACGAAGCAGGTCTAACCTCCACAGATACACACACACCCCCCCCCCCCCACACACACACACACACACACACACACACACACACACACACACACACACACACACACACACACACACACACACACACTCCAGTAGACAACAATCAACCACCCAGGGCAATGAGAATAGCGTACAGGACATCAGGAGACGGTTCCAGAAATCATTACGACAGCATCACAGCCAAAGAAGAAAAGAAATCCACGAGAAGTAGGAATGGAATGCTAAATATGATCATGCTAGATCAAAGAATAGAGGAACAAAGGGTAGCAATACCACCCGGACGATACGTAATATTAAGTAGTTTATTAGTTATTAGGAAATTAAGATATTTTCAATTTGTAATCTTAGAACAATAGATACGTGTGAAATAAGAACAATGTAAAACTTTGATACCAAAGTTTATTAAGTTAAAATTCATAATCGCATAACGGTCTTGGTTGCGTACTCAAAAACCCCATTGAGCGTAGCCTACTAACTACCCGGTGTTGCAGCAGCGGTGTCTTGCGGTATGCATTGCAGACATGCTAACGCGACTCAACACCTCACCCGATCCCACCTATCACATAAATTCCTACCCACCTTACTGGCATGGGGTGGGCCTGTCGTAATCCAGGATCGACCCTCGAGTCAGCTCCATGTCAGATGATGATGATGATGATGAAGTACATATACATAAAATAAAATAGTAAATTTAGTAAACAGTAGCATCTACTAAGAAATAGTTGTCAGTTGCTATGGTATTGATTTTTACTTTCAAGTTTCAACTGATTGGGAAAAATGTGGGTGGAGTTAGTGCATACTTCTAAAATTATAGTAGTATTATAGTAAATCTTCGCAACGTAAAAGTAAATAACATGTGTTTTTTGACCTAATGAAACATCTTAATAAATAATTGCCCAAGTAAAGCGTTACAAATAATGTGAATTACTTTATTGCTTATGGCCATTCCCTTTTCCATAGGTGCTAAGTCAACAATAAAATTGATTTTAAGATAAACTATTGTGAAATCGGCGATTATAATGAATTTTATTTATAAATTCCAGCTTTACTTCGTTAACGTCTATATTTAATGAGTATCTGTATATAGAATACTTAATTACTTTAACAATATCTATTTATTTTAACCTTATACGTATTTCGGCATGTTTACATGCCATTGTCAAAGGTTATATCACAGTTAGTGTTGTTATAGCAATAGAACTTTGTGACTTGATCTCGGTAATCGTCTGCAGATGACTTGATTTCTTATTCCAGAATGTCCAATAGAGGAGAATTTAAGAGATCAATTTGCTCATTCATTAACGGTACAGTTTTTAAATGTTTGTGAATTTCAAAAGCTTCTAGTATATCTAATTTACGTTTATCATCACAAAAGTGTAAACATTTTATGGTGTTATTAGATGTCATTGAATGATTGTGTTCTAGTAAGTGTGACATCTAATAACACTATAAAATGTTTACACTTTTGTGATGATAAACGTAAATTAGATATACTAGAAGCTTTTGAAATTCACAAACATTTAAAAACTGTACCGTTAATGAATGAGCAAATTAATCTCTTAAATTCTCCTCTATTTTAGAATAAGAAATCAAGTCATTTAAACGCAGATATAGATAACCAAGATTAAATTATGAAGATTTATTGTTCTTGTAGCAACAGCAACTGTTTGCTTTTAATTTTGCCTTTGATAATGTCGTGTAAACACGTTGAAATACGTATAAGGCTAAAATAAAAACACTGAAGCGTAGACTTCAAGTGGACTTTTCCATACTAGATATTATTTTTTTTTTAGAATTTTTAAGATTTTGAAGATGCGCCACTGCGATCGTTTTTGGATTTTCGAAATTAATTTTATTTCATCGTATACTACCTATAAAGAGCTCTCAAACAATTGGTAGCTGATCCCGATCAGACAACAACTTTTTGAGTAAATAGGCGTTAAAGTCGAGATTTTCAAAAGGTTGTAGCGGCCGCCATTTTAAAGCTAGAGAGTTTGGTAAAGAAGTTTTTGATTTGCCTGAAGTTCTTCTTTCATATTACTTACTTACTTACTTACTCCTTGGCTTCAACAGTCCTTGCAGGACCATGGCCTCCCTCTTGGTTTACGGAGCCTGGTCTTTTACAGGAGGCGGCGGCTGCCCGCCCCCCAACCCTGCTGATATAGTCAACAAGGCTATCTGTTCATCTCATCATTGTTTGTCGCTGGCTGCTGTTGTCGTCGTTATGCATGTTGTTGCAGTTTTTCCTTCGCATCTCTTACAATCCTTGCCCACTCCTTTCTGTTTTTTGCTTTTTTTTCCAGTTCTTTATTCCGAGCTCCTGTATGTCACTTTCTAAGCTGTCATTCCATCTACTTCTCGGTCTTCCTTGTGTCCTCTTTCCATCAATTTTTCCCGTTACAGTCTTTTTAACACTTCGCGTATCGTCCATGCGTTGCAAGTGCCCTGCCCAACCTAAACGTCTGCTTCGGATTTCATTGGTGATACTTGGTCCGTTAAACATTACTTTCAGCTCATGGTTCATTCTGACCCTCCACCCATCATTTTCTTGTATCGGCCCGTATATTTTCCGCAAGACCTTCCTCTCCCATGTCTCCAGCATATGTTCGTCTTTTCTTGTGAGGGCCCATGTCTCCGCTGCGTACAACACCACGGGCCTTATTACCGTTTTGTACACTTTTATTTTAGAGTTTATTGAGAGCGTTTTTGATTTTAGCACCTCTTGTAGCGCGTAGAAACACCTATTCCCTTGTATTACGCGGGCACTCACATCTTCACGTATTTCATTTCCCTCCGTAATTAACGCCTCTAAGTATCTGAAGCACTCGACTTTCTCATAACATTGCCCGTTTATATTTATATTCGTTATATTTTCGAACTTCCTCGTGTTCTTTGTCGTTATCATGTACTTAGTTTTTTCGGTATTTACTCTTAAACCCTGTACTGCCGTTACTTCCTCGAAATATTTATATATTTCTTCTAGCTCTTTCTTATTTCTGCTAATGAGATCTATATCATCCGCATATGCTAGTATTTGGTTCTGCCTGTTGAAGATTGTGCCTCCCGGGTTTATTGGTAGTCTTCGTACAGCCCTTTCTAGCACCAGGTTAAACAGTGTTGTTGATAAGGCGTCTCCTTGTCTCAGTCCCACTTCTATTTTGAATTCTTCTGAAAGTTGATTCTGAATTCTCACTTTCGCTTTGGTATCTGCTAAGCACATTTTCACTAGATTAATTAACTTCGGTGGTATTTTCAACTCCTGTAACCCTTTGTATAGTTCCCTTCTTATTATGGAATCGTACGCTTGCTTAAAATCGATAAACATATGGTGCAAGTCGTTATTAAATTCATAGAATTTTTCTAACGTGTGCCTTATTGTAAAGATCTGATCGATTGTCGACCGGTTTTTTCGAAATCCGCACTGGTAATCTCCTACCAATTTTTCCATATAAACACTTAATTTTTTCTCAAGTAACTTACTAAATATTTTGTACCCAACGTTTAATAATGCTATGCCCCTATAATTCTCGCATCTCGTCTTATCTCCCTTTTTATACTTCTTTCATATTGCGTGCTCAAATTTTCAAAATTTTGTTTTGGAAAAAAACGCTACATAAAAACATGTGTAACTTCCCTTTCCGGTTTAGAATTTTTTTAAAAACCTTAACTAAAAAACTGAAACTACAATTTTTGATATACCTCTTGATTTAAAATTTCATCAAAATCCGTCCAGTACGACGCCTGTAGAGGCGATAAAGACGCACACGCTCCTCAGAGCGAGAGGCGACTGCATGTTACCCGTATTCTCCTTCACGAAACTATTTAATATTGTCATCCCTAAAAGGGAAAACTGGACCGGAACTGAGGACCTTCTAAAGTCAGCGGACCTAGTCTGGTTCACAGGGATCGAAGACGGCAGAAGGTCGGTGCAGGGATCTATGGCTATAAGTCTAGGGCAAAGTTTTCTTTTGCTTCCGACAAATTTGCCACAGTGTTGTAGGCAGAGATTTAAGCTATCTTAACCTGTGCCCAAGCGAACCTAAGCAGAGGTTACTCTAATAAGCATATCTATATATGCAGCGATAGCCAAGCGGCCCTTAACGCTCTTGATTCTGTTACAACCAAATAAATGCTGGTCAAAGACTGTCGTGAGGCCCTAAGCAGACTCGGCTCACACAATTGATTCAAGCTACTCTGAGTGCCCGGCCACAGTAACATTAGTGGTAACGAGAAAGCCGATGCTTTGGCCAGGAAGGGCTCAAAGAAGTCCTTTCTTGTCCCGGAGCCGGCCGGCCCTCGGACTCCTTACAACTATAGCAAGGCAAGAGATTGAAAACTGGTCTCGCTCCCAGTTCAAAATCTACTGGACCTTACATCCAGGGCTGCGCCAGTCAAAGCTTCTTATCCCAGAGCCTTCGCCATGGCGTTCCAAACAACTCCTACGCTTAAGTAGGAAACACATCAGGGTTGCGGTAGGTTTTCTGACCGGCCAGGGTTCTTTTAACAAACACCTTAACACCATGGTAGTAGTAAACGACCCCATGTGCAGGTTCTGTGGAGAAGAGGAGGTATCTTCCCTCCGTCTTCTCACCAATTGACCCAGACTAATGGTACTGAAGCACCGACACCTCGGCATTCCAATTCCGGAGCCAGAGGAACTATAGGATATCTCCCTCAGCGAGGTACTAACCTTTGGCTTTAAGTACCACCGGTCTGTATGAGGAGAATTCCTGAACTAGTGGTGGATGTACAATGGGCCAATTAGGCCTACGCACTAAGAAGTTTCGCACCGCCGCCGTAAGAAGAAGAAGAAGAGGACTATGGAAAATCAGAAATAGTCAAAAGTGGTGTGTCGATGCGATCGAAGCTCTGCCAGTAACATTATCTACAATAATAACTGCACTTTTAACATGCAAACTATGACCGTTAGTAATGATCATGTTTCGAGGCAATTTGGTTCTGTTTAATCGTTTAATTGATGTTATTTAATTGAATTGTTAATTTATTGTTGATCCACTGCAAATAAAGATGTTGTATTTGAACCGTTTATTAATCTCCCTAAACTACACTCAAGATTGGCTTTTCCTTGGATTTATTTGCGTTTTTTTTAACTCAAGCTTGGTTTCCACTTGGAAATTTCTCTTAAACTAATTGAATTACACAAAATCCCTCCGCCTCCTTCGGAGTCGTGATTTTTTCATTCTCCTGATTTTCTAGAAATTTCCGTGGCAACTAAGCTTTCGCCAAAAACAACTAAATGCGGAAATCATCCAACTACTCGTGTATTTATTTATAAAAAGAACTGGTGGCTTACGTAGTATAAGTCGTTTTAAAAATTAATATAATATAAAAGAATGTTATTACCTAACTAAACGAGTAATTTAATTTATCAATAGAAGCGAGCAAAAATGAGAACAACAAAATTGACTAAGGTGAAGCAATGAGAAAACACTATAAAACTTAATTTATATTGTTAATGTTTACATAATTACGTAGGTATCTTCTCTTATTTTCAGAAAATATTAAAATCCAAAACGTTCAGTTTAGAAAAATTGTTTTCCTGCATTGTTGGAAATAAATACATTTTATGAACTAAATTTAGAAATAGATAATAACTTAAACCGGTTTAAACACAATGTTATCAAAGAAAAAAAAACGATTGCATCAAAATAAACTTTGGACGTTAATTTGCGCAGATCATAAAAGCTGCTCTTTACCCATGACAAAAACAACATTTATACCCTTTAACCTGACAACAAATTGATGAGATGTGGATGTGAGAAATTTTTGCAATAATTTTATTTCTATGGTTTTCTTATCTTTAAATCTGTAATATTAATTACATTGCTAAATGATAAACGTATCAATAACTTCCCGTGGCCCTTTAAGCTTAATTCTTTATCGATGAAATTTTTCCGCAAGCAATCCCATCTTTCACTAGTTACAGTTATTGGAATTGTATGGGAGGCCTGCTTTCGATCTTGATGTGTTGGTATTTAACACTCGCTTTGAAATTCAGCAGGTAGCGCTAACATAAAAGTATCAGTTTGTTTGATGTTTTTGTAGAAGAGCAGGGAGTAGTTTAGAATTATGGAGAACGTCGAACCTCTGGTACTATTTCGAGTTGATCAGTGGCGTAACAACCCCCCCCCCCCCCCCCCCCCCCGCTGGGGGCAAGCCTTTTAGGGGCTCTGAGCGATCACGGGCTGTCAGAACCAAACAAGAAAAAATGAAAAAGAAATACACTTCAAAACATACAACCATAAATAGCCAGTAAGCTTGAAAATTTGTAGCCTAAATAAAAGCATAAAACCCCATGTCAGCAAAATAACTAGATACTTGAATTTAAAAATAATTACCTCAGTTTCGGTTTCAAGTGTAAAGTGATTTAAAATATAATAAAATTCTGGTTACTTTTTAAGTACATGCATATCAAATATGAATCCCAGCTAAACCACTAGGTGGCGCTCAAAAGAAATAATTAAGCAAGGAAAAGAATAAAAAATTTTTTCTATTTTGGTTCTTTACTGACTACTTTATGAAACTGATTTGGATTTCATAAAGCAACTCTTTAAAGAATTCGAAATTTTATTTTGTTAGGTTGGTGACAACCATGTGACAACAAAACCTTAACGCGTTATAAACATAACCTTCAAATTGTAAGTTCTAAAAATTAAGATAATTTAGCGTATTTTCCGCTACTTTGCGTAGCTCGGGTGGGGTGCAAGATTATTCTTCTTCCATATTATCTTCAAATCTTAGGTATTTTAAAAATTAAATCACTTTCAAACACAGTTTGTCTAAATTTTAATTTGACAGTAGTTTGAATTGTTTGAAATAGTTTTAAACGTTACCAACAGCCACATAACCAAAACAAAATACAAAAAATTTTCCTAATCGATTATATTTTTACATTAAAATATAAAATAAGGTAATTTTTAACTTTTTTGGGCCAAAATAGAAAAAATAGTATAAAACACACGTTTCATAAGACATTTAAGCGCACTTGTCCATTAGAAAACTCGCCGCAAGCGGCTCGTTTTCTAACTTGGACGCGTGCTCTAAAATCATGTCTTATGATACTTGTTTTTTAATATACTATAAAAAACTCTTAGAAGTTGACAGTTTTCTTGGTGTTTGTGCATATGGAAGGAGAAGTGTAGTTGAAAATACTAAAAGGTTAACCATTGACGAAATCTTAAATGAATTTGCAATAAAAAATGCGCCAAAGCAAGTCATTTTCTATAAACTAAGGTTATCAATAGACAATATTGTGTTTTTATCGCACAAGATTATCACCAACGAAAATAAGGTATACCTGTTGAGGCGTTATAGTTGTAGTAATGTTTAAAATACAAATTTTTTTAATAATCGACTTGGTATGTAACTGGTAAACGTAGATATGTCTCATTTTTAATTTGCCTAAAACAAAACTGGTGGTGGGGGTGGGGGCCTATTATAAAAGTTTGCGGGGGGCCTTTATGGTTTGCGTTAAGCCACTGTACTTTAGTATGTTGACTTCGATGTAGTCTAGCAAAAAAGATGTAAAACTGTTTCTGCCTGTTTATGTGCTACTAACATAACAAACTATTATGTCAGTTACTGTTCAACCGTACGTGTCTATCTTTCTTATGTCTTTACTATGGACTGTTGAAAATCGACAACACGTCACTTGTGGATTTTTACTTTAATAAAATTACATTAGTAATACCTTGCCTAGACACTTGTTGTAAGAATTGTTATTGTAGGCAAAGCAAGCACGTGGGTTACTTTTAATCAAAGGTATGCGGGGCACTGTGAACCAGTGGTTCATTCAATGCGTCGAAAGAAGTAAAATTAAAAAAAAAGCAGCCAAAGAAGAAAAAGAATCTAAAAAGAGATAACCAGAAAGGAGATAGGAATAAAAGGAAATTAAAAATAATGAAAAGGAAAAGAAAAAGGAAGTAAATGAAAAGAGACTGGTCAAAAACGATGCAGCTTGTTTTATATGAAGAAAGTAGTTAGAAAGACAGCAATGAAGGATATGAAAAAAGATTTATCGAATTTTATTGCCTTTCAACTTCATTAAATATCCGTTGTTATTGTTTTTACACAGATTTATTGTACCCTAAGAGAAGGAGGAGTAGAAGAAGGAAGGGGAGGATTGAGGAAATGAGGGAGGAAAGAGGGGAGAAGGAGAGGGAGAAGAAGAGAGAGGAAGAGGGAGAGAGAAAGAAAGACAGAAGCCCCAAAAATATTACTGCATCTAAAAACTTAAAATTTCATTCTAGCGTTGAGCAATTATACTTCAACGTAATCTTTTGTTGGGCTCTCGTTTATTGAATATAAAATCATAAATTTCATATTTATTTATTCTAGTTTATACGGAGTGTCACAGAGACAAATAGTTATAATCCATTCTCAGCTCTCTTAGCTAGTAAATTTTAAAAGATTTCCTAAGATTAGTTTTTGAAAATAATCAAACATTTGAGAAGAGTTATAATTATATAGAAATATAGAAGTTATAAGCTATATTATAAATACTGATAACAGAAATCTAAATTAAAATGTTTTTTTGACTTTTTAAATCCAACCGTTGCTACTGATATTTATCAGTGGTTCGATTTTGTATACTATCATTTTTATTATCGTCATTGCAGTGATAAAATCTGATCTAATAAGTTCAATTAGCAATAATTGCTTTTGAAACCACTTGACACCCCAAACTTACATAAAGCGAGCGCATTTTTTTTTGGTGACAGTAGTGTTGCAGAAGTTACTTCTTAAATTATTAAAATTGTTAAATGATGTTACGTGTTGCAATAACGGTAGCCTCTGTGCTGGCTATTTTTGCATATGTTTCTGCGAATCCAACTGTGGAATTAGAACCAGAAGGTACCTAATTTAATAAAAAAAATAGGACTTTTTAACTTATTACTTAAAAACATAGTATTATAAAAATTTTAAATTAATAAAAAATAACAGAACCCACTGTATAAATAGCAATTGCTTGTAGATGAAGCTGACCAAAGCATACAGCCATTTATTGGGGAAGATCTCATACAAGAGATAGTGAAGAATCTATCGGAAAAGCTGTCAAAACAAGATCCTTACCTAATTCCAAAGCTACAACTTAACGTTGGAAACGATGCGCTACGGTAAGCGAAATCATCACACATTTTTAAAATTATATTCATTATAATAATTGGTTTAGGCTTGATTTCAACGCCGAAGACGTTTTATTGAGAGGATTTTCTAAATTTAATCTGACTGATATAAAAATATCGGCGGTGCAAAGGAAAGCAGACTTTAATATACGATTCGAACAAGTTCAAGCTCTCGTTCCTGAATATAACATAGATGCCCTAGCAGTGTTTATTCCATTTTATGGCAGTGGTACTATGAAGTAAGTATTATCTAGGCTGCCTTTTTACAACAACTAAACAGTCAACATGTTTTAGTCTTGTTTCAACTGTAATTGATCTTGGGGGTTCCGCAAAACTAAGCTTGACAGGGACCGTAAAAGAGCTTAACGTCAGATTCAATCTCACAGAATCCAATGTAAGTAACATAGTAAATGTTTGTGTAAATATGTCATATGGATAAGGAGCGTACATAAAAGCTATTAATTGCGAAATTTATCTGTTTACACTTAAAAACACAAATCTTTGAAAAGAACGAAAAACAAATTTTCTAATAGATGTGTAAGTAAGCACATCACCTATCGCATTTCTTTTTAAGTAGGGAGTATTTCTAAAAAAAATAATTAACTACAGCGCTTACGTAAGACCTTGTACACATTTTAGCATTCTGATGACGGGCATTAATCGAATGATTTCAATTATCGAATGATTCGTTCTCGACAATTTTTTACATTTTACGTCGTTGAAATTTATATTACTATATTGAAAATAAAATAATTATTAACTTCAACAGGTTTGAAATATCATTTGAAGTATTCTGTTCAAATAATGCTCAAATAAATCCAAAAATTTAAAATCGAAAAATATCTAGAGATATTTCAACATTCGAAAAGTTTGATTATTTCCATTGGAAATGGCTTATCACTAATCGTAACGTTACAGTTACATTACATGTTACATTGCGAGGCTCGGAATGCAATGAATGGAATGAATGTGTGCTCCCTTGTAAAGTTGTGATCCATCAGTCGTTGGTTAACCTGTGTTCGGCTAAAAACTGGCAAACCGCCCACACTAGAACACGTGGTGTAATGTAAGATGTAACACTCTTTACTCTTTCATGTTTAAATAATACAGTATCACATTCCACACTTGAGCGTTTGTGTTACATTACGCTGTTGCATTACGCTGTTACGTTACGGTAGAACGTCAAATGTGTACGGAGACTTATATTATTGAAATTCTACGGTATCTTTTTTTTTAATTTAAAGAATTTATGAATAGTACTTCAATATTACGACTTGACTGACAGGAACCTTGACTGACAGGAACACGTGATATTGCGTACCATATCAACTTGTACAACCTTGAGAATAACAGTTTCGTTAAGAATTTTATCTAACACTTGAACACCTGTTGAAACAATGTAGATTATCTTATTTTTCAATATTGTTAATAGCTGATGAGCATTTCTAGATAAATAGACAATAGCTTTTATATGTAAGATTAGGTATCTGATTTTTTAAAATATTAAAATAGGGAAAAGAAACATAATGCGCATTATATTTATCTGATTGTATGACATAAATTAAAAAAACAGAAGAAATTTTAGAATAGTTACATCGGAGCCGAAACTCGTATTTTTAAACGAGCTAAAACAAGGGGTGCTGTAGGGGGTTCGCGCGGTCCCTTGTCAAATCTTTGGAGATTTACAAAGCCACACGTTAAAAATAAATTATTTGATAAAATTTATTACAAAAATAATAATAATAAAATGTAGAACAGTAACTCTACTTCTTCATTGTATGTAGTTTTTAAATTTAAAGAGCAATTCTGTAGGCCGTGGAGATAGCCACAGGTGCAGTGCAATTCTATGTGGAATTCTAAATATTCAGAATTTCATGTTAACTCCGCTTCCCACATGTGCTTCCCTACATATTTTTGAAAAACTAAGATGTTATTTGTTGGTTGCTTAAAATCCCCTAAAATACCAAAGTAAAAGGCCAAAACAAAGTTAGTGAAATTTGACAAAGCGTTTTATTTCCATTATTTATAATAAGGGTATCACTTTTCAGACAACACAGAAGTTCTAGAAAATGTTCGGGCACATTATTTTTGTTTTACATTATTCAATAAGTTACGTTTCATATTGTCCAAAAACACTAATTTCATCTATTTCAGTTAAGAATTACAGGATTGTTACACAACGAACCTATGAGCGACATTGTAAGCGTAGCCACTACCGAATGCTTCCCAGAGTTTATCAACACCTATGGCGAACGTCTTGGACAATTAGTTAGTGGTGTTTTGATAGAAATAATCAACGGATTACTGAAACCTGAAAAACCATTCGTTGTACCAGACAGTGGCGCTGATACTGTTCAGATTGGACCGAACACCGTTACATACAAATTTCAGCTGTAATATAAATTAGAATGATCAAGATATCTTTATATATTTTATTTGCCCAAAGTATATAAAACTGTATTATCAAAGAAGAATGAAATTTAACATATGGGTCGGTGTTAAATAAGCATACTTTAAAATATTTTGTCAATAATTATATAATTAAGTTTATAAACTATGTAGGTACTGTTATCTTGAAGCACACTGTACAATAAAGACAAATTTCTTAGGACAGCTTTTACTTATTTTGCTATGCTGCAGTATTCATCGCACAATATCTTTGGAAGGTTCTTAAGCAAATTTATTTTAGATTTCGAAAACGATGGCTGTGCTGATTCTGCTGTACGTAAATAAACTTCCATTTCTACGGTTATTAGATCATTCCGATGCAATGCGATGGTGGATTTACGCAGAACAGTGATGTAAGGAAGAGTATGGTGCTGCAACTCTTACCATTTGTCTATACATATAAAAAATTCATCCTAAAAGTTTGACAATCTCAAGACTCTTTATAAGATTTGCGCATAGATGGCGCTCTTAAAACTTCAAATTTAAGATATATTTCAAATTTGGCGTGGTTTGATAATTATTTATATAACTACTTGACTATTTTTGACACTTATCCTGTATACAATACTTATTTGCTAAGGTTGGGTTAATAAGCTACTTTCGTTTTTACTTTTATTAATGAAATATGCAAGTAAGTGAAACATTTATTCTGCATTTTTACGTAATGTTTATAGTTTAGTGTAGTTATTTTTGTGGTGGTTTTTAGTTGGAAAAAAGGTATAATGACACTAAAATCCAAATAACACCAATAACCAACAACATTGGACAAACAAGTCGCCACAATAAGCTGGTTTTATAGTGCAAAAGCAAACTGTATTCATAACAGAAGTAGTCAGTAGAACAATAAAACTCGTTACTTACTACTACGAAATGTAAGCGTTCTTCCAGTCACTGCATAAACTTAACTTGGCACACAGCGTAATTTTAATACAATAAACAATTTATTTACTGATCATATAATTAGCAATTATAGGTAAGCAAAATAGGTAAATTTACCTTGGGAACGGCAAATATGATAAATCTTTGTTTTCGGTTTTTGATAAGCCGCGCAAACAACAGTATTTTGGCATTTTTTGCCTAGAATATTACTGTGGTAATAAATAAATAAAAACACTTCTTACTTTTCAAATTTATTTTAAAATAAAATTGACATTTACAGTTGCGCTATCTGTTGATAAAATTTACAAGAAGCCCCAAGATTGTCAATGTTTGGAGATGAAAACAATTGAATAGAGTGCAAACACCAGTCTTCATTACATCACTCCCAGAACTTTATATTTCTTTTTTAAAACATATAGATTATATGAAGTATAAATGCAAAGTGCGACATGTCCAAATGAATGCATTTTTTAAGGAAAGCACTAAAAACTATTTTGAGGCGAAATTTCTGAAATACCATGGTAATTTTTTTAAACAACATTTAAATGTGTAGGACAATTTGTGTTAAAAGTGAAAAATTTATAAGCTATGATTTTTAAGAAAAACGAAAAATAATTTTGAATATGTCGCACTTCGTTCCTGTATTTAAGTATTAACTAATTTATTTAATTAACTTTATTCTATTAAAATAGAATCATAAGGAAATTTATTAAACCAAATATAAACGTAATTGGATAATAATTGCCAAATTCGAAATAAAACCAAATAATAACTATCGTAGAATAAGTTTTAACAATAATTTCAAAACTGTTTATCCTATCTGCTGAACTCCAGAATAGACGTCCTGGTGTATTCCTCAACGTGAAATTGATCATATAATTTGATTTTTAACATCTCATTGGTTCGCAGGAGAACATGTCGCAATTTGCCCAAAAGTTGTCATTGGATATGTCGCACTTACGCACGTACTTTTTATATGCGAATGGTGTCTTCCTATGTCTAGTTTCAAACTGAAATAGCTTTAAAAAGATGCGGGTGTTAGCGCAGAATCCAATGATGTGCATAACTCATTGTTTCAAATTTGTGGCACTTTGCATCTATACGCTTCATAATAACAGTTTACTCCAAATTCTGTGGTTTTATCGTCTTTCTCTCTTTTTATATTCACCAAAACTAATATTTTTAATAATCAAATACTTCTGATTGTCTTAAAAATAAAATTATGTCTTGTTCTCTTGCCAATGAAACAACAAAACTGTTTTAGTACCAATTATTTTTTATCAGCAAATTATATGAAAAATTCTATGAATTTTGCCACACTTGGTAATGTGGATATCAGATTGCAACTAGACCCTGCTTAGCGATAATCTATTAAAGATTTTAATGAAAATGTTGATAAAAATAGGTATATTTTAAATAAAATTATAGATTGCATAAGTTACACTCTTAATAATTTCGTGCCAGCTGCTCCATCGACATGCAGAAAAAGAAATAAAATAAATGAAGATTTAAAACTTCGAATTGCAGTAGAAATTTGCGACATAATTGTATCGGAGGTTGAACATAGATTTATATTTTTTAATCATTTAATTGTTTCGCAGTTATTTCAAGCAAATAAATACGAGGAGTACAAAAAATGGTTTCCACAAACTGTTTTTAAATTAGTCAAGACTAGTTACCCCGTTATAAACGATTTAAAATTAAAAACCAAACTAGAAGTGAGGATCGTGAGGATTTTTATGAAAGTGCTGGTGCTGTTGCAATACTACAATTTTTTATAAACAATAATCTTTGTCAGACTTTTACCGAGAGTGTAAAATTAATTAAAATTTTGTGTACTTTGCCGATGACAACGATGGAAAGCGAGCGTTGCTTCTCTACTTTAAAAAGAATAAAAACATTTTTACGTAACACGATAAGGCAAGAAAAGTTAAGTGCGTTTGCTATGTTAAGCATCGAACAATCGTTAATTAATAACATTGACAATTTTAATGGACTAGTGATAGATCATTTTTCCAACGCGAAGAAGCAAAGGATTCACTTGAAATATAAGTCTACCTAAAATTGGCTGGGTAAGTACATTGTTATTCATCATCATCATCATCTTCAAGGTATAGGCCTTGTAGGCCTGTTCCGTCTTCATGTAAATTGGTCTGCCCATCTTCTTCTGGGTCTGCCTCTACTTCGCCTTCCTTCGGGTCTGTATTCGTATAAGGACCTGGGAATTCGCTGGTTATCCATTCTAAGGACATGGTCGAGCCAATTTTGTCTATTTTCGTCGATTACTTCTAAGATACTGGTCATTTCAAGTTCTGCTAATATGTCTTCATTTCTTTTGAAGTCCTCCCACGTGTATCCAGCGGTGGGTCTTAATAACCTCATTTCTGCAGCTTGAATCCTCTTTCTTTGACTTTGAGTCAGGGTCCAACATTCGCTTCCATATAGCAGCATTGGTCTCGCCATTACTTTGTATAGTTTTAACAGAGTATTTTTATTAGAATTTTTAAATGTTTTCCTGATCGTTCCGCATGTGTATTGGAATCTGCTGAGTTTCATTTCTAAATCGGAGTTTGTTATGTATGACACGTTGTATCCCAGATAATTAAAAGTTGTTTTCTGTTCTATGGGCTTATCATTGAGTAGTATTTTTGCTCTTAGGTGTTCTGGCCCTCTAAATGCGAGTATCTTTGTCTTTTCAATTGATATTTCTAGCTGATATTCGTTAGCTATTTTATTTAGTTTATAGACTGCTCTTTGTAAGTCATCTTCTGATTCGGCAATTATTATTTGATCATCGGCGAAAAGTAGAGTGTCAATATGTGTATTATTTATTTCAGTGGGCGTAGATAACGTACGCTGCCATCTATCGACCACTTCGTCAATATATATGTTGAATAGAGTGGGAGACAGGGGACACCCTTGCCTTACCCCACCGTTTATTTCTACTGTATCCTTCGACGTCTCCTTATCAATCCTGAATCTTGTATTAGCATAGAGACTTTGAGCAACTCTGACGAGGTGTTGGGGGAAGCCTCTGCGGATCATAATTTTCCATAATTTATTTCGGTTCAATTTATCGAAAGCCTTGACGTAGTCTATAAAAGCAATCAGAGTTGGTAAGTTATATTCACGTCGTTTTTCAATCATCTGGACTACTGAGAAAATGCAATCTGTACACGAGCGGCCTTTTCGAAATCCATGTTGAGCTTCTCCGAGGTTGTTCTCGCTAATAGCATTAATTCTTCTTGTGATGATCTTTGCAAATATTTTGTATCCAGAATTCAGTAAACTTATTCCCCGGTAGTTGTCGCATTTGCTCCTATCTTAAATATTGGGGTTACCAAAGCTATTCCCCATTCTTCGGGGACATGACCTGTTGTCTAGCATATGTTCAAGAAATTTAATAGACGTGTAAGCAATTTATCAGAGGCGTTTTTGAAGAGTTCTATATTCAGTGCATCAGTTCCTGGAGCTTTTTTGTTTGCAAAACTTCTTATGGCTTCTATCATTTCATTTTTGGTTATCTGGTCCACATGCTCATTGATATCTGCAATTACATTATCTACAGTGTCTGGTCGTAAATCGGTCCACATGTTTTGGTAGTAATTGTTCCATATATTTACTGGGATTATGTTAAGTTGGAGTTGGTCTTTAACAGTTGAATTTAAGTATTTGAGGGCTTTATACGCTCTTTCTTGGCGACCGTGTATGTCATCCTCCAGTGTTTCTACATATCTGTTCCAACTCTGTCGTTTTAGATTTCTCACTTCCCTTTTAGTGATGGCAGATTTTTGCATATATACAGTTCTATTCTCCGGTGTTGGGTTGTTCAAATAGTGTAGGTATGCAGTTTCCTTTCCGTTTATTATTTGTGCGATGTTTTCGTTCCATATTTTTAATCCGCGGTTTCTGTACCGCTTATATCTCGTACCCAAAGCTTCCGAGGCTGCCGTAGTTATTATGTTCTTAATCTCTTGCCATTCCAAATTGATGTTATTCTTTACTGGTTTTTGTGATGTATATGTATCTAATCTTGTTTTATATAGATATCGGATACCGTCTTCCTGGAGTAAATGTACTTTAAATATTTTTTTCCTTTCTGTTGCAATTGTGGTATTTTTCCTCCATCTGGTTGGTAGTGCGATGTTAGATATTAGTAAGAAATGGTCCGATCTTATGTCATTACCTCGAAATACTCGTGTGTCTTGTACTGCATTACTTAGCTTTTTGTTTGTTATAATATAGTCAATTATAGAGCGGCTTCCCCTATCACTCCATGTATATTTGTGTATGTCTTTATGACAAAAGAAAGTGTTTGTTATTCGTAGCTCGTTAAATGCTGCAAAATCAATCAGTCGTTTTCCATTTGTATTCAGTGTTTCTTCTCCTTCTTTTCCCATGATGTTATCGATTGGAGTTTTTCCTATTCGGGCATTTAGATCGCCAGCCAGAACAATATAGTCATTTTTGTTGGTTTTGTTGTAGACTTGTTGTATCTGGTCGTAGAATTCTACAGAGTCATCGTTCCGTCCTTCTTCGGGAGCGTAAACTCCGATTACAGACATATATCCTCGCGCTATGCGGCATCGGAGTTTAATTATTCGTTCATTATTAAATTCGTAACTTTCTATTCTGTGCTTATGTTCTTTTTTTATTAAGATTGCTATTCCGGCCTTTGCTCTTTTTTGTTGTGGTACTCCACTATACAAAAGTATGTAGTGTTCCAGTTCTTGAGAGCCCTTTAGTTTCTTCTTTGTTTCTGGGACGATTGCCAAATCTATCTTCTTCTTCTTCTTAAGTTCTTCTTGTAGTTCTACTTCTTTATCATACATTGCTCTAACATTCCATACTGCTATTTTCAGATATTCTGCAATTCCAAATCGTCTGTCCTTTTTCAATGCTGTTTTCGTCATCCAATTTCCGTCCTTAGTTCCGAGGCTCTTTCCATGAAGATTTTTAGCTAATCAGAGTTTTATAAGTATGGGGTGCTGGCCCATAGCTAAACCCTCCTCCTTTACCCGGGCTTGGGACCGGCAACAGCACCGATGAATTACTCAATCCATCCACCGGTACTGCAGGCGGAGTTTACATTACAGCATACAATATTTCAAAATGACCCCCCAGTACGCCACACCACGAGCCGCCACTGGTGCATATGAGTGCTTAATGCAATAAATGCATGTTTAAAATTGTTTTGATTAAACAGGGTGTCTGTTTTTGAGTAATATTTTGCAGAAAATTCAATCTGCATGGGAAATGTATTTTATTATATCATAATATTTGGAATTTAATTATTCCATAAAATACCTCAGTAGAGGCTTGTATATAGAATAGAAATTAATTTTCTGCTTTTGCGGAAAATTTTGGAAATCTTGCCAGAGGAGGCCTGAGAAGGCTCTGCAATTCCTGAGAATTCGGCACAATGACGGAGGTCTGGCAACCCGAAGTTGAAAGTTCAAAATAGGAGAAATGCAAATACATAATCGCGTATCTGGACTTATATACCAAAACGAAATCTTTTATAAAAATAACAGATCATTACAAAGTTAAACCTTTTAGGATTTTGAAGATATTATAAAATAAAACTTCAAGCCTTTCTTCATAAATTTATTATATAGATCATACTATATGTACATTTCGATTACGATGTAATCATCTACAGTAGCAAATGCTAACTAGCTTTCGATTACGATGTAATCATCTACAGTAGCAAATGCTAACTAGTTAGCATTTGCTACTGTAGATGACATCGTAATCGAAATGTACATATAGCATGATCTATATAATAAATTTATGAAGAAAGGCTTGAAGTTTTATTTTATAATTTATAATAAATTCATATAACTCACAACATTGATTTTGAAGATATAATAAGTAGGTAAATTTTTATATGAGAATCAGGCAATATTCAATTGAAATAATTCTTCTATAAACTTAAACAAATAAAACTAAGTTTAAAAGGAAAAGTTTAGGCAACCACAGCTAAAATTCGTAACAGTATTATTTGTTTTTTATGTTACCATATTATTATTAGTAGTCATCAATCGATCTATCTATCTTCTATATATTAAACCCGAATTTCTTCTACCTGTCTCACTTTTTACTGCCGCTCGGCCCCCCGATGCTAAAAGCCGCACCTTTACGCGTCTATTATATAAGGCGCCTATTCGTATGTAGTGAATGTTCTGATTTACGTTTATTTCATATTTCTATCTTGATTCCGTTTTCAACAGCTTTATAATTTTTTTTGAACCAGTGCAATATCTCCTTTGATTATTTTTTTAAGCCGCGTGTATTCTTGACGATGATAATTTGTTTTATTTTTATTTTTACGGTGAAATTATTTTTGCTGTACATCTAGCATTATTTGTTTCGTGCAGTATATTATAAATTTTCGCTTTTTCACATTTTTTATCTTTGGAATACTCAAATTTAAAATGTGATACAGGATAGAATAAAATTGGTCAACGGATTCATTAACGTCGGCGTAGTTTTCCAATATACTCCAATCAGTTTTGCGCAATAATTCCTATAAGAGTAAAAAGATTGCTTGTTTGAAATTACAGCAATTAGTCGAGATAACCGAAACAGAGTTTTCATAATGATTACATATTAAATTAGTAGTAAATAATAAAGAGTGGCGGTAGCTTAGAGGTTGTACGCTTAGCCTCTAACGCTGAAGGTCTGGGGTTCAATTCCCTGTCGAAGCCATGCAGCAGTAAACATCTATGCCACAACCTGTCACTCGCATTCCCCAATCTGTTGTAAGCAGCCGTGGGGTTTTGATGCCTGAAATCTTCTCTGGTATTTAGTCGTTCGGATTCGACGTTAAACTGTAGGTCCCCGTACTCCACCTTAGCGCTAAAGAGAGTACGTGGCGGAGAGTGCCGAAGCTCAGCAGTGGGACGTAAACACTGATTACGACGAATAATGAAAGATGGCATTGGTCAATTGGAACCATCGAATCGTCCTCACGAGTTACATCTACAGCAATGTTACTTAATATTAAATCTAAAGTTCTATTTTTAGAATGCGCTATATTATAGTACATCTTTAAGTTCAGTAAATTTATAAATTCATGTAACCTGTTAACAGTTTGGATGAAATTGTTTATAAAATTGAAATTACTACCATTGATGCTTGGTTGATTAAAATCACCCACAATTAATACGTCACTCGTCATAAACGAGTCGGTGTTCTCCAGTTTTCAAAATAATTTTGTAAAATATTGAATTTACTATTTGGAGAAAAATAGACTGTATTTATTATTATATGTTTGCACCAAAAGTTTGCTTTTTTATCCAAAAAAACTGATATGAATGCGCCACTGTTCGAAGTTGATAAAACAATCAACTATAAAAACTTAGAAAACTTATTTAGAGTTGGCACAATCCTTTGAAGTTTATTTGAAGCGTCCAAAACAATTTTTATCTACTTTTGGTAAATAAATCGGTTCGAGATATTATCAGAAACACACATTTTGCAGCAGATTTGTCATTCGTCTGTTTGCGCTTAAAACAATGTGAAACATATTATATTGAAAATCAAGAAACTGTCTATATCTACAATCTAAAATTGCTTAATCAAACATGTTTTTAATCATAAAATCTATTTGTCAGTGCACCTGCCGATATACTGTTTTTCTTGCAAGCACTAAAAAAACAAACAAATTACCTGATAACAGAGTGTTACAAAAGCTGCGCTCATAATTACTACTACAGTAGTTTTGATAAACACTTAAGAAAGTCAAGTACAGCTACTACTTTCCTGTGAAATATTTAAGCTTATTATGTCGCAACTTTTAATAATTATAGCTGCCGCTTTGGCTGTTGTTTTTGTAGCGGCAGAAGGTATGTATATTTGCTGCAATTGTTTGTTTCATGAAATTTACTCACTTCGCAAAATTAAACGGTTTTCTTTTAGTGATAAATTTTCCTCTAGCATCTGAGCATCTCCTTGCTGTTATTAATGCAGTATTAAAAATTAAGTTTATTAGTAAATTAGACCGTCCACTAAGTGAAACTAGTCGTGTGTTATTTCCATGCAATGAGCAACTTACATCATATGTATATATGTTCCAAAAACAAAAATTGCTTGTTTGAGTCTAATTTATATATTTATTTTCACTTGTAGTACACTAAGTGCATTGAATATCAGCCAACATTTTTTCGAGCTCACTAATATTTTTGTGGCCAATCGCAAAAAATAAGTGAGCAGTGAAAAAAAATTAGCTGGGAATATTCAAAGTACGTGATTGTACAAAATTATCGGCAAAACGCGATTTTCTAACGGTAACCAGGATGGTAGCCAGCTAGCCGCTCGCTATTGGCAGTTTGATCTCATAGGGCCATATTCAAATTAATTATTAAATTTATTGTAAAAATCAGTGCTGACTAAAATTTCGATAAAGAGATTATTTTATTGTAGCTATAATAAATACCAAGGCGCACAAAAATACCCAAAATATGCGCATGCACTAAATATATGCAAAGTATCAGGACCATCTTAATACACCGGGCTGGCTCATGCTGTAGCGCTGTGGAGGGGATGGCGCCCGTAAAACGCATGCGGTGTATAGGGCTTTTTATATGTTTTAATTAATTTACGATATTGAAGTATAATAAAACGTCACCATTTTTCGAATATTTATTTTATTGGGGTTTGCATTAATAAGTAAATAACACAAATGCAGAATTTCATATAGTATTTCCATAAAAAGACATACGTCGAAGATACATATATTCAGTATAATGTTAATGAATCACTACTAAATTAAACATTTAAAGTGGAAATAAACAGTAATAAAAAATAGAACATTGTACTTAAAAATTAAACACTATTTAGTTCAGATACAGTACATAGTATCTACACTACAATTAATTTTAATTGACAATAACAATTCTTTATTATGTTAAATGAAAGGTATTCAATTTTCTTTTTTTAGACTCACGTTTAACATGATTTTTAGTTTTTGTATAATTATTCAATAATATGTTAGAAAAAATCATTGTTACTTTATCAACAACAGATTTTCTGCTGTTGCACCAACAGTTGTCGAGATCTTCAAAATTAATTGAATCGAAATGCTCTACACTTAATTTGCATAAAAGACCTCTTTGGTTTGTAGCTGCAATATATTGTTCTTCGTATATTTCACTAATAAGTACTTTAAAAGTTTTAAACATTGTTATTATTATTTCTAATAAAAATTCTTTTGGCACTTTTAAACCACCCCTGTCTAAATCTTTTATATAGGAATATGCTTCCGGGCTGCAGTCGTATTCCAAAATTTTTTCAATAGTTAAACAATTAATGCAATTTTTACATGTAAGTTTTGATCTTAAACTATTAGCTATATATCCTGCTATGTAAATTAAAACCATATGGTCATTTTTTGTAATTTCAACGACGTCAATGTGCCTGTCGAATTCTTCATAAATTGCGTGTATATAATCATCTTCATTATCAATAAAATGCACATCGTTTATTTCAGAAATCAGCGTTTTGATTTCAACTGGCCTTTACTAGCAGATTTAATTTTCAGTAAACTTAATAGCTTAATTTTCTTTTCGGACTCTAATATTTGAGTTACAGAAACGTTGTAACTTCCTCCTCATTTGTCTGTATTGGCCAAACCTTCCTTCAAGAGGGTCTGTTTGAAATTTTCCTAACAACACATATTTAAAATTTAGTTCTGTTAATAAATACTTGCATATTAAAATTAACGTTTCACAAGTATGTATTAACGCCTCTTGAGTTTGTTGTGTAAGTTTACCAAGCCGCTTTTCTACGTTTTCAACTTGTAATTTTTTAACCACGTTATAAATTTTTCTAGAATTTGAATATTTTTGTCATCTACTTGTTTTATAGGATCACAATATGGGTCTCTAAGGTGAATACCTTTGTAAGGGCTGTCGCAATTAACTATTTTCCACCAAGAAGATATTGTGTCTAAAAAATGTATGGTTCCATCAGCATTAATTTTTAAGTCGCTCTGAAGCATTCTAAGAGCTGATATATTTTTTTCATCAAATAATCTGACACACAATGATACATTTTGTCGTTGTATGCCATTAGGATTTAATACTGCAGCATTTAATACAAAATAGCACACAAAAACAATATAAGCAATAGCAATAATTAAGGCAAAAGTAATATGAACTATTGGTGCCTACTATTTCACTATTTCGAGTGGACAAGACTGGTCCTGGCACGACCAGACACGGCATCAGCCGTAGGGCGCTTTCCCCTCCACTTTAGACACTTTTTATGAGCATGAGCCGGCCCGGTGTATTAAGATGGTCCTGAAAGTATATAACCATTATGCATAAAATGGTGCATCCATTTTATGCACAATATGCAAGAGTTATATGCAAAACTTGCAAGTGTATCAGTAAACCAAAGATTTTTAAAATATTTTTTTTGTAAAAGCGCACGTGGATTACCTTACAACATAATATTACACTTAAAATTATTATTTACAAAAGACAGATTAAAAAAATTAGCATTAATATAGTATAACAATTTATACTTATATCTAATCTTTATATTTTATAGCATTATAGCAATGAATTACAATAGGTATGTTTTTCAAGATTTTCAACATGGATCGACTGCCTTTTATCAGACAGTATGTTTTTATAAGCACAAAAGCTCCTTTTAATGTCAATTAAAGTGATTGGCGCGTTTTTTCTAAATTAGTAATAATGTCCAAGTTTAGTTGCATGTCATTATCATTAAAGTTGCCAGTTAGAACCTCATTCACCTTCACAAGAGTTTTAAAACCTTCGTTTTTACTTAATACGTCTGTTAGTTTCTACGATAGTTTTTCCAATACTGCATTTAACTTGATGAATTGATTTTTCAAACCTTTTTATAAGTTTTACTGGATCGGATAGCAAGACTTCTTTCTTTTGTAGTTGATTGAGTGTTGTACTTACAAAACTATAGTTGACTTTAATACATGCTAATTGTTTTGCGATTAGATTTGTATATTATAGTTTTTGAACCTATAATACAACTTGAAGAGTCGTCAAAATTTAAAAGAAATTTTTAAAATATTCGAAAATATTTGAATTATAAAGAGCAGCATCCAACCACGTACCCCATCTGGTAAGCACTGATTTAGGAGGCACTGGACTATTTGGCAATTTTTCTTTAAATAATTAAACCCTCAGGGGCGCTTTTACAAATATCTTTTTTACATTAGATATTTACACCTTGAGCCAAACAAGTTGTATGGATTAAATTTGGATAAAAATATTTAAATTTCGCTTTGTTTTTATCATATATGGTGCAGCATCAAATCGCATTGATATTATTTATTCTATAGGAACTGTTTCTAGCTTTAAAGACTTTGTGAGACCTTCATTTACGATTCTAGAAATAATGACACTGTTAGTTTTATCTAGTTTTTTCGTGCTAATAGGATAAGATGTACTAGATATGTCAATATTTAGAAACCCTATAATTAAATTTGTTATATAACGTCCACATTTATCTGTAGTTGCATCGACAGAAAACTGAATATAATAGGTTTCTATAATTTGGCGAATTTTACGTGTTGTTATATAAATTTCGTTGAAATAATTTTTTCTAAGAGTGCTTTGGAGAGCAATGGACTCGCGAATCGGCGTTTGTAGATTCTGAAATTTTTGACATTTGCCTTGAATTAAAGCAGTTTTAATATGTTGATGCACTTGGAATTTTTATCGCATAAAATCTAGAACGATAAAAATTCTTTGTTACCGTCTTGCTGCAGACTTGCAAAATATTTTGTTTTCTTGTAGCATCAGTTCCGGATAACCTTTAATCCATAATAAAGGCAAGCTGCTGGCTTTTGGCATTTTTTGTATAAACAGAAACACACACAAAGCGAGCCACTATTTTACTATTTCTTACGAAGTGGTAGGCACGAAAAACAGAATGAAACTAATACCTGCTACTTTCAAGAAGTAGCGCAATTGCGTAATTCTTATAAATGATTGTACAAATTCTAAAACTTGGAAATAACATTGTACCTGGTATTATCATCCGGAACATCCGCTCAAGAATACCTAGTAACAGCACGCACTTATTGAAAATGCCATTGTACTTTTTACTGATTTTCTCGCCTTTTATATTTTAAAATTTAACGGTTTTTTTGCGAATATAAAGAAATATATCTAAATATGCATTTATTCTAAAAATATGCAAATTAAAATTGGTGTCATTTAATTGCATTTTATTGGATATAGATACAGGCAGAAGCATTTTATTGGCATATCAAAACTATACATCTATGCATCTGCATAAAATCCATGCCTTGATAATTACTCTTTCCACAACTTGCAAAGTATAAGTAACACTCACATTTTATCATAATATCAAGAAAATATGACTTGAACTTTCGGTTTTAGATTTATTTTTATAAGTTAATTTTGGATAGATCTTTGATACACTCCCACAGTACGTTTAATCTAAAATAAGATCAGCCATTCCGGTGATAAAGAAAAAACAACGAAGACAACATATAGAATTTTCCCAAAAAACAGTTTTTGTGTTCTTGGAGTCTCAAAACCCGTCTCTATTTAATTAAATTTTTAATGGACCCGTATAGGTTCTTATACTGAAAAAGCCTTTAAAGAAACTTGCTAAAGAAAAAGTCTTCAAAAAATTCCTGGTAAAAAACAGTGATGTAAGGAAGGGTATGGTGCTGCAACTCTTACCATTTGTCTATATAAAAAATTCATCCTAAAAGTTTGACAATCTCAAGACTCTTTATAAGATTTGCGCATAGATGGCGCTCTTAAAACTCCAAATCTAAGGTATTTTTCAAATTTGGCGCGGTTTGATAATTATTTATATTGCTACTTGACCATTTTTGACACCTATCCTGTATACAACACTTATTTGCTAAAGTTAGGTTAATAAGTTACTTTCGTTTTTACTTTTATTAATGAAATCTGCAAGTAAGTGAAACATTTTTGCATTTATACATAATGTTTATAATGTATTGTAGTTATTTTTGTGGTAGTTTTTTCATAACAGAAGTAGTTAGTAGAATAATAGAACTCGTTACTTAATACTACAAAATGTAAGCGTTGCTCCAGTCACTGCATAAACCTAACATGGTACAAAGCATAATTTTAATATAAACCATTTATTTACTGATTATATAATTAGCAATTATAGGTAAGCAAAATAGGTAAATTTACCTTGTGAACAGCAAATAATGATAAATATTTGTTTTCGCCTTTTAATAAGCCGTGCAAACAACAGTATTTTGGCATTTTTGCCTCGAATATTACCGCGGTAATAAATAAATAAAAACTCTTCTTACTTTTCAAATTTATTTTAAAATAAAATTGACATTTACAGTTGCGCCATCTGTTGATTAAATTTTAAAAGAGTCCTGAGATTGTCAAAGTTTGGAGATGAAAACAATTGAATAGAGTGCAAACACCAGTCTTCATTACATCACTAAAAAACCGTTAAGATAACGCTTGCATTGCAGAAAAATTCTCATAAAATGCAACAAAATCTATAAGGAGCTTCCTGAATAAACTTTTCTTGTGAAAATACTAATTTGATAGATAATCTATTTGTAACATGGTACAACTTCTTACGAAAACTCTTCTAAAAGCATATTGTATTCATTTGTTAGTTTGGTTGCCCGAATTTTTTTAAATCTTGAAAGTTTTATCTCGTCCATTATTTGTTTGAGAAAACTTTTCCCATGAACATTGCCGCGCACCTATTAATAAACAATAACTGCTTCCATCTCCTTTGCTAATTTATGAGTATTGCGTAGTTGTTATTGAACTGTTGGATTTACTAAAAGTAATTCAATAATAATACTAATGTTAGATATGATTACTTTTAGAAATAGCAAGTCAAAACGCACAACCGTTTATATATGAACAGCAAATAAATGAAACTCTAAAAAATTTGTCGAAGAAACTGGCTGAATACGATCCTTTCTTAATTTCTAAGATAGAGTTTAATTTTGAGCATGAATTGGGCAAGTAAGTAAAATCCGCCTGCGGATATGAACTTTCATTGCGAATCTCTACGGGTTGGGCGAAAGTACGGAACAATGCAAATATTTTTAATAAGGCAACCGAGATTTTGCCAAAATTTTTTACATGAATGTTCCAATATACGGCGAATACAATGAAGATATTGGCGGTTTAAAAAGACTTCCGGTTTAGCCGGAAATGATATCAACTCTTTTATTTTAAATGGAACACCCTGTATATTTTTTGATATATCGATAGAACTCTTTTTTGCGAGCTCAGTAATATAAGGTTTCATGTCTTTATTTTCAATAATTCTAGAGATATTGAACAATAATGTTTCGTAATTGTTATCTAGTAGCTCATGAAAACAAAAGAATGTGAGAAGCCTAAACAGTTTTGTAAAGTTGTCAAATATGCTTGATCGGCCGTATATCGAAACCTTCATGTAAAAATTTTTGTCAAAATCTCGGTTGCCATATTAAAGATATTTGCATTGTTCCGTACTTTTGCCCAACCCTGTACTATACTCATTGAATATAATTTTTATATTTTAGATTTAATTTCTACGCTGAAGATATTAGAGTGAGCGGCCATTCTAGATTTTGGGCTACTAATTTAAAAATCTCTGTGGTTCCACCTTCTATGGCGTTTGATATACAATTTCAAGAAATTCATATTCTCGCTCCACATTATAATATTGACGCTTTTGCAGCATTTATACCATTCTATGGTGATGGTTTTATGAAGTGAGTGTTGCAGTTTTAGCAATATTATATTAAATTGATTTAATATCATGTTCTAGTCTTAGAGCTACAGTTATTAATCTCGGAGGTTCTGCTAAAGTGAAGATGGGAACTGGTGGAATCTCGGGTATAAAAAAAGTTAAGGCCAGATTCAATCTTGAAAAATCCAATGTAAGTATGTCATAAATTTCGATACTGATGCGTTTACACTAAAAAAAACAGAAAATATTATTCAAATCGTTACAACCATTCCTAAGAATATTTATACAGCAGAATGAACAAAAAAATATTTTGGTTGAATCTAGTTTTAAACATAGTTGATAGCGAACATTATACACAAAGTTACAAGTGTTTAAAACAATTTTGAAGACTACCTGAGTATTGTCTAATAAAAAGAGTCCATTTTTTACTCTAAGCAGCTCTAGTGTTACATGTTTTACTATCGAGGTAAATTTGGGTTTAAGTAAGTGCTTTAGTTTAAAAATAACATTATCGATTATAACGATTTATCAGGTGTCATTATCCTTTCCAATACATTCTGCTAACTGAGTTTATGTCTAGAATCCTTATCATTATTTGTCAAATTCGAATTCATGGTTGATAGATGCAACATCATTACAAGTAGCGTTTTAAAATAATCTTCACTGATTGCGATACAAACAGGGCCGGTTTTCCGACTAGGCCTTATAGGCCCGTGCCTAGGGGCGTCGGCTCTGGTCGGCGCCCGAAGTTCAGCAAAAACAATTTTTCTTTAAATATTAATGAATGCCAAAATGTTTTCGGTAAACTAAACTATTCGTTTTAATACAAAACCTGGATAAGCTGTGTATCACAATAATAGCCAATTTGATGCGTAAAACTGTGTATTTTGCTAGAAAAATTTAAAAAATTCCGCACCCCCCGGTCCGGCCCCTATTCTTCGTTACAAAAGCACAAAAGGTGGCTGTGTCTAGGGGCGAATTACACCTAAAACCGGCACTGGATACAAATAGAAATTATCATGCTTTATTGTTATACTAAATGCGTCATTTCCGATTTTTGTCATCTTTGACTCTATGAGGCTATTCAACTGCTATCTAATCTTAGATTAATGTATTCGAACTTATAATACCTGCACCTGCACCAGGCACCGTAAGAACAACTTTTCTTTTAAATATTTTTGCTAAACAACAAATTGTGTATTAACTTTAGATTCATATACCTATTCCATTTTAGAAATATGCTGAAAATATATTAAATGTTTCCATTAAATTTCATCTTTAATTAAAACTAGAAAGCAAGCAATCTTTTCGTTATGTAAAAATCATGAGTAAAACAATTGTTCTCTTTTATAGCTTCACAATCCCCATATTTGCTAACTTTGTTTGTTCAGTACGAGGGCAGAGTGAAAAGTCTGGTAAAAATGAAACAAGGAATAATTTTTTCGGCCAAAAAACAATTTATTTTTCAACGTAATCGCCTTTTAGGTCGATACACTTAATTCAACGTTTTTCCAATTTTTCGATCCCTTCCGAATAATACAATTTCTCCAACCCTTCAAAATAAGCGTTTGCTGCATCGATGATCTCTTCATTAGACCCGAATCTCTATCCGCCGAGCCATTTTTTCAAGTTCGGAAACTTGAAATAGTCAGGGGTCTAAGTCTGGAGAATATGGTGATTGTGTAAGCAATTCAAAGCGTAATTCATGAATTTTGGTCATGTCAACTACACACGTGTGCACCCGAGCATTGTCTTGATGGAAGAGCACCTTTTTCTTCGCCAAATGCGGTCGTTTTTTTTTAAACGTCGCTAAAACGGTTCAATAAGTTGCAATAATATCCCCCGTTGATTGTTTTTCCCTTTTCAAAGTAATCGATGTGGATTATGCCGGGTGCATCTCAAAACACTGTAGCCTTGATCTTGTTGGCCGATAAAACCGCCTTAGTCTTCTTCTGCGCAGCGCAGGTTCGCCAGTAGAAATCTACTGTTTAGACTGTTTCTTGGTCTCCGGTGTATAGTGATGGATCCATGTTTGTCTACAGTTCTTTTTTATTGCGCTTGAACACCGCTAAACCTGCCTCTGAATTTGTCACGTGCGGATAACTTTTTCATATTCAAATGTTCGTGTAATATATTGCGCACACGTTAATCTGAGATGCGTACTATCTCAACTATCTCGCGCACTTTCACTCTGCGGTCTTGCAATACAATATCATGGATTTTGACAATCATTTCTGGCGTGGTGACCTCATTTGGACATCCTGAACGTTCGGCATCAGTTGTGCTTGTACCACCACAATAAAAATCAGTAAGCCACTTGTGCATCATTTTAATCGATGGTGAAGAGTGCCCATATTTATCAAGCTTTGTTTTGGTTTGCGTAATGGTTTTTCTACGCTGAAAATAATGTTTAATTAGCATACAAAATTCACTTTCTTCCATGTTTGCAAAAATACGAGAAGTTGTCTGTTTTTAATGGTTGTCAAAACTGAACTAAATAACAGATCTGTCTGAAAACTTTCATGTGGCCTAGTGACAGATGGTATTGACAAATGTTATCTGGGATTTGCGATTGTGACGCCCTCTGTTGCAATTTTACCAAACTTTTCACTCCGCCCTCGTATAATACAATAATTAACACATTGCAACTCCAGTATTATTATAACTTGAAAAATAAGATGCAATACAAACTAATGTTTCTAAAACATAATTACGAGTGCTATTGGTGTCTAGTTTACTAGTTAACCTACTATGGAAAACCCAACCAATCATTTTTTTTTTATTTATGCAAGATATAGTCGCTTTTCAAAGTTATACGCTTATTACAAGGTTCCTCCCGTGCCTACGGATCATTGGAAAAACAGAAATGTGGGACGAGCACCCAAGTTCTAAGTGAAACTTCTTATCGTGTTTTCACTGAAAATGCTTTTTTGAATTCTATGATTTAACAGAAGACGAAAATGTTTATGCCATGTTCTAGTTGGTTGTAGGAATCGCTATAAAAACTTCAATGAGCATTAGCAGCTTCAAAATTCTAGAAATCCATTTTTTTTATTAAAATCGGATAACTTTATAAAATATTACAACATTTTACATGTATTTTGTTTAGATCATTATTAACGATGAAAATGGTAGTGCAGCAGTCACAAATAAGAGGGCAACAATTTTACAAGAGATACTTTTTACACAGCTGCCGTCTCGTTGGACCGCATTTCCGTTCCGATGCATACAAATTCGCTTTCCCATTTGCGTTCCGGTGCGCAAGCATTCGCTTTTCCACAGCGAATGGTTACTTCGACCAGCAAAGAAGTTTCACTTCAAAATCGTTATTCCTGATCAGCAATCAATACATCACGGTATCTATTGTCTCCTCATTTGATAAAAATGTCCAACCTTTCAAATTTTATTCGCTTTAGTTCGGGGGCTGAGTTGTTCAGGAAAAAGAAAATACTCTGAGGGGCTCAAGTAGTTAGTTTAAAGCCCAATTGGTAAACTTTTGCATAACGATTCGTGATGTGTTGTTAGGTGGATTTAGACGATTCACTTTGGAGGATCATCCCTGATGGATCATCCACAGTGAAACAGAAATCAATCGTGTAAACACCGAATCATCAAAAATAATCATCTAAACTTAAGGATTAACGAAGTAGCCCCAGGTTCTACTTTTTATTCACCCTAGATCAATTATCCAAATTGAACCGTCTAAACAGCGCACTGCAGTTTTTAGTTAACACCTGCACGTTGAAGCACGAGGTTTTCCCAACAACAACCAATTCTTCACTTGTTGTCATTTTAAAATGCACTGACTAGTTCTATTTTACGAATGCGTGAAAACAAAAATTGAATTCAATGAAGCAATCACTTCGGATTATTCATCCGTGATGATTCTCCAAAGTGAACCGTCTAAATCTACCTTCTGCAAAATAATATTTCCCTGTTACGGTTTACTGCTTTCTTAGATAGGCAACCATTCTTCTTCTTCGGGTGCCACATCTTTACAGAGCGTTGGCGAGGGGAGCAAAGCCACATTGTTAAACGGCGTGGCGTCGTAAACTTTGTACACCTCTACTAGAGCAATCCAGCGTAAACTGTGTAGTTTCCCGTTGCTTTCACAGTTCCTAGTGTCACGCGCCGTAGTGTGTAGGTGTTAGCATGGACAACTGAAACCGACGGCTTTACGTGCCCTCCGAAGCACGGCCAAAGTGCATGTTCACCAACTATATGGGTTACCCATCTAAGATGCGACCAGGCAGATCGTTGCTTATATAACTTTGAGTATCGTTTGATCGGTACCCGCAACTCCCCACTATGCAGCGGACAGGCAGTCATTTGTATTCCATAGTTGCATTGGCTTTTTTGGATAAAATGGCAGTCGTTAGTATTCCATTTTATCGCCAAAAATTAAAGTTTCATCCATGATAACAATTCGGTGCAACCAATCATTAGCATCTTCGTTAAAACGGGTGCAAATAGATCGTAATGGTGTCACTTGTGTTAGTTTCTAAACAGCATTCGGACAATTTAGGGTCCATTTTGCAAAAATATTTCTCATATTTAAATCTTAGTGAAAAATGGGAGAATACGCATTGCTATAAAATGTGTATTATCTCAGCTATACTTTTTAGTTTAATTTGACGATTTGCTGTAATATAGTTTGATGCACAGCATCAATATTCTCTGGCGAATCCCGAATCCAAACTATAAAATTCAACAAGGCGGATACAACACGGCGGAATTATTTCATAAAGTTATTCGATTTTCATAAAAATTTGTATTCGATGGGGTTTTGGGGCTGCTAATTACAAATCCAGGTTTTAAATTATAAAATTGAAGATGGCGGATTTAATAGAGCGGAATTATTTCATAAAGTTACGCGATATTCTTAAAAATTGCCGTTCGGGAGTTTTGGGGCTGCTAATTACGAATCCAAGCTCTAAATCATAAAATTTATGACGGCAGATTCAATATAGCGGAATTATTTCATAAAGTTGTCGGATTTTGAAAATAATTTATATTCGAGGGGTTTGGGGCTATTTATTACAAATTCAGGCTCTAAATTGTAAAATTCAAGATGGCGGATTCAATATGGCGCGGCTGAATTATTTCATAAAATTATCTGATTTTTATCTATATAAATTGGTATTGGAGAGAAGCGTCTATTACCTGATCATTCTGCAGGATTCGTGTAGCATTCTTCGTACATGAATCGACAGTTTATATTACATGTTTCAGCGGTATCCTGCAAGTTTGGTGTGTGACAGATGGAAATGCGGGTGTATGCGGGCGTACTGCTTTCTACTGCATAAATGGTCAGGTCTCAGTTGGGGTTAAAAAATTTTATTTTATTTTATACTGTTTTTTTAAACTATGTTGTTGATCTTTGCTGTTTACGCGAGGTTATGGTTAAGAGCAGTTATATTTTTAAAGAAAAAATACGAAAACAAAGTTGCATTCAGTCACTGAGCCCCTGCGCGAAGCCTGCAGAATAGTCAGACCGTAGACGCCTGTGTATTCGAGAGATTGTGGGGCTGCTAATTACGCATATAGGTAGTAAATTATAAAATTTAAGATGGCGGATACGTTATGACTGTATTATTTCATTAAGTTATCCGTTGTTTATAAAAATTGGTATTCGAGGCAGTGGCGGTTTCTCCATTGGGTCAAATGGTCATTCACCTCCCAATGCAATAAGAAAAAATAAATAATTACTTTTTATTTGAGTATATAACATATTACACACTATAAAATTTAAAAAATACTTTATAGTTAACGTTTGTATGAGATTTCAATGCGAGAACGTTTATTAAAGAGCTACTACATGGTCCGAAACGTTTTAATGTTTGTATATCGCGCGTGCGTTAAGCGAATCCATGCGAGGGTCATATACCTGTTTGTCCACAATTCAGCTATACGCCACCGAATAAAGCCGCCGGCTTAAAAGGCCTTTAAATGAATAAGAGTGAAATAGCAAGCTCATTGTGGTAAAATTCAGATTACACAAGCTAAATAAGGAAAGAAGCTGGTGCGCATTGGAGACTTCAGGGGCGATGACCCCAGTTTCTGATTAAATGAGTAGAACAGCGCATATCACGTGTAGTTGGTGTATTTCTTCACACGTTCGTTTTATGTTGGTATGACACAAGGTTAGTAACAAACGTTCTTTGTGTAGAAATAATCGGGGATTTTTTCGTAGATTGGTTTTGTCTATATGACATGTTCTTCGGTAGTAAATCATAATTGTGTAGTAAATCTTAATTTAGTGCTATAAAATGTCTGTGCAAAAAATAATGGAACTTAAAGGTCAAAGTTAAAAGAAAACTGTAATTATTAAACAAATAACATTGTATAAAAATAAGTAGGTTAACAGGTATTTTAATAAGTCAATGTCTTTATCGGATTGGATTTGTGGATGTGATATAAGAAACGCGTTCTTCTGTTTCCCGTGTCTGTTATTTTGCGATGACGCAATGTGGTGTAAAAACGGCGTGATTGACTTAAAACATTTAAAAATTGAAGTACAAAAACATTTTTTATCAGCAAATCATATGAAAAATTCTATGAATTTTGCCACACTTGGTAATGTGGATATCAGATTGCAACTAGACCGTGCTTATCGATAATCTATTAAAGATTTTAATGAAAATGTTGATAAAACTAGGTATATTTTAAATAAAATTATAGATTGCATAAAGTGTTGCGGAGTAATATAGAAAAAGTTAGGCATTACATTTTTAATAATTTCTTGCCAGCTGCTCGATCGATATGCAGAAAAAGAAATAAAATATTTTTTTTTTACTGGAAAGATTTATTTGCAAACTGCTACATTAGCAATACGTAAATTAGATCACTATAACAATTAATACATTGCATTGGTAATTACATGTGAGGTAATCGCCCTTTGACGTTTCTCATGGTGACTTTACTTATACGGCTAATAAAATAAATGAAAATTCAAAACTTCCAATTGTAGTAGAAATTTGCGACATAATTGCATCGGAGGTTGAACATAGATTTATATTTTCTAATCATTTAATTGTTTCGCAGTTATTTAAAGCAAATAAATTCCAGGAGTACAAAAAATGTTTTCTACAAAATGTTTTTAAATTAGTCAAGACTAGTTACCCCGTTATAAACGATTTAAAATTAAAAACCAAACTAGAAGTGCTATACGATCGTGAGAATTTTTATGAAAGTGCTGTTGCAATACTACAATTATTTATAAACAATAATCTTTGTCAGACTTTTACCGAGAGTGTAAAACTTATTAAAAGTTTGTGTACTTTTCCGATGACAACGGTGGAAAGCGAGCATTGCTTATCTACTTTAAAAAGAATAAAAACATTTTTGCGTAACACGCTAGGGCAAGAAAGGTTAAGTGCGTTAGCTATGTTAAGCATCGAAAATTCCTTAATTAATAACATTGACAATTTTAATGAACTAGTGATAGATCATTTTTCCAACGCGAAGAAGCGAAGGATTCACTTGAAATATAAGTCTACGTAAAATTGGCTGGGTAAGTACATTTTTATCGAAAAATATTTCAAAATTACCCCCCAGTACGCCACACCACGACCCGCCACTGATTCGAGGGAGTTTGGGGCTGCTAATTACGAATCTAAGATCTAAATCATAAAACTTTAGACGGAGGATTTAATATGGCGGAATTATTTACACGCTAAGAAATTTCAGTGAGAACTTGTGTTTTTACAACACATTTCTTTTTTTTTCGTAAACGGCTAGTTAATGATTAATCGATACTCAATTTTCTCGATTTTTATATTTTCACCTGGCTTTTTAAAAACTCCTCACATTATGTATATCACTCTAACAAACAGAGCGATCAAAAAATAACCGAATCTGTGTAGGTTTAAAAAAAAAGAAAAATGGTAATATGATAAATAATGAACTATCAAATTGATATGAAATTTAAAATTGTTAAATATGATGAAAAAAATTTGCGAGATAAAAGAGAGAGTGTTATCCCATACAGAACGCCGCCGATTTTGGTTGTTGTACACAAGTTACAATAATTTGAAACATCAAGCTTAATGAGCAGTGCCATAATACAAAAATTCAAAAATTTAGTGCAATCCCTATGAAAGATATTCATAAAATAGCCTTTACGAGGGTTCCATAACGAACCGTTTTCGAACCTATTCTTATGCGAACTTTCTTTCTTTTGCTGTGTACAATAATGTACATACATAACGAAATATTTTTAAATTTATGTTAAGGGTTACATGCAAAACTAATTGCGACTTCAACTCACGTACTCTTTGCATATTTGTGTTGCAGTCAGAATTATTTTTATTGCAAATAGTACTTTAACTATAATTTTTCGCTTTAAATTAAGCATTTTGTAAACAAACTAATGAGAAAAAATTCATTATATTTTCAGCTAATAGTTTCCGGACTTTTACACAATGAACCTATGAGCCAAATTGTGAGTACGTCCACTACCGAATGTTTTCCAGAATTTGTTAACACTTACGGCGAGCGTCTTGGACAGCTAGTTGGGAAATCGATTGAAGAAATTATTAATGGCGCACTTAATCCTTTCTCAGCAGTGAATTACGATCTACCATCTAAAGGCGGTGATACCTTTAAAATCGGCAATGCTACCGTTAAATATAATTACGAGCTATAATACTGCCAATAGTTATAATGAATTAAGTCGTAACTGTACGAGTATATAACATTTATTATAGGATTTCTCTTACATTGTTTGTTTAATCAAAAGAAGTTGTACAAATGTTTGAAACTTTTTTTATTAAGAACACAAAAATATATGGAAACATACCTACTCTTACAGATTACTATTTTTAACCGTTCTGACAATAGGAGAACAACACATAATTATTTTATTAACCGTACTTAATACTAAACTAAGCACCATGCAAATTCTTTGGATAAGATTAACTTTAAGATTATTATTATTTTAATTTCTTTTTAACTTTCTACTTTCTTGGAATTTTACAGTAATATACGGAATGAAGAAATTATAGCATTATAACACCACTGCAAAAAACTTCAGAATGTAGAATAATATTAATAAAGGCAAATGAACCAAATGTGTGTACATTTTACAATTTATTTTGTTATGTTAGTTATGACGACATAAAGATAATCTTTGCACATGATTTCTTTGTATATTTTTTAAGTAGCAGTCAATTATGAACAATACCTAAATTTATAGTCAATGTGATTATAATTTGTGTTTGAACATATCTGTTTTGGACATCACAATTATACGCTCTATTATTCACTAGTGCATACAAATAGTATATTATACACCAAGGTAGAAAAGTCTACTATTATAGCCTGAGGGCTAAGGTTAGGATGTAAGGCCTGAGGGCTATAAGACTTTTCTACCGAGGCGTATATACTCTTTTTCTCACTACTAGTGATATAAACCCTTATAATTGTCGAAAAATGACTATTTTAACTTAAATCCCTGTTTATTTCAAATTATAAAACAAATGACAGTTTTTTGTTTTTTGGCATGACAGTTGTTTGAAAATTGTTAAATCATCATTGGTATTCAAAAACATTGTTTTTAAGAACTGGTTCCATCTAAAATACTGAAATTATTAACAATTTTCTCTTTTTTACTTTGTGTGGTTGTATCATAGGCAAAATTGATATTGACAGAGTTGTCATTTATTACGGCGCGAAAAACGTATATTCAAATACACCAAAGTTTTCAAAATTGAATTAATTTATTTAAACAACTATTTTATGCATAAAATACCATTAAATAGAATCTCTCCATTATATTAAATCGTGCTATAAAAAAGTTCTCTTTAAAAACTGTCACAGGATTATCAAAACATATAAATTTGTTCATTATTTACCAGTGGTTAATAATGAAAACCTGTCAGTGAGCAAAGGTAGAGAAATTGAATTTCACAGCATTCTATTATGTGTCAAAATGCTACGCCATATTACTAGTAGTGAAAAAATGTTTTTTTTTCACTACTAGTAATATGGCGTAGCATTTTGACACATAATAGAATGTTGTGAAATTCAATTTCTCTACCTTTGCTCACTGACCGGTAACTAATTTTTCATTATTAACCACTGGTAAATAATGAACAAATTTATATTTTTTGATAATCCTGTGACAGTTTTAAAGAGAACGTTTTTATAGCACCATTTTAAATAATGGAGAGATTCTATTTAATGGTATTTTGTGCATAAAATAGTTGTTTAATTAAATTAATTTAATTTTAAAAACTTTGGTGTATTTGAATATACCATTTTCGCGCCGTAATAAATGACAACGTTGTCAATTTCAATTTCGCCTATAATACAACCACACAAAGTAAAAAGGAGAAAATTGTTAATAATTTCAGTATTTTAGATGAAACCAGTTCTTAAAAACAATGTTTTTGAATTCCGATGATGATTTAACAATTTTCAAACAACTGTCATGTCAACAAAACAAAAAACTTTTATTTGATTTATAATTTGAAATAAACAGGGATTTAAGTTAAAATAGTCATTTTTCGACAATTGAAAGATTTTATATTACTAGTAGTGAAAAGAAATTATATACGCCTCGGTAGAAAAGTCTTATAGCCCTCGGGCCTTACATTCCTCGGCGCTACGCGCCTCGGGATCTAACCTTAGCCCTCAGGCTATAATAGTAGACTTTTCTACCTTGGTGTATAATATACTATTTTTTTCATAAATAGTACGAGTGATTACGATTTTTTGATAAAATTGTGGTGTAAGTTCACGAGTGCTAGTTAAGATGGCAAATCTTAATTAGCACGAGTTAACTTACACCACAATTTTATCAAAGAAAAATCGTATCACGAGTCGTATTCGTCTTGACTATATTACTCACATTAATTGCGACGCATTTTTGGTAACACTAAACTAATCGGAAATGGTCGGAACTTTTCGGAAATCGCTGCTCTTAACATGGTATTATTTGCTTGTTTTAAATGTTTTGTAGTGGCGTCCTTTAGTAAATTTAATTTTTCATTTTGACGTTCTTATTTACTGTTGCAGTGCAGTGTTGTTGTAAAAATTGATCGTTTTGGAGAAAATCCACTAAGTGGTATTTCATAAAATTGTTGAGCGTATGTACATTATTTTGATCTAAGGTTTTAGTTCATATGACCTGTCAAACAAGATATAATTATAACGTAAATATATATTTATGTTTTTTAATGCATATTAATATGTTATTATTATATTTATTATAGGAGTACACTAAAACTTGAGTTGGTCATGATTTGAACTGTTATTCGAACACTCGCGATTCAAGTTGGTTGACATTGACATTGTTATCTAGGGCTACTGTCAACGTTTCTCGTATTTTGCATCTTGCTTGTGGACGACCGAGACAATTGCAGTTCTTAATTCATAAATCATGTTATAATTAAATATGACACTTCTGGCCGAAGCAATGAAACTGTATTAAAATAATAATAAATATTAACTCAAAGTCAGTGCACATCAGTTTTAAACGCGCTAAATTAAGACTTACGGGCGATTACCCGAAGCTACTGTGGGTTTAATCACTTATTTAAACAGGACCATGCAGTTTAATCAGTATAAAACAAACGTGATTGATTCGTTTTATGAAAAGAGAACTTTGCGATTGGTTTAATGAAATGTAAGTGGTATAGTCAGTATTGCAATTATAGTCTTATAAACGCTCATAAGGCACATTTTAGATTTTACGAAATTCTATCGTAGTTTGTTTATTAGATCACACATTTAATTAGTACCTTGAAGGATTTCTAATATGGCAGTGTTAGAATACTACTATATGAATTGAAAAAAAATTTAGTAATTATTATTAAATTTTGCTCGGTACGAACAGTGTTGGGTAAGATACTTTTTATTTGTATCTAGATACAGATACAGGTACTTTTAAAAAAGTGTATCTAGTTACAGATACAAGATACATTTTACTAAGTGTATCTAGATACAGATACAAGATACTTTTAAATGTATCTAGATCCTTCTCAGATACAAATTAGATACCACATTAAAAAATTACACTTCCAGAAATGAAAGCGCGCATAAACCATGATAATATTAATTAATAGTATAAATGAAAAAATCATTACACACCTTAAGATGTTTGATAAGGTTTCCACTTAAAGTTACATTACCCTGAATCTTTGAGGGGCAGTTTTGACACTGTGTGACAACCTTACTATCACAACGCGACACTATCTTAAAAAACTCGCCACCCAGTATCGCTGGCACTTCCAAAAAATCACTTTCGTTATCGTTCATTCTTCTAATTGTAATCACAAGGTATAACTAGCAGACTAGCACAAGAATTGATTCTGGACTTGTCCACTACTTCTATTTATATATACTGAGGAAACTTCAAGTTTTGTCAAGACAAGCCTACCGCTCTGGTTATGAGATTTACTTGGAAATTCCCAATATCCAAAACAGCAAGGGCGGTTGTTGTATTGCCACAATGGGTAAATGTATACATAAAACCTTAAGCTTCTTACAGTTCTTATCCCCTGAAAATGGGGATGTTTGAATATTTATTACCATTACCTATCTTAAGACGTATTTGGGTTTTTCTGGAAAAGTAATTAATGCTAAAATTTAAATGTCCAAAAATGTCATAAATTTTAAATTGAAGAAATGTTTTAATAAACTTCGAAAACTACATAAAATAAATTATAATTCTTGAATGTATCTAGGATCTTTTATTGTTTAATAAAAAAAGATACCGCTTAATAGGATCTAGATACAGATACAAGATACAATTTTATAAACGTATCTAGATACAGATACTAGATACTTGAACAGTATCTAGATCCAGTATCTAGATACATGTATCTAGATACTACCCAACACTGGGTACGAATAACCCTATCTTATTTATCGATACGACGCGACAGTATCTAACTAACTATACAATTTGCCTACTCCTAAATCATACGTAAGCCTTACTATCACGTAGGCAACCCAAAAGGCAGACAAGCCAAACATACTTTAGTTTAATAATGATTTAATTGTGCGCAAGCCGCTGATTTAATATTATTATCAGTTGTTATAATTTTAAAAGTGTACATATCTTGAACTAACATGACAGACTACGCATTTTCCATTCGTCAAAGTTAGAGATCAGATTCCTTAACATTCTCACAAATGAACTTTGATAACTTTGTCAATTCCTATACTTTCAGTATTGATTCCCTGCAAATGTTCGAAAAAGAGATTTTGACGGAAAAACACGTTTTAGACCTTCAGAAACCAAACAAAATCTCTGTCTGTCGATGGATGAGTATTTGCTCCATAACTCTCAAACGGATGGTTCGATTTCGATGAACTTCGGAATGTGGGGGTATATCAAAAATTCATCGGGAAAATAAACTTTTAAAAAATCCGAAACCGGAAGCGGAAGTTTTACATGTGTTTTTTTGGTAGCACTGAAAATGGATTATGATAGAGGACCTCGAGACCTGTAATAACTCTAGAAAAATCGCAATACTACTGTGTACGACAACTTTTTCAATGTATAAAAACTCAGATGTAAAATTATTACAAAACTATGAAAGTTAAAAAAAAATGTTTTCAAAAACTGGTCCCAGGATTTTTTTTCTGTGGGCTCATAGAGCTGGATGAAGTACAGTTTGATTCAGGTAGCAGCCACAGCAATATTTAGGGAGATTAGTTTTCCCTCTTCCACCCAATTTTGGGCTAGTGAGTTTGCTGTTTGTCTCTAGTTTCCTTTAAAAACAAAAAATTTGTTTAAAAAATCTAAAAATTCTATTTCTTTCTTATAAAAAAATTGTTTTTTTTAATTGTCAGACAATGCGGAGCCGATTCGGCGACTATAATAATCACTTGGCTAAATCATTTGTCCGTGCAGAGATAAAATACTAGCACCCCATAATAGCTGTTGAGTGGGAGTTTTACCGCCCTTACTACTTTGTCATTCCACATTACTGTTTCATTAATGGCAATTATTGGCATTGTATTTGCTGCAACTAATGTTACTTTGTATTTATTTAATTTCTTGTTTTAATTTTTTGTTTTACTGTAAAGGCAAATTCATAAAATTTTAAAATACTACAAAATTAATTTTTTTAACTGTTTGAGCCGCTAACCATTAGGAATCCTAGACCGCACCTGTTTATACTACAGCTACGGCGTTTTGTTTTGGATATATAATATGTAAATGTTTTTAACGTATAGGAAAGTCCAGGCTACGTTCTTCGCTCATTTTTTCAATTCTAAATTATAATTTACTTTAAATTGAAGTGCCATGGATATACAAAAAAATAGTTACATATTTAATCATTTTTGGTATAGAAATACACAGCCTGAATTTACCATACACTGTTAAAAATAATTTCAAATCATGAGCTGTTCTGAATTCTATAAAATAAAAATAAAGATTCCTAATTGACCGCAGTGAATTTACGCATGCAGGCATAGAAACCTCTGCTGTTAGGGAGTTCCGAGACATTGCATAACTTTTGTCCTTCTGTCCTGTGCGGTGCTAAATTGGCATAGGACAGCTTTACGTAGGCTCCGAATGCGAGTCTGCAAGCACTTTGCACTTGATCTCCAGAAAAGTTTTTTTACTGAGATAATCTCCGGTGAGAGAAATGTAGCAAAAGCGGACCGGGCCTTTCATCAGAGTTCTACGAACTATAGACAACACAGCCTACACCAAAACGTTGGTGGTTGTTTCAAGCCTTCAAATTTACCAGTCTATTGTGTCGATTTATATGAGCTGTAATTAGGGTTGCGTATATTCAAAGATAAAGCGAAAAAGACTATCTAATTTTGATATTGTCCCTAATTTACTAACGTTATTAGTTATATTGTAATAAATGTTACATAAGACACTACTACAAATTCAAAAATTTTCGAATAAAAAACTTCGAAGAAAACAGACCAGCATTTTGTGAAAATTTCATATATTTTGTATTTCCAACATAATATTTTAAAACATTCTTTGACAGCTACTAAAATTTGTATTGCTTAAACCATCTCTGGTGTGGTACAGAAGCCACTGCACTAAAGCTCCATTGGCTTATTGTACGCCGTACGTGTATTTTTACAAGCCAGTCTCATTGATACCGCAAAATCTCCTATGAATATTCGCTGCCTGGTAAGAAATTCCGCAACTCACAACCCATATGTGTGTCTTCCGCCCCCCTTTCAGATGTTCGGCACCTACTCAAGGTTTACCATGTTGTTCTGTCAGTGTCACCAAAGGTTTATGTTCTGTGGTGTCACCAACTCACCAGAGCTTGGAAGCATTCTTGAAGAACTACTTCAGAGTGTATTTCTCCTTCCATAATAAATTTTCCTCCTGTTATCCAGTTTGTAGCTAATAAATTTCGTCTTTTTTATCTGATTTTCCTTAATCATACGCCATTATTTCTCGAAAATTAAAACAATGAGCTTTTTCTTCTCACAAAACACTTGGGAATTCGGCCTCTAACTATAGTTAGAGCGGTCCTTGCGATGTGCCTCTTTAGGGTATAATAAAGCCATAGGATAACAGAGCACCCCCATAGCAGGCGACTATTTCCATGGCGCCTGTAAAGCAGTTACAAAATCCTTTGCTAGGCGTCGCCACTAAAGATAAAGGCCTACACCGTTCACGCAAAATACTTGTGCAAACGGGAAACCTTGACAACTAACAGTTTCTAAAGAGTAGGAAAGTCTAGTATCTGTAAATAAAATGCTTCACTAAGTTTTCGGCTAGATAAGCAAAATATATGTTCTGTTATACCAGTAACTAGAAGGAGCTCTTTGGGGTATGGATCCTATGGTTCTGAGCCTACTGCGCTGCTGATACATAGACGTTCTCATTAACCTGCTCTCAAGCGGCGTAAAGTAAATAAACACAAAAAAGGCTCTGGTAAAAGAATCCCACAACAGAAAAGCCACAATACAAACAATCACGGTACGCGTCCCTGAAAACGTTGGTTAAGATAATTTCTCACATCCCTATGAAAATGCGGAGGTGCACCATCATTTAAAAACCACATGCTATTCCGTACGTTTTGAGGAACTGTTTGGAGGAGAGCCGGTAGTTCATTAATTAAGAAATTTAAATACATTTCACCATCTACATTTCCATTAAAGAAATGTGGACCTATTACAAAATCGCCAATAATACAGCACTACACATTAAGAGAAAAAATTCTCTGAAAATGAGTTATCCTAATCCGGCGGGGATTGTCTTGGGCGTAATAGTGGCAGTTATGTCGATTAACCATGCCGTTGTTTGAAAACCTCGCTTCATCACAGAATAATACCATACTTAAAAATTCCGCATTGCCGTTTAATTGCCGTCTAAGAAATTGACAATACTGAACACGATCCTCATAATCCCTATCTTGAAGATGGTGTATGGTATAATCATGGTAGGGGTGAAATTTGTTCGCCTTAAGAATATTGAAAACAGAACCTTTGCTAATGTTTAAGGCATTTGCAATCGCTCTTTGACTTGTATGGGGATTACCCGTAACCATTTCAATTACAGCTACTTCGTTATGTTCAACCGTAACTTGCCGTGTCCTTACTTTTATTTTGAAAATTGCCCATACTCTTGTAAATTCAGAAGAAGCATTCTAAATGTTTTGTCTGTTGGAACGCGTCTACCTGGAAAGCGTTGCGCATACAAAGTACTGGCAGCACTCGCATTTTTTCGACATTCACCCAGAATTAGAAGCATGTCCACTTTGTCAGCGTTGGAATACATTTTGCACCAAAGATTAGTGATCAATAATCTTTGTTTTGCACCGTTCAAGTAATGTGGCTTAACGAATTTGATTAGTAAACTGTCAAGTTAATGCAAACATGATTGCCCTGATCTTAATTATAGAAATATTTTGTTTTAAATAATAGTCGGCAGTGACATGTATTGTGTGTTGCCTATTTAAAAAAATTTAGGCTCGGGGTTTTAAAATGGGCACTCTGTATACGAGTGCATCTACACCATACAGGTTATTTGAAGGAGTACAAGCCCAAGTTGGTTAAGATCAAGTCGTTTTTTTACAGAATTTTGTCACATTACATGTTATCATACTATTCATGAAATGAGAGCATATTATCAAGTGTTTGATGCGAGTAGTCTTGAGCTAGAGCACTTGCTCAAAAATGCCAGAATCCCGGTGCAATTCTCATGTATATCTCTAATTAAAGTAGTTTAAAAAATGCAATGTTGCTCTTAAATAGATTACCCGGTACAATCGAAAACGATTTAGCAACACCTTGCAAATGATAATATTACATAGACATAATATTTTAACAAATAAAGGAGATATGGAAGAATTTTGCACCGCTGCACTTACCCTATATTTGTATTTTAGTTGCAGCATCTTATTTAATGACAACACAAAGTTTTTATTCAATCAGCTTTTCCGATTCCGGAGACGTTATTCCAGGAGATATCTTTTTCTGGGTTTTTCCCGAGTTTCTTTTATTACGAACATTTTTATTAATACACCAAAATATGTATAGGGTTGTTGAGTGCATTCGTTCCGTGCTGTGCTGTTCTTGAAACGGCTGATTCCACCTTTCTGAAATTTGGATATTCTAAGTTTAAACTAGTACGGTAAGTAGCTAGCTACATGTATTAGCTATGATTGTAAAAAAATTAAGAGTTTTAATTTTATAATAACTGCTGAATCCAAAACGATGTTAAAAAATATTTTAGAAAAATTAAAATTAAAAGATTTTCAAGAGAATATAGTTCAGGTCAAGTGAAGCTATTTGCCATTTTTGTTTCGTAAATGTCGTGCAAAAATCCATCCTATACGGTAGAACTAATATGCTTAGAATTGTACAGTTAATTATTAATATAAGTAGAGATGCACCGAACATTCATTCGGTGGGCCGAAATTTGTCCGAATATTAGGCAATTTTATGGCGCTTTCTGAATATTTGAATACATAAAAACGATACAAGCAGCAATGTTTTGTAACAATTATTGATGGTAGAATGAAGATTAAAATACATGGAAACTAAATCAAATTTCAGTAGACAAACGGAAAGGCTATCCGTTTATGTGACGTAATTAGCGCACGCATTGATTGCCACGCCCATTAAGTATTTGGAACTTGGCCGAAAAATTGTCTAATACGCACTATTAAACCGAAGTGTTGATTTTATATTTGGTACTTAGTAGAATATTTGACCGAATCGGTGGTCTAACATTTGGTACTTGGTTAAATCAGGGTATATACAAAAACAGATTTTATGGTGTTTCTAAATAATATTCATTATTTACAATTTAAGAGATTTTTTTTGTTTATTATAACTTATAAGAGAAACCCAACTGTCTTTTTAAATTTTCAGTATGTTTTATTTCTAAAAAATATAAAAATTTACTCAAACTTACTATATGAACTTTTTGCATTTAACACTTCGACGCATGATTTTTAACCCTTTGCATTTCTGCTCCACACTTTTTACAGATAGCTCTGACACCCATTTTGGTAGTTTATTTACGCCCAAGGTTCACCCAAATGAGCTCCCTCGTTGGTAACCAGGGTCTTCTTCTTCTTCTTCTTCTTCTTCTTCGTTTTCTTAGGGCGGTGCGGAACTTCGCAGCACGTAGGCCTAATTGGCCCATTGTACATCCGCCGCTAGTTCAGGGATTCTCCTCATACAGATCGGTACTCAAGCCAAAGGCTAGTAGTACCCCGCTGAGGGAGATATCCTGTAGTTCCTCTGGCTCCGGAATTGGGACGCCGAGGTGTCGGTGCCTCAGTACCATTAGTTTGGGGCAATGGGTGTGAAGATGGAGGGAAGATTCCTCCTCTTCTCCACAGAACCTGCACATGGGGGTCGTTTACTACTACCATGGTGTTAAGGTGTTTGTGAAAAGGACCATGGCCGGTCAGGAAACCTACCGCAATCCTGATGTGTTTCCTACTTAAGCGTAGGAGTTGTTTGGAACGCCATGGTGAAGGTTCTCGGATAAGAAGCTTTGACTGGCGCAGCCCTGGATGCAAGGTCCAGTGGATTTTGAACTGGGAGCGAGCCCAGTTCTCAATCTCTTGCCTTGCGATAGTCGTGGGCAGTCCGAGGGCCGGTTCCGGACCAAGGAAGGGCTTCTTTAACCAGGGTCAGTTACTCCTTTAAATCCATAATCCCTTGCATCCTAGCGTGTCGTGGAGTCTGTGGAGTGTTTCTGAGCTTTGTATCGTGAGAGACTAGTCGAATATTCGGTGTTCGACCAGTGATCAAAATCACTATTCGTTAAAGCACTAAAAGACACTGTTAGATAAGCTGTTTTTAACATTTTCTAATATTTATGTATTTTCAAAACAAAGAGAAGCTATTAGTAGTTTTTAAAATTTTAATATTTTTGCATCAAACCACTAATAGGTACTACTTCTAAAAAAAATTAATACTGCATTGTAGGACAAAATGTGTCTAATAAGATCGTGATATAACTACTTTAAAAGCGCTGTTTTGAGAAACCCCGTGTAATATATTTTTTAGGTAATATTATATATTAGTGTCAATTACAAAGCGATAGAAGGTTTACTTCCTACACCGAAACCTACATCACTTACTCATTATCAGAATTGTTCAAAAAACATATTTTTTTGAAACAACTTTAGTATTTAAGGAGAAGGGATTTTTATTGCTTATCGCAGAGAACAATATACCTAAAATTAAAAGCTAAAGATTATTTTATCAGTTTTAGCTAAAGTCGTGACCATATCTTCCAGATTGTTATCTTTTCAGAAGAAATATATCTATTACTAACCTTAAATAAAAACGTTGGTTAACTAAATAAAATTAGAAAAAGGTGGTGTATTTGGCATGAACATAAACTGCCAAAAAATAATGCAGTTGGGTGTTTCTCGGATTTTTGATAAAGTTGATTGCACAGAGCGGTTCCTTTCTAGGGAATGCTTTTACACTGAGAGGCTTAGTATTTTTCGGAAATGATATTTTAAGGTTATTGTACAAGCAGAGACTTGTTTTCTGCGTATTGTTTTGTCAAAATTCAGTAACCAAAGTGTAAGTCAGATAACAGGTGTAACATGTTTTTAAAGCTAAGTATGCCCACATAAAATAAAAATATATTTACAAATAATTATTTGTTTTTGTTGTATGTGTTAGAAAACTGAGCAATAAGGTCTAAGAAACAGACAACAGATAAAGAAATCTGACTAACGTTTATGTTTGGTTTACATTTACGTATTTCCTTTTCGAATATTAATAAACTTATATCCTCCGAAATTGATTAAAATTGGGACCCCCCATCAAGGGCGGTCATATTTCTTGTTGGAGGGGGGGGGAGGTATTAGGCAGCGGATCAAATTTCAAATACTTCGTGAAAATACACAGCACTCAATTTTTTTAATTAAAAATGGTGTGGCATTTTCAAACGAGTGCGAACAATACTACTTAAACTAAAAGAATTTTTTATTTGCTAACAGATGTTGCCTAAAAATTTCAAAGAAAAGTAGATAAAATACAATTTATTAATAAGTTCCAGCTTGAGTATCTTCGAGTTAATACCTTCATAGGTCCAACAATGTCCAATTAAGTGGGGTGCAAAAGCACCCCAATTATAAACTTTGGTAATAGTGTTAAATTGTTGATCATTTCATAAACGGTCAGGTGTTGTGTTTATGTGTTTTATTGAAATTATATTATTACAAAAACTAAAAAATTTCGGAAAAATGCATATTTACTGACCAAAAGCTTTATTATACGATTACCAAGTTTTTGTCGTTTTTGACTTAATTACAACATTTCACAAACAGTGTACACAATCAAATTTGTTGCACTGAATTCAATATTGTATACTTTTACTATCTTTCTTGCCATGACAAAGGTAGCACACTAACCCTGAGATCGTAGAGAAGGTTGTTGACCTGGGGTGGAAATGCACCTCACGATAAAAAAAAGTTTTAAAATTTAAAGCAATATAGTAAATGTAAGACTATAATAGAATACGTTAAGAACAATAAATTAAATTCCTAGCATGATTAAACCAGGAACTAACAATCTACATAAAAAAATACGCATGGGGTGCAACAGTTGGGCCTATGAAGTTTAATACGTTAAAAATAGAATAATTATTAACTTCAACAGGAATCTATTTTAGTCTTATACGCATTTCAACGTATTTAGGCGTCATTATTAAAAGCAAATATACATAAACAGGTGGTGTTTTATAGGGAAAATAGAGCTTGATGACTTGATCTTGGTTACCTATATCTGGAAATGACTTGATTTTTGTTCCAAAACTTCTAATAACGGTGAATTTAATAGATCAATTTTCATTAAAAGTACAGTTTTTAAATGTTTGTGAATTTCAAATGCTTCCAACATATCTAATTTACGTTTATTATCATAAAAGCATATAAGGCTAAAATAAATATCCATTGAAGTTGATAATTATATTATTTCTAAGATATGTTAATAATAATTCTTTAGAAATTAACATAACTATTGATAAACAGAAACACAAAACAACAAACTAAAAATAATATACAAAACATGCCAACATTATTCTGTTGGGTATACGTAATTTTCGCACTAAATACCTCACTTGGATAACAACGCATGTATTTTCCGCACCAGCTTCTTTAAACCCCTTTAATTCTACAGGTAAATTCCGCACCAATATTTAAGTTACTGTCGGAATTCGGTAGCAACGTATATTTAATTTTTGAAATTACCCTTAATAGGAGCAAAAATTTGCAAAAAGGTACCGATTAGTTTAAACTTATGTTGATGGAAAATATGTGCAACGTACATACAATTTGTCAATTTATTTAATCTAATGCAAATGTCAACTTATACATAATATTGTACATATTACTAATATTACTATCTTACAGGATCCCACTTATACGACATAGATTTTACAAAATGTAACCGTGTTATACTTTTATTAAACAACGAGTCCAATAAAATTCTTATCGAATCTTAAAGATTTTAAACATTTCGAGAATAAATCTTAGAATTAATATAAAAACATTGAGTTTTTCTATAAGTATCTATTTGAAACTCTTTCAGTTATTCCAAAAATATATAAATACCAGAATGTGGTATGAAAAGATTCGCACGCATTTGTAATACAAGTTAAAGCTGCAGTAGCTTATGGCCATGTAAAAAGAGGAAACATGGATTCTTCTTGTATTCAGGGTGTAATAGACCACCCATGCACTATCTTTTACGGCTAAACTATTAAACCTACACGGATGGGATAAAAAATTGTTATATAAATCGTACCCGAGGTATTCAGTAAAAATATTTATACATTTTTTGGGGCTTCGGAAAGGGTAGTTTGGGGGGGGGGGTTCCTCGAGATTTTGAAATACGAAGGTTGGTCAATTTATACCTCATTTAAAAGGTTTCTTTAAACCAAACAACTTAAAAAAAAGAAAATATCGCTAGCTTAAACCGTTGCAAAATGGCGGCCAATTATATCAAAAGAGCGGCTATTACATAAACCTTTTCCCAACCGCACGCACCTGAACTATTGTACCAAGAAAATTAGTAGTGATTTTTCAAGTCCATTAAATTAGCTTTTCAACGATGTACCACATGAGGACAAAAACTAAATGTTAGTACCCCCCTCCTCTTCCTCAAAAGGCGGGAACATTCAAAAGATATTATCTGAAAAATCTTAAATAGGACGAGGGGTCAAGTAATAGCTCAATTTGAAGGTCTCATTAAACTCAACAATTTTTGTATTTAAAGTTTTCGATATCTCTCACAGTTGCAAAATGGCGGCTCATTTTATAAAAAATTAATTCCTGTTATCGGATGAATCTCTTCCTCTACCGCATCTAAGGCAGCGAAACAGAAATTTCTTTGCAAAGTCTATTCACATAACATTTAAATCCACGTGCGAGTTAGAGTTGAACATTTCAACATCGCACTCGCACTAAACCTTTATTATACCCGGTTGGCAACAATATATGCGTGTGTTGGTGTTTTTGGCAAATAGGATGTGCACCGTGTCGTGATTGTTTTGAATGAAAGATGGAGAGGCGGGTGATGGTGGTGTCACAACTTGCTACTCGGAAGGGGAATATAAGAGTGCGTGGTTGAGACAGAAAAGTACAGGGTATAGTAACACTTTAGTGCGAGTGCGATTTTGGAATTGTCAACTTCAACTAGCACGTGGATTTAAATGTTATGTAAATAGACTTTATAAACGAGCAAAAATATTTCTGTTTCCCTGCCTTAGATGCGATACAAGAAGCAATTCATCCGATAATAGGAAGTAATTTTTAAAAATTGAGCCGCCATTTTGTAACGGTGGGAGATATAGAAAAACTTTAAATTCAAAAATTGTTCAGTTTAATGGGACCTTCAAAATGAGTTATCACTTGACCCCTCGTACTGTTTAAGATTTTTGAGATAATATCTTTTGAGTGTTCCCGCTCTTTTGAGAAAGAGGGGGGGCTCTAACATTTACTTTTTGTCCTCATGTGGTACATCGTTGGAAAGCTAATTTAATGGGCTTTAATAATTACTACTAATTTTCTTAGTACAATAGTTCATGTGCGGTTGGGAAAAGGTTTATGTAATGGTCGTTTTTTTGATATAATTGGCCGTCAATTTGAAACGGTTTGAGCTAGCGTTGATTTCTTTTTTTAAGTTATTGGGTTTAAAAAGACCTTTTAAATGAGGTATAAGTTGACCCACCTTTGTATTTTAAACTCTCGAGAAACCCTCCTAGCTCCCCCCCCCCCACCCAAAAACTATTTTTTCCGGAGCCCTAAAAAATTTATAATTATTTTTATATACCTCGGGTACGATTTATATAACAATTTTTTTATCTGATCTATGTAGGGTTAATAGTTTAGCCGTAAAAGATAGTGCGTGGGTGGTCTGTTACACCCTGTATATGTGTTCATCACTGGCGGGGATCGCTCTGGGAGCGGGGGGCTATGGCCCCTATAGCCCGTACCTTATGTATGACCGCCCCTGCAGCTCATCTCAAGATATAGCAGAAAACGCATGTAATGTGGATTAAAGAAAGTGTATTTTTGATAAAATTAACATTTTTAAGGATACAATTACAAACAGAATGATGTTATCAAAAGTAGAAGAAGTGTAATTCTATTTTACCGTTGATTGAGGTCTCAATCAACGGTTTTACATAGTCGTCCGTTTACCCTTACATTAATTTTTAATATACGAGATATTCCACAAATCTAGAAATAAGAACACATGCACAGAGAGTATTTATTATTATTAGGTATATTATTATAGACAAAAATTAATATCGATATTGCTTTAAAAACAGGATCTCTATATTTTAAAATAATTGGTTATATTTCTGACACTTATGATTTTATTTATTATAATTTTCATAATGAAGAAAGAGATTTAGTTACCAGAACTAAAACTACAATTTTTATTTTAAGTAAAAGAAGAAGAGAACAATTTGGAAATCAATTGTCATTACAAATTATACTTTGTAGGATTATGTGCATTCTTAAATGTTTACCAATATCTGTTCTTAGAAAATAGGAACTTTACCGTTGGAATTGTTGTCAAAACTTTTCTAGGAAGAGAAGAGCGAAAATTCTCTGCTTAAATATTTACCATTTTAAGTATCTTCTACCCAGTAAGTGCATTTATCCCGTTATTCGGGTTTTATAATATTTCTAGAATTATCAGGATCTTATTTAAGTTAAACTTTTATGAAATATAACTGTATGAAGAAAACATTTTATCAAGTTAAGGTATACACTGTGTCCATAAAGTACCCCCCCCCCCAACTAACTTTTGAACGACTTGATATTTTTCTACAAAATTTGGTGTGCTGTAATGGGAAATTAAATACTATTTTTAGACCATATTAAAATTTTGTATCATCCAAAATGACGACTGGGCGCCATTTTGAATTTTTTTTTAAATAGAAAGGGGTTTGAGTGACACCTCATTGGAAAGGTCTTTTAATTATGCGTCTGATTCTAAAGTTTCAAAGAAAAATATTCAGCCATAACAAAATGACAATGTTTGAAGATAAAGAAGTCTATTTAAAAAAACTAAGAATTAAAGCTTAAATTAATTAAATTAAGTGTTCGAAATGTTTACTATTCACTTCTTGGCACATAAAATGTCGGTTAGGAAATTCCTGCCTTACATTTTCATAAGTTTCTGGAGTGATAATTCTGCAAACTTCTGTAATGCGTTGCTCCAGTTCTTCAATTGTTTCTGGACGGGTTCTGTACACTTTCGATTTCAGATATTCCCATACAAAAAATATAAGAAAGTTAAATCTGGGGAATGAGCCGGCTATTCTACAGGCCCCCGCCTAACAATCGATCTGCCAAAAAAATGTCCGTTGAGAAAGTCAAAAACAGGCCTATAATAATGAGGCGGCGCACCGTCTTGTTGGAACATAACGTTTTCAATATTATTTCAAGCCACCTGAGATATTTCTGGGAAAATTTAGTCCTGCAAATGAAAAAGTGGACTACTGGATAAGAAAATCAAAACAATTTTGAACTGAGTGAGTCCATTGGTTTACAATCCGCCATTTTGTTATGGCTGAATATTTTTCTTTGAAATTCTAGGATCAAACGCAGAATTAAAAGACCTTTCCCCTCGACCTCGACCCCCTTTCTATTTAAAAAAAAAATTTCAAAAAGCGCCCAGTCGGGGGGGGGGGGGGTTACTTTATGGACACAGTGTATAATATACATGTAGTTCGAAACGCATTGTATTAAACTAGTTGTTGGGAATAATAAAGGTAATAACGAGAACCCTTTGATGATTGCCTGCGACCTATTAGTATGACGGTAATGCTATAACAGCTAGATTCTGTAGAGTTGTCAAAACTTAATTCAAAACGATTGTCGGCCTCTTTCGTATATGCTAATAATAGCTCCTCAATAACACCGCCGTTAAAACAGCACCGTCAAAATATGGCGCCATCAAAAATGGCGCCCAGTAAAAATAGCGCCAACAAAAAACGTTGATTGCAATAATAGCACCGGTCAAAAAAATCGCTGGCAGAAATAGCGCTTGTTAATAATGTTGCCAAGCAATAATGTTTTCCGGCAAAAATAGCGCCAGCAAAAACAGCGCCGTAAAAACGTCGCTGGCAAAAATAGCGACGGTCCAAAATGTCGCTGACAAAAATAGCGTCGCCAAAAATGTCGCCGGAAAAACCCGATCAAAAATGTCGCCGGCAAAAATAGCGCCGGTCAAATATGCCTTAGGAATCGTCGCCGTGTAAATACTTTCCTTTTTTTGATAGAAGTTTGATTTAATTTGTGTAACTCTTAAATCAAAGTTTCATCAAAGTGCTAAGTGTTTGGATCTAGGATATTATATTCCTGGAAAAGAAAACGTCTCCGAAAAAATACCACTGGAATAAATGGAAATAAAGGCTAAAGGAAAAAAAAATCACTGACAAAAAACTGATTCATGTGGTTGATCTCTAAATATTTCCTAATGCAACTTTTTTCAAAAAAATTAATCACAGTTCTGCCGTTTTACATTTTATAACATTTAGTATTCTTCGTAGACAGCTTGTCGACCTGCAAATACTTGGCTTCAATTAAACATATAATTTTTACATGGGTGTTGCAGAATAAAATAAAACACGGCCAAAACCACGTTATTTTTCTGTGGGATGTTTATTACTTGTTTACAAAAATATTTTAATAGAGGCTGTTTTTCCGGAGATGTTTTTTCCGGGTTTTTTTTTACCGGGGACGTTTCTTCCAGGGAATTTAATTCCGGGGTTATTTTTCCAAGGATGTTTTTTGCGGACACCAAGCATTTGTACGGCGATGTTTCTTATGGCATCCATTTGGAGGCGCTTTTTTGCCGACGCTATTTTTGCCGGTGGCATTGTTAACGGCGCTATTTTTCCCGGCGGTGTATTTGACGGCGCGCGCTGTTTTTGTCGGCGTTGTTTTTGCCAGCAACATTTTTAACCAGCGTTATTTTTGCCGACGACATTATTGTCGCGACATTATTTATGGTCACTATTTTTGACGGCGAAATTTTTGACCGGCCACATTTTTGCAGGCGCCACGACTGCCCAGTGCTCGTGCATAAAAAGTTAATATTCCATATCATTTAAAAACCTAAGATAGCGTTTTTGAAATGAAACTTCTTTGCCGGTGGGTGCAACATGTCATCGTGTGATCAAGCACTATAACGGATGTACAAACGTGAACATCTTTCTTGACAAGCTTCTAGCATGTAGCATCGATCCGTCGTCAGGCGTAGTAGATTGCACGCGTTTACACAGAACGAAGAGGGAATATAGATTTCTTTGTCAGTAGCACTCTCAAAGTTCTAGGTTGGTAATTAAAAGACCTACCGACTTGAATTGTTTTAAACATGTAGCCCATTAATTGCTTTTTATTTTAATTTAATTTAAAAGGCATATATAAATAAGTAAGTTAAAAAAATTTTGTTGGACACTTTTACGAAGCCTAAACTAATTCTGTTAATTTCATATACCGATATATATTTTTTTTACAATATCGATTTTGTTTTTTCTTGCATTTAAATCTAAAGAACATTTTGTCTCGTACAATGTATAGTGGCGTTGCAAAACGAACCTCGCTAGAATCTTTACAGTTGGTCTTGTTCATATTGTTAAAAGTTCAAGCATGGGTGCGAGAAGGATATGTACTAATAACAATTTTGCTGCGTGTTCGAAGAGTAGGAATTGTACGTATAATGTTCTATGACATCTTTCTGTAACGTGCATCATTCACAGCAACTAATTAATATTGCAATAAATATTCAGCTGTAAAAAATGCTATAAAATAAAATAATGTTAAGTAGAGAACTAAAAGCGGACAAGATTCTGACAAAGAAATCAAAATTCAAATTTTCTTCCGAATAGCACCCTCGTCTGCTTTAGCGTTTTTACAATTTTCACATCATTTTACACCTTTTCCAATACAAACGCAATTTTTGCTAGTGCCGGTGCCGTCTTTACAGTAAATGGATGTCTCAAGGTTTATAGGAAAAACGCTTTCAGTGAGAACACGTAAAGAAGTTTCACTTAGAACTTGCGAGCTCGACAAATATTTCGTTTGTCTTCTGATAGATTCTAATGACCGACATGGAGCACATGTCCTCTGTGCTCCCATCTGGTTACGACACTGTAAAGATATGATGTGCAGCGTGTAACATCCCATACGTCTTTTTCTCTCATGACGTTATTATCAAGATGAGAAAAACAACATGTTATTATTAAAAAAGAACTTCGAGTGGACTTTCCTATACTAGATATTAATACTTACCGTATTTGCGAAGGTGTAATTTTTTCTAAATATAACGTTGTACAGTTCACCGACTATTAGATTTCTAAGAAAGCAAGCTAAATAGGCAACCTTACATTTCATCCATCCAAATTCATAGAAAGCGCCACAGTGAAATTAAAGCTTTAAAAAAATTCAAATTGTAACCAATCTTCAGTTCTAACAGCCTACAAAGTTTCAAAACATCGTGGGATAGTTTTTGAAAAATATTCTTTTGAAAATTTTCAAAATTTTGAGAAGCGCCATTGCTTGCAATCGTTGTCAGATTTTTGAAATTAATTTTATTTCATCGTATACTACGCACAAAGTTATACTTATTTCCGATCAGTTAACTACTTTTTCAGTAAATGGGTGTCAAAGTCGAGATTTTCAGAAAGTTGTAGCTGTCGCCATTTTCTAGCTAGAGAGTTCGGTAAAAAAGTTTTTGATTTGCCTTAAGCTCTTTTCTCATTTCACCGTATGTTAGATTTATAAGAAAACATATGATATAGGCAACCCTACGATGTCGTATACCGATTACCGTATAAGAATAGTGAGAACGGAACCGCCCGCTCTAGAACGGATATCGGACTAAAATTCAGTATAAATGGTGTGTTTAAGGAGTTATCAAAAATATGCAATGAATGAGAAATATATTTTCTAACTAGAGCTAATTGATAGGCTCACGCAACTGCCGGAAAACGCATTGTTGATGTTAAACAGTATTGTTTTTTTGTTTTTAGGATAAAAATTCTTGCTGATGCTAATAAAGTACTTCAAATAGTCTATCGAACTGATAAAAATGATCGGCGCGCCGTTTGCGTTTTTGAATAAAATTTTCAAAATGTTGAAGCAGCGCCATTGCCATCGCTTTTGTATTTTGAAATATAATTTTATTTAATCGTATACTACCCACAAAGGGCTGTCAAACAAGTTGTATCTGATTTCGATCAGACAACTACTTTTTGAGTAAATGGGCGTTCAACACGAGATTTACAAAAAGGTGTAGCGGACGCCATTTTAAAGCTAGAAAATTCGTTAAAAATGTTTTCGATTTGCCTTAAGTTCTTCTTTCAGATCCCGCGCTCTAATTTCAAAAATTTAGTTTTGGAAAAAAACACTTTTAAATAAACATTAACTTCCATTTTCGGTTTCCGGATTTTTTAAAAGGCTAAATTAGAACTACAATTTTTGATATACCTCTTGATTTAAAATTTCATCAAAATCGATCCAGTACTTTCGCCTTTAGACTTTTAGAGACGTCACATACACCCACACACAAACGCACCCACCCACAGGCCACAGACAGACATTTTTTAAAAACCACTATTTTGGTTTCCTCGAGCCACTAATAATTCCCTATACCGAAGGTATGGGAATGTAAAAATTATCCATAAGGAACATTAACCCTTACGTGTACTGAGTGATTACGACAGTAAAGTCAGAATGGAAATTGAAAACGTGCCAAGACGTTTACTCGTTATAATCGACGGCTGGCATGATTTAAATTATTTGATTATATCATAATTAAATCAAGGTGACTTTCTTTGTGTTATTGTACATTAAATCATACTACTACAATTCAATAAAATAGTCAATTTTAATTCCAGTTTTATTATTTTTCGAAGATTTGGTTTAAGAGTAAAGCACTTAGTTCAGAGGTTTTATAATGTTGATTTAAATCATGATGTTTTTTAAAAAACCGCTTATTTTAAACTATTGATTTAAATAGAACGATTTAATTCAAACATACCCTGACTTTACTGTTGATTACTTTAGCGAAAACGCAAATATTTTATTATCCCCGATTATTAAATATAAAGGCAATAGTTTCCAGCTAAGGAAAACAACTAAGAGCACAGGTTTACATTTTTGATATCAGTTAGCTAAATGCGGAGCTATAAAAAACTATATTTTCCTGAAATTCTGTAAGTAAACTTTCAATAATCGACATAATGCTGGGTGCTTCTAGGTGGCAGTCTACGGCAATTTTGCAGCTTTGCTTATGTCTCTAATAAAAACGACATGTGATGTTAGAATTTTTGGAAATAATCGGTTATTACAGGCTTTGAGCCAGTTTAGTCAGTGTGCTTTGTTATTGCAATTTCCTGCAATTTTCGTCAGAGTTATTTCTCTGTGCGAAAACTCACGAAGCTGTGTAGGTGAAGTACGACAAGGCCCGAAATATCTCGTGCTGCTTCAAACTGTTGCCGCTTTACCGGTGTTCATTTCACGTGCGTCGGTTGTTGGGAGAGTTGCTGTGTACTGCGAAGTGAACTATTTCGCGGACTTTATATGAAATTTATATAAACAAACACTTTTTATGAACATCAATGTGATGTAGACAGAAATAGCCAGTGTTGTGAAGAGTGAAGAACTATTAGTCATTCGCCCTCGGATCTGCGAAGATCATTCCCGTTTAAACGGCAAGATTTTTCTTAAACGGCAATTACGCAAAATATTGCAAAAATTGTGCATATTCTAAAGAAAAATTGAAGAATGCTGCATAATCACTACGAAGTTCATCTTATGTATTAATATAGAGTGACTCATTAATTGGTCGTGTATTACATCATAAAAGTAAAAGAATCAAGAAAAACCGTGAAATGGCGTTAAATTGTATTTTTGGAACTGTGTTAATTTCTCTTTTATTTGGTTGTGTTTTTGGAATTGAGGATTATTGTTCTCAAAATCAATATTCCAGCCGTGGAAATCACATGCAGTTTACTAAAGAACCTAGCAGTGCCGAATTTGCTGTAACTGGAAAATTCAAAGGACTCCACTGTTGTGCCAAAGGATACAGGAGTATAGAATGGTAAGTGTATGATTTTTTAAGGTTTTTGGTCCGCGAAAAATCAGTAGTTTTGTTCTGTACCTATACCTTGTACCTAAATTTGTATTTCCCATGTGTTATTTTAGAACCATTAAGTTACGAAATAAAAATGGTTCTTTGCTGTTGTGCGAATATTGGGAAATTTTACTGGATCTTCAAGTGGTAATTCCCATTAGCGTAAGTTTGCTTAGTTTTTGGTTTATTTCAGTCTAGATAAAGCAGCAGTATTATGTACAGAATGATTTTTTTTATTGTAACTATTTGTGTCTTATTTAACACCGAAAAAGAGTTTTAATCTATTATGCAGGGAGGTCATGCTAGCAATTTAGCACCTATTCTTGTCTCAACATGTCAAGACCAGAAACATTTGCTTAGGCCAGTGGTGACGCAAATCTTGTTCAAACCAGTTTACAGAGGAAAAGGCATTTTTGGAAAATAGTGGCATTAAACGTTAAACCGATTTTGAAATTTAATGCGATTCAAAAAACTACGGAATATTTTAGGCTCATAGTTTTTAAGCTAGGCTTTTGACTGGACAAATATAAATAATGTTTTTTGAAAAGATGTGCATAGTTTTCAATAATTATTTAATTTTTTATGGTGTAACTGGTTATGATCTCTAAGATGTTTCTAAAGAAATGGCTGCGCCCGCTAGGGCGTGATCTATTATCGCGCAACCATGTGCATATGGTGGGTCTATTCAAAAGTTGTTTGCCTACAGCAGTTATGCTCCTTAAATTATTATAAAGTATTGGTTTGCGTAATTTTACTAGAATACGCCTGCTTCGGTATGAAATAGATTCCACTAGCTAAATACCATTATTAGTTTATCATTGGCTAAATGTGTTGATGCATTAGTAGCAGTAATTCCATTTTCTTTTCACGTCAATATAATACGAATATATTACAGTTTTTATATTTTAGTAGAATTTTGGTAAAACTAGTTCATTCCTGTTTGTACAGCTCTCAGAAACTGTTGCTTCAACGCACTCTTCGTTAATTGAGTTGCTGGTTAAAACTCGAGATAAACTGCAGAAAGCCGAATGTTCGTCTTAGATTAGTTCTTTAACTCGAGTGTGTTTTAAGACTGTTTTGCTACTGCACTTTAAACGCCGACCTACACAATTTTTCGCAAAGTATCAGTTTAATCTCTGTTTAATTTTTTTTGGAAAGAATAATTGGTCTGAATAAGTTTAATAAAGGGCAATAATGAATGATTCATTTCTACCTTACACAAGTCCAGCAATATCGCTATTGAAAGGTGTGCATAAATTTACAGTTGATTAAGGGGTGTGCTCATGCTCATAAACAAAACATGAACCAACCTGTATTAATACAGCATCTAATTTTGTTATGGTGTTTATTTTGAATTACCAGAAAATATCATTACGCTGCTCGGGAAAATCCCGGAATTAGCTGCGACCCTGACCTTTTTGTTTATCTCACTTCTAAATGCAAACTAAAATTTAGGTACATTAAGCGGATCACATTTTCAACGCTGGGAATTTCAACGAAAAAAGAATTGACCTCTATAAGCAGATGAATGGAGAATAAACGGCTTAATTAGTATGTAGATGACTAAAAACTGTGAATAGTGTACTGAAATTAAAATCGACCTATAAATGAAGAAGCGTTTCTAGGAAAATGTTGACACAGTTATTGAACGCAGTATGAATAGTTAATCATTTTTGTTGACCAACAACAAAGCGTAAATGTTGTGGTCAATTATTTAGCAGATGTGCATAAACAAATGTTGTTGGTTTGTGATATATTTGTTAAATGTTAAAAATAAGTATGGCTTTTTTATTCCATTGTGAAGGCATATTATAAACATTAAAGTTATATTAATAGATTGTAGGAATTCCCAAATACAATATAGTATTCAAAATAGATAATATTTTATAAAACACGTGGTTTTCAGATAACCTTTAACCTGACGCAATATTCAGTTTCAATTAAACAATTACTAGCTGAACTCGTGGCGTACACCCCAGGTTTTTAATTTTAACTCCTTTAAAAATCGAAAGCTTTTCAAATCCAGTGCCCTTCGCAACTGTTACGTAAATCTAGGAACCGGCTAACACAACAATAAATAAGCTGTATCGAGGTATAAAACCATAGAACGTTGTCGCGTAACGTTGAGACATTTCCGGATTTAGTAAATAGGCTAGCTAAACCCTTAAGCAAGCAAGCAAGCTTTTCAAATCGAATACCGCGTCGCCCTACCTGACTTGTGTAAACATTCGCTAGCGCTGCTAACACAGTTATAAATACGCGGGGTGTATTGGCATAGGTCATCGTCACCAAAAGCTGACAAAGATGGAAGGGATACGGATTTAGTATATAGATTTTGGAAAAAGTATGAATCCTGACCAGGGTTGGGCATGTAAAATATTATATCCAGAATATACCTAAAATACATAGTTATCCTGCATGTAGAATAGTAAGCTCTTTTTCTGCATATTCTATGTGTAGAATAATACAGATACAAAATCAGACAGTTGAAACGTGAAAAAAGAAATTTCATTATCGGTGTATTCTTCGTAAAACGGCGGGCCGCTATAGGGGCCTTTCGGACTCCGCATCGGAGTCCTAAGCCCCTCTTCGGCCGAAAAAGGTTGGTAAGGATAGGTTGCAACGCGGAATTTAGATAAAGGAGGTTTTCTGTGGATAGTACTATTTACCTTGTAGGCTAGGAAAACCACGGAACAACCTGAGCCAGGTCAGACGACCAAGCTAGGGAATGGGACCCAGGCCTCCAGGTTGAAAGGTGGACGCGCTTACCGCGAAGCTATTCCACAGTGCGGAATAGCCATTCCAAATGTGTTACAGACTGTACTTTTTCTACGACTATACATTATTTAGGTCATTAAATTTTTACGCTTATTAATCAGAACAGCGTTAGAAAGAAATAAACAGTGTTGGAATGAAATATTTAAAGGCCGGACTTTTAGTCGCAGAAGAGCAAAAAATTTCGTGCAAATTTAATAAGCAAACAAAACCCATGGGCGTACTCAAATCCGTTCAGTTATACGTGAAACATATTGGACAAGAGAACTAATTTTTCGGATGAGAATTTAGAAGAAGTTGTTGTTGCGTACTGCAATTCTTAAGTTTTTTATTCAACAGTGGTTTTCCGTTCTTTATGAATGTTGATAGTCCAAATTGATAGTCCAAACTTTTCTTCTCGTTGTATTAATGAATTTACAAGTTTTTTTTAATTAATTCTTAGTTGCTATATTACATTTAAATTTAAAAAAGTATTTTTGACAAATTTGAAATTGATTAATTTTTTATTCAAAAACGCAAACACCAATCGTTGTAAATTTTAAACAGTTCAATAGACCATTTGAAGTAGTTTATTGGCATTAACAATAATTTTCAACCATATTAGAAATTAAGAAAGAAAATATACTTTTTAATATCTAAAACACATTTCCCGGAAGTTATCTGATTTTAACTACGCACGCCCCTTAATTAGCTCTAATAAAAATTTTTTTTTTATTATTTGCATATTTTTGATACCTCTTTAAATAAAGTTGTTATAACCATTTTTGATCCCAGGTCGTAAGCGTATTACCTATCGTCTTTACGTAGTCGGCGCGCGCGCGCGGTACCTAACCAACGCCAACGCCTTGGGTCTGGAACGGGCGGCTTGTACCGCCTGAAGATGACTAGATGTAAATTTCAATCACTTCTTGACGCGAGAATATTTAAAACGTAAAAAGTATGGGAAAGCATTAGGGCCCTGTTTTGTCCATTTTTTACATACCTTCGATTTCCTAACTTTTGTTTTCAATTTTTGTAAAGAATTGAGGTTCCTTAATGGTCCGAGTGTTTTTTTTTAAATGCAGTATAGTTTGTACAATCTTTCAGGATAAGTTTTACACAACACTAAAAGTTCCGATAGACATACACACGGAAAGGCTTTCTTACTAAGTTACAATCTCTGAAAGAGGGATCAGTTTCTACAGTTGGGGTTGTTGTCTTTTCTAGAAGCTCTAACTCGGTTTCATGCCAATTTGAACATTTTTTATTGCTTTGATGTGTAGAACTTACTGCCAAAGTTTGTACAAACTGTTTGCTTATCTTAAGGAAACAGAACCTTCATGGAAACTCGTTTTCTCACGAATTGTTTTGTTTCGAAAACTGTTGGGTTTACGGTTTTTGTACCGCGGTAAGGAAGCGTTGCAGTTTTCCAGGCTCATCAGAACTTTTTTTTATTGCTTTAATGTGTAAAACTTACTGTTGAAGTTTGTACAAACTATTTGCGCATCTTAAAGAAACGAGACCTTCATGGTAACTCGATTTTCAACAAATAGTACTATCTCGAAAGCCAAAGACTGTCAAAGTTTGTACAAACTATTTGCACATTAAGGAAACACCAGCACCTTCATGGCAACTGGATTTTTCTAGAAATAGTATTATATCGAAAGCCGGCTTAACGATTTTTGTAGCTTATTTGTTTATTTTCGTAACGGAAGAAAATTTTCAAGTTGGACGTTCTTAAGTGTGTAAAAATTACTGCAAAACATACGTCGAGCACCCTACACATTTACACCTCCGGTTTATGGATTTAAACAAATATGTACTATTAATATTACAGAAATCAGAAAAGCAAGATTTTAATTTTTAAGTAAGTTACATTTTGTTACATGGTGTGGTCTTAATAGTGTAATTTATATACAAACTATTTACTATCCGTCTTCAGAGTTGTGCTAAAAAGTTGAAAAAGTTGGTTAGCTTAGATTTTGCAAGTTTCAAAATGTTTTATCATATTAAAAAAAAATAACGTGCATATTTAAAGGTGGGCGAGACCCCCTTTTAGGGATGCAGCGAGCAGTACTTTTTCGAAATGCCGGATAACGGATATTCGGTATCCGGTTGCTCAGCCGGATACCGGATTATCCGGCATAGTTTTTACTTTCGAAGTAGTTTTAGCTTAAATGCAGTAAAATATAGGTTTTAATAACGGAACCCTATGGCCTTATTCTGTAGTGTTTTAGAGTGAGAGCAAGACAAGGAAAATACTAAGTGTACTATTTCAAGGATGTGCTGATTAGCTCTAATATTGTTTTTTGTTCACAATTAAGATTGCAAATCTGTCAACGAATTTAATTGTAATTACATTACATTACATTGTTGGAGTCGAGTTCGAGCAGTGGTCGAGTCCACACGCTTAACGACGCCACTACAGCTTTTAAATGTAAAACGGCGTTTTGACCGTTTGAAAAGACAATTTTAGTGTAGAGTGAACATTAAAGTTAGTTAATTAGTAGCTTTGGGTTAGTATATCAGGTAAAACAGGTAACAACGAAGCGCGCGCGCGGAGAATGTTTGTTTTGTCAGCTCAAAGCAGGTGCATCAGTGACATGCGCCAGCTCTCAAAAACAAAGAAGCGAGAATTACCTGCGGGACTAAAAGTACCACCTGGATTACCTGCCGATGTCACAACAGGTGAAAGGAAACCGGAAAATGGATAATCAGCAAACAGTTAAAGCTAAGTTATAAATATAAGTAGTAATTTCTAATAGAGAATAAATAGATAAAATCCCCAAGATAAATTAAGAACAGGCGACTGTAAGTAGATATTAAACAATACAAATAATTTAAAAAAATAGATATTGTTATTCTGTTAGGGCAGTCTGTTAGGCAATAGAGTTTATTTTCGTCCAAACCCGACAATAGAGAACGCCAACTGACGAATTCCTGGAACTCGACGCGAAAGGTCTTGAGCAGGTAGTTTTCTAAAAGGGCCCCCTCGGCTGAAAACGACAAACGAGATAGGTTACAATGTAGGAAAGTTTTAACCAAAATAAATTCACACTCAACAGGCGGGAAAATTCAAGCAAACGAATTCTTTTACGTGCGCCGCGATACCTACAATAAAGTACAATAATTTTCCATTAGATTAATTGATGTAATTACCGATATTTGTATTGAAAATACACTTTTTTAGTATTATGTTTGTATAGATGGTTATTTATTATATACTCTAAGGTAGTGATATACACCTAACATTAAGAAACTATATATTAAGTTGTAGAACAGAGCATCTGGGGAGTACGTTCATGTTTATGTAATTTAAGTAAGGTTTGGAGCGTAATGTTGAATTTAAGGCTCAGAACCGGGTATGTCAAATTAGATTGGTTCTAGTATCTAACATTTACGTCTGTTGTCAATCAGAACAACTAATAGTATTAACAGGTGCGTAAACATATACACGGAAGTGTACACACCAGCAAACCAACGGAAATCATCAGAAGCAGCATAGTACCTACCATGGAACAGGAAACAGTATATACGGACAGACACAAATTGACAGTGCGGAAAATCCCAGGAGATGGAAACTATTTATTCGCCTCAATAGCAGACCAAAACACAAATGTCACAGCAACGCGAGAACAGCTCAAAAAAGAAGCTTTCATCTTAAGCAAAAAATCGGGTTATACATCAGAGAAAACCCACAAAAATTCCAATTGCAACTGGAGGAAAATGTAAGAAACTTGGCTCCGCGCTACGACCATCTAGCACATACCTACGGCCCAGCACTACAAACAGAAGCCTACTTAGAAGACCTAGGAAAAGAAGAATTTTGGGGAGGAGCCGAATCAGTAGCAGCAACAGCAGAAATACTAAAGGCGTTACTAGAAATACACTACAAAGCAGGTCCAACCTCCACACACACTCCGGTAGACAACAATCAACCACCCAGGGCAATAAGAAGCCAAAGAAGAAAAGGAATCCATAGGAAGCAAGAATGGAACGCCAAATATGACCATGCCAGATCAAAGAATAGTATTAAGTAGTTTATTAGCTATTAGGAAATTACGATATTTTCAATTTGTAATCTTACAACAATAGATATGTGTGAAGTAAGAACAATGTGAAACTTTGATACCAAAGTTTATTAAGTTAAGATGCATATTCGCATAACATTCTTGGTTACGTACTCAAAACCCCCATTGATGCGTAGCTTACTAACTACCCGGTGTTGCAGCAGCGGTGTCTTGCGGTATGCATTGCAGACATGCTAACGCGGTTCAACACCCCACCCGATCCCACCTATCACAGAAATTCCTACCCACCTTACTGGCATGGGGTGGGCCTGGCGTAATCCAGGATCGACCCTCGAGTCAGCTCCATGTCAGATGATGATGATGATGATGATGATTACATTACATTACATTGTTAAAACTAAAACATGTTCTGTACTGATAGTTCCGACACCATCAAGAAGTCACCTGACATTACCTAAACATGTATGAGTTTTACCGACATTTAAACAAAATATTGATTAACGATCGAGTGCTTTTTATAGGTTCCTTGTCTCGGATGTCTCCGTCACATGTACTGAAAAATTGAGACCTGCATATCGTCGCAACAAGCGGTTTATGCATCCCCCTTACATAATTATGTTATATATTACTTCGTGGTTTTAATAAATCAATACTTATTTATGTTGTTTGAAATCATTTCACATTTTTAACTCGCATAAATGCTAATCTCAATAATATAAATTTAGTAATTTTATGCAGATCCACAAAATAATGGACTTTTAGGGGTTTTTGCTCTCAATTGTTTTAGTCTATACTTTCAAATCAAATTGCATGTATAATCTATTTTACTTGAAGAAGAATCTCCGACCGGATATTTCATATTATCTGGCTAAACCGAATATTCGGTGAAATGGCCGGATAACAGATAAGAACCGAATATCCGTTGCATCCCTACCCCCTTTCGATAGTTTTAGGGGGGGGGGGGGGGGGGGTACTGGCCCTCGCTGCCCCCGTGGAGTAGGCGCCTATGTCTCACAATATGTATCATCATTTTGGAAATACCCTGTCTAAAACTAAAGCCAAACATTTTCTTAAATAAAATATTTTATTTTACTTAAACGATAAAAAAGACCATTATTGTTAAAGTAAAATAAAGTATTACATTTAATATCAATTTGAACTTCAACGAAGTAAAGCTGGAACTTGTGGGAAATGGCGTCTAAGATAACTATACAAAAAATACAGGGGTATGTATGCTTTTCCCCATAGATTGTAGAAGTTGTACTTATACCTATAAATGTACATATTTCACAAATTACTGAATTGCAGATTTCGATTTAATGTTAATAATTTATCCAAAATCAAATGATTATATATTCTAGGACATTGTTGCCGCCTTGCACATGTTATTACAAGTTACAGGGTTCCTTTAGTAACCCGTTTGTAACCGCAATAATTGGCTTCGTTCGCTGATGTAGACGGTTGGTTAGCAATGCCTTTTGTTCTTGTTTTCTTTTTGTGGGCCATGATAAACCAGCCTTTGCAGTTCCTCCGAATTGCTTTGTTGTAGCTGAACCTTCTCAGACCACACGCGATTAAAAGAATTTTATGGCGTTTTTTCTTACTTTTTTCTAATACACTGCTTGTATATTTTTTTATAAGTCTGTTGTATCAAGCCAAATAGAAAAAGTGTAAAAATAAAGATTGCTTGAAAAAAGAACATTATTTATTTTATGGATGCTTTTGGAAACACTCGTGTACAGATTAGAAAAACCACATTAATTTAAGTTTTTGACGATTTTCTAAATAAAATAACGTATAAGTAAAATATACATCTGTATCTTAATTTACCCTTATTCGATTTTTACAAAAGCATACGTAAAAGTGAAACCTTTCACACAAAATCCCACCCATATACATTTCATTCATTCATCCTTTGTTATCTTCAATCTAAAGAGAACAGACTGGTTTGCATAAATTAAGTCGTGAAAAAAGTCATTTCGGCTGATTATAAAGAAATTTTTGAACCTACAAATGCCAGAGTGATCTGGTGCTGGGATATAATAAAATTTTTGTCTCTCTTGCTTTTATACTTGTTAACAAATGGTAATACGGAACGAGACACAAAAAGACGAAACATGCTTCAGAACTATGTCGGGTTGCACGTCCATTTCATCCCGACATCTAAATTGTATATCTGTGTTGACCAGAGGCGTGCGTGTATTGTAGGTCGTTGGTTGTGTCGAGAATTTAAGAAATAACCCCGTTATGAAGGTAGCGTAAAAAATAAAATTAGTAGGTTATGTTTATAATCCAATTAGTAAAAGGTTTAATTGCCAATCCGTTATTTCAGTAGCGATTTAAATATTTTTTATTGGATTGTAATTAATGACGAACGGCACTGCTATAGTGGACTACACCTGTAATAGATGTTATCTGTGGTCAATCTTGTAAGGCAACTCTATACTTGTTTCTCCATTAACAAAACTTGTGGAGTACGTCCTTGTGAATCATTTATGAGTATGTTTCGCACAGTGCTTTTAATATGTGGGAGGTAATTTCCATTTCGATTTAAGTACCGAAATTAAGATAGAACTATTGCCAAGAAAACATCGACACTTATTAGACACAACCACTAAATGCAATAAAGGCAATAGAATTATTTTTGTTCAATAAAATTCTACATAAAGGATTGTTCATCCTTATACCTGAAATTTCCGGTAGTGTTGACAAGAGTTCTCGGGAAAATGAATAAATAAGAAATACTAAAAAAGTCTATGATTTCACCTCTTCGTAAAAAGCGGCGAGAGGCGCGAATTTTAAACCATTAAGTTTCTAATTTTATTTGATGGTTGGAATCTTTCTCTTTGATTTAAAAAAAGTTTCACTAATAATTATTTAAGGACGGCCATTTGTTGCAACAAAAATTGTGATTACTCAACACGGGTAATCCAAACTCTTAGTGATCACTTCTTCTGTTATCAGGGCAGAAGAATTAGAAATTTAAATTGATTTTGAAATGCGGATCGCATATGTTTCTCGTTATATTATCATTTCTTGTCGAATTCTTTGTTTGTTGTGTAGCAAAGAATGGTTCAGTGGTTCAATCATTGATTCTACAGCCCATTGAAGACCATTCGAAGGTGTCGCACACTTTCGAAGGTTGAAGGCATTAACATACCAGATAACCACGAGAACATGTAACAACAAGCCATTTTCTCAATTTTTAAATTATTAATTTTAATTTTTTTTTTGGTAATATACACATATAAATGCAGATTGCTATGTAAAACGCTGTTGTTTTGGACTTCCGGTTTAACCGGAAGTGAGGAGTTTTTTTTATTATGAATGGAACACCCTGTATATTTTTGCATATTTATGCAGACCTTTAAATTTACTTTACAGCCATGTATATAATACTTACCCATTACCTTTTAATTTTGGTCGCCAGAGGAGCGTTTTTAAAAAATCGGTGTTTCCTGTGCGGTTTAGCATAAAAATCGAATCTGTTACTTATTACTTTATAAACAAAAAAAAATATTAGCGCGTTACTTTATTCATTAAATGTAAAATGTATACAAACACAAGTCACATTAAAAAACTGCGAAATACTGCAACAACAAATTTGTAACCATAAAAGTCACATCCTTATGTAAAAAAATAAATAACTTTATTAATTATAAAATTGCTTAATATACTCGAGCTAGGTAAAACTACTTTTTACTTATTTTGTTTTGACAGTTAGCGGCATTTTGTATTTTGTTTTCTGGGAGCCTGCTTAGTTGTAAAAACGTAGCTATTTTTAATATCCGTTATTCATACAATAATTTTATTTTTTCTTGATATTTTAAAAATAATCGGGTATGTTATTTTATTGGTATTAAATTACAGCAAAGAATAGTATATTAAAAAACAAGTTTCATAAGACATGATTTTAGAGCACGCGTCCAAGTTAGAAAACGAGCCGCTTGCGGCGAGTTTTCTAATGGACAAGTGCGCTTAAATGTCTTATGAAACGTGTATTTTATACTATTTTTTCTATTTTGGTCCAAAAAAGTTAAAAATTACCTTATTTTATATTTTAATTTAAAAATTTAATCGATTAGGAAAATTTGGTTTTTGTTTTTGATATGTGGCTGTTGGTGACATTTATTAATTTCATACAATTCAAACTACTGTCAAATTAAAATTTAGACAAACAATTTGAAAGTGATTTAATTTTTAAAATACCTAAGATTTGAAGATAAGATGGAAGAAGAATTATCTTGCACCCCACCCGAGCTACGCAAAGTAGCGGAAAATACGCTAAATAATCTTTTTTAGAACTTACAATTTGAAGGTTATGTTTATAACGCGTGAAGGTTTTCTTGTCACATGGTTGTCACCAACCTAACATGAAATCCAAATGAGTTTCATAAAGTAGTCAGTAAAGAACCAAAATAGAAAAAATTTTTAAACAAATTAAAAATAACTACTTAAAATTCAGTAGGTATTCTTTTGTTTTCAAAGCCAACTTAAAAAAAATAATTATGAATGTCATTAATGCGCATTTAATTTTTTTTAAATCGCCCCTTGGGTGCTGAAATTAAAAGTAAGGGCAAGTATTATACAGAGTGGCTAGGCAAACCTCGGCCACTTTTCTTGCAGCGGTCAAGAGATGGCGCTTTAGTATAGAAAAATTAAATTAAAATACTGGCAACAACGCAGAATCTAAGACGTTTTAGTAGTTTTGATTTAATATGGAGCGTATTTAATAACTAAAACGTATTGGATTATGTGTTGTTGCCAGTATTTTAATTTGATTTTTCTTCACTAAAGCGCCATCTCTTGACCGCCGCAAGAAAAGTGGCCGGGGTTTTCCTAGCCACTCCGTATATGGCTGTAAAGGAAATTTAAAGGTTATCCAAAGTCCAAATTAACATCGTTTTACGTCGTAGTATGCATTTTTATGTGCATTATACCCACACAAAATTTGTAACTGATAATTTGAAAAAATACAAAATGGCCGGTTGTTACGTTTACGTGGTCACCTGGTATAGACTTTGCCAATCTGATTAATATACCGTCAATGGTAATACATATTAGAAAAAAAGCTAAATAAAAGTAAGTTTTATGCATATATCAGGTATAACAAATGTGGCGAGGAATTGAATTGCACTAATTCTAGCAAGCTATTGTTTAACAATGAACATTGGTTTAAGATAGAATATACTTAGTACAGGGTTGGCAAATATCATGATATTTATTATAACTATCATAATATCCGATATTTACGATATATATCCGATATATATCAAAAATTGATATATATATCGGATATTTATGATACATTTCACAAAATCGCCAGGAAACTATCCATTTATTTAATTTAATTTATTAAATCAAAGAAAAAATAATAAACAACCATTATTTTAACATTCACAACAAAAAATAAAAATATGTTATGTAATATATTATAAAAAAGAAACTAAATAAAAATTCTAAAAGCCGAAGCCGAACTAGTTTCTTAGTACTTAATCTTATTAGTGGTTGGTCCATTTCAGAGTCTGATCCTGACTCAGAGTCCAACAATAATGTTTCTTCTGATACTTCGTCTGGAGATTTGCTGCATGATGGCTCTTGGGAGTATGTCTGATCAATTTGATGTTCTTCGAAAATCCAGTCCAAATTTGAAGCTTTTCTGCTACAATCTTGATTTAAGTACTTAAATATAAATGTTAGTTTAGCAGCTTTTTCGGTTCCTAATCTGTTTCTCAACTTAGAATGTACAAGCCCAAAGGTGGAAAAAATTCGTTCCAATCCCGCAGTTGCTGCTGCTGCAGTCAGGAGCTTCGAACACATCTCTAAGAAATTTTCTCGTAAATTTTCTCAATCAAAAAAGAGTCTGCATCTTTTATGGTAAGCGCTTTCCACCAAGTCATAGGAGGGGTGGTTTTAAATTGCTCCCCAAACATAAATGATGGATATTGTTTTGTCTCTGTACTGAAGGCTAGTACAATAGGTAAGAAATTTGAATTTATAGTCTCCAAGTACTCAAATGCACGATGCTTTTCTTCATTACTCAAATTGCGGCCTTTAAAGCGATGATCGCAGATTTGCCAAATAGTGACTGCGTGTTAAGGCCATCTTCTTTCTCCTCATTAAGTGATCTAGTACATCACGTGGTTGTCCTTCTAGATCGTTTTCCTATTTCTTCCAAATTTCTACACAAACAGCAATAGTGGTCGCATCCCTTTGCATGCGATCTAAAGCAATTGCAATTGGTTCCATTCGTTTCAAAAAATCTTTTGCGTTTACCGTGATGTGTATATCATTTATAATGTGAAAAATATCTTTATCAATGATCTCCTTATGATCCTGGCAAACCTGAACCAAAATACCTCTATTTTCAAGATAAGATTTTAAAGAATCAGTTACAGTATTCCACCTAATTTCCTGAGGAATGACAAGCATTTTTCCTTTAGCATTTCGGTACCAAGCTGATGGTAGGTGTTTAATTCTAAAATATTTTATTGCTTTAATAATATTTTCTTTAAGGCCCCGAATTTGTATGTCTTCTGCCAACAAATGGAGAATGTGTGCCGAGCACCCATATTGAATGATATCAATTTCTGTTTCTGGTGTGGCCTCCAGGAGTCTTCTTATCTTTGAGACGTTTCCCGTGTTATCGGTTAGGACACTTCGTACTTTTGCTCCAAAAAAGGTTTGAGCGTATGTAATAGCTTTATACGCAACTTCTTTTAAATATTCCGCTGTGTGGGGATTGCCTGATGTGTCCCTTAACTAGGAACGAAAATGTTATTTATTAGATAAATTAGGTAATGGGTTTCGGAAGTCTTAAAAACGTTGCCACTTTTATGTGCCCCGCCCGTCCCATTTTTTTGGTGCAATTTGCACTCGATTGTGGATCATTGTTGATCATAGAAATGAAAACTCCCTCCCCCAAACCGTTTTCTATGGGGAATAAGTAAAGCAATCCATATTCGGCATTAGAAAAATGAATAAAATAATAAAGAAAAAGCACCTAGGCACGAAGTTAAAAGTAATTACAAAAAAATCTTCTATAGGTACAATACGAGATTTTTTTTCAATAACCAACATTTAAAAATAAACATTCACCTACCACGTTTACTTGTTTGTTTTGTTGACTCGGGTAGTTTTTGTCCAACAACGTTCTCTTGTTGAGTATTGCTAGCCTCTGCAGAATTTTCTTCATTAATTATTGTAGAATTAGCTTCTGTAGCTTCGTTTCCACATGTTTCAGCATTCTTTGGCGAATCCCCTGCATTTCCTTGCCGCATTTCTTGCACGCGGCCCACTTACCACTATTATTTTCCTTATTTACACATCGAAAATGTTCCCACACAATGTGTTTATTTTTTGGCATTGTTAATTTAATTTAAAACTTCAAGAAAACAATAAATTTCCCTTATAGCCAGCGAAATATTCAGCAAACAACACTGATACACTGAGTAGAACATAAAAACACAAACTGACAGAGTAAAGCTGCAGCTCTGGGAATCCCCAGCTAACCTGCATGAACGCTTGGGCGGTCTCTAATTGCACAATGTTGCCAGACTGTACATATTTTAAGCAAAATTAGCTGATTGTAATAATTTGATATATATCATCATCATTGGCCAACCCTGACTTAGTATGGAGTTCCAAATTAACGTCTCGGGTTTTTTTAATCAAACTACAAAATTAGACAACATCATAACATAATTGTGAAACAATGTAAATCAGGGTGCGAAGATTTAAATCAACTTGATTTAAATCGCGATTTAAATCGTTGCGATTTTTTTATTTGAATCAATGATTTAAAACAAAAACGTCAATTTTTCGAATGTTTATTGTAGAAAAACAAACAAAAATGTGAAAAAGCAATAAGAAGTTTAGTATCAAACGCAAATTTACAATGCTCATAGCATAAAGTTAGTCGTCAAACACAACATTACACTTATTGTTGAAATAGAAAAATAAAATTAAGAACATTTTTATGTAAGTAGTTTCTTAAAAGGCAGAAGTCTTCAGTCTAAAACTAATTACTGTAACGTACAGATGTGCAAAATAAATTTCCGTTTGTGTATCACTTTTTCTTCATTTAGGTATATTTAAACATATTAGTCTTACACGTATAACAAATGCACAGATGTGGACTTAAAAACATGTAGGTACTGTTTTATAAGGATAACCACAGGTTTCAAGACACCAGAAAAATTGATTAAAAAAAAATTGATCGTTTTTTTTATAAAAATAGCGATTGTTTTGCACCCTGATCTAAATCATAGCGATAGTTATTTTGTTATACGTATATGTTCTTATATATTGAGAATTTTGTTTCAAAAGTTAATATTTCTTGTTTATTTATGTATTAAACGCACTTCTAAATTTTATTCGCTTTTGACAGGAAAACGGAATTCTTGACTATTGTTCGTAATTGCATGTAGTTTTTTCATCGCTTTAATCTGTAGGTAAATATCTTACTCAACGTAGTTTCACCAAAGAAATTGGTGTTAAAAATGGTAATCTTAAGGTGTGCTTTGTGCAAGAACATAATTTCTAACTTTTTATCCGTAACCGGAAACATGTCTGATTAGTGATTTTAAGCATTCCCCGTCTCACGGGTGTGAAGATAAATCGGCAATGGTTCTTTTACTCTGGGAGTTAATTATTATTCAAGCAAATTATTTAATTTCGTGCTACGAATAACGAAAACATTGAATTCGATGCAATGGATATTGGTTTCCGGTTAATGACATAGTTGTCAGTAGTCACCAGCATTTATTGCGAATGCCGAATGACAATTTGCAGGTGTTCTTTAAGGGAGATTTTATGGTAGGTATAATACGCGTATTAGTATAGTAATGACTTATAATTGATTTTACCTAAAGAGAGAATACCAACTTGTAAATATTAAAAAGGGGCGAAGCACTTCGCTCATACTTCGAACTCTTTTTCTTCTTTTGTTTATAAAATATTTAAAAAATAAATATTTTGTAATTGTGACTCACCATTCTTGTTTAAAGTTGAAGAATGTACATTAGTTGCCGAAAAGTTTCACAAAAACCTTATAATAAAGGCAAAAAATTTTATTTTTGATCACCGTGGAGAAAGATGTATTTGTATAAAATCAGGGTGCGAGGATTAACATCAAGTTGATTTACATCGCGTTTCAAATCATGATTTAAATCAAAGGTTTTATATACAGGGTTGGGCAAAAGAACGGAACAATGCAAATATCTTTAATACGGCAACCGCGATTTTGACAAAATTTTCTACATGAAGGTTCCGATATATGGCGGATACAATGAAGGTATTGGCGGTTCAAAAATACTTCCGGTTTAGCCGGAAATGATATCAACTTTTTTATTGTAAATGGAACACCCTGTGTTAATTGAACCATTTCTGATGTTATTATATTAAATTCAGCAGTTTTAATTAATTTTGGTTAATTAATTGATTACTGCAACCACACTGCTCAATCTATCAAACATCTTAACAACACAACACGAACCAAGCATATTTGACAACATTACATCTGTTTAAGCTTCTCACATTCTTTGGTTTTCATGAGCTGCTAGATAACAATTACGAAACATTATTGTTCAATATCTTTAAAATTATTAAGAATAACGGCGTGAACTCGCAAAAAAAGAGTTCTATCGATATATCAAAAACTATACAGGGTGCTCCATTTAAAATTAAAAGTTGATATCATTTTTGGCTGAACAGGAAGTCTAAAAACCGACAATACTTTCATTGTATCCGTCGTATATCGGAACCTTCATGTAAAATTTTTTGTCAAAATCGCGGCTGCCGTATAAAAGATATTTGCATTGTTCCGTACTTTTGTCCAACCCTGTATAAAAATCAATGGTTTAAATCAATTGTTTTCTGAGTGGGATGCCGGTTACATGTCAAATATTCCAATTAGTACAATAGCGTCCTTAATGCGGTAGTAAGTTTAGAATAGGATAGAATTAAATAAAAGTGGTAAGCAATGCTTCAATAAATTAATGCTACAGGGTGACTAAAAAGTGACGCATAATGTCAAACTTCGTAAATACTGATTCAACAAATATACAATCTTAACAAAAGTTGCTTGCTAAATTTTAGCGTATACTTTGTCATTGTTTAATTTTTTATAGGTTTCGTTATTTGGTTGCTATGGCAACTCAGAAATTTTTAAATTTCTAAGATATGCCATTCAAAAATTTTACATGTAATTTTATGAAAAAAGTATTGTAACAGAAAGAGAAACAAATTTGAAAACGTGAAAGAAATACAGGATGCAATTTTGAAACAGGACAGTATATACAAATAACGAAATTTATAAAAAACTGAATATCGACAAAATATAAAATTGAAATTTAATAAACAACTTCTATTAACGCTATTTTTTCATAAAAATAATATTTACGAAGCTACAGACATTATGATTTAATCGTCAAAGGGGAATTATAAAAGTAATGCCCTCTAATGTGGAGCGAGGAAAGTTGCAAGGGAACAAACCGATGTTTGAGTGTAAAAGGAACTCGCTAAGCGAGTATCTACAACTACTACCGGCCTCTAGGCACAGCTATAGCTATAGTTGAAACCAAATAATTTTTCTGATTATGCTTTACTTTTTACTTACCCGTTATACTTTATTTGAACTTATACGTTATACAGTAATTCAAAATAAGCATAAGATATATAATAGAAATGTTACTTGAGCACACATTATAGTTGTCACCAAAATATTTAAACAAAACACTTATTAAAATCAAATAAATCGATTATTTGGATTTAAAAAAAATAAAAATTACGATTTTTTGCAACTTCTATGGGGATTTTGTTTTGTTTCGATTAGGTAAACAAGTTAACCAGGCATACTGCACTAGCACCCACTGGTGCTAACGTAGCCAAAATCGAAATTTTCATTGATATAACGGAATCAATTGTTAACATATCAGAAATTTTCAATAGCGGAAATAATGGAAAGTGACATATGTTTGAAAACTGTAAATATTCTCGTGGTTATGAGTGGTGGTAGCTCAGAGGTTGGGCGCTGAGTTCCTAACGCTGAAGGTCTAGGGTTCGATTCCCCGCCAAAGCCATGCAGCAATAAAAATCTATGCCGCAACCCGCCACTCACATTCCCCAATCCGGTGTAGGCAGCCGTGGGGTCTTAATGCCCGAAACCTTCTCTGGAATGTAGTCGTTCGGATTCGACGTTAAACTGTAGGTCCCCCGTACTCCACCTTAGCGCCGAGGAGAGTATGTGGCAGGGAAGAGTGCCGGTACCCAGCAGTGGGACGTAACGGCTGATTACGACGAACATATGTTTGAAAACTGTAAATATTCTCGTGGTTATGTTACTTTTATTTTGCATACACTTGTAAGTGATAATTATCTGTTTAAATATTATTAGGTAGTCGTGTATTTTGTTGAAACAAATTGTAGCTTTATAGGTTTAAGTTGCAAAGGTAGAAATATTTGTATTTTAACTAGCGAAAATTGTGGTCTACGCCCCACGTGTTTTTGGGCAACTTTTAAAAAGCATTTTAAAGCTGTCTCGAGATGCAAGACTTTTACCGAATGCGAATATCTAAAGTCAGCTACTGAACTTAACATGTATAACTATACTAAATTATCGTGCGAGTGTTTATTATTTTCTAACTACTGTATACATGAATGCCTGTCCTTGGTACCTATTAATGGTCATTGTTGAGTTCGGGGTTGATTCAGTTAGGTTAAGTCTTACTGGAATATTTTTTTAATTGTAAATGGTAATCCAGTAGCCTAGGACGATAAAATACTTGTAGGTGATAAAACAGCGTTTACAGGTATCTGCCCTCTTGAAATCTCAGCTGCAATGAAATTTGTAAGTAAAACTTATTTGAGTTTCATATGATTACCTTCGCGAGCAGCTTCGTTTTTGTACTCTGACCTACATCTCGCTGCAGAGTCGTTTTCGGTACTGAGCTGTACCGGATGCTGCGGTAATTAAAATTCCGATGGAAGGAATCCGTAAGCCCGATATCATATGACCCCGCGGAGTTTGATGTGGAAATGCCAGCTATCGGCAGATTAAGTTCTAGCAATTAAGCAATACAAACAAACCGTTTACCTCCGTATACAGCAATTTTGCTTTTCTTATAGACAACTATAGCGGCCTCCCGTATAAAGCAATATAATGCGCATTATATATTTGACGCGTAAATATATGGGTTCTAGTAGCGGAGATCCCTCACAACTAAAAATTGAGACGGGTGGGAGGGAGCTGAGTTTAATATATGTTTTCGAGTTTAATACATGTTTTCCCATAATTCGTGTGTTTATTGGTGCTGAGTTGAATACGCTCGGTTATAGTAGAGTTTCTAAGAGAGCTTTTGTGTGTTGATAGGCGCAGACTTAGTGGGTTTAAGCTAATTTTAGAATCCGGAAAAATCATATTAGTTACTGATGCATAATTTAATACCAATACCACACATTAACACAGGCGGAACGAGATGCGTAGAAATACTTTTTCCCTATCATGAAATTAATATAATAATTATTATACAGAGCGATCAAGTGAAAACTTAATCCCAGTCGCCTTTGAAATAAGCGCGGCATGTCGTTGGTTAGTTTACAAATCGTGGAGCTATTAGAGTAGTGCTATTTAGATTATTTTATTTATCTACGTTACAGCTAATCAGAATGCAGTATTAACCTACCCACTTTAAAATTAGGCTGATAAAATTTCGTGTAGGTTATTACATTTGATAACCTTGACAACGTTTATTTACGCTCTAGTTACTTCATGGTTGCACTAATAAATAACGGTAAACAAAGCCCGCCATTGGTTTAGTTTTGTTTTCATAAAATAATCTTGTCGAATACCACTACTCGAGCTTTTGAACTGTTCTCGGTTAATACACTCAAATTTTCTGCAGTTTTACTCAAATTGTACAAATTTGCAAGTAAAGTTTTTATTGCTTGTGCTTTGCCAAATTTACAGTCTTTTTGTCGATCTGCAGCAAATTATCGTTAATTAACTGATGAATTTAAAGCTTATATGGTATTAAAATTGGGAAATTGCGTGATTATTTTACATCGTGCATGATAAATGTCAGTTGGTAACCGTAATGGAAAACATTTAAAACGGTGGTTTGGTTTAGCGGTAAAGGCGTGGGCTTACAATCTCCGTAGTTCAAATCCTGTGACGAATCTTTTTCCTGGATTTTTTTAAATTTATTTTTATTAATTTTTTTTGACAATTCTTAGTGGTGTATTAAATTGCCCCATGTCTATAATTTACTTTAATTTTTATCTTATGTTTATTAAAAACCTTGGGTTTTTAATAACAGCTGCGTATATAAAACAATGACGCAACGACGTATTAAATTTTTACATACGTTTATTTACTTAGTTTTCTAAACGGAATTTAATTTGATTTATTCATTGAAAAGTGGTTTTACTGAAGCAACATTTAAATTTAAAATATAAATTTTAGATTGGTTACGATGATAGATTCACGATTTGTTAATAAATCAACGACATGCCGCGCTTGTTTCAAAGGCGACTGCGATTAATTTTTTATTTTTGAATTTTTGTCTTAGTAGTTGCGTCCAGTTTTGGAAAAAAATTGAGCTTGAATACACAATACTTATTCCAAGTCTACGCCTATATACGAGTATTTGTTTGTAAAGTATGGACTCGTGAAGTATTCAGACCTTTATTTTTATTTGCGTAAATCTAAACAAAATAGAAGACAAAACGTACTTGATAACGTTTTTTATTAAATAACAAAAATGCTCTATAACAGTCTGTGTATAACATTAGGTATTAGCATTCTTTTTGAAAAAGCAGGATTATATCTAATCGTATATTTTTTAAAACTTTTTCTGTATAGCAGAGCCCGAAAATAATAATAATAATAATCAAATTTTGAAACTGTCAACTGAATGGTTTTCAACTTTTGGAACTATCGCATTACCGCTTTTAAATAGCCATTGCACGTACTAATGAGAACCTTACAGTGTAGTAAGTAGATTTTTAACCTGCAAATAAATTATTACAATTGATATTGTTTTAAAGCTAAAATAGTCGGTAAGGTGTAAAATGAGAATAATGACTACATTCGCTAGTGTTTATCTGCTAGTGTTTATGTGGGTAATGTTAAGAGATGTGCACATGCAAATTCTGTGAATTTTATACAATATTCGTTTCTTGACTCTTTCCTACAATGCCCGCTCAGAACAATTTTATCAGGCTGCTCTGAGAAAGCTATAATAAAAATAAGACAAATATTTACAACAAGATAATTTTTATTGAAATTTGCGGAAATACTAGTTATACTGTTGTTGACTGTGATAAAGTGAATTGTGTGTGATTTAAATAGAACTTCATATCTTGTATTGACCATAGTAAAACATTGATTGGCGCTAAGTTGATATGACTGAAATAAAATGTCGAATGGATGTGATCGTAGGAAATTCATACGTGACAGGAAATTTCGGATATGCCTGTACATTAGCGAACGCAAAATTATAGCTAGCGGTTAACTCGGGGTGGCTTGTGAGAAGTTATTAAATAGCACTTTTACATACAGGGTGTTTCAAAAATAAACGGCATCTTTTTAAGGGCGTGTTCCTCTCATGAAAATAAGAGGAAAAGTTGCTATTAACATGGGTCCCCAACTGCTTCGTTATCGAGATACAGGGTGTTGAAAATTGTAAAAAAATATCTTTTTTTTTCATTTATTAGGAAATGATTGGGAATTAAAAGGATGCCGTTTATTTTTGAAACACCCTATATATAAGATGATGAAATGCTGGTCAAAAATATGTTTCTGTTTTGGGGATACAATGTTGCATATCTCGCGCCACTGTCAGTATAACAACACACGGAAGAACGCATCATTTATCCATTTTTAGATAATCACTAAAACTTATAGCAGGGTAGGTTTATGTATAAAATACTCAGGTGAAAAATGGACGAATCACTTCACCCGAGCATTCCCATACGACCGACCATACTTCATAAATATTTATATTGCTATTGAACAGAGGCGTTTCATCCGTTGATGGACGTTAATAACATCATACAGAAGTGTTAGACTGAGCAGGTCCTAGCTACTGTTTCACAGAGATTTTTGCAGGTAAAAATACACTTTGCAAACAAGGTTGTATAAAATGTTTCTTCGTGGCTTCAATATACCAGAAAAACTATTGAAAATAAAAAACAGTTACAGACAGAGCTGGTATTTTTTTTTAAGTAACACTATATACTTTTAGCATTTATGGCAGCTATTGAATATCTCTTTACAATTATGTCACATCAAGTGCAGTGGCGTTCCGTGGTTCAAAATTAGTGTAGGCAATGGCCAATGCAAAGATAATTTAATACTTCGACTGAAAAACTCATTAATCTTTAATCTTTATCCTTATCAAATATCAACAAACAGCAAAACTGATATAAATAAATGTTTTGAACATATATAATGTTCGACGAATGGACCTATACACTATAAAGAAAAAATGTATTTTATGTAAACGTGGTCGATTCGCTTTTCTTTTATATAACTGCAAAATCAGTGCAAGATGGTCTATTATATTGCCATTCTACTTATTAAATTGTTCAAGTTTAAAAACTATTTTTATTTGTTTTTCGAACGAGTATCCATTAAATTTGTTTTGTAAAAATTGGTTCATGAAATTTTCTGTCTTCGCTGCAAACGTGCAAACAACGTCTAAAATGGATTTGATGTGATTTAATTAACGAATTTTTAATTTTTATTAACAGTTTGCACCCAAACATAAAATTTACACTAGAAACTGAACAAAATAAATCCATTAACTTTTTAGATTTAAACAAAAGTTAATTCAACTAATAAATTTGAGTACTCAGTTTATAGAAAACCTACACAAACAGACATTACAATACCACACGATTCTTGTCATCATAAAACACATAAATTAGCAGCATACAGGTCCCTGATACATAGGACTTTGACGGTCCCTTTAGATGAAATTAATTATAATAGAAAAATTTCAATTATTAAACAAATTGCATACAGTAATGGTTATAATACTAAACTTATTGAAAAAGATTATAAATTAGCCATTCAAAAAATTTATCCAAATACCCTAACTTCGTTCGATACAATTAAATATGCTTCGATCCTATATTTTGGCGACAAATCAGAAAAAATTGCTAAAATTATAAACAAAACAAATATATATAAAGTAAGCTTTAAAACAACTACAAACATCTTAAACACTTTGTTTAATGCAAAATCAAAAACAGACGATTTGCTAAAATCAGGCATTTACAATTTAAATTGTTCGCATTGTAATTCGGTTTATATTGGCCAGACAATTAGAAATTTTGATATTAGGTATAAACAACACGTACGTTGTTACAAATACAAACACCCCCATAAATCCAACTACGCTAAACACTTACTAGAAACACAATCATTCAATGACATCCAATAACACCATAAAATGTTTACACTTTTGTGATGATAAACGTAAATTAGATATACTAGAAGCCTTTGAAATTCACAAACATTTAAAAACTGTACCGTTAATGAATGAGCAAATTGATCTCTTAAATTCTCCTCTACTGGATGTTTTGGAATGAGAAATCAAGTCATCTGCAGACGATTACCAAGATAAGTCACAACGTTCTATTGCTATAACAACACTAACTGTTTATTTTTTCATATAACCTTTGACAATGGCATGTAAACATGCCGAAATACGTATAAGGTTAAAATAAATAGATATTGTTAAAGTAATTAAGTATTTTATATACAGATACTCATTAAATATGGACTTTAACGAAGTAAAGCTGGAATTTATAAATAAAAATGTAACAAGTTTTGTAATTGTTTCGAATCACGAAATAAAAATATTCCATATTATATATCGTAGCATTGCGTTGGTTTTATTAAGTTTTATTTTTACATGTGGTAAATTGATACTAGACGTATAAGGCTGCCTTGTTAATAATTGCTAACATGAATGATTTGCTTTGGTTTGTAGACTAAACATGTTAAGTTTAACGTTTTGCATATTGATGTTGCGCTAAAATATTAATCTGAAAATTAGTATACACCATATGTTCAAATGAAAAATACATAAGGGTTTGCCATGGAAAATAAAATTACTGTCATTGCATGCTTTACAATTGAAACAAACAAAACAATAATGTCACTTAAAATTATTAGGTTAAGCATGCAAAGACAGCAATTTTATTTTCCATGGCCAGCCCTTATGTATTTTTTATTTAATCACATGGTATATATTATTAAGAATGAGTTCATTGACATTACTCTATCTATTATATTTATAATTTTCTTCTTAATATTAGTTTAAAGCTTTAAACGAATTATATTGTAGCGTCTACGCAAAATTGTAAATTTCCGCTTTCCAAAATTATTATAGGTATGACTAGCTGAACCCGTGCGCTATACCCCATGCTAATGCTGTCGCAAGACAAGATTTCTTGTCTTGACGATGATGTCTTTTATTGTCTTTGAGTTTCAAGACAAGAATTTTTTTTGTTTTGGTAAGTTCTTGATAAAGCATTTCTTGTCTTGATAATTCTTGGTTCTTCGGGTATTTTCCGACTTAATACTTACACTTACAATTACCGTTGAGTGGAGGAGTTCAGTTACCCCATATCTTTGAACTGTTAATGTTTCCGGGATGTTTCTGTGTGTACTGTATATTATACATTTTCGATTGAGTAACAACATGAATCAGTACGAATGTACGAAGATTGGTGTACCTGCTTTGGTTTTGTAGAACAATTTGTTACGTAAGTGTTTCGTGGTATGCAAATTTTTGAAATAATGGATAAACGTAAAACCGATGATGCTAGCGACAATGAACCCTTCAGGCTTGTGGAAGGTCTTTTAAACTAAGTGATAATTTAAGCAGCAGTAGTGAGGAAGAAACAGGCGATGGTGGATGCCGAAAAAGCCAGTCCAAACAAAGAAAGAAACGTTAAGTACCAGGTAGTGGTAAAGTGAGCCCCCCGCAAAGCACACGTTTAAAGAAAGACCAAGGAAAATGGAATGCCTGCAAAAACATTACAGATCTCTGTGATATAAAACTGACCAATATCAAAAATAAGAAAATTTGTACCGTAGAATTTGTGCTGATGCAAAATAGAATATTGCACCTAAAATGAAAAACTGCGGAACAACTTAAATGCAGCAACAAATTTATAATTAAACTAGTTGTGTTTTGTATTTTGCTTCTGTTTTGTAACAATACTAATTTTTACACTTTGAGTGTTTTCTTGCATCTTGTAAGCTGCTATTGTATACAGAAATTGAGGTAATTCAAAAACATACACATACGCCAAGAAACAAGAACTTTTGACAAGAAATCTTGATTCTTGACAACAATTTTCTTGTCACTGAACTTCAATTTCTCAAAAAAAAAAAAAAGCTTAGACGGGTCAAATTAATTTGCAAGGGTGACATGTAATACGGCTTTAAATAACTCTACAAAAAGAAATCGCGCGGAGATAAATCTGAAGACCTTGGGGGCCATTCAATAGCGCCTCTTCGAATCCAAATACTGTCGAACTAGCAGTGCATAATGCGGAGGAGCTCCGTTTTGTTGGAATACCAAATGCTCTTCGAGGTAGTGATTATCATTCTCTATAATATCAGTTAACATTGGATCTATGTTGTTTTGCAACAATTTCAAGTACAGATCTCCAGTCAAATTACCAGGTTAAGAAAAAGGACCAATCACCAATAATGCCAGCCCAAAAATTTAATTTTTGGCGGTATTGAGTATGTGTTTCGTGAAATATCCTCGGATTAGAATCTGGCAAATAGCGACAATTATGGCGATTGACTGCATCATTTAGGAAAAAACTGCATTCGACGAAAAACAAGACGTTAAAAAGAAAGTTTGGATTATTTATCGCCCGTTCACTTATAGTCTCACAGCGGCGGTCAAAGTTGTCTTCATTGAGTTTTTGTAGCAAATGAATCTTGTAGGGATAAAACTTGTGCTGCTTCAAAATTCGTTGAATACTGGTTCGATTAATACCCGATACAATAGCCATTTGACTTGTACTCAACGTAGGATCGACAACAACGTGGCCCAGAACCGCCACTTCTTCAGCTCCATTTTTTACTGGTTTTTCAGCATTTCGCTTTTTATTTGCTACAGACAGTAAAGCAAATTCATCGGGATTTCAAATGGCATGTCTTTTGACACTCCTTGCCATTTAAAATATTTAGGGTGGAAATCGCCCCAATTTTGGGGTTGAAGATAAGCGAGCGGAAATAGCTATATTACACGCCCCCTTTGCAAATTAATTTGATCCGTCCGGGCGGTTTTAGAAAAATTGAGGTTCAGTGTCACAAAACACGCCTGTTTCGTTTTCGGTGGGCCACCCTGTATAAAATAGAGATACATAATAAAAATTTTATATTGTTAGATTTGTAGAAAGAGAAATAAAACAAGAAAAAGTGAGCTACTCATAATTAGACACTTCAAAAGTTACTACCTATTTTTAATAAAGCTCTGGCGACAAATTAAGTTAGACGTGAAGGGTCATTTATAAATGCTTTCTTTTAATTGTGTTGCAGAAGTATATATAAAATTACTTATGACTGAATTTAACTGGCCAAATAAATAATTGGCACCCTTGAAACGATGGTGTCGAATTTTAATAATGCTTAAGAATGTCACGTTATTAAAACTGGCCGTGAACAATGACATGCGATGAAAGAATTCTAAAAGCAAAAGGGAATGACAAAATAATAACAAGGTGTGTTAGTTCTTATTGTACAAAACTCAAAGTTGCTGGGTTACTGCTAATATAAGGAATGTTGTAATGATGTCTACGAGTTTTGTCCTACCACACATGCAAATTGCAGTGTTGCAGAAGAAAATAACAACGAGACAGGTGCCATTTGTGGATCGTGAGAAAAGTACAAGCCGACTGGTTTCTTTCTAGTTATTCTATATAGGTTGTCACACAACGCTGAATTACTGTAATAACCATATTATGGCACAGGTAGAACGGGTTCATTGTTTCAAATGCATCATTTTAAAAACTTATGTAATATTTAACTGTTGTTACTATTTTAATGACGTTAATAAAAACTATCAAGATGACATTGTACCCCAAATGGGACTGCGGCCTTAGGAAGAATTTTAAGTTCATTTTTACAAAAACAACTTGTCATCAAAAAAAGATTTTCTTTTTTTCTTACAGTATTATTTTGGAATGTTCAAATTACCATTAACTCGATTCCCACCGGAATAATCGGAGCATGACTAGTATTTATCAAAAAGGCGAAAACCACTACTGAAGTGTTTTCAGTTTAAATTATGTATCTATTAAAAAACCATGTCCAAATTAAACTAACAATCAGTTCATTCTCTCAAACACATACCAGAAATAAAAGTTATTTCCGACTTAAGAAAGGGTGTTCAACCTCGGAGAAGGATAATCGCATCATCATTAATTATTATTAGGTAAAAACCAGAACCTTGAACTTCGAAATATTTCATTATAGCGTTGTGTTCAGGGATACAATGAGCTGAATATTTACGCGTCCGAAAGTTTGTCTGGACTACAATATTGCATTGCACGGAATGGAGGGACTGTCAACTGTCAACGCATTTTGATGATACGTTGTCTGCAAACGTAACACTCTTTGAATGAATTATTACCGCATCACTTTGAAATTCGCATTCTATTGTACACGACAGAATGAAGCACATATTCACACAAGCGGAAAATGGCGCCGCAATCGTTGATTATTCAAAGAAAGTTTTAAAAAGTGGTACTAGAAATAAAATAAATTTTAAACACGTATATATTTTTCATGGTGAGAACGATTTTCGATGCCTGTCTAATACAAATCGCAATTTTTAAGCCTAACTCTACACTAGTCTAGATTTATACAAAGTAACCCCAAAAGATCCAAAGTAACAAAAATTTCTATGTTGAAATTGCACCGTAAATCCGTTTTCACAGAAAAACGATGGTATAGCATTAAAGAATACCAAATATTCATATATAGTATATATTAGCTTTTTAACGCAAAAGACCGACCATTGTCTAAGAAATATGTACCTAAAATTAGGCACGCTGGCAAACTGTTTTCACAACTATTCTAAAAAAAACAACACATTTCTTCAATTTTCACTAACAATTAATCTGAATGCGTGATAACCAATTAAACAATTTTAAAGATTGATTAAATATAAAGAGAAAAGTAATTTAACATGTAAACAAGTAAAAGTAATCTGCTGAAGGCGTTCTGGCACAAATCCAGGTTTTCGTTATTTAAATCCGTACACACAAGGTTGTATTAGTTATGTCTAGAAAATATAAACAAACAAATGGAAATATGTTCCGATAGCGTATATATAATAAATGCGGAACTGTCTCAACTTTACGCGACGACAGCTGTACTCTTATCTTGACAATGGCTTATTTATTATTTTGTTAACAGGGTTTGGATTTTGTCTTGATTCAAGACAAAATCAAGACAAAATTTTGCGATATGATTTTAGGACAATACAGGAAACAAGCCTGTTTCGTTTTCGGTGGGCCACCCTGTATACGCCACACGGATACACTGTACCAGCGTTGTCTGATTGCCATATTGATAGCATTGGTGGGATAAAAACAGACAGTTTGTAAAAAATGCCAGGCGATTGGTTCTAATGTTCTTTATTACTTATCTTTCGCAATCAAATTATGAATAATAATATATTTTCTGGATACATCGACGTTGTACACGACATCTTGGACAATTCAAGCATCAATAACTGTAACATATCGAAATGAACCGCCACCCCACCTTTTAAGCACCCCTAGAAAATGTAGTTTTTAATTTACGCTAATACCAAAAATAAATATTGCTTTTATATGATTCTTTGCCTTTCCATTCTTATATATTATCATTTATCACTGAAAGATCATCTGCTATAAAGGTGTTAATAATAGTTTCAAAAATAAACTACTCTCTAAACTATTTTTCTGAATATAACATTTCTTAAGTTAAAATAACTGAGTATTAAATCAAACCGCGGAAATGGTACTCTATTACTATTGCTCTATTTCATTGTGAAATGTTTTAAATTTTTTGTAGTGCCATTAATTACCTAGGAAGGATTTTTGAATGCTTAATTTTTTAACGCCTTGATCTTGATTTATTTGACTAAAATGTTGGAAATGATCTTGAAACATGCAGGATCATTACGAAATGATTATATGATTTTTGAAATTGCATATATTGTATGGGTAATAGCCAGTGGCGGTCGGTCCTATTAACTTTCAATAAAAAATTACTTTTAGACAGTTTTTAACTTTTCAACACCATCCCATAACATTAAAAATTAGGCGCCAAATTAACTGACCATTGCTTTTAAACACAGTTTTGCATACGGGAAGACCGAGCTTATCGGGCCAAATGATTCCAGCTACGACGCAATCAACCAATCTGTTATTCTTAGTGCGTTTGCATGCGCATTGGATACAACTCATGCAATGATCACATGGGCAGATGCAAAGAAAGAGTAAGGAATTCAGAACGCAATAAGCACGGCAAAGACACGGCCTCTGGTAGTTTGTACTTTACTTGCACCGGTCGGCGGCAGTTAGTTGAAGCGTACAGCTATTATGTGTTTATTTATTTCATAGGTAGTTTACAAATTTTCACAAAATATTGAAATTCTCGTTGGCCAGCTTTTAAAAGAAAAATTTAGTGGATACTCTTACGAAAAACAAATAGAAATAAAAAAATCATGGGCGATGTACTTCAAAATGACTAGGGCCGTTACAGACAGACAGTAGGAAGAAATGTAGATCGTTTAATACTGAACGGTATAAAGAATGGACTGGCTAACTGGTAGTGATTAGGGCTGGGCGATATTGAAAATTTAATATCGAATATCAATAATGAATTTCTATCGATAATATCGATAGTACCAATAGTATGATAATAACGCTATATTTACGATAATACCGACATTATCATCAATAATTTCAATATATTATCATCTATACCATAGATATTATAAATGTCAATATTACCACCATTTATTTCTTTCCTAATTTTTTTTAATTGTAAGTATACACCGTGAAAGAACGGGGGAATTTTTACGCGCTGACGACTTTACTCCTAATCTTAACTAAAAGCAGAGCTATTACTATTTATTGCCCTTTTAATGAATCAAAGTTGCGAATCAAAATGAGTTGATATGTTTCAGTTGTTGCAATAATAAAAATCAATTTAATGTATGTCTAGCAATATTTCTTGGAATTAATTTTTTCCGTCACTATTTTATTTCGATTTTCTATGTAGGTATTATTATCGAAATTATCGAGATTAATTCATTTAACAACAGGCCTTGGTAAATTGGAGTTGCCGTAATTTTTTGACTTTAATCTTAAGGTTAAATAATTTTTGTCATTGCCAACCCAAATTTTGAACCCACGGAACGCCAATGGGTAATACTAATAATCACGTATTATATTTTTTATCTATGCTAATAATAGCATTTGTACTGGTAGTCTTGCGTAAAATAATGCGGGGTTACGGTTGCTAACGATAAATATCAATACAGCATCATATATTATTTTTTCTATTTTGGTTCTTTACTGACTACTTTATGAAACTCATTTGGATTTCATAAAGCAACTCCTAAAAGAATTCAAAATTTTATTTTGTTAGGTTGGTGACAACCATGTGACAACAAAACCTTCACGCGTTATAAACATAACCTTCAAATTGTAAGTTCTAAAAAAGATTATTTAGCGTATTTTCCGCTACTTTGCGTAGCTCGGGTGGGGTGCAAGATAATTCTTCTTCCATCTTATCTTCAAATCTTAGGTATTTTAAAAATTAAATCACTTTCAAATTGTTTGTCTAAATTTTAATTTGACAGTAGTTTGAATTGTTTGAAATGTGTTTTAAATGTTACCAACAGCCACATAACAAAAACAAAAAACCAAAAATTTTCCTAATCGATTATATTTTTAAATTAAAATATAAAATAAGGTAATTTTTAACTTTTTGGACCAAAATAGAAAAAATAGTATAAAATACACGTTTCATAAGACATTTAAGCGCACTTGTCCATTAGAAAGCTCGCCGCTAGCGGCTCGTTTTCTAACTTGGACGCGTGCTCTAAAATGATGTCTTATGAAACTTGTTTTTTAATATACTATTACACAGTGTTTATCATCAGTTCATCACTTTATCGAGGTGCAAAAAATGTATTCATATAATTGATGAATGATGACGGTGGTAAAGAAGTTTTGATAGTCTTGACAACATTTCGGGGCATAGATAGACGATATTATTTTTATCTGCTTGATGTTATTAACAAACGAAACTTGCAAAACAAGGGGTAAACGCGCTTAAAAATTTTGTACAGCTATTTCCACTTGGTGTTCAGTAAACTTCCACGTACTTCCACAGACTTCCATTACTACATACTTCCACTTTTAGTTCCAGACTTCCACCTACTTCCACTACCTTGCACACCTACTTCTACTCGCGGTTATACTCCTTGTTGCAAAAGAAGATGAAAAGTGCAGTGCTTTTCTTGTACGTTGTCTCTTATTATTATTATTATTTGTTGGATAAATATTTTTAATGGTAACTACAAACTCTGGATGGTGGGGGGAGGGGGCCATTTGACTTTAGCAGTGGTGCCTCCTCATAAGTGTAGGAATAAATCAAAAGAAACTATTAAAGAAAATGAAATCCGAAAGAATTTCAACCAGTAACTCTATTCTTTTTATAATTGGATAAAACTGGCTGCGCTAATCGCCTGACCTAAACCCTGATTTTTAAATACTGTCTAAACGAATTACCCTTGCTACACTGAAGAGCTGACATATGCAAATACTCCATTATATAAATATGAAACACTAAGCGGGTAAGCACACACTTTTGCAGGTTTACATATGGAATATGACGTATTCAATTGAAATAGTACATTATACACTAAGGGAGAGAAACGTCTTATTTTTCCTGAGGTGTAATTTGAAGCCCGACGGCTACAAATACATCGAGGGAAAATGGCGGTCTCTCCCGAGGTGCATATACTATTTTTTCCACGATCGGGAGTAGTAACACTTAATTTCATAAATAAATAATTATATAAATAATTATATATAATAAATCGGAGCGAAACCGACTTCTACTCCCGGTCGTGGAAAAATGTTTTTATAAATTATTCTTCTCGCCATAACTCCGTGTGTAATTTATTTTTTTGTTTTAGTAGGCTGCAGGGTAATTATTTTTGGTGTGATTTTGTTTACAAAACTTGCATTAAATCGTTGTTGCCAGCTACTATTTTCCTTAATAAGATTTAAACATGCGAACATTCTTTCAATGTATTTTGTTACCCCAAAGCTATGGCCTAAATAAAAACAGTATTAAAGAGTAGTCTTTGATAGTTTGTTAATCTCTTCAGCAAAGGAAATGACTCATGAAATCAGATCTTCTTTGCCACACCTTCTTACAGCATCAGATAAAAGAGCGATCTAAAATAAACTAAAAGTTTGCTGGTTTACCAAACGTTAATTACACGTACGTAATCTCTGGGAAGTAAATTCTGAAAATAGGCATACAGTTGTCAAAGTAATTTTTTGGTTACTATTTAACAATAAGTTTGTTAGCATTTAAAACTATTTTCAAAAAATTGTTCATGTATTTGGGCTGCTATCAAGAGAAGACGCGTTAATAACTAAGTTTACAATAATATAGTATGTTAAAACTTTCTCATTTCTTCCGCATTTTGGAAAATTTTTGTCCGTATATAAAACATAATGTTTATTTAGTTTAGAAATGGTGTTACTTACGTGTTAAAATTAACCATGAAAATTCAAACCGAGATCTTGAGCAATAATATTTATAAAAATATTTTAAGAAAGTTTATGCCCGTTGGTATGCCAAATTCAACTTCCGTTAGGTTTTACGTGAACTGGAAGTTTGTTGCGTTACCCTAATTCGTTTTACTTGATTGATTTGGTGTTCTCGGAACGTGCTGCCATTATCTTATATAAAATCAAACATTTAGCGACCTCGTTTCCTGGAAAATATTGGTAATCGTGAAAGTCTATAATTTTCGTATAATTAAAGTCATTTGTCTTTCTCAAATAAAGCGATTACTTTTTCTTTTTGCTTTCATCGACCTCCTCTAAGGAGAATAAAACTAGGAAAGGTAACTTTACTATGCTACTTCTGTTTTATTGTTGTATAATTAAGCCGACTTGTAATTATAAAGTCGTAAAACTCAGGTGAACAAATATTTGATTAATTAGTTGAAATGTTTTGGTTGTTTCTATTAGATACAAGGCGAAAAGCACGTAAATGCTGTATAAGGAGGTACCCAAAGAGCAAATTTAGATTCTAGCTTGTCATTGTAAAATTTTTAATGGTTATTGACTCATTTGCCTGGGGCAGTCCGTGGAAACAAAGAGTCAGTTCTTGGTGGTTATAAAAACTCTTCGTAGCTATTTGTAAATCTGCAAGGTGCAACATTAATGTTTAATTTTTTTAATATTATCCCATTTTCACATAAATTATATAACGAATGTTAGATACAAAGCAAAACAATGATGCTCTGGAATATTTCTAAAACGAAAATTCTGATATTAAATTAGATCTCAATCACATTGGGGGTGTCTTCCTTCACATTTGTTAAAATATCTCTGAATATGCGTGTTAATATGAACAAAATATGTATATTATTAATGATCTCGTCAAGATTGTATCTCCCATTTTATTGATAATTAGAAATGGAAAAAGGGTAGACATAACCTACTTTAGAGAATGTAGATTACGCCACGTTTCACAAATATGTATTTTCCAGAAAGTGATAAAGTAAGTACGTGGGCTGAGTTTATAGGTATAAGTACTTTTGGCTCCAGATAACGTATTATCGGTTTGAGATTTGTTGATAAAATGCATGTGAAGACGCCACAACCGTTGTTTGCTTATATTAGAGTTATTTTGAGTAAGAAACTTGCATACCTTTAGCATTATGTATGATGCTATTTATTTTATCAGCGGATGCTGTTAAATGTCAGTTGTTTATTTGTATTTAATTATTTAATATAAGTTATTTTAGCTTTCTATAATATTGTACTGTATTTCAATGATTTCATATGTATATTATAGGTATTATAATTATAACAGAGCGCGGATTTATAAGCATTATTAATTTTTTTCTAAATAAGGGCTTACAATAAGCCTGATAAATCAGAGGAAAAGCATGAGAAACCACAAAATAAAAAAAAACAATATTATTATTTGTTTTATAGAAGAATATGGTATTGTTACAAATATTTCAATACAAAATAAAAACTAGAAAATGTAATTAACAACAAATAAAAGTATTCTTTGGTATAAATTTCCTTGCCGTTCAAAGCATGTTTTTTTTAAATTTTAACTAAAGCATATAAATTGGCTTTTAAAAATATTAAATATTCCAGTTGTCATGCAGCTTATGCAAAATATTTTGTTATTTTCAACAACTTATTTAGGAAAATCTTTACGCCAAGTTGCCGGTACGGATTTATCCTTCACTTTAGGCATATGAGCATACAAAATTTAAGAAAAACTCGTGCTGTCAGTTTTAGAGCAATATTGTTTTGAGAATTTCCGATATTTTTTCATATTTCACTTCATAGCTTCTAATTTTTTGAAAATTTTTGGGTACAGTAACATCGTGCCTCTATAGGGCTATTATGATAAAATAGTTGAACGCGATCTGCCGACTTGTTTTTGAGAAATAGGGCGCTATAATCAAAATTTCATGAAACTCGTAGCGGCTGGTATTTTAAAGCAAGAATGTTCGAAAAAAAACCATTAGATTTGCCTTAAAGTTTTCTATCAGGTTCCGTTTTGAAAGTTTTAAAATTTGGTTTGGGTATAAATTCTGCCAAAAAACGCCTTCCTTCCACTTCTGGTTTCGGATTTTTTTTAAAGCTTATTTTGTCGGTGTATTTTTAGTGCACTTTCAGATTCCTAAGCTTGTCGAAATCCGAAAATCTGGTTGGTAGTTAAAATGCACCACGCACATACCCATATAAATTATACCAACCCACCCACCCACAGACAGACAATTTTAAAAATACTTTTTTGGGTCCAAAACATGACTTTCTGTCAAAATCTCGATTTCGAAAATTTTCACGAAATTAGTACTTCTCTATACTAGAAATTGTTAAATTATATTACTTATAAGCTGATCTGAAGGTCGCACGAATTAATAATGTGAGCGTTTGGTTTATTGTTTTGCTACTTGATTAAAATTCGTATTATTAGAACTCGGGCTTTGTTTGAGTACGAATTTTTAAGGTTCTGTAAATTTGTAATTTAATTTTTCGAAAATTAAATAATGATTCTCCCACAATGCACTGTGAAAGTTTTTAACAAAGCCGCTCAAATTTTGCCTATAATAATAAATAAAACCTTGTCATCTAGTTACGACACAAAAATTTCTTTGGAGTAAATACAAATCAAGTTGCGAAGATTTAAATCAAGTTGATTTAAATTAATTACGTTTTGAGGGGGGCGTCGTTTTCATGTCAAATATTTTAATTAGTGCGATACCGTGCAAATTAAGTTTAGAATATAATAGGATTAAATAAAAAAAATCGAAAGTGTTGAACAAAACTAAACAGGGTTAGTAAAAAGTAACTCATTATGTATAAACTTTGTAAATATCGATTCTATAAAAACACAGCCCTATTAAAACTTTTTGCGCATGCTTTCTTAATATTTAATTTTTCATACGTTAGTTATTTGGTTGCTATGGCAACTAAAAAATTTAAATTTCAAATGGTATTTCATTCAAAAATTTTGTTATGTGCTAATTTTAAAACAGGATTTGGTCGTTGCCATAGAAACCAAATAACGAAACCTATAAAAAATTAATATCCGCGGAAGTTTGCGGTGAATCAAACCATCAAATAAATAAATGTAAGAAGTTTTATATAAATAATCACTATTTTTGCACCCTGATCCAAATGTAATTGTAAATGTAGATAATGTGTCTTATTCAAACTGGTTCATGTTCTTGATTCTGAAAGCATCACACACAAACATTAAAACATTTTAAATATCCCGTTTATAAGTATAAACAATAATTTAAAGTAAGTAGGAGAAAATGTATTGGAAACACTTAATTGGATTTGTAATCATTATTAGGAGTTCTAATTTGTCTAGTTTAAGCAGTATTAATTTACATCAATCACAAATTATACTTAAAAATGTGTTTTAAAAAAGAACGTAGTAACCGGTTCTGAAATTTTTTTCTTTGTCTTGTAAAAATGTCTGGCTTCTGTCTAATATTCAGAATTATTTATGTTTTTAATAAGTAGAAACAATCCTTGGAATTTCTATAGATGTTACGTACGTACGTGAGCATCGTTATTATTCTATTTCTTATTGTTGTCTTGCAGAAATTCTTAGAGAATAGTTATTTCAAGTACTCAAAATGGCCGATGCGCTGATGACGTTCTATTTGTTTTTACTTTCCCATACTTCTACTGAAGTACGGAAGGTTGATTTCATCTCGGATTTCATGCAAATTTTCGAATTTCAGATTTTAACGGAAACACGCGTTTTGGGGTCCAAGGAACTTATAAAAGTGGTTTTTAAAAAATGTCTGTCTGTCTGTTAGTGGATGTGTGGGTCGGTGCTTGCGTGGTTTCGTTTGCTGCCATATATCTCCGGAACCCGTGAACGACTTGTATCAACGGAACTGAAATCAGACATGTTTTTTGGTGTGGATTTATTTGTAAACTTTTTTGTAACTTTAAAAGTACTGAGTTGTAGTGCATCTAAAGACAGATCAAATGTTTTCCCCCGAATGTATGGGAAAGTACCAGCGACCTGTTTCGCCCATTTTTACTTTCCCATACTTTTCTACTAAGTAAGGAAATTTATGATTTCATGCAAATTTTTCGAGTTAACGGAAATACGCTTTTGGGGTGCAAGGAACCCATAAAAGTAGTCTTTAAAAAATGTCTGTCTTTGGGCGGGTGGTTGGGTCGATGCTTGCGTGGTTTCGTTCGCTCCCATATATCTCCGGAGCCCGTGAACGATTTTTATCAGCGGAAACTGAAATTAGACATGTTTTTTGGTGTGGATGTTTTTGTACACTTTTTGTAATTCTAAAAATACAGAGTTGTAGTGCATCTAAAGACAGATCAAAGTTTTTTTCTCGATTGTATGGGAAAGTACCAGCGACCTGTTTCGTCCATTTTTACTTTCCCATACTTCTACTGAAATAAAGGAAGTTATGATTTCATGCAAATTTTCGAATTTCAGATTTTAACGTAAACACGCAGTTTGGGGTCCAAGGAACCCAAAAAAGTGGTTTTAAAAAAATGTCTGTCTGTGGGTGGGTGGTTTGGTCGGTGCGTACGTGGGTTCGTTCGCTCCCATGTATCTCCGGAACCCGTGAGCGACTTGTATCAACGGAAACTGAAATCAGACATGTTTTTTGGTGTGGATTTTTTTGTACACTTTTTTGTACTTCTAAAAATACAGAGTTGTAGTGCATCTAAAGACAGATGAAAGTTTTTTTCTCGAATGTATGGGAAAGTACCAGCGACCTGTTTCGTCCATTTTTACTTTCCCATACTTCTACTGAAATAAAGGAAGTTATGATTTCATGCAAATTTTCGAATTTCTGATTTTTAACGTAAATACGCAGTTTGGGGTCCAAGGAACCCAAAAAAGTGGTTTTAAAAAAATGTCTGTCTGTGGGTGGGTGGTTTGGTCGGTGCGTACGTGGGTTCGTTCGCTCCCATGTATCTCCGGAACCCGTGAACGACTTGTATCAACGGAAACTGAAATCAGACATGTTTTTTGGTGTGGATTTTTTTGTAAACTTTTTTGTAACTTTACAAGTACTGAGTTGTCGTGCATCTAAAGACAGATCAAATGTTTTCCCCCAAATGTATGGGAAAGTACCAGCGACCTGTTTCGCCCATTTTTTACTTTCCCATACTTTTCTATTGAAGTAAGGAAATTTATGATTTCATGCAAATTTTTCGAGTTAACGGAAATACGCTTTTGGGGTCCAAGGAACCCATAAAAGTAGTCTTTAAAAAATGTCTGTCTTTGGGTGGGTGGTTGGGTCGATGCTTGCGTGGTTTCGTTCGCTCCCATATATGTCCGGAACCCGTGAACGATTTTTATCAGCGGAAACTGAAGTTAGACATGTTTTTTGGTGTGGATGTTTTTGTACACTTTTTTGTACTTCTAAAAATACAGAGTTGTAGTGCATCTAAAGACAGATGAAAGTTTTTTTCTCGAATGTATGGGAAAGTACCAGCGACCTGTTTCGTCCATTTTTACTTTCCCATACTTCTACTGAAATAAAGGAAGTTATGATTTCATGCAAATTTTCGAATTTCAGATTTTAACGTAAACACGCAGTTTGGGGTCCAAGGAACCCAAAAAAGTGGTTTTAAAAAAATGTCTGTCTGTGGGTGGGTGGTTTGGTCGGTGCGTACGTGGGTTCGTTCGCTCCCATGTATCTCCGGAACCCGTGAACGATTTTTATCAACAGAAACTGAAATTAGACATGTTTTTTGGTATAGATCTTTTTGTAAACTTTTTTGTAATTCTAAAATTACACAGTTGTAGTGCATCTAAAGACGGATCAAATGTTTTTCCCCGAATGTATAGGAAAGTACCAGCGACCCGTTTTGCCCATTTTTGTTTTTACTTTTTCAAAGTAAACAAGGAACAGTGTCTCTTTCGTTTCGTATACAATGATTTTATATCTTCAACCCCATGTATTTTCAATCACTTTATTTGAAATGCGCAATATGCAAAAAAATTAAATGTTTGACAGAATACATGTTAACAGAAATACATTAGTCTTAAACTCCTAAGAAACTCTTAAGTATATATAAAACGTACTTTTCGTTTAATTATGTGTAGTACGTGTATCATGAAGATTAGAAACAACAGTAATGCTGCCAAAGTCGGTACCAATCACACAATTTTATTGTTGATGTTTTTAAAATAAGTAGTTATTGTTAATTACTTAGACTAGAGCACTTGACCCCCATTATAATTTTGAATTATTGCTGATAATGCATGCCGTGCCCACAGTATGTTAAGGATGATAGGTTACGGAAAGAAATTATTATATATTTTTTGCTGGACGAAATGAATAATCGTGATTTTTTCGTAATGTGTATCATAAAAATTGTGTAATTTGCTTTTATGCTAATCTCATTTATAGTAATTGACATAGCGTTTATTAAAATTAAATTTCAATTTATTTAATATTTTTCATTTGCAATTTTAGTTTTTATTCTAGTGTTATTACCTACAAGATGTCTCGTATGTCTTCCTAGAAATCTCATTGAATGTTCAAATACAATACCAAAATGCGGTGGTTACAAGGCCTGTATATTTGGAGGGGTTTATAATACAAAAAATGTCTCGAGTGGTAAATATGAATACACATTCATCAGCGTTATCGTTACTCATGTACGGATTCGGAACACGACATAATATGCATGTCGAGGTTGAAACACAATTCAGGAGAATGAGCTTCGCAGAATTAAATTTATGACGAACGTACACAGATCAACAAGACTGTAAATAAATTACAAATGTGTTCATTTCTGACCACTTGTTAGTTGTTAATATATGCACTTAGTAATAATATATAATTAGTTGCGTAATTAATTTGGGAAGGCGGAGTTAGTCAATTGTGTACATTAGTAAACATGATTTAAACTGATGTAGAACTACACATAATTAATTTTATAGTGGTTGTAATGCTTTGTTTAACGCTGAAGATTTGGTTTTAGGATATTAATACATACTAAGGAGTTTTACCTTAAAAGCTTTGATATATTTTTTCTTGAATGGGAAATAAAAGAATTTTAAATATATTCGTTGGGAAGAAACGGACGAAACTGATCCACTGAGGCTACGGATTTATATTTCCGGCTAACAAAAGACAATTGGCAAAGGCCTATTCGTTATACCGTCTGTCTATAAAGTAACCCCCCCCCCCCTCCCAACAAACTTTTGAACGACTTGATATTTTACCACAATATTTGGTGTGCTTTAATGGGAAATTAAATACTATTTTTTAGCCAAACGTTAAATTTTGTATCATTGAAAATGGCGACTGGGCGCCATTTGGAATATTTTTTTAAATAGAAAGGGGGGTCGAGTGACACCTCGTTTGAAAGGTCTTTTAATTCTGCGTCAGATCCTAGAGTTTCAAAGAAAAATATTTAGCCTGCCAGGATATTTGAAAAATTTGAAATTGAATAATTATTTATTTAAAAACTCCAACGCCGATCGTTATAAACTGTTATCAGTTCGATAGACAATTTAAAGTACTTTATTAGAATCAGCAATAATTTATAACTACATATTTTAAAAATTAAGAAAAAATAAAACGATGCTTTTGTAATACCAACAACGCGTTTTCCGGCAGTTACGTGATTTTAACTACGCCTCTCAATTAGCTCTAGTTAAAAAATATATATTTTACTCTTTGCATATTTTTGATAACTCCTCAAATAAAGCTATTACAGCAATTCTTGTCTGATATCCTAAGCGGAATTTGCAGGGGGCGACGCTTACCCTGCTTTCGTGCAGTAAAGTCGCTGCTACTATGCGTACAGATACGATACGAAAACTAATTGCACAGGCTATCGCAAGTTCAAATTCGCGCTGCTTGTTTTCGCAGGAATCTAATAGTCTGTGAACTGTACAACAATTAACAAAAATGTTAACTCAGATTAATATGCGAACTATATAAACTTGATATTTTCTTGTACCATTTCAAAAAATAATTGAAAATTCAAAAATTGCGGCAAGACAAATTGCAGTAACTAACTTCATAAATAAGTATTGATTATACGTAAAATACTTTATTACTTTAACAATATTTATTTATTTTAACCTTATACGTATTTCCACATGTTTAAATGTCATTGTCAAAGGTTATATTAGGAAGTAAACAGTTAGTGTTGTTATAACAATAGAACTTGGTGACTTGATCTCGGTAATCAACTGCAGATGACTTGATTTCTTATTCCTAAATGTTCAATAGAGGTTAATTTAAGAGATCAATTTGCTTATTCATTAACGGTACAGTTTTTAAAAGTTTGTGAATTTCAAAAGCATCTAGTATATCTAATTTACGTTTTTCATCACAAAAGTGTAAACATTTTATAGTGTTATTAGATGTCATTAAATGATTGTGTTCTAATAAGTGTTTAGCGTAATTGGATTTATGGGGGTGTTTATAATTGTAACAACGTACGTGTTCCTTGTACCTAATATCAAAATTTCTAATTGTCTGGCCTATATAAACCGAATTACAGTGCGAACAATTTAATTTGTAAACGCTTGATTTTAGCAAATCATCTGTTTTTGATTTTGCGTTAAACAAAGTGTTTAAAATGTTTTTAGTTGTTTTATAAATAAGTACTTACAACAGTCAGTTTAGCAGCAGCAGCAAATATAGCACTCTAATCGAAGGTGAAAATTAAAGAAATTTTTTATTATACACATAATACAATCCGTTCGAATGGGGAACTTTTTTAACTTTAAATCATTTAACTATTATTAATGAATTAGAATACAAAGAAGAGCACATTAACAAATAAATGTTATACAATTTGTTGTATGTAGCAGCATTGTAGATGTATAAATTGCAATTTCGATAACACGTCTAATACGTCTGGAAGATCTTGGTAGTGCCCCTGATGCTTTGCTTTATCCACAGTAATTATGGTCGTAAACTTATTTACTGTTCGAATTATAGCTTATCTTCTCGGTATCGTCTCATTTGGAGGTATGTATGTACGCTGTACAGAATTATGTACCAAGTTTTCACCAATGTCTTTGTTTCCATGTTCTATATTCTTTTTGTTCTAATAACTATAATATGTGAACTATGCTTCTTATTATTTCATCTTCAATTTTATTAATCGCATTTAACTTTTGACTGTAATTTCCTCCACAACTCAGGCGTTTGCACAGTAATTATTTGACGTATATTTTACGTGGAATAAATTCTTTTCAGATTGTTCACGTTCCAAACAAAGGTAACTACTTGAAATATTTAACAAAGCAGTCACGTGTCATTTTTATTCTTTTATAAGGGTATCTTTTGTCGGGGTGCTGAGAAATCTTGTTAACTGTAGAGCCCGCCCAGGTACTATTAGATCACCTTGAGATAGCTCAATTATATTCGGGGATTTTTATTTTCTTGATGTCGCTGATGAATACCCAAAGTCATCACCAAAACTGTATCTGTTTCTACCGTTGTTAATTATATACGTAAAATTTACATTTTTTTCTATTTTTAAATGGGATAAGAAAATAAATCTTTCCCATAGCAACATGGAGTTTTTTTATTTGGGGTAAAAGTATTGTGCAAATTTTAGAAACGGAAGACGCTGGCATACCAAAGGATTTACTAATATTAATTTAGGTTGTGAAAATGAGATGTGGGCCAGTAGTCGAAGCCGACGTGTTCGGTTTTAAATTATATGTTGTGGAAAACCAGACGACTGACCAGACTCGAGGGTTGGACCATAAATCGCTGGTTTCTACCTGAACTAATTTACCGCTTGCAGATATTCGAAATTTAGACAGAGTCATTGCGTAGTTATTTATGACTATGAGTCATTGTATGAAATTGCATTTAGTTACGTAATATTATGAAGATAATTGCATTTTACACTTAAGGCATTTTCAATACATTACTACCTAATACGCCAAGGCTGAAATTTTAATTATAAATGTTGGGATTAATTAAATAATACCATAATAATTCCATCCAAAACATTTTCCTTAAATAGAGTTTAGATGGCCGACAAGGTACTGTTTTTTTTTCCATACTTGAATGCAGTGCTAGTGCTAGAAGAAGAGAATTGGGTCAACTAAAATCAAGTTGAAACATGATAAATTCCAAATCGATGTATTGGAAAAAACATGTGTTAGAGAGAACATTAAGAGTATCTTGAAAGATGCATCTAAAAATAAAAACAATCTAGGTACCTACCTACTGAAAACTGAAGAAATAACACGTTTATTTTTACTCGCGATTTTTAAATTTTTTTATGCCCTTCTCTGAAATGTTTGCAGATTTTTGTTGGTAAAGTCTATTCTAGGCTTTTATTATGCATTTCATAGTCAATAATTATGGCAATGATGTATGTACATTAAAATCCTGCAACAACGTCAAAGATTTTTGTCTCGTTTGTATAAATTAAAAGCTAACCACGAATATTAAATTAATCTGCAGGTTTTTTTAATTATTTAAATTAAATTATTTAAATGTAACTCGCCACACAATTTTCTTGTTGCGTATATGGAAATTTTATTGAATGTTAATTAAATTTTAGAAAACTTATTTTACTTTTGTTCATAATCACGCTACGTTATACTATACTATTCGTATATGCTGTCAAAAAAAAATAAAGAAAATTGTTATATCTACATTTATAATAATATTTCTCTTTTGTATTAAGGTACTTGTAAATAAAAACTGAAATTATAAAAGATGAGCGTAACGTAAAGAAAAGAAATTGACTTAAAATGTTTTTTTTCAAGAAAAGTTCTTTTAAATGAGTAGCGAATGCAACAGGGAGAGTTCTTTGAGTCTTAAAAAATAAATATGCAATTTTTAGGTTTAAAAAATGTCTATTTTAAAATTTTTATGACATCATCTGTGCATTTGATACTTCGTATAGCGCCTAAAAAAGCAGTTTCGTGTGTTTTCAGCACCGAAAAAAAAAGTTTATGTTTCGGTGCGAGTTATCTAAAATGTTTATGTGTTCGGTTACGGTTACTGCTAATTTAAATTTCGGTTGGAATTACCGCTACCGGTATTATGTAGATTTAAGAGTAGATATATTTAATTCAAAGCAAAATATTAATTTAATCGTTAGATTACGAACCTTTGCTTGTTTATAATCCTAAATAAAACGGAGGATTTGTCTTACCTTAAAATACCTTGCATCTCATTGAATACAATTTGAAAAATAAAAAAGCACAGTAATAATAACTATTGCAGAATGGTAAACGGTATGAAAATCACCAATTCTTTAAAAAGCAGATGTTCGAAAGAAATTATTTGTTTTAAATTAGTTAAGCTCCAATTTATTCATGTTTGGCAGCATTTTATAACTGACGATGTCCGCATTAAGAATTATGTAAGATTTGTTGAGTTTTAGTGGATGGAATATGTATCACGTTCACGTTACAGATCCGTTATCGTTTTCAGTCATACCGCGTGTTCTTTTTAAAACGATCTACCGTAAATATACAGAGAAGAAAAAAGTTATTGAACTGCTATAGAGTTGCAGGATGAAAAGTGGGCCACAATACGGCATTAGAATTGTTGAGTGCCTGCTCACCTCTTCATCCCCAGCCACCCCAACAAAAACAATAAATGACAAAATACCTGTTGTGATACTTCCAAGTGCTTAAAAAATACTATCTAACAGCAAAAGGGAATAACAGACGCCGAGTTTACTAATTTCCAGGGGGGCTCGGATACAGTACTGTTCTAAAAGAGCTTTTTTTTTAGGCTTGAAACATGCACGTTCCTGGTTAACTGACATCCTTGCCTCAACGAAGGCAGGTACTTCCCCAAACATATCGCTTGGCCTAAGACTATAAGTAGAGCTTCCGAGCATTCTTACAGTGCCGTCGTTTGCCCGTTTTCTATAAAAAATTTAAATTATTGCAATTTTTTGTATTCTTTTTTATTTGAGTAATATTTTGTTAACGTTATAATATGAATTTAAAACACACCTTTTTTTATAAAGTGAAATATATATTTTCTTCACCGAACTTTGTCGATGGTATATACCTATTTTAGTCTATACAAGGGGGCAGGGGGGGTCTTTTTATTTTTTCCATTAAAAATGTAAAATGAAAGGAGTAAATTTTTGGCTTTTTATGTGTTTATTTCCATAATGTTTCCTTCTTCCAGTTTAGTGTTAAATATTTTTTTTTTAATTATTCAAACGAAATATATTACGGTACCTGTATTTTAGTTTTTCTGAGTTATATTTAAATAATTGTAGTTTTTAGTTTATTTTATAAAATTATTGTCAGATATTGAAAATACATAACCAACTTCAAACGTTCGATAAACGAGAAACTTAAATAAAAAATATATACTAGTTTCTTAGTTCAGCAGTACCAAAGTATAACGTTTTACACTAAAGTAGTTTCCTTCGAGGTTTCTGAGATGACAGAATTAGTACACGCATGATCAAACTGCAGCATCCCGGCACGTAAAAAAGACTTTAAATAATCAACTCCAGGCACCTTGCGCACTAGATTTAACGAACGAGACCACGTGTAACTAGAACCAGCTGATATCCAACGGACATTTTAAACCTACCGCCGGAATTCAAACTTGAAACTACGCGAAAACGAACTTCACAAATGGTCACTTTTCTAGATAAAAGTCACTTTTTTCTATGTAGGTCGTTAAAAGTCGGTAATTTTAGCATTTGGTCACTAAATTCACTAATTTGCGGGCTTTGATTCACCACATTTTTGTATTTCCCGCTTTTGAATCCTTCTGTAGGCTGTACATTTAAAAGGGAAACCAAAAATGTCGCGAAGTGTTTGGAACGAATTTAACAAAAAATGGCTTTCCCGTCAGTAGTGAGATGTTTAGATTTTGATATTTATTCACGGATTTGTTGGCTTTTGCAAACTGTCACCTTAGGCATTTTTAAAATAACAATTTTATTGCACTGACAACCAACCAATAACCGCTACTGTTGGAAACTAAAGACTGCTTTGCATCATATTTTTCATAAATCTGTGCCTTTTATTTTAACCAAAAGGAAAGCTTCATTTTGCTGCCGGTATTTAGAGAGTTGATATTTCTTAATCCGGCATATCCGCCCTTTTAAGTACTGAGTAAAATCAGATAAAAGATGTAAAAAAAGTATAGTCGGTGGCACTACACTCCAATGAGGAGTTTGGCCTGCAGTGCGGTGGGTCAGGGCCACCGGACCATCGCTTCGGATACCCAGCCGTCTCGCACTCTTATATGAAGTACGGGGTGGTGTTGTAAGCACCACGCCTTAGACGGCTGCCTTACTTTCCTCACCCCTCGAGGGGTGCCCGCCAGGCATCCAGTCTCAAATTTGCACCCAAGACCTTCCGCGTAATATAAAAGATGTACAAGCATTTCTAAGAAGACGTTAAATTTAAATTTCTTGAAAGACCCGAACAAGCTTCAAGATTTTAAAATTTTCATAACTTTATAAGTTAAGAAATCGCAAACAGTACTATATATGCAAGGAAATATGCACATATTGTAAAATATGCAATTATTGCAAAACATGCAATTATATGCACAATGAAAATGATATTATATTATTTAGAATCGTCTGAAATGCAAAGAAAACTTTAAATTAATACGAAATCGACTAGCAAAAAAATAATGCAAATGCATATAAATCCGGCCTTTACTTATCATCTATTTGAATTTTATTGCTACTGTCGCGAATTTATGCTTTGTATAGTTGGCAATTGGAGGACAGTAGCTTCGTAATCAAATAGGCTTAATCGAGTCATTGTGTAAAAGTCCTACAACTCACAATCTGTTCGTCTATGAAGTAACTTCGATGTATAGTCGGGTATATTTTGCGTCAAAGCCTCAAAGGTATTCAAGCTTGGAGTGGTGCTTGGAGTCGAGAAAATATTTTTGTGAATGGAAAGGTTACTAATCGCGATGGCAGTAAACCCCTAAATTTTGTAACCTTGGCATGTTTCAACAAGTTCCCACAAGCTGAAGGTGAGATGTAAAGGACAGACACAATCTGACGGAGGCGATAGTTTAAAATGGTGTAGTTCGATTATTTCAAGTGGCCGACACATACTTCGCTGGTATATATGCAAGAATTTTACTTTTGGCTTTGCAGTAAGTGCCATTTTAGCTGTAGATATATTCCTTTTGCAAATGCAATTAAAAATGATGTAATATACACTCTTTTTTTAAGTCAAATTTGTTCCCTCTGCTCTTTTCAAGCTGGAAATAAGTAGCTCTATGCAATTCGCATTCCCCTAATGTACTGGAAAAAACTGAAGTACGGCGTGATTAGTTGACAGAAAGTTACTGTTTATCTTTTTCCAACAGCACTGTCGCTAACGGTAGTTTCTTACGTTATATAAACGTGTAGTAAGTTAGCTGTAATTTGGAAAGTATCGGTGGTAGATTCATATTTTACGTCGTGTCAACGTTGGTTATGCCTTTTGATTTTCACCGCCCTTTTTCTTCGAACACACCCTTGGCGCTTGCTTAGTGAATCATTTTTAGGAATATACTATACCCCCCACTGTTTGCCTGTTTACCACCCTCCGGCACACCTTTGGATTACATTAGCAACACCTTTTGTTGACTAACGAAAATAGCTTTCAGTTCGAAAAGGCTTCTTCCTGAAAGAAATTAAGTGTGACTAAAGTAAGGGGATGTTTATTTTTCTTAGTTTCAATTTTGTTTATTTAACATTAGATATTTGTTTATGCCGACAGTCCTGCTGGACTTATTGAATACACAGGCACGATTTAATTTAGATATTTATGATTAGGTAAATAAAATAATATGAATCACATTAACATTCCTTAACGTACAACATTTGTCTTACTTCTAATTTTATCGATTATCAGATTAGGTTAGATGTATAAACGTTTAAAATCGTATGATTAGTATAATATTAGTAAAGAATTTCAAAAGTTTTTTCAATTCTGATCTAATTTTCTGATTTTAGATTTTGCATTATTTAATCTTGGCAGGTAATATCTTGCATGCATTGAATATTCCCAAGTTGATGCGGGTCATCAATAATGTATCGTGCGCGGACAATAGTCGTCTCTGGGGGCGTCTATTGTTGAGGGATCATTCCGAAGCTATCAGTTAAGAGGATCAAGCTCGTGACTTCTTAAAATTAACAATCCTTGGGAATTTTATGTATGCAGGATTTCTCAGAAACCACTGTTAGTTGTTATTAAGTTATTGGAAATTGCATACTTTTACCTGATGGCTTAATACTTCAAAGAGGCAATTTCTAATAAAAATAATAAATAAATGGAAGAGAGGAAATAAATTCTGATAGTTTATATTCGACTTAAAGAAATTTAAGAAATAAGCATTTCCAAATTATGTGTACCATAATATCATAAGTGATTATGATGAATTAATTCATAGGGGAAAAAGTGGCACGGAGATTTTACGGAAATGCACGTTTTTGATCTCTAGGAACCCAAAAAAATGGTTTATGAAAGTTACGACGTATCGAAATCGCAGCAACCTTAACACAGATTTTAATTGTTGTTTTCATTTATTTATCGTCCGCTGCTAAGGCTTATCATCGACACCAATGGGGTAAACCAGCAGAACCGGAAAGTTTGTCCGAACCCCAGTCTTATACAGAGTTGGGATCTTTAACGTAGAAACGTCTTATCACGGGATATTCACAATCAATCCCACCAGTACCAAAAACCCATCGTGTTTCACCAACTAAACTTCGTCGGGTATAAAACTGCGGTAGTCTCTGTCTGAAGGTTTTTACTTTTTAATTAATACCAGGCTATACAGAAAATCCATTGAAAAGCGGATGTTTAGTTAGTATAATTTCTTTCTATTAAGTACAGATTTTTATAAAATCAAGAAACAAACGAATAGAATGCGTTATCAATGAACTGAAAATTTCGAAACGCTTAGACTTTGATGTTTGTTTATTGCTGTAAATTATCATCACCAGGATAACCAATACGGCTTAGGCCTTTATGAAAAAATTGTAAGGTACAAAATATCAAAATTAAAACATCTCAAAAATTTAATATATTTTTTTTAATTTGAGCAACTTTTATTTAATTTGCTGGGCTAATCGAGTTGGATATCGGTTATACAGTGGCGTAACTAAGCACCCGCGACGCGAGGGGGCCGAAGCTTTAGAAGGCCTGGATGGGCCGACTTAGCTCAGTAGTCCCGGACGCGAGCCTACCTTTTTATTTTCCCATACCTTCGGTATAGGGAAGTATTGATTTCATGAAAAGGTGCTGTCAACGTGACAATCAAGCTTTTTAAAACGTCAAAATTAATATCGTAGTTTCTGATGGTGACCAAACATACTTGGTAACTTAGCAATTTATATACATTTAATCCCTTGGGACTAAATGTATTTAATCCTTCCAGCGTTAAAAGTGACCCTTTAATTCTCAGAAAAACGAATCAAATTAGTACTTTTACTCCCGGAAGTGTAAAAAACAGTTTGGCATGTTCTGGAGATTGCAAGGGTTAAAATAGAAAGTTTATGACATCATTATTGATGAATGCCTCTCTGTGTTTTGATACAAATAGGTACTCTACCTGCCACTCAGTGCTGATACTGTGGTAGGTGAACATTGCCTGGTTTTCAGGATTTAGGGAAGATTAACAGGGCCGTGTAAAACGAGGGTGCAAGAGCTGCACAGCACCCGTGCGGCGGGATTTCAGGGGCGGTAAAAATCCGGAATTCAAAATATAAAATTATAGAACAGAATTGGTACTTAAATAATAAAATTTAAAAAACAATAATTTTTGCAATAAACAATTGCATGGATTTACTGTGGGTACAACATCTCCGAAAGCCAAAAACTCGTTAACAGATTTATATTGAAGTTTGTAATATTAATTTAGTGATGGGCACTTTCGAGAAATTTGTATCACTATTTAAGTTTAGGTATTTTAAGGCAGTGAAATTGCAAAACAAATTAAAGCGAATTTCAAGTTATTGCCCGGTTTTTGGGCCAATACATGCGCAGGTGTCTAAAATACTATAAAATAAATTGCGATGAAATTGTTCAAACATTATTAAAATAATAACTATATATTTTTAAAATGCTGATGGGAATAATTCGATGAAGCCAGGGACGGATCCAGGGAGGGGGTGCGCAAGGAGCGCGCGCTTCTCAACTGGGGGCGTTTTAAATTTGAAATAGATAATTGATCCATTTTGCAAATAAAAAAAGAAAACATTGTTTTGTTATTTTGTATTTTCTAGTTCAGTTCAGTTCCTTTTTTAGAATAACGTTTTCTGTTCTTAAATAGTTTAGATTATATTGATATCTTTTTTGATATAATTTTTTAGTGTATTCATATTTATTTATATATATATTGTTATTATATTTTCGTTTGTCGCAAGGCACCATTCAAATGTTTTAATCCAGTTTTTCTTATATGTGTTTTTCTTTTTCAACATAATGGTTTAATAAAATGGCCAATTTGGTGCGTAAAATTGTGTATTTAGCTCTAAATTTTTTAAACTTTTCCGGGAGACACTAACGGAGCCCCTCCTCTCCTTTCTTTAATCGCAATTTTTTTTCCTGTACATAATCTAAACTCATTTTGTTTTTTTTTCTTTTCACAAAAAATTAATAAAATATTTAATTAATAATAATAATAAATATAAAATTATGTGCGGTCGTTCTCGCTAGAGTTGTTGGTGTACTACAGTGACTGAGATCACTTTCGGTGGTTAAAACTTTGATGCATTTGTAAATATGAGTTACAATTCCTAAAGTATAGGAAAGTCCAGGCGAACTGCTTCGCTCATTTTTTTGTGCCGTCATAGTTTCATACAAATAACATTATCATTTAGGAATGCATATGTGTATATTTATTTCATTTATAGTTTCTTTGAAATTGTATGTTTAATATATAATCCTATAGGGGCGGCAACAACCCTTGGCGCGTCCCTGAAAATTACGTACCTAATGTACATGTATACATACTGTTGCAAATAAAGTTTTTTTAATTTTATTAACTAGAATGTATATGTGCGTAAGAAAAACGAAAACCAGCCGTTTTTGTATGTTGCCTTTTTCTAACTTCAGGCGATGCTGCCTTTTTTTGTGTATTTTTTGGTTATTTTTTTTATGACTTTTTGCCTGCCTTTTTTGTGGTTTTATTTTGCCTAACTAGCCTGTCTTTATTTATCAGTGATACAATAAGAATTTTATTTTTTAGAAACAATATTATTATGGTAAAGAGGTGCTGGGCGTACTGTTTTCCCTCGCTTCTGCTTTTAGATTAACGATTTATATTTTCTGGCCACTGACGTTCTTCGGTATCAAACTAAATTTCTCTGCGAAAATGAAAAAATAATTTTTATTCTCTTAATTGCAGTTTTCTTTAGAAGCCTTTAAGGTTCTTCTAACTAAATTTGTATGTATAGGTGTCGTACTAAAGGCAAGCATGATGTGTTACGGCCTGCGTAATTACATGCTGAGATTGTTAGAGGTTTTTTGATTTCAAAATTATTTTTAAAGTGAAGATTAATAACAATAGTTTGGAAAAGTCCAGTGGAAGCACATTGTCCATTGCCTTTTATTTGCGATTTGGATATTATTAACTGGAATTACCAGGCGAATTAACTATTTAACTTTCAGCAAATTTTTCAAAGACAAAATTCAACAATCTCTTTTTTATATACTCTGTACCTTATCAATCGTACTTGTAAAAGATAAGGAGCTTTGCCAAATATACCTTTCATGAAGTTGGTAAATCGATAGGTAATTGCTCTTATTGCGGTTGTTATTTCTGAGAAGCTCCTCACCGACAATTCCGGGAAATATACGTGATTTAATAAACCGAAATTAATTTTCAAGCTCTCATTGATCGTCCTTTAGTTGAAGTATAGCGGCAGATATGAGGAATGAGGATAATCAAATTGTTAGCCGAGTCCTTCTACAGAAAGCATAAAATTGGATGTTGATGAAAATGTGGGTTCATTCAGTTGGATTTTTAGATAATGAAAATATAAAGGACTATTACTATATCGTTTCAGCAAATGCTAGTCTTGTATATAGTAATGTGGATTAACTTATGCGTTGCAGGATTACCAATTGTCAGCTCGGCTGAATTAATCTAGCTTGTTCTTAGTTATTTATAATCAGTGTCCGGACTTTTAGTCGCAAGTAAAACAATTCGTTTAAATTCATTAAGTAAATAAAAACCACGGGCGTACTCAAACCCATGAAACATGTTGCACGATTTTACAAGGTTTTGTGCAAATACAGCTGCAATATTTGAGATACATCGTTTTCTTCAGTGTTACTTTATTACTGAGCTAGGCCAGAGGTTCTGCACTTCGTATCTTGAGATGGAGGAAGAAATGGTATTAGATGAAGAACGTGCATATATTAAAATGACAATCATAAAATTGTTTCGTGTAGTACTTTTAAAACCCGTGACCAATTGATCATGCATATTCTACGCTTCTGAACTCTGTTTACCTTTATTTTACTATTACACAAGCATCAATTACAGCTGCCAAATAAATAATAAGCAACTAACGAGCTTTTGCATAAGGTCACATGTATAGTCGTGATGCTGTAATAATCAGGTACATAAGTCGTTTAAAATTGCATAAAAGCTACAGCTATATATTTACAGGAATTATGTGGGAATTTATTATTAATTTATTGCCTCGTACTTTCAACACTGACTAAATAGTAGACTAGAAATGCGGACACTGTTTATAACCAATAGTTTTCTTCGTTGCAGGAAACGCAATAAATCGTTCGAAGTGGGATGAAGTGGATGCAAATTATAAAAGCAAACATTACAAGGTTAAAAGGCAGCTATAATTTCATGTATAAAACTACTCATAATTTTTGTAATACATATAATGCTTAACAATAAATAATAAAATTTCCTATTTCTCCAAATGACATTTACGTACATAATCAGAAAGCAATTGTAAAATCAAATTTTTAATTTATTAACAATAGTGAAAAATGGAATAGCTTCGATTTTACTTGTTTAGACATAGAACATTTTTTAATACGCGTATTTAAATATGCATACATATGTATAAGTAATGAATCTGAAAAACCGAAATTCTTCGAAGCATAAAACTATGTAAAACACCAACGCGCAACGCATATTAGTCGTTAAAAAACCATTAAATCGCTCATGTCAATATTAAAATAAGCGCAGTATAAATAAACAGAAGTCTTTCATTTATTATGTTTATTCTGTGCAAAGTAAATTTAAATGAAACTTTCTAATAAAGGCTGTGAGAAAACTTTTCAACTGAATATTTTACTTCTGACGATATAGTAATCTTTACGGAATACAAAAGAAATATTTTTCCTTAGGAAACACGTGTTCTAGAAGGATGCAAATATTTAAGAATATTATTTAAATAAATCACATCGGGAATTTTTGGCTGTATTTCCCATATTGATAGATACTTCAATAAAGATAATCACAGGAAATTATAACTTTGCTTAAGATTTTAATATCATTCTACATTTTGCTGTGGTTTTGCCCATTGTTGACCCCAGGTTATTAAAATATCAAAATACAAAAGACCGCTTTTATAACTTTATGACTCGTTCTTGGTATTTTGCAGTGCTAACGTTGGCTTCCTGATGATATTTAAATACCCCTATAAAACACTCGCCTGCAAATGTACAAAATTGCAGTCTGTAGCAGTGGTGGTCCGTCCTATTTGGCAGGGTAGCAGTGCCTACCCATAACTCTTCAATAATAAGTTTCAGTAAAAAAAAAGTTAATTTTACATTAAGTGTTTACTTTTTAACACCACCGCGTGAAGTTAAAAATTGGGTGTCAAATAAATAGACCGTTGCCTTTAAACACCGGTTTGCATACGCGAAGTCGCGAGCTTATCGAGCCAAATGATTCCAGCTACGACACAATCAACCAATCTATTATTCTCAATACGTTTTGCATGCACATTGATACAAGTAATGCAATGATCAGATACAAAGAAATGGTAGGGATTTCAGAACGCAATAAGCACCGGAAAGGCACGGCCTCTGTAGTTTTTGCTTTATTTGCATCGGTCAGCGGCAGTCAGGTTCAGCGTGAAGCTATTGTGTGATTATTTTTTTAATACATAGTTTAGCAAATTTGCAGTAAATATTGAAAAGCTTGACCAGCTTTTAAAAGAAAAATTTAATGGATACTCTTACGAAAAACAAATAAAAATAAAAAAAAACATGGGCAGTGTACTCCAGAATTGCTAGGGCTGTTACAGACAGACAGTAGACATCTATATCTAACCCCTCAAAAGTATGGTCTTTAGCCAAATCTGTTTTGTCCTTAGGGCTTTGGGTGTCGAAGTCTTACACTTCGGATAGGCTCTTCGCGTGTGTCATAGGAGGTAGTCGGGCTTTTTGGCCTTTAAACCGCCACGCTCCTGAAGCTTATGCCACCCTTCATGCACATTCATTCAATGTCATTCACACTGGTGTTTATTTGTATGTTAATGTTTTGTGTGAGGCTTTGTTACTTGTCTTGGTCAGCCAGCAATCAAGCAACCGCCGTTAATTGTAGCCTAACGCCGAATGGTTACCGAACTCGATACGGATCCATAGAATTGCAGAAAAAAATTTCTGCTTCTTCCGGAATTCGAACCGAGGATTCACGCATTGTTAGCCTGGTCCTTTTACCACTACACCACTCGGACTCTTTTCTGAAACAGGATACTCCGATTTAAAAATCATTAAGCCGCAAATAAAAAAACATGCGTCGACCAAAGAACATTTATCTGCAACTGTTAGATTTTTAGATTAAAATTATTTGGCAAATCACGCATTAACTTGGCTTTGGACGAAGGTTTGCGTTATCAAATTAAAGTGCATAATCACAAAGTGAAATTTAATAGGGATTTTATGCGTAGATTAATTCATTTAACAACAAGTCTTGGTAAATTAGAGTAGCCATAATTTTTTTACATTTTAATTTTAATGGTAAATAATTTATGCCTTTGCCTACCCAAATTTTGAACCTACGGAACGAATCTACAGTCAATATTGAGAGTATACCTACAAAAATGATTCACAGTATTTTCTCGTAGAAACGTATAATCTTCATCTAAAATTTTCAATAGATTTAATGAGCTTATTCAAAATCCACAAATTATAGGAATTCACACGTAAAGCAAATATAATATGCATCTCCAAGCATTGGTTTGTCAAATCTAAAGTTATTGTCCTTAGTTGTATGGCGGAAATAGTGTATGGACATGAGCGGACTTCCTGTTGTCAGAGGTAAATGGTCTTCAAGAGTTAAATGACTAATCAAAGTTGATGTAGACGACCCGTGTTACGCACAACTTCGGCACAACAAAATTGACCGAAATTTGTTTTTATCTGACGGGTACATCACTGAAGTGTGAATAATGTTTAAATAATACCTTGTTTATGATTTGGTTCACAAGCTATTTTATGTTTTCTCAGTGAAGCTTCTTATTTCCGCTCTAAGCTTTGCATTTTCCACGGTCGTCGCCATTTTACAGATACGCTGCAACTTTTCAATTTACCATGTTGTTTACATTTACACTTGTTAATTTATTCATATATAGAAATTCCACTAATAAGTATTATTAAAGTAAGGAAGCCTACGGCTTCATTCCCGTAGCGACTCCGAACAGACGTTTGTACTACAAAATACGTTAATAAAAACAGCGACTTTTCCCATAATGGTATGGGCAAGCTGCATTCACTTTACTTGTTTATCCTGTTCACTAACGTATCCAGTGTTGATAACATTCTACTATAGCTAAAAACATCTTTTCCAGTGTGTGATCTTTGTTTAACCAAAATAGTTCAATAGTTTTGCAAATGGAAATTAATAGGTAAATGATTTTATTGACCAAAAAAATTACTATCGGCTGTTATTTGTATACGATTTTTTATCTTCATATTCAACATCACATCCCTTCCAGCAAGTTGGATTCTGACAATGCCAAACTATAAAATAAGCTTATCTCCGCGACTGTGGCAAAGGACCGCATAATATCCTTTGACGGCGTGCACCGCTATATGAAAGGTTTTATAGCGTCGGTACTTTTGATTAAAATGTTTTGACTCATCATGATGCGTTGTGGATTCATCGAATTGATTCATTTTGTAATGCATTATTACTAGGAGCGCACAGTACAGGGAATTTGTTTGGTGTTATTTTATCAAATTATCACTTGTAGCCACAAACAGTTTTTTTCGTAGTTGTGTTTAATTTTTTTTAGTGGTTGTGGGTAATGGCTAATCGTTACATATCAAAGCCGCGAAGTAGATTCCTGGACTTCCAAATTGGTTTATCAATAAAACACTTTCCTTCTAGCGCATGAAGGCATACTCATACGTGTTTCGTGGAAAACTCAATTTTTATGTATTTACCAAAGACGCATATTTGGATTTAAAAAATCCAAAAGTGTTTTTTGAAAAGTGTCTGTGTGTGGATTTATACACGGTTCCCAATTTAACTTGCACTTGCACAACATGGAGATCTCCGCAACTATAAGCGGCGAGTGAACAGGCAAAAGCCCAGCGCCGAATTCCGCGGTCGTAACCGTGCTGGTAACCTATCACATAACAGTAACGTTTTTCTTACTTTTTAGATAATCAAGGCTTTTAAAGGGAGGCTAGAAAATCCTGGGATCAATACATGTTTCAGAACAGCCTGGGATTCCGAGATTGCCATCCCCATTGGCGTTCACTGGGTTCAAAATTTGGTTAGGAACGGCAAAAATTACTTAACATTAAGATTAAGAAGTGAAAAAATTACGGCAACTCCAATTTACCAAGACCTATTCTTAAATGAATCAATCTATGCATAAAATTCCTATTATATTTCACTTTGTCATTATGGAGTTTCATTCGATAACTTAACCTTCGTCTAAAGCAAAGTTAATGCCTGAGGTCACTTTCGTTTGCTCACATGTTAGTTTATCTTTAATATCGTTATCAGTTAGCCAGCCTTTTCTTTTATACCATTCAAAACAATTTGGATTTCTTCCTACTGTCTGTCTGGTCAACAAGAATTTTCATATTCATGCAAATTTGCAAACTACGTTTAAAATAAATAAGGACACATAGCTGCACGCTGCACCTAACTGCCACCGACCGGCGCCGCAAGTAAAGTAAAACTACCAGTCCCTGTCTTTGCCATGCTTATTGCGTTCTGAAATCCCTACTATTTCTTTGCACCTGTCTATCTAATTATTGCATTATTTGTATCAATATGCATGCAAACGTGTTAAGAATAATACATTGCTTGATTGTGTCGTAGCTGAAATTATTTGGACCAATGAACTCGGCCTTTTTGCCTATGCGAAACTGTGTTTAAAGGCAACGGTCTATTTATTTGGCGCCTGATTTTTAATGTTATGCGGTGGTGTTAAAAAGTAAAAACTGTGTAAAAGTAATTTTTTTTTATTGAAAGTTTGATTTTTTTTTTGAAAAGTTAAGAGTATCCACTGCCTACCCTGCCTAATAAAACGGACCACCACTGGCCATTCCTAGTAGAAAACGAAACAAAACCCAATCGTGACAATATTTTTTGTTAATACAGTTGCAATAGATCTACAACTTTTTCCTTTATGATTTTTTTCTATTTTCACTATGAACAGGGATATTTTCCGTTAAAGGAGTTCCACATTTTCAAGTTTTCCGGTCGTATCTAGTGAGCCATGATTATTTTGGAAAAAACAAAATCACCGGTGCATTGCTTCTCTATAATTAGGCAACATTCATCACATTTAACCGTCTTTGTTTTCTTAACAGTTGCCGAAATCCCCAGGCCGTGCATCTTAAACTCGTCACTCTGTATATATGTGTATGTGTACGTCTGTACGCCTCGTATATTCCGTACAGTTGGGCCGATTTCGATGAGCTTCGGAATTTAGGTGTACGATTTTACGAATTTTATTTAGTTATAAAAAAAGATTATAAAAAAATCGGAACCGAGAAGCGGAAATTAGAGATGTTCTTGTGGTAGCAGTTTTTCGGAAACGAATTTTTCTGAATCATCAGCAGGGTTTTAGGGCAAATCCAACGCCCGTTTCACCAACTCAGTCTCAAAATGGCGAATGTTGCGATTATATGTACAATATTGCTTCAAAAATGTCCTCACGATTGTTTTTAAATTTGGTGTGCTCATAGAGCTGGGATGTGCTACAAATTGGTTGGTGGCTTAACTCGCTGATTTCTCTGTAACGCCGTGTATGAATTTTTCAAGCCGAATACTTCATGTCTGTGTATTTAATAAACGAGGGCAATAGAACATTTCTGTTTCAGGTAAATTGCTCATGAGTCATGGTAGACTAAGATTCACAACTTGACAACATTTTTAGGTGCAGCAATATTTAGGGGATTAATTTTCTTCCACTAAACCCAATTTTTGGATGACGAATTTCGTCTTTGGTTTCTAGTTTTTTTTTAATCCCAAGCAATCTTTTTCCCGAAAATAAAAATAATCTAGTTATTTTTTTTCAAAAAAACTTATAAATTCGATTTCTAACTACAGTTGTAACGCAGCCCTTACCTTGTTTTACCCCATAATTGAACCATAGCACAACACAGTCCTTTTAGTTGACCCGTAGGGTTGTAGTCAAAGCAATGATTGGAGACTTAAACTAATGTTTACTGAACGCGAATGCAGTTTTTGCCGCTATGACGTCTGATATGAACACTAGGCTCCATTTTAAACTTTTTTTTAAAATAGAAAGGGGGGTCGAGTGACACCTCATTTGAAAGGTCTTTTAGTTTTCCGTCTGATTCTAGAGTTTCAAAAAAAATATTTAGTCATGACAAAATGACGGATTTTAAACAAACGGACTCACTCAATTCAAAATTGTTTTGATTTTTTTATCCAGGGTCGAGTGATACCTCATTTGAAAAGTCTTTTAGTTCTGCGTCTGATCCTACAGTTTCAAAGAAAAACATTCAGCCATAACAAAATGGCGGATTTTAAACAAATGGACTCACTCAATTCAAAATGGTTTTGATTTTTTAATCCAGTAGTCCACTTTTTCAGTTGCAGGACAAAATTTTCCCAGAAATATCTTAGGTGGCTGGAAATAATATTGAAAACGGTATGTTCCAACAAGACGGTGCGCCGACGCATTATTATAGACCTCTTTCTGACTTTCTCAACGGACATTTTCCTGGAAGATGGATTGGTAGGCGGGGCCCTGTAGAATAGCCGGCTCGCTCCCCAAATTTAACTTCCTAAGATTTTTTTTCTATGGGAATATCTGAAATCGAAAGTGTACAGAACCCGTCCAGAAACAAATGAAGAACTGGAGCAACGCATTACAGAAGTTTGCAGAAATATCACTCCAGAAACTTATGAAAATGTAAGGCAGGAATCTCATAACTGACTTTTTATGTGCCAAGAAGTGAATGGTGAACATTTCGAACACTTAATTTAATTTCTTTTTGTCTTAATTCTTAGTTTTTTTAAATAGACTTCTTTACCTTCAAACATTGTCATTTTGTTCTGGCTGAATATTTTACTTTGAAACTCTAGGATCAGACGCAGAACTAAAAGACCTTTCCAATGAGGTGTCACTGGATCTCCTTTCCATTTAAAAAAAAATTTTAAATGGCGCCCAGCCGCCATTTTGGGTGATACAAAATTTTAATATGGGCTGAAAAATGGTATTTAATTTCCCATTACAGCACACCAAATTTTGTAGAAAAATGTCAAGTCGTTCAAAAGTTAGTTGGGGGGGGGGGGGGGGACTTTATAGACACAGTGTATTTTTGTAGGTTATTGTCGAAAGAACTTCTTTTTATTAATTAGAAAAAAATATCTGGGCATGTTGTAAAATGACTGATTTGACGAAAAGACTAGGACGTACAGTCTGTTCTTTGAAAAGAAACCAAGACCACTACTTTATTTTTGCTTTAAGCCCCCCCCCCCTCACCCCACAGCAGGTTTTTCTATAATTTGACAAAACCGAAATCGTTTTTAATGCCGTCAATTTTTTGTGATAACTTTAACAAATTTTTAATTGCTTGGCATAATTTTTACCATATAATATTCTCGAGAATTTTCTTTGCTTTTCGTTAAGAACAACCATAAAATACAGGTAATCGAAACCAAAATTTTTAGTAGCAGTAAATAGTAACCGAAAATGAAATTGAAATTTAAGAAAATTTAAACCGTAACCGAAACGTTTTTTTTTTGATTTAAGAGGTGTTTTGAGTTTAAATGGTAATCGAGTGATACGAAACTTACTTCTTGTCTTAACGTTGCGAGCGGTATAATTTATGTCAATTATAATTGTATAACAGATATGTCGTATTTTGTAGATAATTTATATCTTTTCGGCTCTAAAAATTCAAGTGAAGTAGCCAATCATAGTGCAATTTTTTTTCAATGCATAAGAAGTTGTCTGAATCGCCATTTTATTAAATGTCAAACGTATTGTAGTACTAAGTGAAAAGTTAATATTAAAGCATTAATCTATTGGTTTGAGTGTACTTCTAGTAAACCATTATAAATGTATGTTTTTGTGACGAGAAACACGGTATTTTTACGCAGAATATTGCGTTCATCATTATTACTGCATGAGTTGCGGTTCGACAACTTTAAGTTGTTTGTATGCCAACTTGTACGTAAATCTAAGTTTAAATTTCAAACTTATCAATAATATCCAATGTTTTTAAAAGACAAGTGGAATTAAAATTTACTTTTAGAACTAAGACCAGGATATAGTATAAATTTATTTTCTTGTACCTATATTAATGCTTATCTTTAGTTTAGGTAATAAAGGTGATTTTGGTTTAAGATGCGCTTAATGTAGTATCCAAATCATATCAATTGAGACAACTTTAGGTTGTTGATAAAATGGGCTAAAATTTTGGAAATTTAGACATTCAAAAATTTCTTATATTTTTGTTTTGAAGCCGTTTCTATTCCCGCAGATATTTCTACAGCCCACAGTTTATTATTTGCTGTTGAATTTTAAACCCGGAAGTGTATAGGAAACGCGTATACTCCACCTGTCGCGTGTTAATTATTTATAATCAACTCCTAAAGCTATGCGTTTATAGTTTCCTTTTATATGATTGCTATCTTTGACAGTTTAAACATAAGTTACAAGTAAGTAGCTTACTTTCCGAACGTAATTTATAATTTCATGAGCTGTAATCGACTGTAAACTATTAGGTTGTAATAGCAGTTAATAAATCTATAATATGAATTAATTGTAATGAGAGGTTGTGTAGGGAATGATTGCTTGTTGGGCTCGATATTATGTTCACTTTCTTCGAAACGATCTATCTTATCGTCACCTATTCTCAACCCCTATTTGACCAGTATACGGTTTTTGAAAAAATCGCAGTTTTTGCCATGAGTTCAAAAAAATTGGAAAAATCGTTTAGTTATTGCACTCTTATCGTATTTCAATTGTGAAATCTTGAAGTGAATTGATCTGAAATCATTACAATAAATGCATAAAATCACGATTTAAAACTGATTACAGCACCTACTCGGACAAAGCAAATCAACTTTAGGTAGTATCACAATTTAAGTACAAAAAGAAGTTCGTAATGAACCAAACTAGCTTAGCATGACTGTGACAACTTTTTTCCGACTTCGTAACCGTTTCCCGCATTTACCGCAGCTTATACGACTCTCTACGAGTCTCCGACATCATTACGTAATTTAGTATGAGGAAAAACTACTTTACGACTTCAATTGTAAGCTACAACTAAGTTTAAACACTGGAAAACGTTTAGCAGTGAATAACTAAAGTGATGGTTAGCTTTATTAAAACATGGCGCATTAAGAATAATGTGTAGTTATATACCGTAAGAGCTTTGGATTTATCAGTTTTTTTACGTTAACTTGTTACATAGTAGGAAAAGAGCACGAAGTTTGACAGGCAAAAAATTCAAATTTGCACGAAGTGTGTTACTGCGCTGGAAGTTTGAGTAGTTTAACCGAATAAATTCAAAGCTTGAATGGTATTTGATAAAATTATTTTATGAATACAAACTACAACCAATACATAATAAAAAGTAAGTTTCATTTTCCAAAAACTACTCGAAAAATTATCGAAGCAGAATCATTCTAATAACTTTTCGCATGCACCTATGAGAAGTGTAAGAAAAACACTGTATGATAACTTAAGGCCGGATTTATATGCACTAACAGTGTTGCCAGATATGCGTTCCCTGCTACCACAGATAAGGTTAACACTACAGATATACGGTAAATATGTGAGCTATCGGCAGCTTGTTTTATATGATTAATAATCTGTAAAAAGATGGCGCTACAATGACAATTTATAATTAAGTCACAGATGACTGTAATTGAGCAGATTACTTAGCACATATTCAAACCAAAAGTTAGGCAGCCATCTGCCATGTTTAATTGTCAAATCGCAATTTTTCGTAAATAATTAATATTGAAGCCAATTCTACTTAAATTATATTCATGATGTGACAGATGCACTCAAATCCGCGATAAAACAGTTTCCAACACATTTCAACAGTAATAAACAAATAGCGATAGCAGCGCCCTAAAATTGGTCCGGCGCGTTGTAGCCAAACTAACGCTAATTTCGTCTCCAAATATGGGCGGACATTTTGTATAAAGGGTCGTATATCTGTAGTGTTAACATTATCTGTGCTGCTACTAACAGAATAATGTATCTGGCAAACGCTGTTACTGTATGTAAATCTGGCATGCACTAACAGTGTTGTCAGATATCGTTTCCCAGGAAAAAAATATTTGGCAACACTGTTGATGCCATAAATCCGGCTTTTAATACAGGGTGGCCACTTTTCTGGAAAACCGGGAAAAGTCAGGGAATTTAGAATTTATTTATTTTGGTCGGGGAAATCGGGGAATTGTACCAATTTCAACATAAAGTCAGGGAATTTCACGAAATAGCCAGGGAAAATTCTGTAAAATGCAATTATTTTAATATTATTATTTTTGCCTGCAAAACGAAAATTTTGTTACCTAGGTATATGTTTACAAACATTATAGATATTTTATTTGGATTTTCCTTAAAGTTTAGATGTTGTATTTTGTTATGCTTGTTGAAAAGTTGCCATTTGCCATAAAGTAATTTAAGTTTACTTTGCTAATTTTTATGTTGGGTTACAATTTTTATTTAAAAAAAAACCAGTTGGAATTGGCTTATGTACTATAAAAATGAGTCGGAAAACTGAAGTTTATCAATCAGGGAAGTCAGGGAAAAGTCAGGGAATTTGAAAAGCAGTTTTAAGTGGCCACCCTGTAATAATAACGGTTAACTGGGCAATGTGTTGCTACAAATTGGGCGCTGATGCTAGCTACATAAGCACGTTTGACAATTTAACGTATCGGCGATAGTTATTTTTGTTACCAACCTGTTCAAGAAGACAATCTTTAGAAACTTATTGCACCAAACAAAATACTAAATGAGACTCTGTGGGACTCGTTAAGATGGCTGCTTATAGCTAAACTTTTAAAGAGTGGGGACAGTGATATAATAAAGACTGGTGTTTCCACTCTATTCAATTGTTTTCATCTCCAAACTTTGACAATCTCAGGGCTCCTTGTAAATTTTATCAACAGATGGCGCAACTGTAAATGTCAATTTAATTGTAAAACAAAATTGAAAATTAAGAAGTGTTTTTATTTATTTATTAGCACGGTAATATTCTAGGCAAAAATGACAAAATTCTATTGCTTGCGCGGCTTATCAAAAGGCGAAAACAAAGATTTATCATTATTTGCTGTTCTCAAGGTGAATTTACGTATTTTGCTTACCTATAATTGCTAATTATATAATCAGTAAATAAATTGCTTATATTAAAATTATGCTTTGTACTAAGTTAAGTTCAGGCAGTGACTGGAAGAACGCTTAAATTTCGTAGTAGTAAGTAACGAGTTCTATTATTCTACTGACTACTTCTGTTATGAATACAGTTTGCTTTTACAATAATTATCAAACCGCGGCAAATTTGAAATATGCCTTAAATTTTAAAGTTTTAAGAGCGCCATCTGTGCGCAAATCTTATAAAGAGTCCCGTGATTGTCAAACTTTTAGGATGAATTTTTTATATACAGAAATAGTAGGAGTTGCAACACCATACTCTTCCTTATATCACTGGGGACTAAATGCATACTTTTAGTCTATTCTTTTTTAAGGTTTGTTGACATGAATGGTGGTATTGTGTCGATTTTCAGCATTTTTAAATGCGCTAAATAAATAAAACTAGGTTTCTTTTCTGACTTCAATATTTTCAAACAATTTCTTAATTCTTAATTGAAAAATTAAAACAAAACCTAGTTATGTATATTGTTTATACATTAAATTTCAGATTTAATGTAAAATAATATACAATATTATTTGCAACCTAAAATGTCAAAATCGCCGCTAGGTTGTTATAAGCCAAATGAACACACGATATACGTATTATAAGGTTTGACAAATCTCGCATTATGATTGGCTGTTATTGTATGAATAAAATAATCGTAAGCATATTCTTTCTGTTTCAATTACGAGTTATATGAACGAGAATGAGTAAACCAGTAAAAATACTTTAAATCAATATCGGGTCGCAATGGAAATAGAAAAAACAGCATTATTATGTAGTAAAGTAAGGACATTCTTTTAATACGTTTCTTTTTTAGGGTAATCAGAAATCGCATTATTCAGTGTCTTCTTAATAATGCAGGTTACATTGCAACAGTTAGTTCAAGAACATAACACATTTATGTGAAATGGTAATTTGCTGCGATTTTACACATTAATGCAATTTAAAAGTTTTGAAAAGTGTACTGTTAGCTATGTCTTGGTTTCATGCACAAATGTTTGCTAAGTCAAAGTGCACACATATTACAAGAAATGGGCTTGTCTGTGTAGATAGGGTTGTGGGAAATATTAGTTCTAAACTGTTCAAATGTTTGTTATTAGTTGAGCATAATGACCGGTCATTCACTTTATTAATTTCTGTTGATTTTTCGGTCGTTATCCGTTTATGATGTCCACATAAGGTTTTTCAAATACCAAAAAATGTGCATAAACTTCACTAAGTTTTCAAAAATAGAACATTTACATACAATTTAAAATTCGTTTTATCAGTTCATGTGCTGGGCGTTTTGTTTGTCAAGCACTTTATATAATTAGTCATAATCCTCGTTTCCTGAAACAAAACCGTCACACCTCGACAGAAACAGTTTATTGTTTTATGTAAACAAGAAATAAATAATGACAATTACGAAGAAGTATGTATTGTTTGTTGGTGATGACACTTTCATATAATTATTTGCGCAACTGCAGTGTTACCAAATGCACTTAATGGTTGCCAAATGTACTTAATGACTCAAACATATTTTTTTAAACTTAAAAATAGCTCTGAAAGATCTTACACGGAAAGTCTTACTAACTATTGTAGAGAAGATTACATTTCCGCCTTTGTTATTAGTAGTATTTTGTAAATGAATGTAGTATAGACTTTTGGTTGATTTTATCTTTTATGTCGTTTCTAAGAATCTAGAATTTTAGATTTTTCCAGTAAAACTTGACGAGTATGTCTGGAAATACTAGGGAGTGAGAAACGAACCGTTAATGTTTAATGAAATCGATATTTAACCACTTACTTTTCGGAAACAGTTGTCACGGCCCCTATTATGGCACATAATTTTAAATTCAATGAGTTACTAGCAAAAAATAGAGTGATGAATGATAATCGATAGATAATCGAATTAGAAATTATGGGAATTAAATACATTTACGTTATATAATTGATTATTAGGTTAAATTAGGTGTGACTTAAGAAGATACTAATTTATCCTATAAAATATAAATTTATAAATTATATACAGGGTCGCTATTAAAGATGGAACCAAAGCTCTCCTGCTAAAACGGTTTGAGATGTAGATATGAAAATTGGAAGGCTTCCATTTGAAATTATTTCGCATATTTTAAGGTTAAAAAAATTTTTTTTGACATGATTTTTGAGCGCGGCCGCCATCTTGAATTTTTTTAAATGGCAACATGGCTTTGTGATACATCATTAGAAAGCTTATTTTTTCTCATTCTTACTACCTTTACCCGGGCTCAGCACACTAAGTGCTATACACCGGTCTAACATGCACCCCACCCCTGAAAGACATGCAACCCAACATACACACCAACCATGGACACGCCGGATTTAACTTATTCAGAAAAATTTCCGACGAGCAGTGGACTCGAACCTACTGCCGTTGAGAGTCTAGTTTCAAAGCCTGGGACTTTAACCACTTGACTACCCGCCAGCCACGTATACGGCAAAGGTTTTTCTAATTTTTCTGCATTATTTTCTACTTTAACACCATACATGATTAAGGTAGTAAGAAAGAGGAAAAAATAAGCTTTCTAATGATGTATCACAAAGCCCATGTTGCCATTTAAAAACATTCAAGATGGCGTCCGCGCTCAAAAATCATGTGTCAAAAAATTTTTTTTTAACCTCAAAATATGCGAAATAATTTCAAATGGAAGCCTTCCAATTTTCATATCTATATCTCAAACCGTTTTAGCAGGAGAGCTTTGGTTCCATCTTTAATAGCGACCCTGTATAAAACTGTATTCGCATATAGTAGCAGCGACTAAACTGCACGGAAGCAAGGTAAGCGCCGCGTCCTACAGCTAATAACAAATTCCGCTTCGGATGCCCGATCAAAGTTTTAGAGAGTTTGCGAAATATGCAATGAATAAAAAATTTATTTTTTAACTAGCTCTAAAATTGATAGGCGTAGTTAAAATAACGTAACTTTCGGAGTACTTGTTGATGATATTAAAAAGTATCGTTTTCCCTTTAATTTTAGAAATATAGTAGAAAACTATTTTTTTTATCATAATAAACTATTTGTAATAGTCTATTGAACTGTTTAAAGTTTATAACGATTTGCGTTTGCTTTTTTGAATAAATAATCATGTGATCTATCAATTGACTCTAATAAAAAAAATATTTTTCGTGCTTTGCATTGTTTTGATAACTCTATAAATAACGTTGGTATATTTATCGTCGTGCGCGCATTAACTATCTTAGCTCCCTTTATGAAGTTGGAGCGCGCGCTGCCGCGCCGGTAAGTAACCAACGCACGCCTTGAGTCTGCAGCGGGCTTGTACCGTCTAGAGATTACTAGATGTAAATTGCCATCACTTTCTGACGCGAGAATGTTTAAAACGTAAAAAGTATGGGAAAGTACCAGCGACCTGTTTTGCCCGTCTTTGGGTTTCTTACACCCCAAAATTTGAATTTCTGTTAAAATATGAAATTCGAAAATATGCATGAAATCATTACTTTAGATACTTCAGTAGAACTATGCAAAAGTAAAATTGGGGACTATTAATATAATTAAAAGATTTATGTTATTTATCTACTATAACAGGGTTTTCCGATCTGTTTACTTTTGCATACAACGTCCTAGCAAAGAGTGCTTGACTGAGAAGATTACGAATAAAGATCTCTTATGCAAACGTGTACAAAAGACAGTTTTAAAAACTTTTGTTCTGTATGAAGCCACTTTCACAAATTCCTACTCCTTTTGTCATTGTTTTTACTGACCAATGCTTTATAAGCCGTACAGTTGTTTATATGGATTGCAATACTGGTTTACCGGTAAATGGTTTCAAATACTTTTTTACTGGTAATATCGGTAAATTTCTACGCGCATTTTTACGCAAGAAAGAAAGAAATAGGCAGAAAATACATCATCCTAATTCCTAACTCTAGGAGCGCCAGCGGGTGGTTAGAGTCTCAGGCTCTAAAGCTAGACTCCCAAAGGCAGCAGATTCGAATCCTCTGGACAAAGGAAATTTTTTTTGAATAAGTTAAACCCGGCGTGTCCATGGACGTTGTACGTGGGGTGTATGTTGGGTTGCCTGTTTTTCGGGTCGGGGCATGTTATACCGGTGAAGAGCGCTAAGTGCGCTGAGCCCGGGTAAGGGGATGGGACGGGACGGAAATTCTTAAAGAAAATCCATACTCAGTAATGTTATTAAATTTTAAGCTTTTTTTTATTGCTTTACTTTTATATTTTTGTTTTGAACTTAAATTTGATTCGGTAAGTATATTAAATATTAATTGTTTTGAGTTTCATTTTCAATCTATTTTCAAGCCTTTAAAATTTATTTTTGTGTTTTTCTTTACTTTAATGTTATTATGTTTTGAAATACAAGTTTTGTTTTTTTATTTGAATTTATTATGTAATTTAAAAAAATCGAAATTCGCCTGTAAATTATCGGTAAACCTGTATTTTTTAAAACAATTATTGAATTAACGATAATTTAATAAGTCGGTAAATTTGCAATTCCTAGTTGTTTAGTTTATGTTTCGTTAACATTTATGTATACTGTTTTGTATGAATTTGTCCGTAATTAATTAAAGTAGAATTTTATTAATGCTTACAGTAGTTTACAGTAGGTGTAAATTCACAGCCACCTAGCAACTGAATGGTAATTCTAGTGAATTTAAGAAGATATTCCTGAATTTGAAAATAATGAATAAGATATTTCGTGTATTGAAAATTGAAATATATTACATAATTTTTTAAAATTTCATATCAATGAATGTGGTAAATACATTACATTTTGTCGGGAACGCAGCACAACACATTTTCGTAATAATTAGTAGCATCAGCTTTGCAGTGTTATCAGTTTATTCGTATGCATTTGTAAAAATACAGTTGCAGAAATACGAGGAACAGATAAAATCGCAACTAACAAGAATACTAATTAACCGTTTCCGCCATAATAATACAAAAGAACGAAACAAACCCTGCAAATTCCGACTAATCTCATTTCGCTTTCCCAGAATCGGTAAAAAGCACAAGGAAACCGAATATTTAATTATATGTGGATTGCGTCACTAATTTCGATGCTTTGTTTTTGCCGTTACAGAAAGACACATTTGCTGTTAATTTTTTTAATGACTGGTTGATGCCCTTTAACACATGTGGCAGATGTGCAATGAACTAAGTACTAATATAATAAGCTTACTGGAAATTTATTATAAAATTTATACTGTATAACGCATTAATTGTAGAGGAAACAGCTTTTCAGTTTGTCAGTATTGTGTACGGATTATATTATAGATAATAAGTAATGATAGTTGCCTGCGCCTTAAATTCAGATTGTTGCGTTGGGGAAAACGGACAATCACCAATTTTAAAAGATTATCTTGAAAATGTGTAGCTAAAACGTTTATTTAAGATTTCATATAGTTATCGCTGCTCAATATATGTAAGTGTTATTTAATGACATTTCTAGGAATGATGTTATCGTTATCATTTACTGTATTGTGTATTTATATAGATGTAATTAAAAATGTTTAAAATAGATCGAAATTTTCCGGAACATTAGTTCTTAATTTAGTATTAATTTTTTGTAGTATAGGTGTTTATGATAATAGTAAGATGGTTTGCCGTTATTTTATTAGTTTTCAATTCTCAGCAGAAAACTGGAGTAATGTTAAATCTCGTTTCTTTACAGGTACAAAGACGGAAGACCGTATCCTTGGCATGGAACGGTATCAGAACTGATAATATACCCCGAGAGTGTCAACCAAACCGTGTACACACATACTGTAAATGCAGTAGATGCTGGGAACTACACCTGCCTTTTAAGGAACGATTCAGTCGTACATGCTCATACAATACAGTTAACAGTGTTTGGTGAGTGTTTTTGACATTTGGTTTATAGAGTATAGGTATTCTGTATCGATAAACCTGTGATAGGAAGTAAATTGGCGATACATGCACACAAGCAATACAAATTTTGGTTTAAAAACCGTTGAGCAGTAAGATTTGAATGTTTGCAACTGAATACAGGGTTTCCACTTTGTCACTTGTCTATCTTTCATTGACGTTAGTCACCATTCTTAATCGTTTTATTAGTTTGGGGTCACTTTTCTCATGTTTTGATTGCATTTTGATAAGGAGCAGCGATCCCAGTTGTCTTGAAAATCCTAAAATTTATGAAAATGCGCGAGTTGCCTTAAAATTGTCTTTAAATTTATTTTGAAGTCCTAAAGATCCTAACTTTATGTTTATACTCCTTTTGGAAAACGAATTTTCTAACTCTGAAACTGGAATCTAATAGAAGACTTTAGCACAAATCCAACGTTTTTTTTCCCGAACATTCTAGCTTTAGCACGGCGGCCGTTACGATTTTTTGAAAATTTTGACTTGAGCGCCTATTTACTCAAAAACATGTTGACAAATAGGTTCAAATTTTTTATCGTATTAGCCGTTGAGGGCCACCATGTTACTATTCACAAAAACTTTTATTTTCAAGCAAATATTGCTCAAAACCTGGCCACACGATTTTTGTTTTTAAATTTTCTTAGCACAAATACGTTTAACTATTTCCGATTCAAGTATGAAAATAAATCAGTAAAGTCTTCAGCAAAAGAGCTGGTAATGAGCTACAATTTGGTTTGTGTCCTAGCCCGCTAATTTATGTGACGCATGCTGTGAATTTTTTAAAATTAACTTTTAACGCCTATTTATTAAAAATCGAGTAATCAGATCGGGATGAAATTTGGTAATGGGAGTGCCATAAGGGTACAAAATAATGTTACAAGCTACTAGAACTTTTGGAACTACTAAAACTGCGAAGTGAAATAATAACATTATTTTGACTTTTCCAAAAAACATATTGCTCAAAAACTTTCTTAAAACTAATTAGAACTAAGTTAGTTTGTGTCCCAGTCTATAAGTTTGTATGTGACGCCTGCTATGAATTTTTAGAAATCGAAAATTCGGGAATTTTGTTAAATAAACCGAGGATTATAAAAAAATTCTATTTTAAGTGAATTGTAAATTTAAAGAAACCTATAAAGCTTTCGGTTTCTAAATACAATAAGCTATACCCCCAGTCAAAGTATAAGTTTAAGTGAGTTGACACTTAATGCTTGGTGTATTAGCATATTGATCCGCTCATGATCGATGCGGAGTACTGCTTCTCTTCGGTGTGTGGGGAGAATGCATAGCTAGCCCTGTTCGCTTGTAGTAGATCGAATGTATATTATTCAAAATTTTACAAATTGATTTTATTTTGTCATTGGTGGCCTGTAAGACGTTAATACTGAAATGCTCTTAAAAACATGAAAGGTAACTATTTCTAAAGTACAGAAAAATCCAGGCGAAGTGCTTTGTTCATTTTTGTATATGTTAATATTTTTACTTTTTCATCATGAAGATATTGCAATTGGACAAAGTTAGACAGAATCTTTTTTTAACGTTTTCTTGGCGGCTTATGTAAATTTTGCAAGGACCCTTAAGTCGGTCAACCCTCCAGGTTGACTCTAAACCATTCAATTGTGTCATTGTTCGAGACTTATTGATGTTCTCTGGTAAAGATTATACGGGGTTTTGTTATAATGATTTCATATTACAACTTGCAAATTGTCTAAACGAATGCGGTTAAAAAATACTACATCATAGTGTCATTTGTTATTTAAAAAACAGGCGAAGCGCCTTGCCCGGACTTTCCCATACTGTAGATAGTGTAACCATATTAGCAAAAGTATATTTGTATAATGTTGTACCCTACAACGGCGGTAAATTTCCCCTGAAAATGAAGCGCACTGATAAACAGCTAATTGCCTGCGTCAGCTGTCGCCTGGGCTAATACCTATACTTGACTAAGTGACAACCTACAGTTTAAAAAAAATCGTTTTTTGGAAACAGATTTCTAAACATTAAAGAAAACCAGAGCAAATTCAGAACAGAGCAGAATTTCAATCACCCCTAGTTTATTAAATAAAGGGCATGAAGTTTAGATTTTCAAAAATTCAAAGAAGGCGTCATAGAAAAATTACCGGACTGGGCCACCAACTAAATTTCAACGTATCCATATTTCTATGAGCCTACAAAATTCAAGAAAACTCGTCCAGTTTTTTGTTTTGATAATTTCAAAATTTTTTATAAAATTTTTGTTTCATAGTTTTCATTTTTACAAAAATTTTTATATTGACATTCTGTTCCTCTATGGCTATTATAATACTAAATATCAACACGATATGTGAACTCTTTTTCAGTACTAAAGCCCTAAAGGCTAAATTAAAAAAAAATGTAGAAGCTAGAAAGTTTATAAAAAGCATTCAATTGGCCCTAAGGCTTTCTATCGCAGTCGCTTTTCATATTTAGAAAATTCTATTTTCTGAAAGAATTTCTAGCAGAAAAGCATGTTTTAACTGCCGCATCTGGTTTGAGATATTTTTAAAACCTTATTTTGTTAGTGAATTTTTGATATACCTACTCCCACTCTACAGCGCATCGAAATCGGGGGGTACTATTAAATTTTTATTAAAAATCTGAAAAAATAGGCTGTACCTATCTTAATGTGAATTTCTTCAAATAGGATGGCTCTTCAAAACTTGCTACTTGCCTAATTTACGGCCTATAAAAATTTTAAAAAATGGTCAATTTTTTTAGTTAAGAAATATCAGCTTCTAACACTTTAATTGCCAGACCCTGTATAAAGGATACTTTCATAATATAGGACTAGGTCGGCGAGTATATATGTTATGGCCAGTATATTTTTAGATATTTGGATAGGCCCTTTTATTTTCGTTACAGCTATGTATAATACTTACTGATTTACTTTTAATTTTGGCCGCCAGAAGGCGTTTTTTAAAAAAAACCTTAAATACCTAATAATGATATTCATAACTATTTTTTTAAGTTGGCTTTGAAAACAAAAGAATAATGAACTTTAGGTGTTTTTTTTATTAATTTGTTTAAACATTTTATTGTTGGAAGAAGTTACTAAAACAATTTTTTTTAATTCTCAATTTTTAAACGGTCATAACTTATTTTTTTTAATTCCTCCACTTGAGTTTTATTGCACTTTTTAAATTGGCATTTTATTTGCTTTAATTTAATACAAATAACATACCTTATAATTTTCAAAGTAGCAAGAAAAAATAAACTTATTGCATTAATAATGGATATTAAAAATTGCTACGTTTTTGCAACTAAGTAGGCTTTGAAACCAAATACCAACAAGGTATAGCATTGATATTAAATTAAAGCAAATAAAATGAAAATTTAAAAGTGCAATAAAACTCAAGTAGGGGAATTTAAAAAAAAAACAAGTTGTGACCGTTTTTTTTTAAATATCTTCTTGCCACAATAAAATTGTTTAAACAAAGAATATAAAAAAATACACTTCAAAGTTTATTATTCTTTTGTTTTCAAAGCCAACTTAAAAAAAAAATTAATTATGAATATCATTATTAGGCAGTTAAGGTTTTTAAAAAACGCCCTCTGGCGGCCAAAAATAAGAGTTAATGAGTAAGTACTATACATAGCTGTAAAGGAAATTAAAAGGTCTATCCAAATATGCAAAAATATACAGGGTGTTCTATTGAACATAAAAAAAATTGTTATCACTTCCGGTTAAACCGGAAGTCCAAATTAACACCGTTTTATGTCGTAATATGCATGTTTATGTGTCTATTACCTAGAAAAAATTTGAAATTATTAATTTAAAAATCGAGCAAATGGCCTGTTGTTAGCTGTTCTCGCGGCTACCCGATATACAGGTCGTTTCATTCAAAATAAGAAATTTGGGAACATTTCCGACGAAACGAAAGAAATAGAAAAAAGTTAAATTTAATTTACATCAAATAATAGAAATTTGCGTTTATTAATCACCTTATGCCATATTATGTTTACATCCAGTATATATTTGGTATTGGTAATGCATAGTTTTTAACTTTAGATAAATGAGCCCCTGTAAAATAATATTTGTAATATTTTGATTGACCTCTTAATTTTTAAAATTGTTAAAAATTGATAAATAAGCAATTTTTCTCATTTTCAATTGTATTTCAAAAAATATTAAACACGCAATCAACTACTTACTCAAACATTGCTAGCATTTATCGTTATTTTTAACAATTAAACATATTATTGTATGTGAGTCAATTTTATAAGGATTCTCGCTAGTGCCTAAAGAGCGAGTATTGTTTCAACTTATTACGCGAACGCGCAATATACCTACGTAGCTTTGTAATTTATCTGGGATTGGAGAAAGCTTTTGTTTAACCACTTATTGTCAGTCTCGTTTATTCCAGGAAAAGCTTTTTAGGAAATAAAACCAAATTAATGTTGTCCTGAAACTACTTGCACATTACATTCTCTGCGAAACGTAGGCGGAAGTGAATTCCATTTAGCAGTGAAATTTAATTGCAATTTCGAGAGTAATTTAGCTTTTGCTGGAAAATGCTTTACAATGAGAATGCGTTAATATGTATAAAGTATTTTTATATTTGATGCCCTAAAAGTTCGGGGATTTTTGGAATGCAGTTAAGATAATAATACTAATCAATGCTTTACTGATTATTTAATCTAATTTTAAGTGACTGAAGCCTAATGTTCAGGATTTCTCTCAACAGGTGTCATTGTAATTTATTCGTGATTGTTATTGCAGCCTTTTTCCTTTTCTTGCATCTAGAACAAGTGCTTTGATTGCGTGCATGTGACACAAAGGCTACCACAGATTGTGTAAGCTTTAATGTAAAACGTTCGTTACAAAGGAGACTATAACATCATGTTGATGTGGTGTAGGTTTATATTGTCTTTTAGTCAGTAAGTTATGCAATTAAGAATCTCGTTTCAGGTCAGGTGTGCATTGTTACAGTTGTGTGAATATTTGTACGTGCATACATGTCGGATATTTTTGCTTACCTAGTTCGTTAATTTTAATTACTTCTATGAAGCTAATTTGTCGTAATGATTCTCTGAAAAGAACTGTGATTAAATCTCCCTACCATATGTACCAATACACAAAAAGAGGTTAAACGCTGTTTGTGTAATTACTAATTAACTGTAATTGCAGCAGCCACTTATCTTAAGTTATATTTAATTGAAGTTTCACAAAGGATAGAATTCTTTCGTAAAAATAATCGTGCAGTTTTATTGCTAACAACTCGAATATCATTAACGTATAGCAAATTAGGTATGTTTTTTTTATTTGAATATACAGGGTGCTCCGGAATTAAGATGTGCATAAATCAAGAACGTGTTTTTCCGTTCAATTTCAGCGGAAAAGGTCAAATAAACATAAATCCGGAAACTCGTCCCTTTCGAGATATACAGCCTTCTAAAGATATGGGGTATGCAAATCAGGTATTAGTTCCTATCTTCACCATTAATCAAGACATATTTGATTCAAATTTTGGATGTATATTTTACCAGTAATAATTTACAAGGACACTTGTTTTTGTTCACATCTGTCGGCCAGGGGCTTAGATGGGTGGGGAGATGCTTGACGTATCTCTTAACGTATTTCAAACACCCAAGACTTTTTTTTTAACTTTTAACTTCAATATCTTATTCTCCGTTACAAACTTTTGTTAAAAGTCGCCAAATAAAGATGAATCATTTATCTGAAAAATCGAGTTACCACAAAAGTCCCAGTACGTAACAAATCGAAAAAGTTAATAAAACTCAAAGCCTTCCCCACTAACATTTATTCTTGATATGCGATGACAGGGCTACATGTTTCGAGATAAGACTTTTCTCGTCTTCAGGCCACGAATGATGAAATGCAATGCCAAAAAATCTAAGTCAAATTTCCTTTAAAACAATTGGTGACAACACAAAAGAAGTGAAAATAAACAGTCTTTACTACCCACTTTTAATTAAAATGTTATTCAGTAACTTAGTGCATGTTCGTTATGCGATTATTCTTACAAATGATCAAAAACCGTAACTCCGTAACGACGTATTTGCGGATTTACTTTTAACGGAACTTTGGGGTTAGTTTTAAGTTTGTCCCGCAGAACTCATTTTACAAACTATTTTTACATCTTGAGGAAATAACGAAATATCAAGACGTCAATACGGTCCTTGGTCTTTTGTTTATAGGAAGGTAAAAAAACGTAGATTATGAAGTGTAGGTATATTGTCGTAACGTTTTTTACGCTCAGTTAGTTCTCTTTAAACCTACATCGCGTAAATAGACACTTTCAAAATAGCGTTTCCAAAACTTGTACGTTGCCATATTTCAATATAACGAAGTAAAGATTTTATAAAAATTTTCGGTTTAGGGAGTGTAATGAAAACCACTTTATGGGATTCGAAGAACCCATTTTTACTTTCCTATACCTTCGCTATAGGGAAGTATTAATTTCATAAAAAATTTTGAAATCTAGATTTTAACGGAAATACACGCTCAAGAAATACAAAAAATTGTTTTTAAAAAATGTCTGTGGGTGTGTGTGTGGGGGTGTGTATGTAATGGACCGATTTTGATGAAATTTTAAATCAAGAAGTATATCGAAAATTGTAGTTATAGTTATGCTTAAAAAAAAATCCGAAATCGGAAACGGAAGTTAAGACATGTTTTTTGTAGCGTTTTTTCCAAAACAAAATTTTGAAAATTTGAGCACGGAATCTGAGAGAAGAACTTAGGGCAAATCGAAAACTTTTTCACCGAACTCTCTAGCTTCAAAATGACGGCTGCTACAGCTTTTTGAAAATCTCGACTTTAACGCCCATTTACTCAAAAAGTAGTTGTCTGATCGGATCAGCTACCACTTGTTTGAGATCCCTTTCTAGCTAGTGTACGATGAAATAAAATTATTTTCGAAAATCCGAAAAATATCGCAATGGCGCTGCTTCAAAATTTTAAAATTGTCAATAAAAATTTCCAAAAAACTGCCCACACGATTTTTTTAAAACTTTCTGAGCCGATAGAGCTTGCATTGAACTACAAATTTGTACAAATATTTATCTCCCAAATTTTACTCTGACGCATTCTGGGAATTTTTGAAAAGTTTGAAATTAATTTAATTATTTATTCATAAACGCAAACGCCGATCGTTATAAACTTTTATCAGTTCGATAGACTATTTAACGTACTTTTTTACGATTTGCTAAAATTTTCAACTATTTTACAAATTAAGAAAAAAAACGATACTTTTTAATATGTACAACGCGTTTTCTGACATTTACGTGATTTTAACTACGCCTATCAATTAGCTCTAGTTAAAAATACATTTTTCATTCGTTGCATATTTTTGATAACTTCCCAAATAAAGCCATCTTTGTCCGACATCCAAAGCGGAATTTGTCATCCGCCGATAGGCGCGCCGGCGGGCGTTTACCTTGCTTTGGTAGTGCAGGTAGTGGCTGCTTCTATGGGTAGAGTTACGGTACGGAAACCAATTGAACAGGCTATCGCAAATTCAAATTCCCGCTGCTTGTTTTCTTAGAAATCTAATACTCCCTGAGTTGTACACCATTATTTTTATTAAATGTTACACTTTTGCAAATACGGCAACGACAAGTAGTAGTATCTAGTACTGGCTACAATTCGTTTTTTTTTAAAGCTTTAATTTAACTGTGGGGTTTTCTATGAATTTGGATGGATGGAATGGAAGGTTATAATTATAAAATTTACACTTTTGCAAAAACGATAAGTTTTAGTATGGGAAAGTCCACTCTAAGTCCACACTTCAGTTTTTTTTTAATATCAATGGTTGAGTGGATATGTTTAGTCGCTCGCTCTCTCCCTTTTACCCTCTCTCCTTCTCTACTTTCTCGATCCCTCACTCTCTCATATCTCCGGAACGGATGGTGCGATTTGGATGAAATTTGAAATGGGGGAGTACATCAAAAATGCATCGGGATTTAAATCCTTCTTGAAAATTTTTAGTTTAACGCCTCTACTTAAAAATGAGTTAGCAGATCAGCTTGAAGTTTATGGGAATGGCCTAGGGGGTACAATATTTCTACAGTCGTTTGACAACCATAAGAGCTAAAAATTTCATTAAATGGGGAAAGAAGTGTCAACTTTTTGTGCTGATTAAGACGAGGTGTGCAAAACACAATTGAATGTCGCCTTTTCGAGTTATTGAATAATATTTTTTTTAACCGGAACACGCTGTATATATTTCAGTATTCTGAAAGAAAGTTGAATTCTGATTATAAAAGTTCCGATGCAGTAGTAACTTTGTTTTCGTAAAAATACACAGGGTGTTCAATTTTAAGCAGAACTGTTCTATGGAATAACTTGAAAAGGAAGAGTTGTTTTTATTGTGTTTGTGTGATACCATTGGTGTGCATCGTGAAATACACCATGATCCGGAAATTGTACTATAAAAACATTTTCAAAATCCCAAAATCTGGACACCCCAGTTTTTTTACATTTTGGCAAGTTATGTAACTAGGGATAAGTTACAATTTTTGTTTTGCCCCAATTCGTCAATTTCTCTGTAACACGTTCTTTGGGAGTTAATTATTTAATACAAACGGGAAACGACAGAAGATTCTATATTAAACTAAGTTTCGCATCGGTGATAGTAGAACAAGATTCGTTACACCTATTTTTAAATCCCGTAATGATTAGAGAGGCTAATTTTTCCTCCTCCTGAATTTATGGCTTACAAATTTTGCCGGTGCCTGGAGTTTAATCCCAACAATTTTTATCGGCAATAATAAAAATACGTATTGATATTTTTCTTGGAAAAGCTAAGAACATTTTCCGTTTCTAACCAGTTATATTTTCATGACCGATCAGGAACCCTAGATGGCGCGGGCGTGCGGCATTGACAGATTGTTAAGTCTCAATGCCATCTACCGTTCCTAGTCCGGCTGACTATGTCTATAGGCGGTACAAGTATAGACTAAGCAAGAACTTCATTATATAATTTTTTTTGGAAATATTGATTTTTGAAGTAGGAAAATTCAGGCCAGTGCTTCGTCTGATGCCATTTTTCATTAGCGCTGGTAGTGTTACATGTGTAAAGTGGTATTGCGACAATATTGATCGCGCAATACCGTTAAAAGTACAGGGATTTTGCCAAAAGGCTAAAATGAATTGTTCGGGAATATGGTAACCGACCAATCCCGGATTACCTAAAAGAGGAACTGCCCACAATTTTGAAATGAACTAGGTGATCCCGCGACCTTTGCCTCACGATGTTTTGATAACTTCTAAGACGTGTTGAAATGTAAGACGGACACCCTACGTGACTGCTACATTAATAGTGCATAAACATTCGTTTAAAATAATAAATACGCCGTCTCGAGATGTAAGGGTTCGTCGTTGTGTTATGATGAGACCCGAGACAGTTAGGGATTTACTATATAGATACCAAGTTTAAAGAAGGTTGGAAAAGGTTAGGTTAGGTTGTATTTTAGCGTTTATTTGCAATTTTGATGAAGTTTAGGTTAGGTTGTATTTTTTAGAGTTTTAATATGTAAAACACAGTGCCCCACAATGTAGCATAATTTTTCAACTTTTGCATTTTGTACGTGTTTTTTTTTATTATTATCAACTAACTTTATGTAAACGCGCGAAAGATCAACAGTTCATTTCCGACATAAATTATACTATGCGATAAATTGTTGCTCGATCAATTATCCGCCATAAATTGTCGTAGGTTTGTGTAAACTACCAGCAGATGAAAAATAGCAGTTTTTATTAAGTTTTACATGGCAAGCCGTTTTACTGTTTTATGAGAAAGGTGAAAATTATAATATTTTTCAGATATTAGAAATTCATTTCCGATTTCTGAATTTGATTCGAGATAACAGAAACTAGTTTTTGATATCAGCATCAGCAAAAGTTTCTAATATACACTAAAAAGTAACATTAAAATCCCAAACTGTATAAATAGTAGCAATTGAGAGTTAAGCGTTTCAATTTTCAGATGCTAACGTTGGAGAATATACTTTATCGTACAATTTCTTCTAAATAATTGGTAAAACTGCCACTGAATTAAACATTTATATATTTTCTGTAATTCGCTATATCACAATTTTAATTTTTTTTCAAATTAAAAATCACTGACAGAATATACGTGGTACACATTTATATTATGACTGTTATTAAAATTAAAAATGTTGCTGTAAAGTTAAAAGTGTTCATTTCTAATATCAGGAACTTTTATAATATCACAGTGATATTAAAAAAGTTTAAAAATTACAGTGAATTTGAAATAGTTAGATTTATACATATTTTAAATCAACAATTTTTGATTATTTACCGATATTTTCGTGTTTTTAATATCACAGTCATATTAAAAAGTTTACCACATATTTTAAATCTAACTATTTTAAATTCACTGTAATGTTGTTCACGTTTTTAATATCACTGTGAAATTATAAATGTTCCTCATATGGGAAATCAGCAATTTTTAACTTTACAGCGTTTTTTTTTAATAATTTCAATATCACAGTCATAATAAAAATATCCGCTTTTTAAATAAAACATTTTCCATTTCACTGCGATATTTTTATCCTTCTCTAATATCACTGTGCGACCGAACTTTTTCAGTTGAATTTATAGACCAATGGATGTAATGGTAAATTGTGTTAATAGTTTTAAAAGAGACTCCGAGATGGAACTGACATTTTCAACTGGGGGATAGCCAGTGGCAGACTTGTGTAGTGGGGACTACAGGTGATGACAGGTACCCTTAAAAAAAGCAGAGGTGCGCGCCTGATGAAGATTTTTTTAAGCAGACATTAATTAATCCAAAATCACAATTTAAGCAACAAACGTTTCTTTCGTTCCGAAAAAGTAGTTGTTTTGTTCAAGTTTTGTACTAAAGGTACCGTTAAATTGACGAACTTTATATTGAACTTATTGTAGACCTGTTGCGTATTGACAGTGAGTAGGTGGGTACCGGGTAAACCCTGAAAGCTTCCACACATCGCATCGTACTCGGCGTTTCAGGGCAGCGACTGCAGTTGGTTATGATATGTAGCCCTTCCCAGGTGGTCACACAGCGGGGGCGACTTTTCGCGGAACGTGCACGCGATCTTGTACACAGGTGGTCAACATCGCTGTATGTTATTATTTCCTTCATGTGTGACTGCGCAATTATAGTCGTTAATCATATGCATTGCTATGTAAAAGCAGCTGGTAACATTGATAGGCACCTATTAGACGTTTCCGCATATTTTTACTTTATTTTACCTCTTTCGAAGAGGATGCTAAATGTGAACACGAAAACCAAACGGTAATTTTGCAGTTCACCCACACGTCGGCTGAGGTTTTGTTTAGATTTTTCATGTTCAACATCATTTGGTAAAGAACGAGCTTGATACCTATTATTTCCTTCGTAGCTGTCAAGTTTAGACTGTAGCTTAATATTGGTTTTCGAAATTACTTAATTATTGATCGACTCTTGAAATATCCTACAAGTGAAGTGTACAAAAAGTATTTTATATACAATGTGACCGGAAGGTACGGGGTAATGGGTGCACTGATCTTTTTTTAATAAGTGGTGCCCTTCTATATTCTGAATTACAAGTTCCTCAATATCTAGATAGCGTGGTTCCAAGCAGATGGTCGTAAGGAGAGGCCCTCTAGATTTCTTTTTGTCCTGTCATTCAAAAAGTAGGGTGCCGGCCAACTTTAACACACGAAATTAAAATAATATGAGCAGAATGCTCCTTCGTAAATATTCTGCATTGCTATACCTATCGTCAAACTGGCGAATAGTTTGAACTTAAATATATTAAACATGTGGCATTGAATGGTACTGGAAACGGATATGAAAAGCTTATTGAAATATAAAAAAACACAGTTTTCTCTTTAAAAAAATGACGTGAGCGAATATTTACGGCAGACAAACCATTACCCCAAGGCAGTTAGGCTCTACTAGAAAAAAAAAAAAGGTATGCTACTACACGAACTTCCATAAGCGCTGTACATTTCACTGTAGTGACGTCACACGTAGATACCGCCCGAACCGCCGTAAGAGCTTATCCCGATTTGAATACGAAGAGTACTTTATAACCTCAATTTTAACTTTATCAAGTAATTTGTTAAACAAAGGCGTAACAATTTGTACTGTATGAAAAATTTAACGTATTACAAAAGTTATTAATGTAAAATTGCGTTCTATAAAAATTATTTAGGACAACACATAGAAATTAAATACATAATTAAAGTTTCAATATTATTGAATTTTATTATACTTTCGAATATAAAATTATAAACATGTTTGCAGTATTCTTCTTTTATTTGCAAAATTTTCTTGTAAAACATATTCAGAACGTACTTACCTACTAGAAACGCAACGCCAATTTTTTTGCTGCTCAATGAAACTTTGTTTTCTGTTAGATGAATAAGTATGTATATATTTTAAAAGCAATTATTTCAAATAGATATAACGCAAATTAACTACAACACAAAGAATGTTAAAATATTAAATTTGTTTCTGCTTAAAATAAATTATAAACGATACTAAGCTAAACATTTACACACAATCAAATGAAACATATCGAATAAAATTAAATTACTACTAAAAGTAGTAATTTTTTTCATTTTTTTTTGTTTACTTACAATCTTTCTTGTCGCGTTTTCTTTTATACATTTGCGGTTTCTCCCCCTCTTTTTTACTATTACCAAAATTTACCCTTATAAAAATTCGTTGTCGAATATACGCAGATAAAATCTCATCATCGATTGATCTTTTCTTTTTGAACTTTTTTAGCAGTGTACAATTAATTGTTCGTATTATTTATCCCTCTCCCAAAATAGTTGTTAAACAATTTTTCTAGCGTATCCATCCAAGGGTTGAGTAAGACCGCCAAAAGAAAGACGACTTACGCAAGAAGGTACATTAAGCTTTGCTCATTTTAAATTTGGTAGTGTATTTTCCTAAATAAAGGTGTTTTGATCTTAATCTTTTTGCTATCCACCCGGCAAGATGTTGAAGTCCATCTTCTTCTTTGTTTGCAGTTTGTGATATCGGAGTAGCATTTAAAATTGAACTTAATTATGAATTTGATAAAACTGAGTCTGTGCTTTTTTCTGCATTCATATTGTGGATATTTTTTCTAATATCTATCCCGGTTTGCGTTAATACTCTTCCTACAATATATTTTCATTTTTGCAATGGTCTACTGTGTTAGTTTTACTTTGAACAATATCCGTTTTGCCCAAAATAGCAGGGTGCAAAAAATCACGATTTTTATAAAAAAATCAAAAGAAAATTGATTTTTTTGATTTAAATCAAGATTTTTTTTTGATTTGAATCAAGATTTTTTTTGATTTGAATCAATTTTTCTGGTGTCTTGAAACCTGTGGTTATGTTTATAAAACAGTACATGTTTTTTAAGTTTTAAGTCCACATCTGTGCATTTGTAATACGTGTAAGACTAATATGTTTAAATATACCTAAATAAAGAAAAAGAGAAACACAAACGGGAATTTATTTTGCACATCTGTACGTTACAGAAATTAGTTTTAGACTGAAGACTTTTGTCTGGTGTTTTTTTCCGTTATTTTAACAATAAGTCTAATGTTGTATTTGACGACTAATTTTATGCTATGAGCATGAGCCATGTAATCCTTAGAGTTGACCATTTAGTTTATGTTTAATTTGTTTTATTTTTAATAAAAAGACATACATTTGTGTTTGATACTAAACTTGTAATTCGCCTTTTCACCTTTTTTTTTTGTTTTTCTACGATAAACATTTGAAAATTTGACGTTTTTTATTTAAATCATTGATTAAAATAAAATATCGCAACGATTTAAATCGCGATTTAAACCTTGATTTAAATCAAGTTGATTTAAATCGTCGCACTCTGCAAAATAGTAACTCGTAACCTATTTAAAGCATCCATTGGAGTGGGGTGATCGTTTAAACCTCCACGTTGTGCGTTATTATGTATGAAATTTTAAATTCTGTTTTCAATTCGTCATATAATTGTTGTAATGATTTTATTGACAATAGAATGTCTTTCTGAAATTTTAGAATACTTAGTGATCCAACGCATTACTAGAATTGTATCGTACATTTGATTCAGTCGGGAGTATTTTAGGTTTGTTAAGATCTTTGGATGGTATTGCATTTTTTATTAATTTTCCAAAGTGAGCGAATGCAAAATAGGCAGAACAAATTTGACTCGTTTTAGGATGAAAGTTCTTTCCTTGAACACAAATTGATCAATATTTTTCAGATTTGAGGGTCTTTAGGAGAGGTAAAAAAATGCACATCCCTGTTTTTATTTTGAATGTTCTTGCAAAGTGCTACGGCACTATTAATAGGCATCTGCAAAGTCAGAAATTGCTGTAGTAAATTACAACTAAAGAGATAAAGAGCATTCAACATACTCTGAACTGTTAGATTTAATATTGTTTAGCTATTACACTATTACTATATCTACAAAACGTCAAATAAAGTCGGATGTCGGTTGAAGCGCTGTCGAGTTCGTCTACTCTTGACGTCACACATCCCCGCCCGCGAGGTGCATCCAGAAACTAGATACACATATAGTAGCATACCTAGTAGAGTAATTGCCTTGTATTACTCCTTATTTTGGTATCTTCTGGTCACTCTGTATACATCTGTAAGCAAACCAACTTGCTGTTGTGATATCTGAAAATTTAATTTCTTTTTACACCAGAGCGTTGGACTTGCCACATATGCATACAACAAATTCAATTAATAATCTGACTGCTTGTACTGAATAACTACCTTTGTTAGTGTTTTTCGACCTTTTCGGGATATGAAGAGTACTTTGATGGTTTTTGTGTTCCACCGTTTTTAAAATACATATTAACGTCATTTGCTGTGTCGTGATAATTTTCTATTTTGAGTCTATAACATGTGTTACGCCTTTAGAGGAAATTAGGTGTTACAAAAACTAAAGTTTCTGCTTTTTATGCTTAAAACAACAAAACTGCGGCAGTTGCGGAAATGTTTGCGAATGTTTATTACGTTAGTTGTATTTTCGGGAAGTTGTCTGTATCAAGATTGATAAACAGACGGATCTTTTAATGTTGTGATTAAATTTACCAATTCCGAGAAACGTCTCTAATAAACAAATGTATTTTTGTACTATATTTAGCAGTACGTATTTCCCCCGAAGGAATATTAAAAATTAAACCTACTTCCATTATGTTTTTATCTCTTCAAGTATAATTTCTTAGTTGGTGGTCACTAGCATTGAATAAGCTGAGTTGTAATAATTTTTCAATTAAAACCTGCCCAGAACCCTGAAATCGCCCATGCTTTATGTTACTAACGTATCTACACCTGCATGAAATGCTATTTCTTCATAGAATGGTTCCTACGCACATCCGGCAAAACTAGATTTGAGTTTCGCAATTTTATGTACATACAAGCTATTGCACGCCAACTAAAATCAAATTTAAGTGTTGGCGTGCTTTAAGTAGTTACTAATATTGAATAATGGGGCACTACTTAATATATCACTTTAAATGTGCAGTAGTCGACCAGAACAATAATGTAGTGTTGTAGTTAATCACAACATAACGTTACAACTTGCTTGCTATTCCGATTATTATCAGTAGGAGAAACGACAATGAGCTAATGAGATATAATTATTGTATACAGGGTATACCTTTTCTGCGTTGCATTTTTAGTTTTGCTTACGGACTATTTTGAGGTAGCAAAGCGTACAGGTAATCGCTACTAATTTAACGAATTGGGGAAAATGGAAGTGAATATCCCGTTTTTGTCAAATGTAAAAAATGGGAATGGCTATAATCTAACGATAAAGACATTTTTTACATGTAATAGTTGAATTGTTCCCAACATCTAACAAGCTGCTTTATCTAACGAAATTGGTATAAAAATGATAGGGTGTAGCAAGATATCACTAAAATAACACAGTGGGGGTTTGTCTAAAGAACCTAAAGAAGAGAAAAACGGTAAAAGTCACGGTAACTTCCTTACTAGGAAAAAAATCACTTGGTGTACTTTTTCCCCGCAAAATATTACATGCTGTAAAAGATTGCAAACATATTCAGGATATGAAAAGTCTCTGCATGCAGTAATGGATATTATTAAATTGTGATTTAAATACATTTATTAATTAATTATTTACTAAATGTCAAATTCATTATAAAGCGACCAGAGGTAATAGGAAATCGCAAATGATTTATTTATGCATATACTCTGCACACCAACCATACAAAATATTTTAAATTACTAACTCTGTTTGTGGTCTGAATTTAAATATTTGCTCTTAGTGATCGTCATTGAAACGACAGTCATGTGTCTGGTTTGACTGCAGTGTTAATACTAATTCTTTAATATATGCATTAAGTACAATAAACTTTAGAACTTTTCATTTCATTTATAACATGTTTACTTCTGCATTGTTCCCACACTTTATCATAAAATAAAAATGCAAAACCAAATAACATTTATTTTTTCGTGCTTCCAAAGTAGGAAAGATTGATTTAATGAAAATGTACGGTTTCCAGATTTTAATAAAAGAGAAAAATATTATCCAGTCTGGTCTATAAAAAGGTCCCAGCTAACTCTATATACTATCAAATGGAGCAGTTTATTCTACACTTTGACGAAAACGAAAATTCTTCAGCATTTTTTTTTTAATTTAACGGCATACTTTTTTACTTTTTTCCACATAATCTTGTAGAGAATATTTTTGGTTTTCATCTACCTAAACATTTATTACCGGTGCATAGTAAGGCTTTTGAAAGAAATGCAAAAAATTAAAGGTGAAGTGGAAGGCCATGGAACCTAAACATGACAGAGTACAGAAGATGGTATGCTGTCTCTTAAATTTTGTCAAGTTCTGCGGAAGTGTAGAAACTCGTGAAAAACTCTGTCAATTTCAAATGTCACGTGCAATGGTATAGAGGTTAGGTGCTTGTAATGTGTCAACAATTTAGTGTTTAAAGTAAGTTTTATTTACTTTATATATTTTCGATCAAATTAAATAATTTTATTGGTGCTAATATACAGATACACACGTCACTTCTAAGCAATATAAAAAAATAGGTAAAAAATTGCACGTGATAACGCCACACAGCGGCTCTTAGACTGCCATTATTTCAAAAATGTTATGATGCAACTTTAATAAATGTTTATATAGATGAAAAGCAAAGAAAATTTTCTGCAAGATTATGTGAAAAAATTATGTTATTTAAAAAATGTCGATGTGGCGGCACTGAAAAAGTGTGTTAATTTGTTATTTCGTTCTCTCGTATCCACAGAAGCTACGAAAGAGATACGAAAAACTTATCGGGAAAATTAGTTTACAACAAAGTGAAATTGGAAACGGGTTCAAAATGCTTACTCAAAAATGATCTGACAATTTCAGAAAAAAATTAAATTTGTAACAGCCCTTGGTAGGTAAAACGTGTCATATAAAAGTAATTGCGCGAACGGGCGGTGGAGTAGGGGTTAGTTACGGTTGTCGGTTTTGGCTCTACGTTCCCAAATGTGGCTAGTTCGATCCTCGGCGGTCACCACACTTAGTTATTTATGTTCATCTGCGCATGTTAGATAGGAGTAAGGCTGGGAAAGGTTTACGATATATCGATATTTATATCGAATAACGATATGGAATTTGAAAATATCGATATATCGCTGTTCCGATGTATTGATATATTCAAAGTAATCGATATATGAAAGATATCGATGTAATTGCATTGTCGATAGATCGAATATATCGATATAGTGAGTGAACTTATCGAATTGTCGATGTATTCGATATATCAATTACATCGATATATCGGTAATATCGATATTTTTTAATATTAAAAAAATATCGATATTACTGATATATAAAAAAATGTTGTATGCAAAAATAAAAATATTTCGATAATTAAAACGCACGCGATATCTCTCTTATTGGTAGACTACAAGTCTACTATCCGCTTTTGTCATAAACCATTTACATTACCAATCGTGGCACTAAAAGAAAATAGAAATAAAAAGTAATATTGAATACGATGCAATGCCCTGTGTAGCAACTTTTGTAATACTATTTGAAATATGCTTGGTGTACCAATTGCATTTTAATTATTCTTTATGCATAATCAGCTTTAAGAAATAGTTTATGTTAGTGTACTAGAAACTATTTTAATTGTACAGTAATTGTTGCAATCTGCTAAGATGCATATTTGCTGTGCTTGCAATTTATGACATACCGAAGAGATTACTTAGTTGTATGCAGTGTGAATTATTATGCAACATTACAGTATGCAATTGAAGGGTCTGGTGCATTAATCGGTCATGTGCATTTTTTCTCGATTTCTACGTTTTGTCTTATTCGTATATAGGAAGAGCCGTTCCATCGTTTGGTGCAATGACCAGTCACGTACCTTCAATAGTGTATACGCTATAGTGTAGACTGACATGACCGTGTTGTAGATTTAATGCAGTAATGATACACGTGCACACGTAACTGATTATTGCACTGCATAGTATAAGCGGCGACGGCGCAGTAAGCAGTCATGTATGCACGTGACGTGTGTTTGCCGCTGTTTTCTAACCTAAATGTATTATAGTGAACTAGTGTAATTGATGCTTTTACAAGTACTAAAAATGAGTGATAGTGAATCAGCAAAAGATCCTTACGCTGTAAGTGATTGTTCAGATGTGGATCTTAATTATGAACCATCTAGTGCCGAGTGCTCTGAAGATTCTTCCGCTAGTAACGAGAAACGCGTTGATGATGTTGTAAGTGGTACATCAAAAGTTTCTGTGCTAAATGAAGAAAGTGGCGAGAACAGCGCAAATGATGCAGAACAGAGAATTGGAAAGAAAAGAAAGCGTCAGACGCAGAAATGGAAACGAAATGTGAGTAAATCTAAAAGAAATTCAGGGAAAGAATATGTAAATGTAAAGGGAGTTATGGTCGCAGAAAAATCTATTGGTTTGCCTTGTTCTTGCAAAAAAAAATGTTTTGAAAATCTCACTGATCTGGAAAAAAAAATCTATTTTTAATGGATTCTATAAAATGGCAGATAAAAACCAGCAAGATGCATATTTGGGTGCTTTAGTAAAAGCAAAATTTGTGACTAGAAGAAGAAAACATCAAAACAATGATCACGTTAAAGGCAAAAAAATGTTTACATACTATTACCACATTAACGTTGGTACGAAAATGTTGGAAGTTTGTCGCACTGCCTTGTGCAGTTTGCATGCAATAGATAAGTCAAGAGTACAGCGTATTGCTGAATACTGTGCAAAGAACACTAGTATTGCCCAACCACACGATAATCGTGGCAAACACAGCAATAGACCTAACAGAATCCCACAAGGTGATGTTGACTCTCGATAACCATATAAGAAGTTTTCCCTACAGAGAATCGCATTATTCCAGAGAAGATAATCACAAAAAAAAGTATTTACCACCTGACTTAAATGTACATACCATGTACATGATGTATTTGAAAAAATATGACAACGAAAACTATGAATTAATAAACACCAAAAAGAATGCTAAGCCCACTGTTAGATATGACTTTTATTTACGTTATTTTAATGAAAATTTTAACCTTTCGTTTGGGAGCCCAAGAACCGATACATGCACAACATGTGAGAAACTACTGTTGAATATTCAGAGTGATCCGACCAACGCAAATTTAGCACTACAAAAAGAGTTACATCTTCGAAAAGCAGATGCTTTCTATAAAGATATAAAGCAAAAACTCCAGCTGTGTAAGAATGATCCTTCCGTTGAAGTATTGTGTATTGATTTTCAGCAAAATTTGCCATTTCCAGTGCTAACAGTAACTGACGTATTTTACTCGAGGCAACTATGGGTTTATAATCAGGGATATCACATTGGTTCAACTGGCAAGGCGGTCATGTATATGTATGACGAGACCACAGGAAAAAAGGGTTCCAACGAAACAGTATCATTTTTGTGGCATTTTATTAATTTTAAGCTCAGAAAAGAAGTAAAGACTCTTTACATATACACAGACAACTGCGTAGGTCAAAATAAGAATTCTTTGATGGTTCACTTTCTCCTCTTGCTGGTGAAAAATAAAATATTGGATAAAATCGTGCATCATTTGCCAGAGCGTGGCCATAGTTACATGCCGTGTGATCGAGATTTTAGCATTATTGAAAAAAGAAAGCGAAGAAAGGAAATTTTATATTTGCCGGAGGAATGGTATGATTTAGTTGAAAAGAGCACTTCAAAATTTGAAGTTGTTCGCGTTAATCAGAACCTGATATTAAACATGACCAAACACTTTACGCCCCATTTCAAAAAAACCGCTGTGGTAAAGAAGCGACCGTTTGCTGTTACTAAATATAAAATATTCAAATATGAATCTATTCATGCAAACGAAGTCTATGTCAGCGAAACACATTCCAGTGTAGACGATGGTATGGAACATTACAAGTTGTTTAAACATCCCAATCCGCAAGTTGACTTTGAAGCAGAACCCCTTTACAATGGACCACTTCCTATCAAGTTCAAGAAATATGATAATGTAATGACTTTATTAAAACCGTACATTCCTGTTGCTTTTCTGCCATATTATGAAGGCTTGATCCGGGGTGCCGAAACAGTTGCAGAAGAAGAAGAAGACGTTGAATAATATATAATAACTTGTGTTTTCTTAATTTTGTAATGATTTTTTAATGTATGTTCTCAATAACCTATTAAAATATAATTTTTTCTCAAATATATATGCTATTTTAGAGCAATAACAGGTCACGTGCAGTTTTTTTTAATTGCTATAATGGCTGGTATGACTCATGGTAGCCCCTCAAAATGACCAGTAACCCGCAATGTAATGTATATGCGTCATACAAAATATAAAATGCGTAACTCCAGAAATAAAATTTTAAACAGTTTTTTTCGTTTCCTGAAAAATTTTGTTTTCTGCACGTGACTGACTGCTGCACCAGGCCCTTCAATTGAAGTACTTATTTCTAGGTTAATTAAATTATTTGCTTACTGTTTTAGATCTAATAATGATGACAGAATTGCATTATATTAAATTCCGCTCGTTGTAATTGCTTTCATTTCGGAATCTTAGAAGCGTTTGCACTCGCGTTTGCATTAATTTAAAGTTTGGTTGGTTTTGATTTTTATTAAAATATTATGATTTGAAAATTTTGCTAAAAGAAAAAACGTTTTGGAGAGCTAAGAAAACCCAAAAGCAGATTTTTAAAAAGGGGTGAGTGAGCACAACTAATGAAAGTTGATATGTAAAAGTACATCAAAAAGGTCTCAGGAAAATAAGTTTTAAGAAAATCCGAATATGGGGGCTGAAGGTCGACGTGTTTTTGTGCCATCTGTTTTCATCAAATTCGGAATTTTGTATGTATAAATAAATGAGGACGATCTGATCTTCAGGCCAATCGAATTCTTTTTCTAAACTCTAGCATTAAAATTGCACCCGCTACGATTTTTGATCATTTCTACTTTACGCTCGTTTATTGAAAAATGTGGTTGTTAAATTTTGCAGTATCGCGTAAGGAGACTTAAATGATTTATTCATAAAATACAAAACCGTCAAAATTTTCAGTAAGCTTGACATTGAAATTTATTGTAAATAAAACAATTCTTAACTTCCACAGGTTTATCATTTTAGCTTGATACGTGTTTCAATGTATTTACACGTCATCGTCAAAAGCAAGATTAAAAGTAAACAGTTGGTGTTGCTATAGAAACAATAAATCTTCATAACTTGATCTTGGTTTTCTATATCTGCGTCCAGATGACTTGATTTCCCATTCCAAAACGTCTAATAACGGTGAATTTAAAAGATCAATTTGTTCATTCATTAAAGGGACAAATTTTAAATGTTTATGAATTTCAAAGGCTTCTAGTATATCCAACTTACGTTTGTCATCACAAAAGTGTAAAAACTTTATAATGTTTATTAGATGTCATTGAATCATTGTGTTCTAATAAGTGTTTAGCGTAATTGGATTTATAGGGATGTTTATACTTGTAACAACGTACGTGTTCCTTGTACCTAATATTAAAATTTCTAATTGTTTGTCCTATATAAACCGAATTACGATGCCAGCAATTTAATTTGTAGATGCCTGATTTTAGTAAATTGTCTGTTTGTTCTTTAGCATTAAACACGGTGTTTAAAATGTTTTTTGTTGTTTAACAAATTGTTTTACACTTATTTGTTTTGTTTATAATTTTTCTGATTTATTGCCAAAATATGGAATTCAGGCGTATTTCATTTTATCTGATGAAGTAGTTGGATAAATTTTCTGAATAGCTAATTTATAATTTTTCTCTTTAATTAGTGTATCAATAAGTTGAGTATTATAACCATTATTATATGCAATTTGTTTAATAATCGAAATTTCTCTATTATAACTAATTTCACATTTCATCAATTTGTTCATTCATTAAAGGGACAAATTTTAAATGTTTATGAATTTCAAAGGCTTCTAGTATATCCAACTTACGTTTGTCATCACAAAAGTGTAAAAACTTTATAATGTTTATTAGATGTCATTGAATCATTGTGTTCTAATAAGTGTTTAGCGTAATTGGATTTATAGGGATGTTTATACTTGTAACAACGTACGTGTTCCTTGTACCTAATATTAAAATTTCTAATTGTTTGTCCTATATAAACCGAATTACGATGCCAGCAATTTAATTTGTAGATGCCTGATTTTAGTAAATTGTCTGTTTGTTCTTTAGCATTAAACACGGTGTTTAAAATGTTTTTTGTTGTTTAACAAATTGTTTTACACTTATTTGTTTTGTTTATAATTTTTCTGATTTATTGCCAAAATATGGAATTCAGGCGTATTTCATTTTATCTGATGAAGTAGTTGGATAAATTTTCTGAATAGCTAATTTATAATTTTTCTCTTTAATTAGTGTATCAATAAGTTGAGTATTATAACCATTATTATATGCAATTTGTTTAATAATCGAAATTTCTCTATTATAACTAATTTCACCGAAAGGGACCGTCAAGGCTCTATGTATCATTGACCTGCTAATTTATGTGTTTTACGATGACAAGAATCGTGTGGTATTGTAATGGCTATTTGTGTAGGTTTTCTGTAAACAGAATATTCAATATTCAAGTTTTTATTTGAATTAATTTCTATGTTTAAATCTAAAAAGTTAATAGACCTATTTTGTTCAGTTTCTAGTGTAAATGTTATTTTTGGGTGCAAGCTGTTAATAAAATCAAAAATTCATTGATTAACTCAAATGAACTATCAAAACATGCTAAAATGTCATCAATATAACGAGTTTGAGTTAATCAATGAATTTTTGATTTTTATTCAATATTTTACTTTACAAATTATCTATTTAATTATTTCATTTATAAACTCGAAATATTAAACAAAACATTTCAATCGGTGTTTTTGAGTATTAGGTAAAAATAATGTTTTTTTTAATATTGAATATTTTGAAATAAAATGTGTTAAATTAAAAAATTTGACAGAATTGCTTTATGATATTGAATTTTATTTAATAGACAAAGCATTTCAGGTTTACCAAATATATAGCGCTTCAGAGATCTGCAATCTGCAAATTTAAACATTTTCCATACAGCGAAAGGTGATCTGACTTTTGTAAAGCCTTTCATCAAAAGCTCCGTTTTGTTAGTGGCATTTTTTCTGTTTAGTTCTCTACTTTTTAAAAGAAGCTTATTATTTATGCGAGAGCTATTTGAATGGGTAACAAAACATTCAGTAGAAAACAAAGCCTCGATAGTCGTAATTCTCATATGTAATGGGCAGTCTGGTGATTTTGCATGGCCGTCGTTGCAATTGTCTCATGTAAAAGACTTCCGAGAACAACATGCTAGCGTATCCGATCAGTCACACCAGCTTGGTTTGAATAAAACCGTACATTTCAATGTACGGTACAGACTTCATTTTCGTTTCATAGAAGCATTAATGAATAAGCTTCGTTAAAGTCCTCAATTTGTAACGCACTATAAACTGCTTTAGTGTGCAGCGCGATTACGACTCGAGGAATACTTTAAAATAATATTACAACCATCAGAAACAGCGCAGTTTAGTTGCGTTGTAAACAGTGTTGGCAAAAATCACGATTTATTTTAAATCAAAAATTATTGATTCTTTTGAATAAAAAAAACATGATTTTTTTAATGATAATGTAAAACGAGACCTTTACTTTACCTTAAGACTTATGTTTTCAGTTCTATAATGTTTCTTTCCGGAGGAATAAACTTTTGTATAAAAACACCAAATTAAATTGAAACAAAATTCTAAATACCTAATCGAAATTTATTTATGAATATTATACAAAGTCCAAAGTTTCGAAAAACAAGAACCTTTAATTAAAGATGCCTGTTTAATGTAACATGTCGCTTGATTTAAATCAAACTATTTAAATCATGCCCGATTTTAAATTTATTAAAAATATTATAAATAATGAGTTTTATTAAAAATCAAAATGTTTACATTACATTCACAAGTTATCTGTTCATGTCCATTTTCTCTTGTATTATTTCATTCTGGGAAGTCAGCAAATTGAAAAATGCGCTTTCAAAATAATTCTGAATTGAAACGAAAGTTACAAGATAAGAGATCAAAAATCAACTGAATTGCTGAATTTGCAACTAATAGTTACAAAAAAAAACAGAGAACAAAACTGAGCGATGCAATTCGCCTGCATTGGATATTGTTACTTGTTATACATATATTTAAAATATTATTATTAACGTGTTACGGCCCAACAATGACTACAACGAGAGAATAGTAAAGCAAAGGTCAACAAAGCTGTGTGGGTGTACTTCAGGCCACGCGCCGAAAGATTTCGGTCAACGCGCGTCAGATAGAAAGAGAGAGCTAGTTATATTGTAAAGTAAACTGATAGTACGCTGAATTTTTTCCAAGTTTCTTGCGAAGAAAGTCGATTTTTGATTTTTTGGAAAAAGATTGCTTGGTAGTAAAGAACCCCAAAAACGGGAGGAGAAATTCCTCCACTAAAAATTGGGTGGAAAAGGGAAAATTATCCCCCCCCCCCCAAATATTCCCGTATTTAAAAATTAAGTTGACAACTGTATGCTACCTATCACGCATCAAAATTTCTTTTTTTATAGGCCCCCGTTTATTAAATAAGCTGGTGGCAATTTTGGATTTTCAAAAATTCATAGGTGTCACAAAAAAGTTTTCGGACTGGGACACGAACCAAATTGTAGCTGATACATATCTCTGTAAGTCTACAAAATTAAATTTATACTCTTAGGGCATTTCCAATATCAAATTTCATGCCAATCTAGTAACTCGTTTTTAGGTAAATAGGCGTTAAAACTCAAATTTTCAAAAATTCATAGAAGGCGTCAGAGAAAAATTTGCGAGCTGGGACACGAACCAAATTGTAGCTCATCTTCGGCTCTACGAACCTACAGAATTTAAAAAACAACCGTGTTGCTAGTTTTTGAGCAATATTTTTTTGAAAATTTTCGAAATTTTAAATTTTTTTTACTTTATAGCTTTTAACTCCTTGAAATTTTTTGTGCACAGTAACATAGGGCTATTACGATAAAATATTTGAACGCGATCTGTCAACCTGCGTAGTAAGGCACTAAAATCAAAATTTTCAAAAATTCGTAGCGGCCGCCATTTTAAAGCTACAAAATTCGGAACAAAGGCGTTGGATTTGTCCTAAGTCTTCTGTCAGATTCCATTTTCAAATTTATAAAATTTGGTTTAAAAAAAATGATACCAAAGAACATGTCTAACTTCTACTTCCAGTTTCGGATTTTTTAAAAGCATATTTTGTCGATGAATTTTTGATAAACCCCCAGATTCCAAAGCTCATCCAAAATCCGACCTTCCGTTCGATAGTTATGATGTACCACACACATATACCCAACCCACCCACAGACAGACATTTTTTAGTAACCACTTTTTTGAGTTCCTGGAGGTCAAAATATCGATTTCGAACATTTTCATGAAATCGGTACTTCCATATACTGCAAGTATATAAAACTCAAAAGGTGAGGAGTGGGAGAGGGAAATAGTTAAAATGAGAATTGATAGTGAAGAGGTTTGTTAAAGCAAGATAATAGTCCTTTTTTGATTTATGATATGATAAAGATACCGGTTCACTCCATTTTCGAAATTTTTTGTTGTTGATGTGTTGTTTTAATTTTGAATACTTGTTTTAATGTAATTGTCGGTATTATCAGAAGATTTGCTAATTAATTTGAATAGTATAATCCTAGTGTAACAGTTTCATTTACATCATATCTTTTAATATCGCAAAGCAATTTGCGAATGACCGAAAGTCACTATTAATGCTCCGAATCAGGCATTACCTGGTTAATCTCGAAATTATCAACTTTATAGATATAAATATTCGTTCATGTATTTTTCCCAATCAACTGATTTTTTGCTCATAGCCAGTGAATCAGTCAGTTATGTATAGTATCGTTTTCCAACGTCATTGTGTTGCATTCTGACTGGAGAATTGGAGATAGATAAGAGGTTCTGCGGCCGTAGCTCAGTGGTAAGCGCGCGGGCTTACAATGCAGCGGATCCGGGTTCGATCCCCGGCCCGGTCGTTCTCCCTCGCAAGGCAACGGGAAACCAGCGAGGTGGATTTTTCCCCAGGAAAACCTCTCTGGAGAAGAAGTGCATGCACTTCCTGTGGTTCGGAGCCCACGTTAAATTGTAGGTCCCCCCTATGTCTGTCTGTGCAAAATATCAATCGCCGCCCACTAAACACAGACATAGGAGAGAGGTATGGCACTATAAGAAGAAGAAGAAGAAGAGGTTCTGCACTGCATGGCTTGAGTAAATGAGTAGTTCGCGTCCTTTTACCTTTGGTTACTAGTGCACTTCTGGAATTGATCATTTTGGGGATAATTATATATTAAGTTTTTTTAGATTGTAAAGTAACAGCAAATTAATTAGTATGTCAAAAATAGTATTGTACGGACATTA